>JAZHEH010000952.1:16747266-19452032 GCA_036589455.1 Ateles fusciceps
GTAACCTTGACCTAATCACATAATCTGTTTTCTGAAAACCCCTTGAATATGACCCTTAAATGCATATTACTAAGTGAAAGAAGCCAATCTGAAAAGGCCACACACTCTATGCATCCAACTATGTGACATTCTGGAAAAAAGAAAGCTATGAAGACAGCAAACAGATCAGTGATAGCCATGGGTTAGCATGAAGGGAGGAGTGAATAGGTAGAGCACAGAGGGTGTTTAGGGCAGTGTAACTATTCTGTATGAATAATAGTGGTGAATACACATTATTATATATTTGACAACACAACACCAAGAGTGAGCCCCATTATCAACTATGGACTTTGGGTGACAATGATGTGTCTATGCAGGTTTGTTAACTGTAGCAAAGTACTACTCTGGTGGGAAGATGTATTGATATTGGGACGGCTATGTGTGGTGGGGGAAGGGTGGGTGGTACTCAGGAATAAAGGAACTCTGTACTTCCTGCTCAGTCTTGCTATAAGCCTAAAACTACTCCAAAAAATGAAACTGTTTACTAAGAAAACACCATTAAAACTCATTATTCCCTGGCAGATGAGGCCTCTCTTTATCTGCCCCTGCCTCTCCTCCTCTTTTCTCATTGTCCCCTGTCCCTGCACATGCCATACGCCAGCTCCCTACAGTCAACAAGCTGTTTCTCACTGCAGAGGCTTTGCATATGCTAGTCACTCTGAACTGAATGCTGCTCACCTTTCTACTAGAACTGCCTCTGGAGCTTTCAAAACCCGAATCCCCCCTTTTGGAATACTTTCTTGAGCCATGAAAACTGAGTTAACTACTCCCTCTTGTGTGCACCCATGCACTGAATAAGTATCACAGCTCGTATCACTGTTTTGTTACTGATCTGTCTTTTCTAACAGTCTCTGGGTTGTTTCAGGGTAGGTCTTACTCCTTCCCACCAGACCTTACATGATCTGGCTGCAGGCAATCTCTTAAGACTCCATCCCTCCTCCTTCCCCCGCTCCAGCAACACAGGCCTTCCCGGATCCCAGAACACACAGAACACTTCACTGCCACAGCCTTTCCAACATCTCCTCCCCCTCCTAGAACCCACTCCCCCAGCGAACTCAAATACATCCTACAACTCAAACCTCACCTTTTAGGAAAGACTTCCCTGAATCCCCAAACTAAAATAAATGCCCTGGTTATAAGTTATCAAAATACTAACAATTCTTCCTTCAAGGCGTTTGCCATAAACACATCTATATTATTTATGAAAGTATTTGTTCAATATTTATCTTCTCCATTAGGTTTTAAGCTCCTTGTCCTGGTTTTTTCACCTGTTTCTCTTTTTTATCCCCGAGTCCTGATCCAGTATATATTTCTTGGAATATGAATACCTTATTACAATGAATAAATTTCTCTTTACTCCAGGGGGCCAGGGTGGGTACTTAATAATTATTTGTGAAATGACTGTATTTCATTTATCTCCAACATCTAAGACAGTCCCTGACACATACTGAAAAGTCAGCAAATTCAGCATTTGTTGTATAAAAAAGTGAATGAAAAGTTCAGAAATCCTTGAACAAATGAACTGTTCAACTCCTTGACGGTAAAAATGATTCAACATCATATTCAGAGTTTCAGACTGAAGAGGCTGCTACAAGTTAGGACAAAAATCATACTTACATGTATGATAACAGCATTTATTTTCATTTACCTAGTATTTTCAAGCATGCTCTCCTACCGTAGTCTTTCAGTAATGTTGTGTGCTGGATAATACAAACCCACTTCTAGAAAAGGCCAATGGGTGCAGAGAGAGGACACGGCTGGCCACATGTAACATATTGAGCTAGTGACCAACCAGACACCAGGCTGCTTGGCTCCCAGGCGAAGGCACAAGGTGGGAGTAGAGGCTGAGAGGCTGCCAGGACAGAGAAGCAAAACAAGTCCTTAAGATTTCTGGGTACCAGAGCCGGATGGGTGGGAGAGACAGAATGGACTCTGATTACAATCTGTGGAGGATTCTTCTGCTGAAAGAGAGTTGATTGGATTGTGCTGTGATGCCAGTCTGTTGGCAATCAAACACCTTCTGGCTACCTCTGAGCATCTGGAATTGGAAAGCTGGAGGTAGAGGCCGGCTTGCAGCTGGAGGGCCATGCTGGGGGGACACGGTAGCAGCTCAGCTTCAGGCTGCAGTAAAGTGATAGATGGCATGCATGTCCATTCCAAGGACTTGCTAATGAGAAATGGTTCCCCCAAAGAACTGAGAGAAAGGGAGCAGCCTACACTGGGGGTCAGGGGACAGAGAAAAATGGAAATACTCCTTATAATTGCACAGTGTGCAGATGCTTACAAACATTTAATTTATGCTATCACTAGATTCTCCCCCAAACCCTACTGAAATCATTGCCATCATCCCCCATTTTGTCTAGGCACACATCCCAAGTTGGTAGAAAGGAAACGTCTCTTTCAAAGATAAAAGGTACAAGTAATAGATCCAAGATGAGAATGCCAAGTATGTCTGATTCTCTCTCTATTAAAAACTTTCTTGCTATCGTAATCCAAAGCAAGAGTCTTCATCATAAAGTCAAAGTCTCAAAATATGCAGGGGCTTAGACTTTCACAGGGAGATAAATATACATCTAGATTCTTCTTGGACACCTACTGTGTGCCCGGTAGATATGCCACATGGGACATGACATATGTGGTTGAGATTATTATCCCATGTTTGATATGATGAAATCAAGTGACAATCTGAGAAATGAAATCATGTACTGAATGTGGCAGGGGCAGCAATTAAAATCAGACCAAATTCTTTAGATTTCACTTTGAGACTTGTGGAGCAAAAGCAGTACTGGAAGATAACTCTTTACCCTCTCTCAAGAAGTATGTCAGGACTGGCTCTACAATAAAAGAGTGCTATCTTTTCTGTTCAGTCTGATTTTCAATGTAAAATATGGATGCTTAAAATATAAAAAAGAAAATTAGAGTATGTCGAAAGTGGTTAGAAAAGAGGAATTGAGAGAACAAATGAAGGAAGGTAAAAAGAATACTGAAAAACAATCTATCTTCATACCGACTCAGGAAAGATAACGAATTAAACATGGGTCAGGTGCAGGGGCTCACACCTGTAATCCCAGTATTTGGGAGGCTGAAGCAGGTGGATCATTTGAGGTCAGGAGTTCAAGACCAGCCTGGCCAACATGGTGAAACCCCATCTCTACTAAAAATACAAGAATTTAGCCGGGCACGGCGGCTCGTGCCTGTAATTTCAGCTACTTGGGAGATAGAGGTAAGAGGATCTCTTGAATCTGGGAGGTGGAAGTTGCAGTGAGCCAAGATCATGCCACTGCCCTCCAGCCTGGGCAACAGAGCAAGACTCTATTTCAAAAAAAAAAAAGAATTACATATGAAACATGAGCTAGCAGAGCTTACTTTCCCATCAGGCACAGTGTTCAGCACTCACAGTCCTTTCAAGGCCAACAAATATGTTTTAATTTTTCTTAAAACTAGATGCAAATTTAAAAATGTATTTTTAGGTCAAAAGCATTTTAATGTAAATATGAATATAAGCATCTTTAACTGATAACATTTTAAAATATTTTAAAGTAATCATATTAATTTCATAATGTTTTTATTAAGGAAGGATCCACAAAGGTAAAGGTGCCTAGGTTTGTGAAAGTCGTACAGTGAACCTGCATTACGACTTTGAGATGATCACCTTAGCCATTGAGTGTGGAGCAAAATGAACTAATGAAGATTCATAGAGTTGAGGAAGAGTGTTTTCAGCTATGTTCTGATGAACATTTGAATGGAGTTTCCATGGGCACAGTAGGTTCAGAGCATTACCAAGAGAATTGGAAATACTCCTAGGTGCAGGTGAGCTGTGTTCCAGCCTGGGCAACAGAGCGAGACTCAGTCTTAAAAAAAAAATTTAAAAAAAATATGCTATTTCATTCCTAACTTAAATCCTGCCTATTCTGACTACAGTCTTTAATTTTGCTGTTTTTAAGAGTGAAAATTTACAAATATTGCTTCTCCTGGAATTGCTGTGAGGCTTTCCTTGCCATAAGGTCCTCTTGAAAGTTTAGGTGTCTAACCCTTTGGAGGGATGGATAGAGTACCTGAATGTGATAAGAAGGCAAAAATTGTAGAAACAGCTAAGTCATAAATTTTTGGGACCTGGGTAAGTCACTTCTCTTTTTGGGTCTTAATTTTTACTACCTGAAAAATGAAAGTTATTGGTATATGTAAAGTTTAAGATTCTTTAAATACTGAACACATGGGATATCACAGATCACAGACCCCAAAATGGTAAAGTCAGTGATATAATGAGAATCTATCATATTTGGTGTTTAAGAAGTCTTCTTCTAGTTTCCTCAAAAGCCAAGATACGCCTATTAGTTTCGGTACAGCAAGCATCATTCCTAAAAATTTGCAGAGGGACAGAAAGTAAAGGTCAGACAGGTTAGGTGACACATATGCATACATGTAGAGGCACACATATATACACACACATACCCAAGGCCACAGAGCAAACCTGAGGGTGTGGCTCCATCCCCTGCATGAATTCTCACATTACAAATACCTTAGTCCTAAGGTTGCAAACTCTGCTTTTGAGCCAGATAGCACAATGAGAAATCCTATTTCCTTTCCAATCATTTGAATGAGAAAGGGGCCAGCATTAAACTGAGGGCAATTGTCTTTACATCACCCTGGGTACCACTTCTAATCACAAACTTGCCGACCAGCCTCTTGTGGCATCTAGATGGAGTGTGGAAATTATCATGTAATTTACGACAGGCAGGGCCTGAAAGAGACTTTCTCAGCATCTGCTCTCTAGTAGTCCCAAGAGCAGAGAAACGAAGAAAGCTCACGGGCTGCTGGAGAAATGCAGTCTCCTCCAGTTGCATCCAACTGTTCAATAGCCTCCCTCCAAACCGCTCCAACAGATCTCTTTCCTCTGCTTCTCTCATCCTGTCGTTCCTCTCCCCCAACCCTACTGCTTGAAGTTCTATCCATCCTTCAAAACTCCCCTTCATATGTGCAACCTTTCTGCAAAAGCCTACCCAGCCAAACTTACCTCCCACTACCTTCCTTCTGGAACGTCGATCTCTGTCATCTGTGAACGGGGGGGAGGTTAAACAAGGTTTGAATTTGGCCTAAATAAAATTACTCTATGAGCAAACCTAGAGGACTCTCATGTCTCTTAGAGCCTTTTTCTCTGTGCAAAACAATGTGCAGATTCGATAACAACAACAAAAAAAACAGTGACTAATGCAAAAAGGATCAAACTTGTATTCTGGACAGTTATATTCCAGTTCTCATTCCTGTTCTGTACCTTCCTATACCCATGCTCTTGAGCAAGTTGCTTCATACCTATAAGCCTCAGATTCCCCATCTGTAAAAATGGAAAGTTCTTAAACCTTAATGGGTTGTTTGGAGGATTAAGGAGAACAAAAAACAAACAAACAAACAAAAAATGACTGCAGGCATGACACAATGCAAATGCAAGGAATAATTATGGTTATCCCTCCAATGGGAACAAGTACTGATGTAGTAAGTAAAGTAACAAGTTAACTTGATATTTTCCCATTTTTTTGGCTCAAGAAAGGCAAAAGCTGTCTTCAAGGTGTATCTGTTGAATACCGAGATAAGGCTTTAGTCATTCTACTAAGAATTAAAAGATATTGTTAACCATCTTCCATGTAACCATGTAGAACCCAGCAGAAGGGAAAGTGCCATCAAAATAAGATGCAAAGAATTGTCCTTTATGCTTTAACTTTGTTGGACCATATGGTTCTTGAAATCTGTTTGTCTGATTATGGGGACTTTTGATCAGCAGCCAGCACAGTGTGGATGCCATCTATAATGTCATCTATACATTGAGGAAAGAACAGTTAGTTAAAGGTCCCTAACTTATCAGACGCAGGGGGAAGGAATGGAATCAGGGATTGCAGATTCAACTGTGATGTGGCCGCTCAGTCTTGGTGTGAGCCTGCATCAGTTAGTTTACTTTTCTGAGCCTCTGTTTCCTTGAAAGTAGGAAAAGAGAGAAGTGATAACTATAACCAGCAAGAATAACTTGATGCAGAAAAATATAGAGGCAGGAGTTAAGAATTCAGACTGTGGTTAACATCGGCTTTTCTCAGAAGGAATAAACCCAAGAATAAGAGAAAGTGGATGCAAGCCCATTGGCTTTGACTGATTGCTAAACATAAAGTAGTAGATGCCAATGAAGATCTTACTGACTCTGACCCCCCACAGTTGTGTGTGCAGCTGTCCAGCACATAGAGATTCTTGGATTCTACTCTGAGGTTAGGACCATCTTGGTTTCATTCCTCCATGTATGTGTCAAACATTTGCTGAATATGTTTGGCTCTGTGCTAGGCAAACTTACTGGAAAAACAAGAGGAAACAAGAATGTCACAATCCCTTCTCTCACAGAGCTTATGGTTTAGTGGGTAGTACAGGCAATTAAATAGGTAATGAGGATGAAGAGTAATGTGGAAATCTAGAAAGAGTCCAGGGAATATGGAAGTATACAACAGCAGGTGTCTAACTGAGTTGGTAGTCAGAGAGGGCCTCTCATTTGAAATGTTATACAGTGTGAGAATTTCAGGACAAACAGAAGAGAGTCAGGCAAAAAAGTGGAAACTATACCAAGAAAGGAAAGAGCAAATGCACTGGGGGATATGGAGATGAGCAGGAGATAATTCCTGCCCTCAAGGAGCTGTTGGTCTAATGGAGAGAGCATTGAACAAACAGGCATTTTAATATCATATCGTGTGAGCTGTGCAAATAACCAGAACTAAGTGAGGTTTCTTTCCACTTTCATGACTCTATAGTGAGCATGCTACATTCTGAGGGTCACTGGAACTGAGCAGCCAACCTGATTTCAAGGCCTGGCTTTACTGGTGGCACTCTATGTGACCACGGACAAGGACCTTTCCCTCTCTACCCCCAGTCTCTCCATCTGTAAAATGAGGGACTTATATTAGATAACTGTGCATATACTTTTGTACTCTAAAAATTCTGTGCTTTAGAATGACTTAGCATTTTTCAGGATTTCTTCTTTGCTTCTAATAGAAACTGTTGGGTTTATTTTTTCCTTCCACATTATGCCCCTTTATGTGGAATGGGTGACATTATTTATTTCTCATATCCTCAGGACTTAGATCCCTGAATTATTCTAAACCTTGCCCAGACCTGACACCACAAATAAATTCTCAATCTCAGGGGGATGGAGATAAATGGGGGCTGCCACTCCGTGACCTCCATCAGGGATTTGGCTCCAACATTCTACCCAAGGAAAATGTTGCACCAAGTCAGGCTGGAGGGGGAAAGCAGAACATTTAAAAAAAAAAAAAAAATAGCTAAGCATTTGTGAAAAGACAAAAGAAGTCGCTTTCACCTGGATGCACATCAAAGACCCCAGCAGATTGGAGAGGATTTAATTTTGAGTCTTTGCCTCTTATTCTCAAAAGGAAATGGGATTCACGTAAGTGGGAGGCGGCCAGCATAGCAAGCCGCTCCCAGGTACGGGGTCCTGTGGGGCTGACTTGGAATCCTAGCTCCTGCCTGGTTAAATTCTGTGTGACCTGGGCAAGTCACTTCATTGTCTCACAGACTCGATTTCCCCAGCTGTAAAGTGACGATACCACATCACCTCCTCAGGGAGTTGCTGTAAGCGCAAAACAAAACTGCATATGTGGAAATACTACAGGGATGTGGCCCATTGAGTATTTAATGAAGAGCAGGCAAACCTAAACCAGAATGAGGGCTCTGCAGAAAGCTGGCAGGAAATGTCAATGGTGCTCAGCTCACTGGTGCCAGATATCTCCCGTGGGGGCAGTTCCCCGGACCCTAAATAGGTAAGGGAAAACATATACTCCAGCAGAAAGCATATGAGCACTGGAATCTGTTGAGTGTAAATTTTATCTACACCAATCTGTAGGACTCTTCTCACCCCTCTAAACCTCACCTTCCTCACATATAAAAAATAGTAATAACCTAAGATGTTTTGAGGTTTAAAAAATATATATATATTGCATATCAAGTACTTAATATGACACCCAGCAGATGGCATGTACACAGTGAATGATGGCTAGCTAAGATTTAGGATCACCCTGCGTTTTGTTTGATTCCTATCCCAGGCTTGTTATCTTCCATTTGCTCCGTCTCATCCCAAACCATTTTCTGCAGTGCTCCCTGCCCCCGGAAAAAAGCAAAACCTATGTTACCCAGGTGATCTTGCCTTCAGCTTCCAGTTGGCTTCTGCCAAAGAGTGGCCCTGGTGGTAGATCAGTGGGCAGGTAAGAGAGAGGTAGGTCAGGGTATTCATTATCCTCCCTCCATTGCTACTGATCTGTAGCTTCAACAGTGGGTAAGGGGGGTCCTATGGCCAGTCTCCATAAGGGAGCCCCCTCTTCTGGCATCAGTGTTCCCTTTCCTGGCTCCTTCAGGATGGCAAGAGCTTCCACTTGTAATAAGAAGTCTGATTCCTTGTCTTGATGTTTGACTATAAACAGTGTTTAAGTCTCACCACTCCTGCTTCACCACCACCGCCGTGCCCCCATATCTGGGCAACCTAGTAAGAATGCCTGGATGCTCCCTCCTTTGGCGTTGGCTGAGTATTCTAACCATGAAAGTCCTGCCTGAGTGTGGAAACTCTCACCCTGACCCCACTCTCGTGCCACAATAAAAACCCAGACCAGTCTCTTTTTCTGGCTCTCTAGTCATTCTGGAATTGCTTGAGAAGCCTGCTCTGCTCCCTAGAGATTTCATGTATATAACGAATAAGCCTCTTCCTAACCTTTTGGTGTGTGTATAGCATCATTAGTTTCACTATCCAAACCAAATTTGGGGTGAGGATACCTCCTGCTGTTGCAATGACCAAAACACCCTGATGCCAGCCTGCAATGCCTCATTGCCCTAGGTGCCTTCCCTTAGCCCTGCCCACACCCTTCATTAAATACTGTACTGTTAGCTCTTCTGGGTATGTTCAGAAGGGAGCCATCTGTTTCCTGCCAGGACCCTGACTGATGTAACACCGAAGGTCCATGTGCACGTTCATTCATCAAGCATCTGTTAATCACCTACTTATACAAGTTATACTGTGTCTGAGGGGGAGTGTGTAGTGAAGGATGGCTTTACAGAAAGAGAAATAAAACAAATACTTTACACACATTATCTCATTTCGTTCTCTCAACAGCCCTGCAAATTGGCGTCATTAGTCCCATTCTATAAGTAAAACAAAGTGCAGAAGAAATATGAAAATTGTTCAAGGTAACACAGCATGTTTATGGTGGAAGGGAGATAAGAATCTGGGGCTAACTCCGTTCCAACTTCCCCCACCTCTCTTATGAAGATACAAGCATCATTGATTGCAATACAGGGGAGGACACGTATGAAATGCCAGCAGAGCATGCTGTGAAAGATCAGCAGACAGAAAGGCCATTTTTGGTTACAGTTAAGGGCTTCAGAGAAGGTGGCATTTTTTTTTTTTTTTTTTTTTTTTTGAGACGGAGTTTTGCTCTTGTTACCCAGGCTGGAGTGCAATGGCGTGATCTCAGCTCACCGCAACCTCTGCCTCCTAGGTTCAAGCAATTCTCCTGCCTCAGCCTCCTGAGTAGCTAGGACTACAGGCGTGTGCCACCACGCCCAGCTAATTTTTGTATTTTTAGTAGAGACGGGGTTTCACCATGTTGACCAGGATGGTCTCGATCTCTTGACCTTGTGATCCACCTGCCTCGGCCTCCCAAAGTGCTGGGATTATAGGTGTGAGCCACCGCGCCCGGCCCAAAGGTGGCATATTTAATAGGCTTAAAAGTATGGGTAGGATTTGAAGATACAGAGATCAGGAGGAGTCACAAGGGAACAAGGCTACACAAAACAGGTCTATTATCAATGCCCAGGACATAATGTAGAGAAGTGGGACATGTGAGTTGGACCTCGGCATTAAAGACCTTGCATCACCATTCACCCATCATCCTTGTTTCATGCAGCCATGCCTCAGCCACAGTCAGACGTACATCTTTTCCTTGACCTACTGGGATTGTGTAGTGCATATAAATTCTTTATGGAATCTCAGTTTCCTCATCCACAAAGGTGGGCTGTTTTGTTTTGTATCCACCCGTCTAAACATGGATTGAATCCATTATTAGCATGATAGTTGGGAATGGTTCCTAATAGTTAACACTTTCTGACTCGTATTCACAGTAACTGACATCTTGTTTTCTCTATCCCCCCTCTACTAGCCTTTAAGCTGTATGATTGAAGATGACATGACCCACATATATTCCCTCTATAGTCCTCATAAAGTGGGAATCCAACACCTTCAGTATATTTATATAGTCTAGCTTCCCCCCTCTGATAACTTAGAAGATTAAAGACCAGGGGAGACAGTGACTTGTCCAAGGTCTTAGCCAAGCAGATTAGTATTTCTCCCTGAGCACCAACCCAATAAAGACTGACTCTTAGAACTCATCACAGAGGGCTTGTTTTGCAAGCATTGGGCTACAGTTTGCCAACCCGTTTGCCAGTGCAGATGTAAGGTTAAAGAAAGAAATGGGCCAGGTGAGTCTTTCTGTGAGCAAAGAAAATAAATGAGCCTTTTGAACTTGCCTGAATTCTCTGACAAGTTTAATCAAGCATGAAATAAACAGCAGGCATGATTTACTTAGTTTTCCAAAATGCAGTTGATGAGGTACTCCATGGAAGATTACTGAGGAAGACAAACAGCTGAGGAGTGGGGTTTAAAATGCAGTTGCAGCACAGGAGGCAAGTGAGGCTCAGGACACAAAGGTCTGGCAGCTACAGAAACGAAGAGATGCTAGATTAAAACCCTGAGAAAAGCATTCTATGCTTATAAAAGCAGCTCGGCTTAAACTTAGGTTACAAAGCCTATCAGGAACCATGGACCTCCACACTGCATTCTATAATGAGACACAATAAATAAGAAAAGAGGCACAGTAAGTAAATTAATAAGAAAATAGCCAGGCATGGTGGCTCATTCCTGTAATCCCAGCATTTTGGAAGGCCAAGACAGGCGGATCACTTGAGCGCAGGAGTTTAAGACTAGCCTACTAGCAACATAGTGAGACCCCATCTCTACAAAACACACACACACACAATTAGCCAGGCATGGTGGCATGCACCCGTAGTTCCAGCTACTCAGGAGGCTGAGACAGGAGGATTGCTTGAACTCTGGAGGTAGAGGTTGCAGTGAGCTGAGATCGCTCCACTGTACTCCAGCCTGGACACTGGAGCAAGACCCTGTCTCAGGCAGAAAATAAGGAAAGAGAAAGAAGAGAAAAGAAAGAAAGAAAGGGAGAGAGAGAAAGAAAACAGGCATTAGAGTATGTTTCAATAACAACTTCCACATATTATGTTATATGTTCATTCCAGGTCAGCAGGTTGCTTCAGCTCCTCATTGTCTCAAAATGACCCAGGCTGATGGGGCAGCCAGTATCTGAAACATTGCCCAATTCCAGGTAAGAAGGAAAAAGAGCTCTGCAGATCCTTTCCCTGACAGGTAAATGCTCTCTCCTTGAGTGGCATTCACCACTTCCACTCACACTTAGTTACCTGAGCCATCCAAGTAGAAATAGACCAGGAAGTGCAACCCAAACATGTACCCACAAAGGAGAGGAATCAGAAATATTTGACAAAGCAATACTAACAGTTTGGCCAACAGACCCTCCCATGAGAGCCCGTAAGGTTCTGATGACGTGGCGAGGCCCCAGAAGCATCTGAGCTTTGCCAAGGGTGAAGGCAGCTTGTATCGGATGGTGGAAGGGCACTGGCCTAGGGGTTTGGAGGTATCTTAGGCAGGCCACTTCCCTTCCTGCTGTGTGTAGGTGATGCAACACAAGCTCCTTCCCAGCTCTTTTCAAGTAGTAGATTCACCGTCGTAGAATGTGACAAGTTAACATAGTATTCTGTTTGCTCTGTGCTCCCGACACACTACATAACTCAGCCTTTTCTGCCATTATCCAAGGCCTCTGCTCGTTTCCCCTTGTAAACTCCTTGAGGGCAGAGGCCTTGTCTCACTCATCTTGCAAAACCTAGCACTGCTCCTACATACCGGAGGCACTCACCGCATGTTTATTTAATGAAAGCACAGATAAAGTTTTCAAACCCGCTGACTTTCAGGAGTCAAGCCAGGCAGCTCAGCAGATGTCCCAATTAATACACTCAATGAACACACTGACAATGACAATGACAAGCTGACAATGTTAATGGTAAGTATTAATAATTTAATAAATAATATTAAAGTGCATGGGGCACTTTCCAATTTACAGATCCTTTTTTACCTCTATTCTCTCCTTTGATGTTCTCATCAACCCTGTGTGGGAAGCAGAGCAGAAATTGGCATCCTCATTTTATACAGAAGAGAAGTGAAGTCAACAGGTCAATGGGACTTTCCTCAAGGTCACACAGCTCATCAGTCTAGATCTGAGACTAAAATTTAAGTCTTTTCATTCCCTGGCCATGATCTTTTCGTGAGAATTCTCTCCCTCTCTCTAACTCCTCTGAGAACACAGGGACGAGCCTTATTGTAATATGTGTACCCAATTTTTCCCTGCACCTTCCGCATTAGACTCCTGAGCCATCCTCATGACTTCAGTATTGGTGTCTGAGCTCCGGTACCCTCCAAGGCTGCCCACTTTGCCGCCGTGCTCCAGCAACTGTGGCTCTCTGGAAACACCTGCTGTGAACCACAAATAGCATCTACTCCATCTTCTTTTTCAGTGAGCACTCTACTAAGGACATTCTCAGAGCAGAATCGAGGCTGTCTTACATAGACTTGGTACTTCACCATTTTGTGTGCTGCTTTGTTGCAGCAATAGTCAACAGGAGCGAATTACAACAAAACAAGGCCATACTATTATGCAGGATTCTCTCAGTGATTCCCTGTAACACCAAGGCCACCCATTTCGCAGGTGGTAAGCTTGAGGTCTATAGCAATTAAGTGACAGAAAAGGGAGTACAGTGACCAGTGGAGAGGATGAGCTATAGAGAGACAGCCAGAGCTGGGCTTTCATGCTGGCTCTGCCACTTACTAGCTCTGCGATCCTTTGCTATTTACTAACACCTCTATACTTCAAATGTGTTCTCTGTAAAGAAGGGACATTTTCATGATCCTCTTGGGGTCATGGTAAAGATAAGAGTGTGTGTGCGAAGCTTTCGTGAAGTCCCTGCTCATGGTAGACACTAAACACATGAGTTCCTTCTTCACGATCTGCCTTCCCCTTCGGATGGTAAGCTCTTAAGAGATGAGTGCTCTCTCTGCGATCACAGCTGTCTCCCCCAGGGTCTAATACAGTTCCTGAGTTAGGATGGATGCTTTATAACTCTTGTAATTATTATGTGACTTAATCAGGATGGCAGAGATATTTATCTACAAAATTGCTGAGGCTTTTGCTTCTCAGAAAAACAAAACTTGGCTAGCTCTCACCCAGTGTTATTTTTAGCTTCAGTTAGAATCACAGAAACCATGAGGAAGGAGGGACTTTAGGTCAGCCCCCTGTTCATCTGCAAAAGTTACCTCTGCAATGCCCTGTCTTATTATCATATGAGTTCTGTACAGTATTCCCCTCCATGGTATGCAGTATGAGCTCTTTTCATAAACAATTTCCATTTGCAGTTCCTTAGTTTCTTGCGTGTAAATAGAATGCCAATCCCAGGTCCCAGCCTGACCACCAGAAAAGTGAGGGTGAAGAGAAAATGATGTTATGGTAGCTAACGATCTGCAAGTCAGCAGGGTTTAAGCAGCAACTAAGGATAAGGGATTCACAAAACATAGCATGGGGAGAAATGCCACATACAGGTGATGGGGGAGGAAGGCAGCAAATCACACTGCCACGTGTGTACCTATGCAACAATCTTGCATGTTCTTCACATGTACCCCAAAACCTAAAACAAAACAAAACTAGTGTAATGTTTATGTACCAATTCTTCATCACCCTTGAAAAAGTACAGTAACTAATAAGAAAAACTTCCAGAGATCTAGAAGTCTTATCAATTAGGGGATTCTTGGAAATACACCAGTGTGTGCATGCACACGCATGCATGCACACACACACAGTTTGACCTTATGCTCAATACAAACAAAAGCAGTTATCCACTGAAACAAAAAGAATGTTCAAGAAACATTGCTGCAGTATTGAAAACTGCTGAAGAAAATTATCATACCCATTTTCCATTACAAAATCTGTACCTAATTTTAAAGTTTAAGGAACAATCTAATCTGCTGGTTTTGGGTAGGACGAGAATAGAATTATACTTTCCATCTCCCTCTTAATTTTCCTAGTGTGTGTAACAGGTGAGTTTTTCCATTATCACTGAGTTAACAGCACAGGGGTGAGAGACAGTATCCTAATCTTGCATTGAAAAGTGAAAGTAAACAGCTTTCTTTTTTTCTGTACTATATGTTAGAACTCCCTTAGTTTCCAGGGAACCAGAATAACAATTGTCACGTGCTGTTTAGAATAACTGATCTGAAAAACTCATATATAAAAATAACATACATTTTTAACATGTTGGTTTATAAATATAAAATCCCATTATCACAAAGCCACAGTTGGCCGAGTCCCCACTGACAAAGGATTACTGTGCATTTAACACAGTATGAAGAATAATCATTTATAAGCTTAAGAAATGTCCTGAACCTTGATTGCAGGTGTCGGCACAGAATAGTTCTGCTTGAACTTAGGTCAAGTAAAATGGGGTAGATTTATCTAAATCATCATTTACTTAAGGGAAACTAAAGTGTTGCTAATGAAGATAGAAAATCTTACAACAAACACAAGTTAATACTTGCCAACAGAAGCTCAGGCCAGCCTGGATTAACAAATTCTCTAAGTGTTTTTCCCCATCATGGCTATTTGTTAAACCTGGAAGAGTGCTATTCAAATGTAAAGCTCTTCTACTTGTTGTTAATTATGTTATTTTATTTTTCTAGGCACCAGTGATCCTGATTGCTCTTGGAACCTCTTGGGGAAATAAGCCTCCATGTAACGTGATTATAATGATTCATTATATTTGTTTAGGTTTTGTAGCTTAGAAGTGCTTTTTCATCCATTATTAATATTATCATTATTAATAATAATAGCTACCATTTATTGTGTGCTTTTTAGGGGCCAGGCACCATTCAGTGAGCAGGAAACATGGTTTCTCTACTCTTTACAATAGTCCTGCAAGGAGATTACAATGCCCATTTTATATGGTAGGAAAGTGAGGCTCCTACAGGTCAAATAACCTGCCCAAGATCACGCAGACCCTGCCTGCCTGACCCCACAATCCAGGCCATGTTTGCCTTAAGTATGACATCTCATGTGATCTTAAAGTCATCTGTTTACTATCTATTATCTCTCATATTTTTAGACTAAACACCCTTCGAAGGCAGAAACTATATCCTGTTCAGAGTCATAATCTTACTGCCAAGCACAGTCCCTGGGACACCGTAGCACTTGACGAATATTTGCTGAAAGAATAAATGAACACATGAGTAAGTGAGTGAAGTCTTATACGTTCTTCTTCTGAGGCAGGAAGATCATTTGGTATTTTTCTTGTTAATAAACTGCAATGCAGAGGCTTTAACAAGAGAATTGACTTCCCCAGGGGCACACACTGTTAAACATTAGAGACAGAAGCCCATACTCATCCTTCGAACTTCTGGTCTTTTAGGGGATCCACAGGCCCAGGCTGCCTCTTAATTACATAAAAACATGTATATTTGCTATTTCATGGCATGCTGGTTGACAAAGGATGAGCAGGAGCTACAGCTTGGCCCTAAGTCCAGGTATATAACCCACCTCCCTCCACACGCGCACCCTTCTATTAACCCCACCTGGAAGTCCACCAATGATTACGAATATAAATGTGAAGGCTCCCCCTTTGGAGTAGATGAGGGCGAGGAAAGAGAAGATGGAGAACTGACAATTTAGGTAGCCAAAATCAATTTGGGGGGAATTTGGTTTAATGCTTTCCATGAACAACACTCTACAAAAAAATATAATTCCCAGGACTAAAGAAGAAAAGGGGGAAAAAAAAAAGCAACTTTTCATCATGCACAGTCAATGCAAAGCAAATCAATCACACTGTTTCTCCCTGGCTCAGCAATGCCTCAGTGAACACCAAAGGCACACGGCCTCTAAGGGTCTCTAAGCTGTTGCTGAGTCCTCAGGGTGGTGGTACTGGAAGAAAGAAGTATCTGAAAAAGAAATAGCTGACCAAAAATGTCATCTACGTTCTGGCCATCTTCAATCTTGCAAAGAACATGTTACAGTTTAGAAAGCACTTTACCCAATTCAGTCATTTGGTATTCACAAAACCTTTTTAAAGTAGGTACTATTTTGGTTCCTATTTTATTAAATATCAATGAGAAAATGAGTCAGAGTAATTAAGTAACCTGTTTAAGATCAGGCAGCTAATAAATGTCCAGAAATTAAAACCAGGTCCCTTTAATCTTTAACCTCCACATGCCAAACTCTTTTTTTAACCCTAAAGACAGAGTCTTGCTCTGTTCCCCAGGCTGGAGTGCAGTGAAAGGATCATAGTTCACTCACTGCAGCCTCATACCCCTGAGATCAAGCCATCCTCCCACCTCTGCCTCCCGAGTAGCTGGGATATAGGCATGAGGCACCACTCCCAGTCTAAGCTTAAATTCTACATTATCAAATGCCCCAGCAATCCCAAGGGAGGGGGAAAAAAACTAAACCTAGTTGGATGTCCCTACATTATCAAATACCCACAACAATCCCAAGACGGAGCCAAGACTAAATCCAGTTGGATATCCCGCACACAAATAGAGACTTTTTCACTCTAAGTCAAATTCATCCCAACATAAAAACTAAAAGGGTCTATATGTTTTTCATATGGTAACATCTCTCCCTGCCTTGTCTCCCTAATCCAAGCAAAACTTGAACAAAAATAGCAATGCCTTAAATTCCCATAGTGCTATTCCCGTAAAGCTCTCCTTTCACCTGCTGACAGCCAGTTGGGGAGCAATGTTTACAAGGAATGTTTCCAAGGAAGTTAAAAATGCAAACTTAGGAGCCAGATAATGTGGACTTGAATCCCATCTTCCCCCAAGAGTTGTGTGACCTTCAGCAAGGCTCAGAACCTCCTTGTGCCTCAATTTCTTGATCTGTAAAGTCAGAATAGCAGTCACAGCTCATCTCTTAAGGTTGTTGTGAGGATTAATGAAATAATACCTGAAGCACTTAGTGTCTGAAAGATGGAAAGCATTTCATAAAATTGTTATTATTGCTAGATGTCAAAGCACTGATGGATCATCAGTGGATTTAAGATGCTAAATTAAGGAGGCTCCTATAGAGTCTAATTTCCTCATTCTACGGAGGAAATAACTGAGGCTCAGAGAGAAGAAACCCCCGCCTGCCACCTTTCATACACGCTCATTCAGAGAGCCAGTGATGGATCGCCTACACCCAGACACGGCTCTCCGGCTGCCTCTGCATACCTTTCTCAAAGTTCTTGCATTCACCTGAGAAGAGCTTCCCTGCTCTCATTTGTGAGAGGTGGTAGGCTGGTCTTGACTGAGCAGGGTTTGCAGGGGAATCCTTAACACCACTTGGCAAAGTAGATACTGATATTTCCAGTGCCTTGTTGAGCATTCTCAATCTAGAAACTGTAAAAGGCCAGACTGCAGTCCCCAGGGCCAGTGTGGGCACATTAGCATCCCGTCAGTGCAATGACTCAAGGGGTGATTATGTCCTTGGTACATAAGCCCTGTGCCTGCCTCTTCCTCTCTCTTTCCAATGCCCCTTGATCATTTACTGGCTCATTGACTCATCCCCCAGAGGGTGAGGAAGGAAGGGAGAGCCTGAGTAAATGATCAGTCAGATATTGGTACTAGTTAGCAAGTCTTACCAAAGCTTCTGATGCAATGGCTAGATCTGCACTTCTGGACCCCATTCATACAGCCATTTGAGAGGTGAGGGATGTTTCCATAATTACAAGCTAGGATCCCAAATTGGAAGGGTTCAAATCCTAGTGCTGCTACTTATTAGCTATGCGTATATTTAGGTAACTCGCTCATCTCACTAAGTCTCAGTTTCCTTTATCTGTAAACTGGATATAATAACAGTACATACTTCAAACCATTACAAGAATTAAATGTGATGATAAATACAAAGCATGCAATACAATAAAATGCCTGGCACATAGCAGGTACTGAATACATGATACTGAATTCATTTTATTATTAGTTAATCTGCGCTGCAAATCCTCAGGGTTTGCAGCTCACCATTTCTCCCCTGCTAACCCCTGGATGGTGTTGGTTGCAGGGTGGAATCCTTTGCAAATTCATCAAGCAGATTTTTGTCTGTAAGCAGATTGGAACAAAGAGACACAAAACAAAAACTTGGATTTGGAAGCAGAATATTTCTACTTGATTCTCATCTTTCTAACACTACTCAGATGTAGCATCATGTCTGGTAAGTCACTGAACCTCTCAGATTCAGTTTTCTTATTTCTACATTGAGGGTGATGGTGCTCCCTGATCTGCCACCTGAAAGTGAGTGTGGCGAAAGGTGGTAGAGTCTTATTTTTATTGCTGTCATTGGCACCATTGTTATTATCATTAGAGGAACACACTCACTATTATTGAGGGATACGTATGAGCCATGCATTTAAAATTTGTCTAATTTTATGCCCATACTGAAAAGTTAGTGTTAACTATTCCATTTACAGATACAGAAATTATGGTTTATAAATAAACCCATTAAAAGACTTCAATAGATTTTTGGCTGGGCACAGTGGCACACGCTTGTAATCACAGCACTTTGGGAGGCAGAGTCGGTTGGATCATAAGGTCAAGAGATTGAGACCATCCTGGCCAACATGGTGAAACCCCATCTCTACTAAAAATACAAAAATTAGCTGTGCATGGTAGTAGTCCCAGCTACTCGGGAGGCTGAGGCAGGAGAATCGCTTGAACCCAGGAGGCAGAGGTTGCAGTGAGCCAAGATCACGCCACTGCACTCCAGCCTGGTGACAGAGCGAGACTTCGTCTCAAAAAAAAAAAAAAAAAAAAAAAAAAAAGGCTTCTATAGATTTTTGTGATGCCCACCTGTTCAAACTCTGTAAGTCTTGCTTGTGTTCCACTGCCTGCTAAAATGATTTTTAATGACATTTTATTATTTGTTATTTAAGAACATGTGTATCTGTGTGAGGTGCTCAAACCAAGGAGAAGGTTGTCTTTATTTTGGCTTCCCTGGTACCTCCCATGGTGCCTTGTATTAACAGATACCAGCAAACTATTATGTATTGCAGTAGAAAACTTTCATTTCTAACTAAGGGATGAAGACCAGTGAAATATACTCTCAGAATGCGAGGAACATTCGTTCAGAAAGGCCTCTTTTGAAGGGGAAAAGTGATTACAGAGATGCTGAGATTATCAAGAGTTTATAGAAGAAACCCAGGTGGGAAATCAGATGGCATACTGGAACATATTCCTGCCTTCATAATGAGGAAGAAAGGAAGTTAATGGTGATTCTAAGGTGGCAAAGATCCTGAACTCATCTTTGATAATCTGTATTTGCCAGAAAAAGAAAAGGAAAGAGAAGAAATGTGGACAATTAGGAAGTAATGAAGATCTCACAGAAGCGTCTATGACAGAAAGCAGTTAAGGGAATACTTAGGGATTTGGGGGAAAACACAAATCAGCAGGTTGGACAGCGCATATCCTCAGGTGTTCCAGGGAAGAGCTAATAAAGTTACTGAAGCACTTAACGATTACTTCTGAAAAGTCACTGAAGAATAGCAGCAGAACATACACTTAAATTTTTTAAAACATCAAATGTCATATTGATCTTTTAGAAAGAAAGGAAAAAAATACATGAAATAGAAGCTTTAAGAATGAAGAAGAGGGGGGGAAATACTTGCAACTGTTGTGTGGCAGATATTTTCAGATATAGCAACCCATTCAATCATCCATTGTAAGCCAGGCCTGCATTCTTCCCATTTTCCAGACTAGGAAGCAAGGCTTAGAATAGGTAAGCAAATCATCCAAGACAGCCACTAATCATTGCTCCAGCTGGGATTCACCCCAGTCTCTGCCTCATGCTGGCAGGACCCATGTCTTGCCATTTTTATTGCTCTACAACAAAGATTAACAAATTGGACACAATCCAGGGAAACAAAAGAATTATGAGGCTGCATAAGGCCAGGGCTACATTGAAAAAAAAAAAAAAGAAGAAGAAGAAGAAACACAGATCACAGCCCACAAACATGAGAATTTTTCAATAGAATTACAAAGACAATGGATGAAAAGATCACAAGATGACTTAATCTGGACCACAATAACTCAAAAACGTTTCTCACAAAATTAATTCAAATGGACTGGGAGAGGCTGCATAGCTGCAAGGCTTGAAATTAACTCAAAGGCAGTAAACAAAGAATAATGATGGAAATAATTCAAATACAAAAGAAGGCACCAAGTCTGGTAGAGCTCAAAGCCCCTCACAATGTCATTTTATTAATCCTCCTGGAGAACTGACAATGCAGCAGGACTGGGCGAAGTAGAGTCGTGCTGAATAAAGCCTCGTTTTGAGTCCTGGGGTTAACACAAGTAAGGTACAAATCGGGCTAGTTTCTCACCAGGAGCACCTACCAAAAAAAAAAAAGGAGCTACAGGCAGGCATTGCATGAAGGAGAAATAAGTCAGGTTGACCAGAAGCCTGACTATCTGGACAAACCAAATACTATCAACCTGGAATTGAAGACCCAGAATTTCAGGTCCTGCTCAGCTTCTGCAGTTCCCCACTCTGTTTTTGTCCAGTTGACCCAGCCACCAAGATCATCTTTAGAACCAATCCTCCTTCCTTTGGATCTTCCTAACCCCAAATCCTTACCTAGACTACCCTTTAAGATCTGGGGTTTACTCAGTCTTAGATCGAATTCCCTTGCATCACAGTTCAGCTTCTGCAAGAAATATCTTCCATACATGTATGCACCACACACTGTTACTTTGTAAGGACAGAAAGATGGAGAAGGGGAGAGTCCTTGGCCTGCCCCCTAGGGCTCAGCCTGGAGGAAAATGTCTGGGTCAGAGTTTTCATGGTATATTCATTTAACCTTGCCTGAATTTGTGCTTGGAAGATCATCACCCTTCACAAAAGTTCAAGTTTATTCTCCAAGGGTCACAGAGTTAGCAAATACCACAGGCCGGCATTCAAAACTCTGTCTCTCTGGCACAAAAGCCCATGTTTTCTCCATTTGACTACACAAAGCTCACCAAAGCCTTCCCCAACCAATGTCTGTACCACCGGTTCACAGCCACGGGTCAAGGAAAATAATAACTTCCATGAGCGAGCATCTATTTTGTGCCAGGAGTTTTGTTTAACACATGATCTTATACAGTCTTTATAAATCCTGCTACAGTCATCACTAACCACGTATTGCACATGAGGAAATGCAAGTTCAAGAAGGAAAAAGGTGACACACAGCTTGTAAGTACAGAAGCAAGAGAATCGAGCTCAAGTCCATCTGCCCAATAGGCTTTAAGAAGCTCACCACTTAGTGAGGATGTGTGTGAGTTTCCCGTTGCTGCTGTAACAAATTACTACAAGTGCAAACAGTTCTGCAGGTCAGAAGTCCAAAGTGGGTTTTGTGGGGCAAAATCAAGGTATCAGCAGGGCTGCATTCCTTTCTGGAGGCTCTTGGGGGACAGTCTGTTTTCTTGCCTTTTCCAGCTCCTAGAGTTTCATTCCTCGCCTCCTGGCACCTCCCTCCCACTTCAAAGCCCTCAAGTCTCTCTGTATATCTATCTTCACATCCCCTTCACTGTGTCTAATGCTACTGCCTGACTCTTATAAGGAGGCTGTGATTACATAGGGCCCACCCAGATAATTCAATATAATCTTTTCATCCCAAGATCTTTAACCTAATCACATCTACAAAGCCCCTTTTGCCATATGCCACAGAATATTCACAAGTGAGTAAATTAGGAAGTGGACATGTTTAGGGGACCATTATTGAGCCTAGTACGGATGGCAGAAGCATAATTAACTGTAGTAAAAACCATGATAAGTCCATTTTGCTAAAGAAGACACTGAGGTTCACAGAGGTAAAGTGAGTATTTTGGGACATAGGTAAGTGGCAAGATGGGAATCTGAACCCAAACTAGCACAATATCAAAATCCATTTTCTCCCTGTCCCATAGCATATAGCCCCCAGGGAGATGTCACAAATAACCATTTGGTACTTTCAAATGGATAAATGACCAACTCAAAATGAATAATCCTTAGGGATGGTTTTAAGACAGATTTCGTGATTCTCTGGGTTGATGGGAATAGTTGTAGATGATCTGCCACTTTGCATTTTAGGAAATCCCCAAGAAATATTTAGGGGTTCGCTGAATGATGATGAGGGTGACTAGGCAAAATTTCTCCTTCTCAGCAGCCAGGCAAAGCAGGCTTTGCGGGAGGTGGGAAGCCCGAGATAAATAGACTAGATATGGATTCAAGCTCCAGATCTTCTGACTCCAGGCATAACCAGGCTGTGTCACATTTCTGGGATCAGTTTCTAAATTTGAAAATCAAGGCTATGTTTTCTTGGGAAAAGTACATGAGATAATGCCTGTGCAGTGCCCAACACTGCATCCAACACATTGTAGGGGCTCAATAAATGGTGGGCATTTTTATTTTCTCTCCTCTGTCCTGATTTCAGGCTGAAGAATAAGAAACAAAGACATCTGGCCTTTGTTTGAAGACAGACTGCTGGCTGTGCAGCTAATCTTTAAAAACACAACCACTCCCTTCTCTTGCCTATGCTCAAAGTTCAGCTGAGGGTTTAGAAACACCAGGCAGACAAGACAGGGAAGGCAGGTGGATAAAGGAAAACTGCAGCCATCCATCAGACCAGGAGGGGGATAAATACAATGCATTATTCAGGGAGTTCAGTGGTGGGCCTCTGCTAGGAATGGATGAGGGAGCTGGAGAGGTCTTTTGAACTCCTCAGGATTTGGCTGATATCCGAGCGAGGCCAGATGCCACAGCCCCTATTAGTCAGCTGTTTGCCAGCCCTTGGCAATCCACTGGGACTATTTCAGGAAGCCCAGGGCTCTGAACAGGGCAGTAGGTTAATCAAGTCACCTCCCCCATTCTGGAAAGCATTTTCTAAAACCCTGTTTTGGAAGCCATGCAAGTACTAAACTGCAGGAAACCAGGCAGAGAAGGCCCCTGGGGCAGGACCCGCCTCACCTGTAAACAGAATTGCTAATGGCTAGCAGAGAGCGGTTTAACTGGTGATGGACAGCATCCTGAACCCACAAACGTCCCAAACCTTTGTTGCCGTATCTAAAATTCCACCTTGACTCTCTCTTTGAGTTTAAATTGGGATAGCTTTTTAAGACGGCATTTCTGCAATATTTATGCAAATTTAAAATGCCCATATTTTTGACCTCATAATATTGCTGCTGGGTAACTAACTTATAGAAATGCACGTAGCAAAAAGCTGTATCTATATACACACACAAAAAAGTTCACTGTAGCATATTTTTAATAATGAAAGATATTAGAAATAACATCAATGTCCATCAATAGGAATACATCAATAGGATATAAATTATAGTAATCAATACTACAGAATAATGTCATTAAATATAATGAGATGAATCCAAATGTTCTGATATTGAAAGATTTGCAATCATTTTGAAGTAAAAAAATATATACATACAAGTATCAGAATAATAGAGCAGTGATTCTGTCTTGGGAGAAAAGACAGATGCATATTTGGATTTATCCATACATGTGGCTGTAAATAAAGAGAAAAATAAGTGAAAAGAATGAACACCCAACAGTTACCAGTGACAGTCTCTGGGTCAGAAAGTGAGATAGGGGATGCTGAAAGGAACTATCACTTTTACCCCATGTGATTTTGTTGTGTTTATATTTTTATAAAAGGAATGGCTTTATATATTATTTCTGTAATTTTGAAAAGTATAAATTAAATGATGAAATTCATCTCCACAGGTGATGGGAACAAGAAAAGGGTTGGCAGGTGGGTTCACACCATCATTTCTCAGATGGGAGAGCAGGCAAAGACAGAAGAAGAGACCTGTCCAACAGCACAGAGCGGGGTCAGAGAGTCAATCCAGGGCTCCTGGCACCTAGTCCAGAGTGTCTCCGCCATCTTCACAGTCTATCCAGATTTCCACTGGATAGCAGGGGGAACTTTAAATAGTATGACACACTACCTGAAAACAATGTGCTGTTTTGATCCTCTTCAGGATGCTCTCTCTGCCACTGGCTGGCCTGTGGCCTCGGCCAAGTTGCTTTTCCACACTGAGCCTTTGACTCCTTATTTGCAATGTAAGGGCAACACCATTCTCAGGGAGACGTTATGAGCATCAGTTGTTCCCTTTTCTACTTTTCAACAAACACCCATCCCCTGCCCCCTTTTAGAAAAGAGATGCCACTCTTGGGAAAAGCGGAGAGAAAACCAGACTGAGTGTGTCTCAAAACTAGGGGTTCGAGTGTCTTCTCTGTCCTTGACCCACCTGGCAATGTTTAAGGACCTCCGGAAACCTTTTCCATACTTTATCCTTCCCAAATTCTCTGAATACCTTTGGGTCCTTCCTACTCACCAAAGGGAAAAGTAAATATGTCTTCAATATGGTTTGGATCTGTGTCCCCACCCAAATCTCTTCCATTGTAATCCTCAATGTCGGAGGAGGGGCCTAGCGGGAAGCAATTGGATTCTGGGGATGGATCCTTCGTGAATGGTTTAGCACCATCCCCTTGGTGCTGTTCTAGTGGTAGTGAGTTCTTACAACGTCTGGTTGCTTAAAAGTATGTAGCACCTCCTCCTTTGCTCTCTCTTGCTCCTACTCTTGCCATGTGAGATGCCATGCTCCCTCTGCCTTCCATCATGATTGGAAGCTTCCTGAGGACTCCTCAGAAGCTGCTATCTTTCCTGTAAGCATGCAAAACTATAAGGCAATTAAACCTCTTTTCTTTATAAATCACCCAGTCTTTTGGGTACTTCTTTATCGCAATGTGAGGACAAATTAATGCAGTCTTTGAGTCAAACTGCTATCATCAGAATTAAGGAGTTTGAAGTGCTCCCCGGCCACACAGTCTAGAGCCAGGGGGATAGGCAGAGAAAAAGGCTTGTGAGGCAAGATGCCCCTTGCAGAAGCAAAGGGACCTGGTGCTCATCTTGGCTGCTGAGGAGAGTTACTAATCTACCTCCCACTGACTCAGGGAGAACTAGCCCCAGGTTTATGTAGAAGAGACAGCGTTGACAAGGTGAGGTGATGGCGATTGGCTGGCTCCAAAAATCTCTCTCCAATCATCCTGCCTTAGACGACTGGAATTCCACCATTAATCCTTCCAGTTAAGCCTTCGAAGGCCTCAGTTACCAATGTAAGTGTTTCTCTTGGGAGGAATAATAAAATGTAATTGAAGTAAACAAACATTTACTGAGTTTGCTTCAAACCAGGCACTTGTGAGGCATAGCAGGGTGTCCAAGGATGAATAAGATGCTATCCTGTCCTCCAGGAGCTTATAGATCATTAGAAGCACTGAGATGTATGGCAAATTACTTAAAACAACAGAGAAAATTCAAAAGAAGATAAAATAAGAATAAAGTTCCCTAATTGTTCTCTCATCTGTATATTTTATCAGGAGCTTGGATGACAGGACTTATCACCTTGGAGAATTTCCATTAACATGGCTGAAAAGTTTGTACTTTATTTGGAATACAATAGCTATGGATGTTTTCTGGGTGAAGGGGAGGGAGTGGCATGTTTTTTAAAAAAGTACAAAGATCTATCTGATAACTCTGTAGAAAATGGATCAAGGCAAGCATCAGAAGAAAAAGATGAGAAGCTAACATGAAAGGATTTAGAGAACACGAAACAATAGGATGTGAGAGGATATGGCAGGAGAAGGGAGGCTCTGAAAAAGATGAAGGGATCCATGTATGTTTTTACTCTACAGTACTTACTTCAGGCAAGGCACCGTGCTGGAATCTCCAAATCCAATAGAAGGGCTCTATTTTCCTTGAGCTTAGAGTTGAGTATGGGGGTCACATAGTAATGGAGCATCATAAAAATAAACGTATAACTCAAAAAGCATAAGTTCTTTGGAAAAAGAGATCACAGGATGCTATGAAAGAATGATGACCTGCTCTGGTCAGGGGTGGGACCGCTGGGCACATCTTCTTTGACTGAAGTGACATTTGATGTGGGTCTAAAGGATAAGTAAGAATGAACGAGGCATATGAGACACCCCTTCATCCCACTAGGGTGGCTCTAATAAAAAGACAGACATTAGCAAGTGTTGGTGAGGACGTGGAGCTAGTGGAAACCTAGTAGCTGACGGAAAGGTAACATGGTACAGTCACTTTGAAAAACCACAGGCAGTTCTTCAAAAACTTAAACAGAATCACCACAGTACCCAGCAATTCCATTCTTAGGTATACACCCAAGGAAAATAAAAACCTATGTCCATGCAAACCTTGTACACAAATGTTTATAGAGGCATTATTCAAAATAACCAAAAAGTGGATGGAAGCAATCCAAATGTCTGTCTACTGATGCGTAAATAAATAAAATGTAGTATGTTCATACAATTGATAAAAGGGAATAAGGCTGGTAGATGTTTCAGTATAGATGAGCTTTGAAAACATTTCTAGGTAAAAGAAACAGGTCACAAAAGACCACATATTGTATGATTTCATTTATATGAAATGTTCAGTATAAGTAAACTTGAAGAGACCAAAAATGGATTGGTGGTTGCAGGAGGGGGGAAAAGAAGGTGACTGCTAATGGTTATGGGATTTCTTTGGAGCTCATGAAATGGTCTGAAAGTAGATAGTGGGTGTAGTGGCACAAGTGATATGGTTTGGATATTTGCCCTATCCAAAACTCATGTTGTAATACAATCCCCAGTGTTGGAGGTGGGGCCTGGTGGGAGGAGACAGGATCATAGGGGTGGATTTCTCATGAATGGTTTAGTGCCATTCACGCAGTACCATCTTCAAGATAGTGACTGATTTCTTGTGACATCTGATCATTTAAAAGCGTGTGGCACCTCCCCCACCCCCCTCTCTCTCTTGCTCCTGCTTTTGCCACGCTCTTGCTTTGCCTTCCGCCATGAGCCAAAGCTCCCTGAGACCTCCCCAGAAGCAGATGCCACCACGCTTCCTGTCTAGCCTACAGAACCATGAGCCAATTAAACCTCTTTTCTTATAAATTACCCAGTCTCCAGTATTTCTTTATAGCAATGTGTGAACAGACGAATATACCAAGTTCATAGTTATATGAAAAGCAACTAAATTGTACACCTTTTATACGGTGAATTTTATGGTATGTGAATTATATCTTAAGTAAAAAGTAAATTTTAAGAAAAGAATAAACGAGGTAGAGGGTAAAAAAATAAGGATAGCGTTCTGATCACAAGAAAGAATGTGTAAATGACCAAGGGAGGGGGAAATGTGGCTCACAGGGAGAATAGAGATCAAGGTTAGGGTAGCTGGAGTGCTGGGAACAAGGGAGAGTGATAGCACTTAAGGCTAGAGACATGGGCAGAGCAGATCATGAATACCCTTTAGGCTTGGTTTTTGTCCTCGGAATAATGGGATGCTGATGGGGAGTTCTATGCAAGGTAATAACATAATTCTGTTATTTGGGCCAGTCCTGGTCAACATGATTTGGAAGGAGTCAAGGAATGTATAGAGGGTACCTGGTAGCAACGGTCCCAGTGAGAAAAGTGAGGTCAAGAGTAGGTATATACATGGAAGGAACAGACTATGCCTCTGACATTTTAGGCACAAAGGACTAGGAGTATTCTGAGTTCAAGAACCAGAAAGGACAGCTGGTTTAGAAAAACAGAACAAGTCTGATCTGCAGAGACATTTATTTAGTAGCTAATACGTGCCAGGGACTGAACAAGGCATTTTATATCCATGTTTCTTTTCATGCTTACAACAAACCAGTGAGGTTGGTTATTCACACTGTTTAGGAAGGGAAATTAAAGCTCAGGGAGACTAACTTGCCCAAACAGAGGTGTTAGGTAGACTAACTTGCCCAAACAGCATGGGGATTTAAATCCAGGCTTGATGCCAGAGTTCTCTGCATCTTTGCTCTACACTAGAATGCTCCTGGGTCAGGGATGGCAAATGACTTTCGACAAACACCCAACTCCGATCTATCAGTAGTGACTGCTTTGGAACACTGGGTTAAGACAAATTCTGAGCTCAAGTCAAGGCCCAGAAGGAAAAGAGACCATGATTAATCAGGAATGAATGCTATGGGTACGAGAGAGAGGCAGCGGTGGGGAAAGTGAACCCTATTTGCCATTCCTGCTCTATAGTTCAGAGGAGGAAGACATAATACCTAGGCAAAGGATTAAAAATGACCACCTGTGAACCATCCACACACACAACAGATGACTCTCAAAAATATTAGACTGAGAAAAGATGTCAGAAACAAAAGAATGAATACTATATCAAGAACAGGCTGGAGTGCAGTGGCCTCACTGCAACCTCCGCCTCCTGAGTTCAAGTGATTCTCCTGCCTCAGCCTCCTAAATAGCTGGGATTACAGGTACCCACACTACGCCCAGCTAATTTTTTGTCTACGGGGTTTCACCATGTTGGCCAGGCTGGTCTCGAACTCCTGACCTCGTGATTTGCCCACCTCGGCTTCTCAAATTACTGGGATTATAGGCATGAGTCACCACACCTAGTCCAAAACGTTTTTAGTGAAGGACCAGACAGTAAATATGTTAGACTTTGGGGACCAGACAATCTCTGTCACTACTCAACTCTACCAACATAGAATGAAAGCACTGTAGGCAGTATGTGAACAAATAAGCATGCTGTGTTCCAATAAAACTATTTACAAACACTGAAACTGAAATTTCATACAACACTTACGGGTCACAAATTTCATTCTTTTTTTATTTTCTTTCTAACCATTTTCAAATGTAAACACCGCTCTTTGCTCACAGGTCATACAAAGAGGCAATGGGCCATATTTTGCTTATGGGCCATAGTCTGCTGACTCCTGTACTGTTTGAATCCATTTATAGCAGATCAAAAATAGACAAAATTAGTAGTTACAGATATCAGACCAGTGGGTGCCTACAAACTGACCGACTGGAAGGAATGACTCAGGAACTTTCTGGGGTGATAGAAATGTTCTTATCTACATGAATGGATACATTTGTCAAAACTCGCTGAAATGTGCACTTGAGAGTTGTACATTTCATCGCATGCAAATTTAACTTCAGTCTAAAAGTGTGTTGCTTTGAACTGTGACCCTTGCAGGAGCTGGGGGTAGGAAGAATGGCTGCCTGGAGGAGGTTTCATTTGATGAACCTTGAAGAATGAATTCAGCCTCCAAAGTCAGGAGAAATACACTGAAGAGGAACAGAGGTAAAATTCAATCAGGGCTCAAACACTAACAGAAAATGGGAAAAAATTATATTTAACAAGAAGCAATGAAAGTATAACCCAACCCACATGTCTTATTGTCCAAAAGCTCCAGCTCAGAAATAATTGCTTTGCATAATAATTTGGAGATGCAGTCTGGGAGCTGATACAAGTGGAGCCGGGTGCAATTTGGGGAGATTTGTTACGCTCAGCTCCCTTCTATCAATTCCAGCTGCTCAGATGTTCCTGACCTGTTGCTTGGCATATTGTGACAATGGCTTTTATTTACTGCACTTCCATTAAAAGATGAAATCCACAAACAGGGACTCACATGCCAGAAAATCACCGTTTACGTCTCCACTTATCTTGTGTCAGCAGCCAAGATCTTCGTCTCCTTGGCGCCTGGGATTGGGCTTCAGCAGCCCGCTGTAGTGCCACATGGAAATATCTATAGTGCAGCTCAAATATGGGCAGTGGGACTGAGCTGCTGGGCAGAGTTGAGTGAGTGCAAATAGCAGTCCTTGGAAGGTTAGCAGGCAGTGTGGCCATATAGGATTATGCTGGGCTGCCAGAGAAAGAGACGGATATACAGTCCTGTTTTACACAGAACTTAAGGTGTCTTGGGAATTTTGGGGAAAGTGAGGTGGTTGATTAGGGGAAATAATGGAATGGGCTGTTGATTCAAAGACAAAAGTGAAACCCAAGATAACCTTCACCTGAGTGAATCACTGGTCCTTTTACAGCATAACACATCTCAACCTAACCAAGCCAGGAGATCTTTGCTCAAATGTTAGCTTTGCTGCCAGATTAATGACAAGAAATGTGATACTAGTCCCTTCCCACCTCTGCGCTTTCCTCTCCCTCCTGTGAAAAGAAGTTAAACTGAGTAATCTATTTCAGTTCTAATATTCTTTTAATCCAACCTTGGTTCTCCCACTAACTTGATGAGTAACTCCGAGCAAGTCATTTCCTATGGGCCATGGCTTCCACATGATACCATGAGAGGGTTGACTGTGACAATCTCTAAAGGCCCTCCCAAATTTAGAGCTCTCTGATCTCATCTGCTAAGACTCAGAACATTTATCTCATTGATTTTGTCAAATTGTACTGTGGGGTTTTATTGAGTATACATCATTCCTCCCGTTCCCACTTCAATTTCTAGCAAAGGGAATGGATGCATAGATGGATGAATGGATAAATGGATGATGGATGAAGGGGTGGAAGGAAGGATGGGTGGATGGCAACTACATTGATCAGTGGTCGGATGATCAGATGGATAAATAGATAAAAAGGAGTATGGGGAAATTGGAGAATAGATAAATGGGATGATGGAAATCCACAATGAATACCTCAGTATTTTCGTTCCTGTCCATAGTTCAGTTCCAGTATACTGAGTACCCACAATGATAAACTCCACTAAATATAGTATCAAAATTGTTGATGCTTTCCAGATTCTTTACTTCAGGGGAAAAAAAGCATAACATTCTTTTTATTTGAAAATATGCACATGGATTATAAGCACACATCATGCCTATTAATATATTAACTGTGAAAGGAACATAAGGGTATATGTCTCAAACTCCTGGCCTCAAGTGATCTTCCCAACTTGGTCTCCCACAGTGGTAAGATTACAGGCATAAGCCACTGTGCCCAGCCATAAGGGAATATATGATTCCTTCAACTACTGGGAACCATAACTCAAGCTTAGGAAACCAAATAGTGTTAAAAAATAAAATAATCTGAACTGTTCCTAGAGTATGTGGTCCACCCAATAATCATTGAATATGGATTTTAGACAGAGAGAGATCTGTGAAAACAGGGAGATGCATGGGGAGGGGCAGGCTAGGTGGAAAAGATTTCCCAGAGAAGAGCCTCGAAAGACGGGAAGAAGTCAGGCAATGGATGAGTAGAGAAGAGAGTGAGGAGATGCAGGAGGAGGAGGACAGGGAACATTGACAACTGCTTGATCAACACCATAGGGTGTCATGGTTGGGTAAGGGCTGTTCATCTCAAGCAAGCTGGCATAAATCTCTAGGCTTCTGAGTGCCTAGGAATGACAGAGAGAAGCAAGGAAGGAGAGAGAGAGGAAAAAAATAAGGAGGGAGAGAGGGGATCTGGGAAGAGTGATAAAAAGGGACAGAAAGGAAAAAGGAGAACTAAACAAAGACAAAAGAAGAGAAAGGAGTAAAAAATCCTCTGCACCCAGGAGTTCTATTTCCTGAGCAGAAGAGGGTAAAGCTGGGGCTGAATTCTGCTGGGAGCAGGGAATACCCAGGAAGCTTTGAGGCCACCCAATAGGGCAATGGTGGGGGTTGATAATAGGTGAAGGGGACATGGTACCTTGCCCAGAAAGCCCAGTGCTCAGATAAGTGGGGTCCCTGGAACCCTGTCTCTTCTCCACTGCCAGCTCTAAGTTGCTAAGGTTACCTTCTCAGATGCCTAATTAGAGAAACTGTCACTCTTTGACAAAGATCAGGAGGAAAGGAGAAAAAAAAAAAAAAAAGCAGACATTTCATACTCAGACAAGAAGAAAATAATCAAGCCAGTTCCACTGGCTTTTACATAGAGTTTCGTAGAAACTCTTCCAACAGTCAAAGAAGACTATCTTTATCAGGACCACCCTCTGTTACTAGCTTGGAGAGAGCTGGAAATGCCAGCTACTCTCAGTTAACATGGAGCAGCTGACAGCCTCCAGGAGGTTAAATGGGGTGGAAGATGTGCGAGGCAGGAAGACTTGGATATGTACCCATTCTGCTGCCATGGTGTGGCAAGTCTCAGGGCCCTAGGAACATGGTACTCCTCTTAGCCAGCAGGGGCTAACCTCAGCTGATCAGCTTCATGCAGCTCAGGAGCCACCATTCTAGGATCAACATACCTGGGACCAGAAATATTTCTATTTCAAATATTTAATATTTGGGCTGGCTCATGGAAGGATGGAATTGCTGAAGGAGCAGGAGCTCCCTTTGGACTACAGTTCTGGGAAGGAGAGCTGAAAAAGACATGGGAGGTGAGGCAGAGCTGGAAGGAGGCAGGGACAGGAAGCAGGAGGTAAGTTCTGTAAGATCCTAGGACAGCAAGGTCCCAGGTGAATGTCTCCCTCTCTGAGAGCACAGTGCATGCCACTCTGGAATGGCAGTTCCATTCCTCAGCCTCTTGGGTGTCACTGTACCTTCCTGGATTATGAAGACGCGCGTGCGGTGCAGCACCCTCCTTGGCTAAGCTCCCGCTGTTTTCCTCCTCCTGCACCCACAGAGCTTACTACTTTCTCCCTAGGAGGAAAAAGAGCAACACTGTACTGTACAAGAAAGTCCATTTTCACTAACTCTATTCATTACTCTCTGCAAGAATGGGAGAAGCAGAAGAGCACTGGTTTAGGAGCCAGGCCTGCCCCCAACACACTGTGGGACCCTAGTAAGGTCCCTTGACCTCTCCAGGCCTCACAGTCTATACCTTGTTGGTCTCCTGGGGTTGACTGTAGATTAGACAGAATAGGAAAATTCTTCTTACCAAGAAAATGAGCAACACAGCGGCTTGTATCTATGTACTATTCAGAGATTCATCCCCAGCTTCTAGCCGAACACCTGGTACACAGAAGGTGCTCAATATATTCTCACTGAATTGAAACCATTTGAAAATACTATACTCTGTATTTATTTCTTCCTTTAACAAACATCTTTTTAGTGCAAAATAAAGACGTAATTCCCATCTTCGATGAGTTTTCAGCGAGTGAAAGTAGAAAAGATAAGCATCAAATAGAAACAAATACATAATTAAAATTGTGATTAAGTGCTGCCAATCACAGGAACTTATATACAAAACAGGGAGACTGGCTCTAAGAAGAGGAGGCTTCTCTGAGAGAGTGACATTAACTTAGAATCTGAAAAATGAGCAGGAGTCAGTCAGACAAAAAGGGGTAGAGGTAAGACCTTTCCAGGAACTAGAAACATCTTGTGCAAAGGCCGAGAGGCAGAGGTGAGTCTGTTACATTAGTGGGAAGATAAGATCAGCAGAGATGGAAAAGCTAAGAATCACAGGGAGAATGGCAGGAAATGAGGCTGGAGATAAAAGCAGAGGTTGAACCAGAAGATCCACAGGCTTCCTGGCATCATTTCCCTAAGGCAAATCCTCTTTGTTTCTGGAGAGCGATGCAGAGTTCTGACTTCTGGGCATGGGTTGTGGCATGCAGAGCAGGCCACAAGAAAGTCATCGCCTTTGCCAGGCACCTAAAGGTTGTGAGGTCCTAAAACCACTTCCATGATCATCCTCACCTGGTCTTTATAGAGCCCTTGATGATTTGATGCTCTGTTTTGCTGCAAAGGCTAGAGCTGGAAGGGGCCCTGGAGATCATACAGCCCAGTTGTATCTCACTGTACTTCACGGAGCTCAAGAACCACTTCAGAAAGGCGAAGGGAAGACCTACAATCCTTTGGGTCCCCTCACCCTTCCCTTAGCCAGAGAAGTTCAGCTTTGCTCTAGGTTTTAACAGCAGGCTTCACAGTGAAACCATCCAAGATTCCATTTGAAGAAAGGCTTTGATGTCAACATAAGGATTTTGAAAAACACTACCATTGTGCAGACGAGAACTCTGAGGTCCCAATGAGCACATGCCTTGCTTTTTCTACCCAACAATATTTTAGTATTGATTCCTAGACCCACCTTTCAAAACCTACTTCTCCTCCATTTATGTATAGCCTAGAGAGAACATCAATCCAGGTGTCACCTTCTTCCCTAGATTAAATGTATATTTCAGGCCACCCTGGGCTAACGAGACTCTCCCAAGAACTCTGAATTCCAGTGGGTTCATGGGGGCGAGGGAAGGATGACAGACACTTGGAGCTCCTTTATCCTGGTGGGAGTGCTCTGATGAGACTGTGTACTGGCTAATGCTCCCGAGATCCCCAGCGCAAGCTCCTTCAGCAATTCCATCCTTCCATGAGCCATCCCAAATAGAAATATTTGGATATTTCTTAAATAAACAGAGTTGGCTTCCATTGCTTGCAGACCAACTGATATAGCCTGTAATCTACGGATGGCTTGGTCAGGGTGCTCAGACAGTGGGGGAGTATAGCCGAGATTAGAAAGCATAGCTCTTCAGCTACAGCCTGTGACTGCCTGAGCTGGTGACTATTTGCAGCCTCAGGTTAGCTGCAACCTTAATTCCCAATATTCTGCTTTGTCTTCCCAGACTCTTGCCCCAAAGTCTCATGAAGGCTAAAATTATATCCTTTTTGTATCCTCCAACAGAATTCACAGGGTATCTTGCTCTTGGGGTCCGTCCTCATAAATCTGACATCGGTCACTCCTCATTGACCATACTTTATTGAATGTGCAAAGAAACAAGTCCAGTATTATGCCAGGATCTGGATTTCAGGCCAAACAAAAGCAAGATAAATTCTTCACTAATCCTTACTGTGCTGCTCTAATGGTATGTGGGTGCCTCTCACTTCAACCTGAGCAAGGATTAAAGAAATCATTTACAATATACCCCTGCTTCAGAAAGCACCTGTGCATATCTACATGACTCCTCCCTTTGCTCACAATTCAAGCAGGTTAATTTCCTATATGAAAGAAGCAGCAGCAAAAGGGTGGGCAAAGGGGGAAAGGTCTTTTGGTTTTTCTTCTTAAGCCCATGGACTAGAGCTGCTTCCAACAGTAGCAGAAGTTGCTCCCAAGGCATTTGAAGGAGATGGGAACACACAAACCTAATCGCATTATACTGCAGTTTGACCAAGCGATCACTGACTTGATTGCAGAGAAAGAAAATGAAAATGACAGAGACAAATTCAACTCAGCCATTCTCTTACTTAAACTCAAGACTCAGGCCAGCAGCTGGAGGGCAAAGGGAATAGAGGCAAATGCTCGTGGATAATTGAAGAAATTATTTCTGTTGTCTGTAGCCCTTTTGAAGGAGTAGAAGCAGGGTATGGGCACACTTTCTCTTACCTAGCTCCAGCCGTTCACCTCTTCCCCAATGGTCTATGTGGACTTGACACTATGGAGGCAGAAGGAAGGACCATATTCAACGTGGGGGATCTACCCATTCATTTGCTCTTCACTCATTCATTAATCCAGTGAATATGTACTGAGTACTAATTGTGAACCAAATGCTTTGAGAAGCACTAGGTATGCGGTATTGAGAAAAACAGACAAAGTCCCTGTCCTCAAAGAGTTTGGTCTGGAGGGGCCCACAGAAAATTTACAAGAAAAGATACCCAAATGCAACATGGTTACTGAGTGACAAAAATAAAAAAAAGAACAGGGTGTTGTGAGAAAGACAGTGAGTGGGGTTGGGGGGAGGTGAATGTGGACTCTAATTAGAATGGAATGGCCAGAGAAGGCCTCTGGAGTCCCTGGAAAGCAAGAGAAATGCACCATGAGTAAAGATGAAACCAGGCAAAGCCTTGACAGCAGGGCCCCGGTTGGCACTTTGGAATCACCTAAGCCACGGGGGTTATTACACACAAAAACAAGACAAAACAAATGCTTGGGCACCACCCTCAGTGATTACAACTTAGCCTAGGGTAGGGTCCAGGTCCTGATATATATCTATGTATATGTGTATATATATGTATATGTGTGTGTGTGTGTGTGTGTGTGTGTGTATATATATATATAGAGAGAGAGAGAGAGAGAGAGAGAGAGAGAGAGAAAAGAGAGAGAGTTTTTTAAATTAATAGGCTTTATTTTATTAGAGTAGTTTTAGGTTTAGAGAAAAATTGATGAGAAAGTAGAGAGAATTCCAACACCCTAAAGTCTCCCCCTCCACAAACAGTCGTCCCTATTATTTACATCTTGTGTTAGTGTGGCCCATTTGTTATAATTGAATGAGCCAATATTAACTTACCATTATTAACTACAGTCCCTGGTTTACATTAGGGTTCATTCTTTGTAGTGTACATTCTATGAGTTGGACAAATATCTAATAACAGGTGTTCCTGCATGTTCTCACTCATAGGTGGGTGGTGAACAATGAGAACACATGGACAGAGGGAGGGGAAGCATCACACACTGGGGTCTGCTGGGCAGCGGCTAGGGGAGGGGACAGCAGGGGGGTGGGGGAGGTTGGGGGAGAGATAATATGGGGAGAAATGCTAGATATAGGTGATGGGGGGGATGGAGGCAGGAAACCACCTTGTCATGTGTGTACCTATACAACAATCCTGCATGTTCTGCACATGTACCCCAGAACCTAAAGTACAATTAAAAAAAAAAAAATAACAGGTGCTTATCATTCCTGTATCATACAGAATCATTTCACTGTTCTAAGAATCTTCCGTGCTCTGACCCTGCTCATCTTTCCCTCCCTACTAGTCCTGACAACTGATCAGGACTTGTCTCCACAGTCTTGCCTTTTCCAGAATGCCATATAGTTGAAATCACATAGTATGTGGCCTTTGCAGATTGGTGTCTTCCACTTAGCAATATGCTTTTAAGGTTTCTCCATGTCTTTTTGCTGCTTAATATTAATAGCTCATTTATTTTTATTGCTGAAAAATATCCCATTGTCTGGATATACTACAGTTTGTTTATCCATTCGCCTATCAACAGACATGTTGGTTGCCTCCACATTTTGACAATTATGAATAAAGCTGCTATAAACATTCACGGTAGACATGAGTTTTTAACTCATTTGGGTACATATCCAGGAGTGCAATTCCTGGATCCCATGGTAAGAGTATGCTTCGTTTTACAAGAAACTGCCAAATTGTTTTATCCCCAGTTATAATGATTTAACTGGCATAAGGTAGGTCTCAGGTCCTGGTATTTTTAAAAGTTTCCCAAGTATAATTGGCTCTCAATATCCACAGGCTTTGCATCCACAGATTTAACCAACCATGGATGGAAACTCACAGAAATGGAGGATACACTGCACAAATTTTCTATCTGAGGTTGGTTGACTTGGAGGATAGGGGAACTCTAGGAATCCAAGGGGCCAAATGTATGGATACGGAGGGCCAACTGTATTCTAAGGGACAGCTAAAGCTGAGTACTTTGCAGGCCTTGATTAGGGACCATGTATTTCATTGTAAGCACAATGGAAAGTCATCATGAGTTTAAGTGTCAGTCCGTTTTCACGCTGCTGATAAAGACATACTGAGCCCAGGCAATTCACAAAGAGAGAGGCTTATTGGACTTACAATCCCACATAGATGGTGAGACCTGACAATTATGGCAGAAGGCAAGGAGGAGCAAGTCACATCTTACATAGATGGCAGCAGGAAAAAAGAGCTTGTACAGAGAAACTCCCATTTTTTTAAACTATCACATCTTGTGAGATCAATTCACTATCATGAGAACAGCATAGGAAAGACCTGCCTCCATGATTCAATCATCGTCTACTGGGTCCCTCCCCACAACATGTGGGAATTATGAGCACTACAAGATGAGATTTGGTGGGGACACAGAGCCAAACCATATCATTCCGCCCCTGGCCCCTCCCAAACATCATCTTGTAACACATTTCAAACCCAATCATGCCTTCTAAACAATGCCCCCAAGTCTCAACTCATTTCAGCATTGACTCAGAAGTCCACAGTCCAAAGTCTCATCTGAGACAAGGCAAGTCCCTTCTGCCTTTGAGCCCGTAAAATCAAAAGCAAGTTAGTTACTTCATAGATATGATGGGGGTATAGGTGTTGGGTAAATACAGCCATTCCAAATGGGAGAAATTGGCCAAAACAAAGGGGCTACAGGTCCCATGCAATTTTGAAATCCAGCAGGGCAGTAAAATCTTAAAGATCTAAAATGATCTCCTTTGACTCCATACCTGACATCCAGGTCACACTGATACAAGAGGTAGGTTCCCATAGTCTTGGGCATTCATTATAAGCACAATGGGAAATCATCATGAGTTTAAGCAGAGAAGAGGCATGATTTGACACACATGTTTATAAAGTCATTCTGGCAGCATGTGAGAATGGATTGGGAAAGGCTGACTGAGGATTAAGAGCAAGAGAGAATGAGAGACCAATTAGGAAACTATCGAATTATAGGTCAGAGGATAGTAACTTGTAGCAAGGCAGAGATGGAAAGAAATACATGGATTCAAAAGATATGTTGGGAGGAAAATCAATAAGCTTTGGTCATAGGTTAAACATGAAAATGAGGGGAAACAAAGGGAGAAATCCAAGGATTACAAAAGATACTTCTAATCCTGCTCCAGAAGCAAATTGAAATCTGCCCTGCAGATAGGCACAAAGGTTACTAGCCTATTTTCTTTTCTGTCATGGTCTTCTCTTTCTCTTTCTTCTCTGTTTTCTACTTTTGGTTTGTTTATTTTGTTTTTGAAGTAAGAACTCCTCTTAACTCAATACCGATTGCTATTTTAAAGGATTACTAAACTCTTATAACCTAATTGGGCATATGCCTTTAAGGTCAAACTCAATCTCCTTTGCCCACATCAGAAGCCTACATGATATTTTAGGGATATGTTAGCTTAGCTGAAATGCTTTTCATTGTCAGTTACAACCAAGAGTTGAAATTTTAGAAGGGATAGTCTCTTAAGAGAGTTTAGCAGTCTTGCAAGTTTTCTTCTGAAACTATCCAGCAGATGTTTCCAATGCCCTGAGGAAAAACACTTTAAAAAAAGAGCTGGTGATGAATAGCGCAAGAGCAGCAGAGGAGGCTGAGAAAGAGGAGCCCACCAGAGTCACAGAAAAAGAGCTTTGCAAAACAAGAATAAGACACTCAGGTCTCTACCAGCTGCTCTCAAAAACCCATCCCACATCAAAAATCAAGGTCATGGACAAATTAGCACAAGATGGACCAAGTGGTCACGATGGCCTCTAAGTTCACTCAGGAAGGACGTTTGGAGTCACATTTGACAGCAGGAGTACACAAAGAGGCTACCTGTCAGGAATGTGGAGGTTCTGACCTCACGCAAAAGCTAGAGCTGCTCCCTGCAAGGCCAGCCCCCCCTCAGCCAAGAGTCTCACTTCTACTCTCTCCTTAGCTGAAAATCCCGTACTGGAATGTCTGACTCTGAGCAAAAGGAGCCAGCCCTAAGCTGCAGATGGGGCCACGCTGGTCCACAAGGGGCTCCGGCTGGTTTCTCTGGTTAGGGTAGGTGGATAGGAAAGACTTGTGCTCACAGATGCTAAAGAGAACTTGAGATCATAGGAGACAGACAGACAGAGATTGAGAGAAAGTGACTGAAAGACAGACAGATACACAAATACACACACAGATGTAGAAAAAGAGAAGAAAAAGACATTAAGAGTAAAGAGAAAGCGAGAGAAAAAACCACTAAAGACAGAAAAGAGAAGAAATTTAAAAAGTGGAAATAGAAAAGTGAGTGAAGGGAGGAATGAGACAAGGATGGGGAGGAGAAAAGAAAGGAGAGCTTCTTGCATTCCATTCTCATGCCATCACTCACAGGGGAGAGTTTTCAGGAGTTCTCTCCGAAGAAACACTCATAAATCTTCCATAAAACAGTGATGAAAGCTCAAACCTGTGCATTCATGTCAGGCAGCTCCATCTGCTCCTGCCTTGCAGGGACTGAGAGCTCCTGAGGCCCCTCTTGCTGAGGCCTAGGAATGGGCAGGCTCTGGGGGCGGGGGGGGGCAGGCTCTGGGATGCAATGAGCATATTATGGGGTATGGGGGAGGAGGAGGAGATGGGAAGGGAAGGGATGACTAGAAATGACCCATCAAGGGTCCAGAATTCCTACTGGTGTGCATAATGGATTCATCCAGGACATCCTGGACTATAAGATGTACCAGACTTTGAAAATGAAAGCTTATGATGCAATATTTGTATTAGCAATCTTTGGTGTGTTTTCAGAATAAACTGTTTTAAAATTTCACCTTCGAAGTGGATCTCTTTGGGGTTACTGGTTATAGTCCTGTCATGAAAGTCAGTGCTACCAATATTAATTGATACCTGTTTACTAATAGATTCTGTACCAGGCAACAGGAGACAGAAAAGACAATAGTCCTTCCATCCCCCTCAAGGATTTCACAGGCAGTGCTGTCCAACATAGCTTTCTGCAATAATGGATATGTTCTATATCTATGTTATTCAATATAGTAGCCAAGAGTCACATGTGGCTATTATTAAAATTTATAAAAATTAGATAAAATTTAAAATTAGTTCTCCAGTGATCCTAGACACACTTCACATGCTCAATAGCCACATGTGGCTAGTGGCTACCATACTGGATTTTGCAGGAGAGAGACATCAATATTTCAATATAATGGAGGAGGTCTAAGAAAGAAATAAAGTGTCCTGAATAAAGTTAATGAAGGATAAATAAGGCAGAGAAGGAAAGCGGAAGGAAGGATAAGGAATAAAAGTTTCTGTGAAGAAAGTAGCTTATAAGAAACAGGTTCCACCAGCAGAAATTCAGAACAAGGTCATCCCTGACAGAGGATACAGCTTGAGGCAAAGTCACAGAAATTGGAAAGTAAAGCTTATTTTCTGGACAGTAAAAACCCCAGTTTGGCTGAAGTGCAGGCAAAGGAACTGTGGGAGAGACAAGCAATAGAGGTGGGTTTGGCCCTTCCATGGAGGACGCCACTGCTAGGGAATTTACTCTTAATCTTGTAAGCAGTGGGGGAGTCACTGAGGATTCCAAGTGAGAGAAAGACAACCTTTGGGAATGATTCTTCAAGTATTTACTTGAAGAAAGAAACTGTAGCAGTAGAAACTTGCAAGAGACTGGGAGAGTGATGAGAGTGGGGGAAATGAGGAAGGAGGGGAATGAAAAAGGAGGAGCTACTACTGGATTACAAGACAGACACAAAGCTGTATAGGACCCTTATTCCTCCCACAATAAGAATGGCATCTAAAACTCTGACTATCATTGTGAAAGGCAGATCCCTGAAGTCATTTCCTGAGCCAATGTCTTTTCAGAGGCAGAATCATCCAAGAAAGGAGTGCTTTCTCATAACCATTTGTCAGCCCATTAACCTATACTCCTTCTCCAAATGCTGCCCCCACTGTGTCCCCTCGTAAGCCACCAGGGCAGGGTCCCTGAGAATTGGATAGAAGAAAGGAAGCACAGAAGAAAGGAAAATGAGATGGAGAGAAGAGGTCTTTAGAAAACATGTGCCGGGGAAGTCAAAACAAATTCCCAGCCATTCCTGCTGGAGGAAATTTTATGGGGCGAGACATCCCCAAAATAGGTTTTGAATTATACTGTACACCTCATAAAGCACAGGAATTGTTGGCAGCCCGCTCACACACACTGCCCTCTCGTTACCTGCCCAACCCTCCCCACAGGTAGGCATGCCGAGAAACTCAGTGGAGGCGAAAGAACTCAAGGCTGGTGTTCTGAGTTCCATGTTCATCAGCAGCCTCACTCTCTTGATGTTAGGCAACATAGCAGCCTTCTCCCGGCCTCTGCCTCCCTCTGTGCAATAAAAAAAGCTGGTCTGGATGAGGCCTGAGGGCCCGGAGAGTTCTGAATTTGGATAATCGGGGGAATTGGGGTACAGATTGGCAGAGAAACACAGAACCCCCCAAAAACTCTACATGTATGTGATGAGCGCAAAGAAGATTTGAAGGGGAATGTCTGTTCAGGTGTGGTCCCAGATGGAAAAAAATATTTGTTAATATTTATTATTTTCCAAAAATATTGAAAGCTACTGCTGAACAACAAGAACAAAACTTTGCAGAATATTCCTGGTCTTTGGGAAGTCAGCGTGATCTCGGAATTTAATAGCAGCTCTAACATGCTAAGCCACTTCACTATTGGGACCACGGTTTTCTCATCTATAAAACTGGGATAGTGTGGGGGTGCCTCCCTAAGAAGGCCACCCCAAAGCATGAGGACATCAATGGCAGTTGCTGAGGAATTCTAGGAAGGGTTATGAACTACAAGAGTCAGGAGTTCCTGGCTCATCTCTGGGATTCTGTTTCCTCCTCTTTAAATCAGAATTTTGGACAAATGGTATCTAAAGCCCCAGCCATTAAAACTGCTATGACTTAATGCCTCTGCCAACCTGAAATGTATGTATTTCAAAAGCTTTCAGCTGGCCTTGTCTCCACTGACTGCCAGATGGTCCTGCGTGTCACGTTGTCTCTGTAGAACATTCCGGGCCTCCCCAGCCATGAGTGCTTACATTGGTAAGGTGCTGCCTCTCCAGCACTCTAAGGGACTTTGCCACCAGTTAAGTCGTATTTTACCGGAAGCCAGTTTGTCTTCCAAACCTGCTTATGCTCATTGTATTTATCATTACAAAACTTAAAGGAATATTTTACTTTTTATTTTTGTGTGTATATAGTAGGTACATATATTTATGGGGTACATAAGATGTTTGTTGTTGTTGTTGTTGTTGTTGTTGTTTTGAGACAGAGTCTCACTCTGTCGCCCAGGCTAGAGTGCAGTGGCTTGATCTCGGCCCACTGTAACCTCCACCTCCCAGCTTCAAGTGATTCTCCTGCCTCAGCCTCCCAAGTAGCTGAGATTACAGGTATGTGCCACCATGCCCAGCTAATTTTTGCATTTTTATTAGAGACAGGGTTTCCCCATGTTGGCAAAGCTGGTCTCAAACTCCTGACCTCACGTGATCTGCCCGTCTTGGCCTCCCAAAGTGCTGGGATTATAGGCGGGAGCCACCATACCCAGATACATGAGATGTTTTGATACAGACGTACAATGTGAAAAAAGTACATCATGGAGAATGGGGTATCCATCCCCCCAAGCATTTATCCTGTGAGTTACAAATAATCCAGTTGGACTCTTTAAGTTATTTAAAAATGTACAAAACTCAATAAAATATTCTGCAAATTAAAAATTTATGAGCATCTAAAGAAAGTGGTTTCTAGGAGGGCTAAGTTGATTTTACAATTAAAAAAAAAAAACAAAGTCACTTAAATATTACTATTGAATTAGGTCAGGTGCGACCACTATAAAAATTTAGAAAGGAATCATAAAACTCTATAATAATTACTTGGCAAGCATCTTTAGGTCCTCAGTCTCCTTTAATGAAACCAACATTGGAGATCATATCTGGTGTATTATGACCATGGTTTATGCAAGACAGATGGCATGGAACTCCAATCTGCTGACCTGCACTCAAAGAGGCACCCTTGGGCCTACATCTAATAATTGGCAAATATATGCATATTTATGTATTTTAAGTTAAAATGAAATGTTTACAGTGCATCTATTACTTTTTATGATTCTCTACTTTAATGAACTTTTTCTACTAACTGACCAAATGCCAGTCTAAATGGCTTCAAATACAAGGATTTCTAGGGCAAGCAATTAAACCTAAATCAGGTAGGCTTCCCCTGAATAGTTTGTCTCCCCCATACAAATGAGAAGAAGACAAGCACTGATTTAGCAATCATGTCAAATGCCATACCAGAGACACTCTCCCCCAACTGGTTGTAATAACTGGTCCCTTTCTAGCTTCTCCTTTGCTGAGTTCAGTTTATTCTACTTCTCCAGACAGAAGAATCATCATATTCCACATTCTGTGTCTCATATGTACCTGTGTGTATGTATATATATGTGTGTACATGTATGAATGCTTATGTTACATATGTATATGTGTGTGTGCATGTGTGTGTGTAAGTCAAGCAAAGGAAAGTAAAAAAGAAAATTCCCTAAGACCTAGAAGAAATCTTGAAGTAGATTCAGGGGCCTGCACATTCTATGGGGGATTTGTAAAGCTGGCTTAATATTAATTACAAGATGGACAGTAAGATTCCTTCAATCATATTACCACCAAAAAATACAGAAGGAACATTAACCATCTCCTTTCCAATATATTGTACATGGAGAGTGGAGGCCAATGCTGTGGTTTAGACATAATGCCATCCTTCTAAAACATCTTTTAAATGTTTAAATGAATGTTTTGTTCAGATGAAACTGAAGCTCCAACGTTACAGGCAGGTAAGAGTAGAGTACCTCTGTAACAGACGTACAGAGCAACTGATACTCCCCTCATCTATCATGGAGGCCAATTATAAAAACCCATGCCCTAACGAAAAGACAATGTTATCAATATCTCTGCGCCACCCGCAAGAAACTTGCAGAATGACCTTGGACAAATTTCTTCCCCTCTGTTGCACCAAAGGTGGCTGTTCACACACATATCTATTCCACATTCCACAAGCATCCCAGCAAACTGTTCGCCATGGTCACCTTTGAGCAATGAGTTTGGGTAGAGGAGAGACTTTCAGCTTTTCCTTTATAATATCCCTGAACTGCATTAATGTGTTACAACAAGCTTGTATTATTTCTGTTGAAATTTAAAATTAAGGTTGGAAATTCAATAAACATGCATGTACTCTCTGATGGAGTTACAGATATTAAAGAGAAACGATGTTTGATTTAAAAAGAAAGTGTACATACTAACAAGAGAGGCAGACAAACAATCAACAATATTTCTATGAAAATACTGACTGCACTGAATGTACAAAATGCTTGGGAAATAACTGTTTTAGGGGGGGATCCAGGAAAGTCATCTTAGAAGGAGTGAAGGAATGCTCAAGTTGGATCTTAAAAGATGGTAGTTATGAGGCAGAAAAGATATTTTTTTAAAATAAATATATTAAAGGAAATCTGACATTTAAGTGAGCAAAATTTGAATTTTAGAGGACTATCTTCATCTCTGTGCTTGGGTCGATCAACATTTTCCAAGTATTGAACCAGAGATGAATTTAGACTTATGTGTTTTTTATCTTCAATAGATACATACTTACTTTAGCAGGCTATCTTCCATTTACTGCAAATTATTTTGGTGTTCCATTCATGACAGTGATACAAAGTTTCCTTTTTAAAATAAATACAGCTAACACCATTACTAATGACCTTATGTAATAGACTTCAACTCTCTGAATGGCCATTTCTTCATCTGTAATGTGGCTTTACTAAAAATACTCATAGAAAGAGGTTTTCTAAATTAAAAAGTGCAAATGTTATTATTCCAATAGTCTGTAAGCGCCCTGCTTTTCTATACCACTAGGGACCCAGAACAGGGTCTGGGATGGAAGGACTACTGAATAATTACTAAAAGGTCTTAACTCCAGGCAAAGAGGTCAAGGTTTTTGGGTGAACTAGTTTAGTCTAGGAAATGGAAATAAAATTCATCCCCCATGCTAATCCCAACTGAGTGGTAGTGATTGATGAGGCACTGCATTGAGAAAGATCTCAGGATATCATTAAGTGATTGAGCAGCAATATCCATCATAAATACAGAAGTGGAGAGTGGCAATATGGCCAAACATAGTTTCCACTGATCATTCATGTATTCATTTGTTCATTTAACAAATATTTATTGAGTGTCCGCTCTATGATGGGCACAGCTCTAGGCACATGGGATTCTGCAGCAAACCAGACTGGACCATTTCCCCTCTCTCTTGGAGTAGCCTATGCAGCCCAAACTTCCCCCTTTCCTGAAGGAGAGCTGGCTCTTATAATATTCACTTAATCTTCCCTGAGGCCAAAAAAAAAAAAAAAAAAAAAAAGGACTGCCATTTATTTAAGGTCACACAGCAAATCAGTGGCAGAAACAGGACTAGACTCCAGGCACTGCCTCTGAATTCAGCACAGTTGTGTACTTACCAGACTTACAAAACCTGTTTGGTTTCCCTAGCTCTGCAGCTGCCCTTTCTCAGCCATCAGCCTTTCCACCTGCTGTCCTTTTGTGGGGGAGAACGGACCTTCTGTTCCCTCCTGGAAGCAGGGGAGGCAGGTGAGTGGGAGCAATTCCCTAGAGGCTTCTGTGGTTTGGAGAGATGGATTAAAGAGGTCAAGACAATAAAAAGAGAGAAAAAGAGCAGAGGGAGGGACAGTAGGAGCCCCACCACTGGCAGACCGTTAATTGGTTACTTTGGGCAGTCTCCCTCTAGAGAGAAAGTAATTGAAGAAAGTTCCCTAATAAATTAGTGTGAGACTGGGCTTGAAAACTCTAGTCACACCTGGGTTCAGAGCTGAGCATTTGATCTTCAGAGGCCCAGAAAGGATAGAGAGAGAAGGAAAGGAGAAAGCTTTATCTAACTGTAACTTCAGCCTCAGAAGTTCCCAGAGGGAACCCTTCTCTCCCTCCTGGGCTCCTAGGATCACTTAGTTTAATCTCATTGCATTAGAGATGAGGGAAAGCCTGGAAAGGAGGAAGAGACTTGACCATAGACACCCAGCGGAACTGGGACCAAACCCACGATTCCTCGTTCTAGTCCTCTCCACCATATTACACGGCCTCTAGGTTCCGTGGGATCTTTACCCACATGACTTGCTTCGAGTGATTTTAAACTCTCTCCAACTGCAAAGGAGGTGAGGAGGGGGTTGGTAGTAGGGATTAAGGTACAGGTTTCTTTGCTTTTGTTTACTTAACAAATACATAGGTAGCATGTACTAAGTTCCAGGTACTGCTGAACATACTTTATAAACTTTAGATTCTGGAATCCTCCTCCTAATAAGCAACAGAACAACCCGATCAGGTAGTGTCCCCCTCTGAAGTGGTGTTCACAAACTATCACCTCCATTGCTGCCTATTTTGTCAGAAAATATCTACTCAGAACCTACTGTGTGGTGTTCCTCAACCATGTAGCCGAAAATGATGAACAAGACACACTCCCTACCTCCAAGAACCTGTCAGATAAAGGCTTTTAAAAACAATTGAGATAGCTGAGAGTGTGGTGAATAATATGTTGCTGCTATGGTCCAGTAAGACTACTCGGAGGAGGTAATATTTGAGTTTTGTGAGCAAGGGAGAAAACGGTGGAAGACAACGCAGAGAAAAAGGCAAATTGTTTAGGATTTTGTAGACACTGAAAAAGAATAAGGATTTTATCCCCCAAGGCAGTGAGAAGGAATTGCAGGTTGTTAACAGGGAATTTGGTTTTTGGAAGATAATCATACTGGCTACTGTGTAGAGCAGAAGTTGACAAACATTTTCTGTAAAGGGCCAGTTAATAAATATTTTAAGCTTTGCAGACCAGACACTCTTGATTGCCACTACTTGACTTTGTCATTATAGGACATAAGCAGCCACAGACGACACATAAACAAAGGAGTGTGGCTGTGTTCCAGTACATTGTTATTTATAGGTACTGATATCTGAATTTCATGATTGTCACATGTCAACAAACATTATTTTCCTTTTGACTTTTTGTCAACTATTTTTTAAAAATTAATAGGTTTATGGGCTGGGAAAAAAAAAGCAACATTCTAGATTTAGCCCATGGGCTATATGTAGTATGGCATAAAGAAAGGACAGAAAATGGAGAGGCAGCGGGAAGACCAGTTAGGAGGCTGATGTGGAAAATGATGGCAGCGTGGATGAAGGTGATGCCAGTGGAAATTACCAAACGTGAATTCTGAACATCTTTTTGTGATGGTGGTATTTTTTTAGACGGAGTCTTGCTCTGTCCCCTAGGCTGGAGTGCAGTGGTGTGTCTTCAACTCACTGCAACCACCATCTCCCAGGTTCAAGAGATTCTCCTGGGCTCCCCTGTAACTGGGATTACTGGCACCCACCACCATGCCCGGCTAATGTTTGTATTTTTAGTAGAGATGGGGTTTTATCATGTTGGCCAAGCTGGTCTTAAACTCCTGACCTAAAGTGCTCTGCCTGCCTCTGCCCCCAAAGAGTTGAGATTACAGGCATGAGCCACTATGCCCTGCCTGAAAATAATTTTAGAAGCAAAACCATCAGGGTTAGCTGACTGAAAGGATGAGAGGCAAGGAAAAGGATGAAGAATGACTGCTTAGCTTGAAAAACTAGGCTAATAATAGTTTGATTTCCTGAGATGGGAAGAAGTGGGTAGAGCAGGTTTTGGGGGTGCAAATCACACATCAGTAGTATGATCCCAGATAAGAAGGAGAGAGACACAGGTTTCCTACTGGCTTCTGAATAAAATAAAGGACGCTCAGTTCACTTTGGATTTCAGATAGTCAGCGAGACATTTTTAGTATAAGTATGTCCAAAATGCTGCATGGAGCATACTTACACTAAACAAGTATTCATTATTTATTTGAACTTTAAATTTAACTTGGCATTCTCTATTTTTCTATGCTAACTATAGCAACCTACAGGGGTAGGGTGGTAGTGGTATGATGAGGGGTGTATAGGCCTACAGGAAAAAGAAGCCTAAGCCCGAGAGGAGAAAGAGAAGGCATCTTAGAGATGACACCCCTTAGAGGAGATGATAGAGCTAAGTCTGGGAGTTGGCCAGGTGAACCTGGAGTAGGAAAACAATCTAAACAGAGAGAATAGAATGAGCATGTTGCCTTCAGACATTTACAAGTCATTAATGAGGCTAGAGCCTCGAGGGGAGGAAAGGAACATCAGAGGACGAGGCTAAAGAGCTTCTCACAGGGCTCCACTTCACAGAGGTCCTCCAGGTACAGGCCAGGGTGTCAGTACCTTTGCTGAAGTTCAGATTCCCAGGCCTCTCCCCAGGAGCCTCAGCAGGTCTGATCTTGAGAACCTGAGGTCTAGGGTGATTTTGATAAGCAGCTAACTTGAGGAAAGCCTGGGTTAAATAATCTGGAAACTCTTCCACCTGCAAATCTCAGGAGTCAAAGAAGTTGCTGCTGGCTGTAAAAGTCTTGAAAAGAGTAATTAAGATAATCAGAGGAAAGGCAGCATTGAATAAATGTGCAGCCTCCCATGGGGACCCTCTAGAATGGAGCTCTGTCCATTTGGAGGACAATAGGGAATCCAGAATGTTTGTCAAAGGACCAGTCCTGCTCCTGAATAGTCACCCTGTCTGGCACCTGGCTCTCATTCGGTGCTATCTCCCAACTCTGTGCAAGTAGACCAGACGTCTTCCTGTGCCTTCCCCTGATGCCCCACGTGCTTCCCTCCTCTGCCCACAGCAACCACTGAAATGATTCCCCCAAATGCAGCTATTACTGTGACTGGAAATCTCTTTACTGCTGATTCTGCTAATGGAAATATTCCTTCCCTTTTCGGCTGCTTGCAAAGCCACTCGTGACTTCCCTGGGTGCATGAGAGCAAGGCTTTGTCAGCCAGCCTCCACCAGAAGGCAGAAGATTCGGCCCCGCCTGCTCCCACAACACCCACCTGCCATAGACTCAGTCTCTAAGAGCTCTTCTGTCCCAACTGTCCTCAAACAACCCGGAATTCCCTGCTTCCCCCGGCTTCCCCTCAGCTCCAAGAGAATGAGCAGACATCAATGGTCAATTTCATCCTTTTTTGCCTTGCTGGGGGAGGAGGGGGAGGTAGAGAGAGAGGAGGCATAAGCAGAGCATGAGGGAGTGGAAAGAGGGGGAGGGGGAAAGGAAATTCACATTCATTATTGATTCATACCTCCACCTCCTTCCAAAAAAAAAAGGATTCCAGGTGGCGAAGAGGCACAGAGCCCAAGCTGTGTGTGCCAGACGCTACGCTAGGTGCTTTGCACACACTATCTCCATAAGGATCACACATCTTAGTGTAAGTAAAAAGTGAGCACAGTGCCCGGTGCTGACTGAAATGTGGTTATGGAGGGCTCTCCAAAACTAAGTGACTATTATGTTTTCTTCACTTTATTGATGGGTAAGCAGAGGCTCTGAGAAGTGGCAGACATAAATCTAAAGCTAGGAATTAGCCCATCAGGGATTTGACCAGAGGGCTTTTGGTCCTCAGACCTGGCAAAAGTCCCACTTCAACACACTGCCACCATCAGACAACCCGAGCTAGAGACTTGGTTGTGCTGTGGATTAGCTGCGGGACCTTGGAAAATGTACTTGTCTTCGCTAGGTAGATGAAGGAGTTGGGTTGGATCTCAAAGCACATTTTACCTCGAAGGACACACCATATATTTGGATTGTTACAGCATTATAATAAATTATATGTGTGTGTACACATAATATAGATCCCATCTTCACGGAGGAAGCACAAAAACTGCATAGAATGATGCCAAAGAGTGAGATTGAGCAGGACTGAGAAGCAAGTTCACCTAGCCAGATAGCAGCTACATCTCAGACACCAGACACCCTGGTCATTTCCCAAAAAAGGACATAGAGCTTATACAAATTTCTCAGAGGACCAGATCACTGGTCCCCTAGTAAGCACTTGGCAGAGCATAAGGTGACAACTCCCTAAGAGTTGGGAGGAAAGAAGAAAAGGGAAAAAAGAGAAGGGGATGGGGGAGGAAAGGAGGGAAGGTAGAAAGAAGAGAGGAAGGGAGAGAGAGAGGAAGGAAACCAGAAAGGCACAGAAACATAGGCGTTTGCTTGTCAAGTGGGTCCAGGAATAACGAGGGGCCTCTGGAGAGTATGAGACAAGGCCTGAAGCTCTCTTGGCAAGGCAGCAAGGAGCGAGCGAAGGGGCCTGGAGAGCTGCTGAGTCAGCTCCTGGCAGCACAGAATAAGGTGCTCAGTCCCTCGGGCCTGTGAAGCTGTCACACCTGAAGTTTCTATATAAGAAACGTCTGCAACTTCTTGTTAATGAGAAGAAGGTGACATAAGTAAAAGAGTCTACAGATGAAAAGTTGAGAGCACCTCTTCTTCGATGCAGAATGCAGGGCAGACAGCACATAGACTATGGAACCAGGCAGCCCTGGGTTTAGACTGAGCTTAGCTGTATAACAGCTGTGTGATCTTGGGTAGGTTCCTTCACTCCTCTGAGCCTCAGAGCTCACCCTATAACACGGAATGAACTACATCTGTCCTTTAGCACTGTGGAAAGAATGAGATAACAATTGTATCATCATGGCACCTGGGACATAGTACATGTTACATAAATGGTCATGCTTTTCATAGCCTATCCTATGCCAGGATGATGAAGTCCAGTTACCTTTCAACTCTGGAATTCCAACTCCTCCTTTCCCCAGTTGCCCAGCTGCCCTTCCCTAAGACGGAAGGAAAACACACAGGGGTCAGTAGATCTGGGATCTGGCATCTGCTTTACCACTGACTTGGTGACCTTGATTTCCTCATCTTTATACATAAGTGTTTCATTTACATAATGTCCTAATTTTTCCATTTCTGATACTTGATAGTCTCAGAACCATGGTGTAACATTTCCCTGAAACTTGTATTGTCTCTTTGTTTGCTACAATGCAAACAGTTCTCATCCTTTACGTGGCTTCCAAGCTGTTCAAGACAGAGCCTTCTCCAAACACAGGGCTCTTTCCTGTAATCACACTGTTCTCATTAGCCATCCTGCAATCACTCCAAAATAATCAGGAGACAGGAGAAGGTAGCAGCAATGGCTATGAGTGCTCAGAAGAGGGAAGGCTCTGTGGGATCGATGGTGTTTAGGCTCACCCTTAGCAGGTGAGTACAATTTTAGCCCATCTCTAGTTCTGTCCACTATGGATTCTGGGATGACACTTAGCAAACCCAGAGCTCTAGCTCTCTAAGATCTCCTGTACACCTACAATGTGCCAAGTAAAGGATGGGTCACCACAGCCCCAGAGATGAAGAAGGTACGTTCGCTGTTCACGGGGTACATAGGCAAGCAGCGTGAGACAGATGAGGAAACACACAGTAAATTCTGCTCTCACTCTGCTCCAAGCCACCATTACTTTTCATCGGTAGAACTCCTTCAGGCTTTCCTGCACCCATGTTGCTCCTGTACGGAGTAGTGGGGAATTCTTTCGAAACAGAAGTCAGACCTTGGCACTTGTTCGCTTAAAATCCTACAGAGCTCTTCATTTCATTCAGAGTCAAAGCCCAAATCCTGACAGTAGTCCGTACGGCCCTACATGACTGGGGTCTTCTTTTCTTCTCTGACGTTCTTTCCTGCACCCCCCACTCCCATCACTTGTTCACTGTATTCAGGCCACACCGACCTTCATGCTGTCCCTTGAAAGGTCCAGGTGTGCTCCTAAGCGAGAGAATCGCCGGAGCTGTTCTCTGCCTGGAATGTGCTCTTCCTAGATAACTGCTTGGCTAACTCCTTCGCCTGCTTTTAGCCTTTGTTCCAATCTCACATTCTCTATAAGCTCTTCTCATTCTATCCTATTTAATATTAAAACCCATCTCCTTATCTCAGAACTCTTGATTCTCTTTTCCCTGTTTTAGTTTTTCCCCTTTTTTTCATAGAATTTCATCCTCTCACATACTACATAATTTATTTACTTATTATGTCTATTGTCATTGTCCCCTAAACACACACACACACACACACACACAGCGGGGCTGTCAGGGGGAGAGAAAAATAAAAGCTCTTGAATGCTGAAATCTTTGTCTTTTGTCCCCCCAATGTATCCTAGGCACATAGAACAGTGCCTCTCACATCACTGGTGCTCAGTAATTCAAAGGCCCTGGCTATGATTATAGCAGTCTTTATTGATGGTGGGCACCAAGGCTCAGGGTGTTCAACTTTGGTGTGGAGGGGTCCAAAAAGGCTTCAAAAATAAGTTGACACCTGAATTCGGTCTTGAAAGGTGAGACGGAATTTCCCGAGCGGGTAGCGAGACAGAGGTGCCGAATGAGAAGGAAGGGTTCTTAGTAGAGAATGATCTGACAGAGTGTGATCAGGGACCTTGTACTACTACAATAGGGAGGGGAAAATTAATTATCCTCAGAACAATGGGGAACCAGTGAATTGCTTTACAAGAGGATGGCCATTATCAGATTTGGGCTTTTAATAAAATCACTTTGCCTGCAAGTACAGAGGATGGATTAGAGGGGGATAAGACTACAGGTAGACAGACCAGTGCGTTGACTGTTGAAATTGTAGTAGACAGAAGTGTTGAGGCCCCAGCTTGCCAGCAGCTGCAGCACTGGGGATGAAGAAATGGTTTCCCTTCATAGTTTGTAACCTACAACTTCCTTGTCAAATCTCCACTCACAGACTTGGATGCTTGTATATTCTAGTATGCTAGTAAGAAAGCTATACATATTTCAGTCTTGAAACCTGTATTGTGTAGTCACCACCCACTCCTTTTCCATTCATAAGGGAGTTCTTTTGGGGGGCTATTGTCCAAAGAGCTACAGTCAGTAGAGAAAAGCCAGTGAAAGGAGAGAGCAAGTGCTAGAGCATAGAACAACTATCACTGAGCATTGCTGCCTGCCTCTTTCTGGGGCGGAGAGGCTGTCTTTCTGCTGCAAGGGAAGAAAAACCAGCTCGCTCTCTCACTCTAGTTCATCTTTTGTTGCCACTAGCTGGTCAGTATGAGAACTTGGGAGAGTATCAGCTCTAGAAAGGAAGCCTCCTGTAATGCTCCTCCACCCCAAGGTTAAACCTGACTCTTTTTCTCCTTTCCTGGAATAGAGCAGACTTCTCCACCCACTCCCAAAAGCAGCTAGGGTGGAAGGCAGTGAGTTTTCCTTCTGCCCCAGAACAAAACCCATCAGCTCAGGTGCTTAGGAGAGATTGGAGCCAATCAGTTGGATACTCAGGCAGGAAAACCAATTCAATTTCCCTAAGGAGATTTTTCCTCTTAGATTTTTTCTTTTTTTTTTTGGCAGGGGAAGAAGGAAAGAGTGGCCTCCTTTATGATGTTGAACTAACTTGTAGATTCTGTGATATGTTTAAACCCAATGCCTCCTGTGAGAGGCCCAGCAATGTGACAGAAAGAGGCACAGTGTGGGGATTCAACACAACTGGGCTTAAATTTGAACTGTAGGGTGGGTTTCTTCCCTTGTCTAGGCCTCAACATTACCATATACAATGGATGGGGTGAATTCAATGCCCTGCGAGTCTGTGATGCTGGGAGCCCATCAAAGTCAATGGTTGTGGTGACAGTTTCCCAGACTTCATTTAAGAGGTCACTGTCAGTCTCTATCCTCCTCTCCCCACATCACACATGTTCACAATGTCCTATGGCAGACAAGGCTTAGTGTATAACAAAGCAAGGAGGTGAGAAGCAGGAGGTTTTGCCAGCCAAAGGCCTACTGAATCCTCCTACTGCACCTGCTATAAATTAAAATCACAGAAAAATCTTGCAGACTGAGGGCCCAGTTCAGGAGAATGACCAAGCTGTGGGTCACGCCAAAGCTTGCAGAGCTCTGCTGCCTCAGCTGGTATCACTGATCCCCCAAGAAGTAGCAAATCTGGTCGGCCTTGACCAAATCTGAGCCTCACTAATGGCTGAAGTTAACTCTTCCCCTCTCTCTGCCCTATACTGTCTCAGTAACATAGTACTTTCTGAGGAGAGACAATAGATTTCACTCTGCCCTGATCATTAAGTTTTATCAGCTTTGAGATGGCAAGAAGTCGGATGAGGTATGAAATGAGGGAAGTGAGCAGAAAAGAGTAGAAGAATCACATCAGAGGCCACTAAACACTACCTCACCCAAGACCCTTATTTACAATGTCCTGGAAACCTGAATCATCATACCAAGATGGGAACTTGAAGTTTGAGTGCTACCCAAATACCTTAATAAGCAGTAAGGGACTTAGTGCCCAAATGAAGAAATAACATGCATTGTTTTAAACCTATCTTTGTTTCAAGAAATCAAACTTACTCACTTCCCCATCCCAGAATCTCTCTCACACATACAGAAAAGAACACTGGAATTGATGCTAATGAACATTCTGTGGTCAGAAACCCCTAGAGAAGACACAGCTTATGACTATTTGTAAGCATTTTCCTCCCTCCAAATAAAGGGTGTTCACCTTTAAAACCAAACCAGAAAGCAATAAGGGTATACAGCCCAAATATTCACAAGGGTGTGGGTCCTTTCTTTAAATGCCTGACAAACAGAGGTCCAGTCTGTGCTTGAATATCTATAAGGTGGATTGTACCATCATTAAGGGTCAGCATACTGGGTTGTTGGACAGCTCCAGGGGCACAGCCTCCTGTAGGACTCAGCTTTATCCTTTCAGATCTTTTGAGACATTCATTAGAATTAGGCACCCTCCCCCTCTCCAAAAGAAACATACCCTTCATTGTGTAGACTTTTCTTTAGGGTCTCCCCCCTGCCACCCAGGCTGGAGTGCAGTGGCATGGCCACAGCTCACCGCAGCCTGAAACTCCTGGGCATACGTGATTCCCCTCCTTCCGCCTCCCAAGTAGCCACCACACTCAGCTTATTGTTGACATTTAAAGGAAGCTTCTCCAGCCCTCCATGGATTTCTTTTCTTAGGCTAAACTCCTTTCACCCAGCAATTCCTGTGGCCAGGTTGCTGGACCCTCACTTTTTCAAGAAACCTTTGCAGACCTATACAAGTTGGCATTTCAAACTGTATCTTCCTCCTTCCTCCAGGCCATCAGCTTCTTGCAAAAAGCATCCTTTGGGACGGTCCTTCGGGAGGTCCTCGGGGACACTGCCAGCTCTATACCATGCAGGTGTACTTAAACACAGACTAATGAATAATTTTTGTTTTTTCACCTTCCCTCCCCCCAAATACAGAGCACACACTTCTCCTGTCAGGTTGATATGGCAAAGCAAATTACCAAAAAATGTTGACAATGCGTGCTTACTCAATTTTATTGCTTTTACCTGCTTTTGCTGAATCAAAGCAGGTGGCAATGAGTCTTGCCTGGCCACTATCAAGCACAGAAAAAAGGATGACATTTCCCTAACTGTGAGCATAAAAGCGAAATCCACAACCAGACCCCAGGGGCTGCCTGGGGGTAAGTGAGGACTGAGTGACATGCAGGTTCACCTTAGAAGCCCGGGCTGGCAGTTGTTCCTGCTCAAATTCTTTCTTTTCTATCAGTCCTTCCCAACACCCTCATGTTACCAGTAAAGGAAAACAGGCAGTACAAAGCAAGAGGAGCTATCAGAGTCACGGAGTAGGTCAGGGCACTTCAAGTTCATAGAATCTTTACACGAAAGGATTATTTTAGAGCTCATCTACCCACTCATATTGCAGCAGAAAGAACTGAAGCTCTGGGGGATAAATGACTTATTCAAGGTCACAGTGAGCCAGAGCTGAGATTTCCAGATCCTAACCAGCGTTAAATTTCTAAGCTGCATTTTAGCATTCAACTTCTCATTTTGCCTATTAAATCCTCCAAGGCCTAGTTCAGGTTCTCTCTGGTCCAGAAAGTGTCCCCAGTCTTCACCAAGTCTATGGAGATGCCTTCCTTCCTTGATACCACAGAATGTATCATCTCCATCACTCATTGGCACCAATAATAAAATGCCCTTTGACATCCATGAGTCCTGAAACTTTTGAGCTGGCAGTGTCATTGGATGTCATTTAACTCATGTTTCACTTTCAAACTTACGTAGGTCAGCTCACCAAGGCAGCTAAAGTCCCTTTGCAGGAAGGCTCTTGTCTTTGTCTGACAATCTTGATGATTGTTGTCCCTCTCTACTCAGCACCGTGCCCTGCAAAATTTTCATATTTGCTTCAGAATGCCAGTTTAGCAATCTACAAGAATGGAGGTGTCTGGCAGACCAGGATTCCAGTTCCAGGTCTGGCCATTTATTCCCAGCGTGACTTTGGATTACGTGCTTGACCTCTCTAAAAATGCTTCCTCATCTGGCAAATGGGAGTAACAGTAGAGCCCACTCCATATATGTTATGTGAATTAATAATACAAGGCAGGAAGAAAGCTCTTAGCACCACATTAAGGATTCAATAACTATTTGCTATTCTTTGATCACTTTCAGGGAGATTCACTTTGTCAATGTCATCGACTTACAATCACAATCTAAAGAAGAGTCCCAGGCAAACAAAGTTGGGGAGATATTTCACATCTGAAGAAAACTTCCATCTACTTAAGGCAGGCTGGAATTTCATAGGGAGGCTAGAAATTTTAAAAAAAAGGAAAGGATCTGAAAAAAAAAAAGACTTGCTGACAGTCTGGTTATTACCAATAGTAGTTGATAACGGAAACAAAGGCAGAATGGAGGGGAGGCTGGACTATGTATGAAGGTGACCTTGGAGCATGCAGATGGGAGACAGTGTGTGCAAAATTACTTTGAGGTCCCCTACTGGAGTGTAAGAATTCTACCTTTTTATTTTTATTTTTTGTCCCCCTTTAATGCCAGGGATGGTTTACCACCACTAATTCTGGTCCCAGGACCCAAAGCATGACCACAGGGCTTTGGTGGACACCATCACCCCCTAGTGGTGGCTCCACACTCCCCACTATTGGCAGAGTGGCATTTACCAACTTTGCATGCCCAGCTGTGGCACTGGCCATGTCCAAATCTCCTGAACTGACAAGCTGATAGTGAAAGATGCCCCACTCGCCAGAGACAAACACTGGGCAGGATGTGTAAAAGTTGGGATGGGATGGGGCTGCCTTGGGACGATAGAAAGAGATGGCCATAAATGACTCACAGTATCAGCCCCAACCCCACCCTACCACCCCCTCCCCCACCTCTACCACCACCCCCAATCCCCAGCTGCCACCAACCCTCATTTCCGGCCAGCATGGCCCTCCCAGAGCTCATTGTGCACTCTGTGTTTACACACAAACAGTCGAAGACCAACACAAATAAAAATCCCACGTCTCCCTACACAGCTCCTGCTATACCCAGCCATCTGGTGACTACCTCGCTAGCCAAATCCCCGTTGGGAGTGCCTAAAGCTGCCAGTCCAGGGCGCTAGGGAGGAAAGGAGGAGGCAAGAACTCCATCCCCCGCATGCATCCAAAGGGCTCAGCACTGTCAAGAAGGCCAGCCCTGTCCTCTCCAAGGGGCAGAGGGTCCTCAGCTGCCAGGCTCAGGGGCCGTGCATCTGAGGGAGAAGGAAGGCTCCCCGTGCAGGTTGCCAGGAGACTCTCACTTGGGTTCTGGGGTAGTCAAGACTTCCAGTTCCTCACTCAGCTCCTCACTCAGCTTATCCCAGGCTCAGAGGCACCCGTCCTGTTCGAAAGCCAAAGTTAAAAATGGCAAAGATCGTCAGCTCCAGGAATCCCCAGGGCACCTATATGTCAGCTCCAGGAATCCCGGGTCCACCATATCCTAGGAGCCTTGGAATGCTCTGTGGTCCTCACTGCCAAGTCAGGCCATACCCAAGGACCTCTCACCCCTTCACTTGAACAGCCATTTGGGGGGGCGGGAGGAATTTTACCCCTCATCTCTCAGAGTACCCCGGAGTAGACAGCTCTAAAGGATGAAAGGAGAAGGACCAGGATTGGAAGTGGTAGTCAGGGGGATACCTTCTGTGTCTCCAGAAGGACCCTTCCCCCACGGGGGAGGTGGCAAGAGCCAGCGGCAAGCCTGAGGTTAGTCAGGCGGCGCCCTAAGGAAGACCACCTCCACCCTCCTTCCCTTTCTCGGACATGGGCAGCCCCACGGGTGCACGTGGGGAAGAGCTACCGCTGTGTGTGTGTCCGCTCGCGTGTATGCGCCTGTGTGTCTGGGTGTGTGCTTGGAGCGTCGCCGCCAGACGCGCCGCCGCGGGGAGTCCCCGGGGAACGTGCAGGGCGCTCCGCTGCCTCGCCTCCCGAAACGTTCAGCACACTCAGATTACAGCCTGCGAGGGCGGGTACAGGGGCCCGAACCCCCGAGGTTCCAGCTCAGAGCGGGAGAACGACTGGCACTCACTCAAATCCCTAGAGGCGGTAGCATAACAGGATGGGAGTGGGTCACAAAAATACTTTTAACAATATCAGGGCTACGAGAAGAGTGGAGTTTAGTCCGCTGATTATCCTGTGGGTCTTTTCAGGCGAGCGAGGAGTTAACCTCGGAGGTTCAGAGATCCTAAAGGTTCTCACCTGGAGGGCCCGGCACCCTGCGTTGGTCGAGGCGGATCCCCACCAAGGCAAAGACACGGGGAAGAAGAGCTCGGGGTCTGGGCGAGCCCCTGGCGCCTCACAGACACTGATGTTGGCCAGACTCCGACAACCAATAAGGACCCGCGCCCCCAAGAGGGGGAGGGGGAGAACGAGCGAGCAGCAAGCGCGGGAGAGCTAAGGGGAACAACAATTTTGTAAACGCTCTCCGAGATAATTAAGCTATCAATTACCCGGGTGGGGAAATCAGCTGCGCTTCCCACAGCTCCACCGAAGGGCCGACTCCTCCGGGACTCGCGCAGGGAACCAGCAGGCAGCAAGCTGCTGGCGAACTTTTCTGATTAACTTTTCCGTTGGAGCCCCCAACCCACACCCGTCTCCTCTCCTTTCCTTTTTTTGTTGCCTTTAAGTTATTATTATTAGCCCAGGAAGTGAGCTGCAAGGACAAACCTGCTCTCTGCCAGGAGGGGGGTGAGAAAAGCCGATAACGCGGGTAGAGGGGGGCTCTAAACGTGGAGACCTGGGACTCGGAATCCCAGTCCTCAGCAATCACTCAAGTCTCTCTAGCCCCATTTCACAGATGGCCAAAACTGAGGCCCAGAGAAGGGAAACGACTTGGCCAAGGTCACTCAGCCCATGAGGAAGCCACGCTTTTTCAGGTTAGGCGATTCCACATGGAGCTACTCCGCTCCGATTTTCAAGCAAATCCATCTGGAAGGGCAGAACCCACAACTCCGAGGAGGGGAGCGAGGGGGGCGGGAACGGCGGGCGGCCAGTGACGGTGCCCGGCCAGTGACGGTGCCCACAGGAGAAGTGGGAGGCTCGACCCGAAGCTGGCTTAGGATCTGGGATGCCCCGGCCCCTAGCCAGAGCACCTTCAACGAATGGGGTCCCCGGCGTCCGGGATGGATCCGGCAGAGCTTGAGGCAGAGGGGCAGGATCCCACTGCGGGAGGGCTGGCACGCCCCCAGGCTCCCGCCGCGCGCTCTCAGGACCTCCTCCCCACGCTCCTTTCCAACCACCTGTGCGACCTCCGGGCCCCTCCTCTGCCCTCTGCCAACCCCACTCGGGGCAGCCCCGGGCGGGGATCCCCAGGGCGCCCCCACCCGCCCGGCCTCACGCAGGGGCTTGGGGTTCCTTGGGATCCAGCGCTTTTCGGCGCCCAGCCTTACCCAGGGTAAAGAAGGGCAGCTCGGTGTTGTCCAGGTCGTCCTGCACAGCGATGCGCCCCGGCAGCTCGTTACGCACAAAGAGCAGGAGGCGCGTCTCGGCGGCGGTGCCGGCAGAGCCGGGGAGAGCCCGGGGACGCGGCGGCGGCGGCTCCGGCCCCGGTCCCAGCCCCGGCCCCTGCGCGGGCGCCGCTCCAGCCGATGTCGCTGTCCCGCAGGGCGGGCAGTGTGGACACCGTGACGGTCTTCAGCCGGCACGGGCTGTCCGGTTCCCGCGAGGCAGCGGCGGTGGAGCCGGCCAGCAGCGGCGGCGGCGGCAGCAGGAGCAGGAACAGCAGCAGCAGCAGCAGCGTCGGCGGCGGCCCCGGGTGGAAGCGGAGCCTCGGCCGCCCCAGGAACCCCGAGCCGGGGCCGGGGCTGAGCCGGGCGCCGGTGGCGGCCATGGCGGGAGGGGCTGCGGTGCTGCGGGCGACGGCGGCGGCAGTGGCGAAGGAGGAGAGAGGAGGCAGCGGCGGCGACGGCGGACGCCGAAGCGAAGCAGGACGCCCGAGCTAAGGAGCCGAGAGAGCCGCTCGCCAGCAGCCCCCGGCTCCGGGCTCCGCCTCCCGATCGGCCCTGGACCGCCCCCCGCGCCGCCTCCTCGGGCCCCGCCACCCGTCCCCGGTCTCCGTCTCCCCCGCAGACCTCGAGCGTTTCGGAGGCTCCGCCCGGCCTCGTGCAAGTCCCAGTCGCTCCCTCCCCCTTTCCCAGGATCCCCCAATCCCGCCCTCACAGCATTTTTAGCCACAACGCCCCTCCCCAAACTCCCCAAATTTCTAATACTTAGGGCCCCGCGGGTCCTACCAACGCCACGCCACCCCCCTCCCCCCGCCCCGACTCAACCCAGCTCTCCTGGCTTCATCCCACCTTCGGCTCAACCCAGAGGCTGCACCTGGGGGGCGCGCCTTGGCCTGGCCTTGCTCATGGCCCCGCCTTCTTGGGGATAGGGAGCCCCCTGGATGGCCAAGACTTAACTTTGTCTCCCCCTCAGGCTCAAGAACAAATCCTGTCTTCAATCTCCTACCCTTTTCCAGTCTCTGAAATAACTTCCTGTGGCCTCAGAGCCCCCTTCTCACCCCCTTGGCCTCAACTCAGGCATTCGTTTTCCCCCTACCCGCGCCCTTCCTCTCCCCCTCCATCCAGGCCTTAATGTAGCACTAATTACTAATGGACAGAGGGGCGTAGAACTCCACCGTCTAACGCCGACCCCCCCAACTGACTGTAGCGGACCGGTGCTGGCCCCCTAGCTGGCGCCCTGCAAGCCAGCCCACTCACGCTCTTTTATTTTGGATCCCTACTTCCAGCTTGGAGCAGCTCTCCTTGGCTGCTTCTGCTCTCTGTGAAATTCCTGAAAAGGGTGTGAGGTAGAGACCTACTATTCCGTCTGTCCTTGGCTCCCGGGGCTTTTGGATCCTCTGCCCAAGTCCCAGAAAACCGGTGTGCTCACCAATTCTTCACCCGCAGTCTTTCTAGATTCCAGTCTGAGCTAGGTCCTCAGATACAGCACCCTTTAGCCTTGGGCTGACTCTGTCTCTGACCCACATACCTGACACCCTCCAGGGAACTGACATCTCTGCAGGGGTCAAGTGCCCGTGAACCCCCTTCTCCACTCCCCTACTTTTCTTCATCTTCCCTGTCTGTTTTCTCTTTCATCTCTCCACTCATTTCCTTCCTCCTCATCTTGACTTTAATCTTATAAATGCTTCTTCCCTCTAATTTGTGAGCCATTTCTCATCTCCGTCTAGCTTACCCATCTGCACCTTTTGTACTGTCTCTGTGCATTCACTTTTCTCTTAGCTCTTCCCCTCTTCTGTCTTTCCCCCTTTCTGTCTTTAACCCTTCATATAAATTGCTTTTCTCCTCTCTCATCACATTTTTTTAATCGACGTTGGATAAAGGCAGAGCCCTGAAAATAAGGGAAAAAACAAAAGCCGTTTTGTGAACTTGGACTTAATAATAGTGTTTTTTAAGCATTCTCCAAGTGCCAGACATGCACATATGTTAGCTTTTTTACATGACCATAATCAACGAGATGGGGAGATTATGAGTCCCATTTTCCATATGAGGAAACTGAGATCAGGAGGTCAGGGAGGTGAAAGGATTTTCCAAGGTCATATAGCTAATGAGCTGAAGAGCTGAGATTTGAACACTACGCTTCAAAGCATTGACTGTTTCCCCTTAAATTACACTGTCCTCAGTGACCTTAGAAAAGCCCACCCATCAAAGATGCTGTCAAAGGTAAACCCGCATGAGTACAGTTGGATCTACTTCCTTGTGAGGTTTGTAAGTTATACTTCTCCTGTCTCAGTTTACTAATCTGTGAACCCAAAGGGTGAGCGGGGGTGGGGGAGAGGAATCTGGCCTTTCAAGTCCTCTGATTCTAAACGGTCTCCTGCCTCTCTGATGCCTGTTCTAGTTCATTTACTCCTCCAAAATATGTCGCCTGGCCTCCCTCAGTCTCTCCTTTGTACCCTTACAATCCGCCACTATCCACCGCAATGGGGCTTTCTGATTCTCTATGCCCCTTTCTTCAAATATGCTGACATAGTCCATTTATAGAAGCGCACACCAGGAAAAAAGGGCTCCCTTATGTAAGGCAGAGTCTGTGCAAGTCCTTCAGGGACCTCTGGTACAAAGGCCTGTCAAATGAGACCAACACTTTCATTCATTCATTCATCACCAAATATTCAGGGTGCCTACCAGGCACTATATGGTGATGCAGGGGATGGATAAACACAGCTCCTGCCTTTGGAGAGCTCATAGTGATTGGGGTGAGGGAGTGGGATGCTGGGAGGAGACAGGCACATAAATATCTTGGGTAACAGGGAGGCAGGCAGACGTGTTTCCTGAGATGAGGTACTTGGAGAAATCGAAGAAACCTTCATAGAGGTTGTGGCATTGGAGTAGAACCATAAAGATTAGTACCAAGGGAGTGGGCATTCTAGGTTAAAGCTGGCATTTGGCATTCTTTGCAATTGCTTAGTAAGTGAATAAATCCCTTTCCTATATCAGAGGGTGTTTTATCTCTTAAGGCACAGCCCACTTCACATAAAGAAGTTAACATTTCTGGATAGTTTCTCAGCCTCCACTGCAGCTAGGGCTTGGGCACATGACCCAGGCTTCACCAATCAGATTCACCAACCCCAGATGCTGGAAAATAAGCCAGAATCAGGCAGAATCCATTGGTGGCCAAAAAGGGCAATAGTTGGGGCAGTTACATCCAGGTGTCTCTGCTAGTCGAAAAGGTTCTACGTTTGGGGCCCAGTGTCTTTGATGTCAATGGTATAAAGTGCCCTGTTTATGCTTGGCTGCAGCGGTTACAATATCTCCACCAATCCAGTTCTGTGCTATGATTTGGAGTGGTGCTCTTGACTTCATGGACTTTAAACCTGATCTCATGACTTTGGGGGATTCTAAGGAATCTAACATCACTTAACTGAATTCTGAATTCTATTTCTGCTTAAATTATTCAAGATTGGTTTCTGTTGCTTGCAACTGAAACACCTGGTTGAGAACACAGCATATGGAAACAAAGAGAGGGCAGAGAGAGCAAAGCGTACGAAGAGAAATGAAGTTCAGTGATGGGGAGAGGGAGTGACTGAAGACAAGACAAAAAAGTCAGGCAAGGAGTACTAACTTTAATTCATAGGCAGTGTCAAATCTGGAATGACCACATGCTCTGTGATCCGGAACTTTTTGTAGCATATCAATGAATGATAACACCTGTTACCTTATGGTGGTTGTGAGGCTTTAGAAATAAAAATAATTATGCGGCTGGGCACAGTGGCTCATGTCTGTAATCCCAGCACTTTGGGAGGCCAAGGTGGATGGATCTCCTGAGGTCAGGAGTTCAAGACCAGCCTAGCCAACATGGTGAAACCTGTCTCTACTAAAAACACAAAAAATCAGCTGGGCATGATGGCAAACACCTGTAATCCCAGCTACTCTGGAGGCTGAGACAGGAGAATCGCCTGAACCTGGGAGGTGGAGGTTGCAGTGAGCCAAGATCGCGCCATTGCACTCCAGCCTGGGCAACAAGAGCAAAACTCCACCCCCCGAAAAAAATTGTGGAAAACATTTAACACATAGTAGGTACTCAATAAATTATAAGTACTGCTTTGATGTATAATCCCAGCAACATTCGGAGCAAGGCTTTTATCCCTATTTAATAGATATGAAATCTGAGGCTCAGGGAAGCTAAGAAACTTGATTTTGGTCATGGAGTTACCAAGCGGTGGAACACAAGAATGCCTGCCTCCCAAATCTTTGCTGTGTCTGTCACAGAATGCTCCTCCTGGCATCACACCTTTTCATGCACCTTATTCTCAGTAAGCTGTAACTTTCATACTCGAATCCCCTGTCCTATGGCCACCACTTTTCTCCCTCTCAGCCCCTCTCATCCCTTCTCCTTTCCCCTCTTTGTTCAGTTATATTTCCTTATTTTTTTTTCTCTTTGGGTTCCCTGTACCACCATGTTTGACTCCACTGATACAAATTTTTTTTCACTAACTCCTTTCCAGTCTTCTTAGCAAATGCTTCCTCTTCTTCTTTTTCATATTTGCCTTTCTAAGCAGTTTTGAGATAATTTCTCTTTCCTCTTTCCCCTTCTCCATACTCTGCTCTGTTTCATAAATCCCTTCTATTCATGCCACCTGACTGGGGCAGCCTAATGTAGTTGAAAAAGCCAGAGGCCCAGGAGGCTGGTTGATTTTGGTTTTGAAATCATCTTTGCTATTTCTCTATGGAGTCAAGTCACTTTATAGTTCCTACTAGGTCTTTTGTTTTCTCATTTGTGAAATGGGAAAAGTAATACCTACTTCTCAGGATCATTGTGGGAATTAAATGAGATCATGTGTATGAAACTGCCTAGCACATGTGAGACTCTACTGAATGTTGTAAGTAAATTCAATCATCTTATGGATGTCACCCACTGTTTTCCACTCCAGCATCACATCCCGTAATCCCCACCACCACCACGTGCTTCCAACTGTATTGATCTCTTTTCTGTTCCTGAAATACTTCAAGCTCTAGTTGCCCCAGCGTCTTCAAATGGAGAGACCTCATCTGCCTGGAGAGACCTCCTTGTCTTCATTAGCTTTTACTAACCTGCAAGTTTTGCTAATAAAGCACTTTCCCTGACATGACCACTCACCCCAGCCTAAGTTAGCCTCTTGCTGTATTCTCTGTTACATCCTTTCATATTTCCTTATAGCCGTTTTTTGTTTTTTATTTTTTTTTGAGACAGTCTTGTTTTGTTGCCAGGCACCAGGCTGGAGTGCAGTGGTGTGATCTCGGCTCACTGCAACCTCTGCCTCCCAGGTTCAAGCAATTCTCCTGCCTCAGCCTCAGTGGTAGCTGGGACTATAGGCGCATGCAACCATGCTCAGCTAATTTATAGCTGTTTTAATTGCACTCACTCCATACTTTAGTAATTGTCCATTAATTGGAGTATTTTCTTGATGCGTATGTTCCTTGCTAGATTGGGAGCTCCCAGATAACAAAGACCAAGTGTGTCTTGGTTACTTACCTCGGTGTGCACACCAGCTAGTACAGTAACCTATATAGGGTAGAGATGCCAAATAAGTATTTTGCCAATGAACTATCACATGTTTATTGAATTTTTACTGAGACAGGCACTGTTTTTGCACTAGCCACACTTTTACAGAGAATATAATTTAAATTTTGTAACAGAAACCCTCGCCCATCCTCCTTCTGTCAATTCTTCCTTCTTCCTTTCTTTCCTTCCATCCCCCCTTCTCAGCTTCCCATAATTCAAGTAATTCTTTTTAACAGTCTTTCTTCTTAAGCCCCAGATGATCTCTATAACACAAATAAACTCTAATTCAGGAAAAGAGTCTGCTATCCTCTGCGCCATCTTCCATCAATCTTCTTCCTGTCCACGAATCTCCACCATTTGTTTTCTCTTGTTTCAATCACTGCCTTCTCTGTAACTCACATTGTCCTTTTAATCCCACTTTGCTCTCTGCAGCACATTGACTCCATTCATCACTCTGCATATCCCTTTTCTCTTCCTTTTCTTCAGCCGCCTTCCTCTAGACACTCTCTTGACCTGAGTTCTGCCAACCTCTTAGCATCTTGACCTATGCCAAACTCAGCACCATCCTCTGGTTTAGCATCAATGACAAGACTAAGGTCAGTCCTGAAGCTTTTCTTTTTATTGTTGCAGGATCCAAAATAGATTGCTGTCAATATAACTATAACTACTATTTAATCCTTTGACTCTGGTGAGTTAAGTTCAAGTTATGTTCTCTACCACTTACTAGTTGGCTGAATTTTAGGGAGATCCATAACCAACCTCTTTTAATTTTCTCACCTATAAGTGGAGGTAATTGGAAGGCTTAATGAGCCAGCAGGTATACATGAAAGTATCTAGTGCTGGTTGGGCGTGATGGCTCTGTAATCCCAGCACTTTGGGAGGTCAAAGTGAGTGGATTACTTGAGGTCAAGAGTTTGAGAATAGCCTGGCCAACATGATGAATCCCCATCTCTACTAAAAATACACACAAAAAATTAGCCAGGTGTGGTGGTACGTGCCTGTAATCCCAGCTACTCAGGAGGCTGAGGCGGGAGAACTGCGTGAACCCAGAGGCGGAGGTTGCAGTGAGCCAAGAACACGCCATTGCACTCCAGCCTGGGTGACAGAACGAGACTCCATCTTGAAAAAAAAAAAAAAAGAAAGTATCTAGTGCACATAGTAGGTCATCAGTACTGTTCGCTACTTTCCACTTCCAGATGCCTATTTATCTGGTCCTTCTGTGACCTCTGTCTATTTACATTCATGTCTCCGTTTCTCATTTCCATTTTCAGAACATTTCTACTATGTCTCATTTAGAGCAAACTTTTACAATTGTCTCTAACTTCTCTTTCGTGAAAAATGAAAGAATATTTTAATCACCGGTGTAGCTCTTCATTTCCACTTGCATCTGTTTGACTGATTTCTGCTTCAACCCAGCACTTCTCTGACTCTTTCCCTTAACAATTCTCAAATTTATTATCTTTTTTCTCCAGCTCATACCTTTCACTACCTCCCATTTTCTCTGTCCCTGGTCCTCTAAATCAAACCCTTCTTGTTCTGTGATTTACTGCAGTCATTTCATATCCTTCTTACAGTCAAAATCCTCACAACACCCCTAAAAGTCTCTCTTTCCTCACTCATCCTTTTGCATTTTCTTTCTCAAGTGCACTCAAGTTTAACTCGTCTTCATCATTCATTTGCTTGTACCCAAATCTCTGTATCTTTTTGCCTACTTAATCATTTAATCTATTCGAGTTTCCTTTCGCCTCTGTTACACTGTTGTCTTTCATCATTAACATATATTAATGAGTGATGTTTCTTTGGACTTTTTCTTCATACAAATCCTAATGCTGGTGTATTTTCAGTATCCTCTTCCTGGGTCCCATTGACTTTAAAACCTTTCTGGAATCTTTTTTCTCTGGGAACCTACTTTAGTTAGAAATAAAGGGGAAAAAGGGGACTGCAGTATCTGTTCTGTATTTATTCAAGCTGAACTGCGAACGTGGTACATTCAAATGCATATTACTGATGAAAAGCGTAAGCTTTATTCTCTGCTATAGAGTACTGGGTCATTCTCCTTTCTGCAGCACACCATTATTATCACATTTTGAACTGGTGAAGGCGATGTCAGCCTAGATTCACTGTTTCCTTAACATTTACTGAATGCCTACTATGTGTTGTATACGGGCTTCTTTTTTTTTCTTATTTAATTTTTGCAAGTCTATGAATTTGGGATTTTTAATCCTGTTTTACATGTGAAGCCCTGGAACACATAGAAAATGTACAGCCTGCAATACGTTGACAATTTATATCAAATAAAGTCCTTCTAACTTTTTTGAGGGAGACAGTAAAGTATAAGAGTAGGTTGCAGTCTGGGCGCAGTGGCTCGTGCCTATAATCCCAGCACTTTGGAAGGTCAAGGTGGAGGGATCACAAGGTCAAGAGATTGAGACCATCCTGGCCAACATGGTGAAACCCCGTCTCTACTAAAAATACAAACATTAGCTGGGCGTGGTGGTGGGTGCCTGTAGTCCCAGCTACTTGGGACGCTGAGGCAAGAGAATTGCTTGAACCTGGGAGGAGGAGGTTGCAGTGAGCAAAGATCGGGCCACTGCACTCCAGCCTGGTGACAGAGTGAGACTTTGTCTCAAAAAAAAAAGTTAAGACTTGCATACTTTATAACAGGGATGGTGACAACCACTTTGCAGGAGTGGTATTCAACATTTGTCTTCCCTCCTAAATTATAGTTTTCAGAAGGACAGGAATTCTATCATTCTTGTTCCCTGCTGTCTTGTATATATTAGGCCAGCAATGATTATTGTTGAATAAATAAGTAAATGAATGTATGCTGAAAGTACAATTTTTTTTTTTTGCATAAGACAGCACTGGCTTTGAATTTCAGCTCTGCCCTGTAACAAACTTGTGACCTTGAACATACTAGGGAGAAAGTAGGTATCTTGTAGCAGTCTGCACCTTTAAACTTTGTTGATATATGATGTCCCATACATGTTGTTTTTAATTTTTGTATAATATTTTTTAGCAATATTCAGAGCCAAGAAAGTCAAGGTTCAAATCCCAGTTCTCCTACTTCCTAGCTTTTATGCCTTAGGCAAGTTACCTATCTCTTCAGGTATCACTTCTTCATCTATAAAATGGAAATGATATTATCTCTCTACTATACTCATGGGCAGGTGCCAGTATAGTTAATAATCTGGAATGAACACCCGAGAATGCCTGATTTCAAGTCCTCTGCACTTTTTACTGCACAAGAACTCTCATTGCCCTGACTTCCAACTTTAAAGACTGCTCTCATTGTTTCTCACACTATCTTAAGAGCTTTGTATAAACTTAACTCCCAGAACCATGCCTGGATGTTTCTCAAGGAGGCAGAGGCCATCCCCCCCACTCCTGACCCAGTTACCAAGCTCTTTTTGATGACTATTGTATGATAATCCACAGAGTCAGCAAAGCTGGGGCTCTGCAGGTTCCTTGTGACTCCTGAAGCTTCAGCCTCACTCCATCTCATTCCAAGAGACTTTCAGTGAAATCTATGGAAAGTTATGGGAAGTCCCTCTGCCCGTCCTCCCAGATCCGGGGCATTATTTTTATTTTATTTTATTTTTTTACTGAGGCTCTGGTTTAGAGAGAGAGAAAAAAAATCTAAATTCAAAAGATTTCCCTCTCTTTCTCACTCCTTCCCTCCCTCCCTTCCATTTTTTCATTGTCTCTTCTTCATGGAATACTGGGAAATACTATTTTCCAGGCATGAGGATAATGACGACAAACAAGACTCAAAACGGTCCCTACACTCATGAAGCTAACTGTCTAATCAAGAGATAGACAAATACAAATAATCGAAAATAATATATGACTCAAAGTTTTTAAATATGCTATGCTAAAAAGGTATATGGTTCTATGAAACAGAATAACGAGAGGTCTTCATTTATATTTTGGGGCTAGGTAATGTATCTCTGAGAAAATCACAATTCATTAGAAACAAAAATGGATGAATAGGAATTGTTATGACAAATGAGGATTCCAACCGGAATTCCAGGCAGAGGGAGCCCCAGGCACAAAACGCTGTTAGATAGAATGTGGCAAGTTCTAGGAACCAAATGTTTGAAATCAGTATGTCTGGAGAGTTGAGAGGGAAGACTAGAAAAGAATTAAGTGAGTCTTAGAAAATTAGTACGGCTGAAGCTATTCAGGCCTATGTAGACCATGAAAAGGAGTCTGGATCTAATTCTCATTTAAGTGGAAAACCATGACAGGGGGTGACATAATCAGAGCTACTTTTTTTTTTTTTTTTTTGAGACGGAGTCTCGCTCTGTTGCCAGGCTGGAGTGCAGTGGCATGATCTCGGCTCACTGCAACCTCCACCTCCCAGGTTCAAATTATTCTCCTGCTTCAGCCTTCCAAGTAGCTGGGACTACAGGTGTGTGCCACCATACGCAGCTAATTTTTGTATTTTTAGTAAGGACAGAGTTTTACCATGTCAGCCAGGATGGTCTGGATCTCTTGATCTCATGATCTGCCCTCCTCAGCCTCCCAAACTGCTGGAATTACAGGTGTGAGCCACTGCACCCGGCCCAGAACTACATTTTTTAAGTGTTACTTTGGATCTAGGTAGAGGATGGATTGCTGTAGTGCCAGAGAGGATCAAGGAGTCTAACACAGAGCCTGTCACAGCTGTCCAGATGTGAACTCATCCAGGAGGCAGACTTGCCCATTACAACTTCTCCCACCATGGAGTCCTATAGCTTGCTCACCCTGATAGCCGAGAACTCATTATCTCCACTGAAAAATGGTTCTACCTGTGGTTGACCTTGACCAAAAGAATGCACTGATTTTTATCTTCTCTATTGGATGTACCATGTATTGATTCAAATTCCATATTCTGGGGAAGCCACATGGAGCAAAACTTTATGAAAATTCCCTAAGTCTTTGAAGGCATCTATCTCTTTCTCCTTTTCAAAGAATGACTGTCCTTGTCAGCTGCCTCTACTATTCTCTGCCTGGGTTTTAGAAGCAACAACAGCAAGAAACAATAATTAACAATAACTTCCATTTACATTGTGTGCTTCTACGTTCATCGTCATGACATTTGATTTCCACAAAACCATATGAAGCCAACAGAACAGGAAATTTTAGCATCGATTAACAAATCACAAAAAGAACACTGAAAGATGTAATTTGCCTGAGATAGGACAGATAATAACTGGCAGAATCGAGTCCTGAATTGAGTCCTACAACTCAACTTACTTCAATCTTCTTTTCACTGTAGAATGAGCATGGAGCACCGATGGACAATAAGCTCATTGTTTCTGGCATCGGATTGATTGTCTAGGTTCAAATTCTGACTCTGATATTTGCTGTGTGACCTTGGTAAAAGTACTTAACTTCTCTGAACTTTGATTTCTTTATCTGAGAACAAGAGTACCTACCTCATGCAGTTAGATGAGGATTAAATGAGCTAGAAGATTAAAAGCATGAAGCACACTGTCTTGCCTATATTAATAATCAATAAATGTTCATTATTATCAACATCTTCAGTCATCTTGGTCAAAAGCCACCGTAGCAAAATAAAAGTTGCTGCAGATTTGGTATAAGGTGGCTTAGCTTAGAATGGTAACTCTGCCACAGTATTATGAATAAAGTGTTTAATCATTGACTTAGTTCTTCATCTGTAAAATGGGAATAATCACATCTAGCTCACAAAGTTGTTCAAAAAAATAACAAGAGAAATTGCCTAGCCCCAAGGATTATGTACTCAATAAATGTTACTTTCCTTTCTCTCTGCTTTAACATTGTTTCCCCTAGGAAGATTTCACTGATGCCCTAGACTGGGTTAGGGACTCTTCCTCTCTTTGCTGTTAGCACTTTGCCTTTATCTGGAGCAGAACATAGATCATGCTACAGTTCATGTAGCTACTCATCTGTTTCCACTTTGAAACTGGAGCTGCTCCACGTGCCAGCTAACTGTTCTAATAACTTTGCAAATAACAACCTAGTGAATCCTCATATGAACTCTCTGAAGGAGTTCATGATCCTCTCCCTTCATACCAATTAAGAAATAAGGAAAGGAGAGATTGAATCAAGTGTCTCAGGTTGCATGTCTGGCATACAGGGGGTGCTCACTTATTGCTTCTTGTTCGATCATTGCAGGTGCCATCCCCTGAAAGGGGACTCTCATCTCCAAATAACTCACTCACCTTAATTTCCATATTGACATTTCCTCCATCATAGCCGATTCACTGATTGATTGGTGGATAGACCGCTATCACCAAAGAGGAAAGGTATTTTACTAGTCTTGTTCATTGTTGTGGTACCCAGCTCCTAGGATAGACCCTGACACACAGGAGGTGCTCAATGAGTATTTGCTGAGTAAATGAACAAATGTATGCATTTCTTAATTGCTTAATTTCTTCCGTAACTTAAAAACAATGGCCTATGTCAAACCATATGTCCATACATTCTTGCGGAAGTTTGTAGCATTTTAAACTGGAGATAGGTTAGGAATGAGGAAGACCGTAAAGACAGGAAAAGAATATTCCCTTTTGCTCTGCACTGAGTCTCCTGGACTCTAAATAGCATCACTTGTCTCCCAGCAGCTGGCCAGCAGGCGGGGGAGAGACCCTCTCCTCAGATGACAGGAGGAGTTTCTGCTCAAGGTGACAGGAGCAAAGCAGAAGGAAGCTGCACAGGGAAGAGATATATTGCAGTCATGGCATTAAACCTGAGGTTTGCGATGCCCACTAAGATTCACTGGGAAAAAATAATACTTGAAAAAAGTGTAATGTCTAGTATTTATCACCTCAGTCTACTGGTAGTTCATTCTCCCTGACATCTATGGAGATTCTTAGGAACTAATATATTGTCTAACACCTACCCTGCCAGCAGTGCACTCTGCACTTTTTTTTGTTAGCTTTCATTCTCACCTGTTATTTCTCTAATTAATTTTTGTTGCTTTAGGTCTTATGCAACCCATTAGCATGGCATTCAAGTTCCCAAACAACCTTTCTGATCTTCTTTCTTGTTGTTTTTGTTCCTAAAACCTATGCCCTCATCAAAATAAATGTCCTTACTATTCTCTCTGTACACATTCCAAATTCCCTGTTACCTCAGTCTAACTTATTTTCCTCTGAATAGCACTCTGTGTGCACATACAGCAGCCGTACTTCAGGGGCATTTTTAATTCTTATCATACCCTGTATATGGAATAGTTTTTTCCCCTTATATGTGATTATTCCTCATGTAACCTATTTATTACGTTTAATAAGTTCTATCACATATGCTACTATAGTCAAGGCTGTAATGAGGATAACTGTGATGAACAAGGCTGAAAATGGTCCCAGCACTCATGAAGCTTACAGAAGATACTCACTCTTTCTCCTGTCACTTCCCAGAGCCCACTGATGGTGACCATGGCCATGTGACATAAAATCGGGTGGTGAGATACTGGCAGTCATGATCTGAACTAAGGCTTGCATAGCGGGGCTGCCTCTTTGTTTTTTTGCCATTGCCATGAGAGGAACATGTTCTGCCTTGCTTGCTGGTGCACGTAGGGTGACAGACATAAGGGTAGACCTAACCTGAAGTTTGAAGACATGCCTCTCCAAGATAGCCTAAATCAGCAGATTCTCCCAGCCCACTTTCAGATGTTTGAATGAGAATAAAGGATTGCCACTTTAATCCACTGTTTCAGGGTGGTTTTATCACACAGCATTATTGTGGTAACAAATGACTGGTACGAAGTCTTAATTTCAATCCTATACCCTGCATTTCTTGAAATCAGAGACCATTCTTTTTTTTTTAACTCATGCGAAGTTCCAAGGCACAATCCTAATGCATATTTATGGAACAAATGAACAAATGAATAAATGAATGATTAAAGAGCTCTAGTGAGAGACTCAAGATCCAGGGAGATGAATGGACTGATAAGTTCAACAAGAATTTATCAAGTACTTATTTTGTGTCAGTTATTGTGCTAGAGGAAAGGTATTCCGTGGTAGACAAACAGGACTTGGCGTCTAGGTGCCACTTGGTGGTTCAGGAAAGCTCGAGGCCTGGAGATTCATAATGCAGTCAATGCGCAAATTCTGATTATCCTTGAATTGCATGCGAGGGCACCAAAATAATCAGAGAAGTGATAATGGATAGAAAAGAGCAGAAAGATCCTTCTGTCACTGCTGATTCCCATTATCTCAGGTTAAGAGCAAATTCCAGACAGATGGGGAGGCATTTGCATCCTTTTGAAGAAAATGAGTTAGTAGAAGCTGGCCTATGGGATAAAATAAAAATCTCTGGGGATAGGTATTGGTTGGTCATTTTCTGATTGCTGAATGACACCTCTGTCACTTTCTACTATTATGGGGAGGCTATCAGCATGCTAAGTCTAAATGTCATTACCATCTGTGAATCAAAAACCTGGATCCATGACGACCGATCTGACGGTGTGGCCTCAACGTCCACCAGGGACTCTGTCTGAACCTTGATAAAAATTACTCTATGTCTCTTTTCTGAGAGCTTTTCCTGATTGTTAAGCATTATTGTCACACTCTCCTGCCTGCCGTACCTACTCATTCCAAAGGTGTTGTCAAGGTAGCCTGTGGCAGATGCCTTCCATTTCTCAACAGAAGAAGCTCTAGGAACCAGAGACATGTTGCCGAAATTCTTAAATAATGGAAGGCATCAACAGAGCCAAGAATTAAGTCCAACTTCTCTTGCCCTGGACACTAGCCACTGGGGAGCAGAATTCATCCAATATGTGCTTTAATATCACCCACAATATTTTGTGTGTGCGTGTCTATATTTTGAAAGAGCAGGTGGCTAGGACAGATGGACTATTAGAGAAAAGGCAATTTTGCAGGGCTCAAAGGATGACCCTTCAGAAGAAATGCATGGCTATCTCCAAAACTAGCACCTTTCAACTTCAAAGAATAAGTTGGGACATTTTACTTTCTTCCATTTATGAGAAGATCCTAATGAGGACTGGAGCCATAAAGAAACTTTTAGCTTAGGTAGACACACATTGTCAGGGATCTATTTTCAAATCACTATGCAACTTAAACATGATAATGTACTTGCAGTGTTTAGTACACAATGTGGCCTATGGCAACAACAACAACAAAAATAATAATAATACCGTTTATTGAGTACCTGCAATATACCAAGCAGTAATTTAAATGCCGCGGAAGCACCATCTCAATCAGCTGTTTCAACAACTTTAAGAGCTGGGAACTTTAAGTATCTTCATTTTACGTATGAAGAAGCAAAAGCTCAGAAAGACAAATTTCCTTATCCAGAGTCCCTTGGCTAGTGATGGGGCCAGGATTTAATCTCATGCTGTCCTACTCCAGAGCTCCTGGTTTCAGCCACCACTCCACATTCTCTCTCATAATTCAGAAGAAACAAACATCATTCTCATCATTATCGTTTTCAATCATAATCATAATGAACAACTGCCATAACAAGAAAAGTCACTGCATGAGGGTAGTTTTCTAGAAGATTATAACTAAAATAAACTGTTGATTGAAATGAAGATGCACATTTAACTGTGGCTGTAGGGGCAAAATTGTTGGAGATGGGTAAAAGAAAACGGAAGGTTCTTTACAGTCCAAAAGACGTGCTTTTGACTCCCCCATGCAGTAGCCTAGGCAAGGTACTCCCCAAGTCAATTGAAAAATGGAATGCAGTAGATTATGTTATGGCCCCTCTTCACCTCTCACCTATCCGCAACCTCTGCCCTGTGATTTTGCAGTTCCTCTTACTAAACAGGCAGAGTCTATTTTCCCACCCTTTAAATCAGGGCTTGGCCATGTGAATGAGGTAAAATCCATCGTGGGCCAGTCTTGTGTGTTTCTGTTTACTGTATTATGCTTCTGCAATCACCAGGGGGAAACCCATGCCTGGGCCAGCCTACCCATTCCAGAAGGAGGATGAAAAATACACACAACAGAGATTTCCTAGGTAAGGGGTCTCAGACAAGCCCAGCCTAGAACTGAATCCCAGCTGACTTGCAGATTCATGGATGAGCCCAACCCTGATCAACAGACCCCTCAACCAACCCACTGACATGTCAACTATGATTATAAATAGTTGTGTGTGAAGCCTCTGCACTCTGGGGTAATTCGTAATGCAGTAACAGGTAACTGGCACAGAGAATAATCATACATACACATGCCCAGTGCTGGCATATAGTAGCTATTGAAAAAAAGAATAGTCCCCTTTCATACCTTGTTAACCAATCAGAAAAGTCCCAGCTCATCCCAGTGAAAGTTGCAAAATTATGTTAAGACCATTATTCACAAAGATGGAGGAAGCGAGCTCAGGAATATCATTTATCAATGCTTCTACTTTGGCTCTTTGCTGAGGCGAGAGAAGCAAAGCAATGGCTGGAATGTGGAACTCATGCACCAGGGACGTGCAGCTCCACCATCGGCACATAGGTGGCCCGACAATCTCAGAGCAGGTTTTCCTGGAATAATTACTCCCATTGCCACGATTGGTTATTTCTATGTCAAAGTCACTTCCCCTTTTCACTCCTGACTTTTCATTTCTGTAAAAATGACAGTGCTTGATTTAGCTCTTGGAAGAGGTTGGAGAGTTTGGGGGAGGAGTAGAGACATGGAGGAGAAAGTAAAGAGAGGAAGGAAACAAAATTATTCACCCAAATGGGCTTTACAAATATAAAGTGCTAATGAAATTCGAAATAACAACAATAATTATGCTTCCAAGGCCAAAGCCTCACATTTCTCACCATGAATATTCATTCCCTGTTATCCTTCTAAGGAAGGAAAATTGGATGAAATAGCAACATGTGTGTAGAGTGTAGCTGTGTGTGTGCGCTTTCTCTTTTCTATTCTATTTTTACCTGGACCAAGGCCAGCCCCTGGCGTGAGACTCTATTTTAGTATTTTTGTAGCTGTGATTTGTGTTTCACTGGGTGTCCATGTGCAGACATCTTAAGTGGAAGATGCTTAAAACATCAATAAAATGTAAGTTAAAAAGAAGTGTGTGGGTGGGGGAGCTGAAACAGCTCTTTTGTAGCTGCTAAATGGTCACAGGTGGAATATCACTTGGACTTAGAGCTTGGCAGCCAGGAATCTAAAGGAGGGGGATCCATTGCAACTTCTATCAACTGACATGGAAGATTAGGAGGTCATTGCTAAGTTATCAATAGAGGGGGTGCAATTTGTGGGTGGAAGTGGTCTTCAACTGACTTCTAAGTGCAGAAGTTACATTTGTGCAACAACTGTCAGTATAACCAACTGTAAATGTATGTATAATATATTAGCCTGTTCAGATTGTCATAACAAAATCTCACAGACTGGGTGGTTTAAACACAAGAATTTTATTCTCTTACAGTCCTGGAGGTTGGAAGTCCAAGATCAGGGTGCCATCTGGATTAGTGTCTGGTGAGGGCTCTCTCCCTGGGTTGTAGGTGACACTTTGAGTCTTCACATAGCCTTTCCTTGGTACATGTGCTCAAAAGGAGGAGAGAAAAGGAGAGAGGGGGAGAGAGAAGGGGAGGAAAGGGAATAGAGAGTGAACAAGAGAGAAAATGAGAGAAAAAGAGATAAGAGAAAGATATCTTCTTCTTCTTATAAAGTCACTAACCCTGAAAACTGGCTAGCCATGTGCAGAAAGCAGAAACTGGACCCCTTCCTGACATCTTACACTAAAATTAACTCCAGATAGATTAAAGACTTAAACATAAGACCTAACACCATAAAAACCCTACAAGAAAATCTAGGCAAAACCATTCAGGACATAGGCATAGGCAAGGACTTCATGACTAAAACACCAAAAGCATTGGCAACAAAAGCCAAAATAGACAAATGGGACCTAATTAAACTCCACAGTTTCTGCACAGCAAAAGAAACAGTCATTAGAGTGAATCAGCAACCAACAGAATGGGAAAAAATTTTTGCAATCTACCCATCTGACAAAGGGCTAATATCCAGAACCTACAAAGAACTAAAACAGATTAAAAAAAGAACACAAACCCATTCAAAAGTGGGTGAAGGATATGAACAGACACTTTTCAAAAGAAGACATACATGAGGCCAACAAACATATGAAAAAATGCTCATCATCACTGGTCATTAGAGAAATGCAAATCAAAACCACATTGAGATACCATCTCATGCCAGTTAGAATGGCAATCATTAAAAAATCTGGAGACAACAGATACTGGAGAGGATGTGGAGAAATAGGAACACTTTTACACTGTTGGTGGGAGTGTGAGTTAGTTCAACCATTGTGGAAGACAGTGTGGCTATTCTTCAAGGACCCAGAAATAGAAATTCCATTTGACCCAGCAATCCCATTACTGGGTATATATCCAAAGGATTACAAATCATTTTATTATAAGGACACATGCACACGAATGTTCATTGCAACACTGTTTACAATAGCAAAGACTTGGAACCAACCCAAATGCCCATCGATGATAGACTGGACAGGAAAATGTGGCACATATACACCATGGAACACTATGCAGCCATAAAAAACAATGAGTTCGTGTCCTTTGTAGGGACATGGATGAACCTGGAAACTATCATTCTCAGCAAACTGACACAAGAACAGAAAATCAAACACCGCATGTTCTCACTCATAGGCAGGTGTTGAACAATAAGAGCACATGGACACAGGGAGGGGAGCATCACACACTGAGGTCTGTTGGGGGAAATAGGGGAGGGACAGCTGGGGGTGGGGAGTTGGGGAGGGGATAACATGGGGAGAAATGCCAGATATAAGTGATGGGAAGGAAGGCAGCAAATCACACTGCCATGTGTGTACCTATGCAACAATCCTGCATGTTCTTCACATGTACCCCAAAACCTAAAATGCGATAAAAAAATAATTTAAAAAAATGAAATTAAAAAAAGATAAAGTCATTAACCCCATCAGATTAGAATCCCATTCTCATGACCTCATTAACTTTTACCTTCTAAAAGCCCTTTCTCTGAATATAGTCACAGAAAGTCAACATACAAATTTTGAGGAGGCATAATTCAGTTCATAACATACAATATAGTCAACTGTCTCTGCTGGCTCTTGTGAAGGTGGCATGGTTCCCACTGTCACCAAGGAGAAAATAAAAGGCTCATGGTTCCCATTGTCACCAAGGAGAAAATAAAAAAGCTATGATGCAATAACTGGCCTATATTTCATGACTTGGAGTCAGAATGTCACCATTGATAATACCACTCCTGAGGGGGTGGGGAGGAATTGCAGGAAGGAGTGGAAGAGTGATAAAAGAATCGCATCCTTCAGCAAGTCCCATGGGAACAACTAGGGCTAGGGGCTGTGAGCCAGAGGGCTCCCTTTCCCAGGTCTCTGAAAAGTAGGCAGGTTTGCCTAAATCAGTGGTCAGGCAGGCAGCCTGGGAGACACGGGAGGGGCCTTGGGGAATTGCTGAGTGCTGATGTGTTCTGGGAGGAAGGGGCACCTAGGTCAGAGGGCTGATGCGAGGGGAGAGATAAAGCATAATAGCATGACATATGTTGACATATTAAGACTTCCTAAAATACAGCTCTGCTGATGTCACCCACGACTTTGCTCACAAACTGTCAGCAGCTCTTTGGTACCTTTATAATAAAGGCATTAACGTGCATTAACATGGCATTCGTGGCTTGGCTTGCTATGGTTTCAACTAACTCTTGCAGTTTTGAGGGGATGACAGTTAGATCTAACAATTAGAGAGTGCTTATTTGGGACAGCCACTCTCATAAGCCCTCTACACATAAAAACTCGTTTAATTCTGATAACAAGCCAAGGAGGAGAGTTGCTATCCTCATTTGAAAGGTGAGAAGAATGGGCTTATGGAAGTTCGTGACGCAGCCCAGGTCACACAGCTAGTAAACACTAGAGCTGGGATGCAAACCCAAGCAGTCCAACTCCAGAGCAATAATCATAAATACTGCAGGATATGCTTTTTCATGCACTTTGTGTGACAGAATCCCTGGCCTGCTCCCAACCATATCCCATATTTTCTGTTCCTGTAGTGTTCAACCTCATCCCAACCATACCCCAATCTCTGCAGATTCCAATTCTCATCAATATTCAAGGCCAAATTCAAGCGCACCTCCTCCATGAAAATGATCCTGTTTCCTTCCACTGTAAGTGGTATCTCTTGATTCAGATCCCACTAAGTGCTTTATCTTTTCTTCTTTTGTGGTGACTGCCATTTGGGGACTGAAAAGAAAATTGATATTACTGGAATGCAGTGTGTCAAATGGCCATCAGATACGGCAGCATTGCAGTTCTTCTACAGGCTATGAGTGCCATGCAGGCATGGGACACATGTCAGCATGCCTCACAACCCCTAGAACAGTGCTGTCCACTTACGAGTTTTATCTACTGGAATTAGTTGTGATTGCAAATAACAAAGAACCAAAATCAGTGAATTGAGTAAGACAGAAATCTATCTCCCAAATAAAACAAGTCTACAGATGGAGTGGAATTGCTCTAAAAATGTCATGGTCTTTGGGAATCCAGGTGGCTTTCATATTTCTGCTTCTTAAGCCCCAGGGTGGGGCTCTGGTCTTCATGGTCCAAAATGACTGAGTTCCAGCCATCGCATGCATGATCTAAAGAGCAGGACGGAGTAAAAGAAGACTTCATGGAAGCGAAGCACAACATTTCTGTGTCTATCTCATGAATCAGACTTACTCAGTTAGTCTTAATGTCAGAGGAGCCGGGGTGTTTTCTGGACACTTAGTATGGCCTTCTAGGTTAAAATGAGAATGATTTTGTTAAAGAAGAAGGAAGAAGTATGACCTACTATGTTAAAAAGCAACCAGTAATCTCACCATAGTAGGTCCTTAGGAAATACTTAATTCAACAACTATTTCTTGAAGCCTACTTTGTGTCAGTCCCCTTGTGAAACACTAAGGATATAGAATCCAACAAAAAACCAAGGTCCCTGTTTGTTAAAAGTTTATATTTTATTTGGGAAGATGAATAATAAAAATCTTACTTACCAAAAATGTATAATGAGGGATACAATAGGGTAAGTGTAGGATGCTATAGGAACCCTGAATGTATGAGATGTTAACAGACTGCCTAATGGAATAAATGAATGATTTGAATACAAAGATCAAATAAACCCTTTTTTTTTTGTTCCATTCTGGTAGGCATAGATGAGCCGGGGGAAGACACAAAGGAGCTGGCATAGTTGTTGTTGTAGTTGCTCTTATTTAAATGTTCCTGACAAAACTCATGTTAAAATTTAATTTCCATTGTGACACTATTAAGAGTGGGATCTTTAGAGGTGATAGATTATGGGGGCTCTACCCTATGCATGGATTAATACTTTATTGTTAGAGTGGGTTAGTTATAGAATTGGGCTCCTGATAAGAGAATAAGTCTGCCCTTATCTTTATCTCTTGCACTCACTTGCTTTCTTCTTTCCCCATGGGAGAATGCAACAAGGTCTTCACCAGATGGCCAAGCAGATGCAAGCACCATGCCCTTGGACTTTCCATCCTCCAGAACCATAAGCCAAACACATGTCTTTTCTTTATAAATTTCCCAGTCTGTGGTATTCTATTAGAGTAGCAGAAAATTGACGAAGCCAGAAGTTTTAGATGAAAGAATGCATTCAGATCTACCATTTTCTGAATGTGGTCGGGTTATTTGTTGTATTTGGGACAAATTATTTGATGCCTCCCAAACTTTGTTTTTGTAAAATTAAATTATATTTTTTTCATAGGGTTTTGGGAGGATCTGATGTAGTATACAGTAGGTGCTCAACAAATGTTAGCTTTTTTATTCAAAGCCAAAGAGATGCAGCCATTACCATACAGTGTACCCCCTTTCCTTCTTGTTCTGCCCTTCAACACTAGACCCAGAGCCCTCCAGCTTCTATGCAAGTCGGTTTAAAATGAAGCTGAGATTTTTTTTCTTGAGTTGACATAAAGGGGTCTGTCCCTTAATTACTAGTCATTGCCCTTCACACACACACAAATGGTAACCCGCTCAGCCCATCAAAGCTTGCCCTTTGAAATGCTGAACTAGACATTGAACAGAAAGTATCTGCCAAAAGGCTTCTTTTCTTCATGAGATAAAAGCAACTTGAAATGCATGTAAGTCCCTGCCCTTGTTAATTAATCAGGATTCGCATTAAAAGCTTAAATGTCTTTGAAGCAGGAGAGCTCAGGGACTTGGAACCTTTTTTTTCTACTTGGAAGAGGGGGAGATGGGTGGACAGGGCAGCCCAAAGAGGTGTGTTGGGGGTAGGGGGAATAGACAATCAGAACAGATGTAACAGACAAGGAGGAGACAAGTTCCAAAGTGAGAGACCACCGTGTTCTCTTGCAGGTTCCACCCTTCATCAAACATAAATGCAGGGCTCTGAACTATCAGTGTTTCTGACACAGTTTTCTTACTCATGTTCATTCATTCAGTAGGAGTTTATAGTGAAAACTTCTATTCATTCATGTAACACATGATCAGTAGCCTTCCACTACATGCCAGGTTGTGATACAGTAGTGAATAAGACACAGTCCTTACCTTACCTTCTGAATGGTCCAACACAGTGATTCTCAAATGGATGTGACTGCCCCCGCCAAGAGACACACAGCAGTATCTGCCGACATTCTTGGCTGTCATAACTGGGGAAGGTGCCACTGGCATCTAGTGGGTAGAGGCTGGGGATGCTGCTAAACATCCTACCATACACAAGACAGCCCCCACAACAAAGAACTATTTGTTCAAAAATGTCAATTATACTAAGGCTGGGATACCCTCAGCAGGAAGATAAACATTTCAGTAAAGCCTAAGTGCCATATTGTAGCAGAAACAACTAAGTGAGCATTGGGGAAAGCCTTCCTGTGAAGTGGTATGTAAGCTGAGACCTCAAAGATGAGCCACAGTGAAGGGCTGAGCCTGGCTGGCTGGGGCTGGGTAGGGCAAGCAGAGGGAATAGCAGGTGTGGGAGTTCAAAGGCAGGAAGGAGCAAGAGGCCTTGAGAAGATGAGTGCTTCCTGTAAGTGGAAAGGGAAGCGAGGAGGGCAAAGGGCTTCTGCTTTTGGTGAGGCTGGCAAGCTAATGGGGCTGGAACATGAGGGACTTGTGGCCTGTATTTAGGAATAGGGTTTTGTTCTAAAATGTACTGCAGAGTCACTGAAGGATTTTAAACCAGAGAGTGATATGATAGAAATTTGTTACAGAAAAATACAAATGTACAGTTAGGCACTATTCTAGGTACTTGGGAGGAAATACAAAGATCATCTGTTCCTTGGCAGTCTGATAGGAAAAATAATATGGGCCCTCAAATTAGATCACTGCGATGCAAATTACATGTAAAAGAATCATTGAGACAGACCAGTTTCCATTTATAAGGCAAGAGGAAATTGGTCCCTTTGGGGATCAAAAGGAACTGGGATCTTGGTGTTGAGCAAACTGGGGAGGTGATTAAGAGGCTGTACAGGAGGGGAGTTACAGCTGAAGTCACAGTTAGAGCCCAACATCAAATGTGAAGGTACCAAATATAAGGTGAAGGTGGAAGCAGAGAAATAGGTAAAGAAGTTGGCTTTTGCTTAGTACTTAGCTTTGTCCAAACCAAGCATCTTTCCATTTCTTAAATGTAGCAGGTTCTCCCTTGTCTCCTAAATGTACTACTTGGAACATTCTGCCTTTCCAAACAGAGTTTCACCTGATTAACACCTTCCCAGCCTATAGATCTCATAAATCACATGTTGGATGTTTCCTGAAAATTTCTCCATAAATTCCTTAGTTTGAAGATTGAAATTGTTTAATTGTTTATAGCATCACTAGGTTCTAATCTTCAAGAGGGGCAAAAGATGAATTATTGTCCATTACCGTATCCCACAATTTAGCATACTCCTAGTAAATAGCAAGTACTTGGTAACTATGTATTGACTTGGCTTGAAGTTGGAAGGCAGGAGAATACAAATAAGGTGAAATCTAATCTGAGGAATGACTCAGGGTCAGGGTCAGAATTTCAGAACTGAGGCTGCAGACTCTAAGAGGGCTAGAATACTATTTATTTGGTGCCAGCTGAATGCTGTTGGAACTGGCATGGGTACGGAGAACTCAGGGCCACATCAACAGAGTGAAACAAGTACACAGATTCAGAAGAAATTAATTCCTTCAGGAGGAGAAAGAAGCCTCAGAAAGCGATGTGAAGAAAGTGACATTTTGGCTTAGCTTAATGGACAGCAGGCTTTGGTGTTGCTATTGGACGGCTCTCTTCTCTTTACCTTGGCATTTGTTGATGGGCCAAATTTCTCTCTCCACTCTGCTGTCTCTGTCAGAGCACAGGTGTGGCAGAGTATCGCCTAGGTTATGTCCCACAGAGTTGTTATGGGCTGGGATCTCCAGGCGCATGCATTCAAAGCACAAAACACCTACAGCATATTCAAAACAGAGTACATTATGTATTCATGATCACGAATAATATATGTGTGTGTGTGTATCCATAAAAACTTGCATTTTGTTCAGGGGCTTAACTTAAAGAACTGCTACAATGAAACCTCATTTATTCTGCATAGCAATAATATGAGATAGGTGGAGAAAAACATTGTCATGCTTATATGACAGATGAGAAAGCAGGGGCATAGAGAGGCTAAGCACCTTATCAAAGGTTACACAGCTATTGTTATGCAACAAGTGATAGAGCCCAGGCCTCTTAGTTGCCAATCAATCTAGCCCTTTCTGCCCAGTATAGACGAACTCTCTAGATTGTGAGAATATGTTCGAATGTGTATGGAGAAGCAATTGCCATTAGCTCAACCTACTCTGGAATGTTTACTGGGATCTTACACTATGACCACTTGACACAGGAATCATCTTCACTTCAGAAGTTGTATCTTTCTGATTGATCTAATGAATTCATTTTTTCAATATAAAATTGAGATTCGCATATTTTAGTAACATGTTAGGGTCAATTTTATGAATAAACAAATCCTCATTAATAACATATAAACTTACATTCATCTAAATTTAAAAACTATTACATATCTGGCTTACCTTGAAATCAACTGAAATCAGTCACTAAGCAATAAAATTCTCCAGGGAAACTGTTTCTTCCTTGAATTTGAATGCCAGGGCATGTAATCATAAGGCTAACGTTGAAGTAACCTGGTTAATGGCAACACATACACACATATCTAGCTCTTTCCTAGTCATGCGGCTGCTCAAAATCCTTTTAACTCAAACTTGGTGCAAATGCAAACACACTTGCATGCTCTATATTCCCCTCCCTCCAGTCTTTTTTTATTTTTCCTTTTTCATCTTGTCTTCTACCTATTTCTCTCTAGATAGTTTCTTCTCTGATAGTTTCTATGATAAAACCAATGATAAGGCAGCCTCACTAATTTTGAAGAAGAAAGTAGTAGAGCTATGTTGAATTAGGGACAGGTTCATTTATGTGGTCTGAAGTCAGCATTGAATGTTTTCAAGCATCTGTAGAAGAAGTGCTCTTTTATGACGTTCATGTTGTCTTTACCTTCCACTCGTGCTGCTTTATGCCCGCACTCACATACACACGTGCTTGCAGAGGCAGACGCTGTTCCTACGCAAACTTTGCTGAAACAGTGTTCTCCCACAAATAAATCACTTCCTTCCCAAGGAAGCAAATACCTCTGCCGCATAGCTGGAGTGGGCAGGGTATTCCTCCCTCTGAAATACTCACCCTGACTGTCAATCATTTAGTGCTGAAAGAAGGATAGCCTCTCTGAATGCTGAGCAGCCAAGAGAGCTGCCCACACTGGACATCAGCAGCAGGGCCCTTCCTCAAGGTGACTCCATTTACCAGTTCTGGAATGACTAAAGGGTCCTGAATCAGGAGACAGAGCTGATGAGTGGTAGTAGCCATCCAGGCTGACTTTTATGTCTACATGAAGAGCAAAGCATGTATGAGCTTCCCAGAGCTAATGTTGAAACTAAGCAGAAGTCTCAGACAGATGAATTATGGCTGGAAGATCCCATGGAGGGCATCTCCCCTCCTCCATATTATTCTAGGGGGGGGGGAAAAAAATCACACACAACATACTGATAAGTTGCAAATATATGAACGCTGATAATGTGCTTCCACTATTGCACAAAGGAGGAAAACACATAAATGGGTTAATTAGCTCCTATGCAGAATTTAATTACAGCATCTTTGTTCACTCTGCTTCAGCCGGAATCTCAATCATCCATCCCTGTTTCCAGGATTTTGAGTATGGATGTAAATTTTCACTCCAAGCTTCCCATCTGAAGCTTGGGGGTCTCAGCTGCCTTCCACATGGTAGCCGATTTCAACATAAAATTTTGATTACTTTGAAGTCATCCCATTATCATGGAGAACAACTACTCTTTTCAGCACTCAGAAGATATTCTACATTGCACCTCTCTTACATGTGTATAATAATAAACTGGCTTTTGAAAAGTTCAGAATGGAGCTAGGGCTAAGAATGCCATGATTTTTTTCCCATAAGATGAAACAATGATAAGTGACCTTGATTGTGTAATAACTGATTTAACTCTCACAACAGTCCTCTAAGGTAGGTTTTATTTATCATTACGAGCATTTGCTAGATTAAAAAAAAAAGTAAGTCACCCCAAGGCTAACATTAATATGGTTAAGAGTGCTCTTATGTCTCAATAATAAATATTCTCTTGTGAGAAAGCCAATATCAATTCTATTGAAATTGTAAATTTTAAACATCAATTCTTTTGATAGGAATGACATTATTTGGAGGTATTTTGATTCCAAATAACAAAAATCAGACACATACTTAACTCACATAAAAGAGGAAATTTTTTATGAGATTGGAGGGGTAGTTCTTGAGAAACCCAGGGCCAGGAGTGCAGCTAGACCTCAGAAACAAAGAATGCTAGAAATAGGAACAGCATCAGGAAGACTCTGTCCTTCCTCCTTATTTCTTTCTACTATGATTGGTGCCTGCTTTCTTTCTCTTTCTGACTGTCAACAGAGTTGCATCCTCCAAGTCTCCATTTTACAGGGGGAAAAGCACATCCCCTCACATTCTGAGCTTTATTTCCTATACTCTAGGATCCAAAGACAGACTCCACCAAGATTTACTCCTAATATGTCCAGAGAGCCCAAAAAGAAAAATGATGATGATGATGATGATGATAATGATAGCTACCACTGAGGCCCTGGGGGTGGACAGCCATATTGATTTGTGTGTCTCGTGTTTGGAATGGCCCCTCTGCCGCTCACATGTAGGTGCTGCTGTGTTTCAAAGTAGAAGCATTGCAAGGGTCTCTCAACCTTACTCAGCCAGTTAGGAGCTTCCCTGGGCTTTTGACAAATCTATAAATGCTTTCCAGGATTTGATATTTGCAACAACATTGAGAAGCAGACAAGGTAAGTACATTTAGATTATTAATTTTTTTTAACAGATGAGGAAACAGAGATCACCTAGAGACAGTGACCTTTCTTACCCAATTTTTCACTGCCAGCAAGTGACAGAGCTCTTAATCAATGGCTCTTTGTACAACTGAATCAAAATTAAAAATACAGCTTTTAGTCATGGCCCGCCCTACAGTAGAGAATCCAAAAACAGTGCACCTGATTTGAAGATGAGGAGCCAGATCTCTGTCCTCTGGTCTTGCCACAGGCTTTTTTTTCTGTACTCTTAAGGGGTCTGAAGCACACATTTTTTTTTAATAGCTCAGGACTGGACTTTAACTTTTTCCTAGAATCATCGCTTCTTGGCACTGAACACATACAATTTTCTTTTATTATTTTCTGCTTGGCTCCTTGTTTCCCTGCCAAGATTGGGATTCTGAAGAAGTGGCCAATGTTGTAGATGTCAAAGCTTTGAATGTTCAGGTTATCCATATAGAAGCCATGAGTTCTTTCACTCCGTCCCTACCTTCTGAAAGAATATTTCCTCTATTCGATGACTTATCAATCATTGTCATCAATTCATACCTATGGGTACCCACTCCTTGGAGATACACAATGCTCCCTCTCTACAGGGGCTCCTTCAATACATTTCCAGGGAAATGAGAACAGATCCCTTGGGTAAATGGTGTCCTACGAATCATGAATATGTAGTTAACCAGCTGTACTGCATCTCACACTCTAAGGCACACAAAGTTGGTTTTAATTCTGCATTTAAAACAAGAGATATTCAGGTTGAATCTAAAAGAGAACATCTTGATTATCCAAAGGAAAAACACTGGCAGGATCTGCTCAGTAAAAATGTTGCTTTTTTGGTGTCTAGAAACCTGTACTAGTGCTGGCTCTTGTGGTATTCAGCTTCCGGGTGGCCCCCCAATGACCTTCACCTCCTGGTATTCATGCCATTGTATAGTTCCTCCCACCATGAATACAGACGATCTGTGGAACCAATAGGATATTACAGAAATGACGGTGTGTGACTTCTGAGGCTAGGTCGTAGAAGACATTGTGGCTTTCACTCTAGTTTCTCTTGGATTGCTTGTTTAGAAAAAAGCCAGATGCCATGTCATGAAGACCTGCAAGTAGTCCATGAAGAGACCCATATGGGGGAATCCAAGGACACCTGGCAATAGCTAGCATCGACTTTTTGAACTGTGAATGAACTACCTTGGAAGTGGACCTTCCAGCCCCAGTGTAGTCTTCAAATGATGATAGCCCTATCTGATGTCTTGCCTTCAACTGCATGAGATTCTGAGCTACAACCATTCAGCTAAGCTGCTACCAAATTCCTGACCCACAAAAAGCATGAGATAATAAATGTCTATTGTTGTTTTAAGACACTAAATTTAGGGGCAATTTGTTATGCAGCGAAAGATTATCAATACAGCTTTAAAATCCTGTTCTGCTCCTATCCCATCTTAGAGAAGCTTCATTTACATAATCCCTAATGTATGAGCACAGCTGAGCTATGTACCATGTGCCCAGTGAGCTCTTTAGCCTGACCACAGCTGACTGGAACAGGCAGCTAGACCCAGACACAATAGAGTAGGCCCAGCAGATTCCCCTTTCAGGAATTTGGGTTTGGGTAAATGGAAGATGGAGTCAGCTACCACTGGGCATTGCTTCTGAAAAAGCAATGAAGAGTTGGGGGTTGTGTCAGCCTTCATAATCTGGAGAAGAAGAGGTCTATGAATACTTGTGACTGTGGAAGAAGAAGCAGAGGCACAGAAAGAAGCAGGGAGGAGAGAAAAATTGTGAAAATAGCTATGGGTCCCAGTGGCTGGCTTCTCAGTGTCTCTTCTCAGGGGACTTGACTCTAACTCTGAACTGCTCAGTCTCTAAGAAGTTGCAGACTTTATGATTTACATCAATCTGAGTTGTACCCACAGAGAGCTCTGACTTACATGCACTTTCAAGGGTCATTTGATGATCACCTTTCCACATGCTTAGGTATTTACCTAGGAGAATGAAGGGTTCTAGACTTGAGCCCTTAAGAAGTAATGTTTCATGGAGGAAATAACATACCTTGTTTGCCATCACTCCATTTTAAAAGTGAAGAATCACTCAGAGAAAGTGGCTTGCACACAGTGCTATGGTGATTTAAAGAAGTAATGCTCTCTCCCTGGTACCAAATAAGAACATAATTAAGATAGCTGTCTTCTCTAGACTTGTGTTCATTCCTTTCTGCTACTAACAAACTGAAGCACAGAGGAGATTCACACAGGTTTACAACAATGTTCTTTTTACCCTGAACACCATGACTGCTATGTTGAATAGCTGAAGCAGCAGGTTCTAGGAGACGCAGGCACATCCCTGCATTGCTTATTGATGTGACCCTATCTCATGGAGAGGACAGTTCCTTGAGGGGCCCTGCATTGGCTTACACATTCATTTGGTACTGAGACTGAGCCCTCTGTGTGCAAAGAAGCCCTGGTTAGGAGCTGGTTAGGAGCTTTTAGTTTCCATAAAAGAGTAATGCTAAGTACACATTTTATTTTCCAGCCTCCTGCTCTGGAGATCTTTCTCTCTCTCTCTCACAAACACCGCGCACACGCGCGCGCACACACACACACACACACACACACACACACACACAAAGAATCCAAAGAATCTTTACAGGTGAAAAGTGGTAAGATCTCCTTTTGCTTTTCATTGCAAGAGGGTATCTCATCCATCTGAGAAATGAGGTCAGAGGAAGTCAGATTAGGAAAAGGTGGGTGAGGATGGGAGCAGCAGAGGAAGTCTTTATGCAGGAGGCGTGGGGGAATGAGCTGTGCCTTGCACAGGTGGAGAGGTGGGAGGTGAGCCCTACAGACCAGAAAGGTGGAGGAACACAGCTTTTGTGGTAATTTCCAAATGGAGCCTGAAGATGTTTCCATCATGAATACAAAATTATTCTACAAGGAATGTTTCATGCTTCCATAAACAGCCCACGCCTGTATGATTTTATGGGAGAAATACTCCATAATAGGGAGAGATTTCTACTGAAAAGGAGTTTTTAAGTGAGCTGCAATGATGTGTGTTCAATAAAAGAAGAAATGAACCATCAGAGACACTTAACAGGAATGGTTTTGGATCATGTGACTATCTTTATTCTTTGACGTCTTTGGAGGACATTGCCTTGTTGTGTTTCTGTTTCTCAACCCAGGGAATTTAAGAGTTTGGGGCTTTGGACCTGTTCATCATCGTTCCTGTGTCAACTCTCATCGTTCCTCTTTCCAAGTCTATACTAGCCATACTGAACCATCACCATTCCCTACAGGCAGTGCTTTTATGCTCCCAGCTCCAAGCTTACGCGTCTGCTATTCCATCTGCCTTGAACATTTTCTCAGAGCTCTCTTTACCTGGTTAACTTATTCTGTTGTTTTGAAGCTCAGGTGAGATATCGATATATCTGAGAAGCTCTTTGTGTTCCCTTTCACTGTCTGTTCCCCTAAATTTTCCATTAGAGATCTGTACCAGACACTTGCCATGCTTTTTGAGCTGTGCAGTAGCAGCTTTTGAACACACAAACACCTTCTCTGGTTGGACACTGTTCTGCCTTATTCTCAACTTGGTTGGTGCAGTCTCAGCCTGATTAGTTGAGCACCCCCTGAGTTAGGTCTTATTAGAAAACAAGTGATATGAGAAAGGGACACGCACAAAATATTTTTTCCTAGCCAAGCCGACAGCAAAAGCACCTAGTGTTCAGATCAGAAGCAGCAGAAGTTCCGGTGTTTAGCACCCAGGGCAGGGGCTATGTGCTGCTCTTTTTCATCAGGGGGCAGCAGTGTGGGATTTGTTGGCCTGTGCCCACACTATGGTTTGGGGGTTGTATGGTGTACAAACTTGGCTTTCTGTTAACAATTTTCAGTCTAATCCTTTCATCAATTCATTTTCTCCTTAAATTACCTTAAAGGGATATTTTCAGCTGAGAACTGTGAATGAGGCAGTGCCTCTCCTCTGTGCCCCAACAGCCTCCCAAGCCTCCCCTTTCATTCCACATTGTGATTTATTCTATCTGATTGCCTTCTTACTTGCACATCAATTTCCTGAGGTTTAGGACCAAGTATACATTCTTCATAATTATACCCCAGTTCCTACCGCAATGCCTGGTGAAATAAATATCCACTGATTAAATAAATGCACAAATATTTTTCCATATGCCTTTTACTATTGTCTCATTCAAGAGGACACTTTTCAGCTACCCTTTCACTCAGAATGAGCTAAATGCAGAGCGCATGTCTGTGGGCACCACGGTATCCTAGGGGAGCCGGTTAGAATCAGAAGTGGACAGCTACACAGAACAGCCAGATATAAAACAGAGAGTCTTGTGCCTAACAAAGGTAGACACGCTCATTGCAAGGCTAAAATATCAGAGACTTCTGTCTGTTTTAAAAGGTGAGTGCAAATCCTTGGACAGAGGCTAGGGAAACCAGGGATAGGAGCTGAGCATAGAAAACAGGTCTCAGGAGTACAGTGTCAGCAGGTGGGAGGGAGAATGAACAAGCACTTTCCCAGGGATGAGTGGAGGAGGCAGGTGGAAAGGAAGCAGATGTACAAAGGCCTTGAGGTGGAAGGTCTGAGCACATGCCAGGAATGGAAGGAAAGCTGGAAGCAGTTATGGGCCCCAAGCCATTGGCACAGAGAATCCATGCTGCCTGAGAAATTCTCCTTGGCTTCCACCTGGAAAGCCACTACTCATCCTTCATATCAGCTTGGGCCTAAGATCTCCATCAGGAAACATTTTCTGATCCTGGACTTGACTTGAATCATTTACTGGGACCCCAGATACCCTGCTGTTTCTGCCCAAGCACCTATGATGTTAGAATACAGTTACCTGTTTATATGCCTGTCTTATAACACTAAAAACAACTTATAACAATAATAGTTGCCATTTGCTATACGTCACTCTATTTATATCATTCATTGAATTCTCCCCAAAATTCTGTGCCATTGGCACCATGATTATCTGTACTTTTCAGATGGTGAATGTAAGACTCAGAGAGGTAAAGTGAGTAGCTTAAAGTTGCATAGTCAGTAAATGGCAGAGGGAGGTACGAACTCAAAGTCTGCCTGATTCCAGGGCCTCTGCCCTTACACACTAGGTTACAGTGACTTGATGCCATATCCCACCTGGATATCTGAGTTCCAGTTTTCTCACCTTTTTTGAAGCTCAAGAAGCCAAGCGAGGATTTAGGAGTAAGGAAAGAAAAGTAAATTGTCAGAGTGGCACAGTGACTGGTGGAGCTGAAACTGGAATCTAGATCTCTCAGTTAATCTTTAGAACTATCTAGGAAGATGGGGCTGGCCCAAGTAGATTGGGGTGAGCACTGGAGGAGGAAGAGAATACTAATAATTGGCTCTGTAGGTGGGCCAAATACCAGTGTGCAGGAAAATAATTTTTGCACAGACAGCCTGCTGGTAATTAATATCATGTGACTCTGGACAAGCTGCTGCCATCAAGAGCAGGTAAGACCTGTACGGTCTTGCTGCTCTGCTTAGCAGACATATCCAGACACTAGATGCTCTGAGGGGGAAATGCTGCTTATCAGCTTTTGGCTCCCTTCCTAAAAAGCCAAGATTTATGGGCAGGCCCATGGGGGCAGAGTTCAGCATGGCTTCAGGCGCAATTTCAGCTGTTCCACAATGGGGCCCCAGTCCCTCTTTTCTTACTTTCAAGCTAGCAGTAAAAAGATAATAGAAGTATGGAGTCTTGGACCTGGCTATATCCTTCAAGAGCCTCTTAAATGGGGCATCCAAACATAGCTGGTTCTCACTGTTATCTAGGGTATTGTGAAAAACACGGGTTGTGAGAATTGCTTAAGACCCCAAGGCCCAGACATTGGCAGTTTCTAACAGCATCTAGGGGGGATGCTGATGATCAGCCAGGTGGAAGAATCTCTGATCTAACCCAGTAGAATGATGGCCGCATTATATAGATGGGAAAACAGAATATAGAAAGGGAGGGGTCTAGCAGCATGAGAAAGTGGTTAAAACCCTGACTCTGCCATGTAGCTTAGAGAAAGCAACCGAGGCTTCTGAAAATCCAGTTTTTTTTTTTATGTTAAAAACCAAACAGCTATTTTCGAAGCACTCTTGTGAGATGTAAGTGTAAAGTCACACAGTTCCTGACAAAGTAAATGTTTGCTCTTATTAAGCAGGAGTGGGGGAGCAGACAAATCCAATAAATAATTAAAATCCAGTAGGATTAACACTTTTGATGATTGTTACCATGTTGTTGCTGCTCACCCTTCTTTTCTCTGTACTCTCTTGGAGAAAACCACTCCTTGGACAACAAGCTGAGCACCCCATACATGACTATGCAGATGAACTCCCTTGCTGTGATATGAATTTCTTTTTTTCTCTCTCTGAGTTTCCCCCTCTTGCCAGGTCAGGTTACAAAGACCTAAACAGACCCCACTGCCTGACCTGAAATCAGAGACCCTTTAGAGTGGAGCACCTGAGAGAACTGGTCCAACCCACAGTCCAGAGACCCAGCGGCAAGGACATGGATGATTTTCTGGGACAGGGTCTCAAGGCCTGGCCCCAGGGCATCTCCAGCTACTACTTCCTGGATCTCTCTTTTGAAGAGACCAAATGCAGAGAGCTGGCCAGTGTGGGTGTGTAGTCCAGGATGTATTTGCATATCTGAATTTGAATGCAGGTACTTTGTGTTTTTATGTGCATGCATGTGTGTACAGATATCTGCAGGCACAGAACAGACAAATCTACCATACTGAGATTGGGTGGGAAGAAAAGGCACTGAGTTGTACACATCTTCTAAGGTGGTAAGAATGTAACTTGTATGTGTTAAATGGATGAATAGATGATAGAATGAGTGAATAAATGATGGAACAAATGAAGAAATACACAGTGTCTCAAATGGAAGCCATGGGAAATGTCTCTAAATCCAGTGTGAAGTCAGAGACTGACAAATCCATGTCTCTGAAAATATTTGTTCCCTCGTTTGAGGTGATAATTTTCAAAGTCTTCTAGGTTTTACAGTCAGACAGCCTTGGATGAGAATCCCAGCACAAGCTTCTTAGCCTCTAGCTCTAAGCAGCAATTTCTTTTCACATCAGAGATGTCAATTCTCACTTAAGTTTGTGATGAAGATTAAGTCAAGTAACATAGGTATGTTATGTGCCAAGCACAGTGCCTGTCACAGGGGGAACTTAATACATCTTTCCTTCTTCTCTTGCTTCCTACTCCCCCCTCTCTCTTCATTCCTTACTGTCTCTTTTCCTACTTTCCTCCTTCCTCCCCTCCCTCTTTCCTTCTTTCATTTTCTCCCTCCGTATTTCTTCCCTCGAGGATACAGCAATGCATTATCTTTCAAAACACTTTACTGAAAATGTTGGCAGAAATCCCTGGGGTTGAGATGGTACCTGAGAAGGTCAGCTTGGAGACAACAGAATGTTCTGACGGGTGTGGGCATGCTTTCTAAACTTCAAATCCCGTTAGGAGTTCACTAATGCCATTCAATTCCTTCCGAGAGTCCTTGTAGTATAGCAGGAAGAAAAAAAAGTAAATGAAATAGACTAATTTGGTATTTTGTCCAAGTCCTGCCATTATGGGGGACTGATCCCTGGAGGTGAACCTTGGATCAATCCCTTTCCCTTTCTGGTCCTCAGTTTTCCTATCTGTCACATGAGGAGATTGAATTAGATGAGAACTCTTACAACCCTTCAGTGCTAGATGAAAGTATACATATTTTATGTGCTGGAGGGAGAGCTTCCCCCCATATGTTGTGTATAAGGCTCAGAATGCGAGATGGCAACAGAATTTACAAGGGTCTCATTCAAATGCACTTAGCCATATAAAGTGATGTTGGGGTTGACAACTGGAGGAATATATCTTAAGTGTTAAGGCCATTCAAGAAAAAGAAAACGGCTCTTGGGAACTGTCCTTCTTTTGGTCTCCAGATGTGTGGTGTTAGAAGAACAACCTTCAAAAATGCCTCCCCTTGTTAGAAAGAAATGACCATTTTGATTACATTAACAACTACCATTTATTAAGCATTATTCAATTCCTGGACCCGCACTAAGTACTTTACGTACAATGTCTGGCATGTTTGTGTGTTTGTTAGTTTTTGTAAAATATAGGGTCAATGTTGCTACTATTATTAACATTTTATAGATAGGTGAGTGGCTTGCAAAGTGAATGGCAGGTAGGATATGAACCGAGACTATCTAACTCCACAGACCGTGCTCTTGACAGCTACCATACCCAGCATCTCTGAGACAAGTTACAATCCAACAGACACTTCTAATGGCACTGCCGCTAAGACCAGAACTACTGCAAGGACTAATGGTGGTGAAAATAGGCTATCCTTTATGTTGACATTTTGAGCCTTTTTTTTTTTAACAATCCTCTCCATTGTTTCTTAACACCATTCCAGAGGAAAAAATAAAGGTGTAATTGGATTTCCCCTATTTTACAGATTAAGAAAATAAGGCTCTGAGAAGTTGTTTCTTGTATAAGAGCACAGTAGGGGACAGAGATAACACCATGACCCTTGGCTCTAAATGTAGCCTTCTTCCTTACGGTGATGTTGAAGTCGCCTTAGTGAAGTATAGTTATATCTCTAGCAAGAGGGTAAACTGAGGCACAGTTTATCTGTTTGTCACATTTCTACAGGAGTTGTGAGTGTACTGGGTGCAGAGAGTGGTCTCCCTGCTCATTGTCCTCTCTGCTTCAGCTGCCCCATTCTGCATGCCTGCCAGCAGATTCCCCGGTATCAGGTAAGACAGAAACTTTCAGGTAGATCAGGCTCGGTAACCCACGTGCCTCAGTTTAGCACTCAGCACAGAAAGCTCAGATATCATTAATCACGGTTGTTTTCATAAAATGCCATCATCTGATGTTCTAGGCACAGGCTGACATGCCCAAGGGAGAAAATCTAGAAGGAGAAACCACGGCATGTACTCCAGCATCAGACAAGAAGGAAGGGGCTGACATTACTGGAGTGTCAGAGAAAGAATGAAACCTTTAGCACTCCTGTTGGTAAACAGCTTTGCTTAGAGACCTGTCAGACTACCAGAACCTCAGCCACCAGGAGCAACTCACCCAGAATTAAATCCTGATGCCCTCTGTTGGTGTTTTCCAGTAATGGTAAAATTTTGGAGATTTAGAAAGGAAACAACAATTTCTAGAACACAGATATAAAACCCATAAACCTCAATGAACCCTGTAATTACATATTCACACCAAGTTCACTTATATTGTGTGTTTATTCTCAAAGCCTACAAAAGATGATCACAGTTGGTCCTATAATTAATGGCACAGTGCATTGAGCATGTACTATATGGTGGCAATGTGCCAAGTTCTTTACATGCATGATCCTTTCTGCAGTCACAGATAGTAGGCATCACTCTCTCCCATTTACAGAGGAGAAAAAGAAGAGCAGAGAAGTCATATAACACACCCAAAGTTAGCAAAACTGTGCCCTGGCAGGTCTAGGATGCTAACCCAAGTGAGTTTTTCTCCAATCCATGCTGCCTCCTAACTTAGAAATAGAGTTTCAACATGAACCTGGATCTCCTAACCTTCAGCTACATGACCTTTACACTACTGTGTACAAAATATAGATGTTTGGACTTTCCCAGTCCACATGAAGAAACACTGGGCTAAATTTAGGCTTCTGTACTGGATACCACTGGGGGAACACAATGTTTGTTTCAATAAACGAGATCCTATTTTTCCACCTGTGTTTAGAATCAATTGAGAGATAGACACAAAGGTAAAAAGAGAACATCAGTCATTCATGTTTGTTACTGTTAAATCTCTTGGATTTTGTGACTCTGGGCCTGTTGCCCAAGTGTTTCATTCCTGAATAAGTGCCTGCCAGTATTTCATTCTTGAATAAGTGAAGCTCACCTGTCCAGTCATTTGTACAGTGGTCAATCACATGCCTCCACCTTTAGAGAGATAATCTGTTCGACGAAGCTTAGGACATGACAAAAGCAGAGAGTGCCTCCTTCTTAAAGACAGGAAGACCTGAAACAGACAAATAAACAAATAATAAAGACTGCAGATTAAGCTGTGTATGCCCATTTATTTCTGCAGAACCCACTCATCGGATAAGTTACTCCTCCTCTCCTGGGTCATAGAGAGGCAAGAATATTATACTAACGGAAGCTCCTTCCAAATGACATGAGAAGCTGAGTATAAGCAATTTCACTTAAATGCTGTTATTTTAGGGGTTCACTAATTCAGAGTATATAAAGTTCTTCTTAGCATTATCTGCAAAGTTTGGCAAGCAAGTTAAAGTGGCAATCTAGAGTACACAGAATAACTAGCCTTGAAAGATGGATTTTCAAGCGCTGCGTTATAACTAGCTTGTGATATGCTAGTTACCAATGAATATTTTTCAATTTCCACCAGCAGGTCCTCATAGGCACTTGAACTAAATTCTATCTAAAACACGGACTTCTGGAGTTTAGATACGCCTTCTTTTAATTACTACAAATGATGAGTCTGGCTCAATGTAAATGAGTTACAGCCTTGACTTTTGCCAGCTACATTCTAACGTGGACAGTTTTATTGTGAGCCCAACTTTTACCTGGTTGAAATTCTCTGAAAAGCCTCCATTTGGGTGGCAACTTGTCAGATCTGTGCCTTGTCATAAGTTGGAGGAAAATCAATCCCACTATTTGGGAGTTGGACTCAATCTGAAGGCAATAGGCTTGTCACATTTAATTATTTCACACTCCACTCACCAGGCCATGAAAGTGTCAATTTCACCTGAGGGATAATGGTACCCAGAAAGAAAAACTGGCCCAAGTGTGGGAAAACAATAAATTATGGTTAACAACAGCAGCAACCTTTAGAAGTTAAAGAAGAAATTTTTCCCAGAGAGGGACTAGAGGGAGATTGAAAAATACAGACCTGTATATTGATTTTCTCCTAATTTTACTAATAAAAAAATCAGATTTCTAGAAAATGTGTAGAAAGTGACCTTAGAGGTGATCACATCAAACTGTTTTAGTTTATTGGTATAGTGACTAAGACATCTCTGATAGTTTAATAATAACCACTATTTATTTAGAATTGATTATGTGTCAGTCACATTTCCAAGTTGGTGAACACGGGCCAGAAACTGGATTTTCCAATTACTATTATTTTTATACTAAATTTTAAATTAGTGAGAACCATATAGAAAAGCCTATTAATTTTATATATTATCCCCCCTCAAATTCAAAGAATTGCAAAGAGTCCAATGGCATTATTTGTGTAACTCTGGCATAAATCACAGCATTTAGCACTGGCATAGACCACAGCATTGAAATCTCCTTCCACAACATCAAGACTGATATATCCTTTTTAAAAACAATAAACATTGGAAATAGAAAGTTCATAGTGTGGTAAAATGTCTTTGTTCATGTAAAGTTGTGACATGAATAAAAAAAAAATCTCCAAACCTTGCTAATTTCAATAGTTGGGGTGATTGAATAGTAAGGTTCTTAAACTACAGGCTCTAATGTAACTGAAAGTGGTTTGTTTCAAGTTGCTAGATGCTGTAGAAAAAGGCAAGAGTTAGTGTAAAGGGACGTTTTGCTCACAAAATATTGGAACGAATGCGTGTGCCTCCATTGCAGTCTGTGATCTCTCATCTTGGGAGTGTAGAAAGGAAGAATGATCTGACAGCGCATTTAGACACATATGACTTTACCTGTCACCTCTGTTACTTATTCTTTTATGATTTTGGCAAGTAACTCAATATCTTTTTTTTTAATTGTGGTATCATATATTATTTTTTCAATTATTTTTAAATTATAGCATCGTATATACAAAATAAAAATTGCAATTTCAACCAGTTTTTTTTAGTACACAAATCATTGTCATTAATTAGATTCACAATGTTGTGCAACGTTTGATGTCTAAAATGTTTTCATCATCCCAGACAGAAACTCTGCGCACCTCAAGTAATAACACTCCATTCTTCCTCCCCTCTCCTAACCACCGATAAACTCTAATCTACTTTCAGTCTCTATGAATTTTCCTTATTTTATGGAAGTGGAATCACACAATATTTGTCCTTCGCATCTGGCTTATTTCACTTAGCATAATATTTTAAAGGTTCCTTCCTGTTGTGGCATGTGTCAACATTTCTCTGAATAATTTCTGTTTTATGTGCATGCCACATTGTGTGCATCCATTCATCTGCTGATGGACGTGGGTCGTTGCCACCTTCAGGCTGTTGTGAATAATGCTGCAATGACCTTCAGTGTACAAGTACCTTTCCGACTTGTTTTCAATTATTTTAGATACATACCTAAGAGTGAAATTGCTGGATCATAGGGTAATTCTATACTTAGCTTTCTGAGGGACCGCCAAACTGTTTACCACAGCAGCTGCACCATTTACATTCCTACCAGCAATGCACAAAGATGATAATTTCTCCACATTCTTGCCAAGACATGATATTTTCTTCTTCTTCTTTTTTATTATAGCCATCCTAGTAGGTATGAAGTGAAGTCTCACTGTGGCTCTGATTTGCATTTCCCTAATGAAGCAAATCAACTTCTTTGGACTTTTGGATCTTCATTTACAAAATGATTAGAATAGTGCTTGTTTTTTGGGTTTTCTGTGCAGAATAAATAACACTGTATTGTTACTGTCTGAAACATAGTAAAATCCACAAAAGGGTAGATGAAGGCATCAGTACTGTTGGAGGTGATGATCCCTTTGTCCATTCAGGTACCTTTCTTTTGGAATATCTTCCCACATGTCCAGCTGTTCACCTTAACTCCATCCTCCTGCCTGTTCACACAGAAGTAAATACATACATACTTAAAGGTAGAAGAGCAATACTGGGATCCATGATTTTCTGGCAAGGATTTGGGAAACATCAGCCTGAGCAAATATTTATTTCTCCTCATCTTCTTTCACCAGAAATTGGAATGACGTTTCTTAGTCTTTTAACACTTTGCATAGCTACTAAACAGAGTCATTTGTTAACAAATCACCCTGCTTCTTTCTTCATAGAACATTTCATTTTGTCTCTTAGCTCGTAAGTGGGATTTAAGTATTTTTCCTCTACTTCTAACCTACTGAGGTAAGATATGAGCCAGGACTAAACGGATACCATTTGCAGCAAAATGGTGGTGGGGAATAGCCTGGAGCTTCTAATGGGTGTTTTCAATGTCAGATGTCACAGTTTGCATCAAGGAGAAAACTTTCTGGATGAGAACTTTGAGTATAAATATCACTGAACTTGAGGCAGGGGTTCCTTTTTGTCTTACTCCTCCTACCATTTCTGATCATTCCTCACTGCTTAAATTAATTGATGAGAGCATAAGTTAATATGTTTATTTATTTATTTTGAGACAGCATCTCATTCTTGCCCAGGCTGGAATGCAGTGGCACAAACACAGCTCACTGCCACCTCAACCTACCAGGCTCAAGAGATCCTCCTGCCTCAGCCTCCTGAGTAGCTGGGACCACAGGCATGCACCAACATGCTCAGCTAATTTTTAAAATTTTTGCTAGAGATGAGGTCTCACTATGTTGCCCAGGCTGATCTCCTGGGCTCAACTGATTCTCCAGCTCTGGCCTTCCGGAGTGTTGGGATTACAGGTGTGAACCCCAAGCTAACATATTTGAAGTATTTAGATCTTAACCTGTAATTACAGGTTAAGAGATGAAAACATTAGTTCTTACACAATTGTGGAGTTCTTTATGGAATATGAATTGTTATAGTGTTGGAGCTACTGAAGTGTGAGAGGGTTATAAATTATACAATAAAAATTTCTTTAATAATCAACCTAATGAGATAATATTTCAAATTATTAACATGTTCTTACCTTACATTGCCCCTGGACAGGAGAAGGTGAATTCTACCTTCAAACTCTCAGAGAAGCATTCTTCTAAGACAGTGAAGGTAATACAAAAATAAACTTAGTCTTTGAGTTTCGGAGTCAAATTTTGGAACCTGAAAATCTTTAGGACATTTATAATACTTTAGAAGACAAAGATTTAGGCCAGGCATGGTGGCTCATGCCTGTAATTCCAACACTTTGCGGGGGCTGAGGATCAGGAGGTCAGGAGATCAAGACCATCCTGGCCAACATGGTGAAACTCTATCTCTACTAAAAATACAAAAATTAGCTGGGTTTGGTGGTGCATGCCTGTAATCCCAGCTACTTGGGAGGCTGAGGCAGGAGAATAGCTTGAACCAGGGAGTAGGAAGTTGCAGTGAACAAGATCGCTCCACTGCACTCCAGCCTGGCAACAAAGTGAGACTCTGTCTCAAAAAAAAAAAAAAAAAAAAAAAAGACAATGATTTAGAATTTAGAATTCTGGACATTAAAAACAAAAGACCCCAAATTTGTCTGATGGATTACTGGTAAATTTCTTGCTAGCATTTTACCTAAGGCCACAATAGGGTAAACACAATCCCCTATGATTCTGGAAAGATCAGCTTTTACCAAAGCTATAAGTGAAAGTTGAAATCTTGACCATAGTCACACCTTCATGAGAATCTTATATCATCTTTGCTGGTAGAATTCACTGATTACTTTTGGGAATAAGTGATCTCTCTTGCCCCAAATTTTCTAGTAATTTGTTTCAACATTCCTTAGGGTACTTAATCACATTGTACATTTTGTTATATTAATTGGTGCAAATAACTTAATCTTTAGGACTCTGGAAAATAAGAAATGCAGGTTATAAGTGTTATAAGAGTAGACTGAAAACTTAATGGTGCCGATGAATCACTTGAATGCTAATCAAAATGTATATTCCTGGTCTCCACCTACAAAGATTCTGATTCAGTAGATTTCTGATGGCATCCAGGAATTTGTTTCATAAGCAATTATTCTAGTTGATTCTATGCAGGTCTAAAGACTACATTTACAGAAATGTTTCTTAGTTACATTGAAAATTGCATTTTGTACATAAAATATACACAGTAAATGGGTACTGTATTAATACAGGAGGGTAGACTAAGGGGTTAGCAACTTCAAGTATTACTCTTTTTGGAGATTCATGTTTTTTGCTTTCATTCCTTTATTTCAAAAAAAATTCTTGGAAATGAATTAAAATGAAAATAAAATGCCATTGACTGAGTGACCCCTACTTTGTGCCAGAAAACTTTACAGTAATCCTGCCAGCTCATTTGTGGAAGAGAAATAATCTTTTGCTGAAAGTCAAGGAGTAGAACCTGGCTTCACACTGGTTTGATTTTAAAATCCACGCTCTTTTTATTCCTCCATGCCCCCCAGGGTACAAGACTCAGACACAAGGGTTCAGAAACAACCTCTTTCACTGGTAACGAAACAGGTATTTACCTTCTATGTGCCTTAATTTACCATCTGCAAAATCAAGTCAAAAAGATTTAATTAAATGAGTGTATTATGAGAATTCATCAATGACGTTTTGGAATGGGAATCAAAAATATAAAAGCAGCATCTAATCATGCCACCGTTATGAACAATAACATCATCAACATTGAATTCATAATTTAATCCATGAAACATTGGCCCAAACAGCTCTGGTTATTATTATTAATAATTAATAAGGATAAGCCATGAGGCAAATGAGGGTTTTTCATGGCTTCAAATCTTTACTGGGTAAAAGAAGGGAAAAGTTAATTCTTTATACCGATGAAGCTGGTTTTGAGTTTGTTTTCTATTTGTGCATTTCTTTATCTCTCCCTTAAAATTCCGTGAGGAGCACTTGGGATAATGGAGTAAATAAGTCAGTCTCCAAAAATGTATTTTAAAGTCCACCCACAGTGGTGGCAGCTACAACAGGTGGTAGCTGAGAGAGTGGCTTATCAGGGAAGTGTTGGTTAAAACCAAAACTTGGCAATTTTCTAAAATGAAGAGGAGGGTGCTTGAGAGAAGATAACCCTCTACAAATGTGAGCCTTGGACTTAGGAAACCACAGAGAGGTGCACTGAGCCATGACCAGTCTGAGAATTTAGCTAAGTCTTTACACCTCCACAGTCTGATCTGCAAAATGGAGGCGATGGCCTTTGTTCAACTTGCAAGGTTGTTTTGAAGACCAAGTGAACATGAACATCCTCTTGGTAGTTACCTGAATTTGCAAAGTTGGCCATAAAAAGAAAGCAAATAATTTGAACATTAAACACACATACAAATTGCACGCTTTATTGAAAGATGCACAAAGTCAGAAAAATGATCTAGTTCTTGCATTTGGAACTTGGTGCTCCAAAGTGATATTGATTTTGCCTGAAAAGTCATGCTGCTCAGCCAAGATATCATCCAGTGCCTATGTTATCTACTGGAAACATGTGAGCTACTCAGCAGAGACCACCACCCCCTCCAGAGCAGGAGAAACGTGGATACCTTGATGATTTGCTTATTTGAAGGTTGTTAGTGAATTCATTTTTGGATTATAATTTGACTAGAGAAGTGGCCCTAGTTCTATGTTTTAATAGGTTCTAAATTTAGCATCTATACAATATAATGCCAAATAGCATTTTGGATATTTAGTTTTTTGTGTTTTTTTTGAGACAGAGTCTCACTCTGTTGCCCAGGCTGGAGTACAGTGGTGTGATCCCAGTTCACCATAACCTCTGCTTCGTGGGTTCAAGCGATTCTCCTGCCTCAGCCTCCCAAGTAGCTGGAATTACAGGCATGCATCATGACGCCTGATTATTATTATTATTATTTGTATTTTTAGTAGAGATGGGGTTTCTCCATGTTGGCCAGGCTAGTTTTGAACTCCTGACCTCAAGTGATCCGCCCACCTTAGCCTCCCAAAGTGCTGGGATTTCAGGCATGAGCCACCATGCCCAGCCTTAATAAATAGTTTCAACCTTAGTAACTTGTAGCGCTCATGCCCAAATAGCCACAAGTCTTCACTCTTCCCTGTACCTATACCCTTGACAAAACAACTTGGCTGTCTTTTCCATCAAGCAAGTGAGTTTGTTCCCCTATCCCTTGAATGTGGCCTTGCAACTTACATTGGCTAAGAGAATATAACAGAAATGGCAATGTCACTGATTCTGAGTCTGGGCCTCGTGAGGTGCTTCTGCTCACTTCCATGGGAACCCAGTCATTACTGTGTCAAAAGCCCCGTGTAGCCTGCTAGAAGATCATGTATAGAGGAGAACACAGCTGAGTCCATTCAAGAGCAATTTATAGTCAACAGAGTTGGCTGACTAAGGCACAGCTGACTGCAGACGCACAAGGAAGGCAAACTGAGACAGGAAGAGCCATTCTGCTGATACACAAACTCAAAAGTAATAACGTGTGTTGTTTTAGGCAATTGCCTTTGAGGTGGTTTGTTAGGCAGCATTTGCTAACTTGTATAAATATACAATGAAGATCTTCAAGTATAGAAATTTTTCTTGTGACTTCATGAAAGAGAAAATTTTTTTAAACACTCACCTAGCATGAGTTTACCAATAACCAAATTTTTATCCAATATCTAATTATAGTGGTTTAGAAATATTTAATTATGGCAAAATATCTAAATTTAGTTTTAGTAGATGGTCATTCCATGGCCTCTTACATTCAACTTTATAGATGGTCAAAACAAAAAATTCTTTTTGAGCACCTCACCTGTTCTGTCATATGTGCTGCTAGGTGCTGGGATGTAAGATCTATGGATGTACCTGACATTTCATCTTTAGTGAATTATTCTCTGGAAATCTGCTTCAAATACTCCAGAAATTAGATGATTTTAAGCTGGTCTCAATAATCAATACAAATGGAATTCATTGAGTATTTTCACTAAACTTTCTTCCCTTCACTAATGATTACTTATTTGAAAAGCCAGAGAGCCAAGGTCTTGTCCATCTCCCCTATTGATTGACATGGGTAGATTTCTTCATCTTTCCCAGATAGGATATGACAGATACAATAAGTGATAATGAGTTTGCTCAAAGCAATGATATTCTAATGGTAAAAAATCTTGGACATTGGATTTCATCTCTGACATGTGGACCGCTTAGAAATGATCTCTTTCATCCTAAGAACAAGAACAAGCTGGACAAAGTAAAAAACAACGACTTTTCTTGCACCCATTAGAGAAGTAAGGTTGTAGGCTAAACTCCACACTGAAATCTGGAGAAACAGACTCATCCAGAAAGACCCAGTGAGATCTGCTTACCTGGAGCAAAAGCTGCTGGAGACATACACTGATAGAAATATTGAAATGATAATTTTGAAGAACTGCTGGTGGCTGAATATGAATAAGCATGGGAGTGAGAAATGCCTGGAGACCTCAGACTAAGGGAGACCTCTATGCTTTTGTGTGCTTTACCTTCAGGAACTCTACTATGTTTTCAAGTTGAAGAACTGGAGAAGAGCCCCTTTGTCTGTGGCAGGTAGATGTGAAGGGAATAGAAATAATGAAATCCTCCCAGAGCCTGTCTATAAAAAAGGCATACTCCAGGCAAAACCACTGCCAGGACCTTATTCCAGCTGGGAGAAGGAAAATTCTTTCACTCCAGCCCCTATAGCATTACTCTCACCTAAGCAGGCATGGGGTCAGTAGGGGTTTGGGGCTTAAGGAAGTGCGAAATGCCTCAGCTGGAAAGGGAGTAGGGGGCATGTGGAAAATGATTTTTGTAGTACTGGGGAGGCACCTAATTACAGTGCTAAGACACAGCCTCAGGAAAACACAGATTTAGTGAGAATTTTGCAGACCAAGAGTGAACCTTGAAGTATGTAAATTTAAAAATGAGAATTTAGGAGTTGAGAGAAGCTCAGGATAGAATGCATATGTAACAAAATAATACATTTATGTAATAAATACATTAAATGACCTCACTGAAGAGGGTGGGGAAAAATGAAGCTAACTTAAGTAACTGGAAATGACTGGCATCTGTAAGACTAAAGGCAAATAAACTGTACAGAAGCACTGTACTTTCATTGAAAAAGCTGTTTCTCATGGAGGTACAGGTTAATAGTTCTAAAACTACTACATGTGTATGCTGGAATTGAATAATTAAGTAAATGGATGACATATGGTGGAAGCCAGGTTTCTCACTGCTGGAGGGGAAAGATTGCAAATAAACAAGGAGAGGAAGCTAGAATGGTCCATGTGGTAATGGATTAGAGTTGAAAACATCAATATGAGCTTATGTTTTGCTTAACATAGACACAGATGATTAAATATAGAACTATATATAGGTATGTGTACATACATGGGTTAGTACACAGACATACAGTTCCTTACTCTGTCAGCTGGGTGGCTTTTACAACAAATGACAGCCTAATAGCCAATAGTAACAAGCATACCCAGTGTCTGTATCTTGGTTTCTAATACCATTCTCCAAGTACCACTGTAGTATGGTATTAGAACTTCAAAGGTTACTTCGATGCAGGAACTAATTGCAAGAGTTCTCAATGGTCAATGCTGGAACAATTTGAGCAACACAAGAGAGTTTATGTAGCATTGGATTATAATCCAAAGTATAAAACAAATATCCCATGAATCCACATTGACTTAAATCAATGCTGGGGTAGATAAATAAAAGGAGGAATATAGACAAATGTCCCATGAAGAAGAATTTTAAATAATTTAAAATGTATATACTCTGTTCTCAAGAAGTTAGAGCCTAACTCCCTCTGGTCCATAAATGTTGGCTACGCATAACGACTTTCTTCCAAAGATTCTAGTATGAAAGGAAGGGAAAAAGGAGTAACTTTATAGTGGGAAAACATGAAAAACACTATCTTAGCCATGTGATCAAGCTGGACATTATCAGTGATGTCACATTGACAGTATGTCCCCTTGATATTAGATGATGAAAATGACACTTTACCTCTGTGATTGTCCTCTCCCAAACCCATAACTCCATGTTTAATTGTGAGAAAAAAGTAAGACCAATCCCAATTGAGGGACGTTCTATCAAAACTGTCAAGGTAATCAAAAACAAGGAAAATCTGAGAAATTGTCTTAGTGAAGCCTAAGGGGAGCTGATGAATAAATGTAATGTGGGAGGCTGAAACACAAAAAGCATGTTAGGTAAAAACTAATAGGATTTGAAGGATATGTGTGTGTTAATGAGCAATAGTGTCTTAACATTCATGAATTGCGACATACTAATGTAAAATGTTAACAGAGCAACCTGGGTGTGAGTAATATGGGAACTCTGTATTATCTTCACAAATTTTCTGTAAATCCGAAAGTATTCTGAAATGTAAAACATTTATTAAAAAAATACTGGGCACTGCAGCAAGCTTGGTGAGAAGAATATTTTTAGGCAGGAGAAGAAGCCAAGAAAATCAGCACAGTGTATGGATACTGGGCTTTGGAGCTTAATAGAACTGGGTTTGAAGATCAACTCTGCTATGTTCCGAATGCATGCTGCTAAGCATCTAATCTAACCTGTTTCCTCACAGGTTACATAAGTATTATGTGACAATTACAGTTGAATTGCATTAGGCACGTGGTACATAATATATGCTTTGTAGCTGGTACTACCATCATCATTATGACATAACCCTTCTTGGTTTAGATGTCTATTCTGCTTATCAATATCCACAGGATAGTTGTCTGTAGCGTGTTTGGATGACTATTGCTTTCAGATGGGCCTTTCTTGTATTCAACCCAAATCTACCTTGTTGTTATCCAAACATGTCCACTCTTGGAGAGACAGAGAGCAGATGCTCCCCTTTTTCTGCGCAGATGCCAAGTATTTAGTCAGATTTTTCGGCAGACTCAGCACTTCTACCTTTGTGTGTGTATGAAGTGCTCTTTTTATTCTTACAACTGAAGGACACTACTAGCTGGAATGATTATTATGCATATTATAAATGAGTGTTAATGTTTTTTCAGTTTACAAAACCACAGATATTTATTATGGAACATTGACAACATGCTAATAATAATAAAAAGAAATAAAAATCACCTACAATACCACTGGTCATATGGTCTTAACATCTACTTCGAAATCCACACACATACACACACACACACACACACACACACATAGAACATGTAGTCATGTTTGTGTTCCTAAATATTATCACACAAGTAATTTTTAATTGCTGCACAGAATTTCACATATAACTATGCCATAGCTTTATTAGTTCAATTTCAATTGCCTACTTTGGGGTGCTTGGGAGAGCTTTCTTTTGATATTATAAATATCTTGGTGCTGAACATTCTTGTAAACTTTTACCTATGCTTTAAAATATGTCCTTGGGGATGTTGTGTTTTTTGTCATTGTTGCATGGGCTGATGGCTATCATGAAGAAGCAAATTTCCATGGCCTTAAAATCAGTGCAGTGCTTAGGCCAGAGGAAATGTGAGAGGAAGAGGTGGGAAATAGGAAGATCAAAATGAATACCTGAGTGATTCAGTATAAAAGAAAACAAAACTTGTATTTATGCTAGACTGGATTTTGAGTCTCAGTATTCAGCCCACAGTCTTATTCTACTGGCAAAGATTTCACTCTCGTACCTGCTCCTATAGGGGCTGATGCCCTTTGTAGCTAGATGTAATTGGATAAGTATCTCAATTATGCCACATGCTGGCAGCATGACTCACAGCTCCAAGTCTCATTGTATTCATCTGTAAAATGGGTACAGTCTTTTTTTTTTTTTTTTTTTTTTTAGGTGGAGTTTCACTCTTGTTGTCCAGGCTAGAGTGCAATGGAGCTATGTTGGCTCACCACAACCTCTGCCTCCCAGGTTCAAGTGGTTCTCCTGCCTCAGCCTCCTGAGTAGCTGGGATTACAGGCATGCACCACCATGCCCAGCTAATTTTGTATTTTGTAGTAGAGATGAAGTTTCTCCATGTTGGTCAGGCTGGTTGCAAACTCCCAACCTCAGGTCATCTGCCCACCTCGGCCTCCCAAAGTGCTGGGATTACAGGTGTGAGCCACTGTACCTGGCTAAATGGGCGTAGTTTTGCAAGAACTAAAAGAGAGAATACATGGAAACCTCCCCCCAACCCCCCATCGTACCTAACAAAGGTTCACTAAACAATGGATCCCATTCACCTGAGTGATATTTGAAGTTTTCCACAGCCCCACAGCTAGGCATCTTTCCCCCTGAGTTTTCATCAATTTATAATATCTAGAGAATATTTTCCTTCTGAGAAAAGCAAAGAGGTATCTTTTTCTCCCTGTTCTCCTGTCTCCATCCTCACAGCCCCAGGTCCTTCTCAGACTCCTGTGATCACAAAATCATTTCCATTATAATCAGGGCTAGGAAGAATACCTGCCCCCTGAGAAACAGGGTGTTAATTCATCCAGACTCCCTGTATGCCTCAGTGTCCAAAATACTTTACTGACATTTTCTTAGCAAATACATGCGTAAAAAAAAGAGAGGCAAGATCCTACATAGGGTATAAATCTAATAAACAGCAGAAAATTCTGCTCTTGGTTTTCTTCCCCTTCATTTTCCTTTGTGAGCCACCCATTTGTAGATAGCCTTAACTTCATATCAGAAGGAGGCTGAAGAAAAGAATATAAGGTGGGTAGCCAGGAATATCAGGGTTTCAATCAGTGGCTCTGGCTCTGCTACTTACTGACTTGTGATCTCAGGCAAGTTAATTCATTTCTCTGCATCTCGGTTTCTTCATGTGCACACTGAGGATAAGAGCTGGTAGATAATGATTTCATGATTAATGTGAAAGGCAGAGCCTAGTGCCTGAGACATAGTAGCATTTCCCCATTTGCTCGTTCTTTCACCATCCCAAACTTTCCTTACTACACCTCTATTAAAGTTACCCTAGGAAGGATAAACAATTACTCAACAGTAAATCCCTCCATCGTGTCTTCAGAGTGCTTTGATAATAATGGTTCCCTCAAAACTCTACCCAGTGGAACTATTCTTACTCAGCTAGACGCGTTCATTCATTCGCTTACTCAGCTGTGCCAGGAATTAAGTCAGGAACTGGGAATTCCAAAATGAACAGGACATTCTCTGTCCTCAGGGAACTCACAGCCTAGTATGACAGACAGACAAATGACCATGAATTTATAATTCAGTAACAAATAATGAGTGTTATGGCGGGGGGACGTGTTAGAGCTTGGTGGTGCATCGAGCACGGATACCTAACTAAGCTTCTTGGGGAAGGCATCCCCAGCAGAGGGGAACAGCTGAGCTGAGTTTGATGAGCCAGTAGGAATTAGGTTGATATAAATCAAATCGTTGAGTGTTTATGACAGCTCTGAAAAATAAGTATTTCCATTTTACAGACTTGAAGCCTGAGTCTCAAAGAGTCTGAGTTACCCAATGTCATCCAGAAGTGTGAGGACACCACAAAATCCAAGGGAACCTGGCCCCAAACTTCATGATCTTTCCCCTTTACCATGCTGCCTCTTCAAGACTGTGAATCTGTCCTTGATGGGATACGTTCAGGTACCAGGTCAGGATGACTGTCTATGTAATGGAAGCCCTGTCGCCAGCTTTTTAGCTTCCTTTCAAACTCACCCAACTCCCTTTTTCATGCAGCAGCTTTTCCTTTTCCATGGAAATGCTGAGGATTTAGAGAAGGCAGGGACTCAGCTTTGCTTCCACTGCCCAGATACAGGCTACAGGAATCCCAACCACCTCCCTCTCATCATATTTTCTTCCAGGGACAGAGTTATGGCCCCCGGGAGAGGTTTTGTTCCACCGGAGTAGTCAGTTACTAATGAGCTCATGCTGCTTTTCCACCCCCTGGGTCCCCAGCCATCCTCCAGCTCCAGTCTCCTAGGTCACCTTCATCTGGCAGCTGGGGACTGGTGGGGAATGTGTGTGCATGTGGTGCTTAGCCTAGAAACTGCAGCATGTCCCTAGATTTCCCATGAATTCAGTGGGTGTGAGCCAACCCCAAAGGAGAGGACTTCAGCCTCTTGGACCACTGCCCAAAACAGACAAGCCTAGCCTCAGTACCTCAGGCCCTGTAGTTCCCGCTCTTCTGGGGAAAAGCCAATTTCTCTGATGGGCCACTAAGCTCTGGTCTTTCTCTGCCAGAATCTCAGGACCCTCTGCTAAGCTGGTTTTCTATTGCATGGATGGCTGTATAATACCACAGGAATTCAAATGGGAAATATCAATATCATAGGAGCGAGCACTTACTGGGAACTTGCTAAATGCAAGATACTCTTATATACTTCATTTGTGTGACTTTATGTGCTGCTCACAATAACCCATAAGGTAGATACAATTATTATCTCTGTTTTATAGTAAGAAAATTAAAACTTATGGGGTATGGAATTTGCCCATCTTCCTACAATTGAAAGTGATAGGGACAGGATTTTACCCTAGGGCCTGACTTCAGAGCCTGTGACCCTAACTACTAACATGTAGGGAGAGAAGCTGTAGTTTGAGCAGCTACTATGTGCCAGGCATTGGGCTGAGCACTACGCATGGATTAACTCAGTGACTCCTGCCAACTAGCCTATAAAGTAGGCACTATTATTATCCCTATCTTACAGAAGAGAAAACTGAGATTTAGAGAAGTTAAGAGATTTTCTGGGTCACACAGTGAGCAAGGTGCAGATCAGGATTAAAGTCCCAGACAGTTGCACTTCTGAGTATGCTTCCCTTGGCACCATGTTATACCATCTGTGCTGGGTTGATAGTGTCTCCCCAAAATTTGTGTACATCCAGAACATTAGAATGTGCTCTTACTTGGTATTACTTGGTAATAGGGTGCTGTAGAAGTAATCAAATAAAGATGAGGTCATACTCCATTAGGGTAGACTGTAACTAGCGTTTCTTATTTTTTTAAATGAAATTTTGTTCTTGTTGCCCAGACTGGAGTGCAGTGGTGCGATCTTGGCTCACTGTAACCTCCACCTTCTGGTTTCAAGTGATTCTCCTGCCTCAGCCTCCCAAGTAGCTGGGATTACAGGTGCCCGCCACCACGCTCAGCTGCTGTTTGTATTTTTAGTAGAGATGGGGTTTCACCATGTTGGCCAGGCCGGTCTCAAACTCTTGACCTCGTGATCCATCTACCTTGGCCTCCCAAAGCGTTGGGATTACAGACATAAGCCACCGCACCTGGCTGACTAGGGTTTTTGTAAGTGAAAGGAGAGGTGGATTCAGAGACAAAGACACAGACACATGCAGAGGGAAGACAGCCATGTGAAGACACAGGCATAAATTAGAGAGACACAGCTACAAGCCAAGGAATGCCAAAAATTGCTGGTAACCACCAGAAGTAGGAAGAGGCAAAGAAGAATTTTTTTTCAGAGACCTTGGCAACAACTGGATTTCAGACTTGTAATCCCTATACCTATAATGGAGTAAATTTCTGTTATTTTAAGTCACTAAGTATTTGGTGATTTCTTATGGCAGCCTTAGGATGTGCCATTGGAGTAGCGTGTTATCACTTTGAGAACAGGAACCTCACCTTGATGCTCCCTAAAAGATATTTTTTTGGCTCCAAGAAATATGATTCCATTAATCATAATTAAACAAAGAGAGGGCCCTAGAGATCCTGAGATGAACAATTACAAGAAGCTGCGGCCATGATTGGGGTCAAACAGCATGAATTCCTCCATCATGATACTGGGTTCTCTGGAACAGGGGGAGAAGGGCCTGCATTTTCCAACAAGGTGGCATTGGATGAATCAGTTAACTTAATCTCAGCGTTCATATCTATAAAATGGGGATAATTATATCTTTGCAATGGCAAAGGCTGAATAAGGTAGTGGACAGACCATGTCTGACATGTAGAAAAGCAAAATATATGTGTTAGACCTCCACCCCGATTCTCAGGGGAGTTCCTTTGAAAGGTGGTGCTATTTTTGGAAAGATGCTCCCAATAGGCAAGGGGCTGAGGCTCTTTGGGCTTTAGGGCAGATCCATTGGGTTCTGTGGGGATGTTTGTTCAACAGACCTGTGCTTGTGCTGGAGGGGTGTTAGTCAGGATTCTACAGATCAATGTAGTCAAACATTTATTGACCCTTCACTATGTCTTGGGCACAGGGCTAGGGGCCATTGTAGGAGAGGAAACCCCCAGAAGCTGTGTGCCAGATTGGGTTTGCTTGCTCTGTGGTTGAGTTTAGCTGTACCTTTCTATATTTAGATTCTATCTTTGACAAGCAAGAAGACTTGTTTGACAGGGCTCTGGTTTTTCATCTCTGAAAAGCCACTCATCCACAGAGCTTGGGATTGCGGGGGAGAGGAAAGGGGGAGGAGATCTGGCTTCTCTCCCCAACTCTGAACAGATGGGATCAGAATAGGGCCCTTCTACATCCCCAGCCAAGATGCCTGGGTCTTGGCAGTTGTCCCAGGACATAGACAATGGGGTCTGATGGCAGCTTCTCAGACCTGGCTTTCCCTGGGCAAGAGGTTTTTCCTGAGGCTGGCAAAGCCATTTCTTCAGACTCAGAAAAGGGATTTAGGGAGAGGGAAATGGGGACTGCAATGAGGCAACTCTTGACAGCTTCCCCTGGAAAACTAGGACAGCTTGTGGGAGTCCAGCCCAGCAGCTCTGCCATCTGACCCTTCTTCTGTCTATGCCAGGACTATTGTCTAGGAAGACAGGCAGAGATGGCCCAGGGATGCTGGTCTGCTGGATGCTGAAAAGAGAGACCAGGGTATGGGGAAAGGGATGAGGAGTGATGGGAGACGGAAGTGGGTACAGATCAGCAGGTGGCTGATCTGGTATTTCTCTTTATTGGTGAAGCAGGACTTTTGGAGATAGGTAGGAGCAGGTGGCTTCTAAGCACAGCCACCATAGAAAAGATTTAACATTAGGTAGAGGGAAGAAGTTTATGTGCTCATACATCTTAGATACAGACTTAAAAAAATGAAGGGATCAGATCCTAAAGAGGCTTTCAGAGGTGCTTGAGCTTGGACTCCTGCCTTCGGAAAGATGAATTTCAAAACCACCCAGGGAGGATCACTGAATGACAATCCCTCCATTCATCTCCTGTTGACTCCATAATCTAAGCCACTTTTATTCCCCATAAGTCCTCAGCTCTCACTCTTCCTAAGTAGATGCAATCTAAGCCTCTTTTATTCCTCATAAGTCGTCAGTTCCCGCCCTTTATAAGTAGATGACTTATCCTGTTCTTCATTGAAATTAAATCCATCTGGCACACTCTCCCTTGACTTCTTTCCTTTCTTTTTGAACATGTGTTGATCTTCAGCCTAGCAGATTGTAAACTTCTCAAGGGCAGGTGCCCTGTTTTATTCCTTGTCTGTATCCACATCATCAGGCATAAAAACAAGGGGAAGGAAAGATTTGAGAGAAAGTGGGAGGGAAGGAAAGATTTAAGAGAAAGTGGGAGGGGAAGGACAGAGAGAAAAAGGGAAAGGGGGGATATATAAATAGAGAAACAGGCAACAATATAGTAAAGAAACACACAGAAAGTAAACCAGAAACAAAACCCAAGGCATTAAAAAAAAAAAAATCCCTGTTATGTGCCAGGCACAGCGTTACAAGGATGTTACATGCATTCAGGAAGGGAAAGCAAACAAGCAAACACATCACTGACTTTTCTGCACAAACTGCTAAGGGCAATAAATGTTGGTTGCCACCTGTAAAACGACTCATATATGAACACAGATAAAACCAGTAATTTGTCCTTTCCTTATACACGCCTACTTGACCTCCCTCCACATTGTAATAAATATCAACAATTAAGTGTGTTAGCTTTTACCTACCTGGCTTTTCTATATGCTTGTACAAACATTGTTTCTTTTTTTTCTTCTTCTTTTTTTTTTTTTTTTTACAAAAACATTATTCTACTGTACCCATTTGCACTGCATTTTGTCTTTTTCTCTAACACTATATCATAGACATCTCTTTTAGTCAATACTCATAGATCTACCTAATTTGTTTAATATCTAAACTGCTCTCCATGGAAGAGATATAGAAGAATTATTCTACTCTTGACAGATATCCAGGTTGTCTCCACACCCTTTTTTATGCTACAATAAACAATTATCTAATCAAAATCTTTGACCATATATTTACGTATACTGGTGTTTTCATTTCTGTATACTAGATTCCTTCAAGTAGGATTTCTGGCCTAAACAGATATAATTTTTAAGTTTTATTAGATGTTGCCAGCTTAATTTCCAAAATGCTACAGCAATTTATTTCTCACTGGCAACATGAGAGAGTTTTATTTTCTTACTCCCTCATCAGCAACTAGGTGGTATTGATTTTTAGTTTTCATGCATTGGATGGGTAAAACTTTTAATTCATTTTTTCCGTTTGCATTTCCCTAAAACCTAGGGAAGTCTAATTCTACTTTAGGCTTGTATTGGCCACTAGAATTTTCTTTTCCTATATTTTCTGTTCATATGCTTCCTGCCTCCCTACCCTTTCTTGCCCAATATTGTGATGTTCCACTTTTTCTTATCAATTTGTAAGGCCTCATTAATATCATGTATTATGCATATATTAATTAATGTTTAGAATGATGATTTCCAAAATGAATCAAGGGTCTCCAGCGAAGGGCCACAAAAAACTTAGAAGGGCACTGAGAGACACTTAACACTTTTTTTTTTTTTTTTTTTTTTGAGACAGAGTCTCACTCTGTTGCCCAGGCTGAAGTGCAGTGGTGAGTTCCTGGCTCACTGCAATGTTTGCCTCCCCCAGTTCAAGTGATTCTTGTGCCTCAGCCTCCTGAGTAGCTGGGACTACAGGCGTGCGCCACCATGACCAGCTAATTTTTAATTTTTTAATAATTTTAGTAGAGACGGGGTTTCACCATGTTGGCCAGGCTGGTCTCAAACTCGTGACCTCAGGTGATCTGCCTGCCTTGGCCTCTTGAAGTGCTGGGATTATAGATGTAAGCCACCGCATCTGGCTAACACTTCTGAGAAAATCTCAGTGACATTTCACATCTGCCATATACGCCACAGCTATTGGGAATTCACAAGTCCATAGGTAGTTCACAGTCTCAACATCATATCATGTTACAATCCCTTCAAAGATGTCATTCATATATATATATATATGAATGGGTTTTAGAAAGTTTTATATATATATATAAAATGTGGGTTTTAGAAAGTTAGTGTACTATGCAAAGTTCACTGTGGAATAGAAAATGGTAACTGTGCTGTCCAATCTGATTCCAAGTTTTGAGAAGTTGTGCCATGTCTACAGGCAAATACAGCCCATGACTAAATGACTGCATTAAGATAAAATAACAGAGCAGAACTGAAGGAGATAGAGACACAAAAAACCCTTCAAAAAACCAACAAATCCAGGAGCTGGTTTTTTTAAAAGATCAACAAAACAGATAGACCACTAGTCAGACTAATAAAAAAGAAGAGAGAAGAATCAAATAGATACAATAAAAAATGATAAAGGGGACATCACCACCGACTCCACAGAAATACAAACTACCATCAGAGATTACTACAAAGAACTCTATGCACACAAACCCGTAAATCTGGAAGAAATGGAAAAATTCCTGGACATCTGCACTCTCCCAAGACTAAACCGGGAAGAAGTTGAATCCCTGAATAGACCAATCACAAGGGCTGAAGTTGAGGCAGTAATTAATAGCCTACCAACTAAAAAAGCCCAGGTCCAGATGGGTTTACAGCCGAATTCCACCAGACATACAAAGAGGAGCTGGTACCATTCCTTCTGAAACTATTCCAAACACTACAAAAAGAGGGAATCCTCCCCAACTCATTTTATGAGACCAATATCATCCTAATACCAAAACCAGGCAGAGACGCAACTAAAAAAGAAAACTTCAGGCCAATATCTATGATGAATATTTATGCAAAAATCTTCAATAAAATACTGGCAAACAGATGCAATAGCAAATCAAAAAGCTTATTCATCATGATCAAGTAGGCTTCATCCCAGGGACGCAAGGCTGGTTCAACATATGCAAGTCCATAAACGTAATCCATCACATAAACAGAACCAAAGACAAAAACCATGATAATCTCAATAGACGCAGAGAAGGTCTTTGACAAAATTCAACAGCCTTTATGCTAAAAACTCTCAGTAAACTAGGTATCGATGGTATGTATCACAAAATAATAAAAGCTATTTATGACAAACCCACAGCCAATATCATACTGAATGGGCAAAAACTGGAAGCATTCCCTTTGAAATCCAGCTCTAGATAAGGATGCCCCTCTCTCACCACTCCTATTCAATATAGTATTGGATGTCCTACCCAGAACAATCAGGCAAGAAAAAGAAATAAAGAGTATTCAGTTAGGAAAAGAGGAAGCCAAATTGTCTCTATTTGCAGATGACACGATTGTATATTTAGAAGACCCCATCGTCTCAGCCCAAAATCTCCTGAAATTAATAAGCAACTTCAGCAAAGTCTCAGGATGCAAAATCAATGTGCAGAAATCACAAGCATTTCTATACACCAATCACAGACAGACAGCTAAATCAAAAGTGAACTCCCATTCACAAGTTCTACAAAGAGAATAAAATACCTAGGAATACAACCAACAAAGGATGTACAGGACCTCTTCAAGGAGAACTGCAAACCACTGCTCAACAAAATAAGAGAGGACACAAACAGATGTAAAAACATCCCATGCTCATGGTTTGGAAGAATCAACATCGTGAAAATGGCCATACTACCCAAAGTAATTTATAGATTCAATGCCATCCCCATCAAGCTACCAATGACCTTCTTCACAGAACTGGAAAAAAAAACACTTCAAACTTTATATGGAACCAAAAGAGAGTGCACATAGCCAAAACAATCCTAAGCAAAAAGATCAAAGCTGGAGGCATCGTGCTGTCTGACTTCAAACTGTACTATAAGGCTGCAGTAACAAAAACAGCATGGTACTGGTACCAAAACAGAGACATAGACCAGTGGAACAGAACAGAGGCCTCAGAAGCAACACCACACATCTACAATCATCTGATCTTTGACAAACCTGAGAAAAACAAGCAATGGGGAAAGGATTCCCTGTTTAATAAATGGTGTTGGGAAAACTGGCTAGCCATGGGCAGAAAGCAGAAACTGAACCCCTTCCTGACACCTTACACTAAAATGAACTCCAGATGGACTAAAGATCTAAACGTAAGACCTAAAACCATAAAAACCCTAGAAGAAAACCTAGGCAAAACCATTCAGGACACAGGCATAGGCAAGGACTTCATGGGTAAAACACCAAAAGCAATGGCAACAGAAGCCAAAATAGACAAATGGGGTCTAATTAAACTCCAGGGCTTCTGTACAGCAAAGGAAACAATCATTAGAGTGAACCAGCAACCAATGAAATGGGAAAAAATTTTTCCAATGTACCCATCTGACAAAGGGCTAATATCCAGAATCTATAAACAACTAAAACAGATTTATAAGAAACAAACAAACAAACCCATTCAAAAGTAGGCAAAGGATATGAACAGACACTTTACAAAAGAAGACATCTATGAGGCCAACAAACATATGAGAAAATGCTCATCATCACTTGTCATTAGAGAAATGCAAATCAAAACTACATTGAGATACCATCTCACGTCAGTTAGAATGATGATCATTAAAAGATCTGGAGACAACAGATGCTGGAGAGGATGTGGAGAAATAGGAATGCTTTTACACTGCTGGTGGGAGTGCAAATTAGTTCAACCATTGTGGAAGACAGTGTGGCAATTCCTCAAGGACCTAGAAATAGAAATTCCATTTGACCCAGTAATCCCATTACTGGGTATATACCCAAAGAATTATAAATTGTTCTGTTATAAAGACACATGCACACATATGTTCATTGCAGCACTGTTTACAATGGCAAAGACCTGGAACCAACCCAAATGTCCATCAAGGATAGACTGGATAAAGAAAATGTTGCACATATATACCATGGAATACTACGCAGCCATGAAAAAAGATGTGTTCGTGTCCTTCATAGGGACATGGGTGAATTTGGAAACCATCATTCTCAGCAAACTGACACAAGAACAGAAAACCAAACACTGCATGTTATCACTCATAGGCGGGTGTTGAACAATTAGAACACGTGGACACAGGGAGGGGAGCACCACACACTGAGGACAGTTGGGTGTGGCTAGAAGAGGGACAGTGGGGGGGTGGGGGGGGAGGGTGGGGAGGGATAACAAGGGGAGAGATACCAGATGTGGGTGATGGGGGGATGAAGGCAGCAAACCATCTTGCCATGTGTGTACCTATGCAACAATCCTGCATGATCTGCACATATACCCCAGAACCCAAAGTACAATAATTAAAAAAAAAAGAGATAAAATAACATGATCTTTCTTTCAGATTATGTGTATTAACTGATAGGAAATACATACTTATTGAATTGTTTGGACCCAGCTAGTCAATAAAGAAACTGCTAGGGGGTTGGGTGCGGTGGCTCACTCTGTAATTCCAGCACTTTCGGGGGCCTAGGCTGGCAGATTACCTGAGTTCTGGAGTTTGAGAGCAGCCTGACCAATATAGAGAAACCCCATCTCTATTAAAATACAAAATTAGCCAGGAATAGTGGTGCATGCCTATAATCCCAGCTACTCGGGAGGCTCAGACAGGAGAATCACTTGAACCCGGGAGGCGGAGGTTGTTGTGAGCAGAGATTGTGCCATTGCACTCCAGCTGAGACAACAAGCGCGGAACTATGTAAGAAAGAAAAGAAAGAAAGAAGGAAGGAAGGAAGGAAGGAAAAGAAAGAAAAGAAAAGAAAAGAAAAGAGAGAAAGAAAAGGAAGAAAAGGAAGAAAGAAAGAAGGAAAGAAGGAAAGAAAGAGAAAGAAACTGCTAGGTTATTTGTTGTTTTGTTTTGTTTTTGCCTGGGGCGGTGTGAAAAAATTACTGAGGCACTACAGGTGCTTGTGTCAAGCAAGTTTGGGAATATCTGCTTTGGAAGAATCTAAGGAGTTGGTTGATGACATCTCTATTTTGCATCCCTTTCTTTCACAAATGAACATATTGAGGCTTAGAGAGGTTAATTTATTGAGATCAGAGAATTAGAAAGTGACAGAATTAGGATTTAAATCCTTGCTCAAATCCTGAAATTTTCTCTCTCCAGAAATTTGATATGGTTCACTCATCAATCCAAATCTTTAATGTGCTTGAAGCCTCAGAGAATTCTGAGAATTCTGAATTGCAATCTTTCAACGTTGCCTTCAGTTTTCCTATTGATTATTCTTTCACCTATATTTTTAATCTCCTCCTCTCCACTGAATGTTTTTCTAGTGCACAAAAATGTTCCATTCTTATCTTAAAAGGAGCGGAGGGAAAATCCCTTGACTTTAATAATCATTTAAGTCATTTTGCCACTACTGTCCTTTTGGCCACAAGCTTCATAGTTTGCTATCTGCCGTTCCTCACCTCCAGTTATGACTCCAGCACTCATTGTAATCCAGCCTCCTATGCTGTGCTAAAATGGTTTTCACCAAGGCTAAGAAATAATTTCTCTAGTTACAAATTTCAAGGTTTCTTTCAAGATCCCCATACAACTTGCCCTTGTGTATATTAGAATTGCCTGCACTAGATACTCCATGCATGTTTAGAAATTAAATAGCTCTGCTGGTCTGTCTCAGCAACTTTCCTCAATTTCATGTTAGTTTCTAGGGTTGCTTGTGAGCAACCCTAACTGAATGAAGTTCGAAAAGATTTGCTCTATGAATAAATTTTCCTGACTGCCTCTGAACTCCACATGCCCAACCCTAAATCCCTTCCTCCCCCACTGTAATAGGGCTCTTCAGAGAAACAGACCCAATAGGATAGACAGATAGACAAATAGGGATGGGCATGGTGGCTCACGCCTGTAATCCCAGCACTTTGGGAGGCTGAGGTGGGCAGATCACTTGAGGTCAGGAGTTTGAGACCAGCCTGGCCAACATGGTAAAACAGTCTCCACTAAAAAAAAAAAAGAAAAGATTAGCCAGGCATGGTGGCACATGTCTGTAGTCCCAGCTACTCGAGAGGCTGAGGCAGGAGAATGGCTTGAACCTGAGAGGCGGAGGTTGCAGTGAGCCAAGATCATGCCATTGCACTCTAGCCTGGGTGACACAAAGCGAGACTCCATCTCAAAAAAAAAAAGACAAACAGGATAGATAGATAGCTAGAATAGACAGGAAAGAAATAAAAAAAGGAAGAAAGGAAGGGAGGGAGGGAGGGGACAGAGGGGAGGGGGAGAGGGAGGAAAGGAGGAAGGAAGGAAGGGAGGGAGAGAGAGGGAGGGGAGAGGGAGGGGAGGGGAGAGGGAGGGAAGGAGGAAGGAAGGGAGGGAGGGAGAGAGGGAGGGGACAGAGGGAGAGAAGGAGGGAGGGAAAGAGATAAGTGATGGAGATTTATTACAAGGAATTTGCTCATGTGATTATAGAGGTTGAAAAATCTCACAGTCTGTTGTTATCTGTGAGACAGAAGTCCTGGTAGCCAGCATTGGAGTTCCAGTCTAAACATGAAGGTCCAAGAACCAGGAGTGCTGGTTTCTAGGCAGGAGGAGATGGTTGTCCTATCTCTGGGGAAAGAGAAAATTTGCTCTTCCTCCTCCTTTTCATTCTATCCAGGCCCACAAGTGATTGGATGATGCCCACCCACGTTGGTGAGAGTGGTATTCTCTCACTGATTCAGATGCTAATCTCCTCCAGAAACACCATCACAGACTCCCCCAGAAATAATATTTTATCAGCTATCTGGGCATCCCTTAGCCCAGTTACGTAGACACACAAAATTAACTATCCCACTTGCTTCCCACTGTTCTTCCTTTTTCTGTGGTTTAATAAAAATGCAGACATTTTAAATTTATCTAGAACTAGGTTTCAATAATTCCCTGTGTGACAGTGGAAAATAATTGATTCTCTCCGAGCCTCCCTCTGTCAACCTCTAAAATGAAATAATAATAAGTATATTTAATGGCTGTTTGAAGGATTAAATGACAGTGGTCATGGAAAATACAGTACTTAGTAGGATTCAAAATCTGAAGATAATGTAAATTACCAGCACTATCCTCTCCTCATCCTCACGAGCATCATGATCAATATCACCTTATGCACCAAACAGACCCGCTTCTCTTTTTCCTACTTAAAGAAAATGTGCTTTAGTGGAAAAAGTGTTGGGTTTAGAGTCAGAAAAAGCTGTATTCAAAACCAAACCATATATTTACTCTACAACTTTGGGCAAGTAGCTTCATGCCTCTGAGCCTCTGTTCCCTTCTCCACAAAAGGGGAACCTTACCAGTCACCCGTAATGGAGTCACTCATCATGCACTAGCTGAGAAGGCACTTTATAAATTATATATTGCGATACACATGTAAGTTCTAGCTTACAGTTTATTATTGTGTTCACAGGGGCTACCATTCTCTCAGGAGAAACGTTAAAGTTATCTTTGACTCCCTCACATCAAAGGCACAGTGTCCACTTTTCCTTTCCTAACCTTGCTCACACTGGTCAGAGTACACTGGATCAAGAAGTACTTTCTTTGTTTTGCATTTACCCTGGACTTGCAATTCACATTCATCCCCCAGCAGCCCAAGAGATTTAGCCCCACGGGTGCTATCCCAGCATCTTTTCCCAACACCATATGCTGTTTACTTGCTTGATAAGGTTTTCTAACAAGGTGAGAATACCTTCTGAATATCTCCATATCTTAATGGAAAATTCTCCTTCAATTTTGCAGACACTTTATCTGTGATTAAATATTAACATTCCCAACCAGCATTATTTTTTATTTTTTATTGGAAAGTATAAAATATTACAAGTTGCTCTTTTTTCAGAAGGAGGAAGAGAAAAATGATCAACAAATATGATTCAATTTTGTCATTGTTTGGGAAAAAATGTTGAAGCTTGACTTCTGCAAATTCCACATGACTTCTCTGAATCCAGTCAGAGATAAAGGGACAAACGGAAGAAGCTGCTGTGGCTTGCATTTTGTCTTAATTTAAGAGAGGTAAGTATACAGAACAGTGTAAAGAATGAGTTAGCTTACAAGGTGGTGAGATCCCCATCATCAAAGGTATTCTAATATAGGTCTAACAGCCATTTGGTGGAGGTGTCATAGAGATAATTCAAACATTGGGGGAGAAGGTTGGGTGGATGGCCTCTAATGACATTCTAGGCTTGAGAGTCTGTGATTCTCTAAGGTGGAATTCAAAGAAAAGAAAGGGTTGCACATATCAGTAGTGAAATTGGAAAAATTTTCTTGTCTCCTTTTGATCCAAATGGAACTGAGTTCTGATCATTTTACTGAGTGAGAGGGTATATATCCCATCCCATAATGGGAGGGACTGATATTAATAATATGAATACTAGCAACAAGCACTGTGACAATGGATAATTTAGATTTAGTTTTGGCTATGTGCCAAGCACTGTGTTAAGCACTTTCCAAGCAATATCTTCACTTCTCAGAATAACCCTATAAGGAAGAAACTGCAATTATTCCTACAAATTTGGAGTTGAGGGAACTGAAATTCCAAGAAGAAGTTGTTTAAGGTCACTAGGACCTCCTTTATAGATAGAAAAATTGTAGCCCTGAAGGTTAAATGAGTTACCCAAAGCTTCAGAGCATCTTTGAGGCAGAAATATCAAAAAGGAGAAAAGGCTTGGAGTTAGAAGACTGGAGACTTAAGTTCTAGATATGTCAGTGTATGTCCATTAGTGTGCTAGTTACATGATCTCATTTCATTGCACAACAACCCTGGAAGAGTGATATCTTTGCCTCCCTTTTGTAAATAAGGAAACTGAAGATCAGGTAGGTCAAGTAACTCCCCCAACATTGTACAGCAAAGCAGAGGTAAAACTCAACATTTTCAGGCTGATTGCCCTGTTAGCATGCAGAAAACTTCCACTTTAGTCAGATCTCAGGAAAGTCACTTCACATCTTTTAGCCTCGGCTCTCTCATTTGAAAAAAGAGACAACATTGTAAGTGTCCCTGTTTGATCAACTGCCCAGGGTTGTTAGAGATCCCAATAGTGTAGATAAAAGTATTTTATGAATTAAATGTAGGGTCTCTAATTATTACAAGCTCCTGGGTCTCCTGATTATAAAGCCTGGGGGAATTCCATGCTTGCTACTGGATTTCTGGTCTCTGAAAGTGGTATCTGGAGGCCAGGGCCTGCAGTTTCTGAAGGTGGGGCAGTGGTTCTCATGTGACAGGACCACAGTGGGTAACACCCTGTAGCTGTGTATTAGTTTATTTTCACACTGCTATAAAGAATACCTGAGACTGGATAATTTATGAAGGAAAGAGGTTTAATTGACTCATGATTCCACATGGCTGGGGAAGCTTCAGGAAACTTACAATCGTGGCAAAAGGCAAGGGGAAGCAAGCACCTTCTTCACAGGGTGGCAGGAGAGAGATTGTGCAGGGTGAAGTGCCACCTTTAAACCATCAGATTGCATGAGAACTCCCTATTACAACAATAGCATCGAGGAAGCGTCCCCCATGATCCAATCACCTCCCATCAGGCCCCTCCCTTGATACATGGGGATTACAACTGGAGATGAGATTTGGGTGGGGACACAGAGCCAAACCATATCAACCTGTAAGCAGGTGAGAGAAGATGTTGGCCTCCCTACCCAGCACCGTACTTGATGAATCTCAGAAAGCACAAAGTCAGAAGAAAACACACTTCCCCCCCCCCCCCCCAGATGGAGTCTTGCTTTGTCACTTAGGCTGCAGTGCAGTGATGGGATCTCAACTCACTGAAACCTCTGTCTCCCAGGTTCAAGCAATTCTCCTGCCTCAGACTCCAGAGTAGCTGGGATTACAGGTGCGCACCACCACACCTGAATTTTTTTTTTTTTTTTCTAATTTTCGTAGAGATGGGTTTTCACCATGTTGGCCAGGCTGGTCTCAAACTCCTGACCTCAAGTGATCTGCCCACCTCGGCCTCCCAAAGTGCTGGGATTACAGGCAGGAGCCACCACGCCCAGCCTGAAAACATACTTTGAATGAGCCCAACTTAATAGGGTTTTCTCTCACACAAGTGGTGGTGTCTCTTTGGTCTTGTTTGTACTTGAACAGTATTTGTAGTGAAGCTGCTTCAAGTGCCTCTGCCTGGAAGGTGCTTTCACTCTGGCTTCTGCCCTGAAACCTCTTCTGTATGCTTCCAGTTTGGAGGACAGAATCTGTCTGCTAAGGTCCCTAAAGGTATGCCTTCTTTCCTCTCTGGCATTCGTAAAATTTTTCCTTAATACATTTAATGTTAGATAAATTATTCTCAAAATGTGGAATCTATTGAAAGGCCAAGTGCTTGATGTTTTCAGAGCCCTTGCAAGGTTCTGTGCACAGAAAGCCCTACGACTGGCAGTCAGAAGACCTAGCATTTGGCTCCTGCCTCTGCCAGGGAAATTTATGTTCATTGAACAATCCCGTCTATTGAGGAGGTACAACTGCAGTAAAAAGAACTGGAAGTGCTTGCCAGAAAGAAGAATGGGGTGCTGAAGAGCTCAGAGCGGGCACTTGATCCATCCTGGAGTAAAGGACTGCAGGCAGTGGAGGCTTCCTGGAGGAGGTGTGATGAAGCTGAAAATGGGGGGAACAGCATGTTGAAAGCCACAGACTGGCAGTGGTGCATTCAGTGACCAAACATCACTGGATGTGGATGGAGCATAGGGAATCTCAAAATATGGTGATGCTGGATCATGAAGAATCTTGTATTCTAGGTAGAGGAGTGTGGCTTTCCTAACATCAACGAGGAGTCATCAGAGAACATCAATTAATCGGGGAATAGGAAAGGTGAATACTAAAAAGGCCACTCTGTTGGCCTTTTAACTGCAGAAAAGAATTCTGCTGTTTGGAGGGCAGATTGGAAGGGGCAGGACAGACTGAAATTAGCCAGGACACTAGGGCAAACATAAAGTCAGTAGAGGACAGATGAGGTCTAATTTAAGGAAGGCATGGGAAAGAAGATGACAGAAGAATTTCAGGGTGCAGCTTGCTTCTTGGAGTTTATTTGTAAAATGTGGGTATTCCTGTGGTCTAGACCCTCCCTCTTTTCACTATGTCCTCCTCCTGTGACTTTTCTCTCCACAGATTCCCAGTGTTTCTAGAGGTTACGTCTACCAACCGATATTTATTCGGGGATAATTAGTTTTCCAATAAGTACCAATTTTAGTTCATATAATTCCCACCAAAAGCAATTAAAGTCTGATTTTATTGGGGAGATATATGGTTCCCGTTAGCATTTTTGAAATATTGAAAAGAGTTCACGGACTGCCATTATGCCTTCTGGACTCTTCTTGCCAGAGTGAGCGAAGCAGAGAGTTTGGAAACCACTTGATCTATTTATCCATAATAAGATTCACCTCTGATATTTGATAAGTCTGGGATGTAACTCTCTTCAATAAGGATTGTGTAAGTTACAGATCACTATTCGTGTGAAGCATTGTTATAACTCATTATGATTATGTAAATTCTTCCAAAATAATAGACCACAGACACATGAAGAGGTAAGATGGGAGCTACTATCATTTAACAAGTGAGAAACTGGAGGCTCAAAGAGGTTGAACATTTGGTTTGAAAACAGCTAATCAGCAGAAATAGCAGCAATTGCTTCCCCTGCTTGACTTCCTTGGGCATCTGCTGACTTTAAATAATGTTTGAAATCATGCTCTCCCCACCTTCCAACCATCCCATTTAGTGGAAAGTGATTTATTCCTTGGTGTAAGGGAGGAAGGAATAAAATACTGGGGCTAACAAGAGATGCAAAAGGGCTAGGTGCAGTGGCTCAGGCCTGTAATCTCAGTACTTTGGGAGACCGAGATGGGTGGATCACCTGAGGTCAGGAGTTTGAGACCAGCTTGGCTAACATGGCGAAAGCCCGTCTCTACTAAAAATACAAAAACTAACCGGGTGTGGTAGTGGGCGCCTGTAATCCCAGCTACGTGGGAGGCTGAGGCAGGAGAATCTCTTGAACCTGGGAGAGGGAGGTTGCAGTGAGCTGAGATGAGATGGTGTCACTGCACTCCAGCCTGAGTGACAGAGTGAGACTCAGTCTCAAAAAAAAAAAAAAAAAAAGAGAGAGAGACTCAGAGAGATTGAGATATGCAAAGGGCACTGTGGGGGGAATTTATCAGTGAAATTAACCTCAGGGGTGAGGAATAGAGGAGACTGCCTGTACCCAATCCCAGGGTCAGTGAAGAGTTGGGAGATGCTACAGAGCAAGATCATTCATGATTAGGAGAAGGAGTTTCGAGGTCGTTCAATTCAGCACTCTAGTGGGTGGAGACCGAAGACATGATTATAAAACCGGTAAGTGGCTGGGGTGAAATTATAGCCCTATACAAATCTGAAGTGCTTATGGAAGGAATAAATGGATTCCGACCTTAAATATCAAGGTGTGCTTACCTACAATTTGTTTGAAATGGAAAAAGCACATTATAGGCTAATACATTTAATATAATTCTATTTATATATTAAAGAAATAGCCACTATGCCTCAGTTCCCTTCCCTGTCACTTTGAGTAGAAATAACACTTAACAGCATTGTCATAGAGATTAAATGAGTTAATACACATAAAGTTATAGAACTGTGCCTGGCATATAGTAAGTATTATAAAAATGTATGTTCTCATATTTATTACTGTATCCATCTGTTAACATGCCTGTGACTGCGTAGGATAGATACGATGGTTTACACAGCTAACAGTAAACAGTGGCTACTTGGTGGGGAGAAGTGGAATGGAGAGATTTAAAAGGGTCTTTTTGGCCATAATCATTTATATATTTTATTTTGTATACTTGTATTGTTAATTTTTTATTTCTTTTCAGTGAGACAGTATTTATGTACCGCATAGTAAGAAAAAATTGGGCAAAGACTTTCATCATGTAATAGTTCTGAAAATGCAAAACAAACGGATGATATATTTCCATGTATTGTTTACCCATTTGTTCTTCAGCCCACTTGTACCTATTTGCCTATTTTGCCCTAGGCACTGTTCTAACACTAGAGATACAGCAATGAACAAAACAGACAAGCCACCCTTGCTTTCCTGTGGAAGGTGTGGACACAGGAATACACAAGTAGAATATTTACTATATTAGTTGGAGGTTGGTTCTGTGGGGACAATAAAGCCAGAAGTTTAAACAGGAAGGATGAGAGGAAGTGGTGTTGCAAGTTTAAATCAGATGGACAGGAAAGGCCTTGCTGAAAGGAAGCATCTGAGTAAAGGCCTGAAGGGAGGCAGGCAGGGAGCTACACAGTTATTTGAGAGAAGAGCATTCTAGGCATCATTTCATTTAATCCTCTCAATAATCCTTACTATAACCTTGGAAGGTTAGTATTACTAGTGTCCTCGTCTACAGATGGGGACATTGAAAGACTCAACATAGTGTTCTTCCTAATGCGTTAGTGGCTCTCTGTCTCCTATACCTATCTTCAAAAAAAGACCTGTAGCTGAGTGTAGGGCAGCTTGAGGTACTTCAAAGGCTACTCAAAAGCTGTGAGACTGAGGATTCAGTCCTCTAGCACTCCTCTTGTACTACCCTGCAATGTGAGAAGGTGTCAGAGCATTTATCCCTCACCCTCCCTCTGCTTTCCTCTTCCTTTTCCTTTCCTGAGCTTAGGTGGGACACAGAGATGCAAGCAGAACACCACAATCCATGCCAAACCTTCACACCAGCCTCCTCACTAACCTTGGCGCATCCAATGTTCTCCTAACATACCGATACAAGACTGGGTGGCAGTGTGGAGATGTGACAGGTACATAGCGTTTGGAGACAAAAGACCAGGCATCTTGCCATCTGTGTGAACATGGCCAACCCTCTCTGAGCCTTGACTTCCCAAAATTAAAAAGGCCTCACAGATTTATGTTGCAGATCAAATCAGAAGCAAAGATAACATGCTAACAATAATGTGGTTCATAGATATTTAGATAAGAGTAGATGGGCTAATACATGTTCTATTCGTAGAAGTTTAAACTGAAGCTTTAGGTCTGAACAAAAAAGATAGCAAGAATGATGGAAATAAGATCTCATTTAAGGATCCAAGTGCCCAGACTATAGGGCTACTATTTTGTTTTCGGAAACAAAATCCAATGATGTATGGTGAGAGAGAAAACAATAAATATTTTGTTTTGTAAGTTTGAAGCAAAACTCAATAAATGTGGTTGTACATGGTTCCACATCCATTCCACTTTCCTCATCCAGGGAAGCACCTGTTATCATTGGAGTTATTTTACAGCACTAGACCTCTCTCATTCAATCATGTACAGCTGCACAATAGCCAGAGCAAACTTTATAAAATATCAATCTAAATAGGCTCCTCCCCCTGTTGAGAACCCCTCTGTGGCTCCCTATCGCCTTTAAAAGAATTTTTAAACTCCCCAACGTGGCTCAAAAAGCCTCTGACCAGGCCTTTGCTAACACCTCCAGACTCATCTCTTACCATTATTCTTCCCCATTTTTGCCCAACCACTGTAGTAAGCTCCAGCCAATCTGCGCCACTTGTGGTCCTCCCAATGTGTCATGTTTTTTCTCATCTGGATTTTCCCACATGCCATTGATATCTGCCTATCTCTCCACCACTGCCTGTCTCTCCACCACTGTCCCCTCCCACCCCCCTGCTGCTATACCACCCCTAATTGTCCAGCAAAACCATTTGCCACCCTGGATCATAATTATTTGCAGTCAGTATCTCCAACCAGATCATAAGCTCTGTGAGAGTCATGCTGTCATGTTCACTATTTAATGCCCTAAAACCTACCACAGTTTCGGGCATAAAGAAGTGTCAGTAGAAGTAGAAAATTAAATAATTACCATTTATTAGATTCTTTCTGCATAGTAGGTACTATGTTAAGCACTTAGTACAGTAATCGTTTAATTGTCATTTTAAGGGCACCAATCCTTCAGAAAGGACCCTGGCTAGTAAGGGTGTGGACACTGGGGACTATCAGGCATTAACTCTTTAGTAGTTGGATGGTCCAGAGGTCCAGAGCATTTTGGGAGAGGAGGCTGAGATGTCCAGGTATGTGCATGTGTGAGCCTGTGTGTGTTTTTTGTGTATATGTTTTGTGTGTGTGTGTGTGTGTGCAGCTGCTATTTACCAAAGAAACAGAATTATTTAACACAAACGTTAGGCAGCAAAGCTATACTTACTGTGACCATCCAATTTATTGTCCAGACTGGGATATATGGAATTGAAAGAGGGCACTATTAATAAGTAAGTAAATCAGTAATTCAGAATCAAGTGATTCTGAAATGTCAGTATGCATCAGAATCCCTTTGAGGGTTTGTAAAAACACAGATTGCTGAGATCCACCCAGAGTTTCCGATTCAGTAGGTCTTGGGAGTGGCATGAGAATGTGCATTTCTGGCAGAATACCAATTGATTTTGAGAGGCAGAGACATAGACAGAGGAGAGAGAGAGAGAGAGAAAACGAACATACAAAGAACAACTACAAAGTCTAGAAAAAATGAAGCAACCCAATTCCTCTGTGGCTTAATTACCTTTTTACATTTTCCAGCCTTAAGTTTTTCAGTTTTAAAGCAGTTGTTATGTTGTAATTTGCTTTATAGAAGGTAATATAGAGCAGTGATTCTCAAATTTTACTTCCTGGTAAATGAATTTTAAATAATGAAAATAAGTGATTCCTGGGAGAAGAATAGCTTCTGTGAGTAGATAATATTTCTAACTTATTAATTTTAAAAAGTGAAAATAAGTGATTCCTGGGAGAATAACAGCTTCTATGAATAGATAACATTTCTAGATTAAAGGCACTGAGAAGGTGTGCATAAAGAAATTTGCATAATTGAAAATCCAAATTTCATTTTTTTTCCCCCAAATGCTTTATAATATTTTTTCCCTAGAGAAGTCTTATCATTTTATGAAACCAGATTTTCTGGGCACCCAATTTGGAAAATAACTGGTGGTGAAAGTGTTTTGTAAAATGCAAGTCGCCATTGAGACCACAATAATACTAGCATTTAAATGATATTTTTGTAGTTCATAATAGACTTTAAAATTCAGAGGATAATTTGATTATCTCAAAGACCTAAAAACCTGATCAAGAAGGAATAACAAGCATGAAATCCAAGGTTTGGAAAAGTTGTTTAGGATCATCCCAAGGAGAAACGGCAGAAGCAAGATTTGGAAATTAGGTTTTCTGACTTCTTGACACCAGGATGCAGAAAAGAGTAAGAAGCTGGAAATTTTCAATCAAAAATAGCAGTCAAAGAGACGTGTATGTTTATGCAGCAGAGAAGGGGATCCTGAGAAAGTGAGTTCCCTCACAGCCAAGCTTATGCCACAAGAAGTTATAAGATGTTCATCTGATATTAGCGAGGTAATGAGAAGAGGGAAAACAAGACTGCTCTCAGTCAGAGCTCTGTGAGAGCCAGGGAGTGGGTTCTGGACCGATGACATTTGAATGATGTTCTGTAATTGGTTGGTAAATAGATGCTCATATTTTCTTTAATTGCCTGGAATGCAGCCCCAGCATTGTGCCTCCATCCTGCTCAAGCCAAGCATGGGGTCCCAGCTGCGATCACAACATTGAGTCTTTTGACTTCTGATCATTTCGTGCAACTAATTGTACCATTCAAGAGCTTGAGTAGACACAGTGACCCCATCACATTGCTCAGTTGCTGCAGCTGATGCTCCATGTCATTGGGTGCCCCCTGCACCCCTGATTTCTTCAGGAAGAAGAGATTGGGGCAACATAGTAAGATAAAAGGGAGGGAGAAATAGATAGATCACACGAATGACTCTTTCATCTGTGCTAGACTGATGCCTGGTTGGACTGTTCAATATCATCTCATCTCTCTTACTTGAGAGATGGGAAAACTGAGGCAAAGAGAAGAAAATCAACTGCCAGAGGTCTAACAGAGAGTCAAAGGCAGAAAGAAGGCTAAACCAGAACTGTCAGAGTCTGTGTAGAGCTGTTTTAACTACAACCCACTTCTGTTCAAAATATTTGTGGCCAGTTATTTTCAAAATGTGTTTTCCAAGTACTTAAAGTTTTAAAGTCAGCCTTGAGAGCTAAAAGAAAAGGAAGGAGAAGTAGAAGACGGCACAGCGTATGTAGGGAGTATTTGGGATCTGTACCTGCTTCACCATGCATACGCTTCAACCAAAACTACTCCGGTTTTGTATAGTGTGCTTTTGCATAAGATGTTGTTTGGACAGCGTGTTCTGCTCCCTAAAGGAAAGCTAAAAACAATTGCTCCAGAGGAACTCATAAAACATCATTCTCCAACTTTGTATATGTTTGATTTTCTCACATATTGTGATGTTTATCTCTGTGGTCATGTGGGCATGGATAACACTTATCCTGACATTCCAAACTGACCACCGGAAGTGCAGGATTTTTCATTTAATCACCCAACATGGCCCTGCTCACGTCACAGTGTACAGCAGTGGGCAAAACAGGCAAAATGCCTGGCTACGGAACTGGTGATAGTCTTTCTGATTTTGCCATAAATAACCATCCTTTCCAAGGGAGGAGGGACTTCTGAGCTTAGAAAGAGCTTCTATATCTCTTTACCTCTCTCAACAGAATCTCTGAGGCAGAGGGAGGAGGCATTACTACAGCCATTTCCAAAGAAGGAGCTTACAGCACAGAACAGAAACAGGCAGAACTGAAACCCCTGTGTCATCTGAGAAATGATACCTGATTCTAGAGTCCAGCACATTTTCTCAAATATATATTTAGCTGACTGGATGGTGTGTGACCAACAGTGATAATAACGATGATGATTAATATAGTTTACTAGTCAAGCTTCTTCAGAGAAAAAGAACCAATAGAATATATCTCTTTCTCTCTCTTTACATCTACCTACCTACCTACCTACCTGCAGCATCATTATGTGTTTATTTCCTATTGAATAGACATAGATATTTGCCCATGTCTATTCATTTCTCTCTCTCTCTCTCTTCCCTCTATCTACTTACCTACCTACCTATTTAGAAGAATAAAAGTTAGGCAGAGTTCAAACCATAGAAATTACAAATATGATGGTAAAGGATTTGTACTGTGGGCGTCCAGGACTAGTGGAATGTATGAAACAGGGCTTATGTGATTTTCCTAGGGTGTTGGACATGATTTATAAGGTTTTACAAATACAGTGAATGTAATACTCTCTTCAAGCTCCCACCCTGCCATTAGCACACATACAGGATTCTGGCGGTTGCATACCTGTACCGAAGCACTTTGCACCATTTCTTTCAATTGATCATTACCTCCATTCTCAGCACAATCGGGAAAGGATCACAGCTGGAGCATGTTCACGGTTCAATCACTCTCACCAAATAGAAGAAGTCCTTTCATTTTCAAGTGAAAGGCCAGGCCCACAGAAGGCAAGAGACCTGTAAGGAAATTGAGATAGATGATGAAAAAGGAAAGACAAAACCCAGGTGGCTTTACACCAGAAGGTTTGCCCTCTGCTCCCTAGGAGGCGTCTGGGAAAGTACGGAGATGTTTTTATTTGGTTACAACTGGGGAAGACTACTGGCCTCTGACAGATAGAGGCTGAGGAGGCTGCTAAACTTTCTGCAATGCATAGATCTCCTTAACAAAGAAGTTTTTGGCTCAAAATTTCTATCATGCTGAGCTTGAGAAACCTGGCTTTACATCATGCTTGGATCAAGCTCTTGTTGAATGGGATTCTTGCAGACTATCTGGTTTCCTTATGGCTAGTTCAGCAAAGATGAGCGACTTCCTCAAAGTCACATGGTGAAATAAGGACTCATGTCATGGCTTCACTAACTCCCATTTCAGTCCTAACATTAATGCTCTCACTAGCCTGCATGTAAGTCAGGTACATAGTGTCTGATGGGGAAAGAAAAGAGATGCTATCTCAAACTGGCCACAGGAAGTTGTCCTCTGGCAAAGTTGACCAAAGTTGTATAGTAGTCACTAACACCCTAATTAGAAGTAGGGAAAAACAAAAAACAAAAAGCAAAGCAACAACAATGAAAAACACCCCAGATCCTAATGGAGCAAAAAATTATAGTCATAACGCATGGACTTAATCCTTATGGGGTGCCTATTCCTGTTTAGGAATTTTGTTAAGAATTCAGGATGTAGGCCGGGCACGGTGGCTCATGCCTGTAATCCCCCCAGTTTGGGAGGCCAAGGCGGACAGATCACCTGAGGTCAGGAGTTCAAGACCAGCCTGGCCAACGTGGTGAAACCCCATCTCTACTAAAAATACAAAAAATTAGCCAGGCATGGTGGTGCAAGCTTGTAATCCCAGCTACTTGGGAGTCTGAGGCAGGAGAATCTCTTCAATCCAGGAGACAAAGGTTGCAGTGAGCAGAGATCACACCACTGCACTCAGTGTGGGCAACAGAGAGAGACTCTATCTCAGAAAAAAAAATTGAGGATTTAATAATGAATAAGACACTGTTCCTGCTCTCTTAGCATATACACATGCTAATAAATATACTCCTCACTCCCTGAACTTTTAGGATTTAGTGACTGAAAATCTAGGCACTGGACCTAAATGAACTTATTTTATCACTTCTTCATCATGTACTAGCCAGTGGAGCTTAGGCAAGTAACTTAACCTCACTAAACTTTAGTTTTCTTATCTGTAAAATAAGGAAAATAATACCTCATAGAATTGTCTTAATGATGGAATGAGGCAAACAACATATAATGTTTAACATATTGCTGGGCAAAGCAAGTAGAAATAAGAGCAATAGTAGTTCTAATTGCTATAGACAGAAGTCCTGAATCCATGGCTTTCTTCTCCAACTCTCAGCCTAAGTGACCTTAGATAAGTAACTCTCCATTTCTGGGTCTCAGTAAAATGAAGAGATTGAGCTACCCCCTTGTGGTCTATGAATCTTGCCTTCTGTCCTCTAAGTGACTCTTGCGTCCATCCCTGCTCCTCTAAAGGTTGGCCATCTATTCCACCCCATGCTAATGTAGCCCAGCCAAGGTAGAGATGGCCGAATCTCCGTGTTTCAGCAAAGCAAAGGAGATGACAAAACTTTGGTTTTAGGCAATCCAGCTAGCTTCCTGGGCTGCCCAGTGGCTATCCCTGGCTGCTTAGAATACAAATCAGTGCCAGCCTGCAGTGATCATAGCCATTAGAGAGAAGATGGTAGTATTTTTATTTTTAACCAAATGACTCAATCCCCCCTCAGGCTGTGAGCTGCCAAAGGCACAGGAAGGGAACAGAAGATGTTAGAAACGCAAGTTCAGGACACTTTCGCCCCATTGGGAGCCAACCGCAGGGGGATGTCACACAATCTTGCTCAGCTTAATCAGGCCTAGAAAAAGGTGTTTAAACCAAAAAGACTGTCTCAGGGCCGTAACTGTAGGAAAAAGGAAAAGGAGGGCAATCACACAGCCAGTACCTGACAGTGGCAGAACAGAACCCTGGCTAGTGATGAAGGAGGGTGTTAATTAACATTAAGGGCTGAGAACTTTCTGGACTCTGGATTCCAGATATTGGCTTAGATCAGGAGCTTTTAAGTTGTGTTTTGCAGAGTCATAGAAGTTCCTCTGGGAGCCTTTCACGAGGTCCACGTCTTCTCTGCTTCAACTGGATTGTATCCACTTCACTTATTAAAATCATAAGAAGTTAACGTAATTATTGGGTCCTTATTATGTGCCAGGCATTGTACAAAACACTCAGTAGGTGTGAAGTCATTTAACTTTATAACAACCTTAGGAAATATTTACAATTACTATTGCTATTTTACACTTTACGAAATGGAGGCTTAATGCCAAGGTAAATCACTTGCCCTGAGTTAGAGGCCAATAAGCAGCTTTGAACTAGAAATAAGACCTGTCTGTCTGCAAAACCCATTTTCTTAACTGCAACGCTACATGGCTCCCCATGCTGGGTTTCCATGTAAGCTTTTATTTTCAAAAAGTGTTCCATGGTTATTTTAAAAGGAATAAAATAGAAGTCTAAAAGTGACTGATTAGATGTTCTCAGATCCCTCCTAGCTCTAAATTTCTAACTTTTGTGATTTACAGAAGAAAAAAGCAGAGGCTGTGTTACCAAGACTGATGGTGAGGGAAAATGGACAGGGTGTGAGTTAATAATAGCAGCTTATATCTGAGCACTTAATAGGTCAAGTGATGCTCTAAATCCTTCATACACATTAACTTATTTAACCCTTGCACCAATCTTCTGTGCTAAGTGCTATCATTATTCCCATTTCTAGATAAGGCAACATAACACAAGAGGTTATAACTTTCAAGGTCACACAAACAGAGGGCAGCAGGCCAGTTTCCAGAGCCTGTATTATTTGCTACTGTGCTGTGCTGAGATGACTTAGTCTCAGAGAAAACGATTTTCCTTAATATTGGCATTTAGTTTTCAACATCACACCAATGCAAATGTATGTAAATAGACATGCAGATAAGCCACTATGTTGGCATTGGTGCCAGCTTCCCCCTCAGGGACATTAATGCAACAAAATTTGGCTATTGTCACTGATTTGAGCTATCACAGTTGTAGACATTTCAATAATTCCCCCACATTTCTCAGGCTTGGAAGAAATAAATGTATATTATATAGCTATGGGGCTATACATGCTGAACTTTTGCATCTTCTTTTTCAGAGAGGCATCTCTAAAAAATATCCAACTGTGGATAGTTGGTATCCATCAAAAATGAGATAATGATACCTCACTTCTGCCTAGGACTGCATTTTCATACCCATTGCTGCATTTGGGACTTGCCGCAGTCCTGCGAAAAAGGAAAAGCAAAGGTGATCACTCCTCATACGTCGGAGGCAAGACAGAGGATCACGGGGGCTTCCTTAGGATTCTGCTGAAATTTGTTGGCTTGGTTTATCTTCCTATGACTCCAAGCCTCTTCACCAATGATTTTTCCTGACACTGCCACACTGCTTTCTTTGCTGTATATAGAAAAGCTAGTGTACAGTCTGTCCCATAGAAAGAAAGGGAAACTGCCTCACCTGTCCCTTTAAGCATGGGTACCTCATTCACAGAAGACCAGCATTCAAGTAAAGAGAGAGAAACTGGGATTTTCTGAGTAACTACTATGTCTAGCAGAGTATCCTGTGCTTTGGATAGGTAACCATATGATTCATTGCCTTTTGAGAATTAAAGGGGTGCCGATGATAATTACATCAGAATCACAGGCAAAAACTGAGACCATCCTGGAGAAGTCAAGACATATGGTCACCCTTGCTGAAAAGCGAATATTCATTTCATATTCACCATAGTCCTCTAATGTAGGTGACTTTCTCTTTGTTCTGAATCTCAGAAAGGTAAATCATGCCCAGGGTCACATAGCAGATCTGTCTGTCCGATTCTAAAGCCCTGGGTTAAGGCACACATCAGAGACGGGGACTCTTGACACTCCAGCCACACAAGAGCTGACCCTAGAGGTTGCTTAGCTGTCAAGCCTTTTCCTCCCCCATCACTTTCCCAGCCATCATCCTTGGCCTGGGGAGCTTGGGTGGGGTGTGATGACTGTGCTGCCCCAGCAGAGGGCAGTGTTGCCATGCCTGCCAAGGCAGAGGGCTACCCGAAACGGGAGGGAGCCTGGGCTAGGCAGGCCTGGTGGCAGGCGCCTCGTCCCTAAAACAGCCAGCCTCATAGGGCAGCCTTCAAACCAGCTGCTTCCCCTGGCTCCCATTCCCTCAGGTCTCACCGTGGATAACGTGCTGTCCCCCTCACCTGTCTGTTGGCTCCCATGATTAACACCTGAACAAACTGAAGAGCTCGGTGCCACCTGGGGTGGAAAGAGACCGGGGAGAGTTTCCAGATTGGAAACAGGAACTGTTGCCATTTTCTTGTTTGCTCAGAATTACTCCAGAGCTGGGAGTGCTGTTGACATATGTGTTACCACTTAATCTTTCGTAAGAAATCCTTTTCATGGGGGAGCTGAGCTCTGGATCCATGCCAGTTTAGATAATTACATTTCCCCAGAAGACTGAAGCTGTGAAGGCTGCATTCTTTTTCTAGTAAGAGTTAGGAGTTTCAAGGGTGCAGGTTGGGCGGGGGGCTGGGAGTAGGGGTGGGTGCCATAATGGTCCTTGGGAAAACGATTACCAGCGTTTGGTGAGGAAAAGTTAACTTCAAAGTATCACTCAGTAACAGCTTTTTTTTTTTTTCCCTTGGACCTCATTCAATGTGAGATTCATTTGTAGTTTTTGTCTGTTAACTAGAATTCAAGTTTTGCTCTTTTAAAAGAAACCTGATTTACAGGGGGTGTGAAACAAAGCAGAAAATGGTAAGAGGAGGGAAAAAATAACAATTCAGTTGGAAAAAAAAAAGAGAAAGAGAAAAGTCCTTTTAACAGTTTCTCTGATCTAAAGTGGTTGGGACAGCATTTTTATATTACGTTCAGCATTTTGTCAGGAGGGATGAGAATGCCCTGTGATCCTCGAACGAAGTATTGCTGGTGATTTTATACCCTCCTGCTGGCATAGATCTTAATCAACCAGAAAACTTCAAAATGACAAACAAACAAAAGACAGCTTTGCTCTCTGAGGTTCATTAGCTCAGGCCAAGGTTGAGATGCATCGGGAGGAGAGGCGCCAGAAATAGGCGAGCTTGAGAAGTCACTTTGTGAGTAATTCTACCGCCCACTTCCTCCTGCCATCCCCTACCCAGGCCAGCTCTGCCTCCTCCAGTGACCAGAGGCTGGGTCACCAGAGTTGGTGGTGAGAGGGGTAGAAGTGAGCGGTGCAGCTGATGGGGCAGGAAGGAGGAAGGGACTCTCTGGTGTGCTGGCAGATGTAAAGTCCAAAGTTATTTACCTCTGCTTTCAAGGACATCTGCTGGCATCATGAGGATCACAGCAAATCCAGGCCAAGCTCTCTCTTCCTTCCCAGCCCAGTTCCTCTTCTTCTGCTTACTTATTATGTTCAAATAATAGTAAGTGTTTCCTGGACATCTGATTAGAAACCTCAGAGAGGTCAGGTGTATTGGTTCACGCCTGTAATCCCAGCACTTTGTGAGGCCAAGGCAGGTGGATCAGTTGAGGTCAGGAGTTACAGACCAGTCTGGCCAACGTGGTGAAATCCCGTCTCTACTAAAAATACAAAAATTAGCTGGGCGTGGAGGTGCGCACTTATAATCCCAACTACTCAGGAGACTGAGGCATGAGAATCCCTTGAACCTGGGAGGCAGAGGTTGCAGTGAGCCGAGATCCAGAGTAAGAACAGAGTGAGACTCTATCTCAAAAAGAAAAAGAAAAGAAAAAATAAAGAAAGAAACCTCAGAGAAACATTCCTCTCCTCTCTTTCTGTGATAGTTTTCGAGTCCTATAAATCATCTTCCACATCTCTCTTCTTTCTCTTTCTGCTATCCCCTCCTCCTCTTTTCTGTGATCAGTTTTAGAGTCCTATCAAATCATCTTCCACATCTCTCTGTCTTTCTCTTTCTGGCACATCCCCTCCTCCTCTTTCATAGCTCCAGGTCTTGCCCTTGGTATCTTTCTCCTCACTAGCTTCCCAGCTGTTCTCCCTATTTTCCTACTTACATCCACCAAAGTAAATTCATTAAACCGATTTCTGATAGCACAAATTCTCTCTAAAACCCTTCAGCAGCTCACTACCATCTGCAGAATCAAAGTTCTAGCTCCTTAACTTGGCATTTATGGTCCTTCATGATTTGACTCTTGTCTTTCAAGCTTCTGTTAGCATCCTTGGGCTCTCAAATTCCTGCACTACAGCAGAAAAGAGCCCCAGCTACTCCTCAGCACCTTTTCCTCCACATCCACTGTGTTTTCTCAACTCATTGCACAGATTCATATAGTTCCCTTGAGTGATTCTGTTCAAACTCCCTCTACTCATCTGCTTCAGCTTAAATACCTCCTTCTCCTGACCAATATACTTCCTATTCCCCACACATCTGCCACAAACAAAAGTAAATCCTCCTTATTTATGAATTTGTATACTTTACTTGCCACACATGTTTTGTAATGACCTAATATTTAAATTTTTATGCTAAGATTTTTTCCCTCCCCTCTTAAAGATGCACTTTGCGAGGATGGGGAATCATCTTCATTCTTCACACAGCTTAATATCACACTTTTTGTATGGTAAGCTTTAAATGGCAATTTGCTGAATAGATTAATGAATACATTAAAGAATTCACGAATGAAGTAGTGAATCAGTGCTTCATGGATGCATGAATAAATGACTTTGTGCATGGATGAATAAATGAATTACTGTACTTATGCATTCAAATATATCTTGGGAGGCTACTATGCAAATGAATCCAGGAATAGATGAATGCTTGTATGCATAAATGAATAAAAACATGTATGTATGAATCTGCGAATGAATGACTGGATGGTTGGATTCCTGATTCTAGGGAATGTCTTTCACAGAGAAGCTGGCTATGATACTATCTTATAGTATGTAAGATACTTAAATATTACTGATAGAATGTACTGTCACCAAGATTTCTTGACTACAAGTTGGTTTTACTAATTAAGAGCCTTGAATATGTTTATAACTTTAACAAAACAAATAATTCTTTCTCTTTACTGGCCCTTTGCGTGAGGCTGGTCCATCTTTGCACATATTATTGAAATTGAGCACAAACTATAAAATTAATTCTAGGCAGCTGCTCATGTCTTCTTTCTCTATACATTGACTGGGCTTCCTAGTCACCTCTCATATCTGCACTCTTTCTTGATTCCAACATCGACTAGTTTTTCATGAGAATGGTCTCTGAGAACCCCAAGCCAAGACACCCCACAAGGGAATGATATTCTGATCATATTTGTACAAAAGTGCTTCGGTTATTTCCCAGAGAAGGCAATAAATAATCAGTTCTTAAGTGTTTTGAAAAGAATGACATTTTACCTATCTGCATCACATAGTGGCTAAAGTCTACGGCTTTTACTTTAATCCACAATAGAGATTATCTGCACTTTAAGTCCTTGTTAGAGGATTCAATTGTGAATCGAATGAAAGCCAGCACTTCTCAGAAACTTGTTTACTCTAGCTGATGTTTGACAGAGAAAGTCTAATAGATCTGCTAACTATCCATTCATCTCCAGTTTTTACTTGAAAGGCAATACCTGAGTCTAAGTCCATAGCAGAAATACTTTCCTTGAGCTACGACTTAATATTTTCCTCTTTGCCTTTATGGAGGGTTGATAGAAAAACTGCCCAGTAGAAAAAAGCATGTCTGTATTTTTCAGAAACTGTGAATAAAGATTGCTTCCACTATTTAATGCAATGGACCTCAAATTCTCAATTTATGTGATACGATCTTAAAATTAAATAATGGGTCATACCATGAAGCTAAGTAAGGATTATGTAGTCCATGTTCTACCATGATGTCCATGCCCAAATAAAAATACATAGCAGAATCAATGACTGATGTGGGCCATGTCTAACATAAGAAATAAAACAGTGGGATTTAGTACCTGGAACCAGGCCTGGGTCACAAGGCATTTGAGAATGAGAACTCAGAGGTCACTAATGTTTATTTGCCTGTTTACCTTACTCATCACCAGGTATCAAGGGTGGGAGTCCAAAGAGCATTCTACAATAGCAGTCAGCAAACTGGTCCATGGGCTGGTTGCCTGTGTTATAAACACAGTGGGACATTACTAGAACACAGCTATAAATTCATTTGTTTATGTATTGTTTGTGGCTTGTTTTCACATTTTAATTATAGAGTTGAGTAGTTGCTACAGTGACCCTATGCCCTGCAAACCTCAAATATTTGCTATTTGGCCCTTTAAGGAAAAGTTTAACCTCAGAATCATGCAATATACCATGTAACAAAACTGCATGTGTATTCTCTGAATCCAAAATAAAAGTTGGGAAAAAAAGTCGGTCATTTCCATATGAGCCAGAGTTAAAGGACTTTAATTAGAATCAGAGTTTGTTTGTGGTTAATAGTCCCTGTACCATCTGAGACTCAGCACCTTCAGCTGTAAAGTAGGATTCGTAGTTCTATCTATATTACAGGTTTTTGCAAGACTGAGTAAGAAAATATGTGTATAAATGACTAGCATGGTGCCATAAAGAGCCACCATGCCAGTTTCAATTGAAGCCTTAGGGACCAGAACAAAATGACATTTACTCCAGGTCCAGATACAGATGTGATCTCTTCCAAACAAAAGCCAGTGTTTCACTGCCTTACCAGGAATGCTGCTTCTAGAAAAATTTTCTCCAAAAGCCAAGGCGTAGAGGAAGACCAAATTCCTGCCAGGGAGAAAAGTGTATCAACTGTGCTTTCTCTGTCAGTTCCTTATTGCACAGGAACTAGACAGAGATTATCTCAGGTAAGAAAGGCACAGTGCGTTTCTCCCAGGGCCTCATATGTCAGGTATGATTTTAATTTCAGATAACGCCCAAACCAGATAAGAATTCTGTTGGTAGTGTGAGCAGATCTCCTGGTGCTGCCCGTATCCGTGGCCAGCACCCTCCTTCCCCCACCCCAGCTCTCAACTAGGGGAGAACTCAGTGGGATGTAACTGTATGCAACCCTGCCTTCCCCTCTTGCCTCCTGACACTGGATTCACTAATAAGAATCACCCCTTGAGACCCACGTTTTCTCCAGTCTCTGAGTTAAGCCATTGTTATTCATCCCTAGGAGCAACTGATGGCAGCTACTCATTCCTCCTCACATCCCCCAGTGCCTAGTACAAGTATGTCCAACCCACTCAAACTGTTCAGATGAACCCAGGCCATCCATTGACACAAATGCAGAGGACAGAACCACAGCATTTGGCATATTTTCAGAGACCCAGAAAATTAAATTCAAATTGAATTGAATTAAATCGGGTTTGGCTCTTCTGGGGTGGTGATAATCAGGATAGCAGGAGTGATGGTGGTGGAATGATGGCAGCTACCATGGTAAGGTTTGGAAAAAATTTAAACATTTTAAGCCAGGAATTGAATAAATGCTCAGAGTCTCTCCCGCTGCTCGTATACCTTGATGAAGTGACTGTTTACACAAGGGAATTGATTCATATGGGAGACAAAACTCTTCTTTATTAATAACTTAACCAACACCCAATAACCTCTAATGATGAGTTTTGGTAAAAGCCTACTTGGAATATGAGGCTTAGACATCTAAGCTGCTCTACTTAATCCTTTTCTGTAAATGAAAAGTGGCTACATCTGCAGAGCAGGTTGTAGCCCGAGTTACTCAGTTGTAGGCACAAGTGAAATGATCTAGGTATACAGACTTGCTCATCTTCCTCTAAGGAGACAAAATGTACCGAGATATGCTTACCCCATAAGAGCAGGAACGAACCTGTGAACATGGCAAATTTAATCTCTTGGGCGAGCAATCAAACTAGCTTCTAGAAGGACTGGCAAATGTAGAAGCATAAGAAGATGTGGCAGAAATTGTTCTTTATGATTTGTCACGCTGGAATTCTTTGCTAAGCATTACAATCATATATTTTTTCTTTAATCCTTACAGCAATCCTAGGAGATATATAAGATTATCCTCTAGGTGAGGAATTAGGCTCAGAGTAATTAAGTGACTTGCCTGAGGTTACACAATAAATGGTTGAGCTAGATTTTCGATCCCACGTCTACCTGACTTTAAATCACATGTGCTTTCTACTACATCCATGCTATTCAAAATGTAATTCACGGACCTGCGGCTCAACCTCACCCAAAAGCCTGGGCGCATTTTAGGAGTGCAAGTGTCTGAGGCCCACCCCAAATGTACTGAATCTGGATCTGCATTTAAAGAAAAGTCTGCAGATGAATTGCCAATGTATGGAAGTCAGAGGAGCACTACGATACAAAATGCTGCCTAGCTCTTACTACTTTCTTTTCCCAGAGAGCAAAACCACTCATTGTGGTCCCACTGTCAGTAGAAGCCTGCCTGGACTGGATTTGGGAAAATCCCCAAGTGGCTAAATTAATCTTACCTGCTGGGTTGGGACTCTAAGGCCTGCTAAACCATGTCTGAGTTTTCTTTCTTTTTTTTTTCAGAAGAAAATGTAACTTTATTATGACATAGGAGAGACTGAGAAAGAAGGAAGAAAAAAAGAATGAAATAAAGAGAAAAAGAAGAAGAAAAGAAAAAGGAAGAGAGAACGGGAATCTTGCTCTATTGCCCAGGCTAGAATGCAGTCTACAAATGGATATTAAAAGCTTTTTTTATACTAATAATTGTGTTATACAATGGAGACAGGAAGGAATAAGGGAGGAAAATAACAAACAAACAGCCAACCAATATTTCATTTAAACCTATGAAATGCTATGCAATTGCTAGGGAGTGATTTACTCCCAACCATGTGGTCACTTTTAGAATAAATGTGATGCGTTACTGAAAAAAAAATGTATATTTTGTGGATTTGGAGTAGAGAGTTCTGTAAATGTTTATTAAGTTTACTTGTTTGAGGTTTAAGTTCAAGTCCCGGGTATCCTTCTTAACCTTCTGTCTCATTAATTTGTCCAATATTGACAATGTAATGTTAAAGTCTCCCACTATTATCGTGTGGGAGTCCAAGTCTCTTTGTAAGTCACCAAGAAGTTGCCCTGTGTATCTGGGTGCTCCTATATTGGGTGCGCATAGGCTTAGGGTCGTTAGCTCTTCCCGTTACATTGATCCCTCTACCGTTATACAATGTCCTTCTTATCTTTTTCGGTTTCTATTACTTTAAAGTCTATTTTATCAGAGATGAGAATTGCAACTACTGCTTTTTTTTTTTTTGCTCTCCATTTGGTTGGCAAATCTTCCTCCATCCCTTTGTTTTGAGTCTCTGTATATCCTTGCATGTAAGATGGATCTGGATGCAACTTACTGATGGGTCCTTTGAAGTGGCTGATACTGGTTGTTCCCCTCTATACATAGTGCCTCCTTCAGAAGCTCTTGTAAAGCAGGCCTGGTGGTAATGAAATCTCTGAGTACTTGCTTGTTTGCAAAAAATTTTATTTTTCCTTCACTTATGAAACTTAGTTTGGCTGGATATGAAATTCTGGGTTGAAAGTTCTTTTCTTTAAGGATGTTGAATATTGGCCCCCACTCTCTTCTGGCTTGTAGGGTTTCTGCTGAGAGATCAGCTGTGAGTCTGATAGGCTTCCCCTTGTGGGTAACCTGACCTTTCTCTCTGGCTGCCCGTAGTATTTTCTCCTTCCTTTCAACCCTGATGAATCTAATGATTATGTGCCTTGGGGTTGCTCTTTTGAGGAATATCTTTGTGGTGTTCTCTGGATTTCCTGGACTTGAATATTAGTCTGCCTTGCTAGGTTAGGAAAGTTTTCCTGGATAATATCCTGAAAAATATTTTCCAGCTTGGATTCATTCTCTTCGTCACATTCAGGTACACCTATCAAACGTAGATTAGGTCTTTTCACATAGTCCCATATTTCTTGGAGACTTTGCTCATTCCTTTTTACCCTTTTTTCTCTAATCTTGTCTTCTCGTTTTATTTCGTTAAGTTGGTCTTCGACCTCTGAAATCCTTTCTTCTGCTTGATCAATTCGACTGTTAAAACTTGTGCATACTTCGCGAAGTTCTCGTATTGTGTTTTTCAGCTCCATTAATTCACTTATATTCCTCTTTAAATTGTCCATTCTCATGAACATTTCATGAAACCTTTTTTCAAGGTTCTTAGTTTCCTTGCATTGGGCTAGAACATGTTCTTTTAGCTCACAGAAGTTTCTCATTATCCACCTTCTGAAGCCTGATTCTGTTGATTGCTCACATTCATTTTCTATCAGGCCTTGTTCAATTGGTGATGAGGCACTGCAATCCTCTGTAGGAGGAGAGGCATTCTGATTTCGGGTGTTTTCAGCCTTTTTGCGCTGGTTTCTTCCCATCTTTGTGGATTTATCCACCTGTCGTCTGTGTAATTGCTGACTTTCAGATTAGGTCTCTGAGTGGACGTCCAGCTTGTTGGTTATAAAGTTTTTTCTATTTCTAATTTTCCTTCGGCGGATGCCCCTCCCCCCCACAGAGCTGGACCTTCCCGGGTTCAGCTGTACTTGGTGTGAAACGCTTAATCCTCAGCAGTTCCAACTGCTGTTTTTTTGTTATTGTTGTTGGGGGGGGGACCAGCTTTCCCCTGCAGCGACCTGCTACGCCGGCTGAAACAGCGGCGTTAAGATTCGTGGCGCTTTTCTGCCCGGGAATCTCCCGGTCTGGTTCCCCCACTTCAATCCGCTTTTTAATCAGCTGAATGGGAGACTCTGCTTTCCCGGAGCTCCAACGCCAACCAAAAGGGCACTCAGTCCCGTATACTCCGGACTGAGAACCGCCGCGTCGGGGGCGCCTGCAAAACGGCCGCGCCCTCCAAAAGGGTCGCACTGGCGACCCGTGGGGCTCCTCCGCCAAGAATCTCTTGGTCCGTGGGCTATGAAAATTCGTCTGAAAATGTGGCGTCCACTCACTCTCTGTGCTTTCAGTGGGAGCTACAATCCTGAGCTGCTGCTAATCGGCCATCTTGGATCCATGTCTGAGTTTTCTGAGGCCACTGGGCACTTTGCATTGGCTGGTCAATTGTCCTTACTGAAGCCAGCTTCCCCAGGCCTTATCTTAGCTTCCTTCACTGCCATTTAATCTGAGGCCATGAAATCTTAGCAGATGTGGGGCAGTTTCTGTCCAAATATGTCAATGTGAGGCCACCCCTGGCCTTCTGAGGAGTAGATAATATGTTATATTTATCCTTGAGGAAGAATACACTGAAATGTATATAGAATCCTGTGGAAATGAAGTTCCAACATATAACCTAAAAGGAAAGATTATTATGAATTTAGGGACATTTATTTTCCTTTTTCAGGTTTGATAGCGTTTTGTTACATCTGTATGTAATTTCCTACGGCAGATTAAGATCCATCACGTTCCAAGATACTGTGATTCATGCAAAAGAGAGATTTGAAATGAGATTTTATTGTTGACACTTAACTGCTCAGACACTTGATAGTCTCTCACTAAATCTGCGGAACAAGACTGTGAGGATAGGAAAATTAGCTCCATTTTATAAATGAAGACAATAGGCTCAGTCTCTGGTCACACAAACAAAGCCAGTTTTCAAGTGTATTCTGGTACCATTTTCAAGCTATGTCTGTTTGAATTGCATGTTATTGGTAAAGGATGCCTAGAAATAAATAAGACACAGGATCCTAAGATGACTGTTCCATCTGGAGATTTGAGGTGGGAGAAATTAATTTAATTTAAAAGCATTTAAAAGGAAACATGGATATATGAAGGAGTAGAAAGCCAATGCTGAAATTTTGAATGAATTTAAGACAAACAGAAGGCACAACAAAAACATGGAGATTATGGATGGTTAACTCTGCAATGTGTCCCGGAGCCCTGGAGGTTTGCTTTCACTTTTACTATGTTATTGCAGCAGCAACAGCAGATACAGCAGGAGCAACTGCAGGAACCGTGTTGAAAGCTACTGTGTTAGTTATCTATCGCTGCAAAACAAATCAGCTTAAAATCCAGTGGCTTAAAACAATACACATTTATTATGTCACTGTTTCTGTGGGTCATGAATCAGGACGTGAATCCTCTATTTGGTAAAACTGTCCTTTAAAACTGAGAAAGAAATTAAAACATTCCCAGATGAAAGCAAAACCAAGGGAGCTTGTGACCACTAGACCTGCCTCACAAGAACACTCAGGAGAGTCCTGCAGGTTGAAACAAAACACTAGACAGTAACTTGAAGCCATATAAAGAAATAAAGATCCCAATAAAGGTAAATGAAGCTAGTATTATTGCAACAGTGGTTTGTAACTTCACTCTTTATTTTCTACATGATTTAAGAGACTAATACCTTAAAAAAATTTACTTGTCTAAAAACTAGTATGAATGTAGCTTTGGTTTGCAATTTCACATTTTATTTTCTGCATAATTTAAGAGACTAATACATGTAAAGGAATTATAAGTTTCTGTATAAAGATGTAATTTTTTGACATCAATAACTAAACGGGGTTGGTATAGAGCTGTAAAGTAGCAGAGCTTTTATACGCTATTGAAGTTAAATTTTCAAAGTTAACACATTAGAGTGTTATAACTTTAGGATGTTAAAGGTGATCCCCCGTGGTAACCACAGGACATGACTGGATGGGTCCTCTTCTTCAAGGTCTCAAGCCAGCTGTGCTCATGCTCTTGGCTGAGTCTGCAGTCTCATTTCAAGGATTGTCTGAAGAAGGAATCCATTCCAGGATCACTCAGGGATTGTTAATATGATTTAGTTATTCATAGACTATTAGACTAAAGGCCTCAGTTCCTCACTGGCCACTCTCAGTCTTTTTTCTTTTTTTTGCTTTTAAGTTCAGAGATACATGTGCAGATTTGTTACATAGGTAAGCTTGTGTCAAGGGGATTTGTTTAACAGGCTATTTTATCACTCAGGTATTAGGTCTAGTACGGATTAGTTATTTGTCATGATTCTCTCCTTCCTCCAACCCTTCACCCTCCAGTAGGCCCCACTGTGTGTTGTTCATCTCTATGTCTCCACGTGTTCTCATCTTTAGTTCCCTCTTGTAAACAAGAACATGCAGTATTTGGTATTCTGTTCCTGTGGTTAGTTTGCTAGGGATAATGGCCTCTAGCTCCATCGATGTCCCTGAGAAGAATATGATCTTTCTTTTTTATGGCTGCATATTATTCCATGGTATATATGTACCACATTTTCTTTATCCAGTCTATCATGATGAGCATTTACGTTGATTCTCTGTCTTTGCTATTGTGACTAGTGTTGCAATAAACATATGTGTGCATGTGTTTTTATAACAGAATGATTTATATTCCTTTGTGTATATACCCAGTATTGGGATTGCTAGGTCAAATGGTATTTCTGTCTTTAGGTCTTTAAGGAAATCACCTCACTATCTTCCACAATGGTTGAATTAACAATAGTATGTAAGCATTCCTTTTTCTCTACAACCTCACCAGCATTTGTTATTTTTTTGACTTTCTAATATAACTATTCTGACAGGTGTGAGATGGTATGTCACTGTGGTTTTGTTTTATGTATCTCTAATGATCAGTAGTGTTGAGTTTTTCATAGAATTCTTGGCTGCATGTATGTCTTCTTTAGAAAAATAACTTTTCATGTCCTTTGCCCATTTTTTCATGGGGTTTAATTTTAAATTTTCCCACTTTAATTTTGTTTAAGTTCCTTATGGATGCTGGATATTATGTCTTTGTTGGATGCATAGTTTGCAAAAATATTCTCCCATTATGTAGGTTGTCTGTTTACTCTGTCGATAGTTTCTTTTGCTATGCAGAAGCTCTTTAGTTTAATTCTTTTGACACTTTGAATGTATCATGTACTGCTTTCTGGCCTCTAAAATTTCTTATGACAAATCTGCTGACAATCTTATGAAGAATCCATTGTATGTGCTCAGTTGCTTCTCTCTTGCCGCTTTCAAGATTCTCTCTTTGTTAAACATGGTTTTGACAGTCCATTATGATGTGTTTCATTGTGCATCTTTGAGTTCACTGGGCTAGTTGGAGTTTAATGTCTTTAATCAAATTTAGAAAGTTTTCAGCCATTATTTCTTCAAGTATTCTCTCTCCCTGTTCTCTTTCTCTTCTTCTTTTGGAACACCCACCATTGCACATATTTGTCCACTTAATGGTGTCCCACCTGTACCTTAGGCACTGTTCATTTTTCTTCATTCTGTTTTTATTTCTCTCAGACTCAATAATTTCTATTGTCCTATGTTCAAGTTCACAGATTCTTTCTTCTGCTAGTCAAATATGCTTTGAATTCCTCTTTTCATTTCAGTTTTCCTTTTCAGTTCCTGAATTTCTTTTTGGTTCCCTTTGAGCTTTTCTATTTATTAATACTTCTATTTTGTTCATATGTTGTTTTCCTGACTTTCTTCACATCTTTATTTCTTTGAGCATCTCTAAGACAGTTGTTTTAAAGTCTTTGTCTAGTAGATCTTCTACAAAGTCTTTTTCAGTGACAGTTTTGTTGATATTTTTTCCTTTCAATGGGCCCTATTTCTCTGTTTCTCTATATACCCTGTGATTTGTTATGAATTGGACATTTGAGTAAAAAATGTGGTATCTCTGGAAGCCAGATTATCTTCCAAGGGTTTACTGTTTTACGTTATTGTTTTTGACTGTTGTATGATGTGTTTGTGCCAAGATCAGATTGAGGTGTAAAACTAAGATCTTCTCAGTTTTTCTCTGAGCTGCACCTTTCCCATGCATAGTCACCTCTGATTTTTCCCTGTATATGCAATTTCTTTTGAATGTTACAGTCTTTAATGTCTGGTTCCCAAAAAAGAAAAAAAAGAAAAATGAAGGGAGGTAAAAATAAGAACCCTATAGCTCCTGGCAGTCACTTCAGCCAGAGGGTGAGGGGCTTGCAACAATGGGAGGAGGTACAAAAACCATGACTGCTAGCCTCATTACACCTCTGTGAACGGAAACAGTAATAATTGATTAGAGCAAAGATCCCTGCTATTTGGAGGAAAGGGTCGTTTTTGGCCAGTCTGGCTCCCTCAGGCTGTGTGCAAGCTGCCCCAGAATCATATGCACAGCTGTCTGCCACTGGGTTGAAGGTGGGGGATGAGTAGTGGCTACTGTGTTAGAAGCTGAAGTTGACCAAATTAACCACAATTTACCATGGAGGTCTTCCCCTTGGAAGTCGCAAGCCTTTAATGGACTGAGTCCTAAAATAGTTACATCAGACAGATTCTGCCAGTGCTTTAGGTGGGGAGACAGATTTCTGCTGCTTCCTACTCTTCCATCTTCCAAGAATCACATGAATAATTTTTGATTATATGAAGATAAAGTCAGACAAATGTTGCTAATTAGAGCATGCTGAAATACTACAAAGTGCACTATTCTTCTCTTTCCAGTATTTATATCACTTAAACTTCCAACAGTAACTAACAACACACCTACACCCAGTGCTGTCCACTGGATTGTACGGACAAAACCAAGTCAATTTTTTCTTAAACATAAATAGAATGAACTAACTCAGATGAGATCAGATTCAGATTAAGATAGAAATGAAGTCTTATTTAATAAAACAAAGAATAGAATAGAACAGTTAGAGAGAAGTTATAAAGGGCCATAGCCATGTTAAGGAATGCATGGGAGATCAGAGCAGCCAATGCTCTGATGCTGAGGAGAGGAGAAGATTTTACAGGCTGATTTTATGTACATAAAACACTGCACTGTTTCAAACCAGCCAAGAGAAATATAGCACACTAGACTCCAGCACATTTTAAAAATTATTATTTTCAGTGAGCATCCATTAAAGACAAAATTACTCCACCCTATAAAACACGCTTTGTTACAGTGGAAAGTGTATGGTAACAGTATTATTCCTTTTTTTTTTTTTTTTGAGATGGAGTCTTGCTCTGTTGCCCAGGCAGGAGTGCAGTGGCACGATCTCAGCTCACTGCAACCTCTGCCTCCTGAGTTCAAGCTATTCTCCTGCCGCATCCTCCTAAGTAGCTGGGATTACGGGCACGTGCCACCACACCCAGATAATTTTTGTATTTTTAGTAGAGATGAGTTTCACCATGTTGGCCAGGATAGTCTCAATCTCCTGACCTCAAGTGATCTGCCCGCCTTGGCCTGTTAAAGTGCTGGAATTACAGGCATGAGCCAGAGTGTCTGACCTGGTGACAGTATGATCCTACAGGTAGAAAATGACCTGTGGTTGGTGTCAATGAGACTCAGGCCACTTCACAGGCACAGAATGGTATAGATTTTATGAACAATGACTGATATCACAGAAGGCTGACTGGAAGTATGCATGTACCACTCCTCCCTAGATAAATTGTCTGATAGGGGCGTTTAAGCTTTAACTTGCAATTATGTTAATATATGCATATTGCATGTTAATTTAAAAAACAATTTTAAGGGAACAAAATTCCAAAAATATAGTTGCCTTAAACAGAGCAAGCCCAAGGTATTCCTTGTAAACTATCTACTGTCTTTTCCCCTCTTCTCTTCTTCCCACCTCTGCTCTGCTCTTCCTTAAATCTTTGAAGGAAATATGTAACATCAATATCTATGTGGATTTAAGGACTCAGGAAACTCCCTTAAATTTTATAAAATGTGTACCTAGAAGAAAATGCATTTTTTTCCAAGACAAAGTGTTTAATATTCACAAATAAATATGTAAGAGTATCTGAAATTCCTCCACCCAAATGGTAAAAATCATCATGTCAATTGAATGGGCCAATGTACTGTGAAAAGAGTCACAGGTTTTAAGAGTAAGACACACTTAAATTCTAACTTCATAAATTTCTTGAGCAAATTACTAAGAAGGCCTTAGACCCCTTCTTTAAAAAAATGAGATAATACTTGCCCTGCAAGGTTATTATGTAAATAAGATAAACAAATGAAGTAAATGTTTTGGAGCATCTAATTCAGTACTGGAAAATAATAGGTATCAGAAAATGACAGCTGATATTACAGTTATGATTATCCTTGAATATATAATTTCTAGCAGCAGGGAGTCAGGTCATGTCTCCTGATTGCCCTTAAAAAGATTCTACCATAAGCTCTGCTATTTATTTGTTGATACAACCATTCACCTATTCATCCACCCACAGATACATTTGGCCATTTCTTTATTTCTCTGCTGCTTGCCTACTTGAGGTTGAAAAGGCCTTCGGTTTTCCATCTCAGTTTAGCCAGCTAGCTTAACCTAAACTATTACTGACAAAGAAAAACAAGACCGAGTTTATTAAAAAAAAAAAAAAAAAAACAAAAAAAAAAAAAAAAAAAAAAAAAAAAACTTCGTTGATCTTTAATCACAGCTGAAGATAATTCAATCTGGTCTTCATTATTACAGTGGTTTATAGCCAGCAGCTGCGGCCCTTGACTCAGATAAATGCTTGCCCTGTATTATTACAATAAAACCAACTCCACAGAATGAAAATATCTCCCGTTTTCTTGATGATATCATCACAGAGAATTAATGTTCTGTTTTTTTTTTTTTTCATTACTGCTTCATTGTATGAAATATGGACTAAAGCAAACCTCTGGTCAGATAGTTTCATCACAATATTGAGAAGTGGGTGAAAAAAATGCAACCCACTGAGCAACAGGTGAAAATTATAGTGTGAAATAATCAGTGGAGAATGCTTGATCTGTGCCAGGTAAGGGTGTCCACAAACAAGAGGCAGAGTCTGCTCCGTGGAAGGTTTCTTCTTAAACAAAGCCATTCTCTGCCCTCTGTTTCAGTCAGTGGCATTTCTAATCTCACTAGCATGGGGGTCCTAATTTCACTTCAACAATGTTTACATTTTGGAACATGATTAAACAGAGTTCGGTTAGGAGACCAATGACAATACCTGAATCCTGTTTTACACCATCTATTCCCCCCTTCCTGCAAGAATCCCAAGGGGAATAAACATATAAAGACAGCAAATGAGAAATCAAACTTACAGTTTATTTTCAGTAGGGCCTATACCAGAAACACAAATTTCATCTTTTTGCTAAACTGGACTGGAATACTTAGATTACAACTAAATGATGGATGGTTAGACTGGGTGACATAAGTACCCATTTCTAAAAAGGTAAAAATAAAAAATTAGCTGGGCATGGTGGTGTACACCTGTAGTCCCAGATACTCTACAGGATGATGCAGGAGGATAGCTTGAGCCTTAGAGTTTGAGCTGCCATTAGCCATGATTGTGCCACTACACTTCAGGCTGGGTGACAGGAAGACACTGTCTCTGAAGGAAGGAATGAACCAATGATGGGTGGGAAAGGAAGAAAGGAAGCTATTTTTCCCAGAAAGTCCAAATCTAAACCTCACCGTTAGACTACTGGTTTTTAACCTCGACTGGACATTGGGATCACCTGATGTATTAGTCCGTTCTCACACTGCTGTAAAGAAATACCTGACTGGGTAATTTATAACGGAAAGAGTTTTAATTGACTCACAGTTCCACATGGCTGGGGAGGCCTCAGAAAACTTAGAATCACGACAGAAGATAAAGCGGAAGCAAGCACCTTCTTCACGAGGCAGGAAAACAAGTGAGGGGACGGGAGCACCAGGCACTTATCAAACGACCACGTCTCTCGAGAATACATTCACTATCTCGAGAATAGCATGGGGGAACCGCCCCCATGATCCAATCACCTTCCACCCGGACCCTCCCTCCACACCTGGGGATTGAGGGGATTACAATTGGAGATGAGATTGCAGTGGGAACGTAGAGCCAAACCATATCACCTGGGAAACTTGGAAAACAATGTTGTCTGGGGTCCACCCCTCAAAATTTTGAATTAATGGCTCTGAGATTCGGATTACAAAATTAGGATTAAGAAAAAAACTTTTATTTTATTTTTGTTTCAGGGGTACATGGTTGTATCTAAACTGTGTGTTGCAGGGGTTTTGGTGCACATATTATTTCATCATCCAGGTAATAAGCATAGTATGAAATAGGTCATTTTTCTGTCCTTTCTTCTTCCCATTCTCCCCCCTCAGGTCCCAGTGTCTATTGTTCCCTTCTTTGTGTCCCTGTGTACTCAATGTTTAGCTCCCATTTATAAGTGAGAACATGCAATGTTTGGTCTTCTGTTCCTGGGCTAGATTAGATAATGGCCTCCAACTCTATCCATGTTCCTGCAAAGGACATTATCTTGTATTTTTATGGCTGCATAGTATTCCATGATGTATATGTGCACATTTCCTTTATCCAGTCTACCACTGATGGACATTTAGGTAGATTCCAAGTCTTTGCTATTGTGAATAGTGGTGCGATTAATATACATAAGCATGTGTCTTATGGGAGAATGATTTATATTCCTTTGGGTATATATGCAATCATGAGATTGCTGTGTCAAATGGTAGTTCTGTTTTAAGTTCCTTAAGAAATCACCAAACTGCTTTCCACAGTGGCTGAACTAATTTACATTTTCAGCAGCAGCATATAGGCATTCCCTTTTCTCTGCAGCCTCACCAGCATCAGTTATTTTTTGACTTTTTAATATTAATAGCCATTTTGACTGGTGTAAGATGGTATCTCATTGTGGTTTAATCTGCATTTCTCTAATGATTAGTGGTGTTGAGCATTTTTTCATATACTTGTCTGCATGTATGTCTTCTTTAGAAATGTGTCTGTTCATGTCCTTTAGCCCACTTTTTAATGGGGTTCTTTGTTTTTGCTTGTTAATTTGTTTAAGTTCCTTATAGATTCTAGATATGAGGCCTCTATCAGATGCATAGTTTGCAAATATTTTCTCTTGTTCTGTGGGTTGTGTATTTACTCTGTTGATAGTTTCCTTTGCTTTCCAGAAGCTCTTTAGTTTAATTAGATCCCATTTGACATTTCTTTTTTTTTTTGCAATTGCTTTTGGCATCTTCATCATCAAATTTTCACCAGGGCCTATGTCTAGAATGATACTTCCCAGTGTTTGCAGTTTTAGGTTTTATATTTTAAGTCTTTAATCCATCTCGGGTTGATTTTTATACATAATTTAAGGAAGGGGTCCAGTTTCAATCTTCTGCATATGGCTAACCTGTTATCCCAGCATCATTTATTGAATAGGGAGTCCTTTTACTATGGCTTGTTTTTTGTTGACTTTGTTGAAGATCTAATAGTTGTAGGCATGTGGCTTTATTTCTGGGCTCTGTATTCTGTTCCATTGGTCTATGTGTCTGTTTTCATACCAGTACCATGCTGTTTTGGTTATTGTAGCCTGGAAGTATAGTTTTAAGTAAGATAATGTGATGCCTACAGATTCATTCTTCTGGCTTAGGATTGTGTTGGCTATTCAAGCCCTTCTTTTGGTTCAATTTTAGAATAGTTTTTCTAATTCTCTGAAGAATGTCATTGATAGTTTGATAGGAATAAGATTGAATTTGTAAATTGCTTTGTGCAATATGGCCATTTTAATAATATTGATTCTTCCTATCTGTGAGCATGAAATTATTTTCCATTTGTTTGGGCCATCTCTGATTTCTTTCAGCAGGGTTTTGTAATTCTTGTTATAGAGGTCTTTTATCTCACTGGTTAGCTGAATTCCTAGGTATTTTAACTTTTTTGTGGCTGTTGTGAATGGGATTGTGTACTTGATTTGGTACTTCGCTTGAACATTATTGTTACATAGTTATGCTACTGATTTTTGTACATGATTTTGTATCCAGAAAATTTGCTAACACTGCTTAACAGATCTAAGAACTTTTGGACAGAGACAATGGGGTTTTCTAGGCATAATATCAGATCATCTGCAAACAGAGATAGTTTGACTTCCCCTCTTCTTATTTTGGTGCCTTTTATTTCTTTCTTTTACCTGATTGCCTTGGCCAAGACTTTCATACTATGTTGAACAGCAGTGGTGAGAGTGGGCATCCTTGTCCTGTTTCAGTTTCAAGGGGAATGCTTTCAACTTTTGACCATTTGGTATGATGTTGGCTGTCGGTTTGTCATAGATGACTCTTATTATTCTAAGGAGTATTCCTTAGTTAGTTGAAGGTTTTTAAAATGAAGGGATGCTGAATATTATTGAAAGGCTTTTATGCATCTATTGAGATTATCATGTGGTTTTCGTTTTTCAGTTCTGTTTAGGAATGAATCACATTTATTGATTCACGTATGTTCAAACAACCTTGCATCCCAGGGATAAAGCCTACTTGATTGTAGTTGGTTAGCTTTTTTATGTGGCAGCTGGATTTGGTTTGCTGGATTTTATTGAAGATTTTTGCATACATATTCATCAAGGAATTAGCCTGGAGTTTTCTTTTTTTGTTGTGTCTTTGTCAGGTTTTGGTATCAGGATAATACTGGCCCCATATAAAGAGTTAGGAAGAAGTCCTTCCTCCCTGTTTCCATTAGTACTTTCTGTAATAATGGTACCAGCTCTTCTTTATATGTCTGGTAGAATTCAGCTGTGAATCCATTTAGTCTTGGGTTTTTTTCTGGTTGGTAGGCTTTTTATTACTGATTCCATTTCAGAAGTCATCACTGGTCTGTTCAGGGATTCAAATTTTCATTGGCTCAGCCAAAGGAGGTAGTATATTTTCAGAAAATTTTCCATTTATTCTAGGTTTTCTAGTTTGTGTGCAGAGAGATGTTCAAAACAGTCTCTGATGGTATTTTGTATTTCTGTGGGGTTGGTGGTAATGTCCCCTTTGTCACTTCTGATTGTGTTTATTTGGATTATCTCTCTTTATCAGTCTAGCTAGCAGATATATTTTATTTATTCTTTCAATCAACAAACTTCTAGTTTTATTGGTCGTGTGCGTGTGTGTGTGTGTGTGTGTGTGTGTGTGTGTGTGTGTGTGTTTTAATCTCGATTCCATTCAGTTCAGCTCTGATTTTGGTTATTTCTAGTCTTCTGGTAGCTTTGGAGTTGCTTTCCTCTCGGTTTTCCAGTTCTTCAAGGTATGATATTAGGTTGTTAATTTGAGATCTTTCTAACTTTTTGATTTGGGCATTTCATGCTGTAAACTTTCCTCTTAACACTGCTTTAGCTATGTCCCAGAGATTCTGGTATCTTGTATCTTTATTCTCATTAATTTTCAAGAATTTCTTGATTTTTGTCTTAATCTCATTTTTTACCCAGAAGTCATTCAGAAGCAGATTAATTTCCGTAGACAGGAGGATCTCCGGGGCAGAGATATCATATTACGGGGGGGCGGGGGGGGGCAACATTTTTTTTAAAAAATTTGCTGAGAATTGTTTTATGGCCAGTTCTGTGGTTGATTTTAGAATGTGTGCCATATGCAGATGAGAAGAATGTACACTCTGTGTTTTTGGGTAGAGAGTTTTGTAGATGTCTATTAGGTCCATTTGGTCAAGTGTTGAGTCCATGTCCTCAATATTTTTGTTAGTTTTCTGTCTTGATCATCTGTCTAATATTGTCAGTAAGGTGTCAGAGTCTCCCACTATTACTGTATGATTATCTATTTCTTTTTATTGATCTCTAGGAACTTGTTTCATGAATCTGGGTGCTTTTGTGTTGGGTGCATATATATTTAGGATAGTTAAGTCTTCCTGTTGAATTGAACCCTTTAACATTCACATATGTTTCCAAATTGCTTGTTTTATCTCCCTCTCTTTCAGGGATGTCAATGAGTCATTGATTTGTCTTTATATGATCTCATATTTCTTGGAAGGTTTTTTTTTATTTTTAAAAATTGTTTGTCTATATATTTTGTCTGACTGAGTTAGTTTTGTAATGCTCTTCTTTGCCTTTTTAAAAAAATCATTGTTGGTTTAAAGTCTGTTTCGTCTGAAATTAGAATAGCAACTGCTGGTTTTATTTTGTTTGCTTGGTAGATTTTTTTCATCCCTTTACTTTGAGCCTATGGGTGTCATTGCATGTGAGATGGGCCTCTTTGAAGACATTATATAGTTGGTTCTTGCTTCTTTATGCAGTTTGCCACTTTGTGACTTTTAGTTGAGGCATTTAGCCCATTTACATCTAAGATTAATACAGATATGTACAGATTTGATTCTGTCATGATGGTGTTAGCTGGTTATCATGAGACTTGATTGTGCGATTGCTTGATAGTGTCAATAATCTATGTAGCTAAGTGCATTTTTGTGGTGGCTGGTAATGGTCTTTCCATATTTAGCACTCTCTTAAGGACTTCTTGTAAGGCAGGTCTAGTGGTTAGGAATTTTCTTAGCATTTGCTTGACTGAAACATATCTTATTTCTCCTTCACTTATGAAGCTTAGTTTGGCTTGATATAAAATAAAATTTTCTCTGAGAATGCTAAATATGTGCCCTCAATCTCTTCTGGCTTGTAGGGTTTCTGCAGAAAGTTCTGCAGCTAGCCTGATGGGCTTCTCTTTGTAGGTGAACCATACCTCCTCTGTAGCTACCTTTACTATTGTTTTTTTAATGTAGATCTTGAAGGATCTGATGACTATTTGTCTTAGGGTTGGTCATCTTGTATAGTACCTTGCAGTGGCTCTCTGCATTTCCTGAATTAGAACTTTCGCCTATCTAGAAAGGTTGGGGATCTTTTTTTATGAATTATATGCTCAAATATGTTTCCAAGTTGCTTGTTTTATCTCAGTCTCTTTCAGAGATGCCAGTGAGTCATTTAAGGGATGGCAGGTTGTTGATTTGTTCTCTGTATATAATCCCATATTTCTTAGAAGGTTTTTGTTTATTCTTCTTACATTTTTCTTTTTCTATATTTTTGTCTGACTGAATTAGTTTGATGAACCAGTCTTAAGACCACTGAGACTCTTTTTTTTAGGTTGGTCTGTTCTGCAGTTGATACTTGTGATTGTATTATGATGTTATTTTAGTGTGTCTTTCCACTCTATCAGATCAGATTGGTTCCTTCTTAAAATGGCCATTTTGTCTTTCAGCTCCTGCATTCTTTTATCATAATCCTTACATTCCTTGGATTAAGTTTCTACTTTCTCCTGAATCTTGATGAACTTCCTTGCCATCCAGGTTCTGAATTCTATGTCTGTCATTTCAGCCACTTCATTCTGGTTAAGAACCATTGCTGGAAAGCTAACTTAGTTGTCTGGAGGTAAGAAGACACACTGGCTTTCAGACTTGCTAGAGTTCTTGCATTATTTCTTTTTCATCTGTGGGCTGATGTTCTTTTAACTGTGGTGCAGTTTGAGTATAGTCAACTGACTTCATTTCTGAATGTTTTCAGAGGGCTGAGTCTTTGTACTTGGTCTTTATTTGTAGCTGAATTCTTGTCCTTGGTTTCATCGTGGGGGTGCATATTAGCAAAGTATTTTTGGTGTTGAAGTTTGGGCTGTGATCCAGTAGATGGAGTTTAGTTAGGCATAATGGCCAGGAGGCAGGCTCTTGCTCAGCCAACCTCCTTTCTATTTCCATGCATTTGCAGCTGTGCTCCCTCTCAGTGCTCTGAGGGTGTAAGCTCCTCTCCTATTTGAGTGCTGGCTGCAGATTTTGGCTTGGCCCTCCCTGACTGCACACAGCAGCCCTGGGGTGAGCTCTGGCTTTAAGTTCTCTCTCCAGCTTGGGGGCAGCAGGGACAGGGACCTTGGCAGTGGCAATGAAAGAAGGCTTTCTATTTGTCTCTTGGGGCTCCACCTAAGAGAAATACAGCACCACTATTAATCAGAGCAATCAGCCCAAAGTGGGATGGCTGCCTTGTCGGCCCAAGGCAGAAAGCCCTGCTTGGCAAAGAGCCTGAGGAAGTGGGGGATCACGTGAAAGACAGAACTGGCTTCTTATAGTGACCACAGTATTCTGGTGGTGTGAATAAAGCACTTACGGTTTTTGTTCCATCCCCTGTCTCAAGGCAGCAAAGGCAGTGGTGGCAGAACTTACCTCTTGAAGCTCCACCCCAGGGAAATACCAAGCCACTAGCAGTGGGAGTGCTCAGTTAGGGATGGGGCTATTGCTCTGGGGTCCTGAGCCAAGGGCCCTGCCTGGTGAAGAGTAGGTGGCAAGGGCTTACAGGGGAAGAGAGACGGGGGTCCTCTCTGTGCGGTGGCTGCAGCATGCTGGAGGTGCCAGTGATGCAACCAGGCCTTTTGCTCCTTCCCCAGCTTGAGGGGTGTAAGGGCAGTGCCACTGAAGCTGCGGTGGGAGAGGGACTGTGGATTATCTCTGGGATTTCCTCCTTAGAGAAATGCAGAGCCACCACCGATTGAAGTGTTCAGGCAGAGGCCAGGGTGGTTGAGCTGGGGGCCAAGGTTGAGAGGCCTTGCATGGTGAGGAGTAACAGGGGTAGAGACCTGCGTGGAAAACTGTGTGGTCACTTTTCCATAAGGCAGCTGTGCTGTGCTGAGGACCTATATTAGTCCTTAATCACTTCATTCTCCCCTGAGCTTGAGGACAGCAGGGGCAGGAACTTCAGAGCAGCAAAAATTGTGGGTCTGCCTGCTATCACTGGGAGTGCAGGGCTGCTACCAGCCCGAGAGTTCAGGCAGGGCTGTGGTGGCCATATTGGAATCCCAGGCCAGTGGACCTTTTCTGGTGAAGTGCAGTGGAGGCAAGACCTGTAGTCAGTCTGCTCCTCAGCCGCCTGGAATCAGCTCTGTCTTAGAGGTGTGTGAGGGAGTCTGGCCTCCTGTTTTGCCACAGCTGCAGCCACTGGTGCTGGGACCAGAGGTCCAAGGCTGCTGGGACTCCATGTATGCTTGAGATTGGTGGCTCTGCTCAGACTCCAGGTAGCTCTCCATGTCTGTCTGAAGGCCCTGGTGGGGTGCAGGGGTGAAGGGACCACAGGGGATATCCTGAGCCCAGGGTTGCACAGGTTTGTGGCAGAAGTGTGGGTCTCCAGGGATTGTCGTTCACTCAACGTTTCCCCACAGAGGGGGAGTATCCCTTGGCTCTGTGGCAGTACTGGGTGGGTGGCTGTCCTATTTTGCTCTTCTCTGTTCTCCATGGGTCACATTGCTTCCTTGATGAATCCCAATGTGTGGATGGCCTAGTTAAAGAGCTAGCGTTTTTATTTGCCACTCTTTTTCCTCTCTGTCAGTGTGGTACACGCTAGCTAGTCAGCCACCTTGTCCTGTCTTGGAAGTCAAGACTTTTAAAAGCTCTCCAGGTGACTCAAATTTTCAGTCTAGGTTGAGAGTCATGCTTTCTAGCTGGTTCTTTGACACTGAAGTGGTAATATTGTAGAGCAGTATTTCTTAAACTTTAATGTGCACAAAAATCACCTGGGATCTTGTTCAAATGTAGATTCTGATTTCTTAGCTCTGGAGTGGGACACAAGATTCTACATTTTTACTAGCTCCCTGGTACAGCTGCTGCAGTTTCACAGACCGTGCTTCTGGTACCAGGGTTCTAGAATTCCTGGCAGAAGACAGATGTAAAAGTTGCAAGTTTTATTAGCTAAATTACTGATCTGGCTGCAGTGGAAGACAAGAAAAGAAGAGATCATGACAATTTTTTTCATAATATTTCAATTCTCAAATGAACCTACCCAGAGGTACATTTACCAAATTTCTATCCTGGGAATGTAATCTAAAGTGATCAATAACTTCATCTCAAACAAAGTGGGGTAAGGAGGAGAGTAGTGTAGAAATGTCTCTTCCCAACAATGTCTGCAGTAATGAGGGACTGTAAGAAAAGATTAATCTCTGCCTTTTTACTATTCCTCTCTCTTCTAATAAATCTGTTGCCAGCTTCTGTGTTCTTGTTCTAAAATCTTACCCTTCTTGTCTTGATTTCAGCTATAACTACCGAATTTCAGACTCTCATCATCAAAGTGATCTCCCGCCTTTAGTTTCTCCCATACCAAAATTTTCTAAACACCACGGTTAGATTTACTTTTTATAGAAGAATTCTGTTATTTTTTTTTAAAAAATCTGTATTCGAAGTTCTCCAATAGTTACATACAAAATAAAATAAAATTCCTTGCCTTGTCATAGCAGACTGGCTCACTATGCCCTCATGATGCCAGACAGGCAAGCCCCCAAACTGAGGCTTAGCCTAGAGGGTTCTTGGCTTCACCCAGGGAAGAATTCAAGGGTGAGCTGGTGGTGTTAAATAGCAACTTTTACTGGAGCAGCAGAGGTACTGCTCCTTGCACAGCGGGGTTATCCCATAGGCAATGTGCCCAGAGTAGCAGCTCATAGGTAATGTCCCAATTCTTTCAGACTTGCCACTTTATGACTATATTATATATTATTCTATTAATCTATTCATTCATTCACATATGCATTCATTCATTTGAGTAGCATAATATCAGGCAAACAAAGAGTTGTGACACAGTGTGAAATTATCTGGGAGTATCAGGGAAGGCTTCAAAGAGGAGGTAATATTTGAACTGGGTTCTCCAGGAGAATAATTTTTCAGGTGGATAAATCAATTTTGTGTCCAACAAACAGCAAATACAAGTTCATAGAGGCATGAAATGGAAGGTGTTATGTTAAAAAGAAGTGTAAATACTTTGCAGTGTAGTTTTAGGAGCCTGGGGTGGATAGTAAAGAACAATAAGTGGACTGGAAATTCAGGCTGGGAGATTGTGAATCCCCCCGAGGTGTGTTTTAGATGGTGGGAAATGGAGGTGGATTTTATACTACTAGAGTTATATTGATACATTTGCTTGCCCACCTTTTGGCATTTGCCTTTGTTATTTCCCCTCCCAGAATATTTTTTCCCCTCTATTTTCCCTATAGATCAAATTCTACTCTTTCTTTCATGCTTTCACCAAAATAACCTTTTCCTGCTAGAGAGAATCAATCTTTCTTCTGTACTTTGGAATCAAGTTACTTAGGTTACATGTGCTTCTTTGCCTAGATTTGAAGATATTTAAACAGTACATACGATGCCTTAATAATCTTTGAATCTCTTTACCCTTTAGCACATAGCCTTTCTCCTGGCACATGTTAGCTGTTCAATAAATAGTTGTTGAATTGAATTAAATGGGGTAGGAAAAGCCATGCCATCAATTATGGCTTAAGAATTCACCATCTCCACTCTCCTTGTATTTGACTTGAGTGTTGATCAAAGGGTATTTACTGACAAAACCATGTATTCACTCCAGTGCTGTCTCCACAGAGATTTTGCTAAAGAGCAAAGGGTAGGGAGTCAAAAGGCCTCTTGTATTACAACCAAATTGATGGCTTAATTTCCCTTGTCAAGGTTTCAAGTCCAGATGCTGAGTACCATCAGAACGCACAGCTGGATCTTATGCTAGGTTAAAATGAAGGAAAGAAATGGTAAACATGGGTCAAACCATTCACCTGCTTTTGCCACTAGCTCTTTGGGGAACAATGATCTATCAAGCCATCCATCAATCCCAAGTACATATGGCATAATAATAGTAGCTATCATTTCTAGTGTACTTATTATATTCCAGACACTGTGACAGGTATATCCTGTGAAGTTTTGTTCATAATATTTATAATAGTCCTTCAAGGTAGATGTTATCATTCCCTTTTTGTAGACAAGGAAACTGAGACAGGAAGTGGTTAAATAACATTTTCAAGTTCACTGAAACGATATTGGTGAGTGATGGAAACAGGAATTAATCCCAGGCTCTCTGACTCCAAAGCCCAAGCAGTTAGCCATTTTATTGTATTTTCTCAAGGAATGATGTAGGATGTTCTGAGAGTCAGGGAATGTGCAGACAGGTGCAGGGAGGGCATGAGGAGCTTCATGCCAACTAGGAGTCTTTAAATCTATGCCCCTGTTGTCATCAGCCCTCACCGATGCAATAGCACTGGGACACATAGGAGTATTTGAAAATGTTCCTATTGATTGGAAGTGAGTAATTATTACCTTCTCTATATTACGGATTCACTATCAGAAAGTAATAGCAGAAATGCTAAGCAAGATTAATAGCCGTGTTTCATTATTTTTAATGCAAACTATTGATTTTAAAGTGGTATAAGGTATGGCAGTTTATTACAATAAAACAATAAAATAGACTATATGAAATAATTGAGAATAATCTTTTCCCTTTTTGCTGCGGCTATGGGACATAATGTGCTGTGCATGTGAATGCATTTATGGCAAGCTCTATCCAGCAATGGCAGCTTAAGCACTCTATAAAGAAGCACTTTGGAACCAGAGTATTATAAAATAATCGGCAATAAAGCTGGTAAATGGGCCTTTAATTTGATTCTATTATGTCACAGATCACAAGGACCAAGGGGGCTCAGCGTCAAAAACACTAACCGCTGAGCTTAACACGAAGGTAAGCATATCAGATCGCCTCAAGATGACCTTCTCACTTTGAGAATTTCCAGAAAAGAGCTGGTCATTAGCATCTGGGTGTGGGGTAATGTCTTACACATGAGCCAATGTATACATAGTCAAAACCACTCTCACTCCCACTGCAAAGAGTACTCTGAAAGGCTTCTTCATTAGGCATTGTTTCTCCTGGAAGCTCCTTGCCTTCAATTCACTTTGTCTGTTTCACAGTTAACAGTAGACAAGTTCAGAAGCAATTTTCCTCTGGAATCCTTGCTGTTGATTGGGGTCTTAAAAGCTGCCAAAATAGTGTATGGCCTCATTGCCAGAAATAAAACATAAAGGATGAAGAAGGTGTCAGGCCAACTGTAAATGCTGTGCTAATCAGAACACATCTGGAGCAGTGAGAACAGGTCTAGACCAAACTCTAAAAGTAGACTAACATCGGACACAATGAATGAAGAGATGAAGGTAAAATCGTGGCAAAAGAGGAGTGGCGACTGAACTCAGGGGTTGTTGAAACTAGAGGAGACTTATGAAAACATGGGAATTACTGGATAATATAAAGGCTGAAAGATGATTTAGGTTTATCCTGTGAAGCCCTAGAGGAGAGAAATTTGGTGTTCGCCAGATATGGGTTTGGGGCCTATTTGCCCTCTTACGACTGTGTGACCGTATGTAAGTGACATCAGGAATCACTAAGAATCACTAGGACTTGATTCCTTTTTCTGTAAAATAGACATAATGATAATAGATATTCCATAGGGTTTGAGGGGGAGATTGTGAATTAAGTGAGACAGAACAGATCAAGTGCTTAGCACAATGCTTGGTGCAAAGCAAGAGTTCAATACACACTAGCTTCAAAAATAAACAACAACAATGACAGCAAAACTAGACTGCAGGTGGTACCCCCCTTTTAATGTCTGAAGCAGACTTAGCTGACTTAAAAATTAGGGTTCTAGGGACTTGAACTGGCTCCATAAAATTAGCCAAGATGTCCAGGAGATCCTGTTTGAGGGAAGAATGAGAAAGTAAGAGAATCCTTATTTTTTTTAAAGCATAATGGATTAAAACTCCATAAGCCAAATTCAGTGGAATTTAAGAGGCAGGCCAAAGACAGAACCAAGGGGAATGAAACTGGATAGACAAAGGCGTGGAGAGAAACTCAGAAGGAGGGATGGAAAGAAAAGGATATATCTAGTTCTTAAGACTCTTCACAGGTTGTCAGTAGCTCACATTGATGGCTTCTGATTACATGGTAGGTAGAATCGTTGGCTTGTAGTAGTTTTGGGTTTGGAGTAAGCATTAAAAACAGATTGAAATTGGGCATGAAGAAGAATTCCTGTTTAGAAGAAAATCTCCTATAATGAGTTTATGGAAGTCAGTTTTATATTAGTTAAGAGCACAGGATCTGGAGCCAGACTGGCTGGATTCTCATCCTGACCACTCCAATTAGACCTGCCGAATCTCTCTTTGCTTCCAGTTCTTCATCTGAAAAACAGGGATAATAATTGGGTTGTAAGAATTTAATGAAATAATGCATATAATGGTAGCTATTATTATAGTCAGAATTCTCCAAACATGGCTGGTCCAGGGTCAGGAGCTGAAAGTAAATGAGCTTTGAGAGACTTCTTCACCCATATTTCTTAGCAGCAAGGCATGCCCATTTCCCTACGTGAGAGCCTGTTGTCTATTCTGTCACTCACAGAAAGAAAACTGATTAACCGAGTTTCCTTTAATCTCAAAGACATTGGGGGAATGTGGTCCAAATGCAAGTATGTGACCCAAAAGCAATCATTCAGAGGAAGTGACACCTTTCTTGGATATATATGTGTAGTGATCACAGAGGTAGCTGAGACTATTGAGGACAATTGTAATCTCCCATACTGGCACAGCTTTAGATAATCTCTTTTTGACTCTCATCTCCTTCCCAAATTCATGGAGATACTATCTGTGAGACAAGAGTTGTGTTCTTTGCACCCTGGAATCCTTTTTTTTCGTTCTCTCTATTTAATAAAAGTGTCTTAGATCCTATATCCTCTAGGGTTGTCTGAGAGACCATTTTTTCCCCTTGCTGTTCCCTTAATATTTTGAAATCCTTTAATTTTATAAAACAACAAAAACTCAGGAATCTGGTCACACAACTAGAGTTTGTTCTTTCACAAAGATGGAAGCCTGAGTCCTTTACCTTTGCCACTGAGATCCCATTCCTCACCTGACTCACTATCGACAGAAAATTATCTTCGTTAAAACTTTTTATAAACACCTATGGGTCAAGTGTCATTTTTATTTATTCTATCTCTCATGACCTCTAGTGCCAGTTAACTTGGGTATATAATATTGCTTCATTGATCCACAATTTTTTTAATTTCTTGAGGGGTGAGAGTAGTTCATTGAGCAGATTAAGAGCATGTGGGGCATACAGTGTCTGTTTTTTATGTAATAGCTACCTCCTCTTATTTATTTTTACCAACCCCTAATGCCAAGCCCAAGGTGATAGAGTGTGGTTGATCTAAGTCAGTGATTTTGAACTGACTTTTTACTCTTCCAGTCTCCATTGCAGCTAAGGATGGCCTGTAACATGGAAATATAAACAAAGAGGCACAAATGAAAGTCTGCTAGAGTGGGATTTCTACGAAAACTCTTGTTTTCTTGATGAATAGGACCCAAGGCCCATCTTTCTTTCCTACTTGCTACACTGAAGATTGACTTGTAGGCCCTGGTATTACTAAGCCCCTGAACCAATGCAAACTGTCACCTACCTGAATACTTGCAATAGGAAAAAAAAGCTTTTGTTTAAGATATTCTTAGTCAGGGTTTTACTTACTTACCTCCCAAAACATTCCTAACCAATATAGGGGAAGGAGGTTAAATTTTAAGCTAAGAAATCCAAATAAGGAAAAATGAAGATGTATGAAATTGGTTAGCATGTAAAGAGAATAGTATTAGGAAATCAACAAGCAAACCAGAGATAAAATGATAGAGGGAAGTTGAACCAATTGGTAAATACCCTAGAGCAGGTGTTCCCAATACTAGCTCCACATTTGAATCACCTGAGGAGCTTTAAAAATCTGTGCATGCTCAGGTCTCTCCCCCTTAAGATTCAAAGTGAACTAATTTTACTTAGTAAGATCAGGACATCAATAGTTTTTGAAAGCTCCCAGGTGATTCAAGTGTCCAATAAGGGTTGAGGAATATCACCTTATAAAGTATTATATGACCAGGCTCCAGTCTACCTGTCCACCTTCACTTTTTACTGTTCACTTGCTTGAGCAGTAGGCTCTACCCACACTGTCTGTCTTGAGTTTGGCATGAGCTTTCTCATGTCCTGCTAATGTTCCAGGGTAGGTTATTACTTTTTCAGACTCCAGAAGCCTCACCTGGCCTCTCCCTACCAGTCTAAGTTGGGTGGTTGAATTAGTCCATTTTTGCACTGCTATAAAGAAATACCTGAGACTGGGTAATTGATAAAGAAAATAGGTTTAGTTAGCTGTGGTTCTGCAGGCTGTACAAGAAGCCTAGTGGGTCTGCTTCTGGGGAGGCCTCAGAGAACTTACAATCATGGTGGAAAGCATCTTACCTGGCTAGAGCAGGAGCAAGAGAGAGGTGTGGGGAGGTGCTACACACTTTTAAACAAACAAATCTCATGAGAACTCACTCACTATCATGAGAACAGCACCCAGGGGGATGGTGTTAAACCATTCATGAGAAATCTCCCCCATGATTCAATTATCTGCCACCAGGCCCCACCTCCAACACTGGGGATTACAATTTGATATGAGATTAGGATGGGGGATGCAGACCCAAACTATATCAGTGTCCGACTTTGTTTTTTCTTAGTGTTTGTTTCCTAACTTGATAGTTTGAATATATTTATTGTTGTGCTCTTTATTTACCTATTTATATATGTAGTATGAGAGCAAATGCTGTTACCTGCTTTGATTACTGCTATACCCTTCTGTAGCATGTCAGGCATATAGCGAGTCCTAAATCATTATTTGTAAAGTTAACTAATAAAATAAAGGCCCTATGCCAAGACTTAGTTGTATAATGGCAATTTTGTAATAACCGGAGGGAAACATTTACATTAGTGCTTTATCAAGGTGCTCCCACGCACCTATGAAGGAAGGACTGGAGTAAAGTGGGGAAGGAAAACAAGTCAGAAGATTATTATAGCATCCTAGGAGAAAAAAAATGTGTAACCACAGGACCAGCCCAATCTGGTTCAACTTTGTGTAATAAAATGGTGAGTTGTCTTCCAGTTGCCACGGACCTCAGGTTGCAAGTTATGTAACTTTAGCCTGCCCAGATGAACCTAGCATGCAACCACCTTAGAAGCTAAGTGCTCAGACAAACATGGATTGAATGAAGAAGTGGACACCTCACAACGTGATGCATCCATGACCCGGTAAGATTAAACCCTTGCACAACCCCTTTGTATGATCCAGTCAGATCATGCCTGCTGGCGTCACCTCAAAGCTCAAATTAGATCACTCATTACCCTCTGCCTATAAAACCCACCTCAGCACCCAGCTTTGGGAGACAGATTTAAGCTCATCTCCTGTCTCCTTGCTTGGCAGCCTTAAAATTAACTTATCTCTCTACAAAAGAACTGGTGCTTTGGAGATTGGCTTTCTGTTGTTTGTGGGCAAAAAGGACCAGTTAGGTTTGGTAATGGAAACAGAAGCCCGGATGACAAACACACATTCAGCTTTGTGTACCCAGCACCCAGCTCTGTATGTACCTGGCACCTAGCAATCAAATATCCATTTGGAGAAGGAAGGAATGGAGGGCAGGATGAATATTGATGGAAAAGAAAGAAGCTTTATATGAAACAAACTTAAATACAGCAGGAGATCTCTGGATTTTCCGAAAGAAGAAAGGTATAGAAAGTGTGCACAGAGATACGATAGATTAACTATTAACTTTGCCGACTTCATGACACCTTCTGCAGACCTTAAGAATTTTCTGAGAGTCCCCACCAGTGGGTGTAGTTGAGGACAGTAGGTTAAGGCAGCTTGTGGCATTTTGTTTTCTTTCTTTGTTAGTAAGGGGAGAATTTAAATGAGTATAACCTTTGATAATCTGAGATTGTAAAAATCAACCTACCAAAGTTCGGGCAGTGTCAGATGCTGTTCTGAACAGCTCGTTTTCCCAGACCTTTCTCTGTCAAATGTTAAAGCCCAAATGAGCTTGTTTGGAAGGCAAATTATATGTTACAAGCAGTCATTCCTCATAGCTGGACACTTCTGGGCCAAATAATGAAATAATGTAGCAACAGAAATGCTCTGGTCATCAAGTCTGAACATAAGGGTATATGTGTGTAAAACCGTGCCCATAGTCCCTGAACATTAAGGGAGTTCAGGTCTTGAACCAGACATCAATAATCATGTATCAAGAATTAATCTGCAAGGACTGCTAGCTGTTGGATATAGGGACTAAGACCTTAGCACAATTTTGATAGGACAAGTAAAGAGAGATAATTTAATTCTTTCTGGAAGGGGAAAGGAGGTCAGGGCTAGGAAGGGGAAAGGAGGTCAGGGCTAGGAAGGAAGAGGAATTAAGTGAACAAGTAGAGCTGGGTCTGTGAAATGAAAAAGATACGGTTTCCCGAAAGGTGTAATCATCATCCTTATCCTCATTCCCACCCTCCTCTTCTGTGTCTTCATAATAAAGCCCTCATATTTATGCCACAGTTTAATATTTGTAAAGTACAAAAGTGAACTGACCCTCTCTGCAGAGCAGGTCTTGTTATTACCATGAACATATGAAGGAACTGAGACTTGGAGAAATAAATTGATGCAGGAGATAACCAACTATTAAGGGATGAAGCCTGAAGGAGGGCTCAGTGACACAGCAAATCTTCTGATAGCTGAGGGACACTGTGATGTAGGGGAGGCATTAACGATGGCAGACCCAGAGAGACAGATTTGAATTACCCAGCTGTGGGGTCTTCACTTAAATTCTCTCTCTCTGGACACACACACACACACACACACACAGAAATATGGTTTCATGGTGTCCTTCCTCAACCAAATCTCATCTTGAATTGCTACCTGTTGTGGTAGAAGGAACCCAGTGTGAGGTAATTCAATCATGGCGGCAAGTCTTTCAGTGCTGTTCTCATGATAGTGAGTAAGTCTCATGAGATCTGATGGTTTAAAAAACAAAAACAAAAACAAAAAACAAATTCCCCTGCACAAACTCTCTCTCTTTGCCTGCTGCCATCCATGTAAGATGTGACTTGCTCCTCCTTGTCTTCCGCCAACATTGTGAGGCTTCCCCAGCCATTTGGAACTGTAAGACCAATTAAACCTCTTTCTTTTGTCAATTACCCAGTCTTGGGTTTGTCTTTATCAGCAGCATGAAAATGGACTAATACACGCACACACACATGTGTAACAGGTAATATACATGTAATTTCAAATACTTTTATTCCCCCTCATTTCCCAACTTTTCTGCTGAGTCAGGAGCTCACGTCTCTCACCTGGATGGCTCCAGCAGCTTGTTCACTGCTCTCCCATCCTCCAGTCTGAACCCCATTCCTATCTGTCTGCCACCATGCAGTGTGAATGATCATTCTAAAATGTATACTCGATCAAGATCAAATCATGTTCTTCTATGACTCTCCGTCATTTTACAGTCAAACCCTAACATCCCAGCCCTACTCACTAATCCGTTGAGCTCTCAGCTCATCTATGTCTGAAGCCTTGGCTCTCTCAACTCCTTTCAGATTAAGGAGCACTAAGTTCTCGTCCTTCTATGAGTTACTATGTGTGACAGAGAATGCTTAGAATAGGGTCTGGAATGTGATAAATGCTGTAGAGGTGTTAGCCAGTGTATTTCTAGTTCTGTTACTACTATTATTACTATTAATGTCATTATCAGCACTCTCATTGAACTACTTGGGTTTCCCAGCAAGCATCACGTTCTCATCATCTGCGCATTTATACCTGCCTGTCTTTCTTCAGGTTAACTCTAACTCTCCTGAAAAACCTAGCTCAGATGTCATTTCCCCTGGAAAGACTTCCTTGACCTCATCCAACTGAAAGAGGTACCTCTTATAGTCCTGTGTGCTTTCTTCACTGTCACATTTACCATATTGTATCATAATTTGTATATATTTTTCCCAATCCCCACTACTTCCCTTGCCAACAAAGACTTACAGTTTTTTTCTGTTTAAGCACAATATATAGTACAGTACACAATGCATTCTAAGTAGTTGTTAATAGGTCACTTATATAGCTGAGGCAAAATGAGGAGCCAGAGGTGCCCACTTTTTCGTAATGCTGTATTTTGTAATTTTAGGCACTATATAGGCCAGGTGTGGTGGTCTTGCCTGTAATCCTGGTATTTTGGGAGGCTGAAGCAGGAGAATGGCTTGAGGCCAGGAGATTGATATCAGCCTGTGCAACAAAGCAAGACTCTGTCTTTACAAAAAATAAAAAAAAATAGCCAGGCATGGTGGCACATGCCTGTGGTCCCAGCTACTTGGGAGGATAATGAGGGAGAATTGCTTAAGCCTAGGAGATTGAGGCTGCAGTGAGCCATGTTCATGCCACTGCACTGCAGCATGGATGATGGAGTGAGATTCTGCCTTAAAACAATAATAACGAAATAAATAAATAGCATATAAATGGCCTTCATTCTCCATTTTTTTGGAAATATTAATTATGAATAAACTGATAATTTATTATTCTCTAGTTTTAGCCACTGTCTTTTAGACTAATTAATAAGGAAAAGTAACAAATGCCCCAGCTCTGACACAGTGGCTTCCTGGCTATGGGGACAGGCAGGCCGGGTGGCTTGGGAAGGCACTAAAAATCTCCGTGGAGCCATTCCAGTTGATTAGGCTCTGATAGTGAGGCAAAACTACGTGTGCAGTAGAGGAGAGAACTTGCCTTTTCAGGACTGCAACACACAACACACACACACACACACACACACAGAAGCATACTCACACAAACACACTCACTCATTTATACACTCACATATGCAGAAACATACTCATCTACACACTCATACACACACACAGAAACACACATCTGCACGCTAACTCATACATGCACACAAAAACACACAGAAAAAACATTCACATTCACTCATTCATACATGCACACACACACCCAAACATATATAAACACACAAATGTACACACAACACACATACAGAAACATACTTATATATACATACCCACTTATATATGTACGCACAAACACAACCACAGAAAAACATACATATACACACTCAGTCATATATGCACACACACAGATAAATATACATATACACACTCATATGCACACACAAAGAAACATAAATATTCACTCATACATGTACACACAGACACACGCAGAGAAACATACATATACACAGAGAGGCATAAATGTAAACATTCATACATGCACACGCAAACATACACATGCTCACACACGCATTCACATCATACTTAAAAAGTGTTTGTCCAGTTTCTGCTTTCCAAAACCCATTTCTTGAATCTGTTCTGTTGTGTACTAGCCACTGGTTTAAGAACCAGTAGTAAAAAAAACAGAAGACCTACCCTCAGGAAGGTTGCCATCTTGTAGGGATACAAACTTGACATAAATAAATCTAGAGGTAACTGCTGTAAGCTCATGATGATGAAGATGATGGTGGTGATTAAACTGGTTGGTGCTCATTTTCGAGTGCTTGCTAGGGACAGGCCTGTACTAAAGCACTTTTTTTCCATTTTCTTTTTACATTTCCTGATGATGACACCAGGTATATGCCACTATCCTGGTTTTATAGATGGGGAAACAGGTTCAGAGGACTTATGTGACATTAGGAAGTTTATCTCTGACCCAAAATCATGTCTATTCTCTTCAAAACTCAGGCTTAGAAGAAATGCAAGATAATGGAAAAAGGAAAGGAAAAAAATGCAGAGGAAGGGAATTAGGGGAAAAATGAGGGCATCTTTTTTTTCCCATAGGTTAGCAAGTTAGGAAAGATTGGGAAATCAGAGCTGCCCTTAAATCCTCTGGGTAAAGGTATATCTGGAGCATCTGTGACAATGAGTGTTGTCAGGACAAACGTGGGAGACAGGAGGAAAAACCCTGCCATCCAAGAACCCAGCCATGTGGAGAGAAGGCTTGGCTTGGCCATGTGGAGATGCCAGTGTTGCCATCCCAACAGCGCTAGTATTTAGGGAGATGTGCACTGATATTGCCAATGGGGGTGATTACTGGGGCTGGCAAAGAGTTAACACTATAGTCAAAAGCATCTCTTAGAAACTACACCCATCCCGGGTAGTTTTTTTGTACGTAAATATCATTAAGACCTTGGATTTTCATAGCAGCTCTCTTTTTATTTTTCAGATGTGGAAACTCAGAGTCCAGAGACTTGTCCATGGTCTGACAATGAATTAGTGGCAGAAAAAGGGCAAGAGCATGGGTTACCTCCATTGTTCTCTTTTCCTCTTCCATCAGAGGCGGACAGTTTTCTCTGTTCTCTCCTGGCCTAGCACAGCCAAGAGTCTCCATGGCTCCCTGTGGTTCTGCCCACAGTTGCTTTCTCTCCCCAGCTTCCTCTGTTTTTGGCTTTTTTTGCTATGCCTGCCTGCTGGCCCCACGAGCAGAACCCATCAGAGAGCCTGCTGGTCACACCTGCTCAGGTTGTACCTTAGAGGTGGAGTATTGAGCTCTGTCCCAGTAGTACTCTTGGAATGGGCCTCTGGCCAAGGCAAATGCCAGCCCTGCACTACAGGGGGACTGGCCTTCAGGGGTCTGACTGACGGGCCCTGGACATCCTCCCTCTTTCTCTGTCCATCTTCTCCTATTTTCTTGGCAGACCAGGAAGTCCCTGGTGGGAGAATCCAGCCTTGAGCCAGTGATGATTTGCTAGGACAATATATTTTGAAATCATAAATCCCTTAAAAAATGTATGATGGTCAAATGAACAGACCTCAAACTACAGACTCCCGCGTTGTTAGGGAATGTACTTTCCTAGACACTAAAAAATCAATAAAATTAACTTTGCTGCTTCTTTTAGAAAATAAATCTTCTACAATATATTTTAATGCAGATGGTCCTTGATTTATATTGGTTGCACTTAAGATTTTTCACTGTTACAATAGGGTAGAAGTGACACACATTTAGTAGAAACTGATAAGCATTCAGTAGAAACTGATAATTTTGAAGTGTTTTTTTTCTTCCCTAGGTTAGTAATATGTAGTGGGACACTCTCTTGCAATGCTCGGTGGACGCAGTACGCCCCAGCTCCCAGTCAGCCAGGTGATTATGAGAGGTAATAACCAATGTTCTGCAGTGTACTGTATTGCCAGATGATTTTGCCCCCCCTGTAGTCCAAAGTAAGTGTTTTGAGGCACATTTAAGGTAGGCTAGGCTATGATGTTCAGTAGGTTAGATATGTTAAATGCTATTTTTTCCACTTATAAGATTTTCAAATCATGATGGATTTATCAGAACATACGCCACTGTAAGTCTAGGAGCATATATACTTCATCTGTACTTTTCCATTTTGATTTCCCTTCACAATTAATTATAAAGCCAATTGGATTAAATCCAGTTAAAGCCAGAACTAATGAAACAATGATCAGAACCTAAATACAACCAGCTACCATTTATTGAGGGCTTGGTATATGACAGACACGTTCTTTTAAAATTCTCATTAGAGATCTAGAATAAACACATTATTCTAATTTTGCAGATAAAAAAATCCAAGTCATTAACAGGTTATATAATTCACCCCCAAATTATGCAATTAGTAAAAGGCAGAATAGACACTGAAGCCTAGATCATCTAACTCTGAGCCTGCTCTTCTCCAACATAGTTTACAGTAGCAGTTATCAAATTTAGGGTGCAGCAGAATCACCTGGACGGCTTGGTCACACACAAATTGCTGGGCTCACATCTAGAGTTTCTGATTCAGTAGATCAGGAGTGGGGCGGGAGAATTTGCATTTGAAGAAGTGAAAGTGCTGGTGGTGAAGGCAGTGATTCTCAAAAGGAACCCCTTTTTGAGAACCATTGCCTTATAACTTCTTTAAATAACTCCTTTCATAGTTATGTAATTTAATCCTCACACAACGTAGGAGAAATGAATTATTTCTATCTCCATTAAACAGAAGAGGAAAAAGTAGTTTGCCTAAGATCAGCCAGCTAGTACGGGAGGAAATGCAAATTCAAAGCAGCATGCATTCTGGTCCACACACTTACTGAAACATTATGCTGGAGTGATTTCCATCTTTTCCTTGATTGTATTAAGCTTATTCTATCTCTGCTTTTGCTGCACATAACAGTGCTTGCATTTTGCCATTTTCAGTTTACAATTATGAGACAGGAAGGTCAAAAGGCAATCACTTGTATAAACAAAGTGTGTTATTTAGGGACCATGGCAAGGCTGCCCACTCTGAACGGTAGGCTGGCATGCAGTGCCACTAGGTGGTAGCTAAAAACGTTGAATGATCAGCAAATGCACAGAAGTTCAAATTCAGTTTTTTATACTGTTGAGTAAAAGTTAAGAAATGGTAGTATAAGAATGCTTCTGTTGGCTTTTGAGTCTAGATCCACCTGAGCCCCAGGCATCGGCCAACCACCACTCTCCGTATGTGAGTTTTTTATGACTGAGCCCAAGGCTAGCATTCACAGTTTGCAGAAATAAAGTCCAGGCCGACACTTCTCTGCAGCTACAGACACACCTCTCCTGTTGCATCAAACTCAGTGAAAGGAAAGAAAAATGAGAAAAGACATTAACAATTGCTAAGAACTTGTATTTGCTATTGATTAGGAACTCCAGGTTAGTTGGTTGAAAGGGTTAAGCAAAAACATTTTTCTTTTTCTTGTTTTTCTTTTTAGCCATAGAGCAGGAGGGAAGTTGTTTTGAGGTGATTTATTTTTTTTTGTTGGTGAGGATAAGAAAAGAGAGAGTTTTACATTTTAGTTAGCCTTCCAGTCTCTCAGGATTGGATTAAATGAGATCAAATGAGATCATACTTGGTAAACTGTAAAGTGTAAAGCCAGAGGGGGAGATTACGATGATGAAACACAGTGGAGTAAAATGGTCAATTTTCTAGCTTTGAAGACACACAAATTGAAGTTTAAATGCCAGTTATGCTAATAGTGTTATAATTTTGTGATGTAAATTAATCTCTTTGAGCCTTCGTTTTTCAAACTGTGAAATGGAAATTATAATCCTATTTTATGAATGTAATTTTGGAGTTAAATGAGGGAATAACATATGGTCAAGAAGGAATTATAATCAAATATTATTTTTGGGTAATATTAGATTGGAATTTTTTTCCAGTCAAAATGTAAAGAAAAGAATCATAACTATGATGTATAGACCAAAATATTTAAAGATGCATAACAATTTGCTGAGCCATTCTCATTTTGCATAAAAATAATACTTGAAAATCATGAATAAGAAAATTTATTTTTGGCAAAAATCTGGACTTAGGCAAACTATGGCCAAATCCAGCCTGTGGCCTGTTTTGCATAGCCCTCAAGCTGAGAAAGTGTGACAAAAATAAAATACAAAGAAAAAACAAAACAAAACAAAACAAATCTGGACTTAGTAAAAAGTGTAAACAATTTATAAAGTAAGAAGTGATTTGGTGTGGTGGCTCATGACTGTAATCCCAGCACTCTGGGAGGCTGAGGTGGGTGGATCACTTGAGGTTGGGAGATTGAGACCATCCTGGCCAACATGGTGAAACTCGTCTCTGCTAAAAATACAAAAATTAGCCGGGTGTGGTGGTACATGCCTGTAATCTTAGCTACTCAGGAGGCTGAGGCAGGAGAATTGCTTGAACCAGGGAATTGGAAGTTGCAATGAGCCTAGATGGCGCCACAGCACTCCAGCCTGGTGACAGAGCTGAGACTCCATCTCAAAAAAAAAAAAAAAAAAAAAAAAAAGTGATTTGATGCTAAGTATGGCCTGCTTAGTCAGACAAAGGGTTTCTTAGTATCTTAAGGGCAAGTTCTCAACAACAGTATAGCACACAAGACAGGGCTAAAGAGGAATGCTAAAAAAACAACTAGCTGTCAAATGAACTGTACTATAACTTGATACATAGAAAGTCCATAAAGCTTTTAAGAGAGTTGTACAGATAAAGGACCACCAGCTTGAACTAAAAGGCATTGAGATGTTTTAGGTTTCTAAAAGGTCTCTAGGTCTTCAACATCCTATAGACAGGAAATAGGCTAAATATTTTACCTCATTGTAAACAAGAGTTACTTGTTATGAAATAGTACAAATATCTCAGAGAGTGAAGTCAAAAGGCCCAAGGACAGAGTCAAGAACTGAAGAGTATAATGAACTGTGGAGCCACTCAGATCCTTCCTAATTTAAGGACAGGTAATGTTTCTCTTTTTTTTTTTTTTGAGACAGAGTCTCACTCTGTTGCCAGGTGCCAGGCTGGAGTGCAGTGGCACAATCTCGACTCACTGCAACCTCCACCTCCCAGGTTCAAGCAATTCTCCTGCCTCAGCCTCCTGAGTAGCTGGGACTACAGGTGCACACCACCACACCCAGCTAATTTTTGTATTTTTAGTAGAGACAGGGTTTTACCATGTTGGCCAGGATGGTCTCGATCTCTTGACCTCATGATCTGCCCACCTCAGCCTCCCAAAGTGCTGGGACTATAGAGTTGAGCCACTGTGCCTGGCCGGTAATGTTTCTTTCATTAGAACATTATCTCTCCCTAAATTAAGGGGAACCTGATAATATTTATCCAGAATCATGGCAGCAATGGCCCTCCCATTTCTCACCCTTTTAAGTGACATTGTCTTTTGTGGTTATCTGGTCTCCATTTCACCATTGTATGTTGGGTCAATGGAGGAAGATATTACCTTTTTAGGTCACAGGATTTTGGATAAAAAGGAGCAATATACAAGAAGATGTACCTGAAGAGCCTCACTCTTATCTGGGCCTAATTTAAATAATAAAATCCTAGGATCTGAGTCTGATACCTTAATGGCACTGGTCAGTGGCTTTTACAAAATCTTCAGCAGAGAGCAAATAGAGAAGTTAAAATATTTCTATATGGAGAGGATCTCCTGTGGCCTCTTGTTGACAATGCTGCAGACTTAGATCTTGGGTGCCTTTGTATCTTGCTATAGTGACATCTCCAGTGTTGACATCCCTTGGTACTGTCTTTCCATTTAGTAGAAGTTTCTAGATGATGGGGAGTCTGCCACACTGAGCTCCTAAGGGTTTCCTTTCAACAGTTTTTAGAGCATTTCATTTCTAATCTGTGTCATGTTTTCCCTGCTTCTTGAAATAGCAGAGTCACAACATCAGTTTTGGGTTCTGGCTCCTCCAAGCCTTGTTCATATTTTTTTCCTTCTCTTAGAACATGCAGTCCATATTATTTACACTTATGACAATCTTTTCCAACCACAAGAAGCTGCTGAAATACTACTTTTTTTTTCTCTTTTTTGAGATGGAGTCTCACTCTGTCACCCAGGCTGGAATGGAGTGGCACGATCCAGGCTTACTACAACTTCCACCTCCCTGATTTAAGTGATTCTCCTGCCTCAGCCTCCTGAGTAGCTGGGAATACAGGCATTCACTATCACACACAGCTTATTTTTGAATTTTCAGTAGAGACAAGGTTTCACCATGTTGGTCAGGCTGATCTTGAACTCTGGACCTTGTGATCTGCCTGCCTCGGCCTCCCAAAAGGATGAGATTACAGGTGTGAGCCACCATGCCAGGAAAATATTACTTCTTCCATGGAGATTTTCTTGATTCTTTCTCCTGAACTAATTTAATAATTACATATAATTATCATAATAATAGCTATCATTCATTGAGCAGCTACCATGCACTAATCACTTTACCTACATTGTATAATTTAATTTTTACAACAGTCAAATTGTGTTACTCTATTATTATTTGATCCACACAGAAAATAGAAATTGTAGGATTTACAAATGAGGACACAGGTTCAAAGAGGTTTACTGAACCCCCAAATGACATAAACCAAATGCCATCTGTAAGTAAAGAAGAATAGTTCACAAACTGTTTTGCTTCCAAATCAGACCTCTTTCTATTCTACACACACAAATCCACCCATAACTGGGAAATGATGTTCCTTTTTTTCCTTTGATGTTATACATTGTAAGGACTTACAGAGTCATTCTTTGGAATGAGACTGACTAGGTTAAGTGCTGGGTCTTTCTCTTCCCAGCTGTTAGATCTTGGGTAAATTATTCAGTGTCTCCACATTTCAGTCCTTGCCTATAAAGTAGAGATAAGAGTAAGAGCTATCCTTAGAGCCATGGTGAATAGTAAATGTATTAATTTATGCAAAGAACTTAAAAAGTAACTGGCATCTCGTAAGAACTCAGTAAATGTTAGCTATTATTGTCTTATTCTTTTCCCTTCCCCATTTACTCTCTCCCCCCACCCCCCACTTCTCTCTTCTCTCCATAAGGAACATAATTTCTGAGGTTTTTTTTTTTTTTTTTAATGACAATTTGGCCTCAATTGATGAAGCTGAAAAGTAAATAAATAGCAGGTGCAGGCAGAAAACAGCTGGAATTTACTCTGAGCTGCTTTTTGTGTTAGCTTTGGATAAGTTTGCTGTTTGTATAACTTGTTCTCTCCCTTCTCCCAAACAGCTCTGCATAGGTCTCTGTATTTGTTATTTGATTCATGAGTTCTTCCCACTTTTGTTTCTTACAAATATTCCACCTCATCTTTCCCCTCAGCATTAATAACAATTGTCATTATAGAGTCTTTAGTATTTGTCAGGCATTCTGCATACTTTCTCTTATATAGTAGTCACAGATTCCTAAGACAAAGGTATTCTTACTTCTTTTTTATAGATGAAGAAATTGAGATTTTACAGAAATAATCTCTTACATTTCTGCTCTAGAAATAATCTCTTAAAATATTGCTTGTGGTTATCCAATATTTATATGATATTTTAAAAAAGTAAGCCAGGCTTTAAATTATTTATACAAATCTTTGGTTTCAGATACTCTCTCATAGAAAATGGAGAAAATGACACTGTTCACTGAATGTCTGTGTTTTAAAAAACTGTAATTAAGCCAAAAGATAATTGTGTGGCCAGGTGCAGTGGTACGTGCCTGAAATCTTAGTGTTTTAGGAGGTTGAGGCAGAAGAATTGCTTGAGCCTAGGAGTTCAAGAATAGCCTGGACAACATAGTGAGACCCTGTCTTTACAAACAATAAAATAAATTAGCCAGGCATGGTGGTGCATGCCTCTAGTCCTAGCTACTCGGGAGGCTGAGGTGGAAGGATCACCTGAGCCCAGGAGTCTTAGGCTGGAGTGAGTTATTAGGAAACCGCTGCACTCCAGCCTGAGAGACAGTGAGACCCTGCTCCTAACTCCCAAAAAAGGATAACTTTGTGTTGGGAAATAGGATCCAGGCTGAATAATATTTGACTTATTAAATATTAAATATGATTTATTAAATGTATTGTCATCAGTAACACAAAAGAGTTGAGCCATTTGTGGTGAGATGTACTCTCCTTTGCCTGGCCTTAGGAAATAAACCAGTGAGTGATCAGCCTCTCACTTACAATGTGAGCACCTTGGTCCAATGTGGAGCTGCTTCTATTCTAATGACAGATCTAGGGGTGAGGTTGCTATACGATAAAAGGTTTGAGCTCTGGTTGTATACGGGCTATTACATCTGGCATTGTGTTCGTCTTGTCATGACGATAGTTGAGACCCAACCCTACTCTTCCAGCTTTTCTAAGGAGAGAAATGCTGAGACATTGTTTAATTTTTCCACAGAACAACTTCTTTTAATTTCTTATAGGTTCACTTTTTCCTAATAACTATAGTTTGCATGTGGCTTTGCATGTTGTTTTTATAACTCCAAGCCCAATTATAAATGTATCAGTTAGCTTTTATCCAGGGTATGCTGTAAAACAAACAACTCCAAAATTTTATCCAAACATGTTTAATTCTCACTCACATTTCTTGAGGATTGTGGCTCAACTTCAGCTTTGTTAGACTTAGCTAGGTTCCATGTGTCTTCTCATTCTGGAGCCCAGGCTGAATGAAAAGCCACTATGTAAAATGTGCTGTTCTCATGGAGGTAACCTAGTGCAAGAGGATCCAGCTGAGATGTACAGTCAAATTGAAAGCTTCTGTCCATGTGGGAGCATGTGATTGCTCACATCCTATTTGTCATGTGATGTTGTATGACAAAGCCTCATGGCAATGGGGCAGAGAAGTATGGTAAGGATGAGGAGGAAACAAATAATTGGAAACAGACAGTAGAATCTACAACAATAAGGGACATTAGATTTGCCTTTTCAAGAGTCAAGCATCATCTGACTATAACTTGTGTCTTAGTGAAAATGCTTGATATGCTTGATAGAAATGTCCAATTCATTTAGGATAGCCCAAATTATGGCTTGGTTTCCCTAAATCAAGCATCCGTGCTTGATCCAATCCCTTGGCACTAGGGAAAGGGGATACAATTGCATTATATGAAGGGTTAACAAGAGCTGTGGCCAGGGGCAATTTATCTAAGAAGGGTGCATGGGAAACACATTCAGATTCACTGAGCTTCTGATAATTAAATGTTGGCCTCCTGCTTTTTTTTCTCCTTATTATTATTATTAACCTTATTACTCTCATCAGCTTCATTTTTACTACCTCTTGACCATTGCCGCCATCATCACCATAATCACCTTTATTATCTCAGTGGCTTTGCCACCTTCACCAGCATAATTACCTTCACCATCTTTACTCTTCTTCACCACTTTATCATCTTCATCATCTGTTCCACAATTACCATCACCTTTATCCTCAGCATTGTGGTGTACCTTGTAACGTTTCTCCAACATCCACTTTTCCTCTTACTCACTGTGTAGTATCCGTACAGTTTGAAAAGAAATCAAATCGCCCCTCAGATCAAGGAGCTGGTAAGGATTTCAGTAATTCAACAAAGATAGTGTTACGACTTTAATAGTTAATGGTTCAGGGATGAATAAGTGATCTAAGGTGGTTCAATGAGAGTCAGACTCAGAGCTCTGAGAATAAGTTGGAACAAAGAAATGGCTTGTCTCTCATTGGATACGTATTAGGAGGTAGATAGCCCCGATTATTGCTGTAAACCACTTTATGACTGTGCAGGAAATCAACCTGAGAATGAAACTCATACTGAAGTAGAAAGAGGATGCAGAAAAACATCAAGTGTTTTTCTTGGTGACACTGTTGTTCTACTAGATCAATCCTTACCTGAAGCTTGTATTACCTGTCACTATTTTACACGTTTGATGCAATACATTTCCTTCATTGTTTGAGACTGATATTTTTCACTACAAAATGTATAAAAAGTTATATATCAAACTAATGAACTTTAATAACTCCATCAATGTCAACGTCAGTATTTCTTAACTGCAAACATTTCCATGACTGCCTCCACATCTGCACCCTCATCTCTGGAAGTTCTTAATTGGAGAACAAATTGCAGATGTGAAGGAAAGAAGTACAGGAACATGGTGATGAGATACTTGTTTTTTGTTTGTATCTTCGGCATTCAAAAAAAAAAAGGATCCTTTCTATTTTTCCTGTGTCTTTTATATCATTAAACATGTTGGTTCTAAAAGCAATCTTGGGCATGCATAACACATTTTATGTTCCAAAACTAATAAAGTGATTTTATATCTAAAAACAGTTATAAAAAACATCCAATCCTGGACATAAAAGCAGCAAGATTGGGAAGGAAATGCATTGGATCAGCTTCTTTTGTGACTAGGAATCCAGAAGCCTGCCTTCTAACATGCCAGTCCCAAACTTGCATGTGACCTTAGACGTGTTCTTTTGCCTCTCTGGACTTAAGTGCCTTCAACTCTAAATTGATATAGGTAGTTCAGGTACTCACCAAGGAGTCTTGGATTCTATGGCAGATTTCAAGTTTTCTAAGGAGTGGGGAAATGTGTTTGAATAGATTTGGTATTTTTGGACAAGTTCAGTGGCTTATACATTTATAAAAATAGAGGTAGAATCATAGACTGTTAGAACCAGAAAGGACCATTAAGATTACCTAAGCTGATTCCCTTACATTTGAGATAAGAAAACCAGGGTCCAGAGAGGTTAAGTGACTTGCCCAAGGGCACACAGGCAATTTGATGAACATGCCCTTTGCCTAATACTTAGGACCTTAATTATATATATATATATAATTTATATATATATATAATTTATATATATATATATAATTTATATATATATATAATTATATAATTTATATATATATATAATTTATATATATATACTCTCTCTCTCCAAATATCTGCAAATATATATATTTGGAGATAATCCTGCCCTGTAATCTCTTCTAATATTAAGAATTCAATATCAGCAGTAGGTTTGTTTTCCTTCCTTACAAGACCATGAGCTCTTTCAAAATGGGACTGTTAGTCATTTTTGCAGCACCCAGCAACCTGACAATAAATTTCAGTTGAATGAATAAACAACAGTGAGAGGTGAATTCTAACCATTCCCCCTGTCTCTGTAATGCTTTCCCTAAACTAGTCCAGATGACATTTCACCAAGAAAAATCAAGTTGGAAACATTAAACATCTGAACCTGTATCCCAACTATCTACAGGATGCTGAGGAAAGATTAAGAGTCTCCTGAAATCACCTGCATTTCACACCACTGATCTAACTCACCTGTCTCAAATTTGCCTTCCATTTCTGATGCATCTGTCAGGTAATGATTGATAATGGACATAAATAATTATTTGATAATTTCACTGTGAAAATGTCAGCTCTGCTAGCTAAATTATCTGTCTATTAGACTTTCTTGTACAAAGCCGGGAGGGGCAGTACTCCATGGCCTTTGCTGATCTCCAGAAGCGAGAGTCCAGAGAGGTTTTCCTTTTTTTTTTTTTCAATTATAAGGAGCAATGCAAATGGGAGCCATCTGAAAGCAGCTCCCTGGAGTCCTTCGTGTGTACTGAGCTCTGTGATGGCAATCATCAGCTTATCCTGCTTTGAGTAACCTGTAGGGGGGGGGTCAGAGTAAGATCCCATGATCACACACCAAATCCCACATCCTCTTGAAAGAAATGTGGAAAATATGTATGATGAAAAATCATACTTTAGGATTTCTGCAGGGAGTTAGAGGTCCATCTCTTGCTCAGACTCCTTTCTGGAAGTCAAAGCTAGCAAACCAAGCTGAATATGGATGAGCTTGCATCTTTGTGACCTTCTTCACCTCTTCTGCTTCTGCAGAAGCAAACAAGGTCATGGCTGAAGACCATGATTCTCACATAATGCCCTTTCCAGAAGCCAGGATTTCAGGAAAGCAGCTGTGGAATGGTGTACTGAGAGTCAGGAGACCTGGGTTCAGGCCTTGATCTTGCCACTTACTGGTTGTGTCACTTTGCCACTCAGCGTCTATTTATTCATATCTTAGGTGAGAACAATATCTACCTCATAGGGTGGATGCAATTGTTGTAAATATATAGGTAAGATGTTTGGCTTACAGTAGGTGCTCAACAAATGGTATCTGCCGTTGTTATTAGTTTAATAGCCACCAGGTTGGGAAAAATATCGCTAAAGACTATTAAACTCAAGGACAGTTGTTTAACTTTAGGAGGTACAGAAATGTCATTTGGAGAGCTTATTAAAACGCAATTCCTACACATTAGCCCCTGAGAGTCAGATGGTTGAATCTAAGAATTTACATTTTAACACGAGCTCCAGGTAATTCTAATACAGGTGGTTCATGATCCATACTTTGAGTATAATGTCATGAAGAGGAAAACGAGCAGCAAGCAGGCTTAGTAAATATTTGTTGATTCATTGATTGGCTCATCGGGGACTCTAGCTCTCACCTGTAGAGGAACTGAAAGTGGCATCATTTTATCCCTGAAGTAATCAAGAAATCTCTCCTTATGTCTAATTGCATCTTTGCCTACAATAACCAAAGCCCATACCTCTTAGTAAAAATGAGAAAAGGTCATCGGCAGTTCCATCATAATACTCTTAGATATTTGTAGAAAGCAGTCTTGTCACCTTGTAGTCATTCCATGTCTTCAGAAGACAACTCTTTTGCTATAATTTCAAGTCATTACTGTGACTCAATAAATATGCTCTAATGAATAAAATTCTGATAATACAGGAATAAGGATCAAAGCATATCAGAACTCAGTGGGACCTTGGAGATTTTGAACATTAATCCCTCATCTGACTGATGAGCAAATTAAGACCTACAGGTCATATCACACATTGGTGATAGGATAGAGATGTAGACCTTTGATTACTTTCATTCTATGTCAGTACTCTTCCTGCTGCATGGCATAGCTTCTAAGTCATTTTATATCTGTAGAACACCTACCCTTTTCTGGGCACCATGCTGGGCACTGTAGGGAGTAGAGAGGTGTACTGACCTAAAACATCAGTGCCTGCATGAAAGCAGCTGACTGTCTGGTAGCGGAAACACAATATTAACAGGCAGCTGACAAAGAACATGACAGTTGTGAAGTGGGAATTATTGTCCCAATTTTACTGAGGTGAAAATTAAGGCCTAGAGTGAGTGAGTAACTTGACCAAGACCTGATAGGATCTAAAGGAACCAAAATGTTGAATATGGTCTTTTAATTCATTAAATCAACAAATATTCATTTCAGGCTTACTATGTGCTCATCCTATGCTAGAACATTTGCTGTGTACCATAAACAGGAGGATATCCACCATGCCAGCTTAATAGTCAGGTATGGAGCATGGTAAGTCAAGCTCCAAATTTCCTGGTCTACAGGGTGTCTCTTTCTCCCTCTTTAAGCTAATGACCAACTGGCTTGTAAGTCATCCTGGGAATATCAAAAGGAAAAGAACAGCAGCTTCAGAGAGCTCAGGCAGAGAAAAACATTATGTCTTGCCTAAAAAAGGTGAAGACATAATCCATGGAAAGTCAAACTGGTCTTTTCTTACTCTTGGGACGCCCCACTGCTAAGGCCCCCCCACCACCCCGAAAAGATGGATGGCCCATCTTGAGGCTGTAATTAAATTTTGCCACAATTATGCTCCCAGCAGTCAAATGCTGGGGTGTTGAAGGAAAGAAACACATCCTAGTTGCCCCCAACTGCGTTAAATGTTGAATTATCTTACAGTTGATAGTTCCCTAGATTCCCCGACCTTTAAATGCTGAACACTACACGCCTGTTGAATTTTAATCAATTTATTTTTTTCAACTGTAAATGTCAGACTTCTGTATGGAATTACTCGGCACTGCTGATGTGACAAAGACTCAAAGTTCAATGTCTGAAGTCATGGAATAGCAGAGGATCCAGCATGCATCAGAAGACATAATTTGCAGACAGCCAAATAAGGAGGTAAGAGAACATTTATTTTTCATTAGCTTTCATTTAGAGGTCTAGAGTTCTGAATTTTTTCTCTTATTTTCCACATTGAATAAAATTACTCAGAACTGCTAATGACTTGGACCACGTCACTAAGAAAGCTGAAGAGGGAAGATGATTTCTTATTTATAAAATGCCTAGTATATGTCTGAAAATACAACCTCATCACATCTTCACACAAACTCTGTGGTATCATTAAAAACATTATGATTCCCATTTTATAAAAGAGGAAAGTGAGGCTCCAAGAAATTTGCTAGTTACTGCAGAGCTTGTAAACAATAGAGCTGAGTTTAAAGTGTGGAATAGCTGACTCCAAAACTCATGCTCTTGCCACTCCACCAACTGCCCGGAACTGACTCAATATTCCTTTACCCTTTTCTTAAAATAAGAGTCAGTCTTCAAATGGTAGAGAACATGCTAGACATTTTAAATAATATATATATATTATATAAATAATATATATATTGGATAAAATGTCTATATATATATATATTAGAGAACATGCTAGATATTATGTATATAATGTCTGATCACCAGTCTGATCACCAGAAAAGGTGTCTGGCACATAATCAGTTCTTAGTAAATATTAGTTGATTTCTTCTTTTTGTATTTCTCTCTCTCTTGCTTGCTTTCACTCTCTCTCCCTCTTTTTCGTCTCTCTTCCCTTGCTATGTGTTCTAGCATTTATCTCTAGGTTAAGAAAATGCCAAACCAATCTTAGAAATTCATGGATTTCCCCCTTCAGTGAGCCATTATCATCTCTCTGGCTGGCTAAATAAAGCTAACATTTAAGTCACAGAACAGGCCCCAAGGTAATAATGGAGACGTAGGACTTCACTGATCATCCACTAGTTTAAATTCTTAAGAAAAGGCTGTTTGGCCAAGAGCCCCACATTCCTCCTGTATGCCCACTTTTTGTCTAGAGAACTATCTGCCCAGCAGGTTTAGCAGACAGTAAATTTTTAAGCAGGAGCAAACTTGTCCAGGGCTGTCACCGCATCCTGGCTTCATCTACCCTAAGGAGGAGGTGTTAATAGCTTGTTCAAGCAGCTAACAGCAGACAGGCTCAGTATCTTCAGTTGGCTTTTTAATCTACTGGTTTCCTGGGGAAAGACTCTGCAAATGATCCAATCTAGCTTTCTACTTTCATTTGTTGCCACTTATTCCACATCTGCTCAGAGGGTAGTGAGCTCAAATACATACAATAGCTAAGCAGATAATATGAACGTGTACATCAGCTCAAGAGAATTAGTGAAGGGGACAACTATTACTTAGCTTTAGCAGATTGTGCTCAAGGGGAAAACTGGCCCTGCACTTCTATATCTTCCAATATTTCAAAAAGATTCCGAAATACAGACATATATGTGAAATCCACCATTCAAACATTTTTCAAATATTTTGAGATGAATGAGTGGCTGTGGAAACCTCTCTTAAGTCCTGCAATTGTCTGCAATCTGTGTTTTCTTATTCCTGTTATTTTCTTTGTGCTGTTCCTGCACCTAGAATGCTTGACCCTCTGGCTCCACCTACCCACACTCTAAGATGTTACCCCTAGGAAGGCTCTCCATGACTGTAACTGACCTTTCTCTCCTTTGAGTTTCCTTGACATGTTTTATGGACTTGAATCAATTACAATACTATGTAGTCTTTGAGTTTCTTGGCGTTTACTCACATTTTCATTCCTCTTGTTCTCATATCTCATATCTCTAGAAATAGCCCTCAATCAATGTCTCTTGAAAAATAAGAATGAATGAGTGAATAAACAAAAGGTAATTATGAACAATAAGCAAACAAAAAGGAAGTGTGGTGTGATAGAAAGAGCATGAACCTTGGAGACAAACTTTTGTCTTTGATTTTGAATTTTAAATCTGCCACTTATCAACTATATGATCTTAGAAATGCTACTCTTGTCTATAAAAGAAAGACAACAATCTCTATAATGCAAGGTTGTTGTGATGATTAAAGAAAATGAGATTCAGAGACTGGACAGATGCTTTCATTTCTCCTATTGCAGTGTTTCTCAAACACGTCTGATTATAAGAATCATTGAGCCACCTGTTATTAATCATCGTGATTCTAGGACCACCCAAGGCATGCTGAATCAACACCTCTAGAGGAATAGTCTAGATATTTGTATTTTTATAATCAGGAGAACTCAGAAAATAAAGCACACTCATTATTACTATTTCCAAATCTTTAATATTAGCTTTCTGGATGGCTCAAGGTATTTTAACCTGCGGAGGTTATCCTCACTGTTAATATCTATTATTTTAATGAAGCAAATCCTATTTTTCCCAGATCTGGCCGTAAGTCTGTACCAGTAGAAGCAGCCATTGAAGATTCATCAATAAGAGTCCTGTTTTGGAAATTAGTCATTCATTAGGATTCCACTAAAACGTTAGCTCCATAAGGGCTGGGATTTTGTCTGCTTGTTGCTACATCCCCCAGAGCTTAGAGCAGTGCCGAACACATAGATATTTGGTAAATGTTCTTTAAATTAGGATCAGATAACTCATCTCATAGCACATATGCTCCAAGAATAGCTCACATTTTGAATATCAAATTGTTTTTCCACCTCAACTCTTCCTCCCAAACACAACTGTGGTAGAACCGTGTAAAGGACACTTCAATGCTCAGCTCAAAACCTGACTAGCTGAAACTCTACCAGGACAGCTTATGGTTCTATCACTGTCTTTTATCTTCTATTTAGTCACTTCCTAGAATGTCCAAGCACATGCCTTCATGATCTGTCTCCAGGGATAAATAAAAAAGATGAAATACAAGTATTAATATGGTCACTCATTGTGGTAGCCCGCCAGAAATATTTTTGATAAAAAAGTAAGGAGTCCTGAATTTTTCTTCGTGAAAAATGCGAGGAAGTAGAAGGAGAGATGACTCATTGGTAAACCAGTTTAAACAATAACAACAACAACAACTGCAAATTAGGAAAATCAAACTACATAGAGTTGACAGTATATGGTGTTTTACACAGTCTAGGGGAGCAATACTGTGATAACCCATGGATTAAATCAGGAGTTACCTGTAATTTTGCAGTTTATCAAAAATAATTAGAGTAAAATGAGAATACCCTTTGTCAAATTAAGAGGTAAGATAAGGAATAGCTACCAGGTGGCCAAGACATGAGAAGCAATCAATAAACAATAACCAAATACATGGGTTAATATATAAATAAACAACAAGAACAACTGCTTTGGGATCAGGAAATACTGAGTGTGAACCTCAATAAGATAATGGGGAAATATAATTTAAGATTTCATAACCACTTGAAATAAAAGGACCTTTATTTATTTTTCAGTTTCAATATGGTTCTTTTGGTAGAATGGTCTTTTTTTTTTTTTTTTTTTTTTTTACTGTTTTTTACTTATGCTATTTAATAGAGTTATACACTGAGTGGCTTACTTTGACCCATCATATGTTAGCAGGCATACCATAAACAGAGGCTGGAAATATGCTTGCTTGATTTGCCTTGGCATCTTGTACTTCTCCTTCCCTCCATCAGAAAATCATTCCCTGGATAGCCCCTGGGCCCGGAATGAAACACCTCTTACATGAATCTGAAACACAGTATGAGGCAGAGTATTCCCTCTGCTAACTTTGTAGTCAACCAATAAACTAGTGAGAGATTCATAATTTTGCTGTAAACCACCAAGATTTTATGCAACATAATCACAGTAATACTTGATTACCATAGTCCCCATAAACCTGTTACTTTCGATGATGACTAGTATTGTTCAAAGTGAAGTTCACATCACCTGAATTGCCTCAGCCCCTTGCATTCATGGAACTTGGATTGTAGAAAACAGTTTCATTTATAGTATCTCTGGTGAAACCTTATGTAGCTGTTTGTGACAGACTGGGCAGTATGGGTACACAAACCAGTTGAAAACACTACACCTTAAGGACACTTGATAGTACTTTGAAACAAATGGTAAATAGAATTGGAGCCATATGGCATTATGCCTGATTATGGAAGCAATCTTTATTGGTTTGGAAAAAACAAATTAGCCTGCAGTGATTGAAAAAGCTCAAAATCTTAATGGTTTAACAAACCTCAGGTTTATTTTTTACTCATGCAAAATCCAGGTGGCCCTTCAAAGCAGTTATCCTCCACGTGGTGACTCAGTGATCCAGGCTAGTGGAGGCTCTGCCACCCTATAGTTGTGTCATCTGGAAGCACAATCTACATGGCCAATGTGGCAGGTAAAGGGAGTGCAGAAAGGTCTCCTATAGACAATTAAGTATTTTATTTCAGAAATAACCTACATCACTTCTCCTCATAGCCCATTGGTCAGATAGATAGCAGCTCCTATCTAACTAATAACAAGGCAGTAAAAAAGTATATTATCGTGTACCAGGAGGGGAATGACTCTTTATGTGAGTAAACACTGGAAATGTCAACCACAAAGTCATATTGTCTCTTTCATTAAATGGATAAGGTAATCAGTAAGTTGTCAATGTACAAACAGTAATTACTGTGTGGAAACCGTGTGATAATCTTTAGCTGATTGATTTCTGAACACAATTTCTAAAAAGTATCCTGGAGTATAACTAGTGGCACATATCTTTAAAGCCGATATAGTCTATTAACGTGAAAGATTCAAAAGTGCTCACTGGTACTCTGAGTAGTGGAAGCCCTCAAGAAATCCCTTTCTATACCTCTGCCTGGGGTAATGAACCTATCTAAAATAATTGGAATCCCACATCAAGAAGGGCATAACCTTTTGAGCCCTTTGGGGAGCAGAGCTGTGAAGGATATAAGGTAGAAGGACAGAGCATTTAAATCTCTCCACAGACCTAAATGGCTTTGGGGCAGATAAAACATAACCAAATTGCTCTGTAGCCATTCACCCGTTAGAAATTCTGTGCAACAGAGAACTGTGTTAAATTGAAATAAGACACCATGTAGACATGGAGTATTCCTAAGGGGGAGAAAAGCCAACTCAGCTCTAGAGGTCATGGTTGGCAGGAGGGGGCTGATGATGGGAATCTGTAGCCACGGTTCTCCACATGTGATCCAGGCAACATTTAGCTACTGTATAATGGGCTGGACTCTCCAATAAGACATCGGTGCCCGAAGTCCTGAAATTGTGAACTGGGCAAAATAACCACAGGGGTAATAAAACTATTTTATAGGTTAGGAAAATAGAAAATGGTGTTTTGAAATGAGTCATGCTATACAATTTGTAGATCCATAGAGGAATAAAAATTGGTAATAGTTGGGGGAGTTAATAAGAGAAAGTTAGATGAAAACAGTGCTTCGTGCCTTGGGTATGATTTTATTTACAACATCTCTATTGGGTGTAAAAAGTAAAATCTGTCTAGGAAGTAACGTTGTCTAGACATGACCCCCAGAAGTGTCATTTTGCTTTTATTCTTCCAAGCAATTGTGTCAAATTTGTAACTACCCCAAGCATCCACACCTCCTGTGTGTACCCTGCAGGACCACAGCTTCCATTTTCCCAGCTCAGTGCAGAGTCCTAGAGACCTGTTCATTGTGGCTTCTATAAAACTATCTCGTTTTGCTTTAAGGAACAGTGGGTGTCTTAGATGACATTGCTCTAGTGGTGAGAAAAGATTAGGTGATTCTAATATTGAGTTGAGAAACCATCTGTATCCACTCAAATGAAGTAATACATGCTTCTGTTGGCACTCTTGGGAGGCAATTCCCTTCAAGGCTATGGGGTCCCTAACTATTAGCACCACTATATTCCCTGAGGATAAATGGTATAACTCAGAGACTGCAGCGTTTGGGTCTCAAATTTTGCAGAGACTGCAAAATTTTTAAAAGCTAGGAGTGTCTAGGAGTGTTATTCTTGAATATAACATTTTGAGGTTAATTAGAACTTGGCTCATTTGCAAGTCATCTTACATCAAGTGAAAAATACATGAACCCAATACTTTATATGCTATATGTATATTACATACATATATGCTACATGTATGTGTGTATGTGTACATATGCATATGTGTGCATGTCTATGTGTGTGTATTTGAGTGTGTGTGCATATACATATGTATATATATGTATATATATATACATATAAAAATATAAAAATTATAAGCAGTTGAAAACTTATGAATGCGGATCTCTAAACCGCTGGAGTACAACTCTCCATGCCTGGCAACTTGGCCATTTCTAAGTTGACTGTTGTTATTTTAGTGGTCCTAAGCTGCCAGAAAACATCAATTGTCTTCTTTAGTTTACCATGGATTCTGGACAGATAGAAGGATTTCTATGCCTTGAAGAGTTGAAAAGTACTATACTCACCTTTTTTCCAATTAGTAAGAAAAATTAAGTGCTAAAGTGTGTCAGATACTCTTGAAAATCCTTCCATGCAAGGCATTTTCATGGTTGCAAACATTCCTTTATCTGTGGATAAAAACAGACTTGATGTACTTTTGCCTGGGGAACACAGACCATAAAATGTGAGCCATTCGAGTCTCAAGGGATAATTTATATATGTCACAATAAAGGTAGAGGATACATATTGAGAAATTCTGCAGTCTTTTTGTCTTACATCATGACATGATATATTTCATGCTTACTACTTTGTCATCTTCCTATTAGTTAAGAGGAGAAACATGACCTACTTTGTAATATTTCCATTAGAAAAGAGAGGAAACCTAACTAATAGAGACCCACATAAAAATGGAAAATTAATACTTGAATAACTGGCTTGAATAGCTGGATATGGCTACTGTCAGACATGTTGAGGGGGTAAAAAAAATTAAAGAATGCACCCCAGAGGCGATCCAAAAAGCCACAGCACATACATCCATATTTTTGTGTGTGTGTGTGTGTGTGTGTGTGTGTGTGTGTGTGTGTGTATGTGTATTGACTGTGTTTTCTTGGGTAACAAATAAAAACGTTTTGTTAAAGAAACTATTTTGCCTTATGTGCATCTCTTGGAGTTCAGCCACATTCACTCACTGCCCTTAAAAAGAACCCAGCACATCTTTGCTAATTTCTGAAATATTACAGCCCCCCTGGTGTTCACTGGGTTCTTGTAGCTCTGCTTCTCACGTCTTTCTCTTATTATTTTCATGTAAATTATTTATCTCATTCCCATCTTACTTACTTCTTGTAGATTTTTCATTCTTCCTTTTATTAAATTATCCAGACCAGACATTTTTTTTTTCTTGAAGTAGTATTAACACAAAGGGATTTGGGGTGGTGAAGGAACTTAAGTCACAGCATGGCAAGTTAAAATGAAATGTGACAGTAAAATGTTTTAATTTTGGGGGGGTTCATCACTTTCTCACTTTTTATTTCTGTCTTATGCTTTCTTTTCAGTGAGGAAGAGACATGTAATTTATCCATCGTCCTCAAACCACAATATAAATTCTGCATAAATTTAACATTTGAGGTAATCAAAGCCCCTTGGCCAATATACCATCATCTACATTTTCTCATTGGTTACCTTGTCCTCAGGCTCAAAAGCCTCTGAGTTCTCTCCTAAGACCTGATCCCCAACAACGTGTGTCTGTGCACATACATGTACACACAACTCTCTTTCTCCTTTCTCCTCACCTGATACCTAGTCCCCTTTATTTATTTTCTTGGGTTTACCCAGGAATCTCAAAATCCTCATTTTTTAAATGCAGAGTAGTTAAGCTCTCTTTTCATCTCACCCCAGCCAATCCACTTTATATTCCTAATCAAAGCAACTGGTGGAATTAAAGGGGAAAGCCATTACTTGAAAGAGAAATAATCACCCTATTTTAGAAGCAGTTCCAGGCAGTCCTGGCTTTACAGAGTGGGAATGATCAACCATGAACCTCCTGAGGGAAGGGAATGTTTTTGTTGAGTTCATTGCTATAACCCTAACTGCTAGAACTCTGCCTGGCTCATAGTAAGCATTCAATAAATCTTTGCTGAAAAAAAAAAATACCAGTGTGAGGGGCTTGTTCTTTGCACTTTAAAATAAAGGGCTAGAAGAATGCAAAGATTATATTGTAGAAAGATTATGTGGGATACTAATGGAATTTCCAGTCTGGCTGATACTGCATCATGGAGATATTTCTGGGGAAACTGAGCCTTCTTTGACCTTCTGAGATACTAGAGTGCTACTATCACTTAGCATACACAACTGCAATCTCCTAGTCTCTGAAACTATCCTTTAATAGAGTGAATCAGCACTTTTAACTACTTTGCCAGAGTGAAGGCAGCCAAGACCTTCCTTGGCTCCCTCTTCAGGGTCTGTGCCTACATTTTCCCCTTGGCCTTCGACATGCTTTTTTCTTCCCAACCACACTCCTCCACACACCCTGCACACACCTGAGCATACATACAACACACACGTACACTCACACTTTGCCAAACTCCTAGTCATTCTTAATACCTGTATTTTAATAGCTCAGCATTGTTTCCTCACCAATAGTTTATTCGTTCCTATCCTGACTAGGGAAGTCTTCCTATTAGATCATTCTTAGCAATGCACACTTCTTAGTACAGATAACTATGTATTTGTGATGTGATTTGATAAATACTCATCCCCCCACCCCTCTCATGAGTATAAGCTTACCATACTGCTAGGTAATTAGTAGAATCTCAAAAATTATCCAGAGAATGAGCCAATATGAGACTCCTTAAATGTTATTCTGAGTGAATAATAAATGCTGTTATTTTGAGTGAATGCTGTTATTCTGAGTGAATAATTATCTAGCAGTAAGGCTGACCTTAAAATTGTGAATTAGACTGGTAGGCCAAGATGATAAAACAGCAGCCAGGAAGATGGCAAAGACAACTCAAGAGGAAAACTTTTCACCATGTGCCTCCCTCGCTAATCACAAGCACCATTCACAGTTGAAAATGAGTTTGTCATATTTTCATTATCCAGTCTATCATTGATGGGCATTTGGGTTGGTTCCAAGTCTTTGCTATTGTGAACAGTGCTGCAATAAACATGTGTGTGCATGTGTCTTAATAGAAGAATGATTTATAATCCTTTGGGTATACATCTAGTAATGGGATTGGTGGGTCAAATGGTATTTCTGGTCCTAGACCCTTGAGGAAGCGCCATACTGTCTTCCACAATAGTTGAACTAGTTTACACTCCCACCAACAGTGTAAAAGCATTCCATAAAATATTATGCAGCCATAAAAAGGATGAGTTCATGTCCTTTGCAGGGACATGGATGAAGCTGGAAATCATCATTCTCAGCAAACTAACACAGGAACAGAAAACCAAATACTGCATGTTCTCACTCAGAGAGTTGAACAATGGGAACACTTGGACACAGGGAGGGGAACACCACACAATGAAGCCTGTTGGTGGATAGGGGGCTAGGGGGCTAGGGGAGGGATAGCATTAGGAGAAATACCTAATATAGATGACAGGTTGTTGGGTCAGCAAACACCATGGCACATGTACATCTATGTAACGAACCTGCACGTTCTGTACATGTATCCCAGAACTTAAAGCATAATAAAAAAGAAAAAGAAAGAAAGAAAGAAAAGAAAATGAGTTTGGCTGAGAACTATTGATTTTCTCTTTGCTCCACTTTGGGTTTTGCGCTGAGAGTCCTGCTTTCGAGAAGTGGAACACCTTATCCTTATTTCACGTGGCCTTGGTTTGCCTCCAGCTCAAACGTGCCTGCCTTGTCATCAGATTTAATTAAAGGGCACAACAACAACAGAAGCAGGATAGTTGAGAGACCTTGCTTGTTCTATAAAACAGAACATTAACAGGGGATTTTCAAAAGGCAAATGAGCAGAGCAAAGATCCCCGAGGCAATCATTCTGCTTGGCAGTGGTGGAGGAGGCTATACAGGTCTTTGTTCCCCCCGCCTAGGATGCAGGCAGTGCAGGAGGAAGGACAGATCTGCCACTGAGGCCTGAGAGGGTATGGTCAGGGGTGCTGCAAGACAGAATCAGAGATAGGGCTCTGCACAGTCAGACCCAATCTGAGATGGCAGCTGAAGGTGGTCAATCAGAAGGTGGTTGTTTCCAGAGCCCCCTGCTCAGGTCCTTGGCCCTGGGTGAATGACATCTTGTCACTGAGGGCAGCTGGTGATGGATTATCAAAGCAGTAGAAGGTGACAGTGGAGGTGAACAAGAGTGAGGTTTCCATAACAGGTAGAAGGTAGGCAATGATCGTGACGAAGGGCTACCTTTCAGCAGATGTTTGGTCTCCTGCATGATTTATAGCAGACTCTTCCCGTCCCAAGTCATAGTCTTCTCTTCCTCAGCTCCTCAGCATTCTCTTCTCCAAACTCAGCCCACATACTTTCTCTTCTTCTTTTCCTTATTCTGGTTCAGCATCACATCTTCAAACAAATCCTCCTTATTATAAGAAAATCTACCTGTGGAGTGGGGGGAGAAAAATAGGGAGCAAAGTCAAAACCTTTGGTAATGGTTAGGGCAGAGGAGAGGATAGGGAAACTAAGGATTTCCATCCCATAGCTCAGGATACCCTCTAAGAAATAACTTTTAGGGCCAGGTGTGATGGCTCACCCATGAAATCCCAGCACTTTGGGGAGGCTGAGGCAGGAGGATTGCTTGAGGCCAGGAGTTGGGGACCATCTCTATTTAAAAAACATTTTAAAAATTAGCTGGGTGTGGCCACTTGCGCCTGTATGCCCAGCTACTTGGGAGGTTAATGTAGGAGGATTGCTTAAGCTCACAAGTTTGAGGCTGCAGTGAGCCAAGTTTGCAGCATGCACTCCCGCCTGGGCTATAAAGTGAGACCCTATCTCAAAAAAAAAAAACAAACAAAAAAAAAAAAACAAACGAACACACACACATACACACAGAGTAATACCAATATTTTATTCATTTATTTATTCACCCTTTTTAAATCTAAAGAAACAGGTTTATTAAGTGGGAAATACAGAATTTGAAAGCTGGTCTGTCTGATTCCAAAATCTGTAATCTTTTATTTTTTATGTTTTCACATTTTATGTTAGTTTCAGGGTTAGATGTGCAGGTTTGTTCCAAAGATGTATTGCTCGATGCTGAGGTTTGGAGTGCAAAAGAATCTGTCACCTAGGTAGTGCACATTGTACCCAATAGGTAGCTTTTCAACCCTTGTTCTTTCCTCCCTCTCCCACCTATTGTCCCCAGTGTCTATTGTTGCCATCTTTATGTTCATGCCTATCCAGTGTTTAGCTCCCATTTATAAGTGAGAACATGCAGTATCTGGTTTTCTGTTTCTGTGTTGGTTTGCTTAGGATAGTAGCTTCTAGCTGCATCCATGTTGCTGCAAAAGACATGTTTTCATTCTTTTTTATGGCTGTGTAGTATTCCACGGTGTACATGTACCACATTTTAAGAAACTCATATATTTTAAAAGAGGTAGGAGTTTCTTCCATCTCTCCAAATTTTTATTTGAAAAAATTCCAACCCTAAGAATCTGAAATAATATTATAGTGAATACACTTATAGCCCTCATCTAAATTCACAATTGCTAACATTTTGTCACATGTATTATCTGTATATTTATGTGTATACACAAACACAGGGGATTTTTTTTTGAACCACTTACAAACAGTTTTCAGACATTTATGATCTTTCAACCCTAAATGCTTTAGAATATATCTCTAAAGGACAGAAACCTTGTCCTATGTAACTATACTACCATCATATCCAAAAATTTTAACACAGATGTAATAGCTGCCTCACATGTAGCCCATATTCAAATTTCCCCCAAGTGTTCTCCAAATGTCTTTCATAGCTCTTTTTAAAATCCAGGATATGATTAAATGTATATTATTTTATTCTCCTTTAAAATACAATCACCCCTTACTTTACTCATGCATGTATTCATGAATATATGTTACCTATATTCTCCTTTAAAATACAATCACGCCTTCTTTACTCATGCATGTATTCATAATATATGTTACCTATATTCTCCTTTAAAATACAATCACGCCTTACTTTACTCATGCATGTATTCATGAATATATGTTACCTATCTATCGTCTTTTGTGTTGTTGGAAGTTTTTGAGAATCTGGACTACTTGTCCTCCAGAATGTCCTCAAATTTTGGATTTTTCTGTTGCTTCATGACAAGATTCAAGTTAAGCATTTTTGGCAAGGTATTGTGCAATTGACATTCAATCAGATCATGAGGTATATAGTGTCAGTTTATACCATTATTGGCATTGCTAAATATAATCACTTGGTAAAGGTGGTGGCCACCAGGTGTGTCTACTATAAAAGCTCTCTCTTCTGTCATTAAGAAGGGACTTGTGAAATGATAGTTTGAAATCCCTTTATAGTCTGCTTTTCAAGAAACTTGACCCCGTGGTTCCAACTTCTGTTATTGACCCTTTGCTGAATGAATTGTTTGATAATGATAAAATGGAAATTTTCTGTTTTTATTATTCCTCCTCTAATTCTGTTACATATTAGCTGGTACTTTGTGAAAAACTTGTTTTTTCTTTTTGAAGGGGGTGTGTATTGTGTGTGTGTGTGTGTGTGTGTGTGTGGTGCATATTGTGATTTAAAGACAAGACCCAAAAGTGTATGTGAATAAATCCCACAGTACTGACCATATCCATCTTAAAATGCTCCATATGTGGTTACATGCTTTCTTTTATGAATAGTCTTTGATGTGGATCTCAAACCTTCCAAGATCTCTGAATGAACCAATTCCACAAGTGTATGCTTCTTCCTGGCTCTCTGAGCACAAGAACATCAGCAATATTGTATGAGGAACTCAGGTAATGTACATAGGAGTCCAAAAAGGGAATACTCTTGTAAACTATACACATAAGAAGTCCTTGTTAGGGGATGAGGTTAACCCACTTGAGGATGAAAACAGGGAAGGAAATAGTTGGGGCCAGGTTGGAATAGTGTAGTTATGGGGACGCCTTACAAACTGTCAAGTTGATAAAATATAACTCTTAGAGCACAGACTGAGTAGAACAAGAAAAATAAAGAGAAATATTAATAAACAAGAAATGGAAGTGTGAAGGTATATCAGAGACAGGTAGGAAAGGGAGTTTCCTTGTTTACTTCAGAACTCTCTGAATCTATAGTGGATTTAACACAGATTCACCTCCCCTCAGCAGGGAGCATGGTGGCCTCTCTGTATGGGAGACCAGACTGGCTTAATGGAACCAAATGTCTGAGTGGGGCAGCCACGGTCGTAGGAAATGCGGTCCACGACACTCTTGCACCTCCTTGCCTGGTCTCTGTGGCTCATTTCCTGTGGCTGCTGGTCTCATGCGGCATCAGCGACAAAGCTGACATGTAATCTCTCAATTTGTACCTGGCAAGGGAGTTCCTGCAGAGATTAAAGAGGGGGGAGGTGAGTGAGTGCACGTGTGGGTGGGGGGGGCACAGCAAAGAGGCGAGGGGGAGACAAGTGTGTTTAAATCGGTGGAACAATCACTACCAGGCCGGAGCAATTTTGAGATTAGGACTTTTGGTTCTACTTTTTTTTTACTTTTTTATAAAAAGAAACGATCTCTCTCTGATGAAAAAGTCATGCTGCTCCTATTGTAATCTCACCTCCACTCACACAGTTTCATGCTGTTTCATTTCTGAACCACTTTGTTCATCTCCTTCGTTTGTTTCCTTCAAGAGGAGTTTTAGCTCCCAACCCCAGCCAGTACCTTGCTTAAATTACTTTAATCTCCAAGTGTTTCTCATATTGATTTTAAACAGTTAAGCTGCCAATCAACTTCTCTCCTTGTGCAGCGGCCGAGGGCAGACAGATTAAAACAACAAACAAATAAGGCTGGAGCTAGGAAGTTGGTTAGAATTTCCAGATGAGTGTCAGCAGCTCCTCTGTCCCCATCCTACCACAGAGGTGCAAGATTATTATGAAGAGACTAGGCCTAGCTTTGTAATGTTAGTAATAGCCAGCATTTAATGAACAGGTGCTCTGTGCCAGGAATCATTCTAAATACTGTATTCATTTGACTCATTTAATCTTTGCAACAATCCTATAAGGTAAGTACTATCATTATTTTAACAGAAGGGGAAACTGAGGCATGGGAAGATTAATGACTTGTCCAAGATCACACAGCTAGTAAATGGCTGAGCAGGAGTCCAGAGTCAGTGTGGCTCCAGAATATGAAATAACAACAAACAGGCTCTAAGAACCCTTTCGTATTGTTATAAGTTTCTACCCAGCTGTAGCATAACACAGAGTGAAGCAGGAATATCATCTTCCAGGAATACAGAGAGAGTTATACCTCTGTGGTCAAAACAGAGGTGAAAGGTCATATGTCCTTTAATCCAATAAACATTCATCAAGCCCCAATTCAGTAAAAGCATTAAGTTTGAGCTTGGGATTATAAAGACAGCTAAGATGTAATTACAGCTTAAAGAAACCTCAAAGTCTAACAGATTCTAATCACAGATAATTGGTCTATGAGGGAAGTTGATGGTGGCACAGGAAGATTAGGCAGGCGTGTGATTAAGCAGTTCTTCATCCCTCAACTCATGGCTCAAACCTCACCTCTTCCAGGAAGCCTTCCCTAACCACCTTCTGCTGCTTCCTTCTTATTTTATCACTCACTGTTGAACACTGCAACCATTGGAGCACATGTTTGCCTCTTCCACTAGATCAGGGTCTTGCAGATGGTATCCTGAGTGTCAAATCTAGCTCACTGCCTTGTCATAAATAAAGTTTTATTGGAACACGCCACAGTCACTTGTTTATATATTGTTTATGACTGCTCTTGAGCTATAACAGTGGAATTGAACAGTTGCCTGGGAGACTCTGTGGCCTGTGAAGCCTAAACTATTTGCTATCTCTCTCTTTTTAGAAAAAGTTTGCTGACTCCTATAGTAGACTATGAGCTTTGTTAGGGCAGAGAGCTTGGCCTTCAATTCTGAATCTGCGGTAGCCAGCATCACAGGAGTAGGGTCATTTTGGGTAAAGCTAACATCTGCCATCATTGCAACAGCATCATTTAAGCTTGGCCTGGGGTAGATTCTTAAAATGACAGGTTACTGCTAGACAGAGAAGCAGAGGGGATGCTGGAACTCCTACCCAGCTCTTCTGTTTCCCAGTTCAGTGATGGGTGATTTAGCAAACAATTGCAGGTCTGCTGAAAGCACTCTGCAAAGAACTAACACACATAAGGAAGAGAGGCTTGGGGGCAGGCAGAAAGAATCAAGTGGAGACAATGGAAAAATAGACAACATGTGGGATGACTTGCTACTTTAATTTTCCTAGGAGATGACATAACTTCTATGACAGGTAGGTTATTTTGGTTCTTCATTAGGACTCTTACTAATATGGTGTTGGAAGTCTCTGAATGCACTTGCTGTGTTAGGGATTGTAAAGTGGTGTGCATAATATCACATCAATCTTGGGAGGGACAGAACAGGAGCTGGCATGAGGGTGGGCAAGATTGGACGGTGGGTAGAAATTACCTGCACAATTTCTGTGCTCTGAGCTGGTAATAAGCCCAGGGTATTTGAATGAACACTCCATCCAAGCAATTGCTGGCAAGAGGGTCGTCTGTCTTGAAAGAGAACACTTTTGCCTGAACTGCAGCACCATGAAAGAGCTCAGCTGTTCTGAACACTACTGGTGACTTGGCCAGCAATTTCCCCCCCCACCAAATGTTGTGCTGGGAACAGTGCACAGTTGTCAATAGACTGGCTGCAACCTGCAGAGAGGCCTAGGAGTCAGGAGCCAGAGGTAAACCTGCTGGAAAGGGGTGACCGGTGATCCCTAATTTAAGTGACTAAGAAATTTCCAGAGAGACGCAGGCTGAGCATTGTGTTGAAGATCCTTGAAGATCTTGCTACATTGGGTTGCTTTTCAACTTGAATCACAGGGCCATGAATGCTGTCAGAATCTTTGTTTTCCCTGACTTGTGGGACAGCTGAGAATCAGTCTCCTTGACATGGATTAGGAGTCATTGGAACGTCTGGCTTAAAGAGCTGTTAAAGGTCATGAAGTTCCACCTCTTAACTGACTGTTAAAATTCAATTAGGAAGCTGTGATTGATAGTGAACAGCTTTATTTGAACACCTCCTTTCTTGAAGAACTGAGATCTTCCCAATGTATACCATAATATCTTGAAACAATTTAACTATTAGAAAGTTGTAGACAATCTGCTTCATATTGTACCAATAGCTGTCTCCTCCATGTCACAGAATGAACCTAATCTTGCTTTCACATAATACGTCTTATGTATTTGCAGATGGCTTCCTTTCTCCCCCCTACCACCCACATCCTGAGTATTCTTTTCTCTAGGTTATATAATCCCATTTCCTTCAAAGTTTCCCATAGACATGGTTTTGATTTCACTCGCAATTTTAATAGAATTTTTTGAAACATGCTTCAACCTGTCTTTAGCCTTCTTTTAGCTGCTATCCAGAATGAATGCAGTGATTCAATGCCCCCTTCCTCCTGCTAAATGTGCTTCTCTCACAAAGCAATATGCATTGAGGGAGGATGACTCTCAGATATCAAAAATAATCAGTTCTCAAAGAAAAGCCCTCAAACTCTTAATATAGATTTAAGCCTAAGATTTAAACAAGCATTTAATGGGGGATTTTAGCCACTACGAATCCCCCGCCCTATTTCAGAAGCATTCAGCTGGTGTAGATTCGACCTTTTTTGTTGTTGCTGCTGCTTTTGTTAGATTTGTAAAAATTTGTTCATTACTTTTTAACTTTTTTAAGAAGCTGTTCTGGAGAAAAACAAAAAAGTAATATGAATGGTTGTAGTGAAGATGATCATCCCTCAGCCATGCTCTGCTAACACACCATTCACCTTCAATCCAACCCCTTCTCAGTTAATACAATACTTTGAAAATGAAGAGCTAATTTTCTTGAGCTAAAACCCATTGAGCTTGTGTTTTATCTTTTTCTTTATAAATTTGGCAAGAGATTTTACTCTCATAGCTAGTCAAGTGATTCCCAACCATTTTATGGACAAAAGACATGACATTTTACATGGGCCAGAACTTTTTTGAAAGAGCCAAGCTGTAGGAAGTCAGCAAGAGAGGAATCCAAAAAAAAAATCATAAAACCAAGACTCTCATTTCGTGGGTAAGGAGAAGGTAAGTGGTGGGCACAGCTGACCCGGGACTGGGTAGGAACGTGAACCAAGGCTTTCTAATGGTCGTCAGTTAACTTCTGCAGAAATTGAGGTCTCACTAAAATTCCTTTTTACTTTCATAGGATGGAAATATTAGAAACACAATAATTGAAAATGTGACAATTTCTATACCATTTATATTTCCTTTTCTTCCCCTTTTACCTTTCCCTTGGCTTTTAACATAAAATTCTCCTTGAAAATGTCAGTCTGTCTCAGCTACACTGAGGAGCTATAAGGAAGGGGATAATGATCCAACATGGGATTACACTATCAGAGAGGAGATGAGTATTACAGGGGGCCTGTAGTGATGGTAGGAGCATCCTGGAATGGGCACATGAGGCCTTGAGGCATCAGTGTGCTGAATGTAGCCTGTCCCTCTGCACACCACAGCCCCAGGGGACAAGAGTGGCCGAGAAATCCTGCAGAAACCACAGCTAGCTCAGGACAGCTCCAAAGTCTCCCATTTTTATCCTAATATTTTATGTGAATTGTAGGCTGTACTCCATAATACCACAAGCCACAAAATCTAAAATGCGTTATTGTCATAAGACACATCATTATTTTATTTACCACTAAGAAAGAAAAAAAAGGCTGCAAGTTAAACTGTGGCACAGCATTGATTGTAAAATGTATTCTAAGTTCAAAGATGTTAAGACACAAATGTCTGAGAATCAATAAAATATTGGATATTGTCTAGATTTAATATAAAAACATCATTTTACTCTTCCGCTTCCAATCTTTAAACAGTTTATTACAAAAAGTTGTGCCATATTTCTCCTTTGGCTTTGTGTGGGATGTGGAGGGACATTACCACAAACCCCCTGAGTTTTTGTATCCCCATTTAAGTAGCAGTAATTACACCTTTCCTGGTGTCAGAGGTAGGAAGCATCTTTGGGGGTGACGGGCAAAGGGAAGGATTCTGGGATCTTTTTTTCAGTTAAAACCCTAAATACCTAAGATAACTGAAAAACATTTATTCAAAGAAAATCTTGTACATACATGTAGAAAAAAGTGGAAGCCAAACATTCAACAGCTGATGAATGGATAAATAAAATGTGTCATAGTCCTACAATAAAATAATATTTAGATACCAAAGGCTATAAAGTACTGATGCATGCCACAACATGGATGAACTTTGAAAACATTGTGGTAAGTGAAAGAAGCCAGTCATAAAAGGTTGTATGTTATGATTCAATTTATATAAAATGTCCAGAATAGGTAAATCTATAGAGGTAGCAGGATTAGTGGTTTTCAGGAGCTGGTGAAAGTCAGGAATGGGAATAACCATTTTAATATGGGATTTGTCTTTTGGGTGATGAAAATGTTCTCCAGTTAGATACTGGTGATTATTGTACAACATTGTGAATATACTAAACATCACTAAATCGTAAATTTTAAAATGTTTAAAAAGTCAATTTTGTTATGTTAATTTTATCTCAATTAAAAATGGTTAAAAAAAAACCCTACTCAAAGAGTGTTGTTTTGTTTGTAGTTTCTCCAGTTAAAAGCAGAAGCAACTCTGTTGGAAATCGGATGGGGAAGATGCTTAGCACAGCCTACTTAGTTCTCCCTTCCTCTTACTCCAAAGAGTGACCTCTGAGGTTCTTCTGTAGAAGCCTGGGGCTCTGGACAGCCAGTTTGAAACTCACTTTTTAAAAACTCTTCTGACAAAGTGGACTCTCCCTTTGTCCCATCTCCCTTGGTGTATGGTATATGGTAAGACCCTGAATCCCTTTCTTCCGGGAACCATTTCCCTGAGCAATGAAGGGAGTACATTGCTCCAAGCCCTCTCCTTCCTTCTCTGGCTCTTCTAGGTACTTTAGATTCAAACTGCTTCTGCACTGGCACCACGTTCCTTACACATTCTGGAGCCAAGTTTTTATACCGCCCACATCCACCGTGAAAGGCCAGCCACAAAGACAACAGAAAAGCATTATGCTCTGCTAAAAAGAATTTTTTTCCCAACCTTGAACGCCCTCTGGAATGTGGCACATGAACACACACATTGCACATAGACACATAAGGTATGTGGGTTGCTCTGTCACAGGTGCTGCTTTGGTCAGTAATGTCCAGTTTGGTCTGTCTCAAGCCCATCATGTCTTGAGAGTTGCTCATAACAGACTCACTTGGTCTTTCCGTGTTGGGACTCTGTCTTTTTTCCATGCTGATTTACCTGTCCCACCCCCTACCTCCACAGTCCCTGGTTTATGGCTGATACTAATGCCTCTGGCTCTGATCCAGGTTGTTCTGTGTCTCATGTCTGCTCTTCGTGTAGCCTTTCCTCCTGGAAATTCACTCTGTTGGCTCTGGAGAGTGGCATGGACAAGGGCAGCCAGGAGCGTCAAGCTTCACCTATGCTAAGTTACCAAGAAGCCTACAATAGTGTTTCCTGCTTCTCTCCTTATGCTATTTTCCCTACTTGATATACCCTTTCCTTCTCTTTTTCATGACTAACTCACTCATGTTTTAAAGCTCAGCTCAGATTCAGAAAATGAGGCCTGAGCATATACAAAAGGATGTACCTCCCATTCCACACACATGATCATGGTAGATAAAGTATCATAAAAGTAAACGATGCACAGCTAATCTGGAAGCATAGAAAGGAAGATCTTCATTAACTGAACATAGTGGTGTGCACCTGTAGTCTCAGCTACTTGGAAAGCTGAAGTGGGAGGATTGCTTGAGCCCAGGAGTTTGAGGCTGCAGTGAGCTATGATTGCACCAGGGTGACAGAGCAAGACTTGACTCAAAAACAACAAAACAAAATCAAAGGAAAGGGAGAGTAGAAATGCCAGCATTGAAGGCAAACCTTAAGTGAGGTTTGATTCAAAACCTGTCACAGAAGAGGGGAAAAGATTGTGGATTAATCTCAGTCATTTTTACCTGGGGAAACTGGAACCCTGAACAAAGAAGGATGTCTGAAAGAATAGCCAAGCTATTCAATGGGGACTCTACCACCAGCCCCCAACTTCCAGAACCATAAGTTGAACCCTGTGAGTCACAAGAATCCTTGGCCTAAGCCAAATATACTTGTGAATTTCAAGCTCACATAACCTTTGGGATGTTAAGTCTCCAAGATGAAACATTAATAATAAAAATATTAGGTTTGTGAAATCTGTAGGAATGCTTCTATAATGTAGAACATAAAATACAACTATAAACCTTCACTGAAGTGACAGGTTAAAATTAAGCATCACACAAAGAACAAACCACAATGGAGAATCAGTATATGAAGCAAGTTGAAGAACCAATGCTTTATGAATTGGATAACTGTAAAATCCAAAAGATGTTGTAAGTATGTTTAAAATGGTAAAAGAGACAGATGGAGGTAAAATATTAGTTGAGAACAACATAATATGCAGAAATATTAGAAGTATTTTAAAAAATAAATAGAAACTAGAAATTAATGGAGTTGTAGACATTAAAAACCATGGATGGACAATACAGCCAAATAGATGAGAAGATAATTCATGAACTGGAATATAGCTCTGAAGAAATCACCCAGAATGAACTTCAATGATATAAACAGATGAAAGATAAAATTATACCTAGAGGATAACATAAAGATACCTAGCATGCACCTATTAGACAGAACGTTATTCCAGGGGAGAGTGATGTTCGTAAAGAAATAGACCTTTTTTTTTCCAGTTTTAAAAAATGGATCAAAACAACTTACATATTTCTGGCAAAACAAATAAACCCAAGTTCATACCCAAGATATCTTATATCAATAAGATAGGATATCAAAGACAAATTCTTAAAAGGTACGAGAAAAGAAAGTGAGATCACCAACAAAGGGATGACTATTAGCCTGATGATTGTCAACCTAACATTTTATACCCAGGTTAAACCGTTATTTGAAAGTAAAATTTACACGAAAACATTTGCAGACAGGAAGCAGACTTGTTAACTCACTGGCCTCGTCAAAAGGACTATAAAGGATGAACTGAAGTAAAAAGGAAACTGAATGTAAACAGAGACAATATTAAGTAAATATTATTAAATTAAGTACAGGTAATGCTAAATAAGTATAAACTTCAAATGTATGCATAAATGTGTGTGTATATACCCATATGTACATACACTAATGGAAAAGTTAAAAAAGAGTAGAAATAAAATACTTTCCAATTACATAGAGGATACAAAAAGGGATTTCATAGTTAGAGGGTCCTATGCACCTCATGGTATTCACATAGAAAATAGAAATGCAGATTAATTTTAAACCTTATTAAATATAGCATGCATGTTAAAATTGAAGAGTATTCTCTAAATTAATCCAAATGGAATGTATAACTCACAATTAAAAATGAGGAAATAAAGATAACTTTATCAATCTAGTAAGAGGCAGAGAAGAAGGCAAAAAGAAGCCAAAATAAGGCACAGTAATAGAATGCAACCTGGCAATGGAAATGAATGTCTAAATGTGTGTATTGATGTGGATAGGTCACAAAAACATAATAATCAGAGTAAAATAGAAAGTTGACAAAGTTTATGTATGGTTTAACTTATATAAGTCTGCTAACACATGAAAACATGCCATATTCATGGATATGTACAAATACATAAACATGATTGTGAAGTGCTAACACCATTACCAGGGTAGAAATTAGTTCCAAAGATTAAAAAAGAAAAGTATAGAATTAAAAAGAGCAGCAAAAATATTTTCTACCATATTTATAATCTTTAATTCTGTGTAAGCTTTGAGGCATCTGTGAAAAATGTTGACATTAGTTAAATCTAGTTAGGGAATATGTGAATGTTTTATTATATTGTATTATCCTGATACTTTTCTATAAAATTGAAATGTACCTAGAAAGAAGATTCTAATTTGGATGACTCTTACCTCTAAACAGTGTCTGAAACCTCTTTTCTGTCTCATAGCACCATACACTTACCTTTGGACAGTGCCTATCACATGATGGCTTAGGTGGTATTTTTGGGAAGCAAAGCCTGAGACAGGCGTTTGAGTCCATTATAGAGGGAAAGTTCTTCAGTATAAACTTGTAATGGAGGAGGTGAAGTCAGTTAAGAAAGGAGAAAGAGCCAATCACTGACATGATCTGAGGCACAGCCTTGCCTTGGCTTGATCCACAGGGACAAGACTGTGGAGCAAAAACCACAGCACAGGGTTTTCTCTTCTGAAATAAGATGTCTGCTTTTTGTTTATCAGTATCCATTTGGCTGTGGGCTGCCCCCTAGTGGAGCTGGTTGGGTCTGAGAAGCCCAGCACAGTTCTCCCAAGAAAGGTGTGGAGGCAGCTGTGAACACAAAACAGCAGCCAGCACTCAGAACAGTTAGACCTTTGATGCATGGACCCTGCAGAGGCCATCTGGGTAGGGCAATAATCAATTTCTACCACACCTGTATCATCCTTATACATCCATGTACCTCGCTAATGCACTTTCTCTACTCTTCTAGTCCCCAAGTTCCTTAAATAGAAGCCAGATAGAACAAATCAGAGTTGTTAGATCCTACTCAGCTTTTTTACCTCCAGGAGTAGCACAGTGTTTCATACAGGATAATCTACATATTTAATGACCTGAAATAACCTGGAAGAAAAGGACCCCGTAATAATAAAAAGGGAATATCAATAGGAAAAAGGCCTAACGTCTATTTTTACTTCTGCATTCCTGAGGTCGTTGGTGGAAGGCTGATTTTTTTTTTTCCTAAATTTGTTTCTTATTCTTAAAATTGACATATAAAATGGTATGTATTTATAGGTACAACGTGATGTTTTGAGATATTTCTTATCAGGGAAATGTAAATCAAAACCACAATAACATGTCACCTCACTCCTGTTATAATGCCTCTTATCAAAAAGACAAAAGATCCCCATGTTGGTGAGGATGTGGGAAAAAGGGAACCCTTGTACACTGTTGGTGACAATGTAAATTATTATAGCCACTATGGAAAACACAATGGAGACTTCTCTTGAAAATAGAACTACCATATGATCCAGCAATCCCACTACCAGGTGTTTATCCAAAGCAAAGGAAATCAGCATGTTGAAGAGATCTTTGTACTTCCACATTTATTGAAGCATTGTGCACAATAGCAAAGATATGGAAGCAACCTAATTGTTCATCAAAAGAGTAGCTAAAAAACGTAGCATCTATATGCAACAGAATACTAACTTGTTGACAACTCGATAAAGATATGCGCATGCATGCATCCACTCATCAAGCAATTATTAGCACCTACTATGTACCAGGCAATGCAGTTTAAAAGCTGAACACATTGGCTGTGTGTGGTGGCTCACGCCTGCAATCCCAGCACTTTGGGAGGCCAAGGCAGGAGGATGATGAGGTAAAGAGATTGAGACCATCCTGGCCAACATGGTGAAACCCCGTCTCTACTAAAAATACAAAAGTTAGCTGGGCATGGTGGCGGGAGCCTGTAGTCCCAGCTGCTTGGGAGGCTGAGGCAAGAGAATCACATGAACCCAGGAGGTAGAGGTTACAGTGAGCCAAGCTCAGATCTCATCACTGCACTCCAGTCAGGCAACAGAGCAAGACTCCATCTCCAGAAAAAAATATTAAAAAAAGATGTATACATTATGCTTATTTCCTCAAAGAAGTTACATTACATTCAAATGAATAAGACATCTGATTTCTACCAACTTATATTCATTGAGGACTCAGCTTCTAGAACCTGTGAGAGCTACTGTGCTAAATAATTGATGCTATCCACCCGTAAGCCCTTAGATTCAGAAAGGGAAATGGGCATACACGCAAAAAAATTCGGATACTCGATAAACTGTTATATGCAAAATAAACTGAATTCAACAACGTGGCATATGTTAGAACACAATATAATTTGTTCATCCATTCAGTTATTCATTTCTTTTTTGAGCAAATATTTATAAGGGCCTATTGTATACTAAACACCAGAAGTACTTGGTATAAAGTATTGAATAAGGTAACATCGTTCATAAATTTACAGCTTACAGACTAGAAGGAAAGGCAAATATTATAGAGATACCCATAAGTAAATATAAAATGACAAGCTGCAGTAACTCTATGAATGAAGAAAACCAAGTACCATGAAGCAAGACAATGGGGAAGACCCTGAACTGGCTTAAGGGGTTATGGAAAGCATCTCAAATTTACCTTTTTTTGTTTGTTATGAATGAAAAAATAGAATAAGCAAGTAAAGAGAGAGAAAAATAGTATTCCAGATGAGGGGAAAAGAATCACAAAGTTTCTGATGTTAGCTTGCATTTCCCACTGGAGTACAGAAAATTGGAAAATGGCTGGAGTGAGATCTCAAGAGCCAGATCATACTTTACTTTGCAGGCTTCATTAAGATATTTGAATTTCATTCCAAATATTAAAGGAGGCCACAGGAAATTCAAGTATAGGAGTGACTTGATCTGATTTGTGCATTTAAAAGGATTAGTCTATGAAAATGGAGAATGGGTTGGAGAAAAACAAGATTGGGATCAGAAGAAAAGACTGTTGTCTGGTAGTCAGATGAGGGTGGCTTAAAGTAGGCAGGAGAGATTTAACATATATGTTGAGGGTAAGTGGATGGACAAAGCTGGGATATGGATTGAAGATGAAGCATGAAGGAGAAGAAGTATAAGAATTATTTTAGATTTGGAGGCTTAAGCAACTGGGTAGATGAAAGAATTACATAGCTGAGATGGAGAAGAATGGAGATTAATTCTACCTAATAGAAGGCCCTTTGGGGTATCCCAGGAAGGCCCCTTGTGATAGGTATTATCTGGACAGAAATTAGAAAGGAGAATATTTAAAAAGGTTAATATGGGAAGAGGGCAGTTGTTCTAGGCAGAGAGAGCAATGTGAACAAAAGCCTCGGGATGCAAGAGTGCATGGCTCAAAGAATGGCAGTAAGAGCATGGCATTGCGTATGCAAAGTTGCATAGGGTGGGGTTGTTGTTTTCAGTGTACAAGACTGAAAAGTTAAGTAGACATGATGAATCAAAGTATTTGAAATTAATCTTGTATAAAAGATAAACGTTGAAGGTTTTTAGGCAGTGGAATAACGTGCAGACCTGTTTTGTTGTTTTTGTTGTTGTTTTTTAGGAAGATCTTCAGAATTTCTGGAGTTCTATAAGAGAGATAAAATAGTCAGTTGCGGAGAAAGAGACATTTTGGGAAAATTGAAATATATGCAGTCTTTTTTTAGTATCTCTAACAGATCTGTTTAAGAATATGAGCATACATTATGTATAATTTGGGTTGTTTTTAAAAAGATCATGTTTGTTATATATAGAGCTGCTAAGGGCTGGGCTACTCTTGAAATAGATTTTATTTGTCCATTAAGATGAAGGCGGAGGACTCATGGCTACCCATGGGTCAACATATTGCCTTGTCAAATCTTGTCATATCCAACCTGAATTTTCTTACCTCTTTTAAAATTGAAAAAAGGGAAAGCTGATTTTGTTTTTGTTTGCAGGCAACCTGCTGTTTTGATCATTAAGGTGTGCTTTGACCAAAAAAGCAAATTAAGAAAAATGCAACTGGGAAATTATGGGATAGTACATACTATTCATGGTATGGAATTATAAAAATATACATGTATACATATGTATAAATAATGTGTCTATTTATGCTTTCTCTATGTCTTATACATGTAGTTTTTAAATATCAAAGCAATGTCCTAGACCAGGAGTCAGTAAACTTTCTCTGTAACACACAAGATAACAAACATTTCAGGCTTTGTGGGCTATATGGTCTCTGTCACAACCACTCGACTCAGCCTTAGTGCAAAGCTGCCATATGCAATATATAAACAAATAAATATGATTGTGTTCCAATAAACTTTATTTACAAAAACAGGTGGTGAGTCACAATTTGGTAACTCTTGTCTGAGACCCCCAAATCTGAAAATATAATAAGGGTTCATTTTGGGTACTCTTAAATATTTACCTCTGTTTTGTGTAACATACAGAGTTTACACAGCATTGTGATATCTATTTATCACTTGCAAAGTTTGCTCAGTTTAATCTATTCATGTGCAATAGAATCAGTACCCAATAAAACCAAGCCCCAGGTATGGCAGCCCTTCATTTTAATCAAAGTTATGAAAATTTGTTACCAAATTCTAATTTATTTTTGATTACCACAGTTTCTATTGTCTTGACTGTATTTATTTATTTTATTGAGACAGAGTCTCGCTCTGTCGCCCCAGGCTGTAGTGCAGTGGCGTGATCTAGGCTTACTGCAGCCGCCACCTCCCATGTTCAAGTGATTCTCCTGTCTCAGCTTCCCAAGTACCTGGAATGACAGATGTGTGCCACCAGGCCAAGCTAATTTTTGTATTTTCAGTAGAGATGGGGTTTCACCATGTAGGCCAGGCTAGTCTCAAACTCCTGACCTCAAGGCATCTGCCTGCCTTGGCCTCCCAAAGTGCCGGGATTACAGGCATGAGCCAGTGTGCCCAGCCTGTCTTGAGTGTTTTTAAACTTTCTGCATGACAACTACTAAACTACCCTCCTCAGATCAAATTATTACTCACCCTACAAAAGTAAGGAAAGAAAGAGGCAGCAGGAGGAAGAGGAAAATGAGAACAAGGAGGAAGACGTGATGAGGATAAACAGGAGGAGGCAATACTTTTTAAATTTTTTCGGTTAGAAATTATGGTCCAACCTACAAAAGGGAGAAAATATTTGCAAACTCTGCATCCAACAGTGTTCTAATATCCAGAGTCTATAAGGAACTTAAATGATACAAGAAGCAAAAAACAACTGCATTAAAAAGTGGGCAAAAGACATGAACAGACACTTCTCAAAAGAAAACATATAAAAGGCCAACAAACATTTGAAAAACTGGTCAGTATCACTAATCATTAGAGAAATGCAAACCAAAACCACTGTGAGATATCATCTCATACCAGTCAGAATGTCTACTATTAAATAGTCCAAAATTAACAGTTGCTGACGAGACTGCAGAGAAAAGGGAATGCTTATACATTGTCAGTGGGAAACTAAATTTGTTCAGCCACTGTGGAGAGCAGCTTGGAGATTTCTCAAAGAACAAAATAGAAGTACCATTCGACCCAGCAATTTCATTTCTGGGTATATATTTGAAGGAAAATACATTGTTCTACCAAAAAGACACATGTACTCACATATTTATCACAGCACTGTTCACAATAGTAAATACATGAAATCAATCCAAGTGCCCATCAATGATGGAATGGATAAAGAAAATGTGGTACCTATACACCATGGACTACTAGGCAGCTATAAAAAAGAATGAAATTATGTATTTGCAGAAACATGGATGCAGTTGGAAGTCATTCTCCTAAGCAAACTAAAACAGAAACAGAAAACCAAATACTGCATGTTTTCTTTTATTAGTGGGAGCCAAACATTGGGTACTAATAGACATGAAGATGTCAAAAACAGACACTGAAGACCAATAGAGTGGGGTGGGAGGAAGTGGGGCAAGAGTTGAAACATTAACTGTTGGGTGCTATGCTATCTGGGCGATGGAATCATTTGTATCCCAAAACTTGGCATCACATAATAAACCATGTAACAAACCTGTATATGTAATCAAAAATGAAAACGAAAATTATTTTTTGGTCCAGGTTCTGTGCCAAAGCTTTGCAAATATTACTAATTCCCTCACCAAAACTATAAAGTTACTATCACCATTTAAATATTGACAAGAAGACTTTTAGGTGTGGTTTCTTTACAAGCAGTCACTAGGACAAAGATGTGAATGCAAACAGTTTGTCTAAGAGGCAATCCCAGGAAATAATGTGAAGGAATGAGCAAGTGGCCCAAGAAAGGGAAGAAATAATAAATGTGTTATTGAGGGGGCCATTGACACTCAATTTCTCTGGGGACTTTTTTAGAGACTGTGTAGAACACACATCATAATTGTCCAACTGAGGATCAAAGAAGCTGGAGTATTTGACCATTCACTTCCATCCCTTATGGGTTAAGTTTGCTCCTGGGTCATTCATCCCTTGGATTTTCCAGTCAGCTCTACATGTGGACTGATATCATTCATGTAACCAGAGAACACCTTTAGGGAGAGACAAAGAGATGCTGGAGGTAGAAAACTGATGGTTATGTACAGGAATTGTCCCCTAACCTTTCAGATGATCTCTGGCGTGGACCAAGGGGTTGCAAATGGCATACCAGCAGTATATACTACAGACATTGAAGCCAAAGTCTCCAATGCCTGATGCTATATTTCCTGTCTCATACCCATTATTTATTCCTGCTTTGTTCTCACTCAACACTGTTATAATTTAGTCCTAAAGCTAAAGGGAATGCTGGAGTCAATCTCCAGGAGGGGCTTTAATTAATAATTCTTCTAGTTTATTCAGGAGTTTTCTTTTCTCAGTATGTCAGAGCCCACTCTTAACACAAAGACACTGGTTTGCATCCAGTCTGGCCTGGTAAATGTTAGTGGCAAGGAAATCAAAGCTAAGTACTTACAGTTCACTAAATCATCCCCAGCCTGTTGTTTACCTTCATGGAATACAGATGCAAGATTTACTAGGTAGCAAACATCAGTAGATACTGTGGCTTGCAAGTCAAATAACGGCTATTTTAACAGCAATGGGGGATTTTCTTTGTTTGGAACCTTGGAAGTAGACACCCAGGTGTGGGGAACAACATTTAGAAAAAAAAAATAAGTACTTTATAAAGTGTTAGTATAAATTTTTAAAGAAAATAGCTACTTTTTTAAAAAACATATCTTTCCTTTCTGTGCTTTACATCCATCTTCCAGAGTAGCAATCAGCAGGGTACTGATTTATTTAAAGCACGTGGGCTAACATATGGAAAAAGCATAAGGCCTTGTTTCTATGTTCCTCCAGAGGGCAGATCCAGAACTGGGGGTGAGGAAGTGGGGGGGAGGAGAAGCTCCAATAAATGATCGAACGCAATATAAGGAAAATCTTTCCAGCAGTTAGCACTCTATAATACTATAGCTGTACTGTCTCGTGAAGCAGTGAGTTCCCCCACTAATGAAGGTGCAGGATTTCCATTTGTTGCAATCAGAATAGTGGAAGCTATGGCACTGGACGAAGCTCAGAAGAGATGACCCTTGAAATAATGGTCTCTGAAGTCCAATAGCTTGTGCTCAATCTTGGCTCTGTTACCGTGAAATCACTCTGATCTTTATTCTCTAATCCATAAAATGGGAATAATGATAGTGTATGTTCACAGGATTGCTCCGTGAATTTCCTAAGATAATGCATGTAAAGGGTCTCAGCATAGTAATCATTCAATTGATGTGTTGTTGTTTTTGTTATCAAGGAGCTCACAAGGGAGGGCTTTGCATAGGAATTCTCTCAGCGAACACATGCTGAATGCTATCTTTATTTTAGGATCGTGCCAGACACTGAAATTCAGAAATGGATACACTGGGTTCTTTCCCACAAAGATCTCCCAGGGTGCATGTGCTTGTGTACAGGGATGTCCTAACGGGCTTATTAGTGCAGGGAGACCTCCTGGCCTGGGTATTAGGAAGTGGTGCATCTGGCTGAATCCCAGCAACTCTTCCTGGGAGAGATTATGTCTTAGGGGTAATGGAAATAGGAGAGCCACATGATTCCATGCTATTTCTAGACATGTAACAGACACAGTGAACTCCAGAGGAATGCAGATAATCAGGGAAATAAATCCCAAATGTTTTTTCCAGGACAATTAAAACAGGTGCTAAAATCAGCTTTACAGGTTAAAAAAAAAAGTCTCAAAAAGTTAGTTTGTCAGTGTGCATGGGGTTAGCTTTTTTCATAATCATGAACACAATCATTAAAAAAAAAGCAAAGAACTACAATTTATTGAGCATTTACTAAATAGCAGGCATGGTCCTAGATACCGTATATGCACTGCAGTACTTAGTCTGTTCAATAGCCTGTGACATAAGTACTACTATTATTATCACCATTTTGTAGAAAAAAAAAAAAACAGGCCTGAAGAGATTAAATTACTCACCTGGGATCACAAGGAACACAGATGGAGAGACTCCCAGGCTAATTATTTGCCCAGGAGGAAAGGATTGATGGAGAAGCAGTCATTTGCTGGCCATTCTCCCTAAGCCAGAAACAGTACTGGCTGCAGCTTCTGGGCTTTATGGAGACAGCTGAGCATTCTGGACCTGAGAGCTGCTGCTGACTTGTTTTTGCTGTCTGTGCTTCCCTGTCTGTAATCTGGAATCACACATGTCTACAAAACGGCTGCAAGATAAATAATAAAAATGGAGAATGGGAAAAGAGGTGGCAGTTGCCATGGAAACGTAGGAGTCTTTTTATGACCTGATTTGGGGCAGTGACATTCATAGAGGTGTGTGAAATGGTAGCATTCTCCTGTGATATTATGCGGAAGCGGGAAGATCACAGGTGAGATCCCTAATTCAAAGCAGTAGCCAGTGAACCTGGGTGGAGGCACAGAAATAGCCCAGGACTTGTAGATCTGAATTCGATGTTATTTTCTAGCCGTGTGATCTGTGACAAGTCATTTGACTTATCTTGATTTCACCTTCCTTTTGAGTATCAATGTCGACTTCCTAGGATTGCTGTAAATATTAAATGAGCTAATGATGCCAGATATCAAGTAAAACATTTCAGGTGATTGACACTATCTCACTCTGTGTGACTTTAGATTTATTCTTCTACCTGTCTCAACTGAGGTTTATCCAACATAAAAAAAAAAAAATAGGCCAGAACTCAGCTCTTTTTTTCTGACTTGGCAACTGAGTTAAAGTGGGAATAGTAACCTCTGCCAACTTCAGCTGGGTCTGACCTTGTGGAAAATCAAACAAACAGAATTGTTTTCCAAATCCCTACAGGGAGAAGCATGTGTAGGGGTCATTCTTGCTCTGTCAACTATTGGCTTTCTTTCCTAGACATTTTAAAAATATATTTCACTGGTACAACAAAACCCATTGGTGTCCAACAGAAAAGAATAAGACAGAAAGTGGCTGTTACTCTCCTCTTCTTTATTGTGAATGCTCATCCAACCCTGCTGATGAGAAAGCAGTATCAGTGCTAGCAGGTTAGAAGCTGCAACAGTAGAGATAACTAGGTTCTCCCAGAATATTCTGGCCCCAGCCTTCTAAGCAGGAACTGCTCCAAAACGAAGTCTGGATACAGGCAGGAGAAAAGGACATTATGGTTTGTATGGTAGAGTTTCTTTACGTGGCCTGCTGATCTTAAATGCATTGACTGATAGTTGACGGCTGCTCAGATCCTTCACACTTCTACCTAACCATCTCCCACGTCCTCGCTATCTGCAAATAAAAGTAAACATAAAACAGTCTTGTTAATGTAAAATCAGTGAGCTGTCAGCAGATATATAATAGAGAAACCACCTTGGAAATGTGGGAGATGACTATGCCACTCTTTTTTCCAAAGCTGTGTGGTCTTGTGGTCTTGGAAACATGACCAATCCTTGGAATCTCTGTTTCTTCCACCATCAGATGAGGGTGATTCTGCCAGCCTTGAAAGATCATTGTGAGTGTAGAGACTTTCCACCAATTTTGAATCAATAAATATGTGTTAGACATTGTTCTAAGGGCTGGGAAGCAGTGGCGCAAGAGACAAAATTATTGTCCCTGAGGAGCCTATGTTCTCATAGGGAAGTCGAACAATAAACACACAAACAAATACAAATTTGAGCTCCTAAGAAAAGCTCTGAAGGAGATAAATGGTCATGTAATACAGAATGATGAGGGCTGTCCCTTTTCTTAAATGGTTAGAGACAGCCTTTGAGAAGATGCTCTTGCGGTGGAGAAGGTGTGGACTCTAACTAACGGAAAGAAGGACATTCTTGGGAGAAGGAATAAGTAAAAATGCCAGAAAGTGGGAAGAAAATTTGGAATATTTGAGAGTTTTTGCTAGAAGGGAAAGAGTAAAGAAAAAGCTGGAGAAAGAGATGAGAGATCTTACAGCTTTAGTTACAGAGTGATTGCTTGACTGTTGGTCAACTCCAAAGCTAAAAGCTCAGTGAAGAGCATTCTTGCTCAAGTTTGGGTGTTTCTAAATCAGTTAACCATGGCCAAGGGGTCAGGTTTATATCAAAAAATGGTAGCTCTATTGGGAATCTTATGAATGAAGTGGGGGAACAATGTAGTTCCCAGAACGAAAGGACGGTACTGTTTCTGGAAATTAAGAGAGCAGCTGGTGATTAACATGAGCGTCACTCCTACACCAGGTTCTTGGGTTCAGAGAAATTTGATTTTATGGCTGCCTCTTCAGGTAGGTTGGGCAGGCTCCATTTTAGGATAGAAGATAGAATAATCATGCTTCAGAGGCTGCAGAATCTTGTCCAAGTTTGCATAGTTTAAATGAGGCCCAGACAGGGAATCAGTTTTTAGATGTTAGTCTTAAGACACTTTCCCTCTCTAATTTTTGTTCATTTACATATTTATTGAATATTTACTATGTTCTAATAGATGTTGTCTTCCAAAGGATTCTGGGTTCAAAGAACTTTGAAAAAACTAAACTACTATCTTCTGGCGATTCTCAAATTATGTTAGCATAAATAAATAAACCTCTCGAAGCATAGAATTTATTAAAATGTCTTTGACCACTGAACTCGCTTTCTTCTATGAGAAATGCTAATCTAAATTTCTTTTAGTTATCCCTTATTCATTTGCAAATTATATGTCAAACACCTACTGTAAAGTATAATGGAAAGAACAAGGAGGCGAAATCAGAAGTCTTGTTTAAATCCAATTTCTGCGGCATGATCTTAGGCAAATCACCTATTATCAGTACACTAGCTTCCTATATCATTATCTATAAAATGATGAAGATTAGGCCAAATAATGAAATCTCTTCCTGCTCTGATAGTCAATAATTGTTTTTCATTCTCCAATGCTGCAAAAGTTACAAACAAGAAATATGACTCTTGACTTTAAGGAATTTATGCTTCATTTACAAAAGAAGGATGTGCATGCGTGTGTGGATGCACATGCGTGCACACACACACACACACACACACACATACATACACACAGCCTAGGTAGTAAACGTATAATTATATAGTCCTAATTATATGCAACCTCGCTTATCTCAAGTGAGAGTAAGGATGACGTTTGTTCTATGAGGAGCACAGTGACACAGAAAGGTTAAACCATTTTCCCAAGGTCACAATATATTTAATTGCAATTGCTAGTGCCACATGTGTCCACAGACGTTTGGAACATCAACAAGTTAAACCATCCATTAGCATGTAATTTTTGTTGTTTGGAAGGATGCAAAAATGAACAAAATAACAATTAACATTTACAAACTTTACAGTTTACAAAGAGCTTTGTTTGCACATATTACACCCATTTTACCCAGCTTCATATGTATATTGTTATGGCCTATATATTTGTGTAGATAGAAAGCTATAGTCAGAGGGTTTAACCAACTTGCCCGAGGCTACTGAGTCAACTGCTCTGTCTCACTGCATAGATGGCTATTTCCATTTTTCTGCTTTCATTGGCTAGAAACTTTGCATTCCTAGATCTGAAAGTTGAACAGGGGTAATCTCCTTTCTGTACTGAAATTTCAATATCTCAAACCAGAATGGAAGATTAGATACCACCTCAATTTTTCTTCTTATACTCGTAATCTGAATAGTTTTACTCCCAATTTCATTTTGGTAGTTGGGATATTCGAGATGGAAAGGGAATCAAGTATATTAAAGGCACAACTCATCCTAGTAAACACTTTGCAAGTCACTCACTTGGCATTTGTTCCTTGACGTCAGGCCATAAAATACACAAACACCTTAGCTACTACCTTCATCCTTCTACCCTTAGTTTCCTGTAACAATGATTCTCATATAACTATCTGCAAAATGAATACTACACAGAAGACAGATTATCTGGAAGTCAAACATCTTTGGCTCCTGCAATTCAAGGGCAATGAAGTCTTGCCTGATTTACTACTTTGAACCTAAAATTTTTAGTCTGTGAAATAGGAGCAATTTTGATATTTTGATAATCAATTCCTATTGCAAAGATCAGCGAAATAACACTTGAATGCACATTTGAATCTTCCAGGAGAGATGTATACATGAGGAAATACTGCTTGAAGAATGATTATTATATGAATAGTGTTCAAGGAAAATGTTCATACAAGAGCTAAAATTTTGTCTTAACGAGATAAAGAAAGCATTGTTCTTAAAAGTCAAACACCAAAGTACAGACATTGAGTTGTTCTACAGAATTCTTCTTTGTTATTGTAATTTTTGAGATGAAATTTGACCTATGTTCAAGAGAGAACGTAAGTAGACATTGGAATCAGGATGTGCAGAAGACAAAACAGCGAAGGAAAGTGATGCAAAGGAGAGAAAATAAACAATAGACAAATCAGGATTGTGTAGATCAGCCTCCAGGTGAATCAAATCCTTTCCCCAGCAGTTTCCATGTCATAGCTGGGTAAACACACATTGTCAGCCATCAAAGCCATGTGTGCTCCCCCTACGTTGTCTGGTGTACACCAGCCACAGCTTCTAAGCTCTGATAATGGGGAAGAGTTTAATGGTTATATTCAAATGTTGGTGTTATATCCAAGCACTGTGAGCAACCCTACAGCAGCCAGAGGCCGGGCTGGGTGAGCACTCTCCACCTGGGACAGGATGCTAAATCCCTGTCACACACATACACAGAAATCCTGGTATTTTGCAGTAGTTTGAATTTTACTAGTTTTGATATTCCAAAGAAAGCACTCTATCCAACTTTGGTATTTCATATGATAGCACATATGGACTCTGGGACAGATGTTGATTTTTCTGAATAAGTGGACTTAGGCAAGTCATTGCACTTTTCCGAATGTGTTTTTCTTCTTAACAAAGATAAACCTGTTGTATCTCAAAGAGTTATTATAAATTAAAACCTCTTGAAAAAGAGGTTGGTGACTAGCTAAGGCCAACCAGTAAGACAGTGTCCAAGCCAACATTTGAAATTAGAAATTTTGGCAGTTCAATACTCTTTTTACTGTTTTTTCTAGGAGCCAGTGTGAACCACATAAAAGTCCCAGAATACAGAAAAGCCTGTACTTTTTTGTCAAAATGATAGAGTTAGGTATGCTTTGATGAGTCCCTTCTATGCCAACCAGATTAGTGGAACTAAAAGGTTTTATGCCAAATTGACCACTAAAGTTAAGGCCAGAATATCCATCACATAAAATAAAGCTGAAAAACATAAACTTCCAATGGCCCTACAGGTTATGATTTCTACAATGCTGCACATATAGTGAGGAGAGAGGAAACAGACATATCTTACAATCAAGAAGTAAACAAAGCCCCTACTGACTTGGTTCCCACATCAGAAGAACTTCTAAATTAATGCTTTTCAGGCTCTCTGTGTCGAAAGAACAGAGTATTTTTTTCATCATAAACATTTTTTGAAAATAAAATTAAAGTGAATTGGAAAATGAAATAAAAGCAGACATACAAAATGTAAGGACAAAATTGTTGTGTTAGATTTGACAGAAATAAATTACTTTGTCAAATTGATATAAAAGTTGCAAGAGCCTTTGTCTAAATTTCTATGCTTATCTCACCATAGATTGCAAATAGTGAATCAACAGTAGTCTGTGAACCACATTTTGAATAGTACTGCTCTGTGTCACTGCACAGTAGAAGCCTGTCACCCACGTTTTGGACTGGGTGCTCTGGAGAAACAGGTGCAAGCAATTTCAAGACCACTAACTTGCTGTATGATTTACATATGTGTTATGTTTATTGATGGTGTCCTCCCTCTGGAATGTAAGCTCCATTCAGGCAGGGGTTTTTGTGTGTTTTGAAAACTAGATATTCCCAGAGTTTAGAATAGGGGCTAGTGCATAGTAGCCACTCAAAAACGTATAAATATAAATGAGTAGATTACCAAGGAGGGATGAGAGAAGAGATGGAGAGAAAAACAAAAGCAAAGCAAAATATATATACACACACAGACCCTTTCTCACACAACAAAAGTTAAGACTAAGAAAATTAGGAATAGGCAAGGACTTCATGACTAAAACACCAAAAGCATTGGCAACAAAAGCCAAAATAGACAAATGAGATCTAATTAAAAAGATCTAATCTTTTGCTTCTGTACAGCAAAAGAAACAATCATTAGAGTGAACCAGCAACCAACAGAATGGGAAAAAATTTTTGCAATCTATCCATCTGACAAAGGGCTAATATCCAGAATCTACAAAGAACTAAAACAGATTTACAAGAAAAAAACAAACCCATTCACAAGTGGGTGAAGGATACGAACAGACAGTTTTCAAAAGAAGACATATATGAGGCCAACAAACATACGAAAAAATGCTCATCATTACTGGTCATTAGAGAAATGCAAATCAAAACCACATTGAGATACCATCTCACACCCGTTAGAATGGCCATCATTAAAAAATCAGGAGACAACAGATTCTGGAGAGGATGTGGAGAAATAGGAATGCTTTTACACTGTTGGTGGGAATGCAAATTAGTTCAGCCATTGTGGAAGACAGTGTGGCGATTCTTCAAGGACCTAGAAATAGAAATTCCATTTGACCCAGCAATCCCATTACTGTGTATATACCCAAGGGTTTATAAATCATTGTATTATAAAGACACATGCACAAGTATGTTCATTGCAGCACTGTTTACAATAGTAAAGACCTGGAACCAACCCAAATGCCCATCAATGAGACTGGACAAAGAAAATGAGGCACATATACACTATGGAATACTATGCGGCCATAAAAAATGATGAGTTTGTGTCCTTTGTAGGGACATGGATGAATCTGGAAACCAACATTCTCAGCAAACTGACACAAGAACAGAAAACCAAACACTTCATGTTCTCACTCATAGGTGGGTGTTGAACAATGAGAACACATGGACACAGGGAGGGGAGCATCACACACTGGGGTCAATTGAGGGGGCTAGGGGAGGGATAGCAGGGGGTGGGGAGGTTGGGGAGAGATAATATGGGGAAAAATGCCAGATATAGGTGATGGGGAGGATGGAGGCAGCAAACCACCTTGTCATGTGTGTACCTATGCAGCAATCCTGCATGATCTGCACATGTACCCCAGAACCTAAAGTACAATAAAAAAAAGAAAATTAGCTGATAAAATCAATAGTTAAAATATAAATTCACCACAAATTAAATTAATTCTGTGAAATGTTTGACAAAGATTTATAATAAGAATACCTAAGTTGACCACAGAGAAAAATACATGAATCACAGGTAGATATCAGAAAACAAGCAAAACAGATTCAAATATTTAAAAATGGATAATTATTTAAATAAAAACTATAAATAATGGAATAAATCCCAGTTAAAAATCAGTAAAAAGCAAAAATAACTTGGAATAGGATAATAAGAACCTCATTCAAAATTCTCCACAGAGAAACGACTAAGGAAAATAAAAGGAAGTAGTTAACAAAGATAGTTTGAGACACTCCAATTTAGGCCCTGTGGGAGTTGCAGAATACTCAATGAACAAAAAGGAAGGAGAAATGTTTAAAGAGGTAATTTTTGGCTTTTTCCAGAACCGAAGAAACAAAATTTTACAGATCAAAAATTTTACAAGCAACAATTGATTTTAACAATCAACACATACTCATTGAATAAAACAGTAGAACAAGGACAAAAATATTGCCTTAAAATTGACCAGAGACAAAAGTGGAACAGAATATAGACTGACAAGAGATTGTTCTTCCCCTTTGGTAATGAAACTGAGGCTGGAGAATATGGTCTGGAGGTAGGGAACATAAGGCCGATTCACACTGACTTCCTAGAACTAAATCAAATGGAAACACTTCAGCTATGACAGGAAATATTATCTCTATTTACACAGACTTTGTAACTCTGCTTCATCCTCTTCATTTACATAGGGCATACACCAAGTAACCAATGGACCAAGGAACCCCTAGAGGGTATTTGAACCCCCCACAAATTCTGTAACAGGGCCCTTGAGTCCCTATGCTTGTGCCCACTCCCACTCTGTGGGATGTACTTTCATTTTCAATAAATTTCTCTGCTTTTGTTGCTTCATTCTTTCCTTGCTTGGTTTGTGCGTTTTTTCCAATTTACTGTTCAAGATGCCAAGAACCTGGATACCCTCCACCAGTAACAAACCACCATCAAAAAATTATAACTGATTCAGTGAGAGAGCTCACCCAACCAAACTCCATCTTGCTTCCAACCTCCAAGCTGTCCTTGTTCAATCCTGGGCATAGGCTGAACTAACTTTGGGAGGAACTTAGTTTATAGTTTAGCTTTGAAACAGAGATGATGACAGCCCTTTCCCAAAACAAACCCAATTCTCTGGAGACTATACTGCCTTTGTGGGACTAACAAATTAGCCAAAAGATTAGAAATTGTGTTTTAGGAGTCATGCAGCTGAAGACTGTAAGAGTCTAATCTTCCCCAAATTGCTTGTGGGGATAATACTGCTATTGTAAAGCCTGTGCTTGAGATATTTTGCAGACCCTGAACTTGATTGATCAGCTTGCACCATCCAGATTGATAAACTGGCTCATCTAATCTTGAGGGCCCCACCCAGGACCCGAGTCAGCTCAAGAGGACAGTTTCCACTCTCTGTGATCTCACCTTTGACCTAACCAATCAGCATTCTTGACTGGACTGACTCACTGAACCTTCACCCACCAAATTATCCTTAAAAACTCTGATCCTTGAATGCTCAGAGATAGTGATTTGAGTAACCATAGAACTCAGGTCTCCACACAGCCGGCTCTGTGTGGATTACTCTTCGCTATTTTCCCTGCCTTCATAAATCAGCTCTGTCTATGTGGGGGCAAGGTGAACCTGTTGGGTGATTACAATAACAATAGTGCCCAAAGACCAAGGGGTAAATACCTCATTGTATTGAAGGAAGGCCTTTTATATCTAGCTAAACTATTAGTCAAGTTTAAAGACGAGATAAAGTATTTTGTTAGAATGCAAAGACTAAGTGAGCTTAACATTTTTAGCCTATTGCTAAAACAGGTAAAACGCATTTCAGAAAAGAAGAAATGTGAACCTTGAATGAAGATGTAAGATACAAGAAACAATGGCAAAAAAATTAAAAAAAAAGCCAATGTCTGTGAGCACAGAAGTTAATATAAATATCAGTAAATTTAATTAGCTTTTGAATATAAAATTAATAATTATGTTTATGTGACAAATGTAAAACCTAAACGATAAGTACAATAGTGGGACTTGTGTGTAGTGGCAAATGATGTTTGTTCATATAACTGACAATTCCTAAGGGGAATAGGAGCTATAGAAAATGTATCAATCCACAAGAAATCAAAAGAAGAAAGGAAAAAATGATGACAAAAGTAAGCCTAACTCTATCTGTAATCCCAACTAAAGTGAATAAAATTTTCCATTATAAGATATATTACCTGAGTGAATATTAAAAATCCAGTTACAATGTTTCTTAAAGAGATTCACTTAATACAAAAATCGCATGAAAAGTCTGAAGAGAAAATGACATACCATGTGAATACTAAACCAATAAAAATGAGGCAATAATCCAGGGAGAAAATAATTCAAACCAGCAAAATGAAATCCAAAACAAAAACATTACTAGAGATGAAGAAATATATTATTTAATACCAAAATTTTAAAAAACACTCACCAAAGTAAATATAAAATATGGATGCACTTATATTCTTAAAATAGAAAAGCAAAATTTGTATCATAATTTGCAAAATTGGTAAATATTCTATTGTGAGTGGGAAATTTTTAAATATCTTTATTGGAAACTGACAGACTACATAGATAAAAATAGTAAACAAATTTAATAAGCTTTATTATATATGTGCGTACATATTCCTGTATATACATACTATTAAAAATTGATCATATACTTTTTCTAAAATACACAAAGTGCATCTATATGTAGAACGTACATATACATTTAGAATACATGCAGTCACCAAGAATATAAAATATTTCAAAGACTTGATATTAAATAGACTGCATTTTTTATTTACAGTGCAGTTAATTTAGACATTGGCAATAAAACAGTGTAAATGTTCTCTTTTCATCTGGTAACTATGATAAAGAAAGAAAATGTTTTGGGGGCAGTGGTTTTCTCATGGACTGAACATTGGAATCACATGGAGAGGGAGGCTATAATAAATACCGATCTCTGGATTTCACCCCCAGGGATTCTGAGGAAATTGGTCTCTGGGATATTTAACCTGGGACTGAAATTTTTAAAAACTCTCCAGGTGATTCTAATATGCAGTTCAAGCTGAGCTTCACTGATTGAGGGTCTAGCAGTATTTCTACCATGTTAGTGTTATAGGCTTTAAAGATGAAATCAGAAAGACAAATGCTTTTGCTTCTGTTCAAGAGTTATCAAGGAGATGCAATCTTCATTGAAAACCAAGAGGCTGGTGATGTAATCACCAGAGCAGCTGTCAAAGTGCCTTCAGTCACTGTGACCAAATTCCTCCATCTGTCCCTTATTTCCTTGGTTTATAATCAAGCACACATCTTAATTGACCCTTACACAGAAGGCATCTAACTGTGAGCTGCCGTGGTCTCCGTTTGTGAAGAGGTCTGAGTCAATCATCTTGCTCATCCTCTCATGGGAAATGAAAGAAGCAGACACACTCAAGCATATCTCTCTGGTCTAATCAGAGGGCCAGATGTGACCAGGCATAAAGTTCTCCCTGAAGATGAGTGAATTGGAGGAATATCCAAATGTTCTGGAGTTGGCCAAAAGCAAAGATTGATTTCTGAGATTTTCAGTAATAGAATTCTCTATGGTTTGATAAATTGCAAGTAATAAAATACAATGTATGAATATGTGGGCTTTGAAATTAGACAGACTGGGAACAATTCCCAGCTCAGTTAGTAATTAGCTATGTGACCATAGGTCTATCACTTTTTTTGGTAAAATTTGTGACATTTAAATGAGATGATGTAGATAAAGTGTTTCCCTCGGTGCTTGACACACAGTAATTGTGTGGTATGTGGTATTCATTATTATTGTTACTGTTATTTTTTAGTACTCTTCCAAAGATATATTCCACCTGGGTCATGCTGGCTGGCAGTTTTTGAAAATTAACACATCTTTCTTTCATTAGAGGGACTATAAGATGGGCCAGGAACCATGAGACATATCTTAGAAAGGAGAAATATAAAAATTTAAGTCCAGAGAAGGAGAGAGATTTTTTATACTGAAATATCCCAGTAAAATCTATTTCCATGTTTCTGTGGGCCATGATCTTTCTTAAAAAATAGTCACTTTAACTGTGCAAGAGACTCTAAAGCATCAGGGTGGCAATTGTAGATGACACTTTATTCATACTATTACCTTAACCAGAGGACTAGAAAAGCATTTAAACTTCTAGTGGTTCAGAGTATTGTAGAAGAATTGCTGCAATGTTATTTGTTCCCTGAAATTTATCTTCCCCTCCCCCCACCAAGATGTAGACAGACACCTACACATTCTCTTATTCTCTCCTCTAACATTACAACCTAGACACTGAGACATTATAATTTGCAGGTTTAATGTGGGGCTAATATGTGATACTCTTCTTACAATCTATCCATTTCTAAGACTCCATTCTCCGTCTTGTTTCCTACTTTTGTTCAAGGAGTCCTCTTTCCTCATTCATAAATGCACAAGATATATTGTTTTCCTCTGCTCCCCGTGAAGACTTATCATTCATTGAATAACCTCTCTTCATTGGGCAGTAAGTATTTGTTGAGTAGCTACTATGTACATTGTGCAATAAGTTAGGGGTATGGAAAGCAAAATAGAGTGTCTGATCCCAAGAAGGCAGAATTTAGATTGACAAGTGGAAGAAAGTTGGAAACAGACGATAATGGGAATGCAGAGAACAGGAACCTAACCCAAACTAGAGGCAGAGAAAGCTTCCAGAGATTAGGTAAAGTTGGCTTTGAGCTGAAGGATAGGGAAGAATTAACCAAGTGAAGAAGAGCAGGGTGTCTCAAACAGAAGGAATAGGTTTTCAGAGTTGCCAGGAAGAAGGCAATAAAGCTGATTTGTCAGAAGGGGACCTTCTATGAAGTCCATGTAAAGCAAAGTTAAAGTATTTAGGCATATCCCTGAAAACAATGAAACTCCATTATAGCTATGCTGTCCACAATCGTGGCCACTAGAGTCACGTGACTATTGAGCATTTGAACATTGTCTAATCCTAATTAAAATGTACTGACACTGTAAAATATACATTGGATTTCGGAGAGTTAATACTAAAAAAATTTCACCAGTTATTTTATCGATTACATGTAAATGATATTTTAATGTATTTTGTTAAAACTATGATTACAATGAATTCTACCTGTTTTTCTTTACCATTTAAAATGTAGCTACTAGAAGAATTAAAATTACATATGTGGCTTGCATTTGTGGTTTATATTCTATTTCTTTTGACTTCATTGGAGGCTTTTGAAAAATAATATGTGATCAGATTTAACAATATTATTCAGAGGTGGATTTTCATTAATATAATAAATAGACTGTTTAATAGAGAGAAACATTAAACACTAAAAGTACTTCCATCAAAGTTGGAAACAATCCACCATCAACAAAACCAAAACCAAAATTCCTTCAATTATTATTTAATATTTGTAATAGAAGGTGCTAGGCAATGTCATGGGACAAGACAAAGTATCAAAGTTATAAACATTGGAAATGAATATTATGGAGATGATCTGTATTACAGATAATATAATTATACACTTGGAAAAAAATTATACACTTGGAAAGCCTAAGAGAATAAAGTACAAACTATCTCCAATAATTAGAGAATTCAAGTTGAGGAGAACAATTTTAATATACTGAAATCGATAACTTTCATGAAACAAATAAACATTTAGAAAATGCAATGCAAAAAAAGACTTTATTTACAATAGCAACAAATAAAAAATGCTGAAGATCGGTATAAAGGGAAACTGTAAAGTACTCTGAAAGGCCTGAACAGCTGGAAAGACAGACCAGGTTATCAAATAGGAAAACTCAGCATTTTTGATTAAACTTTTTATTTTGAGATAACTGTAGATTCACATTCGGTTGTAAGAAATAATACACAGTGATCCCAGGTATCTTTTACCCAGTTTCCCTCAATAATAATGTATTGCAAAACTATAGTTCAGTATCACAAACAGGATATTGACATTGCCGCAGTCAAGACACAGGACATTTCCATAACCACAAAAGTCTCTCTCATCTTGTTCTTTTACAGTCATATCTACTTTCATTCCACATTCCTTACCCTTGACCCCTTGACAATCACTAACATGTTTTTCATTTCTATACTTTTGTCATTTTGAGAAATTTACAAAAATAAAAATATATAGTATGTAACCTTTTGGGGTGAAATTTCACTCAGCATAAGTATCCAAAGACGCATCCAGAGATGTGTACATCAATAATTCATTCTTTTATGTTGCTAAGTTGTGTTCCATATACTATGGTCTGAATGTTGGTGTCCCCCTCCAAATTCATATATTTGAACCTAAAACCCAATGTGATGATATTAAGTAGCAGGGCCTTTGGGACATGATTAAGTCATGAGGGCTTCACTCCCACAGATGAGATTAGTGCCCTTTTATTAGAGGCTCAAGGGAGCTCTCTTGCCCTTAACACCATGTGCAGACATATAGAAGGTGCCATCTGTGAGGAACAGGCCCTCATCAGACAGTGGATCTGCTAGTACCTTGATTTTAGACTTGTCAGCCTCCAGAACTGTGAGAAATAAATTTTTCTTGCTTATAAATTATCTAATCTAAGGTATTTTGCTACAGCAGATCTAATGGGCTTAGACAGAAGTTAGGACTAAAAAGTGGGGGGTGCTGCTATAATAAATACTTAAAAGCAGCTTTGGAATATGGAGATGGATAATGGCTGGGAGAGTTTTAACGTGCATTGCATGAAAAAAGCCTTAAGGATGATTCTGGTGAGGATTCAGAAAGAGAGAGCTATAGAGAAAGTCTCATTCTTCATAGACATTGCTTAGGAGGTTGTAATCAGAATGTTGGTAGAAATATAGATGGTAAAGTGTGTTCTGATGAGATGTCAGATGAAAGTGAGGAATGTGTAATTGGAAACTGGAAGAAAGGTGATCCTTGTAATAAAGTGAGAAAGAAGTTGGTAGAATTTTGCGAATGTCTGGTACTTTGTAGAAGTTAGAAATTGTGAACAATGAAATAGCATATTTGGTGTAAAAAATCTTTAAGCAAAGTATTGAGAATATGGCATACCTTCTCTTGACTGCTTATAATAAAATGTGAGAAGAGAGACATAAAGATGGGATTTATAATCAAAGAGGGGAAGCATAACTTAAAAGATGTGAAAAATTCTCAGCCTGGTCATGTGGTAAAGAATGAAAAGCATGTTCAGCTGAGAACACCAAGGATGTGGCCAGGAGATCATCTGAGAAGATTAGCGTGGATAGACAGAAGCCTGGTGCTATTCATCAAGACAATGGAAGACTTAACCTTGTAGGCATTTTCGAGATCTCTAGGGGATACTTTGTACACAGGTTCAGAATGTCAAAGCCTTAGAAGCAGAACAATTTGAAGGCTCTGGTCCTTGCATTCCAGTGCAGCATTCCTTGGCCTTCCTAGCTGTGGCTCAAGCAGGCCCAAATGTGGCTTGGACCACCCCTCCAGAAGGCACGAGCTGTAAACATTGGTGGTACCAGTGTGGTGCCATCTCCACCACAGTACAGAGTGTACGATCTATGAGGGCATAGCTACCTCCACCTGGATTTCAAAGGATTCCTCAGAAAGCCTTGAGGCCCAGGCTGAGAAGTGCCATAGGGATGGGCCATTAAAGAAAGCCCCAGCTAAGGCAATGTCAAGTGAAGCTGTAGAGATGGGGCCTTGCCAGAGACCCCAGACTGGCAGAGCCACTGGCATGCAACTCCAGCCTCGGAGAGCCAAAGGCAGAGGACTTAACTATGGGATCTGCAGTGTGAGCTCTGCTCAGCAAAGCGATGGAGAAAGGGCTCCCTGGAGCCTTTAGGGCCCAAATCCCAACCCAGTGTGTTTACAAGGCAAGACTTTGGGTCAAGAAGATTATTCTGAAGTCTTAAGTTTTAACATTTGTTCTGTTGGGTTTTGGACTTGGTTGAGACCTATTACCTTTTTCTTCTTTATTATGTTTTCTTTTTGGAATGAGAATGTCTATACTGTCCCACCATTGTAGTTTGGAAACACACACCATATTTGATTTCACAGGTTCACAGATGGATAGACATTTGCTTCAGAATAAATTGTACCTTGAATCATACTCATAACTTACTTAGATGATATCTAGATGAGACTATGGATTTTGAAATTTTGAATTGTGGCTGGACCAATACTTGTGAAAGCTATTAGGATGGAGGGAATACATTTTGCATGAAAGAAGGACATACATTTCAGAGGCATAGAAGGATTGGTATGGTCTGAATGTTGGTGTCTCTCCAGATTCATATGTTTGAACCTAATACCCAATGTAATAGCATTAAGAGGCAGAGCTTTGGGGACATAAGTCATGAGGACTCTACCCTCATGAATGGAATTAGTGCCCTTGTAAAAGAGACTCAAGGGAGTTCCCTTGCCTCTTTTGCCAGGTGAGGATACATAGGAAGTACTATCTATGAAGAACAGGCTCTCACCAGATATCAAATCTATGGGCATTTTGATCTTGGATTTCCCAACTTACTGTGAGCAATAAATTCCTATTGTTTACAAATTTTTCATTCTAAAGTACAGTCAAGCAACAAATACATTTTTATCAATAACAGACTACATATATGATGGTGGTTCCATAAGGTTGTATCATATTTTTACTGCACTATTTTATGTTTAGATATATTTAGATACATTGAATACTGTGCTGCAGTATTCAATACAGTAGTATGCTGTACAGGTGTGTATCCTAGGAGCAATAGGCTATACCATATACCATAGGTGTATAGTAGTTTTTGTAAATACACATGATGATATTTGTACAACAATTAAATCACCTAACCATGGATTTCTCAGAACACCATTAAGTGACGCATAACTGTATTTTGTTATAGCAACCAAAATGGACTAAGACATCATAGTACAGCTGTGCCATAGTTTGTTTAACCATTCACTAATGATAGACATCTGGGTTGTTTTCAGTTTTAGGCTATTATGAATAAAGCTGCTATAAACTTTTGTTTATAGGTTTTTGTGTGATTGTAATTCTCATTTATCTAGGATAAATGTCCAGGAGTACACTTGCTGAGTCTTTTAATTGTTTCATATGTAGGTTTTTAAAATGCTGTAGAAATGCTTTCCAGAGTTATTGTCCCATTTTACGTTCCCACTAGCAAAGTGTGAATTGATCCAATTTCTTCACTTCCTCATCAACATTTGTGGTTGTTGAACTATTTTTTATTTTATCTCTTCTGCTAGGTGTCTTGAGATATTATATTGTCATTTTAATCTTGAAGTTACCTAATGGCTAATGGTGCACAGTTTTTCATGTGCTTATTATTCATCTGCATACTGAAATATCTGTCTAAATTGTTTACCTATTTTCTAATTAGATTTCTTTCTGCTCAGCTGTGAGAATTATTTATATATTCTATAACTAGTTTTTTGTTGAATATGTGATTTGCAAATATTTTCACTGAATTTGTACATTGTCTTTTTACCCTTTAATAGAGTCTTTTGCAGAAAAATGTTTTAAATTTTGATGAAATTCAATTGATCAAGTTTTCTTTTTATAGCTCATACTGTTGGTATTAAGATTAAAAATCTCTTCATTTAGCCCTAAGTGTTCCATGCATTTTAAAGTTCTTTTATCAGGCGCCTTTACACTTGTGTAAGACTCTGCTTAACCTCAGATAAAAAAGATATTCTGTTTTTAAAAAAATATTTATAGTTTTACAATTTACATTTAAATCCTGTGGTCCATTTTGAACCTTTTTAAAGGTGTATGTGTGGTTCATCTTCTTATTCCCCTTCCTCCTCTTTTCTTCTTCTTCATTTACATCTTCTTCAGCTTTTTTTCTCTTTATCTTTGTTTTTGTCTTCCTTTCATTTTGCCCATGGATGTCCAATTGCTCTAGTCTCATTTATTGAAAAGTCTGTCCTTTCTCCAATATATTGCTTTAGCACCTTTGTAAAAAAAATCAATTAGCCATATTCCCAAAGATTTATTTCTCAGTTCTTTATTCTGTTCCATTGATCTATGCATCAATCTCTCCTCTAACATTATGCATTTGTAGTTAGTGTGTGTATATAATAAATCTTGAAATCAAGTAGACTGATTTATTTTACTTTATTCTTAATTTTTCAGTGTTTTTGTTATTCTAGTTCCTTTGCTCTTTCAGATAAATTTTGAAATAATCTTGCCAATATTTACAAAAAATCAGGCTGAGATTTTGACAAAAATTGTATAACAACTGTATATCAACCTGGAGCAAACTCATATCCTTAATATGTTGATTCTCCCAATTTATGAACATGGCAACTTATTTAGATCTTCTTTTAATTCATTTATTAGTATTTTATGGCTTTCAGTATATAAGTCCTGTACTATTTTTGCTAAATTTACACCTAAGGGTATTATTTGATGAGTAATTTAGAATGATATTGTATTTTAAATTTTGACCTCCATGTATTCATTTATAAGAAACCACAATTGAATTTTATGTGTTCTTTTGTCCTGTGAATGTGCTGAATATTCATTTATTAGTCATATAAATTTCTTGTTGTTGTTGTAGACTCCTTGGATTTTCTATGTACATAAACATGTCATATGTAAATCCACAAAATTTTATTGCCCTTTTTGTGTAGGTTTGTTGGTGACAGATTCTATTTTCCTTTATTTGAAAATAGCTTGATTTTACCTCAATTCCTAAAGGATATTTTTCTGGATATAGAACACTGGTTGGCAATTTTTTTCTTTCAGCATTTCAGAAATATTGTGGCACTTCTTCCCAGCCTTCATAGTCTGTGATGAGAAACCTGCTGCCATTCAAGTTGTTTTTCCTCTATAGGTAAGGTGGTGTTTCTTTCACTGTTATGAGAAATTTTTTACAACACCATTTCCCCCCCCCCAACAGAAGCTTTACTATCTATTTCTTTGTGTGGATTTCTTGGATTTTATCCCATTTGGAATCTGTTCAGCTTTTCGGATCTGATGACAGTGTACTTAAAAGTGTACTGAGTCAATAGTTTCTTTGTTTTTACTGTTCAGATTATCTAAGATCCGAAAGTCTGACTATATACTTTACTGATGAGGATATGTGGAAAGAGGCAATCTTGCACACTGATGGTAGCTAATTTGGTAAAAACTGTCTAGGGGGACAATTTAAAAGTATACATTTAAATTATAAATGCATCTACACATTAGCAACAATTCCACATTTAGTAATTTATTGTATAAAGGTTAAAAAATTGTGTTGTAGCACTGATTGTTAAAGCAGAGGATTAACAGCCCCTGTGTTTACTGGTAAGTGACTTACTAAATACATAGATGTCTTGTATATAATGGAATACTAAGTAGCTATAAAAAGGAATAGGGAATCTTTTCACGTACAGGTGTGAAATTATCTGTAAGTTATAGTGGTAGACAAAAGTGAAGAATAGTATGAATAGTGTTCTATTATTTGTGAAAAAGGCAAACAGAAATACCTATATTTATTTGCTTATATATGAATAAAATTCTGCTGCAGGACATATATAGGAGATGAGAACATTGATCCCCTTTGATGTAGAGATCTGGGGTTTCTGAGGAATGGGGTATTTGTATTTTGAACCATGTGTGTGTGCACATGTTTTATGTACTCAAGAAACACATTTAAGAGTCTTCATGCAAATGTTACCATATGTTAGTCTGCCTCAATACAAACTTTTCATCTGGAGGAAAGGGAGTCTGACAAGAATATTAAAAGGAGAGAGAAAAATATAGGCAAAGCTAAGGAGTAAGATAATTTTGATAGCAAGAGTAATTGAAAAGTGAGAAGTCTAGCAATACAGTGAATTGCTCAAGTATGCATGCTCTTGTTTTAGGCAAGCAAAAAACATATACTACTCTGATTACTTCCTAGCTAGAAGAACGTGGCCTGTTTTCTTCACTTTTCTGAGCTTTAGTTTTCACGTGTAAAATGGTAATAATAAAACTGGTATCATGCTGTTACGAATGACTGAAGAGGTTGGTGTATGCACAGCATATATATAGTGTGTAGCCCAGGAGGGTCATTCATTAAGGAATGGTTTTTATCAGTTTTCTTCTTTCCTGTATTTGTAATAATATATACATTCAAGTAAAATCTTTCTTTATAAAAAGTAGGCTCATACTATAGAACCACAAACATGGTTGCAAATGTTGGTCTTAATTTAAAATATTATGAAAACCTTTATGTCAGAGCATACGTTATCTCAGTTTTTAATTTTTATTTTAATTTTACTTTTTCAACTTTTATTTTAGTTTTAGGCATACATGTGCAGGTTTATTATATAGGTAAATTGTATGTCACAGGGATTTCATGTGCAGGATATTTTATTGCAGGAATAATAAGCTTGGTACTCAATAGGTAGTTTTTTGATCCTCTCCCCCTACCCATCCCCCACCCTCAACTACGTCCTGGTTTCTTAAATGGGTGAGTACATATCCTTTGTGTGCAAGTACTGTGATTTACGTAATTATTTTTCCAGAAGGGACATTTAGGTTTTTCTAATATTCTCTTCTTAAAGTTGAATGAACACCTTTGACTTATATTTCTTTGCACTTATCCTACAGGACATTTTCATATATTAGATTGTTATTATTTCTATATCAGTGGTCAGGAAGTTTGGTTAAAAAATGGATCTCCTCTTACATGTCACCAAAGCTTCTCAGAACTTATTGCCTTTCATATCAAATAGAAGGTATCCCTCTGTGGGACTAGAGCACTAAAATCATCAGTGCAACCCCAGTGGAAAGTTCTGGTCTCTGCTATTTCTCTTATCACTCACTTTAGCTTGATGAATGTTGAAGGGAGACAGATGCCTGCTGGCTAAATAATTTCTCCAGAGCTATAATGATAGATTATTTTTAAGTGAGCAAAACTCCAGCAGCATGTTTTGATAATGAGGAGGGGGAGTAGAGTAACGAGCAGAGTTCAGGGAATGAAATTATGATATAGAGAATTGTTTTAGAGAGGAATGACTGGTAGAGTAAGTAAGGAGCAATATTGGTCGTGGAATGACCCCAGGTACACAGTAGAAAGAGCATGGGAACACAGCGTTCACATAGGCTTTCAGAAGTCATACATTTTTCTCTCCCTCTAGGTAGAATTACAGACAGAGTGAAAAGGAGTCTGGACATCTATGGGTCTGTGTCCATCTGTAGAAGTTTATGTGACTCACATACAGATGTAACTTCAGGAGGTAAAAAAGTCTGAGAGTCTTTTATTTGGAAGAGTTTTAAACACACAAAAACCCAAGCAAACAAAAACATAACAGAATAATATGGCAAACAACCATCTACTCAGCTGCTTAGAATTAACAAATTTTAAAATTTTATTACTTTTCCTTTTTTTATTATTATACTTTAAGTTCTGAAGACATAAAGCACTACAGATAAAATTGAAGCCTGTTCCCAGAGCTCCCTATTCTTTTAGTCCACTAGAATATTACATATATATATGAGTGTGTGTGGGCGTATGTATATTTGTATATAGTTAGTTGGTTAGTTCTTTAGATAGTCTCCAAAAATGGCAGCCATCAATTCTTTCCTTTTTTGCATACTCACAACACCAGTTCTTTCAAGAGGTGAAGACTTTATCTCCTCCCTTTGAGTCTGGTCTTCTGACACCCATTGACCAATAGAATGCAGCAGAAGTGACATTTTAATTCTTCTGACCCCAGGCCTTAAGAAGCCTGGAAGCATCTGATTTCTCCCTCTACAAAGCCAGCTCTCATGTAAGAAGGCCAGCTACCCTAAGATCACTATTTAGAGAGGAAGCCCACGCTAGCCACGTGAAATGGCCATCTGGAAGAACTCTGAGGCTCCAGATATGTAAACAAAGTTTTCTTGAAACTTCCAGCCCAGACCATCTGCCAGCTGAATTCAGCTGAGTGAGAGACCTCATTCAATTCTATGAAATATGCATAAATATTTATACCTATAAAAATATTAATAGTGTCTAAACCAAAAGCTACTTCCACTAACAGTCAAATAAATCTCTATGTGACATTCCCTCCCATGAATAACAACAATAAACCATGGACAAAATAAAAAATTAAAAAAACAAACAACTCTCTGAAGGCAATGGAGAGTAACCCAATATAGGCGTATTCTGGAGGAGGAGTTGACACATGGAAGAAAAGTGAAGTTTTCTTTTTCATTGCTTATCTTAGCATAAAGGCAAGCCCTAGTCTGTACCATGCAGGGGAGCTAAAACTACTGGAATGTGCATAGACTGGCTGGTTTTAAAAACAGAGGTCAGAATTTAGAGCAATCACAGTTGCTGGCAAGTGAGGGGGAAGATCTTAGAAAGAACAGAACCAGATATGGAGAGCCCGAATTCTGTCTACAAATTTATCCCTGATATCTGTCGGATCACTCAGTTGCTCATGTGTAGACTCCAAGTACGATGACTATGGCTAAAATAATCAAACTGAAATTTGAGCTGCTGTTCAAGAGTAAGAGTTTGCATTTTGCTCCCAACCAACTTAACTTCTATTGAAACAAACACATAAAAACCCGCACTCCTTAGAAGAATTAAACAGAATCTTTCACCTTCATAGCATAACATTTACAATATTCAGGCAATCAACCACAGCTTACTTGATGAATGAACGAACAGGACTGTGAGACTAATCCTCAAGAGAATAATAACTATACTAGCAGCAGAAGCTAACATTTAATGGGTAGTTTCTATCTTCCATGCCATATTCTATGTACTTTTACATGTGTTGTGTACATCTTCATGGCAATGCTATTATGTCAATACAATTATTTTATCAATCACTGTGGAGTCAAGACAACGGAAACCAGTTTAGGGATTTCAGGCAAAAAGACATTAAATATGCAGAATTAAGCTATTCACTAATTAGAAGAACTGAAAGATCAAAATAATAATAATAATAATAAAAATACAAGGTTATCCAGAAACAAAGAGCCAACTGATATCTCTACTGCCCTAATACTGCCTAACTAGGTTATCTGCTGCTGCATTACAAGAGTTGGCTTTTGTATACCTATTATAGAGTCTGCTACTGAAGCCATATTCGCCAAGGGAAGTGACTCCAGGCCTGCTGCTGCCAGCATTATTATTACTGTAGGAATCCATCTTAGTGAGCTGCCACCATTGAGGCTGGAATCAAAAGAAGAATGGCTGTTCCTTTCTTCTGCATTACAATCTTGCAGAAGTACTTCTCATTGGTATAACTATACTGAAATGCTATTAGCAAGTGGTACAGGCATGTAATTAATAATTGTATAGGCCTGGTAATCCAGGGAAGAAGTTATAAAGAGGAAGGTTGTGAATTTGAACAGACAATATTCAGTACAATTATTATTGCCATTTTACATTTGAGGAAACAGAAACACAGAAGTTTAGGGTGCTTGCCCAAAATGACACAGCAGACTATGGAGGCCAGGATATGAACTTAGGAAGCTTGACTCCAAACACCATATTCTTAATCAAATGGACAGTAACCTTGTTTTAAATTTTTAACGATTATAAACAAAGCCACAGAGAATATATGTGTATCTGTGTCCACATGCTAATTATAATTTTGGTGATGATCTAAAAATAATTAATGTTGTCAATCCTTAGATTTTCTAAATTACTACCCTATAAATGAAAGTACCATCTAATTTCAGAGCCCATGTTTAATTTGTTTTTCGTAATCATGTCAATGCCAGATTATGACGCCAAAGTGACAGAATTTAACTTTTAATACATTGGTAAGCAAGCCTGACAGCATGTAACTTGCATGTTTTAATGTAAAAATGACAATATTTATTCTTCATCTGCCATTGCATTCTTCGTTACTTTAGTGTTGATAATGTCAAAACTATTCTTTTTTAGCAATGGCTTGTAACCAAAGACATTTTCATGCATTAGGAAATTAATTTATTTACTTAGTTGATAAATGAAAAATTTAATTTGACATCATGAAAATGGTTCAGTGAAAGGGAGTATCACAGTATCTTAAATGTTGCAGGCTTATGAGGAAACTGTACTGCCAAATACTTTGTAATGAACAGTACACTTGAGAGCCAAATGAAGGCCAAATGACCCCATGACAAGGTGTAGGGACAAATAGTCCTTGGCAGTTTGGAAAAGAAAAGTGGTGGAATAATTGAGTGATAGGAAGGCACATGGTAGTATTCCTAAAACGACACAAAGAAAAACAGAACATAGGATGTGCCTTTGCATTTACTGCCATATTTAACTTTTGAGCCAAACTGTAGCATAGCTCTCTTCATTGGTAACATTATCTAATATGAGTTTAGCAATAAATCTGTAAGATATGATGAATTTATGTACATATAAGAAATAAATGCATATAGAAAAAATATGCACACCCATTTAGTGTCTTATTTTAAGGTGTTATTGTGAGATTGGTTGTGCTATAGTAACCAATAGATCCCAAAATTTTAGATTTTAATTCACTAATTATTCATTTTTAATTTATATTACAATCCAAAGTGAATATTTTTATGATAGGGAGCTAAAGTTCATGTCACACTTCAGTCAGTGAGACTCTGCCATTCTCTGGTTCTCAACACTGTCATTTGTGTACAGCAAAAAGATGAAAAAATTTGAAAGAACTAATGAGATACTATGTGAAGGTGAAACACATCATTTTAATTCACATGCGTTGGAGACTAATCAGAATGGGTAGTATTATTTGTCTAAAAAGTCAAAGAATAGAGCTTGGGGGATGCCAGAGCTACTTGAAATTAAAAAGGGGAAGTATTGGAAGAGAGTGAACCACAGAGAAAAGAGTTCCAATATATGAGTGTAAATGTTCCCCAAGCCTTGCTGGGTTTTGAACTGTGCATCAATAGGGTGAGAATCTAAACAGTCTACAAGCATAAACCGCAGCTGGAAGCCATATGTTTCTAAGCAGAGACTTTAATTACTCTCTACCTCATGGTAGACAGAGTTTTCTGTTCATGTCTAGGTATGTAAAAGGAAATTGATAAAGACATTGAGCTTTAGTTGAAATGATGCCATAGAACAAAATACAAGTCTCAGAGTTAAGGAATTTGTCTTAGGATTCAGGAAAAAAATAAAAGCAACCATTTTCCCAAGACCTATATCTAAGCCTCCAAGATCATGTGATCTGCCAGTAATTTAACTTTCTGTCAGAATAAAACATAACACTCTAAAGAGAAAGATAACAGGGTCCATAATCCCCTATAATTTGTCATGCACAATATCCAGATATAGAAAATAATTATTAGACATTATGCTAAACATGACAATGTGAGTGATCTGTAGTCAATAAAAAGTATCAGTCAGTAGAGACAGTTCTATTGAGCCCCAACATACTGAAACTAGCAGACATGGACTATGAAAAATATATGATAAATATGTTAAAAAACACTTTCAGAAAAACTTTAATATAATTGTGAAAAGTTGTGGAATTTTATGAAAGATATTTAAACTGCAATAAAAAAATAAACCTAGAGCTGAGAAGTAAAATAGATATATGGTATCTGAAATTAAAACTAAAATTAATATCCTAGAGCTGAGAAATAAAATAGATATATGGTATTTGAAATTAAAACTAAAATTGGCCGAGTGTGGTGGCTCATGCCTGTAATCCCAGCAATTTGGGAAGCTGACACAGGTGGATCACCTGAGGTCAGGAATTCGAGACTAGCTTGGCCAACATGGGGAAAACCCATCTCTACTAATAATACAAAAATTAGCTGGGTGTGGTGAGGCACACCTTTAATCCCAGCTACCTGGGAGGCTGAGGGAGGAGAATTGCTTCAACTCGGGAGCCGGAGTTTGCAGTGAGCCTAGATCACAACACTGCATTCCAGCCTGGGCAATAAGAATGAAGCTCCATTTCAAAAGAAAAAAAAAATTGGATGGATTAGTAGTAGCTTTTTAAAAAAATCATCCGGTCGGCCCTCCATAACCAGAGATACACTATCAAGTGACTAGCATATGTTAATTGGAGCTCCAAAATAATAAAATAAAATAAAAGAGAATGAATAAGGTAGGTAAACATATAAAGAAATATTAGTCACAAGTATTCCACATTTAATCAGAAGTAGTTCATAAATTCAAAAGTTTAGAAAACCTCATGTAGAAAAACATGAAAAAAATACATTTAAGCACATCATATTTACCTGCTAAAAACCAAAGATAAAGAAAAGAATTTTAATAGCAGACAAAGAAAATAATTTATATCAAATATGGGGAATGTTGGCTGAATATTATAAGAAATAGTGCACGATAGAAGTCAATGTAATGACATTTCTAATGTGCTAAAATGTGTTAAATTTCTAATGTTCTAATGTGTTAAAAATAACAAAAATAACTGTTAACTAGAATTATTTATATAATAAAATATTATCTTAAAATTTAAGGTGTAATGAAGACATTTTTCAGGTAAACAAAAGTCAAGAACATTTTTTTCTACTTCAAAAATTATTTAGGCACAATGAATATTCTAACATAAAAAATCAGATGTACAGAGAGCAACGAAGAACACTGAAAAATGATAAAAATGTGGATATATACATGTAAACATATCTTTCTCTTTTTCATAAATTATCTAGAATTCAATCTGACAGTTTAAAGCAAAAGTTATAACAATGTATTTGGAGTTCTACCTACATCATATGTGTAGGTAAAATATGTAACAAAAGAAGAATAGGAAGAAATATAAATAAAAGTATACTATAGTAAAGTTCTTACACGATATATGAAACAATACAATATTAATTCAAAATGTATTGTGGAGAAATTAAGATTAGATATTTTAATCAGAGTAATCAGTAAAACAAACAAATAAATAAATAAGGCATAAATTTAAAAACCATGATAGAAATGGAATGGGAAAGTAATTGTACTTGAAAAACTTCAAGGAGAAATGGAAATAAGTAAGACAGAAACAAAGAATAGGGAGTATAAATAGAAAGTAAACAGCAAGATGGTAGTTTTAAATCCAATCATATTAATAATTACACTAAATGTAAATGGAGTAAGCATTTTGATTAAAATGAAGATTTTCAGACTGAATTTAAAAAAATGGTTTTTAAGCATATGCTGTTTACAAGAAACACAATTTATTAAGATGCAGAGAAGTTCAGAGCAAAAGAATGGAAAATAGAATGTGTGCAAACTCTAACAGGGGAAAAATTCTATTGTTGTGTTAATATCAAACAAAGTAGACTTCAAGATAAGAATTATTTCCAGAGGTAAAGAGGAACATTTCAAGAGTAAAATAATGATTGACAAGAAGACACAGTGACCTACATGTGTATTTCCCTGATAAAAGAGCTTGAAAATACATTAATAAATGTATAAGGAGAACAGACCAGAATTGTAGTTGGAGATTTTAACACTATTTTCTGAGTATCTGGCAGAACAACTACTCAACAAGTAAGCTATAGAATATTTCAACACGCTATCAACAAGTTCAAACCAACTGACAACAGCAGAATACACATTTTGTTCAAGTGCATATGACATTTTCACCAAAATAGAGCATATGCTATATTTTAAAAGTCCTATTTACAGGAGAGCCTCTCATGTCAAGAAATTCTCCCTATCCAGTCTTATGTTCCATATTCTAGATCCAATACTCTCACAATTCTATCTTATGTGTTTTATCAATTCTTGCCAATTGTATTAGGGGTCTTGACATTCTTCTGCTGTGTCTAGCTAATCCCTCCAAGAAGAAATTGCTGTCTTAGGTCTAGCTACATTTAGAGCCAAATTTAGTTATTAGTCTGGAGGCAATGAAGGGAGTGAGGGGAAGACTTTGAAGATGACAGGCATAGTCTTACAAGACACATAATGCAGGCCAGATCTTTGCTTGCTCTCCAGGAAAAAGAGACAGTGGGTCTTTTCTAGCAAGAGGTGGGGCTATTTCACAAAGCCTGAAGCGTTCAGAGAAATCTGATCGTACAAAATTCTTTGACTTGACATTCAGTCAAATGCTTCCATTTTCCTTCTCAGGGCCCTGACTCTGGAAACTTGTCGAGGCTGGACATTTATTCTTCTTTGTTGTTCTGCCACCTTAGTAATTCAATACTCCTCTGATTTGCAATATTATGTGCCCTATGGCTAAAGGAGATGAATATCCCTTTGCTGACATTCTGAGGGTCTTTTGGTTTCATGATGAGTATTGAGTTGATAGTTGGCTGATCCTTGCCTGATATTTTCTTTTTCCTAGGCTGCCAGTGAAGTTAATAAAGGCCAGTAAATTCATAATCCTTAGAGTTACCATCTTTCCATATTGTTCAAGTGTCATCGGTTCTGTATAGCTTCTGGATAAATGTGATGTTCCTGCATACAATCCCATTCCAATCACCACTAGCAATAGGTTTTATTACCATCTCATTGGTCACTGCTTCAGCTCCAAAATTCCATCCTGAGAGTACAATTTCTAGGACCACTTTCAGTAACAATTATCTACTCCTATATTCTCCATAAAAGCAGAACTAGGGACCAAAGTTTGCATGTAGGAAATTTACTTAGAGATCTGAGGAAGTAGGCATAAGACTGAGGAACATAAAATAAGAATGGAGAGAGATCCAGTAAAAGGATAGATGATTATCAAGTTGACTATTGCTGTGGATTACTGTGTTTGGTTCCCCCTGAGAATGTCTGAGAAGCTGTAGAGAATACACCTCTGAATTGCCTGCCTAAAGGACAAATGGGAAACTTATTTTCAGTATTATAGCTGATGCATGATAGTGAGAGTTCAATATAGGTACTAGTGTAGAATTCAAAAAACGGGGAATATTTTACTTACAAAATGCCCAGATTATGTAGTCCTTGCAAGTCCAAGTCAGAGACCCAATGTAATAAGGGGTCACTGAGTATTTTAAGCAGAGAAATAAAGCTATAAAATGTTTTCTTTCAACTTATAAGGCAGAAAAATGTCATGTTTCTTGTTAGAAGATTTGTGGCTTTTTCTTCAATTCTAGAAAATGTCAGCGATTCTCTTTTCAAGCATTGGTTCTCAATCATTTTTCTGCTGTTTCTTCTAGAAATCATGTTGACAATGCTCATTTTATTTTATGTATCTCATAATCACTTTTGTCTCCTTATATTCCTACCCTGCTATATTCTGAACATCTTCAGATCTATCTTTAGTCCAGTGATGCTCTCTTCAGTTGTACCTAATCTGTGGCTTATGCTACCTGTTGTGTAAAGGGCCCGAAAAAAAATCGAGCAGGTGATATAAACTGAAACTCACAGAGAAAGAGGTCAGCAGACTGCAGAGAAGGGTTAGAGTATGGCTGGATGCACTATGTGCCTGTGCTCCAGGAGAAGATTCTTTCCTGCCCCTTATTAATATCTTAGCTTGGGATTCCTGCACTATGAGAGTAATGGAAATTCAGACACTATTCTTGCAAATGAACGTATGTAGGGCAGAATTGATGTTCCTGCCCCCAAGGGATTCTTTATTTTTTTAATTTTGCTATCTGCAAATTTTTTCATTTTGCTATTTTTTTTTTCCTTTTGCTAAATTTGTCTCTGACCCGGGACAAATTTTGGGGCAACTTTTTAGACTACCAGTTGGAATTTGTTTTAGTCTCCTTCCATGAAGCAGAGTTTGCTTTTCTAGTCACAGTTTTATGCAATGTCTCAATTTCAACTTACTTTTTTGCCTCATGTAAAACAAAAGCTGTATTTTTCTCCCTTGCAGGGATATTAAAGCCATATTCTTAATCACAAAGAATAAAAGTTTGTGTTAAATATCACTACTGTTCTCTTCGGTGTTCCCTTTAGAATTTATCATTGCTCTTTGTGACTGGAGTTTAAGAATCTCCTTTAAATTTTAGCTTTTTCTTAGGGTGCATATGATTCTGTCAATATGCCAGAACTAAGAAAAATCATAGATCATTAAATGGGGCACTATGGCAGGTAAATAAGGATGGATTGGTGGTGGAGGGCAAACCTAGACTGAGCAAGTAGGTGAAAATAGATGATATGGCTTGAATTTGTGTCCCCCATTCAATCTCATTGAACTGTAATCCCCAGTATTGAAGGAAGGACCTGGTGGGAGGTGATCGGCCATGGGGGCGCATTTCCCCTTACTGTTCTTGTAATAGTGAGTGAGTTCTCAAGAGGTTTGGTCGTTTAAAAGTGTGTAGCACCTCCCCCTTTACTCTCTTCCTCCTGCTCCGGCCATGTAAGATGTGCCTCCTTCCTCTTTGCCTTCCGCCATGATTATAAGTTTCCTGAGGCCTCCCCAGCCATGCTTCCTGTATAGCCTGCAGAATCATGAGCCAGTGAAACCTTTTTTCTTTATAAGTTACCCAGTCTCAGGTAGTTCTTAATAGCAATGTGAGAATGAACTAAATAAAATGGTAAGAAAAAATATTTCACTATTTACCACATAGTGAAAATATATCATCACCTGGGCTCTGTACTGAATACATGTTTCACATTCTTGCAATACCATGTAATGTAAGAATCATTATGCAAGTTTTATTAATGATGAAACTGTCCAAGATCACAAAGCCAGTAGGCAGGAGAGATGAGCTACAAATCCTGTTTTGCATGACTCTAAAGTCAATTTCTGTGACACTGAACCACTTTCCACCAGTGATAAGTTAAAGAAGACCTATACTAAGGATGACAGAGGAAGGAGAAGGCATCTGTGACGTATTTCGATACATAAGGAATTGGTGAGACAGAGAGAAGTCTCATAACTAAAATGACTGATGAAGGAGAGGAAAAGAAGCTAGAAAAAGCAGAGAAAGGAGAAAAACTGGGATAAATACTTTTTCAGAATAAAACCCTGCTCCTAGGTTGTAGTCCTTCCTTAAAACCCACTCCTGAGTTGTTTGAGATGTGACCTTCACCCAATTTGGGACCCAACTTCCTCATCCATAAAATGAGGAACGATGGAATACAGGTCAAAACCAATATTCTTCTCAGACCAGGCTGCCAAATTTCCTGTGCCAGGCACTGTGGCCAAAAACACACAGCAGGACCTTGTCAATTCTATAACAACAGGAGAAGAAAGGTGGAGAAACCACCTCGGGCCAAATTCGTTAACAGTTGTTTCATTAATCACAGTTTGTGTTTCAAATCTAAAGACAGTCTGCCCAATTAACATTAAAGCTCTGGCAGCCATGAAGAGACCTTTAGGAAAAGGCAATTTGACACAATTGCTAATCATGCTCGCATTTAGGAAAGTGGCTTCCAAACATAACATTCTCCTGGTGACAGCTGGGGACCTCTTCAAAGGAGGAACACAGGCTTCACGCATTTCCACCATTTGACCCCTTGCCTCCATCCAGCGTTTTCACCCTGGGCACCCGTTACATGCCAGCCATCTTAGCAGGAACAGTCTTCCAGAGCATGCCATGGTCATCCACACTACTGTGCTCCTGCCCACTGAACCCACGGCCCAGGTGCCTTCGCAGTTTTATTGTGGCCCAGTCCAATTCCTCCATATAACTTTCCTAGTAATGCTTATTTCAACAAATAATATTCGTGATGTGCTGAGAGTTGGTTTGAACGCCACTTCAATCAATTATTAACTGAGGCATGTTTTATGCTTATATTTTCAAGTAATACATGTTCACAGCCAAACCCTTCACATAGTACAAAGGCTTCTGCAGTGAAGCGTAAATCTCTCTCTCTTCCTGAATTCTAGACTCCTCCTTGAATCCAGTCTCAGTTGCCAACATCTTGCCTTTTCTTCCAAAGATGCCTATACAAGTGTATAAATGAATGAATAAATGAATAAATAAGCAAAATCTTTTCCTGGCACATAAATAGTAATATATATGCACACTATTTTACACCTGGATGAACAATGTATCTTGGAGATTGTTTCATATCAGTCAGTACACATAGAGTTTACCACAGTTTTTATAATCTTGGGCAAATAAATAGACTTCTCTGAACCTCAGTGTCATCATGTGTGAAGTGGTATAATTAAAAAAAAAATCAACCCTAACTCTTCTGTGTCTACTCTTGTTTCATACCTACTTCCTGGGTACATAGCACTTCTGTCACTTTACCGTAATTTTCTGTTACTATTTTCTGCAATGCTGGCTATCAATTATCAATATTTGTGGGGCAAATGATTGTCTGTATAAGGAATACTGTGTTGGTAACTTGAGATCACAGCAGCAAGAATGGTACATAATGACAAGTAGGAGATACGCAACGTAAAATTCCTCTCTTTTCTCTGAAATCTCGTTGCAGTCACAGGCTAAACTGCACAATAGAGTATTTAACATTGCTCTGCTTTATCCATCCATATGTATGTGGTGTGTGTGTGTGTGTGTGTGTGTGTGTGTGTGTGTCTGTAATCTCAGCCCTGATCTACTGACAGACTGAAGGTACTGCTTAGAATAAACCCTAGGAAAAATGACAAAGTCACTAAAGCTGCCTTTCCTTAACCCACTATTTTCAGAAATTTGTTGAATGGGAAAAGCACCAAGCTTAGGAGCTTTGGTTGAGGGTCCCAGTTGTGCCAATTACGTTGAGCAATTTTATGACTTCTTTCAGGCTTTTGTCACTTATCTGCATAATAGGAGTAAGTGATTGTTCCTGGGTAGGATTATTGTGAAGCCTAAATCAGATGATGCATATGAAAGCACTTTAGACTTAGAGTAGTTTTAATAGGGAGAACATTATTGAGAGGATCCTACATTAGATCTTGATTATAATCAACCCCCTGCATTGACACTCTTGCCTGGCTGCTTTCCCAACTTCTAACATATTCCAACAACAGGTACCACGTAGTAGAAGGTTTCAGGCAGACAGTGAAAACAGAAATTTAGGCAGAACTACAATGTGGCTTTTGTGATCTGCCCATTTGTAACAATATCAATTCCATTGTTAGGGATATGGTGAGCAGGAGACCCCTGAGGCAGAAGCAAGCGTCACAGGCTCAGTACCCTAGAAAAAGCAACTGAGGTCATGGTGGATCCTTAGTCCTTGAGTCAGTACTGTCCAAAGTACTGAAAGAGAGAGAGAAGAGAGGCACTGTGCCAGGAATATTTTTCACTGGTGGGTGATGATAACCTATTTTACAAGTGGTGGTTTATCTCTTGGGGGAGGAGGGGGAAACTGTCCAACTTTGAGACTGCCTGGGTATCCATGGCTTACCCCAAACACCCTAAATATTGAGTCTGAAGCTAATGATATATTTTCTGTCTTGAACAGAATTGGCTCATGCAGTGCAGCATGGTATGGGGAGGTTAGGGAAGCGTGGAGGAGTGGGAGTTGGGGTGGGCTGGTCCTTTGGTAGGATCACACATGACTAAGGAGAGATCAATAAGGAAGTCCCAAGCATCACTGTTAGTGTTCCCAGAGTCTGGTTTCCTGAGAGGGTTGGGTATCCCATTGCGAGCTGCAGTCAGCTACTCAGCAGGCTGAGATGGCAGGTGATGGTACCTCCCTCACCCCTCCCCTCTCCTCCCACTAGCTGACTCTCCTTGGGTGCCCTTGCCATTTTTTCTGCAGGTTTTTGCTGGCCATGCTGCAGCATCAGACACAACTGGGGTGTCCTGTTTATTCTTTTCTCTTTCCCCATGGAATTTTTGAAAGACAACTAAGGAAAGGGAGTGAAAAGAAATGAAGGGGTCATCAGATACCAGGGGGATGAGATGACCTTTGAAACAATCTTTTCTGGGTGACACTTGAATAATCCAAGCCTGCAATTTCCTCCAAATGTTCAGTCTCTTCACATACGTCCCCTAATGACAGTGTGGGCGATGGATGGAGATAGGGCAGTTGAAGCTTGAAATATATACCAAGGAGGTAGTAAAAACCATATAACCAACTAGAAGTGATTTAAAAAAACAGGCAAGAAAGCAGAGGAGATGGGGTGGAAATTCTGCCAGATGTCTATTAAAATGCTGAATATTTTTCTGTTTATTCCTCTATTATTCTGCACACTATTCTACTTATTATTTTTTATTTTCATTTTAATTTTTTTAGATGGAATGTCTCTCTGTCACCCAGGTTGGAGTGCAGTAGTGCAATCTTGGCTCACTGAAACCTCTGCCTCCCTGGTTTAAATGATCCTCCTGCTTCAATCTCCCAAGTAGCTGGGACTACATGCACGCGCCACCATGCCTAGCTATTTTTTGTATTTTAGTAAAGACAGGGTTTCACCATGTTGCCAAGACTGGTCTCTAACTCCTGACCTCAAGTGATCTGCCCGTCTCAGCCTCCCAAAGTGCTGGGATTACAGTCATGAGCCACCACCTGGCCTATTCTACTTATTCTTCATAATGCCTTCAATCTCTCTCTACTTCCTCTCTATTCCCAAAGTCACCATCCTAGCCTCAATCCTAATTACCTTTCTTCTTGACGATTACAGTAATAGGCTCCCTGCCCCCAGCCTCTGCCCCTTCCAGTCTCTCTTGCAGATGTCACCTAAAATATCAATTCGCACATGTCATTTTCTTGCTTAAAAACTTCAATGACTCCCTCTTGTCTGCAAAGTAAAGGCTGAAAGTCTTATTCTGAGAAACCAGTGCTGTCAAATCCTTAGATATTCTGTGTCTACTGTCAAGGGAGGGGAACAGACCTTATTTATCTTTCTGTCTGCAAACTAATTTAAACATTATGAGGAAAAGCAGGATTTATTCTTGAGCATTTACCCATAGTTAGCATTGAAGCCCAACCCTCCCCTTCCCCCTCAGGCAGATGCTGAAACTGTACATTCTATCTTTGGGAAAAGGTGCTTTGGTGGAGTTGCTCCAAAAACCCCACCCAGTCATTACGGTGTCCTGCCCCTTGGGGCTGAGCTAAAGCTGCAACTATCTCCTAGGGAAAAGGTGCCTTGGCAGTTGCTTTGAAAATCTCTCCCTGTTGCAATTGGGCCCTGACCCACAGGGTTCAAACTGAAGCTTCACATGGTCTCCCATGAAAACAGTGCTTTAATGGACCTGCTCCATATACTCTTGCCAGTTGCTGCTGTACCATGTCCCCAATGTCGGAACAGAAGCAATGCCAGGTATGTAGGGGAAACAATGCCTTGGCCACCCATTCAGAGTAGTCATACCACACCCCTCTCTACTTGAATTGAAGGGGTACTACCTTCTGAGAAAACAGTGCCTTGTGCTCCCCAGTGCCTACATTGAAGCAGCATCATGTGTTTCAGGAAACGACATCTTGGCTACCCAAAACAGTCAAGCCATCTAGGCCTAAGCTGAAGTGACACATCACCCACTGAGGAATTGGTGTCTTATCTTAACTGGGAACTGTGCATCCTAGGGCTGAGCTGATGTGGTACTCTATGTCCCAGGGAAATAGGGCAGTGGCCGAGCTGAGACACCCCACGCTACAGTGTAAACAACTCTAGTACTTTGCTTTCCTGGAGCTGGACTAGCCCCTTAGAGTTTGAGCTGTGGAGACACCCCTCCTTCTGAGGAGTGAATTCATCACTGTGCTGTTCCCTACTCCCACAGGTTCCAAATGACCGCTGTGTTACACATTCTGGGGTTCTTGCTGCCATAACTCTATAATCTCATAGAGTCTGTGATACTGCCAAGCCCTAACATCTCAGGATTTAGAGTCACTACTACACAGTGTCTCATCCCCTGGGACCAGAAATGTCATGGAGCCCTATAGGCTCGGGTTCCCAAATCACAGTTACACCTTGTTCCCTAGGTCAAAATCTCTGGAGCACATTCTCTTTCATGGAGGCAGGCCAGTGCTGTGCTCTGTTTCCCAGGGGATAGAATAATAGCTACTCAACCCTTCGATCCAAGTTGCTAGAGGGTGCCTCAGAGCCACAGATCATGGCTCTGTAGGCAACTGACATCCAACTTTGCTGCAAAGATGGAACCTGTATCATAAGACCCAGTTGTTATTTTAGGTTAATGAGTCCCTGAGCCTATGACCCCAGATCCATAGCTGTTCTGAGCCGCTGCACCTGGAAGTCAGTACTGCATTTCAGCTGCTCATAGGCTATGTTAGACCTGACACCAAAAGTGATTCCCTTGGCTAAGTCTCCCCATTGTGGGAAAAATGGGAATAGAAGAACCTGATTTTGACACCAGGAACATTAACAACCAATGCCACTACCACTTCTGCCACAAATTCTACAGCCCAGGGCACTGAGGCACACACAATTACTGCTTATGGTGAATACAGCTGAAGGAAGTGCATAGAGACGACACCATTGCACCTATCCAAAACAAAGTTTCCACATCCTTCCCAACCAGCACACTAAAACCCAACTGTAGGTGAAGTTCTTTTTTTTAAGCCAGTCTAGAAAGTTTGGCAGAAGGGATTGTTCCACCAGATGTACAGACATCAACACAGAGACATGAAAATACAATAAAAAAGACACATTAGGCCGGGCATGTGGCTCATACCTGTAATCCCAGCACTTTGTGGGGCTAAAGCAGGAGGATTGCTTAAACCGAGGTCAAGACTAGCCTAGGCAATATAGTAAGACCTCTTCTCTATAAAAAAAATTTTTGAAAGACCCAGTAAAAACAAGGAAATATGACACCATCAAAGGAAAATAACTCTCTAGTAGTAAATCCCAATGGAAGGGAAAGTGGTGAATTGCTATAAAAAAAATTAAAAATGTTGATCTTAAGAAACTCAATTATCTCTTTTCTGTTATTAAAAAGGAAAAAATCCTGAACAAGATAAAAGAAAATAAAGCTAGGCATTTCACCAAAATCAGGAAAAGAATTAATGATATGTATGAGAAATTCAATAAAGAGAGAGACATCATAAAATAAAACCCAGAATCCTTCAGCTGAATAATTTAATGAATGAAATAAAAAATGCAATGGAGAGATTCAGCAGCAAACTTGCTCAAGCAGAAGAAAGAATCTCTGAATTGAAGATAGGTTGTTTGAAATTATCCAGTCAAAGGGGAAAATAAGAATAAAAAAGAGTGAGGAAAGCCTGCAAAATTTATAGCACATCATTAAGCAAACAAACATTTGTATTGTAGAATTTTCAGGGAGAGAAGAGAAAGGAAAAAGCATAGAAAATCTTTCTAATGAAATAGCTGAAAATATCTCAAGTCATGGGAGAGATAAGGACATCAGCCAGGAAACTCAGGGGTTCCCAAATAGATGTAACCTAAAAAGTTTCTCCCTGAGGCACATTATAGTCAGGTTGTTAAAAGTTAATTTAAAAAAATTCCAAAAACAGCATAAGAGAAGTATCAAATCACATAAAATGGAATCCCCCACTAGACTAATAGTAGAATTCTCAGCAGAAACTTTACATTCAAGAAGAGAATTTGATGATATATTCAAAGTGTTGAAAGAAAAAAAAGTGTCAGCCAAGACTGCTATACCATGCAAAACTACCCTTCAGATATGAGGGCAAAATAAAGTATTTTCCAGATAAACAAAAACAAAGGGAATTTATCTCCACTAGACTAACCTTACAAGACATGCTTAAAAGAGTCCTACAGCTGGAAGTGACAAGACAACAATCTCTATATAAAAATACACACAAGTATAAAACTCACTGGTAGAGCAGATATACAAAGAAGAATGTACAAAGAATAAAAACTTTTCACCACATAAAATCATAAAACTGCAATGATAAGCAATAAGGTCATCAAACTGCAATGAAAAGCAATAAGGGGGAAAGAGGAATAAGAAGTATACATGACAACCAGAAAAATGTTAACAAAATGATAGGAGTAAGTCCTTATATATCAATAATAACCATAAATGTAAGGGATTAAATTCCCATTTAAAAGTTATAGACTGGCTAAGTGGATTTTATATGTACCATGGAGTACTATGCATCCATAAAAAGGAATAAAATAATGTCTTTTGCAGCAACTTGGATGAAGCTGAAGACCATTATTCTAAGTGAACTAACTCAGGAATGGAAAACCTAATTCTGTATGGTCTCACTTACAAGTGGGAGCTAAACTATAAGGATGCAAAAACATACAGAGTGATATAATGGAATTTGAGGACTTTGACAGGGAGACTGGGAGCCGGATGAGGGAAAAAAAGTCTCCATGTTAGGTACTGTGTACATTGCTCAGGTGATAGGTTTACTAAAATTTCAGAATTCACGATTTAAAAACTCATATGTGTAACCAAAAAGCACCTGTACCCCAAAAACTGTTGAAGTAAAAAAGGAAAAGGGGCCAGATATAATAAAAACCACAAGTTTGAAAAAATAAAATAAAAACAAAGTTGACCAAACTGTTTGCCACTTACAAGAAACTTGTTTCACCTGTAAATATACATATAAACTGCAATTGAAGAAATGGGAAAAAGCGTTACCCACATACATACAAACACAAACCACAAGCAAGAAGTAGCTATGTTTGTATCAGATAAACCAGACTTTAAGTCAAAAACTATAAAAAATACACAAAGATGATCATTATATAATGATAAAGGGTTAATTCAGCAAGAAGATATAACAATTATAAATATATAGAAACCGTACAATGAAGCACCGAGATATATAAAGCAGATATTATTAGAAAAAGGGAGAGATAGACTGCAATATAATATTAGTTGGAGATCTCAACATCTCACTCTCAGCATTAGGTAGATCATCATAACAAAACAATCAACAATGAAACAGTTAATTTAAATTGCATTTTAGAACAAATGGTTCTAACAGATATTTGTGAAGCATTTTATCCAACAGTTGCAGAATACAAATATTTTCATCAACACATGAAACATTCTTCATGATAACCACACGTTAGGCCACAAAGCAAATCTGAAATTTGAAAGATTTTAAATAATACCAAGTATCTTTTCTAACCACAGTAAGATAAAGCTAGAAATAAAAAGAGAAGAACTTTCAAAATTGTATAAATATACGCAGTTAAAACAACATGATATTGCATGACCAATGGGTTAATGAAGAAACTAAGAAGGAAATTAAAAATTTTTGAAAGAAATGAAAGTAGAAACACAACATAAAATTCCTATGGGATCAAGCAAAAGCAGTAGTAAGATGAAAATTTATAGCAATAAATGCCTACATCAAAAAAGTTAAAATACTTCATATAAACAACCTAATGATGAATCTCAAGGAGCTGAAAAAGCAAGAGAAAACCAAACTCAAAATTAGTAAAATAATAATAATAAAAAAAGATCAGAGCAGACATAAAGAAAATTGAAACCAAAATAACACAAAAGGTTAACAAAACAAAAAGTTAGTTTTTTTGAAAAGATAAACAAAATTGACAAACTATTAACTAGACTAATCCAGTAAAAAGTGAAAGACCAAAATAAATAAAATTAGAAACAAAAAAGGAGACATTGCAACATACCACAAAAATACAAAGGAACATTAGAGACTGTTATGAACAACTATTTGCTAACAAATTAGAAAATTTAGTGGAAATAAATACATTCCTATATACATACAACCTATCAAGATTGAACCAAGAAGAAGTAAGAAAACTGAACAGATGAAGAATGAGTAACACATTTAATGTGCAATACAAAATCTCTTATCGAAGAAAGGCCCAGGATCCAATGGCTTTACTGCTGAATTCTACCAAACATTTAATACAAAATCAATAACCCATCCCTCCTAAAAAGTTTCAAAAATTTGAAGAGGAGAGGATTCTTTCAAACTCATTCTATGAGGACAGTATTACCTTGATACCAAAACCAGACAAGCACCTAACAAAAAATAAAAGTATAGGCCAATATCTCTGATTAACATAGAAGCAAAATCTTCAAAAATATGATCAAACGAAATCCAGTAGCATATTAAAAGAACGTTTGCCATGACCAAGTGGGATTTATCAAGATGTAAGGATGGTTCAACATACACAAATAAATCAATGTAATACATCGCATCAGTGGAATGAAGGACAAAAACCATGTGATCATCTCAATAGACACAGGTATCAGTTTTTAAATAAAATTCAATATCCCTTGATAATAAAAAGTAATTTAATTATGGAATAAATGTATCTCAACACAATAAGGACTGTAATAACAAACATAGATACAACATTAAAAAGTTAAAAACTTTTCCTCTAAATCTGGAGCAAGGCAAAGATGCCTGCTTTCCCATTTTTATTCAACATGTCACTGGAATTCCTTACCAGATGATTTAGCAAAGGTAAAAAATTAAAGGTATCCATGTTGAAGAGAAGGAGGTCAAATTGTCCCTATTTTCAGATGCCATGATCTAATATGCAGAAAATTCAAAAGCTACACACAACACACACACACACACACACACACACACACACACACATACACACACACGCACTGTTTTAGAACTGATAAATTCAGTGAAGTTGCAGAATTTAAAATCATCATACAAAAATGAGCAGTGTTTCTGCACACCAACAATGAACTAGGGGAAAAATAAATCAAGAGAACAATCCTATTTACAACTGTTACAAAAAATAAACAAAATATCTAGAAATAAATTTAACCAAAGTAGTGAAAGATCTCTACAACAGAAACTATAAAACACTGATGAATTTAAAGAGGTTGCAAAAAATGGAAAGATATTCCATGTTCAAAAATTGGAAGAATTAATACTATTAAAATAGCCATACCACCAAAAGCAATCTATATATTCATTGCAATTCCTATCAAAACACCAAACACATTTTTTCCACACACACACACACAAAATCCTGAAGGCTAAGTAAACCTACTTTATGTAGATTGGATACCTCATGTGTGCATTGAAGATTTTATCATCCATTAATACATTGAATCTTGCAAATCTATGAAATTGGTCACAATTATTTCTATGTTAAGGAAACTGAGCCTCAGTGAGAAGGTATTCCTTGCCCAGGCAAGAGGTAAGTGGCAATAAATATATTTAGAGATAGAAGTCATGTATTTTGGTTTCAAGTTGAGTTTTATTTTCTTCTACCATACGTCTACACAAACAAGCTGAGCTTACATTTCTGCATAAATCAGAAAGCCCTGTTACAAATATTGATTATCTGTTATGTGTCAAGCACTGTGGTAGGCACTTGGAAACAGACCCATATCCCCCGCACTTGCAGAGCTCCAGATCCAAATTCAGGTCAGTTTCTCCCAGTCTGATAACTTGAATTGAAAAATATTCTTTTTATAAAGTGTTTATTCAGGTATTCAGTACTTAATGAAAAAGTGTGATTGAGTAAGTATCATCGTAGGTACTAGCTGTCAAAGACAGAATTTTATCAACTAATATTAAACATTCCTGATCCTTCATCACTTGCTAATCGAGAACTTCATTCATTTTCATTTCTTTCTTTCTTTATTATTTACCTTCTACTTTAAAATCTTAAGCTTGAAGACCCCGTGTTTTCACATCTTACCAACAAAAGTAAGGACCAAATAAAACATGTAAGTTATGGTTGTTCAGAAGAGAACTAATGAAAACCAGACCGAGAGTTTGGAGGCCAGCCCGCTCACACCAGCTCTGTCATTTACGGTGTTCTTGTATTCTTCCCCTGGTCTCAATTTCTTCCTCTGTAAAGCAGATCTATATATTTCTGTGCTCATTCTCTATCCAAACATGCTAAGAGGCAATGAATTCCTGAAAGCTTTGAGCCTGTCTGAGAGAAATCCTTTATAACTGCATGGTGATTAGACATGGATGGTGAGAGGAAAGTCACCCCTCTGATGAGTAGCTACCCTCTCTGGCTCTAGAAGTCGAACAGTTCTTAGATGAGTGGGAATGTAGGAGGCAGGAAGGGCGAGAGGCAGGAAGAAAGCTCAGTTTTTCATCAGGATAGGAGCAGGACAGATCATCGGGTTGCAGCAGTGAGCACAGAATGTCTGGCCATTTCTCTTTGAAAAGGTCAGTGCCCTGCCAAAGTAGGACTGCAGCATAGTGGCCTTTTAAAAAGCAGACAGCCAGAGAAGCTGCCACCGAACTTGTAAGTGTGGGGAAACGGTTTCTTGTTATGTCAGAGCAGAAAGGGACTCAATTGCATCTAGTCCAATTCTGCCTTTCTATTTTACATGTAGGGATACTGAGGTATGGGGGTGGGGTTGGGAGAGGTGACCAAGATCACAGAGCTTGCAGTCAGCATAGCTGTGACTAGAGTTCAGCATTCCTGAACACGCAAGGAACTCCTATTGTTGTTTAGATAAAAGCAAAATTCCCTATATTTCTGCTTATTGCCTCCTTTAATACAATCTTTATTTTTCCCTCCATTTGCTATTTTCTTGGTACTTCAGAATAAATAAAATGTGCTAATAGCTATCCCTTTTGACAGAGATGAGGGACCAAAGTTGGAGGTGTGACTTTTTAAACCTCTAGGTATGTTTTTAGAATTATTTTGTAAATGGCTAAATGTTTATAATAAGAATTGATAAAATTATATTTTCATTCTAATTTTTAATTTAGATACACTCTCCTCCATTCACTGTCTTCTTTGCTGTCCACCTAGTCAGAGTTATCTCCCTAGTGAAAATATTAAAACCTCCCTCTTTGCTGCACCTAAAATACTTCATTTGATCCTCACAATAGTTATTGGCCATCACCCTGTACAATGCCTCCTGGATTGATTTATAGCCCATTTCCCTCTCTCCTTGCCAAACCCACTTCTGTTTATTGAAATAGTGTTATTGGCTAAAGCAATCCAGGCAGGACCACTTGCCTCTGTGCTTTGAGAACAAAGTGACCCTTGGCAAATCATTTAACCTCTCTGTGCTCAGTTTGATCTTCTGAAAAATGGAGAGAGAGATCATTCCTGTTATGTTATTGAAGGGTTAAATAAAAATAATACCCAATGTTTCTCTGCCTACACTGCACAAAAAAATCACTTTACATATCTTATTTCATTCACTTATAATCATTCTTGTCGTTACCTCCATGTTACAGCTGAGGACATAGAGTGAGAGAAATCTCAAAATTGACCAGGTGATGGAGCATTTGAACACCCAAGTCTGTCTCACTCATAGAACCAAACCTTTTCAAGAACACCACCTAGATTACTATGTAGCACTGATTCTTAATCAAGGTGATTGTTTTTGCCCCCAGAAGACATCTGGCAATGTCTAGAGAAAATTTTAGTTGTCACAACTTAGGACAGGCACTGCTGGCATCTAGTAGGTAAAGACCAACAATCCTAAAAAGCATCTTATAATGTGCAGGGCAGTGCCCTCAAACAAATATTTTATGGCCTCAAGTATTGATAGTACCAAGGTTAAGAAACCCTGCTATGTTTACTTCATTTTATAAATGTAACCATAATGCATTCTCGTAGATGGACATGATAGGGTGTATGCAAAGGGTTAAGCACTCCCTAAATGCCAGCGATCATTATTACTCCTGTTACTTCTAGGCTCACTTCATATTTTGCATTCTCTTCTTTTGTGGTCATCCCAGATACATGCTAAATGGAAATATTTCCCTCATCTCTTTCAATAACCCTTTAGCTTTTCCTACATTTGACACATTATTTATTATAGTGATTTATACACATCCTTTGCCTTTTTCAATACACTGCCAGTTTCCCAAGGGAAGCAGTTGTGTTTATTTTCTTCTGTATCTTCCCACGTACTAGTATAGTACCTGGCCTGTCTTCATTGAATCTGATAAACTGAACAACCTTATGAACAAAGGTGGGCAGAGATTATTATGTTTGCTAAATAGAGGAAACAGAGTGCTCAAGTTGTTTAAAGCCCCGTGACTTAAAAATGATGAAGTTTGTATTAGATCTCACCTTGGAGTTCAGTACTAGCTTGTTTAGCTGCTGCTTATGTAAGCAATTGCAAACCACCAGACTGTAACCCATTACTTTAGAGAGAAGTTTCAAGAAGAAAAACTGATATGGAAATTTGTTTCAATGTATATTCAGTCCAGACAGACCTACTATGGATTCCACAAAAAATAGTTGGAGAGAGAGTACCATGAAGGTCAATCCACTGTAGAAAACTCATAGTAAGGAAACCAGGTATCTGAAGATGAGGCCTGAATTTGAATTAGCTAGTTGTGCAGCATTGGAAAAACTCTACGGTACCTCTTTGCTCCTCACTTTCCTTGTTTGTGAAATGACTACTCAAACAAGCCCACAAGTTTGTTGTGAAGAAATGTATGTCAAGTACACTTAATCCTTGGTATTCACAGTAACTGTGTTCTCTAAAGCTGTTGCAAGCATTGAGTTAGCAGATATTGAACCAGTGCTCCTAAGGGAAATACAGGGTTAGGTTCCTGCAAGCATCTAGTCACAATAATTTTATCAACCAATCAATATATAACCTTGCTTTATGTGTATTTTTGATTAAAGATAACTTACTTAATATGCATTGTTAATTCGTTAACATTGAACTCATGGCCAATAGCACTATAACTTAGGTGTGAACAAAGCTTATGTAGTATTCAGATTTTCTCTGCAGAGCACATCACAGCCTTCTTAGGAAGAATAGACAGGACTTCAGCACTGTGCCTGCAAATAAATAGCAAAATCACCAACAAAATTTGCAGAAACGTAAAAATCATGGCATGAAATATGCTGCAAAAACAACACAAGTTTACTAGACAAGAGTGTGACAAGAATGTAGAATATTACCTCATTCAAGCCCAGCTGGGAACATGCCCATCAGGCTACTTATAGGTCTGCCACTCTATACATGTCTGTGAAGGATCACAAAAAGTTACTAGTATTGACTTAAGGGTTATAAATACATTTCAGCAAGTAGGGTAATTTTCAAATACAGAATCCATGAACAATGAGCATTGATTGTAGGTAAGTTTTTAAAAATTGAGCCGTCAACAGCAAAAGAAATTGTCATTAGAGTGAACCAGCAACTAACTGAATGGGAAAAAAATTTTTGCAATCTACTTATCTGACAAAGGGCTAATATCCAGAATCTACAAAGAACTTAAACAAATTTACAAGAAAAAAACAAACAACCCTATCAAAAAGTGGGTGAAGGATACGAACAGATACTTCTCAAAAGAAAGCATTTATGCAGCCAACAAACATATGAAAAAAAGCTCATCATCATGGGTCATTAGAGAAATGCAAATCAAAACCACATTGAGATACTGTCTCATGCCAATTAGAATGGCAATAATTAAAAAATCAGGAGACAACAGATGCTGGAGAGGATATGGAGAGATAGGAATGCTTTTACCCTGTTGGTGGGAGTGTAAATTAGTTCAACCATTGTGGAAGACAGTGTGATGATTCCTCAAGGATCTAGAATGAGAAATTCCATTTGATATAGCAATCCCATTATTGGGTATATACGCGAAGGATTATAAATCATTCTATTATAAAGACACATGCACACGCATATTTGTTGCAGCAGAGTTCACAATAGCAAAAACTTGAAACCAACCCAAATACCCATCAATGAGACTGGATAAAGAAAATGTGGCACATATATACCATAAAATACTATGCAGCCATAAAAAAGATGAGTTCATATCCTTTGCAGGGACATGGATAAAGCTGGAAACCATCATTCTCAGCAAACTTACACAAGAACAGAAAACCAAATATCACATGTTCTCACTCATAAGTGGGTGTTGAACAATGAGAACACATGGACACAGGGAGGGGAACATCACACACTGGGGTCTGTCAGGGGGTTGGGAGCTAGGGGAGGAATAGCAGAGGGCGGGGTGATAGGGGAAGGATAACATTAAGAGAAATACGTACTGTGGTTGATGGGGTGATTGATGCAGCAAACCAACATGGCATGCGTGTTTTGCACATGTATCCTAAACTTAAAGTATAATAATAATAAGGAAAAAAGAAAGAAAAAGAGCAATAAAATTTATAATGAGAACCTTTAATCTTGATTCAAAAAAATAATTCAGATGCCAATAAGACAAAATGAAAGATCATTCAAAAGAGAAGGTAAAAATGGCCAATGAACGTATGAAAAAATGTTTAACATCACTGCTCATCAAGGAAATAAAAATTACAACCAACCTATTACATACCCACCAGAATGGCCAAAATGAAAAAGACCATGATATTTAATTTTGGCAAAGATGTGCAGCAGTAAGAAATCTAGGGAAATGTATGGAAGTTGAACTGCAAATGTTATGGCCAAACAATTCTGTTTCTAGATACATACTCAACAAAAATGTATACCTATGTTTACTAAGTGACATATATGGCTGGAGACGGTTGCTCATGCCTATAATTCCAGCATTTTGGGAGGCCAAGGCAAGTGGATCACTTGAGGTCAGGAGTTTGACACCAGGCTGGCCAGCATGGCAAAACCCCCATCTCTACTAAAAGTACAAAAATTAGCTGGGCATGGTGGCATGTGCCTGTAATTCCAGCTACTTGGGAGGCTCAGGCAGGAGAATAGCTTGAACCCAGAAGGGGTGTAGTGAGCCGAGATCGTGCCACTGCCCTCTAGGCTGGGTGACATAGTGAGACTCCGTCTCTAAAAACAAAAGCAAAAACAAAACTAAGTGACATATATATGAAATGGTGTTATCTTTAATCACCTCAGAGTGAAAAGAAGATAAAGGTCCATCTAATAGAATAAAAAAAATTATGATTAAATTCACAGTGAAATATTATACAGTTATGAAGAAATTACAGCTACACTCAACAACATGGATGACCTTCAGAAACATAATTGTGAGCCAAAGAGGCCAGGTATAAAAAAAGAAAATATACTGTATAACTTTGTTTAGATAAATTTCAAAGGCAGGCATCACTTATCTCTAGGGTTTGAACTCAGGACAGTGTTTACTCTTGGGGTAATGGTGACTGAATGAACGGGAAGGTGGCTACTTGAGAGCTGCTGGTGACATCTGTTATTTGACCTGGATATTTCATAGTATCGTCGTATTCTGAACTTTCTTCAGTTGTGCAATTTACTGTATTTGCTATATACTTCAACAAAATAAAAAATAGACTTTAAAGCGGAAGCAGAGACTTATTGAACACATACACACAATTTACTGAACATCTCATTTAATCTTCACAACAATCCTGTGTTTTCAAAGTTTGCCTGATAATAAAAATCACCAATGACACTTCTCAAAATTAGAAATTTACCAGACCCCATTCCAAACTGAACATATTAGAATCTGTAGGGGAAGGTACCAAACATCAACCTTTTAACTAGGTGACTTTATAATCAACCAAGTTGGATGTGTATTGACAGATACGTGTCCTGAGAAGTGAGATTTAATGTGATCTCTAACATATAAGAGAATTTAATTAATGACAGGTCTTTTTACTTTTAAATACAGTTGCTTCCATTTTACAGAGGAAAGACTGAAGTCCAGAGAAGGACTAAGCTAAGGTCACAGAGCTAGAAGCAGATGCCTTATATGGATTATCTCATTTTATGCTAATACCCACTCTGGGGAGTACATTCTGTTAGCCTCATCTTACCCATGAGCAAACTGTAGCTCAGGGACTTAAAGAACTTGCCCTAAAACACTTAGCCAATGAATGATAGCATCAGCTCAGTTTAGCTTATAAGGCTCTGATGGATTTGCTTCTTAAAGTTCTGCCATACAACCGGAAAAGTGGAAGAAAGACAAATCCAGAAGCACTGGATTCACACTTTGGTGGTATGTTTTTTAACATATTAGGTGCCTGGTCATCAACACATATTCACTTTCCTACTCAACATCTCCCCCTGTAAGCAATTAGGACACAGCTGTATAGTTTCTCAGACTTATCTTTGAACAGAAGATGTGAGAAGAAAAGGGCTTGATAGGCTGCTTGGTGAATATGACCTATGCGTAGAACAGTTGTTACCTGTGCCATCCACTCTCACAAATAACATACTTTATTTGGGCTTCTAGCGTCAATGGTTGTGGGGAATTTGAAATTAGCCATCACACTTTTATAAAAATTATTCTATCTTTTTGGAAGCTAGATCTTGAGAATTCCCTGTTGGAAAAAGAGATTTCTTCTGTCCATGTTTTTCTTGGCTAAGTGATATTTTGAGAGTTGAGATTGTGGCTGTTATGCAATGTTTCATCATTAGCATCAAGGGGCAAAACGCTTTTGTCTCAGGCTGTAGTGAAGAGGTGTGTTTCTGACCTCCTTTTCTCATATAGTAGAATATGCTTCAGTCTCATAGCTTACCACTTTTTCTAGTCCATTGAAGTAGGTTAAAAACCATAGTCGCACTTTATTAGTGGGCAGGGTCTTCAAACTTTAAAGAAAAGAACTGGCCACTGAACTCCATTTCTTTACTCCTTGTACCTATGTACCACCTATTTTCACCAACTGTTGCTCATCGATTTGAAAGGATCAGGACCTTCTTTTTGAGTGGGAGACCCAGAAATCTCTGCTTTGTTATTTTTGGCTCATTTCAGAATGTTGAACACAGGCTGGACAGTTTAGGCTACTTTAACACTGCAGACCAGAGGAAAATATATAACTTTTTTCTTGTCTGTCTTGCTTTCTTTTCCTTTGACACTGATGGATATAATTTTGACTTCACTGACATTTCAAAGCCAAGATCCTGACCTTGAATAAAGTCTCAATGAGAAGGTAGTATAAATCCCTAGTTAAGACTTCCAGCTAAGCTAAAGTCTCCAGTCTAGGTTTAATTAACAAAACCGTAATTGGGTCCCAATTTGCTTAGTGCTCATGTGCATATAATTCCCTGGCCAAAAAACCCTCTGTTATATGCTCATAGTCCACCACGATCGTACTCATCTCATGTTCATGATTGTCACTATAATAATCTTTATTCTCAATGTTAAAAGCCATGGCCACTACTTAGTAAAAGCCTTGACCAGCATGGGCTGATATCTCACCATTGAGGCAGCATGATGCTTGATATACTGAGTGATCCCCAGATGCATAGAGCTTTTCATCCTTCAGAAATGGTTGATGTGGTTCAGCTCCCATCTCTCTTTCCCTCTGGGAGATCATTCACAATGCAGACCTGATCATGTTTATGTACAGTTCCAGATGATACACAAGGATGAAAGATAATGCTTAGTGCTTATGCGATCCCTCCTTCCCTAGGATATTACTAAACTGACAGAAGTGCTCAACATTCAGCTGGGATGCAGAAAACAAACCAGACTTGGGTGTTAGGAAAACCAGCTGCAGCCATTTTTCTAACACTCTGGCTTTGATCAAATACTATAGTTTTGCTCCGAGCAATTTTGCTCCTAATCATTTAACTTACATGTGGTGGCAAAAGGTACATTAATCGATCATGTTTTAGATTCATTGACATTCAGCCCGAACATTCTGGCCTTGTAAGAACAGTCCAATTTCACAGATGCCTGCAGGCAGTTGCTAGCTGTTACCCTGTGCTTCTGAGAGGGGTAAAGCATTCTTTGTGCAAGAGACAGAAATTCCTAAATCAAGAGGATGGTGGGGGAGGAGAAACAGGAGGAGAAGGGAGGGTGGTGAGAGAGAAACCCTTATTTGCCCTTGTTCAGCATTTCCATTGCAAAGTGGGGAAGTCAACTAGTTGGGGTTGAGGGAACATTTTTATAGCCAGGGCAAACTTTTAATTAATGAGACAGGACAAAAAAAAAACAGAAACATAGGCTTTGGGATCAGACAGATCAAGACTTGAGACCTGGCTCTGCTATTAATCTGCTGTATCTCTTTGGAGAAGTTTCTTAACTTCTCAGTTTTTCAGTTTTCACAGCTATAAAATGGGGGATAAAAGGTTTTTATATTGATTATAAGAAACATTCCTAATATAGGTACTAGCATACTGCTTGGCTTTCAATAAAAGACAACAATTAGTTTTCTTTAATTCCAAATATTGAATAGATACAAGAACACAAAAGTAAATAGGACACATACCCAGTCCTCTGGGTGCTCACCATGCAGTAAATGAGATGCTGTATTCCCTGGTTCCTATAACAGAGATGAGTCATTCTAAGTCCAAGTTGGAGTACAGTGTCACAAGCATGCCTGTTATCCAAGTACAAAGCTTGAAGTCATCTCAAGTTTACTCCATCTTTTTTCTTCCCACATGTAATTATTCACTAAGTCCTACCATCTTTATTACCAAAATATTTCTTGATTTAAAAACTTTTATTTCTAAGTCTGTTCTTCCTACTCTTGCCCTTGTTTGGGACATAATTATCTCCATTCCAGGTTATTGAAGTTCTCCCTAACTAATATTCTCTAATTGTTTTTCACTTTAATTCACTTTTCAAACAAGATGTCTTTTTGAAATAGCTCAAATTCTAAGCGACATTTGAGTGTTTCATATCATCTTCTAAATAGGGTCTTATTGTTCGTCTTGGTAGTCAGGATCACTCACTTCTTGATTTCAACCTCCCTTTATACCAGTGGTTCTCAACTGGAGGTGGTTGTCACACTTGGGAAGAGGGTTTGCTGCTGGCATTTAATGGGTAGAGGCCAAGGATGCTGCTGAACATTCTACAATGTACGGGGTAACTGCCTACAACATAGAATTATTCAGCCCAAGATGTCAATCGTGCCAAAATGGGAGAACTTGCTTTCTTGCTGAGGTAATGGTCATGAAGAATAACCCAAGGGCCAGAGCAAGGTTGGAAACAGAAAAACTAAATGGTAAGTGACTAGTGCCAGTCAATCAATGGGAGGCCAAGAGAAAGCAAGTTGGACTACAGGCCAGAATGAGAGGTTCAAGAATGAGCGTGCCTTTCTTTTATGTCATTTACTATGCCTGGAGGAAATGAGCGGAAGTGATAAGGAAGATGGGTTGTAATGGACAGCTGGGTGTCAAACAACCTCACAGGAACACTGGGGCAGTTCAGCTGCGGAGTAATCATGTTTGGGTTGCAAACTGGGGAGATGGAAAAGGAGAGAAATGTTGTATTATTTCTAGGGGGTCTGGAATTTTAATTTTTGTTAAGAAAGTACATCTTGTAAACAGATTAATCATCCCTCTCAGAGGTCAGAACACAGATTTGCCATAAGTGAATGCGAAAAATGTATAAGACAAATTCTGAAACTACAAGTTTATAGCATAAAAATATAAGATTAAATTAATTCAAGAAACAGAAATTCAACAACAATAATGATGATAACACCAATAATTAGGATAGTGGTTTCGATTAATATATCACCTTTAACCTGAAGAGTTTGATGAAATGAAAAAATTCAAGTTAAGTTTCTTTAGTGATATAAGAAATTGTATGATAAAACCTTTAGTGGTACTATTTTCAGACAAAATGTAAATCTCTACAGTTCCAGATGCAAGGCAGTGGAAAGTTTTCATTACTTACTTATTTATTTTTTTGCCAGAAATCCCTGAACAAGAGATAATTTGAAGTAAGAATTTAATGATAAGATTTATGCAATGAAGATACAGGCACGCACCTTCTCAATTTGAGAATAAGCAGACCTAAGTTTCTTAGGTCTCTGTGGCTGATTTGTACTTGCATTAGGACCTCTGTGAAGTGACATGTATAATTAATCACTAATATTATTATTAATATCTCTTAATATAGAAGATGAATCGTTGTGTAACTAAATTGCATACTGCCTCAGCTGTTACCTAATTAAAAAACTGAGACCAACAGTCAGAGAGGAATATTAATGGCATCCACTTAGTTTAAATCTGAGTTCACAAAGAGATCTCAAAAATAATTGTATGGTTTGCCATGAGGAATACCTGTTGTGCAAAACCATTTTGCTACCAATTCCCTTGCACCCCAGATCAAATGAATGACGGCTCCATATTTACATGTTTATTTTATTTCAGGTTGTCAATCAGACTATTAGATAACATTCAGCTTTGGAGACTGAGAAGGAGCAGAAAAGAAAAAAGTGTAAATTACAGGATGTAATGAGGAATTTATTTTTAACCTCATGGAGGATTGGACTTTAATGAAACAAATTTTAAGTCTGAAATGAAAGGTTTGCAGCACAGAAAGAGTGTGATCACTAACCCAATCTTGTTTTTACAGGATGCTTTCTAAATGACCATAGCTTACATCTGTGTAATACTGAGCAGTTTATGTCTGAGGACTTATAGTGGGTTATTTCATTTGATCTTCACTGCAACCATACTATAAGCAGAGCAGCAGGCACCATCCCCATTTTACAGATTAGAAAAAAGCATCATTCAGAAAATACCAGTGTTTTCTTTGAAGTCACACAGGAAGCACCCTAGCTCTTATCTAAGCTAGGATTTTGGGGGGCACTAAGATGGCCATTATTGTCAATTCTAAAATCAATATACTAAAACAATTTCTAAAAGCATGTTAAATTAAGAAAGTACTGCATTGTTTATATAGTTTCTGAATCTGTTATCTTATTTGATTCTCATAATCCTGCAAGCTGAGTAATATTATTTCTAATTTAAAGATATAGGCATTAATAATCAAAAAATTAAGAGATTTACTCAAGATCACCATTTTGAGGGCATGACTGAAACTCAAGCATATGTGTTCTGAGCATACATTCAATAAGGTTCTATTATTCTTATTCTGAAATACAGCTACAGTGTCAATGGATGCCAAATTCCTAAGATTGTTTAACTTCCAATAGGACACTTGGAAGTAAAGAACCAAAGTAAAGAACCAGACAAATGTATGTGTCTTATTGAAGTTTCAGGTATTGCCAAGGATAGGAGAAATACTTCTGTTTTGGTGAGTCTGTCTGGCCCAGGGTCCTAAGCCTTTGTGTGTGGGGGCAGCTGTCAACTATGCTAAGGCTATCCTGATGAGGAAACTGACCATTCTGATTCCCTATACAAATGGAAGGAAATACAAGAAAATAAACATGCAAAACAAATGGCCAATTAACTCTTTTCTGAGAGACTGAAGCAAGGAGGATGCTCCATAAAAAGTAAGTTATTATTTTAAAGGTAGCTGTGTGCCTTTAAATGCAATCTGTAATGACTTATGACTCTACTGACCCATCTTGATTACTGCCTGTCACCATTCATTATCACCATGGAAACAGCACTGTTGCCAGCTGTGTGCTTGGTGGTGGGGTGGAGGTGGTGCTGTTGAGGAGGAACAAGAGGCTAGTACCTGTGGGACTCTGGATTCATGGAGGTTTGTTTTTTTGTGTTTTGTTTTGTTTTGTTTATGTGTGTGTGTGTGTGTGTGTGTGTGTGTGTGTAAGGAGAGAAAAATTGGGAGGACACAGTACTCTCCCTCCTGCAGCAAGCCCCTAGGTGGGGTACAATCCAGAAAGAAACACCGGAACAGATGGTCTCAGTGTCCTTATCTCTCTCTGGAAACAAAACAAGATAATATCAGAAACATTCCAGTCTGGGAGATAATCCACCGGGCAGCAGAAGGCATGGGAAAGGGGCAAACTCTGTGCAAATTTCATTAACACAATTTCTCATGGAGACTTTTCAAGCATGTGAGCCAATCTTCTCAGCTGCCTCAATCCTAAGCTTCTAGTATATGAAAGCTCCAAGGGTGATCTGCAAAATCCATCTAGCCCCTCTCCACCTGACTTTGTCTCAATTTCATCCCTATCTTCCCTCTAATTTGGTTTTCGAACCCTCTCTTCACTCCTTCCTGTGTATGCCCCTTAGTCTTTTATGCCTGCCTTCTTTCTCTTGTCTTCCCTTTCATATCTAATTAACGATCCCAACAGGATACAGTAAGATAGGAAAAAGACATAATCCATTACAACATCCTCCTGTCATAGATGTAAAAACTGACAACCAGAGTAGTTTCAGAAACTCCCCCAAAACCACATGGCGAGTTCTCGGCAGAGTCAGCACTGAAACCCAGGTCTTCAAATTTCCAGTCCAGTGTTTCTTCTAGCAGAGTACTGCTCAATCATATTCCCTTTTCACTTCTTAGACTAATTTCCTGCTACACAGAAATACAGGCAAATTTCAGTTCTCCAGGCCAGTTTGATTTTTCCTTGCTTTCATGGAGCATTTCTTTCTGCAGAACTTGGTTTATTCCAGAGACAGAAGATTCATCCTTATGAGATATTCTGGAGGGAGGAGGGGAGGGGACAAGATGGCTTAGTCATCTTTCCACTTTATTTAGAGTGAGTATTAAAAGTACCAAGACACAATATAGCTCTAAATGGGTATATGAGAAAGTGCTAGGAAAATAAGAATGTTATGACTTTGCACTGCTAAACTCTGTTTGGGCTGCAGGCTGTTAGGGGAATGAGAGACATCACCTCTGAGTTTGCTACAAAAGTGTTTCACACAAACATCATTTGGTTAGCAAAGAGACTTTTACACATGACATTACATTCAACTGCTGAGATCTCTGAAAAATGCCTGCAATCAATGTCTGATGTGAAAATAGAGGCAGGTTGATAAATTTTAAAATATACATATATCCAGAACTTGGAGACTATTGATCTAGGCCTCCATCCTGACTCTGCAGCTGAGGTATCTACAAAGCTGCAGTTGAGCCCCTTTGCCTTACCTCTATGTCTTTGTTTGGACATCAGATTGTATTATAAGATAGGCATTTCCCCTAAAAGGCCTTTTCAACGTCAGTCTAATGGTTATGATAATTGCAAAAGCAGAAATTGTCACCTTTTATTGACCTTTACTTTGTACTCAGGGATTTTGCAGACATTGTTATCTCATTAATGCTTACAACTGTCCACGTAGCTAGGTATTGCTATCTCATATTAGAAATAAGAAAATAGATTCAAAGAAGTTAATAAACTTGCCTAGGGTCATTATGTTCTAATTTAAATAGCAGATAATTCATTTTCTGGCCTGTAAGACCAACACCACTTCACCAAATGATAATGTGTTTGAACATTCTATGATTTTGGTATCCTCTCTGACTTCTTAAAAGCCACACATTGATTTACTCCATGAGTACTTATTGGGTGCCTAATATAGACAACTTGTTAAGGAGTTGGGGATACAGTGATTTTAAAAAAGTGAAGCTTCTACCCTCCTGAAGACCACAGTCTATTTTATGTATATGGAGAAAACAGATGGTATCCATGTAAACCAGTAAATATCCATGTATCTTTAGATAGAGATCAATGTTCTGAAGAAATCAAATGGAATGGCATAATAAAGCCATTTTCGATGGCTTTCATGAGCTAGTGACGTTTAGGCTAAAAATGAAAACGTAAGAGTGAATCAGTCTTCCAAAGAGTTGGGGGAGGAGGTATCAGGTAGAAAACAACAAAGGCAGAGTTACCAGGAGGGAAAGAGGTTGACATGTTTAAACAACAGCAAGTAGAATGGAGATAAAGGGAGGATACATCTTAGTGAGCAAAAAAGATAACGGCAAGTGATGAAGTCAGAGGTAGACAGGAGGCACTGTAAGGCCATTTGGGTTTCATCATAAGTGTGAGAAGACATCAAAAGGAATTAAACATATAGAACCAGGATATACGTATGTGAATATACACTCTCTGGAGTATAAATATAAAATGATTTTAATTCTTTCAACAGCTACCTCAGCTATATGGTGGGGGCATTTCATTAACAGTATCATGGTCTTGTTCCTTTACTTCTAAGCCTCTTTCAGATATTAAAATGTTCTAGGTGTTACATTTAACCCTTTGTCTTAGTCATTTTAATATTATTATCAGTGTCTCTTTGAGGCTTATTCTTTCTTGCCTTCTCAGTATAGACCACATTGTCTAAGGTTTTAGGCAGTCGTCTACAAAGTTTTTCTTAAAAAAACCCCAGATAGTAGACATTTTAGGCTTTGCAGGCCAAATGTTCTCTGTCACAACTCCTCAACTCTGCTGTTGTAGTGTGAAAGCAGTCATAGACAATACATAAATGAATGAGCATGGATGTGTTCCAGTAATACTTTATTTACACACACTAAAATTTGAATTTTCTAAAATATTCTCATGTCAAAAAATTTTATTCTTCTTTTGATTTTTTTTCCCCTAACTTGTCTTATAGATCAAACACAAACAGGATTTGGCCCACAAGTTATAATCTCCAGATTCCTGCTCTAATGCCATGGAGTTACAGGAGCTGTATGGGGTATGGTCCACTTTTTATACAATTTACCTCTCCCCTATTTTCCTGTCTCTCATCTGGTGAGCAGAGCTAGGGGAGATTGACATCTTCTATATACCTGCTTCTGTTAGGCCATTTTTATGTCACTAAAAAGAAATACCGGAGACTGGGTAATTTATAAAGAAAAGAGGTTTAATTGGCTCACGAGCCTACAGGCTATACAGGAAGCATGGTGTTGGCATCTGATGAGCTTCTGGCAAGGCCTCAGGGAGCTTTCAATCACAGTGGAAGGCAAAGGGGTAGCAGGCATGTCACATGGCAAGAGCAAGAGCAAGCAAGAGAGAGAAAGAGAGAGAAAGAAAGAAAGAAAAAGAGAGAGAGAGAGGGAAGGGGGTACCATGCTCTTTTAAACAACCAGATTTCATAAGAACTGAGAGCGAGAACTCAATCATCACCAAAGGGATGGTGCTAGGCCATTCCTGAAGGATTCACCCTCGTTCATAAAGGACTCGTCCTCATTCATGAAAGATCCACCCTCATCCATACCTCCCACCAAGCCCTATATCAAACATTAGGAATAAAAATTCCATATGAGATTTAGATGGGCCAAACATTCAAACTATATCAAAGCCTATGGTTAGTTTGTCTGTTCTCACTGTTAGTTGTCAGCACTCCTCAGGCTGACACTGAATGGGAGTAGTAGAAACAATGACTGTCCCATCATTATCCTCTCAGCCTCTATCTTGCTTATGTAAAAGTTGGCTGACTTCCACCTGCAGCACCTACATCCTTTTTTTCTTGAGGTCTTCCTCTGGCTGCCAAATCTTACTCTTTGTATGCAGTAGTAGGTTGAAACTTCTGGAAAATTAATATTCTGCAGGTGTAGCTCTCAAGCAATGATTGACAGGAGTGAGTAGATAAAACTGTTAGCTTTCTTTCTTCATGAATAATCCTAAGATGTGTGTTGCACATTGGGCCCAATGCTCACCATTAGGATGTAGCCCCAGCTGTCCTTAATGGTGACTTGTTTCATAACACATTTTTTACTGGTTATTTTTCTATCTCTGTTTCACTTCCTCGCTCCTCTAATAGGATCACTTCTCTAATAAACATCTTGAAGTTGAATCTTTGTCTTAGGGTCTGCTCCTAGGGAAAGTAAAATCAATAAAATAGGTATGTGGATAGACCCTCTGTGTCAGCTAGCGTCCAGTGCTGGTTCCCTTTTAGGGCATGTGATGCGAGCCTGAGAAGTATTTCTGTAAATAGTTAGAGGTTTGTGTTACCTTCAATTGCCTGATATTTATCGCTGAGAGATATAAGATTTGACTTAAATGCATGTGTCTTGAGAGGGCAGAAATAGGATCATCAATTGAAAGTTATAGAAAGGTATAGCTCAGAAAAGGAAGGGAGTTTTCATGGTCATATTTGTCATGAATTAGATTGGTTTACCTTATGAGTCAGTGAGTGCCTAATCAATGGATGTATCCAAATAAAATTCTACTGGAAACTTCTTAGTAGGAATGCTAAATACAATCCAATCTTCCCACTGAGGTTATACTGGCATATGCTTTAAGATTCCTTCACATTCTTGCAGTCTTGAATCTTGAGATTAAATATAGAATCTTAAAGTACTGAGAAAAGCAAACAAACCAAATGTCAGGAATTGATGTATCACAGAGAAGAATCCTTATTTAAGTTGTGATGACAGAGTTTAGGAAATTGTTTTTTTACCCAAAACCTTGTAACTGGTTTTACAGGATAGTCTCCCAAGGGTTCTGAAATGGTTGATGTGGAGAACAGTGACTCGTAGTCCAGTCTGACACATCCTCATACCTACAGAGAAATTGATCCAGACTTGGACAACTGTAATCTCCCTCAGGAAGAATTATGGCACAATTATCTTGCTTTCCAGTGTCTTTCTTTCCTTCTTTTTAGAGAAAACTGTGGGAAAAAGTAAAATGCTTTATTGCTCTTAAAATCATGACAAATATTTATTGGGGCAATTCTCTAGTTGTCATCACCAATTGCAAACCCTGATCACACTGTAAATCTTATTAGTCTCATACTTACTAAAGAAACTCATCTGACTTGGGTTCTTGGTTAGTGGGTCTTTTTTATGCCCTAGGGAATGGTATTTTAAAATTTCATTTGGAAACTGGCAAGGGTGATAGAGATTAGAGATTGACCAGAAAATGCCACAAAGAGAATGAATCATTTAGAATCTTAAGCAATGGAGTTAGGGACATTTTCAGAGACTTTTAGAACAAAAGCTTGTGATTCAGTGTTGTGGAGAGGACAAATTGAATTAGCACATAAGTCATTGTCAGCTGATAAGCATTTTTGTCTTGATTCTGTTCCTGTTTAACCAAGTAATAATAGATAAGTCAGTTCTTCTCACTGAACTTTAATCTTTGTAATCTGTGAAATTAAGGAATTAGACCAGTGATCACTAAGTTCTATTCAGCTTTAAAATTGTGTGTGAGTCAGAGTTATATTTATTATTATCATTTTCCGAAGTATTTTTCCTAGACATTCACTTAATAATGTGAGATGAATACACACACGATGACCACACACACACACACACACACACACACACAGAGAGAGAGAGAATAAGATACCATCTTAAAAAGGAAATAGAAAGATTGGAAAGGCACCACCAAGAAACCAGAAGAGATCTATCCATGTGAGTGATTAAATCCTCTAAGTTACAGTTGGCAAGAGATAAATGGGGAGTAAGAGAGTCTTAAATTGTAGAAACTGCATTTTTGGGGAAACTAAGTGGCAGTTCACTAGGGGTTACATTCTTGTGTTTGCCTGTTTTTTATCAAGAGATGAATTTAACCCAAGAAAATTCCAGCCAAGGACAGAAGGGGGCAGTATTAGCTTTCATGTATACACTATAGGGAAACAAAGTTGGATCAGATGTGCTGATAAATGTTTAACAGCAGGCTCCTCAGGTAGAAAAAGCCTGTATATGACATTACTAATGTTCTGGAAAAATGTCACCAAAATGAAGATGAAAATAAGTGTGTACAACCAGCTGTTGTGAGCCGGTATGAACTGACTGTGATGCATTGGTTGTGAATATTTTGATTTTCGCAGGATGGACATCTTGGTTAATATATATATAGCTAGACCATGAGGGAGACAGAAGGTTAAGAACAATAGTTACACATGCCAACCACTATGTGGCATATGTTAGGTTTAATCCTGATTCAAGTGTTGAGATTCCAAATTCCACATTCTTCCTGCTAATGTCTGTGGTAACTTTTAGGCAGTTCCCTCTAATTGTTTTCACTCCCTTTCCTGGGAGGCATAATCAGAGTGTTCCTGTTTTCAATATCATTAAGGCCCAAGAGGACCTGAAAGATTTAATATTCTAGCCGAGAGTTTGGACCAATTGAGAAATAAGTCAAAGAAAGCAAACAAAGTTAAAATATAACCTTGTTGTAGATAAAATTGATACTGAATACAATGACTTATGATACAAGAAAGTAGCTTTCTTCATGTCAAATCCCAAGATTAGACAGACTTAGACATCCTGTGACAGATTATGTCAGTCTAAGACAGGTCTTTCCTTGTTGACATTTATGGCATTGAAGAGCAGAGAACAGCATGTCACCCCTGAGAGCAGTTCATCCACAACTGGAAAAGAAAAATGGAGAGGTTGTTTATTTCTGGATCTCTTCCTAAACTCAGAATTCAAATAAGTCATTCCATTTCCCTTTGTATAAGAATGAACCTCAATCCTTCTAAACAAACAAACAAAAAACAAAACAAAACACAAAAACAGAAGAGAGCTGGACCTTCTACTTTAAAAGGCCCAGGTGGGAGGATTGCTTGAGGCCAGGAATTACAGACCAGCCTGGGCAAAAAGGTGAGATCCCATCTCTACAATTTTTTATTTAATTAGATGAGCATGGTAATGTGTGCCTATAGTCTCAGCTACTCAGGAGGGAAAACTGGGAGGATCGCTTGAACCCAGAAGGTCAAGGCAGCTGCAGAGAGCCATGATGACACTGCACTCAGCCTGGGCAACAGAATAAGACCCTGTCTCTCAAAAAAAGTGGAAAGAAAAGAAAGAAAAGAAGACAATTCATTCCACGAGACCAGTATTACCCTAATACCAAAGCCTAATAAGACATTACATACAAAAAAGGAGAGGCTAATATCTCTTAAGAATACATATGCAAAATTCTTTAATAAAATATTAGCAAACCAAATCCAGGAGCACATATAAAGGGTTATACAACAAGCAGTATTAATTCCAGGAATGTAAGGTTGGTTCAACGTAAAAGAAACAATCACTTTAATATACATATAAGTAAAATAAAGGATAACCCCACAACATCATCTCAATAGATGCAGAAAAATATATTTGACAAATGCAACACTTTTTCATAATGAATAGACTCAACAAACTAGGAGACGTGAAAGGCCATCTACAAAATGCAAGTGAAACTTTCTTCACATGGAGGAGATGGGGAAGACATTGCCTCCCTAAAAATTAAAAGAAAATATGTAAATATGGTCAATCAGCTTGATTTTCTGATGCCTACTTAGTGGGAATGGCAACTGTTATGATTGAGAGGAATGGAAGGAAAATTTTTGAAGCAGATTGCGTAGGTTGCATGGTATAACAGAGTAATACAGATCTTGGATTGAATTATGGCTTTATGGCTTATCAGCTGTATGATTTAGGGGCATCTTAAACTCTAGGAGATTCAGTTTGCTCACTGGTAAAATGAATATAATAACACTTATTTCCCAAAGTTATTACAGAATCAGTGTTAATATTTGTGAAGGGTCTAGCGCATGTCAGGCTCAGAGTAAGCACTTTATCATGGTAGTTTTATTAACATCAATAGTTGTGGAGGGCAGATTGGTAAGATGGGAGAGGTAGTCAGGTTGGATAAAGGGACATCCGCTTAAAAATCTAGTGGGACAAAAATTAAAAGCGAAGAAAGACTAGAAGCGTCTCTCTGGTTTATTCTCATGGCAATTTGTGCAATCTGGGTAAAACATAAATCTAATTCCAGCCTTCACTTTCCTCATCTGTAAAATGGAACAGGTGAGTTAAAAGATCTTTGGAATCTCTCTTATCTCTAAAATTCAGTGACTCCACAAAGTAGAAGATGGCACAGAAGGGAGGTGGGAGAATGTCAAGTGTGACCTTTTCAGTATACTTGTAGAACGTGTTTGAATACAAGCTCCAGTTTGCTTCCACCAAAGCTAACAAGAAGAAAGAACATCAACACAATGACACACTTCTTTTTGGCTCTAAAAGTCTTCCAGATTGTGTCTAATTTTAAAGCACTTTATGGAGGCCAAAGAGATGCCTGAGGACAACTTGACAATAAATCTTTCAGCACACATAACTCTTCTCTTTGTCATTTCAGTATGAGGAACATGAGCATTTCAAGTGCCCTCCTCCAGAGTTGTCAATCTGGCACCTGTCACTGGCATCTGATTCATTATAAAAATATTTAATTCTTCCAAGACAAATTGGCAGAATGTCCAAAGAGAGGGAAGAAATTACACAGGGGAGATGGGAAAATGCTGATTTTCTGGGAAGGCTTCTGCCTAGCTCAGAATCCGATACACGTTCTCAAAAGGAAGCCAAACCCAATGGTTTCCTTTATCATCAATATCAGTTGCATCATTGTGGACAAATTCAGCAATCACGTTAATAACCCATTGAATGTCCTAGCATCACGGTGCTCTAAGATTGTCTCCTGTATGGATCTTTATTTTCACAAATTCTCCGTAGCCTCCCACATTCAAAGTCACGTTTAAGAAACTGGTCATCTTGTAGAAATTTCAAAATTCTGCTTTCCAGATTTCAAACTCAGAAAGCCTTCTTTATAATCACAACCTTAAAAGAACTTTGATAGCTTCCCACACCTATAGGATGATGTTAAAAACCTTATACTCAGAGATCAATTGTCATTTGCCTTCAACCTATTTTCCTTGCCTCAAGACATTTCCATCACTCTGAACTAATCATGACTCCTGGCTTTATGTTCACCTTGTTCTGGAATCTCTTTTCTTAATATCTCTACTTCAGAGTTTCTCAACCTTAAAACGGATCAAATTTTGGGTAAGATAATTCTTTGTGGTGGAAGTTGCTTACAGATGGTAAAATCTTTTAACACCTCCCTAGTCGCACTAGAAACTAATAGCACACCTCAAATTGTGACAACAAAAATTTTCCCCCTGGAAAGTAAAAATACCACTAATTCTTATTTATTCTAAATAATTGTATTTTTGTACCCACGGTATGACACAGTCAATAATAATTAACTGTACATTTAAAAATAACTAAAAGAGTATAATTGAAACATTAGTAACACAAAGAAAAGATAAATCCTTGAGGTGATGGATACCTTCTTTACTCTGATGTGATTATTGCACATTTCATGCTTGTATCAAAATATCTCATGGACCCCATGAACACATACACCTACTATATGTACGCATAAAAATCTTTTAAAAATGCCCCTGACTGAGATCTACTTTACTTGGAAAACTTCTAATCCACCTTCAACTCAATTCAAATGTAACCTCTTCTGTAGAATCTTTTCTAATTTCTTTAGGAAAACCAACAGGTTTCCATTTGTTACTTTATTATAATTGTGGTCAAGAATATTACATTGTAGTTATTTGTAGTTTATCTGCTCAACTAGACTGAGCTTTAGCCGGAGAAGAGCTTCATCACATTCTTAATTGTATTCTCATCTCTTACTGAAGTTTCTGGAACTGCAACCATGGCTGGTGATCAAGTTGTTAATTTATTAGATATTTCTATCATTCCTACGAATTAGAAAGATCAAGTATTATCTATCATTTCAGTATGTGAATAATTTTTTCATTAGGCAGATGCACTTCCAATTGTGAGTGATAGGAATATAGCTCAAACTGGCCTGGGGAAAACAATATATATATATATATATATATATATATATATATATATATAATGGCTCATGTATTTAGAAAAATCCAGATTTGGGCTTCAGGTATAGCTGAATCCAGATGAATAGATCCTGAGTAAGGACAACACGTAATTGCCACAGATTAAAGTAAACTTGAGTTTAGAAGGTTAAAAAAAAATTCAGTGAACTAGCCTAAACCACAGTCAGGACAGGGGTTGAGAACAGGAATAAATGACCACATGAATTTTATTCATTTGCTTAAACATTGATTATCCTAATGTCTCTTTAAGGAGAGAAAATGATTTATTTGAGATAAGAACTCAGGTGATGGGTGTGATCCACGCTATTCCTTTTACATAGCACAGAAATATGCTCCTGGTTCATTGACTAGCACAACCAGAGTGAGTGAGATGTTTCCCAGGTCAAAGGAAACTAAAACTGAAGGACTTTATAGTTCTAGCTACATCAGTTCCCAGCAATAACTTAGTTTAGGCAATAAATCTGCTTTTCCTGGACTCATGTCACCCAAACTTAATGTCTGTGTTTTGGGACTTGAACTATTTTCTCTGCCATCAGTGAGTCGTTCTCCCCTTACCTTTGCCTGCATGGTAGGTCTAAGAATTTTTAATGTATGCTCTCTTAGCAACTGTTATTGTTGCTGTTGTTGTTTTTGAGGGGAATTCTAACCACAGTTCACACAACAGGGTATCTGGTACTTGAAACTAGCTTCCTTGAGATGTAAGTAGTATAGTATGAATCAAAAGCTGATGAACTTCACGGCAAAAGAATACCACAGATTGGGCAGGTAGGTAAATTTTCTGAGACACAGATCAGCTGGGGATTGTCCCAGGATCTAAGCGGGGTTGCAATTTGGAGATATCATTGCAGGGATCTCTTGCTCAAACTAAGACTTTCCTCAAAGCCGCAAGGTACAAATCTCTGATCTGAAAGAACAGGTAGAGTAGAAAGCACCAGACTCTCATTGTGCAACCTGGCTTTATCTACTTCGGTGAGACCTTGTTCAAGTCACAGAATTACAGAATACCAACTAGAAGGAACTTTAGCCATCAGTTGCAAGCCTCTTATGTTTGATGGTGTGGGTGTTGGTTCCCAGAGACAAAGGGGCTAAGCCAAAACTGTAGATTAGTAAAATCAGGATTAAAACCAAGATCTGTTAACGTTGCAGATGGCCACTATCTCTCCCCTGGCCCACAAGTGCTGCTGTAATAGAGATAATATTTTTTTCTTTTAAAAAAGAACCCCCTCCCCCTAAAAGACCCCCCCCCTGGGCCCGGAGGAAAAATGAGGGGAGAAAAATAACGCGGAACCCCCCCTCCAAATAGAGGAACACCCGCCTTTTTTACACAAAAAAAAAAAAAAAGTGTTGAGGAGCTAGGGGCCCCCCTTCTTCTTTTATTACTGCTAACCATTGCCTCTGCCACATAAACCCTTCCTCGGAGACCATAGTATGTGCTGAGCTTACTTGAAAGCAGTCTCCTAGGAGAGTCAAGACAGCTATATACTGAAGAAGTAGCCCTTTGAGAAGGCAAAGAACAATCAAATGATAAGGAAATGCTATGAATTCACCGGTGTGCTTGCATTTTTAGTTGCATTATCTCATTTAATTATCACAGTCATATTTCGATTAGACTTGTCTTACTTTACAAATGAAAGAAAAAACACTCAGAAATCTAGCATGATCGGCTCAAGCTCACCCCTGTAATCAAGTAGAGATGCAAATCTGTATGTGATGTCAAATCTGTCCCTAACCATGCCATTCAAAAAGCAGAGTAGAAACAAAGATAAGCTGACTTACTCACCTACTAAAATTAAGATTAAATGTACACAGTTCTCTAGCCTCAGCTTTCTCAATATTCCACATGAAGCTGAAATCAAACTTGGGCCCAGTTCATAGAATTACACTCATCTTTCTTCCCTGGGCTCTAAGTGTGTTCCCTCCAAATAGAATGAAAGAGATTCTTCATCTCTATCTCAGGTTCAGGTAACATGGGCTTGCCCTCTCTCATCTCCCAGAAATATGAGCCTACTGATGGCTCCTTGGCTTTTAAAAATTTCACATTTTATAAGAGTTTTAGAGAAGATTTGAAGAATTTTTTAAACATCTGGAAATAAAATAAGAGTTTGACGATGACTAAATTGAAGGCATTTATAATGTGTTGGAAAACAGAAATGGTGTAGGAAAGAAATATATCTGGGTCCATATACTAGATCTGCCATTTACTAGTTATATCACTCAGAGCTTTTCTGTATTTCCTCATCTAAAAAAAGAGGATAATATTAGTTACTTTGTCACTGATATAATAATGATAATAAATGATAATAAAATGCACCTAATGACATAATTATATTGAAGATTAAATGATACAAAATAGTTACATATTTAGTACTGATCCATAGTATGCCTTTAATATATATATATATAATAATATATATATTATATATATATGTGTGTGTGTATATATATATACATATATATAAATTACTATCATACTAGTTAAAGATGATTAATATTTTTAAACTCTATTTCTACTTATCTATTAAATAAGGGTAATATTTCCTGTGGGATTGCAGAGATAATCAAATGAGATTTATGGGAAAACACCTAGCATAATGCTAATATGTATTTAATGTACATGAAATTGACAAATGTTACAAAAAAGACAATCATTTAACTTTATATATGTATGCTTTATGTGCCTTCTTATCCCCAGTCCTTACCCCTGACTGGCCACATTCTTACCATTATTTGCAGTACGGAGACACTGGTGTCTCTCATGCATATGAAAGTCAATCATAAAGCTGGAGAGACAGGATTAAGGAAATAATCAGAAATGTACGCTTGTCTGATCATCACAGTGTTATTTCAGCATTAAATGTCGTTAAACCCCACAATCTACTAGCAAAGAATGGTAAATTAAATTATAAAATATCTACATAATTAAATCTTACACAGCCAATAAAAAAAATCTTTTATAGGATATTTGACAAACTTGTGTGATTCTAGGAGTCTCCTAGTGTGATTTATAAAAGCATTGGCCCCACCCGAGACTTACTGAAACAAAATCCCCATGAGTGATGACTGGATATGTGTATTTTATTCAAGTGTCCTTACTGGTTTTTGTGATCAGGCAAATTTATGGAATTCTATTATAAAAAGTGTACTTTTTAATGCTAAAAGAAAAAAAATACTATTAAATAATATGTACCACCACTTTACTTTTTTACAAAAAGAAAATTAAATTAAAAAGTAACGGCAGCTGTTTTTAGGTATTGAAATTACTATTGCAGTAGTTATGAGCATGGTTTTCATGTCAGAAGACCTTGTTTGAATCACAGAACTGTGATTTCTTAGCTGTGTAACACTAGGAAAGTATTGAAACCCATTGTGCCTTAATGTCTTCATCTTTAAAACAGGGGGAATAAAAGAACAAATCTTCTGTGTCATTAAGAGAATGAAATAATATAAATATAATTTATTGTTGGTGTTATTAGGTGAACTTCCACTTCCAGCTATGAGGAAATAACATGGTACAGATTACTTTCTCACTGTTATCAACTATAAGCTACAGAAGACATAGAAAATAACTATTTGCAGATATTGCAGACAGCTTTGAGTTTCATGTAAATAAAAACAAAGGAGGTTAGTCTTATCATTGTCTAGAGATAGTTCATATTCCATGTTGAACAGAAGGGAACACAAAGAGAGTTCAGTGGTTTTGTGAAATTTAAGAGACTGGAGTTTTGGGAAGATAGATGGTAAAAATTGGTGAGGCAGAGTACCTAAGAGGAGAAAAAGGTCCTAATAGCTGCATAAGAGTCCTTGTGAGTCGTTAGCTTATTAAAACCATGTGTATGTGTAAAGTGAAATCCCAAAAGGTCAGAAGATAAACATGTTACAAGAAAGAAAAATTACCAGGAAGCTGTAAGATAAACAACTTTCAAGCTCACCTATGGCTCGTAATTGCTCATGCTCTCTCTGTCAAGGATAAGAAAGTAAGGAGGCTGGATGAATGGGTACATGAGACACTTAGTAGGTACCCCATAAGGGCCATACCTTATGAGCTGTGCTAAATTAGCTCTAAAATAAAGGCTACTCTAGTCCCTAAAAGACCTTAAAAACAAGTCTCTTAATCAAGGAAGCAAAAACTATAGCCTATAGGCCAAGTTTGGTTGAAATGAAGATTGTTCTGGAAATTGAAGATTTATCAGGACACAGTCATGTCCATTTGTTTACTTATTTTCTGTGGCCATTTTCATGCTACGATGGTGGAGTTGAGTGTTGCAACAAAGATTGTTTGGTGTATAAGCTTAACAATTTACTATTCGATTTAAAAACGAAAAGCTTGCTTACCCCTCTTCCAAGTAACTAAATTAATAATTAAACTTATAAAGTAACTAGTCAACAAGGGACTAGTATATAGAACAAATAAAAAGAACCTTTCAAAACCTACAGACAAGAACCTCTCAAAAACCTATAGACAAATATTTATAACAGCTCTATTCATAATATCCCCAAATTGGAAAAGAAACACAAAAAGAGACGTCCCTTATGGGTGAATGGTTAAACAACTTTGGTGTATCCATACTATAAAATAGTAAGCAATAAAAAGGAAGTAACTATGGATATACACATCAGCTTGGATGCTTCTCAAGTGAATTATGTGATGTGACAAAAGCCAGCCTTTAAAAAGTACATACTTTATGATTCCATTTGCATAACATTCTTTTTTTATTTTTAATTAATTAATTAATTAATTTATTTTATTTCAACAGGTATTTGGGGAACAGGTGGCGTTTGGTTACATGGATAATTTCTTTAATGATGATTTCTGAGATTTTGGTACACCCACCACCCGAGCAGTGTACACTGCACCCAATTTGTAGTCTTCTATTCCTCATCCCCCTCCCACCTTTCCCCGGAGTCCCCAAAGTTCATTGTATCATTCTTATGCCTCTGCATCCTCATAACTTAGCTCCCACTTATGAGTGAGAAACATACGATGTTTGATACTTCATTCCTGAGTTACTTCACTGAGAATAATGATCTCCAACTCCATCCAGGTTGCTGTGAATGCCATTATTTTGTTCCTTTTCATGGCTGAGTAGTATTCCATGGGGGACATATATATATATATATATATATATATAGATATATAGATACATAGAATATAGATATATATAAGAGAGAGAGAAGATAGATATAGATATAGATATATAATCACATTATCTTTAGCCACTTGTAGGCTGCATCCACATTTTTGCAACTGTGAATTGTGCTGCTATAAATATGCATGTGCAAGTGTCTTTTTCATATAGTGACTTCTTTTCCTCTAGGTGAATACCCATTAGTGGGACTGCAGAATCAAATGGTAGCTCTAGTTTTAATTCTTTAAGGAATCTCCACACTGTTTTTCACAGTGGCTGTACTAATTTGTATTCCCACCAGCAGGGTGAAAGTGTTCCCTTTTCACCATATCCATGCCAACATCTGTTATTTTTTTTTTTTATGGTCATTCTTCCAGGACTAGAGTGGTGCCGCATTGTGGTTTTAATTTATGTTTCCCTGATCATTAGTGATGAGCACTTTTTCATGTTTTTTGTCCATTTATGTGTCTTCTTTTGAGAATTGTTTATGTCTGTAGCCTACTCTATGTTGATTGTGGTGGTGGTGGTGGTTACTCAAATCTGCATATGTGATAAAATTGCATATACACAAAAAATGACTGCATGTACAACTCATAAAATCTTAATAAGTGTTGCGAATTGTTCCAACATCAATTTTCTGGTTTTGACATTGTGCTATTGCTCTACACAGTGTTACTCATGGGAGAAACTGGGCGAAGGGTACATGAGACCTCCCTGTATGTTTTACTTTTTGTGGATTCCAGTGAATCTATCATTCTTTCAATAAAAAATTTTAAATGTACAGAACAAAATCTCATAGAACTGAAAGGGAAAATAGATAAATCTGCAATTATAGTTGAAGATTTTAACACTTCTCTTCCAGTAGGTGACAGAACAAATAGAGAAAAAATGAAGATCTCAAATTTTGAAATCTACATTAAATACTTACATTCACCAAAATAGATCATATTCTGTGCCATAAAGTAAGACTTAATGATTTTTTTCAAAATCAAGTCATTCAATTTATGTTCAGTGATCAAAATGGAATTAAATTAGAAATTAATGACAGGCCATGCATGGTGGCTCACACCTGTAATCCCAGAATTTCAGGAGGCTAAGGCAGGCTGATTGCTTAAGCTAAGAAGTTTAAGATCAGCCTGAGCAAAATAGCGAAATCTCACTTATACAAAAAAATAATGCAAAAATTAGTGGGGCATGGTGGTGCATGTGTGTAGTCCTAGTTACTCAAGAAACTGAGGCAGGAGAAATCTCTTGATCCTGGGAGGCGGAAGTTGCAGTGAGCTGAGATCGCACCATTGCACTCCAGCCAGGGCAACAGAAGTAAAACCTTGTCTCTCAAAAAAAAAAAAAAAAAAAGAAAGAAAGAAAGAAAAAGAAAATAATTGATGACAGAAAGATGTGAAAAATTTCCACCACTTAATAAATGTAATAACCGTTATTTATAACTATTAAATAAATCATATTTTATTAAAAGGGGGGGGGCCCCCGACCCCCAGCCGGGGGCCCGGGCCGGGGGGCGGGGGGGGGCCCGGGGGACCCCCCCCCAAAAAAAAACCGCGCGCGGGCGCCCGGGGGGGGCGGGACCGCCGCCGGGGGCGCCGGGCGGCGAGGGGGGGGCGCCCGCCCGCGGGGGGGGGGGGGGGGGTGGAAAAAAAAAAAGAAGTGAAGAAAAGGAGTACAGCGAGGAAAGGCAAGAAAGACTCACAAACATTCATTCAGTCAGTGATTGTTTTAAGCCTGTTCTGGAGAGACAGCAGAGACTAAGACAGACACAGTCTTAATCCTCATGGTGCACATAGCTTGAGAGGAAGATTCACATTTTGCCGTTTAAAAAATTGATTCCTTTTTCTTTTTATTACCTATTCTGTGGCTGCACTTAGCTCTGAAGTGTCTTTTCACTTTTCTGGACTTTCATTTGTCACTTTTGTTTTTTATTTCTCTTCCTCTACATACTTTTTAGGTGGTGGTTATCAGGGCTCTTTTCCTGGCCTTCTTATTTCATGCTCTTTTCCTGGCCTGCTTATTTTATGTTCTTTCTTCGTAGGATACTTTTCCACGGCTTCTGTTATCATTGTAAAATCTCAGCTTTTAGCTCTAGGCCTATAATTCCAAGTACCTACTGAATGTTTACACTTGAATGTCCCATGGACATCTTAAAATCAATTAACTAAGATGAAATCAATCAACTTTCAAACCCATTCCTCTTGAGTTTTCTATTTCATTAATGACATCACCATTCAACCTGTCATCCAAACCACAAACAAGGGGAGTTATTCATGAGTCAAACCTCTCTTCATTAAGTGCTGGCATTTCTTCTCCTTAACATTTTATATACCCCTTTCTTTCTCTCTGTTTCTGCCTCTGTCATCACGCAAGTTCAGTTCTTCATTACCTCTCACATGATTATCGCAATAGTGTTTTTCTTGGTTGTTGTTTTGTTTTTTAAGTCTGGCTCTTGTCGTCCAGGCTTGAGTGCAGTGGCACAATCTCAACTCACTGCAACCTCAAGCAATTCTCCTGCGTCAGCCTCCCAAGTAGCTGGGATTACAGATGCTTGCCACCATGCTCAGCTACTTTTTGTGTTTTTTAGTAGAGACGGAGTTTCACCAGGTTGGCCAGACTGGTCTTGAACTCCTGACCTCAGGTGATCCACTCGCCTTGGCCTCCCAAAGGTGAGTGGATCACCTGAGGATTACAGGTGTGAGCCACCACACCTGGACAATAGTGTTTTAAATGTTGACTTTCAATCACTCCTTTCTCCACCTCATCCTCTAAAGAACCACCAGAGTGACTTGTATACAGCATACATCTCAATAGATCACTTCTTTCTTCTATATTCCTCAAAAAAATCTTCTGTGGCCTACAGATTAAAGCCAAAATCTTAGTTCACAGTATGATTCCTGACCTGACCCAGCCACACTCTTCGGCCTCATCCTGCCACTATGTAGATGCTATATTCCAACAGTAGTCTCATTGTTTTTCTTTCATGCAGCCCAAACATTCCAGGGAAGAAGAATTGATTCTGTAGTAGACATGCTTGGGCTTTCTCTCTCTGGCCGTATTTGACTAGTTGAAACACTGGATACATCCCTGAGTAATAAGGCTTATCACACTGTGTTGTCATAGACCTAGAGACCCTTCCCTCTTCCAAATGTCACACATCCAGTTATTCAAGTCCTGAAGATTCTAGCACCTACATTTTTCTCAAAATCGGTTCAAGTGGGACCCATCCACCTCACTTTGGGCTATTGTATTTAGCCTGCTATAGGTTTATCAATTGTCTCCCTGCTTCCCTCCTGACTTCTACTATCAATTTTCTACAATGCAGCCAAAGTAATTTTTTCAAAACCACATCAAGTATTTTAAAATGTGTCAGCGGCTGTCTGTTACACCAGACAGATTTGAGCTTCCTAGAACTTTGTTTCAGTCTCTGTCTATTCATTTAGAATGTGGATCATCCAACCATGTGCACCTTGAGGATTGGGACCGTGTCTGTCTTTGTGTCTGCTGTCTCTCTAGAGTAAGCTTAAAACAATCACTGACTGGCCAAATGAATGTCTGTCTTTCCTGCCTTTCCTTTTGTAGTTCCTTTTCTTCATCCTAACCCCAGGGCAAGATTTGATCATTATCTCTGTGCTCTCAGCTCCCAATACTGGATCTGTGTCCAGGAGATACACTAAATACAGCCACTGTATCTTCTCTGGGTCTCCATTTCCTAGGTGAAGTGTGGCTTCCTGAACCACAGCAAAGTTGTCTCCTCATAACATTTCTTGCCAAAGTCATGGAGTAAAATACTCTTGCTAACTCTAACCTGCCCAGAAAGCTTGCCCTAGGAGACCAGACTCCACATTCCTTACAGCTCATTGGCCAAGAAGTTATAATTGATGTGCATTTCCAATGCGTGATGAAATCTGTTCTATTACAGATTCAAGCAACACTTGGCCTGAGAAATGTATAAACTCTTCTAATTCCTTATACCTTCAGTTTTTAAGGATAAAGAAGAGAGTCTGCTGTGATACTTTTATGGTATCAGAGACATATCAACAAAAAAGTCATAGTCCAAAATAGAGGATGGTGACACTTCAAAGATAAGTGCAGCCCCTGAAAGACACCTAGAAGTATGATAGATCCTGATGGATCCTGAGAATCCTAAAGGACACTGATAAGTTATGGGAGGTCACGACAGTCTGACTGGTCTTAAGAGTTCCTGGCAAGCCCCTGAAAGATGGTCAGGTTCCAAAAAATTCCAAAAGATTATGACTGATCAAAATTCAAGACCAGAATTCAGAAGAATTAGGATCACAGAGCTGGCTTAGGAGAACCTGAAAGTAGAAAGTATAAGAGATAATAAAACAACCCAAGGTGAACTGACAGGTGGTGACAGGGAAGGGGAATGAAGACAGGCCTCAGATCAAGGGCCTGTTTAAATTGACTTCACTTCTCCCTATTCCCCTTGAGATAAAACCCAACTAGCCAGGTGCAGTGGCTCATACCTGTAATCACAGCACTTTGGGAGGCCAAGGTGGGTGGATCACCTGAGATCAGGAGTCAAGCCCAGCCTGACCAACATGGTGAAACCCCTGCTCTACTAAAAACACAAAAATTAGCTGGGCGTGGTAGCACATGCCTGAAACCCAGCTACTCAAGAGGCTGAGGCAGGAGGTTGCAGTGAACCAAGATTGCACCATTGCACTCCAGCCTGGGTGACAGAATGAGACTCCATCTCAAAAACAAACAAACAAACAAATAAATAAATAAATAAAACCCAACCACTTCACCATGACCCTCAGAATCAGTGCCTTATTTACCTATAATAACTTCACCTCTTCTCATTTATGCTCCATCAAACTCCATATAGAGAGCACTCACAGCTTTCCCCAGCTTGAAGCCTCAGAACATTTGGTCCCTGTCATCAGGAACACTCCTCTACTCCTCTTGTCCCTTACCTGGATGATGGTCCCTCTTCTCTCAGGGTTCAGTTTATAAGTTACTTTCTTCTGGAAGCTTCGCCTGACCCCTCTATCCTGGGCTAGTGCCCCTCTCCATATCAAACTAGGGAGGAGCAGAGCAAGACAACTGTGAAAGGTTCTAAGAAATGGCACCAGGATCTCAGAGGACCTGAAAAGGGCTTACTGCCCAGGGGAATTGATAAGCCAAGATAGGGAATGGCAGAAGGTCAGGATCAATGATAGGTAGGGAGACTTTAGGAGGAAGAATATAGAATGGAAAAAAATATTTGAAAGGAGGACAGAGGCAGCAACAGATGGAGAACCAGAGAGAATGCATGATGGAAATCGATGAAGTCATACTGTCGAAGACACATCTCAAGGAGAATGAAGCAAGACATGTCTGCCACTGATGAGGAAGATCGGCACTTCTCGAAGTGAATGTGCATAACATAGTGTGGAGAACAGTCTGCAGATTTACAGTGAAAGCACCTATGTCATTTGTCCTTTCAAAGCCCAAACCCCTGATCTACTCCTTCAGCCTGGCTAAAAGCCCTTTAATTCTGCAGTGAGCTTCTCTGGTCCTTGAAATGTTGATCCCACATCTCCAAGCTTGCATGTATCTTACAGCTTGAAATTCCAGAGATGAGAAGGCATATTTACAGGTAATTCTGAAAAAGTCTCAAGAAAGGCTCCCATTAGCTTGGCTTGGGCCATGAATTTATCTCTGAACCAATTACCCTTGGCCAGAATGACCAGAATGAGGATGTCTTGAATGGTCAGGTCCTGACCATGGCACTCTCTCTGGATTTTGACAGGGTAAGATGTTCAGTACCCATGTCCAAGTAACACATCTAATATTATATAATGGTTCTTTTTCACAATCTTTGCACTACTACCATTTTGTTGTGTCTTTTGGGTGTTTCCAGGCTCACAAAGATCCATGAGACAATTTAGAACTTTAAAATTAAGTCAGAAAGAGCCTTGGGCAACTCTGAGAAAGACCTAGGTAAGTGTAAACCAATAATGAATGAATGCTCTCACTTTCTGAGCCATCTCATGCACTAATAAACAGTCCTTTCTGATCTGTCCAACCCTTCAGGGTCTGGGTGAGTTTGATTTTTATTAACTTTGTTTCTCTCCTATAATTCTCCTCCTACTTAGAGACAGGAGAATTATAGGCAAGTGGCCAAATGCCAGAATAGCTTTAGGGAGACGTGCTGATTGAAGGGACATATTTCAGTCCTCACGGTTGGACTTGGCCACCTGGTGTGTTGAGTGACCTTGGGCCAGCCATTTAACCTCTCTGGATTTCTCTGCTCTCTGCTTTTGGAAAAGAGCTAATCCATTTTTGTCTTCTCTGAGCATGTAGAATGGGGACTAGAGACATTTTAGATGGCAGGAAGTCTGGGTGCATGCCAGATAGATGATTTGCGTACTCTTAAATGACTGTTCTTTTCACCTGTGCTCACCTAGTGCCCCGAATCTCCCCGTTCCTGCTGTCCTCGGGTAATGAGCTGCCATTTCTGGCTCGTGAGACATTCCATGAAATACATTCTCTCCAAGCTTACATGTGGGTAAGAGTAGGAGGGGAGGAGAAAGAGAGTAAAATCAGAAAAAAAGGGAAAGGAAATAAAATATTTGGAAAATATAAAAACTTCATTTCAGGTTGTATGTAAACCCTGGCACCAACACGAGTGTTAAATAATTCATTTATTGTCCAGAAATGCTAAGATGTAACTGTAGTTGGATTGAGTTGCCTGCACTGTTTGTTCTTTGCTTAAAGAGCTGAATTAGCAGAGATAAGGCTGACAGGAGAGCCTCAGGAAACTTTCCACATATTCTACAACTTGAATAATTTATTCCTAGATAACTAAAAAGAATATGGGTTTAACATAAAGAAAAATTGATTACCTCCAAGTCAAAAGCAATTATTTATTAATTCATTCAGCAGCAACCAGATGAAGTCATTTATCATTTAGCAAATACATATGTACTGAGTACCTTCCATATTCACTCTTCTAGTCGTGGTGAACAGGCACCATAATAAACAGAACAAATAAGGTGTCTTCCCTCATGATGTTTAAATTCTACTAGAGATAAATGCAAAACAGAAAACATTTAACAGATAAAGAATAGAATAATTGTATATAGTGATAAGGGTTATGAGAAAAATCCAATAGGTGGAGAGCAGCTGAAGTTGAAACTAATTTCCATAGTCAGCCTATTGTTTCCCAAGAAGTTGGTGCGTGGAAAAAGAGTGAAAGATAAGGAATATCGGGGAGCTCAGATAAAGAGTTGGGTAAGTAGAACCAATAACTAGGAAGCAACCTCAGCGTCTAGTTTATCTCCATCTTTAAAAAAAAAAATTCTCTCCTGGCCTCTCTGTCTGACTCTCCAGATCTTGGATGAGTTCCATTTTTATTAACGTTGCCCTTCATAGCTAGTCTCTCTTGTAGGGCTAAATCAGTGTTTTCTGGATTTTGTGGAAGTTTGAGACACATCTTCCAGAGCTTTTCTGGACTTGGAGTTTGAAGAAGGTTTGGAACAGCTAAACATCTCCAAAGGCTGTGAGATGGAGAATGGAAATAAGTTTATTTTGGGTAATAAAGTGAAGCTTAGAGCATGAAGGTGAGGCTGAGAATGGATGAGACTGGAGACTGAGAAGGGATGAGCTTCTGCAATAGACATTTTTCTTAGTTCTGGATTCTCATCTCCCACTTACTGAAAGGTCGCTGGGGCCAGTCCTTTATGGAGAGGTATCATCACACACATTTATACATCGCCTTGTTTTGCTAAAATACTTTCATGACCATGCCTTCAAGCATTATTTTTTTTTAAAAAGAACACTTTTACACTGTTGGTGGGAGTGTAAATTAGTTCAACCATTGTGGAAGACAGTGTGGCAATTCCTCAAGGACCTAGAAAGAGAAATTCCATTTGACCCAGCAATCTCATTACTGGGTATATATCCAAAGGATTATAAATCGTTCTATTATAAGGACATATGCACACTAATGTTCATTGCAGCACTGTTTACAATAGCAAAGACTTGGAACCAACCCAAATGCCCATCGATGATAGACTGGACAGGGGAAATGTGGCACATATACACCGTGGAATACTATGCAACCATAAAAAATGATGAGTTTGTGTCCTTTGTAGGGACATGGATGAACCTGGAAACCATCATTCTCAACAAACTGACACAAGAACAGAAAATCAAACACCGCATGTTCTCGCTCATAGGCGGGTGTTGAACAATGAGAACACATGGACACGGGGAGGGGAGCATCACACACTGAGGTCTGTCGGGGGGAGAACTAAGGGGGAGGGACAGTGGAGTGTGGGGGAGTTGGGGGAGGGGATAACATGGGGGAGAAATGCCAGATATAGGTGATGGGGGAGAAAGGCAGCAAACCGTACTGCCATGTATGTACCTATGCAACAATCCTGCATGTTCTTCACATGTACCCCCAAACCTAAAAAGCAATAAAATATATATATATTTAAAAAAATGGATCTGAATCACAAAGAAAAAAAAAAAAACCTGAGTGAGGAAAAGAGAAGGAGAACCACCATGCTCACTTCATAAAAAATGAAACTCAAGTCTCTGGAGAGCTTGGGTAGAGGCTGATTCAAATTCAGAGTTCTAGCCCAAACTGCAGCTCCTCTACTGCACCATGCAACCTTTAACATTAACCATCAAGGAGTGGACTTGATCCCTGCTGGCAGAACAGACATGCATCTTGCTGTTTCCTGCTTTCTCCCTCCTGGCAGACAACACACACCAAACACAGCACTCTTTCCAGCGGAACCTGGACCTTGTCTGGGTCCTTTTAATCACATTATTCAGAGTAGCCACGACCAATGAATTGGGACTATCCTTAAAATAAAACCTATTTCCAATGTTAAGTTACATGATGCCTAAGGTCTATTCTAACTTTATTATATGATTTTATATTTAATTGTGATGGTTCTAGAAGCTAGCTTTTATCTGAGAGTCATTACAAGTCTCTGATACCGTGGGCCTCCCTTTATTCATCATTCGAGCAAAATATGCTTTCTGGAGTTTTGCGCTGACAACCTGGTGGAGGTGATAACCAGATACCCAGGTAACTGAATAGATGTCTAGTTTTGATGTATTTTAAAATGTTACAGAAAGAACACAGGAGGCAGAAGGTAGTGTCCATTAGGGATAAAGATGGTGTTAGAAAAAGACAAACCTGGAATCCTTGTGGACAATATGTATTTTGAGTAGACTCTGAGTAGACGAGATGAAAAAGGTATTTTCAACACTGAAAACCACTTGAACAGAGGCATCAAGGCACAGAGAGAGATGGGTGGGGGAGAATGGAAACTTCTCGAAGGCCGAGAGTAGCTTTCTATTCTGGATGCCTTAGCGGATGAGTGGTTGCTTAAGAGGAATGCTTTCCATGTACTGATTGATTAAATAATAAAAAAGATCACTCACAAAAAAGTAACTATGGGAGACGACAGACCTGGTAATTTGCTTCACCCTAGTGTCCAACTTACTTTCTGTATGTATCCTATAATGTTATGTTGCAAACCTCAAGTAAACACAATAAAATTTAATTTTTTTAAAATCCCAACAAAGAAAAGAAATGATTCTTATCGTTAGGAAGCTTATAATTGAAAGGGAAAGTGGAGAAATATTTAAATATCAGAAAACCTGGGTTCTAGTTCTGACCCTGACTGCAACTTTGAGAAGTCACTCTCCCAAGACCTCAGGTTCAAAGGTTAGAAAATAAGCTTTATCTTAAGTGCCAACCCTGGTGAATATGGAGCAGTGTGCTGAAAAGATGCCTCGGGATGCAAATGGCATTGCTGTTTTCCTGCTAAATGAATTAGCAAGGTCTGCTATGGGAGGGGTTGGGAGAATGGCAACACCAGTGCCGTATATTATCCCCAGGCAAGTGCATTTCCAAGATCCCTCTGTGAACTCTCTATTCCAATGAGTCCTGCAATAACCCTGTGCTATCTATATCAGAACCTCAAAAGACAGCAGGAGGAGGAGAGCAAGATCATTTATTCTGTGTCCATAGGAATTGGGACACACTGTTGGAAGCAAAGAAGGAAAACTGGCTACTCTTTTTTATTTTCAGATACATTTTGAAAAACTCTTGGGCTCAGCATCCTTGGTTCCTGGCCATCAGCCATGGTAAAATCAGTCCCTTCTGTTTCATTACAAATTAAATAATCATAGCTCTATTCATCAGGAAAATATAGGCAGAAAGGCTTCATATTCCAACAATTAGTATTAAGGCTTCACCCCTTTCATTGACTAACTCTGAGAACTTCATGGTGTCTATTTTACTCATACATCTATGGGAGAAAGCAGAGACTGCCTGGCTCTGTGCTTCCCAGGTAACGATCTTCAAGTGCCGGCATTGGGAGTAGACATCTGCCTGGCCCCATTCCTGGCGTATACTAGGAAGTCTGTTAATATTTGTAGAAGGGAGAGTGTCGATAGGCCATTGTACCAAACAACTTGTTAATCAGATATAACATGCCTGATCCAACTCGAAGCATAGGAAGAGGCCTCCAGAAACGCAACGTGGACTTTCTTCCTTTCTGTGGCACCTGTGAAAATAAGCAGTTGCGCTGGATCATGTCTATCAGTGAAATACAGTGTGATGAACAGAAGTGTTCTGCTTGGGTTTCCAGTCGTAGGAGCATGGTGATTTTTCAGGTGATATTTAGATTACAGCTTGATAGCGGCTTCTTCTGAAACCGGGCTGAGAGTCCGTGGCTAATATTGCCATAATTTGCTGTTCCTTGTTCATATCTGCTTTGTAACACCTGCACCATGCTCTCCTTCTTGCATCTCAAACAACACCCCCTCCTTTATCTAGAACCAGATTCATTTGGCTGTTAATGTGATTTTCCCCTAAGAAGCATTCTCTGCAAAGTCAAGAACAGCCTTTGCTGAACCTTAGCTGCCCTTGACACGTCTTTTTGCAGCATGCTTATGTCGGGGCATAAAAAAGTCTGAATGTGAGTTATGAATGGAGTTGTGTGACATTTGTCATGCACAACTACTCTGTGGCCAATTTGTTTTTATATTGACATGTTTTGTTGTTGTTCCCATGCCTTATTTTCCAGATATTTATTGGGTACCTAATACTGTGTATTATTACCTTGGAATAAGTGGAAACGTAATATAATTATAATGCATCTTGTCTTTAAAAAAATTTTTTTTATTATACATTAAGTTCTGGGGTACATGTGCAGAACATGCAGGTTTGTTACATAGGTATGCACTTGCCATGGTGGTGGTTTGCTGCATCCATCACCCTGTCATCTACATTAGGTATTTCTCCTAATGCTATCCCTCCTCTATCTCCCCACCCCCTGCTATCCCTCCCCTATCTCCGTACCCCCCGACAAGCCCCAGTGTGTGATGCTCCCCTCCCTGTATCCATGTGTTCTCATTGCTCAACACCCACTTATGAGTGAGAACATGTGGTGTTGGTTTTCTGTTCTTGTGTCAATTTGCTGAGAATGATGGTTTCCAGCTTCATCCATATCCCTGGAAAGGACATGAACTCACCCTTTTTATGACTGCATAGTATTCCATGGTGTATATGTGTCACATTTTCTTTATCCAGTCTATCACTGATGGGCATTTGGGTTGGTTCCAAGTCTTTGCTATTGTGAACAGAGTCAAAATTTCACTAGTAGAAGTCAGGCTTGTCTGAAGGGACCGTAGTGATTTGTTTGATTCAACCCTTTCTTTATATAGTTGAGAAAACTAAGGCCCCAAGAGGAGAAAAAGTGACTGACAACTCCTGTGGATATAATCTAATTCTGATTCCTACTCCGGGGTTTCTTACCTATATGCTGTGCAGTTCCCAGCACGGTGCTGAAAAGAAGAAGGAAGAGGTCATCAGGGAAAGTTAAGCGGGTAGCTAAGAAATTAGTGAGTCATCTATTTGCTGTATTTTCTCCTTTCAATACACTTTTTAAAAACTCGTTACTATCTGAGAAGTGTGAAGAAACAGTCTCAGCCATCTGCCAGTTCACTTCCTGGTAGGGGAGAGTGATATGATACACACACATTTAATTTGCATACAGTTTAGGATTTTGGCAAGTGCTACAATCACAAGAAATAAAATGAAACATGTCTGAAGGTCAAAGACTAATTGTGTTTGGTCCTATGAGCAAGTTTCTTACATTTAGAACTTAGAGGACACGAGGGAAGAGACATTCTATGAAAAGGCGCTAGCGGATAACATATGTGTAAAAGGCCTCCAAATATCTTTTGCAGCATGTACCAGCAGCAAAGACAGGAAAGTACCCCACTTACCATATGCTGGAGGTTAATCCTCATCTTACTCCACATTCCGTTTACGGTTTCCCTGGTTTTCACGGAATTGTACCTGGATGCAGTGCTAGCTCTGCCCACATGATGGCGGTGCAGGGCCACAAAAGGGTTGCACAACCTCAAATAATTTTGAAGGATGTGAAAATTTGTAAAAAATACCGGGAAAGAAGGGTGCCCCAGCCCAGGGGTCAGAGCAGCTTGGAGGGGCTTCTGGGAGAAGACAGCAGCCCTCAGAGCTGGAGAGGAAGGTGCCATCATTCTGAACCTCTGGTCTGTTCAGAAACTCTAGAAATAATTTAGATATTGCGTAACCTCTAGCCAGCAAAGAAAGAAACTCTTTTGAACAGTACCCATTTAAAAAATTAAGAAGGCTTATAATACCCCACCTCCCACTTTTCCTGAATGCTTTCCTTCTGTTGGGGTTGTGCCTGTGGTGGTGAACAGGCGGTGCCTTGTTGCCAATTGGTTTAGTAAAATGAGAGACAGCTATGCAAGGTGTTGGTGGGAAAAGGAATAAATTGTTACTTAATCACAGTGCCCCTAAGACAATATACAGAGAGGGAAAGGACACTAGTCCACAACCCTTTGATCTGGGCTTACCTTGCTCAGGCCACTTCCTTGGTTTTGCTCATCTCTGAAGTGCATGGGGGTTGTGATTTTGCATGTGTGTAATGGTGTGTGGTTGTGCCTGTGTGTAATGATGTGTGGCTGTCCGATTGCACATGTGTGTAGTGGAGGGGATAGAGATAAATGTGGTGGTGCTGGCACAGGCCATAGATAAGGTCATTTTAAGCTCTATGTAGGGTCTGGACAGAGAAGGAGGAAGAGAATAAGAGAGAGAGAGAGGAGAGAGAGAGAGAGAGAGAGAGAGAGAGAGAGAGAGAGACTGAGGGAATGAATTCCCAGAAGATTCCTGAGGGTAAGGAAATGATTTGACTAAAATCTCTTGCAAAGAGTGAGTTTCCAAATAGATTATTTAACGCATGTTCTTCCCTGACTCCTCACTTTTTTTTAAATTGTATTTTAGGTTTTGGGGCACATGTGAAGAACGTGCAAAATTGTTGCATAGGTATACACATGGCAGTGTGATTTGCTGCCTTCCTCCCCATCACCTATATCTGGCATTTCTTCCCATGCTATCTCTCCCCAACTCCCCACCCCCCCGCTGTCCCTCCCCTATTTCCCCCCGACAGACCCCAGTGTGTGTTGCTCCCCTCCCTGTGTCCCTGTGTTCTCATTGCTCAACACCCGCCTATGAGTCCACCCTTATATGCTCTCTGTACCTGTCTTGTTCTTTCTCTGTCTCACCAGTCACTCTTTCCTCCTCTCTTTCAATCTCTAGTACCCTCAGTTTTCATCCTCCTTTCTGTTGCTTTCAAATAAAAGCTTTGTGGGAGAGAAGAGGAGCCAGGGTCAGACCATACAGAACTCCCAAGAAGAGGAAGAAAAGAATGACAGAAGAATCCCTGCTGTCTGTGTGGCTGGGGGCTGTTAGGGAAGCAATACTGGGAGAGAAGAATGACAAATACATAAGCCTCCATATCGAGGACGCTGCTGTCCACAGAAACCATGCTTCAGAAGAGGAAAAACAATAAGGACAAATGTCCAGGAGCTGGGAATGGGTGGAGTTAATGAGATGGGGTGTTTGTTTGTGTGTGGAAATTGTAACTTCTCTCTCTTCATTTTACAAAGACAAGACTTCTCAATTTTTAAGCCGCAATACATTTCCAGAAATCGTTTATTTCTAAACATTACCAGTCAACGCCCCATTCCTTCCTGCTTTTAGAATTTGAGTGAAATTGATTTGTGTTTTTAATTTTAAAGGACAGGAAAACAGGCTGTTCAAGCATTCCACTGGCAGGGGAACTCCAGGCATGGTATTTCTCCCTCCTCCTTCCTTCATTCTTTCCCACTCCCTCTTTTCTGTCCCTTCATCCACACCAGGGAGGGTCCCCAGGATGCCAAGATAATAATTTTGATTTGGTTTTATTTTTACTATTTATAACGCAACATAAATTTTTGCCAGAAGATGGTATTTGTAAACCCATTTTCAAATACATACAAGTCAGACAGGCAGTGTGGGTGGGATTCAAGAAAAGATGTGTTGTTTTTTCTGTTGTCATTATTATTTGCTAACCTTTTATTCAACCACCATAATGGAAGATCGACAAAACAACTCTAACCCCATAATCAATTATAGCTGGAAGACAATAAATAGCTATTCAACGTTTCTTTTGTGTTCTGGAAAAAATGGACATATTGACTGCCTTTAAAGTTGGGGTCATTCCGTAGATGCTGGGTGGGCTGTTGTAATTGGCTCTTCTAATCCCGTAATCTTTATGAGCTTGGCATAGATGAACATAACAAAAATAATGATAAAAACAATAATTTACTTTGGTTGTTAGCTGTTAAGAGTTTGTAAAACAATGGCATAGGCATTATGAAATTGAATTATTTCAACTGCCCTGGGAGGTAGTGATTATTTTCCCCGTTTTGTCAATGAGGCAATTGTGGCTCTGAGAGCCTGAACTTGGGCCAGCATCCCCCTCACTACATCCAAGCAGCAGCAGCCTAACGCGTCCTCTTTCTGCAGATGTACAGACCAAGCCTAAGTGAGATGGAACACATGCACCAAGGGTAAGGTGGGAGGGATACAAAATGTCCACAGATACAACAGTAAGCGGACCGAGAGCACAGAAGTCATTTGGATTTCTCCATAGGGCTGTTTGCCGAATTCCTTCACAGTATGGTGGCTGGCACCTTCCAAGAGAGAGCCATCCAAGAGCACAAGATGGAATCTGCAATGTCGTTTATGGCGTCCCTTAGAAGTCACACCACCATCTTTACATTATCTTACAGGTGACATTGGTCAGCTCTACCCAGTATGGAAGTAGGTTACACAGGAGCACAGCTGTCAATCAAGTAGAATATCAAGAGGCAATCCTGGAAGCTGGCTGCCACAAAGCCTGCTCCTACAGACTCTGGACTTGTAGTTTTTACAAAGAATTTTGGGAAGGCCTCAGTCCTTTCAGTTAAGTGGTCATGATGGGGTAACATTAGCAACAGGCCCTCGGAAATCAAGGTGTCCACTTCATAGAGCACTCCATGGACACATCAGAAAAAGTGTTGAGATGGGCAAGCACTCCTAACTGAAGCATCAAGGACCAGTGAGTCTACAGGACACACGGCTCTCCCACCTTCCAATGCTACCACCCTGGTTGTGCTACCTTACCCCTGGGACTTGGACATTCCCGCATATCACAGAACCGGAATTCAACTCCCGTTGCCCACAGCAGTGCTTTCCGGCCTCAGCTGGGTCCTCAGAATCATTAGGGGTGTTTTCTGAGTTTAAAAATTCCAGGGTACCTCTTGGAGAGACTTACTCGGGAGGCTTGGAAGGAAGGCTGGGACTCTGTGTTTTAGACCATTATCGCAGATGATTCTTATCATCAAGCAAGTTTGGGAAGGTACTGAAGAGCTGATGGGGGAGGCTTAGAGAGCTGCGTTCCTCTCTCAGTCACACCACGTGTGCATTGAAATTGCTGGCAACCTTTGGCCTCACAGCCATTGCTAGTCCCACGCATCCTCCCTGGCTGGCTCTTCCGCGTCTTGCCTTGCACGCATGCGTCTCTGGATGCCTAATCCTGCTCCTCTCCACTGCCGGCACCAAATTACCAACCCGCAGAAACACACAGAATATTTGAGTGTTTTGTCTGTTTGAACAAGCAGGGGGTTCCCTGGGTGTTTGGAGATAATTTCTTGGTTAAATTATATATTTTTTCCTTTCATGTTTGAAAAAAACAAATTGGCTTCTTTACAGTTGCCTCCTTTTACCCTCCTCATTTCCTGCTGAAAAGACAAATCTTCTACTTAAAAAAAAAAAAATGTCCCCAGCGCACTCATAATCAGTCAGTTTATAAGCCAACGTTCCAGCCCAAAGTATTGCATAAGTAAGGGCGGCGGCAGAGGGCGGGGGGGTGGGGAATAATCCTTTGTTTAAGCACAGAATATGTCTGTAATTTTCCATGCTTTGAGAGTGACCTCTTGGATGTTAACATGAACAACATTCGTTCTGCAGAAAAAGTTTGAGGTTTTTTTTTTGACCCAGCATTTCTATGCTTTTATATTAACGGAGTTCCTGTCATGTGTCCATTTTTACAGAATCAACAAGCAAAACATGTGGGTTCAGCCCTCAATGAGTCTAGTAGGAGAAAGCTAAGGGGAGACATAATTTAAATGCAAAGGAGAGTGTGAAGGCAAGATGTAGTGGCTCACTCCTGTAATTCCAGCACTTTGGGAGGCCAAGGCAGGAGGATCCCTTGAGCCCAGGAATTCGAGAGCAGCCTGGGCAACATAGTGAGACCCCATCACTAAACAAACAAAAAAATTAATGAGCATGGTGGTACACACCTGTAGTCCCAGCTCCCTGAGAGGCTGAGGTGGGAGCATCACTTGAGCCTGGGAGGTCGAGGCTGCAGTGAGCCATGATTGCACCAAGGCACTCTAGCCTAGGTGATAGAGCAATATCCTGTCTCAAAAAAAAAAAAAAAAAAAAAAAAAAGAACGAAAAGTGTCTGAAGAGAACTGAACATAAAGGAACATGAAGTGAATACACAGTAAACTCAAAGGAGGGAAAATATTCCAAGAGACAATCACAGAAGGCATTGAGGATAGAAGTTTAGGGCATGAGACTCTGCAGTTACATCACAGGATTCAAATTCCATCTTCACCACATGTGAGTTATTTGATTTGGGGCAAATCCATTAATCTTTCTGGGCCTCAGTTGCATCATCTGTGAAATGGGGGATAATACAAGTGCTCAGCTCTGGGTGGTTATGAGAATTCAGTGAGTTGATATAGAGTAGTACTCTATTACTAGACAATAATTAGTGTCTAGTATGTAGCATGGACTCAAAAAAATAATTGCTTTTGAGCTGAGCTTGGAAGGATGGGTGAGACTTTGGCATGTATAGATGGAGGTGGGCAGGGTGATCATCCTGGGCTAAGAAAGTAATAGGAGAAAACCCAAAAGTGTGCGTGATAGAGGAGAGGAGTGATTTTCAGGCATCTATGAGATCAGAAGTGCCCTTTAGCTGAAGAAAAGGGTGAGTAAGGAGTGGAAGAAGATCAGGTGCAAGAATGTATTGAGAGCTGATCTCCTCCTTTCTAATGGGTTGCTGACTTCACTGATGATACTAATATTATATGATGTTAATTATAGAATGAATCCCTGCGGGGAGTGTATGGAGGTAAGTACAATTATGTTAACTCTTCTTAAGTTCAGGAAATAGTTACACTAAGATAATGGGAACTTATATTGCTCTCTTTCATTTTGCTTCATATTTCATCTCCATAATTTCTGGTAAAATAGCCTCATGCCTGACAACAAAAATAATCCAAGATTATTAGGCATTGATACTTTTATGCTGGCAGCTGGGAGACATGTAACCTTCCAGAAGATTTTACAGAAGTTAAAGTTGGTAGCGCATTTGCCTTGTTTGAAAACCATCTAATTCTTTCTTTCCTTTTTTCTTTAGTTTCATACAAATCATCCCTTCGTAACTCAGCAGATCACACACTGTGATAACATATCAAGTCCATCGTTTTCCCAAATCAAGTGCAGCACATCCCACACAAATGGGCAGGAATCACAGCTGACAGAGGCAGAATTTTTCAAAGATTCCCTTGGCCCAGTTGGGTCCTTTAAACCTCAGGAATTTCTTTCTGATGTGAAAGGCATGAAAATTTGAAAAGACTGCTGACCTAGTGAGGATCATAGAGAATGGGGTATATTCTGTGTGGGAAAAGGGGAGAAAGAAAATTAAGCTACTTGGGGAAACAAACATTTCTGATAGAGATTTTTAAGGTAGATGCCTGGAGAACAAGAACTATAAACTCTATACTTTCATCTCCATGGAAAACTAGTAAAGTCTTAAGAGAAGTCAAGCAATGTTGGGCATGATTGAATTTCTGGAATGAAGACACAGAGAACCCAAGGACTGATTCCGCATGGATGAAAGAGCAGGTTTATATCCAGAATCACAAACAGTAACTTCTTTGATACTTGTAACATTATGAGTAGAGTTAAGTTCTGTTATAGATGAGGAAACTGGGAATTTGAGAGTTAAAGTGACTTGCTTGTGGTCATACAGCTCTAGCCCAGAAATGTGGGATGCTCAGTGTATGCTCTAGAAGTTTATATAATCCTATGGTTGATGCTGGGGCCTGGCCTCGTTCATCTTTGTATCCTCTATGTCCAATACAAACCCTAGCATAAAGTAGATTTTTCAGTGCTTGTTTGTTGAGTGAAAGTCTCAAGAGCTGCATTGTCTCCTAAATACAGCACATAGGTGTGTTGGTTTTATGGGGAAGAAAACTGCTCAACCAGCACCAACTCTGGCTGGCGGAGTGACGTGGAGCGTCGATGTGTAACAGGATGCATGATGCTCAGGAAACCCTCCTGGGTGAGGGGGAACTGCTGCAAGCTGCTGGCAGTGGATTTGCAAGCAATTAGAGGAAGCTATGGTAATGGAGTCCCACCATTTACTTTTAGAACTGTTTGCGAACCAAAGGGTATATGTGGCACATGTTGCCAAACCTTTTGATAAATATACTGGCCCAGAGTACGGTAACTCATGGCTGCACCTTCCAAGTAACAGACTGTCCTCACAAGCTGTGCACCTAATTAGACTCTGATAATCTGTATAAATTAGCATTTGCTAGTGATAAATATCACACACCAAGCCTTAAATAATACATTAGACTTAATTGAATAAACGCATATATTATGGCCTTATAATGCATATTTACCATAATGAGTTATCTTCCATGCACAAACAAACATCAATTCTGATTAATCAGATGGGGCAATTGTGCTGTTAAAACTCCAGGTTCTGCAAGAAAGGTCTCAGTGTTGGTAAGATAAAAGCAATAAAAATTCTTCTCCTTGACTATGGTAGATACATTTTCCCTTTAGGAATCTCCCTTTGAAGCTCTAGGATTTTGCAGTGATGTCAAGATCTACAACCATGTCCCCACTCCCCAAATTTGGATTTGATCCTCAGATCTGCTATTGACTAACTCTGTGATCTTTGATAAATCACTCGAATTCCTGACGCCTTAAGAATTCCTTGTGAATTCCTGTTGTCTCTATCCATTCAGAGGGGGGAAAAACAACACTCACCTAACTAATGTGGGACAATAAGTAGTATTACACGGAAAGCATCTAATGCAGCAGTAAGCTAATAGAAGGTGCCTGGTAAATGGAAGCTATTATCACTATGGAGCATATTTTAAAAGTAGCTATCTGTTATCTCATTCAAACAAGATAAGAAATATGTGGCTGGGCATGGTGACTCATGTCTGTAATTGCAGCACTTTGGGAGGCCGAGGCAGGTGGATCACCTGAGGTCAGGAGTTTGAGACCAGCCTGACCAATAGGATGAAACCCTGTCTCTACTAAAAATACAAAAATTAGCCAAGCATGGTGGTGTGCATCTGTAGTTCCAGCTACTCCAGTGGCTGAGGCACGAGAATTGCTTGAACCCGGGAGGCAAAGGCTGCAGTGAGCTGAGATTGTGCCACTGCACTCCAGCCTGGGCAACAGAGTAATGAGACTCTGAGAAAGAAAGAAAGAGAAAGAAGAAAGAAAGAAAGAATGAAAAAAAGAAAGAAAGAGAGAGAGAGGAGAGGAGAGGAGAGGGAAGGGAAGGGGAGGGGGAGGGGTGGGGAAGGAAGGGAAGAGGGAGGGGAGGAAGGAAGAAAAGAAAAGGAAATATGTGAAGACAGGGTAGATATTATTTTGCTCAATTTTAAAAATCAAAGAATGTGCCCCTGAGATTGAATTATTTATTTACTCTACAAATATTTACTAATCAGATAAGCCAAGTGTTGGAGATACAGTGATGAAGAAGTCTGGGCCCTCCCTGCCTCGTTGAATTTACAGTACAGTGGGAAGGGGTGCCAAGAAACTACTAATAGTTATGATGTTGCCATAATGAAAATATACACAAAATCCGACAGCAGAATTTGGGAAACAGCACCCAAGTCATTCTCTGAAAGCCAAGGAAGTTTTTGAAAATATTTTCAGAGTTGAGTGGGAATGTAGACAACAAAGCGTTTGATTGTTGCTTGTAATTGGGAATGTTTTCCAGGAAAAGGGAGGAGATGTGTCAGAGATGAACTGGCTACAACAGGAGTCAAGGCAAAACATTACAAACCCTTTAGTGACTCTGGAGTAATGTTTCTTACCTTTGGTGCTATTAACATTTGAAGCCAGATAATCATCGTTGTAGGGGTTGTCCTGCAGATGGTGGGATGTTTAGCAAACATCCCTGACTTCTACTCACCGGACACTAGTGACTGTAGCATCCCTTTCCACCCCCCTCGCTGTGACAATCAACAATGTCTCCATCTATTCGCGAATGTCCTTGAGCAGGGCAGCACAGTCTCCTGCAGTTGAAGATCACTGATTAATCTAGAGCACTGTTTGCAGTGGAAGGCATCTAAAGGATAAGGCTAAATGAAAGCCAGATCATGGTGAGCTTCTTCTGTCACATAAAAATAACGTTTATTTTCCTTTCAGGTGATCGGGAACAATCTTCTTATAAACACAGTGGGGAAATCTTCCGATAAATAACATGGAATCCACATTTTCCAACTTTACCAGCCTGTGAATTCATTAAGAGCAATAATTCAAATTGTACTCTCTCCCTGCCCCACCTGTTGACACAGGACTTGCCCATTTCTTTTCCCTCCTGCAAAACCCCCTCCTATCCCATCCCCTGAAGAGTATTGTTTTATTTTGTTTAATTCCTGGAAGTTTCTTACAAATGGTCAGGGACACATTTTGCTTTGCAGCTCCCCCTGTTCCCTCGGGAGCTTCTGCTGTGTAGGACAGCAGAATTTCCCACAGATGGCCAAAAAGGCATTGCTAGGAAAGCTCTTACAAAGCCATGTTCTTTCTGGTCCAGTCTTAGCAACTATAATGGGGAATATCGTCCAGTCATCCAAAAGCATTTTCGGTGTACATCCATCTTTACTGCAATCTTCAAATATCACTACAGTAATACCATGCATAGGCCACATCCACACTCATTAAAATGTCCCACTTTCTCCCTCCAGCCTTTTGGTCACAATTCCGTAAAACACACCACGCACACACACAATAAATTAGCTAAAAACGTATTCACCCCATTTCTGTGCAGCCTTTCTTTGCGCTTCAAGGAAAACCTTCTCCAGCCAAAGTTCACGCACCTTCTGTGCTTTCTTCTTCCTTTCCTTTAGTCTCTGTGGCCTTTGCTTTATTTTCTGTTTTATGTATTATAAAAACCTAAGCGAAGCATTTTCCCCGTCCAGAAGATGTAGCAGCAGCCTGCATGGTCACTGTGACTAATTTAGCAATGCTGCACTGGTGGCCATCCTTGCTTCACCAACCCCTGCCGTGACCCCTCTTTTCCAGGCGACGCAAGTATTTCCTTGGAGATCTTCTCTCTGTCCACTGTGCACCGTGGTTTCTCCTGTGGTTCTAAAGGTTCCTAACAGTGGTTGCCACTGACCTGCCAGGTGCCACCATTAATCCCTTGAGTCATCAGAGAGCAAGAGATTCTCAGAAGCCTGATGCAAAGTTCAAGGGGATGTTTAACTCCTCCTCCGCCCCCATTTGTGCTACATCTTATTAGAGGGGTCCTGCGGCAGGGTAGACTGTTCCTCCTTGCTTGCCAGCATTTGCTGAACTGGAGCTCTTTCACTGTCTACTTATAGCACACATACCTTTCCAGTTCACTGGCTTAGCCACAGATTTGAAGAACAACCATAGTATCATACGTGAAATTAGTATCCACTCTGATGACTAGACTTTGTTCTTGGGTCAGATGACTCAACTGTCCTTACCTTTCCTTTGTAGGTAAATATAGACATAGATATAGGTCTATAGATAATTATACGGATACAGATGTAGATATAAGGAGATAGATATCTATAAATACACATATCTATGGATATAAATATCCATGTAGATGTTGATTTATCTATATCTATACCTATATACATGTCTATACCTACCTATAGATATCTCTATAAATATTCATTTAGTATTTCCCTATAAAAATCTATATAATATTGATATCTATCTACGCCTATACCGGTCTATATCTCTACCTATCCATATCTATCTATACACTGCCTCTCCTACTCACACCCCATGGTGCTTCTTATGATTTGGGCTTCAGTTGGGCCACCTGCTTTCCAGACATGTCCACCATGCCTGCTCTGTATTTTGGATGCAGCCTACCTGGAAGCAAGTATTGTCACTGAAATTTATTCCTTTATCCTCATTTTTAGGTATGTATTCATTTCTCACTATCAGGTTGTATGTTTTTCCTGTAAGCCACTACGAACCCTTTGTGCAATGAGGTAGGCAATGAATAAAGCATGGGTGAATCCACGCATTAGATGAGTACGTGAAGTGGATGTTGAGAGCACATAAGAACCAGGCACAGACAGAGCCCTAAGGAAAGACCTGGCTGACCTGCTGGAATGAAAATAGGTAATTTGGGATAAAAGACATATAACCTCCAATCCAGTGTAAAGGTACAAAAAAGATGACAATGGTGAATGCTCATAAGATTGTACCCATTTGTGTGACATTCTCAGAAAGTAAGGTATTCTACTTAATTGACTTTTTTTTGGAAAACTGAAGCTTATTTCTTTCAAAATAACATACTTTCCTTTTTAATGATTTTTTAAATATATATTTTATTGTGTTTTAGGTTTTGGGGTACATGTGAAGAACATGCAAGATTGTTGCATAGGTACATAAGTGGCAGTGTGGTTTGCTGCCTTCCTCCCCATCAGAATTCTTTCTAAATAGAAGATTACAAACTAATGTTCTATAGAGACTAATGGATTTTTGTCTTACTTTTGAGCAACTGTTTGAAATTGGTATTATGAGCATCTGATCTGATACCATACCCTACTAGAGTAGTGCCTTGGTGTCTTGTTTCTCAGCATTTTAAATAGCTTCTACGTATTGGGTGCTTAGGTTGTGCCTGACACTGTGTGTAATGATCTCATCCATTATCACACTGGATTTTCATGTGAAATGTCCCACTGAGGCATGCCGAGCTTTGCCCTTTTACCAAACAGCTTCATTTATGCTGCTTCTTAAATTCTTACGGCTGCATTTGGTGGTTTTTCTGTCTCCCTTCTTATTGTCTGGAAAGCTCTCTACTCAGCTTCTAATTTTCTGCTTTTAATATTCTAGGTTTTGGGAAACCTAAAACCACACTTCAGAGGATTATGCATCAAGAAAGTTAGGGTCTAAATGAGAGTTGTGGTTTGGTTGGGTTAAGATTAATGCAGCACTTCCAGTCCTGCAGCCATTCAGGATCTCCAACTTACTACCAATGGGGGCCAGATTGAGAACACACAGAACCCCCAGCCAGCCGTCTCTGTATCTACAGAGTCAAACTGGACTTAGCTTTTATATGATATCCCTTGCATGCACAAACTCAGATATCATGGGGAAAAAAACATGTTTTGATTTTATAAGTGTTGCTATTGATAGGTGACAGAGAGGTAATAGCTGCTTATTGGAATTTAATGTGTCTGATCATTCAATTAATCTTTTAGAAATTAATCTTAGACTTTCAACAACATGTAACTATAAGCACATATCATTTGCTTCAATTTAATACAGTGGCTGAAAAGGATTTCTAAGAATTGTTTGTACCTCTGGGCATATCTTAGTGAGCAACTTTCGATAGCATTTGTTTAAACCTTATGAAAACTGTATTTAGTCATGGCCTGATATGAATTGTTCATTGGATTCATTAGGGACTATATCTAAGAATAAGATTTATTGCATTTATAATAAAATGTGTGAATGAAGAAATAAAATGTTAGTATTGCTTAATATCTGGTAGGATCTTCTAGAATGACAGATGGAGTGGGGATATGGCTAGAAGGTAAGGATGCTGAGTTTTTGTTTGAGTCCTTTTTACAATTCTTTCTTTCTAGGTTGGTAGACACCATGGTGAACCCAAGAGGTAGAACTGTGAATAGATATTTTTATAAAGGCTTTAAATTTTGAAATGATACAAAAATATTCACAGTAGAGTGCTACGTGGAATGCTTACTGCATGTGACTATGTGACTCTATGACTTAATGTTGGAGCATGGCTCATCTCTAATCGTTTTGCCCTTACTCTGAAGATACTCTTCCCTCAGTAACCCATGATTCAGACAAAAATAATGTGATCTTAGAAAGGAAATTCAATATCCAGAATTGTGGCTCATCTTATAACTGTGGACAGCAGACAGCATGTTTTAGAAATAACAAAAGATTGGGGAAGGGGTTTAAGGATCCAAATCCAGGTTCTACGTCTATCACCTAACTTCATGGTGTCTTCCAAGTGACTTGCAGTCTTATCTTTAAGTTGAAGAGGGTGATAATGCCTACCATAGAGGATTATTGAGAAAACTACATGTACTAATGGGTGTCTTTGGAGAACATTGTGGAAACTTCAGTATGCCATCTCCACTTTGTCTTAGTATTATTTAGGCAGTATTTCCAAGATTTCATCTCCTTTCACATCAGTGCAGATGCAGTACGAATTAAGGAGTGAGTCCTTGAAGTGAATAAAGGCCACCAACTTAAAGCCACATGAAATTTAGTAGCTTGTAAGGGGACCTTTTGTGTTTTTGTGTTGCCTTGAAGTAGTTTGTCTACAACTATATTGATCCTCACTAGCCATAAAGGAAAAGACTTTGCTTTTGCTTCCCATTGTAAAAAGACCCCATGCAGTTAGTCTCCCAGGAAAGCAAGTAGGGACTCCTCATTTTGGTCTGATCCACCACTGACCCACACCGCTATTTTCATAGCTTCTCAGGATCTCTCTCTCTCTGGAGAAATAACTCTGCACTGGGAGCACATTCTTCAGGGGGAAGGTGATGAAGAACTGTTATAGAGTACATTGAATATATATAGGTACATTTTATGCTCCAACATAATTAGTCTTCAAACTGATCTTGGGAAGAAGAGAGTATAATCCTTATATCATGAATAAGGTAATTGGTGTTCCTAAGTTATTTATTTGATTTCCTACTGATGCTGATGTTCAGTGATGAGCCTAAACTGTTCTCTCTAACATCTAAATCAATGCTGGTTTCACTAGACCATGCTGTATCTCTGGAGGCAGGTGGAACTTGCCTCATGTTTAAGAAGAGCTGGAAGTTTCCACCAAAATGATTATAAGTCATGTATTATGATATTGTCCTGCCATTTTGTACACTTGGGAAAACCATACGTCTTCTTTGAAGCTTCTGTTTTCTCCACCCTTGTACATCTCCTCAGCTTGTTGAAGATCAGGTGGAATAATGAAAGCCAAAGTGCTTGGTAGGCTGACAAGTGCTGTATGAAAGTGAGATGTTGATACTATCCAAAGATATCTTACCAAATTTTGTCTGATATTTAAGAGGGTGCAAGTGAGAATATCACTCAGCGACTACTTACAGAAAGCAACATTATTTTCCTCACCAAGTGAGTTGGTGTAGGAGAACCAGCTACTTGTGTTCTTGGCAATGACTGGTATCAGTAAAATTTTAGTTAAAGTGGCCACTTATTAATCGGACTTGCATTAAATGTATGGTATAATCCAATTTAAGTGGCAGCACATCTGCCACTTTTGATGTCTACTCTTAGGTAGAGGAGTTTTCTGGACTCAGCTTCCCAGTCGATTAATTTCTTCACCTGTGCTGGAAACCATTGAGTCTATTATGACTCCTTTAGGGCTATTCCTTGATAAAGAAAAAGATGGAATGGTTTAGTATGATAGTATTTTAATCCCCAAATTTATTAGAATTATATATAATAAAAATGTTAGAACTTGAAAAAAAGAACTTACAGATCAACTAATTATTGATTTGCTTATTTAATTAATTCTAACCTTTATTAAGAACTTTCCTGTGCCAGGCACTACACTAGGGATCAGGAAGACAAAAATGGAAGCCAAAAGTTTTTGCTTTCCAAGAGTCCCAAGTCTGGAGAAATATTGCACATTCTGTAAATTCCATAAGTTGTTGGCTAAGGTTATGTCGTTGTTAGTTGGTGAACTGATCAGAGAAAACTCACCTGGAATATTCTAATCCAAAAAAGTTTGTAGGTAGACTTTCTCCTCACTAACTCCTTGAAAGCATTTGTATGCTGTTCTAAGGCTTGTATTCATTTGTTGGCTTTACAGAGCAAGGTATACAGCCACATATTGGCATTGTAAGTCAAGGCTCATTATGTGTGAGTCACATGTGCATGTTGGGGAAGGTTGTGGGGGGTTGCATGGTGATGAATAAGTATGGTTTGCAGTCAGCCATTTCTGCCTCTGTCACATACCTATTATGAGGACTTCAGAAGTCACTTAATCTTGCATGGCTTTATTTTCCTTGTCAATGGGAGCACTAATACTTATCTTATAAGGAGTTGAGAAAAGGATGAAAAAAAGCGTAAAATTCTTACTGCAGTATTTATCACAAAATAAGTGTTTAAGCATCCCAGTTATCATGAAGGTTAATACCTAACACAGACTGGAGCGAGATCTAGCCCCATGTTGACTCTGACACTTGATATCTTTTGGATCTTGGGAAAGACAATTCATTTATCCAAGTTTATTATTCTTTCTCAGAATGATGAAAGTATTAATAACTTTCCTTAGGGGTTAGTGAGGGGATTTTCATTTATTTATACATTTATTTTATGTACCCATTTCAAACTCCTCTTATGCACCAGGAAATGTTCTAGCTCCTGGAGAATGAGTAGTGAACAAGGATGGCATAATACATGTAAAGTGTCTGGCAGAATGTAGTAACTTAAATGCAAACTAACCTCATGGCACTAATAATCACAGCAGATCTGCTATTACCATTCAATCAAACCTGGTTATAATAATAATTAATATTAATACTATCTATTCAAAATCACTGTTTCACCCAGCAGACATATTTATCTCCTTGAGCATGTGTGATTTTAATACACTGGTAGTCTCAACAGCCTATCACAGTTTACTGAGACCACCAAGATAAAACATTAGAATTTATAGATATTTGCATGTATTCCCTCTTCCATGGGATCTTGCATTTGACCTCCTCCAGCCTCTGAGTTTCTATTAAATAAGAAGCTGAGTGGAAAATCAGACCTTTACCGCTGGAAATCCATTTGCTTCTGCCTATGTTTACAAAACTGATGATGCCTTGCAAAATACTTGATCTTCTTAGTGACTTCTAATCACAGTGCATTTGGGGGGGATTAACAATGATAATTTGGTTCTAAGTCCTATTCTCTTGATTTAAACAGTTGCACCAGCAACTGTGAGCTTCGTTTCTTTCCTAGGTCTCTCTACCTCCTGGTGTACTAGATCTGTGAAATAGGTCTTGAGAAGTACCTTATTAGGAATTTGAATAATATACGGCTTAAACGGGAGAGGTCTGTCCTAGTTGTTTATGAATGACTGAATTCCTTAGCTAAGTCCTGGAGCCACCCACAGATCTGCTATATACCCCTGTGGAACTGACTTGGAAGCCATGAGCTATTGATTTGCTGATTCTTAAACGGGATGCAATCAAACAGAATGCCCTGGTTTGTGACTCATTCACTCACTTGGTTCAACTAAGGACAAGGCCCTAAGTTCAGGCCACTTCCCCTGGCTCTCACACATACCCATTTACTCATAAAAGCAAGTGCTTCTAGGCCAGTGATTTTCAAACTAGGTTTCTGAGGAGGTAGCTTTGAGTTAGCCTGGGTGGAGGCAGGGGAAGTCATTCTTTGGGTCCCATGTGATCTTCTTCTATTTTAGGTAGAACAGTTCTGATTATATTTGTTTGCTTTATATTTGGCTTCTCTTAAAAAACATCATTTAAAAATTGTCTTTGGACCTATTTATTTGTTTATGTTTGGAAATAACTCTTTAGGGTAATTGTTTTGCTCTTTTCTCCTCTTAATTCTTCCCTTGTACTCTTAACTGGCGTGACCTTAGGACTTTTCCATAGCTGTGTTAGTCCATTCTCACACTGCAATAAAGAAATACCTGAGATTGGGTAATTTATAAAGGGAAGAGATTTAATTGACTTACATTTCTACATGGCTGAGGAGGCCTCAGGAAACTCACAATCATGGTGAAGGGGAAGCAAGGACCCTTATCACGTGGCAGCAGGAGAGAGAAGAGCTAGCAAGAGCAGGGAAACTCTTTATAAAACTATCAGATCTCATGAAAACTCACTCACTACTGTGATAACACCATAGGGGAAGCCCCTACCATGATCTAATTATGTCCCACAGGGTTACTCCCGTGACACCTGGGGATTATGGGGATTACAATTAATGATGAGATTTGGGTGGGGACACAACCAAATCATATCAATAGCCATTTGCTTTATTTTTCCTAATGTAAAGTTGATGTGGAGGGCTGGCTTGTTAGGGGTGGAAAGGCAGTATTCCCTACCTTGTAATTTCCATCAATGCTCCTCTAAGTCACCCCTGTCATATATAGCCTAATCAAGGACTTCATAGATTTTAATATGTGCACAACTGGTATTTTATTAAAATGCAGATTCTGATTCAATAGGTTGGAATGAGACCTGAGATTCTCAGTTTCTCACAAACTCTGGGGTGATGCTGATGCTGCTAGTGTGTGGACCACCTTTTGAGTCAAGTGGGCCTAGGTTAATGTAATGTGTTCAATACAAAATCACAACCTCAAGACAAATTCCTGTTTACCACATTGCTAATCTAACTATGGCTCCTATGTAGAAAATTTGGAGTTGCTACTATTTCTTCACACTACATTGCCTGGTATGAGTGTTCCCCTATTCTATCCACAACCAGGCCAGCAGACCCAGGTAGTGGGGGGAATATATCTTGATACTAACCACTTAGATAAACTGAAATTGGGGGTGGGAATGTCATTGGGCATTTGCTATATCACAGAGACCATACTAGGCACTCACCATACAATAGCACATCTAATATTTAACATTTTGTCAGTCCATGTATAAGAGCCATGTCATGTTTAAGGAAACTGAAGTGATAGAGCTTAAGCTGTAGAAATGACTCAGTTCACTTTGTGCTACTATAACTAACACCACCACTTGGGTAAGTTATAAACAACAGAATTTATTCTTCACAGTTCTGGAGGCTGAGAAGTTCAAGGTCAAGATGCTGGCGTCTGATGAGGACTTTCTTACTGTATCATCACATGGTGGAAGGCAAAAGGGAAAGAAAGAGCAAACCCACTTCCAGAATCTCAAAGACATCATCATTCTTCTCCCTTTCCATCCGATCATGTTAATATGCTGTGTCTTTTATAAGAGTATTTTGAGAAAACAATCTCCCAGAATGACTCAGCAAAAATCAGCTTTTGAAACTTTTATCATTCACTCATCTCTTTTCATCACCAACTCCATCCATTTGTTTTTGCATCCTAGGGATCCTCTGACTCTCTCACTGAGCAGTTTCAGTATTCAGCTAACTGGGACCATGCCCCCTGTCTTGGCCACCTCAAATTCATCCTGCATGCTATTATTAAATAAGGTTTTCTAAAGATCTTTGTGTCACTCTTCTCCTGAGACTCCTTCAAGGACTCTCCATTACATACAAAATGAAATACAAATTCACTCACCTGGTATTTAATGTTCTTTATGACCTGGCCTCAGCCAGTGCCTTCTGCCTGTGTTTTTAAATAATCATTACACAGTTACATTCCAGCCATACCAGGGTATTTGAGACTGGAAAATGCAACATAAACTATATTAGTTAGGGCTCTCCAGGGAAACAAAACTGATAAAACGTGTGTGTGTGTGTGTGTGTGTGTGTGTGTGTGTGTGTGTGTGTATAAGAGAGAGAGAAAGATTTATTTCAAGAAATCAGATCATTGTGGGATCAGTGAGTTTGAAATCTGGAGGGCAGGATAATAGGTAGGAGACTCAAGGAAGAGTTGATATTGCAGCCATACTTGGAAAGTCTAGCTGGAAAATTTGGAAGCAGAATTTCCTCTTTATTAGGGTTCATCTGCCCTTTTCTCTTGAGGCCTTCAGCTGATTGGATAAGGCCCATCCACATTCCGGAGGGTAATCTGCTTTACTCAAAGTCAACTGATTTAAATGTTAATCTTCCTAAAATTATTTTTATAGTAACATACAGGTTAGTATTTTACCAATACTAATTTGGGTACCATGGCATAGCTAAGTTGACAGGACATATACAATTAAACATTACATGAACACTTCTGGGCCTGGAATGACATTCCAACTGCCATAAAATATTTCTAGATAGTCCAATTAAAACATGTTTTCTTTATTGTTTTCCATGCTACTCTTTGTACGTACAGCCATAGTAGTAGTTTCCTTACTTGCCTTGTATTGATCTAAACTGTATATGTATGGGCTTCTTACTCAGACCATGGGCAAGTATTTTTAGGCTACAGTTATACATCTCCAGAGTGTTTATTGAAAGTGTATTACATTGTTCTGAACCTCCAAAGGTACACAAGAAATTAATGTAGACTGATTTCTTTGTTTCTATACAGGTAGTGAATACTGAATATTGCTTGTAGAACTAGACTTCCTGGCTGAAATTCTAGCTCTGATACTTACTGTGCAACTTCAGGCAAGTGACTTAACCTCTCTTTTCCTCAGTTTTCTCATCTATTCTCTCATTTTGTTTATTGTGAGGAATAAATGTATTAATATATTTAAGGGACTTAGAACAGTGCTTGACATATAGTAAATGTTCAGCAAATATTAATAGATAGCGTTATCTTTATGGATATATGCTTCCAAATGTTGGAGTGGAGAATGGTGTTCTGCCTGTTAAGAGTTCTCAAGAGATAAAATGCCCCTTATTTGGAATCTTAGACCCTAAAAGTGGACAAAGACTTTATGACTGCTTAAGCTCTGAAGGTCATAAATTCCGTGAAAATCCAGTGAAGATCGTGTACAGGCACACCTCATTTTATTGCACTTCAAAAATTTTGCTTTTTTTTTTTTTTTTTTTTTTTTTACATATTCAAGGTTCATGGCAATGCTGCATTGAATAAGCCTATGGGCATGATTTTCCAACAGCATGATGTGCTTACATCCTATCTCAGTGTCATCATGTTTCAGCAATAAAGTATTTTAAATTCAGGTATGTACATTGTTTTTGCAGACATGATGCTCTTGCATAGTTAATAGACTATAGTATATGTCAACGTAAGTTTTATATGCACTGGGTAACCAAAAAGTTTGTGTGACTTGCTTTATTGCAGTATTTGCTTTTTTCTCATTGACTAGAACTGAACCCACAATGTCTCCAACATACGCCTATGCTCTTTCCCCAGAAAGATGCATGAATATACATATAATTCTTACACACAATTTTAAGAATTCACAGGGCATACCTCCTCCATCTATATAGACTTTTGGGATACATGTTAAGAATCCAGTGTCAGCTGGGTATGGTGGTTCATACCTGTAATCCCAGCACTTTGGGAGGCTGAGGCGGGTGGATTGCAAGGTCAGGAGATCAAGAGCAACCTGGCCAACATAGTGAAACCCTGTTTCTAATAAAAATACAAAAATTAGCTGGGCGTGATGGTGCCTGCCTGTAATCCCAGCTACTTGGGAAGCTGGGGCAGGAGAATTGCTTGAACCCAGGAGGTGGTGGTTGCAGTGAGCTGAGATCACGCCACTGCACTCCAGCCTAGGAGACAGAGTGAGACTCTAGCACAGTGCTTGCCAAAGTAATACACAATGTTGAATAAATAAATTGAGTTGAAAGAGTATGCCTCTCACTGAGGACTTCTTCACCCACATCCAACGAACTGTTCTGAAATTATTGTTCCTGAAAAAGTAATGGCATAAAATAAACTAAAGATCCCTTCTCCAAAGAGCCATATTAAGAAGATGAAGAGACACAGACTCAGGAGAGACAATAGGTTCTGGGAACCTAAAAGAAAGTGTGCTCTTGGGCTCCACTGACCTGGTATCAAAGCTCAGCTCACCTATGATATCTTCTGAAGAACACCTAGCCTCTTAGAGATTTCACTTTCTCGTTTGTAAAACATGAATGATACTTTCCAGGAAAAGGTTTTCCTAAAGTTAAAGGGAAAATACAATGAGCCCAATGTTAGTAGCAATGACATCAAATACAGGTCATGGAAACAAGGATAAAAGTGATTTATGCTTTGTTCAGTCACTGCCAAGAGCATCAGAAATGCACAAATCCCTATGCACTTGTGATTGTTGAATGTAACCCTGCCCACCCTGAAAAATGGTAGCAACCCTCATGGGGTCACTCTTTTTCTTTCTTTTTTTTGAGACAGAGTCTCACTCTGGTTCCCAGGCTGGAGTTCGGTGGCATATCTCAGCTCACTGCAACCTCTGTCTCCTGGGTTCAAGTGATTCTTATGCCTCAGCCTCCTGAGCAGCTAGCATTACACACGTGCACCACCATGGCCAGCTAATTTTTGTATTTTTAGTAGGGATGGGGTTTTGCCATTTTTGCCGGGTCTCAAGTGATCCACCCGCCTGGGCCTCCCAAAGTGCTAGGATTTCAGGTATGAGCCACTGATCCCGGTTCCCATGGTCTTTCTTGGGAAGACCAACAGAGAGTATGTGTCAGGGGCTTATGGTATATCTCACAAGGCACCATAGTTTGTAAAAATTAAAGCTCAGTTGTTTTAAAATTCTAACTATGTATTAGAATCACCTGGGAGCTTTAATGAAAAGCAGATTTACAGGCTCTCCTGAGATTCAGAATCTGCCTGTTAATACACTTTCAGCAAGAATTTCAAATTGAGGCCAGCCATGGTGGTCCACAACTGTAATCCCAACACCGTGAGAGGCCGAGGCGGGCGGATCACCTGAGGTCAGGAGTTCAAGACCAGCCTGGCCAACATGGTGAAATGCTATCTCTACTAAAAATACAACAATTAGCCGGACGTGGTGGCAGGCACTTGTAATCCCTGCTACTCGGGAGGCTGAGGCAGTCAGGAGAATCGCTTGTACCTGGAAGGTGGAGGTTGTAGTGAGCTGAGATCACGCCACTGCACTCCAACCTGGGAGACACAGAGTGAGACTCCGTCTCAAAAAAAAAAAAAAAAAAGTTCATTGCAGCACAGTTTACAATAGTAAAGACCTGGAACCAACCCAAATGCCCATCAATGATAGACGGGACAGAGAAAATGTGGCACATATACACCATGGAATATTATGCAGTCATCAAAAATGATGAGTTTGTGTCCTTTGTAGGGACATGGATGAACCGGAAAACCATCATTCTCAGCAAACTGACACAAGAACAGAAAATCAAACACTGCATGTTCTCACTCATAGGAGGGTGTTGAACAATGAGAACACATGGACACAGGGAGGGGAGCAACACACACTGGGGTCTGTCGGGGGAAAACAGGGAGGGACAGCAGTGGGTGGGGAGTTGGGGGAGAGATAGCATGGGGAGAAATACCAGATATAGGTGATGAGGAGGAAGGCAGCAAATTACACTGCCATGTGTGTACTTATGCAACAATTTTGCGTGTTCTTCACATGTACCCCAAAACCTAAAATGCAATAAAAAGCATATATATATATAAGAAAAAGAAAAAACCCCATCAAATTGAGTCCATTACTCCCCTGTTAATTCTATCCCTAAAGATCTTGTGAATTCTACATCTGTATTCTCTATGTGTTCTTTGTGTGTACTTTGTGGGCAGATGGGCTTCATATGTATTTCGGCAAGTAGGTGAATCCTCAGAATATGGCAGTGGGTGGGGCAGTTAAGAAGCTTTAAGTCTGGTATTTAAGAGATGTCAAATGGCATTCATTCATTCATTATTTGTTCAGTCACTAAATAGACACTGTGTACCCTTATAACATGAGGCTTGTGTGAGAGACACAGAGAGGAATAAAGCACAGATACTTGTCTTTCATCACTAGTTTCTTAATAGAACAATACCTTCGGTACCTATATCCTGATCTTTCTAGTTAGGCTGGGATACGGATGAGTATAAAGAGGGAGAAGAAGGTGACTGTGGGATTTATTAAACTGTGGGATTCATCCATGGAAGATAAAAAATCACTAAGTGCTTGCTACTTTTTATTTAGGCTGGGATTAGGCAGGATCCAGTTTTAATGAAGAAAACATTGAAAGAAGGATTTGTGTCTTGTCAGTGCTGTTTTAAAATACTTTATTTGAAAAAATGTTAAACTCACAAATAAGTTGCAAGAACAGAAAGAACGTTTTTATAGTGTGACGTTAATTAAACAATTGTTAACATTTTACCACATTTGCTTCATCATTCTCTATATTACATACTGTCTTTTGGAACCCACATGGCAGTTACACATCACACTTTTCATCCCTAAGTGCTCTAGCAATTGAAAGGAGGGGCTCTGAGTGCTCAAATCTTGGGAAGTTTAAGAGCAGAAACAATTTTATGACATAAGGAAGAAAAAAGAAGAAATTGCTCCAAAAAATATAATGGCAAAAGATGGTTTACATAAAGGTATACTCAGTAGCTGTGTGCAAAAATGTTTGAAAAAAAAACTACAGATGAAAAGAATACAGTGATACAAATAGCCAGGCTTGAGGAGAACGGAGGACACCAGTGTCCCTAACCATGACCCTCATTGCTGGCAAAAGCATGATTGACTCCATCATTAAGTCTTAAGCATATAGAACCCTCGTGCTGTCTCTAGAGAGCATATCCATTTATATATCACAAAAATAGGAATTCAAAATAATTTATCTGGGAATATGGAAAAGTTGACCTTTAAACCTTAAAAGCAACACCTGAAGTGAATTAAAATGGCATCACCTGCCAGGACTGTTTTCACCCAATTTACACCTTCATTTTACCTACTGCAAATGTGCTAAATGAAAGCCAGTTACAATACCCATTAAAAAGGGTCCTAAAGTACTCTTTTAAGTTGGTTCCAGTGGCCTTAAAAAAAAATACCCTCTGTATTTTAGAGGAGTAAAGTAAGAATGACAGGGAGAGAAATTTCAGTGCCAGACTGACCAGGTTTATCCACGTTGCTTTCTAGAGCAACTTTGACCTTTGGACGGGGAGGAGGGTGAGTGGGGTGTTGATTACATCATTATAATCATGCAAAGCTCCTGATGTCATTTTGAGATAAAAAAGATCAGGTATGTGGAGCATCTATCACAGGGATCGAAGCATAGATAATGAACAATATATGGCATTTTCCTTTTTTGTCTATTCAAAATGTAAAAAAACCCAAACGAACAGAATATTTTTTATAAAGACCCTAATGATATATGAAGGAAGGATCTTCACATCAGAAAAGGACTTGGAAATAGTAGCAAAAACCCAAGAGAAAAATTACTTGCTCTTATTAAGAGAAAAATATTTGGGGAATTAATTACAGCACTTGGGATAAAGTTTAAGAAAGAATAGGGTGGTTTATATTTCAAATATATGTAACACAATGGGGCTTTTATTTATAGAATGAATTTTCTATCTGAAGCCTGATTTTTCCACCTCATTTTCCAGTATATAGTCTTTTAATTATTCTCTTTGGGGTAGTCATGAGGTCCTTTTTAAAAATTTCACAAAATTATGTCCAAAATTTAATGCAGTGTTTGCCACATAGCAGATGCTTCGTAAATATTGATGGGAAATTATTGCTAGATTATACAGAGAGGGTTTTCATAAGTGTGCAGCAGCTTACTAGGCAGGAAATTGAATGTCTATGATCACTACTGATTTAAGTGTGAAAACAGGGAAGACTTTGTGAATTAAAGAGATAACCTTTTAATAAAAAAGTTTTGCTGTGTAGAAGCTCTTAAGTTTAATTAGATCCCATTTGTCTATTTTGGCTTTTGTTGCCATTGCTTTTGGTGTTTTAGTCACGAAGTCCTTGCCCATGCCTATGTCCTGAACAGTATTGCCTAGGTTTTCATGTAAATCAAAACCACACTGAGATATCACCTCAGGCTAGTTAGAATGGCAATCATTAAAAGATCAGGAGACAATAGATTCTGGAGAGGATGTGGAGAAATAGGAACACTTTTACACTGTTGGTGGGAGTGTAAATTAATTCAACCATTGTGGAAGACAGTGTGGCAATTCCTCAAGGATCTAGAAATAAAAATACCATTTGACCCAGCAATCCCATTACTGGGTATATACCCAAAGGATTATAAGTCATTCAATTATAAAGACACATGCACACGTATGTTTATTGTGGCACTGTTCACAATAGAAAAGATCTGTAACCAACTCAAATGCCCATCAGAGATAGACTGGATAAAGAAAATGTGGTACATATACACCATGGAATACTATGCAGTCATAAAAATGGATGAGTTCATGTCCTTTGCATGGACATGGATGAAACTGGAAACTATCATTCTCAGCAAACTGACACAAGAACAAAAAATCAAACTCCGCAGGTTCTGACTCTTAAGTGGAAGTTGAACAATGAGAACACAGGGACACAGGGAGGGGAACATCATACACTGGGACCTGGGAGATGGGGGGATAGGGGGAGAAATAGCAGGGGGTGGGGGAATTAGAGAGGGATAGCATTAGAAGAAATACCTAATGTAGATGATAGGGGGGGATGGATGCAGCAAACAACCACCCTGGCACATGTATACCTATGTAACAAACCTGCATGATCTGCGTATGTACCCCAGAACTTAAAGTATAATATACAAATTTTAAAAAAAAGTTTTATCAGCCTGTAATCCCAGCACTTTGGGAGGCCCAGGCAGGGGGTCATGAGGTCAAGAGATCAAGACCATCCTGGCCAACATGATGAAACCCTGCCTCTACTAAAAATACGAAAATTAGCCAGGTGTGGTGGTACATGCCTGTAAGTCCCAGCTACTCTGAAGGCAGAGGCAGGAGAATTGCTTGGACCTGGGAGGCAGAGGTTGCAGTGAGCCGTGATCGCCCCACTGCACTCTAGCCTGGTGACAGAGTGAGATTCCATCTCAAAAAAAGAAGTTTTATCAATATGTCTATAATTTTTATCTTTTTGTATCAACTCATATTTGCCAAACATCTACCATGTGCTAGGCACTGTACTGGCTGCCAGGGATAGGTTTTTTGTGGAAAGAACTTAAGACAGCAGTTAAGTCTTTTTTGTTTGTTTGTTTGTTTTTGTTTTGTTTTGTTTTGTTTTGTTTTTTGAGACTGAGTCTCACTCTGTTGCCCAGGCTGGAATGAGTTGGCATGATCTTGGGTCACTGTAACCTCCACCTCCTGGGTTCAAGTGATTCTCATGCCTCAGCCTCCCGAGTAACTGGGACTAAAGGCGTGACCCCTGTGCCTGGCTAACTTTTGGATTTTTAGTAGGGACAGGATTTTATCAGGTTGGCTAGGCTAGTCTCAAATCCGACCTCAGGTGATCCACCTGCCTGGCCTCCCAAGGTCTGGCTTTAATGAGAATGAGGAGGTATAATATACACTAATAGCTTGATGTAGGTAAACAAGACAAAACCAAATGTGAGAGAGGATGCATTAGCCATGAGGAGCATGGATTTTTTATATGATCTTTCACTCTCATTTATTCCAAAAGGGTATGCATGTCTTCTGATTATAAAATTATATTAACCCACTGTAAATAATTTAAACAATGTATCTTAAACTATGTGTTGTGTCCACATGTACCTATCACAATTTTTCATTTCAAAATTATTCTTATAGATTATATATACACTTTGTATTGTGATGTATTTAATTTTTTTAAGTTTCAGAAAAAAAATTCAAAAAATTTAGAAAAATACAGGGAAGAAATTCTGCCAATCATCTCAATGTCAATTGCTAATACTATGTTGAAAATCCTCTGAAAATCCGTTGCTTCTTATGGGTACTCTTGCACTCCTCTATTTATCTTACTGCACCTAAACACACACACACACACACACACACACATACACACACACACACAGGCATGCACACACACACGGAACATTTTGTATAAAGGAAATCATACTGTCCATGCTTCCTGTGGTCTGCTTTTTACACTTAACAAGATGTTATCTCTCTGTGTCAATAAATATAGAATCATAATATCCTTTTTATGAACACTCACTTTCTCCCTGTATGAGCAAAGACTGTGCTTTAGTTAATAGGTGCCATAGGATGGATTTCTAAATTGTTTTCAGATATTCATGTGTGTATATGTGTGTGTGTGTGCATGTGTGTGCATGCATGTTTTAATTGTCTTAAGAATGTTATGGTGAATATTCTTGCCTAGATATGTTTGGAACTTGACTGTGAGTCATCATAGGATTAATTTCTAGAAGAAAATTTGCTCTATTTTCATTTTCTCCTCTTTTTGAAATAATGCTTTTTCTATTTTGTGTGTATTTTCCCCCTTAGCAAAAGAACACTCTACACACAGCACTGGGTGAGAACATACAGTTTGACTTGTTTGAGATATTTTCAACTTCATCATTTTTTACTGAGGGGTTTTCATGAATTAAATTCTGTGATTGTTTTCCTTTACATAAAAATTAACTATACTTTGCAGTGGCATTAATTGAAATTAAATTAATGTAAACAAATTTTAAATTTTCATGAAATTGATGATTCTTACATTTTTCTTAAAGTAAGCATAACATTTTGTAGATCTCAACTTACTTTATTTTTTAGAGAGATTCAGCAATTACTACTTGGAACTGGGAAGTTGGTTTCTTTACAAGGACAATTTTGGTTAAGTGGAAGGTAAGGTTTATAAAATTGTGCAATCCATGATTTTAGGCTCCATCCTTCCTGTGGTTTATTCTTGAATCACCCAGATTTACTTCAGACCTCATTCAAAGACCTCCTCTTGCATAATCTCCCTTTTGTGATTATGAAGTGAATGAGGTCAAAACATTGATCAGGATGATACAGATCAAACAAGGATATGTTATGTCCTTGAGCCAAGCCCTATCTTCTCTCGCCTCCTCCACATTTCTGCCTAGAAATATCTATTTTGACCCAGGAAGATAAGGTATTCAAGGAATGCTGTGAAATGACTCATGACCCCTAGGGAATAAAAAGCCCTAATATGTTTTATTTAAAAATGAAATATCAAAGAGGGCTGGTATATACTGGCATCAGTAGAAAAGACATTCAGGACAAAATAACTTTTGATTTACTATTAGAGAAAAGAAAGAAAATATGGACATCTTTATTTGTAAAATCGTCATGGATATCTTATAGCATCGCTAGATTGATTATAACAAAATCATTCATTGGAAGCACAAAGTGTATAAGCTACATCAGCTCCATTCTACCCACTTTCCTTGGATAGTGTGTTTAAGATCATTAATGGCAGTTCTGTGACTTGAATTGTGTCCATCCCCTCAGATTTATATGTTCAAGCCCTAATCTCTATGTGATGATATTTGGAGGTAAGACCTTTGGGAGATGATTAGGTTTTCATAACATCATGAGGGTGAGGCCTTCACCGTGGAATGACTGGCCTTGTATGAAAAGTCACCACAAAGCTTGCTCTCTCATTCTCTTTCTCTCTCCCCTCTGTGTGAGGACACAGTGAGAAGGTGGTTGCCTAAAATGCAAGCACAATGCCCTCCCCAGAAATCAATCATATTGGCACCTTGGCCTGGGAAAAAACTGTGAGAAAATAAAGTTCTGTTATATAAGTCACCCAATCTATGATATTTTTCTTTATGTGAGCTTGAGCTGATTAAGACAGTAGATGTAGTATCTTAATTTCCAGCATCTGTTTCATCATTTTTTTCTTCTTTTCTTTCCTCCTCTTCCCCCTCCTCCTCCTGCTCTTGTCTTTCTTTCTTTCTTTCTTTCTCTTTCTCTTTCTCTCTCTCTTCTTTCTTTCTTTTTCTTCTCAATTTACTTTTTCTCTGTTGCTTTTCTTATTTTATTTCACTTCAGTGGTCGTTTTATTTCTCATCACTTTTGTTTTTCTTCACTCATTTATTCTTTTATTGTTTTTACTTTTCTATGACTTCATCATATTCACATTTGTTTCCTTTTTTCCCATATTTCTTTTTATCATTCTTATTTTTCCTTTATGTTTGTCTTTCCTGTGATTTAATTCCTTCTTCAATATTCATCTCTGTCACTTTTTTCCTTTTTTTTTCCGTCACTTCCTCCTCCTCTTCTTTGTCCTCCTTTATTTTTCTCTCTTCTTCTATGTTTCCATATTTTTCCTCCACTCCTGGTTCAGCCTATTTCACCATCCTCACTTATGTCCTCCTCATTTCTTGTTTCATCTGTTCTGTTTTTTGTGGCATTCAGAAGGAGCACCAGTGTCCCCCTTTCATCCTTCTTCGGCTAAGATGCCTCTAGGAGTGGATGTGTTGTATAAGCAAAGGTGCAAAACAGCAGGAAACAGATGATGAGTAGCCTACCTTGGAAAAAGCTTTCATACCACAATCCAACCTTTCTTCCCTGTCTTTTTTCTTCTTTATTTTTTTCTGTTTAATTAAGATGCCTGTACTTGAAACTTTTTTGCTTTCTTCAAAAATATTTTGCTGACATTCCTCAAGAGGAAAGGTAATAGGCACAAGATATTTTCCAGCTTAGCAATGAACATTACAGAGGATTAAAAAAGACATAAATAACAAAAAGAAAGCCTACATTTAATCACCATTGTCATTTTATCATTGTTATTATGAAAAATAACAATCTATCATGTATTGCAGTTCTCTCTATATGCCAGATACATATATCATTTCATTTAGCTTCCATGATATTCCTATGAATTAGATACAATTAGTGTTCCTGTTTTGCACAATGAAAAGCTAGGTTCAGGGGATTAGAACTGGCCCAAGATTTGCATGCAGGGCCAGTTGAGGCTGGTTAGTTCAGTGCCACTTTTATGGAGTTTCTAATCTTTGTGAGGCAACATGATGTATTAAATCATGCAGACCTGGTTTAAATTCTGACTCCATCAGTTTCTAGTCCTAGACCATATATACATTGTCTCAGTAAGTTTTCACAATTACCTGTTAGGTTAATTATACTACCCCCATTTTAGGTAGAGGACCTTAGGTTCAGAGGGCATAGGCAACTTGTCCAATGTCATACAGCTGTAACTGCAAAATGTAAACATTATGTACTACGTTGAGGTGGGTTTAAGGACTAATATCATTTCTTAGGCAAAGAAGGCAGAGGAAATTCTCCAGGGATGGAAGAGGAAGGCTGTAGTTGGAATGCACAAACAGTGAAGATATGAGCATGGTACTTACAGGACAGTAAAAATACTGATCTTTTTGGTTTGATCCTGCTTACAAACTTGTATGATGACTTACCTTTGTAAGTTGAAATTTCTTTATATTTGAAATGGAGACAATGACACCTGTTCCTATAATTGTTGTATATTTCAAATTTTACACAGCCAAAAATTAAAGTAAAATGCAATATGTAAAATAAAAGACACACTGGCAAAATTTTTCAAGTATTGTAGCATACGTGGCAGACTTGCATCAATGAGATGAGATTGTATTTCCTTCTTGTTTTTTCTTCAATACTTTCCAAGTTTTCTAGGATGGTCATATATTTTTAATCCATAATAAAAATATTTTATAAAAATATTATTTCCTGTTCAACTTTGCTAATGTGATTGCTTTAAGCATATTTGAAAAAATGTGATAGATATTACTTAAATGTAAGTTATTGATACTGATATGATTCTCCTCCTCCTAGTCAACTTTAGCCATGAAAAATACTGAAATACATTGTGATTTATCAAAGATTAAGTTTTATTCAAAGTACTTAATATTTTAATTCTTTTGATAATTCATAGTCATGCATATAGCACATATATATGAAACATTTCATCTAGATTATAGAAACCACTTTCCCATACCTCTCTTTTGGCATATATTGTGTGGAAGTATTGAGAACTCACAAATAAAGAGGATAGGACAGAATGTATTAAGGCGAATAAGAGGGAACATTTTGGAAGCCATAACATCGAAACAGGTTGCTCACAAACATCTGCATGTGGTAAGGAATAAAATCATTGAGATAGAAATAATCAACATATATACAGTGATCTGTTGGCTGTGTCCCACCCAAATCTCATCATCTAATGTAATCGGACTTGTAATCCCCACATATGAAGAGAGAGACCTGGTGGGAGGTGATTGAATCATGGGTCGTTTCCCCATGCTGTTCTCATAATAGTGAGTGAGTTCTCTAGAGATCTAGTTGTTTGATAAGTGCCTGGCACTTCCCCCTTCAATCTGTCTCTCTCTCCTGCTGCCTTGTGAAGAAGGTGCTTGCTTCCCCTTTGCCTTCTGCCAGAATTGTAAGTTTCCTGAGGCCTCCCCAGCCATGTGGAACTGTGAGTTAATTAAATGTTTTTTTTGTTAGTAAATTACTCAGTCTCAGGTAGTGTCTTTATAGCAGTGTGAGAACAGATGAATACATACAGATAGGCTCTGAACATGATTAATCAAAACGGTGGGTTATAAAATTTCAGACATAAGGTTGAAATATTACAGAATACAGGAAAATCACCTGATGAAGCATTCATAGATCAGGAATAATCAATACAGTAGAAACAGTTGAATTCCTGGGGACCAAATACTCAATACCTAAGTTCACTCTCTACTTCGGTTATTTAATGCCAGCACAAAGCACAGAAAATGAAAGATGGTTAAATATTTGAGAGAGGGGAACAGGAGGAGGACCTACCCTTTCCTAGAAAAGCATATACTAGAAGACTAATAAGGACTTCTATATTCATTTTTTAACAATATCTTTTCCAGTGAGACTTAAATTTCCAAAGAACTTGGAATCAACCTACAAGTAAACCACCCTTAAAAAAAAAAAAGTGTCTATGTGTAAGCCAGTTCTTTTCCACCCAGGCTCTGACACAACTACTCATGACAGTTTAGGGCAAATCCTTTAACTTCCTTCATCCTTAGTTATTTTTTAACATTAAAGTTTAAGAATTACTACTTGTTCCTTTTTCCCCTTAGACAGTTCTTCCGAAGACTACATTATTTGAAGACTACTAAAGCATATTGAATACAGAAATATGTTGTCTAGAATTATAGGTAGTAATTATATCTTCTGATTAGAAGGAATTAGAGATAACTGTTTATTTCAAGAACATTCACAAACAACTAATTAAGCCATATTATAGGTCATGTTCAAACATCCTTCTCCAGATTTGAAATGTGATAGATGATTATGATGGTGAAGTTAACAGCCAAACCTTGGCGTTGTTACCATCTTCTAGGACTGTTCTAATTCCTTTACATGTACGAAAAACCTTACCTTGCAAAGAACCTTATACTGATGATACTACTCTTGTCATCCTTGTAGGTGGGAAAGCAGAAGCATTAATAAGAAATTTGTCCAAGACCTTATACCTAGTAAGAGATAAAGACAGAATCAGGATTCCAACCCAGGCAATCCGAATCTAGTCTTATGAGACTAACATTGGAAGTAACATTGCATACAAAGTCATTTTAAAGCTACTTTAAAAAATTTTAATTAAGTATACTATATGTTAAATATTTCCTTTATAAACATTTATCAGTTTATTTATCAATGAACTGCTTTATGTTCATTGACCATTGTCTAAGACTTTGGAGGCTTATACATAAAACCTAGGGAAAGAAAATTGAAGGAGGAACATATATTTACTGAAGGAAACTAAACAAGATTTGGAAGAAGAAGGGGTGGGGTGGCCAATAGAGATAATTAACATGCTTATGAACATAAGAGAATTTATTAGCTAGCCATTGTTTCAATAATGATGCATGAAAGAACCACCCTCAAAATTTCAATGGTCTACAATGAATATTTATTTCTCTCTCACAGTTATCCAAGTCGATTAGGAGGCTTTAGTTCAAGCTATAGGTTGATTTAGATGGGTTCCATCTATCTTTTATTCCAGAACCTGGGTTTAAAGAACAGTGCCTATAAGGGTGTGTTCTTATGGTACAGGGCAGAAGTGCAAGAGACAAAGCTAAACAACCCAAGCCAGTGCAAAGCCTATGGTTGCTATGGTTTAATTTTCAGTCACATACATTTTATTGGCCAAGCAAGTCACATGGCCAAACCCCCAAGTTGTCATAGTAACAAAATCTAATTCATCCTCAGTGAACAATGACAAAGATTAAATGGGAAGGAAAACCATGTTCCAATAATACAGTCAGGAAGTTCATCTGAAGTTTAAATAACTAAACCCTACTAAGTGAAAGGCAATGTAACTATCTCTGCTGGAGGAGGTAAGAAAAAATTTGATAGGAGAAAATATTGAACTTAATGGATAAACACATCACCACTGGGTGGTACTCTTATTCCAGGACAGCTTTGTGAAAGATAGATACGTATGAAGATGGTCAGAAGAATGCATTTTTAATACATTTACAAGTTGAATTTTTATAACTCAAGCTGTGAATACATTTTCATTTCTACTTCATTATGTTAATATGTGTAAAGTAATTAAAACAGTGCCTGAAACTAAATAATGCTATGAGTGTTTACTTCAATGATGGATAATGATGGTGATGATGATGATGATATCAAAGTTGTAGGGCATATTGCTCTTTGTATATTTCATTTCTCCTGATTTAACCTGGCAACAGGTTATGTAAGATAACCCAGAATCCTTACACCCTAATGAAGGCACGATAACTTTTTCAGGTTGCAGGTCCCATGACCAAAAGACAAAAGGTGATATCTTCTGGTAGTACCAGACAATTTTAGTAACAGAATTTTTCTCTAAAGCATTAAAAATAAATCACAAAAAGGTTTTGGGGATTTAATGAGAAATGTGCAAGAAAGATGTGTTTCTTTTCCACTCACATCCAGTTTTAACCGTGAAGTATATATAGTGGTTGGGAATACTTTCTACATAAAGGAACAAAGTTTAGGAGAGAAGTTGGTTCTTACAATATTGGCAAAAAATATGGCTGAGGATGACCCCATCTGGGAAGGATTTATTGTGTGCAGCTACATAACAGGTAATCTTCTAATTAATTTATTCAAGCACGATAATATAATCTTACAAATAATCAAATTAAGCAGCCAACATCAAAAAATAGCCAAATATTTTTGTTCCTGAGAGATCCACACATAGCAAGAAAAGAAAATACTTAAAAAAAATAACTAAATATTGAGTTCCTAATCAGGGGGAAAAAGATAATTCTTGGGACCGTAAGTGATCTATTCATCATGATATTCCCTTTCTATTTGTAATACTAAAGAAGAATTTGTTTGGAAAGAGAACACCCTTCCAACTCCCTATTGTCATAGTTTGGGATTAAAGCCAGTATGATCTGTTTTTTATGAATGTGTCTAATCATAAAAACATCCCAGAATCTGAGAATGTTTGCACTAGAAGCCCTTAATGACCAACCTGAGACAATGAGGTGAGAGAGTTTATGTTACTTTCTCAGGTTCACAATTAGTGGGTAACCTGGCAGGAACAAATGACTCAGATCTTTTTATGCTAAGTCCAGGGTTCCCTTTATATAGTTTTGTCTGTCAACTGCTAATCTTTGGGAAGAATTAGTTTATCTTATTGTTTTCCTTGTCAGCAGAATTGAAGCACTGGACTAGAGATCAGTGGCTTTGCCAAGATTTTCCCTTCCACCATGTTACTGAGATCCACTTCTTTTGAATTACTATTCATAAGAAAAAAAATGTTTCTTCTTCATTTTTCATTATTTTGTGCACTAAGTTCAAAGACTTGACTGATCAATTTCAATCAAAGGAATCAAGGAAGGTTTTGGATAGGAAAACTTTTGAGGGTTCCACAAAGAGCATTTTCAACAATAATCAGATGTATTTCTTGCTGGTGTTTTTTTGCATTCAAGAATGGTTATTTTTCTGGAAGAAAAAATTTGTTCAGAAATTTCTCAGAGAAGTGAGCTTTGGAAGGCATTCTGTTTAAGAAGATGGAGTCATGTCTAGCCTGTTGCATTTAGATAAATGTGGCTAATAGACAACTTTTTAACACATGCTTTCTGGTACATAAATCAGCACTTTCAGGTTTGAATGTCAGGGATTCGTAGTTTTAACTGCTGCCAAATATTCAACATTTGGCTCTCTTGATCTTCAGTATTAAACTTTTTTTGACTCAGTCTTCCTTCTTTCAGCTACTGTTTTCATTATCTAAAAAGATACTTAAAAGAATTAGTGATAATCAGTCTTTTTATAAAGCTGAAAAAGCCCCAAGATATCATCTGGTTTCACTTTCAAGAGTGGTTAAATAACTTGCTCAAGACTTCCATATGAATAATTTCTCTGTTTGCAAGTTTTTTTCTTTAACTTCTTCCTGGTTTTCTCAATGCCACAAAGCCCTCTTAGTGGCAGGTATTGGGAAAGATAGACTCTTTAGTCCTTCCTTTTTCCTTTAATACTGAAGACAGTCAATATTAATCATTTTATATATTGTCTGTACACTGCCTGCCTCTTTATTAACCACCTCTGTGAAATCTATTGCTATTAATCATCAAACACATGTCTGAGTATTACTGGCAATTATCTCTGAATGTTTGTTACCTGTTGGTTTTATTCCTTGTTCTCCCCCAGAATAGATTGTTTCAGGACCATGACTCTGTTTTATGTGTATGTGTGTGTGTGTGTGTTTATATTATTAAATGTAATATATATTACATTTAATTATATGTTAAATATACTTACATATTACAAATAATGGCAAAAACCCTAATTACTTTGGCACCAACCTAATGTTCTTACATTAAAAATTTTTTCTTTTAGATCCCAACTACCATTGCATGAGGTAAAACTGTATTTCAACCAAGGATTACTAACACTTTGTTACCTATGAAAGTGCATACTTCCTGTTTCATATGAAGGCAGAAAGTCAATAACAATCTATAATTCCCCTTCATTTCATGTTATATCTACTGCAACAATTTTTGGGGGGTCTTCCATAAGGTCATTGATTTTATTCCTCCAAAAGTAGGAAGAGTTTGTGCCTTGGAGTTTTTGTTTTATTTTAATTTATTAGGTAGGGAAAACAGAAATGAAAGAAACCAAAATATGTAATCATTATTTGTTCAGTCTGTTTTTCTTTTCTCTTTTCTTTTTTCACTCTTTAGACACTAGAGATAACTCGTTCAGTCTCTACTCTTTGAAGGGTAACTACATAGGAGAAGGCTGTATACTCTCGCTTAGTTGGGTTGGAGTAGAAATATAATTTCTGTGTCTTAAAGGTGTTTTACTTATAAATGGTGCCTGAAGTGTACCAAGAATAGAAGAACAAATAAAATAAATGCCCATTCTTCTCTGAGGAGGCTATTTCACTATAGCAAAGAGGGTGTATTATCAAAGAACTTTCAGACATATGGTTAGGAGAAAAAAAGGGATAAAAAAGAAAGAAACTTAATATTTATTGCATGTCTACATGTATTCTTTTATTTAATCTTCCCAACTACTGTTGAATTATTCTTGCATGTAGATATGTAACAAATGCTCTTATGTGTAGGTTTCATTAACTCAGAGAATTTGCTCAGAGATGCTCAGATGGTAAGTAACAGAATTGGAATCTAAATGTAGGTCTGCCTGAATTCAAAATCTGCTGCCTCAATATAAAGTACTGTGTATAGATAATGTATACATGTAAAAAATTAAAAGAAACATAGAGAGTGTTCCTCTAGTACTCAGAAAAGAAGTTTTGATGCTTCTAGATGGGCTATTTAGAAAAAGCTTTATGGAATGATCTTGAAACTGGAAAACATGTAGAATGGAAAGATTTAAGTAATTCTAGTTTGTGCTCTTGTGTACATAGTCACTGGAATTTTATGAAATTTCTCTAGGCTTCAGTTTTTCATTGGAGCTTACGAAGTCTATGGTTCATTTTAGTATTGATTGCTTAGGAACGAGGAGCATAGGGTTCTGTGAAGATGTGTTGTCTTCTTGTTTTTGAGATATTGCCTGGAATAAGTACTGTTAATGCATGCCAACAGTTAGTTCACATACCTGTTATTCAAAGAGGATATTTTTTATTTTCTTTGCTGAAGACCTCTACTATTGAATATTTGAAAGATGTTCAGTTTCCAAGATACTTCTACTACAAATTTATCTATTTAGTCAGTATTGATTAATTGGGTGCCTCCTGCCATACCTAATAACACTGTCTTGTCTACTCTGGGATTTGCAGAAATGCACTATGGGAGATAATAAACATGGCCCCATTTATCAAATTTGTTATAATTTACTCTTTATAACAACTGCAGCTTATATTTATTGATTTTGCTATGTGTCCAGAACAATTCTAAGCACAGTTCCAGATTTGTTATCTCATTTCATCTCATACTCTATGATGAAACTACTGTTCACTTTACAGAGGCAAGTCAGGCACAGAGAGGCTTACTAACATCACTGAAGCCACTTGGTTAGTAAGTGGAAAAGCAGTAATACAAATTGCACAAGTGTGAAAAGTTGACAGATGTATTTAGTACTGCTGCAAGGTAACGGACATTACAAAAGAGACTCAGAAGAATACAGATGAAGGAGACTAAAAGATCAACTCAGGATGAGGAAGTGGAAGCGGATTATCCTCACTGGGACAGTAAATAGTGGCAGATCCTGAACCAGAACCAAGATTTAAGAACTTATTTTGTACAGTTAACTGATTGTAACACTTCACAAGCTATGATATAATTTGCCAACCAGTGGTAGAATTAATAAGTTCTGTGCAAATAGAAAATATCTGAAATATCTCTGGCCAAAAGCTTATATTTATCCATTTTAGAGGAGATGAGAGATATATTATGAGGGGGCTTAGGAGTGATGGGGTAGGTACCTTTATTCCTGTCATCGAGGTTGAATACAACATTGAAACTTAGTCCTTTACGTTCAAATTTATTTTTTTCCCATTATTCATCAGTGAAGCATTCAAAGATATCTTTCCTTGAAGTTGATTTTTCACCTCTGTCACAATATAATCCCTGTGGGAGCCGGGCGCAGTGGCTCACGCCTGTAATCACAGCACTTTGGGAGGTCGAGGCGGGCGGATCACCAGGTCAGGAGATAGAGACCGTCCCGGCTAACACGGTGAAACCCCATCTCTGCTAAAAATACAAAATATTAGCTGGGCGCGGTGGTGGGCGCCTGGAGTCCCAGCTACTCGGGAGGCTGAGGCAGGAGAATCGCTTGAACCCAGGAGGCGAAGGAGGCAGTGAGCCGAGATTGCGCTATTGCAGTTCAGCCTGGGCGACAGAGCGAGACTCCGCCTAAAATAAAATAAAATAAAATAAAAAACACTGTGGACTTCCCTTAACCTGGCATTTTAGGTGGTAAGTACCTATTCAATTTCCATGAAAACCACATCAGTGCAAGTCTGATGAGTATCTATTTAATCCAGTCCCAAAATACTTTCACTTTTGCAGAGGCAGCGCATGGGAACAGGGCTCCATTTGGGAAAAACGTGAGAGTTAATCATATACCTTAAGCTCTCTGCTTTACTTTTGAGCTAGCATTCTACAAGACTAAGCTTTTTTGTTTTTTTCTCTATTATCTGAGTTCTCTGTCCCATGGTTCGTTGCCTGTTTCTCTATGCAGCTATCTGTTGGCATGGGGGAGGGGCAACCAGTTAATTTAATAAATAAAACAGTGTGACAGGAAAAGGGAAGTCGATCTCTTTCTAAAGTAACTGCGCTGTGTTAGGTAAGCTGACAGTCACAATAGAAAATTTAAAAAAATGTATAAAGATTCATGTGTGTATAATAGAAGTCTGATTCTCACACCACAATTGAGGAAAAAGAGAGAAAGAACAAATGGGTGGCAGGGCTTATAATGAGTCAATGAACGTGAAAGACTTTTCTCAAAATGAGTTGGTTGGTGGGGCTTATTATGAGTCAATAAATGGGCATTTTCTCAATTGGAAATTACCCTATGAACTTAAGGGAAGTAATGGGAATTTCCTGTAGGATAGGTGGGCACTTTGGGATGCAAATCCAGTTAAGTAAAGTCTTTTTAACAATCAGATAGTAGGCCAGGTGTGGTGGCTCACGCCTGTAATCCCAGCAGTTTGGTGGTCTGAGATGGATGAATCACGAGGTCAAGAGATAGAGACCATCCTGGCCAACATGGTGAAACCCTGTCTCTACTAAAAACACAAAAAAAATTAGCTGGGTGTCGTGGCATGCATCTGTTGTCCCAGCTACTTGGGGTGCTGAGGCAGAAGAATTGCTTGAACCCGGAAGGCTGAGGTTGCAGTGACCCAAGAATACGCCATTGTACTCCAGTCTGGCAACAAGAGTGAGACTCTGACTGAAATAATAATAATAATAATAATAAATCAGATAGTAGAGTGCAGAGCTTAGATTATGACTCCCTGTTTAAAGATAGGGCAATAAAGTCTCTGAAAGATCTAGTGATGTACCCATGCAAATCTCTTGACACTGGAGCTAGGGCCCTTTCTTCTAACCTCAATACTACTAGCCAAGTACACATCCAAACTGAAGAAAATGCCCAACAGGGTGTGGTGGGTGGATCATGTAGTCTCAGCTGTGTTTCAGTGTCATTATTTGCTCTAGCCTCACCGGTAGTGCTCAACAAATGAAATTAGGGTTATAGACAACTCTATGTTGTAATTTGAAGAAAAGAAAAATAAAGATGGTAATATTTTACATATCTAACACACACCTAGTGTGTACCAGGCTCTGCACTGGATGTTTTCTTATTATTTTTTGTGTCATCTTTTGGACAACCTCATAAAGACAGTAGTTTTATCCCAATTCTATAGGTGGAAATAGAGTGATGGGACAAAGTTACACAGTTGGCAAAATGTGAAGCAGAGATTTAAACTCAAATCTATTTCTAAAACATGCTCCATTTCCATTTCATCATGATGCCTTCACTCAAGTGGAATGTGAATAGTGCACTGCTATATGAGTGCTATATGAATTGCTGTCTTGTCCTCATCATTTATTTCTGCCACATTCGCCCATTTGACCAAGGGTTATGTAAACTTTCCTAACTTATTTGGGGGAGGAATTACACTCAGGAGAACATTGTAACTTCCACCCTTTCTTGTTAGAACTACATTCTTCCTTCAGTAGGTAATGTCACATTACTTTCGAGCAGAGAAGAAACTCTAGATGAAAATGTTTTCTAAGATCAGATTTTGGATTTGATGAATTCATATCCCTTGAATATTCTTATAAGGTATCTTCCCTTCTTGATATCAGTGGGATTCTGAAATTTTATTGGCATTTGGCAGACATTGCTGCTGGCAAATTGTTGTTTAGAAGTCTGGCATAATTTGGGAGATTCCTTACTGTAAACCCAGGAGAGATGCATTCTGAGAGCTGGGAAAAGTCCAAAGTGCTCCAGTTTCTTTTGTATGGTTACTGAATTTTCAATCCCCCATCTAGAAATTTGATGCCTTTTGTTGTTGAATTATTTGTTATTGAACTTTTATATGTTTGTGTTTGGAGCTGATAACTTCTGACAATCTCTGCTTAAATGAAGATTATGCTTTGTGCAATGAAGAAATTCCCTTTCTCTCAGAATTATTCAGTCTACCTTCTCATTTTCTTTTATCTTGTTCCTATGTCAACCATTTAATTGAGATGTTAAGGTCCTTCACAGTTCTGAGTGGCAATTTTAAACCAGATTTCTCCGTAGACTTAGAAGCTAGCAGCATTTGTGAGATGAGGCTGATCCAATTATCTAGGCTGAAAACTCTGGAGAGATAACATTTTCCAAGCTGTGACGTTATGTCCAGGCTTCTCTCTTTGTTAAAAAATAAACATTTCTAAGTTACATGCTCTTTGTTCGAGATGGTTGTGTAACTGAGGGGGGAGAAGGTGAATGTCCTTTAGGAAGCTGAAATGGAATGTAGCACCTTATAGCTATAGTCATCTTCTCTTTATATTTTTTCATTTAATTAAAAAAAGTATTGTCCTTAATTTTCTATTTTCTGGAGATCTGTTACCCTTTTGATATTGTTTTATCACATTCTTCTTTACCTAACATGCCAGAAACTCTGAAGAGGAAAAAATAAAGTTTAGTGTGTCTCCTTCCTTTACAGGTTAAGTCATTGAAGTGGAGATGCAGATGCTGTGCTGTGCTGAAGATCACATAGCAAATGTTTGTGACAGAGCTATAAAAAATAGACTCATTTTCCTGTTCTGTCATATATATATATACATATATACATGTACATATACTTTAAGTTCTGGGGTACATGTGCAGAACACTCAGGTTTGTTACAGAGGTATACACATGCCATGGTGGTTCGCTGCATCCATCCCCCTGTCATCTACATTAGGTATTTCTCCTAATGTTAGCCCTCCCCAATCCCCCCCCCACCCTCTGCTATCCCTCCCCTAACCCTCCACCCCTAACAGGCCCCAGTGTGTGATGTTCCTCTCCCTGTGTCCATGTGTTCTCATTGTTCAACACCCACTTATGAGTGAAAACATGCGGTGTTTGGTTTTCTGATCTTGTGTCAGTTTGCTGAGAATGATGGTTTCCGGCTTCATCCATGTTCCTGCAAAGGACATGAACTCATCCTTTTAATGGCTGCATAGAATTCCATGGTGTATATGTGCCACATTTTCTTTATCCAGTCTATCTTTGATGGGCATTTGAGTTGGTTCCAGATCTTTACTATTGTGAACAGTGCTGCAATAAACATACGTGTGCATGTGTCTTTATAGTTGAATGTTTTATAATCCTTTGGATATATACCCAGTAATGGGATTGCTGGGTCAAATGGTATTTCTCGTTCTAGGTCCTTAAGGAATCAGCACACTGTCTTCCACAATGGTTGAACTAATTTACACTCCCACCAACAGTGTAAAAGTGTTCCTATTTCTCCACATCCTTTTCAGCATCTATTGTCTCCCAACTTTTTAATGATCGTCATTCTAACTAGTGTGAGATGGTATCTCAATCTGGTTTTGATTTGCATTTCTCTAATGACCAGTGATGATGAGCTCTTTTTTCATATGTTTCTTGGCCCCATCAAAAAGTGGACAAAGGATATGAACAAACACTTCTCAAAAGAAGACATTTAGGCAGCCTGTTCTTTTAACACATCTACTTTTATTTATTTATTTTTTATTAGTTAAAATCCTTGAGGGGTACAACATCACATGAATTCTCCATCCAATGGCCTTAGCACAAAGGTTCCTTAAGAATGTGGCACAAATTCTGCCAGTGTTTCCATGGGCATGAGTTACCTTTAACCAGGTTACTCTGGTTTTGTACGATTTGCCACCAAGAGTCACTGTGCTGTTCTTTGCTTTGTCTACATTAGCAAATCTCTTGCCCAAACAGAATTCAGTTTCATCTCTGACACAAATGCCTATAATTTTAAGAAGAGATATGTGCTCCCCTTGTCTCTAAAGGCTTTACATATAGCCAGAAAAATTGGCCTTGCAACCATAGCCTTCTGGACCTATTTGCCTTCTAGAACTCCTATTTCTAGCAGACCTAGGCACCCATTTTCTGAGCATCAGGGGACCAGCCCCATCAGTCCCTCATCTCCTCCCTCCTGTCCTCTCTTTTTCTGAAGCCCATAGAAATCATTTTGTGCTCTGTCTTTACTTTATTCTCCTCCAAGATTACTGAATTGCTTTTCTTAGTTTCCCAATATGATAATATGCACGTTTCATTATTTCTGACATTCATTTATTCAATTCATTCATCAATCTTATTCATTCACATGATGGATTGAAGAATATAAGCATCTCATTGTACAAACCTTTCTCTGTAGTTGCTTTTAACATTTATATATCTTGACTAAATAGGATTATTGAATATGAGTATTCTTGGGCTAACATAAGAAAACAGAAATACAGTGAAAGGATCTTTGAGGGTATCTCAGACAATTAGACTTGGGTATAAACAGGAGCCAAAACACTCTGGAGTGGAGGAAGCAAAGATAATTTTATAATGGACATACAGGAAAATTATTAGGAAAGATTGGAAAATGGATAGAGCAAAAGTCAAAGCAGCTCTGGGTAAATAAAAGGATGATTTCTGCAGAAGATAGCATTTGAGTTAATCCTCCAAGGATAGGGAGGATTTTTATATGTTGAGGAAGAAGGGAAAAGCATGTATAGGTATTTTTTTTTGCAAGAATTGAAGATGACCTTTGGGAAACTCAACACATGAACAATGAAATGTTTGGGTGATGTTGGAAGATAAGTCTATTTGATGAAAGGCCAGTGTGAGGGATATCAACTTATGTCAGTTGCTCTACACCCAAGTTTCTTTTGACTTAATTTGGATCAATTATGGGTGTTTTGCACTTCTATCTTTTTTTTTTCTATATTCTCACTCTGCTTTCTTCCTCTATCAAGTGTCTTTCTTTTTTTTTTTTTTTTTTTAATTTTTTTTGAGACAGAGTTTTGCTCTTGTCACCCAGGCTGGAGTGTAATGGTGTGATCTTGGCTCACTGCAATCTCTGCCTCCTGGGTTCAAGAGATTCTCCTGCCTCAGCCTCCTAAGTAGGTGAGATTACAGGCACCCGCCACCATGCCCAGCTAATTTTTGTATTTTTAGTAGAGACGTGATTTCACCACATTTGCCAGGCTTCTCACAAACTCCTGACTTCAGGCAATCCACCTGAAGTCTCCCAAAGTGCTGGGATTACAGGTGTGAGCTACCACGCTTGGTCCCATCAAATGTCTTTCTTGCTGCTGCTGTTCTTTTCTTTTCTATACCCCATTTACCTCCTCTTTATTGCTTTTTATTTCCCATTGCTTATGTTGTGATTACTGACCATACTGTTGGGATATTAACTTTGGTGAATAATGTTCCATGTTTGAGCTCCTATGTTTGAGTTCCACATTTCACATGGCAGCACGAGGAGCTCCATGGTCATGTTCATCTTAGAAACTAGTGAAAATTAGTAAACACACACACACATACACACACACACAATCCCACAAAGTCTCTGAAAAATGGTTCAAAGAGCATATAGCAAATGATTAATCATTTATTTAAGAAAATGTACTAGGACTTGGTGGAAATAGTGAGCGTCTATAATATCTGAACCAAGACTCACTCAATCCCCACTCCCAGCTCAGTGAGACAGAAACTAGACTCTAGGCTGATGATCTCCAGAACATGGATCTCTATTACTCCATAACTTTCAGCTGAGGAACTGCTTAGGGCAAAATGTCACCATTTATCATATTGCTTCCACCTACCTGTTTCTGAGGCTAAGTTCTGGGCAAGTGAAGGCAAAAGTGGATGTTCCTTTTTTCTGCTCAGCTCCCACTAAATAGAAAGAGTCCTCTACCTTGGACATTCATCTTTAAGTACTAAAATTCCAGTCACCCCTATCCCATTTGTTAAGGCAGTGAGTGGTTTCATGCTGGGAAAGGCAAGCCTAGAAGACCTAAGACTATCCTTATCCACTGAGCACTTAGTTTCTAAAGTGGGGAATGTCACTCATAGAAAAGTATACCATTCACTGTCCAGAGCTGGTTTAGAAATTTTGCCTAGATGGAGGAAAAGGCATTAAAACAGATAGTTCTTAATCTCTTCCCAAAACAGATAGTTTCTAATCTCTGATTGATTTGCAAAGGAATCAAGATTTTTCTCAAAGACAGAAGAGGTTGTAATAAAATGTAATTGAGAGAATAATAGAAGATATATTGGAAATATGGGCTAAACTGTAGGCCAGCTAGTTTTCTGGAGATAAATTGAGAAAGAGACAGCTGAGAGGAACCCTTCTGTGGTCAAAAGGGATCTCTAACAATACTTTAGAACTATTCCTTCAAAGGAGACTGACATGTATTGGATTAGCCTGTATAGGAATTAATGCCCCAGGACATTGTTGAAAACCATAGAACAGTCTTCCAGCAATTAGTGGAGTTTTACAGCTAAGCATGGTCAGGAGAGATACGGTCAAAGAGAGCCCTGCCAACACCACTGTCCTTCCAGGGTGAATGCTGGCACACCTACGCTGTACTCACTAAAAAACCACATCAGATGTTTAACAGTGCAGGGGGGAGTAAATAAGTAGATTTTACTAAAAAAAAAAAAAAAAAAATACAACCGGTTATGAAACAAATAGGCAAATTACAATAAGTTTCAAAGAGGAAGGGAACAGACCTAGAGTTGCTACAATATGTTATCTGAAATATTCTCTTTTCAACAAAAACTATAAACCATGCAAAAAAAAAAAAAAAAAAAAAAAAAGGAAATTATGGCCCATACACTGTATAAAGAAAAAGCAACAGAAGCTGCCTATGAGAGTAGATGTTAGATATAATAAAGCATTCAAAGTGGCCATTATAAATATGTTCAAAGAACTAAAGGAAATCATAATTAGAGATGTAAAGTTGATATTAAATAAATAATATCAATAAAAATAGAAATTATTAAAATGAGCCAAACACAAATTCTGAAGTTGAAAAGTTTAACTGAAATGGAACATTCACTAGAGGAGCCCAAGAGTAGCTTTTAATATAAAGAAAAAAGAACTTAAGAAACTTGAAGAGAGATCAATAGAAAAGATTCCTTCCAAAGAACAGAGAGAAAAAGAATTGAAGAAAAATGAAAGAGTTTTACAGGTATGTAGGATACCATTAAGCCTACCAACATGTGCATAACAGGAGCACATAAAGGAGAGAAAAAAGGGAAAGGAGCAGAAAAAAAATTTTTTTAAATTGGCTCAAAATTTCCCCAATTTTTTTGAAAAAAAAAACCAAAAAAAAAAAACCTAAAACTACATATTTAGGAAACTCAATAAATTTCAAGTAGGATAAATGCAGAGATCCATAAATAGACACATTATAGTAAAAATATTGTAAACTAAAAATAAGGAAAATAGTTTGAAAGCAGCAAGAAAAAGATGATTTGTCATTTACAATGGATCCTCCCCTCACATAAGATTAACAGTGTACCTCTCATCAGAAACAATGCAGGCCAGAAGACAGTGGGACAACTATTTAAAGTGATCAAAGGAAAAATCTGTTAATCAAGAATCCTATGCAGAGAAAAGGGAGCATTTGTACACTGTTGGTGGTATTGTAAATTAGTATAGCCATTTTAGAAAACTGTATGAAAGTTCTTTAAAAAACTAAAAATACAATTGCCATATAACTGAGTAGCCCCATTTCTGGGTATATGTCCAAAGAGGTTGAAATTGGGTGGAAGAGATGTCTGCACTCCCATGTTCATTGCATCATTGTTTGCAATAGCCAAGATTTGGAAACAACTCAGTGTCCATTAGCAAAGGGACTAAGAAAATGTGGTCTATATACGTAATGGAATATCATGTAGCCTTAAAAAAGAAGAAAATTCTGTCATTGGCTACAACATTGATAAATCTAGAGGACTTTATGCTAAGTAAAATAAGACAGACAAGAGCAGCAAATATTGTACAATCTCACTTATTTGCAGGATCTAAAAAAGCCAAATTTATAGAATTAGAGAGTAGAATGGTGGGTACTAGAGGCTTAGTGGGAGCAGACAAAAAACAGTCAAGGCATACAAAATTTCAGTTAAACAAGATAAATATGTTTTGGTGATCTATTGCACAGCACGATGACTATAGCTAATGTATTGTATATTGCACAATGGCTGAAAGAGGATTTTAAATGTTCTTATCACAAAAATAATAAATATTTGAGGTAATGAATATGCTAATTAACCTGATTTGATCATACCATAATGTATATGTGTATTGAAACATCACATCATACCCTACAAATATATAACAATTACTTTCAATTAAAAATAAAATAAGACTTAAAAAATAAAAATGCCCTAATTTAAATACTTAAAAAAAGAATCTTATATTCAGCAGAGTCATCTTTCAGAAATGAAAGGGAAATGCAGACATTCCCAGTACGCAAAGCTGAAAGAATTTACTTGTTACTAGCAGACCTAACTTACAAGAAAGGAACTAAGTAAGGGATGCTCTTCTACTGAAAAGTGACTCCAGCCAGTAATCTGAACTCACATAAGAGCACCAAAAGGTAATTATGTAAATATAAAAACCAGTATAAATGCACAGCTTTATTCTTAAATGACTTATGGAGGAATTTTATAAAATAACATGCATATAATGCATTTTGGGGCTATAATATGCAGAAAGTTAATATATCTGACAATAAGAGCATGAAGGAGGAAGACGGGAGAAAAATGGTATAGGACTAAGGAAATGACTCCAGATGAGAAGTGTAAGGCACAGATACAAGTGAAGAGAACTAGAAATATTAAAAGAGAAGGTTAGTATAACAGAATCAATAGTTACATACTTGTTCTCCATTATTATTTCAGCTGATAAAGGCCATCTATAAGAAACTCACAGCCAAAAACATATTGAATGATGAAAGACAGAGTAGTTTCCCCCTGTAAGCAAGAACAACACAAAGATGTCTGTTCTTACAACTTCTATTCAATATTGTACAGGTGGTTCTAGCCAGAATAATTAGGAAAGAAAAAAAATAAATAAAAACATCCAGATTGAAAACACTGAAGTCAAGATATCTGTATTTATAATTGATGGCATCTCACATATAGAAAATCCCAAAAAATGCACTAAAAACTATTAGAACTAGTAAATGAGTCAGCAGGGTTGCAGAGTTTAAGATTATATCAAAATTCAATTGCATTTCTATACACTTGAAATGAACAGTCTGAAAATGAAATTAAGAAAACAATTTATAATTTTATAAAAAAAATTAATTTAATAAAATATAAAGAATATGTCAACAAGTATATATTTTAAAAGTATAAATACAAAACTTAAACTCTGAAAACTGCAAAGTATCATTGAAATAAATTAAAGAACATTTAAATGAATAGAAAATACCTTATGTTCATGGATTGTATGACCTAAAATTGTTAAAATGATAAGATTTCCCAAATCAATCTATAAATTCAATGTAATACCTATCAAAATTCTAGCTGGCTTCTCCGTAGAAATTAACAAGCTAATTCTAAAATTCACATGGGATTTCAAGAGAACAGAAGAGCCAAAAACAACCTAAAAAAGAAGAATATATTTAAATAGCTGACATTTCTAGACTTCAAAACTTACTGCAAGGTAACAGTAATTAAGACAGTGTGGTATTGGCATAAGGGTAGACATGTAGATAAATATAACAAAATTGAGAGTTCAGAGATAATCTATACGTCTACGATCAACTAATTTTCAGCCATGGTGCCAATATCATTCAGTGGGAAAGTAATAGTCTTTTAGCAAATGGTGCTGGGAACTGGATAGTCACATGCAACAGAATGATTTCATACATCACACTATATGCAAAAATCAACTCAAAATGAATCAGAGACATAAATGTAGGAGCTAAGGCTAGAAAACTTTTATAAGAAAACATAATAATAAATCCTTATTACCTCAGATTTAGTGATGGATTCTTAACTATAATGCCAAAAGCATTATATTAAGAATAGCATGAGAAACAATAGATAATTTGGAAATCAAAAGTTAAAAGGATTTGTTTTAAAGGACACAATCACAAAAGTCAAGACAACTTACAGAATGGGACAAAATATTCATGAATCATATGTCTAATAAGAAATGAATATATATATATAGAATATATATAGAACACTTCTGACTTGATAATAAAGTAACGAACAACTTGCTAATAAAATAACAAATAACTCAATTAGAACATGGACAGTGAAATTGAATAGACATTTCTCCAAAGAAAATATACAAATAGGCAATAAAAATTTGCAAAGATGCCTGGCATCATTAGTCATCAGGGAAATGAAAATCAAAATAATGTGATATCACTTTATATTCAGTACAATAGATAAAAACAGACAATAGCAAGTATTGGTGAGGTTGCAGAAGTTGGAACCTTGATGCATTGCTGGTAGTAGTGTAAAATAGGGCAGTCACTTTGGAAGACAGTCTAAAAGTTTCTCAAATGATTAAGCAGAATTACTGTATTACTCTGCAGTCCCACTCCTAGGTATATAACCAAGAGAAATGAAAACATGCCCACACAAAAACTTATTCACATATGTTGTATCAGTATTGTTCATAATAGCCAAAAGATGAAAACAAATCAAATAGTCATCAATTAGTGAATGGATAAATAAACTCTAGTACATGCATATAATGAAATATTATTCAGCTACAAAAAGAATAGAGTAACTGATGCATACTATTAATATAACACAGACGAACCTTAAAAACATTATGCCACATAAAGAAGCCAGTCACAAAATGCCACATATTATATGCTTCTAGCTATATAAAATATCCAGAATAGGTAAATTTATATATAGAGAAAGTAAATTAATGTTGGCTTAGGGCTATGATAATGGGATCCTGCCATTATCACAGTGGATTTGAGTGAGAGTTAAAGGGTTTGGGGTTTCTTTGTGTGGCGATGAAAATGCTTTAAATGTGGCTGTGGTTATAGTTGAACATATGAGTGAATATAATAAACACCATTGAATTACATACTTTAAATTAGTGAGTTGTAAATTTCAATAAAGCTGTTTAGGACATCAGTGACAGTTTAGTGATATACCATTATCAACGTGACTCCCTGACTTATATAAACACTGGACCTCAATGATGACAATAGTTATAATGACAAAAATCACATTGGTTTGCTGTATCTCAGATGTCTTAGCCCCTTTCTCTCTGTGTGTGTCCTTCTTTCCCAGGGTATTTTTTGATGGCTTTCCCCACTAAAGGTTTCCCCATTACTTAATGTTTGTTGATTTGTCTGATGGTACAGTGTAATGATAAAACTGGAATTTTTTAAAAAACTGAGTTTGAATCCTAGCTTTGCCAGATTTAGCTGTATGAAAAAGTGCATGTGTATATCCAAGTTTCAGTTTTCACAAATTTAAAAAAATACTTGTTTCTTTAGCCTCATGTTAAGAAGAGCTCCCCTTCTTGGCAATTTGATTTCATATAGTGGTAGAACGTGGTCAAATCTCTACCAATTTGCCCAGCCAATCTTTCTGGCATCTGTCTCAATAGTGATAGTATTTTTTTGCCTTTGCAGTAATAATGATATTGATAGTGGAGTGAGGCAGGGAGGAAATGCTGCAGACTGGCATTTTCAGAGGTATGTTCTCAATTATCTACTTTCCTGTGCATGTGTTTTCTTTCTCTTTGATTTCTTATACATGATTCACCAGTTTTCTTTTACAATGCTCTTCTCTTCAGACTTTTCAGTTTGTTAATCAAGTCTGTTTCCATGTTTTGAACACAGAACCCATCTCTCCCCTTATCATCTTATTGTATTACCTTAGCTCAATAAGCTCCCTGTTTGCTTAGGACTGATTTGTCCCCACCTGCAGTTTACAGGGGCATGACTGAAATCTGTAGGTGAGACCTAGTCCAGCTGACCTAAATTCACTTTTTTATTGGACACATTATAATTCCAGTTCACAGACTGAATCCTCTTAACAGTTTACAACTCATTGATCATAAGTAGGAGCATAGATATTCCTCTGCACTGCAAACCCACCATAACCAAAAAAACCTAAAATAAGTTTATCAGGAATGCTGAATTACGAGTTTCATTTTCTCACATGAAGGACAGGGCAGTTCAAAATACGTAATTCCAATCTTACCATTGCCTCCTGTGTAAAGAGAGCTGGAAGGTGCACTTAAAGATTCTATAGATCAGCATTCAGTATTCGGCAACCATATGTTGCCCTCAGCTTTGCCATATGGCTCTGACTCTAATTTCAAACTCACTTTTCAGCACATTTAAAGGTGAGGGATTTGGATACAAATAAGCTACCTCTGTGGAAACCACTTTCCAACAGCAGAAGGGAGATTTTGGAATGGCCAGTCTCCTGGCATGTGCTCCTCAGCTGGACTGGAACAGAGGTAGAAGCAAACGCTTGTGATTGGTGGAAATGACGCATATGCCTGTTGAGAAGCTGGGCCTATGGATTTCACTGTGCAGCGCTGATAATGGTGTCCAGATTACCTCAGAAGAAGGAAAAGGGGAGAGTGTTCACTTAAGCTCTTAGAGAATGAGGATTTATTTTTCTTCCAGGTGCATCATTTTTGAGCTTCACATTATACTTTAGTATAGGGTCAAATCATTTTATTTTGTTTAGGGAAGTTGTGCTATATGTAGTTTCCCAATATTTACTTTTCATAATGTATCCTACTATCAAGTTCATTCATTCATTTTAGTCTCTTCACCCCTTCCTTTCTCGCTCCCTTTTTTCCTTCCATACTTTATTTCTTCTTTCCTTTTGTTCTTCCTTCCTTTAGTCTATTTTTACTACAAGGTGAGATGCTACTACATATATGTGCAAGGCAAAGTTCATATCCTGAGGGAATTCCTGATTTTGGGGGGTCAGAATATGAGCTGTGATAAAATGTCTTTCAATACAGAAGAGTATGCGTAAGAGCCAGGACCATCTTTCTAAAGAAAAGCAAGATAACTTTCACTTGGGATGTGTGAGTGTGTGAGACTGGGAGTAGGTGATGCTTTTTAGAAGGAACCAGAGACAACTTTATAAAAGAGATTGACTTTGAGATGAGCCTGAAGCCATGGAGGACAAGTTTTATGTTTTGTTTTTTCCACATACCCTAGGCCAGAGGTCCCCAACAGCCAGGAGGCAGTCTGTAGCCTGTTAGGAACCAATGCACATAGCAGGTAAGTGGTGGGCAGGAGAGCATTACTGCCTGAGCTCCACCTCCTGTCAGATCAGCAGTGGCATTAGATTCTCATAGAAGCACGAACTCCTATTGTGAATTGTACACGCGAAGGATCTAGGTGGTGCACTCCTTATGAGAATCTAATGCCTGATGATCTGATGTAGAACAGTTCCATCCTGTAACATCATGGAAAAAATGTCTTCTGCAAAACTGGTCCCTGATGCCCAAAATGTTGGGTATTGCTGCCCTAAGTCACCACCTCTTTCCATACTCAATAATCAGGAGCCCTGCTTAACGTGATATGTACTTACTTAGTGATGGAAACAGCTGCACTGTTTCCTTCAGTTGGAAAGTATATTTATGTTGTGTTGAAAGTAAACTCCAATATACAGAAGAACAGGAGTTTCATCAATTGTTTCCTTTGTATTTTCTTGTGATAGAAGCCTCCAACTCACTAAAAGGTGTAGGATGTTAAGAAATCTACCTAGAATAAACAGTTTATGATCAGAAAGATACATTGGAGATTACTTTTACATAAGCAATGAGAAGTCTATATCAAGCATTAACATAAATGAAATACATCTTAAAGTTACCATAATCTTAGCCTATATTATCTCATTTTCTCCTTGCAGCAAGTGTAATACAGGGAAGGAAACTAAAGCTTATGAAGTTAAGTGGTTTGTTTGAAGTCACACAGCTAGTAAGTGATGGAGCAAGTATCAGAAGCCAGGATTTCCAATCTAATGCAGAGTCCATGAATTTCAGTTATTACTCCATGCTGTGTCATTGAGACTATTAATTTATTGAAACATTCAATGGACATTTAGTCTGAGCAGTTCCCTATGATATGATGAGCTCTAGAGGAGCTAAAGGAAAAAGATATGGTTGCTTTGGCATAAATCACAAGTGCAGAGTCAAAATTGAAGCATATTTATGTTTAGTACTCTCAACGTATTTTGTGTTACCCTGAGTGCAATTCCTTCCCATAATGTCACATCTAACCTTTTATTTTCTATCTTTATCTCTGTATCTTCCTGCTACCTAGAGCTTGAACCTTCTAAAAGCAAGGCATTAGGAGGTTTTTTTTTTCTTTTCCATTTTTTTAATTTAAATGGTGACTCAAAGCAAGAGAGGAGGCAGGTACTTATACAACATAAAGTACAAAAATTTTGATGGAAGAGTTTCACCTTCAGTAAACACCCCATCTTTTAGTTTACTTTAATTTTCTGTGCACCTGTGGTCATTCTACCAAGACAGCCTCTTAACATCACCCTCTGCTCCTTAGGATTTGTAAATTCTCTGTCTTTCTACCCATCAACAATACCAAGCCAAGCAGGGAATAACTAACAACTCTGATAGAAGTTTGTGGCTAATAGAATGCCTGTACTTTAGAAGGAAAAAAAAAAGAGTTAAGGACAAAAAGGCTGTTGGGGTGGGAGACAGCAAGTAAGGGGCAGAGTCTGAGAGGAACACAATTCTGTAGCAGAAGGAATAGCTCATATTAGGTCTCTCACAAAGGTTCAAGATAAAGCTGAGGACATCCTGAGGATCTATTTTTTGATAATTTCGGTATGGATGTTGCTCTGAATCCTGCACCATTCTTTGGACTATGTATAGATTGGATTATGTCTTTTGAACCTCAAGGAAATAGCACACTGGATACTTTTCTGTGCTTCATGTGTGTTTGCCCAACTTGCATATTTATCCATCATTTCCCAGTCTGATTACTTCCAGATTCTTAGACTTCTCCAGGGTGGAAGGTAGAAGAAAAGAAGAGGAATTGTGAAATCAACCAGCTACTTGACAAATAAGGTAAGTTACTCATGTCCTTACCCCATTCCTTCCAAAAAAACATGTCATACACTCCTGGGTTACGTAAGCATGTGCTGCCACAGTGATACGTTGTAATGTGACTTGCAAGTCTAGCCTAGGATTGCATCAGATACCAACTCAAAGTATTTTGTCACAGGTTGTCTTCTAGAAAAAGACAGAAGAATTTCCTTTTACATTTTTCCTACTTTTTTCTCAGTGGAAGTTGCTAAAAAGAAGAGAAATCTGATTGATCAGCCATAAAAAAAAAATGGCTGATTATATATGATCTACTCATTTATTCATTTAATGTTAATTGAGCACTTATCACCTACTGATAACAAGTAAACACTAGGGCTACAACTATGAATGTTAGAGATCCAGTCTGTCCTCACTTGGATCTTATTAGCCTGTATATGAAATAAGACCCAAGTCAATTGTGCCTATTACCTGAAGTTATTTTCACAATCATTCATACAACTAACATGCATTAAACTTCTCCTAGGTATTATTTGGCACTATGATAGGCAGAGGGTGCACAGAGATGCACCAGATTTGGCTTCCGTCATAAGGGAGCTAAAAGCCTGGTGGGAGAGGAAGATAATGCCTCTTGAACATCACAAATGGATGCTGTGGGAGGACTGAAGAAAAAGTGACAAATGCCTAGTTGGGGAAATGGGGCATGTATTAATAAGATGCAAAGTCTTAACAATGTTCTACAATGCCCTAAGTAATCTACCTGGCAACCTGTGCCTCTCTACACTGGCTTTGTTGTTTGTTCTAGCACTTTTCTGTCTCTGGATCTTTGCACCGGCTTATTCTTCTAACTCAGGGCTTCTCAACCTTGGCACTATTGATATTTTAGGCCGGGGAGACTGTCCTGGATCTAGCATATGGTCAGAGGCTTAGCAGCATCCCTGGCCTCTGCATAGTGATTACTAGCAGCAACACCTCCAACCCCCAAGTTATGACAAACAAAAATGTCTCAAGAGATTGCAAAATGCCCCCTGGGGCAAAATCATTTCCAGTTAAGAACCACTATTCTAACTGGGGTGTTTTTCTGCATAGCTAGGGACTCCTTCCAGAATTGGCTCAAAATATCACTTTCTCAACGAAATCCACACTGATTATCCTATATTTGACAGCACAACAGGGTGACTATAAAGTCAACAGTAGCTTAATTGTACATGTTAAAATTATTTAAGTGAAACTAGATTGTAACTAAAAAGATGAATATTTGAGGGGATAGATACCCCGTTCTTCATGATGTGCTTATTTCACATTGCATGTCTGTATCAAACGATACAGACTATATACCTGCTATGTACCCACAGAAATTAAAAGACACATAAATAAATAAGAAAAAAAGAGAGAAAAAAAAATAAATAAACAAAACTTCAATATCACTCACCACTCTTCATTCCACTCCATCTTAAACTTTGCCCATAGATTCTAACATCTTCTGACCTACTATGTAATACACTTATTTATAATTATTATCATCTCTCTACTCATTAGAATACACACTCCACTTGAGTGAGAGGGACTGCTTTGTTCACTGTGGTAGTTTTCCTGTGCAGAACAGTGCCTGGCAAAATGATAACCATCCCATACATGTTTGGTGAATAAATAAATGAATGAATTATAGTCAACATTTGTGTAAAGTTGTAACATTTACAAGTACATCTACATACAAGATCTCATTTAACCCTCAGATAATATTATTAATTAGGCCATAGTGTTACTTTTTTAGTATAGTTTAAGGAAATTCAACTATGTTAAAAATTAGTCACATACACACACAAAATGATGATGCCAGAAAGTAAAAAGGATAATTAAATATTTTAAAATATAGCCTTCTTATATGATTTAGGTGTGTCCTCACCCAAATCTCATCTTGAATTGTAGTTCTCGTAATCCTCATGTATTGTTGGAGGAACCTGGTGGGAGGTAATTTAATCATGGGAGCAGTTATCCCCATTCTGCTTTCCTCATTATTGTGAGTGAGTTCTCATGAGATCCAATGGTTTTATAAGTGCCAGGTATTTCCCCTGTTTGCACCTCTCCTTCTGCCAGTATGTGAAGAAGGACATGTCCGCTTCTCCTTCTGCCATAATTGTAAGTTTCCTGAAGTCTCCCCAGTCCTGCATAGCAGTGAGTCAATTAAACCTCTCTCTCTCTCTTTTTTTTTAATAAACTTCCCAGTCTTGGGTATTTCTTCGTTGCAGTGTGAGAATGGGCTAATACCCTTTTCTATATTACACTATGCTGTTGCAGGGTCTGAATGGATAAGCATGGATTCACTGGCAAAACTGGGGGAGTACAAAGTCAGAACAAAGAGGGAAAACCTTGTTGCCTGCAATGAGTTGTCCTTTGCCTATTTATTCATGACTGAACCGGCAAAGAGGATTTTTCTACCTCAGGAAAAAACAGTATTTACTGCAACAGGACTTCCCTTCAAATCCACTTGCTATGACTCTGTCCTTGCTGTTGCTTAAACTAGGATTCATGAATCCCCATAGAGTAAGGATGTAGAAAAGTATAAGAACAGCCCCAGAATAATCACTAGACCTCTAATAAGAGCGTCACATTACTCAGTATGCAAAGGTGACAAATAGTCTAAGATACGAGCTACATGTAAAAAATAAATGCGGATATATTGTTCATGGATGTATTCATCAACTACTTACTACATACCTACCTGTGCATTTAATAACTGTGAGCATCATACAAGGCCTCCACTCTCATGGAGTTTATATTCTACTAGTAGAGACAGATAATGAAGAGATGATAAATTCAAAGTAATTTTAAAAATAATGCAGGAAAGGTCATAGGCATTTTGGTCTGGGGAGGAGATGGCACTATGTAGGCTGATGATTACCTGTGAGGGTACACTCACTCACCTCTTGTACTTGTGAAGAACATACTGAAATGTACAGGGCATTTGGGAGAAAATTAATGAGATGCACAGGGCAGTACTTAATGTGAGGACCTCACCATAGAGACAGGAATTAAGTCACCTGGAGCCAAGAGAAAGCCAACCTTTTATGCTTTTGCTTAAAAGCAGCATTTTCTGTACTATATACCACAAGAGCACTGGGCCATGGCACATTAATGGATTCTGGACTGGTAATGGGTGTCCAAGGATAAAAGAGGGTTGAATGGGTCATAAAGTTGGGAAATATTGAATACTCTATCTCCTTTTATAGATACAAAATAAACATTAGTCTAATACGTGTTCTAAAGAGTTCTCAGAAAATAAATCTCTTTTTCTCTGTTTAACTCTTTGTTTCTTTTGCTTCCTGAACAGATCATTTTTTCCTTCCTAGTAACAAATTGTTGTTGTACATAAGTTACCACTAATTATAAGATGTACCATTACTTTATTTGCCACTAAGAAAAAAACCTCTGCCAATTATAATTGTACTATATTGTGAATTATGAGATACATTCTGATTTGAGAGGTGTTGACATGAAAAAAAATGTGAAACTTAAAAACCTGTTGAGATGGTTGGGATACAATGAGGTTTGGTTTCTAGATATGTCAAGTTAATGGAACTATTCTTTTCTGAGCCAGGCTATATTGTGATTTCTCACCCCTAGTGTTTTTATTTTTATTTTTTTTAAGTCACTATGTAATGGAAATTGTAGAGGTTGCGGCATAAATACAGCCTGCTGATCAACCAAATTTTGTGTTCCTCTTCCACAGTACAGGATTGGTGCTGTGAACTACTGGTCATCATTAAGAGAGTGTGTGTGTGTGTGTGTGTGTGTGTGTGTGTGTGTGTGTGTGTGTGTGTGTATTTAAGTTTTAGGTAGGGACAAGAGCCATGAAGCTTAGAAGATAGAGATCCCTTGCAACCACATACTGTGTTGGGACCAGTTTTGGTAATATACAATGAGAGCAGAGATAATGCATGTCACTTCTGAGCAGAGATAGTTAAGTACCTGATATCATCCCCTACTTTCTTCACATTCTGCAGTCAACTTGGAGGCTGCATGTTAAATATGAAAAAATGATGAAATAAAAAGAAGCCTGGAACCAGGAATCATACCTAAGGTACTCCAATCAGAAATATCCTCATTGAGTGTTTCATGAGCAAGGAAAACATTTATTGTGTTAAGTCATAATAAAATTTGGAAGTTTATACAGCAAGTAGCTTAACCTAACACTGGTCAGTTTTGTTCAGATTTCTTACAGCATATGCATTACCTGCCAAATAGTAGCAAACACTTCTTCCGGGTCCCTGGCAAAGATGGGATTCCTCCATTGACTGAACAATTATGGGTACTGAGTTGAACTTGCTTTGTGCGAAGGATGTGGAAGACCAAGTGGTTTCTTATGCCTTTGGCCAAATCTCTACCACTGTGCTTAAGATGCAATTAATTCTGTACAGCAAACTCCCATGACACATGTTTACCTATATAACAAACCTGCTCACCCTGCGCATGTACTTCTGGACATAAAATAAAAGTAAAAAAAAGATGTAATTATTATTCTACTGCAGTGGAAATTACAGGCCCATGATGGTAACTAATCACCACTATCTTACCTCATTATAATAGTGCATCAGTAAGTCCATCAACATAAGCAAATAAGATTTGATAACCAAGGGGCTTACAGTTTCTAATTTGTATTTGACACATGGCCTGCCTTCTGGAAGAGCAACATAGAACCTAGATATCTTTGATTAAGGTCGGTAAATGATTGTGTGTTAATCCCATTCATTTCCCATGAAAAGGAAACCTCTTTACAAGTCACTACCAGGGATTCTTCAGTCACAGATAGGAAAAAATTCCGGGGGAGACTTCTATAAAATACATGTATTAACATCTCAGAAAACATAGTTGAAAGGACTTCCTGGGGCCCTTTTTCTTCTTAGGTCTTCATCTTGACTGTCAAGTGGTTTCCTCTCCAAATGATGGACAGAAAGAGCATTTGTCTGTTACACACTTCTATTACTCTATTCACTAAAGCACTGTGTCCTAGTAATGGGGTCTAGTTATGTCTGGCTTGAAATAACACACATATTTCTTTCTCATTCGTAGGGAGTGGAGTGTTTCTGTCTGTGTCTGTGTGATGTGGGTAGGCCAGGAGGTTTTTTGTCTAGGTAATATGCAGTCTGAAATCATTATTAGTATGACGTGGAAATCGTATTTCTATTTTAGAAAGATGATTTTAACTGTAGGATGAAGAATCAATTGGAAGAGCTGATACATTGAAAGATGTGAATCTAGACTTTTGGAGACTTCTTAATAGTATGTTTTGCTAGTCTAGGCCATGGGATACATTTAATGGTAATGCTAGTAGAAATGGTGACTGGCATTTTATAATTATTTTACAGGTACGATTTCTAGAACTTGGTGGAACATTTTTTAAAATGTAGGTTTTATTATTCAGCTATGGTGAAAACAACAGATCAGAAGATGATGCCACTGGAAATATAATTTGTTGTTTACAGTTCCTAAGAGGAGGGGTCATGCCACAGCATGAAGGGCCACATGGGAAGCACCAGAGTCAGGAGGCAGAGGGAGCAAGAGGAAATTACAGGCACAAGCTTTGATTGTTTTTTCTTCAGAAAAGGCAAGACAAGGCAGGATAAGCGGGGGATAGGATTGGCTAGTTTGAATAACCTCAGTGGGCTCTGGTGTATAGGACCTGTCTCTAGTTGTCTTGTACCTGGACCTGTGATGATTAGGGCTGAATAATGGTGTCTATTTGGGTGTAAGAGCCAGGCAAAGGAGGTGGTTCAGAGTAAGGGCTCTGGATTGGTTAGTGTGCATAAGAAAGTCATGCTCCAGGACAAATCCTTTGCTATCTTTAAGAACTGACTAGCCCTGGTAGGTGCAGTCTCTTCCCAGATGCCAGAAGAGATTTCCACCTTGGATGACTATGCAGAAGTGAAACACCCTTAACTTTCCAGGGAACTAAACTTGATTGAGCAACTATTCTGTGTCAGGCACTGCTCTAAGATCTTTACATAAATAGTCTCAATCCTCAGAGCAAAGCTTTAACATGGAGGTTGTTTTTATCTTAACTCTACTGGTGTCTTGATGGAGTCTACAAGAGTTTGCGCTCAGTCCACTACAAAATGGTCCCTCACAGCTTGGTTTTTGACACGTTGGATTGGAAGTGCTTGGAGGATATTACAGCAAGACTATCTAGGACACAGTACCCATAATATTCCCATTTTAAATCATGTTCTTATTTAACAGAAACTTACATTGCACTTGCTACTTTCCAAACTGTCCTAAAAGCTTCACAATGCCAGCTCATTTAATCCCATGACAATCCTTTGAGATACACACCATCATCCTCATTCTATCCACATGTTCAATCCTCATGATAGCTCTCATTTAGGAGATGTAATGATGATGCTCTAGGCTAGGAATTTTATGTGTTAGCTTCATTCAGTAATTCAAGACACATGTGATTATCTCCATTTTAAAGACCAGAAAACTAAAGGTTATTAGGCTTGTGTAGTTTGTATAATACCATTGTGTAGCTTTATTTTTATATATTTTATAAATGTGAGCTTCTGCTGTGATTAAAAATGATTACCACCTTTTACAGACCAGAAAGTAATAATAAGTGTTGGCGAAGATGTGAAGAAGTGAGAACACTTGTACACCACTTGTGGGAATGTAAAATGGAACATATGCTGTGGAGAATAGTGTGGTGGCTGCTCAAGAAATTAAAAATAGCTTTACCACACGATCCACCAATCTCACATCTGATTACATATCCAAAAGAATTGAAAGCAGGGACTCTAAGAGATATTTGCCAACCATGTTTTTAGCAGCATTATTCACAATAGCTAATATGTGGTAATAAGGCAGGTGTCCATGAACAGACAAATGGATAAGCAAAATGTGGTATATACATACAATGGAATATTATTCAGCTTTAAAAAGGAAGGATGCTTTGATCTATACTACAACAGAAATGAACTTTGATGACATTATGCAAAGTGAAATAAGCCAGTGACAAAAAGGCATACATCGTATGATTCTACTTCTAAGAGATATTTACAGTAGTCAAAATTATAGAGACAAAAAGTAGTGTGTAGTTGCCAGGGGCTAGAGAAAGGAGAAATGGGGAGTTATTACTTAATAAATAGTGGTGATGATTGTATAACAATAAGAATATAATTAATGCCACTGAATTATACACATACAAATGGTTAAGATAATAAATTTTAGGTTATGTGATTTTACCATAATAACAAAAATGGAAAAAAAAAAAAAAAAAAAAAAGAAAGTAAAGCTTAGTAGTTTACGTGACTTGACCAGTGCCTCAAGGCCATGAGTCACGCAGCCTGGATCTGAACTTCAGTATATTCAATTTTGAAATCCCAGAGTTTTCCCAATCTTCTTGTACTTTTCAACTGTGTTTCACTGGAGCTTTATTTTCAGTTTTGTATGTGAGTTTCTTCACAAGAAGAGGTGGGCTCAATTGTGTCCCTGCAAAAACTTATATATCAAAGTCCTAATCCCTCTACCTCAGATTATGGCTGTATATGGAGAGAGAGGCTTTAAAGAGGTATGTAAGGTAGAATGAGATCATTATGTTTGGCCCTAATCCGGCGTAACTGGTGTCCTTGTAAGAAGAGGAGATTAGAATTCAGATGCACTTGGTGACACTTGAGTTCAGACTGGAAGCCTCTAAAATTGTGAGAAAATAAATCTCTGTTGTTTAAGCCACCCAGTCTGTGGTACTTTGTTACAGCAGCCCTAGCAAACAAATACAGATGGTGTTTTTACAACTGAAACAAAATTGGAAAATCACCATCATCCTAGAGAGCTAGCAGGGCTGTTTTAACAGAATCTGATTGTTTTCCTAAAGTCACCACGCCTAGGCAGAGGTCAGATGACTTCCTGGGATAAAGCCAACTAGCTTCCTCTTGCTGTTTCTTTAGCTACTGGTCTGCAGAAGTTTCCTTCTTCTTCTTCTAACTTCCTCTCCTGTGACAAAAGAGATAATTATTAGAAAAACAAAAGTCCAGAATGCTAAGGTCGCCACTCTCACTTCCTCTCACCCTTTAGCCCAGAGCTGTTTTGAATACACCAATTGCTGTGGGGCACTGGCTCCAGGAAGAGAAGACACCAGCGCCTCAGAATCTCTGCCCGGTCAGACGGTGATAGCCAGCCACGGGTTCACGGGGCCACTGCTGCTCACAGAAGCAGTGAGGATGATGCCAGGATGATGTCTGCTTCATGCCTGGCTGGGACTCTGATCCCAGCCATGGCCTTTCTCTCCTGCGTGAGACCAGAAAGCTGGGAGCCCTGCGTGGAGGTATGTGGCTGGCGTCAGCTCCTCTGAACTTTCCCTGGCTTCTGCCCAGAACTTCATACTGTGTGCCCTGGTTTGTTTATTTTTGCAATAAAGAGTTAAATTACCTTAAAGACTCAGGAAGCCACAGAGATCCAATAATTCATTGTTAGAGAGCACTAAAGGCAGCCAATGGGGGTTTGTTCCATTTGCAACTTTTGAGTGCTAACAGGGGCAATAGATTACGTAGATCTGCTTAAGATCCCTGCTCTGCTACCTTGTGGCTGTTTGAAGAAATAAACCTCTCTGAGACAAGTTTTCACATTGATAAAAGAATTATAATAATACCTTCTTCACTAGAGAGTAAGCAGATCGCTTCTGTGTCATTTTTTTTCCCACTGGTGGTCTTTACACAGAGCTTCAAGCAGTCATCTTGCCCCTTTCAGTCTCAGGAAGAAGATGGCTTTTTTGTGACTCAAGAGAAATAACTTTATAGGTGGGTGTCAGACTTCTGTATGCAGTCACATAGTTTAGTCCAGAGGATGAATAAAACAAGAGAATGGAAAAGAAAGTAGAGAGAGAAGATAATATCAGCTAATACAACAGTTTCTTTCTTTGTGAAATACCAACCAGCTGATTGGTAGGTAACCTTATTCATGATGGATCTCTTTTGATTTTCCCCTGCACAGACTTCACAGTTGCTTTAGAAACCCATTGTAGAGCCAAACAGCTAAGAAAATGATTTACAGTGAGTAAGGGTCAGATACTCAGGAGAAGTAAAGCCAGCTGCAGTCCTGAAGTTGAGGATATGGGAGAAAATAGAGTAATATTTAGAAAAGACTAATTCATTATCTCGAAGTCCTCTGTTCCCACAATTTCCTGCCCATAGTCCTCCTCCTTGTCCTCTCCTCTGTATCTCTCTGCTGTTAGGTTAATGGGGATAGATTCTCTAATCAGGATCACTCTGAGATAAAACCAGAGTCAACCTTGACTCCTTCTTTTACCGATGTGCCTTTCCCTGTCAGTCCCTGAAGCCTCTCCATCCCTGTCCATCCCCTTAATGCCACTGTAAGGCAGGCCTTCATTTCCCCTGGTGCTGACTTCTACACAGTGACTGCTTTCCTGATTCCAGTCTTCTTCCTTTAATTCATTCTGCACGTTTTTGTTTGTTATGTATTTGCATTTGTTATTTTTTTTCCTTAGGCTTTGATCTAAGAAATTGCTCTCTTTAGAAACTTAGTAACTCTTTATTGTCATTAGAACAGTTTTCTATCACAGGACCTTTGTACTGGCTATTTCTTCTACCTAGAATGCCAGATCAGTGCTATCTAATGGCAATATGATGTGAACCACATATATATTTTTGAAGTTTTTAATAGCCTCATTGAAAAAAAGATAAAGTGAATTTAATTTTGATAATATTTTTATTTAACTTAGCAAATTCAAAATAATGTTTAAAATTTTAATATATATTTACCTATTACTGATATTTTACATTCCTTGTTAGGTACTAAGTCTGAAATTTAGCATATAGTTTACATTTACCTCACATCTCAATTTAGACTATTTACATTTCTTGTGTTTGATAACTGTGTATGGCTAGTGACTACCATGTGGGTCAGTGTAGCCCTAGTCATTTTCATGGTTAATCACTCCATTCAGATCTCTGCTTAAATGTCTCCTCCTCAGGGCAGTCTTCCTTGATTGCCCCATGTAGAGCTCCCCCAGCACTCACTTACTTGCCTTATCCCCTTATAATGCTTATTTTTTTTTCTAGAGCACAATATTTTATATATTTTTTTTGTTTATTTTCTCTCTCTACTTTGAAATGGAATCTGTAAGGAGGCAGGATCATTGCTGGTTTTATTTATCACTATATTCCCAGCACATAGTAGCCACTAAATTTATATGTGATAGATGATTGAAATAATTGCTGCAGGACAAACTCTGAAGCCCTCCTGATCTGTCTTGCCCTCTGACTTAGGTTTCACCACTCTCACCACTCACGAGCTAATCTGAGTTTGTTTTCCACTCCTTCTGTGCTCACATGGTCCTCTCCTTACGACATGTTTTTCTTCCCCTTTCCGCATATCTAAGCCTTACTCATCTTTCAAGACCTACTTTAAAATCTTCCTTTTTCTGGAAAGTCTCTCCTAAATCTAGACTTGATCTCTGCTTTCTCTGAACCACAGGACATATTTTCTAAGCCTATTGTATGGCCGCTCTAGATAATGTTAGCTTTGCTCCTATCTAAACTCTTACCCTAGACTGTGAGTCCACTGAAATATGGAGCCACATCATATTTTTCTTTGTAATGCCCATGGCGCTTGGCAGAAAATGCCTACAATTTGGACTTAAGTAAACCCTCATTTAATCGGTTATTCAATCAGTTATTCATTTATTCAGCAAATATTTATTGAGCATCAACCATTTGCCAGACACCATTCTGAGTGCTGGAGACAAAGCAGCGGGCAAAACCATCAAAACTTGCAATGGAGTGCAGGAGATGAACAATACAATGGGAACAATCACACAGACAACATAATGTTAGATGCTGATACATCCTATGAAAGGGAATAAAAGAGGGCAAGGAAAGGCTGTGTGGCACTGTTCTGTTTCTGCTAAACCTTGTCTTTGAGACTCCCACAGCATGTAACATTTAAGCAGACATGTCAACGAAGACCCACATGTTTGAACTCTGACTTTGCGCATATTACTTCATATCTTTGAATTTCTCATCTTTAAAATTTTCCTCATCTTTAAAATGCTTATTTGAAGATTAAGTGAAAGTATATAATATATAAGGGATTAATAATATATAATAATGATTAATGTTAACATGTATTGATCATTAATACTGTAGTGGGCTTTTAAATAAGCTCTTTATATACCTTATCTCATTTAATCCTTCAAATAGATTCTATTGGTTTAAACAACAGAAAACTACAATTAGCTGGCTTCAGCAAGGAATTTTGTTGGAAGAAATTAGATGGGAGTGTTAGAGAATTAGACTTGCAAAGAATGTGGGAAAGGAGGCTAGAAAGCAGCATAAGAACAAAGACAGCATAAAGCTCTTGACCTTATTTGCTGGGTTCCACCATGGGAATCCATGCACTCTAAAGATTTCACCCTATTTCTGCATCACTCTGCTCAAGGCTCAGTGAGCCAAGAAAAAGAATGCAGTTGTCAAAATCCGGACTATGATTAAGGAAGATCTGGACATCTTGACTGTCAGACAGTCTCCCCAAGGTGCTATATAATGTGGGATATTTAGAATGATACTGGATATTTTATTTATTTTTTTAGATTTCCAACTTTTATTTTAAATTCAGGAGTACCTGTGCTCAGCATGCAGGTTTGTTACATAGGTAAATGAGTGCCATGGGGATTTGCTGCCAGATCATGAAAATATGGAACACGTCATGAATTTGTGTGTCATCTTTGTGCAGGGGTCATGCTAATCTTCTCTATATCATTCCAATTTTAGTATATGTGCTACTGCGGCGAGCACGCTATTGGATATTTTGTTACCTACATTTTACACATGATAAAATGAGTCTCACTGCGGGTGTTTTGTTGTTGTTGTTGAGTTTTATTGTATATTTTTAAATTGATTGAATTTTCATTTTTAAGGATAAAAACTTTCTCCTTTTTCTGCTGAGAACAAGACCCAGTTAACAGAAACATAAATAGTGATTTGCATAACTATAACTCTTTTGACATTAGAAAAGCTGGGCATTTGGTCTTCTTCTTTATTATTATTTTTACACTTTAAGTTCTGGGGTACATATGCAGATCATGCAGGTTTGTTATGTAGGCATACACATGCCATCGTGGTTTGCTGCATCTATCCCACCCCCCGCCACCGTCATCTACATTAGGTATTTCTCCTAATATTATCCCTCCCCAATTCCCCCCACCCCTTGCTATCCCTCCTATAGCTGCCTCCCACCATCCTGACATGTCCTGGGTGTTTTAGTTTTTTTAAAGACGTTGCCCTAAACTACACAAAAGAGCTGGCATGAAACCCAGAGCTTTCAGATTCCGGAACCTCAGCCCTTTATCTCCTGATTCCATTGCTTCTTGCTAAATGCTGCCATTTTATCACAGAGGTTGGAATTCTGAGCACAGAGTAGGTGCTCTTTACTTTTTAATCTAGAGTTAGACATTTTATAAGTATGAATTGAGTGAATGGATGGACAGATGTATTGAAGGATGGACTGATGGATGGATGGACGGATAGATAAAAAAACATGACTGAATTTTGTGCTTGCACAAAAAGAGCCCCGTCCGCCCACCCCCGACCCAGGTCTCTAGTCTAAAAGAGGGAAGTTGGCAGAGCATGCAGTAAAGATGCTTCATTTTATGTGTAATCATTGCAGGTGGTTCCTAACATTACTTATCAATGCATGGAACTGAATTTCTACAAAATCCCCGACAACATCCCCTTCTCAACCAAGAACCTGGACCTGAGCTTTAACCCCCTGAGGCATTTAGGCAGCCATAGCTTCTTCAATTTCCCAGAACTGCAGGTGCTGGATTTATCCAGGTAATGAATGCACTTTTACATACTGCACAAGGTAAGATGTTCTTTGTCCTATAATCTCATTATTGGACCAGAAAGCTTGGTTGGTGGAGTCTCATCTGCATTCCCTTATTCTTTCACACATTAGATGTCTTATTAGCTATAAAACCTTGAGCAAGCCATGTGTGTTCTCCAGGTCTCAGTTTTCTCATCTGAGAAATAGGCAGTTGGCCGAGACAGCTTCTAAGGACAATTCTAATTTTAGGCTTTCTTCTAAGACAAGAGAGAAAATTAGCTTAAATTATTTTATAAGCAGCTATTTATTGACTACTTGCTATATGTTGTACACTCTGCAAGAAAACAGGCATATATTGATATATAGCACACAGCCGCCGTTGTTAAGGAGGCATATCTTCTTGAAAGAGTTAATACCTTAAAGTCCTGGATATGGTGCTGGGTATATAGTATATATTCAACAAACTTTAATTCTGAGTTTTTGGATCTTGAAGCTGATATAAAGATAGTGATATATAATAATAGGTGATATGCTATGTTTAAAGTAGAGGTTACAAATTGTGTTGTTCAGAAGAGGAGCCTTCTCTGTGGTGGGTAGTCAAGAAAGATTTCATGAACTGCGTAAGATTCAAATAATGTGTAGAATATTAAAAGTAGAGTAGAGGATAGGGAATTAGAAAAAGACAAGTAACCCAAGGAGAAAGATGTCAAAATCAAAGGAAAACATCTGCTGTGGGTAGGGAATAGTGGCTAAGCTTTTCTTTTCTGATGCAGGGAAGTATATCATTTGTTGTGGCAGATGAAATTGTCATTATGATATTTTAGGGGAACCAAATTCTAAAAGGGTTTTCATCATCATCATGGGCCTTATTTGCAAATTGAACTAGATAATGGACTATGTTCTCTGCAATAGTTTGTAAAACATTTTACATATTATTTATTATAGAAATTCTTGATAAAGACTAAGGTCACAGTATGAAAATCTCTTTTAGAGCAGACATTTCTGTAGAAGAATGAACATATGATCTATTATACTCTAACTTGGATATAGATAGGATATAACAAAGGGGTAATGGAACAATTCAAAGGCAGTGGCATAGTGCATAGAGCCCTGTGGGGGTCAGAAGACCTGAGCCAAGTTTACCCCCAATATTTATAACATGTAACCTTAGGCATATTACTTCATCTCCCTCTGATCAATGGAAATGATGAAACTTATCCTGCTGGATTAAATGTGAATAAATATTAACATGCTGTATATATTAAAAAATTTATGAAGTATATTTTATAAGCATAAAATACTATTATAGAATTTCATTAGTTTTTTAAATACTTTCAACTTTTATTTTAGATTCAGGGGTTTACATGGTTATATTGTGTAATGCTGAGGTGTAGGGTACAGTTGATCCCATCACTCAGGTAGTGAACATAGTGCCTAATAGTTAGTTTTCCAACCCTTGCTGCTTTCTCTCCATCCCCTCTCTAGTAATCCCCAGGGTCTATTGTTGCCATCTGTATGTCCATGTGTACTCCATGTTTAGCCCTTATTTATAAAGTGAGAACACGTGGCATTTGGCTTTCTGTTCCTTTGTTAATTTGCTTAGGATAATGGCTACCAGCTGCATCTATGTGATTATGTTCTACATTTCAGTTTTCTGTGTGAAAATTTTGTCAAGTACTCTATTAAGGTAGACCATCTCTCCCTTTTTTTCAAATAAGAAGTAGTTTTCATCAAACAATTTCTCTTATGTAATTCATCTTTATCTTCAATCCACCAGATATCTAAGAAACTTGCCCCAGAAACCTTAAATATGTGCTTACAGAGCGGCTGGCTTCCCTTCTGGTTAGCCCATAAGAGATTCTGAATTAGGGCAAGCACAAATAGTAGCACAATAGACATCCTTTGCCTTTTCGTACAGTGTTCACATACAGTAACTCAACCAGTCTTGTAAGAATGCTTTGTGATAGACCAGGCAGCCTTATTCCCCCTATAGAAACCTATATAAAAATCTAAATATATACATATATATATATTTCTTTTTATAGATGAGGAAACTGAAGCTTGAAGAATTCCATTGACTTATATACATAATCATAGCTTGTTAGCCACAGATCAGAGATTTAAGTTCACATCTCCAGTATCTAAGTTAAATGTTCTCTTTGTCTTAATACTCTGCTCCTCTAAAGTGATTATCACTGATGTAATGACATAGAGACACAGCAAGATCCTTTCATTCTTGTCTGATGTAAAGAGCAATACAGAGATAAAATAATAGGCTGTAAAATCATATAATTGAAAGAAAGAATTTAAAAAATGATCAGGTTCAGCTGTTTCATTTGCAAATGTGATAACTAAAACCCAGAGAGGAAAAGAGGTACTCAAGATCACACAGTAGGAGAGGACTGCAGAGACACCAGACCCAAGCTCTTTTGTCCTCTCTTCCAATATTCTTTCTACTGTATTGCCTATCCTTTATCTTGTTACCAATAAATAACAAAAGCTTGGACCACATTGCTTTTGTTATTCAGGAAACTGCTGAATAAGCTATAATAGGTGGGGAATATTGTAAATACAATTAAGGCTGGATTAAGAAATAACTTATTTGTACATTGTAACTGACAAGCACCTGCAATGCTAAAAGGAATTTATCATTGGCTTGCTGTTTGCTGGCTGTATAAAAGCCTTGTCTCTAGGACATGTCTATGAACATTGTATGTAGCATGGCTTCCATTTTTCTTGGGATAAAACTCAAAACTCTTCATCTTGTTAGTAAACTTCTACCTAATTGGAAACCTTTCTCCACAACTCCACATTGCACACTCCAATTTCGTCTCTGTAATCCAACCATGGAAGTTATTTGTCATGATTTTTCCTTGTGTCATTTTTGCTGTCAACCTTGGGGCTTTTGTGTCTGCTGTTTCCATCTCCTTTTATGTTAACTTATGCTAATCTTTCAATTTTCAACTTAAGTGTTCTCAGAGAAGCCTACTTTGATCTCTTGGTCCACAACAGTTCTTTGGAGGTGAACTCTCATAGCACATAGTTTTCCCTTTCTTCCACACAACTCACTCCTAAAACCTGTTACAAGCATGTACCTGTTGTAACAATGACTTTCAAACATTTCACTATCATGTATGCACAACTTTTTATAAACATTAAGAGTATCTGTGACACTTATATGTAATTTTTTATATCTTTGAAATTGATATTTACCATTTATCATGGCTAACAACTATCCATATTATCTGTATCAATAAGATATATGATCACAATTTTGTATGACAGAAAATGGCTAAACTTGATCCAAGGCTATTACATACTTTATCAACCACATGATCCTTTTTTTTTTTTTAGTTATAAGACAGGGTAGAAAATAAAAATAAAATAGCAGAAGTAAATCCTTCCTTGTCAAGTACTTAAATAGATTAAGTTTTCTTTTTTTTTGAAAGAAAAAGAAAGAAAAGAAGAAAGAGAGAAAGAGAGAAAGAAAAAAGAGAATGAAAGAAAGAAAGAGAAAGAAAAAGAAGGAGAGAAAACGGAAATCTTGCTCTATTGCCCAGGCTAGAATACAGTCTAAAGATGGGTATTAAATCTTTTATGCCAATAATTGTGTTTAACACGGGAGACAGGAAGGAGTAAGGGAGGAAAATAACAAAAAAGCAGCCAACCAATATTTCATTTAAGCCTGTGAGATGCTGTGCAATTGCTGAGGAATGATTTACTTCCAATTATGTGGTCGCCATCAGAATAGGTGTGATATGATTAATGTATACTTTGTGGAATTAGGGTGGAGAGTTCTGTAAACGTTTATTAAATTTACTTGTTCCAGGTCTGAGTTCAAGTCCTGGGTATCCTTGTTAATTTTCTGTCTCGTTGATCTGCCTAATATTGACAATGTAGTATTAAAGTCTCCCACTATTACTGGCTCGTAGGGTTTCTGCTGAGAGATCTGCTGTGAGTCCGATAGGCTTCCCTGTGTAGGTAACCTGACCTTTCTCTCTGGCTGCCCTTAGTATTTTCTCCTTCATTTAAACCCTGGTAAATCCAATGATTATGTGCTTTGAGGTTACTCTTTTTGAGGAATATCTTTGTGGTGTTCTCTGTATTACCTGCAGTTGAGTATTGTCCTGCCTTGCTGGGTTGGGAAAGTTTTCCTGGGTAATATCCTGAAGAATATTTTCCAGCTTGGATTCATTCTCTTCATCACATTCAGGTACACCTATCAAACGTAGATTAGGTCTTTTCACATAGTCCCATATTTCTTGGAGACTTCGCTCATTCCTTTTTACCCTTTTCTCTCTAATCTTGTCTTCTTGTTTTATTTTGTTAAGTTGGTCTTCGACCTCTGAAATCCTTTCTTCTGCTTGATCAATTTGACTGTTAAAACTGTGCATACTTCGTGAAGTTCTCAATTGTGTTTTTCAGCTCCATTAATTCTCTTATATTCCTCTCTAAATTTTCTATTCACGTTAGCATTTCGTCAAACCTTTTTTCAAGGTTCTTAGTTTCTTTGCATTGGGTTAGAACATGTTGTTTTAGCTCACAGAAATTTCTTATTATTCACCTTCTGAAGCCTAATTCTGTCAATTCATCACACTCATTCTCGATCAGGCCTTGTTCCCTTGCTGATGAGGGACTACAATCCTCTGTAGGAGGAGAGGCATTCTGATTTCGGGGTGTTTTCAGCCTTTTTTTTGCTGGTTTCTTCCCATCTTTGCTGATTTATCCTCCTGTTGTCTGTGTAATTGCTAACTTTCAAATTAGGTCTCTGAGTGGACGTACTGCTTGTTGGTAATGAAGTTTTTCCTATTTCTTAGTTTTCCTTCGGCAGACGCCCCTCCCCTACAGAGCGGGACCTTCCCAGGTTCAGCTGTGCTTGCTGTGAAAGTCTCAATCCTCAGAGCTTCCAATTGCTGTTTTTTTGTGGGGGTGGGACCAGCCAAACCGGTCATCTGGCTCCCTGTCTCAGAGCCTCTTCTTCTTTTTGTTTTTTTTTTTTGAATGGTCGACTGTCTCCAGGTTTTGCAGTTGCCCGCTAAAAAAAGGCTCCGGAATCCATGTAGTTTCCCCTGCAGCGACCCACTACACCGGCTTTCAGCGGCGTTGTGATTCCTGGTGCTTTTCTGCCCGGGAATCTCCCAGTCTGGTTTTTGGCTTCAGTCCCCCCCTTCAATCAGCTGAATGGGCGACTCAGTCTTCCTGGAGCTCCAAATGCCAACCAAAAGGGCACCCAGCTCCGCACACCCCGCACTGAGAACTGCCGCACTGGGGCTCTGGCAAAACGGCCTCGCCAGCCAAAAGAGTTGCGCTGGCAACCCGTGGGGCTCCTCCGCAGGGAATCTCCTGGTGCGTGGGTAATAAAAATTCGTCTGGAAGTATGGCGTCCACTCACTCTCTGCACTTTCACTGGGAGCTACATTCCTGAGCTGCTGCTAATCAGCCATTTTGGATCTCTCCTACATGATCCTTATACATCTCAATTATTGATCTTTAATTGATTTCCTTCATATGAGTTTTCTCGTCTGCTTATCATGTATACATAACATGACAAAAAGAACCTACCATTGCAGCAGGTATGATAATACCTCAATCTGTGGGGCTTCTTATTTGCTCATGCCATCATCATCTGTCCTGCTTGATGTCTTTGCCTATGCACAATCATATGACCAATCACATCTGTATGAAGAGCTGGATGACTAGGGTTAATATTCAATTTTAGGTTCCTATTGAGCAGAAATATTATATAATCTGTGTCTTTTTTTCTTGTAGGTGTGAAATCCAGACAATCGAAGATGGGGCATATCAGAGCCTACGCCACCTCTCCACCTTAATATTGACAGGAAATCCTATCCAGAATTTAGCCCTGGGAGCCTTTTCTGGACTATCAAGTTTACAGAAGCTGGTGGCTGTGGAGACACATCTGTTATCACTGGAGAACTTCCCCATTGGACATCTCAAAACTTTGAAGGACCTTAATGTGGCTCACAATCTAATCCAATCTTTCAAATTACCTGAGTATTTTTCTAATCTGACCAATCTAGAGCACTTGGACCTTTCTAGTAACAATATTCAAAATATTTATTGCAAAGACTTGCAGGTTCTACATCAAATGCCCCTACTCAACCTCTCTTTAGACCTGTCCCTCAACCCTATAAACTTTATTCAACCAGGTGCATTTCAAGAAATTAGCCTCCGCAAGCTGACTTTGAGAAATAATTTTGATAGTTTACATGTAATGAAAACTTGCATTCAAGGTCTGGCTGGGTTAGAAGTCCATCGTTTGGTTCTGGGAGAATTTAGAAATGAAAGAAATATTGAAGACTTTGACAAATCTGCTCTGGAGGGTCTGTGCAATTTGACCATCAAAGAATTCCGATTAGCACACTTAGACGACTTTCCGGATGATATTATTGACTTATTTAATTGTTTGGCAAATGTTTCTTCATTTTCCCTGGTGAGTGTGTATATTAAAAGAGTAGAAGACTTTTCTTATAATTTCAGATGGCAGCATTTAGAATTAGTCAACTGTGTATTTCAACAGTTTCCTCCACTGAAACTCAAATCTCTCAAAAGGCTTACTTTCACTGCCAACAAAGGTAGGAATCCTTTTTCAGAAGTTGATCTGCCAAGCCTTGAGTTTCTAGATCTCAGTAGAAATGGCTTGAGTTTCAAAGGTTGCTGTTCTCAATCTGATTTTGGGACAACCAGCCTAAAGTATTTAGATCTGAGCTTCAATGATGTTATTACCATGGGTTCAAACTTCTTGGGCTTAGAAAAACTAGAACATCTGGATTTCCAGCATTCCAATTTGAAACAAATGAGTGAGTTTTCAGTATTCCTATCACTCAGAAACCTCATTTACCTTGACATTTCTCATACTCACACCAGAGTTGCTTTCAATGGCATCTTTGATGGCTTGTTCAGTCTCAAAGTCTTGAAAATGGCTGGAAATTCTTTCCAGAGAAACTTCCTTCCAGATATCTTCACAGATCTAAATAACTTGATATTCCTGGACCTCTCTGAGTGTCAGCTGGAGCAGTTGTCTCCAACAGCATTTGACTCACTTCCCAGACTTCAGGTACTAAATATGAGCCACAACAACTTCTTTGCATTGGATACATTTCCTTATAAGCATCTCTACTCCCTCCAGGTTCTGGATTACAGTCTCAATCACATAGGGACTTCCAAAAATCATGAACTACAGCATTTTCCAAGTAGTCTAGCTTTCTTAAATCTTACTCAAAATGACTTTGCTTGTACTTGTGAACACCAGAGTTTCCTGCAGTGGATCAAGGACCAGAGACGGCTCTTGGTGGAAGTTGAACAAATGGAATGTGCAACACCTTTAAATAGGAAGGGCATACCTGTGCTGAGTTTGAATATCACCTGTCAGATGAGTAAGACCATCATTGGTGTGTCAGTGCTCAGTGTGCTTGTGGTATCTGTTGTAGCAGTTCTGGTCTATAAGTTCTATTTTCACCTGATGCTTATTGCTGGCTGCATAAAGTATGGTAGAGGTGAAAACACCTATGATGCCTTTGTTATCTACTCAAGCCAGGATGAGGACTGGGTAAGGAATGAACTAGTAAAGAATTTAGAAGAAGGGGTGCCTCCCTTTCAGCTCTGCCTTCACTACAGAGACTTTATTCCCGGTGTGGCCATTGCTGCCAACATCATCCATGAAGGTTTCCATAAAAGCCGAAAGGTGATTGTTGTGGTATCCCAGCACTTCATCCAGAGCCGCTGGTGTATCTTTGAATATGAGATTGCTCAGACCTGGCAGTTTCTGAGCAGTCGTGCTGGTATCATCTTCATTGTCCTGCAGAAGGTGGAGAAGTCCCTGCTCAGGCAGCAGGTGGAGCTGTACCGCCTTCTCAGCAGGAACACTTACCTGGAGTGGGAGGACAGTGTCCTGGGGAGGCACATCTTCTGGAGACGACTCAGAAAAGCCCTGCTGAATGGTAGACCATGGAGACCAGAAGGAACAGTGGGTGCAGGATGTGATTAGCAAGAAGCAATAACTATCTGAAGAGGGAAAAAACAAAAAACAACTTCTGAGGCATTTCTTGCCCAGCTGGGCCCAATACTTGTTAAGTTAATAACTATTAAGTGCTGCCTCATGCCAGGCATTATGCTAAGGACAAGTAATTCCATGGTTCACAAGATACATGGGGATGCTAATCTCATGGTGCCTCCAGTGCAGAGGGAATAAATGCTAGACTAAAATACAGAGTGTTCCAGGTGGGCATTTCAACCAAGTCAGCCAAGGAACCCATGACAGAGAAAGTCATCTCAACTCTTACCTCATCAAGTTGAATAAGGACAGAGAAAGCAGAATGAGGCATTGTTCTTCTCCTGAGTCTTTTGAATGGAAATTACCTTACATGCTATGTTATACCCATCATAAAACCATTTTGATAGTTTTGACTGAACTGGGTGTTCACTTTTTCCTTTTCCATTGAATTTAAATTCTACTTGATGACTCATTGGGCTCCTGATCAAGATGCACCTTCCATTTTAAGTCAGTTTCCTTACAGAGGTTAAAGTTTAGTGGCTAATTCCTAAGGAGACCTGATTAACACATACTCACAATCATCCTGGTCATTCTAGAGAATGCTCTGTTTTTTAACTAATAACCCCTGATGTATTTTTATTTTTATATATCCAGTTTTTATTTTTTAATGTCTTTAAGCCAATATCATAAATAAGGTTGTTCAGGATGTGCTTCAAATATTCACATTTATTTAACCACCATTCTTTAAGGAAGTATATAAAGTACACTCTGTCACTTTGTCACTCAATGTCATTCCAAAGTTATTGCCTCCTAAGTTATGACTGTCATGAAAGCAGTGTTGAAATAATTTGTATAAGGGGGTACTTTTTTAAACAGGGAAAGAAAATGTCCACTTCCTGGTCATATCATGAACAATTTGGGCAAAGAAGGAAGTGGGATGACCTCAGGAGGTCACTTTTTCTTGATTCCAGAAACATATGGGCTTATACACTTGGGATGACCCCATAAAATGAGTTGCAGCAGATTTTTTTTTCAGAGCAATTGATGTTTAATGGACCTCTGAATCTCTTCAGGGAGACATGGAGGGCTGGGATCCCTCCCCTGCACCCTCCTCATAGCCAGGAGAACTACTTGAGAAGAGATTCAATGCAGGGAGTATATACATTGCTGCTTCCTGTTGGGCACGGCTCCTTGACCACATTTTGGGAAGAGTGGATGCTATCATTGAGAAAACAAAGTGTCTGAGATTAATTGAGTTCATATAAAGGGAGTTCCCAGAAAAAAATGTTCATCCAGCCTCCCCAGAAACAGAATATTCAAGAAAAGGACAAGGAGGACATCATCAGGAAAATGAAAATAAAAACCACAATGAGATATCACCTTATACCAGGTAGAATGGCTGCTATAAAAATAAAGGGTCATCAAGGATATAGAGAAATTGGAACCCTTCTACATTGTTGGAGGGAATGTAAAATGGTGTACCCATTATGAAAAACACTATGGAGGTTTCTAAAAAATTAAAAATAAAACTACTCTATGATCCAGCAATCTCACTTCTGTGTATATACCCAAAATAATTGAAATCAAAATTTTAAGAAAATATTTACACTCCCACGTTCATTGCAGCACTTTTCACAATCACTGTTTCCAAAGTTATGGAAACAACCCAAATTTCCATTGAAAAATGAATGGACAAAGAAAATGTGCACATACATATAATGTGATCTTATTCAGCCTATAAAAAAGGGGGAATCATGCCATTTATGACATCATGGATAAGCCTGGAGGCCATTATGCTATGTAAAATAAGCAAGTAACAGAAAGACAAATACTGCCTGATTTCACTTATATGAGGTACTAAAATAGCCAAACCCATAGAAGCAGTGAATAGAACAGTGGTTCCTAGGGAAAAGGATGAAGGGAGAAATGAAGAAATAGGGAGTTGTCTAATTGGTATAAAATTATAGTATGCAAGATGAATTAGCCATGAAGATCAGCTGTATAGCAGAGTTCCTATAATGAACGATAATGTATTATGCACTTAAAATTTTGCTAAGAGGGTAGATCTCATGAAGTATATTTACCATATATACATACACAAGGAAACTTCTGGAGATGATGGATATATTTATCACCTTGATCATGTTGATGGTTTCACAGGTATATGACTATGTCTAAACTCATCAAATTGTATATATTAAATATATGGAGTTTTATAATATCAACTGTATCTGAATGAAACTATAAAAAAGGAAAGACAACAAAACTCAGTTGTCAAAACTGGAACTATGAGAACACTCAGAAGTGTGATTTTTTACTGAGTGTGTCAGAGTGTATTTGGTTTGAGCATGTCTAGGGTGATTGAACATCCGTGGATGTGTTTCTATGTCTCATGTACTAGTGAAAGAGAATGAACAACATATACCTTTGAACAACATATACCTGTGCGTCCCTATCAGGGTTGTGTGTATTTGAAAGTGTGTGTGTCTGTATGATCATATCTGTATAGAGGAGAATGTGATTATACTTCTTGAAGAATAAATGCATTTGAAATAGATGTATATGGCTGTTTGAGATGGGTTCCCTACTGTTCTGGTGCTTGTACAGTAGTTTCACCTTATCCCTTACCCTTGGTGGATATGTTCTTAGACCCCAAGTGGATCTTTGAGACCCCAGATGGTACCAAACCCCATATATGCAGTATTTTTTCCTATACATAAATACCTAAGGTAAAGTTCATTTTATGAATTAGGCACAGTAAGAGATTAACAACAACTAATGATAAATTGAATAATTATAATAATGTTTTATAATAAATGTTATGTGAATGTGGTCTCTTTCTCTCTTGCTGTCTCTCTCAAAACATCTTATTGTACTGTACTTACCAATTTTCAGACCATGACTGACCATGTGTAACTGAAACCTGGGAAAGTGAAATTGTGAATAAGGAAGGAACTAACATACATACATACATCATTGTTTATCTATAGATGTATGCATCAATTTCTTAGTATGCTTGAAAATGTGTGATTTTGTGTATATCTGTGCTACATTTAAGTGCAGTTCTATTCATATTTGAATATGAATTATGTATATGTGTGTTTATTCAAGCAAATATACAAGGCTCTGAGAAGGAAGATCAATATACAACTTGGAGTATTTCCTACATACAAGGCTGACATTGGCCTACTTCCTGTCAGTTCCCTCTCCCAGATGGAAATTCTAGAAATGGCAGGTGAGGTGGACAAGAAGAGAAAGAAATTATATGCATAGAACGGAAGGAGAAGAAAGAGTAAAGTCATGCCTCAGATAGCCTCTTTGTAGCTCTTTAAACCTTCTGGATTTAAGAGGGATGAAGGGTGGAATAAGGAGAAATTAATGCCAATTATAATGTCTTAAATTTATGTAATACCTTACAACTTCAAACATATTCACACAACTATAATCATATTTAAATATCTGACTAGCTGAGTGAGGTAGCAAATAAATAATTACTTTTTCCATATGATCGATGGGAAAGCTGACATTCAATGGAGTAAATTTGTCAATAGGCCACAGAGTAGGAAAGTGACAAAACTGAGCCTAGGCCTCCAGTTCACTCAAGGACACTTTTATTCTTCCACACCCAATTGCTTCATGCTTAAAATTGGCAAAACAGGAAGTGAAACTCCTGCAGTTCTCTGTGTGGTTGACACTAGTCAAGGGTTTCTCAACTGAAACCAGGAATCATTAAGTCAATACATATGCATATATGTTATACACACCAAATGATTTATTTATAATCCTCTTCCGCAGAGGACTTGAAGGAGCTTCAGACAAAGGATGCATAAACAATAGAGATAATCAACAATAAGTAGAAAATCTGGACATAGAACAAAAAGAGGAGAGAAAGACACCGAGAATGAGCATTAACACAGTGTTTCCACGTTTCTGGTGTTTTGGAAAGTGTGCCTTTTGGAGAAAGCAAAAACTCAAATTCACTACTTATCAACCATGTGCCTTGGGCTCTGCTTCTCTGAGAGTCTGCTTAGCTCAAACATAAAATGAGAATAGAAGTATTACTTTGGAAGGTTGTTCTAAGGATTGAAATTAATGCATTATGTTCAATACAGGGACACTGTCCTTACGGATGAGTACTCCTCTAAGACTTGTTAGAGAGGGCACAGGGAGGTCTTCTCAGTAACAGCACTAAAGTAATTGCTGTTTTCCCAGCCTGTGGAACCACGGAAGTGACTGTAGCTAAAATTAGGCATTTCTTTCTGACTCAGTCTCTACTCATGGGATTGTCAGACGCCACTCTTCTTCTGGACTCTATAAACTTTTTAGAAAGTTTATAGAAAGTTCATCAAAATGTGACAGTGAACTGCGTGTGAGAGTGAAAACCAAAGTCTAAGGCAATATCTCCATTTACTTGTGTGATTGTGTGAAAGTCACTCAAGTGCTTTGAGGTTCAGGTCTTAATACACGAAATGGAGGTACTAATACCTTGTTAGCAGACCTTACTTGGTTAAAACAATAATGTTGATAGCTGCAATAGTTACGTTTAATTGATCAATTGTTTTATGCAAGGGCTTTATTTGTGCTATCTCATTTAGTTTGTCACATCAATGACTTAGGAAGATATTAAAGTATTTCAAATTTACAAATGAGGAGTCTGAGTCTGGGAGTCATTCTATCATGTGTCCAGTATCACTTGCTTGTTAGTGGCAGCAGTGAGATTAGGATCTAAATCCACTTCACTGCAGAGACAGGGCTTCTAAATACTGTTCTATGCCAACAGCACCCTGCTCTCACAAAATGCATAAAACCTCCTATCTCACCATTATAATTTTGACTGTTATTAAACAAAGATATGTATTATTATTATTACTTGTTTTTATTTATATTATAGCCATAAGAGCAGGAAAAATAAATCAAAGATTTATGGGATTAAAGATTTTTAAGAGTGAACAAATCAGGCCTTTCTTTGAACAACATGCTTAGGGTTGTTCTATCATGTCTATTGTTGATCTGACTTCCTGATGGGCATCACAGACTTGTGATTAAACACAGAGGTTATGGGGGAAGTTCCAAAAGCTTAGGACTTTCCAGATGGTTGGAATAAGATCACACACTCTGACTGCCCTTATGGAGATCACCGAACTTTTCAACTCAAAGTAAAATCTGTGGAGTAAGTGGTTGATCAAAAGGAACCAACTATATTGAACACCACATGCGAGCATCTGATTGTTGCTGCTATCTTGTGAGTTAGAGGCTGCTCTTCCCATTTTAGAAATGAGAAAGAGAAGCCCAGAGAGGACAAGTAACTTGCCATAGGTCACACAGCTTATATTAATCACAATAACACTTGCTACACTTTCTGTATTTTTTTTAAGTTGCCAAGCTTTTAGTGCACGTCTGGTACTGTTTTATTTGTATATTACTTCATTTAATTGTTAAAATGACCTTCTGATGCAGGTATTTGTAGCTTTGCCATTCCACAGATGAAGTAAGTGAGATGAAAGGACTGAGTTGTTCAATTGGAAGGAGCAGAATCAGGGTATGAACTTGGGTTGGCCTGATTCTTGGGGCTGCATTCTTTCCATCACATAATTGCTTGCTGTGATGTCCTGGCTACTCTGCCAGAGGTGGTTAGTGGTAGTGAATGGAGACTAATTTAGACAAGGTCAGTAACTCCCATGCCATCTAGAAATTAAAAGTTTAAAAGGCAGAGTCTGCAACTCTCCTTGATTTCTACAGAAATAAAGATGATCCCTCCTGTGACAGTGCTAAGTGACAATTCTGAGTGTAAATGTGCTTTTTGGCACAAATTGTCCTGTCCTAATAGCCTTGATTATAATTATAAAATAATGGGTTTCTGAAAGGCTGCAAGCAGTTCTGGGAATGGCAATAAGGATTTAGAAACGACATGATGTTTATGAGAGAAGTGTTTTGTTGAAAATTAAACTCACGTTTAGGAGAAAGGATTGTGTTGTATGCTCCCAGGAAACTATCTCACTATGTAATTAAATCAAAACCAGCCAGTTGCCAATTTGAACTCTTGGCTCATACTAACAACACCCCATTTCCCATGGGCCAAGCAAGGCAGGACTGACCTGAAATAACAACCTGACTCTATCCACATCCACCCCAGGATCTTGTCCCTCTGTCTTCCTAGGTCTTGGTCATGAGATGCTAATGCATGACGCTTCTTCTTCCTGGGACTCACCTTGCCTTCCCTTTAGACTCTTTCTGGGAAATATCTTCACCTCCTCAGAAAGGAATAAATACTCTTTCTATTTATGGGATTCCCTGGGAGACACTATATAAAAATAGAGTTAAAAAAGCTATTAAAAAAAGATGACTTTATGCTGTCACTACTCTGACTTCATTTTTTTTTTTTAGATGGTTGGCAAAGACTCTCTTCAAGGATAGAAAAGTATTTTCTTCTCTTTATTTTAATTTTTATAGATTTGGAGAGTGCAAGTGCAATTTTGTTACATGAATACATTGCATAATTTTTTAGTCCGGGCTGTTAGGGTAACCATCAACTAAACAGTGTACTTTGTACCCATTAGGTAACTTCTCCTTCCTTACCCCCTTCCCACCTTTCTGCGTCTTCAGTGTCTATTATTTCACTCTCCAGGTCCATGTCTACACATTATTTAGTTCCCACTCATAAGTGAGAACATGGATGGAACTGGAGAAAAGTATTTTCTATCCCAAGACCTGTTCCTAGATCTTGTGTCTCTAGGTCACTCGCTCTCTCTCTTATATCTTTCCTATCTTCTTCTAGCCTATGTTTGCAACCTTCATTTTCACTCTATTTTCACAAAGACTTTCAGGGAATCTACAGCTCATTTTCTTTCAATTATTAAAATGGAAATAATATACGAAGATGACAAAGTTGACCAAGTTCCAAACTCTCACTTTAAAACAAATGCTTGGCTTAAGAATCATTTAAGGATTTTGATTCTATTATCTATGTGTCTATGTATCTGTGTACTAATTATCTGTCTTTATGATCCCTATTGCTAGAAATTCTCATTCAATATCAGAGGTTGGGCCTAAGGAATTTATATTTTAAAATATTCCCCAAGTAATTTTCATGCACAGACAGATTTGAAAATTACTGTTATAATGGAAAATGGAGACTAATAACCCACATTTAATATGGTTATTGGTTTTGTTCTTGAGATTTATTGCTGAGATTCACGATAGCCAAGGCAAGGTCAACAGAATGGAATATGTAATCATTCTTATTAAAAAATAACGGCATCTCATTGGTCAGATCATGTCTTTTTCTTTTACACTGTATAGTTGACTCTTCTCAATCCCACCAGATCAGACTCTTAGGGATACTAGAGTTTGCCCATTTGATGCTGAGCTCACTATATCCATTTAGATGTTGTGTTCTGGCAACAATTTTAGTTCTCCTAGTTTCTACCTATCATGTTGTCAATTTCTCTTCTTTATCATCCTTGGTAGCTGGGATCCCACATAAAAGTATGCCCAAAAAATGTCATGGTCTTTTCTAAACTCTCTGAGCTATCTGTTGTCAATGTGATGGTTTTTTTTTTTTTCCTGTCCAAAATATATCAAAGTAAAATTTAACTCCACTTTTGCTAAGTATTCAACTTGCCACGAGTATTACGATTCCAAAAATTACTTTCCCTGAAAAACACAGAATCTCCTTGCAGAGACTTGCTTGGCCACTGCCAGTCTTCCCAGAAACTCCTTTTTCCTTATCATTGAGGGAAATTGGAATAGTGATCACTGAGGGTTGAAATTCGGTAGTTTTGGCCTTTAAGCTGAGACCCTGAGTCTTCTGAAGGGTCTAATGCTCCCCAATGGGAAATACCTGCTGTCAAAATTTTCCTGCTTGCAAAGAGCACTTTTGAAATTAACGGCAGGGGATGAATCTCTGGCTAGTGCCGCACTCAGCTGAGCTATTGCTGAGTCCTTTGCACACATCATCTTTGGCTGAATTAGCTGTGACTTCAGATTCTTTTCCAAGCCTGACAGTCTAGCACCACTAAACGCAGGGAACACCTTTGCCAGTTACTGGCATATTAACTAACAGCTGAGATCAGGTAAGTGAGCATAAGTAGAGGTAGTGTGGTTTAGGATTCAGGTCTGCCATTGGGCGTCCACCTCTGGGCTCAGGTCTCTCATCTGTAAAATGGGACATTTAGGTTAGATCAGTATCTTCAAAGTGTGACATGTTAGTAAATGAGATGATCTTATGTGGTTGACAGATGAGTGTATTACCTTTAATGGTTATATGTTTATTTTCACTGTTTATAATAAATTTTGTGACTAGCCAAGAATCAATTATCTCTTTAAAATATAATTAAGCTTACAATGTGGGCCAACTTAGGAAAAAACGGGACAAAATGAATTGCGTGAAAGGTATGCAGATTTGGAAAAATTTTGAAGGTGTCACAAGAAAATTTGGTAGTCACAAAGCAATGAACCAAACTGCTGCTGAGGGTCAGGCCAGTTCTCTGACATTCTAGCATGTTCACATCTCCAGGGCTGTTTCCTTATCTATAAATTGTGGGGATTGGAGTAAATGTCTATTCCAGGAATTCTATTCTGTGATAAGAAGTGTAACTCCATCATCCAGATTTTCTAGCGTCCTTAACATGTGATTCTATCATTCTAAACCTGCTGATGCTATATGCAAATGGAAGACTCATTCATCAAGTCATGATGTATCCATGTATTTATAATATTTCCCATGTTCCCTCATTTCTGACAAGGATTAAGCTATCAACTCCATTGAGTTGCAGGTGAAAGACTATGGAAGCAAGACTTTGATAGTGAAATGGCTCCACTACTGACAAGCTATTGAACAAAGGCAAATGTCTTGATCTCTTTGCTCTTTGGTCTCTGTTTCTTTATCTATGGGATAACATTATTTTTTTGCACCGTCTTCTGTGAAAGCTTTGAGAATCAAGTGAGACAGAGGATCCAATAAATTTTAGGGAATTGCTCTATAAATGCAAGGAGTTATTATTAAAATGGATTGAAAATCCCTCAAAGGAGAAGTTTTTCTTTTGCCCCATGTTATAATCTGGAGAATATCTTCTGTTTTGCCTACATATTCAAAAAGCTTTTAAATTAAGCTACATGTCATTCTTACAGGAGTCTCCTTTATTTCAGCAATGTGTATACTTGGACAGTTTTAATTATTTCAAAGGAGAAGAGTACAGTTTGTCTGAAGTCAAGCACTTTTGTGGATTAACTCTTACAATTATTCTTTTTTCTTTCCCATACTTGACATTTAAAGTGATATCTCCCAGGCTCCTACGCTATTAGTCACAGAGGTACCATTCGACCCCTTGTGCCTCTTACCATATGCAAATTCTTGTCAGTTGAGAGTAAACTTTATTCATAAACTTCACAGTTGTGGATTGATAAAAACAGACAACTCTAGTTCCTCATCTGTTCCTGGTTTCTTTCTTGAAATGCCATTCATGACGGTCCCTTATATCACTATAGGGCTGCTATCATCCTTCATCCATATGCCACTGCAAATAGCAACCAACAGTGTCCTTAGTGCCAGCACTCCCAGGCATGCCCCTTCTCAAGCAGTAGGGTCAAGGCACTTCCTTCCTGAGCTATGGTATCTGCCTCTAAATCATGCTTCCTCTTTGCCTGCTGCAGGCTCTTGTCTCTGCCCTTCACTGTTTCTGGCTCTTGCCACAGTTTGAAGAAAACTCTTCCAAATATCTGAAGCTCAATTCTGTTGCCATTCTAAGCTGTCTAAATGTCACCACAATCTTCCTTCCTTTGCACTTTCTTATTGGGCACTAAGTGAGTTCTTGCTTAGTAAGTCTTTTTTTTCTCTCTGCCTTGACCTGTCAGCATTCCAGCTTCCTTATTTTGTGATGTTCATTTTCTCATTGCTCCTTTTCTTCCTTTTTTGTCTGTGAACTCCATTAACTGCTTCTGCATGTGACCATTAATGTGCCCCTTTCTTCTCATGTATAAGAGAGAACAAAAGCTTTGGGAATGGGACATATCTGTGTTCCGATCCTGTCTTATACTACCTGTCTTGTTTGTCTCAGCTTAAAATGGGGATAATATCTACCTCTCAGTTTTGTTGGCGTTAAGTTCACAGAAATAAAGTATTCACTTTCTTTTTTCTCCTTGAGAGTGTCCTTTATTTTACTCATCTGGCCAGTTAATATTTATAAAGCAGCTACTCTGCAGTTAAAAAGGCACATAAAGCTGCAGAAGTAAATGAACAAGAAGTACCCCCAAAGTTATAGAGTTTAGATTCATTTTGGTAAGACATGTCAATACACACACACACACACACACACACACACACACACCACACACACAGTTATGCCACCATGTAGGATGGTGGGGAGTGGAGGGTTGTTCTTCCTAGAAGCAATCAGAGAAGGCTTTACAGAGGAGGGATTATTTCAGCTGGAAATTTTAAAAGAATAGCTCTGCAGATGGATCTTTAAGTTCTTAATCTAAAAGAAGATCAAAAATATAAATGATAAATCTGGGAAATAATAAGTAGAAGACCATCTATAGCAGAATGGAGGAAAAAATATAGTATAAATGGTGAATTGCATGGATACTAATAGTTAATTGGCATCAGTTGACCCTGGCAAACACATTTATCTGGACAATGTCTCAATTTGTATATCTGTCAGTTAAGGATGATATATTAAATGAGTGCTTATACAAACAAAGTGCTGAAAACAGTGAAAGGCACTTCACAGTCATCAAATATATTAATATTTTTTATGTGCTTTCATTATGAAATGGGGAGCATATGACCAGACAGGAGCCTAGGTAATTTCTTAGCATTAAGCCCATTGGTTTGTGGTGTCTTGCATTTAGGAGGCACAAGTCCTCATCCTGGTGTTGGTACAAACTTGCCGTGTGACACTAGGAAGTTATAACTCAGTCTTGACATAATATAACTTGTTTTTTGGCTTTAAACACTTCCTCAGAATTGGAGTGAACCCAGCCTCCCTTACAAGAAATAGATAAACATTCTAGAATGTTACAACATAAGGATTGGAGAAGCTGTTGTAAAGTGATCATCTTGTTACTGCAAAATTGTTAAGTTGCATAACAGAGTTAAGCAATTTCTTCTTCTATTTTTTGTTTTATTTTTCCATAAGTTATCGGGGTACAGGTGGTATTAGGTTACATGAGTAAGTTCTTTAGTGGTGATTTGTGAGATTTTGGTGCACCCATCACCCAAGCAGTATATACTCTACTGTGTTTGTAGTATTTTATCCCTCTCCCCTCCTCCCACTCTTCCCCCCAAGTCCACAAAGTCCATTGTATCATTCTTATGCCTTTGCATCCTCACAGCTTAGCTCTCACATATCAGTGAGAACATACGATGTTTGGTTTTCCATTCCTGAGTTACTTCACTTAGAATAATAGAAGGGCTTTTTCCAATGTTATCTTCTATAATTTTTATAGTTTCAGGTCTTAGGTTTAAGTCTTTAATCCATCTTGAGTTTATTTTGTATAAGGTAAGAGATGAGGATCCAGTTTCATTCTCCTGCCTGTGGCCAGTCAATTATCCCAGCATCATTTGTTGAAAAGGGGTGTCCTTTCCCCACTTTATATTTTTGTTTGTTTTGTAGAAGATCAGTTGGCTGTAAGTATTTGGGTTTATTTCTGGGTTCTCTATTGTATTGCATTGGTCTATGTGCCTATTTTTATTCCAGTACCATGCTGTTTTGGTGACTATGGCCTTATGGTATAGTTTGAAATCAGGTAGTGTGATACTGTCAGATTTCTTCTTTTTGCTTAGTCTTGCTTTGGCTGTGCAGGCTTCTTTTTGGTTCCATATGAATTTTAGAATTGCTTTTTCTAATTCTGCAAAGAATAATGGTGGTATTTTGATGGAGATTGTTTTGAATTTGTAGATTGCTTTTGGCAGTATAATCATTTTCACAATATTCATTTTACCCATCCATGAGCATAGGATGTGTTTCCATTTGTTTGTGTCATCTATGATTTCTTTCAGCAGTGTTTTGCAGTTTTCCCTGTAGAGGTCTTTTGACTCCTTAGTTAGGTATATTCCAAAATATTTTATTTTATTTTTTTGCAGCTATTGTAAAACGGGTTGAGTTCTTGATCTGATCCTCTGCTTGGTCGCTGTTGGTGTATAGAAGAGTGACTGATTTGTGTAGATTAATCTTGTATCCGGAAACTTTGCTGAATTCTTTTAGCAGTTCTAGGAGCTTTCTGGAGGAGTCCTTAGGGTTTTCAAGGCAAATGATCATATAGTCAGCAAACAGTGATTGTTCGACTTCCTCTTTACCGATTTGGACCCCCTTTTTTTATTTCTCTTGTCTGATTGCTCTGGCTAGGGCTTCCAGTGCTATGATGAAGACCAGTGGTGAGAGTGGGCATCCTTATCTTTTCCGGTTCTCAGAGGGAATGCTTTCAACTTTTCCTCATTCAGTATTACGTTGGCCATGTGTTTACCATAGATGGCTTTTATTACATTAAGGTATGTCCCTTGTATGCCAATTTTGCTGAGAGTTTTAATCATAAAAGTATGCCAGATTTTGTCTGATGCTTTTTGCTGCATCTATTGAGATTATCATGTGATTTTTATTTTTAATTCTGTTTATGTGGTGTATCACATTTATTGACTTTGTATGTTAAGCAATCCCTGCATCCCTGGTATGAAACCCACTTGGTCATGGTGGATTATCTTTTTGATATGTTGTTAGATTTGGTTAGCTAGTATTTTTTTAAGGATTTTAGCATCTATGTTCATCAGGGATACTGGTCTGTAGCTTTATTTTTTGGTTGTGTCCTTCCCTGGTTTTGGTATTAGGGTAATGCTGGCTACATACATAGAATTAGTCAGGGATGGTTCCTTCTTGGTCTGTCTTGTGGAATAGTGTCACAAGGATTGGTACCAACTCTTCTTCGAATATCTGGTAGAATTCTGCTGTGAATCCATAGGTCTTGGACTTCTTCTGTTGATAATTTTTTAATTATCATTTTAAATTGCTGCTCATTATTTGTCTGTTCAGGGTATCTAATTCTTCCTGATTTAAGCTAGGTGGGTTGTATCTTCCAGGAATTTATTCATCTCCTCTAGGTTTTCTAGTTTATATGTGAAAAGGTGTTCATAGTAGCCTTGAATGATCTTTTGTATTTCAGTGGTGTTAATTGTAATATATCCTGTTTCATTTCTTTGTGAGGTTATTTGGATTTTCTCTCTTTTTTTTCTTGGTTAATCTTGCTAGTGTTCTATCAATTTTAATTACCTTTTCAAAGAATCAGCTTTTTGTTTCATTTATCTTTTGTATTTTCTTTGTTTCAGTTTCATTTAGTTCTGCTCTGATCTAGATTATTTTGCTTCTTCTGCTGCGTTTGGATTTAATTTGTTCTTGTTTCTCTAGTTCCATGAAATGTGACCTTAGATTGTCTGTTTGTGCTCTTTCAGACTTTTGATGTAGGCATTTAGAGCTATTAACTTTCCTCTTAGCACTGCCTTTGCTGTGTCCCAGAGGTTTTGATAAGTTGTGTCATTGTTGTCATTCAATTGGAAGAATTTTTAAATTTCCATCTTGATTTTGTTTTTGACCCAGTGCTCATTCAGGAGCAGATCATTTAATTTCCTTGTATTTGCATGGTTTTGAAGGCTTGGAGTTCATTTCTAGTTTTATCCCACTGTGGTCTGAGAGAGTGCTTGATATAATTTCAATTTTCTTAATTTTTTTGAGTCTCATTTTATGGCCTATCATATGGTCTATCTTGGAGAAAGTTCCATGCACTGTTGAATAGAGTGTGTATTCTGTGGTTGTTGGATGAAATGCTCTGTATATACCTGTTAAGTCCATTTGCTGCAAGGTATAGTTTAAATCCATTGTTTCTTTGTTGATTTTCTCTCTTAATTACCTGTTTAGTGCTGTCAGCAGCGTATTGAAGTCCCCCACTATTATTGTGTTGCTGTCTATCTAACTTCTTAGGTCTATTAGTAATTGTATTATAAATTTGGGAGCTCCAATATTTGGTGTATATATTTTTAGAATTGTGATATTTTTCTGTTGGACAAGGCCTTTTACCATCCATTATATAATGTTCCTCTTTGTCTCCTCTTTTAACTGCTATTGCTTTAAAGTTTGCTTGTCTGATATAAGAATAGCTACCTCTGCTCACTTTTTGGGACCGTTTGCATGAAATGCCTTTTTCTACCCCTTTACTTTAAGTTTATGTGAGTCCTTATGTGTTAGGTGAGTCTCCTGAAGGCAGCAGATAGTTGGGTGGTGAGTTCTTATCCATTCTGAAGTTCTGTATCTTTCAACTGGAACATTTAGGCCATTTATATTTAATGTTAGTATTGAAATATGAGGTACCATTGCATTCATCATGCTCTTTTTTGCCAGGGTATTTTGGTTTTTTTTTTGTTATTTGCTTTTGCTTTTTAGCTTATATTTTTGTTTTATGGGTCCTGTGTGATTTATGCTTTAAGGAAATTCTGTTTTGATGTGTTTCCAGAATTCATTTCAAGATTTAGAGCTCCTTTTAGCAGTTCTTGTAGTGCTGGCTTGGTAATGGCAAATTCTCTCAGCATTTGTTTGTCTGAAAATTACCATATCTTTCCTTCATACATGATACTTAGTTTCACTGGATACAAAATTCCTTTTTTTTTTTTTTTTTTTTTTTGAAACGGAGTCTTGCTCTATCACCAGGCTGGAGTGCAGTGGTGCAATCTTGGCTCACTGCAACCTCTGCCTCCTGGGTTCAAGTGATTCTTCCACCTCAACCTCCCGAGTAGCTGGGACCACAGGCACATGCCACCATGCCCAGCTATTTTTTGTATTTTTAGTAGAGACAGGGTTTCACCACGTTGGCCAGGATGGTCTCAGTCTCTTGACCTAGTGATCCACCCGCCTCGGCCTCCCAAAGTGCTGGGATTACAGGCGTGAGCCACTGCGCCCGGCCTGGATACAAAATTCTTGACTGATAATTGTTTAGTTTGAGGAAGCTGAAGATAGGGCCTCAATTCCTTCTGGTTTGTAGGGTTTCTGCTGAGAAATCTGCTGTTAATCTGATAGGTTTTCTTTTATAGGTTACTTGGTGCTTCTGTTTCATAGCTCTTAAGATTCTTTCCTTCATCTTAACTTTGGATAACCTGATGACATGTGCCTAGGAAAAGATCTTTTGCAATGAATTGCCAGGTGTTCTTTGCACTTCTTATATTTGGATGTCTGGGTCTCTAGTTGGCTGGGGAAGTTTTTCTCAATTAGTCCCCCAAATATATTTTCTAGCTTTCAGAATTCTCTTCTTCAGGAACACCAATTATTCTTATGTTTGATCATTTAACATAATCCCAGACTTCTTGGAAGCTTTGTTCATATTTTCTTATTCTGTTTTTCTTTGTCTTTGTCGGATTGGGTTAATTCAAAGACCTTATCCTCTAGCTCTGAATTGATTTCTTTTACTTGTTCAATTCTATTGCTCAGACTTTTCAGAGCATTTTGCATTTCTAAAAGTGTATCCAAAGTTTCCTGAATTTTTATCGTTTTATTTTTTTCAAGCTATATATTTCATTGAACATTTCTTTTGTTTTTTTAGTATATTTTATTGCACTTTAGGTTCTCGGGTACATGTGCAGAACATGCAGGATTGTTGCATAGCTACTTACATGGCAATGTGGTTTGCTGCCTCCATCCCTGTCACCTATATCTGGCATTTCTTCCCATGTTATCACTCTCCAACTCCCTACCCCCCACTGTCCCTCCCTTAGTCCCCTCCAACAGACCCTAGTGTGTGATACTCCCCCCTGTGTCCATGCGTTCTCATTGTTCAACACCCGCCTATGTGTGAGAACATGTGATGTTTGATTTTCTGTTCTTGTGTCAGGTTGCTGAGAATGATATTTCTACCTTCACTTCTTGTATGATTTTTTTGGATTTCCTTGCATTGGGCTTCATCTTTCTCTGGGTCTCACCTGGATTAGCTTGATAACTAACCTCCTGAATTCTTTCTCAGGTAAATCAGGGATTTCTTTTTGGTTTGGATCCATTGCTGGTGAACTAGTGTGATTTTTTGAGGGTGTTGAAGAGCCTTGTTTTGTCATATTACCAGGGTTGGTTTTCTGGTTCCTTCTCATTTGGGTAGTTATGTCAGAGGGAAGGTCTAAGGCTGAAGGCTATTGTTCAGATTATTTTGCCCCACAGGGTATTCCCTTGATTTAGTACTCTTTCCTTTTCCTATGGGAGTGGCTCCCTGTGAGTTGAACTGCAGTGACTGTTGTCTCTCTTCTGGGTCTAGCCACCCAGTGAGTCTACCCGGCTCCAGGCTGGTATTGGTGGTTGTCCGCACAGTCTTGTGATATGAACCATTTATGGGTCTCTCAGCTGTGGAACCAGAACCAGTTCTGGTGGGGGTGGCAGAGAGTGCAGTGGACTCTGTAAGGGTCCTTAGCTTGGTGGTTTAATGCTCTATTTTTGTGCTGGTTGGCCTCCAGCCCGGAGGTGGCACTTTCCAGAAAATATCAGCTGTAGTAGTGTGGAGAGGGACTGATGGTGGTGAGGGCCCTAGAACTCCCAAGATCATATGCCCTTTGTCTTCTGCTATCAGGGTGGATAGGGAAGGACCATCAGGTGGGGGCAGGTCTAGGTATGTATGAGCTCAGACTCTCCTTGGGCGGGTCTTGTTGAGGCTGCTGTAGGGGATGGGGGTGAGAATCCTGGGTCACTGGAGGTGTGTACCTAGGAGGATTATGGCTGCCTCTCCTGAGTCATGCAGATTGTCTGGGAAATGGGGGAAAGCTGGCAGTCACAGGCCTCACCCAACTCCTGTGCACACTGAAGGACAAGCCTCACTCCCACAGTGCTGACCTCCAAAGCCCTTGGTTTGTTTCCAGGTGGAGGGTGAGACGGGCTTGAAGGCTTGCCTGAGGCTATCCACCTCCCAGCTGCCAAAGAAAAGGGCTTTAGTTCTTACCTCACCTGTGAAGTCTGCCCCCCCCGGATTTGCACCCACCCCCCAAGTTCTGGCCATTTGAATGGGAGGCTTGTCATCTGATTCAAATTGTTATGAAGTTTAGCTAGAAAATTCCTTCTCCATGTGGAGTTTTAACCCCTGCTCCTCTGGCCACCCTTCCAGTGGATCTCTGTGGTGCCCGGCAGGAATGGGCTGCTTGAGGACCCAGCAAGCTCCCAGGGCCTTTCTGTTGCTTCCTCTAACCCTGAATTTTGCTTGGCTCCCTAACTTGACTCAGCTCCAGGTAAAGTCAGAAACTTCTCCAGTGAGGGTGTGTGTTTGGGAGAGGAGAGTCTTCCTTTCCCACTTCCACAGTTGAGGCACTGACAGTATTTTGGATGTGTTGTGGGTCCTGCAGGAGCAGTCCACTTCCTTCAGAGGGTTTGTGGGTCCTCTTGGGACTGTTGGTTTGTTTTTACAGTTAATCTGGAGCTAAAATTCACAATTCAAGCCTCTGGATGCTGCTCTGTCTGGAGCTGCAATCTAATCCTGCCTTCTATCTGCCATGATCCCCCTCCATCCACTTTTTTTCTCCTATTTTTATGACAAAGAGTGAAAGACTCATGATATGGCAGTTTTGCTTCCCTGGAGTAGACATTCTAGTTGGATAGAATACATCACCTAGAAATTAGCAGCTATAGAAACAGAAATTAGATTATTCCTTGAATGCAAAGGGTTATACCCCACGGTGAAAAGGTGCAAAGAGAAGATACAACTGCCTCCTGCCCGCAAGGAGATGCCAAGTATCGGGCGATCAGTAGAGACATAAGGTGAAGCACCAGAAAGTGAAACCTTAGAAATAATTATTTATGATGGGGCACACTGGTGCTATAGGCTCAGCCTGGCCTTCCATGTTCTCTTAGCTAGCCTCCTGTTCTGCCTGTTGTCACAAGGACAGTGAGAGGCATGGCCTAGATTTGAGCCAGATCTTCCTGTTCCCACTGCACCATGCTGACTTTGTATGAAGGAGCCACCAGGCTAGCAGTGGTGATGGTGGTAGTACCAGCAGTGAAATTTTGTTGGTAATGCTACCTCTACCAATAATAATAGAAAAGGGGAGAGACGGAGGAAAATGAGTGGGGGAATCAAGTAGGAATCAACTGGAGCAGTTCTACCTGATTCTGTTTATGTTTTTGGTTTCTTGTAGTGGGTTTAGCTTTTGTGATCTTAATTTTTGTTTTTGTTTTGTTTGTTTTTGACATTTCCAAAACTTCTGTTTAGCATTCTATCCACTATAGGGATTCTTTCTACTACCATAAAACAATAGCAATAAAGATCATAGTAATGAAAAAATAAAACAGTCTTAAGTCCACTTATACTAAGTGAAACAGTCTTTGAGCAGTTTCCATGTACCAGGCTCTGTGCTAGGTGTTTTACATGTATGATCCCGTTTAATATTCCCAACCACCCTGTGAGGCAGGTGTCTTCATAATCTCCATTTGGCAGAAGAGGAAATTGAGGCTAAGGGACATTGAACTGATCCATCCAAATAACTTAGCCAGTAAATTACAGATAGTAAGATGGAAGACTAGAGCCCATATGTGCCTAATTCCAAAAGCTGAGCTCTTAAATCCTTCCCTGAAATATCTCCTAAGCATGATTGTTCAAATTATGCTGAAAATCCAGTGACAGGGCTCATTATTTCCTCAAATGTCTCATTTATTGTTTGGCAGCTTTGTTGACAGATATAAACATGGAGATACATAAACTGAGCCCACGTCAGTCCCTCTATACATGAGAGTTGCCCCATTATTTTCACCTGTGATATGGAATAAGAGCCAAGAGTTGTAGCTTTACACGCATTTAGATGTGAAATAAAGGCTTTTTCATTTGGATATGAAATAAAAGCTTGTTGTTGGAGCTGGATCCTGCCTTTTGCTCACCAGGAGATTCTGACTGCCTTGGAGCAGAAAGCCTTTGTTTTGAGGTAGCAACACCAATATTCTGTCTAGGAGAAGCCTCCTGCAAGGTTTTCTCATTTTCTTTGCTTTTTTAGACCCTCAGTAAGGTGCTACTTGAGCTCTCTGGGAGATAGGGAACGCAAAATGAATGCACACGGATATCCCCCTCCTCTGTAGGTTTCATTGGAAATGTTTTCAACGGTTCACTAGTGTCTCCCAGTACACTGGGGTACTGGAATACAACGTGTTTTTACGAAATGGGTGATGGATGCCATTTACTCAGCATAGTGCTTGACACATGCTGCATGGTCTCAATATGTGGTCATCTTCAGTAACTAGCTGATAAACAAGGGTTAAAGAAGGCAACAGAATGAAGTTCTCATAGGCATATAAACTAGAAAGGCAGCTGAGAATCCCTGTACTGCCATAGCCTGGATGGTAGAACAGGCATAATCCAGAGCACTGCCTATTCATTTAAAGACATTGACTGAGCTCATGCTATCCGCCAGCCCCTGAAGAGGAATGCCACAAAAATCCAAATAAAGTATGACCTCCATGCTCAGGAGGGTCAAGTCTAACTGCGCTGACAGGGAAGAGCAGTATCCTGGGTACATTTCTTAAAGTGTATGCAAAGTATGTTGGATCATCTGGCAGCCAACTGACAATAGTAGTTTTCATTTCTGAAGAGCTTCATCCATGCACTGCACTCTTCAAAGTGCTTAAGTGAATTAATTAATTTACTCCACTCTACAGATAGGAAACTAAGGCACAGAGCAGCTAGGAACCCCACCCTAGAGCATTACGAATCTAGACATCACAGAAGAAGGATTTGAACTCATCTGGAGACAGATTTGAGCTTTTCCCATACTTTTATCTACTTCTAAGAAATAGAATATGATAAAACACAATTGGGAGACCAGGCATGTTGGCTCACACCTGTAATCCCATCACTTTGGGAGGCTGAGGAATTCAAGACCAGCCTGGCTAAATAGTGAAACCCTATCTCTACTAAAAATACAAAGAACAACTGGGTGTTGTGGTGCAAAGGTGACTGAGGCATGAGAATCGCTTGAATCTGGGAGGCAAAGTTTGCAGTGAACCGAGATTGTGCCACTGCACTGCAGCCTGGGTGACAGAACAAGACTTTGTCTCAAAAAAAAAAAAAAAAAAAAAAAAATCTTCACCTCAACCCCATCCATTAGCAATATTGCCCTCCTTTTTTAAAATAAAAATGTTAAAATATTAAAATTGGGGAAATACATATATTAATATATATATATATATATATATACTGTGTGCCTACCATGACCCTGTTCATGGAACAAAAACAATAGGGAAAAAAAAGCACGATTCTTAATCTCTAGGTAGGAGTTGATGATTTAGGTGACAGAGGGACAGACATGTAAACATGTGGTTATATTGTAGAGTGACATACATGAAGTAAAGATTAGTGATTTGAGGTTTGGTGACAGACAGACCTAAATTGCTGATCTACCACATAGAAGCTGTGTGACCTGGGGCAGGTTACGCTGCTTAACCCTTCTGTTCCTACGTTTCATCATCTGGTCTGGTACATCAAGGATACTGCAGACATTTGACTCAGAGAATTATAATGGGATAAAATAAATTAATATGATGAATAGAAATTAATTGGCACACCATCATGTAGTAAGCAGTCAATTTGTGATGCCTATTATTTCAGTTGTTTTTAGTAATAAAAATACGAGTGGGATAAAGAAGAGAAGAAACCAGAAGGGCAGCAGGAGGCCAGATCCAGAAAGGCCTGGAATGTCTCTTAAGATATTGAGAAATACTGAAGTCTTTTATTCTAGGGAGGGAAAAGATCAGAAATGAGTGAGGTGTAACTCTGTTACTCAGGGGATGGTGTGGTGGGTGGATTGAAGGGGAAAAGACCGGACCTTAGGAACCCATCGTTAGAACATGGAGACTTTACCTTCAATTGCTTTGATGAATGTCAAAGAGATTCCTGATCTTGTTACAAAAGGAACTCAAAAATCAGGAGACATAGATACTATTGCCCTTTTTAGCTCTGTCCACAAAGCATGGAGTGGGGCTTTCAGGGCCAGAAACACAATCTGTTCTTTTTGAGAATTGGTAGCAACTGTGATGTCTCCTGTGGCCTGACCCAACAACTTGGGCTCCACTCATTTATCTCAACAGCTCAAGCACTAGATATATATAGAACTGTGGTGACAACAGGCAGAAGGTAATTTAATTTGAGCAAAAGCCCCAAGTGGAAGAGACAGGAGGTCCTTCTGAATGGAAATGCCTAACATGCATTTGGTTTTCTTTTTTTTTTTTAATTTTTGCATCCCTTAGCAAAGGCTCAGTCTCGTCACATATCAGGTTGTATTTGACCAAACACCAGAGGGAAAAGAGAAACAATCTAGGCCAGTGGTTATGAAAGGAAAAATGAACGTCTTCTGAAAAAAAGAGAAAAAAAAAATACATGCGTCTTAGTCCCTAGGAGGATTTGAAAGAGGAGAATAAGATTATCGGTAATTCTCATGCTATCATTCACTTCCTATGAGCTGACAAGTCATTCTCTCCTACATCCTCTAAACTCGCCAAGAATATATTAGCCAGAGAACGAGGGGACAGGCTCACTTAGATTATAATAAGTGTGTGTGTGTGTGTGTGTGTGTGTGTGTGTGTGTGTGTGTTTCTCTCCTTCTATTTTTTATCTAGATATTCTCTTTGATTCCTCCGCAAATCACTACTCTGTCACCATTTTCCTTTTTCCAAAAAATCTGGGGTTTAATTACATGTCTTATTGTTCCTGATATATACAGACAAGCCAACCTGAGTGCAAATCCTGATTTTTACCACTTCTTGCATGAGTAGGCTTAAGCCTCATATAACCATTGTTATCCTCAGTTTGTTAACATGCCAAATGGGGGATAAAGATGCTTGCCTTCTGAGATTAGCATGGGGAGGTAGTTAGACAGTGGAGGCAGACCATCAGCACATAGTAGGGGCTTTATAAATGCTATATCCCCCACTCTGTGACTGCATGGTCCCAGCTGCCCTTGTGGCCTTCGAATCCTCCCACCATACTGTGCCCATTGGCTTCTCCCTGTGTATATAGACCATGCAAGGGAGGTTTCTTGCCTCCCGTATTCTCCCCTTTAATCCATCCACCACACCATCCATGAGTGACAGATGTAAAACTCATTTCTGATGTCATCCCTTGCTAGAATAAGGAGCTCCAACATTTCCCAACACCTAATTTTTTATCTCCTTAAACCCTTTCTACCTTCAAAGTGTAGTTAAAACTCATTTCTACTGGAAGCCTTCTCTTACCAGAGTATCAACCAGTGTTTGCTAGCACACTAAACTCCAGTAGGATTTCAGCCCTATAAGGGCCCCTTGGATATTTCCTAAGCACTCACAGGATGCCAGGTTGTGTGCTGGCATATACCTTCCATAAACCCTGCTTGACCCTGAGCAGAGTGGTGGATGGCTATTACAGGGCACAAACAGGTTTGGAGTTAGCCTAAGTCTGAGATTTCAGGGGAACCAGACCTAATCAACACTGAATGAACTCCTTAGGAGGCAGTGACTTCCCAAACTGACCTGCCTTGATGCTCAGGGGTCCCCAGTTCTGGGGCAAGGAGCTAGTTCAAGAGAAACATCCAGGGGTTGGACTAGGCCTGCAACTACATAAGTAATAATTTTAGCTTTGGTTGACAGATTTAGAACTGAGATGTAGTTAAGTGTTCACCAAACCTAACTAATAATCAAAATATCCTGGTGAGGGGTGCTTTAAGAGAGAAGTTCATGGATCCCAACCTTGAAGGACTTAATGAAACTCTTCTAAGTTATGAAGAGGAAGTACATATTTTTTGAAATTTACGTGGATGATTTGATCATTAAGCAGATTTGAGAAACACCAATAAAGCCCATTCACCTTATTCCACTGTGAGAGGAGGGAAATGGAGATCTCCACAATATATTTTCTGTCATTTCCAAGGATCCCTATATGTTACTGCCAATATTTCAGCATTTGAGGAATTCATTGCATTTGTTACCCTAGAATAATCAGAAAAGAGGGCAGTGTTTCCTCTCTTAATCATCTGTATTCTTTCGTGCACATACACTGTAGCAATTTCTCAGGTCCAGTTTCTGGATAGGTATAGTTATGGAAGCCAGCATGTAGTGAGGAATCTGTGTCTCAGGCACTGTGCCGTTTGCCTGACCTGCACTGCTTCACCAAGTCCTATGGGCTTCCTCTGAGAGGCACTGTTTTACAGATAAAATTGCAACAAAGAAATTAACTAATTGGCATAAGATTCCATGGCTAGTAAGTGGCAAAGCCAGAATTTAAACTCCAGTGGATTTATCCCAAAGGCTGTTCTCATACATGCTTTATTATGCTTCTGAATTTTAGCACATGTGTCTGAATATCTGTTGTCCAGTTCAAAGTTTTCACATTTAGCTTCACAGATCATACATAGCCACTTCCTCACACCATACTTTTTCCCTAAGACATTTAAAGTCTTCTTTCAAATAAATTATTTTTCTTGTTTTAAGAAAATAATCTTGTTTCTACAAGTATAGTTTCGTGTGTGTTTTGAGGGGATAGTAAATTTATTTAAAAACATGCTTTTTGAACTCTTTTATTATATGACTAGGATCACACATCCTCCCACCCAGACAGAATATATAGACTGAAATGCTGGTAAATATTTAACAACCAGCTCTATAGAGGTGAGATGGGGCAATAGACAGCCTTGATTCTGTTTGCAAAATTCTATGGTGTAAATACTCCCACCATAGCTAATTTCAAGATACCAAAATGATGTCAATATATGTGGGATTGGGAAAAGATGCTTACCGTCAGCTCTCAGTAGAGAAATTATAGCATCTTTTCCTCTATTTTTAAAATCTCTATTCTTGCTCACACATAAATCACATCAATTTTCTGGGTCCAATTTCTGTCTAAATGTAATCATTAAAACCAACATTTATGGAGTGATCTCTGTGTTTCTAGCACTGTGCAAATCTCTTGATATGGTGTTACAATACCATTTGTTGTATTTTAAACATCCGAGAGCATACTAAATAGAATTTCCAAACATGTTGCTCTTTAGTGACCTTGTATAGCCCACCAATCTTGATGAAGACAGATTGAAATATAGGTAGAGTGACTCTGGACACAGGCACAGCTCAATCCTTGACCTTGCTCTAGCACTGTGAGGTGTGACCTTGGTTAAAGCACTTAATCTCTCCTGGATCAGGAACATATGTCTAAACATGCTGACAACATAGAACTGTTAGGACAATTAAATAATAGACCATATATAAAATACTGGGCACATTACAGATGATCAATAAGTGTTAGCTATCAACCCCTGCTTGCTTCATGAATCATTTATATTTTCTCATCCCGCATTGCCTTCTTTCTTATGCTCAAGTTATCTGCACTTGCTCTTTACTCAGAACTTACATTCTTTGTTTCTTAGTTGTGTTGTATGCCCCCCTACAATAACTTGTAATTTCTCTGTGTTTGTGTGATTCTATTGTCATCCTTCAAGGCTTCCTTTCTAAGCCTCTAGGCTTTTCTCCTTTGTGTTACTGCTGTTTTTCTTAGACTATAACTTTCTCAGTTATGCATTTTCCTTCTTCTGGGATGTGTGCTCTATCACCAGTGGGACTCTCAATCTCAACTCTTTGCTATTTCCTCCATTAATTTCTTAGAATACTCCTCCTCATTTCTCCTCTGTGGATTTGAGACAAAGCCGTCTTTACTGATGTGTGTTCTGTTTGCTTCTCTACACAAGAGCAGCCTTCGCCGTCCTCTTTATTTCTTGTATCTTGTACATTCCTGCCTTCTGCCTACCCTCTCCTGCAACTCCCAAGTTCTCCCACTGCCTCAACCTAAAATATTCTGCCTATTTCTTTTTTTTTGCTATTTCTTCCCAAAGGACTTCCATATCCTTCTTCAGTCAGCCTATTATTTTTCTTTCTCTTTCATATTTTACTGAAACTGCTCCAGCTGAGTATATTTTCCCTTTCATGATGCAAAAGACTCAGAGGCAATTTGTATTGATATCTCTATTCACACCATAAGGGTAACAGTTATTTTTGAGGCTGTGTAGCTCAGCTCTTGTCACTAGGGTGGAAAAACAAAACAAAACAAACACTTCTGCCTCCACATTGAAATCTCTTTAATGAGTGCCTGCACAGAATGACAGGGTGGGGCAGTGGAAAATACACAGACCTGGACCTAGTTTCGGATTCAACTGTCACAGCCACGTGATCCTTGAGCAAGGGAATTCACCTGCTTCAACCTCAGTTTTCTCATCAATAAAATGGGGTAGCAGCACAGTATAGGGGCTTTGGAAACAGACAGATCAGTGTCCAATTACTGGCTCATTTTACTAGCTATGCTATAGTATCAATTGTAGGTCACCCACTTCCTGTCACTGACAAGAGCTTCTTCATCCATGTAATAGACAGGTAAATCTCAGTACTGAAGGGAGGATTCAGTAAGATTGTGTGTGTAAAATAACCCATGGCCTAGCCCTTCATAAGCAATCAGGACTGGAATTTCTTATTATTGGGATACTTTTAGCTTTCTTAGAAGTGACATGGCCTCTTACGCATGTCTGACTTTGCTCATGCTGCTCTCTACACCCAGAATGTCCTTTCACTTCCTTCTAAAGTGCCTTCCACGTCTCTTTTTTGGGAACTTTTGCAAAATCTTCTCCAATCACCCTATTTTGCTAAATAGAATCAATCACTCCCCACTGCCTGTTCTCAGAGGTCTCTGTCCATGTTCTGTTTCTAGGTCTAATCACCTGATTTTGTAGCTGTCAGTTTATGCACAGGTGTGCTTCCTACACACCAGTCTGAACTGTGAGCTTCTAGAGAGCTAAACTATGCCTTCTTTTCTCAATCTCTCAGCACCAGACTCAACCCCTAACAAACAGTGAGTGCTCAATATATATTTGCTACTAAATGGAAGAATCAATGAGGACAAATGGGAGGTGATCACTATTAGATTGTGATGAGTGAATGAATGAGGAAAAATCCCAGTTTCTATAATTAGACCATATGACAGGGACATATGCACAGGTCATCCAGGGAACCCCAGTGTGTAGGACCGGGTCAGAATTTGCTTAACAACCAATTTTGTTTGTTTCTTCCTACTTGTCTCCTAGTACAAAATAGATAGGCTTGTTTTTTTCTTTTTCTTTAATCCCCAGAGTTGAATGGTTCCAGCATAAAAGATAAGAACAATATAGGGCAGGAAGACTAGCAAGTCTGTAGAGCAATCTATTTATTTGGCTCCCTTAAGCAGTAATTCCCAGACAATCTGAAGCTTTCACACCTTATCATCTTTCATTTTTTTCCCTCATATTTGTACTTATTTTCTCATACTTATTCTTATGAAAATGGCACAGAGAAACAATAAAGTATAATGTTGTTTCCGTTTCAAGTGAACTAAAATTACAATGCCTTTCTACTCCCCCTTTTCTTTGCTGATATTTTTGTAGGCAAGACCAATGTCTATCTTACTACAATGTATCAGACTTTTACCTGTTTCTGGAAACATGATTTAATCTATGAAACAAAACAGTTCAACTATTCACTCAATAAGCATTTATTGAATGCAAAGTATGTTCTAGCTACCACATGACATATTGAGAATAACAAAAAGTGATGACTTGAAAGACAGTCCTGAAAGGGCAGTCGGGGGATTGGAATTTCAGTCTGTAACACCACCTGGTATTAGCTCTGTAACTTGGGGCATGTCATGTGGACTCCCTGAGTCTCAGTTTGCGCATCTCAGAAATAGGCGTGAAAAAGTTGCCTTCTCTCTATCTCACAGGGTTATTGTAAAGCTCAAATGAAATAGTGTACTCAAGAGCTTTGAAAACTGAAAAGTGTGGTGGAATTGCACAGAATGACGTTAAGAGTTTGGGGGTTTTATTTTTTACGTTGGATATCATGAGACTCATTTTGAGGAAATTGGTGTACATCAAGCGTGAGACTAGAAAATGAAAGCTGGTAAAATGAGTCCTGAGATGATTCCCTGAGCTCCATCTCTGGTGCAGATTAATCAGTTTGTCTCTGCTGTCTGAGACTTGCTTTCCTTATCTTATGAAATGAGGTAGCCAGGGGAAGCTAAGCTCCAAAGACCCTTCTAGCTCGACAGTGTTCTTCTGTGGTTCTATAAAAAGGAATTCTGCTCACCTGAACTTTGTAGTAAGTTATGTTTAGAACTCTCCACACCTGGAAAGGAAAGAGAGCAGGACAAGATTCAGTTCGTTAGGCCTGGGAGCACAGTTGGTGGATGAAGGACTCTAGAATAGAGGAGTTCCAAGTCTAAGGGTAGAGAAGGCTGAGTTCCAGGGCCATCTTTCCCTAGGCACCGTTCCCTTTATGAATTCCTTGTGGTCCATTAAAAAAAACAAATGCACTATTTTAGGACTGTTTTGAAATAAAGATAAATACAATGCAAAATTAACTCTATATTTTACTTTTGTTATCAAAAATTTAAAACTTATCGTGGCCCTCTGAAAATATCATGGATTTTAGGCACTATGCCTACCATACCTAAAGGGTAAGTTGGCCTGTTAGATTCTCCTAAAAGCAATGGAACATTTTACTCAAAGATCATGTAGTCTGCCAGTCACTGAAGCTCTACTTTCTTCTAGAGCATGGTTTCTCAGCCTTGGCACTACTGACATATGTGCTGGATAATTATTTGCTGTACAGGGCTGTCTTGTCAATTGTAGGACGTTCAGGAGAATCCCTGGACTCTATTCACTAGATGCCGGTAGCATACTTGCCTCGGCTGTGACAACCAAAATGTCTCCAGACAATGCCAAGCATCCCCTGGGAAGCAAAATGATCCTCATTTGAGAACCATTATTCTAGAATATTTTTCTAGATTATGTTCCATTTTATGCTGAGCTTTCATCATCTTCTGGGGCAAGAGCTCCTTATAATACACTTGGTATATACTGAAGTCCTTACATAGACCTGTAGATGCTCCCTGATCTTGTTCTGGCTTGGTTTTCTGTATTCGCCCTGTCACCTCTGCAGCTCCAGCGTCTTTGCTGTGCCTAGGACTTGCCAGGTACACTACTGCTACCTAGGGCCTTTGAAATGGATCTTTCCATTTCATGGAATATGCTTCCCCCAGATAATCCAATAGTATAACTTAATTATCTTTTTCACTTCTTGGTTTTAATATTACCTTTATAATGAGGCCTACACACCCTTTTTAAGATTATAATCCTGTCCCCTGGCATTCTTCTTTTCCCTTCTCTGTCTCTCTTTTTCTCCACAGATTTTTTTTTTTTTATTGCATTTTAGGTTTGGGGGTACATGTGAAGAACATGGAAGATTGTTGCATAGGTACACACATGGCAGTGTGATTTGCTGCCTTCCTCCCCATCACCTATATCTGGCATTTCTCCCCATGCTATCCCTCCCCAACTCCCCACCCCCCACTATCCCTCCCCTTTTTTCCCCCTGACAGACCCCAGTGTGTGATACTCCCCCTCCCTGTGTCCATGTGTTCGCATTGTTCAACACCCGCCTATGAGTGAGAACATGCGGTGTTTGATTTTCTGTTCTTGTGTCAGTTTGCTGAGAATGATGGTTTTTAAATGGATTTTACCTATGAAAATGTTCCATAGCTTATCACCTTCAAACATACCATATGATTTACATTATGTAATTATTTATATAATAATCTATTTATTTGTATCTATCATTTACTGTTTTTCTCCCTCTGTTACAATATAAACTCTACAAGGACAGGGATCTTTGTTTTGTTTATTTTGTTCATGGATGTATCCACATAGTAGGTGTTCAATAAATATGAACTGGATTGAATTGAATTGAATTGAGGTAGCTCCCTCTGTCTTTGAATAGGCACACAGGAACTTATTTCTTCTTCTGATCCCAAACTTGCATCTCTGTGTCTCCCTTGTTATGAGACCATTCCTTTACAGTGGAGTTTTGTGTTTCTTCCTGACACCCTTTTACCCTCTGTGAACATATTTCTGTTTGTTTGTGCTCCCTCTGTTTCCCTTTTGTCCCTGGGCTCACAGTAACAGGAGAGGGGGAAACATGGGTGCCTGGTTTCAAAACAGCTGATTATTCATTTTCTATAGCTGTTCTATCTGTGAAAAGGAAGGATTCAAAAGAGAATTGAAAAAACCAAGACCTTGTCATCTTTACGGACACAAAGAATAACCGAGAGAACAGAGGAGCCCTTTTCAATCTTCTTGTAGGGAATTATTTACCGCTGGAGCTGCTGAATACAAAGGCCAAGCCACAGGGTTATTATGTCCTCCTCTCAAAGCCAGCTGGGGGAGAGGCAGCCAAGGAGTCTTTGCAACCGGGGCTGGCATGTGGGGGACACCAGGAGCCCATGTCTTGCCGAAGAGACAGCCCTTGCTGACCCAGTTTTAGCACACCATCGCCTGACACAGCACTGCAGTCCACAGCTTTAATAACTTGGTGACACACAAAGCGATTTTGATGCAAAGTGGAGCTGACAGAGTAGCGGAGGGGAAGGCTCTGCTTCTCACTGAGCTGCATGGGGAATCCACTCAAGGTGACTGCAACCTTCGCAGCCTAGTGACAGTTCGAGTCTGCTCTTGCAAACAAGGAAGGCTGATTTGTTTTCCAGGATGGCAGACATAGGAGTGGGAGACAGTGAGTGGAAGCTACTTGGAAGGACTGGTTGATACAGCCTGTCCCTTACGCCTTTGCAATATGTCCCTAACATCCCTGCTCTTCATCATCCCTCCTGCCCCTGCCTTAATTCAGGCCTCCTTCACCTGGACTATTGGAGCAGCTGCATAATATTTTCCAGGCTTGTGTCCTCCACTCCATCTTGCTTATAGCCAGTAGAGTGAACTTCCAAATGCATATCAATGATCATGTCACTTTCCACCTCAAATCCTTCCATGGTCCCCAATTCCTGCAGAAAAAAACAAAATAAAATAATGTAAAAGTTTTATTTCTGTGCTCGGTCTGTAAGCTACAGTTTTAACTTCTCCACTCAGTTCTGCATACTCCTCATCACTTCTGGCCACAGCCACCTCTGTACCCTGGAACTCCAGTTTTCTCTTTGCAAATGATTAAACACACATTATATTTTTTATTCCCTGATGTCCTGATGTATTTACTCATGCAACACCCACTTGAATGCTCATATGCTGGGGGACTCTCTTATCTCACATGACGGCCTTTTCTTATGTTGAACAGCCTTAAAGCTCTGCATATGTTTTCCTATGAAACAGAAACTCTGCTCCATACCTTTTATTTTCCCCCCTGCACCTACTCTCTGGAGTCCTGAAGAAAATGTTCTAACCTAGGACTCTCTTCTGAGAAGTGAATTTAGAAAAACACACCTTTTGAGTTTCTCATCTGCGCCAGAAGTTCCAGGGTCCTTTGACTATTTTTGATAGGGTAAGATTTCCCCCATCCCAGCCCTTCCATTTCCCCTTTCCACACCTACCTCATGTATTCAAGATTTTCCTTTGAAGCAGCAAAGGAAAGTTGAACAGTGTGCGTTTGAAGGTAATCATAACAATTAGCACCATTAATAATAACATTAGCAACTGTTTTTGCATGTAGAAATAGATGTTTTGACCTAGATTGTGTGATTTGAATTATTCGTACTAGAGTATGACATCCATGGCAATAAGGGTACACAAAGTAAAACAGCTCCTTGTCTGCCAGTGTTCCATAGTCTGGAGAGGGGTGGTTGTTCTGTAAGCAACAGTTACAACTTAGTGTAATTAGTCATGATGGATCTATTTGAGCATAAAAGAAGCATCCATAACCGAGTATGAGGAAACTTGAAGGAGGCCAGGAATTGAGAGAAGCACTGCAGAGAAATCATCGTCGACACGGAGACTTGGGGGATAATAAGAATCACTCAGGGGAAGGAAGTGGGCAAGGACATTGCAGGTGGCATGAACAGCAAGAGCAAAGGCACGGAGATAAGCCAGCACAGAGTATTCAGTGACCTTAAAGGTTTTTCCGATTCCTTTCCAGGGCAGTGTATATTAAGAGGCCGATCCTGTGTCCAGAGCACAGTTCAAATGGAGTTCCAGAGGGGAGAGATTACTGGGGCTTGAAATTGTCAGGACAATTTCCCCTGGGAGGTGGACGGTCCGGAGGTGGGCCTGGAAGGAAGAACACATTATGGATAGCAAAGAAGAGGGGGAGATGGATATCTATATGCAAATATGTCCGCACACATACATCTGCTTCATATGCATTTAAACCTTAAATTGACTTTCACTTGCCTTCCACTTTGGTTTCCATGGTAACCCTGGCCACTTATTTTTCTTTTCACCTCCTTTTCATTGTTTCAGAATGAGGTGAGCTGTGTGAGGGTTAACTGGGCAGGGGAAGACAAGAGAATTTAAAGCAATTATTTGGATTTTTTTTTTTTAAAGAAAACTGCCAACTTTGCAATTTAATGCAAACTGTCTCTGGTATATTTGCCCTGAAGGATGCTGTAGGGAGAAACAGGAGCCAGAATCCTTTCGTCCCCCTCCTCCCTGACTTCTATTATTACCGTGCACTTACTGCTAATACAGCATCTAAACTTGCAATCTTGGTAACTATGGCAATAAAATAGGTGAGATTCCCTTCCATTATAGCTTGAATTGTTAGGTCTTTGCAAAGAGCATGTGCGTTTGCACAGGGGAAGAGGAAGTTGCACTCTGGGGGAAAATAGTTATTTCAAGTCCCTGTGGGGGAGTTGTCTGTCAGTCCACATCCACATGGAGAATTATCACTGTCCCTGTGTCAGAGGATGCAAAAATAGGGTTGCAGCCTGGCCGTTGCAGTGCACATTCAGAGCTAGCAAAACATGTCTGTGACAGCCTGTAGAGTGTGAAGGTCAAGGCTGCACTGAGCCTAAAAGAGATGGCAGGTAGGAGGCAAGAGGGGAAAGTCTAATCCAGGGACCAGCAAACTTTCTCTCTAAAGGGCCGAATAGTAAATATTTTTGGCTTTGAGGACCATACAGTCTCTGTTGAAACTATTCAACTCTGCGGTTGCAGCAAAATAGCATCTATGGACAAAATGTAAAAGACTGGGCATCCTGTGTTTCAATAAATTTTATTTATGGACACTGATGACTGAATTTGGAATACTCTTCATGTGTCTTGAAATGGTATTCTTCTTTTGATTTTTTCTCTCAACCCTTAAAAAATGTAAAAGACCTTGTCATGGGCTGCACAGAAACAGGTGGTGAGCTGGATTTGGCCCGTAGGCCATAGTTTACAATTCCTCATTTAATCTATGCAACCAACTGTGCATGCTACGATGGTTGATTTTCTAATTATTATTACCTGTGTTCGTTTATCATTATTACTACATTATTGCTACATTAGTAGCATTAAATACCACTACTGTTATTGGCAGTGATTTTTATCATTTATTATTGTCAAGTACTGTATTAAGCTCTAAATATATAACCTTATTTAATCACCACCAAAAGCTACTGATAAATAAGAAAAACAAGGCTCACAGATTGGGTTGCTCAAGGTCATGTAGCTAGTAAGAATGATTGACATTTAGATTCAGGGTCTTTCTGACTCTTACAGACACAGTATGGCTTTTCTTCTCATTAACATTCCAGCCTTCTGACCTGGGAGAGTCTCTATGTCCGCCAGGTTCTGTCAAGCCCTATTCTCGGAGGGCTGGGTCATCAAACCTAATGGTCTACTGTGGAATAGGTCCCAGGACTTTCAAGAACTTCCCTAGTGAAATGATTGCAATGATCCAACGTCCACAATAATTCACTCAGAACCAACTTTTGCCAGCCTGGCTCCCAGACCTCCCAATAAAACCTGTTGGTCCTAGTCTCTGACTTGCCCTTTGCCTTGGACTACATAGGGCCACATTCTGACTCACTATCTCCTGTCTACAGCTGTGCCCTTAGCATTCCAGCCTGCCTCTACTACCTTTCTGACTTGCCCTCATTTTGCCTCCTCGTTGCCTTTGCTGATCTGCCTTGATGCTGACAGTTTAGCCCCATGGTCCATAGACATTTTTCACCATCCTGCTATTCTCAAGCTCCCAGTCCCCATCTCCCACCTGCTTTAGGCTCTTTAAGGAGAAGTTCTGGGAACTTGAGAGCTGAGTGGGGAGAGAAAAATGCTCCAGTGCTTTAGGGAGAGAATCACTGTCTTCTAAGCTGTAAAGAAGGAGAGGTTTTTAATTACTCGGTAGAGTCACGGAGGGGAAAAGCTAGGAACCATAAGTAGAATTTACGAAGTGGCCAATTTCTTTTATACATTTCTTATTCTAGGTCACTAAATATACCTTCTGCCATGGGCAACTGTGATATCATAGAAAGAAGATTGCCTGGTGAACTAGAGTTCTGGATTCAGGGTTTTAGTCTCTTCAATTTTAATAGTTAACCACTGTCCCACTGCTCTTTCAGCTCGAGCAAAGTGACTCTATGACTCTGTGAAATTTGAAGTTTGGCCACAGCTGGCTTTGATTTTCTTGGCAGGTTGTGTGACCTTGGAAAAATCAGATTCCCTTTTCTGGGCCCTGGTTTTCCCATCTGTGTGAAGAAATCCTCTCCAGCTCCATAGACTGCCGACTACAGCCCTTTCTGCTCATCTCCTGAGGAAGAGGCACATCTGGTTCTTTGGATCCATTACTTTGCAAACCTTTAAGATTTTCTCTCCCTCTTAGTCCCTTGGAATTACTACAGCTCTTTTTCTGGAAATAGCATTAGCCAGGCTCTGTGGTAAGAAATGCATTTAGCTTCTCCCTATATGATTTCTCTTCTTCTCATTTGTCAGCAAAGGAGAAACTTCCCAGCTATTAATCAAACTCCTGGCTGTGGATAGCTTTAATTGCAGAAGCCATTGCTGGATGAGGAATGAACTTTTCCAAAGAAAGCCGGCTGCCTTGCACAGAAGAGAAACAATTAATTACCTGCTTCTCTGGTCCCCAACAGGGGATGCAGATGAACTAACGATATTGCTTCTGGCACTGAATTCTCGCTTCCCAAGGTGGAGGAGAGCTAATACAAACTCAGACAGCATTCGTAAAGCTAGAATGTGCAAGTCAAAGTTTAGCTATAAGGCTCTGGTGGGACTGAAAGTCAGCTTCTGTATGGCATCTTTAAGGTAGAGACTGACAAGCTCTATACTTTATTCAGGGGAGTGTTTGGGATGTGCTTAAAAGCCATACTCTCTGAGGAAGAATCTAGTGTAACAGAGATGTTGAATAAAGTGAGGGAATGGGTGCAATTTTTAAAAATTTGTTTACGTCACAAATTAAAGAGATCAGATGTATTTTGTGTATCCTAATGGACAGAACTAGAATTGTGGGTAGAATTTACAGTTTCATAGAAAGATATATCTGGAACTCAAAATTGTATGCCCATGGAAAGAGATGCTTTTCCAAATGTAATTAGTCTCTTGTCTCCAGAGATATTCAAGAACCACTGAGGATGTTGCTAGAAAAATCTTTGTATTAGATGGGAGGTTTATTAAAAGAATCTTCAATAGGTAACTTCCTATTCTTAGGGTCCTTGTCTTACTATTATCTTTGGCTTACATCAAAGCTTTCAATCTGGTAAATGACATAGGAGGAGTGGGTGGGAGGAAGGCAAACTGGCCCCAAGATTAAAGTCTGTTTGAAGTAAAAGCCATGTATTGGAAAGCTATGGGAGCTAACATTGGAATACTTTTTTTTTAAAAAAAATCTTTAATTGCCACAGGGATATGATAGTTATGATATTCTCTCCAGAACTTGGTGCTAGAATCTATGCTGTTTTCTCTATATCCCCAATAAGCTAACAGATACCTGGCATAGGGAAAATGTTAAATAATGTTTGAAATGATCCAACGTTTACTTTGGATTGAGTAAATTTTAAACTTGCACTTCTGGTGTGAGTCCTGGGAAGCAATGTTTTGCAGTTATAAAGAGAATGAACCTCAATGAGACTGCCCTGAGCCTAGAGCTTAACTCCTTATTTACTAGGTCAGTAAATTTGGGCAGATGGCAAAAACTCAGTGCCTCGGTTTCCTCATCTATAAAATGAAGCTATATTCATATATCCCATGACACCGTCATGAAGACTTAACAAGGTTATAAATGCAAAGTGTTCACAGCAAGGATTACAGCAGATTATTTTTTTCAGTACTTGAAATGTGCCAATAACTGTTCTGTGCATTTCACACATATTATTTATTTTAATTCTCATATGATACTGGAAAACCGAGAGGTTAACTGATGTACCTAAGGTCACACAGTCAGGAAATGGTAGCACTGGGACTCTGAGCCAATGCTATTGATCACTGTTCACTTATGTTTGATCAGCATTGGCTATCATTTGTGTTTTACTTTCACTTCATCCTTTCTCTCAATACACGCTAGCTTCTACTCTTTGCTCTTCTTCCTTCCTTGGCTATAGGTATGACTACATGTATTACTTCTCTACTGCACCATGAGTTCCCAGAGCTCTGACATCAACCTTGTTTGATTTCTTAGTACTTTTTCTGTAAAGCCTTGTATGGCCTTTGCATTTGAGAGATGCCGTTCATATGCTGGGTGATAAATGAAATAAATGATTCTCCCTTATTTAATGGAGCCATGCTGTATGGACAGTGGACTGTGGATCTGTGCTGAGGCTCCAATTTCTTTAGAGTACTAGATTAAAGCCTTACCTTGGTCAACTTTTTTTTTCTTTTCTTTCTTATTATTTGGTTTATCTATTTACTTACTTATTTACAGGCAGAATGGCATGTTGAAAAACACCAGGGCTGTATTTGGATAGTCCAGTCCTCAGCACGACAGAGGGTGTTAACTTGGGAAAGTCACCTAACCTTTCTGGGCTTTGATTTTCCCATCTGTGATGTAAGCAAATGAAAACCTGTTTTTGAAGATTCGTCAATGACATTGAGGAAGCTAATTATCTGGGGAACCTCTGGGGATGAATACTTCTCACATTTACTTGTCAATCTGCAAAACTCCCAAGGAGGAAATATGTGGTTTATTCTAACAAGCCACTACTGTTCTTATCAGTGACTTCCCCTCTTAATTGCCCTGCTTTGGGTTTACTTCAGTTCCTGGTAAGCCCAAGACTTCCATCTTTCACTGAATTATCTTTCCTTGAAGTCAGAATGTAGTGGATCAGGTATGAGCGGGGGAGGCGTTTAATGTCTTCATCATGGTCTTTTAGGTTGCTTGAGCTATTTTTAAAATTATCTTTACTTTTTTTTTTCTTTGCTTGAAGCATTTTTCAGTATTTCTTTTTTTTTGCTGCCCTTTCATCTCTGGCGTCTATCAGGCTCTCTCAACAGCTTCAAATGGAAAACTTTGAAGTAAGTGAACTTAAAAGAAGAACTGAAAACTCAGCCTGATGCCCCGAAGTCCCGTGGGCAGCCTAGCCACAATCACCTGGTGGAACTCATTAGCGCAGACCGTTCTCATCAGCGCCACGGAGGACGGAGACGCCAGGGTTCTTGGCTCTGAGCCTCTGGAGCGCCGGCACCTTCGCGGGGCTGCGCTGGGCTCGGGGAGCGGCAGCCACGCTCCTGCGCGCTCGCCCGCTAGTTCGCAGGGTCTGGCCAGCCCTGCGGGGACCCGGCTCTGCGCGCAGCGCATTGTGCAGCTGGCGCGGCCGCGCAAATGACATCTGAGCCTCCTTTCAAGCCGCCGGCTGCTTTCAAAAGGCGGCTTTGAAAGGGTGGGCTCCCCCTGACTCCGCACTGGAGAACGGAACTCGACTTTTTATGGGAGAACGGCCTGGGACACGTGCCCGCCTCTGCGGCTCGCGCCTGCGTTGATGGGAGAATGAAAGGCAGACTTTGTCTGGTGGGTTTTCGTGCGCACGGTTTCCATCCCTTTATTTACACAAGAAATGTTCCGGCTCCTGGAGTTCTCACTGGCCGCTGGGAGATGAATGCGCTATTTGAAGTGAGAACATTGAAGGTGTTTCGTTGGGAGAATATATATATATGTAGTGTGTGTGTGTGTGTATATATATATATATATATATATATATATATATATATATATAGTTTCCCTCCTTGCTTTCAAAACTCGGTGATAATCATTTTACTTAGGGAACAGATTGAGGAAGAACATAAGAATACATGTAGAATTAAACAGGATGGTCCCTACCCTGTTCGAGGTTTGGAAATCCCATTTCTGTTAGAAAAGGGAAAGATTCACAGCTACAAAACCTTTCTTTTTCTCCTTTTGCCCCAAGATTTTGGTCTCTGCAGAAGAGGAGGTAGGAAGATTCAGTGGTGAGAACGCAGGCTCTGTAACCACACAGCTGGGATCTGGATTTTCTGCAGTGACTTAAGGTTGTGAAGGTGTCCAGCTCATAGCAACCCTCCTGTCTTTTCCTTCAAGGAGGCAGCACCAGAGGATAGACCTTAGACTTTGTATTTGTGCTTCTTCTGACTCCTGTTTTTTTTTTTTTTTTTAAATCACATCATTGATTTATGATTGACATATTAGAAGCTGTACATATATAATGTATATCAGTGGCCCCCAACCTTTTGACACCAGGGACTGGCTTTGTGGAAGACAATTTTTTCATGGACTGGGGTGGGTGGCGGGGATGGTTTTGGAGATGATTACAGTGCATTACATTTATTGTGTACTTTCTATTATTATTAAATTGTAATATATAATGAAATAATTATACAACTCACCATAATGTAGAATCAGTAAGAGCCCTGAGCTTGTTTTCCTGCAATTAGACGGGCCCATCTGGGGGTGGTAGGAGACAGTAACAGATCATCAGGCATTAGATTCTCATAAGAAGTGTGCAACCTAGATCCCTTGCATGTGCAATTTTCAGTAGGGTTCATGCTCCTATGAGAATCTGATGCTGCAGCTGATCTGACAGGAGGCAGAGCTCAGGTGGTAATGCGAGCAGTGGGGGAGTGACTGTAAATATAGATGAAGTTTCACTTGCTCCCTGGCCATTCACCTCCTGCTGTATGGCCTGGTCCCTAACAGGCCACAGAGACAGGTACCAGTTTGTGGTGGGGGGGTGAGGGTGGGGTTGGGGGAACCCCTGATGTGTGCTACTCAATGACTTTGGGGATAAGTATACAGGTGTGAAACCATCACCACCATCAATTGGATAAACATATCCATCACCTCCCAACGTTTTCTCCCACCCCTTTATTATTATTACTTGTGGTATGAACACTTAGCATAGTATCTATTCTTTTAGTAAATTTTAAATATACAATATGATATAGTTAGCTAGAGGATCTCAACAACATGGAGGGACCTGGAGGGCATTATACTAAGTGAAATAAGCCTCTGAATCCTGTTTGAGTCACCCCTTCCTTGCACAAAGGCTGAGTTTCTAACAGTTCGCAGATCACCAGTGTTTCCATCACACTGGCTCTCATTGGTGGATCTTGTCTGTGCTATACCTATCTTCATATCCTTACAGTAATATTCTTACATACTTTGATAAACCCAACTTTGTAAAAGTCACCCCCTGTCACATTGACCAGCTTCTGTTTCAGGAGCATGGTTCAGCCCACAGGAAATCCAAAGCCATTCAGCACTGTACTGGATTAAAGAGAAAATGCTGGTACTCTACTCCAGGATGACTTATTTGGAAGGATGATTACTTATTCAGGGTTTTATAGGAGGATTATCAATGAATCAGTATGATCCTGGAAGAGCATATTGACAAAAACTTTCCCAGAAAGGGAGTATAGATTTAATGTGACAGTCCTTGAGAGAGGTCTTATTATTCCCTTCTTACAAGAAAGTGGTATTTAAGGATCTGTATGAATTCTCAAGGCAGCATGGAAAGCAGTGAAGCCAGAAAACAAGACGTAGGTTTCCTGACTTTAAGTGGATGCTCTTTACACAATACCATATATGGTGAATTTTCATCCTTTGCATGTCTACCCCTCTTCCTCTCTCTTCCTGCCTAGAACTCTATCTCTTAATTCCTTCCCTCAAACTTTTGTGCCCAGAATCCTTATTGGGCGGTGACAGGCAGTCTTGGGCAGACAGCCCACTGGGTACCCTGTGATGAATAGTACAGTTTCCATTCTCACAAATAGGCCATGTTATGTACCAAAACCCTATTCCCTTTAGCAGGAGGAAGCTGTTAATTACAGTCGCTCATGGGCTGTGTGTTCCAAAAAGACCCGGTGCATGGCTTTGTGTCTGGCCCAGCCCAGCAGCGAAAGGCTAAATTGTGTTTGAAAGCCTTACAAGGGGAAATTTAATTGAGGCATAAAATGTCTGCCTTTGGTCTTCCCAGGACCTGTGATTCTCTCATTACCTGTATCCTGTTCCTGATGACACAAGTTGGAATAAAGCCTGCAGTGAGACCTGTGCCAAAGGCACCAAGCAGGATGTTATAGCTGCCACCCTCCCCTTCTTTTCACCAGGACAGAACTCTCTGCCTGTGTATATTTATCAGTGGGATACATTTGAAGCGGCCTCAAACCTGATCTCTGCATTCATTTCCCTGTCTTATAAAACAAGCCTGTGTCCCCAGATTTCAAGGACCTCTGTGAGATTTTTTTACTCTTCCCTTCTAAAACTGTACACACTGCTCCAACATTCACCTCCAGTACAATTCTCTCATACCTATTCCAGACCCCAGCCTCAACTGTATGCATCACTGATTTAACAGCTGAATTTCAGGGTTTTGCATTATGTCACCTTCACTCATTCACTCATTTATCCACTTACTTTGTCCTTCACTCATTTACCTATGCATTTCTTGAATCATTCACTCATTGATTTGTCCCATTTTAGTCTTCAGTTGATTAGACCAAGGAGATTAGAATTACTGTGAAAATATAAGGATAGAGAGGGCTGAAACAGTGGTCTTTCTGCAAAACCCTGAGAAGTGTTCACCCAGAAGTTGTGTGAAGGTCCAAGGTAGTATAATGTCCAAGTCAGCTTAGTGCAGCACAATGAAGTTAGGTTTGGAAGTGAAAGAAAGATCTCAGCATTGTTACTTAGCAGTATATGACTGTGGGCAAGATATATGACTGCTGTGAGCCTTGCTGTTTTCATTTATAAGAGGGAGGTGCTAATGTCTATCTTGCAGAATAATCTTGGGAAAGGGTGTAATATGTGTAAGTACTTAGCATGGGGCCTGGTACACCATTGCTGAGGTTGGCATTATCATTATTATGACTGCTGCAGCTGTTCATTCATGAAGGAAAAGGTTGGTGGGGGACCCAGATGAATAGAAGATGAGGTCCTGCTTCCTCTGCAGAATCACAGATACTCTAATGCTCTTATGAGCGAAAACCTGGAAAAACGGGCTTTCCTTGAGGAAGCCTTCAGCAGGAAATCAAATTGCTGGTGCTTTTAATTTCTCCTTCATCAGCCCCTGTAGGAAAGCTGGAAATTCATGTATACAGGACAGTGGGGGGTGATTTCTGGAAAGTGAGAAAAACAGGTGAGAGTGTGCATGATGGCAGCAACACACGGCCAGGTCAGCAATGTCTCACTTCCTGCCCTCCATCATGGGTTGCAGACCCTATTTAAACAATTTTATTCATTGATCATTCGCTCATCTATTTATGTTTGACCTTCTAATCTCTGGACAAGCTACTGGGGGGGGGCCTACACAGGTTTGCCCTAAGTTATCCCCTTTCTGTCACTGTATTTCTTAGATAGTTTTAAATATCATTATTGTATCAGTCCATTTTCAAGCAGCTGATAAAGACACACCCAAGACAGGGTAATTTACCAAAAGAAGAGGTTTAATTGGATATACAGTTACATGTGGCTGGGAAAGCATCACAATCATGGCGGAAGGCAAGGAGGAGCAAGTCACATCTTACATGGATGTCACCAGGCAAAGAGAGAGCTTGTGCAGGAAAACTCCCCCTTGTAATAACCATCAGATCTCAGGACCCTTACTTACTATCTTAAAAACAGCATGGGAAAGACCTGCCCCCATGATGCAATTACTTCCCACCAGGTCCCTCTCATGACTCCTGGGAATCACGGGAGCTACAATTCAAGATGAGATTTGGGTGAGGACACAGCCAAACCTTATCAATGATGATGATGATGGTTTTTTAGACAGAATCTCATTGTCACCCAAGCTGGTGTGCAGTGGTGCAGTTTCAGCTCACTACAAGCTCTGCCTTCCAGGCTTGAGTAATCTTCCAACCACAGCCTCCCAAGTAGTTGCAACCACAGATGCGTGCCACCATAACCAGTTAATTTTTTTTTTTTTTTTTCTGGTAGAGACAAGGTTTCACCATTATGTCCAGGCTGGTCTTGAACTCTTGAACTCAAGCAATCCACCTGCCTCAGCCTCCCAAAGTACTGGGATTACAAGCATGAGCCACCGCGTCCCGTCTAAAGTTTTATTATCTCTCCCCCCTCCACCACCCGAAGCAGCTCTCCTCTATTCAGGTAAATGATTCTAGGAAATCTAACATGTCAAATAGATAAGGGGTTTGCTTTAGTTGAAGTAAAAGATGAACTCACGAAGCCTGCCTACTCAGGCTCCTCTAGTTCTGCCCCCCAGCCCTATGCAGCATTACAGGGATTCCTGATAACTCCCTTTAGTACAGAAATTAAGTAATTGAAGACATCACAAGGCTGTTGACAATGCACAAGGCAACCCTGTTTCATCAGAAGGCTGAAATATCAACTGTTTGCACCAACATGTTCAACAACAAGGGTTCATAAATTTATCACTTACACAAAAGGATCAGCTTTGTGGAAAAAGCTGGGGTGTGGGATATGGGATACAAGAGGCATAAGGAAGGCATGGGGAAGTATGCTGTCACACCTCTTGTCTCATTGAATTGTCAGATAATCTTGTGATTTTAGGAAAGTGTCATCACCACCATCACTGTTCTCATTTTTTGGACTAGGAAACTGCAGCTCAGAGAAGTCACCCAGCTGAGAGGTGACCAGGCTGAAATTTGCATTCTGGTCTTTGAACTCTTCCTCCCATAAGCACTACAGGGCTTCCCACACCTCCCCGCTCTCCTCCACGAATGTTGTATCAACTATCTTTCCTCTCCAAGTATGGGAGGAGGCATTACCCTAAGAATGTGCTCTCTGCCCATCAGAATGTCCACTTCCTCTTCCCTTCCTGCTCATTATCCCTTTATCTTCATCTATGACTGACAGATTAGTTAGTGAGTGTTTCAGGAAGATAAATGTCTCTCAGATCTGACAGAGTTGCCTCATCTTGGGAGGAAAGCTTACAATATCCTGCCTAGATCTAATTAGGCAGGAAGATCCAAAGGGTATGAGCTTCCTCTTCCCTCAGCCTTCAAGGGTTGAGGCTACAAAAAGCAGAGCCAAATGTGGCTGAGGAGGGTGCTTCCAGAACCAGGGCCAATCACCTCCTTAGCCAACTGCAATTTGGAGTCAGGCAGGCTGGTATTTATTATCTGAGACTGCTTTCTTTATCTTTCCCTTATAACCCTCCTCTCAAGTAAAAAAAGAATCTGTGCAGAAGGAGAGGAAAATGATGGTTTACCGGCAGTCAGTGAGAAGGTCAGCTAATCCACCTGATGAGCATTAACTTACACTGTGCCATAGGGAACTTCTCAGTTAGGGTTGGAAGTGCATGAAAATCTCCAAAGAAAAGAAGCCACAGATGATGGCATCTCTCCTTGTTATTTGAACAGTACTTTGCAGTTAAAAAACAAAAAAGCTTTATTACACTTTATCTTATTTGATTCTCACAATAATTATCTCAGGCAATACCGAGATTTCAGTCCCATTTTACAGAGGGAGAAACTGAGGCTCATAGTGGCAATATGATTTGCCTTAAATCACATAACCATAAAGTAACAGAACCAAAATTTAAATCCAGCTCTTCTGACTCAGATGTAGGAATATTACTAGACTCATCAGTGGGCAATTTTAGGAGAGTGATCATCTCTGTAGTCTTGAGATTTATATTTGCTAAGGATGGAGTTTTGAGGTTAAGTTTCTTGTAGGTTTCTTCAGTGAAAATTTAATAGAATATGACATATAGCATTTTTGAAGGAATTGAAGGTTCTTTTTGTTTTGCAAATTAACCACCTCATCTCCAACATGTTGTCTCAGTTTGCCATAGGGAACAGAAAATAGCACATGCATTTTGGAAAATGTCATGGTCACGTTTATACAGAGTAAAATTTTAAACTTTGAGGAAAACTGAAGTTAGTCAAACTTTCTGGGGAATTAGTTTCTCATAAGACTATCTCCTGTAAGTGAAAAGGAATTCAATACATTGGTGAGTGGGTTGGGGCAGAAGAGAGGTACATAAGAAGAAGAAAGAGTTTACACTAGTGAGGAATGATGTCACCAAGCTCAACTGCCATTTTCCTCACCACATTTTAGAAGTGCCCTCTGTGAGTGCTGCTCAAGTGCTGTAGGACCCCAGCTCTTCTCCTGCCCATTCCCAAGTATATGTATCAGCACCAGGTTAGTCTCAAAGTGTGGCTCTGGACACGTCATTAACGACCCTGCATGTACATTCTCCATGGCTTCCCTTGCTGCTGGATAAAGTTAAAGCATCTTAGCCAAGTATTTAAGGAACATAACATCTTGGCCCTAATTAACCTTTCCAACTTTATCTCCTAGAACTGCCATTCTTCACGCAAAGCTGCTCTTCTTATTTCCCTGGCCCTTACCCGCCTTTACCACTTTGTTCACCCCATCATCCATATCCTCACATCAAGGAATCCTAGCCTGCTTCAGCTTTTGCCTCCTCCCTCCACACACCTGGAGTGACTGGAGGCCGGCATGCAGCTTAGTCCCAAGCTATTTGATGCATCACAAAGTGAACAAGAGGCAGGATGGCAAGCAGAGCATTCTGTACCTAGCAAGGTTATGTGCTTGTTCCCTAATGACATAGCTCTGGGGCTCCTGAATTTTCCTAAAGGAAGACATTCACCTGGGGCCTCAAATGTCATCCTTGAGTCCTTCCCTAAATTACCTGCCCAGCTTGACAGTACTGCAGGACTGAGCCTCACTTGGTATCTCAGTGTCCTGCCTCCTGTTTCCAATAGACCATATTCCTCTTCTGGAATACTAGATGAGTAAGTGATAATTTCCTACTTGGTCTCCTAATACTTACTCCTTTTTTATTTTTATTTATTTATTTTTTTGAGGCAGAGTCTCACTTCATTGCTGAGTCTGGAATGCAGTGGTGAGATCTTAGCTCACTGCAACCTCTGCCTCCTGGGTTCAAGCGATTCTTGTGCCTCAGCCACTCGAGTAGCTGGGATAACAGGTGCTCACCACCACACCCAGCTGATGTTTATATTTTTAGTAGAGGTGGGATTTCACCATGCTGGCTAGGCTGGTCTTGAACTCCTGGCCTCACATGATCCACCTGCCTTGGCCTCCCCAAAGTGCTGGGATTATAAATGTGAGCCACCGCACCCAGCCCCTGACTCCTTTTTGAATGCCCTACTGCTGTTTTCTAATAGCAGATTTTCTTTCCACATTGCCTCTCTCTAAGGTTAAACATTTCTGCTTCCCTACCACTTGCTGGCGTTGACTAGCTATCCAAACTCAGTGTCCCAGCCTGCTGCATTGGACTTTTAGCTCACTATTGCCATCAGTCCAAAAGCCATATGTCTATGAAGCCTTCCCTGATCTCAGTCATATCTGATTTTCCCTCCAGGCTTCTTCTTGACAGAAGTACCACCACCTAGAAATACGGCCAAATGCGGTCGTGAGATGCTGAATACTAGTGCAGGAAATAAACAGCCCTCATATATGCTGTTTGTTGTTTTCTTAGTATAGATATCCCCCACTGTGACTGATCTTAAGCTACTACCCTAGTTGGAAGAGAGAGGCACAATGGGCTATCACCAGGTAGTAGTATGAACTGGCCCCAGTACCACCTTGTTACATGTGTCCTAACCTCATCTCCCATTCTGTCTCTTACTCTATTACAGCCACACTGGATTTCTTTCACTCTTGAATGTGAAAGACTCTCATACAGCATATTAGCCCCTTCTCATGCTGCTAAAAGAACATACCCAAGACTGGGTAATTTATAAAGGCAAGAGGTTTAATTGACTCAAAATTCCACCTGGCTAGGGAGTCCTCACAATCATGGCAGATGAAGGAAGAGCAAAGTCACATCTTACATGGCAGCAGGTAAGAGAGCGTGTGCAGGGGAACTTCCCTGTATAAAACCATCAGACCTCATGAGACTTATTCACTATCATGAGACTGGCATGGGAAAGACCTGCCCCCATAATTCAATCACCTCCCACAAGGTCCCTCCCACAACACATGGGAATTATGGAAGCTCCAATTCAAGATGAGATTTGAGTGGGGACATAGCCAAACCATATCACACAGCTCTGGGCATTTGCAAATGTCATTCCTCTGTCAGTCACATCCCCCTTGCCCAATGCTTCAAGTCCTTACCTTTTATCTATCTAGTATTCATTTTTCTACCTCTGCTTGAATATTATTTCTGTCCCTATTTAAATACCACTTTCACTAGGAAATCCTCATCACTCCTCCCAGACTGAGTTAACTAACACTGTTGTCTTGACACATCTTTGTATAGTTGAAATTTGACTGTGTTTTTAAGGCCCGTCTTCCCACTAGACTGCAGGCTTCGAGAGGCAGGTGTCATGATGCTTGTTTTGTTTCCCATCATATTCCTAGCCATTCACTCTGTGACTGATGCATAGTGAACTCTCAAGCTTACGGAATGGTAAGCTTTTGCTTCCTCTAAAGAATAAATATGCTTTTTCTTTATAAATACTGGAAAACAAGTAACCAATTATTTTTCCTTTCACTCCAGCAGAAAGGATGCTCAATGCTGATTTTATTGTTTAAATTTAATAACTTTTAAATGCTAGACATTGCATATCTAGATTCCAGTATTGTTTGCTTTGGTGTAGATCTTCTATTTTGCCTGTATTTGCAGTTTTCAGTTGCGTCATGGATATTTTTGAAAGCTGCTTCAAATTTGCTGGGTTACAAAGTAGAATAGAGACAAACAGTTCCTCACTGAAGTCTGTTTGTTTCACTGTGGAGCAAACACTCTCACACTGCCCTAAAGCAGGACCTCACATCGGGGCTTGCAACAGAAATAAATAAAGTGAAGGGATTAGGACGTAATGTTTAGAATCATAGAGACCTCTATTAGCACAGCAGTTTGTCACCAGTTTGCAATGTGACACCAGGCAAGTTCACTGGCTTCTCTGGTTTGAAGTTACTTTATCTGTTACATAGAGGTGATAATGTATTCTTCACAGGGTAGTTATGAAGATTAAATTATATAATGCATGTGAAATGCTTAGCACAGTTCCTAGTACTTGGCAAATGCTCAATAAATGGCAGGAATGATTACAAACAGTGCTATTGAAGAAGACATGTGTCACGGTAGCATCATAGAATGAAAGGTTTGGCAATAGTAGCCAGTTTACCTGCAGCAACACCTTTTATCTTCCCCCATCCTTTCAATGATGTCCCTAACCCCACCCATCTCTAAACATCACCAAAAATACCAGTGTTTTGTATCTGATTTGCTAAGAGTACATCACTAATTCCCCCAGGGATAATACTTGCTTGAAATCCCCCCTAATTTAATTTGCTGGGAGAAAAACTTTAATTCAGCAAACTGAAGACAATGCAATTTGGTACATTTCATCAATTTATTGCTGCCTCCCTTTGCCCAATTGGTGCAGGGAAGAACAGATAAAGACATGGAAAGCAAGCTACAGCATGTTGAAGATTCTACAAGACCTAAATGCAGGCTTATACTTTGGCCAGTTTCAGCTGCAACCCCTGCAACCTCTCTCTGATCATTGCCTGACATGTGTAGCCTCTGCTTATTGATCAGGAGCTCCATGTCAGCCTCTTTGGAGCTCCAAGGGATGACACAAAGGAAGCCCACTTCACGGCTTTCCCAAATGAGTATTTTGAATAAATTTGACAAAATTGCTGGGTTCACCTCAGTCTTTTTCATCAGTTTAGGATGTGTTTATTTTCAGCATTATTTATCAAACATCTATGGAAGAGCTGCTCTGTGTGGGTTGTTGTCATAGGCAACATCTCACTCATGAGTGACGTGTATCAATCTTCTATTCCAAACACATTGGTTTTCTCATAGACCCTTAAATGCGTGGCCTCGGCATACTAACTTGCCTTTGCTTGTAACTTTCCCTTGGCTTGAAATGCCTTCTATTTTTCTCTGAGACCCAAATCAAGAATTATCATTTTAGTTCAGATTGAGCTAACAATCAAAAGACACAATTTGTTCATTCTTCCATCTATTCTTTCTTTTAGTGGATATTTATTAAACATTTACTGTGTTATCAGGCACACTGTTTGATGCTGGACATATAAATATCCATGAAATGACATAGTCACTGGCCACCAGGGCTTGTGTGTTTTAGTAAGTGTTATAAACAATAAATAAACTGGGGGGGAGAATATAATAGTGTTTATTGTTTATGGAACACCCAGAACACCTATTACATATCAGACACATTAAAAGTTCCTTATGTCACCCAATCCTCCAAAAAGTTTGATAAGTAGATATGATCATTCTTTTTTTTATGCATAGAAACTGAATTTTTCAGTTCTGTAATTTACGCAGTGTTTATCACTGAAATCAGAGACCAGGTCCATGTGTCTAGGAAGTTCATATTTTCCCATTGTGCTATCTCACTCACTGCAGGGCATCCTATGTATATCATCGCTTAGTATGACATTCACTTGACTTAAAGGGTCTTTGCAAGCTGTTGAAGCCCAAACACACACAAAGAATCAGAAACAGGGGCTGGAGATTTTGAATATATAGGAGGCATGAATTAAGTACCATCATTCACTGGTATACAGCAAATCAGCATTTGGGATGGCCTGCATCAGAGTCAAATGCAGAAGTCAAGGCCAGACAGGGGTGGGCACCAGATTCTAAGGAGCTATCCACTGCCTGGTTCAGCCTTGGTAAGAAGGCAAAGGACAGGAATTAGGGACAGCTCTTGACAGTTCTAGAAGAATTTGTGTGGGTGATGATTCCAGTCTAGGAGCTCCTGTGAGGTTCTTTGATCTGCCTCCCACCACCCTCTGTCCCCATCATGTCTTTCTTTCAGCTCTTTGTTGTTTTGCAAGGTGCAGTTCCCTCGAGGTTGCATCTAACCAACAAATATTTTCTGGACTAGTCTCTGGAGCCAGGCAACACCATTAAAAGTTTCTTGGAAAAGAGCACAACTGAAAGTGCAGGAGGCATAACAGCCTCTGTCATTATTACCCTACTTTGGAAAAGTCATATTTTTTTCTCTTAATTTAACGTTCTTCATTTAAAAATATCTACACATGACTATGAAATGTTTGCAGATGAACACAAGTGATGGCTAACAGCAGTTGAGTCTGAGGAGAGCACTTTTAGGGCTGAGGGAAGAGAGAATATTTCTTTCTAGTATTTTAAATGGTTTGCATTTTAGCATATTCATATATATACACACTCTATAGGCAGCCACACATGTATATGCACCATATATATATATATATATATACATATATATATATATAATTGCAATTATCACTTGTTACACTCCAGACACTGACTATAGAGTGTTAACCTATCAGTCAAAGGATTTACCTCCACAGTTGACAGTGGGCTCTTAGATGCTAAAGATGTAGTCTTGGTTACCGTGTTTACCTGAAAACTAACATAGCGTCTGGCACACGGTAAATGTTAAATAAATGTTTGTCAAATTGCTTACTTTTGAAAAATAAATAAATCTGTAGAATAGAATGTTAAATTAAGCTATCTTCTGGGCTGGGCGCAGTGGCTCACGCCTGTAATCCCAGCACTTTGGAAGGCCGAGGCAGGTGGATCACGATGTCAAGAGATCGAGACCATCCTGGCCAACGTGGTGAAACCCTGTCTCTACTAAAAATACAAAAATTAGCTGGGCGTTGGCACACGCCTGTAGTCCTAGCTACTTGGGACGCTGAGGCAGAAGAATCCCTTGAACCTGGGAGGCGGAGGTTGCAGTGAGCCGAGACTGCACCACTGTACTCCAGCCTGATGACAGAGCAAGACTCCGTCTCAAAAAAAAAACAAAAACAAAAACAAAGAAACAAACAAAAAAAAAGTCTTCTGAAATGTGCCTCCAAAGCTTGGGTATCTGTATATTAAACATGCACCCCAAGGAGATTTGAGTCTGTAGGCAAGATTATGTATCTGTGACTATCCAGTATAGAATGTTAGGATCTGTGGTCTGGGAAGTCAGAGCCCTTTCATGGACCAGCAGCAGCAACTGTCTATTTGGATTCTGAGGTGGAAACTGTTTTCTCTTATCTTCTGACCTTTGCTGTGGGTTACAGATTGAAGGCTTGAAGGTTTCCAGGTGTTTGTAGCAGAAGATTAAGGCATAGATCAAGAGTGTATCTTATTCTGAAGAAGGCAAGCAGCAAATGTGGCAGGTGAAGACTTCAGGGAAATTCTTTCATACCAAGACTTTCCTTCTGGCGCTGCACAGGAGTTAGTGCTGTAGGGGATGACTTCCTCCTAGGAGCCAGCCTGTCGTCTTCCAGGCCTTTTTTGTGTGACATCTGCTCTAGCAGCTGGGAGCTGGGTCACAACTTTTGTTTTTGTCTTGCCTCTGTGCAGGGTGGTCCAGAGGCAATAGGAAGAGGAGCAAGGGAGGGATAATACTGTGTACGCAGAGTTTAAGAGGTGTCTTCAGGGCTTGGAAAAATGTAATTCTGTTTTAGCAGTTTGCTGGCAGTTTTGCAACTCATCCCCCTGAATTAGGGTCCAGATGAAGTCATTAGGCCCTAATCAAAAGCAGCTAATCAGGAGTCAGTGGGAGCTCTACCAATTAATCGCGGCTGGAACCCAACGAGCTGAAGTATCCAGGGCTGGATGAATAAGAGTAATGAAATTAGTATCAGTGCTGTGCAGTACTGCACAACTTCAAGAACAGGTTACGGGCTGCTCAGCTCTTCCTGCCATATCACAAATAAAGGCTCATTGTCAAAACATAGATGTGTTGGGAAGCAGTTTCGAGCTTGCTCTGAGCTTTTTGTTAAGATGTGGTTAAGCCAGAGTCAAAAGTGGAATCATGAAAAAAACAGATGAAAGTTGATTTTGGAAGGTGTGATAACGTGACTGAATATCTATTTCACAGCGTGTAAATAATTTACACCCAGATTCTTTGTTGATGTACTGTCCTTTATTCTTTCACTTAACTTGCAAAGACAGAAGTTGTTTCAGGCGTCTTTTGTCCTGTACTCAGCACCACACCGGGTGCAAGGTAGCTGCTAAATAAATAGTTATAGATTCATTTAATTAATTTAGGGCAGAGAAAAAATTTGAACTGAGATTTTTAAATTCCAAATTTTGCACACCTTTTCCTATACCACTTAGACAGAAGGATTCAGCACCCTTTTCTAATCAAAATGACAATTGTTAACTGCTAGCAGTTTTGGTCCAGAAATGTTCACATACTTTGGATTACACCTTCAAGATCTGAGAAAACAGAAACTCACGTCCAACTCTTTAACTTCCCAGGTAGAGAAACCAGGGCCAGAGAGTGAGAGGAGCTTGTCCCAGGTCCCCCAGGAAATTTGTGGTAGAGATAAGACTAGAGCCAAGGTCCTGATTCAAGATTCATTTGTTTCCCTCAGCACCTGGCCCTTTACTTTCATTATTAGCAGTCATCCTTCTATTTTATTTTATTTTGTTATGTTCTGGATACATGTGCAGGTTTGTTACATAGGTAAACATCTGCAATGGTGGTTTGCTGCATTTGTCAACCCATCACCTAGATATTAAGCCCAGCATGCATTAGCTATTTTTCTTCATGCTCTCCCTCCCCTGACCCTCATCCACTGGACGACAGGGCCCAGTGTGTGTAATTCCCTGCCCTGAGTCCACATGTTCAGCTCCCACTTAAAAGTGAGAACATGCGTGTTTGCTTTTCTGTTTCTATGTTAGTTTGCTGAGTATAATGGCTTCCAGCTCCATCCTTGTCCCTGCAAAGGACATGTCCTTGCTCCTTTTTAAGCAGTCATCCTTCTTAAGTGTTATATTTTTCTCCTCTGAGATTTCCAGAGCTATTAGTCTGTCTCAATTGGGGCCAATTAAAGAAATGCAAAAGTGTTTCTAGGGTCTTTGTTGGTGGCCAGGGCAGTTAGTGTGGGACACAAGGAAGGCAGAAACCATCTCAGGCAGAGGGACTTTCCACACTAGGACATCTGTGTCAAAAGAGAGGACTTGTTTGTTTCTGAGGAGATTTCCATAAAGATGATCTTCTGAGTGAAGGCTAGGCTTTAAGACAAAATGGAGACAGTGTTGGTAGAAGAGAGAGCTTAAGACCAGGAGTTCTGTGTGTGTGTGTGTGTGTGTAACTATGCATGACTATGTTTTATTTATTATATCCTATGTGTAATTTTGTGTTTGAAACTTAGATGCTTGATTCTACTACAATTAAAATGAAAAGGAGATGCTTGGATTTGTCTGTAGTATGAGGGTGTGGAGAAGTTCATTTGAACATGAGCATTTTTGTGTGTCCAGGAGGTATCAACAGCTTCCTGAGAGGTGTCATATGTATAGGGAATACTGAGAGAGTACATTAGTCTACATGTCTCTCCATATATTTTTCTTCGTGTGTGTGTGTTATTTTCCTAGACTTCTCTCTAGCATGTTAGTGGGTATGAGAATCCATTAGTATGAATATGTGAATGGGTGTGTGCTATTTGCAAGGGGAGGATGATTTAGGCAAGGATTTGAAAGTGTACATTTAGAAATTAAGGGCATCTCTGTGTTATTATGAGTGTATGAGTGTTTGTGTGTGCATTTTGTGTATATCTGCAAAGAGAAGAATTCAGTGTGTTTGTGTGTTTGTCTATGGTACGTTTTGCTGAGGAGTATAATTTGTATACTTGAAAGTTAGGCAGTCATGTAATTTATCACCCAAATGGAGACATGTTTGAGAATGAAATATGCAGGGTGTGTGTGTATGTGTGTGTGTGTGTGTGTGTGTGTGTGTATGAAAGTATGTCTTTCAGTGTACTTTTAAAAATGCATTTAATTTTGTATGTGTTATTGGTGTCAGGAATTAATAAGAACAGAAGTAGAGGAAAGATCATTAAATTATTTAGATCTCTCTTAGACTGTAGCCTTATAACAGGGACATTAATAGAATTAACAGGTAAGAACAGGTTAGCCCCAAAGATGTGTCTGTGTGTGTGTGTGTGTGTGTGTGTGTGTGTGTGTGTGTGTGTTTTACCAGATCATTGAACTGAGAAAGAGGTCATACATATCTTGTGGTGACAAAACCCATATGGTTAAAAAAAAAAATCAGCACAGTAAGTAAGGGAAGAAATGTGAACTACATTCTGCTAGAAAGTGTCTTTTATGTATAACATCCACTTTGCTGTGTCCTCTTTATGCCTCCTGCCTTGTTCCCCATGAGTAACTCTGGCTTGTGATGGCCAAGATAGCTGAGACCTTTCATTCTCTTACCTCCAAAGTTTGGAAAAAAACTCAGTGTGACCTCCATCAAGTAAGAAAAAGAAAGAGACTAGGGAGAGTTGGCTGTTTCATTTCAGGTGAGTCAGAAAAGGAATCCCAGGGATGCTCCTAGCGGTCTCACTCTTTTTCAGAGTGTAGCTTCTGACTCCCTGGTTTATATGTGCACCCCCCTGGGGTTGGGAAATTCACTTGCTTAGTTCTCACTGGCTTTATGGGGTGTAGTGAAGAGACTAGAATGTTTCTGCTTCTACTCTACCATGTCAGTGTAGCAGTTTCTTAGCAGCTTCATCCCCCAGTCATCCCTTTTTTATGTACACTCTATATGCTCATCACAGTGGAGTATCTGCAGTCACTTCTAAATGTCATCATAGTGCCAGTAGTACCACTAGTAGTACCAGTTGTGTAGTACAGTGAAGATGGCCACAAATTCTTTGTCAATCTCTCATTGAAAGGTAGAATCTATTCTTCTCCCTTGGAATATGGGATAGCTGTCCTACTTATTTGACCAACAGAATGTGTCAGAAGTGACTTTCTGCAACTTCTGAAGCTATCTCATAAGAAGCCTTGTAGCTTCTGCTCACATCTCTTCCCCTCTGGGAAACAAGTCACAACTCAGGGAGAAGCCCAAGCCACATGGAAAGACCAGCCTGATCAATCTGGTCTTTGCTGGTGCTCTGGTCAACAGCCTGAGTTGGATACCTGGTTGACAAGTAGCACCTTTTTCCTACACAGATGACAACCCAGCCCATAAGCACCAGAATGAGTGAGTGAAGAAGTCATCCTGGAAGTGAGTGCTCCAGTTCATGCTGCATAGGTTGGAGACAAACCTTCTAGCTGAGCTCCCTGTAATGCACAAAAACATGGTTGTTTGACAGTATTATGCTTTAGAGTAGTTTCTTTCATAACAATAGATAATTGGAATAGCAATACTAGAAATAGCTAACATATATTGAGCCATTGCTGCTTGTCAGAGTATTTTCTTTGGGAGATACACACACACTCACACACACACACACACACACCACATCTATATCTGTCTATCTATCCACACACACATGGTTATATAATATGTAATACACATGTATTTAATTGTATCTTTATATTAATCTAAGGGCTTTGGAGCTTTTATTATTATCATTTTATATATAAAAAATCTGAGGTTAAGCTGAGGTTAAGCAACCCTCCCAGATCACACAGCCAGTAATTGGCAGAAACGTATTCGGACTAGGATTTTATTTTTAACTGCATCTCTCCCTCATAGCTCTGTGCCTTTGTTCATAATGACATCAATATTTAGAAACACACTCTTTGTTTTTTGGGAATAACCTTCCCACTCACCCCACTTTAATCCTACTGACAATTTCTTTCTAATCCTTCATGGCTTAGCTCTATAGAGATAATGGTTTTCTACCCAAATCCATGTTGATGTCCCTCAGCAAGTACTGCACTGCCTTCTGCCTAGCTGCGTGAAAGCAAGCAAGTTAGTCAGCCTCCCTGAGGCTCAGTTTTCTCATCTGTAAAATCAGTTGAAATGACTTCCTTACAGGTTTGTCGTGAAGATTAAATGGGCTGGCAGATGCTGAAATGTGTCATGTACGGAGGACCACGATGCACACACCAACCATTTTCAAAGCTGAACTGCAAGCTGGAAGGATGAGTTCCACAGTCAATTACCCTTTTCTCTGTATGTCTCTGGGTGTGCTGCATTGCCTAAGGCACTGCTTGTGCCGTCAAAGAGTGTGTGTGTATGAAAGTATGTCTTTTCAGTGTACTTTTAAAAATGCATTTAATTTTGTATGTGTTATTGGTGTCAGGAATTAATTGGTGTCAGAATTGCTCTTTGTCAGTGGGACAGAAGGCAAGTAAAAGAACCAATATATTAATGAGATTCATGGCAGGATAGAGGGGAACATAGACTCTTTCAGTCTCAAAAAGGGGCTTTTAATAACTTTGGGGAGGGCATTTTATGAAAGATGACCTGGAGGTGAAATGAGCCCTGCAGAATGAGAAGATATTTGTGAGGTTAAAAAAAAAAATAGGAAAACCAGGTATTCCAGGTAAGAACAAGCTTAAAAAAAGATACAAAGGAACCCAGGAGTAGGGTGTATGGGGGGAACCTCCAGATACCTTGATACCTACTTGCATAATATATTTTGGGTGAAGGTGGTCTGGAGTAAAGAAACAGGAGAGGCCTTTAGAGAGAACTTTGAATTCTAAGCTGAAGCCTTTATCCCAAGGTCAGTGGGATGCTATAAAGGATTGAGAGCAACAAGTATAGATGAATAATTCTGCATTTTGGAACAATTACTTCAGAGCCTGTTTTGGAAGGGCAGGACTGGAGACAGAGATATGGATAGAGGATTATTCAACATTCCAGGAGAAGGGTGATGGTGGTGTGATCCGGGGGCGTGGGAGTGGGCCTTTGGAGAGATGTCAAAGCAAAAAGAGGGAAACTCGGTCACTGACTAAGAGGGATAAAGGTGGGGGAAGGAATCTGAATGAACACCTTGGTTTCTGACTTGGGGTGACAGTTCATGGTGGCACCCCCACATTCAAATAGAATGAAAAGAATGCAGAAGGAGGGACAGTCTCTTCTCCCTCTGGGGATGGGGATTTTGCAGGGAGGACATTGGGTCCTGTGACACCAGCTGTGCAGGTCACAGGCCTGCAGGAGCATTGAGCCAAGCAGGTCACTGTAGGGATATCAACATCTGTTATAAAAACTGAACTCTAATTGTGCCAGACCCACTCTGGCATAATAAGTGTGGTTTTTAACATAATGCACTGCTGGAGTGAAGTTGACAGAAAAGCAGGAGGCGGAGGAGGTAATCGGTGAGACTTCAAAAGAGAAGATTGAAGCCATTTCATGTGGCTGGAAATGAGTCATTTGTCAGCAATGCCAATGTGCTGTCAGCTTTAGGAGGAGAGATGACGGGGCACCCTGGGGGGAGGGCTGGTGAAAGTGTCAACCTTCAGTCACCAGAGGCCATGTGTGGGGTAAGAAGTGTCAGTCACATCACGTCCCTGTCCTGACCTGGGTTAGAGGAAAACCAGGGTCACAGCAGAGCATTAGCCTTGTAACCAAGGAACCTTGTAACCCTCCTCTGTCAGGAGGGGAACTGATGTGCTCAGTGTTCTCAAGCACTGTTCAGAGCTTTACTTCCCCAGGGCATGTGCACTTTAAAAGACAGTGGGGGTGCCATGCTTAGGAAAAAGAAACTAAGGGGTAAGAGTGGATTGGTGGCAGAAAGGAGGAGAGATTTCAAGCAAGGACTTGCCTAAGGTCACTGAAAGAGTATTACATTGGTGAATACCCCTTTTCTCTACCTCATTGCCAAGTCCAAGGTTATCTCTGGGTCGTAATAGCTTGGAAGCCATTACTGTGAGTGGCAACCCATTCTAGATGGAGTGATCCCTGCTTTGTAAGCTATTGGATTGCCAGCCACTACCCTACCACATCATACCATTATTCATCACTTGGATACTTACTTGGGCTATAGCAGCAGATTGTCCTAACTTGCCTTCCAGCCTTCATTGCTCTGCTCTCATCCAGTTTTTTTTTTTTTTTTTTTGAGGCCATAGTGACCATCTTAACTTGAATTGAGTCTTCTCTTTCCCTCTTCTTCTTGGTGTCCTTGCAGGCTACATTGCTTTGGTTTCTACCAACCTATACCATTTCAGTCTGAAACCAGGACATTTTTTCTTTGTTCTCTTCACTGTGATCACACTTGGCCTCTTTAGTTCCCTGAACACAGTGAGGTTTTGTCTTTCTCTAGAACTTTGCTAAGGCTGGTGTCTCTTTTTGGGTAATGTCTATTCATTCTTCAGCTCAGCTTCAATATCGCTTTTTCAGAGATGTACTTCCTGACTCTGATTAAGTTGCACACCCCACCAATACAACACATAGAGACTGTCTTATAACACTTTATTTGCTTTTGTAATTTTTATAATTATTTTATGTTGTTGTTTTTGTTCTGACATCCCATTTTGACCCTGAATTCCTTAAGAGCAAAGATAATGCTTGTCTTTTTTGCCACTGCATCTTCATAACTATATGAATGCCTAACATCAATGTTTGCCAAGTATTTGTAGAATGAATAAATGAGGCTGGGCGCAGCGGCTCATACCTGTAATCTCAGCACTTTGGGAGGTTGAGGCGGGCGCATCATCTGAGGTCAGAAGTTTGAGAGCAGCCTGGCCAACACGGTGAAACTCCATCTCTACTAAAAATACAAAAATTAGCTGGGTGTGGTGGTGCGCACCTGTAGTACTAGCTACTTGGGAGGCTGAGGCAGGAGAATAGCTTGAACTCAGGAAGCAGAGGTTGTAGTAAGCCGAGATCACCCCACTGACTCTAGCCTGGTCAACAGAGAGAGACTCCATCTCAATAAAAAAAAAAAAAGAATGAGTAAATGAATGGACAGCTCTTTAGTAATTCTGGTGAGCAGGAAAGTTTGGGACTCCATGCATCAGGCAACATCACAGATATACCAAATGATTTGTGTAGGCAAAGAGGCAGGAATCACAGAGCTCAAGGAGCCTTATCAATAATTTTCTGCCATTTTAAGCTATTTCCCACTCACATTTTCTGTTCCAGGGTAGCTTTGAGGAACCGAGGTTATAAAACACTTTCCATTAGAGCAGTGGTTCTAAAAATCTCCTAAGACCTAGATTACAGGGTCCCACCCCAGTGCTTCTGATTCAGTAGGTCTGGGGGGTGGATGTCAAGAATTTACATTTCTGAAAAGTTCCCAAGTGGTACCGAAGATGCTGGATGTGGGGCGGGGGTCACATAACTTTAGAGAGAGTGGATTACACATAAGCTCTAGAGGCAAGGACTCTGATTTTCATATTTGCTATTGTTATATACGGATGCTACTGCATAAACATATATACTGCTACATTGTATATACTCAAAAAATTTGTTGAATATGTGAAAGAAGCTCAGCGGACACCTTTGCCCATCATCTACTTCTGTTCTTAGAGCTAATTCCTCGTATCCATTTCTATTCCACGTTAGATGATCGATGCCATCACAAGCTCCTCTTACCAACCACTTGACCTTCTCTAGGTAGCTTTTATTTTCCACCCATCCTCCTGAAGAAACATCATCTATCCTTGTATTTTCTGTTCCTAAGGCCTTGATGATATTTAATAAGTCACTTCAAGTTATAATGTTAAGCATTAATGGCAGATCAACATGTCACTTCCTTAAAGAGAAATTTTATTTTAACATCCGATTGAATATTGATCCATAATGGTGGCCAACTTGTGCAGTATAGCTAGCTGGCTAAACTAAGCCTTTACAGATCTTATTAAAAGAGTTTTACTAAGCAATTGATATAGCCTTAAAAATAATTGTGAGAGCCAGGTGTGGTGGCTCATACCTGTAATCCAAGCACTTTGGGAGGCCAAGGTGATAGGCTCACTTGGGAACAGGAGTGTGAGACCAGCCTGGCCAACATGGTGAAACCCAGACTCGATTAAAAAAAAATACAAAATTAGCCACACATGGTGGCATGAACCTGTAGTTGTAGCTACTTGGGAGGCTGAAGCAGGAGAATCTCTTGAACCCAGGAGACAAAGACTACAGTCAGCTAAGATAGCACCATTGCACTCCAGTCTGGGTGACAGAGTAAGACTCCATCTCAAAAACACAAACAAACAAAGTGATTGTGGGGTAAGCTATGATAAAACAGCCTAATAGCAAAAATTACTTCTCTGTACTTTAGAAATATCCACAAACATAGTATAAAATGGTGTGCTAATTATAATCATGTCTTATCTATGCTATGAGGATCTTTGGTGAGAAAATATTTTGATACAGTTGGTAAAATTGCCATATACATCTCAAAAATAAATACATGCACACATACTTATGTAAGTACATACATACATACATATGTAAGTATAGATATAGGTATGTGTATGTGTTTTTATCTTCATGAAATCCAAAACTTCTAAGTTTTCCTTTTTTACCTCATCTCATTGAGTCCATATGCATTAAGTTTTATTCTAAGAAATAGGGTATATTATAATGAACATCATCTGTGTTCATACATACTAGATTGTGTCACTCACTTTATACCATTAAATGAGCATTTAGTAAAATTTCTGAAAAATTGCTTCTGCTAGTTCAAGCTATAAACTATTAGAGACTAGAAGTGATTTTTTTTTAATTGGTGGCAAGGCATCACCACCCCTGAGCAATTTCCCAGGTTGATTTAATTTAGAGTCATTTCCACGCTTTCCTGGAGATCTACCCTAAATCTCTAGCTGAACAATGTTAGAAATTGATGAAATGTTCAACCCTATGTCACACATACACATGAAGTTCAATTTCAGCAATGATACTCTTATTTGCAGGCTTGGTACTGCTTAGAGAAAATCAAATATTTTCTTTAGAGTCAGATAGGTGCTTGTGACAGTAAGAAATGTTGGTGAGAATGAATGCACTGAGCACATGCTATATGCCAGGTGCTCTTTGTAGGGTTGTAGTGACCCTATGCCAACCCTGGGAAACATATCATTTTTCCTTCCAGGCAAATTAAGAAAAAAGCAGAAAGAAAAAAGGAAAGAAGAAGTCTGAGAGTGAAGTTACATGCCTGAGGCCATGCATGTAGCAAATGGCAAAAAATGGATTAAGACACAGGCCTGTTTGTCACTAAAAACCCTGTGGTATGTTTGAGCAAGATCAGCGACCCCATGCCAGTTATGGGTGTAACTAAAAAATCATGAGGAGTCAGAAATCACTCTCCAGGTTATGTCCCTCCATTTGTTTCACTCCAGGGAACTGTGTGGTATCTTTTTTTTTAAATATATATTTTTATTGCATTTTAGGTTTGGGGGTACATGTGAAGAACATGCAAGATTGTTGCATAGGTACACACATGGCAGTGTGATTTGCTGCCTTCCTCTCCATCACCTATATCTGGCATTTCTCCCCATGCTATCCCTCCCCAACTCCCCACCCCCACTGTCCCTCCCCTTTCCCCGACAGCCCAGTGTGTGATGCTCCCCTCCCTGTGTCCATGTGTTCGCATTCTTAACACCCACCTATGAGTGAGAACATGCGGTGTTTGATTTTCTGTTCTTGTGTAGTTTGCTGAGAATGATGGTTTCCAGGTTCATCCATGTCCCTACAAGGACACGAACTCATCGTTTTTTTGATGGCTGCATAATATTCCATGGTGTATATGTGCCACATTTTCCCTGTCCAGTCTATCATCGATGGACATTTGGGTTGGTTCCACGTCTTTGCTTTTAACTGTGCTGCAATGAACATTCATGTGCATGTGTCCTTATAGTAGAACGATTTATAGTCCTTTGGATTTCCCAGTAATGGGATGCTGGATCAAATGGATTTCTCTTCTAGGTCCTTGAGGATTGCCACACTGTCTTCCACAATGGTTGACTAATTTACACTCCCACCAACAGTGTAAAGTTTCCTATTTCTCCACATCCTCTCCAGCATCTGTTGTCTCCAGATTTTTTTTAATTGCATTTTAGGTTTGGGGGTACATCTGAAGAACATGGAAGATTGTTGCATAGGTACACACATGGCAGTGTGACTTGCTGTCTTCCTCCCCATCACCTATATCTAGCATTTCTCCCCATGCTACCCCTCCCCAACCTCCCCCACCCCCAACTGTCCCTCCCCTTTTCCCCCCGACAGACCCCAGTGTGTGATGCTCCCCCTCCCTGTGTCCATGTGTTCGCATTGTTCAACACCCACCTATGAGTGAGAACATGCAGTGTTTGATTTTCTGTTCTTGTGTCAGTTTGCTGAGAATGATGGTTTCCAGGTTCATCCATGTCCCTACAAAGGACACGAACTCATTGTTTTTTTGATGGCTGCATAATATTCCATGGTGTATATGTGCCACATTTTCCCTGTCCAGTCTATCATCGATGGACATTTGGGTTGGTTCCAGGTCTTTGCTATTGTAAACTGTGCTGCAATGAACATTCGTGTGCATGTGTCCTTATAGTAGAACGATTTATAGTCCTTTGGATATATACCCAGTAATGGGATTGCTGGATCAAATGGAATTTCTCTTTCTAGGTCCTTGAGGAATTGCCACACTGTCTTCCACAGTGGTTGAACTAATTTACACGCCCACCAACAGTGTAAAAGCGTTCCTATTTCTCCACATCCTCTCCAGCATCTGTTGTCTCCAGATTTTTTAATGATCGCCATTCTAACTGGCGTGAGATGGTATCTCATCGTAGTTTTGATTTGCATTTCTCTAATGACCAGTGATGATGAGCATTTTTTCATATGTTTGTTGGCTTCATGTATGTCTTCTTTTGTAAAGTGTCTGTTCATATCCCTCGCCCACTTTTGAATGGGCTTGTTTGTTTTTTTCTTGTAAATCTGTTTCAGTACTTTGTAGATTCTGGATATCAGCCCTTTGTCAGATGGGTAGACTGCAAAAATTTTTTCCCATTCCATTGCTTGCCAACTCACTCTAATGACTGTTTCTTTTGCTGTGCAGAAGCTGTGGAGTTTGATTAGGTCCCATTTGTCTATTTTGGCTTTTGTTGCCAATGCTTTTGGTGTTTTGGTCATGAAGTCCTTGCCTATGCCTATGTCCTGAATGGTTTTGCCTAGATTTTCTTCTAGGGTTTTGATGGTGTTAGGTCTTATGTTTAAGTCTTTAATCTATCTGGAGTTAATTTTAGTGTAAGGTGTCAGGAAGGGGTCCAGTTTCTGCTTTCTGCACATGACTAGCCAGTTTTCCCAACACCATTTATTAAACAGGGGATTCATTTCCACATTGTTTGTTTTTGTCAGGTTTGTCAAAGATTGGATGGTTGTAGATGTGTTGTGTTGCCTCGGAGGCCTCTGTTCTGTTCCATTGGTCTCTATCTCTGTTTTGGTATCAGTACCATGCTGTTTTGATTATTGTAGCTTTGTAGTATAGTTTGAAGTCCGGGAGTGTGATGCCTCCAGCTTTGTTCTTTTTGCTTAGAATTGACTTGGCTATGCGGGCTCTCTTTTGGTTCCATATGAAGTTTAAGGTGTTTTTTTTCCAGTTCTGCGAAGAAGGTCATTGGTAGCTTGATAGGGATAGCATTGAATCTGTAAATTACTTTGGGCAGTATGGCCATTTTCACAATATTGATTCTTCCTAGCCATGAACATGGAATGTTTCTCCATCTGTTTGTGTCCTCTCTTATTTCATTGAGCAGTGGTTTGTAGTTCTCCTTGAAGAGGTCCTTTACGTTCCTTGTTAGTTGTATTCCTAGGTATTTTATTCTCTTTGTAGCAATTGTGAATGGCAGTTGGTTCTTGATTTGGCTGTCTTTAAGTCTGTTATTGGTGTATAGGAATGCTTGTGATTTTTGCACATTGATTTTGTATCCTGAGACTTTGCTGAAGTTGCTTATCAGTTTCAGGAGATTTTAGGCTGAGACGATGGGGTCTTCTAGATATACAATCATGTCGTCTGCAAATAGAGACAATTTGACTTCCTCCTTTCCTATTTGAATACCCTTTATTTCTTTTTCTTGCCTGATTGCTCTGGCTAGAACTTCCAGTACTATATTGAATAGGAGTGGTGAGAGAGGACATCCTTGTCTACTGCCAGATTTCAAAGGGAATGCTTCTAGTTTTTGCCCATTCAGTATGATATTGGCTGTTGGTTTGTCATAAATAGCTTTTATCATTTTGAGATACGTTCCGTCAATACCTAGTTTATTGAGGGTTTTTAGCATAAAGGGCTGTTGAATTTTGTCAAAGGCCTTCTCTGCATCAGTTGAGATTATCATGTGGTTTTTGTCTTTGGTTCTGTTTATGTGGTGGATTATGTTTATAGATTTGCATATGTTGAACCAACCTTGCATCCCCAGGGATGAAGCCTACTTGATCATGGTGGATAAGCTTTTTGATGTGCTGTTGCAATCAGTTTGCCAGTATTTTATTGAAGATTTTTGCATCTATGTTCATCATGGATATTGGCCTGAAGTTTTCTTTTGTTGCTGAGTCTCTGCCAGGTTTTGGTATCAGGATGATGTTGGTCTCATAAAATGATTTAGGAAGGATTCCTCTTTTTGGATTGTTTGGAATAGTTTCAGAAGGAATGGTACCAGCCTCCTCTTTGTATGTCTGGTAGAATTCGGCTGTGAATCCATCTGGACCTGGGCTTTTTTGGGTGGTAGGCTCTTAATTGCTGCCTCAACTTCATACCTTGTTATTGGTCTATTCAGGGGTTCGACTTCTTCCTGGTTTAGGCTTGGGAGGATGCAAGTGTCAGGAATTTATCCATTTCTTCCAGGTTTACTAGTTTATGTGCATAGAGTTGTTTGTAATAATCTCTGATGATGGTTTAATTTCTGTGGATCTGTGGTGATATCCCCTTTTCTTTTTATTGCATCTATTTGATTATTTTCTCTTTTCTTTTATTAATCTGGCTAGTGGTCTGTCTATTTTGTTGACCTTTTGAAAAGCCAGCTCATGGATTTATTGATTTTTTTGAAGGGTTTTTCGTGTCTCTATCTCCTTCAGTTCTGCTCTGATCTTAGTTATTTCTTGTCTTCTGCTAGGTTTTGAGTTTTTTGATCTTGCTCCTCTAGCTCTTTCAATTTTGATGTTAGGGTGTCAATTTTAGATCTCTCCTTCCTTCTCATGTGGGCATTCATTGCTATATATTTTCCTCTAGAGACTGCTTTAAATGTGTCCAGAAATTCTGGTATGTTGTGTCTTCATTTTCGTTGGTTTCAAAGAACATCTTTATTTCTGCCTTCGTTTCATTGTTTATCCAGTCAACATTCAAGAGCCAGTTGTTCAGTTTCCATGAAGCTGTGTGGTTCTGAGTTAGTTTCTGAATTCGGAGTTCTAGCTTGATTGCACTGTGGTCTGGGCGACTGTTTGTTATGATTTCCGTTCTTTTGCATTTGCTGAGGAGTGATTTACTTGCAATTATGTGGTCAATTTTAGAGTAGGTGTGATGTGGTGCTGAGAAGAATGTATATTCTGTGGATTTGGGGTGGAGAGTTCTGTAAATGTCTATTAGGTTTGCTTGATCCAGGTCTGAGTTCAAGTCCTGGATATCCTTGTTAATTTTCTGTCTCGTGGATCTGTCTAACATTGACAACGGGGTGTTCAAGTCTCCCACTATTATTGTGTAGGAGTCTAAGTCTCTTTTTTAAGTCATTAAGAACTTGCCTTATGTATCTGGGTGCTCCTGTATTGGGTGCATATATATTTAGGATCGTTAGCTCTTCTTGTTGCATTGATCCTTTTACCATTATGTAATGTCCTTCTTTGTCTCTTTTGATCTTTGTTCGTTTAAAGTCTGTTTTATCAGAGATGAGAATTGCAACTCCTGCTTTTTTTTTGCTGTCCATTTGCTTGGTAAATCTTCCTCCATCCCTTTATTTTGAGCCTTTGTGTATCTCTGCATGGGAGATGGGTTTCCTGGATACAGCACACCGACGGGTTTTGGCTTTTTATCCAGTTTGCCAGTCTATGTCTTTTGATTGGGGCATTTAGCCTATTTACATTTAGGGTTAATATTGTTATGTGTGAATTTGATCCTGCCATTTTGATGCTAGCTGGCTGTTTGTCCGTTAGTTGATGCAGTTTCTTCATTGTGTTGCTGCTCTTTGCCATTTGGTATGTTTTTGGAGTGGCTGGTACTGGTTGTTCCTTTCTATGTTTAGTGCCTCTTTCAGGAGCTCTTGTAAAGCAGGCCTGGTGGTGATGAAGTCTCTGAGTACTTGCTTGTTCGCAAAGGATTTTATTTTTCATTCACTTATGAAGCTTAGTTTGGCTGGATATGAAATTCTGGGTTGAAAGTTCTTTTCTTTAATGATGTTGAATATTGGCCCCCCACTCTCTTCTGGCCTGTAGGGTTTCTGCTGAGAGATCTGCTGTGAGTCTGATGGGCTTCCCTTTGTGGGTAACCTGACCTTTCTCTCTGGCTGCCCTTAGCATTTTCTCCTTCATTTCAACCCTGGTGAATCTGACGATTATGTGCCTTGGGGTTGCTCTTCTTGAGGAATATCTTTGTGGTGTTCTCTGTATTTCCTGGACTTGAATATTGGCCTGCCTTCCTAGGTTGGGGGAAGTTCTCCTGGATAATATCCTGAAGAGTATTTTCCAGCTTGGATTCATTCTCTCCGTCACATTCAGGTACACCTATCAAATGTAGATTAGGTCTTTTCACATAGTCCCATATTTCTTGGAGACTTTGTTCATTCCTTTTTACCCTTTTTTCTCTACTCTTTCCTTCTCATTTTATTTCATTGAGTTGATCTTCAACCTCTGATATCCTTTCTTCTGCTTGGTCGATTCGGCTGTTGCAACTTGTGTATGCTTCGCAAAGTTCTTGTGTTGTATTTTTCAGCTCCATCAATTCACTTACATTCCTCTCTAAGTTGGTTATTCTCATTAGCATTTCGTCAAATCTTTTTTCAAGGTTCTTAGTTTCTTTGCATTGGGTTAGAGCATGTTCTTTTAGCTCACAGAAGTTTCTTATTACCCACCTTCTGAAGCCTGATTCTGTCATTTCATCACACTCATTGTCCATCCAGCCTTGTTCCCTTGCTGGTGAGGAGTTGTGATCCCTTGTAGGAGGAGAGGCATTCTGGTTTCGGGTGTTTTCCTCCTTTTTGCGCTGGTTTCTTCCCATCTTTGTGGATTTATCTATGTGTGGTCTTTGTGGTTGGTGATTTTCAGATGGGGTCTCTCAGTGGATGTCCAGTTTGTTGATGATGAAGTTATTTCTTTCTGTTTCTTAGTTTTCCTTCTAACAGTCTGGCCCCTCTGCTGTAGGACTGCTGAGGTCCACTTCTGGCCCTGCTTGCCTGGGGGATCACCTGCAGCGGCCTCCACTGCTTTCACTGGAAGCTGCAATCCTCAGCTGCTCCTAATCGGCCATCTTGGATCCTCCCCTGGTATCTTTTTCTCTACTGAATTTCAAGACAAGTGTTTTATACCACTTTCCTGAAACTTTTCTGAGGTGTCTTTCATCCCATGTCTTTTGGTTTTATCCAATTTTGAGAATCAAACTGCATCCCTCTCATTTATGAATCCTTCTCTGAATCCACCACTGAAGGTAACTTTCTTCATTTACTTATTCTAAAATCCTGTGCTGTTTATCTATCATTTGACAATGTGCAACTTGACTTAAACCTATTTATTAGGATATTAAATATTTTCTATTTAAATATTTGTTAGAATATTAAATTAGTTTAAGTCAAGGGATATTAAGATTGATGACAGAGGTGTAGGAGGCTGAAATTTTGAATCAAATCAATGACATTAGTTTGTTCAGTCTCTAATTTTCTTCCCAAGATGGAGAGACAGATAGAGAAAATAGAATTTCACCGGTATTTCAACCCATTACCTTTGAAGCTCAAGTTCCTCCCTGTAAAATGCGAATAAAAATTCTTATCATGCCTCCCTCATGAGGCTAATGTGAAGGTCGGATTACAAAACATAAGGGAGAGTGCTTAAAAAACACAAATAGTTGTTATCATTAGTATTACATTGGTAGGGCAACAACAAAAACAGGAACCAAAAAACAAAAATCCATGAGTCCATGAACCGCTTGAAAAGAAAAACTTAACTCCTCTTTAAGTTAAAAATCTTAGATGACTACTCACAATAAACATATATGTTTTTCTTGTGGTGACCACATGCTAGCATGTTTTGCTTATTCCTGAATTCTTGGTAAAGTTCAATTTCTTTGTACACTTTACTATTAGAGAATTATTAAAGATTTTTAACAAGCGTCAGCCTATTTTAATAGGTTTCCTAGGCAGTAAAGATTAAAAACAAAATTACCAATGTGGTTTGGGAAAAGATGGTTTAAACTACCCAAGAAACAACATCATTATTCAAGAGTTTACAAAATATGTTTAGCAGCATCCAATTGCTTGCCAAGAATACACAAATCATTCTTATTTATTCAACTCTTCATATCTCAGTAAATTCGCATGTACTAAAATGGCATTTCAAAATGAACATAGTCTAAACCCCTCTTTTCCCAATGTAGGAAATTTAAAAACATCTGTAGCATTAGGAAGTTTGACTAGATTAGAAACAGAAAGAATATGGCAAGTGGGTCCAGCACTGTCCAACTCCTTAGCCATCGCAGGCATCACTAACAGATTATAGCACTTTCCCACTGAACTAGGAAGTAGCCTCAGAATCACTGTCTCCTCACTGCTCCGAGCAGCTGCTATCAATCAACTGGAGCTTTGCCACTGCAGGAGCTCTTAAATTTCTTTGTTTAGCTGTGACATTTTCAGAGGATATAAATGCAATGAATTTGCCTGACTCCTAAAATTCATTTTGTTAAAAAAAACAATCTGTTCCTATTCTCTGGAAGGTGATGACAAATTTCAGCATTTAAGTTGGTATTTCTCATTCAGTTGTCTGTCTTCTCAGTTTCCCAATCTGTGAATGGTACTGGTGTTTCTCAGTAGGAGATGCCAAGTAAATGAAGCCGCCCAGCAGGAAACCCTGTTTGGCAATTCTAACAAGGCTTGAAGGATTGGTTTACTCATTAGAAACAACAAAAGTTTTCTATCTGGTGAATTTGCAAGTTCCTGATCAGGTGCTCTCCTGAACAAAATATTGATGCATAAGAAATACAAATGAAAAGTAAATCTTCGGTAAAAATGGTATCAAGCATTCACCTAGATTATAGGAGATACAAATTCCATTTCCTTGCAATGCATTGATAGACTTTAACTCCAGGAGTGGATGGATTTTTATCTCCTCAGTGGCAATTACCATGTGATGAACTCCTACCATGTGTCTATGTCCTTCATGTGCACCATCTCACTGAAATCACAATAATAATTGTTAACATATATTAAAGCTCTCTATGTGTCTGGAGCTGTTCTAAGCACTTTACTTGAATTAACTCATTTAATTCCCACAAGAGCACTATGGAGTAGGTAATAATAACATTTTCTAACAAATAAGGAAATAGAGGCAAAGAGAAGTTAAGTAACTTGCCTGAAGGGCATACATTAGTAAGTGCGGCAGCTTGCATTTGAATCTATGTACTCTAGCTCCAGAATCTGAACTTAGAACCACAGTATTATACTACCTTATGATGTCCCCAAGGGGTGGGTTGTTATGTTTATTTTTCTGATGAGTAAAGCAAACTTCAGAACTTAGGTTGTTTGCCCCATTGCCGTTCAGTCAGAAAGCGGCAAGAATTAGCAGGATAGAGCCAGCACTTCTCATCCATCATCTTATTTGATTCTGGCTACCACTCCATGATGTAGATGGTAGTGTTTCCCCATTTAATAGATGAAGAAGCAGATTCTAGTGTGATTGTAACCTCTCAATATAACACAGCTAGTAAATGTAGAGGCAGGCTTTGAATGAGGCAGCACAACTTGAGGGTGTACATATGAGACCAGTTATCAAGGAGCTGACAATTAGGTCTGAGAGAAGGAGCAGTGAAAAATGAAAAAAGTCTTCCAAGTCTGATGGACCAGAGACATTATGAGGCACTTCTGAAAGAGGACAAAGGGCTCAGAGAAAAATCAGAGTGATGCGGTCAGTTTCAGAGATGAGGTGGCTCATGAATTAACTCCTTAAGAATACGTACAGGGTAGGTTATGGAGTCTTCAAGAAAGGTGACTGCCAATGTCTAATATATGTGGGGGGTAGGGGTGGGGACACTGTGTGTTTGTATGCTGATAGTAAGGAGATCAGCATCTAGAATTCAATGTCCTAAGAGGCACTAATATTAGATTAACAAAATAGAAACTTGTTGAAGATCTATGGTTATTATCTGTTTAATATTTGCTTTATCAAATGCAATGAAAATGTTTCTGAGTCTTAATTTAGAGCCCAGACAGAAAGATTCTGGAATTTAGTTTTTCCTAATTCATACTCATTCTCATTCTATTCCCATTTTCCCCTTTCCTTCTTTCTTTCCCCTCTTTTCCCCCTTTCATCCCTCCTGTTCTCTCTCCTTCTCCTCCTCTTCCACCTCCTTTCTCTCCTTCTTCCTCCTCCTCTCTCCCTCTTCCTCTCTCCTCCTCTCCCGCTTTCCCTCTCTGCCTCACTTCCACCTCACAGTATTCTTGGGACTTCTTTTCAGCCCATAACCGAATTCTGTTCTTTAAGTACGGCTTTAAAAAATTGTGACCCTTAGTTTATTTTAATTCCATTTCAGCCTTTGATATGTTGGCAGTTGATGGTTCCTGTGTTCCCTCCTTCCATACACAACCTCAAGCCCCACAGTGCCATAATTAGATTTGTGCATCTCCTCTGCTATTCTGCCTTATATGTGTGTGTGTGTATGCATATATGTGTATATATGCATATAAATATTAAATGTCTACATATATAGGTTACAAACACACATTCACTGCTAGCTCACAGTTTTGAGGTTTGAGGGTTGTTGGGTTTTCTTTCTCAATCATAAACAATGTTTCCATTCTACAGTGCTTCTCTAGAGAAGACCCATAAAATTTGACTCATGAAGAGAGAGAAAAAAATTCAGGAGGCGAAAGTAATATGGGGAGAAATGAAAGAGATTTAGTGCGGCTATCAACCGACCGTTGTGCTGTCTTTAAGAGTCTGTTGAAACAACATAATAAAAGGTAATAAAGGCTGGATTTATAGCCTACCTGGCGGAAATGGCTGCCTGTGTGTATCTTGCCCACTTGCAGACCACTGCAAGTCTTTGTCTTGGGAGCAGGATCTTTTTTCCTTAGAGCTCTCTTTTTTCCCTTGGACTAAGTCAGAGACTATCCAAATCAGGTTGGCAGGTAAGTTAAACGTCTCTCTGCTGCTTTGTCTTCCCTTCTTTGCGCTGGTATTTAAGACCCAGTGTTGTTTCTCTTAAAAGCTGTATTTGATTCAGTTTGCCTAGGAAAGCCCTCAGTGATTACTAAAACAGGTAAAGAGGACTTTGAACTTAAAAAATTGTCATGCCAGCTCCTATGGGATTAAGGGCTTATTCTTTCACCTTAAAGTTCAAATAAACATTCCATAACTTCTAAATCAGTACAAATGGGTCTCTTGAAGGGAAGGTGGAGCACACTGCTCGAGTAGCATGAGAAAATCAAGGATCAGGAGGGCAAGAGAAATGGATGGTGCCTGCTCACAAAAAGGTCTGGGCCATCTTGCAGGAGGCCGTTGGGACAGAGTTAGTCTGCTGAACCTTTAGTGTTTGCTGCCGCTTGATGGGTGATCAGAATTTTGCAGCAATGGAGCTTGTTAATTCATTAATTCCTTCATCAATCATTTATTTAGTGTCTACTTAATGTCACACCTTGAGCTAGTGACAGGGCTACGTAAGTGAATAAGACCAGGTCTCTATTCTGAAGAACCCAGCCTAGTAGAGGAGAGAGCTTCCTCACATGCAAATCTGTAAATGCAGCCATCAAGTCCATAATGTCAGTGTATGTGTGCAGGGCTCAGAAGGCACAAAAATAGGGGCAGGGGCCTAGCTAATGCTAAGTATTTTGGAAGGCTTCAGGTTAGAGCTAGGCCTTGATCTTGTGTCAAGTATTTGCTTGAATGGGTAAATGAATTAATAAATTAAAAGAATAGGGGAAAAAGAGGATTCAGAGATAGGAGTTCTAGATGTAATTACCACTCACTGTGAGATATTGAGCAAGTCTCTTCATCTCTGTAAGCCTCAGTTTCCCCATCTATTTGCTGAGATTCTGGATTGTCTCTAGGTTATCTTCCATCTCAGACATTCTAGATTACATTATGGAGGATAAAGGGATATCAGCATCTTTTCAGATGTTGGGTCTTGGTAGCAGGTCCAAGCCTTTCTTCCTATTTCCCTAAAACTTAAGCCCAATTTTGTTCACATTGCATGTTTTCTCACTGCTTGTTTGTAGGCTTGGTCTAGCCACGTGGCTCTGAGGGGGCTCAGATTTTCTGCAAGTTAAAAGTTACAGTGACTGCTCCTGTTCCCCACCTCCAAATAGAAATTGAGGCCAGGAGGAAAGCTAGGAAATTCTGGGGAAAAAATGGAAATGGAGCCACTGGGGGAAGGAGGAAGGAGGATGCCAGCAGCAAAGTGCTGAGGCCCCGAAGAGAGACCTCATTACTGAAGTATGAGTCGTGGTAATAGGCTGAATAAATCCCCATAAAGTCAGGGCTAATGGTGTCTGCTGGAGCCCATATCATGTCATAAACACAGAGGTGCATCCCAGCCAGGGCTGTGCTAATTGACTGACTCAGTCAGCCGGGCTGGGGAGCCTGAAATGAAGGATTAGTTCAGGGGAGTGAGTTCCAGCCTCTCTGGGGGACCCTGGCTCTGCATCCTGGCAGGCTTGAGCTCCTTGTGGAAGGACTGGCCGAGGCAAGGATGGCCGGAGAAAGGGACAAATATTCCCACAGAGAGGTCCACAGTCTGGATTTGGGGGGCCAGCTAGCAATCCCTAAACTCCAAAGTAACTGTGGGGATCCTTCTGCCAGGGTCCTCTTCATTTCTTTCTTTCTTCCAATTATCTTCTCCCTCCTTAGTCTTCCCCCAGCTTTCCTTTCCTTCCTGTTTTCTATTTCCTATTTCCTTCTGTCCTCCTTCCCTCCCTCCCTCCCTCCCTTCTTTCTTCCTTCCTTCCTCCTTCCCTCCCTCCCTCCTTCCCTCTCTCTCCCCCCCACTTTCTTTCTTTCTGGCTTCATTGTTTTTTCTCTCTCTCTTCTTATCTTTTTCTCTTCCTACCTCACACTCCTCAACTTTCCCCTCTTCTCCTCTCCTTCGTGTCTCCCTCATTTCCTTATCTCCTTACTTTTGACCACTCATCCTCGTTCTACTTATTTCTTTTCTAATCTCATTTTCTTCTTTTTTTTTTTAGAGGCAGTGTCTCTCTCATCACCCAGGCTGGACTACCGTGGCATAATAATAGCTTACTGTAAACTCAAACTCCTGGGCTCAAGCCATTCTCCCACCTTAGCCTCCTAAGTAGGTAGGACCACGACCACACATCACCACACCTGGTTAATTAAAGAAAAACTTTGGTAGTGACAGGGCCTTCCTATGTTGCCCAGGTTAGACTTTAACTCCTGGCCTCATGCAATTCTCCTGCCTTGGCCTTGCAAACCTTGGCCACTACACTTGGCCTCTTTTTCAAATGTGTGTCTCTTTTTCCTCTCGCCTGTCCTTCTCTTCCTCTTGTTCCTGTATATCTTGTTTGTTCCCTTCTTTTCTTCCTCTTTTTTTTTTTGAGACAGAATCTCGTTCTGTAGCCCAGGCTGGGGTGGAGTAGCACAATATTGGCTCACTGCAATCTCCACCTCCCAGGTCCTGGTTCAAGCAATTCTCCTGCCTCAGCCTTCTACATAGCTGGGATTAGAGGCACATGCTGCCATGCCCAGCTAATTTTTGTATTTTTAGTAGAGACGAGGTTTCACCGTAGTGCTGGGATTACAGGCGTGAGCCACCGCGCTGGCTTTTCTTTTCTTTTCTTTCTCTTTGCTTCCTTTTGTAAGTTTCCTTGTTCTTCTCCTCCCCTTGTCCAAGCTTGGCGGCAAATAACCTGAGGTTTGTCCAGTGAGATGACTGAGGCCCTTAGTGCATCATCATCTGCAAATACCTTCATGGTTTGATCCTCATATTAGCTTTCTGATAAATTTTTTTTTCCCAGACAAGGAAATTAATACTCAGGAAAGCTAAGTGACAGGCCAAGGTCATACAACTACTAAGTAGAAGACCTGACATTGCATCTCAAATCTGTCTGAAGTCAAGTTTCCCACACAGAATTTGGAATTGTGGTGTATATGGCAAGAAAACCAACCTTTACTCATTGACGGTATTACAGGGTCAGATGTTCCCTTCCATAACAAAGAAAAATCTTGTAGAAGTAAGCTTTTCAGTCCTTCTCTCCTATCCCTAGGGCCTGACTTACTTAACAAATATTAAGTGACCACCATATGCAAGCATGACCATGACATTAAGTGACTATCTTGATACTGAGGACACATAACTAAGTGACTTTATGTATGAAACTTGCATTCTCATGGGGGTGATAGTTAATAAACAAGTAATGAAATAAATATAAAATGGAATAGGTTATGATGTAGGTGTCCTTGGCTGTGGAAATGTCTTATGTAGGTGATGAAATTGATGCTAGAGGACACTGAAAATTATTGGGATTTTTGCACTCATGTTCTTTTTTTTTCTGTGTTATTACCATTTTCAAAAACATGTGTACTAAAATCATAGCTTTCTTATACACTAATAACAACTCATTTAAAATATGCAATGGAGAAAACTATTCTTTGTAGAATAGTACCGTGCAAAGGAGCTCATAAAATCCCCATGAAGGACTCTTTTCCTATGATTTGGGCTTGAACCTGCCTTTTGCCTGACTCTCCTTGTAGGGGATGCACTGTTGCCAACATCTCCTGAAATTTTCATTCCAAATGCTCTTTGAGTGAATTTTGGTTACCCAGGAGCTCAGGGGCAATGGGTTCTAGCTGCCATCACACTCTGCCTCATTATGGATGATTTCAGCCCACTCTTGGTCTCCCAAAGTGAGATTTTCTTCCATTCAGTCCAGTACTCTCTGTCTGCCTGTGGCCGGGCTGTGTCACAAGCTCAGTGGCCTATGTCATGTGCAATAGTCACCCAGCAAAAGTCACCATCTGGCAAAAATGCCAGCCTTTAGTCACAAGAACTTCCCTATGTCTGGTGTTTCTGTTCACTGTTGGGAAGGGATAATTATTTATGTTTCTTTATTTGGAATAGAAAATAGCCTGAAGACAGTGAAAGAAGATCATGATGCAGCCTCCATGACTTAGTCACACTTTACCCCATATGTAGAGTGCCTCCATGTGTAAATCTCTCCCCCTCCTTCAAAGCCCACTCCAAATTGTACCTCCTCCATGGAGGCTTCTTGAATAACCTAATGATCTACCCATCTTCGGAAGTCTCATAGAAAATCTCTTGGAGCCAAAGTGGACTGGATTCATAACCTGCTTTAACACACATCAGCTGCAGATCTTAAGCCTTCAGTGTTTGCTGCAGTGCTATGGCCGGTACCACAGCTTCTTCTGCAGTGTGACCTTTTTACTTCCTCATTAGGGGCTGGAGTCTAATTTCTTTCTTTCTTTTTTTTTTTGAGACAGAGTCTTGTTTTTTCACCCAGGTTGGAGTGCAGTGGCACAATTTTGGCTCACTGCAACCTCCACGCCTCCTGGGTTCAAGCAATTCTCCTGCCTCAGCCTCCTGAGTAGCTGGGATTGTAGAGGCCCACCACCATGCCTGACTAATTTTTGTATTTTTAGTAGAGATGACGTTTCACCATGATGGCCAGGTTGGTCTTGAACTCCTGACCTCAGGTGATCAAAGTGCTAGGATTATAGGCATGAGCCACTGTGCCCAGCCTGAAGTATAATTTCTAAGTTAATTCATGATTTTCTTATAGGTACCTTAACCAATTAGACTATAATGGAAGTGGGATTGCATAACTTCAGATACTGTCAGAAGAACCCAGCTGCCACCACAAAGCTAAGGCACATAGAGAGACCTCTACTTAGGTAGGTGGCTCTGACAGCCTGTCTCAGCTGAGCCCAAATGTCAACTCACCTCAGGTTCCAGACCTGTACATAAAGAAATCTCTTGTTGATTTCAACCTCTGGACATTTGAGACCTCCCCGCTGCCCTAGGTATCTTGGAGCATAAACAATGTACTTCTGTGGTATCCTGTTCTAATTCCTGGCCCACAGAATCCATGAGCACGATCAAATGGTTTTATACCACTATGATTGGGTGGTCTTTTATGCAGCAATAAAAAAAAAATCTAGAGCAGTGTTTCAGTTCTTAAATGAGCAAAATGGTATGATACTGTCACCCTTAGACTATAGTTGAAAATTAAATGAAATGATATTTTGAGGCACCTGGCAGTGCTTGACATTTAGAAAGCATATAATGAATTTTTTTTTCATTTCCTTCTAACTACAGTAGCTACCTGTCCACACATCTTACATTTTACTAAAATTTTTGCTCTCCTGTGGCAGGAGTTGAATCATATTTAAATTGTAAGCCCTGTGTTACCATTGTGTATATATTATATGCTTATAAAATATTTACAGAGTAAAAAGATGAATAAATAAATATAACGAGCACAGGATTGGGAGCCAGAAACTTCAGTGACTAGCTGTGCATTCTTGGTGAGTGTTTTTCTCTTTAATAATTATTTTTCTTATGTTAAAATTGAGAAGACTTAGGCTGAAAGGGGAGATAACAGTGGCAGATTGAGGAAGACCTGGCAACTGTTTTTAAATTCTTAAAGAATTGTTATGGGTAAGAAGAATGGATTTATCTGTTTGACCCTCAAGTAGTACAATCGGGGACCTGTATGGAATACGCAGGCACAAGACAAATAATTATCTAGAGTCAGATTGTTCAAAGATGGAAGAAATGCTTTGTGAGCTAGTGAACACCCTGCCCCTAGAGGTGGTTCTGTGGGAAACTGAGTGTTACCTGCCTACTCTGCTGCAGAGGGTATGCAAGCTTTGGAGTAGACAAATTCCATCCCCTATTTTCCTAATTCTACCACTGGATGACTTCTTTCAGCTCCAAAAATCTTCAAATTTGCAACAGATCTTCTGACTCCAGTCTTTTCTGTAATTGCTAGGTCAGTGCATCTGGAGTGAAATGGGTAGGAAGCTGGCAAGCACAGCAACCTGGGGATAGCCCAGCTTGTTTATTTTCGTGACACGGGGAGAGGAGAAGAAGTGAGGCATTGAGGGGGAGGAGTATTGATCAGGAACTAAATTTTAAGTGCACTTCCAAAGATGATTATAGAGCTACGATTAACGCTCTGTAGGGGATTGCCAGGAGAGCACTAAGTAACAAGAATTGGAAAAACTTCTGGAAAGTGTGGATGCAGAAACCCTAAGTGATGGGGGCTTCAGAGGCTGAAAAGTAGGTTTGCAATTTTTCGTAGGAGCATTTACATTTGTCCCGTAAGAACGGGATACATTGCACTACTAGATAACCTCCAAATGTCTTCAGATTAACACCACAAAAGTTTAATTCTCATTCGTGTCAAATCTGTCTCCCTCTTCAGGGTCATAGCTCAGCTATCCAGGCAGCCTTGGTTTTGTGGCTCCACTTTCTCAACATGAGACTCCAATAGAGGAGAAGGGTACATGTGACCTTGAGAGTGGAAGTGGGTATTGGAGGCTCTTGCATCAGCAGGGGAAATGTTTTAAATCCTCAAATGACATGTGCTTCTCCTGACAGCTCATTGACCAGAATTAGTAACATGGCCCTTCCTAACTAGAAGGGACACAGGAAGAATAGTCTTTCTATGTGTCCAGAAGGAGAGAAGGACCAGATATGTGTAAGTATGTCTCTACTATGGGAGAAAGAGAATTGGAAAGGAAAGATCCACAAATGGTCTCAGGAGCTAAGACGAAAGAAAAGTAAGTCATCTCATTGAACCTCAGTTGCTTCATCTCTCAAAGGAAGATGATCATACCCACTGCACTAAGGGTGTCATGAAGATTACATTAGAACATGCACATGATGTCTTTAAATCTCTTTGCCAATGGCAAGACATTTTTAAAAAATGAAATACGGTTTCATGGTTGGTGGTTGTATTACTGTGAAATCAAAAAATGCTAGATTTCATGGAGGTATAGAAGACCATCTTTAGTATAGCCTTCCCTTTGGTACAAAATTTTATCTAGTTTTTAAAGCAACCTTATTAACTGATGGTACAAGAATTTCCATTACAGAAGATCCTGCATAAGACCAATGATCAGAATCAGCTGGAAAGCCACATGCATGCACAACTTGATTCAGAAGGATCAGAGAAGTTTATTTGCCCCCTTCCAAATCTAAGGGGCCTGGAGCTTTTACATAACCCCCAAACGACGCACCAGATACAAAATTGGCAGGATGACTGGGAATTTTCAAAATGTACAGGTCAATTGCAAGAAATATGATGCTGTTTTTGGGAAATTGCAGGCTAAAAAATAGCCATGGTTTTCCTGGATGAGGCATTATTTTGATGTTGGTCTTTGTGACCTGCATGTTTTTGCCATCTCTTCTCAGTTCCCATGGTTTTTACTTCCTTTGACTTTCTGTATCTATAAGATTCAAAGCTGTATTAGAAACAGTCATACTTTCTTTCACTGATGTATTTATTCACACATCATTTATTTATCCATATATCCTTGGCTTTCTTTCCATGACTTCAGTTTCTTTTTCTTTTCTTTTTCTTTCTTTTTTTTTTTTTTTTTCGTTTTTGTTTTTTGAGATGGAGTCTCGCTGTGTTCCCCAGGCTGGAGTGCAGTGGTGTGATCTCGGCTCATTACAACCTCCGCCCCCTGGGTTCAAGGGATTCTCCTGCCTCAGCCTCCCTAAAATATCTGGGATTACAGATGTCCACCACCACACCCAGGTAGTTTTTGTAATTTTAGTAGGGATGAGGTTTTACCATATTGGTAAGGCTGGTCTCAAACTCCTGACCTCAGGTGATCCACCCACCTTGGCCTCCCAAAATGCTGGGATTATAGGTGTGAGCCCCCATGCCTGGCCAGTTTCTTATTTGGAGTATATACATTTATTGAACACTTTCTTTTCTCTGGGCACTGTATTAGGCACTGGAGATTTTAAAGGTAGGGGAAAACAAACTAAACAACCACAACAACAACAACGAAAGCCACAAAATAACATGTGCAACGTAGTGGGGGGTGCAGACAAGAAAACACATCATTAAAAAAATAATGCAGAGTGCAGTAGAAGTTCAGAATTTCAACTAGCTTGAGAGTAGAGGGATACAAGAAGGTTTCTAAGAGGAAATGGCAGCGGAACTAATTCCTGAAGGAGTTGCTCGAGGCGGGAGGGTGGGAAGGGCATCCTAGGTAAAAGGAAAAACATTGATGTTGTAAGGAAGCCAAGTTGAAAAGAAAGCCAAGTGCAGGCAAGCAAGCCATGTTTGCAGACCTGCAGTTATTCTAGGAGGTTCTTTTTACTGTGTGCCTGATATTGCCTATTTAATCACTACCTCACAAATTATTTTTCAAGATTCAACTTGATCATTTAAAGGAAGACTCTAACAGACCTCCTGATACACACTAGGCACTAGAAGAATCTTATTTCTGAACTCTTTGCTGTTGCATTTTCCCCCTTACCAGTCCCATAATGCCTTGCAGAAAGTAGCTGTTCAATAAAGTTACCTTAAATTTCATTCAACCCCTCGTCACCCAGTCCCAGTTTAACTTCCTTTCCCACCTACAAAGACCCTGAGGGCCAGAAATACGGCACCCTCTTCCCAAGGCTTCCTTGTCTTTTTCTGCTTGAGGAAATAGCTTGTGGTGTCTTCTTCACTGTCTGTTTCTCTGCCTTTGGGGAATTTCCTCTCATATAAATCCTGCAATTAGAGGCTCCCACCCCCCTCCACCAGAGCTACATCTGCCTCCCGAGATAGGCACCCATTTGATTAGGAAGAGATAATCACAGGGACTGCTTCAGCCTACAGCTTGGTGAAGACAGGAAGACATTCTGAATAAATTTGTGGTTCTAAGAGCAGGGCTTCCCGTCTCTCATCACATACTGGCTTCCTGTCTGCCTGTACATTTGGACTCAAGGCACAAAATTTTGATTCTCCATTAATTTTTTTCAAAAACCATATAAATTAGTCAATAAATAGGAATATGTCTCTTTTTTGGTGGATGAAGAATGTGAGCTCAGAGAGATGAAGCCTTTGACTTAGGTCGTAAGGTTGGTTGTCTAGCATAGACTTTGGATTTGATCACTGATTGGTTTTATGTTCTCCATAAGAGAAAGCAAGAGAAAAAGTAAGGAAACATTTTTCCCCTTGAGATGATCTAATTTTGACTTGTATGTGGGTGTGTGTTTGTACACATATGTATTATTAATTCAAATTATATATTCAACTTAACTTTTAGAGACATTAGAAATATGTGCAGAATGTAAGAAATGTATAACATAGAAGAAAGCCTAAGGAATAAGTCACTGTCATTCATTATATCCAGAGATACTTTGGCATTGATCTACAATGTGTGTATATGTCTATATAAAATTTTTACACCATCAGAATTATAACACACATGTACACACATAGTTATTGTCTAACTTCACTTTGTATTGTAAACGTTTCCCCAGGTCATTAAATATTCTTCTAAAACACAATTTGGTTTGACGCCATTAATATTTAGATTTATATCACTGGATTGTCTCCTTGCTGTTCAATTCAAGGGAGAAAAAAGCAGATAAAAACAATACTTGATTAAGAGGAAGAAGCTCTGTGTTCTAGCCCTTAGTTCTGCCACTCTCTCCCATGAGTCGCTGTTTGTCTATCCGTGAAGTGGGATAATAGTTATCCTTTTACCAGTCACACAACCTTATTTGCAGACTTAGTTAAAATAACAGCGATGGGTTTGCCCATCAATGTGGGGATTACCTGGTGCTGTCTTGACTATTGTGTTGTGGGGGATTCCTATTGTCTTTTTTCATCAGCCTAAAAACAGGAGCCTCTCGGGAGGCGGGGATTTTTCCTTTTCTTGGCAGTGCTCGCATGGGCAGCACAGTTCATGGGAAGCACCTCTGCTCCAGTTGTCCTTTTGCATTGTCTGTCTTGATGAAAAATGACCTGTTATTATTTCTTACCTTTGGGTTTGGGAGGCCCCAAAGAAATCAGTAGCCACATAAAATCGCTGCTGTTATTGTAACAGTCTTTTCATTGATGGATTTAAGTGTGAGGTGTCTGCCATTGATTGTTTGCATCTGTCCTGGAGAGGCTGCTCTGTGTGGAGGCAGTGACAATGGCAGGAAGGGGCACCTCCAGGGGCTGTGGCATGCTGAGTGGTTTCCCTGAAGCTGGGAAAAGCATGTTTGCACTCCAGAGGCATCTTGCTTTGTAGGATAAATGTACACCTACAAAGGTGATTTCAAAGATGTAACCCTTTAGAACAAATGCTGTCTTCTTCCTGAATTTCTTTCTGATTTGAAAGATTTGACATTTTCATCCCCAATTTGATATTCGGTAGGCTCCTAATTCTTCGTGTTTTAATGTTTTTGATCCTTTTTCGGAATCAGTACTTAAAGGCAAAAAGTGAACAAATAGTGAAGCCTCTGTCACGTCTTAAATGAGTCTTGTGATGTAACAAAACACATTTTAATGTTTCCCCTTCCTTCCTTTCTTCCTGTCTTTTGCATTTTCTCTCTAGCATCCATACTTGAGTTGTTTCTTCCCACTGCTTCTGCTTTCAGAAAACAAAAACAAAAACAAAAACTTAGTGTCTGCTACATTTAGAATAGTAAGGTGTTAAACATTGTGAGAAATGAAAGCTTGACGATGACATAATCTTTGCCTTCAGAGAAACCCACTAATGTACAATTTACGGACACTTATGTGTTCTCATAAATTAAACAGCAGAACAAATTGGAAAGATGTCAGGGAAAGTAGTGAGTAATAGACAGAGTGACAGAACTTTAATATGTTACAACTTAGAGAGACCCTAGAATATCAAGAGATGAGTCCACCATCACCTTTATGGAGAAACGTGAGCCCAGGGAAGTAAGGAGTTAGTCCAAGGTCTCCTTATGACCTAACCTGTGCTTTTGATTTATATTCCTGATGGTTTTCCACCTGAAAGACTGAGATTTCAACCTTGCTACTCACTGGCTATGAATGTACCTAACCTCTTTGAAGTTCAGTTTTGTTTTGTTTTGTTTTAATTCAGAAAACAACGCTTTGCAGGATGCTTGTGAGTGTGACAGTGGAATCATGTATGCGGTGCACCTGACCTGGCCATGTTTGGTACACACCCTTTCATGCTACCCCCAAGCTGCATTCTCCTTTGGAGAGCCACAGGCACTAGTGTAAGTCATATGCTTTCCATAAGCCAGCATACGCCCTCCCTCCTGTGAACCCAGATGGATGGAGATACACTTTGGAGATGTTGTCTGGGTATTTGTCTCAAATGCTAATGATAGCTCCCTTTGGCAGAAAAACAAACCCAGGCCAGTGGGGTTCTTAGAATATTAGTCCTATTAGCCAAAGACTCTATCCATCAACAGGACCTGCTGAACAGGCACTGCATACGCAGAGCAGCTCAGGCACAGATGTGACAAGCACTGCCCTCTCACAGGGAACCCTGGAACCATAACTTCTATAGCCTCCTTCTCCAATCTAGAACATGCCCCAGAGCTTTCCAATACTCACCTCCTCCCCATTCCTAGTTCCTACCAGGTATCAATTTTTATATCCTACAGCTCAGAAAGAAAAAAACAATTGCCAAATATTACACAAAACTGTGGAAGAAATCTAATTTTATAGAACACTGGAAAAATCTTTATTTTTCAGTCAGAAGAACTTTCTGTGCAAAGAGCTAGCCACCCTGCCTCTTCAGTAAGGCCAAACACCTGCTTGTTAAATTTTCTTAGGACAATGAAAGAAACATGTGGTGAGTCTCTCTGTGGAAAAAAAAAAAAAAGCAAAAACATTCCACTGATGAGTGGGTGAGCATGTGCAACAGAAGCTGAGGCAGTGACACAGATCGAGATGCAGGAACCAGGAATTCGGAGAGATAGACTGAGATGCAGATGAAGGCAGAGAGAACAAAGTCAAAAACTGAAATTGAAAGAGGAAAGAGGCGATGAGAAAGATGTTGAGACGAGGATGTGGGGGGAAAGATACAAGGGGCACAGAAAGATGGTGAGAAAACAGAGCCAGTCTTAGATCACGTAAGAGAGAAACATGATGAGAGGCGGAAGAGCTAGCACAACCAACACAGAGCCTGCAACCAGGGAAAGCTGTTTCTTGCAGTTAGCAGCCAGCAGCCAGCAGCCAGCAGCAGGGGGCATCAGAACTCCACGGATAGTAAAAGATTCCAGGGAGCCAGCATAAGGAGAGAGGAAGTGAGAGAGAAAAGAGAGAAGGAATGAGAAACCCTCCTCTTAACTTTGAGATTAGAGGGAAGACAGAGCCGCTCTTCTTTGGGGTCCTGCATTTAGTGGTAAACCAGTTCCCTCAGACATTTTCCTGCTCCCTGCTACAGTGAAGGTGTGTAAGTGGTTGTTTAAAACAACCTTGAAGGCTTTTTCAAAGAGACCGAGCCCAATGGAGATGGCCTGGGTTTAACCAGCTGACTAATATTTAGGCATTCTGTTAGGTAGAACTCAGGTGCAAGTAGCGTATCTCCCTGAATGTAGTTTATCCAAACATTTTTCTCTACTTCAGCACCTCCCAAAAAATAATTATTAGGAGCATACTATGATATTGCATAGATAAGGAAGTGATGAAAAGTGAGCTTTGGGGAAAAAACCAAAGAATTTATATTAAGACACTTTTCTTTTCTTTTTCTTTTTCTTCATCCATGCTGTGCTAGTCTTGTTCTTCTAGCCCTCTCTATCCAACAATCATTTCATCTAGTGTCACTTCCTCTGTCATTTACCAAAGATCAAGAACACACCGCCAATTTCAGTTTAAAAACAAAATCCAGATGAGGTTTCTGATTGGCTCAGCTTGGACCATGTGCTCACACCTTGGGCCAATCAAAATCCCCAGGAGAGTGACATATTCTGATTGGCCAAATACTCTGAAGCCACACCCACACTTGTGGAGGCCTGGAGATGGGGAACAGACGTGAGGGTATAAGGATCTGTTGTTGATGGAAGGAGACATCAGACTCATGATCACTGAAGCCACACCAATTTAAGGCCACTAAGTACATCTTGAATAAGTGAGTAGCCTGAGTTGCTCTGAGCTCCTTTTACTCTTCTCTCAAAAGGCATTAGTTACACCTGCCTTGCCCACCTCCAGGAGTTGTTATGGGGGTCTGATTCGAATATAGAGCAAATCAGAGAGCCTCCAACAGGTGTGCAGACAAGCACTAAGATGAAATGGACCAAATAGAGTCAGGAAACTTGGGTGCTGGTTTTAACTGTGACATAAATCAGCAGCATATATTTGGGTAAGTTCCTTCTCTCTCTGGATTTAAGTATCTTCAACTTAAAATTTGGGGATTTGATTGGGTCTGTTAGTCAATGTCTTTGTAGTCGCTAGACCCCTTTGAGAGATCGAGGAAAGCTAGATACCTTTTCTGCCCTCTTCAATGTCTGGAAGTTCCTAATTCCTCAACAAGTATACCTCCAGATATCAGGATGAAAACTCCTGAATTTCAAGGTGATATCTGACTCTGCAACTGATTGAAAAGAGGGGCTGCATTCTCAGTTGGAAAAGATGATTCTGTGTATCAAGTAGATGTACGTCTTTCTTTGGTTTAAATCCCTTTCCCAGAAATATCATGTATGTTTCTCATTACCTTCTTCCTCTAGACTTCTTCTCTTCTTCTTTTTTTCTGCCCTCTACCAACTCATCTTTCCTCCGCTACAGGTAGTCAAGTGTGGATGTGATTGAAGTTGCATTTCCATCTGTGTTAGCGGCAGGAAGTGTTACTATCATGGAAATAGATGGGACATATATCATTTCTTATCTGCACCTCCAAGAACGTAAATGATTTCTTTCCCCCAACCAAAATAAATCAAAGGAGAGGAATTTTAATTATAGTCACCAGGTGGTGAATTTAATACATCCACATGAGTCTCTGTGCTGGCAGTGTTGTCAGACGAGCTTGTCTCTCCAGGCAGGAGGATAATGGGATTGTGAGAGTCTGGAGAGGAAGAACTCTGGGGATTATAACAGCAGCTCCCCGGTGGCAAGGAAACAGCCAGGCAAGTTCTGTTAAATATAAAGGCCAGGGAAACATTGCCTCATGTCAGGGTGTCAGAATTGTCTCCACTCATACTCTATCATGAATGGTTTCAGCCCCCTCATAGGGGCTGCTCACATAGGCATTGCCCACCCAAGTCTGAGATGGAGACTACACATCAATAATTTTCCCCCATCTATCAGTTTGGAGCAGTGAACAAAGCTCTAACTTGGGCTGCAGAGTGATCTGTTCTTACATCTACTCTTATAGTTAATTGCTCAGGTTATTCAACTGATGAATAGTTATTGAATGCCTAGAACATGCTAGGCACTGTTCTAAATAGTAGGGATATATCAGCAAAATAATAGAGATTTAGAAATAAGTTAAACATACACTTAACCTATTACCTAGTAACAATTCTCCTAGGTGTTTAATAAAAATGAAAATATATATTCACAAAAAGACTTGTACACAATGTTCATAGCAGCTTTTATAATAGCCCCAACCTAGCAACAACCTAAATGTTCATCAACAGATTAATAAATTAATTTTAGCATATTCATCACAATTGAATATTATTTACTAATAAAAAAGAAACAACTCTTCATCAGAAGGACATGAATAGATCTTGAAAATATATTGAATGAAAGGAGCCAGACACAAAAAAATCATTTTGTATAATTTTTGTGAATTTGAGAAGAGGAAAACGAATTTATAGTTATAGAAAGCAGATCAATGTATTGTGTGGGATGAGGAGTGGGCCACAGAGAACTCTTGGGGGGATGACCAAAAATATTGTGTATCTGATTCACAGTATATTTATTTTTCAAAACCTCATGAAACTATGCATTAAAATGAGCAAATGCATTATAATTTTATGTAAAGTGTAATTTGATAGAACTGGGAAAAAGGAGAAATTTATTCCCAGTTCACATACAGCTTACGTTGTAGGGTTGCCAAAAAATAAAACAAATTTTAAACATAAGAGTATAGCAGCTTGCAATAGGTGGTATGGTGAAAAACATTAAGGGCTTAGTGAATTGCAGGAGAGGCAAGTTGCTTTTTATATTAGAGAAGACCTCTCGGATCAGCTGACATTTGAGAAGACCTAAATGCTTATCAGACCAAGGGAGGTGCAATTGCAGAGGCCCTGGGGCAGTGGCCTGTTTGTCCCTACCAAGGAAAGATAAGTAGGCTGGTATGGCCAAGGAGAGTGGACAGAGTGAAAGTCAGTGGGTATAACTGTTTTTTGAATGAGAATGAAACTTTGAAAATCTAAATAGCATATAAGGTCAAACATCTAGGTATAAGATTCCTTACATCTATCTGACCAGAAAACTATTACCCATCACGCAATATTATCTCTATCCACCTCTGATCTCTGCTCATGGTCCAGACACAAAAGTGAAACATCAAGCAGCCCAGTGATAATTAGGTGCATTGCCAGCTCATGAATATTGGAGAACATGACACGTTGGAGAACCCACTGGGTCTTGAAGGTCTGAGTCCCAGCAGATTCTCATGTCTGCATCGACTGCAGCAAGGTCAAAAGTGGGAAAGCAGGGATATTCGGTGAGTTCTGAGCCTCCAACACAGAGGCCAGGGGAATTCTTGCAGCTGGCCAAAAGTGAGAAGTTGCTCAGCTCAGCTTTGGAGCTTTCTACTGCTTTTGTGGAGATGCCATTAGGCAAATGAGCCTGTCTGAGAGAGGCCGATAAGGCGCAGGGAGAGAATGTGCTGGTCTTTCCAGAGAAGGTCATTTGAAGCAGCCACAGAACAATAAAGCTGCTGGCCTGAGATAGGAAGGGCCTTGAAAAATAACCAAATGAGGGCTTCTTCCTTAATTCCTTGGAGCTGAATTTTATCAGGAAGGCCACTTGTGCTTACAGAAAGCTGTAATCGCTCACGGTGGGACACAAATTCCCAGTGAGACTGCAGTTCCAGATCAGGTCTAAATGTTTAGGATCCTGTCTAAAGACATGTTTCTCACTGGGAGGCCTGCCTGTTCTGTCCTCCTCACAGCTTCTTTAGAGTTTCCTAAGCATCTGAACCAGCTGAAAATCATGCTTGCCAAAGACTATTCCTATCTCCCAGAAGGATTAAGCCTTGGATAATCTCTTGGGGAGGCCGCACTGGCTACCCCCTTCCTCCGTCCCTCCAGCTTGAATAAGCATGCAAGGGGGGCCTATGGTCACCTGCCCACCGTGGCTCTCAGGATTAACGGTTGGAAACCTCGGAGTTAGGATTACTGGCTCCTCCAATTTTTTTCTCTTTTTGAGCTCTGTTTTTCTCTTGGGCAGTGGAAAAAGCATTGGTTTTGGAAGTGGAAGATTTTAATTCTAATTCTGGCTCTTTCTTATATTTCTTTATTTCTTTTACTTTACTTAAGTAATGGCTTTTAACTGGCATTCAGTTTTTCTCACTCTTTTTATTTTTTTATTTTGGAGATGGAGTCTCACTCTGTCGCCCACGCTGGAGAGTGCAATTTCAGCTCACTGCAACCTCTACTTGAACCAGGTTCAAGCTATTCTCAAGCTATTTTGACCTTGTTATCTACACATCTCAGCCTTCCAAAGTGCTGCCAAGTAGCTGGGATTTCAGGCCCTTGACACTGCACCCAGCTAATTTTTGTATTTTTAGTAGAGATGGGATTTTGCCATGTTGGCCAGGCTGGTCTTGAACTTTTGACCTCATGATCTACCCACCTCAGCCTCCCAAAGTGCTGGGATTACAGGCATGAGCCACTGTGCCTGGCTTAGTTTTCTCATTCTTGAAGGGGGAGATTATTAATTCATAGGGCTATAGAAAGATCAATTTTGATAATAATTTTAAGGGGCTTCACTTAGTGTCTGATATATACTTGTAGCCCTAGATGTATTGGACTGCTTTTACTTCTCAAACTTGCTAGGCTCTCTCTGGTTCCAGGCCTTCTTCCACTCCTGTGCTATTCCTTTCTGTTCTTCATGCCCCACCACTTCCCTTCATCTGGTTTTCATTGACCCATCTTTTTCATACAAATTTAGGCCTCATTTCCCCTGGGAAATCTTGCTTGATCATTTCCCTCTCTAGGCTCCCAAAGCACTCTGTTCTTCCCCAGTATAGCTCTTATAAAAATAATAATTTACTTGTCTGAGACGCAATCCATGAGAACGAGGGCTCTATCGGTCATTCACTGATGTCAAAGTTACTTATTTTCCTAGTTTATGTAACTTTTCTATGCTTTGTCAACCTTTGACTCCCTTAATTAAATCGTCGACATTCCTATGAGGTAAATTGTATTAATCAGGTTATACAAATAAAGAATTGACATTCAGAGAGGTTAAGGAACTTATAGGAATTATAGGAGCTATTAGATAATGCTTACAATTTGTTTCCGGTTCTAATTCCAAATAATAAAAATAAGCATTCTTTAAAAAATTGTTAAGTGCCACACAATGTACAAAGCATACAACCATGCATGATGAATATTATCAAAGTCTGTTTTACAGACGTGTCTGTAAAATGGACAGACACATCTCTCAGTGAAATTAAAGAACCCACACAAGAACAAATGGTGAGTAGGACATGGATTAAATTCAGTTATATTAGACTATAAAGCCCATGTCTCTTACTAGAGAATCATTTTGTATTACACACTCTTTCAAAGTCTCAGTAAGTTCATTGCACCAGAAAAATTCTTTCCATGCCCCAGCTACAGTTTTACTGCTTTAATTACTAAAGAAACTCGTTTTATTTTATGCCATTCTCCATAGATACAAATTTTCTGCTCAGTATTCCTATAAACACAATCAATGATACTGGAATGTCCTTGCCAAGGCATTGGAAGGTTTTGCTAAAAATTCCATGAAATGGTAAACTTCTGGTTAGTGAATGAATGGCAGAGAAGGGACCCACAATCTATCCAAAGGTTGACTCTCAAGTCTTCTTACAATCTTATTTTCAGAGAAGAGGATGGCAAAAATAACTAAGGGGGGTTTAACTCTTACATGGGGGAGAAATTTTATAGGATTTAGGATTGTTAACTAAGAGAAGAAAACTGACTTTGTATATATTTGTGTATTCTTGTCTGAGACTGTGAGTTTAGTGATGTCGGAGAAGTTAGTCAGTTAGTTGCCTTCAAGTATCAGAAACCAATAAGTGGGAGAAATGAGAATTCTGGTCTTTTCTTAATAAAAGGAAATACTTTAAATCAATTGGAGCACCTACTCCACAGTGGAATGGCTTCTGAAGCCACGATCAACTTGAGGCTGGAAATATTCAAGCAGAGTTTACCTGAGATATTATAGATGAGATTTCTCCGTAAATAGTTTGGATTCTCCCAAAATGAAATTCATTTAAGATAGAGAAAAGTAGAGAAGATACATAACTTTGTGAGGATAGAAGACATACAAGACATTTAGTCACCTTATACACACACTTTTTTCAGGTTACTTCAAATTCTAAGATTTCATTATTGTATGAATCTAATTCAACAACTTTTAATGATACTGTATATAATAAATTTTGATAAATTGGCTAGAATAAAACAGTGAAAAATGACCTATTTTTAAAAGTATCGTAGACCCTTAAATACATATTTTCTTGACTAGTCTATTGACAGGTTACCTGGAAGGTGTCTAATGACCTCACTTACATGTCCAGCAGTTCTTTGGGGCTATTGGCTTAGATGCCTTGTGTTTTGGGCTATTCTTCTATTGCTATAATGAAATAACTGAGAGTGGATAATTTATAAAGAAAAAATATTTAATTGACTCATAGTTTTGCAGGGTGTATAGAAAGCATGGCACTGGCATCTGCCTCTGGTGAGACCTCAGATAGCTTACAATCCATGGCACAAGGTGAAGGGGGAACATTCACATCACAGGGTAGAAAAGGGAGCAAAAGACAGTGGGAGGGGGGTGGGTGGGAGGTGCTATAGGCTTAAACAACCAGATCTGGCAAGAACTCACTCAATGTCCCAAGGACAGCACCAGTATATGAAGGATCCTTCCCAATGACCCAAACACCTCCCACCAGGTTCCATTTGGGCAAGGACATATGTCCAAACTATATCACCTTGATTCTGCATGCAACCTGTCCACATGGGTAGCTCAGGCTTCTATACTTGACAGTGGGTTTTAAGAGACTATGGATGAAAGCTGCAAGCTTTCTCAAGGGCATCTTTAGAAATTGCAAATCAACTAGACTACTGGTCCAAGCATATCACAAGGCTAGATCATATTTAACAGGGTTCAACATTTCGAAGCATACAGAAATAGCCTCCTGCTAAGGAAAGCAGTCAGTGTTACATTGCATAAAAGGATAAAATAAATTTGTGGCCACATTTTGAAATCTTCCACACTTGAAAAGGGACATTTCTTTAGCATCTTACTTAAATTCTTGTGGACTTTGTACTAATAAATAATGGTCATTTATGCTATACTAAAGCAGACTTAAAAAAAAAAAAAAAAAACTTCCCAATTTTTCCCTCCCTTTATGCCCAGGAAACTTCCATTCTATTCTCTGCTTTCGTGAGTTTGACTATTTTAGATTTCTTACGTAAGTGATACCTTATATGGCTTATTTCACTCAGCGTATTGTGGTCCAGTTCAATCCATGTTGTTGCAAATTGCAGGATTTTTTTAAGGCTGAAAATTGTTTCATTGTATGGATATGCCATATTTTCATTAGCTCTTCATCTGTCAATGGACATTTAATCTCCAATGCTTTGGTTATTGTGAGTAATGGTATAATGAACAAGGGGAGTGCAGTATCTTTGGAGATTCTATTTCAATTCCGTAGGTATATACTTAGAGGTGAGATTGCTGGATCATGTAATAGTTTTATTTTTTTTTAATTTTTTTGGGGGGAACTTCCATACCATTTCCATAGTGACCACATCAATTTATATTCCCACCAACAATGTACAAGGTTCTGATTTTCGACATTCTTGGCAACACAAGCTATCTTTGTCTTCTTGATAATAAGCCTTGTAACAGGGGATTCAATAATATCTCATTGTGTTTTTGATTTGCATTTCTCTGATGACTAGTGATGTTGAGCAACTTTTCATATACCTGATGCTGTTGGCCATTTGTATGTCTTCTTTGAAGAAATCAAGTGATTTGTTTTGCCCATTTAAAAAATCAGGTTATTTGTTGTTTTGCTATGGAGTGTGTTTCCTTGTTGTAGACTTTTGGTTATTAACTCTTTATCAGATATATGGTTTGCAATTAGTTTCCCCCATTCTTTAGGTTGCTTCCTTTGCTGTCCAGAGGCTTTTTGGTTTGACATAATCACATTTGTTTATTTTTTGCTTTTTTTTTTTGCTGTGTTTTTGGTGTCATGTGCAAGAAATCATTGCCAAAGTCAATGTCAAGAAGCATTTTTTCTACATTTTCTTCTAGGAGTTTTATAATTTCAGGTCTTAGATTTATGTTTTTAGTCCACTTTAGGTTTTTGGTGACTTTGTGCATGGCATAAGGATTCAATTTCATTTGTTCTTTGGCATGTGCATATCCAGCTTTCCCAGTGCCATTTATTAAAGAGACTGTCCTTTTCCCATTGTATATTATTGGCACCTTCCTCAAAGATAAATTAACTGGATATAGATGGGTCTATTTCTGGGCTCTTTATTTTGATGAATTGGTTTAGCATGCTGTTTCAATTATTTTAGGTTTGTAATATATTTTGAAGTCAGAAAATACTATGCCTCCAGGTTTATTCTTCTTGCTAAAAATTTATTTGACCATTTCTTTCTAGGTTCCATGTGAATTTTAGGATTCTTTCTTCTATTTCTGTAAAAAATGTCTTTGGGATGTTGATGGGAATTTCTTTGAATCTGTAGATTGCTTTAATAATATGGATATTTATTTTAACAATATTAATTAATGTATTTTTCTAGTTTTCAGAGTTATTTAATATTCAATTGCTTTCCCTTTGCATCTCATAGCACCATCTCAGATAAGTGACTTAGGGAAAGTTGTTTTATATCTTTGAGCTACAAATTCCTCATTCATAAAATGGAGAACATTCTTGCCCTATCTATATCTTTGGACTGTTGAAAATCTAATGGGATAATAAAGGAATGATTAGCAGTGCCTGATATAATGATATTTCAGTCACTTCTTTACATCAAGCATCAGAGAGGGGAGTTCTATGTGATCATATTTCCTGAACACTAAAATGTTACAAAAGATTTATGAACCACTTCAGTATATGAATCTTAGATATAGTTTAGATTTTGAAATCTCGATTTTCTGGAATATTGCACTGGTTTATTAGATAAAAATATTGATATCTGAAGCTAAGATTCTTGCAGAAAGTCTAATTGGTTTGATTACAATGCCATGGCAGAGGGCTCCACTCTATTCCATGTCAACTGAAATCAAACAGTATGAAACACATGGTATTTAAACTTTAGCGCCCTGGGGGGATTGGGAGGGGAGAAAACCTTTATAACATTCCTCTACAGTTTGTATACCCACCCATTTACTATTCTTCATAGGAACATACTTTAAAGAATTTTTAAGTTCTTTAGGGAAAGAGTTTCAGAAACAGGAAGGAATGATAGGGGAGAATTATCATTTATTCTACACCTCTTCTGTCCCCAACATTGTTTGTAGGATGGCTCACTAAATCTCAGTGAAGGGGTTATGAAGGAGCATACATAAGGTCACTGACACTTGCTACAAGGCTCAGTTAGTGGCAGATTACAGATTCAGATTTAGGTCTTCTAAAAGCAAAGCCCTATATACAATGCTATGTTGCCAACTTCGAGACATAACCCTCTTACAGAAAAGAAATACCATTTGTTACCCTCTCGTAGAAAAGAAATCCCAAGAGACTGAGTATGAAATTATTAGTTATCGAGGAGAAGGAATCATGCTGAATCCTTTGGGATCTGTGTGAAGAACAAAAGAGGTGCTCAGCGACCCAGTCTGAGCTATAGAGGCTGACTTAGGAGCAGAGAAAATAATCAAAGGCCCTTCCATTCCTTAGAACAACCTGTCATCAATAATCCAGTGATTACACAGTATCTGAAACTTTCTCTTTCTTCTTTCTGCATTGTAGAGGAGCAAAAGAGAAAAACATTTTGAAAAGAGAGCTTCCCTACTTCTATGGGCAACATACATATTTCACTTTTTAAAAGCTGCCAACAAATAGCAAGATTCATTTTAGCACTGGCATACCATAAATTTATTTGCTTGTTAATGCAGCTTCTTCAGTTCAAGTTTTTGCTAACTAGAAATATCAAAATGTCAATCTGTCCTCAGGGGTGTATCAACCTCATGATCTGAACTTGGTAGCAAGGTGAGAGTATGGCCTGCTCAAGAGCATGTGTTGTCTCAAGAATCGAGACACATTGGAATATTAATATTAGAGATTTCTAGAGCAAAATAAAAGAGTTTCAGAAAATAGGAGTTGTAGAATCATAGACTAATAGACAATTAGTGGAAGATAAAACTTTAGGGTTTATCCTCTCATGTTTTGCCATTTTGGTTAAGCCTCCTTTTATATCCTACTGATATTGAGGACAGATGGATTTGAAGTCCGATATTATGTTAACATAATGAGCATTCCCAGCCCACTGGAAGGCAGAAGAGGAGAACCTGGTAGAGTGGCATAATTCAATTTGGCATTGAGAGGCTCTAGATACAAATGAAGTCACAGATATTGACATGATCTCACTATTACACTGTAGCAGGGGTTTTCGTTTGTTTAAGTATATGTTTTTCTATCTCTTTCTTATTTTGGCCGAATGCCATTGCTTTTCCTTTGGAGAATGATATTTCTCCAAGTCCCTGACAATGTTTTCTAGTGGAGCCTATCTGATCCCCGGTTGCCAGCCTGACAGTTGGCTTATTTCATCTTTCCAGTACCAGTTCATGAATAAGCTTATCACACAAGTTAAGTAAAAGTGAACAATGGACTTTGCTAAAACATATAGGAAAAAAAGGTGCTTTCTTCTCCTTGCAGTTGCTGAGCTGGTAAGATGGGTAACCCGATATTGTAGTAACCTGGCCATCTTGTAATAAGAGCCATGCTGAGAAAGAAGCTATCAGAAAGAGAAATAGAACCAAGATGCTGAGAGACAAAGGCATGATGAGGTGAAGATAGGTGTATTCCTCCTTCCTCAGACCCTGTAGTGAGGCAAGGCAGTGTGGTAGTAAGTTCAGGATAATCCTTTGTAACCCCCAAATGGGTTGATGAGATACACATCTTAAAGAGGAGGTGGTTAAAAGTTAAATAAGCAACTACCATGTAACCCAGTCATTAGAATTTTAAGTATTACTCAATAGAAATGAAAGCATATGTCCAAAGACTTCTATGCAGGTATTCATAACTCCTTTATTCATAACAACCAAAAGCTAGAAATCAATGTTTATCAGGAGATAAATGGATTAAAATATTTTAAAAAATAAAATAAAATACTACTCAGCAATTTAGAGGAATAAATTATTGATACACACATTAGTGAAACTTAAAATAACTATGCTGAGTAAAACAGACAAAAAAGAACAGTTTTGATTCCATTTATAAAAACTGGAAAATGCAAACTAAGTAATAGAAAAAACTCACTGCTTGTCTGAGGACAGAGGTAAGGGAAATGTTTGAGTTAGGGAGAAATTACAAAGAGATATTAAATTTTTACAGGTGATATATTTTTTTATTATTATTTGAGACACAGTCTTGCTCTGTCGCCAGGTGCCAGGCTGGAGTGCAATGGCGCGATCTTGGCTCACTGCAACCTCTGCCTCCCGGGTTCGAGCAATTCTCCTGCCTTAGCTTCCAGAGTAGCTGGGACTACAGGTGTATGACACCATGCCCAGCTAATTTTTGTATTTTAGTAGAGAGCAGGTTTCATCATGTTGGCCAGGCTGGTCTTGATCTCTTGACCTCATGATCCGCCCACCTCAACCTTTCAAAGTGCTGAGATTATAGGCGTGAGCCACCGTGCCTAGCCGGTAATGTTTATTTTCTTGATTGTAGTAATTGTGATTGTGATGATATATGTGACAGAAATTGCATGCAAATCAAATTGTGTAATTTAAATATGTTTAGTTTGTTATATGTCAATTAGGCTGCAATAAAACTGTTAAATATAAGGAAAGTACAGCCTGTGTTGTCCTGAGTACCCTAGTAGAGCAAATAACCTCTTTCACCAAGAGCTTACCCTTATCCATATGAGTCTTGCCACAATACTGTCACATAGCAAATCATCTCAAAATTCAGTCATTTAAACATTGACCATTTATTATCAAATTTATTGGTCTGTGGACTGAATGCATCTTGGCTGGGTTACGCTGGACTCCAGGACCCAGGCTGCAGGTTAGGTTCAGATCTGTTCCAGGTATCTCTTATTCTTAGAGCAGCAGCCTCAAGGGAAATGAGTTCTGCCCTACGTTTGCCAATCTGGGGCCAGGGAGATAGGCAATAGCTATCTAGACCATTTAATTTTCATGGTGTGTCACAAAAGTGCCAAACTGAATCACCATGTGTTTGGCCTCTGCTCATGTGATGCCTGCCAATGTTTGATTGGCCAAAGCTAGTCATAATGAAACCCAGATTTAATGGGGTAAAGAATAGAGTCAATCATAGTGGGAGGGAAAGGGAAGTGAAATATTTGTTGAACAATAATTTAAGCTATCACCAATGTGTATCATAAACCAAAAAGCAAATCTTTGAATGTTAGATATTTGTGGGTTCTTTATTACAACTGAGATATGAGAAGCATGGAAATGCCAAACGTTTGGAATATTTGGGGACTCTATTACAACACATGAATCATTTCCTATCCTAAAGATAATATCAGATGTACATGAGAATCTAGTTGTCTCAGAAAGTTTCTCAGGTGAAAAAAAATTATTTACTTAACCCCATTTGTGTTAAGTTTCTGTTACTTGAACTAAAGTTGTCCTTATTAACATAATTGTGGGAAGCTGTAATAATCAAAAAGTAGAGTCTAGCAAAGCAAATGATTTCTATCGTTAGTTGAGCAACTACTATTTACCAGTCACTTCACATTAGTTATTTCAGTTAAGCCTCATCACGAAGATGCTAGGTTGGTATTATACACTATTCTCTTAGTGAGGGAACTGAAATTCTGTGTCTCAAAAAAAGATAGAGTTGAGAAGCAAAGCCAAATCTGTTGAAACCAAGACCTATTCCCTTTCTAGTTTACCATGTTTTTGCTCAGGAGACAATCAACAAAACATGGCACCAGAAGCATTTATGATCTTCTGGGTCCAGACAAAGCTGGAGCTAATTTCTTTCTGAGAGATCACCATCAATTCGGTGTTTTTATAAGCACTCTCCTCCCATCTTCCTAGATTGATATTACCAGTGCTTAACTTCACTTAGACCTGAAAATCATTTTCCAGTCTAAACAATATGGTGCATGTAGGAAAAGCCATGGGTGTGCTGTCCGGAAGTGTGGCTTGGAATCGCTGATCTTCCATTTAGTGCTTTGAGACCACTGAAAATCCACACAAACATTTAATGCCTCAGTTTCTTCCTTTACAAAATGGAAAAAAAAGAGTATCTCCAGTTAACCTGATTTGACAGTTAAATATGACAAACTGAAAAGAAGCTTATAAAGTGCTTTAGAATGTTATGTAGGATTAATATAATCATCATAATTAAAGTTACTAATAATGATTGAGAGGGACTCATCTCTATCAGTAGAATTGTAGTTATTGTAACAGGTAGACACAGGGAAATTTATGGCTAGAGGAGAGTATTCTTGCCAAATGGCTCTTAATCTAGACCACATAGACAGAAGCTGTCTATGTCTTTACATAAGACAGTAACTACTGCTACATCAAGAAGACCTTACGCTATATCTATCTCTATGGTCTCTAATTACCCAGGGCTTTCTCCAGCAATCGGCAGCCAACTTGGTGACCATCAGAAGATCTTCCAATACTGGCTGTAAGGCTCGTTCTTCCTTCTAAGAAGTCTTTATTAACTCCTCTGCCTCTGCTGGGTCCTGGGAGCCAGGTAGGTAATTAATGGCCTCTGAATTATGATCCAACCAGAAAGACTGTTGGTGGAAATTTATACTCAGTGTGGTAAGCTAGAATTCTTTCAAGCCAGGTACTTGACATTCATTGCACAATTTAATTGTAAAGAGTAGTAGTTAATGAGAGCACAGGGGAAGAGGGTAAAATAGGAGCAGAGAGTCTGGGCTGAAGGCCAGTGCTCTCAGCAGTGAAGTTACATCTGGGATGGATGAATCATGGAGTAGACAAATTGTAGCATTGGAACAGGGTTTTCATCACCATTATATTTTATCAGGAAGGAAACTAAGGCACATAGAGAGTAATGAGGAAGCATGGTCATGATGGTAACTATGATGATAAAAACAACTCCCTTTAGTTTTTAGTACCTTCTATAAATCAAACTCTAGGTAGGAAACTTGACAATCACCAAAGCTAATCTCAAAAGCAATATTGTAAAGTTAGATATTATTGTCAATATTTTACAGATTAGAAAAATTGAAGTTTAGCAAGATCAAATGGCTTGTCCAAAATCATGAAGCATCTTGATTCTGGGTATAAACAGGGTCTGCCTGAACTTCAAAATTTTGCTCCTTTCAGTATGTCACTTACATTGCTTCTACCATTACTCTTTCCTACTACCAGCAATGCGAAGTTAACTGTATGCCAGGCACTCACTGTGTATACATATTCTCAGTGTTATCTCCATATACCAATGAGGAAGCTGAGATTTGGTTTGGATAATGTGCCCAAAGCCCTGTGGCAAGCAAGAGTCAGAACTGGAATTTAAAATCAGGTCCTTCTGACTCCGGGATAATTATCTTAGTCACTACCATACCTGGCTACAGCTCATACTAATAACCAGCACCGTCACCATAATACCCAATGCATAATTCAAACTCCATTTTTAATGATAAACTTCCTGATTTGGTGAGAAAAGATAGTCATTTTGAAGGTAAGATGAGATGAGATGGGGGAGCAGAACGTAAAGAGTGTGCATTTTTCTGTTACTACTGCACCAATATACTCAATCCAGTGGTATAAAGGAGACCCTATTTTAATAATTGACTATGACATTTATCAACCTATAGAATCAGCAGGGATCAGAGTTAAGGAGTCAGGCACTTCCTACACTGGAAGAATCTTGGTGCTTAATGAAACTACATTGTCCTTTCAGCTGATTAGAAAATTGGATGAGCCAGGCTGCCAAAATGTGTGCAAACCTCTGAGCCCTGCTAAATGTCTCTAAGAAATAAATTACAAAAATAAAGTATCTTTTTTACTTGCATATAAAAACAAGCAAATGAAAGCCTTTTGCATAATTGCTGCAAAGGGTCCCAACCAGCCATTTCCATTTGCAATTTCATATTTCAATAAAGTTTTATTTATTTTCATTTCCAAATGAATTCGCTCCCTGTGAAAAGAAGTCTTGTCACTCTGACTGGTGCCAGGTGGTTGGGAGGAGCATTCACTCCCAACACTGGCCTTTGGGCTGTGCAGATGACCTCTGAGCTTGTCTGCTTGTCCTCCTTTTCCCAGCTGCCTCTGCCTGGTTTTAATGTATGTATGCTTTTTAAAATTCTGTTCAATTGCCAAATTGCCTTATTTCCTAAATAGAAAATTAAAATGTGCTGGCATTCATCCATTTAACACAGATGTGTTAAATACCTACTGTGTGCCAGAAACCTTTGAAACACCAGAGATACAGCACTAACAAATGTATTAGGTCCTTTTTGCATCCCTAAGTCTAGATAGTTTATCAAGAAAAGAAGCTTAATTGGCTTATGGTTTTGTAGCCTGTACAGGCAGCATGGCATTGGCCTCTGCTTCTGGCAAGGTCTTAGGAAGCTTCCGATCATGGTGGAAGGTGAAGGGGGAGTAGGCACATCACATGGTGAGAGCCGGAGCAAGAGAAAAGAGCAGAGAGGTGCTACACAGTTAAAAACAGCTAAATCTCACATGAACTAACTGAGCAGGAACTCACTTATCACAAGGGGTGACAGTCTTGGTGCTAAAGCATTCATGAAGGACTCACCCCCACGATCTAATCACCTTTCACCAGGCCCCACCTCCAAAATTGGGAATCACATTTCAGCATGAGATTTAGAAGGGACAAACATGGAAACAATATCAACAAAACAGAAAAAAATCTGAGTCTTCATGGAGCAAAGGATCAGACAAAAAAATTGTGTTTGGAGTTGATGTTTGGGTGGGGGGGAGGGAAAGTAGCATTAAAATATTCCACCACAGTGGGTAAAGCATGCCTCGAGGGCTTCAGTTTAGGAGAGTCTTGGAGTGCTTATGGATTAGGGAGGATGTGTGGCGGGGGTGGTCTGGGCAAGGGAAGTATATTGGGAGATGAGTCTAGAGAAGGAAGCAGGCGGCAGAGATTGGGAGAGAGGGTATGCAAGCTTTAGCAAGTGTGAGAGAGCAGATTGCAATGAGAAAAGAAAACCAAAGATTTATAGAGTATTTCTTTGGTAGGGTAGAATAAATTCCTTTGGAAAGATATTTGGTTACCAACTGGATTTCTAAATTCTTGTCATTTGTGCATACATACACTTTCTAGTCTTCAGTATCTTCTTCTAGTATCTGTAAATTATAGTGGGAATGGTGGCAATTGATGCAACCCTGGATTCTTGAATGTTGAAATTCTCTCTTGACCCAGCCAATGCCCATGAGAGCACTAAGAAAAGCATACTTTCACAGGGGACAGACAGAAGAAACAAAGTATTTTCATGATATTCTTTATTCAAAACTCCAGAATGATTACATAGTGAGCTAAACTGGGTCATGTGGTTGACTACTTTTGCCCTTACCAATGCATCGCCACTGTGATGAGAAAAGCCATGTGCAAAGACAGACTCAAAGAAAGATACATCAGAGGTAAAGAGCTTTCTCCATAAGTTTAGCTGATCTAATTTGTCGACATATGGTATTTCCTTGGCTCTGCCTCGCTTCAAGTTTGGTGAAGGTTGGGAAATTTTAATACAGCATTTTTAAGGAAAGATTTTAAAAAGGGAAAAAATATAGGGTAGATTAGGAAGAGAGAGAGAGAGGCAGAGAGAGAGAGAGAGAGAGAGAGAGAGGAGAGAGTGCTTATAGGATTTCAAAGAAGAATGATAACAGCCCTGTAAGGGTGAAGTTAGTAACAACCCCTTTGGAAGAGTTTCAGATCTATATTACACTTTGGAGTAACTTCTTTTTAGGAAACTTGAGCCTTGTAAGTTCTGGTCAAATCAGAAGAGGAGAGAAGTCTCAAAAGTTAGAATTCATGTTATTAAGGCACGTGGGAACTAACACAAATTATTAGAACAATTACAAAGTTCTTATTTCCACTTGAAATTTGTAGTTTAACCCATTACAAAAAAAATAATTTGTCTTAGCATCACCATAGATGAGATCAAGTAGAATATCCTTAGAAGTACTATCATTGGTCGAATGTATTAACTGCTTAAATGAGATAAAATACACTTTCAGTGAGCCCCAGAGCCCCAGATCTATGAAATTCTGGAAGGGACATAGAGTGATAATCTCACTGAGTCCCTGCCTCCATTATACAGGTGAATACATTTGTGACCACATAAAAGGTGAACTAGAACCCAGCTGCTTTACATTCCCTGGTCAGCATTGTTTTCTCAACCCTTGTTCCAAGAAAGCCTAGGACAGAAGGTAGGAGGCATCATGTTTGGAGTTCTTCCAAATGGTTAGGAGCTTGCCCAAGCAACCCCTATATGGAATTGCTTACCTAGTGATAAATATTGTCACTAGAGTTCATGGCACTTACTGTCTGGTGCTTATGAAGAAGGACAGTGACTTATGGCTATGTTACAAGTCTGGATTGGGCAGAGGAAAAAAGACTGCCTAATGCAAGGCTTAAAGACTGGGCTTTGTTTTGGCTGTGGTCAATAACAGTTATTTCATTATTCTATAACCATCATCAGATTTTCCTCTGACTCATTTCTATCTTTGCCCACTGCCCTCCTCTGCCTGACTGTCTGCCTATCTCTCTCTCTAGTTTTCTCTCTCTCTCTCTCTCTCCAGTTTTCTCTGATCATCTCTCAAAGGTTCAACGTAATCAGCCTAGCTAAACTTGTGTCAAAGGGAAGATAAAGAAAAAAGAAGGGAAGAGACATTATCTAAGTATCTCTTAATGTATGAGGTACTGGGATAAATACTTTCATGCTGGTTTTTCCATTTAAGATGCACAATCATGCTGAGAGGGGTAATTTACCCCATTTACAAATGAGGAAACTTGCTTAGAGTTCACAGAGTTGGTAGGTAATAAAGTTGGAATTCAAAATCAGATCCATCTGACTCCAAAGTGTTCTCTTTCCATGTATCCTCATTTACATCACTCTTCTCCATCTGTCCAGTAGATCTCCTGCTTCTTGTCCTGGGTATACACAACAGCACATTCATTTAATAAACATTGAGCTCTATTATATGTTAGAATTGAAGAAGAAAAATACGTAATACAGTTTGTTCACTCTCAAGCAGCTCCCAGCCAGTATATGCATGTGTACTTGGGGCTTAGGGCTGATAAAGAATGCATATTAGTAAGTACATCTTAACACAGGGCGTTTATATATTTATGCATTTATTCTTTAAACAAACATTTATTAAATACCCATTCTGTTGCCAGGCATTATTTTGTTCCAGGGTTTATCAATCCTGGCTGCATATTTAAATAACCTAGTGTACTTTTTAAGAAATACTGATCTTGGCCCATCTAAATAATTCTATATAATTGGCGTGGCGTGGGGCTCTGGCATCAGTATGTTTTAAAAGGCTCCTAGGCAATGATAATATGCAGCCAGAGTTGAAAAATACTCTTCTCGGTTCTAGAAGTGAAACAGTGAGCAAACAGGAGAAAAAGTCCTCTAGATATTCATAAGATATGTGTCCTTTTATTCAGATAGAGGATGTGATAGATAGAGGAAGAGAGAGGAAGATGAAGCTGGAAGGATGGATTGCACATAAGTCTTCTTAAGCCTTAAGTTCAAGGCAATTTGGGTGATTTAAAGCATGGGAATTACAGAAAGACTGAGATAGCTTCACACTACTTTCTGTGATCTGGACTAAGTGGAAGAATCTCTCATCCTAAGAATTTTTAGTTTTTAACAAATTGACTGATGTAGGGCTTTACTCAGTGCTGCACTAGAAGCTATGAGTATAGAAATAGGTAAGAAAGGTTCCTGCCTTCAAAGATCTTCCAGTCTAGTGTGTCTGTTAAGGGTAGGGAAAGTAGCGGGAGAGTGCTACCGTAGCAAGAAGTACTGAGTTGCAGGGGACGTGGAGTACTTTCAGAACATTTTCCCTCCCTGATGAGGAGTACATCATGGACACTTCTAGGCACCACCTTTGTAGAGTGTCTATAGGTGACTGGTGATTGAACAGGAAGAGAAGTGAAGGGAGAACCATATAGCAGAGGGAACAGGATTTGCAAAATGCAAAGAGAGAAGAAACTTGGGTGAATCAGATTCTTCAAGCAGTTCTGTCTGGCTTAAGCACAAAAGTGAGAAAGGAAATGGAAAGGGTCACAGAGAGGGGAGCAGGAAATAAGCCCTGTAGGTCATATCACAGAGTACCTGTTTTTTTTTTTTTTTTTTTTTTTTTAAAGCAAACTTTTGAAGGAATAGAGAAGAAAGTAACATGTCAGATTTGCATGACAAAGTTTCCTCTGGTTGCTTTGTGGATATGGATTGTCAAGGCTGGAAGCTAGGAGGCTAAATGGCAGTAGTGACAGAGGTGATGGGAAAATGAAAATCCTCATCAAATGGAGCATGAGAGTGGAAGGGTTGACTGAGAGGGGTCAGTGCTTTCTAGAGTCTGGTCTTTCAGTTTTATGGCTTCAGAAACTCTACTTTAATTCTGCACCAAAGGGTAATGGGATTCTGGAGAAAAAATGGCATAGGGAATGTGTACACCATGTGAAGGACAAGGAAGTAAAAGGATATGGGCTTTTCCCCTGCCTTCACCATTTTCTAATCATGCCCTTGAGAGCATGTCACACGGCTGGGCAAACACCTGTAATCCCAGCACTTTGGGAGGCTGAGGTGGACGACAGCAGAGTTCGAGACCACCCTGGCCAATATGGTGAAACCCTGTCTCTACTAAAAATACAAAATTAATAGGGCATGGTGGCGCATGCCTGTAATCCCAGCTACACAGGAGGCTGAGGCAGGAGGATCCCTTGAACCCAGGAGGCGGAGGTTGTGATGAGCCGAGATCGCACCATTGCACTCCAGCCTGGGCAACAAGAGCAAAACTCTGTCTCAAAACAAAAAACAAACAAAACAAAACAAAACAAAACAAAACAACAACAACAGAAACAGGAGTTCGAGAACATGTCACATTCCTTGCTGACCTTTTGTGTCCTCATCTGTAAACTAGAACGATGACAGCTACATTCATCTCCTTAGAGTTATCGGAAGGATTAAATGAACTGCACTGCATGGAAGCAATTCTTAAACTTGAAAGAATTTGCAGTTGGGCATCATTTTCTAAATCCCCTGAACTAGTATCAGACTGTAAGGGGTAACTATGTGGGCCACATAGAGGGTCAGGGCTCTGTCAAGACTTCCAGGAGAGAGTTAAACATTCCTTGTGTGGACTTTTATTGTACAATCAAATCCAATCTTAAAATATCTTCACAGGCAACATGTTTGTCTCTCCCCCAGTTTTGCAGCCACATCAGTTTCTGATTAGACTTACAATTTAAGTGGGGAAGTGACTTTGGAAGACACATGTGTGCTGTCAGCAGATGGGGGAGAGGATCAAGAGAGATGGAGGGAGGCTGCTGTAACACCTGTTCTGGTTGGGATTCTGAATGAATATGAAAGGTAAGCAGAAACCCAATTAGTAACCCCTGAACTCACTCCATGTTATCTCTGCAAACACACACTCTCTTCCATCCTGTGCTTCCAAAGGATAGCAGGGTTCCTGACAAGCTATTGCAAAGAAGGATGCAAACCCAGAGGAAGAGAGAGAATGAAGCAACTCTAAGTTTTGTCAGCCTCCTCCAGCACCTCTAACTCAGATTTTTTTGTGAGGATTAGGCATTTTCTACCTCTGCAAGCATAAAAAAAAGATAATTATTTATGCTGTGTCCATAGTCTCTTCGCTAAGTACCTACTATGTGCCACACAGGCATGCCTTTTAAAGCTTTATTATGTGCTGCTATTTATTATTCTCATTTTGCGGGTAAGAAAACTGAAGTTCTGAAAGGGGAAATAGCTACCCAGCTATGGAATAAAGGATCAAGGACTTTTTTGTCTTAAGGCATTCAGTTCTCAAACTAATATGGGAGGTGAGTAGTATTGTTATTCTTTCCATTGTTGATTACTATTGTGCCTAGCAGCCCCATTTCCCTCTCTGCATTGCCTCTCCCTGTGAAAGGAGCATGCTTCTTGATCGCTGAAGGCAGACTTGGCGATGCAGAAGGTGAGTAGCAGTGACAGATGTCACTGTTGAGTAGAAGCTTCAAGATTTTGAGTGGGCTTTGTAATACCTCGTTTTTCTTTTCTATTAGACTAAGAAGGCCTGAGATTGAGTCTGCCCAGTCAGCCTATTTTTCAAAGCAAAGACAACACGGAGGAGAGTCATAGCCATACATAGACATATAGATGTGAATTCTAAAATTTGAGATCCATATGTTACACAGGTGTAGCCAAACCTGAACTGACTAATGTGCCCGTTTGAGAAGACTGAAGTTAAGGAAAAGTAAATAGGTGCCCAGCTATATAGAGGTGAAACTAAAACTTGAAGTCAATGCTATCCTACTCCAAATTGTGTGATCATCACCATTGTATTACTCTTTCTTTCCAGTTCTCATTCTGAGATTTTTCTGTATTTTATAGTGACAGCTTTAAAATAACCACAACAAGAACAACAAAATCCAAACAACTAGTTAAATAGGTATAAGAGTAAGTAGGTTCTTGGTAAGAAGAAAATTGAGTTAGGGCAGTGATTTGTAATTTTAATGAACATACGATCTATTTAGAGATTATGTTAAAATGCAAATACTTTTATAGTCATTCTGGGGTAGCACCTAAGATTCTGCATTTCACAAAAATTACAGAGGAAGCTCATACTGCTGGTCCTTGGACCACTATTTGAGTGGCAGGGGCTTATATGATGCCAGTCACTTTGCTTTGGTGATAACAGGAAGATAAAATAATGCAGCCTTACACAGTGGTTAGGAATGCTAGAATAGGACTGGGACTAAGGTCAGGCAAGCAAGGTAATAAGGGGGCAAATTTTAAGAAGGAAAGTAGAGCAAAGGCTGAACTTGTACCCTGAGAGTGCCACCTAATTCAGTCCTCTGTGGTGTGTTTCTAGTCTGCTTCAAACAATTGAATTTGAAAACTGAATTGGCCAGGTGCGGTGGCTCATGCCTAGCACTTTGGGATGCCAAGGCAGGTGGATCACAAGGTCAGGAGTTCAAGACCAGCCTGGCCAACATGATGAAACTCTGTCTCTTCTAAAGATACAAAAAATTAGTCAGGCATGGTGGCATGCGCTTGTAATCCCAGCTACTCAGGAGGCTGAGGCAGGAGAATCACTTGAACCCAGGAGGTGGAGGTTGTGGTGAGCTGAGATTGTGCCACTGCACTCCAGCCTGGGCAACAAGGTGAGACTCCATTTCAAAAAAAAAAAAAAAAAAAAATAGAAAAGAAAACTGAATTAATATGAAGCTAAAGAATATGTTACGACTTTGCTTTCACATTGCTTCTAATGGCATTGGCCACCATCAGGCTAAGGGAGATGTTTACAACACCAGTAAAATTGTAGACTCTGCTGATAACAATCATAAAATAGCTCAAAATTATGTCATGCTTTAGCTAGCTTTACATTTTAAGCATATTATTGTTTTTGTTGTATGTGTTTATTTCCATGATTTCTGATTATCTTTGTTTCCCTATGCTCTGTCCTTTTATGATATCTTCAAGTCTTTCCAAGCTAACAATTATACTGGACTGTCTGTCCAATCACTCCCACTATCAGTATCCCTCAGAAAATGTCCTCCTGTAATTTTTGGTGCTATTTTTCCAAACTGGACTGAATATTGCTATAATAAGATGTTTGATGAAATTTATTCATGTGGTCTAAATTGTATCTAAGTCCCAAAGCTAAAGATAAAATATCCTGTCACTTATAGTTTAAACAGAACCAAAAAATCATCAACTTTGGGGCCAGATCCTTCATGTCTGACCCCTAGATCTTGCAAGGAACCGGCAAACAACCCTCCAGTTACAACACTAGCATCCCTCTCCCTCATTCCTCAATCTGCATAAGAAGACTAGGGTAGGTAAAGGGGATGGCAGGCATTTGAGTCACCTGAGTTTTTGCTGCGTTGTGAAAAGTATAATTTTCTGGGTAAGTTGTTTCCTCTTCTTCTTCCATGAGACAAGGAAAAGGAACATCTTCCAACATCTTCCAAGCCAAGTAATAGGAATGCCAAGAAAATAGCATAAATATTTGAAATGCTTATAAGAAGAGACAGACACTTTCCTTCCCTGATAGATAAAATCCACAGAGCCTGCAGTAATACCTGGACATAGGAGATTATAAGAGAGATTCATGTCTGTAACATATTGGGCAGGTAATTATTACTTTAGTGAAAATCTCTTTCATGCATACACACTCTGCCTCATCAGTGAGCAATCTCATCTGATCCTGAAAAGTGTTGATATCTCTCATCCATGAAACTTTCTTTTGTTTTATTCTCTCCTGTGCTCTCTCCTTTCTTCTCTCTTCTCCCTCACTCCCTCTCTTTTCTTTCTTTCTTTCTCTTTTCTTTCTTTCTTTCTCTTTCTGTCTTTCTTTCTTTCTCTTTTTTCTTTTTCTTTCTTTCTTCTATCTCTCTCTTTCTGTCTTTCTCTCTCTTTCTTTCTCTCTCTCTCTCTCTTTACTTCTTCCTTTCATTCAAGTTTTCTGCCCATAAACATTCTTTAACATTCATTGGCATCTCAGGAGGAAGAAAGAGATTGGTGGATGTTCTCTGTCCCCCGTTCTGAATGGCACATTTCCCCTTAGTATTTGGTGGTGCTTCTGTCATCTGCTGTTTATTAATGTGACACAGTGTTTATGTGTCATTTACAAAAAGGCAGAGTAATTCGTAAGAAAGAGCATAGGCTTAGAAATTTTATGGACTTTGTTTAAATTCTGGCTCTGTCACTTGTTGGCTATATGATCTTGGGCAAATTTAACTATTTTCTTATCCTTGACTTGTGAATAATGACAGCAAGAATGACAATGGCAACAATAACGAAAAAGTCAATGACAATGATACTAGCATATTGTTTTTGTCATCAATAGATATACTGAGTAATTAAAACACCTGGTTCAGCCATTAATTAATTTAATAAATCAATGTGTCTGGTGCTGTTTTGAGCACTGAAAATTCTATAATGAATAAGAGAACTATTATCTTTCTTTCCTCATAGAGCTTATGATCATCTAGTGCAGGGGTTGGGAAACTACAGCACACACTGGGGGCCCAAATCCTGCCTTTAGTCTATTTTAACATTGTCTTTGAGAGAAGATTGGCTTTACATTTGTAAAGTGTTGTAAAAAAAAACAAAAAAAAAGAAGAAAGAAAAAAAGAAAAGATAAATGCAACATAAAAAACTCATTATGGCCCACAAAGCCTAAAATATTTACTATCTGACCTTTGGTGGAAAAGTTTGCCTATTGCTCGTCTAATGGTACACACAGGAAACATTCAGGAAATGCTTTTCTCCTGCCAATTCTTGACCTGAAGTTCTTTGCATTGGTGTTTTAATTAATTTCTGTATCCCTTCAATTCCCCCATAGGCTTCTCATTGCCCCTGCAATAAAAATCAAAAATTTCAGATGTTTGTAGACCCTGCATGGGTAACCCCTATGCTTTTCCAACCTCCTCTAAATATATTCTTATCCTCCCGCATCACTGGACTTTTTTTGTTTTCAATAAATATTGCACATGTGCCTCAGCCCAAGGTATTATTACAACTCTTCACCTCCCCTCTCCCCCAACCTTTCAGCCCATTTACTTCCAACTTATCCTTCGGAATTCAGTTCTAAGATAACTTAGTTTGCTAAAGTGTCCTTGACCTCTCCTTGCCAGATGTGTTCCACCCCCTAAACCTTTTAAATGCCCTCACAACTCCTGATAATTATGGTAATTTCATATTCTTTTTTGCTATCCTTTTCTTACTATCAGCTCCACATGTTAGTGCCATGAGGACAAAGGCTATATCTCTTTTGTTTATTTGTTTATCTCTAGCACCTAGCATCCTTACTTGATGCTCAATAAATATTAGGTAACTAAATGAAACAAAGAATGAATGATGCACTGTCATGTTTGTTGAAAAAAAAATAGGTCAGATAGCTTATAGGATTCTTTCAACATGGAGTACCTAGTTCTCCCAGGGAAATATACCCCTAAATGGAATTTTTGTGACTGCATCTTCATAATTCCTTCATTCTCCCTATATAATTAATGGGGGCCCAGTAAGCTGTTTGTGCTGATACATCATCTGCACCACACAGCAAATGCATTTGTTATGGAGTTATCTGGGCCAAAGCTAATGAAACATTTGCAAATGTCCTGATTTACAAAGAGAAAATTGGTTCACCTGAATGACAAGGTTTATATGCAAGAAAAATCTTCCTTGCAGTTTTCTCACTATGTTCTGGTTTGCCTCAAAATCGCAAGGAAACACACATCACCAGTCCCCTGCAGAAGACAAAGGCCAGAGGTCACCTTGGAGGAGAACAAAAGCTCTAAGGTCAACATTCCCTCATGGCAATGACAATCCTCTTGTGAGCCTTCAGATGCCTGAGAACTCTCTGAAATTGTAAACAGAATGTTTCCTTGTATATATGTACATGCTCCTAAAGACCACAACAGATTTATCAGCTTCTCATTGCGGTCTGTGGCACCCCAGTTGTTGAGAACTAGTGCTTTAAGAAAATCCTGGGCTTCCTTATTCTTAAACATATTTGTTATTTTTTTAAAAAAGGAGATGAAGATAAGGAGCAGAGATGAATGTAAGTTCTGAAGGGATACTTCGTATTTCTAGTCCCAACCTTTCCACTGTACAGATGAGAAGATTCAGATCACTTGAAGAGCTGACTTGCCCAGGGCTTTACAGCAAGTGAGACACAAACCAAGGACTCAGATTTTGCCAGCCCACCGTCCTTTCTGCTACACCCAGCTCTCCACCGATATGACAATTGTTTATTTCTGCTTTCATTCCCTTCCTCATTCACTCACCCAACTTTTTTCTTCTTCATGTATTCTCTTACTGTTCCACATTATCATTTTCTCAAGATTAATTTCTAAAACTATTTATTATTTGTGACTAGATCATTTCTAATAATAATTTTGGCTTCAATAAACAATTGTTCAATAAGGCTGTTAAATCAGAAAATCACATACAATAGAAGAACACATTTATCTTTTCCTTTCCGAATGCATCTATCGAGTGATAGTAAAGAAATAAAAAATCATATAAATCTACAAGAACCAATAGCATGCAAGAAGAAAGGGTACTATGTAAGAGACTTCAACAAGTTTTAGGAATTGAAGATGGAAGATTCAACAAAGAGAGACACAACCACAGAATAAGTGCCTGCAGAGGGAGACACCGTTGAAAGACAAACCAATTCATCCTAAGAAGTCAATACATAACAACAAATATGTGAGGATGATAAAAATTGGGGGGGGGCTGATTAAGTGTCTATATATGAAGGAGTTGAACATCCCTCTATCTCCTAAGTTCTCATAAGCCACATAGCAGTGTGCCCAGAGACCAGAGGCAGGAGGATGGATTAAATTTGAATGGCTCTAGAAAAAGGACTTTCAAATATGGTTATTGTGATCAGTCAGCGAAATTAGCAATTTCCTACTCTTTCACTTTAATAATAAAGCCCAGTCATAAACCCCTCCAATTTGCTCAAAGCTTCAAATTAGTTTTTTGTGCCTAGAAGGTAAAAAACAGGTAGACGATCAACTGATAGTTTAGAGGCATCCAAAGTGACTGGGAAAATTCTAAACCAATAAATACAAAAGGAAAAGCTGGAAGAAACAGATATGAGAGGGAGTGAAATGAAACTTCTGAACCAAAGCTTATTAATAATGTAAGCCTAGAAGTTGTATCTGTATAAACAAAGAGGATGGAATAAAAGATAATAAAAAACAGGAAATAATTATTATAAATTATGTGTGTATATATACATATATATGTACATATACATACATTGACTGAAATTTTTAATCCAATAAAAAGTTGCATGACAAAGTTAACAAAATATTCAGATAGTAGAAAATGGCAAAAAGTTAAAAAGAGCCTGGGACAGTTTTCATGTACTGCCTGTAAGCTCTAAATGCATCCTTTATAGCCTTCTCTAAGACAAAGGAGATGGGCCTTATGAATATTTCCCCTTCGCCAGTTGGCATGAAACTGGAGGAAAACTAGAGAATGAAGGGCCTTTTCTTTCAGGCTCTAGTTTGCTCTTCTCCCTAGGTTCCTGTAGCACACACAGCTTCTACAGCACCCAGCCCCTGTAGAGTGTGGTAGCCCAGTGGTCAGTAGTACAGGGGACCTCCCTCACTTCTCCAGAATGCTCTCATGTGGTTTTGTATTGCGTTGGTAGGCATGGCACCTCTCTGTGGAAGGCTACACCATGGCACTGCAGAGTACAGACTGTGGTAAGTCCTGCTGGTAAAGCACCTCTGTGAACTTCTCTACCACTCAGTGATCCATGGTCACATCCTCTCCAGTGGAATCTAGATCCACCTTAAAATTAAGGGAGAGATTTTTCCTTCATTTTCTATTATAACCTTAGGGATTGTGGCCCTTACCTATATCTGCTGTCTTTACCTTTTACCAGCTAATTCCTCATTACTACAATATCATGTTTTAATTAATAATTCTTCATATTAGAAAAATCTCATAACTAAGTCATACAGTTATGTTGGAAAGAAGTTCTAGATGGATCATTTTATATCAGGCTCAGGGAACAAACTGTTGAAAATGGAGCAAAAGAACAAGATAAGATAGGTCTGACACATGGAATTAAAAAAATAACAAAAAAAACTATAGATGATTTGAAACAATCATTTAAGAGAAAAAAATGGATGTGTGCTTAGTATATGTGATGATGTATTAAACAATGATGTGGCTGGGTGTGGTGGCTCATGCCTATAATCCTAGCACTTTGGGAGGCTGAGGTGGGAGGATCATTTGAGGTCAGGAGTTCAAGACCAGTCTGGCCAACATGGTGAAACCACATCTCTACTAAAAATACAGAAAATTAGCCAGGCATGGTGGTGGGTGCCTGTCATCCCAGCTAATAGGGCGTCTGAGGCTGGAGAATCACTTGAACATGGAAGTGGAGGTTGCAGTGAGCCAAGATCGCGCCATTGTACTCCAGTCTAGGTAACAGAGTAAGATTACATTTCAAAAAAAAAAAAAAAAAAAAAAAGATGTTAGCCTAGAGAATATTGTGAAAGTAAAGACAGGCAATTACTAACTCCACTAAAGTACTCAAAAATATTCAAGGAAGAAAAAGCAAATTTCATTTTCATTTATATAAATATGATAATATGAATGTATGTATTTTATTGTAAGTGAAGCTTATTATAATTATGATTACTTTATGGAAAGATGTTAAGTGTGGGAGAAAAACATACCAAAGGTCAAGTCGTCACACAATATTATCAGGCACATAAACTTTTAGAAGTATGCTGCTAAATACTAGAAAATAATGGCAGCATTGATTTTGAGAAATGAGATTCCTTTTGAGTATCAGGAATAAAGAATGCAGTATGGCAATACTCTTTTTCATTATAAACCATCCTGATCATTTTTTAAAACCATGGGGATGTATATATTTTGATTAAATTATAAAATCCAAAAAAATTTTTCCATCGAGGAGATAAATGAGATAATGAATGGAAGAAATCAGCAAAGTGCTTAGCAGACCACCATCATTCAGTAAGTGGTGCTTGTGATGTAGTGATTATTGAATAAATTAGTTTGGGAGAAAAAAACCCCACTATTTAGCATTAAATGTGTATTTTACCTTCAAGGAAGGTGGTACAGAATAGGTAAAACTTGGCTTGACATAGTAAGCATACCCATTCCTGACATAATTTTTTTTCTGACACACAACATTAAATAGATGTTATCACTTGGGTGTTTCACAAGGGTCAATGAACAGCACTTTAAATTACGTCTTAGACAAGGCTTTGACTGGAAAAAAAATCAATCTTCTGAGAGTGTTTTTTTCTTATACTCTTGCCTTACATTAACAAACAAACTGACAAGGAACTCCCATTCCCACATCCACATAACAGCAGAAACAAGAATACTGCAGACATTGACATTAAAATCTTAATAGATATATGCATATTTTTAAAACTGTAAAAGAATCAATTTATATGGATGCTCTCTAAATTAATAAGATTCTGACAGTCTAATTAATAAAAATGTAAAGAGAATATTTGGAAGAAGAAATCAATAACAAGTTTTTTAACTAGCTTCTTCCCAGGAGTGAGGTCAGTTGAAAGCCTTTTGACATAACTTTCGATCAGGTAATTGGCCTCTTTAAACAATGGTCAGTGACAGGCTGACCAGCTACTTCAAGCATATCCAGTAATTCAGAAACTGAGTTGTCCAAAACAAGTGAGCACAAGCTTTTAAGAGACATGACTAAAACCTATCACACGTTTACATTTCAAACCTACCACTATATCTAAAGTCAAACTGAGGTAATGTGACCACATTGTATCAACCTGTTTCAATTTAAGGCTGACGGGTCACATTTTGGAAACACAAGAAAAGTATCTTTATTAAGTGGTAGTTGCAATGGAACTTATCTAGGGAATTCTGCTCAACACCTCTAAAGCATGTTTCTTAATGAAATTTTCTGAGTCAGAATGATAAATATAGCCTATGCACAGATATACATATAAATATAGCATATGCACACAAATATACATGTATGTATACATTATATATGTATTTTACATGCATAATATTTTGTTACATTATATATTATATATGTAATTTATATATACTTACACATGTTTGTTTATATGTATCTCATGTATATACATGCCATCTCTCTGGATCTCTCATACAAATATTCATATGCTATAAATATCTCATATATATGAGAAAGAGAGAGAACAACATTAAACTCACATATTGTTAGCAATGTGGAAGTATTAACTGAACTCCAACCAACATTTATGGATATGAAGTAGTAGGATATTGTGATAGGCTTCATATTAATGCCAGGAATGAGCACTAAAATGTGTGGTCTGATAATCAGACCTCAGGATGAATGTGATTAAAACCCTGTCCTAAATACTGGAAAGTTTTCTTTATCTCATATTTAGCCACAATTACCTTCACCAAACTCAGTTGCATCATTACTTTTCTGATTTCAGTTTTCTCATGAAAATAGAATTAGAAAATAATACCAACTGATCTCACAATATTGTCTTGGAATTCACACAAGATAATGGTACAAAATACTATGCAGATTTGAAGTAGTGAAAGAGCTATATAAAAATAGCTGTATATAAAGTTCAAATTTTGAATAAACATGAGAGTTTGCTGGCTCATGTGATTGGGAAATACAAAGATAGAATGACCTCAGGGAGCTCTAGACACTTAAAAATTATCCAGAACTTGTTTATTCTTTATCACAATTACCTGCTTCACCTTATAGTTTGATTTCATTGTCTTATATCATGAAGTGACTTTCCATACAATGGGTAGAGTGGTGGGTCAAGCAGCACGTATCTCCCAGCTTGTGTTAAGTGATTTTTGTCATGTAGAGGAAAGAAAGATCTCCTATTAGTATCTGCTTATAAATTTCCAGGGAAGGACCTTGGAAAGGACCTTATTGGATCACCTTGGATCACATGCCCAAATTTGAGCGGAGGGGTTTACAATTAGCCAGTGGCCACAAGAATGCCAGGAACACCATTAAATGATGGAAACGTAGCTGTTCAAAATAAAGGTGTGCTCTTACAAGGTGAAGGGCCAAAAAAAAAAACAATGCTGGCAGAAAATATCAGATGTCCGACACCACACCCTCTATCTCTCTCTGCTTATAATGTTCCCGATGCATCCCTCTGTCGCAGCCCTCATCATATTAGAATGAGATTGTTTCTTTATTGTTCACATTGCAGACATGTGTCTGGTTTATCCTCGTAACCCCAGCACATATCACAGGACCTAGCATAGATTAGTTGGTCAAGAAATACAGACTGAAGTACTTAATTAAATAATTATTCTGCGAAAACTTCAGAGGAGTCTGCCATCCCAGTTCTTGTATGTATGTGGAAAATCAACCCCTGTATGCCTATATTCCTACATTCTGCTGAGCTCAAATATGCTCCTTGAGAATGCTTCTCTGTAATTTATTAAATATTCACTTGATACTGATTAGGAGTAAAGCCCTATGCAAAGTTTTTCAGATGATTCGGAGTAGGGAATTTAGGATCCTTCTTGGTTTTCTAAATGATAAATGGGAAGCTCTACCCTCAGGAAGCTTACAGCCTGATTGCCAAATCATGGCATCTGACCTAAAACAAGTAATTCTCAAAACTGTGTGAAAAAATGCTGAAATAATCCACTCATATGATATATGACATTGAGACTCAGAGATAAGATAAATTAAGACCAAGTAGAAATAATAGAAAAACTAAACAACCATAAGAGAAAACAAAGTTCCGGTGGAGGCAAGCAGAAAGGAAGAATTACATCTGGGAGTCTACTCTGATTCAGGCACTATGCCCAGCATCCTATAACCACTATCTTGGGAGAGCTTCCCAGCCCCAGGAGAGGGGCATTTCTATCTCTACTTGGCAAGGTAGAAAACTAAGGCTCAGGAGAGGTTAAGTAAATCAGTGAGACAATGTTAAGAATACAAGGGTTATAACCACAGATGATGTTTTCAATGCTCTTGTGCTTTCCTTCATGGTGTGATTAATCATACATACAACATGAGTCAGTGTAAAAGCTATGTAAAGATGACCAATCACGAGATATAATAGATAATTTACACCTACTTGGATACAGATAATTATAAAAATATTAACAGGTAATGGGAATTGATCATAGGTGATAGATTATAAAGATGAATGGGAAATGAAGACACATAAATATATAATTGAGTTAGGTTGATAGGTACATTCATATATATTCATACAGGGATACCATCAACCCTACCTTGTGAAAAGTCAATTTGGCCATATATAATGTGCTCTGGTGCGAAGATAATCGGGCAATTATAAGGAAGCCGTGATCTGCTCCTACCTCTCCCACTGTCTCTCTGGTCCTGTGTCCTTGTCCTTTCTCATCCTCAGTTTCATCATCTGTAAAACGAGAACAATAAACAGAGCCCAGCCTACTATCACAGGATAGCTCTGAGAATTCTAGAAGGTAATTGTCGGGGGAAGCACCTTGGAAATTATAACATGCTCTGTTGTCCCTGTGTGTTTGACCTCGATGGTTTTGCAACTTCTTTTGAAAAGAAAGCCAGCCACATACTTAGGTCAGGAAATGGGTTATTTTTTGAGATGATACATGAGCTTGGCTGCAGCCTGCCCGCCACTAGAAGCATGTTTTATCAGGTTCCACATTGCCTCTATCTTGCAGCTTAGCTTATATCATCAAAAACCACTTTGGTGCCCTCCATGTCAGCAAATGGTTGTTCCTCGGTTGTATCTTTTGCCCCATCTCCAAAGCTGAGCTTAGTAACAGACCCTTTTTTGATGCCAGACGATCTGAAGGCAGGATAAAAAGTCAGGAGAATGTTTTCCCACTCAAGATCGATATCCCTTTAACCTTCCTTCCCTCTATCCTTGGGGAAATATCTCTCCTCACCTCACTGGCAGCTTCTGCCCTCCCACACTCCTGTCTTTCATTCTCCCTCCATTAACTTCCCCCACCTCCACCACTGCCTGGTTAGAATTCAGCAAGTCTTCCACTTGGAGCTCTTGTGTTAATATCCATCATAACAGGTTCTGCGGAATAGCTTTTCCATACACAGAGTCTCTTTTTTTTTTTTTTTTTTTTTTTTTTTTGAGACGGAGTCTTGCTCTATGGCCAGACTGGAGTGCAGTGGCGCAATCTTCCGCCTCAGCCTCCTGAGTAGCTGGGACCACAGGCACGTGCCACCATGCCCGGCTATTTTTTGTATTTTTAGTAGAGACGGGGTTTCACCATGTTGGCCAGGATGGTCTCGATCTCTTGACCTCATGATCCACCCGCCTTGGCCTCCCAAAGTGCTGGGATATAGAGTCCCTTATTACTATGGACCAAGGAAACTAGGAGTTACTGTTTTAGAGCCAGAAGACACAGGTTTGAATCTTGCTTTGCTATCACAAGCAGCATGATCTTAGAGAACTGACTTCACTTCTCTGAATCTTGGTTTTCTTTTCTGCAAATTGTGGGCAACAATACCTTCCCTGCTCAGCCTCTGCAAGCATGAAATATTTACCACAGAAAGGTCTTACAGATTAAATCATAAGTTTAAAAATGTTGGTGGTATGCAGTTTATTTTATTTTTTAAATTTAAAAGCACCTACAATTTTTAAATGCTAAAAATTACTTTAAGGTTTTCAAGTACGGTTCTAATAATTTAACCTTAGTGATAACCCCACACGGTATGCATTATAAATTTCCCTGTATCGCAGACAAAGAACAAAGAACTTGAAGCCAAAAATGTAAGCAACCATGCCCTAAATTACATGTTTAGTAAGTGGTGGCACGAGGATTTTAACCAAACACTTGGATTCCAGAGACTGAGTTTAACCACGTGCTACACTGCCTAAGCAAACCAATGATCCATTCCTAGGTTGTTAGATGGGTTTGATGGTTTGGACGTACACGATGGAGTACTTAAAAGCAACATAAAAGGATAGGATAGGTAATACTATGGTAGTAAAGGAACACTAACATATTTAATTTTTACTGATGCAGAATCCAGTGAGTGTCTAGACAAACATTCTGGGTCAACAATCACTTTATTTAATATCTCTGGAAATGAGAACTAGATATTGGTGAGCAATACTAACATCTGCCACTCCTATCTATTTATCAGTTAGAAATAACCTACTAAATTAATACATTATGACTGTACAATGTACTATTAAAGGCATGACATTTTATGAAGAAAGAAACAATATAATATAAAAGTTAATTTCATTTAAAGTTAAAATATGTGAAATACCTGTACACATTTTGTAAAGACCTACACTAAGGAAAAATCTATACTGAACATATTAAAGTGAATGTATACCCATTTTATATCAATCATCTATTTGTCTATTTATCTATCTATCATATAAGAATAGCTAGTGAGGAAGGGAATAGAGGAGGTGAATAGGTATATAGGAAATAAATAAATTTTAAAAAATCAAATGAGAAAACTTGCAAAGAAAACTTGCATGGATCAGTGGGACTGTAAGCCATGAATTGAGAAATATTATTAACTCAATCTTCTAAAGTAGAAGTTGGCAAAATGTTACCTGCCTGCCAAATCTGGCCTGCTCACTATTTTTATGTGTAAAGTTTTTTGCAGTTTGTATTCAAATACATTTTTTTTCCTTTGGATAAAATGTAATTGTCATTGGAAAATATCAAACCGGCATTTCTTAACAAATATATATGGGTTTATAATTAAACTCAATAAAACATGATGAAATACAAATGGTGGAGAGCTAAAATCCAACTAAAACTGTTGTAAGAAACAATGCCAAATTTATTTTGGGTAGGGTACCATACATTTTATTTTGTTTTTAACAATTTCTACTTTTATTTTAGATTTAGGAGGCACACATGCAGGTTTGTTGCATGTGTTTACTGTATAATGCTGTGGTTTGGATTGTGAGTAAGGCGGTCCACCCAGGTAGTAAGCATAGTACCGAATAGGTACCCAGGTAGTAAGCATAGTACCCAATAGGTAGTTTTTCAGCCTCTGAAACGTGGGAGATTTTCTGCCCTCCTCCCATTCTTTCTTCTATAGTAGTCACCAGTGCCTAATGTTCCAATCTTTATACCCATGTGTACCCAATGTTTAGCTCGCATTTGTAGAAGAGAATATATTGTATTTGATTTTCTGTTTCCCTGTTAATTCGTTTAGGATAATGGCCTCCAGCTCCATCCGTGTGCTGCAAAAACAAAACAAAACAAAACAAAACAAAACAAAACAAAAACATGATTTTATTCTACTTTACGGTTGCATGGCATTCTGTGGCATATATGTACTGCACTTTCTTTATTCAGTCCACTGCTGATGGGAACCTAGGTTGAGTCCGTGTCTTTGCTATTGTGAATAGTGGTGTGAAGAACATGCACATGAACATATACGTGTAGTTTTGGTAGAATAGTTTATTTGCACATGAACATATGCGTGTAGTTTTGGTAGAATAGTTTATTTTCCTTTGGGTGCATGTCAAATAATGGGATTACTGGTGAAATGGCAGTTCTAAGTTCTTTGAGAAACCTTCAAACTACTTTATACAGTGATTGAACTAATTTACATTCCTACCCACAGTAGGTAAACATTCTCTTTTCTCCAGGGCCTTGCCAGCATCTGTTATTTTTTGATGTTTTAGTAATAGCCATTCTGATTCCTGTGAGATGATATCTCATTGTGGTTTTGATTTGCGTTTCTATGATAATTAGTGATGCTGAACATTTTTTCATGTTTGTTGCCTGCATGTATGTTTTCTTTTGAGAAGTATCGGTGCATGTCCTTTGCCCACTTTTTAGTGGTGTTATTTGTATTTTGGTTGTTGACTTGCTTAAGTTCCTTATTGATCCTGGATATTAAACCTTTGTCAGATGCATAGTTTGCTAATATTTTCTCCCATTGTGGAGGCTGTCTGTTTACTTTGTTGATGGTTTATTTTGCTGTGCAAAATAAGCTCTTTAGTTTAATTAGGTCCCATTTGTCAATTTTTGTTTTTGTTGCAATCACTTTTGAGGACTTAGCCACAAATTATTTCCCAAGGCATGTGTCAAAAAGAGTATTTTCTAAGTTTTTGTCTAAGGATTTTATAGTTTAAGGTCCCTTATTTAAATGTTTAATCTATTTTGAGTCAATTTTTGTATACGATGAAATGTAGGAGTCTGTTTTAATTCTTCTACATATGTCTAACCAGTGATCCCGGCACCATTTATTGACTAGGAAGTCCTTTTTCTATTGTTTACTTTTGTTGAAGTTCAAATAACTGTAGGTGTATAGCTTTATTTCTGGCTTCTGTAACTGGTTCCATTGGTCTAGGTGTCCACTTCTGTAACAGGATTATGCTGTAGCCTTATAGTGTAGTTTGAAGTCAGGTCATGTGATTCCTCCAGCTTTGTTCTTTTTGCTTAGGGTTGCTTTTATTATTTGGGTTTTTCTTTTGGTTCTATATGAATTTTAAAATATATATTTTTTTGATTCTGTGAAAAATGACGTTGGTAGTTTGACAGGGATAGCATTGAATCTGCAGATTTCTTTAGGCAGTATGGCCATTTTAGTGATATTGATTCTTTCAATCCATGAGCATAGAGTGTCTTTCCATTTGTTTGTGTCATCTATAATTTATTTCAGCAGAGTTTTGTTCTTTTTACAGAGATCTTTTACCTCCTTGGTTAAATGTATTCCTAGGCATTTTATTTTCTTTGTGGCTATTGTAAATGGGGTTGCATTCCTGATTTGGCTTTCAGCTTGAATGTTATTGGTGTACAGAAATATTACTAATTTTTGTATACTGATTTGTATCCTAGATCTTTACGGAAAGCATTTTTTAGTTCTAGAAGACTTTTGATGGAGTTTCTTGGATTTAATAGGTATAAAATTCTGTCACCATTGAAGATACATAATTTGACATTTTCTTTTCTTATTTGGATTATTGAATCCAAATAATTATTCTATTCTCCCCCATCCCTGTGTCCATGTGTTCTCATTGTTCAACACCCACTTATGAGTGAGACCATGTGTTGTCTGGTTTTCTGTTCTTGTGTCAGTTTGCTGAGAATGAGGGGAACATCACACACCGAGGCCTGTCGAGGGATGTGGGAGGTCTAGGGGAGGGGATAGCAGGGGGGTGGGGGATTGGGGAGGGATAACAGGAGAAACACCGAATGTAGATTACAGGGGGATGGATGCAGCAAACCACCATGACATGTGTATACCTAACAAACCTGCGTGATCTGCACATGTACCTTAGAACTTAAAGTATAATAAAAAATTTAAAAATAATTATCCTATTCTATTCTATTTTAATAAAAATTTTGAAAGTGGGTATACTTGTCATGTTCTTGTTCTTAAGGAGAATTCTTCCAGTTTTTGCCCATTCAGTATGATGCTGACAGTGGGCTTATCATGGATGGCTCTTATTATTTTGAGTATGTTCCTTCCATGCCCAGATTTTTTAGGGTTTTTATCATGAATGGATGTTAAATTTTATCAGAAGCTTTTTCTGTGTCTACTAAAATAATCATATGGTTTTTGTTTTTAATTCTGCTTATGTGGCAAATCAGATTTATTGATTTGCATATGTTGAACTAACCTTGCAGTCCAGGAAGAAAGCCTATTTGATTGTGGTGAATTAACATTTTGATGAACTGTTGTATTTGGTTTCCTGGTATGTTGTTGAGGATTTTTGCACCTCATCAGGGATATTGGCTTGCAGTTTTCTTTTGTTGTGTCTTTGCCAGGTTTTTGTATCAGGGTAATCTTGGCTTCATAGAATGAGCTAGGGAGCCATCCCTCCTCCTCATTTTTTTGGAATAGTTTCAGGTGAATTGGAACCAGCTCTTCTTTGTATATCTAGCATAGTTTGGCTGTGAATCCATCTAGTCAAGGGCTTTTTATGGTTGGTAGGTTTTTTATTACTGATTCAATTTTAAAACTCAACTTTGATTCTGTTTAGCATTTCAACTTCTTCCTGATTGATTCTTGGGAGGTTGTGTGTTTTCAGCAATTTATCCATTTCTTCTTTATCCAGATCTTCTAGATTTTTTTTGTTTTTTTTATACAGAGGTGTTGATAATTATCTCTGAAGGTCTTTTGTATTTCTTTGGGATCAGTTGTAATGTCATCTTTGTCATTTTTTTTTGTAGGATAATGTCTTTATAACCTGGGTACCAGGAAGGTTTCTTCTTTTTTTTAAGTTGTACTTTGGGTTCTGGTGTACATGTGCAGATCATGCAGGATTGTTGCATAGGTACATACATGGCAAGATGGTTTGCTGCCTCCATCCCCCCATCACCTATATTTGGCATTTCTCCCCATATTATGTCTCCCCAGTCCTCATACTCCTGCTGTCCCTCCCCTAGACCTCCGAACAGACCCCAGTTTGTGATGCTACCCTCCCTGTGTCCATGTGTTCTCATTGTTCAACACCCACTTATGAGTGATATCATGCAGTGTTTGACTTCTGTTCTTGTGTCAGTTTGCTGAGAATATTGGTTTCCAGGTTCATCCATGTCCCTATGAAGGTCATGAACTCATCGTTTTTTATGGCTGCATAGTATTCCATGGTGTATATGTGCCACATTTTCCTTGTCCAGTCTATCATTGATGGGTATTTGGGTTGGTTCCAAGTCTTTGCCATTGTAAACAGTGCCACAATGAACATACATGTGCATGTGTCATAATAATAGAACGATTTATAATCCTTTGGATATATACCCAGTAATGGGATTGCTGGGTCAAATTGCTAAATCCTTGAGGAATTGCCACACTGTCTTCCACCATGGTTGAACTAATTTACACTCCCACCAACAGTGTAAAAATGTTCCTATTTCTCCACATCCTCTCCAGCATCTCTTGTCTCCTAATTTTTTAATGATCGCCATTCTAACTGGTGTGAGATGATATCTCAATTTGGTTTTGATTTGCATTTCTCTAATGATCAGTGATGATGAGCATTTTTTCATATGTCTGTTGGCCTCATATATGTCTTCTTTTGAAAAGCATCTGTTCATTTCCTTCACCTACTTTTGAATGGGCTTGTTTTTTTCTTGTAAATCTGTTTTAGTTCTTTGTAGATTCTGGTTATTAGCCGTTTGTCAGATAGGTAGATTGCAAAAACTTTTTTCCCATTCTGTTGGTTGCCAGTTCACTGTAATGATTGTTTCTTTTGTGGTACAGAAGCTCTGGAGTTTAATTAGATCCCATTTGTATATTTTGGCTTTGTTGCCAATGTATTTGGTGTTTTAGTCATGAAGTCCTTGCCTATGTCTATGTCCTGAATGGATTTGTCTAGGTTTTCTTCTAGGATTTTTATGATGTTAGGTCTTATATTTAAGTCTTTAATCCATCTGGAGTTAATTCTAGTGTAAGGTGTCAGGAAGGGGTCCAGTTTCTGCTTTTTGCACATGGCTAGCCAGTTTTCCCAACACCATTTATTAAACAGGGAGTTCTTTCCCCATTACTTGTTTTCATCAGGTTTGTCAAAGATCAGCTGGTCCTAGATGTGTGACGTTGCCTCTGAGGCCTCTGTTCTGTTCCATTGGTCTATATCTCTGTTTTGGTAACAGTACCATACTGTTTTGATTACTGTAGCCTTGTAGTATAGTTTGAAGTCAGGTAGTGTGATGCTCCATAGATGTAGAGAAGGCTTTCAACAAAATTCAACAGCCCTTTATGCTAAAAACTCTCAATAAACTATGTATTAATAGAACGTATCTCAAAATAATAAAAGCTATTTATGACAAACTCACAGCCAATATCATACTGAGTGTGCAAAAACTGGAAGCATTCCCTGTGAAAACTGGCTCTAGACAAGGATGCCCTCTGTCACCATTCCTCTTTAACATAGTAGTGGAAATTCTAGCCACAGCAATCAGGCAAGAAAAAGAAGTAAAGGGTATTCAATTAGGAAAAGAGGGAAGTCAAATTTTCTCTATTTGCAGATGACATGATTGTATATTTAGAAGACCCCAATGTCTCAGCCCAAAATCTCCTTATGCTGATAAGCAACTTCAGCAAAGTCTCAGGATACAAGCAATGTGCAGAAATCAAGCATTCCTACACACTGGTAACAGACAAACAGAGAGCTAAGTCGTGAGCAAATTCCCATTCACAATTGCCACAAAGAGAATAAAATACCTAGGAATGCAAATATAATAGAACAATTTATAATCCTTTGGGTATATACCCAGTAATGGGATTGCTCTTCAAAGAGACCTCTTCAAAGAGAACTACAAAGCACTGCTCAAGGAATAAGAGAGGACACAAGCAGATGGAAAACATTCCATGCTCCTGGTTAGGAAGAATCAATATTGTGAAAATGGCCATACTGCCCAAAGTAATTTATAGATCTATTGCTATCTTTATCAAGCTGCCACTGACCTTCACGGAACTGGAAAAAACCACTTTAAACTGTATATGGAACCAAAAGAGAGCCTGCATAGCCAAGACAATCCTAAGCAAAAAGAACAAAGCTGGAGTACATTTGTTTTTCAAGAACTTCCTGGCAAGGTATTGTAAATCTCATGACTTCCCAGTGTAACTGGCTAGAAATATCTCAGTTAATAATGGATTCTTTCTCCATTCTGCTTTCCGCATCTAATGTCTATGTCTGTCAAACTCTAATCTATAACTACTACCACATGGGGCAAATAGGTTCTTAAAAATGTAATTTGGCTGCCTTTCCACAATGACAAGGAGACTTAGAAGGGTGTGGTAGTCATGTGAGTTGACAGCAGTCAATGCGACATTACCCTTTTATTTCTACTGCCCTGAATACTCTAGGGGGCAATAAAAATTTGTTCACAGTAATGATGCTCTGTCCTAGAATCCTTTACCTGAAGTTTTTGGATATCTAGGAGAGAAATGTGTGATTTTTTACAGAAATCTAAATAGATTCTGAATTTGTCATTCCATGCCCATAAGTGAAAGTGTGTGAGCACATATATGTGGTGTGCCTATGTTTCCAGGAAACATATCCATAACTTTTGTCTATTGAAAGGTTCCAGATGCCCCAGATAGATTAAGATTTACCTTACCACTATGTCTGCTGGAGGGAGTGTGTGCCCCTTAAATACAAAGGACTTCATCTGTTTCATATATCTGAGAGCTATGCATGATGTCTAACACAGTGTAAACTTTTAACAAACATTATAAAATAAGTGATCAAGATAATAAACATATATTCATCATCATTTATCTAGAAATCCAGCTATCCACAGTTAATAACATATTCAAGTCCTACATCAATCCCTTCCCAATGTGTTCTAGCAAATCTATCTCAGCACCAGGTACTGAAAGAGATTAGAGCATTGCTCAGATAACACAGGTAATGCTTTCATTCCTGATAAAAGACAAAAGTCAGAAGCAGGAAGAACAAACCAGGAAGACAGGCTCTGGCCCCTACCCGTGTCCTCAATGTTATGTCTGGAGAGCTTCATGCCCTCTGAGTTTCCTCCCTCTGTCCCATGGACGCCTCTGCTTCCTCAATGCCTGAGGGGTCCTAAAAACTTGAGAAGCAGGTGCTTACTAAATCATTCCAAGCTATGAGAGCCCTCGTGACATCACTAGGATTTATAGTATATGGCTTCAAGCCCTAACTTTGTCATTTCTATTTCTGTTAGCTCTGAAGAATTACTTAACATTGTCAGAAGCTAGTTTTAGCTTTCCATTCTATAAAATGGGTATTATGGTGAGAGTTCTGGATGTAAAACCATTCTACATAGTGTTACACATCAATAAAATATAGGCTGTTAATAACCGTACTCATCAAACTTGCCCAAAATTCTTGCAATTTGTCAGAATGTGGAAATTTTTATGATTGCCTTAAATAAGTTAGTAAACAGCTAATTTAGGGACCCAAAAGGCCAATAGTTACTAATAATATCTCCCTGAAATCTATAATTCAAGTCAACATATTTTTGTGAATTTAATAGTGTCTGATTAGTTAGCTTTCTTTCATATTTTTTCCTGTCCCATTTCCTGAATTTTTACAACTTCCTTTGCCAGCTGAACCTAAATCTCTGAAAATCAGAACTGAACATGCCAGGTACAATTCTGACAGCCGTAAACAGACTTGAGATTTAGTTAAGGCCTCTTGTGTCTTAGCTAAGTGTTCATCCCCTTTGAGATTCCAGAAGTCTCTAGACACTCCCTCCCTCCACCCTCCTCGGTCTCTAACCTCTTATCTTATGAAATGTAATCAGATGGTTAGCAAAGACCACAGAACATGCAGAGAACCCACAATTACGCAAACAGTTTTCTCATATACAAAAGGAAGGCAAGCAGTACTGGTCTGCCTACCTGGAGGCTGTTAAGGCAGAAGGGGCAGCTTTTGCAGGGCATTAGAAAATGTTTTGCTGAGAAGCCATCATTGGAACTTGAAGGATGTGGGTGAAGTGACCACTGGAGAAGATAGGCATGATTTTGCAAGATTTTAATATTTGCTATTGGTGGTAAACCAAGTTTCAATGGAGAAGGTCAACAGAAGAAATACCAAAAATCAGGCATAAAAAGCTGAGAAACTATTTCACATTTGGAGAGGAGAGAGAACTTTGATACATTTTGATTTTCTGGTGATGCAGGGGCACAATGGGACATAAAGTGAAAATTATGATTAAGGCAAACTCTAAGGGATCCTGAATGCCATTGTAGTAATTTGGAATGTCTACTGGAGAGTTTTTTGAAAATATATAATCATATCTATTCTTTTAAAAATTATTTGATCAGCTGTGTGAAATGCAATGTAAAAGTATCACCCAAAGTGTATGCTTAAGGCACAGGTTCAACTGGTCGTTAAAAGATGTCACACACACACATACCTCTACACTCACACACTCACACATCAGCCATCACCCATGGTAATCATACAAACAACTATTTGTTGAAATAATGAGTGAGTCAGAATTAGTATATTTTATGTTCAAGCAAGCTAAATAAGAATGTTCTTACTGTTTTTATTTGTTTTGATTGTTTAACTGTAGGACTTCCTAGAAAATCTAGCAAACTGATATGCTTGGTATATCCCCAAAAGGGAAGAGAATAAGTAAGATTGCATAATTTTGTCATGGGACTTCTTTCATCATGTATCTCATAGGACCAGTGTCTCATGGAAAACACTTTGGGAAATGTTACAGTAAAAAGAAAGTTAAGAGGGCAAAATACCTAAACAAAGCACAGTTTTGATAACTAGGAAAGCAAACAGGGGACCTGGACTGTAACAGTGCCAGATGGATTGGAGAAGAAGGAATGTTTGGGAAACTCACTATGAAAGTGAAATGGACAGTACTTAATGATTCATTGTAGGTCAGGAAAGGTGATGGAGGAATCAAAATTATTCCCAGCTTTTAAAGTGCAGGGAAATTGTGAGCTTATTCTATTTATAAAACTTTTAAGTCATTGATTTATAAAAATCAATTATAATAGAAGTCTTGTTCATTTTTCCATTGCATTCAAAGAGTACCCAAATGTGAGAAAGTGAGAATGTCTAACACTGGCACTTGCCTACATGACATCTGTCTACCCTTTAGAACCTTTGATCTAATATTTTATTTAAAAACTATCATAGATGCACAGAAATGTATAAATAATGACATCTTTACCTATAACTTAAGTGAAAAAACAAAATATCAAAGAATAAGAAATTAGTTCAATATAACTTTGTATATTAATCTGAGACATATTAAGATAGAATACTATGCATTAAAAACCATATTTCACAAGAAAACTTCAAAACATATTAATTAGATAACAAAAACGTCTTATGGTATAACTGTAGAAAAAGAAGGGAGGTTATAAAGCAAAATATACTAATAAGAATTTTGTTAAGAAAAATATGTTGCTGATACTTAGAGAAAATGGACACATGAAAACACAACTCCAGATGAATTAAAGAATTAAACATAAGACCTAACACCATAAAAGCCCTAGAAGAAAACCTAGGCAATACCATTCAGGACATAAGCGTAGACAAGGACTTCATGACTGAAACACCAAAATCAATGGCAACAAAAGCCAAAATAGACAAACAGGATCTAATTAAACTTAAGAGCTTCTGCACAGCAAAAGAAATTATCATTAGAGTGAACCAGCAACCAATAGAATGGGAAAAAATATTTGCAATCTACCTATCTGACAAAGGGCTAATAACCAGAATCTACAAAGAACTTAAACAAATTTATAAGATAAAAACAAACAACTCCATCAAAAAGTGGGTTAAAGATATGAACAGACACTTTTCAAAAGAAGACATTTATGTAGCCAACAAACATATGAAAAAAAAAAAGCTCATCATCACTGGTTAGTAGAGAAATGCAAAAAAAAACCACATTGAGATACCATCTCACAACAGTTAGAATGGCAATCATTAAAAAATTAGGAGACAACAGATGCTGGAGAGGATGTGGAGAAAAAGGAACATTTTTACACTGTTGGTGGGAGTGTAAATTAGTTCAACCATTGTGGAAGACAGTGTGGAAATTCCTTAAGGATCTAAAACTAAAATACCATTTGACTCAGCTATCCCATTATTGGGTATATACCCAAAGGTTTATAAAACATTCAATTATAAAGACACATGCACACATATGTTTATTGTGGCACTGTTTATAATAGCAAAAACTTGGAACCAACCCAAATGCCCATCAATAATAGATTGGATAAAGAAAATATGGCACATATATACCATGAAATACTATGCAGCCATTAAAAGGATGAGTTCATGTCCTTTGCAGGGACATTATTCTGGAAATTATTCTTAGCAAACTGACACAAGAACAGAAAACCAAACACCACATGTTCTCACTCATAAGTGGGAGTTCAACAATGAGAACACATGGACACAGGGGAGGGGAACATCACATACTGTGACCTGCTGGGGGGCGGGGAACTAAGGGAAGGATAACAGGGGTTGGGGTAACATTAGGGAAATATCTAATGTAAATGATGGGGGGGATGGATGCAACAAACCACCATGACACATGTATACCTATGTAACAAACCTGCACGATCTGCACATGTACCCAAGAACTTAAAGAATTTAAAAAAAAAGAAAACACAAAACATTTTTTTAATTAATTTTTTGTTTGCTTATTGTACTTTAGGTTCTGGGGTACATGTGCAGATCATGCAGGATTGTTGCATAGGTACATACACGGCAAGGTGGTTTGCTGCCTCCATCCCCCTGTCACCTATATCTGGCATTTCTCCCCATTTTATCCCTCCCCCAACCTCCCCACCTCCCTCTGTCAGTGTGTCATGCTCCCCTCCACGTGCTCATGTGTTCTCATTGTTCAACACCCGCCTATGAGCGAGAACATGTGGTATTTGGTTAAGAAAACACAAAAACATTTTAACAGTAGTTTTACTTGGACAGTGAATTAATTGCAACTTTTAGTTTTGTCTGTGTATTTAAATTTCCCAAATGCCCATGTGGTACTTATTAAGCAGACAAAATTGTGTTTTTAATAGGGCAGGGTTTTGTTTAACATGATACTATTATGATGATTATTGCCAGAAAATGTATACTAAATTTGTCATTCACTTTCTACCCTTTCTTCCTTCCTTCCTTCCTTCTTTCTTTCCTTAATTACATTAGTTTAATCAAGGAACATTGATCAAGTATACATCGTGTGCCAAGTTCTTTTCTAGGCTGCTGGGATAGAATATAAGCAAATTATTGCGTCTTCCCTCTAGATGTTCTAAGCCATGAAGTCACTGGTGGAGAGCTAGCATCAAGCAGTATAGCGACCCCAGATTTTGCCAAAGGAAGAAAGCACATTAGGACAAAGAGGGGTCATTTGGCTCTCAAGATATTTGTCAAAAAATAGAGCTAGCTATGCAGAGGGGGGAAGATGCTGATAGGTAAGTCCTCCACATGTATCTGAAGTAACCACTGTGGGCTTGGGAAGAGAAAGGGAAAATGTCTTTGGTGTAGTAGAGAAGCTACAGCTCATGTAATTCCACATATGTGTGGAATTAAAAGCAATTGAGATAAATACCAAAAGCGAGTCCCACTATAAATACCAAAAGTGAGATACATAACAAAAGTGAGACCCACTATGTGGGTCTAAGGGAAGTTGTTACTAACTTAAAACATCAATGGAACCTTCAGAAATATCAACTATGCAGAGGAGAGGGAGATAGGATGATTTGAAATTATGGGTCCATAGATCTGGCAATGCAACTCTCTGTGTGCAAGTGCATTTGTGTGTAGGTATATGCCTTTGGGGTAGGATAGAGAATAGGCAGAGCATATAGCTCTGAATGAATAGGTTAGAAACTACTGATATGGCCAAAAAGAGGCCATCATGGAAATCTCATATATAGTGGAGGCAATATCTGAAACTTGTTCTAAGAGTCCTAAGATTGTTGGACTTTGAAACTTGGAAATCTGTCATTTCCAAATAAACAGCATTTCTTTTCTTTTCTTTTCTTTCCTTTTCTTTTCTTTCTTTTCCTTTTCTTTTCTTTCTCTCTCTCTCTCTCTCTTTTTTTTCTCAATAGTTGGAGAAGTTTATTATCTGGAGCAGACTGTTCTCTTTTCCCCCAGTGACTAGCTGAAAGAGCTTTATTACGAGACATAAAGCAAACTCCACTGCCAACCATTTATATTGGTTAGTAATAGCCCATGTTAATATATCCAAAGTTAAGCTTTGAGCTTAGATGAGAATGAAGTAGACATAGCAAGGCAGAGTATCAATTTTAATCACTCAACCCACACACAGCCAATACCCATGTACACACGCACACTCACATAGACACATCCTACATACATATACACATCCTGTCAAATCCCTTGTCTGAGTCTTGATGGTTAGAGGAGTTTTGCTAGAAACTAAATGCACTGTTTTAACAAAATATTTGTGAACAAAGAGATTCTAGATCCAAACAGAAATGCTTGGAGATCCATATTGCACAGAGTACGGGGAGGCCACTCTCTCAGCTCTACTCAGAGGATAAAAGACTCTGGAAACATTTAGTAATGACATCCTTGGCCCAGGCAATGGTAGCTTTCAGGAGGTATGCCAGCTATGACAGCTTCATAGATTATAGACATTGAAAAACAGAAGAGAAAAAGACACAAGGGCCTCTTTGTGGTGACTGTGGCTGCCAGCCTGGTTTGTGAACATATGGTAAACTTTCTCGAGAACTCCCCAAAACCACTAAGAACAGAAGAAGGGCAAGTAGGGTGGGTAGGGTAAGTCATTGTATGTAGGAAACAATAAGCCACTGTCATTTAAGCATAAATGTCAAAGTGATTACTATTGTCCTCTCAGGCTACAAAAGACCCTGATTTTTAAGTTACATATGGGAATAAAGAATGAAGCCAAAGCTGAAATTCCTGTTCATCGTTTAACCCCACAGAAGCATGCATGCCTACATGTGGAATATAGCTCTTTTGCACTTGCCAATTAGACAAAGTTAAGAAAGGCCACAGGCTATTAATTCCCTTTCCCCACCCCCTCCAGGCCTTTTTATTTTTATTATTATTTTTTTTAACCATCCTTGGAATTAAGAGTAGGTTTTTAACTTTTTAATTTTTTTCCTTCATTTAGCTTTGGATGGGGCTCTGGGGGTTGAGAGACAGAGAGAGAGAAATGGGATTAAAATGTAGGTCAGCTGGTAAGTTATTTACAAATGGTTGAGAGAATAGAACAAGGACATACTTGGGCAAGTCCTTGGCAAAGGACTTAAAGGAAGATGTAAAGAAGAACAATCACTTTGTGTGAAAGAGTCACTTCTTTCAGGGTCAAAGCCACTTCCCCCGAGTTGCTGAAGCGAATCTTTATTTTTTCCTAAAACTCAACAGACAGCATCTTCAGAACCTAATTTGATTTTGATTGATTTTTGAAACTTGAAACACTTCTAAACTAATTTTCAGTATATTACTCTTGTCAACGCTTAAAGATTTTGTCAGGAGGAATTTGCTGAACAGACACAGTAATTTTGTTTCTCATTCTGGCATATCACCCCTAAAGAGGAAGCCCAGGGAGGGAGGTGGCTCTGTTACTACAGCTGCAGTTATTAGAATATACATTGCAATTACTTTGCTGCTATTTTGAGGGCTTTCTCAACCAGTTCATGCCACAACCCACGGGAGCTAGACGTCTCGAAATAAGAATCACAGAATTTTTTACTGATCTTGGGTCAGACCTGGGATATAAGAAGGGACTTGAGACCCAGAGAGAAGTGATTCATTCAAGGTCACATAGCAATTTAGTGGCAAGCCTGGGGCTAGAGGACATCTTCACATTTTTAGCCCGTTTGTCTCCCCAGTGTATCAAGAAGCACAGAAGCTAGGTCAGCCCTGCAGTGGTCCAGGACCAAGCTGGGATTTATTAAATAAATAGACCAATGGCAACTTCAATGGGAGAAGGGGCCTTTAATTGCAGTCGATACTCCAATCGATAGGCAGTAAAAACCACTCTGATAGCCCAGCACAATGCTGCCCCTAGGAAGTGTAGGGGCTGTGTTAACAGTATCTCCCCTTTTGTCTAGCCACAGTCAGCAGATCCACTGGGGGCTGTTGGAAATAACAGTGACATTACAAGATAATAACCTCTGTTCAAGCCGGCATTATGCCAAGAGGGCTGTCAAAGAGTGTGTTCCTTTTATTGCTTTTTGCCACCCAGGGTCTGTGGCATGCAGACAGATGGACAGGCTCATCTTAACAAATAAGCAATGGGGACAAACTGCTCTGGCTCAACCAGCAATCTTCGCTGAAGGCAGGGCCTTCCAAGCAAGGACCTGCGGGTGCCTGGGTAATAACAATGGAAGATGAAAAGCAGAGAATTATTCAGTAGGGGAGTAGAATTAGTAAAGGGCTGGCCCATTGTATGACCAAATGGGCTCAAGGACTTTCATCTGCTACAGAACTACCTTGATACAGTGGGAGTTGGCTACAAGTAAAGAGGAAGGACATTAGGAGCAGAGGAAAGACTGGAGAGTCTACAGTTCTGTTTTAGCTATTTAAATCTGTTTCCCCAACACACAGTGGCCTATAAGTGAATACTAATAGATCAAATTAATAAGCATTTATGTATACGCATTTATTCGTTAATACATTCTCAATGAAATTGAATGCATGTAATAACATGACTGGGTAAAATTGAACACCAAGGTTGTTTTTTGTTTTTTTTTTTTTAAATCTAGGTAAAGAGAGATTGAGAAAGGAATGGCCATTGATATTTTAAATAACAAATGTTCTAAAAATTTTGATTTAAAAATTGATATTTTAAATAAAAGTTTTAAAAATGTTTTGCATATTTTTTTTGAGTTTTCATTGATACATCATAATTGTATACATATTAATGAGGTACATGTGGTAGTTTGTAAGAATCAATAACAGGTATTTCAGAACTGCATTGATGTCCAGCTGCTATGACTTTATCACCAGGGTTATGGACCCAAATCATTCTTTTTGGGTAGAGGCAAGGCTTTCCCTGTAGGAATTGGGTATTTCCACTTTTAAAGAGTCCTAAGAAGAGACAGCGGCTGGAAAACCAGGGCTTGGGGTGACTGGGACTGTAGTGAGGGGGGATGGTCTTTCATTCCCTGGATCTAGGAGTCCAACCTACAAAGAAGATAGAATTACTTCTTGTGAGTGGCAGGACCTGGCCAGGAGGAAACTCCCTGGGAGCCAGTCAGACAGTCAAGATTATAGTCTGGGCCGAGGCTGTAATTATGCATTAACCTTTGCAGTTACTTATTTGTATATATTTTATCCCTTTAGAGAAATCATTTACATCAGAATAGCCTCCTCTCTGCCACTAAAGAACATTTTCAAAAGGGTCAGACCTAATTATGGGAATCTCAAGGTAAAGGAGACTGGCAGTTGGGGGACCAGAGCTATGGTAGCAAAAGGGTCACCAGCAAAGGGCAGCTATGTCCAATGGAAGAATAACCTCTCACATGGCAGCAGTGTGGTGACAGGAGTGGCAGGGGTTAAAAAAGGATGGTTGGGGGCTGTTCTCTGGACCCTTTAGGCCAGTCTAGGGGATCCTCAGAATCATCCAGGAGATGTGTTGAGAAAAGTACTTTGAGGGCAATAAAACAGATGAGTGCTTGGATCAGTGTCACTAGTGAGAGAAAAAGACACAGAAATTCATAAAGCTGAAGCCTCGAGGAACTCCCAGTCTCTCTGGGAAGGCAAGACAAGTACAAATAAAAAGGTTCCTAAAAAACATAAGCCTGCTAAACCTCACAGGAATGGTAGAAAACTGTCGGTGGTATAGTTGTTCTGAGAAATGAGAACTGGGGGTTAGGTTTATTGCAGATGCTTCCTAAAGATATGGAAAAGGAGCTAAACCTTGTAATGTAGAATTTAGATGATGCAGAGGTTCCTACAGTAATGTCCCTGAAAGTGCAACCATGAGCATTGCAGGGGATGCTTGCAAAAGGGAATTCTTGTTAGAACTGCAAATTCTTGGGCTCCACATCAGTTCTTCTGAGGGTGGGGCCCAGCAATCTGTGCGGGTTTATTTTATTTTATTTTTTTTGATGGGGTTTTGCTCTTGTTGCCCAGGCTGGAGTGCAATGGTGCGATCTTGGCTCACTGCAGCCTCTACCTCCTTGATTGAAGTGATTGTCCTGCCTCAGCCTCCCAAGTAGCTAGGATTACAGGCATGTGTCACCGTGTCCAGCTAATTTTGTATTTTTAGTAGAGATGGGGTTTCTTCATGTTGGTCAGGCTGGTCTCCAACTCCTGACCTCAGGTGATCTGCCCGCCTCAGCTTCCCAAAGTGCTGGAATTACAGGCATGAGCCACAGTGCCCAGGCAGCAGTTTGTATTTTAACAAGTGCTTCCAGGTGATTCTGATGGCCATTCAAGTTTGAGGATGACTGAAGTAGTTTGAGGATAACTGAAGGGCTTCTGTCAGCAGCTCTGCTGCAACTGAAAAGAGGCAAGCAACTGAGAATTAGTGATTACCAGTTTAATACTAACAACAGCTCTCTTTCCTATCATCACATGACTCATGACATGTTATTCAATTACTGCATTTTGTTGTTGTATTACTTTCAGAACTATTACCGCTACATATTACTTCAGTTTTATAGGTGACGCAATTAACAATCAAAGAAGTACTATTACTTATCCAAAATTACAAGGATAGTGAGCAGAAGAGGAAATAGAAGCTCCAGACTCTGACTGCTACACCTTTCTCTCTGTCTTCCTTTCCTGTTGATGAGAAGTATTCAGAAATCTCTTAAACTTCCAGAGTTTCCCTAGCAGAGGTTGGCATCTTGCATGCCACCTCTGAATACTGATAGCAATTTTTGGGACTCTCTGTTGAAAGGGATCCTTAGATGTATTTGGAGTCAGCAGGAAAAAATGCTGTAATGGATTGTTAATATCTGCAGTGAGCATCAAACTGGGAAGTGACAGTATATGTGTAATATATATGATACACCCTGCTAACCACATATGATCTTGTTCTGGGCTTCACTGCATTATTTGGCTAGGCCCTGATAAGTACAAACTATAGAAGAATAGCATTCAGTTAGGAGGATTAAATAGGGGTGGGTTGATGAAGAGAGGAATTATTATTCTCACATGCCTTAAAATTATCTCATTGGCCATTATTCATTCTAATTTCCATCAGGTTTCATGACTTTGTAGAGAAACAATCAAAACAAACAAACTAACACAAAACACACAACCACTAACCCCCACCTCCCCCCCGGCCAAAAAAAAAGCAAACCACTATGCCTTACTCTCTGACTTCATACCAAATACATTCCCCCTGCCTTACAAATGCACGCCTCTAAAATTATGGGCACATTCTAATAACACAGCTTTTTATTCCTGCTTCATAAAGGGATAGATATAAATGTAAAAAGTCTGCCAGTCTTCTTGATTTGCCCCAATATTGTCTTTTTAGTAACGAATGGAAACTTTTCCCATTTTTGCTGGCTTTTTCCCCCAACCTCCCCCTATGAAAAACGAACAAAAAAAAATAACAAAGCAAACAAACAAAAACAATAGAAGACATTACAATCAACCAACCTAATACTCCTAAAGCATCAAGTACATGTGACCATCTCATTGCTGTTATTGTGTGTGAGTCACTTGCAAACTCAGGCTCAGTTTTTAATTACTCCCAGTTGTCACTTTGCAGTGAACAGACCAAACCTTTGTCCAAATCATGTGTGATAGAGAAATATTTTTATTTCCTATAATGCCAGCAACTCGCATTAGCTTTCCCTCTAGTTCTTGCTAATTTCCAGGGATTTGGCTGCAATTTGGAAAAGGCCTCTCCCCCATGGAGGCCACGGTTTCCAACCCCTGTTGCCTTCCTGGCACTGTTTTCCAATCCTCCTCCTACCCTTTGCTAATATATCTGCAACCATTACTCCATTTTGCTGTGATTTTAATTAGAGGACATGTGGTATCTTTTAATATTCGTCTGCACATTGAGGCTCCTGAGCACTTGTTACCAACCAATGCCTCACTATAATTTAGAAGCTGAGGCTTCATAAGCAAGTCCTACAATCTTTTGATATTAAATTTTCAAATTAATCTCTGCTGTATGCATCACTGGTGATTATCTTGGCCTAAATTATGCATCCTTCTTAAAGTCGTAAAACAACGGATCATCCCATCTGACAATGAATCTATGCTGATACCCTTCTCTCTAAGGAGAAAAAGTTTCTTTTTAACCCTCTATGTGTATAATTAGAGATCTGTTTGACTCCAGTTTTGTTTGCTATCATCCCACTTGTGGCTATAATAAGAGCAAAACTGATCCTGTGAGTGCCGTCTCAGCCCCTCTAGTGGCGTCCCATTGCTTCCAAGAAGAATCCAAGCCCCCATTTATCCTTCAAAAGATAAATTGTTTAAATATCAAGCAAGAGTGATATAACTATATTATTAGAAAAAAAATACCCAGAGTTTACTGATAATGGCTTATGGTGTTATTCCTCAAAGGGCGATTTTATGGCACAGTGGGATGTACACAGTCTTTGGAGTTGGAGGGACTCAGATTAATATCCATTATTCAAAATGTATTAATTTCCCCATTTCTAGAAAATTGGTTCCCTTTTCTATGCCTCAATTTTTATTGTCAGAACTAACGGGGTTGCTATGGCGGCACATAGTCGATTATGAAAAGACAAATTTCCCTTTTCTCTAACTTCTTCCCCTGGGTATTTCACGTAGGGGGCATCCCCTCAAGGCTTACAGGATTGAATCTAAATATGGATAATTGGGCAATGTAAAGAAAAGATTTTGGAGTATTTATAGTCTTATGTTGGAGGTGGGATTTGCTGGAGGAAATAAACTAAAATTAGATTTTTTATCAAAATCCCCCGCATGTAGTTTGTTGTGAGCTGTTTCAAATAGGGATGGGACCTGCATCCTGGTTTAATTCAGACCTCATTGTTCCTGGTTTAAAAGTGGACTGCACCATCTCGCTATAATCTTGCTCTTCAGAGTTGTGTCACTGTGCTCAAATGAAGCCACTGTCCCATCAAATGAGAGGACACATAAACTTCCAGCAAGAAAAAGCAAGATAATCTGATACGTTTCAGTATCAAAAAGATTGCCACCAGACACTCTATAAGGTGACACGACAATCAAACAGCGCTAGAGGTCTGGATTGATCACATCTCAAGACAATTATAATCTACTCCCAAGCTCAGGCTGCAGTACAACTAAAAGGTGGACTAAGAACACACAAAAATTCTCTGTCCCTGTGTTTGACAACACTGGAAACAGGCATATTTCCCCTCTCTCTGAGCTAAACAACTCTAGGATGATGGATTCTACCTCTTTCTTTGCTAAGCAATGCTGAGAATAAACAAAAATAATTTAGCTGCTTGCTCTAGGAAATAGCTGCTTCTGGAAGATAAGTCTGGGAACAAACTAAACAGCTTACTTATCATGAATAACACTTGACTCATCCAGAATTACTTCAAGACCCTCTGCACTGTGACCATCAATCCAAAGCTATCATGGCATAATCTCTACTCAGTCCCAAATAGTTTCTATCTTGTAAGACTCTCCTTAAATCCAGTCACCCCCTGACCCCAAAACCATATATATTTCTATTTTGAGACACTACTAAGACTGTCTCCTTTACTGCAGTAAATCTAATAAGCTGAGCTTTTCTTGATCAATAGGCTTTTCTGACGATCTTTGGGGAATGAACAGTTGACTCTGTAAAGTACTTTATTACAAGACTGATTGTATTTAACTTTCTTAAAAACCTGTTTTTTCATTTTTTATCTTTTTATTTATTCTCCCAAGAAATATTTATTGAGTGTCAGGAACTATCCTAGACATGGAGAAAAAACTATTTCTGCCTTCATGAAATATATACTCTAGTAAGAAAAAATATATATTTTTTAAAATGACAGGCATAATTATACTATTACAGTTTTGATAAGTGCGTTAAAACAACAATCCTAAAATTCTAAGAAAATGGGTCAAGGGAGAACCACATTTGGCTTTGAGTGCAGGTGTGTGGAGAGCAGGGATAGTATCCCTGGACAGGCAGCATTTAAAGTAAGACCAGAAGTCCAAGTGGAGAGGTGCCACTGGTAGAAGTGATAGCATGTGCAATGCTCAGTGTCAGAAGGAGCTTGGCTTGCTGCCAGGACAGAGAGACTGCCAATCCAGAATAACCTGCCATTGGGAGGGAGTTTGACTGGAGGTAGGCAGGGCTGGGATTAATCAGACTTTGTCAGACATGGTAAGTATTTATAACTGGAGGTTATTTGCATCGGACTTTTTTTTTCTGATACTAGCATGTCTTATACTCTAATATGTGTATAATAATAGCATCTCACATTTGATGTCCAAAGATGATGTCCATGTTAGTGTCTACTTTTGTCCCCTCTTCTGGAGCCATATGCTCCCTCTTTTTACTTTTATCTTCTTTTTATTTTACAAAATTTCTTCAACTCCCTGTGTTTGTTCTGTTCCCCTTCCTATGCTTTTTCTAGGACAGGGCCCTCACAGCCAATATTCTACCTTAATTAGAGCCTCTTTGGGACTCAGGGAATTCTTGCCTCCCCTGGGTGAAGTCCCTTGAAGAGAGCCTTTAAAAAGACATAGTCAATGATCTCTTTCCACAGCTTAAGTAGTATAATGCATTATTGACTCCAGATATAAGATCCCCACCACTGCCAGCATTAATGAAAAAACTTTCCCTAGTTCACAAGTGTTAACAGGCCTCCAGTCTTGCTCAACTTCTCCCTAGAGTGGTTTACTCCCTTGAGAAGTGTGATTGTCTCAACCGCATCTCAAGCTGGGAAGTAATTTCTGTTCCAGCTATTCAAAGAGAGTCCAAATTTATTTGTAAAATGATTATGGCAGTTTGAAATTTGTTAATCGCTCATGTCATTGTTCAATGAGATTTGTGTTTGTCACACCGCATCTTGATGTTTTCTATCATGATGTTAAATGCAGAATTTTAAAACTTTATTTTGAAAGAGTAAACCATTATGTGTATCTAATTGTCATTCAAAAGTCCAGTATATAAAACAGACAAAAGCAAAGAAGCGCAGCTGAGAGCAGGGGAATTTCTGAGAGCTGGCATATTGGATACCTTTTTTAGTGCTGCTAAGTCCCCCAGAATCCACTGAAGGACCTTAGATTGAAACAACACTACTTGACTCTGAGTGAGGGCAATAAGGTTGACAACAAAATCTCAAGACCCTTTGTCTTAGTTCATTCAAGCTCCCATAACAAAATACCCTAGACTAGGTGGCTTATAAACAGTAGATATTTTTTTCTGATAGTTCTGGAGACTGGAAGTCCAAGATCAAGGTGCCAATGTATCTGGTGTCTGGTGAGGGCCTACTCTCTGGTTCATAGATGGTGTGTTCTTGCTGTGTCTTCACATGGTAGAAGGAATGAGGGAGCTCTCTCGAGTCTTTTTTATAAGGGCACTAATTTCATTAATGATGGCTCCACCTTCATAACCCAATCCTCTCCCAAAGGCCCCTCCTCCAAATATCATCACTCTGAGGATTAGGATTTTGTGATGGTTAATACTTAGTGTCAACTTGATTTGATTGAAAGATACGAAGTATTGATAGTAGGTGTGTCCATGAGAGTGTTGCCAAAGGAGATTAACATCTGAGTCAGTGGGCTGGGAAAGGCAGACCCACTCAATCTGAGTGGGCACAATCTAATCAGCTGCCCACTCAGCTAGAATATAAGCAGGCAGAAAAATGTGAAAAAAGAGACTGTCCCAGCCTCCCAGCCTACATCTTTCTCCCGTGCTGGATGCTTCCTGCCCTTGAACGTCGGGCTCCAAGTTCTTCAGTTTTGGAACTCAGACTAGTTCTCCTTGCTCCTCAGCCTGCTGACAACCTATTGTGGGATCTTGTAATTCTGTGAGTTAATAAATTAATATATATATATTCTATTAGTTCTGTCCCTCTAGAGAACCCTGACTAATACAGTGTTTCAACATATAAATTTTAGGAGAATGCAAACATTTAGATCATAGCACCCTCTTGCAATAAATACTTAGACATTGTCAACAAAATGGTGCCAACTTTTACATGCATAGCCCAACTAGTCATAACAAAAGAAAAATCCCCTAGTGCTATAAGTAAAAATAGTACTACAAACGAGAGTAGAAGTGCATGAGCTAATACTGCTGCTGGGGTAAGGGTGGCCCTTAAACTAGGGACTAGGGTACTTAACACGTATTCAGAAACAGAAGACATGACCTTGGGCTCACCAGAGGTCTACCTGAAAATTGGTTGTAAAATCCATTAAGTGGTACTTTCTCATGGAAGGAAGGGAGTATATAAAACCACTTCTCAGCATAGAATGAATTCAAGAAAACATATCCAACACTCTGTAGTCTCTGAGTGGAAAAAAATCCTCCAAGAATCTGTGAAATTAAAATCATAATCCTGTTTCACTTTTGGGAGTCAGGTTTGAATTTAAATTTTCTTTATGGTTTGTGAAACCACAAGCTTTTCTATTAACATACAAATGATCCCAGGTCTGTGGTCCCCTTTGGGCACCTGGAAAATTCCAACACAGTTACTCTCTGGAGAGATATACCCTCACCTCGGGCTGCACAGGAAGATGAGATTACTACCCCAAAGCAAAAAACATAAAAGAAAATGATCTACCGTGAGTAAGAGGGAACAGATGTAAGAAACAGCTGATAAAGATCTGCTACCATTTCAATTAATGGAACCATATGATATAACTACAAAATCAGTATGTTTTTTTAGAAAAAAAACAGACACAAAGATGCATTAAAACCATAAGAAATGACTAAAATACAATGAAATATAGCAGGTAGATAAAATCAAAATTAAAATAGCCATCTGATACAAAATACAGCAATGAAATAGCACTTTAGACACAACCAAAGAGGGAATGGGTTGAGTAGGGCCCTGGGTTCCTTATTTGAAAACTATGGACCAAGCCCTATTGTGCTGCTTTTTTCTTTCCCTCCCCTGTACTTGAAACTAGACTGGGTCAAGGAGAACTAGATTAGAGCAAGCACAACTTCCTGAGTACATCCCTATACAGCTGCTCTGAATCATTCATTTAGCAGAACAGCCTTCAAATTCTTTGATGTTAGAAATCTTCTGTAACTTTTCCTCAGAAACAAATGATCACATGTTAATGGACTCTGGGATGGTAAAATCTGTCAAATATTAGAAAAAAATTTGATATTCTAGTCTAACACTTTGGACTTTGGAACGTAACATCTTGTTTATGGCCTGGTATGCCACTTACTTTAGGGACAGAGGATGCATTAATATGTGGATGAACAGCAAAATTCCCATTTTAGGGTGGCAGTCTAACTCACACAAAGACTCCTAAGTCTATCAACTTACACATTTTCCTGATAGCTAACAGCCTCCTAAACTGACAGAATAGCAAATACTCCATATATTCTGCATTATTTCATTTAAACTTAACAGAAATCTTAAGATTTAGATATCATTTTATTTTTAAAAATTAAAGGCAAGAAAAATGAGGCCTGTAGAAGCTATTTTATCCACACGTAAGCAGATCCCAGATTTTAACACCAAAGCTCATGGACTCTATGCTTCGTGATATTCCTTTCCTTGAATTCTGAATCATTCCAAGCTTAACATTGAAATTCTGAGCACCCATGCTGGAGTTATAAGACCACCTACCAAATGCATTTGAATATTTTGTTTCTTTGTTTTGTTTTATTTTTTTAACCTAATCTAGCAATAAAGAAACTAACAGTGAAATTCAAACCAACCCCTGCCCCCCCCCACCCACCTAGGGTCAGCTGTTCTGTGAAAACATGGCTGCTGAAAACTCTCACTTCAAATTTTACCTGAGGTTCAATATATGGCAAAAATGTGTCTCTCCTCAGGCTCCTCTGGCACCTCTACACAGAGCAGCAACTATGTTTGAGAACATTTAGAGTTCGTCACTGAGAAAGTGATAGTGGGACAAGAAGGACAGAGGGGTTATAGAAAGCAACTCCCTTGGGGTAGGTGTAAAAGTAAATGGCAGAGGGTCGGGCGTAGTGGCTCACACCTCTAATCCCAGCACTTTGGGTGGTCAAGGCAGGAGAATAACTGGAGGTCAAGGGTTTAAAACCTGCCTGGCCAACATGGAGAAACCCCGACTCTACTAAAAATACAAAAATACCCAGTCATGCTGGCAGATGCCTATAGGCCCAGCTACTTGGGAAGCTGAGGCAGGAGAATCACTTGAACCCAGGAGGCAGAGGTTGCAGCGAGCCGAGAGCACACCACTGCACTCCAGCCTGGGTGACAGAGAGAGACTCTGTCTCAAAAAATAAAAATAAAAAAATGGAAATGGCAGAAAAGAAACAGGAAATATTCTGTCAGATGGACATTGGTGGAAAGGACATGGGTGCAGAAAGGGCTCCACTAAACGGCAATAATAAAAACTAACTTTAAGAAGTACTTAAAAATCTGTCTCTCTAAAGCAAAGCTTTTTCCAGGTCACTATTCTCATTCTAACATTTTTCTAGGACCAGTGGAGGGAAGAACAAAATAATCCATGCATGAATATTTACAACCCTCTAGGCTTCCAGATCTTTTTGTCATTGTTGGGTTACTATTATTGTTATCAATCTAATCTCAAGAATCACTATATACTCTTTTTTATTTATTTATTTATTTATTTATTTATTTATTTATTTATTTATTTATCTGAGACAGAGTCTCACACTGTCACCCAGGCTGGAGTGCAATGGTGCGATCTCAGCTCACTGCAACCTCCGCCTCCCAGGTTCAAGCAAAGAATCACTATATACTCTCTCAGCTACTATTTTCCGAGGCCTTCACACATTGCTGGTAGAGAGCTGGGTTCTTTAGATATAGTATTGCCTGTGAACATAATTCCACAAGACCATGATTATTGTCTCTCTTTTATAGGCAAGGGAAGTGAAACCAAAAGAGATTTACTTGTTAAGTAGAAGAACCAAAATTTGAAATCAGGTTCTTCATTTTCTACGGCTTTGCTCTTACCCGCCATGCTATACCACCTGCCCTTAGCAACAGATGTCAAGTAACCAGAACAAAGAGGATGCTATGGGAAATAGTTTTGAGAAGTGCTGAGTTAAGATAATTAAACTACATGACATGATAATATGCATAGTAAATCTCCAAAAGGAGTAGAGAATATGGTGTATTTCTCAAATTCGTTTGATCACAGGGTCTTTTTTTACAGCATATGTTGTAAGATAACTGTTCTATAAAGCACACATTGGAAAATGCTTTCATAGGCTGATATCTCACTGGAGCAAAGCCTGCTTAATTATGATAACTAGCATGTAGTTTTCCAGAATGGACAGAATCAGGTAATCAGTCCCCTTATAGAGTATTGCTTTGGCCAACCTTCTTTCTGTATGCATATGCTCCGAGTTTCAATGAACACTGAGAAGAAACCTGTCTTCATATCATTCCATGTTGTGTAGGGAAGGTTAATGGTGCCCAGAGTTTTTCTCATAGAAATTTTGTGATTCTCTTTTTTGCTTTTTTTTTTTCTGAAACACAATAGAGACTTTTTTTTTCTACCAGTGGCTTTTAATAGAGACACTTAATTGGTATTTTCAAGGCCTTTTCTTGAACTCAGCTTTCAAAATAAAACTGTGTTAAAGTTACCAAAAATAAAAGTGAAACAAGACTTGACTTTATACTTTTTGTCAAAATGAGAATGAAATGTAGCCAAGTTTCTCACAAGTGACCAGTCATTTCTAAAGCAGTTTCCCCGACCTGGACCAAACATACTACTGATATTTACAACTTGCTTCTCTGCATGCTCCTCTCAACTTGGTGGCAATACTCACAATGTAGATAATTAATAATTAAATAAAATGGGATAAATATTGAATATGGAAAAATGGAGAAATTTTCTCTGACAGATGAAGGAAGAGACGTGAAATGTTAAAAGGGAAGTGAGAGGATAGGGTATTCTGTCTTTGTATAGTATTGGAACTAGGAAACAGCCTATGAGATGTTCCTGATCTTTAGTAGTCATTTCAATAGCCTATTTATGGAACAATAGGAAAGAAGAAGAATTCTACTTGCCCTTCTCTTTGAGGCTTCAGAGTTCTTACATATAATACCATCATTCTTAGACCCTGGAATCATAAAATATATGAGTAAAAGTGATCCTGGAAGTCATTCAATCTAATAATTTAAAACACCATGTTCCATGCAGTCATAGGAGAGATGTAAAGGGACCTCTGGGGTTAAGGGATCCTGGTTCCATCTTTCACTTCAGGGAGAGCAGCTCCATGTTCCTACTGGGGGATGGAAAATAAAATTGTATTAAGCTGGGTCTTCTGGTCAACATAGCATTTGGAGTTCGTTCTATTGTCTCTGTGACCTGCATCTAAGACCTGAAATGTCAAAAACAGGGTTTTAATTGAGTAAGTACAGCAACATGCTCAGAATAAAGAGTAGGAGAAATCTAAGAGAGGCCAAGAAGAGATGGGATTTGATTAAAGGAAGCAGAAGCTACAAAGACTTGAAACTATGAATAACAGCACTGAAGGGCATAGAGGTGACACCATGAGCATTTCCTACCCCTGGCTGGGAATGCCAAGCACACAAGGGGCAGAATGATATTGATGGGGCTGAGAGATGCCCAGGCTCTGGGAGCCATCCCTACTCCAAGCTTTTAGTAACGAGAAGTTATAAACAGAGGGACCATTTCCAGGTAGGAGACAAGGCAAAACCTGAATGGCCAGCAATCTGGAGAGATCAGTGGGAAAAATCCCTCTCTTCCTGCTGCATTCCACCCATTCCTTAATCCTACTGAAAACAGCAAGTGAAAGACTTCAGTAGAAGCTTCCACCCTTTAAAAAGTTAGCTGATGGTCTTGAAGTTAAGGTCAACTATAAACATAAGCTATGGACAAGAATTACAAGATATGTGAGAACTAGCACAATGAAAGGGAGAGAATAAAGAGGAAAAAATGCTGATGGAAAATGCAGAAAAGAAATTTAGAATAAGCATAATTAACATTATCAACAAAATAGGAAAGTGGAGCTTCCATGAAGCAAAATTAAGAGGTTGTGTAAAAGAAGAAGCAGGAGGTCTTAGTAATGAAATTAATATGGTTATATAATGGAAAGAATAACAGGAACCACAGAAGAGAGAGACTGAATAGCAGGATGGGCAGAGTCAAGGAGAAAGTGGTGATCTGGAAGAGTAGAAATATCTCAGAATGAATTTCTGTAACATGAGATGAACCTCCAGATCTCCTTCAAGAAAAACTCACTGTCCCGCTGCAGGACTGTGCTTAGCTGACAGTCTTCAGCTAGGAGCTTTGTAAGCATCCACCCCAGCTTTTGAGTCAAGATCATGCTATTCTCAGGGCAGCCTTAGCCAGAGACTAAGAAAGACAGTGGGAAGCTGGAGAATCTCTCATGGGTGACCTTGACAGGTCCCTGACAGGTTGTCAGGGGCTCCCAGGTAAAAATAGTATGCTGACAGCTCCCTCACCCACCCAATCCTGCCACGCCCTTTTAATTTCACAGGAGTTACTCACCATTCAAGCTTTTCAACTTTGCCACAGCATCCTGTTCCTGGAAAACCAAAGCTACCACAGCATCTGAAAGGTATAGGAAGATTTAAAGCACAAAAGAGAAGCCAAGAAACATGGGGCAAGCAAGGACTCACAGGTATTGGGGAATAATGTCCCCAATCCACAACTGAATCCCTGGAATGTGCGACTATATCACAAAATAAATGTAAAATAAGAATGCTAAATGCAACTAAATTATAACTTGAATATGAGAGATAAATAATGATATTCATGGACAGACAAGAGCTTAAAAAATCACTAGCAAAAAATATTTTTAAAGAATGATTAAAGAAAATACCATAGGTTGAATATTCCTTATCCAAAATACTTGGGAAAATAAGTGTTTACGATTTTGTATCTTTTTAGATCTTGAAATGTTTTCAGATACTTACCAGTTGAGCATCCCCAATTTGAAAATATAAAATATCCAAATTTTCTGATTAGCATTTCTTTGAGTGTCATGTAAGCACTGAAAAATTTCTGTTCTGAAACTTTTTGGATTTTGGCTTCTTAGGTTAAAGATACTCCAAATGTATAAGAATAATGAATGCAAAAGGAAGTAATGATAGGCAATAAGTGATTGTGAGTAAAGAAAATAACACATTCACGTCTAGATTACACATGAAAGGCATACATATGTGGTTTTTTCTCTATAACAATCTGGAATTCAAATTCCAATGCTTCCAACCAGGTGATGCAAGTCAGAGATGAAAGCATAACTGAATTTTGTGTCTTGAGTAGATAGCTGATTAATCTTAGATGTTGCTAGAAAAAATAAATTAATAGAATATTTGATAACAATTGTGGGAAACAAATAATAGAAACAAAATAGGTAACTTTCAGACTAGAGTAGGAAAAAACAGAAAGCCAAACTTTGTCAATTTAAGAGAAACAGGAAAGAACAGGAAAGTGATAATTTAAAAAAGAGGAAAGTAGGTAAACAAAAAAATGAATAATAAAGACAGCCAGTAACACGTTACTTACAAGAACTGTTTATCTCAAAATAAAGGAGAAAAACATATATTGAAATATATAAACCAAGAAAAAGCTTGAATAGCAATATTTCTATCAGGTAAACTGAAATTTAGGGCAAAAAGTTTTATTATAATGGAGAAAAGAGAATATTTCATGTTAATAAACCTAGCAATATACAAAGAAATCATTTATGATTTTGTCTCATCTAATGATATAAAGTCCAAATGTTTCAGCAAATTCCAAATAATTATCCATTATACTGATTATATTATCAAATAATTAAATTGGAAATGAAATAAGAAGCTCAGTAAAATTTCAGTATTGTGGACTAAAACTTGTTATCAAAATGGTTTTATTGTTAAAAATCTTGAAAACCCATTCGCTGATTCACAGGTAGGGGTAAATGAGAACTTGTGGACACAAAAGTCAGGTGTTCAAGCCCAAACAATGCAGCAAAACTAAGGCACTAGAAATCCTTCTCAACAAAATCCAACTAGAGAAAAAATATATATTTAATATAAATTGTATAAAAGTAAACCATGTATGAAATTAAACAAGCAAATAAAGCCCAAACTGAGAACATTCAGCCTCTGCTACCACTGCTGTGTCTTTAGTATGGCATAAGGCTCTCTAATTTTAAAGTGAGTGTCAAAAAGGCTTGGAAAAGTTTAAACCCTGGGGTGGAAAGTGGTGACACCAGAATTGTGATAATCTTGGATAATAGGAAAGAACTACCACACTGGAGTACATGTTTAAGTTTGAGGATCATTTTAACTGCAATGCATCAGAATAAGACTTTTTTTTTTCTTGTCAGTCTTCTTGGTAACTCATATCAGCCCATTTTTATTATTTTTCCTTCACGAGCACCCTTCTTTTCTGTATAAGAATCAAAGGTAGAAAGCAGTGGAGTTAACGTGATCATTAGTGCCACGTGTTCTAAAGGGAAAAATAAATAAAGGATCCCCAAAGTAATTGTCTACCAATGGGGAGTCACTGCTCTCTTGGAGAGACAGCAACACCAGAAAGGAGAAAGAGGCACAAGCCACACCTACAGAGTTAGAGGAAGTAAGTGGGGAGGATGCAGAGGCAACATGTTACGTTTCCTGTGGATAAAGTAAGCCTCATCAGCTTTTGAAGGATGATGGAGAAGACATAATAGGTAGAATGGTTTACTTTGGAAGCATCTGAAGATGGAAGGTTGTAGACTGGCTTGGTGAGTGGGTAAGGGGCATAAGAGAGCCGTGTGTGGAAATTAACAATGGTGTTGCCATGATCATTGCTGACTGAGGACAAGAGAACCTGATTGTAGAATCAAGGTAGCAAAATAACTGTGAATACCCAATATGTATAGAATCATTGTCCTCACCATGATCACCTCTGATACTAATATCTTTGAGGACAACGGAGGAGCATGGTAACCTGTAAGTTGCTTCTGATATCCTACAGAAGCATAATTGAAAAGGACCATCACACATGTGCATGCATGTGTATGTGCACACACACACATACACACACACACACACACAGGCTGCTAAGGCTGTATTTTGAATTTCTGAAAGTGGAAGACATGAAAAACACTCTCCAACACCCACGCCTTCCTGCTGTCTTGGGAAAAAAATAGAAAAGACATATGGTTTAGAGTTGCATATCTATTTCATTTGTAAAACAGAAGCCCAATAACCTGGGTACATGAAGCAGAGATAAGCTGAAGGCAGGTAGTTGGAGAAGAGGCTGTGTGGCACTCTGGGAAAAGGTGTGTTTTAACAAGATAATATTGAATTGAGCTAAGGAACTCTAATAGGCTAGTCTTGTTGCTTCCACTAGCTATGGCAAGTCAGTTATTCCTTCTGAATTCAGTGTCCTTGAAATATAAGAGACTGGACTGACTCATCTCTGAGGTCACTCAAAGCTCATTCTGCCTCCAGCACAACTGCCTAATGAATTGTGTATCTTTGGACCAATTTGAACTCATTGCACAACCATTCTGAACCTCAGCTTATATGGTTACACACAGAGAGAAGTGTACATTGCACACACACGTGCACACACACACATACTTTAATTTGGTTCTAGCTGACATCAGTATCTTAGGAAGATGTCATATACATCAATTACTTAAAGAGTGCTTTATATGCTAGGCGTGTTAAGAAGTTTACCTACATTTGTACATATTGCTATTGTTATTCTGACAACCCTGAGAAACCTTTAAGGATTGATACTACTATCTTCCTTTTTAAGGGTGGAAAGCTAAAGCTCAATGCCATCTGCTGTGTGGGGCAGATCCAGAATTCAAAAATGGCCCTGGCTGGTTCCAAAATCCATCGTATAAACCACTTGTTTTGTTAGTCCGTCAGGTCACAAAATGTGATGAAATGTAATTCTTTTTGTTGAGATATATTTCAGCACTAACTAAAGACAATTCAGACTCAGATATTTTCCTAACTCAATTTTAGAACCCACTGTGGTCATGTGTAAGTGAATATAAATAAAAAAGACATATGAAAGGCCTCATGGAAATATTTATCTGACAATCCAGTTTGAAGTATGTTTTACATACACATGTAATAAATGTATCCCTTTTTTTAAACCAGAACATCTACTGAAAATGTCATTAGTGCAATCATTGGGCTAAATTATAATTGTACCAAATGGGCTCAAATTTATATGGATGCACACATTCAGCAATTTCATGGAAAATTGCTTCCAAAATTACATCTCTGGAAGGGACATCCATTAACAATGCTCCTTGAGGCCACATAAATTCCTTTAGGATCTTACACTTTATGCAATTAGATGCACTGGAAAGCATCCGGCTTCTTAAAGGTAGACTTAGTTAATGAAAACATAGTGGGATTTTAAAAATAATGACTCTGAGATTGCCATGGACACAGTAGATGCTCCCACAACCAAAGAAAGATGGGCCTCCAGTGAGAATTTGACCCACGTCTATACAGTGATGATAGGGATAATGATAATAAACATTTAAACAGTGCTGTGCTGTTTGCTAAATGTATCTAATTCCATAAACTCCTGTAATCTTCACAGCAACTGAGAGGTGAATGGGAACAGATCTTTATCCCTCCCTTTGTATCAGTGATGAAACGAAGTCTCAGAGAATTGTTGCTCTGGTCGAAGAAATGGCTACTGCATTGTGTAGTTGGGAATTAAACTTTCTTAATTCTAGAGGAAGAGAAATGTAATTTTTTGATATTTATTGTGGACCAGGAGCTGGCTCAGAATTGTCCATATTATTTCATTCAGTGCTTCACATTCTATTACTGATGGGCTTTTGCTATGAGATGAGAGAGAAAGTAGTAGGTGAGAATGAAAATGAGAGAGGAAAAGAGCTATTCAAAGTCACCCATTTATTTTCTAACAAATATTTATTGAGTTGTCATGAGGTATTCCTGGTTCACTAAAAACAGTGATGGACAAGTTAAACAAGCGTTAGTAAATGTACACGTCAGAAATTAAACCTAGGTTCACATGAACATAAAATCCTTTTTCCCCCCTCACTCACACACAGAGATTTCTATGATCTTCCTTCATCTTTTTAACCAAAAGTACAATGCATCCTCTGAAAGACCACAAATAGATATTTGCTTTTCTGCAGCCAGACTGGAGGACCAAAATCCAGCAAAATCCAGAACGATGGCAAATAGTGGTGGAATTTGAAGCAGACTTGCAGCAATCAGGGAATAGACTTTGAGTTGAGTACCTTGCCTGCTGTTTCAGGTTGATGCCCTTCTCCTTTTCAAGAAACCAGACTTGTGCCTTCTTTCGCCCTTTGGGATTAAGTACAAAAACATAATGACTGATTCTTTCTCAGTTCAAGTGGTCAATAAATGCAACACGGATGGAGGAAGAACACTGCTTTTTAGAAAGAGTTAGGTAGAAATCAGTTGAGGTTGGACTTTTTGAAAGTCTCCTTGAACCTCCCTAATCACAATGTGTCTTTTCTGGTAAGAGCTTTAAGAATCTTAAGGTATCATTAGTAACAGAATTTAATAAACCTCAGGGTAAAAAAAAGTGTCTTGTATATTTCTGCCTCATTGATTCTCCATCTCATTTCCAATCTCATCTGAAAACATATCTTTTTCTCTCCTGACCGCATCTGCTAATTGCCCTCTCCCATGGCTGTTATTTAACCGAAATATATGTGATCACTTTAACAAGGGTATTTAACTTCATGGGGTTGTAGAGATGTTGTTTTTAATAGTTTTAGGTTGAAAATGTAAGTGGCTGGGTTTCTTAACTGGGAAGGGGCCTTATGAAAGTCCTGTCAATATTTTAAGTAGGAAAGAATTTCCTAAACTTTTAAACTCATACCCACAACAGTCTTTTCACCTCAGATTGGTTTAGCTTTGGATTTGTAGTTTATATTAGAAAAATAAAAAATGTCTTATTTTAATTTCCAAATATGCATTTGTATTATTTATGATGACTTTCCAAATTATATGGAATTTTGCTGTTCTTGCGTTACCCCAAAGAGTCTGTAGTAACCCCTTCTCCACCCAGTTTCAAATACTGGCTTTACCACTTTGAATCTATGTGAATCTAGAAATGCCACTCAAATATTTGAAGTCTTAGCTTTCTCATCTTCAACGTAAGGAATGATATGCTCATCTCAAGTGTTCTCCCAGAATTAAATGATATTCTTTCTATGAAACTTCTGGTATAATGAAATAATTTAATCCATGTTAATTATTAGTGAGTGGAGGAGAATGTGTAACTCTTGGCTAACTTAAAATCAGAAAGGTTCTTATTATACTAGCATGTAGGCTCCATGAGCAATGAGACATTGCTTAATGCTCTACCCCAGCACCTAAAATTGTTCCTGGCACAAAATGGCTATCCAATTATCTGTGGATGGATAAATATCATTTACCATTACACAGTTACTTTATAATTTGCAAAGCAGTTGCAAACCTATGATCTCATTTCGTTCTCTCAACATTGTTGTACACAAATATATCAGAAACACCTGACTGAATCAGTAAAAAAAAAAAAAAAAAAATATATATATATATATATATATATATATATATAAATTCACCATTAATCCTGTTTCTGGAGACCCGTGGTAGAGTCTAGATCACCCTTGATGCTTCCCTTCTTTTCAGCATACGCAGCCAGTGACCCAATCCTCATAGTTGTGCCTCCTAACTTTTCTGAAACTATTCCTCTGCCATAGGTCAAATGGTTGATAGTCTTTACCTGAACTGCTATGGCAAACTTCTGTCTGACTGTCTTTCACTTGCCACTGCCACTTCTTCACTTGCTCATTATGCAAAAGTCTGTAGAGCTTCTACAAGGAGAAAGGCATTGTTAGGTCCCTATGGGAAGTGGTAAGCCAGATACGGTCCTTGTATTTATCCATCTTCCATTGTAGTGGATCCTCTTGGGATATTAAGTTTACCTCTTTCTGCTGCTTAGTGACGAACTCCTCCCAACTGCATACAATGTTACTTGACATACAATTTTAAATCCTTCAGCCTCGGGTATCGTTTGCCTCTCCAACCTTATCTTCTTTACAATCTATTGGGCTTTCTGCCATCAATTTTGACATGTAACACTCAATGCCCAAGTCAAATTTCTGTTTTATAAAGCCAAGAACATGTTGTGCTTTTTGATACTCATGAACTTACTGTATTATCTATCTGGAATATTCTGCTCAATTCACTTTTGCCACTATCAGAAGTGATTACAATGATAATAGCTGTACTTTGAGGGATTTATCGCTGAGAAGCACAATGCTAAGAACTATATGTGGGTGTACTTATATACACTCACACGTAATTTCATCTCTTGTAATTCTTAAAAGACCATTTAATTTATGAGAACATTTAAAATTCAGAAAAATGGGAAATTAATTAACTTGCCCAAGGTCATGCAGATAGCCAGTAACAGAATACCATCCCAAAGCCTATTTGACTCCAAAGTCCGTGTGTTTAGCTGCTCTGCTCTATAACAAGTGAGCTTCTATCAACGTTCAAGGCGTAATCCAAGGGGACTTCATCTCTGAAATCTTTCTTGACTTGCCTAGGCAAAGAGAGCAGTTTGTTCCTTTGCGTTACCTTACATATATGTCTATGGTGGTGCCTTTTGCATTTATCTTATATAAATACTTTCACTTGTTATTTGTATAGAAGTCTGTATCTGTTGTTGGCTTGTTTCAGTTTACTGATTCAGAGTTATTCTTCCCCACATTCCCTGGGCTTAACACAGTAACCAGCCAATGATGGGTTTCCAGTTAGTGACTAATGACTGAATGACCTGGCTGAAGCAGCACTTCCTGTTTTGAGCAGAGTGTCAATGAGGGAGAGCAAAGGGAAGTAAATGAGAGAGGTGGGTGGCAGCAGTTGAAGGGTCTGCCCACCAGGTCATCATGCATGAATTTGACCTGATTTGAGAAAAGCCTGATCAAAAATTGCTTGCAATCGTGGAGGCAAAACACAAACACAAAAACAAAACTCTGCTCAGTGCAGTTTACATTTTTCATCCAGTTGTTTTGGCATTGCACTGACATTTGAGCTACAGGTCGGGGCTAAGTTCACCTGGGTTTAATTGGAAAGTACATAGGCTTGTTTTGGGAATGCTCTAGGGAGCAACTGAGCAAGAGACTTCTGCTATCAACTTGAAAGATAGCTGTATGAGAATTTTCAAAATAAACAACCCCACTGTGTTCTTCGCAATATGCCTTTCATTTTCTGTGGTTATGTCTGGTCTCTTTTTAGTTTAAGATGAAGAATGAATATAACATGCATTGATTTGGTCTAACAACTTGTTTGGGAGTGAAAGTTCTTATTACACTAGAACGCAGGCTCCATGAACAATGAGACATTGCTTAATGCTCTACCCCAGCACCTAGAAATGTGCTTCTCATAACAAAGAGCATGAGCTCTTCCTGCAGATCATCTACACATCCAATTTGCAATGTCTCTCACTCTGATTCTGAACCTAGTCACATGACTGGATAGGTAACCAATTATCCTCATTTTAGCACTGAAGATCCTACACCATAGGAAGCCCCTTGGGCCCAGGGAAATCCTTCAGCTACAGAAAAATAAAGATGGTTGGTCACTCCACTTGCCAATGGGAGGTCAGTAGATGTGACACAAGCAGAGACTAGCAATGCACTTGCTAGGTAGGCTTGTCATCATTATTATACCTCTTCTATCACGATGAAAACATATCCAGAATACCCTGCAGAAGGGTAAGAAACACATGGAGGAGAGCCAAGTCATTCCAGTTGCCCCAGACCCAGACAGTCTAGATATGCTCCTAATATAAGGACTCTTAGACCTTGTGGGTAATGTAGAGATATATTAGTCATGGATTCAGGCCACAGAGAGGTACAAGTATGCAAATATAAGCAGAATAGTAAGTAGCCTTCACATACCTGAGAGCTATCATTAGAAGAGAGCAGATTCATTTTGTCTATGTTCAATGAATAAAATTATGATCAGTATGTAGAATCTACAGGAAGACAAATGTAGATAAAATTAGATTTCTTTATGAGAAAGAATTTTCTAGCTATCACAGCTGCTGAAAGCTGTTGAAAGTTGGCTCCTTAGTGAAGTAATGAGATAGCTCACAGTAAAGACATTGATGCAGAGCTGGGAAGTGAGCTGATAGAGGTACTGTAAAGTATTCAACTCAACTGGTGGGCTGAGCTCTGTGCTGGGCACAGGAATGCAAAGATGAGCCTCTTAAAGAACGTACAGTAAAGCTGGAGAAGTAAATGATGACCTTTCATGATGATAAGTGCAAAGCAGTAGCTAACAAGCACACAGAAGTAGTTCAGAGGAATGATTTTTTGTTTTAACTGTGTGTGTGTGTGTGTGTGTGTGTGTGTGTGTGTGTGTGTGTGTTTGTGTAGGGGAGTAGAATTGTTGAGTGGGAAAACTTTTCCTAAGTGACAGGTAAGTTTGGTGAGTTTGACAAGTGAGTTTTAAAGAAAAAAATCTGCCAGAGGATGAGGGATAGATTGGGGCAGCATTATTTATCTAATTTATGGGGACTGGTGCAAAACGACACCTTGTGGTCCCTTGCACAAAAATTATTAAAAATTACAAGACAGTGATAGTGTGTGTCTATTGGTACAATGTGGATATGGACTTGCAGATGCTGCTATGGAAAAGGACAACACAACAGAGGAGATAGGGGTTTGTATTGTGTCCATTGAGGTAAGCTGGTATCGACTTTCCAAGGAATCCCTACCCTGCGTAATTCAGGAATACTGTGGGCTACAAGAGACAGTTTATATGAGATTTGAAAACAGGAAGGGATATAGCAACTATATTCTGTTTAGACTTGGAAGGTCTGTGCAGGGTGCAAGAGGTTGCTACAGATTGCCCACATTATTCCTTACTCCTAGTTTATCTTGTGGTATGGGGCTGCAGCAACCCTGTAACTCCTTCAGCTACCATCAGATCTCTTCCTTAATCTTCTCAAGCTTCCCATAACAAAGAGCTCTAGCTTTTCCTGCATATCACCTACATATCCCATCAAATTTGCACACTTGGAGGCTCTGAGAGCCTAATGCAGGTTCCACTTCATCCTTGTGGGTTATAGTTTGTCTTCTCAGGTTGTAGTTTGTCCTTTCTCTTCTCCACTTTATATCCTTCTCTCCCTCCTCTCCTCCACCTCCTCCCCTACTCCCCTCTTGCCTACCTACTCTGCACTTCCTCTTCCTTCTTTTTCTCCTTCTCTCTCCTTTCCTCCCCTCCCTCCCTCCCTCCCTTTTCCCTCCCTCCCTCCTCCTCTTCCTTCTTCTTCTTCCTCTTCTAGTGGCTGCCATGTAGACTCCAGCCCACACAAAAACTTCATAACCAGCATCCAGAGCTATATAATGCCAATTTGCTATATTATACTAAATGTCAACTTGCTATACAACTTACTATAGCTAATTCTACATCATTCCTAGTGATTCTGTTTCTCTGATCAAACCCTGACCTGTAGTGAAAGGCTTAGAAAGTGAGGTAGATAGGAAGACATTTTAAGAAGCCAATAAACATGTAGTTTAAAGCCTGGGTTATAAGGTTGACATAACTTGAGTTTATAAACTCACTTCTTTACTGCTACTTTACTAGTTGTGTAATCTTAGTTTGTGTGATAGACAGACTCCAAGGTAGTCCCCAGTGACTTCTGCCTCCTGGTATTATGCCCTTGTGTATCCCCCTCCCATATCATAACAGAGATGGGGTATATGATTAATAGAATAATGCACAATTGATGGTATGTCACTCTCAAGGCGATAAGAGATACTACAGCTTCTGCCTCTCCCCTCTCTTGGTTTACTCATTCTAGGGAGACCAGTGGCCATGTTGTTAGGAGAAGCCCACTTGGTAAGATTAGCCTTTAACTAACAACCATGTGACTGAATTTCAAAGTAAATCCTCCAGCCCCAGTCAAGCCTTCATATGACTCAGTTCTGAGCAACATCTTGTTTGCAAACCTATGAGAGAGTTTAAGCCAGAATCATCCACCTAAGACACTCTCAGGCTCATGACCCTTAGAAACTGAGTGAAATGATATGTATAGCTGCTAAATTCATTATATAACAATCAATAACCAATAACAAATAAAATAACCAATAAAGTAAATAATCAATTTTCTCACACATAAAATGGGGATGACCATAGTACCCACTTACTTAGATTAAGATTAAGAGCAAAAATGTACATAAAGCATGTAGCCACTGTATTTGGCATGTGGTAGCTGCAAAGATGAATGTTTCTGTTGCTGCTTTGCTGTTAGCATTATTACTATTGTTATTACTGTATCTTTTTTAAAACTTGGTCTTCTATGATTCTTTCACTTAAGACTATGATAGGAGAAGCCTTAAGTGAATAAGTGATATTTATATATAGTCTGAAAACCTACTGTCTTATAAATTTACAGCATCTGCCATCAGAAAATCAGTGGATGTGGTTATGGGGTGGATATGGAGACCACCCCATATATGGGGTTTGTTAGGGTTTTTTTTTTTTTAGTACATGGAGGGGCCCACATAGACTTCACCCCAAAGGAAGTATCCTAATCTTGTATTAGGATAGTAACTGAATCAGTTCATGTAGGTCTTCCAGTGTCCCAAGGGCTGGAAAATATTAAAGGTTGAGAATTAAAATCTGTTGTCTGCCTGCTTGGAAAATTAACCCAGTTGGTGATGGAGAACTACTGGGAAGTTATAAGAAGCATAGACATCTTCCCAGAACTTGATGGTGCAAACAAAATTGAATGGCATTTAACATATCTAATTGTTAATGAAATGGGGTATTAATTGTAGAGCATTAATGTCTTCCCTTCAGCAGTGGCTGCTTGCTTTTACTGGCAGTATTTGTATCAGAATAATAAAACATTGGCACTTCAAAGGGTTTTCTAGATGAGCTCAGCCTTCTACTTTTACAGATAATAAAATAGGCTTGGAAATATCCATACATATAAATAAATAATAGTGGTGAATCTCTATCTTGTTCTCTCCTGAAGAAAGTAAGTGAGGGGTTTGGAGAAAGTGGATTTTCTTTGATTTTCTAAATAGGATCATTTAGTAGCTCTGAGAATAGATACTGAAATCTAACAGGGCTGCATCAAATTGCACCTTTATTGTTTGCTAACTGCATGATTTTGGATGAGCTAAGTCAGTATTGAATAACTTAGTAACTTTTTTTTTAAGCCTCAGTTTTCTCATCTGCAAAATAGAATCAGTAATAATACATATGCTGTCATACGATATTATGAAGATTCAGCATATGTTTGGCCCATGGGAAGTACCCTACAAATTGCAGGTTCTAACATTATTTTATATGCAATTCCCCAATGTTACGTCCTGTATACTAGAAAGAAATGAAATGCATAAATATTGTTGGGAGTATTCTTTGGAATTTCGAGCTTTACTTAAAACATTTTTAACATTTTTCAGGGAATCAAGTCAGATTGCAGGATATTAAAAGTGATGACATTATATACAGCACACATCACCTTCCAATTATGTAGTCTCTGAGGGTCAGACCACCTTGATGACTTTCCTCAGACTGGTTTAGTACAGTAAAAGAAGGTAAGTCCAGAGGCTTCTTAGAAGAAGAGGGATGTCACTCAAGAGATATCAAAGACCACCTCTCTCATAATTGTAAATCACAGTCCCTGATTTACAATGGTTCAACTTACGATGTTTTGATTCACGATCTGGTTTTCTGGGTATAATCCCATTGTACGTCAAGGTGCATCTGTATAAGGAATATTATTTGCATGAGGTCACTTTACTTACCAGACAAGGAATAGTCATTACTCTTTCCATTCTACAGTCGAGAAAATTAAACGTATTGGACTTCCCTACAATTCCATAATTAATGCATAGTGGATCCAAGACTTGGGCTTTGGACCTATAACATGGACCCAGAGTGTTATTCTGGGCACTTGACCCTTAACAATATGTGTCCCACCTTCTTTATTTTGCTCTTTGCCCTCTAGAGATAAGTATTCCTGAAGAGCATGAGGGTTTTCATTCCACCATTGTTACTCCATTTATGCTCTTGCCCTTTGAGAAATATCTAAAACCTAAGCCTCTTCAGGTTGTCAAGACCAGGGAGACCTACTGTGAGGCAATAGGCAAAATCATAGAAGGCAGGCAGAGTATGAGTAGTGTTCTTAATGATGTTCCAGAGGAGAAACACAGAAGTTAAAAATGGGAGCTGGATCATCAGCAAAATATAAGTCACTGGAAGAATTAGTAAGAAAAAGCTTGGGCTCAATGCAAATAAATGGAGTCCTGGATAGTTTGCTGAAGCAAAGACTTTAAAACTGGGACACAAACAAGGTGAAATTGCAAAATAGGACTTGGGAATAGGAACAATACAGCTAATGGTCCAAAGCACGGCAAGATATTGATTGTTTTGAAACCGTTGTTGTTAGCTACTTATGTGGAAGAAAAGATTAAAACTCACATCACTGAGGGCATTAATATATAAATATATAAATATATAAATAATATATATATATATATATATATATATATATATATACAGTACCTGAGTTATAATGGTTTAACTTATAATGTTTTGATTCATGATTGCTTTTTTCTGGATATAATCTCATTATAATTCAAGGTGTGCCTGTATAAGAAATATTATTTACATGAGGTCACTTTGTTGTAGGACTTTCTCCTTAGTTCAGCTAAAAACAGGGTCCTTGTCACACGACCATGAAAGATTAGGCTCGTAGACACTTTGAAGTGTGAGAAAAATGAAATTTATTGGGTAAAAAAGGAAAAAAAAAACCTAAACAAAGCAAGAGAAGTTCCTGTTAACAGGCCTCCATCTCACAGACTGAATTCCAAGTAACCACCCAGGAACAGGAGAGGCCAGGCTCCTCCCCCTTCCAAAGGCTGTGAACTTCCCCGAGGCTCCACCCATTCTCCCAGGGCACAGGCCAGTCAGAGGTCCTCCGGGGACCTCTTTATACTTGGCTGTCTCAGCTTTACTCACCAGACAAGAAATAGGCATTCCTCTTTTCATTCTACAGTTGAGAAAATTAAAACTCAAAGGATTTGACTTCCCTACAGTCCCGTAATTCATGAATAGTAACTCCAAGACTTGGACCTTGGACCTTTATCTGTATAAGTACAAAAAATCAGTATGCAACTAGGATTACAGATAGAAATCAAATGGCTCTAATTTGATATCTGTGTCTATTAGTGGTGGGGATAAGTGGAATGGCCAGGGTGGTCATTTTAAAGCAGGATAACAGACCTGTCTTTAGAAGGAAAATGAGAACATTACCCTTCTTCAATGCTACTTTCTCTAATGTTGTGATGCCCACATTCTCCATCACCACTCTGAGCCTTGCAGTATATTTGAATGAAGGCCCAAAGTTCATGCAAGTCTTTTATCTTTCCAGAGTAAATGGATTACATTGACATAAGCAGAATCAAAGCAGAAATGTGGCCAAGGTTGTTTAGAAATATTTGAACAAAGATTAGACCAATATAGTTTAACTTCACTCTCACTGGGCAAGGGTGAAAAAAATAATTGAGTCATTTGAAAAAGGCCCGAGTTTGAATCCTGGTTCTGTCTTTAACCAACAGTGGAATCAGAGCCAGTGTCATCTCTCTATACTTAATCTTCTTTAACAGGTGGAACATACTTGCCCCACTTAATATCATAAAGTTGTTATAAAGAAATATGATGAGGTATGTGTGTAATATTTTGTAAACCCACTGTGCACGTGGAGAGCTGACAACTTTCCTTTAATATTAATGGCCAAGGTCACCATTTGCCTAGGACTAGAGGACTCCCAAGGAAACGGAAATCAGTACATGTATTCTATATCCAGAGCCAAGGGGACAGAAATCCTGCTCATCAGGAAGAACAGTGAATGGAAAGTCCAAGTGTCTGAGTCACTTCTCATTTCTTCCACTTATTAACAATGCGACTCTTGACAATTATTCCTTCACCTCTCTGAGCCTTTAATTTCCTCTCCTGTTAAATGAGGGGAGATAATGTAAAATCTAGAAGGTTGGTTCTCAACCTTGGCTACAGATAAGCTCTCCTGGGGTGCTTTTAAAAGCCTGATGTCCAGGAGGTACCCCAGATTAATTAAATCAGAATTTCTGAGCATAGAATATAGGCACTGGTACTTTTTAAACTCCCCAGGTAATTCTAAAATATAACCATGTTCAAGACCCATTGATCATTCTAGAGGGTGTCAAGGTCAAGCCCTTCCATGTCTAATACTCTAGTATTTTGAAAGAACTTCTTGTTAGCTCCAGATTGGTCCATCTCCCCATTTCTTCGTAGATCTAGGTAGTGCCATTGTGAGTCCAATATGCCAGCTTTGTTAGTTTCCTAGGGTTACAAAGTACCACAAACTGGGCAGCTCAAACAACAGAAATTTCTTGTTGCACAATTCTGGAGGCTTAGAAATCTGAGCCCCAGGTGTTGATAGGATTGGTTCCTCATGAGGGCTGTAAGGAAGATTCTGTGTTATGTCTTTTCCCCTAGCTTCTGGTAGTTTGCTGTCAATCTTTGGGATTTGTTGGCTGGTAGAGGCATTGGCCTAATCTCTGCCTTCATTTTCACATGGCATTCTCCTTGTGTTTGTGTCTGTATTCACATTTCCCCATTTTTATAAAGAAATCAATCATATTGGATTAAGGGCCCACCCTATTTCTATATGGCTACATCTAAACTAATAACATCTACAGGAATCCTATTTCCAAATAATGACACAAATTGAAGTACTGAGGGTTAGGACTTGAGCATGTGAACTCTGGAGGGACACAGTTCATTTTGAAATAATATTACCATAGTATCTCTAGATTTCAACAATTGGGTAGAGGATTACTGGTGTTAGATGATTTCCTGAAACCTCAGTAATTGGTTTCAAAGGAGGACTTCTTTTCACACAGAACACAGCACACTCTGGTTCTCTCTCCCAGTTGCCCCCAGCCTCACCAACCTTCAAATTCTTTGCTCCCTGCCTGCCCCCTCATGTCTCCTCCAATGATCCCTTGCCAACCAAAGAGAGAGACCCTGGCTCCTTAATTTGCCAGTTTAGGGATTTTCCACTAAGCATCTCAGCCCCCTGCCAACCACTTTTAGTTATTAAAATGCAGCTCACAATGTCTCACTCTGGCTGTTACATTATCATTCCTCTTTAGAGACTCCTCCAGGGCCTGAGACATCCCTGCACTGACTTTATAATTACCAAGTCAATTTCTAAACAGACATTTGCAAATAAGTCAATTTAAATACTGAGATTTGCAAACAATAATTAAGCAGTAGCTTCTTTTTTAATATCTCTATATATAATTAATGCCTGTGGGCTTTTCATTTTACCTTGCAACTGGGCATTTTGCAGTTGTTTGTTGAACTAAAATATTCTCTGAAAGCAAATCAAAGCACGGGGGAGATTTTGAAAGTGATTGAAGAATGGGTTTTTCCTTTTCCTTCCTCATCCCTACTTCACCTGATTGGCTGTTTTTCATCGGTTGGGACCTTGCTAGGGATGCTGAAGCAGGATCATTTTCTGCAGTAAAAACAATAACAACACAGGGTTTGGTCCAGGGATAGACTGGTTAATATGGCTTCTAAAATCAGAGATACAGTCAAGGCATTTCTCTATGCAAGAAGACTCAGACTCTGCTCATTCCAGCATCATCTACACAGTGATGGCTGTCAGTACTCAGCTTCAATAGTCCATTCTTCCTAGTTTAAACCAATCTGCAGCATATCCCTGCCAGCTATAGGATTATATCCTGACCCTGACATTCAACAACCTTTGCAATCTTGCCTTACCCTCTCTTTTAAACAAGTATTACTGAAAACCTACTAGATGCTAGGGAAAATGCCAGGTAATAAGGGCACATTGGTAACCAAGACACAGCCTATTTTGAAGTCTAGTGGGAATAGAAAAAGTAATTTTAAAGATGATAAATGTTATAAATGGGGGAAGTGGAAGGAAAAGCTAGCTTGGTCTGAAGACTTAGGAATGCCCTTTTAAGAAAGTGATTAAACTGAAATATCAGGGCTAAGTATCAACAAGATGAAGATTGAGGAGGATGGTCATTTTATGTAAAAACCTTTTAGAAATTGTAGAAATTAGTGAACACATAAACTGTTTGAAAAACCAAAAAGAATGGGCCTAAATGGTAGCTAACATAAATGAGGAAAAAGATGAGTCTAGGCAGAGAAACACAGACTAAAATCCCAGAGGCCTTGTATTCCAAGTTAAGAAGTTTGAGCTTTGTGTTAAGGATAGCAGGGAGCCATGAAGGGGTTTCAGGGAGTGAGGTGACCACTGTGGTTTATGCTGTCCCAGCTGTGTTTCCAAGCCATGCTAGACAATCTCTCCAAGTTAGTTGGGTTATCAGACAAATCTTGAGTTATCTTCCTAATCTCACCTCTAATCAGCATGTTTCTACCAGTATTCCCAGCCCAGCTTAATACCTCACCCTCAAAATCTAATGCAGAAATCATTGCCTCTGTGAAATGTTTTTTTTTCCTTCCACAACTTTCTTATAAAAATGGGTCACCCCCCAATGAATGCTTCTAAAACATTTTGTTCAGTTCTCCAGTTCAATACTTAAGACATGCATGTTAATAGTAAAGTTTCATTGTTCCCAAGTTAGTGTATATATACTCAACATGGTGCTTAGCAAACAGTAAGCATTTACAAATAGTTTAGAATCATCATTATCAATTTGACCAACAGATGAAAACTGAATTTTTCAGAAAGGGCATCTTCACATGTGCCATAGTGGGAGCTGGCATGTTTTGCCTTCAGAATGTCCTCAAGCACAGTCATAATTGCCTTCATCCATGATGTCTCCGTTCAGTTCATGGGAAAAGAGTTTCTGTGCAGCTTTCTTTAGGAGATGGAGACTGACTGAGGTCAGCGTTCCCCAGAAGAGAGATTGGGACTCCAGAGTTAAGAGTGCATGAGAGGTCAGCGGCCTTGACAGCTCTTATTAAGGTGCTGATGTTCTCAGCCCAAAACACAGGCAGAGGAATTCCACCGACCCACAGGAGCCTACTTTACCCTCTGACTCAGAGACAAACATCTTTCTCTTTTTTCATTTTCACTCTTCTTAGAAAAGACAGGTCCAATTTAGGCCCACGGTCTGGGCTCTAGAAAAGCCAGCCCTGCTCCACTAGGCCAACTTGGGAAAGTGAAAGGGCTGACCAGCTGAGGCACACTCAAGGTCTCCACTTCCTGCTTGAATCATTTCATATTTTTGGTTCAAATCAGTCAGCACCAGGGCTAAGGGACCTTTAGCAAGCCACATATTTCCCAATCCAGATATTAACTAACAGATTATTATTGAGCCCAATAGTTCTTTTCATAGAAATTTTGTCCCTTTGGGGAATGTTTTCTGGAGGCTTTAGTGTTCATTTCTTATGGTGTTTTCTTAGGAAACTCATCATCTCTGGAAGGGTCTTAAATGCTGACAAGAAGTATTACATAGAATGTGGATACATAGCTCCCTAAAATACTTAATTTCCTGGCATGAGAGTGAATTGTCAGGACACTCCTCTAATCCTAATCTTCATACCCATTTATGGCAGTGCCTGGCTCATGTTCCAGATACAGCTACCTGGGATAGTCAGATATTGGTTCTGACTGAGATTACTCTGTTTCATTCTCTCCCCTTAAACCAACAGCATTCAAACTTAGGTGCACATTAGAATAATCTGGAGAAATAAAAATAAACAAACAAAATCGTACTGATTATTAAAACAAAATCTCCTGAGGTGTTTCAATGTTCAGAATGAGAACCAGTGGTTTAGGTCACCATTTGTTGAAATTGACTTTGTTCTGATTGAAGGGCTTTAGCCACCTGAAGTTCTCCAAACAGAGGCCCGTTACAGACAGAAGTGAACAGATAAATAGATGAAGTTTTAACTATGGTGACATCTTCTACTTGTCAGTCATCTAAATACTTGAAGAAGAATTTAACATCATAAGGAAAGAGCAGGAACCTTATTCCAGTTTCCTGTTGTTTTGGGTGGCTTTGAATCAGCTCTCCTAAGTGTGGGTGAGCACAGACATCTGTAGGAACTCCTACTGGCATATTTTTCTTGTCCTTCTCCCATCTCCCTTCTATTCCTTTTTACTCATTTTTTTTTCTATCTTCCTTTCTGATTTTCTTTTCCTACTTCCATAGAGTAGTTATGGAACACCAGAATGGGAACCACAGAGGATGTGGGGGCACACTGTGGTTGTGATTACTGTATGCCATTGCAGAGTCACTTCATTTTGGTGGCTCCCTTTTATCCATATGTATTTAGTTGATTGAACTAGATAGGATCACATCTCCCTACAATATTAAAATTTCATATTTTGCTATGTTTTATATTTTATTCTTTTCTATTCTTCTTTCCTTTTCTTTACATTCTCTCCCTGTATAATCTTCTGAAAGTTGAATTTTGAGTAAATGGTGAATGATTATTTTAGTCCCCTTTATACCTGCTTTTGGTCCAATTTCAAAAGTTCACAGCAAAGCTATGGTACAGAAAAGTCAATACTCATAGCTAGTTGGAAATGTTTTAGTTCACTCCCTTTACTGAGCTTTCACTTACATTATCTTCTTCATTGGGTATGGACTTTCATTTTCCTACCTGATATATTAATAGTTTTAATGTGTTTCCCTGTCCAAATCTCATACTGAAATGTAATCCACAATGTTAGAGGTGAGGCCTGGTGGAAGGTGATTGAATCATGGGAGTGAATTTCTCATGGATAGTATATCAGTTTGTTCTCGTGCTGCTGTGAAGAAATACCCAAGACTGGGTAATTTACAAGGAAGTTTAATTGTCTCCATTTCTCATTGGTGGCGAGGCCTCAGAAAACTTACAATCATGGTGGAAGGCACCTCTTCACAGGTGGCAGAAAAGAGAATGAGTGCCAGCAGGAGAAATGCCAGATGCTTATTAAACCATCAGATCTTGTGAAAACTCATTCACTGTCATGAGAACAGAATGGGGAAAAGCACTCCTGTGATTAAATTACCTTCACCTGGTCCCTCTTTTGACATGTGGGAGTTATTACAATTCAAGGTGAGATTTTGGTGGGGACACAGAGCCCAAACGCATCAAATAATGTAGCACCACCCACCTTGGTACTGGCCTCATGATGATGAGTGAGGTCTTGTGAGATCTGGACGTTTAAAAGTGTGTAGCATCTCCCCTCTTGCTCTCTTGCTCCTGCTTTTGCCACGTGACATGCCTGCTCCCCCTTCCACTTCCACCATGATTGTCTGTTTCCTGAAGCCCCCTCAAGAGCCAAGCAGATGCTGGCATCATGCTTCCTGAATAGCCTATAGAACTATGAGCCAATTGAACTTCTTTTCTTTATACATTTCCCAGTCTCAGGTATTTCTTTATAGCAATACAAGAACCAACCAATACACTATCCTTCAAATTTCTCTTATCCATCATCATTCAGCTGAGATTTTTCTTATGCCATAAATATTTTTCTTGATCATTCTAGCTCTCTCTGAACTTCCTTTCTTTGGCCAACAACAATGTTTACATACGAACTTTAAAATATAACACTTAAAAAATATTTCCGTTGCTTTGTTTGGTGGTATGTGTTTATGACACTATCTGAGCCTTGTGAACATTAGTTATATTATATGGTATGAAGGATAGAAACACTAGTTTTTTCTTCTGTTTCTATTCCTGAAGGTATCAAGCTCAAGGTTAAGCATGCCATGTGTGCTTAAGAGAGACTTAGACAATATAAAACTTTTTAAGCTTAGAGATAATCTTAAAAACTCCCACATTTTACCCACAAAGAAACCAAATCTCAGGGAAGAAAGATAGCTTGCAGCGAGTTAATAGCAGAGCCTGACTAGAAGCTGGGCCTCCTCGGTCCATTTCATTTTCTATATAATTTGTTGTTTGATTTGTTTTTCTAACGCCTAGGCATGCCCCAGATCCTCAAAAGTCTTGGTTACTTAACCCATTGTACTTCCACTTTTGTATAACTTAACAGAGCGTATCTCATTGAGATACACACTTGCTGCCGTTCAGGAAATCCATTTTAAATTGATGTGTGAGCTAATTAGTCCACATAGATGCCTCCTTTGTTAAGGAGGCAATGATGGTGTAGCAGAACAAACTCTCGGCTTAGAATCTGAAGATCAGCCTTCAGTTCTCCCTCTGTGAGCTTAGGCACCCCACTTCACTTTTCTGAGCCTGTTTCCTCATCAATAAAACAGAACATAAACATCCTCATTTAACAAAACATTGTAAAGTTTAGATGAGGTAATATTTACTTTCTGTTAACTTTGATGAACTGCTGAGATATCAAATAGTTTTATTAGTATTAATAAACTTTTCACTAGTATTAATAAACAATAATAAAATATAAAAGACATGAACCCTAGTTAAAGAAGAAGTACCCTAATTTTTGCTGCTTGGAACTTTACTCAGCAGGCTAGAAGCCATCATCAATATTGGTGACAATTACATATACTTCCTTCCTCCTCGTTATATGTGTGAAAAACCCATAACTTAAAACACTTGCTGATATTCAGCACAAAAACAAATAGCAAAGCAACCCTGGGTGTGATGTATTTCAACAGCATAGCTTAGACTTGCCACCATTCTGTTAAATTATGAATATCTATTACTTGATGGAGTCAATGCTTTCATTTGGAATAGGAAAGGAGGGAGGCAAAGAGGTTGCAGTTAGGGAAGAAAAACACAAAAGGATGCAGTTGCTATAGCGATTAACAATGGGTATCATTTGGCAGAGTTTAGAGATGCTGATGCAGCTAAAACAAATGTTTGTGTTTGGCCACATTGGAGGCGGTGACGGATTATGGAGCCTTGGCCTTGAGCCTTGATGTAATCCAATTCTAAATAAATCATAAATCTAAGTGCAGACTGGTAAGGCAGGAAGAATACCAATTTAGACTAGGTGGTAGCAAGCTGGCAATGGTGGCCAGGATTGATTATGGGGTGTGAAGTAGGGAGGGGGTGGCAGGAGGGGGACCATGACTAGCCTGCAGGGATGTACTTCTTTCTCTTCTAGCCTTAGCCAACTCCCAACTGAGCTGCCAGACCTCAGTAGTGTGAATGTGAGATCACTGCTGAATTACCACAAGGCCAGACATTCTGCTGCCTCCTAAATTTGCTTGGATGAAAAGATTTTTCATCACGAAAGGTGCTGAATTGCTAATGTTTGGGCTAGTTTCATGATCTCCTCACTTGGAAGGAACAAAACGCCAGTCTGAGTTTTTCACAGGCATGAAAGATGCTGGGAGTATGAGAAGATGCTACAGTAAAAGCACTTAGATGTGAGTAACATTTACTTATGTAGAGACAGGAAAAAGACAATTGTTCATATATAATGTTGACATTTTTTTCTCATTTTTTTTTGTCTCCTAAGGAAAAAAAAAGGCAATGAGCAAAGTGTGAAATGAAAAACAAAAATGCTAGCTTTATTTACACTGGAAAGAGCGGGGCTTCTCTTGGGAGAGAAGGATCTAGTGAAATGTGTGGAGGGATTGAGAACAATATAAGCATTTATGGACAGTAAGTGTGAAATAAATAGGAACTTTGGAGAGAAAGAGGCGAGGGCATGTGGCAATTGTTGGAAAAGTTAAACAACTGGTGTTTCAAAATTTTTGTGTTTTCTTAATTCTCACCTCCATTTCAAGTATTACAAATGACCACAAAATAAGGTATACATTTTATTTTTAAATTGTCAGATCCAAGTTTCTTATAAAGACATCACTGTATTCAAATGGAGTATTAATATATTGTTTGGGTTCATCATGGAAAACTCATCTTGGAATTAGGATAAAAAGTGCAATGCTCAGCTTCAACTCAACTCAAATCCTCATCCTGAAATGATGTGTTAATCTTAGCTAAGAATGTATTTTCGTCATGACTGCCAAATTGATGGACGTATGGCACATGGATGGATATTGATCCAATACGAGCCACAGTAATCCCGTAGTGATCCTCAGATGTGTCCAAGTGCCATAGGTCCATCAATTGGTCATTAGTTTCAGAGGGACACTGTTGACCACTAAGGATAAAACGATAGACTCATAAAAGAGTGGGAAAGTTTAGCATGGACTGGAGTTTGAGGAGGTCGGGACTTTTGAAAAGAAAAAGTGGATGTTCGCTAAACTGAGTAAGTTGAAGGAACATGACTGTAGAGCAGCAGAAGGAAAGATAAGATTAGACCTGCAAAAGACTTATTGGAAGAGAAATGTCTAGGAAGGGTAAAGGGGAAGAAGCAGAGATGGCAGGGGGAGATTACCAATTAGGATGGCAGGTCTGATACCAGAGAAGAGAAGGAAAGGATTGGGAGGATTGGGTAAGAAGAGTCTCATGTTAGGTGGCTTAAGGCGGTTCCAAGAAGAGCCAAATCACCTGTTAGAGGAGTCCTGCTATGCACAGAAGTTGACCCTGCGTTAGCCCCTTCATTGTCCTCGGTCATCAGCTGAGAGCATCCTGTGAAACGGGTGGCCTCAGAGGTGCTGGAGATTTGTTAGAGCAACCATTGGGGCTATCTGTCAACATTGCTTCTCCACTCCCACTTCTGCAGGAGATTTGAGCCATGCACTTTCATGGCTACTGCAGTAAATTTTAGGCTAGATGTATCTATTGTTTTTACCTGGTTCCTGTAGATGTTCAATATCTTAAAGAGTCATAGATCTTTCTCAAAAGAGAGAGGTAGTCAGTAGAAGACATCATGTATTAACTCAAGGCTTTTTTCCTAGAACAAATTTTTGAGACAAAAATCCCTGAGAATTAAGCTCCAGCTCCATGCTGCTCCATCACGCACATTGTGGAATCTACATTACAGGCATTTTATGTAAATTTGAATTCTGCAAGTTAGACATACCATCATATAAAGTATCAATAAGTCTTACTTTATGCACAATATTTAACACTCTGTGACTCACCCAAATTAAAAACAATTCATCAAGAATTTCGTAATTTGAAAGTTGGCTCAATGAATTATAAACTGTCTTTGAGAGAGCCAAAGAGCAGCATGACTTCAGCTGTTAAATTGGAAGACCTGATAGCCTGTGTCAAGATTAATCTTCAATTATAGGATGTTTGTAAAGTTATGATTCTTGTACCAAAATAACCCTGAGTGTACTATTACTTCAAGAAACTTGACAATGTGCAGGGAACATGATAATGACAATGTGGGAATAAACAAACAGACAAATGAAACATTGAATTGTAAATAAACTTGCAGTGAACCGAGAGGTGCAGGGAAGAGGAGAGATGTTGGCAATTAGCAGTCTGTAGAGTCCCGGATTAGGATTTATTTATGCACTTTTTCGTAAACTATTTTGCTGGTGAACTGCCTGACTGAACCTCCTAGAAATAGTGAATAGGGGCTGAAATGTCTGTATTTAGTTGATATCTGCACATTGACAGAAAAGTAACTTATAAGCTGCATTTTCTTCCAGACTGGAGGTAGATCCATAGTTGGTAATTGGGCAGCAGGTGGTGGAAGGTGGCTTGGAGAATCAGAAACTCCTAGATCAGGTCAGTGCAGTAGCAATTTATAGCCAAGAGTTTAAAAAACTGTTTCAGAGTTCACCACCTATATGAGGAGATGTCCGAATTCTTGCTGTTACTAAAACCAATTAGATAAAGGGGAAAAAGGAAAAAAGGTGACCATCATGTTTCCCCCGGCAACAAATCAAATAGCAAAACTCAGACTAACACTCTAGGTAAGATATGAGAATATGAGGTGCTAAGGGCATGTTACAGCCTCCTGAATCTGGATCCTGCAAAGTGTGACCCAGGTAGGCACAGGTAAGTAGTTTCAACTCCAAAAGTGATGCTTCAGGAGCAGTCAGAAGCTGCATCTCCTAAGCTGCTTTCACTATGATAAAATCAGTCCCAAGGGAAGATGCTCCCTGACCTACTCTAGGCCCCAGCATGGAAAAGACAATATCAAGGACAAGCTAAAGATGAAGAGGAACATCAAGACATGCACTGTAACTATGTGGCAACAAACTCGACCAACCTTCCATTTGTTTTATTAGGAGGAAAAGTGCCGGGATTGGGAGGTAATCGAACCCCAAAACAACATGATTGCTACTCTGAACTTAGGTTTCAGTTACTCATACCTGGGATTATTAGAAGTAATTTTAATGGATACAGTCAAAGCTCAGCCTCTAGAAGATCCCACATGATCCCACTGTGAAGTATGAGAAGAACGTTCAGGAAGAAGAGGTTCAGGTGGTAGATGATAAGGATCTACAGATGGCACAATAGACATATTACTTTCTTTGGTGGAGTCTGTGAAGATATCACTAAAGTTTGATAATGAAACATAAATATTCAGACCATTCTTTCCTGCTTTCTAAGGGTTAGTGAGTAAAATGTTGAAATGGAAGAAGAAGAAAAAATGTTCACCAACTTGTTTTAAACAAGAAAGAGACGGAAGGTGCCCTTAGGATAAAAAGATAGACTCATCAGAGAGTGGGAAAGTTTGGCATGGGCTGGAGTTTAAAGAGATTGGGACTTTTGAAAAGAAAATATTTACTGGACAGCTACCATTCATTGACGTATAAGGAAAATACACTTTGAAAAATTATTTTCAGCAGGTACTCTTTTTCTTAGTATTATGATTGGCAAATTTTTATTTTTTGAAACTTAATTACAGATTTAAATAGCATGTTGAATTTTCCAATATTTGTTCATATTAAATTAGGATTCTGAATGTGATACTGGACTGAGGCAAACCCTAGTATGTTCCAGCTTTATCTGGATTATGCTGGCATAGTGTACAGTTAAGCATCTATTTTTTCCAGGACAAGTTGTATTAAAGTATAAATTATCCAAATTTTATTCCTAACTGTAAATGTCCACTCTACATCAAGAGAAAGCCAAAATATTAGAGAAGCATGTCAGTTGTATAATGCCTCAGAAGGAGGATTGCAGTGGAAACTGGAGGGGTTTCCAGGGATTTAAAATTGGAGCCTCCGGCTTGGAAAGGGTATTGTAAAATCATAAGTTCAACCGCCCAACCAGTCAGAATCTGCCTCTGCAATGTGCATGACAGATGGCTACCTATCTTTGTTGGAATCTTTCCAGGGATGGAGAGATCCTCACCAGGAGAGCCAATTCTGTGTTTGGACGACTCCTATCATTATAACGCTTCTTGCATTTAACCCAAATCTTCATTCTGATTCACAATTGTCAATCTTTTTTTGTACCCTTTGGGTTCAGTAGAAGCCAACTGAGAAGAGAAGTCCCACTGTTTACAAGTTGTAGACTTAGGGAAAATTCTTCACGTAAATGAGAATCAATTCATGCACCTGTATAATGGACAGACTAACTCCTAAATTGTAGGTTTATATTATAGATGAATAAAATAATGTGTAGACTGGATTCAGCATAGTGCCTTGCACATAATATGTCCCTAGACATGTTAGACTATACCAATGTTACTAATGAAACTAAACCAATGATAGTGATGAAAAGTCACCAGAAAGTCAAGACAGAGGCCAAAGCATTTCAGGTAATCTTATTAGAATTTGCCGTTCTGGTGTTACTTTGCTTCAAGCAGTGTGTCTCCATCTTGAAATGAGTCTCTTGTCCCTCTCATCTCTGATTGCAGGTATCTATGGCCCTGACTTAGCAATCTGACTCTGAACACTTGTGCTCCCAAGCTTGCTCTCTTTGTATTGTATATTTCAGCACACCAGTTCTGATCTCTTTGTACCGTATATTCTAACACTGCGATCCAGACTCAAGCCTGGTTAAGTGGACCACTGCTCTCTGGTTCCACCCTCTGTCTCTGGGTGATCACTGAGATGGGCTGAGTCCTTTAAATTACTGTAAATATTAGGAATTCTGTGGCACACTTTTCATGTTCTTCACAGATGGGTTTTTGAATGTGTCCCTCTTAAATTCAATAAAAAGTCAATTTTTAAATTTACATCGGTGGAAACTAGGGCTCAGATGCTTCTAAGAGAAGAAGTAGGCAGCACCCAAATGTCTATATATTCATTTCTATCCAAAAAGCTGCCTGAATCTTTTGTTTGAGGGCCAAAGGAAACAAGGAAGTGGTAGCTGTTCTGTTACAAGGAGTGTTGTCAGCAAACGGCCTCCATCTGACATCTTCTTCAGAGTCTGTCTCAGCTGCAGAAATCTACCTTGAAGAGGTCATGCCCTTCCTGGGGATACTACATACAGTGACTCACCCAGGCAGGGATGTAATTGCCTGACCATACAGGTTTAATGTAGAAAGTCTGAGAAGCAATATTCACTTTGCTCTTTGCCACATCGATAGATGCACTGTTGGGCCTACATCATGGTTCACCTTCTTTCTCTGCACAATTCTGCTTATACCCTTTTTCTTTCACAGAAAGAAAACACAGAAAGAAGAGCAAAGATCTTGTTCTTCACATTCCGTTACAGCACCTTCTCTGGAGAAGGCAACAGTGGGATGGGCTAAATGAAGAAGGAGTTTACTGTCATTGTTGGTTTTATTTTCCTTCAAAGCATCTGGGGAACAGGAAGATGATAGATGAGATGGCATATGTTCTTTCCACCCTGTGAATGAATCGGATTTTAACTCCTAAGCAAAATAGAAAGTAAGGAAATGGTGCTCAGGCAAAATGTGAGAGACTCCAGGCTCAAGGGACTCTGCTCTGAAGTCTATCTGATAAAGTCTGAATTGCGGGCAAATCCTTTCCCCTCAATAGTCTATTGTTTACTAAAGTGTAGCTCAATGACTCTGTGGACTTGAGTAATCAGCAGGTAAGGGTGGCTATGCCCGATGGAGCAGGGGCAGTGGGAAGAAGGCTTGAACAGTATGAAAAATAGAAAATAAGTGAACTTTCTCCTAAACCCATAGGAGAATCCCTATCCTGCTGAAGGCAGGTCTAAGGGAACACAGCAGAGTAGGCTCAGAATAACTGAAATATGGGCACTGATATTAATGTTACCATATCTACACTTATTGATTGGTGAGATTATACATTTGGCTTGAAAGCACAGGAACTCATATACTCTAAATATAAGCTAAGGAAAATTAAAAATAACCACAACTACAACAGTAGAAAGAGAAAATGTATGACTGCCAAGAATCTATTGTTTAAATTAACTACAAGGATTTAGAAGTTTTGGACATCACCCTGGGAATTTTCTGTGCTCAATCTCCGTACCAGAAAATCATTTACAACTCTATGTTCGTTACCCCAAAATGACTTAAATAGAGTTTAGGATAAGACAGAGATAAGTTCAGAAGAAGACATCGATGAGGTTCAGAAGAATGAATTTGAATTTATATGAATTCCCAATTGTTAGAGACGCCTCACTGTGATATAGGCTTTCAAGTGTTGTGATGTCATACCATAAAATGATTACAGACATTTAGGAAACAATCTCTCCTGTGGAATTAGGAATCATTACTACATATCACAATTATAGTGGAGACACTGAAGAAGGCAGTATATATGTTCTGAAAAAAACCTGATTAAATAAACTTCAAGGACACAGAGAAAGGCACTGTGATCTGTTCTCTGCAAAGAGCCTAATATATTTAGATTTTCATTAAGATGGGCTGAAACACAAAATGTCTTCAGTTATCCAGGAAATGTAATTAACCACTTCTTAAGATTTCTACTTAATCAATGCTATTTTCCCCCATATTTGGTTAATTGAACTGTCTGCATCCACTGTAGTCTGAGGTATGTGGCTAATTTTGGCCAGCAATATAAAGGACATGAAACTTAAGGTCATTTTTTTCCCCCTCCAAAATAGCCTTTATATTTTGGCTGTAAATCCTTATCCTCTTCACTGTGAAATAAGCCTTCAGTCAACAGCCACAACTAAATAATATATTTAAAAATTAAGATAAAAGATGATGAAGTAGAAAGCATTACTTAGAAACAGTATGAAAATATTTTGGAGTCAGAACAACCTAAATTTGAATTCTTGCTCTTTCAAGTTATAGCTAACCTTCGGCAACCTATTTCTCAGTTTCTTCCTCTGTCAAATGGAGCTAATATTAATTTCTGCTTAATAGTGTTCTTGTGAGACTACAGATAATGTTTGGATAGCATCAGACATATAGCAGACATGTAATAAATAGTTACTATTTTATTATTTTCACTTATTATTACTATTATTATTGTTAGTCTTTTAAACTGCAGACAAATATCAATAGTATTTCCTTAAGTATATGCATATAAGATGATCTTACATTTCTCAAGAAATGTTGGTATGTCCATGTTTTAAAAGTGTATTATCGGCCAGGTATGGTGGCTTATGCCTGTAATTCCAGCACTTTGGGAGGCAGAGGTGGGCAGATCACAAAGTCAGGGGTTTGAGATCAGCCTGGCCAACATGGTAAACCTTGTCTCTACTAAAAATACAAAAATTAGCCTGGTTTGGTGGTGCATACCTCTAATCCCAGCTACCTAGGAGACAGACGCACGAGAATCTCTTGAACCTGGGAGGTGGAGGTTGCAGTGAGCTGAGATCGCACCATTGCACTCCAGCCTGGGTGACAGGGCAAGACTCCATCTTGAAAAAAAAAAAAAAGGGTATTATTAAGGTGGAGAATACCTGGCCTGTGTGGCCAAGACAAGCAAAATAATGTGCAAAGCTCTTTCCATCAAGCTGCTAAGTAGGTCCTTGAATAATTCTGTGCTGATCCTACTTTGAGCATTTCTGTGGACTTCACTGCAAGGACTCTGGTCCTTTGAGGCATTTGTTTTAGGAAGTACTGCCATTTATATCTCTAGCTGGGCTGTGGCAACTATATAGACAAACTTTCTCTCCTAGATGCTAGCACTGCTATAATTGAGTAAGGAGAGGAAAGTTCCTTTGTTCTTCACCCAGCAGATTCCTTGATGGACTTCTAAGTGTCAAGCGCTCTGCTGGTTGTTGGAGACAAGTACCCTCAAAGAATGCGCAGATGAATGTAGGATAGAATTCAACAACAAGAACAAAAAAACCCTTGCATTTTAAAAGACAGAGCTTGGTCTTCCAGTATAACTTGGGGTTTCCTTTCCTTAGGAGCTTGATTTGGGGCAAGTAATTTGGTTGGTCCCATACTCACTTTCCCCACATTTAAAATAAGAACAGCACCTACCACAGCAGTCAGGAAGGCCATATAAGCTAATGCAAATACAGTACATATAGCAGTGTTTTGTATATAGTAAGAGTGTAGTAAATACTAATAGCAGTAGTAATAATTAAAATGATTATTATACCAATAGTAATTATTAGTTTTACTATTCATTCAAAATATTTAAAACAGAAAAGGAATGGGGGAGGGTTTCAAATACTGAGGCAGGAGAAGTAGGCAAAGGCCAGATTATGAAGGGTTTCATGGATCCCAAGGGGTAGATGAAAGATTATGATAGAGTTTCTTACAAAGAGGAGTTTTGAACAGTGGAAAACAACTTAGCTGTCTACTTCTGAAAGATTACTTGCCCCTGGGGTGGGATGTAAGTGCCTGCAAGCTCAGGATTGGTCCATTCTCATGACCTACAGGTGTCTTCCTCCTTGATGTGCCATGAAAAATTTAAGTGAGGACAGTTCAGTCAACAGAGTGTCTGGGAAATTAATGAACCCCTTTGCCTTCAACACCTGGTAATTACATCTTTCAATTAAATCGTCTCTTAGGCTGTCTACGATCTTATAAATTAACTCATAGCCTTATATCTTTCTAAGCAGTCAGATCTTTTCACAACTCAAACCTGAGGGGCCAGAGATAAAAAGCAGGGTCAGGGAAGGCAAATGAAAGGACCTCTTTCACTCTTCCTACTTGTCAACAGAAAAACTTGAGTCTCTGCCTTCTCAACCTGGTCACTAGAGCCAAAAATGTATGTTTTTGTGTCACTGATAATCTATTTGGTCTGTATTTGGGCATGTCTCATGGCTCACCGGAAAGGGAGAATTGAATTAGTAAAGTCTGTTGTTATTCACATAAATTCATTCATTCACTCATTCATTTATTCAATTATTGAGAGCAAGGCAATCTAGAAATAAAAAAAAAAATTGATGCCCTTTGAGGCACTGATGATTTCTGATGTGAGAGAAAAATACAGTCCGTGGTTAAAAATCAGGACGGGAACTTGCATATTCACCAATTCTTCTTTCAGCAGATGATTTTTGAGTTCTAAACAAAGCACTGAACATTATAATAGGAGAGGTACAGGAAGATACAGGAGAGTGTAGCAGAGGGTTTTCCACTGGTCTCAGGCTTAGGGAACCACTCTGTGAAGTGACATTTACTCCCAGACCTGAAGAATTGAGAGAACAAAAGTGTCTAACCGTGTAGGCAGGGAGAGCAGGGGAAGTTCATAGAACAGGGAGTTTAGTAGAGCTGTAGTAGAGAGTAAGATGGAGAGGTAAAGTGATGAAATGAGCAGGGTCAGACTATGGAGGGTCTTGTAATGATGTTTAGGAGTTTTAAGTTTTATCTTAAAAGCAAAGAGAAGCTGTGTAAGGATATTAAGCTAAGGAGTTTTCATGACCCTTGTGGTCATAATATTTTTCATGTGCTCTTTCAATGATGACTTTGCTTGCAATGTAGGGAAGTGTCTCGAAGGCAATAAAACTGGAAATAGAAAGACAATTTTGAAGATTCTTGTGAAAGTGCAAGAGGGTTAGGATAGGTACCGAGGAGGTAGAGAGAAATGTAGAGATTCACTGAGCAGGTGAATGACTAGAGGTGGGGAGGTGGGAAGAGGAAAATGTGAAGATGATGACTGCCTTCCTGGTCTGTGTTACTAAGCAGCTGCAGAATATTTTAACTTCAACTCCTCTTTGTAAAGCGTCCCAAAAATAAAGGGAACAGAGTCCCTAAGAAGGCAAGTGGCAATTAAAATTTATTGCAGTTTTATCAAAAGGATTGTTTGGAGAGACTTCTTTGATAATCTGCAAATAGAACCTAAGCATTGAAACTACTGGGTATAGATTTAGTCTTCTTTTTAGTAATATGTAACATACATGAACATATAGAAATAAACCAAAGAATTTTATGGAAAATATAAATAGTAATTTCATAGTTCTTACCTCCTTTTGTCACGCTAAGCAATGCTCTAAGCTTGATATACAGATGAGGACACATTTGAAAAGTTAAAGTGAATTGGTGTACACAAGATGTTAACTTAGCTCTTCCTAATTCGAGTCCCTGACTCTTTCTAGATGAACACACTTTTCTATCATCAGCCACAAGTATTTAGGTAGAACTTCCTGTGTATGCAGATCTGTTAAGACATGTGGAGTTTAGTTTTGTCACAGTCATGACTTCATCAATTGATTAGTCTTGCAGCTGAAAGGGCAAAAATGCCCCTGAGAGAAAATACAATGAAGCAATCAATTATTGCTTTTTTCTTTCTTTCTTTTCTTTTTTTTATTATACTTTAAGTTCTGGGGTACATGTGCGAATTATGCAGGATTGTTACATAGGTATACACGTGCCATGGTGGTTTGCTGCATCCATCCACCTGTCATCTACATTAGGCATTTCTACTACTATTTTTCCTCCCCAGTCCCTCAACTCACTGCTATCCCTCCCCTAGTTCCCCACCCCCTCCAACAGGCCCCAGTGTGTGATGTTCCCCTCCCTGTGCCCATGTGTTCTCATTGTTCAACACCCACTTATCAGTGAGAACATGAGGTGTTTGGTTTTCTGTTCTTGTGTCAGTTTGCTGAGAATGATGGTTTCCACCTCATCCATGTCCTTACATAAACTCATCCTTTTTATAACTGCATAGTATTCCATAGTGTATATGTGCCACATTTTCTTTATCCAATGTATCATTGATGGGCATTTGGGTTGGTTCCAATCAATTATTTCTTTTATTCCTCCTAAGGCAATGTAAAACAGGCCAGTCTTCTTAGAGTAAGAATTCCAGAGAGCATCATGTATGGCCCTCCAATCCCAACCTCTGCACGTTGTAATGTAATTTGTTCATACTGCTGGGACATTCTACTTACCACAGTTTTCCTAGCACTAGCAGCAAGAAATGTGAACCAGCACCAAGAAATGTGATCTCTAGGCTTCAGACCCCAAGATCATTCCCTTTGTCTCCAGAACCTCCCTGATATTTTTCACGACTACTTAACTCTCAGAATTGTCTGAGCTCTAGTTTTCCCAACTGGTCTCTGTCTCGGGGGAAAAAATTGCAACCCAAGTTTATTGACCTTGTCAATTTTGACAAAGAACTCAAAAAACATTTTTATTGGACATTATATAACTGAATACTTATTGGAACAAAGGTGTGAAAGTCCAGACCCAGGGCTCTGTTCTATCTAGATTAAATGTGACAGAAAGACACAGAAAGTAATGTGGGTAAATAAAAAGGAACGATAAATCTACAGTCATCTTTAAAACCCAAGGCTAAATCCCAGCTGTCCTACTTCTTAACCCTAAGATCATAGCCAGTTTATCTAACTTCTTTGAGTCTCAGTTTTCCTATCTGTGAAATGGGATTACTAAAAAGGACTCAACAAAAACAATGCATGTGAAGCTTCTGGCAAAAACAAAACAAAACAAAACAAAACCTAGCACAATAATAGGAAGCTGTTTTATTCATGTTGATCAATATTTTGATCTGGTTGTCTCTGCTATCCAGAATCCACCCCTATTTGCCCTAAACAATTAATGTGTGAATTACAGCAACTATAGTTGTTTAATTGTATACTTTTATTGAATTGTTTTAGTTTAATAACATAATGATATAATTGACTAACATTCAAATATCTGCTTTGTATCAAGCAGTGCACTTAATATTTCCCATGCATCTGTTACTAGTAATGATTACTATCTTTAGAGGATGCATAACTCTTGTTATTGCCTACCCACTTCTTTTTGAAGATGAGGAAACTGGAGCTCAGAGATGTCAAATTATCTAAAACTGCAACATTTTAAAAATCCAGAAAATGGAACTAAAAACCATGGCTGCTTTACTTAGTAACCTTACACTATACAAACTATTAGTAGTTTTTAATATTATTTAAGATAATTTCACAGGTCTTTTCTCTAACTTGGACTTTTTTCTTTTAATTAGAGATTCAATACCTTCAGTGCAAATCAATAAGCACTCTGGAGAATACATTGATGAGTTTATTGTAAGAGTACATCTTGTGTAGCCTTGTGAGGGTCTTTCCTAAGCAGGAGGAGATGGCTGTATAAAAGGATTAAGGTTATTTATTTCTATATTTTTCCTAGAGAAAAGCAGGAGCTACATTAATTCTAAGTTGATATCAGAAACTACTTACCTTACAGGACATGTATTGTGTGCAGCCACAGGTTTCAGAAGGAGATGGCATGTGCTAAACAGTGTATGTATGAATTAGGTCTGGGAATCACTTCTGCTTTGGGTATAAAGAAATTAGGAGGAGATCCAAATTAAAATTGGGCAGTAGGCCTATGCAGAGTGGTAATTTTATATTTCCTTTTCCTATTGTGTGTGTGTGTGTGTGTGTGTGTGTGTGTGTAGAGTGTGTGTACCTGCATGTACTGAAAGCACACAGACAAATAGACCCCTACCTGTATGCCTTATAAATTTACACTGTACTCCAGAGAAATAAAAATTATTCTTTTTCTTATCATTTACAGTTTCAGATTAATAGACATGTGTGTAGGGTTTTAGTCCCATTTGAATACATCTGATGACGTAGGACCTTTAGAAATTCACTTAACATTTCCAGGTCAAATATTTGTCATCTAAAAACAAAGCCATTGAGCATAAGAAGGACACAGTGGACTTTGGGGACCCAGGGGAAAGGATGGGAAGGAGATGAGGGATAAAAGATTACAAATACAGTGCAATGTATACTGGTTGGGTGATCAATGCACAAAAATCTCACAAATCACCACTAAAGGACTGGTTCATGTAACCAAACACCACCTGTTTCCAATAACCTATGGAAATAAAAAAAAAAATTAAAAAACTAAAGTCATTGAGAAAGATGATCTTTGCTTTCTTTTACATCTAATATTCAGAGTACAAGATTCTATAAACCTAACACTACCTAACACTGCAGAATTAAACTATGTTCACATAACTAATCTTCAACATTCCCTAATCCTCAATCCTGCAAACAGTGCTCCTGTCTACATAGTTTAACAATATTGGCTGAATCAATTATCAGAAGGTAGTATAGTATGCAATAAAAACAATGGTCTGATTCTTCAGGCTTTCTGCAACCACGTCCACTAGAATTTGGCTCTGTTTCTACTTCTTGAATCTGAACTGGAGTTGTGGCCTGTTTTGACCAATAGGTTGCCATAGAATTGACACACTGTAACTTCCATAACACATTCACCAAAAGATGTGTGTTTCTACTCTCTCTCCTGGAAACCTGACAAGTTGCCGGGATAATAAGATAAGTCTGGTGGGCTGGAGAAGAAGAGACCACATAGAGCAGAAGGTCTCTTAGATAAACTACCCCTCAGACAATCTAGCAGTTGACTGCAATTGCATGAGCAAACTCAGAGATTAAGAACTTCTCAATCTTCTAAATCATTGACTCAGTAAGTTAAGGATACTGCTTAATGTCCCAAAATTGAAGTGGTTTGTTGCACACCAAAAATCAACTGATACCTGATACTTTACTTATTTATTTACTTTTTATTGTACTTTAGGTTCTGGGGTACATGTGCAGATCATGCAGGATTGTTGCACAGGTACATACATGGCAAGGTGGGTTGCTGCCTTCCTCCGCCATCACCTATATCTGATATTTCTCCCCACGTTATCCCTCCCCACCATCCCCACCCCCTGTTGTCACTCCCCCAGTCACCCCCAACTGACTGCAGTATGTGATGCTCCCATCCCTGTGTCCACATGTTCTAATTGCTCAACACCCGCCTATGAGTGATACCATGTAGTGTTTGATTTTCTGTTCTTGTGTCAGTTTGCTGAGAATGATGGTTTCCATATTCATCCATGTCCCTATGAAGGACACGAACTCATTGTTTTTTATGGCTGTGTTGTATTCCATGGTGTATATGTGCCACATTTTCTTTATCCAGTCTATTTTTGATGGACATTTGGGGTGGTTCCAGGTCTTTACTATTGTAAACAGTGCCGCAATGAACATAAGTGTGCATGTGTCTTTACAATAGAACAATTTATTATTCTTTGGGTACATACCCAGTAATGGGATTGCTGGGTCAAATGGTATTTCTATTTCTAAGTCCTTGAGGAAGCGCCACACTGTCTTCCACAATGGTTGAACTAATTTGCACTCCCACCAATAGTGTAAAAGTGTTTCTATTTCTCCACATCCACTCCAGCATCTGTCTCCAGATTTTTTAATGATCGCCATTGTAACTGGTGTGAGATGGTATCTCAATGTGGTTTTGATTTGCATTTCTCTAATAACCAGTGATGATGAGCATTTTTTCATAGGTTTGTTGGCCTCATAGATGTCTTCTTTTGTAAAGTGTCTGTTCATATCCTTCACCCACTTTTGAATGAGCATGTTTGCTTTTCTCTTGTACATCTATTTTAGTTCTTTGTAGATTCTGGGTATTAGCCCTTTGTCAGATGGGTACATTGCAAAAATTTTTTCCCATTCTGTTGGTTGCCGGTTCTCTCTAATGATTGTTTCCTTTGCTGTACAAAAACTCTGGAGTTTAATTAGACCCCATTTGTCATTTTGGCTTTTGTTGCCATTGCTTTTGGTATTTTAGCCATGAAGCCCTTGCCTATGCCTGTGTCCTGAATGGTTTTGCCTAGGATTTCTTTTAGAGGTTTTATGGTGCTAGGTCTTATGTTTAGACCTTTAATCCATCTGTAGTTAATTTTAGTGTAAGCTGTCAGGAACGGGTCTAGTTTCTGCTTTCTGCACATTGCTAGCCAGTTTTCCCAACACCATTTATTAAACAGGGAATCCTTTCCCCATTGCTTGTTTTTGTCAGCTTTGTAAAAGATCAGATGATTGTAGATCTGTGGTGTTGCTTCTGAGGCCTCTGTTCTGTTCCATTGATCTATTTCTCTGTTTTAGTACCAGTACCATGCTGTTTTGATTACTGTGGCCTTGTAATATAGTTTGAAGTCAGGCAGCATGATGCCTCCAGCTTTGTTCTTTTTGCTTAGGATTGTTTTGGCTATGCAGGCTTTCTTTTGGTTCCATATGAAATTCGAAGTGGTTTTTTCCAGTTCTGTGAAGAAGGTCATTGGAAGCTTGATGGGGATAGCATTGAATCTATAAATTACTTTGGGCAGTATGGCCATTTTCATGATGTTGATTCTTCCCAACCATGATCATGGAATGTTTTTTCATCTGTTTGTGTCCTCTCTTATTTCATTGGCAGTGGTTTGTAGTTCTTCAAGGAGAACTATAGGCTCTCTAGGGGGAAATACAGGAGTGCTAGGGCCGGGGGTGGAAAGAAAGGGACAGTAAGAGTGTGGAATTTTCAGGCCCTCTAGCCTCACTTTAAGAGTAGCTCCATTTTAATCTACTGCTTATACAGTCGTTACTTTGTATCTTCTGGGGATTGTTTCCAGGACTCCCCATGGATAACAAAAATCTAAAGATTCTCAAGTCTTTTGTATAAAATGGCATCATATTTCCACACCACATATAAACATCTTCCCATATGCTTTAAGTTTTTTCTAGATCAGTTAAAATACTTAATACAAGGCCTACACATCACTTCATGTGGATTCAATGGAGTACTCAGTGCTTGGCAAAATCAATTTATGCTTTTTGGAACTTCCTGAGTCTTTTTCTGAATATATGTGATCAATGATTCGTTGAACTCACAGATGGAGAACTTATGGCTACAGAGGACTGAGTGTGTGTGAATTCATTTTAATATTTCATTTAAAGTTAGACAGAATGGATTAAAATACCTTTCAAACTACTGTAATTATTGGGCAATCTGTTGCTCAAGAAATAAATTAGACATGATTGACAATAGAGAGCAAGTCTTTAAAACTCTCATTTCTTAAAACAATTTAAAATATAATTGATGTACTCTAAGCTGTACATACACAGTTTGTTGTGTATATGCACTTGTGATCCCCTAGTCACAATAAAGATAATATATCTTTCTATCACTTTCAAAAGTTTTCTTGTGTTCTTTATGGCCCACATGTCTCTTTACTCCCAATTCTGAAAAACCACTGATCTGATTTCTGTGCTCAGAGATTAATTTTCACTTTCTAGAGTTTTATGTAAATGAAATAATACATAATATACTTTTTAATTTATTTTCTGTCACTAATATGAAGTTTAAGAGATTCATCCATGTTTTTGCACATATTGTTAGTTTGTTCTCTTATATTCCAGAGGAGTGTTCTGTTACATGACTATACCACAATTTGTTTATTCATTCACCTGTAAAAAGAAATTAAGGTTGTCTCAAAATTTTCTGGTTATTACAAATAAAGCTGCCATACAGGCAGACTTTGTTTTCTTGTGTTTTACTTTATTGTCCTTTGTAGCTACTACATATTTTTTATTTTTACAGATTAAATGTTTGCAACAACCATGCATGAAGCAAATCTATCAACTCCATTTTTCCAATAGAATATGCTCACTTCACGTGTCTGTGTAACATTTTGGTAATTCTCAAATTTCAATTTTTTAAAAATTATCATATTTATTTTGGTGACCTGTGATCGGTGATCTTTGATGTTACTTTTATTATTGTTTGAGAGGACCACAAACTGTGACCACATATGACAGCTAATTGATGAAGGTTCTCTGTATTCTATATGCTTCACCAACCAGGTGTTGCTTCCCTCTCCTCCTCATGGCTTTTTTTTATGTTGACCTACTCTTTGACTTGATAATCTCTGCTGTACAGTCTATCACTATTTGCCATCAACAGTTAATACATGAATTATAGAAACTATGGTGTTTTAATTATATTATCTTATTGAAATTTTTAATTTCAAGGAATTCTCTTCATTGCTTCAGACATAACAATGTGCATTCAAGTGAAATGAAGAATCTCATGTCTCCCACTTTAAATCAAGAGGTAGCAATGATTAAGATTAGTGAAAAAGACATGTAGAAAGCCAAAATATGCTAAACAGCCAAGTTGTGAAAGTTTCTTGAAGGAAAATAAAAGTGCTACTCCAGTGAACACAAATAATAAGAAAGCAAAATCACCTTATTGTTGATATGAAGAAAGTTCTAGTGGTCTATATAAATTAAACCAGCACATTTCCTTAAGTCAAAGCCTAATCCAAGACAAGGCCTTAACTCTATTCAATTCTGTGAAGTCTGAGAGAGGGGGAGAAAGCTAAAGAAGAAACATTAGGAGCTAGCAGAGGCTGGTTCACAAGGTTTAAGGGAGAAAGCTATTTCTGTAACATAAAAGTACAAAGGGAAGCAGCAAGCACTGACATAGAAGCTGCAGCAAATTATTCAGAAGGTCTCGCTAAGATCACAAGTGAAGGTGGCTACACTAAACACTAGATTTTCAATGTAGACAAAACAGCATGATTTTGGGAAAATGTGCCATCTTGGACTGTTCTAGAGAGAAGCCAATGTTGAGTTTCAAAGCTTCAAAGGACATGTTGACTCTCTAGTTAAGTGCTAACACAGCCGATTATTTTAAGTTAAAGCCAATGCACATTTACCATTCCAAATATCCTGAGGCTCTTAAGAATTATGCTATTTTTAAACTTTTATTTTAGGCTCAGTGGTGCATGTACAAGTTTGTTATATAGGTAAACTCATGAAATGGCGGTTTGTTTTACAGATTGTTTCATCACGCAAGCTAATCTACCATAGTCAGTATGCTTTATCCCTGGAATGCAAGGTTGGTTCACCATACACAAATCAATAAATGTGCTTCATTGCATAAACAGAAATAATGATGAAAACCATATGATCATTTCCATGGATGCAGAAAAGTCAATCAAATTCATCATTCTTCATGTTAACAACTCTCAACAAACTAGGTATTGAAGGAACATACCTCAAAATAGTAGGAGCCATGTATGACAAACTCACAGCCAATATCATACTGAATGGTCCAGAGGTGGAAGCATTCCCCTTGAAAACCAAAGCAAGGCAAGAATACCCCCTCTCACCACTCCTGTTCAACAGAGTATTGGAGGTCCTGGCTAGAGCAATCAGGCATGAGAAAGAAATAAAGGGCATCCAAATAGGAATAAAGGAAATCAAACTATCGCTGTTTGCAGATGACATTATTCTATATCTAGAAAACCCACCTAATGGTTTTGACTCAAAAGCTCATTAAGGTGTTAAACAACTTCAGCAAATTGTAGGGTACAAACTTAGGCTAAACCTATAAACTTAGGCTAAACTTAGTAGGTTTAGCCTAAGTTTGTATTCTCCTAAAAATGGAATGACAAAGCCTGGATGACAGCACATCTGTTTACAGCATGGCTTACTGAATATTTTATGCCTCCCTGTTGAGACCTATTGCTAAGGAAAAAAAAGTTTCTTTCAAAATATTATGGCTTATTGACAATACACCTGGTCATTCAAAAACTCTTATAGAGATTTACAAGGAAATTTATGTTGTTTTCATGACTGCTAACACAGTATCCATTAATTGGCCTATCAAAGGGTAAAATTTTAAGTCTTGTTGTTTAATAATTATGTTTCATAAGGATATACCTGCCAAAGATAGACATTTCTTTGACAGATCCAGTCATAATAAATTTAAAACCTTCTAGAGAAGACTCAGCATTCTAAATGCCATTAAGAACATTCATGGTCTATGACAGAAGTCAAAATATCAACATTAAGAGTAATTTGGAAGTAGTTGATTCCACCCCCTCATAAATGACTTTGAGGGGTTCAGGACTGCAGTGAAGGAAGTAACTGCAGATGTGGCAGAATTAGCAAGAGAACTAGAATTAGAAGTGGATACTAATGATATGACTGAATTGCTGCAATCTCATGATAAAACTCTAATGGATAAGAAATTACTTCTTTATGAATGAGCAAAGAAATTGGTTTCTTGATAAGGAATCTACTCCTAATGAAGATGCCATGAACATATTTGAAATGACAACAAATATTTAACATATTCTGTAAATTTAGTTGATAACACAGCTTGCTCCTGTGTCCTTTTGACATATACCCAACATACGATACTTTTATTGTTGTTGTTTAATTGGTTAGTTTGTGCATCTTTGCTTTCTGGCACTGTAAGATTTTACCTTCACTTATTCCTTCTCTGATGTTCTTCCTTTATAAATGTAGATCCAAAGTTTTGACCTGTATAATTTCTCTCTGTAGAACTTTAATTGTTTTGGAGTGCTGGTCTGCTGTCAATAAATTTCTTCAGGTTTTATTCAACTAAGAATGCCTTCATTTTTTTCTTCAGCTTCAAAAATGAATTTCACTAGGCACACAAATTCTAAGTTAAATTGTTTTTCTTAAGAATTTTAAATATTTCACTGTATTATCCTCTTGTTTGCATGGTTTTTGATAGGTTTTCTGTAATTCTTATTCTGGTAATCACATACATGTAGTGACTTTTTCCTTAGGACTTCTTTCAGAATTTCCTCTTTGCCTTTGGTTTTCTGCAGTTTCAATATGGTATGTCTACATGGGAGTATTTAGTGTATTTATCTGCTTTGTTTTCTCTAGGTTTCTTAGATACATGGTTTGATGTCTGTATTAGTCAGTTCTCATGCTGCTAATAAAAACATATCCTAGTCTGGGTAATTTATTAGGGAAAAGCGTTTAATTGACTCACAGTTTCACATGGCTGGGGAGGCCTCACAATCATGGTGGAAGGTAAATGAGGAGCAAAGTCACATCTCACATGGTGGCAGGCAAGAGAGCTTGTGCAGGGAAACTCCCATTTATAAAACTATGAGATCTCATGAGACTTATTTACTACCAAGAAAAAGATATTGGGAAAACTGCCCCTGTGATTCAATTATCTCCACCTGACCCCACCCTTGACATATGGGGATTATTACACTTCAAGATGAGATCTGGGTGGAGACACAGCCAAACCATATTGATATCCATAATTAATTTTGGAAATTTCACAGACATTATTACTTAAAATTTTTTTTTCTGATTCATTGCCTCTGTCAACTCTTTCTGGTGGTCCAATTATGCATGTGTTACATCTTTTGAAAATTTCCCAGAGATTTTCAATGTTCTGTTTTGTTGCTGCTACTTTGTTTTCATTCTTTTGCAATTCAATTTGGGAAGTTTCTTCAGTCTCATTGCTTTTTCTTCTTCTTCTTGTTTTGTATTTAGTCTACTGACAAGTCCATCAAAAATGTTCTTCATCTCTTTTAGTGTTTTGACTTCTAACATTTCCTTTAGATTCTATTTTAGAGTTTCCATCTTTCTGAGTACATTTCCCATGTGTTCTTGCATACGGCATACTTCTTCTATTAGAGCCCCTAACATATTAATCATAACTACTTTAAATTTTCTATCTGATAATTACATTATCTGTGTCACTCTGAACATGACTATGATGCTTGTTTTTTCTCTACAGTCTGTGCCTTTTCTTGACTTTTAACATAACTTTTAATATTTTGTTTAAAACTAAACATGTTGTAGGAGGTAAAAGAAATAGGAAATTTTCATATTGTTCCTGTTTTTGTCTCTTCTATTGACTTTAAGATTTTCTACATATTTTTCCACAGACAAAATCTCTGTCTTGCTATTCTTTCTGCTTTAATCCATAGTTATTATTCTTAAGGTCTGTTTGAATGTTTTAAGGAATGAGTGAGGGAATAGTTTTACATATTCTTCTGATTAAAACTCAGTATTTTAGTAGGTCTATGTCTTAGGGATGTGACCTTCACAAATGCTTATTCAGCATATCTTTTTTTTCTCCCTCCTTTGCCCCATATCCCTGGCTGAAGCATTCCCGTGTTTACTGTGCTTTTACTTCATCAGCTGAGATGAGAAGGTGGATTAGTCAGGGTTCCCTGAAGGGATAGAATTAAAAGGATAGATACTGTCTGTCTGTCTGTCTATCTATCTATCTATCTGTTATCTATCTATCTATCTGTCAAGGGAGTTATTAAGTATTAACTTATAGAATGACAAGGTCCCACAATAGGCTCTTTGCAAGCTGAGGAGCAAGGAGAGCCAATCCAAGTCTTAAAACTGAAGAACTTGGAGTCTGATGTTTAAGGGCAGGAGCATCCAGCACAGGAGAAAGACGTAGGCTGGAAGGGTAGGCCTATCTTGCCTCTTTACACTTTTCTGCCTGCTTTATATTCACTGGCAGCTGATTAGGTTGTGCCCACCAGATTTAGGGTGGATATTCCTTCCCCAGGCCACTGACTCAAATGTTAATCTTTCTGGCAACACCCTTACTGACACACCCAGGACCAATACTTTGCATTTTTCAATACAGTCAAGTTGACACTCAGTATTAACCATCACAGAAGGCTAAAGAAGCCATAGTGGGAGGAATGCCCTTCCCCAAACTATGACAAGGCTCTCCCAAAATATGTTTACCATATGGAGTAGGCTTTTGTTATGGAGAAAGTTCTGAATGTATTTCCCATTGATGATTCCTCCTCCCCCAGCCAGAGTACTAAGGGGTTCTTTCTCACATTTTCACTCTAATAACCTGGTAGGTTTCTGGAGATAAAGACCATAAACTTACGAGGCACTTCTGTGACTGTAATGTTCAGGAATTTCTCGTTCTCATGCTAAGCTATACTTTCTCCTATTTGTCAAAACTACTGATATGATTTGGCTCTGGGACCCCACCCAAGTCTTATGTCGAATTGTAATCCTCAATGTTGGAGGAGGGAGTTGGTAGAAGGTAATTGATTCATGGGGATGAACTTCCCCCATGTTGTTCTTGTGATAGTGAGTGAGTTCTCACAAGATCTGGTTGTTTAAAAGTGTGTAGCACTGGGGTGTCCAATCTTTGGGCTTCCCTGAGCCACATTGGAAGAAGAATTGTCTTGGGTCGCACATAAAATACACTAACAATAACAATAGCCAATGAAATAGAAAATTGCAAAAAAAGAAAACTCATAATGTTTTAAGAAAGTTTATGAATTTGTGTTGGGCCACATTCAAAGCTATCCTGGGCTGCATGAGGTTCACAGGCTGTGGGTTTCACAAGCTTGGTGTAACCCTTTCCTCTTCTCTCTTTTCCTCCTGCTTCTGCCATGTAGACCTGCTGGCTTCCCCTTTGCATTCCATTGTAATTAAGTTTGCTAAGGCCTCCCCCAGCCATGCTTTCTGTACAGCCTGAGGAACTGTGAATCAATTAAATCTCTTGTCCTTATTAATTGCCCAGTGTCATGTGTTTCCTTAGAGCAATGCAAGAGTGGACTAATAAAGCTATCATTTATGTTTTCCTACTAGTTTATGCTTTAGTAGCTTCTGCCCCAGGTAAGCAACTCTTGGTTGCCTCTCTGTATAAGCCTGTCTCTCCAGATTTTAGGGTGAAAGTTTACCTTGCAACTTCCATTCTCAGCTGATTCCAAGAAAGTCCTTGATTTTCAGATTGTCTGGTGTATCTTGTTGGAAGACCAATGATGATGGCTTCCAAGCTTTTTAAATGTGGATTTTGAAATTGGAAGTCTCCTCTTACTGTGGATTTAAGTTGCATTTCACACAAAGGTCTTTTATATTTAAAAACATGCTGTGTTAGGTCTGTTAATTATATTGTTATCCATCTCTGTCGCTTTTTGTTACTAAGTGTTACCAATGGTATGTAAATTTAATGAGATTTAAGTGGTGAAGTTTACCTTAATTTTATATGTATCCCTAATATCTGGCACTGTGCATCAATCTTTGTATGCGCTTGAAAAATCTATATTAAAGTAATAAAATAAACCTGGTAAAATAAAATTTTCATTATTAAACTATAAATACTATGGAGTAAGATGAAGTCTTTAGGGTCAAAAAGCTTTCAGTAGGATATTGACTGGAATACATATAACAACGATGCAAATTATTTCACATTTTGAGCATTTACTATGTGAAAGTCATGATGAAAGCATTATAATAATTTGTTAATCAAATAATACTAACAAGTCTCCTACCATATCCCACCATCATACACTTAAGGGAACTGAAGTCTCAAATAGCTAAACAGCTCAAGACTTTATGGCCTTTTAATAGCAGAGCCAGATTTTAATCCCAATTCTGTCTTACATACAACTTCTGCCCTTAACCATTACCTTGTACAACAGTGTTTCCATTCCAAGTTGGTAGTTGTAAATGTGTGATAATAAGTCATTGGAAAAAGATTAATTCAAACAGCTAAATATTTTGGGCCTGAAGAACTAGATTAGAATTAAGGTGTAACACGTAACAGCTCTGTGAACTGGTACAATAACCTTCATCTTGTTGAATCTCAAGATTTCATCTAGAGTAGTAAGGAAAATAATACTTCTTCTGTTCCTATTAGTATTAAATGTGATTTAATGCATTTAATTCATATTAGTTTCCTTTTCCTTTGTATCTTACAGTAGCTTAGAGAAAATGAAGATGAGTAAGATTATCACTTTCTTAAACATTTCATTTTCTTTTTTCTCTAACTATTTTATTTAGTCTTCTGGGACCACTGGTCCATGAGACACCAAATTTTGCCTGGTTAGCAAAGGAGAATGGAAAGAAATTTGTTATTGTTAAGCCTGTGTTGATCCTTTGACTTCACTAGATGATCTGGAAGTAACTTATTGGCCCTCGATGCCTGTTATTTTGAGCCACAGAATTTGTGCTTAAGTAGGGAGAAGAACTTGAAAATATGAAGTTGCCATTGAAAAACCATGCTGGTCATCCTTAGTTGCATGTCTGGAGTGGTCAAACAGGCCAGTTTGGCATAGTGCTTAAGCGTATGAACTCTTCGACTAAGAGAAATAAACACTCCTGAATCAGCATTACTATTTCCATATCTAGAAAATTGGGATTGAAAGCAACCATCTACATAAAAATATTTTTATCTATGTGCATATTTATTCAACAAATATTAATTGAGCTCTTTTCCAGGAAATTAACACAAAGCAATGAACAAAGAAATCAAAAATCGCTATGGTCAGAAAAGAAGAAAAATGAAGTTCATAAGCCAAGCTGTTGTTGGTTGATAGATATAGTGGTAGAGACTTATAGAAAGTCTTTCCTGATCGTGGTATAGAATAAATATTTTAAGGAATTCTAATAGGCAGGATAATTGATATTGAGCTTCTGTAATAAACAGTTCCCAAAGCTTTAGTAGCTTAAACCAGGAAAAAAAAATTGTTTCTTACTCACAACACATTCCAGCATGTCAGGTTGTGGGAGGAGACTCTGATTTATAACATCCTTCAAGAACAAAGTCTGAAAGAAGAACTGTAATCCTCAATTGTCTTAGTGCATGACACTGGGGATTGACCTGATTGTTTCTATCCAAAGAGCGTTCGGGAAATAAGACAGAAGGTCACGCAGGATATTTTATGGGCAGGCCTGGGTGGACCAGTGTTGAGTCACATGCCCCCAAATAACTATAGGTAAAGTTGGAAAATGTAGCTTTGCTGTGTGCCCAAAAGTAAATAAATGCAGGTTTGGTAAACTCATACCATTGTCTACATCACAGGAAGCAAATGGGATAATGTTTGTAAAGTACCTGGCACACTGCCTGGCACATAATAAGCCTTCAATAAATGGAGGCTATTGCTACCACAAGAATTTTAATTTGTTAGAATATAACACACTTTTATTGAATTTGGGTAATTACAGAATGGAATATTTTGTTCTGCATCAACCCACTTGATTATAAGAATAGCAGTGCCATATTATATTTGCATTGCGTTTTACTGTTTATGAAGCACTTCCATAGACATAATCTCACTTTGTTTTTATTTTTTTTTCTTTTCAGTACTCTATGAAATAGGTAGATGATATTCCTGTTTTAAATATAATCAAACACTCTTAGAGAGTGGTATCCTAGCAAAGGTATTACAGCTAATACATGATAGAAGCAAGATTTATATCCTGATGGTTTTACTCTGAGGTCAAAGTTTATTTCATTATACCACCATTGCCCAAATCACTAAAATCCACAACTGTTCTCTACTGTTAAAAATTTGGGTATGATTCCAGTAAAAACTGGGCTGTGAGTCTCAAGTTTGTTTTTTATTATGATTATGAAATATTCTTTATAAGTTCCTAATACCATATTTCTTTTTAATTGATGCATAATATTTTACATATCTTGGTGGTATATGTGATAATTTGTTGCATACACAGAATGTGTAATGATCAAGTCAAGATATTTGGGATTTCTATCACTTTGAGTATTTATCATTTCTATATGTTAAGAACATTAAAATCTTTCTTCTACCTGCTTTGAAATATGTAATATATTATTGCTAAATATAGTCACTGTATTCAGCTATTAAACATTAGGACTCAAACCTTCTATCTAACTGTATATTCTAAAGAAATTAATATATTTACCTTTAAAATATTGGGTCCCATATTTTAAGAAGGACTTTGAAAAACTGAATTATGTCCAGAAAAGAAAAGCTAATGAGAAGGTGAGAATATCTGGAAACAATATTAAATAAGTAATTTTTGGTGAAACTGTATATTTATGTAACAGAGTAAAATATCAAAGAAAGACACAGATATTACATTCAAGTATTCGAAGGACTCCAGAGGAGGGTGGATAGGTCCAATCATTTTTTGCATTCTAGATTTGTGGATTATTTAAGTATATATTTTTCCATTTTTAAATCTCTACTGATGAGTGTACAGGGTAGAGACTCAGAAGATGTGGTGCGGAGGCAGTTGTGGAATAAGAATGTAGGTGATATATAGAATAAGCCACTTGTTAGACATGGTACAAATGCAAATGTCTACTCCACATAAAGAGGAGCTATTGAATAAAAGGTGTGATATGATCACAGAATTGAGTAGCTTGAGATGTAATAAACTTCCTGTCTCTGAAAATAGGAAAAGGCATGTTCATAATTTCCAAATGAAGTGGATAATTGCTAGTCAATCTCTGAGACTCTTTTAATTCTAAGATTCTCTCAATATTTTGTCACAATTAGTCTCATTTCATAAAAGTCACCTGGATATCCACATGGAATGTAATCCTTCCTTCAGGTGCCCTTACCTGAGGTGCCCATTAACACCATCTGACAAACTTCTCTTGAGGGAAGCAGAGATAGCCCATCAGATCCTCCTAGATTGTCCCATTATTAGCTTCTTATGTTCTCTCTTTGTGCTAGGTTTTCTCTTTCTCACCACACAATCTTATTTTCCCCAGCAAGTAATCTAATTATTTCTTTGGTGTCCCCAGAGTTTCTCTCTATGTTTTCTTGGCCTTAAAGGACATCTCCTGTTAACTCTTCTCACATTATTATGATTCTCTGTATGTTATGAAATATGTTTCAATTCCATCTTGAAGGAATATCTCCTAAATGTCTTATGTTTACAATTTCACTTCCCTTACTATTTCATTCTTACATAGGTGAGAATAGAATTTTCTCTTGACATATCATAGACATTATCAATTAAAAGACATCATATCGCCACACATTGCCATTAATAATAATCTATGAAATTTCAATAGCAGTTTATATAACATTTTCCAAATAGCTTCCATATGTTTCATCTTATTTTCTTCCAATTGTCCTGTGAGACATATAAGGCAGTTCTTATTATTCCCATCTGACATGTAAGAAAACTAAAGCACAGTGAGGTTAAGTGACAAACCACCCAGCTTGTTATTGGGAATTTCAGGAACAGAATCCATGTCTTATTATTTATGCCCTTATGCTTTTCCCAGCTGCATGCTACCTTCTGTTGTTGTTCTCTTTTTGTCTCTATTGTACCTGTGATATGATTCATCTCTGCTTACTCTCTCATAAAGAATCTTCTTCATTTTCTTTGGTTATCCTTTTAATTGGGAAACATTTCATATTGACAAAAAAAATGGCCGTTGAATGGAAACACAGAAACAAACTTGACACCCTGCATGAGAATTCAGCATTTCTATTACAAGGTTTGGTTTTAATGAAAGTAGTTTTTCTATCCTCACTAAATGGTGGATGAAATTTCCATCCTAAGCATTAGTACCACTGCCTCAATCTAGTGCAGAGAGAAAAGAAGATAGGCCCTAAAGAAAGGGATATTGACAAGGGAGTACTGATAAAAATGACCCTCAGTTACTCTCTAAAGTCAGCTTCTCGATCATGAAACTCTCCAAGCTAAACTATACACCTAACCTTAGCAGGCATCCATCACACAGGCTTTGGATTCTGAGAGCTTGAAAACTCTTATGCCAAGGAACAAGACTGACTCAAGAAACATAAACTCTTTAATGCTCAGGGGATAGTATCATGGATTAGACTGGCAGAAAATATGGGCAGCTGTCATAGGGCAACAGCCTTAGTAAGGCCCATTGCTGCTGTCCATGGTGCTGACTGAACAAGAACCTTGGCGTTTAACTTGTTTAGTTCTGTGGTTTTAAATTCCAGTCATTCATTGATGGAAATACATCTAACATTTTGTACTTATTCTGTCTTGACAATTGCTTTATAATGGCTACTCAAATGACCAAATAAATTAAACCCTTTGTGATTTCACCATTTGTGATGAAACCTTTAGTTTCTAATTCAAATATTCTCTGTCTAGGCAGGCTTATTGTTTAAAACTTAACCTATTTTATATTCCACTTCAGCCCCAACTTAAGCATATATTTTGACTGAGCCATTTTCTCATTTGGAGAATAATCTTAGTATCTAACATGGGCCAAACACAATGGTAAGAGTTCGAGGTCTCATCCCCATTCATTGTCTTCTTATGTAAAATAGAGCATGGTATATCAAAGATTAGCTTTGGTTGGGCTGCTGTAGATTCCTCAGGGTGATTAGCATTTGGAAATTCAAAACTAAAGTGATTCATAGAAGCTCTAGGCTGAAATCAAGTTTTACTTTATTCCTTCTTCTGTGTGCTTTCATATGGACTCTCCCTTGAAATAGAAAAAAGATAGGAAAATAAAAACAGTCTTTTGATTCAGACAAATAGCAACCTAGGTATTAATTCTGAATTGGCCCCCTAATTATCCTTGTAACCTTTGACAGTTTTGCTCCCTGCTGTATCAATTTCCTCCTTTGTAAAATACCTGTTGCTTCCTAGTGTTTTGTGACAGTTAAATGCGATAACTAATGGAAAGTGCATAGTGCAGAGTCAGGCACATAGTAAGTGATCAATAAATGGTAAGTTATTGTTATAGATAAATCCTTAATTTTCCCTTTACTTCAGATAGTCACAGCTAGTTTAATATTCATAATACACAGTCATCATGTAGTTTATTACTTCCCCTGCATTTTACATTTATAATATTATTTTCCTCTCCTGACAGAGAGCTATAAATTTTATTTTCAAATATTTCCTTCCAACATACTTTTATATATTGATTTGTGTTATGAAAGTATGAAAAATATATAGTTTGATGTGCTTGTTTATGACATTTAAATTATGACAAATTGTATTATATTGCAAATATTATTTTCATACCTTTTTTCTTTAACATCATATTTTGGGAAAGAAACATCACCACGTATATATTGCTCAGTCTTTCTGATAATTGCATAGTATAACTCTTGGACATGTCTTTCATTTAATTAGTCTGTTCTCTTATTGAGAAACCCTAGATTGCACCCAACTCTTTATGACCATATCTGAAATATGAAGGGTGTACAATGGCATACATGGCTTTTCACACACCTGTGTAAAAGCTTCTCACAGGCCTATACATAAGAGTACAGTTGCTATTCTTTAAAGTATGGGCAAACACATGAGATAAATGTCCTGTGAGTTTTTTATGTGGCTTGTTAGCTTATGTCTCTCCCATCAGCAGTGTATGAGGGTTGCCATTTTGACCTATAATCACTGATTATAAAATCAAAACTCAAATCATAAAATCAAAAATTATAAAAATCATAAAATCAAAGTTTATAAAATCAAAAATCAAAACATGCAGAACTGATTTTTCTGATTGTTGCCATTCTAATTTTGTAAAATCTTGTCTTATAACTGATATAATTTGCATTATTCTGTTCAGTATTGGGACTGAGCATATTTTCCAAGTAGGTAGCCTTTCATATTTGTCCTCTTGTACTATCAAAATACTTTTCCCATTTTGTTTTGGGTATTGTAAGCTTTTTTTCCCTCCTGTTTTGCAGGATTTCTAGTTGATTTTTTATCAGTCATTATTTTGGCAATTATCTTCGCTGAGTATGACACCTGTATGTTAACTTTGTCTATGATATTATGTGTTAAACAGTTATATTTAACTTTGATGTATTAAAATCCACCAGTGTTTTTCTTTGTGGTTTGTGATTTTTGAGTCTTCATTCAAAAATACTTCCTAAATCTTAGGGTCATAAAGTTATTTCTTCTTAAACTTCAATTACTTCATCCCTCTCATTTAAGAATTGAATTAATATGCAGTTCATCTTTGTATAGGGTATGATGTAGAAGTTATGCTACCTTTGTACATTGCTAAGATTATTGGCTGTCTTGTTCATGGTTGTGGAAAGAGGTACATGGTAGACAGTATGGATGAATAGGCTGTTCAGCATGTATGGGTAAACAGGTATGGGTAATCAAACTCCTCCTGTAATTTGATCCAAATAAGCTAAAATTTAGTTCTGATACGTAGCTTTGACAATTTCAGGATTTTCTTTCTAATTTTTAGTACTTTTGTATTCCTTATCAGTTTTGTGGATAAAGAGATGTGAACTAGAAGTCAGAAATCTGACTCTCTTTTAGCCTGGCCACTCGCTGTCTTTTCTTTTCCTTTTTTAAACTAGAACACACACCCACATTTATGATGCAAGATAACAAAATGGGTGAGAACATATTTAGAATCACAAAAATAAGGATTGACATTTAAATTTTTGTTCAGTCTATCATTATTCCTGTAAGTTTTAGGAAGCATGCCTCTTAGATCTTGACTTCCTCATCTGTAAAACAACTGTTAAATACTTAAAAGGTGTTGTGACACTTAAATCCAGTGGGTTTGTTTACTTATTTGTTTATTACAAACCTCCATGTTTGTTATCAAGGATCATATCACACTTTTTCACCATATTTTCCCAGCAGGAATCACAATGCTTGGCTTTTAATATATTTTCAGTATTTATTTGTTGAATGCTAAGAAGCAGGCTCAGATTCTAGATGATATTTTATTAATTTTTTTCTGATTTTCCATTTAATAGTAATACTAAATAACACTTGTAAAGTCTAAGCTGTGTACCACACCCGGTTCTACAACTTTTGCATACTTAATTTGTCCTCATAGCAACCTTCTGACATACGTGCCAACAATAACCCTGTTTTGAATGAAGAAAACTGAGGCAAAAAGAAGTTAGATAACTTGCTCAGGGTTTCATAGCTAGTAAATAGCGTAGTCCATATTGAACCTAGACGCTTTGTCCTCCAGAGTTTATATAGGGATTACACTTTGCAGCTTGTTTTTAGTGTTTGAACAGATCTGTGGGATTATTGAAGGCCTACAGAATAAGTTTGAATACGAGCTCTGCCTCCCACTCCCTGCTTGATCACTAACAAGTGGCTTGACCTTACTAAGTCTCTGTTTTATTTTCTGCAAAGTAAGAAAACAAATCACCCAGTCTCATAGAGATTCTGTGAAGGCTGAATGAGATAATCCATATGAAGCATTTAGCACAGTGCCTGGCACATAAGTATTTAATACACATTATTGATACTAGCATCATTAAAGCTGCATGTGTATTTAATTTTGCCTATAATTGAAAATAACCAAGAAAAATGTTTCATTTTTTAGCATTTAAAAATCAGAAGGCAAATTGAGCCTAGGCACGGTGGCTCACACCTGTAATCTTAGAAATTTGGGAGGCCAATGTGGGCAGATCACTTGACCTCAGGAGTTTGAGTCCTGGGCAACATGGCAAAACCCCATCTCTACCTAATACAAAATCTATCTGGGCATGGTGGTGCATGCCTGTAGTCCCAGCTACTTGGGAGCCTGAGGTGGGAGGATCACTTGAACCTGGGAGGTGAAGGTTGCAGTGAGCCAAGATCTTGGCACAAACAAGAAGGTAAGTCAAAAATGTAACATGATAAATTACTTAGTAGAAATGCCAGATCTACTAAATGATATATTTTAACAGGTATCTCTACTGCCATCTCCATTTTGAATATGTACTTAATATAAAGGTGTCTTATTTGCTTTGGACCTTTTTAAAGGAGGGTATTAAGCTAAATTCTCTTTTAGTCTTTTCTTGACTGTGGTCATCTATTAGACTTTTTATTTTTTTATTGTAGTTTAAGTTCTAGGGTACATGTGCAGAATGTGCAGGTTTGTTACATAGGTATATTCATGCCATGATGGTTTGTTGCACCCATTGACTCGTCACCTAAATTAGGTATTTCCCCCTAATCCTATCCCTCCCCTAGGTTCCCACCCCCCGACAGGCCCTATTGTATGATGTTCCTCTCCCTGTGTCCATGTGTTCTCATTGTTCAACTTCCACTTACAAGGGAGACCTTGTTTTCTGTTCTTGTGCTAGCTTGCTGAGAATGATGGTTTCCATAATGTGTAACCATGGAAGGTCAGGTTATCTGTGTGGGTGAGAAGTATTTACAGTCATGCAGCAATGGTCTTGGATGATTTAATTCTATTTTTATCGTTACAAAAGCAGATCTCAATATCTCTCCATGCTTCATTTTTCTCCTTTTCTCCATCAACACTGACCAAGGTCATCTTGCTCTCTTTGGAGGCCTCAAACCTCCTGCCACTGGTTTAATGGTTGTTGCAAGCAGAAAGCGAGTTATGAATATGAAGTGTCTGTCAGCTACTAAAAGCCTGTGAATTAGTGCTTCCTTCCCCTCCCTTTCATGCAGCATACTTTTATAAAGAAATAACTTATCCTTGCAAAAGGGCTGACCTATCACCAATCTGCTCAGCTGTAGACGCCTAGCACCCCTTCATCATGAACCCCTGAGAACAGATACCCTGTCTGCCCTAGGTGGAGTTCTCTCAGGGTCCCATGACATATTAGAGCTTCTCCCAAGTCAAGGAAGGTTTTGAAAGTGTAGATTACTCTTGATTTGAAAACGGATTTGAATTTTGTTCCAAAGAATATTGGCGAGCTTGCACTCAGAAACCTTGAATCTCCACACTTCCATCACTCGTTTTACCCCCACCTTTCACATGAGCTTCCCTTTGGGGCCCTAAGAGTCTGTATACTCTCCCTGGAAGCTCTGAGGGGAGATGCCTACTCTTAGCACTTTGTGTCATTTTGTCCCCTTTATAGGAGATGCTCTGCAAGTCATTTATGCTCCAAACTACGACTTTAGTTCGTGACAGGATTAGAGTTTGTCTCTGATAAAGAAATTTCAGGAATTACTAAAGAAGGATAATATTACTTCCAAAGAATGGTATTTTGAGATGAGAACACTGATTATTTAAGGAATAACTAGTTAGCACACCATTGTCTCTAGTCACATAAAATTATACAGAACTTTATACAAGATTTTGCCATTTTCTTAGCACTGTCATATTTTTTTTTCTTTTCTTTGTCTTCTTTTTTTTTTTCCTTTGAGATGGGGAATTGCTCTGTTACCCAGGCTGAAGTGCAGTGGTGCAATCATGGCTTACTGCAGCCTCAAACTCCCAGGCTCAAGCAATCCTCGAACCTCAGCCTCCTGAATAGCTGGGACTATGGGCATGCGTCACTATGCCCAGCTATATATATATTTTTAATTTTTGATGGAGATGAAGTTTCACTATGTTGCCCAGTCCTGTCTTGAACTCCTGGGCTCAACTGATCCTCCTGCATTGGCTTCCCAAAGTGTTGGGATTACAGGTGTGAACCACTGTGCCAGGTTCTAATAATTGTCTCAATCTAATCTCACAGCATCTTTTGTATTTCTTGAGAAATGCTTGACAAAGTTTGCTTCTCTGCTTCTCCTGTTTTACAGGTTTATGAACTAAGGCCCAGAGAGGTGAATTTCCTTGCGCCTGGCGACTTACCTTATAAGTGATAGATACACTGACATAATCAACATGATCCCCCAGTCTTCAATACTTTAGCTGGTGCTCTTTATTTCTACAGCTTGGCATATTTAACTGACTTTTCCAGACTATGTGTTACTTTGTGCCCCTTAAGCTGACTGTCACCTACGTGATTATTCCAAGCACAGGGAAAGTAGGAATTGACCATGTTGGCAGCCAACATCCTCAGCTTTTCCCCTGATATGGGGGAATGTTTGTGCTCCTGGAGTCAGGATTCAGCATTTGATATTTTTGTAGGAAGATCTCAGAGAGCATTTTCTACACAAGTATAGACATCTCTGTAGGTAAAAGAGACAATAAGATGAGATATGATAAACCGTTTCTCTGGGCAAGGTGCTGAAGTCCATCAATGAAATTAGATACTTTTAAAAAGAGTAAGTAGAATCTTGCAAAGGCTTCAGGGTGTACTATTAGTGGTGCTGAGGATGATGGAGGGGCTCCAAGCACTAGACATGTAAGTCTTGGACAGTTTCACCAATAGCAAGCCACTCTTAACTCTTAGGCCAAATCATGATTTTATAAATGTTTTCCACAAGACACAGCACAGCAAGTCAGTAGGGCTCTAAGAGAATCTACCCTGACATGGTCAAGGCCAAAAGTAAATTAGCATCTTCTGATCTGCTTTTGTTATTAAACAAATGCTGGTAGCTACTTTTTGAACAGCTGCCAATCTTTGACCTGTATCAGGGCTACCATAGTCTGCTGAATCCACTTTCAAGGACTTAACACTGGTTCTCAATTTTATTTCAAAAAAAAAAAAACATGCTAGAATGCCTGTTTAAAATGCAGATTTGGGAACCCATTTCCACAGATTCATATTAATTTTTATTCTACATTTTCAAAATGTGGCCCAGATCATTTTCATGCAGACAGTTCCTATTCTGCATATTATAAAATGTACTTTTCCTTATTGACCTTGAGTGGGGGTGGAGGAGTCAAGCTTGTTAAATGCATAAAGTAATATAGGGAGAATGTAAAGTTTCTTCCCCTAAGGCCAGGTGGTCTCAATGTTGACAGTGTGTTTAGAATTATCTACTGGCTTCTAAACTATGCACATGTCCAAGCCCAAACCAAACTAATTGAATCTTGAATGTGTTTCATCTATACATTGGTGTTTTCTAAAGATCTTTCTTCAAATGGTTGCAAAGCCAGGGGAGAAAATCAGGAGTCTTGGTGATGTCCCCATCCATGTAGATGTGTGCCTAATACACAAGCACAGGGATCACAGAGATTTCTTCTGTGAATATAAATGCTTTTCTATTTTTTTTATTTTTACAGAGTCCATATGAGCACATCTCAATGCTGGCTAAGGTCTAGCACAAGGAAGTGACTTTGAGCTCTGGGGACAGTTGTTGACACCGTCTGGTTTTAATCTTCCTTTAGAAATTTCATTAACTGTAATTAGTGGAGCTGCTCCTCTAATTCAGAGGACATCAGACACTCAAACCCCCACAGACTCAACAGTGAGTCCAAACTTTCCTGACTCTTCTCTCTGCACATAAAAGATGATCTCCTTTACAGTACTGTGAGTAAGGGCCTTTGTCTTTTCAATTCTTGGTAAAATAGAGCATCAGTGGCATCTTTATTCCTTGCCTTCTCCTCTGGGCTTGTTGAAGCAGAATCATCATGGCAAAGGTCCATGTGCCAGAGGACAGTTCTTTCAACTCTGATTTTAATAAAAAATATATCCTAATTATTTTTGAAATGAGAACAATCTGACAAAAAATGTAATAAAATTAAAATTTACCTCCAAATCCCATCCTTTTGTCATTATGTGAACAGCCCTCAAGGCATCTTTCCTTATGTATATATAAAAGAGAAGCATACTCAAAATGCATGTGAAACAAATCTGATCACATCAGAGCAAAGCTTAGCATTTAGTCATTGCTCAGTAAACGTTTGTTGTACTCATGACTGCATATCCATACTTATTTGTAACCTGTTTCTCAACTTACTAAAAATTCTTAAACATCTTTTTACCTTTACATATAGATCTACCTTATTCTTTTAAAAATATTGTAAATCAATTGAATTGTTTTGTCATGGTTTATTCAACTAGTTTTCTAATTGAGTTACATTTAGGTTGCTGCCAGCTTGTGAACATAGGGTCTGCACATTTTAAGGTTTATCTATGTTGCCAAGCTACCCTTCAGAAATGGCATCCTCACGTACATTCCCACCAACATGCACTACAATTTTAAATACTTTCTTTTCCATCATGTATCGTAGGAAGGGGACTCAATCATTTAGAATGTAAGTGGGTGTTAAAAACAATATCTTTCCTCTTAATTCATTCCTTTAAGACAACAACCCAGAAGGGTTACATGGGAAGTTATTATAACTTCCAGGCTCCAGTGTCCACACAGAATCTAGAGAGGTAGGAAACTAAAACCCTAGGCATCTGGGGACACCATGTTTTTTAAAAATGTATTTCCACTGCTCTGAATGATCTTTAACTGACTGTATGACTGAAGGAAAGGGTGCTTTAGGAGAGAGAAGGGTAACTTGCTTTTTTTTCATGAAAGCCAAATCTAATTATTATGTGCATTCAATGATAGCTTGAATCTGAAGAGAAAGGAGAGGGGATCTATCTACCAGATAGCTATTTGACCTTGAACAACATAATTAAACTTGAAAATAATTCAAGCATAAGAGCAGCAATGATTGTTAGCAGGACCTTAATATAGAAATATTCCTTGGTAAAGCTCTCTTGTCTCATAGTCTTCAGGTATTGTGATGCAGTAGTAGAGAATTAATTTCTACAGTGCAATGACCTGAGCTCATATTCCTTTTGTCTAAGCCTCTTTTCTGTTAGATTTTGAGTTATTGACTGAAATGTTTCAGTCTTTTGTTTACTTATCAAGAAAATTAAATACTACTTTATAATATATTCAGTTTCACTTTTCAATCTATATCCAGAGGAAATGAAATTAGTATCTCAAAGAGACATCTGCATTCCCCTGTACATTAGGGTGTTATTCACAATGGCCAGGTATAGAATAAACTTAAGTGACCATCAATAGATGAGTGGATAAAGAGTGGTAGTAATATACAATGAAATATTATTCAGCCATAAAAAGGAAATGCTGATATTTTTGACGATATGAACCTGAAGGACATTATGCTAAGTGAAATAAGGTACAGAAAAAACAATACTTCATGATCTCACTTATACATAGTATCTAAAAAATTGCACTCATAGAAGCAAAGAGTAGGATGGTGGTTGTGGGGGCCTAGGGGTGGGAAAAAATTGGGAGATATTGGTTAAAGTATACAATTTTTTAGTTATAAGATAAACAAGTTCTGGGAACTGAATGTACAGCATGCGTGATGATGGATGTGTTAATGAATTTAATTACTGTAATCATTATACAATGTATACATACATAAAATCATCATGTTATACACCTTTGACAATTACATATTTAAAAATAAAAATTAAAAATAAAAGAGAAATCTATGGATTTTTATATATTAAGGCAATCAAGATTTATCTTAAAGAAAGAAAATAGAATAGTACTAAAATAACCCTTAAAAGTTTGTTTCAAAGATTTAATTACTTGAGATGTATTAAAACCCTAGAAGAGTCCTGGACAAACACCAAAGCTATCAATGGGCGGCATTAAAATTCATCTGTTAAGTAATATGGATCCAAAGGCAAAGCACTTGGAGTTAGAAGGGCTGAGTCGGAGTCACTTTTCACAACTACTAGATATGTGGCAAATCACTCTGTTGACAGCCAAGCAGAATTTTAAAAATTAAATTAAAAAAAATAAAGCAAACTCTGAATGTTTATTTTTCTTCCTCTGTAAATTGGCATTCATAGAATATACTCTGTCCACTTCAGATAATTTAAATTTTGGAGGTTCTGATCTGAAATACATAAGATATGCAAAAAAAAAAAAAAAAAAAAAAGACCTGTAAATCTCCATAGGAACTTGAAACATTTGAAATTATATTTCCAAAATTATTATCGATAGTCCCTTCTAGCTGTATACTTCCAGGATTCCCTGGTTTTAAGATGTCATAGGAGGATGCAAGATGTAGGCTAATCACTGTTCATGTGTCTGTGACACACATCTCCACAGGCAAAAGAGGGGGTTAAAGGGGTGTCATGGGGTTTAGAAGTGAAGCCGAGTCTGGGGTCCTGCCACTTTTCTGCTGTGTAAATATCAACAATCATCTTGGCTTCCTCAGTCCACATTTCTGCATGTGGAAAAAAAAGGTGATTCTGGCAAATGTATTCATGCTTCTCTATAAAATTAGCATAATCACCAGCACAGAGAAAAATGATGTAGGTCATTTCATAAAGTTGGTGAGCGGACAGATAGAAGACTAATACCAGGTCAATCTGACATTCAAGTTAGGGATTTTAGCCACTTCACTTCTAAAGATTGTAAATGTAAATCTTCCTTCAACCATCCACTTGTACAGTAAAGCCTGTTTCAGAGTATTGTTACCTGTGTTCCTTTTCCATGCTATAAACAGTACAATTCATATGTATTAGTATGTATATATGTGTATATAAACATATACACACAGACACGCATTTGACTAGCCTACACATAAGCAATTTCAGGCAATAAACAGAAATTTTCTGTGAATCAAATTGGGGCATAACATTTACTATAATGGGTTATTCACAATTAGAGTCATCAGACTATGGAAAGAACTGACAAGGTTTCTGAAATCTACTTTAGATATGATTCAATGATGATTTCAATTGAAAAACTACTCCAAGAGTTCCTAGCTCAGGACTTGCTAAAATAATTCTTCATAAATATTTACTGATTCAATAACTTAAATTTTAAATCTCAGAGTACATTTAAGACCACCAAGCTTATAGGCACAGCAATTACCAAAATGGTCCTTCAAAAAGATTTATAATTTTTGATGACTTACAGAGTTCTTAGCTCATTTGTTTTTCCTCCTAATAATTATTGTACTTCTATGAAATAAAAAGTAACTTGTGTTTGGTGATGCAGATGGAGGAGAGTAGTGCATTTGGACATTGGCAAGAAAATTGATTTGAATAATGAAAAAAATCAATTCTAGAAATTTTAAAAGTACTTAAGTGGTTTTCAGGTAAGGAAAGCAAAATATGTTCACTAAAAGGTTCATGTACATATAATTAGCCTTCAAAGTTCTAGACACAACATTTTACTCAAACCCTCTTGTTTAAGTATCCTATAAGGCACTTAAAGACCCTTGAGTAACAGCTTTTTAGACTCTGGAATGTTGGAGCTAAATACAGAATGCAGAGTTAAGCTTGCCCACCCATGTGCAAGAGGGAAAAAAACATTAAGGAAAAAAAATCTAAATAATCTTCTAATGGCTTTTCCTTAACCAGGTGATACAGAAATATGAGTTATTCAATATCTACCATGATTTCAACATCATATTTCAGAACAAAAAGATGATTTTTGGCAGGACCCACCCAGGAAAATAATAACTGACCCATTCATGGATTGTAAAGAAAACATAAAAACTGGCCATGATTTTTCCTACCATTTCTTATATGGAATCTGGGGGGAGATGCCATATTTTTTTCTTCATTATTTAGAAAGTAAAGAAATCTGGGCCAGGTGCCATGGCTCACACCTGTAATCCCAGCACTTTGAGAGGCCGAGGTAGGTGGATCATGAGGTCAAGAGATTGAGACTATCCTGGCCAACTTGGTGAAACCCTGTCTCCACTAAAAATGCAAAAAAACATTAGCTAGGTGTGGTGGCACACACCTGGAGCCCCAGCTACTCGGGAGGCTGAGGCAGGAGAATGGCTTGAACCAGGGAAGTGGAGGTTGCAGTGAGCGGAGATTGTGGTACTGCACTCCAGCCTGGTGACACAGTGAGACTCCACCTCAAAAAAAAGAAATCTTTTGGCCATTTTCAGTTTCAGAAACAGTCTCATTTCTGTAATTAAAATCTCCATCCCAGTGTGATAATCTTCAAACTGCCAACTCAGAGCTAAATTAGAGTTTCTCTCCCTGTGGATTAATACTACTTTCAGCTTAGATATTTGTAGTGGACAAGGGAATTATGGCCAGCCAATTGTCCCTCTCCTTGCTCCATCTCTTCTCTCCCTTGATGACCATTGTTATTGTTGTTTTGTTTTGTTTTGTTTGTTTTTAAACCCTTTAAGGTAGAGTTCAGGGAAGGAGGGAAAGAATGAAAAAAGTTTTTGGTGGCCTTTGTAATCTGCACCTGGTTCAACCTGAAATTTGTCTCTTTCTTTCATGGGGAGTTTCAGGTCCTCTAACTGAAACTTCTTTTCACAGAAAATATGTCTTTCCTACCATTGACCCATGTCAGGTGTTGGAGGGATAGAGAGGGGGATAGGTATACACACACACATCCAAACTCTCTTCAATAAAATTATTTTAGGGTCTCTTTAGGCTCTCATAGAAGCTGGAGTTGGTATCACTAGCTAGCAAAACTGGGTTCACAATCATTTGGCATTCTCCATAAATGGTCTGCTATCTCTCTTGGAAATGTGAGGATTCTGGGAACCTATATGGAGGTCCTGATTCTTGGCTGATAAAAGTTGTTATGTTGTGAGTGTTTTGAAGATAAGGTATAGTCTGTTATGAGGCTTGTAAATTAATTTTGAGGAGGTCACTTGGGTCATCATTCTACTTATCTGTGTTTATGATCCCTTCTGAGAAAGTGATGAAAACTATGGATCCATATCCTGAAGAAGCAGACATAAACACTTTGTTTTTCAGAAAAATTTGGGGGCAGAATATATAATACAATGCCTTCTCAAAATCCATCTGTAGATTCTGTTCATGGACTTTGAGTCAAGGAAATCTCTGAATGGGCTGCTCTCTTTCCTTTCAGTCTTCTTCTCTCCCTTCCTTTTCTTCCCTCTCCCTCTCTCCTTCTCCCTTTCTCCCTTCCTTCCCTCCTCCCTCCTTTACTCCCTTCTTTCCTTCCTTCTCTCCTTCCTTTCTTCTCCCCTCCCTTCCTCCCTCCCTCCCTCCCTCCCTTCCTTCCTTCCTTCTTTCTCTCCTTCCTTTCCTTTTTCATAATTTAGTCTAAGAACCATTAATTGGAGCTAAGAGAGGAAGACATGTATGGCTTAGCAGTGACATCTGGGCAGAGGGGGAAGAGCCCAAGTGAGAAAGGAGGCCACATGAGGCAATGGCCGCTTAGTCTGGGGTAGCTTTTTTAAAAATTAACAATTTGAACCTAATGATGACCAATTTTGTTAATGCTAGAAAGGGAGTTATAAATAGGGAAAAGTTGTATTAAATTTTGAGATGTTAGATTGGAATTAGTGGAATCAGTATAAACCTATAATATTAGTTGTCTATTATTGCTGTAACAAATCATCACAATTTTCGTGTTTTAAAACAACACAAATTGATATTACATTACACTTCTATAAGTCAGAAGTCCTACATGGGTCTCACTGGGCAACAAGTAAGATATTGGCAGAACAAAATTTTGTTTTTTTCTGTTGGCTCTAGGAGATAATCCCTTCTCTTATCTTTGTTCAATGTCTAGAAGCCACCCATGTTCCTTGGCTTGTGGCCCCTTACTCTCTTTTCGAAGCCAGCATCTATGGGTCAAGTCTTTACATTGCATCACTCCGACCTTCTGTTGTAGTCACATTTCATTCTGACTCACTTTTTATGCCTCCCTTTTCCATTTTTAAGGATCCTTCTTGTTACATTGGGCCCACCAGATAATCTAAATTAAACTCCTTATCTTAAGGTCAGCCAATTAGCAACCTTGATGCCATGTGCAATCTTAATTTCTTTTTGCCATGTAGCCTAACAGATTTATAGGCCATATTTGGGAGGGCATTATTTCATGCAGCCATATTTGGGAGGACATTATTCTCCCTACCAAGCTTATGATATTCAATATATAACTGAATATGTAAAAAGACAGAAGTAGAGGTAAATGCATACAGGTATCCTCTAACTCTCTACTGAGAGGGTCTGTGGACAGCAACATGCCACATCTCCTGGGATTGAGCAAAGGGAAGTTAAACTGGCAAGAAGACCCATTGAATCCCTCAACTGACACTTTGAAAAACTCTGGAGCTGGGATAGCAATTCATAGTATCCCTGATATGAGCAAAGAGACCAAGCTGGGAAAAGAAAAAAAAAATGAAGAGAGAGAGAGACAGAGAGAGTGAGATGGAGGGAGAAAGGGGAGAGGAAAAGAGAGAGGAAGAGGGAGGGGAGGGGAGGAAAAAAAAGTGAGAATTAATTATTCTCTTCACTTTTTAACCTGGTATTCAAAATGACTAGTTTATTTTGGGACAGCTCTTCAGGTACATTCAAGTACAATGTTAAAGAGAAGGCACTGATGAAATATGAAAGTATTTAGTAATAGTGTTTGATTTGCGTGCCAGGCTCATCCCCCCATGCCATAGATGGAAGGGTAATTACATCCCATTACCAAATTACTTGCAGTTATCCCTTGATCTTGTAGTTAATACAGTGAACCCTCATTTCCATGAATATTATTAGCATATCTCCCATCACATTATGATCTTTTTAAGAGGTGACTGTTGCCTAGTTAAAGGATATCAACTTGGAATATTTTCTTTCTTCCTTCCAGCCATTCCTAAGCAAAATTTAACTTTTATAACTGGTGGCAGATGCAGAAAAAGGAAGGTGCAAAGCAGAGGAGTGTGAGCTGTTAAACAATAAGATTTTGAGTGCAGAAAATGATTTTTATTTATCTTCATATTCACAGAACCCAGCGTATCACTTGGCAGGCATTTGATGCATTATATTTGTCATCTTCACCTCAAAATCTCACTGACATCTCACACTTTCGCTTCAGTAATAGACTCATTACTTTTGTGACTCCAAAACCTTATCTTCTTTATAAGGGCACTACCATTAACCCATTTGTTGAAGCCCAAGTTCTGGAAGTCATCCTCAAAATTATTTCTCTTTAACGGCTATCTACTACCATATCCCATCAGTCCGAACTCCTTAATAACCTTCACATCCATTCGTTTCTTCCATTTCCCCCATATACAAGCTTAGTCCATGCAACCAACATTTTTTACTTGCTCAACCACAATACTATTTCAACTAGTTTCCCTACTTACGTATTTGTCCCCTTCTGCTTCTTCTTCATATAGCATTCAGAGTCATCCCTTCATAATAAAGACGTGCTCTACTCAATTTCGTCTCTAGTGTAAGTCTACCTCAATTTCTCCTCAATATATGTCATGTGAGATCTGAACTTCTAACCATGTGATATAGTCCCAGCCTGTTTCTCCAATTTAAATCCACCCCCTGCCACACCCTCATTCTAACTCCCCTACAACACTTTGTTAATATCTTCAGGTCCTTGTATATAGTGTTCCTGCTCTGTTCAATGTTCTTACCCACACTTCATACACTTTAATTCACATATACAAGACCTATCCATCCTTCAAATCTTAGATTATCAGTTATTTATTTTTCACTGGCTGCTAGACAACTGCCTCCATATTTTGTACTATTGCAAATAGATTTTGTTTTGTAGAACTTATGGTAACTCATATTAATTAATTAATTATGCAGTTTATTCTTGTTGCGCTTTCTTGTTTAAAATATGTTTGAAAACTATATTAGTCCGTTCTTGCACTGCTATAAATAAATACCAGAGACTGGATAATTTATACAGAAAAGAGGTTTAATTGTCTCATAATTTTGCAGGCCATACAGGAAGCATGGGTGAGGAGGCCTCAGGAAACTTACATTCATAGCTGAATGTGAAGAGAAAGTAGGGGTGTCTTGTATGGCCAGAGCAGGAGGAAGAGGTAGGGGAAGGTGCCACAAACTTTTAAACAACCAAATCTTGTGAATACTCACTCACTGTCATGAGAGCAGCATGGAGGGGAAAATCTGTCCCCATACTTCAATCATCTCCCATCAGGCCCCACCTCCAACATTAGGGATTATAATTTGACATGAGATTTGGACAGGAACACAGACCCAAACCATATTAAAAACAGAAACTATGTTATGTACTCTTATTTCCAGTGCCTCAAAGTGTTCTTGGACAATGAGGTTCAATAACTATTCAGTGAATGAATGAACTGAAGATCACAAACAGTCATCAGGAGACTGAGGTTCTGATTCTGAATGTGTCTCCAGTTTTCTGGGTGACATTGTAAAATTACTCCCACAATCATTTAATTAGGTCAATTGGCATAATCATGAATTGGAGGTCTGGAAATACAAGGGATAATGTAAAGAAAAATCTCCCCCTCAAAATCTGCTAACATACCTGCTTCTATACTCACACATTCTTTTATTTTCAGTTATTATAGATAAGCTGTCCATGTTCCTATCTTAAGTCTACCCTTTCCATCTAGTATACCCAAGGATATCACTTCCTCATTGTCAGTTTTCTTCTGTCCACTGGACCATTCCCATAAACATACAGACATGTTTTATGCGCAGAAACAACAAAAGCGGCAGCAACAACAAAACCCCCAAAACCTTTCTTCCCATCATATTCTGTTCAATTCCTGCTGCATTTCTCAATTACCATTAAAAGAAACAAAACAAACAAACACCCTCAAGAGTCTTCAATACTGGCTTGCCTCACTTCCTAACTTCATAGTTTTTCTTAAACTATTCCACTCACATTTTATTCACCAGAAGTTGCTGCAGTTATTCTTCTCAAGTTTACCAATGACTTCTGCTATGCCAAAGGCAACGGTAATTTCTCTTTGTTACCTGGACATAGTTGATCGTGCTGTCTTCTTGATATCCATTTTCCCTTTGGATTTTGAAGCATGCTTTCTCTTTGGTTTTCTATCTGCCTCACTGGTCATTTCTTTCTTAGCCTTCCCTGCTGTATCCTGCTTGTCATCATATTTAGTGAAAAATTGGACTTCTCCATGGCTAAGTCCTTAGATCTTTTCTCTGCTTTTTTTTTAACCTAAGTATGCAATTGATTGTATTTTATAAACTGATAGTTTTAAATGCCTTCTATATTCTGTCAGCTTCCAAATGTATATGTCTAATTCTAATATTTCTCATGAACTCTCTCTCTCTCTAATATATCTAACAGCCTCTTCTACCTACATTTAGATATCAGATTAGCTATCTCACAATTATCATGACCAAAACCATCTTGATTTTCTCTCCAAATTCTGTTTCTCCACATGTGTAATATCAATAAAGTACTCATTCTTTCAATTGGTCAAGCTCCAAATCGTGATGTCACATTTGACTTATTTTTCCTTTTGCTTGTATCTCTCTTGTGTCTAATCACCACATTCTCTGAGTTCTACTCTCAGATTATGCACAATACAACTAATTCTTCCCAATTTAACCACCACTATCAAATAGGCTCCTAATAGGTCTCCATGATTCTCCTTGACCCCAATCTCAAATTTCAACAGAGAAGCCTCAGTGATACTTTTGGAGAATAACTCAGTTTACAATGGCTCAAAATTCTTTCATTAGCAACAAAATTCAAAATACTTAGATTGGCTTGTAAATAGATCTGTGACCTCAAAACAGATGCTCTTTCTGGTCTTATTTTGAGTCGCCCTTGTTCTCATTCAGCATACTCCAGCTACTCTAGCATCCATGTAATGCCTCAAATAGGTTATGCTTTCACCTTGAGGCCTGTGTACTTACCTTTGCTTATCTTAGAATACACTCTTCTAGATAACTATGTGATCTTCTTCTTTTTTTTCCTTAAGGTCCCTGATCAAATTGATTTTTAGAGAAATCTCCAATGACCACAAATGTATACTTTTTGTATCTATTCTGCCCACCATTGTGTCAGACACTATGTCAGCACTTAGAATTTACTAATTTCACCATTCTGCAACTCTTAATTGTACTACCTTTTTATTTTTTTATTACCATTGGACACACATGGAATTTTTCTATATTATAAAGTAATTTTCTGTGGCAAAAATAAGAAGATATTCATTATACTAAGGTTTTGCTTACCTTACAGGTTCATCTTGGACTAGTGGCAACAGAAAGTCTCTGTTCATGATAGTCACTCAAGGATCCAGAAAAACAAGCATCCATTACTGGAATGTCATCAATTATTGTCTCAAAAAAAGACCTCTGATCCAACTCAACCTGACAATGGTCATAAATATCTCCTAATGTGTTTATTGGCTTCATTGATTAGATTTATTTTTTCTTCTGTGAAGTGCCTACTTATGCTTCTTGATTTGCCCTCTTTTAATAATGAGTAGAAATTATTTATATGTTCTTGAGTCTAATACTTTATTAGCTACATATATTGCAAATATCTCCTGTTTCTCCAATCTTTTCATTTGGTTCAAGGTATATATTGAAAAAATGAAAAGTTTTTAGTTTTATTAGAACCCAAATGATCACCCTTTTCTTATATAGCTAGTGATTCTTGTAACTTGTTTATGAAAAGAATTTGCCTAGCCCATATTCTAAGAGATAATCATCTATAGTTTTTTCACACGTTTTAAAATGTAGGTTTTGAAACTTAAGTCCTCTATCTGTCTCAATTTGATATTTTTATATAGAACTGACAAAGAGGTCAAATATTTTTATTTTATGTAAGAATAATTATTTTATTAAGTTCCATTTTGGGAATAATTCCTTTTTTCTCCACTGATCTGATTGACATTTCACATATCTGTAAATCTGTTTTAAAACTGTCCATTGTGTTCTGTTGGTCAATCTGCCTTTCTATTTCCAAATATTGTTTTAAATAATATAAGAACCCCTGATCTCTAGAAGAATAAATTTTCCCTTAACCTCTTCTTGGCTTTTTAAATTCTAATGGAGTCTTCAAAAACTTTTGTTAGAATATTTCCAAGGGGTATGTTTTAATACCCTCCAATCAGATATAGTTTATTTTCTATGTTTTTAAGTAGGATTTTGAGAAGACAAGTACATCTTAAAATTATTGTTAGTGTTCACCTACTTTGCTAAATGCTTTTCATAATTAAATTGATTTATTTGTAGAATTAATTTTATATATAATCATAGCATCTGCAAATAGAGGTTTCTTTCCCCTCTTTTTCCCAGTCCTTATGCCTCTAATTTATTTTCTTGACTCATTGCATGGATTAGAACCTCCATTATGATCATTAATGGAGTCAATAAAATATTAAAGTCAGCACTTTTAGGTGTGCCAGTAGCTCTGGTCAAATATATACGCTCAAATAGAAGTTCAGAGCTTGCAGAAAGAGAGAAAGAAAGAGAATCTGGTTGGAATGTCCTTATTAAGGTAAGTCTTCTTTAGAAGAGACAAAAGATGATGTGTTATACAATGGTGTTAACTTTGGGTCAGAGTAACATCATCCACTAGTAAAATATAGATTAGTAACAGCCCTGCACTCTGATCAATCAGATCAGCATCTCTTTTTTTCTCTGGAGGAGGAACTGATCATTAGATTGGCACAGGTACCAAAGTTGAGAAGAGGAGCAATAAGGTACTCTTCACATGCAGAGATTTTAAGAGTGTATTTTAAAGGCTTGAGAAATAAAAGTACTTGAGGATAATATTAGTTTATTCTCCAGCTGATATCTCTATGAGATATTCTGGAGTTCAGGACAGCCTGTTTCATATCTCAGAAGGAGTGACACTCCATGGCCTACTCTTATTTTATGGGGCCATTTTGAAGGTCCTGCAGGCTGATCTAGAGACTTAGACTGAAAGCATCAGCTTGTTCTAAGTGCAGGGCAGAGACACAGGATTGATGTTGTCTTTTATAGTGTTTCCAGCTTTGAGACAAGCTGTAAGACTTTTAATGGACTTAAAAGCTTGGCTCTGATAAAGTACCACTTAACACAAATTAACAGGACAGATGAATTACTTCAGAGAAACAGACTCTTACTTGGCATTTGATAGACTCAGAGGTTGAGAAGCATGAACAAGGAACACTGAGGAGGAGAGATCAACTGAGATTAGATTCAAATCCAGTTGTTACTTTTTAACTTATTACTCTGATAGTAGTTCACAGACACTCATTCAACAAACACTGTGATTCTGTAATCAAGGCGCACTTTTCAGCCACTGAAGCCTTATTCGTTTTCTTCGTGTTGGTTACAGGCTAGCAGGGGAGATGAGGCATGTGCATACATAATTTTATTCAACATTAAGAAGTTGCAAGTATTGGAGAAGAATTCTGGGAATATAGAGTAGGATGCATTAGGAATCTGTCTCCCCACCTAGACAACAATTGCACTGGCAGAATCTGTCTAAGGTAACTATTTGGGAGCTCTGGAGGCTGTCAAAGGCTTGCAACTTTGAAAAGAAGGCATGGATAGTAAATTGTGGTTAATTTCAGTACATTTCAGCAATTAACACAGTGGCTGTTACCCATCTCCCTCCCCAAGCCCCATGCTAGACAGCCTTACACGTGTTCCTGGAGCAATCTGCACACAGTTTGTGGGAGTCAGGGTGGGCAAAAAGACCCTGTCATACAAATATGAGAGATCTGTGCTCTGATTGCTGCTTTTGACCAAAAGGTACAGATAAAGAGGTGGTTGGCCATTGTTGTTCAACTCCCTTAATTATTGCAAGCCTCTCCCCATCCAGCTGAAATGACTTCCTGAGGATTTAAAGGGCCACTGCCGTTTTCCCTTTCATTTTTTTTTTCTTTTGAGAGCCAGACATTAAAGACCAGGGCATTCAAAAACAATTGCTTATATGGAAAAAATTAGGAAATAACCAGTCATACCCAAGGAAATGTGTAGGCTCAGAAGAGACCCAAGAAGACTTTAAGTTCACATGAATAATCCTTGACCCAGAGATAGCATATAACAATAAAAACAATAAAAATAAATATACATAAACAATCGCACCCCCCCCAAAAAAATCTGAAATCTGATTTCCAGAGTTACCATATTATTAGATCCAAATATCTACTTTTCAATAAAAAGTCACAAGGCATATGGAGAAACAGGACAGTATGGCACATCAAAAGAAAAAAAAAATCAGCAGAAATTGTTTTTGAACAAGGCCTGATGGCACATTTACTAGAAAAAAAGCTTTTTAAGTAATAGTGGTGGTTTTCTTTCTTTCTTTTTGCAGCTATTGTAAAAGAAGTTGAATTCCTGATTTGATTATCTGCTTGGTCACTGTTAGTGTATAGAAGAGCTACCGATTTGTGTACATTAATCTTGCATGTGGGAACTTTGCTGAATTCTTTCATTAGTTCTGGGAGCTTTCTGGAGGAGTCCTTAGGGTTTTCAAGGTAAATTATTATATCGTCAGCAAACACTAACAGTTTGACTTCTTCTTTACTGATTTGGATGCCCTTTATTTCTTTCTCTTAACTGATTGCTCTGGCTAGGACTTCTAGTACTATGTTGAAGAGGAGTGGTGAGATTGGGCATCCTTGTCTTGTTCCAGTTCTCAAAGGGAAAAAATACTTAGGAATATACCTAACCAAGAACTCAAAAGACCTCTACAAGGAAAACTACAAAACACTGCTGATAGAAATCATACACGATAAAAACAAATGGAAACACATCCCATGCTCATGGATGGGTAGAATCAATATTGTAGAAATGAACATATTGCCAAAAGCAATCTACAAATTCAATGCAATTCCCATCAAAATACCACCATCATTCTTCATATAATTAGAAAAACAATTCTAAAATTGATATAGAAACAAAAAACAGCCTGCATAGCCAAAGCAAGACTAAGTAAAAATAAACCTGGAGGCATCACACTACCTGATTTCAAACTATATGTAAGGCCATAGTCACCAAAACAGTGTGGTACTGGTACAAAAATAGGCACATAGACCAATGGAACAGAATAGAGAACCCAGAAATAAACCCAAATATTTACAGCCAACTAATCTTCAACAAAACAAACAAAAACATAAAGTGGGGAAAGGACACCCTTTTTCAGCAAATGGTGCTGGAATAATTGACTGGGCACATGCAGGAGAATGAACTGCATCCTCATCTCTCACCTTATACAAAAATCAACTCAAGATGGATTAAGGACTTAAACCTAAGACCTGAAACTTATTAAAAAGTCTAGAAGGTAACATTTTTGTTTTTCCAATGTTATCTTCTAAAATTTTTATAGTTTCTAGATATTGGCTTAGGCAAGGATTTCATGACCAAGAACCTCAATAAAAACAAAGATAAACAGCTGGGACCCAATTAAACTGAAGAGCTTTTGTATGGCAAAAGGAACAGTAAGCAGAATAAACAGACGACCCATTGAGTTGGAGAAAATCTTCACTATCTATACATCTGACAAAGTACTAATATCCAGAATCTACAATGAACTCAAACAAATCAGTGAGAACAAAACAAACAGTCCCATCAAAAAGTGGGCTAGGGACATGAATAGAAAATTTTCAAAAAGACGATATATAAATGGCCAACAAACATATGAAAAAATGGTTACCATCACTAATGATAAGGTAAATGCATATCAAAACTACAATGTGTTACCACCTCACTCCTCAAAGAGTGACCACAATAAAAAAAATAAAAAATAAAAAATAAACAGTAGATTTTGGCATGGATGTGGTGAACAGGGAACACCTCTACATTGCTGGTGGGAATGTAAACTAGTATAGCTGCTATGGAAAACAGTGTGGAGACTCTTTGAAGAACTAAAAGTAGAACCACCATTTGATCCAGCAATCCCATTAGTGGGTAGCTACCCAGAGGAAAATAAGTCATTATTTGAAAAAGATACTTGCACATGCATGTTTATAGCAGCACAATCTCCCAACAAAGGAAAGCCTTGGAGTCGATGGCTTCAGTGGTGAAATATACCAAATGGCTAAAGAACTAATCACAATCTGTCTCAAACTTTTCCAAAAAATTGAAGAGGAGGAAAGTATTCACAGTGAAAATAAAGCACCAAAATTATCTCTGTTTACAGATGACATGGTCTTAGATGTAGAAAACTTAACTATCCCAGAAAAAAACTAATTGAACTAATAAAAGGATTCAGGAAAGTAAAAGGTTACAAAGTCAACACACAAAACGCAGTTTCACATCTGTATACTAACAATGAGCAATCTAAAAATAATTACAAAACAGTCCCATTTATAATAGCATTAAATAGAGTGAAACACTTAAGAATTCACCAAGGAAGTGAAAGACTTTACAATAAATACTACAAAACATTGCTGCATGAAATTAAAGAAGACACAAATAAATGGAATCATCTTCTATGTTCATGTATTGGAAGAGTTAATATTGTTAAAATGTCAATACTGCCCAAAGTGGTCTACAGAGTCAATGCAATCATTATCAAAATCACAATGACATTTTTTACAGAAATAGATAAAACACAATATAAAATGGAATCTCAAGTAGCCAAAACAATCTTGAAAAATAACAAAACTGTATAAGAGTTCCCTTATCTCTGCATCCTTACTGACATTTGTTATTTTGTATCTTTTTGGTAATAGCTTGTTAGTAGGAATACAAATTTTCATTATGGAAAACATTTCCCTTATGGATATTTCTCAAAAAAACTAAAAATAGAACTACCATAAAATACAACAATCCCACTACTTGGTACTTAACCCATGGAAAGGAAATCAGTATATCAAAGAGACACCTGCATCTTCGTGTTTATGGTAGCACTATTTGTAATAGTAAAGATATGGTGTCAAACTAAGTGTCCCTCAGTGGATGAATAGATAAAGAAAATGTGGTATACGGACCTAATGAAATACTCCTCAGCTATAACAAAGAACAAAATCCCATCATTTGAAGCAATATGAATGGAAATGGAAGTCATTCTGTTAAGTAAAATAAGCAAGGCACAGAAAGATAAATATAAAACCTCACGTTTTTACTGATATGTGAGTGCTGAAAAAGTTGATCTAATGTAGGTAACGAGTAGGATGATAGTTATCAAAGTCTGGGAAGGGTATGTGTATATGTGTGTGGTGGGTAGAGGGGGGTGGGACAAATGAAGACAGGTAGCTTAATGGGTACAAAAATACCATTAGAGAGAAGGAAGAATAAGTTCCAAGGTTTGATAGCACAGTAGGGTGACTATAGTTAAGGATAATATATTGTATATTTTGAAATAATTAGAAAAGCAGATTTGAAATATTCCAACACAAAGAAATGATAAATATTCAAGGTGATGGATAACTTAAATACCCTGAATTGATTAGTATACTTTTATGGAGTATCAAAATATCACATGTATTCCATAAACGTGCAAATATTATGTATTAATAAAAAAAGAAAAGAAAGAACAAACCTGGAGAACTCACACTTCTTGATTTTATTGTACTGACTTAAGACAGATGTGCAGACCAGTGAAACAGAATGGAGAGTCCATGAGAAAACTCTCATATATGTGGTTAAAATTTTTGACAAGGCTACTAAGATTATTTATGGGGAAAGACAGTCTTTTCAACTTATGGTAGAAGGAAAACTAGATATACACATGCAAAAGAAAGAAAAGAAATAAAGAGAGTGAGGGAGAGAGGGAGAAAGAAAGAAATTGGACCCTTATCTAACATCAGATGCAAAATTAATTCAAAATGGATCAAAGACCTAAGTGTATGGCCTACAATAACAAAACTTTTGAAAGAAAATGTAGGACAAGGTCTTCACAACATTGGCTTTGGCAATTATTTCTTTAATATGATACCAAAGGCACAGGCAACAAAAGAAAAAAAAAAAGAGAAATTGAAATTTATGAAAATAAAAAAGAACACACTATCAGCAAAGTAGAAACACAACCCACGGAATGGGAAAAAATATTTGTAAATCATATATCTGATAAGAGATTGGTATTCAGAATGTATAAAGAACTACTAACACTCAACAACAACACCAAAATCAACCTGATTTTAAAAATGAACTTTTTTTTTTTTTAATATATATATATATTTTTATTGCATTTTAGGTTTTGGGGTACATGTGAACAACATGCAAGATTGTTGCATAGGTACACACATGGCAGTGTGATTTGCTGCCTTCCTCCCCATCACCTATATCTGGCATTTGTCCCCATGCTGTCCCCTCCCCCAACTCCCCACCCCCTGCTGTCCCTCCCCTTTTTTCCCCGACAGACCCCAGTGTGTGATGCTCCCCTCCCTATGTCCATGTGTTCTCATTGTTCAACACCCGCCTATGAGTGAGCATATGCAGTGTTTGATTTTCTGTTCTTGTGTCAGGTTGCTGAGAATGATGGTTTCCAGGTTCATCCATGTCCCTACAAAGGACACAAACTCATCGTTTTTGATGGCTGCATAATATTCCATGGTGTATATGTGCCACATTTTCCCTGTCCAGTCTATCATCGATGGGCATTTGGGTTGGTTCCAGGTCTTTGCTATCGTAAACTGTGCTGCAATGAACATTCGTGTGCATGTGTCCTTATAGTAGAACGATTTATAATCCTTTGGATATATACCCAGTAATGGGATTGCTGGGTCAAATGGAATTTCTATTTCTAGGTCCTTGAGGAATTGCCACACTGTCTTCCACAATGGTTGAACTAATTTATAGTGTAAAAGTGTTCCTATTTCTCCACATCCTCTCCAGCATCTGTTGTCTCCAGATTTTTTAATGATCGCCATTCTAACCGGCGTGAGATGGTATCTCAATGTAGTTTTGATTTGCATTTCTCTAATGACCAGCGATGATGAGCATTTTTTCATATGTTTGTTGGCTTCATGTATGTCTTCTTTTGTAAAGTGTCTGTTCATATCCTTCGCTCACTTTTGAATGGGCTTGTTTGTTTTTTCTTGTAAATGTGTTTTAGTTCTTTGTAGATTCTGGATATCAGCCCTTTGTCAGATGGGTAGACTGCAAAAATTTTTTCCCATTCTGTTGGTTGCCGATTCACTCTAATGACTGTTTCGTTTGCTGTGCAGAAGCTGTGGAGTTTGATTAGGTCCCATTTGTCTATTTTGGCTTTTGTTGCCAATGCTTTTGGTGTTTTGGTCATGAAGTCCTTGCCTATGCCTATGTCCTGAATGGTTTTGCCTAGATTTTCTTCTAGGGTTTTTATGGTGTTAGGTCTTATGTTTAAGTCTTTAATCCATCTGGAGTTAATTTTAGTGTAAGGTGTCAGGAAGGGGTCCAGTTTCTGCTTTCTGCACATGGCTAGGCAGTTTTCCCAACACCATTTATTAAACAGGGACTCATTTCCACATTGCTTGTTTTTGTCAGGTTTGTCAAAGATCAGATGGTTGTAGATGTGTTGTGTTGCCTCGGAGGCCTCTGTTCTGTTCCATTGGTCTATATCTCTGTTTTGGTACCAGTACCATGCTGTTTTGATTACTGTAGCTTTGTAGTATAGTTTGAAGTCTGGTAGTGTGATGCCTCCAGCTTTGTTCTTTTTGCTTAGAATTGACTTGGCTATGTGGGCTCTCTTTTGGTTCCATATGAAGTTTAAGGTGTTTTTTTCCATTTCTTCGAAGAAGGTCATTGGTAGCTTGATAGGGATAGCATTGAATCTGTAAATTACTTTAGGCAGTATGGCCATTTTCACAATATTGATTCTTCCTAGCCATGAACATGAAATGTTTCTCCATCTGTTTGTGTCCTCTCTTATTTCATTGAGCAGTGGTTTGTAGTTCTCCTTGAAGAGGTCCTTTACATTCCTTGTTAGTTGTATTCCTAGGTATTTTATTCTCTTTGTAGCAATTGTGAATGGCAGTTGGTTCTTGATTTGGCTGTCTTTAAGTCTGTTATTGGTGTATAGGAATGCTTGTGATTTTTGCACATTGATTTTGTCTCCTGAGACTTTGCTGAAGTTGCTTATCAGTTTCAGGAGATTTTGGGCTGAGACGATGGGGTCTTCTAGATATACAATCATGTCGTCTGCAAATAGAGACAATTTGACTTCCTCCTTTCCTATTTGAATACCCTTTATTTCTTTTCTTGCCTGATTGCTCTGGCTAGAACTTCCAGTACTATATTGAATAGGAGTGGTGAGAGAAGACATTCTTGTCTAGTGCCAGATTTCAAAGGGAATGCTTCTAGTTTTTGCCCATTCAGTATGATATTGGCTGTTGGTTTGTCATAAATAGCTTTTATCATTTTGAGATACGTTCCATCAATACCTAGTTTATTGAGGGTTTTTAGCATAAAGGGCTGTTGAATTTTGTCAAAGGCCTTCTCTGCATCAATTGAGATTATCATGTGGTTTTTGTCTTTGGTTCTGTTTATGTGATGGATTATGTTTATAGATTTGCGTGTGTTGAACCAGCCTTGCATCCCCGGGATGAAGCCTACTTGATCATGGTGGATAAGCTTTTTGATGTACTGTTGCAATCGGTTTGCCAGTATTTTATTGAAGATTTTTGCATCTATGTTCATCATGGATATTGGCCTGAAGTTTTCTTTCCTTGCTGAGTCTCTGCCACGTTTTGGTATCAGGATGATGTTGGTCTCATAAAATGATTTGTGAAGGATTCCCTCTTTTGGATTGTTTGGAATAGTTTCAGAAGGAATGGTACCAGCTCCTCTTTGTATGTCTGGTAGAATCGGCTGTGAATTGAATAAACTTTTCTCCAAAGAAAACATACAAATAGCTGATGAGCTCATGGAAAGATGCTTAGCATCACTAATCATTAGGGAAATGCAAATCAAAACTAACTACTACTATGAGATACTACCTCCTGCCCAAGCTATTATCAAAAAAAGAAAAAGAAAAAAAAGGTGGAGAGGATGTGGAGAAATTAGAACCCTTTTGAACTGTTGGTAGGAATGTAAAATGGTACAGCTGCTGTGAAAAACAGTATATAGATTATTCAAAAAATTAAAAATAGAACTACCATATGGCCAAACATTTCCCCTTCTGCATATACATCTAAAATTTGAAAGCAGGGTCTCAAAATATATTTTTTAGACCCAGGTTTATGACAGCATTAGACACAGTAGGTAAAATGTAGAGGCAATCCATGTTAATCAGTGAATGAATGGATTTTTAAAAATGGTATACATGTACAAAGAAATATTCTTCAACCTGAAAAGGGGGAAAACCCTCCACAATATGCTACAACCCAGATGATGCTTGAGAACAATATGCTAAGTGAAATAAGTCAGTCACTAAAAAGGACATATACTGTATGATTCTACTTGTACAAGATACTTGGAATCACAGAGACAGAAAGTAGAATGGTGGATGACAAGGGATGGGGGCAGGGAGAATGAGGAGTGATGGTATAAAGGGCATACAGTTTCAGTTTTACAAAATGAAAAGAGTTATGAAGGTGGCTGGTGGTGATGGTTATACAACATGAATGCATTTAATATTGCTAAACTGTACACTTAAGATAGTTAAGATGGTCAATGTTATGTGTCTTTTACTACAATAAAAATGGAACATAAAATAAGTGGTAACTTTTGTGAGAAGGTTGTGTTAAGAGAAGAATCACATCAGTTTGGAGGTGTGGAAATCAAGGGAGTGTAGCTGGAAGGTAGGATTTCAGTGCTTCTTTGAAAGAGTCACATAATTTGGGAAACTCCCAAATTTGGTTCAAGCTAAGAGCAAGACACTTTTTAACATAGAGGTAAAAAGGTATGTTTCCTAAAGGCAGAGAGAAGAGAGTAGCCATTACATCTTTTGGGGAGGAGGTTATGGAGGTGGGTCGTAGTAGGGGATGAATGGATCTAAAGAAGACTAAGAAAGAGTTTTAAAGGAAGAATCAGATATGACATGGTTTAGATTCAGGGAAAAAGTGAGATCAAAACAGAACAGATGTATTTATTGTCAGTAGAGAGGACCAGGGAAAGAAATTAGAGAGGGAGGAAAGATAGGTTACATCGACATCACCATAATTTTTCACAGGGTAGAGTTTATGGTTTGAAAAATAACTTTTATTCTGCAGTATACCTAAATAAACAATTTTAGTGCATCTTATCTTCATGATTCAGAAATTGTTGTTTTAGAAAATGCAAGAAATACATAATTTTAATAAACGTGTCCCTTTGGAAAAATATTTCCTGCTGTTTCCCTCACTAACATGGAGTTGATACACTAAACAGGGTTCTTTATTTTCCCCCTTGTTACCAGTCTTAAAATAGCATTCTCTAATGTCCTGGTATGGGCATCTGAGTCAGAGACAATTGAGCATGAGCAACAGTGACCTCATAATTGAAGTGTGAGGTGTGTTTTCCCAGCACGCTGATGAGGCTGGGGAGAGTGAAGACTGTGGTTGATTGTGGCGCAGGTGTTACAGAGGCTGATTGGTTTTAGAGTTGCACTGGCAGGAAGGGAAATTGAAAAAGATAAATGAAGTTAAGTAGAGTAAGAGAATGAACTGGGTGGACTAAGAGTTGTAGGCTGGGCACTTTGGACAGACTTTAGAGATTGATCGCCTAGTTCAGTCTTAAGAGTTTTTGAGGACTCTCAGCACCAGAGATTAAATGGCAAACTTAAAAGTCACAGAGCCAGTTGACAGCACGCTCAAAACCAAGACCCAGGCTATAGTCTCTCCCAGCATTCTTTCCACTCCAGGTTCTATGAGAAGAATAGGGTGGGGAGGCAGTTTCCGGAGGCATGAAGTGTGACAGGTGTATAGTCAGGGCTGGCTTCATGGGCATGCAATTTGCACTGCTGTGTGGGATCTCACTCTCCAAACGGCCTCATGCTGGGTTTAATGATCCATTGTCAATATCTTGAAATTCTTTATAATTTGGAAACAAGAGACCCCACATTTTTATTTTGCAAGGCGCGCTTAAAATTATGTCCCTGGACCTGCTTGTCCTACCAGTATGACCACAATGAATCCAGAAAGCAAGTTAGTTATGAGATGGGTCTTCCACTTTGCTTGCCATGAATGATGCGTCATTCCCCTGCAGGTTAAGGAAGTGATGAGTCTTGATATCAATTAGAAAAGATTTCTAATATCTATTTCAAAACTTCAAGGTCTGGGACAAGCATTCATGGCTAAGCATTGCTTAGAAAAATCTTTGGGCTGAGGCAGCAATGATTCTCATCACTGAGACAGAGTAAATTTCTGAGCCTTAGTTTCCTTTGTTTGTTACTTTATAGAAGAGATAATTAAAAAAAGAAAAACAGCACAAAGAAAAACTTTACCAGTTGCCATGAGAGCAATACATATTGTAAGTCACAGCATAAAATTGTCATTTAAGACAGCTCGTTGCTAAAATTTCTGTGACATTATAATTATTGAGGATACAGGACTTGTCAAAAAAATCAGAATTAATATCCAGTCTCTACCACATAATAGCTGTGACCATGAATTAATGACCTACCTAAGCAGTCTGATTCTTTCTTAGTTTCCTCATCTGTAAAATGGGGTTAGAACTAACTACCTATCAAGTTTATTTTAGGGACAAATGAGTTAGTGTATATAAGTACTTGGCATGGTTCCACCTCATACTAGAAACCTATAAAATAATAGTCATACTATTAAAAGTAAGCTGACACCTTTGATCTTAATTCCTCTCCCAAGTATAGGAATCCAGATCCCTTCATTCAGTAGGCTTGTTCTTGGCCTCTGAAATATTTCTCAGATTTTCAAAGGATTGGTAACTATTTTGAGTGGCGGATGGAAAGATAGAGGAAGCATTTGTTTCCACCAAGTGGGAGCCATCCTCTTCTCCGATCCAGAATTTTGCCCAGCAAGACCTGCTATGCATATTCACAGCATCCAACAGCTTGTTCTGTCATGCCCAAAAGATGAGTTATTGCACAGGCCTCCAACTTTCCACTCACAAGCTGTCTATTCCTAGACCAAAGCCTGATTGGGACTATGGCAGGAGGTATAGGGGGATGTTTAGGGTTGGGAGGAGGCTGGGATAGAAACAGATGGTGGTTTGGCAGAGTGATTAAAACAGTAGATATCTGTTTTAATGAATTGCCTACCCAGCAGAGAGAACACTGCAATACCAAGTCTCAGTCTTCTCCATCAGTAATTGCAGTCTTACTCACAGAGTGTATTTGCTGCTGATAAAGCCACTGCATTTGCCACTGTCCCCTTGAATGTCATGGGGTGAAGAATTATAAGGGCAGAGAGGAGACACTTAGATAAGCAAGAAGAAATAGATTGATCAACTTCTCCCCCAGGCTTGTACCAATCTGGAAGGTTTACCAAGCAGTCAAATTTTTCTGTGTGATCTTTGGTGAGTCACTTAACCTCTCTGGGCTTCCTTTCCTCTGTTAGGAAAATGCAGCTGGCAATCTGGTCTCCTAGTTATGTCATCTTTAAGTGAATGATAAAGAGATGAGGTCTAGATCATAATTCACTTTGGAAGAAATATACTATGGTAACCATTAAACCGTGTTACAAAATGACCAACAGGAAACAAAAACAATCCTATATGTAACTGTTGACCTTCAGACTCAAAATGATTTTTTATGCATTGGGGAGCTAATATTTTCACCTGTGAATTAGGAACTATTATGTGTAATAATGATTTAATGTCCTCCACTTAGCAGGAGGACAAGAAGAAATCTGCTGACATTTCCCTGCCTGCAAAAGCTAATTTGGAGTTGTATATTAATTAACTGCATTGATGCAGAGCAAGCCAATCAGAATTAGGAACACCAGGATTTTGCTACTCTTTCTTATTTCGTGGCTGAGGTAATTCTCTCTGGATTTGAGCATTTCTAATTCTATTTTATAAACACACTAACCTTAGAATAATCATATGGTCAGTAAACACAGTTTTTCATATTCGCAACATCTCTTTATAAATCTGAGCTGCTTTATCTGTGAAATGGGAATTGCTGAACATATCACAAGATTATTGGAAATCAAGTGTAATAGGTGTGAAAGTACTTGATAAATTATGAAACACTATACAATGTTACTTAGTCATTTATTGTAATTACTATCAGTTTTTAAAAATGCATTTCAAAAGAGATTGAAGCGAAGGATTAATTTACATTTTAAACATGACTTCATAACAAAGCAGAAAAGCACAAATATCGTATGATAAATGAATAAATCAATCTTCTAAATGGCAGTATTGTGGCACCTGGTGAGTCTTGGTCTGTTGTGAGGAGTATCACAATTATTGTCCTAACAATAATAATTGAGGTAAAAAAGTTTGTAAAAACTTACTTCTTGCTATTACTTAGATCAGAGTTTATACATTATTTTGTCACTCATATGAATTCCAATATACTTTCTTGTGTGGGTGAGAAAGCAGCAGATTCATAGCTAATTGGGTGGCAATTTCATGTAACCTTGAGTAAGACCCCAAGAATGTGTTGAATGTTAACATTAAAAATACATGTTGTAGTCAGTTAAGTGAGTTATACAAAGTTGAAGATGATTATTTTTAATTATAACATTATAAAATTCTAGTAAGTTTATTAGACTGACAGATTTTGTCTGAAAATAGTTTTGATGTCATCTTCTGCACAACAATAGCTTGAGAAGAGAGATAAATTTTAGCTCACAAATCATAATAGCCCTAAGTCACAGTTGATATTTAGAATGCTGTTTTGGCAGCTCAATATTTAGACAGATAAGCTTCACAAAGTTTCCTTAAAACAAAACACTTAAGTCAGAGGACTATAAACCATGCTTTTATTACTTCCCTTTAGCTATATGGCCTAAAGTTACTTATTTACTATCTCTAAGCTTTAGGACTCTCAGTTATAAAAAATAGAGTATATAAACCAATGAGCAGGGCTTTGGTACAAGTTAAATATTAGAACACGGGACATTCCAAAATGTAATGGAACACTACTATCAACACCAATGACGTCATTGTGCTTTTCAGGAATATGTTTTCATGAATTGGGTTTAGGCGAGCAACCATTGTGAGTGGACGCTGCAGGAAAATTGACTTTCATAGTTGCTTTACCGGATGGAGGGGGTGAGAATTTAGAGTAAGGATATGTTTTCCAGTGCTGGCTCTTCAGAGGCAGAATTCAATGTGTGTTTGTAGGCATTTCTTACTTTAGGTAACTCATTGATTTCAAAGTGCAGGTTCTCTCATAATTTCTGTTAAGTAACACGCTATTAACTCTCTGCCAGTCACTCCAGGAAGAGGAGTGAAGTGGAAAAGGAAACTCAAGAACTCTGACTTATTGTAGTCATTGTTGATAATGTTCTCTGTGTCTTTCTAAGCCCCTACCAGAGGGAATTTTGTTTAACTAGTATCTACTCCATGATAATAAATCATCTGCCTGGGTCCTAAAATTTTTTTCCCAGACATTTGCCCAATCAGATAATCATTCCCTCCTCTGTGATATACTTCTGATACCTACTTGCTATAATAGCCTTTGAACATGACTATGACTATTTTCTCTATTAGACTATAAGCTCCTTGAGGTATGAGCCATAATTTAATATCTTATTCATTAGTATCCACTATAGTACATGTGAGGTAATGGATACCCAAAGCTTATTTGGATAATGTAAATTTATATGATTGACCATTTTTGAGTTGTCAATCAAAGGTCACTGGTATTTTGGGGCAGAGATACATGGCAGATTTAACTGGGGTAATTCAAACATTTAATATTGACTCAATATGTCTTGATATCCTTATATTGAAAATAAGATCAGCTTGTTCTAGCTATAAATTTAAAAATTGATTAAAATCATTTTCCTCTTTTTCAGGAAGAGAAATGCAATATTGCAAGTTGTGAATTCAAAACAATGTTCAGTAAGTATAAGTCAGAGAAAGCCTTGAAATAAGAATAATAGGTATGTAAAAATCTCTCAATAATATTTGTTATCAATTCAGAGGTGATAAAGAGAATTTTTTAAAAAGGGCTGCCCGGGTCAAATTTGTTTGTAAGAGCAAGCAAAGTCCTGCCTTCTCTAAACATTTTTACTGCTAAATCAATATTTTCTAATAATAAACCAAGTATCTTTATAAATCAAATTTTATTATGAGAAAAATTAAGGCTAGCCTGAGTAAGTAATATGCCCATTAATATTCATGCTATTGACTCCCAGAGGTAACTGTATGTGTGTGTGTATTGTGTGTGTGTGTGTGTGTGTACTATGTTAGAAAAGGTGCAACCCCTAGATAAAATATGCTTGGAAGATTTATGATTTCTTTGTATAAGCAATACAGCTGATAAGTAGAAATATTGCTATAGGTCTAGTGTGATGCTCAGTTGCTTTCCTGAAAGTTGTAAAAACAAGTTGTTTGTTTTTTTTTTCAGATGAGTTCTCACTCTGTTGCCCAGGCTGGAGTGCAATAGAGTGATTTTGGCTCATTGTAGATTTGACCTCTTGGGCTTTAGCGATCCTCCCACTCTAGCCTCCTGAGTAGCTGAGACTACTGGCACGCACCACCACACTCAGCCAAAATTTGTATATCTTTTTTTTTGTAGAGATGGGGGTCTTACCATGTTGCCCAGGCTCATCTTGAACTTCTGACTCACATCATCCTCCTGCCTCAGTCTCCCAAAGTGTTGGGAGTATGAGTATGAGCCACTATGCCTGGTGGTAAAAACAAGTTTTGAAAATGCAGCATGTGATCACTACTTCTTGAAGAGACAGTACAATACCCTCCAGGGTGCTAACTATATGAGTGTAGAGACCATCTGCATTTTATCTTCAGGAGCTGTAACAGTACTTGGTATGTAATTGCAACTCAATACATATTTGTGGAAAGAACAAAAACATAGATTAAGACCGTTGCATTCTGTGACCATAAACTTACCCATTTATCCACTGAACCAAAACTTAATTATCTTCCAAGGCCCAGATCCAAAATTGCATTTCTCCTTTTAGCGCAGTAGGAGGAACCAATAAATATCTTCCTCATGACAAAAAGAATAATAAAAATTATTATGAATGCCATTTATTGAAGCACCAATATGCCAATCTTTCTAAACAGAGTCACTCTAATTCTTACAACATCCTTTGAGGCAGACTTGGTTGCCTCATTCCCTATTATAAGAAAAGGGGGCCACACAGGTAAATAATATTCCCAATTCACAGAGCTAATAATTGACAGATCCACTATTAAAAAATGGGTTTCTCTGCTTCCAGACGATGTTTTTCCAACTATGCCAAGCTGCTGCCCACACTTTAAAAAAGCACTGTAATATGCTAATTTAAATAGGTGTCGTTTGCATTACTGAGCAGCTGTGTGATACTCCAAATTAACTTGTCTTCCAAACTGCATGGAAAATAATATCTAATCCATACTAATTATAAATACATAACACTGTGTTTTAAGTACTGGGTAGTTGATGAGTAATGCTGAGCTAAATTTTTAATGAGTGATAAAGGTTAAAACCTTTGGCAGGCAGGACGTGGTGGCTCATGCCTATAAGCCAGCACTTTGGGAGGCCAAGGCAAGTGGATCACTTGATGTCAGGAATTTGAGACCAGCCTGGCCAGAATAGTGAAACCCCGACTCTACTTAAAAATACAAAAATTAACCAGGCATAGTGGTAGGCGCCTGTAATTTCAGCTACTTGGGAGGCTGAGGTAGGAGAATTGCTTGAACCCAGGAGTCGGAGGTTGCACTGAGCAGAGATTGTGCCACCACACTCCAGCCTGGGTGGCAGACTGATACTCCATCTCAAAAAAAAGAGAAAAACCTTTGGCAGGCAGTCACATTTCAGCAGAAAGCCTAATATTAGTACTGTGCTATTTTAAATCTTGGAAGGACCTTAGAAATATTTAGTATGGTATTTCCTAATAAGAGTGCTTTTGTATTTTGGGCAAGAGTGGTCTTTGTTGTACGGGGCTAGAAAGGGCTGAATATTTTGCCTCTTTGCCTTTCCCCTACTCAAGGCCAAAGGCACTCCTGTCATTAAGGCAATCAGAAATGCTTCTCCACATTAAAAAACAAACAAACAAACACAAAAAACAAAAACAAAAAAACCTCTGCCATGCATTTGAAAAGGCTCCCCTGGGCATCACATAAGGACTGCTGGTTGCCCAAATCCATCTTGTGTGGCACCTGTAGGTGTATAGATAGTAGGTGCTCTACTCATGATCACACAGTATGTAAAGTGAGGAGCAGAGCCAGCAGTGTTCTAGTTAGTGATAATAACACCAATAATAATAATAATAATAATGGCCTCCAGCTCCATTCATGTCCCAGCAAAAGACATGAGTCTCATTCTTTCATATGACTGCATAGTATTCCATTGTGTATATGTTTTCAATAAAAGCAAAAAATTGACAAATGGCATCTAATTAAACTAAAGAGCTTGTGCACATCAACAGAAATTATCAACAGAGTAAACAGCCTACAGAACGGGAGACAATTTTTGAAAACTACGCATTTGACAAAGGTCTAATACCCAGCATCTATAAGGAACTTAAACAAATTTACAAGAAAAAAAAAACATTAAAAAGCAGGCAAAGGACATGAACAGACACTTTTCAGAAGACAACATCCATGCATCCAACAATGATATGAACAAAAAGTTCGACATCACTGATCATTAGAGAAATACAAATCAAAACCACAATGAGTACCACTCTTGATATCTGTCATATCAAAACAGCTGGCTCAAAATCACCTGCCTTGTTAAGTGAGCACTTACATACTTACTAAGAAAATTATTCTTACTGTTTCTCCAATAAGAATGTAAACTCCAGATTAAAGGAGATCTTTCTTCTGCTTTTCTATTCCAATACAGTGCCTGGAAAACAATAAAATATTTCTCAGAAACCAGATGTTCTGCACACTGACTTTGTGCTAGATTTTAGTCTAATCAGTTTCTATGATTGACTAATTTAGTCCTCATAACAACTCTAAGAGTTTGTCACTATTATTATCCTAATTTTAGAGAGAAAATAGTATACAGAGAAATCAAGTCACTCAAGTTTACACAGCTGGTGAGTGGTGGAGATCGTATTCAAATCTGGGCCATCTAACTCCAGGACTTATGCTCTAAATCACTCTGCAGAGTAATATGGGTGTATTGTGTTATAATGAGGAACAAAGAAGACAGTAATGTAAATCCCTTAGTATAGGGTCTGGAACTAAAGTTCTTAGGAAATGGTAGATGCTATTATGATTGAGATGAAGTCTTGCTCTGTCCCTCAGGCTGGAATGCAGTGGTGCAATCTCAGCTCACTGCAACCTCCTCTCTTGAGTTCAAGTGATTCTCCTGCCTCAGCCTCCGGAGTAGCTGGGATTACAGGCATGAGCCACAACAACTTGCCATTTTTTGTATTTTTAGTAGAGACAGGGTTTCCCCATGTCAGCCCAGCTGGTCTTGAACTTCTAACCTCAAGTGATCCATCCTCCCGAAGTGCAGGAACTACAGGCATGAGCCACCATGTCCGGCGGAGGCCATTCTCTTTATAAACTAAAACGGGAACTGAAAACCAAATACCTCATGTTCTCAATTATAAGTGGAAGCCAAATAATGAGAACACATGGACATATAGAAGGAAACAACACATACTGGGGCTTATTGGAGAATGGAGGATGGAGGAGGGAGAGAATTAGGAAAAATAACTAATGAATACTAGGCTTAATACCTGGGTGATGAAATAATGAAACAATCTGTACAACCAGCCTCCATGACACAAGTAGATCTATGTAACAAATCTGCACTTGTACCTTTGAACTTAAAAGTTTAAAAAAAAAAAAAAACAGTGGCTAGGAGGTCATAGACTTTGTAAAAGACAAGAGCTAGAATTGTACTTACCCCTAGAAATACAGACAAGAGTGATAATAATAAAAGACACAGACGATGGCACTAGATAAATAAGAATAAAAATATTTAAAATCAGTGTATTGCAAGATGGAGATATGTGTAGATGTGTCCGATAAAGAGAGAGAGAGTTAAGTTGGAGTAGCCGCCATGAGCCATGAAAGTAGGAAATATCCATAACAAAGAACAAAGCATAACTGGAGGGTGGAAAACAAGCTGAAGTTCAAATATACAACAGCCTTGGGGGATTCCCCAAGGGAATTTCATTTCATCCTTAGAGGATGCAGCTTTTCATTCACAGCCTTTTAACCATAATCTCAAGAATAGTATGTGAAGGGTGAAACTAATCTCAAGATAATGAAGAGGCCCTAATTGTTTTAGGTATTGTATCTGGTCATGTGAAAGTACGTTGGAAGTTTTAGAGTCCTTTGAATAAGAGAAAAGAAAATAAAAGAGCAATATTCAGCAGAGATGTGATGGAAGACCTGAAAAAATGAAGCAATGAGAAAAGAAAAGGAATTTGGATGGATTAGTCCGGAAAAATAAAGGCTTGGGGTAAAGGAGGTAGCAAGTGGGAAGTGAGGTGCCAGAGGATTAGTCCTGGCGTTGAGCTTATATTCCTTTGTGCAGAACACATCAGCACAGTGCCTGACACTACAGAATATACAGAAATGACACTGTGGTCTCTATTCTTAAGAAGTTTCTAGTCTTATAAAGTCTATATAATGGATGTAAAACAATCACTTTTATAAGAGGTGATAAGTATTCTGGTGGCTTCATAAAGAGAAAAATTGCACCCAGCTGGAGGGACTAGAGTGGGTTGTATCCGCTTGAGGTTATAGAAACAGCACTGTATTAGAACATACACGATAGGTATTCATATCCTGGTTCTGTCCTCCAACAGGTCCTTCCATGGATATTGGGCAGTATTTTCTTCTCTATAGGCATGCGTGTATTGTGTGTGTGTGTGTGTGTGTGTGTCCACATAGGTGTTGCTTTAAATATGGTTTTATATTAGAATCCCACAGAAAGCTTTTAAAAAGTATTAATATTTAGCCTTAACCTAGACTATTTAAATGAGAAATTGCTATAAGCTGGGCTTGGGCACTGACACTTTAAAAAAACTTTCCCAGGTGATTCCAATGAGCTGTGGGTTTGAGAACTCCTTTCCTTTGCTTCTAAGGATGGTGAGGAAGTTAGAGCAAATCAAGTTTAAAGTCACTTCCAATTTCTAATCTTTATTATTCTGTTCATTTCATATTCTTATTTATACATTGTCTTCTCCTTTTGCAGATGAAGAGACAGAGGTCTTGATAGTGTATGTGACTTCCTCAAAAAGCAGGTAAGTCCCACAATAAGAAAATGTCAGCACCTGCACCATGTCCTGTGCTCCTGCTTACCAACCCTGTGCCTTCCTCCTCCATCACTTGGCCAGTCCTCCTCTTAGATGGATTCTGAGATTCTTACCACCGGGAAGGGTTATGTTAAAGTCTTAGGGCATTTGTGAAAGTAGAATACAATTTGTCAGCATTCTGGAATTGAATTTTGTGTCAGTGACAGCAGTGTTAGAGGTAGCACAGTGACATCTCAGCAGCAGTGTTTGACTCTCCAACTGACCTACTCTTTGATGTTTTCCCCCTATTTGAAGAGGGAATCAGGCATAAGTCAACACAGCTGGGTCTCAGGGTGCAGCTGAGTGGGGAAATGCCTTGCTGCTCCCCCAGGCTGAACAGTGGAGGGAGACTCTGAATTTGCCCTAATGGGTTTTTTGACCACCGAGTGCTGAGTTTTCATTTTCTCTGAAATATTGTTTTTTGTTTTGATTTTTGTTTTGTTTTTTGAAAAATATCTATAAATGACCCTTACCTCAGAGTTACGAAGAATAGATTAAAAGTGCTGCAAGGAGACGTGGGTGAGTGAGCTCAGACTAACAAATTCAGGAAGGGCGGAGGAAAAGGGGGACCATACAGGCCAAAAAGTGAGTGTGTGGAGGTATGTGTGCTCCTGTGCAAGGGGAAAGGAAGGACGTGAATGAGGGAAATGAGTTGGGTGTGACAAATATGTTGAAACATCTGACTTCAGGTTTTGGGAGTTAAGAGTACAGTCTTTACAGACCATTCAAAGTAATTCTGGCTTTTCTTTCTTTTTCTGTTGCTTTTTTCAATGAAATCCTTATATAGTATGTACTAAACACAGGACTGTGAGTTTCAAGAGGGCAGAGGCATGCCTGTTCACTTCTTTGTGACAACGTCCTAGCTCCGTGCCTGAACCAGGGTAGATTCTCACCACCTGTTTGATTCTGATGAATCATGGAGAACACCGGCTCATCGGCACAGGCAGAATCTCCTTAAGAGTTTTCTCTTAAACCACCTTAGCATTTATGTGTCCCACCCTCAAAGGTAAGCAAATCATATTTGCCTATGTGATATCAGAGCTTAGCCACAGTCTGTTTAGTTGCTCATGGTGTTAAGTGAGTTCTTCTATGGAGCTTTATGTTCTTAGAATTTGTTTGATGCTGATCTTTGTTCACTGTGCCTTTGTTCACTGTGCAAGATCACTATGATCTTGCAGATGGTGTTTTATTGAAAGAAATCACCTTTATTCCAGGCAAAAAATGGCTCCCAGATATATTGTCAGTGTTTCTGCCAGCTTGTGTTAATTTTCACAACCTCTGAACAACTGGCGAAATAATTGCTGATGTGGCAGCTGCTCTTATGCTCTCAGATAATTCAAGTAATTTTCCATGTTATTGGTACATTGATGACATCATTTAGAACTATAAACAGTATTAAATAGTGGATACATAGTATTCATTCATTCATTAAGCATTGATTGCCAGGTGCATCCCGACATTTAAACTCACTTTTCCTTTACTAAAAATATTGCATTTTATAAACGTTAATTACAAAATATATAATGGTCATTAATAGAGAATCTTCCTCTGAATAGCTAGGGAAAGGCTCTGCAGGAGACCAGGCTTATGCAGGTTTGGCTTGTTCATTGATTGATTTTTCTTTTGTTTTGATTTACCCGGGAGAGAGGTGTGACTGATAGTCGACATGGTCACATTTAGGAGAGTAAATTCATTTTGAGTTAGTGAAAACAGCATTATCCCATTCTCTCTCACACAGAAGATCTTAGAAGTATATAAATAGCCCCTAGAATGGTATATGTGGAGTCCCATTATCTGAAAAAGGTGATGAAATTAGACTCTGGATTTCAAGGCTTAGAAAAGCAATATAGCTAAAATCTTGGAGGTGTGGACTACGGGGCAAAAAGAAATAATTCTTAGTTTGCAAGTGACAGCATTAAGCAAACACCGCTACTGTTATTGAGAGGTCCAGCTTTCTTGGGCATAGCCACATATGGAAATGCAAGAAGCAAATACCAAGGTGGATAAATCTAAGAACTCAAGCAAGGGATACCTATGGCTAGTTTTCTCACTAGGGGAGTGGAATAAACTTTCCTTAAAGGCCAAGAACCTATCCAGATGCCTGGATCAGCAGGTGATTGCCATGATAGGTGGAGCTGATTTCCTTTATTCTTATAAAACTACGGTAATGATAGTAACCAGCCCTAGCTGACTTCTGTTAAGGAAGCTACACCTCCTTTTGAGCTGTTTTGCCTCCAAAATTTCTTACATCATTCAGGGGAAGAGAGAAGCTCCAAATACAAAATATGTGATTCCTTGCTGATGTGTCAGTAGGGCCCTATTTTATATGAAAATTAAGAGAGATTTTTACACATTGGGATTCTGAGTCTGTAGAACAGTTCATCTTTGATACAGGCAAACTTTTGGTCAATTTAAGAAAAATTGCACTAGTGAGGGAGAGATCACATCTCTTCATCTCAATGTTTTTAGAGTTTTTAGAATCTTATTGTTTCGCAAATATTACTAACTGTAGTGACTAATGCTATAAATGTTTTTATATTGTAAGTCTCTATACGTCATTTTACGTCTCTTCTCACAAATAGGTTGTTGTCAATGACATTCACCTCTAGGAAACATTTTTACCCCTTGGCTTCCGTAACAAAGACTCTCTTGATTGCTATTCTTCCTTTCTTGCCTCTCTAGAGTCTATTTTCCATAGATTTGCACTGTCCTTGTTCTGCTGCTACTCAGCACTGAAGTTGACTGTGTTCACCTGACTTGGTTTAGACAATGGAATTGGATGGCAAGCGACTTATATAACTTCTAACCAGAAGCTATTAGAGCCCTGTCACATACCTGGCAAAAATCCAGGTGGTAGCTCTTTCATTAAGCTGGATCTCAAAGTGATGATGACCTGGATCTGAGCCCTCCGCTGATGTGAGCTGGGTGCAGAACATGAGTAAATATTGTCATTTGTCTTAACTGACTGAGAGTTTTATATTGTTTACTACTGAAACTTTCCCTACCCTGACTGATGTAGTGGGATGCTTAGAAACGATGTGCTGCTGCAAAAAGTTCCTCATATATGTGACATTGCCTTAATGATTGGCTGACAGGTGGTAAGCAAACTGATCAGAAGTTAGGAAGATCATATTTTCTATTTTGCAGAGAAAAGTCATTTGTTAAAAAAACACAAATTTTCTGTGGCAAGTTGGGAAAAAAATCATGTAGTTTGTGAACTTGTGGTTGTAGAAGAAATGGGCATGAAAAAGAATTTAGTCCTTCTGGTTCCATCTGGCAATGCACTAATAAAGAGATGATCTCAGAAATGTATTAGCTAGCTTGTGAATTAACATATAAGGGAATAGAGAAAATTAGTCAATCCAGGGACTACAAGAGTTAGAAAAGAAGGTTACATCTCAATACCAACCAGTAAAGAATACAATTGAGAAGGCTTTTGAGTGGCAACAGCTGATTCAAACTCAAACTTGTAGCAAGGATAAAATTAGAGATATGACCTTTGTACCCAGTGATACAACTCTGAAAGGATGAAATGTTTGAAAGTTAAAGGGCCAATTATGACATTATTCACTGTAAGTTTATACAACTGCGTGCACAAAATGGCTTAAGGAAAAAAAATGTAACTTGAAGATGCTCAGGGTACCTATGACTAACGGGGGCGGGGGCAAGGAAGAGACGAAAGTATCGAGGTTAGAATATGGAGAAGTATATAGTATTTAAGAAGTGAAGAAATGTGTCTGAAAGAAAACTATGTATGTTGCTACTGGCACATGAAACTGGCTGGAATCAAATAGATTTTTAGAAAATTCAGTTTGTAAAAGAGTTCATTGTACTAATCATGACTCACAGAGCTAGATAACACTTCCAAACTTATGTTACTTCTAATATAGTATGTAAACTATCTGAGGAACACTGAAATGTTAAGCTAGAATATGAAACTAGACTTTTGAAATTTTCTAACTCATTGCATCTATGAACCCATTATCTGTAACTTCTTTTTGATGATATATCTTTTCTACCAAATAGTATGTTTTAATGAAATAGGATTAAGAACTTCTGTTTTTCACTGGGCAGTGCTTTTGAACAAAAATAAGGATAGATCTAGAAGAAGAAGTTTTGAAATTCAGATTAGGAAACTTACATTCTTGGGCTAACCACTCTTATTGAATGGCTGTGGTCTTGCCTTCGAATATGTTCTTTAGTTCTTTGTATCTTAATTTGTAAGAAAGACTCTACAATGTGTCCTGTATGTCAAAGGTTTTTACTGAGGATGGAATTATGTTTATGAACACTTCTATTTATAAATAGAATGTGATTTTCATAACTCATAATGGAAACATTTAACCAGACATAGTGTGATATAAAATTTTTTTGTTTTTCATATTTCAGCAAATGACTTTCTTCCTAATGTCTTCCCTCCAGCAAAGCAATGTACAACCACAAGACTTTTCAGCCTAGGGAGGAGGACTCCCGTTTCTCAGTATAATTCTTTGTTCATTTGCTTCTTCAGCAACACCTGTCAAGGTTCTCTCCTCTGTCTAGTTCTCAGCTAAGTTGTCAACCCACTTGGAAGAGAGTGAAACTAAAATATTTTGTTACCATTTACTGAGCAATTGAGTACTGGACACTATGTTAGGAGAGTAAATTGATTCTGTAAATTAATCCTTACAATAAGTATATAAAATGGGCTTATTTTTTAAATAAAGAAACCAATACTCAGAGAGATTCAATGCCCTTTGAGGTCTCATGACTAGTATGCCTGGGTCAATTTCAAAGTCCAAGGTCTTTTCATTATAAATGTAACACTTTCTTTTCTCCTCCCACTTCCATAGCTCTATTGTCTGTAATCACTGTCAAGGTTGTACCACCATGAGGCCTGTTCCTCCGCTGCATGGCTTCTCTTGTTGGAAAAGTCTCTATCATTCTCCATGGCCCACTAGCAAATATTGAGAGTAAGCACAAATATATTACTCTCTTAGTCCATTTTCTGCTGCTGTAGCAGAATACCATAGTCTGGGCACTTTATAAAGCAAAGAAATTTATCTGAGTCATGATTCTGGAGACTGGGAAGTCCAAGATTCAGGAAGTTCATCTAGTGAAGACCTTCTTGCTGCATTGTAACATGGTAGGAGTACATCATGTAATAGAAAGAGAGGAAATTGGGTTGAAGTCCTCCTTTTTATCCATAACCCGCTCCTGCAATAACAGCATTAATCCATTCATGGACCTAACTAACCACCTCTTATAGGTCCAGATTCTCAGCACTGTTAACAATGGCAATTAAATTTCAACAGGAGTTTCAGGAGGGGGCATTAAAACCATAGCAATTACCATGAAACACAAACTTAAGCTGGAAGTAAAGGCTCTTCATTGTTGAACTCCAGTATAATTCAACACAATTATCATTACTTCCTTTACTGCATTTTCTGATCCAGACAAGTGGATCACTAGTTCTGTCCTATCTAAAATGTAAGCTCCATGAGAGAAAGATTATTTTTGTCTGTATTGTTCACTGTTATTCCCAGCTCTTACAGCAGTGACTGTCACAGACTAGACATTCAATTAGTAGATGTTGGATGGATGTATAAATGAATGAGTATGCTGCTCTAACCTATCTCTAGACCTCTTCTGGAATGCCTTACAACCATCTTCACCTACCTGATTCTTAATCTTCAAGGTCTAGCTCAAAGGCTATTTCTTCCATGAAGACTTCTTAAATTCTCAGCCTAAAGCTCTATAGAGTTAGTTAACATATAAAATTCTAATATTAGTTTGGCTTTGGTAGGCTTGGAGGTAGCTACCATTTGCCATAACTGAGTTCCTCTTTAAACTTCATATATGGAAAACAGAGGAAACTGTAGCAAGTGTTTACCCCAAGGCCACACAGATAGCTGCCAGTTACTGGCAGGAACCATAAAAAAATCCAGGCTTCCATCCTCAACCCAAGTTCAGTAATCTTTACATTTATATAAAGGGTAATGAATTATAAAGATTTAACACTCTGAATGCTAAAGGCTAATTATTATCTTTAAATACACAGAGAGATGCAGCCGTATGGTATACTTCCATAGGCCACAATGTGAGAAAGTGCAAGTGAGAAGGAGCTTAGATAGTTCACTAGAAAGACAATCTGTCTGTATATGTGATGAGGATAGTAAAAATGCAGTCAACAGTAAGTGCTTTTTTTTCTCTGTATTGCTGAAAATCCATGACAGACATAGTAGCTGATAAGACTGAAGCGCAGTGGGAGTCCGATCCAGCCCGTTTGAATGAAAGGATGAAACAAATGAAACAAACTTTTTGAAGCCTGAGCAGCAGTAATCCCTCTTGTGCACATGTTAGTGAAGTTGGCCTTCCATATATAGATTTGTAAAGAACAAAGTGGCAGCCCCTGTAGATGGCAATGGGAAAACAAGGTTTATAGGCAAAAGCCTCAGAAGGAAGGTGGGAAAAGGGAAGAGAAGAAGTCACTGTGAAGGAAGAATCCAGCTGTCTATTGTTCATTGTTTTTGTTTCACCACACACAATTTTGTTGCCCCCAAAATGTATTTTTAGAAAGATGACAATCTTTTGTATGAAAATATATAGGTTGAAAAGTACTATTGTTATATTATATTCATTATCTCATTGGATTATCATAGTAATAGGAATTCTCACAGCAATTCCTAATGCAGTAGGAATAAACTCTTATTTTTTGTTTGGAAGGTTTTATACTTTTCCCAATAGTCTAAAGGAGGGAACTGAGGCAGGAAAGTGGGCATTGTGGTAGTATCAGCACAACATGTTGAGCCCTGTACTCTTTCAACTGTTAAGAGACCAACCTAATGGCTTCCAGAACTGATCTTATAATAATTTTTAATAGATAACCTATGACAACCATCCATTATTTTAACTGGCTCTAGAAACCTAACATTTCCTTACATCTCCTTTTCTTCTTCTCTCCCTCACTTTGTCTCTTGTCTATGCCTTCTCTCCTCCCTGTACATTCCCTTGTTCTCTCTCTTGGTCTTGCATCGTTATTTTCTCTGTCTCTCTCACTCTTGCTCTCACACTGGTTTCCTTTCTATCCATTTTACTCCCTCTTCGTCTGAGTCTTTCTCACTCTACTAGAGAACGTTAAAATATAAGACTTTGATTTAATTCAATTTTGATATGATTTTGAAATTTCAAAAGATTAGTAATGCTTGTTTTAGAACAAAGCATTACTAATTATAGAGCAAGAATTATAGAAAAGTCAAGATCAACAGGTGCATACGGGTCCTATAATGTATGATGATAGTTGTGATATTTTATTTCTATGCCATGATTAATAAGAAAAATAGGCCAGGCACAGCTCACACCTGTAATCCCAGCACTTTGGGAGGCCGAAGTGGATGGATCATTTGAGGTCAAGAGTTTAAGACCAGCCTGGCCAACATGGTTAAACCCCGCCTCTACTAAAAATGCAAAAATTAGTCAGGTGTGGTGCCGGATGCCTGTAGTCCCAGCTACTTGGGAAGCTGAGGCAAGAGAATTGCTTGAACCCAAGAGGCGGAGGTTGCAGTGAGCAGAAATCACATCACGGCACTCCAGCCTTGGCAACAGAGTGAGAATCCATTTCAATAAATAAATAAATAATAAAGAAATAGACATAACACAAACAAACTCCATTCAGACAATGGAATGATTACAAAGGGAAGGACATAATAAGTCTCAGTGAAATAACCTGAGAAAGACACTGAGAAACCAGTGGTGCCTAAAATATACACTGATGCTCATCTAAAAACATTTCTCATATTAAGTCCTATTAGGTTATTACTAATAAAGCTTGTGTTGCATTTCTGCAGTCATAGGTTCCTATTGACAGTTTAATCATTCAGAATGACATCAAGAGCTAGATTCAGTCCACAGTCCAGAAGCTTCTTTCAATGAGTGTAGAAATTCAAATAATACTTACCTGTACTTATAGAATTATAAGGAAAAGAGATAAAACAAAAGTACCACTGACCTATATTTCTGTTCCTTTTGCTTTACCTTGGAAGCTGGGCCACCACTGGAAGCAATTGTCCAGGGATCTATAATACAAGAATGCATTTGTTCAAAGTCACAGGCCCTAAACTGTTAAAAGGTACAGTTTGTAATTCTTGGTTCTTGAACAAGGAAATTTACTTTCCAATTATTAACTGTGAAGCAGTCAATTTGAAGTTCTCTTTTGCAATCTTTGCAATATATACAGCTTCATGTTTCCTGCCTGGAAGAAAAAGGCAGCAGCTGGAAGGTACTTGTTCCCAATTCTGAGCCTATCCTCTATTCAATTGCCATTTGCTGATAGAGACCATGTGTACCCAAACCTATGGTCAAAAAGCTGTGTCTGTGGCAATTGTGATATTCCACAAGTTCACAGGATGTGTAAAAATAGGGCAGATCAGAATCTAGTGCTTTGTGGTACCACAGAATGTCCCAGAGCAGAACAGATACTGTTGTTTAGCAGAATGCATGGGTCACCAGCTATAATGTCTTCCTGCTTGATTCTTACATTTCTGCTTATTATGTTCATCAGCATCATGCAAAATCTTCTTGGGTAATGAATTCACTTATGCCATTTTATGCTGGACTATTTATCTTCTCTATATCATCTACTACTTAGAACAAACACTCTGCCAGGAACACACTGTGCTTAAGGAAAGAACTGTGGCCAGCACAAGAGAGAGGGCAAGATCATAACCTGAAATTTGGGAGCTGTTTTCACTCCATAAGCTGCTGTAGTCTTAAGTACTTATGATGTGGCCCAGAAAAGACAAATAGTCTTCTGAAAATATCTCCACAAAAAAAAAAAGCCTTCTCCCCAGTACCTATAAAACATTCATAACACCTTCATTGTGCTGTAAATCCTTAGCAGGAGTTGATAACAGTGTATGAATTTTTAATATAACATTTATAAATGGTTATTAAAACTATCCTTAAAGTAAAGTGTCAGTTTATTTTTAATTAACTGTTGGCTATTTAAGCTCCCAGATGGCCTGGGGAAAGACCAATAAGCCCACATGTCAGTTATCCTCCCTCTTGCTCCATCTTTAACCCCTTATTGCTTGCTGTCACAAAGACCAATGCATGTAAGTTCTAAGAACTTAAATAAACTCCAGATATGGTCTTTGGAACATTTGTTTCTTATAAAATGGTCCTGAAATGTCTGTCACCTACCATGGCTACCATGAAACTGTGAATTAAGTACTACATGTTCTGTCTGAGTCCCAAGAGCCCAAACCAACTTCTGTAGACACATATGATGCAGCAAGAGAGAAATTCAGGGCAAAGAAGAGTGATAGGTGGGTTGTAGACTGCTAAACCTGAGGCTTAAGATTTTAACTTAGGCTAAGTGGCATCCTGCTTGTATGACCTTGAGCCAGCTTCAATTTCTTCCAATGTACTTCTTCATCTGCATACATAAAGATTATGTAAATTGCTCTTATTTTCTCAAGAGGTTATAAACATCAAATTAAATGCTGGGCATAACTTTTTCTTCCAGGGGCGGGGCTGCGGGAGACAGAGTCTTGCTGTGTTACCCTGACTGGAGTTCAGTCGCATGATATTGGCTCACTGCAACCTCCACCTCCCAGGTTCAAGCAGTTCTCATGCCTCAGCCTCCCAAGTAGCTGGGACTACAGGTGTGTGCCACTATGCCTGGCTATTTTTTTTTTTTTCCAATTTTAGTAGAGACAGTTTCACCATGTTGGCCAGATTGGTCTCAAACTCCTGAGCTCAGGTAATCTGACTGCCTCGGTCTTCCAAAGTGCTAGGATTACAAATGTGAGCCCCTGTACCTGGCCTAAAATTTTTTAAATAAATTATATGCTATCTATGCATATGATCTCATTTTTCCAATTATTTGTTGTTCTCGTGGTCTTTTGGTATGGACTTTCTCAAATTCTGAGTTTGCCATTTCTTTCTAGAACCCAGAAATTGGGGGAAATTCATTTTGTCAATATGCTTTAGACTTCAATTCTTTTTCAGGCTGGAAAGATTATTTCACCCAGGGCACAAATTATTTCTGCATCATCCCTTGAGAATGTCTGTATGGCTTCTGACTACAGTCCCAGAAGCAAGGAACTTATTACACTTTATAATTAGGAAATCCAATTGTTGGAGAGATTAGTTTTGTTTCTCTTAGCTTATTTTTTTTGAGCACCCAGATATGTTTGTGCTTCTGATTTCCAACAAGATGCTTGACATTGACTTGCCTCTCTACTGGAAGTTCTGACTCTGACTCTATGTTATATCACATGCTTCACAACCAACATTCCTGCCTCTCTTTCATTTGCCTCAGGGGACAAACATTCCCCATTCCAATGTGGGGAATATGAAAATCCAGGAATCCGGCATTCACAGGATCCATGTGCGTGCACATGCATATGCACGTCTGTTAACATTCAAATGTCTAAGGTCAAAAACAAGGATTTGTTAATGTTCATTAGTAGATAGAAAAGTAAGGCCCCTGGAAATTCACACATTCTAAAATTGCATTTAAAACCTTTCGTGGTCAGGCTTCAGATGTGCCTCTAGTTTTCATTTTCTCCATTTCAGCTTTGCCTCTGTGGGGTCTAAGAAGACTGAATTACTTACCATTCCTCTAAATGAAGCCCATTTGTTTTATGCCTCTTAGCAGTTGCACTGTGTAACTCCTCTGCCAAGTATGTTCTTCATGTCCTTTTATACTGCTCATTCTTCAATATTCCACTCAGGTGCTGTCCTCTGGGAAGTCTTCCCTGACCATATAACTCCTGTGATCACTCCTATTAAAGCATTCATCACATTACGTGCGAATTTTCTGCTTACATTTTTGTTTTCTTCATGAGAGTGTGAGCTCTGCAAGATCAGATAAAATGTCGTATTCTTCTATCACCCAGTTATAACACAGTGCTAGACATGGAGGAGGCATTCAGTAATCATTCAGTGAATAAGATAATGCAAATTAAGTTTCATAGGTTTTGTAAATCCTGCTGATCATAGTTAAAGGTAAAAGGGTTAATTCTCTTTTGGATTACCCTATTGACCATTAACAGTTTATTTTGTGGTCAGGAATGATGATATGTTTATTCTAATTTGGTTGCAAAAAATTTGCAGTGTTGACAAAACATCTGAGTCTTAACTAGAAGAAAACCGTATGGTAGGACTCGTTTGGGCTGTGACTGTAGATACAAGAATTTTCTAAGCATAAAGTGACTCTAAGTTTGTGTAAAAGAAAAAATATATATATAGAAGAGAAAACTGGACCTGGAGTTAAACATAGTAGATTGCATACAGCCTTTTCCCGGTCTTTCTCCATTCTTAATTGAAATGATAGTGATTGACTAACAAAAAACTAAATGTATGGAGTGAAAGCAAATGAGAAAAAAGTTGATGGATAATGAGGAATATCAATACAATTATGAAAGGTAGTGACTGATTTAGCCTGTGAGGTAAAGCTGAGCAACTGGCATTATGAAAACCTGGAGAGAATCATGAATTAGAGATGACAGGTACCTCTGAACTCAGAGGTAATGGGTGGAGCTGGAGATAGAAGGACTGGTTGAAAGCCTGTATAAAGAGCAATGAGATGCCCAGAAAAACTCCTTTAAAGCAGTCCACTTGGTTTCTGCCACTTGTCTTCCCCCAAATTAAACAGGATGTTGTATATCTTAGAAGTCTGAATCAGTCGGACTTCATTCTCAGGGACACTAGACACAACTGAGAAAGAGAGAGAGAAACAAAGCAGATGCATAGAAGAACAGATGTATTAATTAGAAGTCTGCCACTACTTGGCTTCCAGAATGCCAAAAGCAAAGCTTATGTCTCTCAGACATTCATCTTTGGAAAAAGTGACTGATTCACTTTTTCCAAAGTGAATCAGTGGAAAGACCCACATAAGCAGACATCTACCAGCATATTGGCAGGTCCAGAACAACTCACCTTACAGTGAAGCCCACCAGCTGACAAGTCACACCCTTATATACTGTTTTGTGGAAGCTCCTTAGATAGACAACTAGATAGATAGATAGATAAAATTAAAGTCCATATAAAAAAAAAGAAATAAATTTTAGAAAAGAAACTCTGAGGGAATAGAAGTAATATAGAGGACAAAAAATAATATCTGGAAAAATATAACAAGTATTCTTTAGAGGGGAAAATATTTAATCTATGAAACAAAAAGATGACATAAAATATATAGAGAAAAATACAGCTTGAAAAGTGAAAATAAGTAGAAAAAATACAAAGAAGAATGCAATGTTAAGGTCAAGAAAATCTCCCAGTAATAACTGAAAACATAAATATAGGAAATAAAAGACAAAATTGAAGACTAATAGAAAAAAATTAATATCTGACCAAAGAAAATTGCAAATAACAGGAAAAAGAGGAAGAAAATTATTTACCAAAGAAATAATTCAACAAAGGACCCATGAAGTACCCAGCATATTACAGCATTATCATTATAAGATTTCAGAACAGGACAAATGAATGAAATACTCCAAGAGATATAAAATAGATTATATACAATGGACTGAGAATCAGAATGTTATTAGACTCACTAAAAACAACATTGGCATCTACCAGACAGTGGAGCAATATCTTAAAAGTTCTGAGAGGAGAATTGCAAACCTATAATTCTATAGGCAAGTCATTATTTATTATTAAAAACAATTTTTTCAGGCATACAGAAACTCAAAAACTTAACTCATAGTTCTACTTTATCGGGAGGATGGAGAATGTACAACATCTAATTTCGAGAGTAATCCAAGAAAGAAAAAGATGTAAGAATCAGGAAACAGAAGATCTAACAGGAAAAGGGGTAAAAAAAATGGCTGAGAAGAAACCTGGGTCACAAATCACGAGCAGCTGACGGACCAACAGTAGGAACCAGAGAAGGTGGAGATGGCAGGTGGTTCCTGGAGAGAGAAATGGAAAAGGAACCTACACATTGACATGACCTGATGCATTTTAGATCATATAGAAAAACATTTGAGGATGAATTAGTAATAAGAATATAGAAAAGTAAGCCAATGGAAATAAAATGAATCAGTTGTTAATTTCCAAAAAAGTTATATATATAAAACGTGTATGTGTACATATATTATATATATAAAATGTGTGTGTATATATATATGTTATATAAAACATGTACATAAATAAAAGTTATATATGTATATATACACATACATATATATACAATAACATATATACACAAAGCACACACGATTAGAGTATACTGTATATTTCAGCTGTAGAAACAATTGCAGAATAAATTATAACTATAAATTTAATATAAAAATTAATATAACTATATTGGGACGATAGGAAAAATAAATTGATGGATTTGTAAGAAAACTAAATTTTTTTTTGTCAAGAGTATAAATTCAAGATGGCTTGGCATTTTTATAAACAAATGAAACAGTGTACCCATATGTCTTAGAAATATGGAGATAAACACTTAAGAAACCATTTAAAAATGTTGCAGTAAGTTAGCTCTGGGGACAAATGGAGTAGAAACTACGTGTTTAAAGGCTTGATATGACTTTTTTGTAGTGTTCATTTTATTATTTTTCAACTCTTGTTCAAAAGTGTGCTTTGTACAGGCACTGGACATAATAGAAGTAAAGAGACCAGGCAATACTCAACTCCTGATGGATATTACATTATTATGGAGATAAATATTTAAAATATACATTAAAGAGACATCTTCAGACAGTGATTAATTTCCATAAAGAAAATAAAAATAGGAAATGCATAGAACATGGTGGGAATAGATTACATCTGCTAGTTAAAAATAAAAGTCATACTTAACCTAAAATTTCAGCTAGATGATGATTATGGGAGACATACTCCAGCAGTTAAGATAATTTTAAATAAAAGAAGGAGTAAACAAGTTATATTGGTCGAAAAAACTGACCAATAAACCTGTCATAGCTGCATTTCAGAAAAAAATAGATTTTAAGAAAAAAATATTAAGAATGAAGTATCTCCTTTTTACAGTGGAAAGGTGAGTTTACTCACCGTGAAGTAAGAACAGCTCTGAGCATGCACACAAATAATACAAGAACTCCAAAGTGAACAAAACAAAAAATAGAAAAATGAGAATGAATTGATAAACATCCCTATTAATTTGGAGGCAACAGAACTGTTAACTTTTTAAACCATACATATTTGGTTTAAATATATTAATTAAAGATAGGGAGGGGAAAAATACTTGGAGAAATACCACATCCAGAAAAATGAAAGAATAACCAGAATGTAAAAACAGGATCATTAACATTCTCATGTTAAGATGGCGAGGATGGGATTTCCAAAAAAGGAGGGTGAGGGTTGGAGGAATGAGAAGTGCCTGTCAAGTTGGGATAAGAACAGAATAAATATTGTTTGGTCACTAATGGGTCATCAATAGTTGTTTCAGAAGCTCACCTGGGGCCACTTTGGATTCTGGCTGAGAAAGGTTTTCAGGTAAGTCAAGGGTGTAACTTCTCCTGTTTCAGACACATCTGCCCTCTGATCATTACTTCTCTGATCCACTCTGCCATAGTCAGTTTCAGACATTTCTGATGTAATAAGTAAGCAAAAAGGGAGACAAGAATCTGTCCACTTTGTCCAGGGAACTGCTATTTTTCTGAGGGAGCAATCCATCTACACATTTAAAGAGTTTCTCCTGTGCTTTGCATACTGGCTTGATTTGTTCTGAAAAAAATAAACTTCATGGTCTTTACTATTGTGGGGGCATTTAGCAATTTAGTGGAGAAGGCCACATCAGATGGAATAAAATAACTATGGATGGGCACAAAGAGTCAAGTGATAAAATTAGTGATTTAGACTTGAGCAGCTATTATAAAAGCTCCTGAGAGCTAAAATAGCTGGGAAACCTCACAAAAGGACTCTAGGCCTGAACTGAGATTTGAAGGTATTATGAAGAGACAAGAGGGAAAAGGCAATGAAGGCAAGAAAGGAATTGCTTTAGGAGATAAGGTTTGAATGTGTTTCTCCAGAAATGTGCCTGTATCCAGAAACACAAAACCCCTGTCTGGTTAAATGTGAGCCTCATCTCTTTATTCTAGTCTCAGCTCTGCCACTCAGTTATTGTATGATTTTGGACAAAACCAACTTTCTTAGTCTAAATGGCAATAAATATACCTATTACATCACATAGGGATGATGGCTCTTTTAGTATTGTAAAATGGAGCAAACAAGGGAGCAGTGATGGGGTGTTTGGGGGTTGGACTTTGTGACTGCCTTTCATCATTAATTCAATCCAAGTCATTCATTCATTCAATACACATATGTTAGGTTGCTCAGGTTTTGGAGTGAAATAAAACATTGTCCCACGCAAGATAAACATTATGCAACTAATTACTCAGTTGATTATTTAAATCCTTAGCATGTACATCAGAGGTTGCATTATCTGCTTTTTCCTCACCTCAACTGGCCATGTCACAGACAGCCCTTGAGGAGTCATTGCATAAGCCTTCTTTCATTTCCATGATGTGCTCTGCTTCTTCCCTACTCAGAGACTTTGTTCACTTCACTTTCTCTCTGTTCCTCTTCACTCCTCCTCCAACTTCAGATCTTAGTTACAATGTCCACACCACAGGGAAGCTTTTCTTGAAATCCAGGGTGGAGCCAGATTACCCCATGGCATTTTATGACTCTCCATTGGTGCAGTAACCAAAAGTTGTAAATACAAATTAAATAATGTGATTTAATTTCTGTGTTTGTCTGCTGGAATATATGCCCCAGGAGAGCAGGAATATTTTCATTATTGTAACTCTAGGCTTTGTATGATCCCTGCCTGTAATAAGCCTTCGATACACATTTTCTAAATGACTGGTCAGACATTCCTAAAAGCTATTTTCAGAATTTTGGTCATAAGCGACAATTTATCCTCATGAATCTCTATTTTTCTTTAACAACCGATTACAGATCCATCTTCCCAGGTTTATCTAATCATCCCTGATTCTATTCTTACATACTTGCAAGTTCTTTAAGTTATGGCAGAAATGTCAGACCCAGAGCCAAATTATATTATCTTTGTCCATTATTACCAGGAGTCAAAGGCTTTTCTTATTCTTCTTTATTTTTCGATTTACTTGTAAAATTGGGAGGCAAGGAGAAAGTCTACTCTAACAGGGGCATTTACTAAATTATGGAAATAACTGGTAATTATGCTTTTTAAATGAACTTGACTCTGTGGCTCCTGTAAGGTTTTGCTTAGTGCCCTGGGCCCAGCTGAGACTAATTAGGCCTGCATTAAATATTAAAGCTTTCTGACACCCAAGTTTTGACAGTGACAGAAGAAAAAGAAATCCTGTAACCTAATCTGCACCCCACAGGAGTAATTTATGTTCACTTCTTATAACAAAAGAAAATCTAATTATGTAGCTGGCTGCCAGATATATTTAAAGCAAAAATTAATGTAAAAAATACATAAACACACAGACACACAGAATACACAATAAATGTACTCTATTTAAAATAAAATGGAGTATATTTAAAATAACACAACAGCGTCAACAGATAGTCCTGTTTGCCACCAACTACATCAAATGCCTATTGATTGTTCTGCTATAAACTTGTGTTTGGTTGGGAAATAGCTTTTTGCAATAAATATATTTAATATAGCAGAGGGGCATGGAGTCAGAATGAGCCTTTGGATAGTAAAAATATAATAATGCCACTTTCGCATAGAAAAGGCTGATTGTATGTAGACCTCATTTACAATTCATCCCCCAGAAGATACCGTTTTGTTCCTTCAATTATTGAATTTGTAAAGAGACAACTTGCTTTTGGTCACAGGTGGGGGACAGCCCAAGGTCAGGAACCATGGTCTAAGTCCCAGCTTTATTCTTAGTTGGAAGAGTGGCCTTAGATATGTCACAGGGTCCCTTGGGCCTTTCTGTTGTCCTTTTCATAAAAGGCAGCTTGTCCTGCTGCTAACACTTACCTTTGAGAGTTTTTGACTTAAATGAGATTCTGCAGTAGTTTTCACCCTCCACAGGTAGCAAAAACTTTAAACAAATTGTGCTTGATTTCTTGATGCTAAAACAAAGAGAAGCCTGGCATTTTATTGCTACAAACATATTTTATAAACTTTCATGTATATTATTTACTTTTTTTGGAGCCCCCTCAGTGAGAAAAACAAAACAGCTTTTAATATAATGTTTTCACAATGGCAAAGTTCAAATATACACAAAGGTAGAAGCAATGGTATAATAAACCCCCAGGCACCCATCACCCAGATACAATAATTACCAATTCATAACCAACTCGGTTTCAGCTGTCCACCTCATACACCACTTTCTAAAAAGCAGGTCCTCCTTCATTAGATTATTTCATTCACAAACATTTTATATGATCTTAAAAATATAAGTACTCCTTTAATAATTGTGATATCAAATTAAAAATTAACATTAATTCTTAACGAGGGCTATTTTGATGAACAAAAATATAGAGGAAGGAATAAAAGATCTTAAAGAGTCATCACTCTATGTAAAAAATCCTATTGTTTTTAAAATATGTATTTTTGCCATAAAATATAAAATCCTGATTGGCATAGGGAAGTACTTTCAAATACTAACAGTCTCAGTAATGCACCAGACAGAATTGAAACTATTTTTCAAATGAGTGGGATTGGTAAAAGAACTTGAATGCTACCTTTTATGCTAAAAATAAGTTAATTTAGGAGCTAAAGTTAAGAATCTTAATTTTCTCACTTTGTTAAAATATGACTTGGGATGCATGCTATTTATTGTCTTTATTTTTATTATAAATTTCAATAAATTATTTCATGTACCCCAAAGACCAATATAAAGTTTCACACAAAGTATGCCTTTAACATGTATTTATTGGATGAGAAATGAATACATTAAAAAATGCTATTTTAGGCCGGGTGCCATGGCTCACGCCTGTAATCCCAGCAGTTTGGGAGGCTGAGGCGAGCAGATCACCTGAGGTTGGGAGTTCAAGACCAGCCTGGCCAACATGGTGAAACCCTGTCTCTACTAAAAATACAAAAATTAGCTGGGCATTGTGGCCATTGCCTGGAGTCCCAGCTACTCTGGAGGCTGAGTCAGGAGAATGGCATGAACCTTGGAGGCAAAGGTTGCAGTGAGCTGAGATAGTGCCATTGCACTCCAGTCTGGGTGACAGAGCGAGACTCTGTCTCAAAAACAGTAACAACAATAAGATATTTTAATCAAATAATTGTAGAAAGTGAGATATCTATGAAAAAGAACCTTAAAATCACTTGATGAACAAAAAAAATCTTAAAACAATGAAATGAATAAATTGAAGGCAATTCCATCATTATTATTTTATTGCTTTCTAATTAAAACTTGATTACTGGATATATACATATCCCCTTCTCTAACTGTTCCCCATCAAATTTTCTGAAATTTGAAAATAAGAGAAATAATCTGTAGCAGGCAAAGATAAGAAGAGCAAATGAGATTGTTCGGGAGTAAAAGTATAAGAATGTTGTACTGCAAATAAGGAGGCCTGGGTTCTGGACTCTCCTCGGCCATTACTGACCTTAGGATCCTGGCCGGTCATTTCCATCCATGGGACCCCAGTAATGTAATGCAGTCAGAGATCAAATACCATAATTGTTCTTGCCTCTTTTAGTTCTCAGTTTTGTGATTCTCAGTATAGGGGGTGGGACAAACTAGCTACTTAGTTTTGAGTAAGATATATCACTTGGAGAAATAACTTTTCAGTAGCATTTTAAGGATCTGTCTGAAAACTTGGGGACAATTTAAAGTTAGTATCAGCCCGTCTCTCCAAATTGGGCTGCCACACTTGTATTAAGAATAATTAGAGTGTGAGTAATCCTAGAGAACTTTGGAACTGCACAGTAAGAAGGGCCTTTCTGAGTTTATTGGAAGAGAGAGTGATTTCCCTATGAAAGAGTGGTTTACTTAATGTGGAAGATATTACAACTCATCATTTCCTTGCTTGAGTATAGCCGCCTTCAGAACCAGACTTATTTATTTATTTTCCCATTTCCTTCCCCTACCTACCCTGCTAAAGCACATTATGAAATTACGAAAAAGCCATTTTCTATCCAAAGGCAGCTGGTTACCATGGGTTACGAGAGCCTTTTCTGTCCCCAGTGTGATTTTTCTGACCAAAATCATCACAGGAGGGAGGCACTGAAGAAGAATGGGAAAGTGAGGCAGTGGACCAAATCCCAGCACCCTCCACCCTCGTCTTCTCCAGAGATAGGGTTCTGGATACGCTGTGTTAGGATGCCACTTCTGAAGCTCAAGTGTCTCACACAGGCCTAGGAGAGAATATGAACGCATCTGAGTCAAGGTAGTTGGGAGAAGACAGGGTAAGGAAGTGATCAGTTAGGTGCCTGGAGAGATATTTCAGATGATGATATGACTAAAATGGTTATAGTATGTTGGAAGATGGAAAGCAGCTTATTATAGATTCTCTCTCTCTCCCCCTCTCTTCCTCCTCCTGCACCCCTCCCCTGTACTATTTTAGAATAATAGCAAATTAGAGTTGGAAGTCAGTTTAGTTTCACATTTCACATTGAATGATATCCAAATCCTTCTACCCTTAATAACAGCTCATTCAAGTGCTGTTTGAATTCTTAGACTGACAGGAAACTCACTCCCTCCTAAGCATCCAGTTGGGAGATTATTTGCATTAATATTGATAGTAAAATCAAATATTTATTGGATCTGGGCTACATCCTGGTAGATGAAATAATCGCCTTCATTTTAACCTTATAAATAATTAATGAGTTTGGGGTACTATATACCTGTTTTTCATATGAGTAAACTAAGGCATACATTTATACATCGAGAATCAACGTTTTAAGGAGTCCAAATCCTTAAACTTCTGGCTGTTTTGCTGTGTTAGTCTGCTTAATGTATACTTTACTTTCCATTTCTGTCTCTTTTAGGCATTTATCTCTATTATTTCAGTTTCATGTTTTCATTTCTCTCACCTTCTTGGTGATTTTCTGTATCTCTTCCTTTGCTAATGTCTTTTTTAAACTATCATGCCCTGCATTGTTTATTTAGTTGAGGTAGTCTTATCATTGAAAGAAACAGCCCCTTCTCTCTTCTCCATATTTTACTTCTATTAATTCACTCTAAAGCAAATCTCTTTTTCTAGCCTTCACATATATTACATTTCTGAACCATCTTGAGTCAGCTGAAAGCACCGAGCCTGCTTCATCCATGCTGAGTTTAACTTACAGTCTTCCTATCCTTTTTGGTTTTCTTAAGTGGGTAGTGGCAGATGCTTATATTTCTTCATAGGGAATTTTATCCAATTGGTTAGTTTTATCATTCCAGGTTCTGGAGACCTCCTTAGATACTAATTTTTTTCATGTAACATATTCAATTTCTCCAGCGAACTATGACTTAATCTATGTCATGAATAAAAATGTAATGATAATTATACAGAATGTGGACAAGGATGGAATGTCATGTCCAGAGATCTAAACCTGGCAAGGATCATAAATTTGTCTTCCAGATTAGCTAATAAAAGGATATTGGGACAGGACACTTAAGGAAAATGTGCTTTGGGGAGGAGATTGGCTCAAAATAGCATCAGTTTTTAGACATATGGTTGCTGGTAGCATAGAGCAAAGCATTCTAGACTGTGAACTACAGCTATAGACATCAGATCCTGTGCCGATGACGACTCTGTTTACATAACATTAACATGTTTTCTAAATTATTTTTAAAATCAAGTGAAAGGTAATTCACCTAGCAAATAGTTAACAAGCAACGACCAGGTAGATAATAAAAGGTGTATTTATTTAAAAGCATCTGTTTATTGTATGAATAGTTGTCATAGTTTTTTCCCTGCCCTGGTGGAGCTTACAGAGTAATGAGGGAATAAAAATCAATCCCCCAAATTGATTGTGAAAAGTCTTATAGAGAAACATAATTGGGTTTTTAGGAGAGAAGAGGGTAGGTGGACTAAATTAGATTAATAATTACAGAATGCTTCTCTAAAGAAGGATCATTTAAAGTGAGAACTGAAGGGTGTATACTCTTAATTGGAAAAAAAAAAATGTGAAAAGAAGGATGTTTCTGGCAGAAGGTTTTGAGAAAGAGGCTAAAAAATTCAAAGAACTAAAAGAGTACTAAAATAGATGAAGGGCAGTGAGTGAGGAGGCTGGTGAAATGTAAGGTGTGAAATGCAGACAAGGCTAGGTCACATAGGGCTTTTCCAGAAAAAGTTTGTATGTTATGCTAAGTCTAATGAGAATCTGTAGACAGTTTAAGAAAAATATTTGACTAATGAGATTTTATGCTTAAAGAAGATAGCTTTGGCTGTGATTTAGAAATAAAGGAAGTTAGGAATAAAAATAAGGAGATCAGTTAAGAAGTGGTACAGAGCCAGAGGTCAGGGGAGAGGGATAGTGACAGTTTGCATTTGTGCTGTGCAGATTAAAAGTAGACAATATCGAGAGCTACTTTGCAGGTAAATTTTATGAGACTTGGGACTGGATTGCATATAGATGGTAAGTGAGGGGCATGCCAAAAATAATAAAATTACAATAGCCATAGTATAGACTTATTAGAGAGAGAAGACACACACAAATAATAGAGGTATAAATCTAAAGACGTTTGGGGAGCACAGAATGAGCCTAGTTTGTGCTGGGGAACCTCAAGGAAGGTCTCCCAGAGGTGGCGGTATTTGAAGCACATCTTGATGTGTGGCTGTATTTTACAATGCAGAGATCAAAGAGGCTAATACGATTACAATTAACCATAAATGTGAGGGTATCCACCTCTACAGATTTTTATATAGTCATGTATTTGGCACAGTACACTGCATGCCCACAATTTGTCAAATATTTTCTATGTTTTAATGCAACATTTAATATATAAGTAGACATTAATTTTTACTCATTTGACAGCAAGGCAAAGTCACAGAGTTTAAGTTAGATACTTAATGGTGTATAATCTCTATAAATGAGTTTTCCTGTTTTGAACGTAAATCTGTTAAACTTTAAAAATTTTAAATTCCTTATGGCAGCATCTGTCTCCCAGCACTTTATTCCTTATTTTTCTTGACGGCACTGACACTATCTAACATACTACAATTTTTACTTGTTTATTTGCTTTTATTGCATGCCTCTCCCACTAGAATATTCAGCTCTCTGAAGGTCAATATTTTGCTGTCTTGTTCACTGCTGGATCCCTGACACTTGGGTAGGGCTTGTATATCAAAGTTTCTTAACAGGAAGAATAGGTTTTTACAAATGGATAATTCTCAATCCATTTCCTTCCACTACCCAAGGCATCCTATTTAATTCACATATATAAGTTTTTAAAGTTGTTGATCTAGTTTTGCCAACTCAATCCATATTTGATATTATTCTGCTTTTTTTTAGTACCCAGCAGTCAGGCAACAACAATTTGTTCATCAATGTGCTAGGCTCCAGGGTCACTATGATGACATACAAGACAGCCTGTGTCCTCCAGGGAGCATATGATATATTTGAAGACACATGATCTAATCTTTAGAAAGGTTAAGTAATACTAACACAGTGATATAATCAATATCACGAGACTGCATTAAGACATAATTGAAGTGCCAGAAAGAACAATAAGTTTAATAAATGATATGAGAGATAAGAAGAAAGAATTATAGAGTTGATCTATTTTGGTTTCATAGAGAAAAGTAAATTTGACTAATATTTCAAAGACAGGTAAAATTTTTGTAGGTAAAGAGAGAATTTCACGATAAGCCAGGCAAGAGATGAGTAGAAGCACACATGGGTGAGCCTAAATAAATTGGGGGACAATATTGGGAAAGTGCTGTCTGGGCCAGAGAAGGAGGAACACAAGTCTCTAGAATACTATGCCCCTACTCTGAGAACTGGAATTTATAGGCATCAGGTTTTTCCCAAAAAAAGGGGTTGCCGGAACATTTTTATTAAGATTCTGTTTTAGGATAATATACCAATATTACTTTTGAACTACTTTGTAACAGCAGAGTAGGTGAAGACAAATATCTCAACATCATACATTAAGGAATTAGGGAAGGTTTTATCAAAAAAACTTATGACAAGACCATGCAGAGAGGAATTTAGGGCCTGAACAATCTGGACACAGAATTGGTTTGCATTTTAGGAAACTGTCTGCTCCCTTGCTACTCTTGAAGAATGAGGACAACTTTGAATAAGTGTTCCTTACCAGGCATCCTGGGGTAAATGTCAGCTATGCAAGAACTTGTCAGGACTGAAAACCTCTAGTACTCATGACCTTAAAATACTTAGATTTGAGCTAGTAGACTCAAGGGGTCCCCTGGTTTCTTGTGAAGCTGGATTAGACACACCTATTTTCCAGCAATCTGATTCTCCAGAGATAGTCCTCAAAGCAATCCTACTTATCTCTCTCACTTTCTGATTGATGAATTGAACATGTAAGATATGCCATATTGATTTAAAGGAATAAGAATTGATCAATTCATCTGTTCTTTTAAAAATATGTGTATGTTGTACTCAAAACCAATGTAATTACTATGCACCAAGCACTCATCTAGGCATTAGGTACATATAAGTGAACAAGATAGAGCCCCTGCTCAGCCCTGATACTAGAGTGGTCAGAGAGGGGTTAAATGCTCTGTGATGAGGGCTATGAGAAGAGCAAGCACTGGACACTAGGAAGGCAGATGAGGGGCACATAAACTTAAGTGTAATGACATTTAAATTGTGACATACAATTTAAGGCTGAACTACCAGGACGTAGGGCTTTCCAGATGGAGAAATTGGCATGAGCACTGGTCTGGAGGTAATGAGAAGCAGGGCCCATTCATATGGCTTCACATACGTAATTCAGTGGGGCAGGAGAATAGGGGCAGATGGAGAACCAAATAGGGCCCAGATCTAGAAAGTCATCCGGTCACATTAGGGAATGTGAGTCCTGTTCTGGGGAGCCCATGAAAGGGCTTAATCAGGGGAATAGAGAGGCCAGATTATGATTTTTACAGAGACTGCCAAACAGCATTCTTCGATAAAAACATAATGCAAGCCATACATACAAGCTACATATGTAATTTTAAATTTTCTTAAACCACATTTCTTAAATAAAAATGAAATAATTTAGGCCGGGTGTGGTGGCCCACCCCTGTAATCCCAGCACTTTGGGAGGGCGAGGTGGGTGGATCATGAGGTCAAGAGATCGAGACCATCCTGGTCAACATGGTGAAACCCTGTCTCTACTAAAAATACAAAAATTAGCTGGGCATGGTGGCACGTGCCTGTAGTCCCAGCAACTCGGGAGGCTGAGGCAGGAGAATTGCTTGAACCCAGGAGGCAGAGGTTGCGGTAAGCTGAGATCGTGCCATTGTACTCCAGCCTGGTAACAAGAGCGAAACTCCGTCTCAAAAATAAATAAATAAAAATAAATAAATAAATAAAATAAAATAATTTAGTAATATTTTCTTTAATATAATGCATCTAAAATGATATTTGGACATGAAATCAACATAAAATAATGAGGAGTTTTACATTATTTTATTTGTTGTAAATCTTCAAAATCCAGTACATCTTTTAAACTGACAGCACATCTCCATTTGAACTCACTACATTTCTAGTGCTCAGTAGTCATGTGTGGCTAGAGGCTATGGGGCAGGGCAGGTCTACAGAGTGGTAGATAAAAAGAAGTTGGAGTAGAGAATGGCTGAGGGTAGGGTAGGGCAAGACCTGAAGTAATTATAAAATACAAGGCCAATTGTGGAACAGACTCAAGCCTGGGTAAGCTTACATGGAGCTCGTTCTGGCCAATAGATCCAGGTAGGAGGAAGCTCAGCTGCTGAGCAGGACAAAGTGTGGGGCAGGGATGGAAGGAAGTCAACAAGATGATTTTGTAAAGCCCACCTGAAACGTGCCTCAGAAAGGCTTCTAATTACCTTTTTATAGCAAAGAGAAGCAATGAAGGAAGATACAATAATTAGTTACAGAAGTAGGCAGGCAGCAGATAGAAGGGCTATCAGAATAGAAAAAGAGCCAGGCAGAGGACTGGGTCTCAGGGCAGACCTTCAGATCCTGGAAGGCAGAATGTGGCAAGAATATGCCAGGGAACTATCTAGAAAGGAAAAAAAAAGGTAAGAATCAAGGAGGGAAAAAAGGTAATAAATTTTAAAAGAGATTAACTATTTATGATGTGCCAAGTCATGCAACCAAAATATAACCAGATATAGAACACCGTCCTATGCAGATATGTACATGAAACCACTGTACCTCTCTCTCCCCCCCCCCTACGCCCTCTAAATCATCTTATATAAAGTTACCGGTTCCCCACTGAAGTCCAGCCATGATTATTGTAAACCAAGGCGGAAGTCCACTGAGCTTTCAGCCCTCGTTTTACTAAAGTGTAAATTCTGATTTCACAGGCCCTCGATGCTTTCAAACTCCCACCTTGGTATGAAGGGAGAAGGGAACAGCCACCTTTTCTCTGTGATGTTTTGAGGTAGAGAAGAACGCACAGCAAGGCTGTACAGTGGCAAGGGAGTTGTAGTTAATGCAACATCTCTTAGTTGACAGGCATGGCTCTTTCCTTCCTGGTAGGCGCACATGGTAACAGCATGCCTTGGCAAGGGCAGGTTTAATTAAGAGTTACTACCCTCTAGGCAACATGGTACCTCTCCACATACCTTCAGATTCTTGTTACCCAATCTGCTCTTTTAAAATTATTTCTTCTCTGATGATGAAAGGAAATTTTCTCTCTCAGAAGATTCATAGTTCCTCCTATGGTTTGCCCGTTTCTAGTGTATATCGTCCCCCACGCCCATTGGTTGTATTTGTAAACATTTCAGGGAACCCACAGCTCCCACACAAAGTGGTGGATCCAAATAGATGCTTCATACCTGGAAGCTGCAGTAGGTCCCTTGATTTCAAGTGTCAAAAAAATTTTGACCCCAGTTTGTCACAATGAGAACACTCTTTTGCATGTTTATTCTTTTTAACTCACATTTTTTTTCTTTTTTTTTTTTTACGGTTGGAAATGAAGGCTTGGGATTATCAGGTAACATGTCTGATGCCAAGGTGTGGCAGAGCCCAGATTCAAACCTAAGCTGTCTTACTCCAAAGTCCATTAATTTCCTATTGGAAGATTTTGCCTTGGTATTTAGAAAACATGAAACAATCCAAGGATCCGGCCAGCGGAACTGGGGCACATGATGGGTAGAAGGTCTAAGAAGTGAATCCAAAGCTCAGATCAGAACTGTGCTTCAAGTCCAAGGCAAGGAGAACAGTGATGGAGAGACAGGATTCTGAGTCTCAGAGTATTCAGCTGGAGTTTTACATCTGCCCTTCTACCCACTGGAATGAAGTTTAGCAGGATCATAATTTAGTAACATGGTAGTGAGTGAGGATCTCGGCTGGCCTTGGATGCCAGACTCTCTGGTTTTGAATCCTGGCTCTACTATTTGCTGGGTGGACTGAGGACAAATACTCAATCTCTCGGATCTTTATTTTCTTTATTTGTAAATATGGATAAAATAGCACCTACTTTGGAAACTTCTTTGAGAATTAATATTTGCTAAATTTTTAGAAAAAATGGCCTAATGCTTGTGCAACACAATTCTGACACAAAGGAACAAGAGTTAGCACAGATTTTACAGGTTAAGAGTAGTCCTCCATAAGACTGCTCTCATTTTGGACATTAGTCACAAGCTCAGGGCTTCCCCTGCTACCCATGTTTCTGACCAACTGGCCATAAATTTAGAATTCCCATTACTCCTTCAGGATTGATAATTAGATAGAAGAACTCATAGAACTCAGGAAGCTCTATGAATATGATTATGATTTTATCATATAGGATACTGTAAGTCAGAACCACCCAAATGAAAACATACATAGGGTGAGGTCTAGAGGGCCCAAACATAAAGCTTCTCTGTCCTCAGGGTCCATCACCCACTGGCACATCAGTGTGTAGCACCAATCATGGAGCCCACTCAGACTTTTGGTAATCATAGTGTTGATCTGTCTGGAATGGCCAGCCCCCATCTTAAACCTGTCTTGGAACCCACCATGAGTCGCCTTGGTAGCACATATTCAAGTGTGGTCTGTGGAACCCACCACGAATAAATTCCAGGGTTTGAGGCTCTCTCCTAGAAACCAAGGACAAAGGCAAGCAAAATTGTTTATTATACAACAGCCTGGTGTCTCGTAAATGCTACATGAATATTAATACATACCAAGGTTTGACAAGTACTTTCTGAAAGGACTTAATAGTAAATACTTTAGGCTTTGTGGGCAATATAGTCTGTATGACATTCTTTTTTAAAAAATTTAATTATATAAAATATAAAAACCATTCTTAACTCATGCTGATCCTTAGGATATACAATTGTTAAGTTAATGTGTTCTCAATATATTAATAGATTGTTATATACTATATTTAATAAAATATATACTATATAGTATATGATGAGTACTTTTATTCTTACTGGATTTTTGTTGCTGTTGCCATTATTACTATCAGAACATTAAAGTATAAGATGAGTTTTCAAATGATAGAGCAGTGAGTCTTGTGAGAATTTAGCCAATAATCTCTTTTCAGCTGTTGCATTATTTGTCATATGGCACCAATCCAGCCACATGAAATTCTGTGTTACAGTCTGAGATAGACTACTTTTGTCATAATTTAGAAATGAAATGTATAAAGAGAAACAATTTCTGTTTCATGCTTTGCCTGACATTTTATTTCTTGTCTTTTTGTATTGGTTCACTAAGCAACTTCATCTAAAGGGGAATGGCATTTTGCAAGTGCTGTCTATATTGTGAATTTTAAAAAAGTTATCTGATTACTACTTTGGCTGAGAAGTCCTTTCCTTCTATCTTTATCATTTTCTAAGAATCCCTCTTTGGACTCACTGGTTCCTGCTGAAAGAAAGTTCCATTTTCCACTTTGCTCAGGTGAAAGGGGGAAATAGCCATACTGTTTCATGCTTATGATTCCCACAGGTAGAATTTGTGAGATAGGAGCACTAGTGATTGCTTACCTCAAGGTTTATATAAATTAGCATTAATAATAAAGAGGGAGAAAAGGAATGTCTTTGAAGTTAAGTGACTGCTCAAAATTTTGGCATGGGACTGTCTGCAATATTGACTAATAAGCAAGAACCAGGGAAATCATTTTAAAATTTTAAACCAGTTGTTTTTTTTAATTCATGTGAATCTCAGTCTCATTTCATTCTTAAATACTTGTCCTCCTTTTCAGAAGCAAGATTTGCTGCAGGAGTGGACAAATTATGTGACATTTGTCTAAAAGGGATAAGTCTAATTATCACTCTAAAATCTTAAAATATATTGGAGCTTCCACTAAAAAGTCAAATGCAAAGAATTCATAATGATTTTTAAATTGATTTGAGGCCCGATTTCTCTTTGCTGAGCCTTAGAGTGGGAGGTTCAAAAACTAAGCAAAAGGAAAAAGACTTCACCAGGGACCTCTGAGCATTTTGGCAGTTGGGCAAAAGAGTTGGAAGAAAACAGAGAATGCAATATAGAGAATCAATAATTTTCAGTTAAAAAACAAACAAAAATCACAGAGAATGGGTTGGGCTCATTCTTATTAAGCAAGAAAGATATAGGCAGAACCTAAAAATAGGTGTTTCTGAGATCTCCTAAATGTTGTAAATGCAACTTAAAAATGTGTTTAATGCAGATGGTTATTTCTTAACCCCAAACATGTGCTTCTGTAGAAATGAGAGCATCATTTTAGAAGTGATGTTTTTAAAATGCTTTTGAGGCCCCATCCACATGTTTACTGTATCAAGTACATTCTCTGGTGAACCCTGTGGTGATGTTTTTTGTGTGGCATATGAATATTTTTAAATGTACAGAACCAACTCTAGAGTTAATGTGGTCTATAAAAATGACTTTCTGTGAAGAAGGGTTTCTTAACCTGAGAAATACCTAGGTAGATATCACTGAAGACAAAGTACCTAATGTTAGTTAGGATGAGGATGAACCAGGGCATGGAGTTGTGGGTGTAAGGGTGGTTAAATCAAAGGCAATTGAGAGCAAGGGGGATTTCTCAAATCTCTATTGCCTGTATATAGGATGCTTTCTCTATCTAGAGTCTCTGTTTTCTTTTGGTATCCTCAATCTATTGCTGGTCAACATAAACACATCCTTTAAGATTGATTTCAATACTTCCCCTTTCAAGGCTTTTCCTACAGCCTCCAGCTGGATTTACACGTCTTCCTTTTACTTTTACTTTCTGTTAACAATCAGTCCATGCCTCTATCATAGTGCTTACCACTGTATTGTGTCTGTTGATTTTCTCATATTTCTCCTCTGGCCTGCTTTCAAGATTTTTACCAATTGTGCTACATAGTCAACGCTAGATCAATATTAGGTGAATGAATGAATGAACAAAGCACTAGATGGATGAAGAGACTCCCCTAATGCCTCAGGTGATAGTCTGAATTTTGGCAATATGAAAATAATATTTCTACTAGTGGGTACATATATATGTGTATATGTATATATATGTGTGTATATATATATGTATATGTATATGTATATGATAAAAAGTTTAAGATTTTGGTGCATTGAGTCTCAAGGGTATTGCTATACATAGCATTAAGAATGAGTTTGGGACAAACCAAATTGTGATAGAAGCAAAGTTTGTACTTCTCAATCTTTATTATTCTTTTCTTGGTGTATCATAAAATCTGTACCATCCAGGCCTTCTTTTTCCTGTCAATGGCCACTTCTCAGATTTCCAGAAGAGTTTTGTTTGTACCAGTGAATAACATAACATCATGTTACTGTTCTCAAATCTCTGAGTCATGAGAGTTTATTGACATTCTGAAGTCTATTTTCATATTCCTAGAGTTCTGGATGCTAAATAGTAAACACTAAAAGTTTTTTAAAACTCACTAGAATATATACGCACATACACACATACACATATGTATATATGTATATATAGATATATATATGGTTTGTGTGTAACACACTCATATTAGAATATATATACACACATCTATACACACATACCACACAGGCGTGTACACACACACACACACACACACACACACACACACCCTTATACTTTCTACTTGCTGAGACAGAAGTTTAACAACAATTATTTAGTGGTGGAAGATGGTGGATTCAGTCTCAGAGACAACGGCAATATCAAAGCTTGGCTGATCATGTAATGCAGTTAGTATTGAGGAGGATCAGGAGATAAGATTCAAATATTAAGGCACCTGGAGGCATTTTCTGAATTTTCCTGCCTCCAAAACTAGAAGAAAAAAAATAATAGGTAATTTTACAGATCTATGGATATTGGATGGCAGGACAATTCTCTTTTAAAAATTAATATTTAATGCTAACATTTTTCTTCTTTCACTGAGCCTCAATTATGTTATTTATAAAAATGGGAATAAACAATTTTTGTCTTGAATATCTTATGCATTGAAGGTGAGGTCCAATAATGTATTTGAAATCATTTTGTAATCTGCTAGATGTTATATAGCTGTAACTGGTGGAATTACTTACATAGTTCTTGCTCTCTGTCAAGAAAACAATAACTGAAATTGTGTTCATATAATAATAGATTTCTGCTGTATTCATGTAATAATAGATGTCAGGGGGTTCACAAACAATATTGTTCCTAACACCAGATAAGTCATGCAGGGCAAGTTGGATAAAATTAACGAAGCATCATCGTGAAATGAAGTGCTTAGAGACATGCTAAGCTATCTTGCTTTTTGTTCTTTGGTGATGCAGATTGGGAAGGGGGGAATTAAGCCTGCTTCCAACACCTGCTTCTTGATCTCTAAGAGACACTGACTAGCTTCTGGTGTACAGTTTCCACAGTAAGAGAAAACCTAATTGAAAAACCTGAGGAAAATCCTCCAATCCTTCTATTTTTCTATCCCTAAATTAGAGTGAAAGGTCAGAGGACAACATTGAGATTCTGATTCAAGTTATGAGTCATTTACATCCCCCAAAATATCATCATGTGTACAATTGTTTTCATGTACTTTTAAGACACTTGTAGATTTCTTAGGGTCTTTAGAAACCAGATTAATAGCCTCTATATTCTATTATAACAAGAGTTTTCACTTCTGAAGAATGGAAGCCACAGTATATTTAGTGCTTCCTACGTGCTATACTAAAAATTTCCATGTATTATATTTCATGGTGTTCTCATAAAAGATCTAACAGGTAGGTTCTATTATTTCTCCCAATTTTCATGTGAGAAAACTGAAATTCAAAGCAGCATAGTGTTGTACCCAAGATCACACAAATAGAAGGCTGGAAATTGAACCAGAATTAATGTTTCTAAAGTGAACAGGCAGAACTGGGGGCTTTTCTGAAATTACATCAGAAATCCATGTTGTTACCGAGCAAAGTGATGTAAGTGGCCCCGCCACAAGCAATGAACAGTGTAATGTGAAGCATCCTGTTGCCCTTGATCCAGGAAAACATTAAGTGACTGTCCTGCTCAGCCATGCTGCCCACAGTAGCACCGCCAGGCACAGATATAGAGCCCTGCCGTGGCTCTCCCTTCCTTCAGCTATGAAAAGAGCTCAGGAATGCTACTGGCTTTATTAGTTGTGCTGCTCTAAGATTGTGTGACAGCCTGTAGGATTGTGCCTGTGGGTTGGGAGTGGCAAAGCAGTCGACCTCTGAATGAGGCAGGGGCAGCCCCTATGTCTCTGAGGGGCCTGCAGGTTGCAGGTGGCACTATTTTCACATGAAAGCAAGGTGTTTGCCAAAGGAAAGACAGATGGTTCCAGTCACTAGTTATTTATTTCTATAATTAGCTGCACACTGTGATCTCAGGTCTTGAAGAAATTGCCACTTCCTATGGAATTCCTCTCATCATTAGAAAAGAAATGGAACTTGGAAGCCAAGGCGCAGATATTTGTTAAATGGTAACTCCCCAAATCTCTGGGCTTGCAGTTACACTGGGAGGAAGGGCATAGTCTGGAGAAATAACCTGAATGACCCAAAGAGACTGACTTTTAAGTCCAACTCTAGCGTGGCCATGCATTTTTCACATAAAATTAATCTTTTCTGGTTTTTATGTTCTTCACCTAATAAAGAAGAATATTTGGGGAAGAAAAATTAACTATGAATGTGATAAATTCCTTTTGGCTGTATAATTGGATCCATGAAACATCTTAAGATTTTTAAAAAGATACTTGAATCCAATTTATTAGACAAATTATCTAACTAGCTTTGAACAAATGGCTTTACCTTCTCTGTCTATGAAATGGATTAACTATGTCCATTGAACAGTATTGTGAGAATTGAATGAGCACATACATATTATATTCCTAGACCAGTGGTTGACACAAAGTAGCAACTCAATAAATGGGCTTAAATGTTATTATTTTCATTTGGTGGAGGAGATGGAGATCTAAATACAAAATATTTATTTAATGTGACAGAGAATAAGTCAAATGCTAAGTTAGTCTAGGGGCAATTTATTGAAGTCTGTTGAAGATAAATAATATTCATAGCATTGTCTGGTCTATTTCAAAATAATAGACTTTTGTTCTCTAGGAATTCTCTTGAAATGATTCCAGATTTCTGTGACTAGCCTTGTGGATTCCTGCTTGGACCCAAATTTTCCTTTTCTGTATTTCTAGGCCTTGCATTCTCCTTTAAAAGTGGGATTAGGATGCAGGAACATGTTCATATCTGTATTTCTCATATGCTCTTTGGATTTAGTACTTCACACATCCTGAATTAAACCACAGGGTTTGCACATGTAGAGATAAATGGAATGAAAACAGATCATCTTTTTTATGCAAGCCAATAAAGAGAAGATAGACTCATAAGACAGCAAGAACCTGTCTGTTCACGTATTTGTTGATCTTAATTGATATATTAAAGGTAGTTGTTCTCTTAAGGGCTTCAGGCACTCAGCATGTATTTCCTGCAAAATCTCCCACTGACTCTGTGTAGCACAAGAGAACAAATATAGTCTTAGTAGTAGCATTTTACATATGTATTGTGTTCCATCATGCCATGTATATGTTCTCATTTAAATCACAAGAACACAAAAAAGTGGGCACAGAGAGAGGGAGTAGAATATTATGATGATACAGATCATATCTTACTGCAAACTCACTATGCCTGAGTTCTAACTACCCTTCTCCAGAAAATGTCCAGTGGCCCTGCTTCAGTTAATAGCACTCTCAACCTTCTGGTTGAGCAAGCAACACATTTAAGCCATCTTTGACATATATCTCTCAATCTATGATCACTCTGTGTACAGTTTGGAGAATGGATTGGAGGGAGGACAAAGTAAATGAAGCTGGTAGAGAACGATCGGATAGGAGGGTATTGCAATATGTAACAGTGATTTGGATGGAGCGTATTAGCAATGGAGATGGAGACAAATGGATGGAATTGGGAGATATTTGGAAAGCACAAATAGTTTTGCATAGGATTCCAAAGCTAGGATATGACAAAACTTGGAATGTAACTTTAGTCTTTGAACTTAATTTCAGTATAATTTATTCTTGCCTGGCTCTTATTGTGTACTTTAACTGAAGGCATACTTCGACCATAGACTTTTCTTTTTAGGATTTTACGTAAAAAATGAGGGTTAATGATGGCACCCACCGCACTGAGTTAGTGTGAGGGTTAAATTAGATGACACATATAACATGTTTGTACTTTGCTCAAGGCGTAAGAGCTTAACAAACATGCATGTAAATGTATATTTCTATTTATTATTATAACATTAATAATAAATATAAGTTAAGACAAAACAGCAGAGGAAATAAGAGTTGCAAGATTTCTCCTGCCCTGCTGCATCTGCTTCGTGCTGTCTCTCGTTTTATTGAAACCAGAACCCAGATTGCCTGAGCCTTCAGTCATTGCCTCCCACCTAATGCAGATGATGAGAGGATATAAAAGGTCTTCCATTCCGCTCAGTCCACTAGGGGGTGTGTGCATGTGTGTGTGTATGTGTTTCAAATTAATTTGGAGAGACAAGTAGAGATGCTGCCTTGATTCGTCCTTGGACAGAACTTTCCTTTTCTTGATTGAAGATACATTTTTTACAGCCTAAATCGTCAGGTCAAAGTAATTTTTTGACAGGGAAAATACTTTGCTCTGACTCTCCATGAATCTTCTTCCTCCCCCTCCCCTACATCCCCTTTCTCTTGCCCTGTGAATATCTGTCTTCACAACTTACTGAGGTCTCTTATCTGTCTGTCCATGGCCTGTCACTGACCTGCCAGCCCCCCTCTCTATGTTTCCCTTCTGCACTTCCTTTGATTCTTACCCTGCTAGAATGTGGAGTCTGGCTCTGAATTTGCTCTAAAGCCTTAACCTCTTAAACCAAGATATGAGTACCCACTGGGAGAATTAGGGGAGGTGTGCAAAAAACAGTGGGGACTTAAAGCCCAGAACACCTTGCCAGAATATCATACCACTTTAATTTAATAGCATTTAACTTGAAACACGCACATTTTTAATGAAATAAATTTAAAATGCCAGGTGTACCATCTACCAGTTTTGTGACCTTGAGATATGTCTTACTCATCTAATTGCAATCTTATTCTGCAAAATACCTTCTGAAAGTAAATAAATTAAATGTGTGACACACTTAGCACATTGCCTGACACGGAGACTTGCTTAAGAAGTATTGAATTTTATTTGTATTTTTAAATGTATCTAACAATTTCCAAATTGCACTTCAGTAAAATGAGATTTAGAAAGGCTTATTTGCCCCAAATCATAACTGACAAATGACAGCCCGGTAACTTGAGCATCATCTGGAAACTGGTTGGTCTAACTCCCAGGGCTATGATCCTGACCACTAAGCTATATGTCAAATAAATGGTATGCTTGGGTAGGAGACATTAGGGTTATGCTCAAGATCCCCCTAGATTATGGATTCACTCCCTTTGCTTTTAAGTGTATGTAGTCAAGGAATTACCTGATTTATAATGTCTTGCTTTCTGTTTTCCTTTATGAAAGATTGCTTGTTGGTTAAGCCAAGCAGCCATCTAAACAGAGGGCTCTCCGTCAGTTAGCAGCCCTCCCAAACGTGGGCTTTTGTAAAGCAAACTCCCCCAAAGCTCTGTTCTCAGGGTTTTACCTCTTGTTCTTCTTTTGTTCACCATGGCTCCCCTTTTGTTAGCCCCCTCCAATTCTTTTATATTGCTACCCTCAGTTTATTATTATTATTATACTTTAAGTTCTGGGGTACATGTGCAGACCATGCAGGTCTGTTACATAGGTATACACATGTCATGGTGGTGGTTTGCTGCATCCATCCCCCCATCATCTATGTTAGGTATTTCTCCTAATGTTATCCCCTCCCCAATCCCTTCACCCCTTGCTATTCTTCCCCTAGCCCCCAGTTCCCCCAGACCCCGGTATGTGATGTTCCCCTCCCTGTGTCCATGTGTTCTCATTGTTCAACACCCACTTATGAGTGAGAACACGCAGTATTTGGTTTTCTGTTCTTGTGTCAGTTTGCTGAGAATGATTGTTTCCAGTTTCATCCATGTCCCTGCAAAGGACATGAACTCATCCTTTTTTATCGCTACATAGTATTCCATGGTGTATATGTGCCACATTTTCTTTATCCAGTCTATCAGTGATGGGTTTTTGGGTTGGTTCCAAGTCTTTGCTATTGTAAACAGTGCTGCAATGAACATACAAGTGCATGTGTCTTTATAATAGAATAATTTATAATCTTTTGGGTATATACTGACTAATGGGACTGCTGACCACCCCCCAGTTTTTTTTTTTTTCACATTTCTTCCCTTGATAAACAACACACCCTGCTTTATCTACTGCTGGATTTCTATTTGTCCTGTCTGGAGCACTTCCCCTCCCACCTAGAACCACCATCCCTTCCTCTTTCCATGTAACTCTTACCTATATACACAGTTTCTGTTTTGCCATGAATGATACCTCCTGTAGAAAAGCTTCCTGTAATTTCTGTATCCTTACTACAGCCAACATATAGGCACAGTTAGGCTGGGTTTCATACCTGTCTATGTGTTCATATCTCACTGGCTTTCTTGAGTCTAGCAATTGTCCCTTTGTATTATATCTGGTGACCAGTCTTTATTTCCAAATGCTTCTTGAGTCTAGCCATTACATTTTATTCAAGTTGAATTTCAGGCTACTAGCAAAATATACAACATAGTATATTCTCAGCAAATATTTTTTCAATAGATACTTTTAATATAATTGCTATTAGCCAAGTCCTCCAAGAAGCACACACCAAGACAAAATTGAATGTGTGAAAGGCAGAATGTGCTCAGAGAGCTACCAGACATGCTACAAATCTAACCCCACTGAAGGAGATGGAAAAAGAAACATCCCAGACTGCCATGCACCTTAATTGAGGTTCAGATGAGAAGCCCCTTGCCTCTCACCAATGATCCAGCCTTAGCAGCCCTGCTGTGCTTGGTCACTGGCTGGAAGCAGCCCATGGAAGGCTAGCCCAGGCAAGAATACAGGGATGAGCTTCAGAACTTGGCAGCTGGGGCTTCTGACAAATACTTTCCCTAACGGTATTCTCATGGTGGTCACAGATACTCAACTGAGGTTATTATCCATTTAATCACACTCCTCTCAATTATTCTTTTATTCAACTAATATTTACTGCATGGATCCTTTATGCCAAGAATAACACTATGGGCAGGTATATGGACGTGAAATAAAAGGTACTTGCCCTTAAAGAATTTACATTCCAGCAGGACACATACACCTACATACACACATTACTACAGTACACATCTAACTGTAAGATAGAGGTCACACAGGGTTCTGTGGAAGCACAAAGGAGGGACGAACCATGCCAAGTGTGGGGGAGATGGAGAGAACAAGGTAGAAGTGAATGTGATACTGCTGGTGAGTCCTTCAAGGAGAATTTGGAATTCTGCAAGAGACAGACAGAAGAAGGAAGAACATCCAGGCAGAGAAATAAGTGATGCCTCAAGAGTCTCAGCTTTCTGGAGATTTGACTATGATATGAGGACTATGGGCAGTGAAACTAGACACATGGTCAAGAGCCAGATGACAAAGGACCTGCAGTGAGCCAAACCCTGAGCTAGCACTGGTGCCTGCATCCATTTTGTGTTGCTATAAGAATACCATAGGCTGATTTATAAAAAACAACAACTATATTTCTTATAATTCTAGAGGCTGGGAAATTTAAGGTCAAGAGGACTTCTTGCTGCATCATCCCATGGCAGAGGGTGAAAGAGCAAGAGAGCTTGAGAGAGCAGAGAGATTCACCCACTTTTCTAATAAGCCCACTCTCTCAGTAACTAACCTACTCCCATGAAAACCATATTAATCCATTTATCTGGGCAGAGCCTTCATGATCTGATCACCTCTTCTTAGGCGCCCCCCTCCCTACAATGTTGCATTGGTGATTTAGTTTCCAACACATAAGCTTTGGGGAACACATTCCAACTATAGTAACTGGGGGACACAGAAAAACCTCATCGCTGACCTGAGGCTTCAAGGCATTTAGACTCTACTGAATGAGGCAGGCAGGCAGCTCTGATAACAGATGACAGCAACCCAATATCACAAATATATGAGAAGCAATGATATTTCCAAGGAGGGAATAATCATCGCTTCTTGTATGTTTATGATATTGGACTGAGATCCTGGACAGAGATAAAGAGAGGAGAAATCAGGAAAGCTTTGCAGAAACAAGCAGTAAAATTCCAAAAATTTTTTTTGATTACCCTCCCCATTAGAGAGTTAAAAGTCTGAAATTGGGTCCTCTTTTATAGAAAAGGGAAAACTGTGTAACAGGTGCTAGATATATTTTGTGGACCCCCCAACTTTGTTTGGTACCATTTAATCAGATCATGTCACTCTCAGACTTAAACTCACTATGTATGGAAAAACACTCATGCCCTTAAACCTCACATTCACAGTCCTATGTAGCCTGCCCCTTGCCTACCACTCTGTCCCCATCCCACCCACTTCTCTTCTCTCTCTTCCTCTCTCTCTCTGCTCCAGGCACCTTGTCCGTCTCAGAACTTCAAACACACGAAGTTCTTCTGACCCTAGGAATCTGGCTGCGAGTGCTGCCTCTGCCTCAGGTGTACTTTCCCCCATAGCTTTGCAACACTGACTCCTTGAGATTAGGGTCTCAGTTTAAATAGAGGTTGTTCATGACCACACTATGAAGAGTGGCTACCCAGTTTCCCTTCATTCCATCAGCCCAACTTATTTCTTATCATGACACATTTCTACCTGCTAGTATATTTTTTCTAAAATTTTTGGGTGTATTTGATTATTGTCTACTCCTCTCACATGTAAGTACTTTAAAAAATCATATCCATCTTCTTCACAGTTACATCTGCAGTGCCTCGAAAGTCACCTGACTCCTAGCAGGCAGCAACATACACTTGCTAAATGGATGAAGGGATAAATATGGGAATGGATAGCTGGAGAACTGTCCTCATTTCCCAGGTCCTCTGCTCTTCATGCTGTTTCTAGGGACTGCAGGGAGGAGCAAAGCAATCACCAAAGCACACACTTGCTCATGAGAAAAAGCACGTTTTGAAAAATGAAATGTTTCTTGTCATTAGCTTTCAGTCAAGCTTCACATCAGGAAACTTTTGCATCAGATGTGATTGGACCTTGAGGGGGGATGCCTGCCATGCGGGTCCTGGCCCTCCTGTGAGCTGGAACAGATGGTTCCTTCACACACATCTAAATAAAGCTGTAATGGTGCTGGCCCACAAACACGGCACAGGTGAACGTTTCTATACAAAAAGGAAAGTGTTGCTTGGATGTTATGTAAAAATCCATTTCTACAGTGCCCCTGGTTTTCATTTTAGGCACAGTTTAGCTTCTTTTTGAATATCTCGTCAATAGACTGCTGTTCTTCCTAGTCTAGGCTAGTACCAGTATGTCTTTAGAATGTCTCCCTGCCACCCCCCAGAGATATACCGCACACTCCATTAGGATTATCATCTTAGACCATCACTCCCATAATGCAGCCCTCTCCCTCAATATCTGAGTAAGAGTCACCTTTGATTATCTGATCAAGATAGAGAATCATGCACAACATGGCTGTAATTAGGCTGTGTTCTGATTAGGGAGTTGAAGGCAGAACCACAGCCAATGCCTTACAGCACAGGAAATATCTTGGAGCGATAAGTCTGTCAACTGTTTAGGAAAAAAACCTCACAAGACAACAACACGGAGTCTGCATAGAAAAGAAATGGAAAAGGTAGCAGTGTACCTTGATGTATGAAAATAAAGAGGAGATGTTTGTCTCGTCCCCATCACTGAAGTTGTGGGAATTCAAAGGAATAATTTGTAATACCCCAAGGACCAAGAACGCAGATGAAGATGTGGTCATGTTCTCCAAGCTCATTTAATTTTCTGTCTTTCTCCCTGGACTTATGTTTTGGGAGTTTTGAGATTATGTCTATATCCCCCATCATTATATCCCCATCACTAAGCAGAGTGTAGGGCTTAACAAAATTTTTGAAATAATAAACATAATAAATAATGGAGGTGATGCTCAAGTGAGAATTCTGAGTTAAGAAGGCAATAATGCCGTGTCAAGAAGCACCATGTGGAGGGCAGTGGGGAAGCCGCAAGCAGATGTCTCACCTCTCAGCAGTGAGTGGCATGGATGACTGTGAAATTTGGGGAAAACAGAGAATTTTAGGTTTTACATTGCACTCACTGCAAATACACTTCATGTATTTTTCATTTGTTGTTTGTTATAGGTTAGGATTTTAACAAGGACCTTAGCAGTTCTGTGTCATTTTATCCCTGGGGGAACTACAGGATGGGATGTGGAGGTGAGTGGGTTTAAGGCAGGACAATTAGGTCGTTATTTCATATCTTCATGTAAAATCATTATTTTTATAAGGGAGGAAATTCCATTATTTGCAACAACATGGGTGAACCTCGAAGGTATTATCCTAAGTGAAATAAGCCAGACACACGTGTCCTCACTTATATGTAGAAGCTAAAACAGTAGAGCTCCTGGAAGCAAAAAATGGAATAGTGGTTACCAGAAGGTGGCAGAGGGGTAGGAGGAATGAGAAGATGTTGGTCAAGTATAGAATGTTGCAGTTAAGAAGAACAAACAAATGCATTTAAGGTGATGAATACATTAATTAGCTTGAGTGAATCATTCCACATTGTATACATACATCATAACTTCATTATGGGTCCCAAAATTATATGTAATTATAATCTGTCTAAAATATTTTTTTTAGAGACAGAGTCTCACTATGTTGGCCAGGTGGGCGTGGAGCTCTTGGCCTCAAGCAATTCTCCAGCCTCAGTCCCCCAAAGTGCTAGGATTACAGATATGAGCCACCACACCCGGCCCAAAAATAAAATTTAATTTTATAAAAGAAAAAAAGATCAATATCACTATTCATCAGGGAAATACAAATTAAAACCATACACAAAGCCATATTTTATGCAAGTCTTATGCTTAGGGAACTTGAATATTAATCCTTGTATGAGAAAGAGGAACTATTTTAGTAACTATTATGTGTTGTGCCCTTATGGGTGGGTTACATTATGTCAAGCTCATGCAATTCTCTCAGGAAATATGAGAAATAGGAACTAATTTTGCTACATTACAAAGGACAAATTTGGACTTCAGAGAAGTAAGTTAACTCTTCCATAAACCCACTGAAAGTACAGATTAGATCTGAGAATAGAATATAGGTTTCTACATTCACAGAGAAGTACTGTTTTTTCTTCTCAATCTTACATCCAAAAGATATTACCAGTAGATGAAACCTATATCCCCCCTCATACATTACTCAACTATATTTTTATGGCCCTCACTGGCCCAGATTTTTCTGTTTTTCAAGGCACATGAACAAATATTTGAAACACAGATAGCAAATATCTGGTACATATTTCATTTCCCCTATGTACCTAACAATTAACCATGGAGTGATGGAGTCTTCCTATCGGGTTCAAGGCAGCCTCAGAATTCTTCCCAGCACATAAAGCACCAAATTCTACTAACAATTAATAACAATGTGCACACCTAGATCAAATTTATTGGCTCCACTTGTTTGGATATTTCTGGGAGATCGTAAATACATTAGAAAATGTATAAGGCTAGAAGGTAGAAAACCTGGCTGGGAGCAGTGGCTCACAACTGTAATCCCAGCACTTTGGGAGGCTAAGGCAGGCAGGTCACCTGAGATCAGGGGTTTGAGACTAGCCTGGACAACATGGCAAAACCCTGTCTCTACCAAACATACAAAAATTAGCTGGGTGTGGTGGTGCACACCTGTAATCCCAGCTACTCAGGAGACTGAGGCACGAGAATCGCTTAAATCTGGGGGAGGCAGAGGTTGCAGTGAGCCGAGATTGTGCACTGCACTCCATCCAGTCAGGGCAATGGAGAGAGACTCTGTCAAAAAAACAAAAAATAAACCTACATATTTCACACCCCCAAGTTGCCACTCCCGACTGGCCTTAGATAAGTCACTCCATTTTCTCTGTGCTCCAGTTTCCTCATTTGTAAAAGGAAAGCTTGACAAAACAACTCTGAATTCCCTCTTCTCACCAACATTTTGGAAGCAACAGAGGTACTTAGCACAGTTTACTAGTCCTAGGAGGTTAGCTAACTTGATAAACTAATTACTGCTATATTTTTAATGAATCCCTTTACCACATATGTTTATTCTATTTGGTAACATTCTTATACTTCAAAAAGGTGTTCAGGAACATGAGTATACTCAAATAATGGGCTCTGAGGGTGAAATTTCAGTTTTATGGAGAGTGATACTGTGTGTAGGAAGGGCATGTGGGTTCTTTTCTCTCTTCCTTCCAACATAAATTACAGAGAAGAGAGAGGGCTTCAGGGGTATGGGAATTCAGGTTTCATATCATGTGTTATCCTGTGAGCAAGAATGAAATGGATTCTGTTGACATTAGTGGACTAAGAGTTTAGCCTCAATAATCTCCTTTTAATCCAAGAGTAAGGTGACTTTATACATATAGATAAGGGCAGATACTACTTAAGAAGGGCCTGTGTGAGCAGAGATAAAGAGCATCCCCAGAGCCGTGCTCATTTGTAACTCCAAGCCCCAGAGTTACCACTTATCTCTCTAGACTCCTTGACTGCAGCCTACCCACTGGGAGACACTCAATGGTTGAAGACCTGCATACCCAATAGATTAGCCAGAGAACACAAGCGGCTATTTAAATTTCAATTAATGAAAAATTAAATAAAATAAAAATTCAATTCTTCCTCCACTCTAGCTGTATGTCAAGCACTCAATAGCCAGTGGCTAGTGTCCATCATATTGAACAGCATAGATAGAGAAAACTCCATCACAGCAGAAAGTTCTACTGGGCAATGCTGTTCTATATGAAGACATATTTGTGACAGTTTGGTGAATGAAAGTCCTGACAACACTTTTTGCACTGGCAATAGAACATGGCTTCTTCTTCAACAAGCTCTTGCTCAGTGCTAGATAGCAGAGTATGGGATATTTAGAATGGAAGAAAGTTAGTTTCCTGTCCAGCTTCACCCTTGCTCATTCTCAATACTGTACAGCAAGACTTAAGAAGTCTTAAATAAATATATCACAGGTATATCCTTCTTTAAAATGATGTGCTTGTTCAGGCATCATTTTAAAGGAGCATTATGTAGCTGAATGGACTATAATACAAAGTTTTTCTTCTAATAAAATTAACTAATTATTTCTGTCGATTGTCAATAAATGCCCATAAGCTTATGTAACATTGTAAATAAACTAATTATCCACATTTATTGAGAGTGATCCCCAGGCCTCACCTCTTACTAACTAGTTTTAAGTTCATTTCATTTCTTCAGTTTTGATCTAGAAAGACATTTAATATATTTTCATGTTTTCTACTGGTTAGATACTGTGGATATATTTTCCTCCCATTTATATTTCATTTTAATTTTCAACCTGGACCATTTCTCATTCATTAACCTTATTCAGAATGGTCTCATGTTTTAGGAGCAGTGATAATAATAAAGCTGAAATTTCATTTGAAGGCACATATTCTGAACACTTTACTTGATCAATAGAATAAAATATTTTTGTTTATTATGTCTTGCCTCTTCTCTACACACACTACAGCAGAAGAGAGCAAAAATTGTAACTCTGATGTTACGATGATATTCCTTTCCAAGGTAATTCAACAAGACTATGAAGAGGCTCCTCTATGAGAAGGTTGTATTTTGAATGAGCTGAGCTGCTAACAAAGGCCAAGGGGAAGGGACTGGGGAGAGAGCTTTTACCAAACACCATCATGTGTTAACGCTGAGAGTAAACTAAATGTTTCAGTCACTGAATAATGATGGAGGAGAGTGAGCCATTTGTATAGGCATAAGAAAAACCAGGGAGACTCTTGAAGATCCATAGAAAATTGCAGTGAGTGAACCCAGATTTGCCGAAGGTCTAACTAGCTTTTGAGAAGCCAGTTGTAAGTCTAGGCTGCAGCATTCAGTGAAGAACTTTTTCTCTTTTACCCAAAGGTATTTTTATTTAAACTCCAAAGCTCTGGAAGGAAAAGCTCTTAGTAGCAAACTCCATGTTTTAATCACATTATCTAAATACACTTTTCTTTCTCTCAAGACTTTTCTTCAATTTGATGCAGTCAATAACTCAGATAATTGTTTTAGGTAAAGAAGTTTCAGAGATGCAGATTTCAGTTAACATGGTCATTGGTAAAGACAGCCAAATTCTTATTAGCTAAGGAGCTTGAGTTATTGTGAATTTTAATAAAGAACATGAATAATACATATTAGCCATCAGAAATGTTTGTATTTTGGTTGTTTTGCTATTTTCCCTTGCTTTTTCTGAACCTTGAATATAGTGGCTTATACTCCTCCCTTCAAAGCACATTGAAATCATTGCTCGGTACAATGTCCTTCTCTTATATTGTTTTATTTTGCATCTGCGTTTCTAAGACCACAAGTTTCCCATGCCTCTTTACTCTCCTGCAGGCACCTGAGTTTTAATAGATCTTTCTAAAATATATCATGCTACATTATATATGATTATGTTTTAATTTATATAATTATAATTGTCTAAAATTCATTTCATTAAAGAATGTTTTTATAATCAAGCCATGTTGTTATTGGTACATTTAGTTTAGAGCCTGTATCTGCTTCAAAACACCCCAAGTTATTCAGAAACATTTTGTCTCTCCATTCTCTTCATAATAGCCATCTAGGTCATAGCTTGCATTAATACAGACAACACCAAAATACATATCCCTATACATGTCCGTTATAGACTTGTGTGAAAATGTCTCTGTAATACATGCTGAGGAGGGGAAATCTCTGAGTCAAAGGACATATTTACACCCAATTTTATTAATTGTAATCAAATTGTTTTCTATGTCATTTTGCGTTCCCATCACTGGGAATTAATATACCAGTCTCACCCTACTTTTGCTCACAACTGATATTATGTCCTTGTTTGTTTTTTTTCTGCCAGGAGTTTGTGAATGGAAGACAGAAAATTACATTAATTATACATACAAATGTAAAAACTCAATGCAGTATTTCTAACTCTATTTAAGTCACAATATGTAAGTTAGAATTCTTTGGTTGCAATCAACAAATTTATTCTGGATAACTTTTATTTTTAAAGTAATCAAAGTAGAAGCTGAGAAAATCAGTTTGAGAAATGACAAAAACGGAAGAGAAATCTAGAGATTGGGGTAGCAGAAGACAATTGACAGCTTCTTTAGGGTTCTCTTAGCAGAAGAATGATCTCTAACTATTGCCAATCTTAGACTGGGTCACCACTCTAAAGAATCATATCTCAAAGAGAAATTGATTGGCCCATTTTGGGACATGTACACAAGTATAAGGCCCTTTTATTGATGACTCTCTTAAGTCTGTACCCAATAGTATGTGACTCAAGCAAAATTGGAGTACTACTACTGGAATAATGAGAAACAGATGAAGGAGTTTAAAAAATAAAACACAAAGAGGCTGGGCACGGTGGCTCATGCCTGTAATTCCAGCATTCTAGGAGGCCAAGGAGGGCAGATCACAAGGTCAGGAGTTCGAGACCAGGCTGGCCAATATGGTAAAACCTCATCTGTACTAAAAATACAAAAATTAGCCAGGCGTGGTAGTGGGCACCTGTAGTCTCAACTACCGGAGAGGCTGAGGCAGGTGAATTACTTGAATCTGGGAGCCAGAGGTTGCAGTGAGCCAAGATCACATCACTGTACTCCAGCCTGGGTGACAGAGTGAGAGTCTGCTTTAAAAAACAATAAAAATAAAAATAAACCACAAAGAATACATAAAGCTTAAAGAGAATGTACAAATAATACTTAAATGACTTCACTGGAATTTACTGAGTGTTTACAAAACTCTCTGTTCTTTGAGAATTCAAAATAGAAAGTCTGATATCTGGAGAACTTAAGATCTTTTTTAGTGGCATGTAATATCTAATGAAACATGCTTGGTAAAGTGACACGGTTCACCAAGTTTAAGTTTTAACTTTGTAACAATAAATTCATTATTAATAATTTTTTTTGTTAGCACTTTTAGGGAGGAACTGTGGGCTTCTTTCATTTGTGAAATAGTCTCCTTTTGGTATATTATCCACCCATATTTGACTTTAGTCTTAAACTCTTTCCAACTAGCAGGGTGAATTTCACAAGTCTATATAGATTAGATGTTTATATGCTTCTGAGAACAGCATGACAAAACAAAACATACAAACAAAATAAGTTTTGATTTAGACATTTGTTTAAAGACAAAGGGGAGCAGCTAATCCTTAATAATGGAGGAAAGTGATATAGAAACTGTGGGTTAATGATCTCTGAATCACCATCTCATAAATGGCATGCTCATCTCAATTTTATTCATGAATCTCTTCCTAATATAAGCAGAGAACTGAAAATTAAGGTCCCAGGATCTGGTCAAATGAGTTGTGTATCTGGAGTTAGAATAACTCTGTTATATAGAGCAATGAGCCCTTTAAAAAGACACTTTACCTTCTTTCCAAGCCCAGATTCTCTCCTCTGCTCTACCCTCACTCCGGTTTACTGGGAGGTGCCAATGAGTTAATGAAAGCAGTTGTATTTTGCTGACAGGACAGTGAGGATTAACATTAGCTCTGATGATAAATATGAACTTCTGTTAATGAATTCAAAGAGTTCCCTGTGTGATTGGAGATCATGATTGTCACATGTCCCATAACATAAGTAGTATTCATGGATACATGTCATTAAATGACATCCTGTAAATTATGAAAAACTCAAGAATTAGAAGAAGAAATAGTTGCAGCTGGATTAGATGAGATAACTTCATGAGAGAAATGGGAATTTTATTAAACCTTAAAATATTGAGCAAGATAAGACAGAAGGGGGCAAAATAAGGACAGTGATGTGGGACAGGACTGGAGTATTTTTATGTCTATAGCTATTACAATTAACAGTTCATCACAGGTAGTGAACATAGATGCTGTCATTAGGAGGTATATTGTTTTCAATTTATAAATGCTTCTCCTTTTTCTAGGAAGAGAATGCCCCATAGTCAGATAGAAGAAACTAATATTCTCCTAAGGGATCTTCTTTTCCCATCCTACTTATCACCTGAAGTTCTCATGAAAGCAATGATGGGGGTGGGGGAGTGGGATTTCTTTGTATTGTAGGATAGATACTTCCTGGTGGGTTGGTCACCTTGGACTCACCTTCTCCAAAACACTTGACAAGAAGATTTGTAAGTCTAAACAGATTACCTAGATTCTGGCAAACAGATTGGAGGAAAAATATATCTAGCCTTAAGCTTAGAAATGAAAGCTGGGCATGATGGCACATCTGTAGCCCCAGCTACCTGGTAGGCAGAGGTGAGAGGATCACGTGTGGTCAGGAGTTTGAGGCTGCAGTGAGCTATGATTGCACCACAGCACTCCAGCTTGGGCAACAGAGTGAGATCTTATCTCATAATAAAAGCAATGAGTAACTATGGTTATGATAAAACAAGAGTCAGCACCTTATATATGGTCCATAAGTCAAAACTCAAAATTCCATATTTGTATCATATGTAATTGTGGAGTCCAAATTTGTATCATCTATATTGTATTAGAATCCTGAGATCAGAAATTAACATAAAAAAACTGGTTGAGACCAATCAACATTTTGATTCTCAAAATAATCAAATGAAAACCACTTTCTAGACACTTCCATAATCACTGTACATGGGCACCCATGGAGAGCAAAAATATTTTGGTGAAGATAACAAAGAAAAATTGCAAACCAGTCCTCCTTAAAGGAGAGTAAGAAAATAAAAATATAAGAGAATTAGTATCTCATAAACTTAAGACAAATCTGAGAATGACTATAAAGTAAGTGTAATTAAAATAAGTAGAGATAAAAATGTAAACTACAATAAAATTACTGGTCTCTACAAAACAAAATAATTACATTGAAAGAGAAACAAAGTTAGCCTTGAAGTGAACAATTTAGTCATGAAATTATGAAAGAAATACACAAAAATCAAAAATGTATAAATTTGCTCACAAATTCTAAAATTATTTAAGCAACCTATAAATATAAATAATACTATAGTGTGTAAATGGTTTTAATCTTATATTTTGATCCATTTTAAAATACATGTGTTTGAAAGAGCAAGAAAGAGGGTTTTAAGTACAATTTTTGTCATATTAAGGTTTTATCTATACTATGAAGTTTTTATATAATAGCAATTGACAGTGAATATCTTCTGATATTAGCTCACATAAACTTTGCTCATTTGTTTTAAAAATTGCACAATAATTTATTTGGATTTTCTTCTATTAATAAGCTGTTACTTCTTGATATTATAAGCAATATTGCAAAGATTGCACAACACTTTGTGGAGACATTTTGCACTTTGCTAAAGGTGAATATACTGGAAGAATAATCATTTTGTCAAAGAATATGCACCTTTAAGTTTTTGATACTTAAAAATTATCCACAAAAAAAGCCACTTATCCTACCTAGCTGAGGAAGATCCAATTCATATCTCTTAATTAGGGGGATTCTGAATAAGCTTTTTATTAAAAAAAAAAAGAAAAGAAAAGAAAGAAAATAATTAAAAAGGATTCCAGGGTCCAAAGTAATTTGAGAAGATACCAAACCAAATAAACTTAAAGTCTTCCAGCTTTGGCATGGCAGAGCTGAGGATGATTAAAGAATGAAAGCAGAAATCCCCTCTTCTCTGTGTCTCTGATTGAGTATCTGTGGTTTAAAAACTACTAAGCCAGCTCTCTCAAAAGTGCCTTTTAGCATCGACCAGTTAATCTATCAGCCATGTGTCTTTGGGCTTTTCTGCTACCTTCTGTGCTCTGTCCAGTTCAGTAAGCTCCAGAGAGCCTTCTCCTCCACCATTACCACCAATGTACTTTGAGTCCTGCACCTGCATCTCCGTGTCCAGACACAAGGGACTCCTGCTTTGCCATCATGGATAGTTTCACACTAGTTAAAGCCAACCAATATTCCTCTAAGGAGAAGCTTATCTGAGGGTGGTTTAGGAACCAATAAAGGATGGCAAATCACTTTGTGGAAATTACTTATTACTTATTCATTGGCAATATGACTGCCATCCAGCAGGTGTCTTGATAAGATGAAGATGACTTGATAAGTGGATTTTGTTCTCTGTCTATAAGACAGGTTCAGCATATCCCTCCCAAAATCCACCAGAAATTACCTAACTTGAAGTGGCTGTGCGGAAGAACTAGTCCATCTCCTGTAGGATGAGTAATCTTGTTTAAAAAAATTTGTTGTTATTCATATATTCATGTATTGAGTGATTCTCTGCATCTGCTGATAAATTGTTTATGGAAGAAACAGGAAAAATGACTAATTAAGAAGAGGATAAAACAAAATAATCTGATGGGAAGTTATACTTTAACCTTTCTTCCTTCATTGACTTCCTGGAAGGAAGGCAGTGTGGTATTATGAGAAAAATAAATAAATTTTGAGCAGGCTGATTTGGGTTTGAACTAAAATGCCAACAGTTATTGGCTATATGACCTCAACAAATCAATTAACCTCTCTGAACTTCAATTTCTTCATATGCAAATATTGAGATATTAAAATCTTGAATGATGAATGAAAATATAATGTGTGTGCCTGGAAAATCGTGAGTTTTTTATAAATGACAGAGAAGATGGTCATTATGTAGCAAACTGTTCTTTGAAGTGTCCTAGAAAGCTAATCTCCAACTATCTGGGGCATGAGGGCATTTGGCAGTTTACAAACTGTCCAGAGGCCCATTTACATATTGTTTCATTGCAGAAGTTTGGAGTGATTAATTCAGAAACTACTCAATAACCTTATCAACCTACCCCCAGTATTGAAAGACTTCTTAAATAAATGAACTGCAAATTCATTCACGCTTTAGAGACATAGAACTTGCCCCTTTTTCCTTTAACCTGATCATTGGAATCATGGCCATGAATAAAATAAAATTGGGGGCCAGGCACAGTGGCTCATGCCTGTAATCCCAGCACTTTGGGAGGCCAAGGTGGGAGGATCACTTGAGGTCAGGAGCTGTAGACAACCCTGGCCAACATGGCAAAACCATGTCTCTACTAAAAACAGAAAACGAAAAAATTAGCCAGGCATGGTGGCACGTGCCTGTAGTCCCAGCTACTCAGGAGGCTGAGCCAGGAGAATCACTTGAGCCTGTGAGGTGAACGTTGCAGTGAGCCCAGATCACGCCACTGCGCTCCAACCTGGGTGACAAAGTGAGACTCCATGTCAAAAAATAAAATAAAATAGCATATGTAAGAAATCTTTCCTAAACTCTGAATTGCTCCCCAATATACTTATGATAATAAAAGCATCCCAGCATCTTAGATTTGAAAGAATCTGATTATTAGTAATTACTAGGTGTCTATACATTAGAAGCACAGGAAGCATGGGCAATAATACTCTAGCTCTTAGCTTGGTATATTCCTAATTTAATACTTTAAGTTCTACTAGCAAAAAAAAACAGGTGAAAATGGTAATATTTTTCCTCTTTCTTTCTTCTCCAGTGTCATTTTCTTTCTTCCATCCTTCTGATGCTCCTTTTTCTTTTTCATGTAGTTGAAATTGTTTTGTTAAAATCCAAAGGAGACAAAAGGAACAAAATAATTCCATGATTTTTGGCTTGTAAAACATTTCACACTCATTTTTGTTTATGATCCAAGTTCTTACCATCTCTCTAGCCTAATCTTCCACCATTTTCCTATGCAGGCTATTTGATTTGTGAGGATAGAAAGGGTTCCTGGTCTATTAAACATTACATTATAATAGATAACCCCAAGCTCTGAAGTCAGATAGGCAATAAACTTCATTCCAGGTTCCCTGAATCTCATTCATGGTTAGTTCAATGTAAAACACAAAGTCCAGAGGGAGACAGCATCTGTGGACCAATGTAAAATCTGAGACAAGAGAAAAGGCAATGTTGATCCCCAAAGCAGGGAGAAATTATGAGAAATATACACTGTTTAGTAAGAGACATGCTCCCACACACTCCCTGTGAGGGATGAGGATTGGAGCTGAGAATACCTTCTTCCCTACTATTCTTCCCATGTCTGAAACCTGTCCCATGTCTCCCTTAGAGGAAATAAAGGAATCTGAGATTTTCATAGAGAGGATGGACAGCCGAGAGTGAGAGAGTAAGAACGTATTGAGAGGGGAGAGAATGAATCAAAAGAAAACAATAAGAAGAGAGATAAGACAGAGAAAAGCAGGCAGAAATAAAGAGAAAAGATATAAAACCAGAAAGAAAATAAAATTCAAAGAAAAAGATTCAGAAAGACATAGACCTTAAAGAGGGGAAGCAAGAGAGGAGAGAGGGAGCGAGAGAAAGGGGACAAGGGTGATGGAGAGAGATCCCAATATAAAACAAAACAAAGAAAAATAGAAAGAATCATCTAAATCCTTGGGAAAGACGGTAAGTGCTACTGTGAAAGGTCAAGGAAAATAATACTGTGTCAAAGTCGACAGCAGATTAAATTAGGAAACTTGGGAGGAAATCATGGTAAAATTAAACCTAATGAAACAGAAAGAGGAGGAAAAGACAGGGATGCACCAGACAGATGGTGATGGGGCGGAGGGCAATGAAGGAGTGAGGGGAAAAAATGCTAACAGAGGCACAGCTATGAACTTTAAACTGGAGAAGAGAGGCTCCTGAAGTCTCTGGAAATGTTTGGGTCCGAGACCCAAGACACATTGTAAAAAGAAAGTAAATTCAAATACACACCTTGGGAATTGGATGATGTGTTTAGCTGTATCATTGGGTAAGGAGAAAGGAGATCTGGACTCTGAGATTGGTCCTCTCATTCATGAACAGTGTGATCAGGAACGTTGATAAACACTGGGGACCTTTGCTTGTTCATCTGTGAAAGGTGAGGGAGAGCCTAGGTAGGCTGAAATGGTTTTGAAATCTTACAGCTGAGGTGGAGCATCCAAATAGGTGGAAACTCAGGACAGGAGGAAGCTTAGGTTTGTAGACAGCATGATCAACTTAGCTGTGACAACAGCCTTCATATCTGGAAAGGGCTCTGTAGTTGACACTGGAGTAGTGGAAAGAAAGCTGGACTCTCTGCTTTGATCTCTACCAGAAACTAGCTAGTCCCTTGACTGGGCTTCACCGTTCTTTCCTCATGCATGCAATGTGCATGTGGGTTTCTGTGTGGAGGTGAGGAGATGGGAGATAGATGAGTTGAACCACATCTTTATAGCCTATCTAATGCCTCTAGGGGCAAGGCAGCTTGAAGAGAGGCAAGGTGGGACTGAGGAGAACCAGGAGTGTATGCCCTTCCTAAGAGGTGGTTTATCTGACTGTTCCCAATAATGTGAGTTCATGAGAGTCAAACATGACTAGATCTTCTAATGTTTTCAAGAGAAGTTTGAATTCCTGATTTGCATGCAAAATGCAATGGCTAAACAAACCCTCAGTGAGGATTTCAACTTAACAGAATATGACTGGAGCCACCAAGTTGCAGCATGCAACATCGGGAATACATATTCCTTCGACATGGCTATTCCATGTTCTCAGATTCTGGGGTCTTATAATAGAGGGAATGGTGAATTCTTAGGTAAGAAAATAAAAGAAACAAAAGTAAATGATAGATGGAGTGAAGAAGGGAAGATGTTTAATGCCATTTTCTCTTCTAGCTTTGCTTTTACTCCCATGTTTGATTGGTTAAATCCTCCCAATTCCAGTCCAAAGCTACTAGAAGCAGTGCCTCGTTAATGCCACTCACGTCCCCGTCTCTTCTATCCTTGTCTACGTCCTTTCCCTCCCACAGCCTCTCCCCAACCCATTTTTAAGTCCATCACTGTTTCTCATTCCATCCCTCTGCTTTTTGTCCTTGTTCCTCCAGACTCGGAGCCCTGGGGTGGCACCACCCCTGGTATCTGTAGGCAAGTAAATTTCTCTTATATGAGACGTTAAAAGTATTTCCGTGGTGGAGATATTTAATCATTTGAATCCTTGATAGGAATAGTTCTTTTTATGTCTTCCAGTAATAAATCCAGGCTGTATCTTATCACCAATCTCAGAGAGAAGAGAATTAACCAGCCGAGAGTGTGACTAGAAATGAAACCCACAGAAAAGGGAGTGAAAAAGAGACCACTTTATCTATGTGCGCACAAAGCATGGGGACACAGAATCAGTGTGCAGTGAAGAAAAGCGCTATTCTTGGGCACTCCTTCCTCATCAATCTGCAACACCTCTTAAAATGCTTGAGTTTTTTCCTGTTTCTAAAATCATCTTATTTTCCCCTTTATCATTCTTACCCTACCTCCATGGAACTTTCTGATTATTACCCTTGTCTTGCTGAGACAGATCTCCTTAATCATTTTTCCTTGTTTTCTTTTTTTTTTTAATGATGCATTCAATTTTTATTGTTTGCTTGTTGTCACTTGTTGCATTAAAAGTATACCTGTGATTTCACACACTCCTGTTAACGTTATCTTCATTGCATCATCATGTTATACTTTTGGTCATTTCGTCATTGCTAAATATCTAAGATTTCACTAATAAGCATGTAAACAATGCTATAAAGTGCATATTTGTATATAAATTTATCAGCTTTAATTATTATACCCTAAAAATAGATTAACAGATGAGTTCTTACAGGATCGAAAGATATGAATATCTTTAAGATTCAGTACATATCACAAAAATATTTTCCAAGAAGATTCTCCTTACATTTTATAACAATGCTAGCATCTCCTATCAGCCATCAGAATAGGGAAGAAATATCCCAAATCTGATTTCTTTCTTTTATGAAAGACTTGTATTTGGACAAAAGGTTCAGTTTCCTTGTTTTCTTACTTTCTCTAGCTTCTGCCTGTCTCTAAAAATGTTTCGTTGTTGCTTTTTCCTTCTCCACCAGATAGTACACTATGTACAGTCAGAGGACTGTGTGCCTCATTTGCCACTGTATCTTCTGTGTTTATGGTATGCATGGCACATAGTGAGCACTCAGTATTCTGCCTAAACTTGTGTCACTATCATACACACACAAGCAAAATAGGTACATTGATGATATTCTCACCTTTCTCTCTCAGCTTATCAAGAATACATTGGACTTCTAAAAATGCTATATCTAACATACATGGCTTACCCTTTCTAAGCCCTTTGAAGGTGGATGCCAAGCCCTACCTTTCCAGCTGCAGTGGAACAGCTGTTAATTCGTAACAGAGACTCAGTTTTATACCAAATTTCTTGGGAGTAAAATTATTCAGATTCTAACCCAAGCTGTTAACCTCTCATCATCTGTGTTTACCTGGCCATGGTATTAGAACTCTTTGAAGTTCAGTTTTCCCTTCTTCAACATGAACGCCTAGATCATTTATATGGTTTGGTTTTGTCCCCACCCAAGCCTCATATTGAATTGTAGTTCCCATAACCCCCTTGTGTCATGAGAGGGACCAGGTGGGACCAGGAGAACAGCATGGGGAAAATCATGGGGTGGTTTTCCCCATGCTGTTCTCATGAAAATGAGTAAGTCTCACAAGATTTTATGCTTTTATAAGCATCTGGCATTTTCCCTGCTGGCACTCATTCTCACTTGCCTGCTGCTATGTAAGATGTGCCTTTGATCTTCTTTTGCCTTCTACCCTGATTGTAAGGCCACCGCAGCCATGTGGAACTTTGAATCCATTAATCCTCTTTTTCTTTATAAATTACCCAGTCTGGGGTATGTCTTGTATTAGCAACATGAGAACAAACTAGTACAATGACATTTCAAATCTATTTACATCTTCAGGTGTTTTTGTTTTTTGTTTTTGTTTTGAGATGGAGTCTCATTCTGTCACCCAGGCATACAGTGGCTTAACCTTGGCTCACTATAGCCACTGCCTCCCAGCTTCAAGCAATTCTCCTGTATCAGCCTCCCAAGTAGCTGGGACTACAGGTGCATGCCACCATGCCTGATTAATTTTTGCATTTTTTGTAGAGACAAGGTTTTACCATATTGATTAGGCTGCTCTGGAACTCCTGACCTCTGGTAATCTACCTGCCCTGACCTCCCAAACTGCTGGAATTACAGGTGTGAGCCACCATGCCCAGCCCAGGTTTTCTAATTCTGTTTGAATATTTTTAAATCTGAATTCCAGATAATTCCTTCTAAGAAAGCAAAAGGAACATATGACCCTGCTTCTTTGTTCAAAAGTGCAATGTACTTAGGACCAGGAAGAGAAAACAGGCTTAACTGCAATGCACTATTAAGTCATGAAGTAACAGCCATCCCTTACATAAATATCCTGCTGGGAAGAAATGCTGCCATAAACAGCAGAGAACCTGAAACTATGGAAGCATGTAGGGGCTGAGAAGACATCAGAAACCAAATCTATGACCTCCCTTGAAGTCATGTTCCTTTCATGGCATTCCATCTTTCTCATGAAGTGAAACCTTAAAAAACAAATCTTGACAACTTTCTTTGGAATCTGACACTTTAGGACTGGACAAGAGCAGCTTAAGAGGAAATAGTATGAGTCTAATTGGAGAAGAATTAAAAGTGAGTTATTTGGGTATGTGCAACATAAAGTAAGCCGTGTTGAAAGGAGGTTGCAAGTTGGAGTTTCAGCCTCCATCCCCCTAATACGAGAATGCAAACCCTGCCTCCATCTTTATCTGCACTTCTCTAAAACTCCTTTTTCCCCATATTTACATTCTTCTTTCTACTTTTCTTGTTTTCCTCTCCTCCTGTCTTGCAGAAATTTTGGCATGTTGTTTATTTCTAATACTTGAAAAAAAAGGAATTTATTTATTTCAGATGCATATTCTCCTTTGCTGTCAACACACTTAAAAGAACATGTTCAATACATCAAAGGGACCAACTAATTTGAGGAAAAAAAATACAGAGTAGACAAATGCATCTTTCCAGATGTGATTTTTTTCTCTGATTAGAAAAAAAATGCATATAAGTATGCAATGATGCATTTCAAAGCCTACTTTTCTGCGTTTCTTGTCTCTTTCCCCCAGTCAATATTATCTGTTTCCAAAGTGACACTTCTTGTGATAGCAAGAAATCAAAATCCATTCAAATGGGTAAAAAGGTAGTGTTTTTATGGTCACACAATAGATTATTATATGTCAACTAAAGCAAACAATAAACAGCAATACGCATTGCTTTGGCTTATAAATAATGCAAAGTTTAATGAGATTTTACTCTGCTTTTTTCCATCCTACCCCAACTTCTTTGCATTCCACCTCAGCACTCAGCAGATCCTGCGAGAAAAGTCAGCCTAGCATTTGGGCACTTCCAGATTCTCTTCCCTCATGCTAACCCATGTGGCTGTAAAAAGTTCCACTGTTTTTTCCCCCCTATCCTTAGAAAAGTCTCTCTGCCTACTGCAAGCTTTATGTTCAGCCTGTGGATAGGCTCAAAAATGCTCTCGGTGAATAATGCAGCAAGTCTACTCACTCAGGAAGAGCCTTTTCTGTTTGGATTTCAATTCTTCTATACTCCCTGATCACTTTTTTTTTTTTTTAAAGACTTAGTTTCACTCTTTTTGCCCAGGCTGGAATGCAATGGCCCGATCTTGGCTCACCACAAGCTCCACCTCCTGAGTTCAAGCAATTCTCCGGCTTCAGCCTCCTGAGTAGCTGGGATTACAGGCATGTGCCACCATGCCCAGCTAATTTTATGATTTTTTTATGGAGATGGAGTTTCTCCATGTTGGTCAGGCTGGTCTTCAACTCCTGACCTCAGGTGACCCACCCGCCTCGGCCTCCCAAAGTGCTGGGATTACAGGAGTGAGCCACCGTGTCCAACCTCTGATCACTTTTTAAAAATATATTACTTTTATAACATCTGTCCCCCGCCCCCAAGTGATTACATTAAGAACAATAGTTTGCTGCTACCTTCTACTCCTTAACCAGAGGTAGAAATGTTATCAGTTTTGAGTTTCAGTTCTTCTACTTACTAGCTCTATACACTTAGGCAAAAATCTCTGAACTTCAGTTCCTCATCTTGAAAACTGAGATGGTAAGCATACCTCCTCCACAGCAGTTGTAGGAACATTCAATGCAATAGCTTCTCAATGATGGCTGGCGTATGATAAGAATTTTTTAAAAATCGTATCTATAGACTTATTGAGATTTTGTACAACATAAAAACTCTAGAGTTTAGGAGCCTGCTCTAAAGTGAGAGCACAAAATTGCAAACATAAAATACAGAAACATAATATTCAGTTAGAAGAAAAAGAACTCATAATCAACTCAAATTTTTAGAGTCCCCAAATTGAGAAAACAATGTAAATCTGTTTTATAAAATAATTAACTTTCTGACATACTTCTGTAATAACTTTTCCTTGTTTTTTTATTTTGACTTCATTTGATCATGTCTTTCTATGACAGTGCTATTGTAATATTCTCTAAAGACAGAATAAAAAGTAATTTGATCTTTTCTCTAATAATGTTGCTTACAATTTATTTTTTATTAAAGATGGTTGAGGGAAATGCCTTTGGGAACTTTCACTAATTTTTGTAATATCATGTAAATTTTGTTAAGATTGTGATCAAATTTGTGTGAATAGTTAGAAAGTGTTTTTGTATGTGAGCTGTAAAATTTAAAATAATTTTAGATTGCCTTTAAAGGAACTAATCTACATCTTTTGATTTTGCAACATGAAGAATATTTCTGAAAGCCATTTCTACACTAGAATGACTAGTGGTAGCTTATACATGTACAAAAATGACTCTGAACCATGTAAATGTATTTTATTTAAAGCCAATCACTGTGTATCACCAATTAAACTTCCCATTATCCAGATTCCAAAAATGTTCATGCTACACAGTCATCATCTGTCTTAGTCTGTTTGGGTTGCTATAACAAAAATATTATAAACTGGGTGGTCTATAAACAACAGACTTTTTTGTACTTCCAGAAGCTGGAAAGTCCAAGATCAAGGCACCGACAAATGTGGTGTCTAGAAAGGACCTGTTCTCCATAGATGGCGCTTTCTAGCTGAGTCCTTACATGGTGGAAAGGACAAGACAGCTCTCTGAAGCCTCTTTTATAGGGGTTTTACCCTCATGACCTCATCACCTCCCAAAGGCTCCACCTCCTAATGCCGTCACCTTGGGGGGTTAGGATTTCAACATGTAGATTGTGAAAGGACACAAACATTCAGATCAGAGCACCAGCCAACATGAGAGGAGTCCTTACATAATGAAACTCGGAGTGGAAAAGGCTCTTTGAAACAACTACTGTTACATTTTACTGTTGAAAATTTTACAGTGAAGTATACGACCATGTGAAAAATGCACAGACCTTAGCTGAACTCATGCAAGAGTGCAGCACTGAAATTTAAGCTTCATGAGCTTCTCAGGAAACCCACTTTGCTTAGCCACTGTTATTCATGGCGTTTTCTTCCCCTGAGGGAACCAACAGATCTTCTCCTGTCTGCTTCACCCAGCCTATTTAGGCCCCGCCAGCTCCTGTTTTTTTGTTTTTTTTTTTTTCCCAGCTGTTTGTACTGCTGCAGCATTTTCTGATGTGTGTTACCTGAGACACTGGTCTCTAGATCTGTATTGTCCACATGTGGCTATTTAAACTTATTTAAAACAGAAATTAATTTGAATAAAATTTAAACTCAGTTTTTTAGTTGTGCTAGCCAACTTTCACGGGCCTGTAGCCACATGTGGCTAGTGGTCATCAGGATAAGTTAGAGCAGATGCACAACATGCTCATCATCACGGAAAGTTATATAGGACCGTGCCATTCTGTATACATCCAGCAAATAAGAGTTTGTGTCAATGTCAAGTAGTTTTGGGAGGTGTTGCATGCAACATATTCCTTTGATGTTAGTGATATTAAAATGAAAAATTCTGCCGTGAAAAAAAATCCATGTAACTCAGCTTTTCTTAAAGCTACTGAATGTGTTCTTCTTCCCTTCTTTTGTGTTTTTGTTTTTGTTTTGTTTCTTAGTCATACTGCCTACTGCCTTGGCTCACAACACAAATCTAAAAATAAATGAAAGGAAATCTGGTAAATGACTTCCCAGGATAAAACTGTTTACAGTCATTATATCATGTAGTCCTCAAAATAATTGTATATAGATAAGATAATACTTTTGTTTTACGTAAGAGGAAATAGGGTTCTCTGAGTTAAGAAACTTGCTTAAGTTCACAGAACAAATAAGCAATAGAACTGGAACCTGCCCCTGCGTCCCTGGCAACTCCCTGCTCTGCCTTCTTCTGTTGTGGTTGACTAAGTGTTAGTATGGATACTGTTGCAGGCCGTACAATCAATCCGATGGGTGGTATCTATGTTTTGGGTCTGCCTCACAGAGCCCCAAACCAGGTCTTGATGGTTCTCTCCTTGGTAGTGGTGGTAGGGGAAACAGGAGGAAAAGAGGTAGTTTTAGAACAAATTTGATGTTACTAACATCTTCTTACCCTTTTTAAATGTTTTACAATTTATAAAGTATGTGTGCTTCCAGATGTTAGAGCATTGGATCCAATTTTATGCAGTAAAGTTTAGAAACTGTTATAATACCACTCTGTAGCCTCATATCATAGGAAGTGTCCCTGAACAGGCTGAAACATATAAAGGAGAAACCTAAGAATAGCAATGCAATTATGTGCTCTAAAAAGAAATTTTAAAATTCTAAGTGAGTAGTCTGAAAACTTGGAATTGGTCTTGTCATACCGTTGATTCTTTGGTTACCCACTCAGAGACAGAATGTGGGTAGGAATAAAGCATGTGATTTACCACTAGGCTTGTTGCAATTATGGCCATCTCTTTGTTTTGATGTTTCTTATCAGGACCTATAAGAACTCCTGGACCCAAAGATGATTTATTTAAAAAAAATAAATAAATAAATGGTTGGATGGCAGTATTTCTCAGGTTTGGTTCACAAAGAAAAATAGTGAGATTAAAAGTACATAAGATTAAAAGCCTAAAGACCAGATTATGTTCTGCATCTAAAATAGTCTAGCCAATAAAATTAGTCCAACTTGTTCAAAATTTCTGTTATTTAACAAATAACCTCTCTCTCTCCCCCCCCTCTACCCCCCCCCCCACCACACACACACATCCTTGTCCTTCAGGCTTGAATGTTTATCCCTGGAAAGTAAAGGGGAATGGTATGTACTATGAAGAGTAAAGAGCTATATAAATGTGATAAATCTTTATTCTCCGTATTTCCCTTTCCCTCTTCTCTTTTTCTCTTGGCACTAGAACTCAAATCAACACTGTCAGGAAGGTGGAATGCCTATGGGCAAAAAGCCCTGGTTACATGGGGTTTTAGCATGACCTGTATTTGACACAACTTGCCTTGGGTGATAAGTTTGGCGATGACCAATGCAGTATGTCTCTTCAAGCCCATAAGGAGATTTTTTTTTGAAAGACGGAAATTGCTCCTTCTGTACCACCTGCCTACACTTGAGCAGTTTTGTTGTTTGCAAGGTTATTTGTCTAGGGAAATATGCAATTGCCAAAAAAAATAATGTGGCACTGGCAGATTGAGAGTGAAAGAACTCTGTGTGTGTGTGTGTGTGTGTGTGTGTGTGTGTGTGTGTGTGTATTGAGAGCACATGTGTGTATGTGCTTTTACAAGAGGGGACATTGTGATTCCTTTGATCTAAAGGGCAGTTCTCTTTAGAAATGGCCAATCAGTCACTGTCACTGTGCAAGGAGAAGGTGGGGGAGGTGGTGGTGTGATGGGGACATGCCAAGTTTGCCCAGAATACTCATTGCGCAGGACGATCCCCACAGCTGTTGTGCATCCAGTGTAAATACGGACAGCCCCATTCATCACAGGGCTCCCTTCTACAGCACACGTCCAAAGTACAGCAATGATTTAGTGCCTGCAGCTGGAACTATACTACTTTTCTCAAAACAGTGGCGTTTAAAAATTAGGAGGTGGAAATGGAGAGGAGCCAGGGGTTAGAGGGTGGGAGGAACCAATCTCAGGTTTCTGAGAAGAGGGGAGAGGGCAACAAGGGTGAGAACTCCAGTGGACCACCCCTTTACTTTGCCTTTAGTTTTCTTCTCAAATTCATTGGCTCTTGTGTTACTCAAGCTCAAACTTTGGAACCAGACTTGCCTTTGCCTGTTTGCTGTGGCCCTAATGGCACGTGCATTGTGGGTTTCAGGACTTCTTCTTTATACGATGTTGATCCAAATCTTTTGGAAACTACTGTGTGAACAAACAATGTACAAACCCAGCAGAACAAGAAAACAAATAGCTCATTTTTTTTCTAGATATGCATATTTATCATTCATTAATTCATTTAACAAGTAGCTTATGGCGTCTACTACATGCCAGGTTCTCTACAGATTACTACAGGTACATAGGGTCCAGTCCTACAGGGTTCTGTGAGCCACTCCCGGCTGGTGCGGAGATGAGAAATTGCAGAAATAAAAGACACAAGACACAGAGAAGAGAGAGTTTGGGCCCAGGATTCCACTGCTGCCCAAATCATGAAGACCAGCAGTGGCCCCAATGCTGGGACGCTCTCACTTTTATTGAGTTGCAAATCTGGGGGCGGGGAAGGTAGGGCATGGCCTTGGTGGTCAGTGACTGGGGCCACAGTAGATAGGCTGAGGCAGTGATAGGGTCGAGTACATCACGTGGCATTCAGGTAGGGGCTTAGGAATTTCTGGCACCCGAAGTGAGGTAAGGAGCATAATGCATTAGCACCTTTTCCATACTTATCAAGAAAGAACTAAAACATTAAGATTTACATTAGTATTACTGATTATCTTTTCTAAGACAAAGGGAACCAGGTGCAGAAGTGGAACATGAGAGTAGACATAGAAGGTGATTCCTGAAGGACAGCATCACATAGAGACAGTTAAGCCCCCAGATGTCTGTGGGCTTACCTGACAGCCATCAGGCCTTACCACAAGAGCTTGGAGAAGTGGAGTTTTTTCCAGACTTCCCCAGGAAGGAGATGTCTTGGCCATTTTGGACATCTCCTTCCCTAGCTGATTAAATAGCGGGCGCTTTCACAGCGCTGGCGCTGCCACACAGCCGAGGCACCCTCCAGCAGTCCTTATGCGGGCATGACACAGGGCTTAGGGCATCTTGCCGTAGTGTTATTCATTTCACAATGTCACCCCAGGTTCACACTTCCGACCTGATAGACATTAGTAAAATAATTAAGATCACCTATGAGTAACTAAGATCACATATGAATAACTAATAACTACTAAGGTTATATTTCTAATTACTTTTGTCTTCATTATTTATATGGAAATAGGCTAAGGCTTTTTGTTTCTGCCTTGGCGCTTATGGGATCTCCCCCACTACACAGGTACATTACAAAAATAAAAACAATATTAAGCCTCTTCATGAGGCATTTATATGTTAGTAAAGGCAACAGACTCACAACTTAAAATATGACTTTTTTGAGGTCTGGAACATATAATAGATGCTCCGTAATTGCTGAATGCCAGAAGAGAGAATGCTACCAAGTTTTGTAAAAGAATATACATATATATTTTTTTCCTTGCACATGTCGTAAACCTTTTTTAGAAGAGGTTCTTTAAATGCAGTTGGAATGAATACTATTTCAGGTTCCTCAGAGAAAATGAGTTGATATAGTGAAGGAATCATAAGAGATTTGGAAAGGTTTTCAAGCAGGTTGTAGCACAGATCAAAGTTGTTCATTAAAGAAACAACTAGAGAGCAGGTGTAGTGGACAGACTAGAGAAAGGAAAGGGAAGGAGACTCAATTCTCTAGCTTATTTGGACAGCCTGAACAAGAGATGATGAGTACCTGCCCTAGAGATGTGGCAACAGGAAATGAGAAGGTGAGACATTTTAGCACCAAGTGAAAGATATAATTTATAGAACTTTGTATTCTTTTGAATGTGAAGTTACTATTTCTGAATGTCAAATCCACCTTCTTTTTTTTTTTTTTTTTTTTTTTTTTTTTTGGTGCGCTTGGACTTCTAAAAATACACATCTTTCTGGTACCTGGCTTTTTAAAAGTTTTTGCCACCAAGGACCACTAGAAGACAGGAAATAACTTGCTCATTCTTATTTTGATTTTTATTCTTGATGGAAATGACCTAGAAATGATACTTTATCTGGGCAGCCCACTTTGGTTCTAGATTCCAGCTTTTGTTTTTGTTTTTGAGACAGAGTCTCCCTCTGTTGCCCAGGCTGAGTGCAGTGGTGTGATCTCGGCTCCCTGCAAGACTCCACCTCCTGGGTTCAAGCAGTTCTCCTGCCTCACCCTCCCAAGTAGTTGGGACTACTGGCACGCATCACCACACCTGGCTAGTTTTTGTACTTTTTTTAGTAGAGATGGGGTTTCATCATGTTGGCCAGGCTGGTCTCAAACTCATGACCTCAAGTTATCTGCTTGCCTCAGCCTCCCAAAGTACTGAGATTACAGGCCTGAGCCACTATGCCTGGCCCCAGATTCCAGCTTCTTTGAACTTTCACCTTGCCTGTTCTCAAAGGTACCAATGTGAGGTGGCCAATTTCTCCCTTCTCAGTGGTCAGAGCCCCAACTTTGTGGAGCCTCTTCTCTGACATTCTAGGTTATGATAATGGCTAACTGTTCTGCTTGTTCTTCCAATTCTGGGGATAATAGCTCATTCCTAAAGCCATTTGTTCTCTCACACCCTCCTTCCTCTCCAGCTCTCCAACCTTTACGTAACCAATTCCCTATATGAAAAACTTCTTACAAATGCCTGGTGTGGCATCTATTTTCCTGTGATGAACACTGACAAATGCAGAAGTCATTAATTATTCCAAGAAGTCTGGTCCAGGGGACTTACGTAACATAAAGGCTGTTATGAAGATAACAAAAGAAAACAAGGGTGAGCACTGAATTTTACTTGAACACAGCACTTATGATGGGAAGATAAAAATATGGGTCTGAAATTGTAGAGAGGTATTATAGTTGGGAGGGTACAATATAAAATGATAAATATATATAAATAAAACAATAGCCAAAACTTTGGAATAAAGAAGACACCCTGAAAGACACATGCTACTTTGACAGTGTGACAGAAATGTAAAGCAAATACTGAAACTGCCTCAAATAATGTAGTGTGTTGCCTGTTTCATCTTTAACTTACTTGGGACCAGCAGCATGACAATGTGGAAGTGTGTGAAATGTGCCCTCTATATTATAGGGTGTGTCTTGAAGACTTCTAACATTATGTAAAATTAAAGTTAATCAAGCCCTCATGTAACCCTTTTCTCATGTTATTTAGTGTGGGAAGTAGAAAAATTCCTCTTCAAAGTTTCCTTTCTTATTAAAGAATAAATCATAAGTGTTAGAAATAATAGTCTGTTTTTAAAGACTTTCTTCAAAGCCTTCTTGCTTTTTGCTAATAACGCTTTGTTAAGCCCTATCCTCTGTAGCTGTTAAACATGCTTACAGGCACGTTTTACATTCTATGTCCTTGTACTTTAACCAAGATATCTGTGTTGGATGTGCTCACAGGCATGTCCCAGCCTGCAGCCTGCTCCCCCTTCCTTATTTAAACTTCCTTTTTGTTCTCCATTGCTTTTACCTGTTTAGAAAAGATTTAAGTTGTTAGCCAATCGAGTTTAGTTTTAAATTGTGAAGTCTGGCTCCAGCCAACGGAGATCAGACACAGCCGTAAGGATGATCCCAAATACATAAAGGATAATTATGTCTGCTTTCCCCTTGTTCATTGTACTCTCATGGCAAGATGGCTGGTAAGGGTACCCGTCCTGAAGGAAGTAAAGATTGCCTTGCTAAGAAATCCTTTGTCTCAGGGCTGATTTTTCTTTGTGGCATTAAGCATCTGTTTCCCACATCTAGTCCTCTCTGCATCCTAGCAGGGAATGTTTTCTGTGTCTTATACTCTCCATGTAAAGGTTGACTTGGATTTTCTTATCAACTACAAGAGCTGAAAATCCAAATCAGCTTATGTTATTCAAATCCAAATGATATATGTGTCTGGTACAGAAAATAAATCAATATTTTAGAATGAATTATTTCCATTTTAAAAAGAGTTTTGATAAAATACATAAGTATGTAGGGTAAGATAGATTAAGGAGAGTCTTAAAATTTAATCTAAGAGTGTTGGACTCTCAAAACCCTTTTGACAGTATATCAGGTGCCCCATTCTGGAAAGATTAATTGGGCTATGAGGATCTATCTAATTGTGTAGAGGAGGAAAATATTTAGAGAACCATTCTGAAGTAGTTGTACACACTGGCAAATATTTGTGAGATTATTGTAATAATCTCAGCATCCAATAAGGTGGCTCTCTAAATTAGGATTATCTGATTAGAAATTGAGAATAAGCAAATGTGAAGACAATTTGAAAAAAAAAATTATTGAGATAGCTAAGTGAAAAGTTTCTACAGCAATTAAAAGAGATAAATAGGTCAAGTATAACTTGAAGATTTTAATGCTGGCTAACCAGGAAGAAAAAAAAAATTAAAATTTGCCTTTCACTTCTACAGCTGGTTTGTTGAGAAGCAGATTTTGTCAGAAATAGAAGTTGAGTTCAGGTTTGCAGATGTATTCTGAGTTGATAAGCCAATAAGGATGAATCACAGTGACAAAGTTTAATCAGCTATTGGAGATGCATTAATCTATTTGTTTTTCAGGAAAAAAAAAAAGTGCTTTGTTCAAAACCCTTGTTAAAGAGGACTAGCGAGGATGTGTGCAATTTCTCCAATCTTCCCACTTAGTATTAAGATTAAAAGAGAGGCAGAAGGAAAGAGATCTCATTTTTAGTTCTTCAAGAAATTACTTTTTTTAAAGATTTTATTTTTACCCCCAAGTAAATTCCATGAGAAAATATTCTGTTATATCAGACCAAAGCAAAGCAGTTCTGATTGATGTGGTAAAAGAGGACCCTTGAACCCCTTTCTGCACAATGTATTCTCTGCAACCTATCACTTGTTACTGCAAGGTAGCTTCTAAGACTCTCCTATGGAACCCAAGTCTTCCCAGAACCACTGAGGTAAGTGTAGTTTTATACAAAAGATATCAAAGACCAGGGACATGAAGTTACTTCTAGTCATCTCAGTGGAGCTATAACAAAATCCAAGGGATAGCCAACATTTTCTGACTCCAGTGCCATCCCTTTCTATTCCCCAGGGTGCACTGGGTTCTGCAAAACTATAATTTTCTGTGCCAGGTATGTGCTATACAAAGAACAGGATATCTTCCACTCACAAAAAAAAAACTTTTTGGACCACTGTAAATCAATTTTGTTCCAAGAACCATCTCCTTGCCAAGATTTCAATCAATGCCATGTGTTGCCTAAAATAGTAATAATAACTTAAGGCTCACTGGTAAGGGTTGCTTCTCTGGAAAGAATTTCATTTGTGTTAAATGACTAATGAAGGTGATCTGGAAAGACCGTCTGGGTGACTATCAGACAGATGTTTCCACATGTGGTGGTGGAGCTGAAACAGCAGCACAAACAGCAGCATGGGGTAATGGAGAATATGCTGAACGAGAAGCCGCAAGACCTGGATCCAATCCCAGCTCTCCCTTTACCATATAAAGAACGTATAAATAATTGGCTCTCCTGTTCTATATGGAGATCTGCACATATGGAAAGGAGTATTAAATCATCAACCAACAAATTTTTCACACAACAAATTTTGAACTTGATATCAAACTATACATCTTTTTTATAGAGTAATGTGAAACTATAGTCTAATATTAGGCCCAGGAGAAACCTTGGAGATCATGTGATATAATCTTTTCTTTTGAAGTACTTAAACAGGGATGGCTTAATAAAGTGACTGGCCCTACATAAAGTTGTGGTTTAGTAAATGAGTCAGAGCTAACATTCAGATCTTCCTCTCCTTCTCCTTCTCCTTCTCCTTCTTTTTAAGACTCAGAGTCTTGCTGTGTTGCCTAGGCTGCAGTACAGTGGCACAATCCTGGCTCATTGTAGCCTCTAAACTCTGGGCTCAAGTGAGCCTCCTTCCTCAGCTTTTGGAGCCCCTGGATAACAAAGACTTATTTGACTTTCTGTTCTAGTGCTTAATTCCTAAATGAAAAGCCAATATTTGTGCCAATGCTTTTGAGATCATTCATTTAGCTTGTCTTGAATTCTCATTATGCGTAAATTTCTGAGATCTGTATTTTGAATAAGATAATGAGCAAAATTACATATGATTATTTTATGTAAGGCATCGGAAGTCAACACAGACTAACTTTAAAAAGTGGAGATTTTGAAAGAATATTGAGTATCTCATTAAGTCCAAATAGTTGAATGACTAAGACTCAGAAGAAATGGAGAGCAGGGAAGTTTAGGGGACCTAGGGGAAAAGAGAACAGTTTTCTCTCTATGATAACTACAATCAGTGTGGATCATCTGTCTCTTCTTTTGAGACTGCAACTTTCCAAAGAGAGAATCTGACTGTTCCAATTGAGTCGGCTTTTCACTCCAGGATAAAACTGCTATGGTCAGAGGTGTGCTGACAGATAGTACAGATATGGCATTTGGGTCTCACACCTAGGAGTTCCCAGAGATTAAAAATCCTTATGTCCTAGGCAGCCTTTCTATAAAAAGGTCTAATTCAATAAAACACACTACCTGCCTTTAATGGGTTTACTGTCTAATTGGGCTGATGTGTATACAAAATGAACTGTAGCAAAACCAGGAATTCATATGAAACCATGGAAGCAGAGAAAAATGACTTAAGTCAGCTCAAAGGTTAAAGAAACTTTTTGATAAGGAAATCAGGATTTTCATATGCCGTTGTTCTCTCAAATTTTCCCATTACTTTGAATGCCCGGAAATTTAGGTAAAAGGTATTTTCAACTGTTCTCCAATTTTACTACAAAAAAGGAAAATTATTCTACATATGAAATATTTGAGAAAGCAGGCATAATGAAGCAATCCCAATTTGCAAAAGCCATGTTTCCAAACCTATTTTAAATGGAAAACTTCTTATGTATCCCTCTAGAGCAATGCAAGAGAAAAATAAAAAGTATGTCACAGGAGTAAGACTGTAAAGGAATGGGAAGAACTTACTCTATTTGGCAGAAAATGGGGTTGTGACACAAATCCAGTAGGTGGCGGACCCAAAGCACTCTTGAAGCATACTCTGGATATCATGCTTGGTAAACTAGGAGGACCTGTAGGTAGTCAGTATTAGAGATGTGGCTTTAGACTCTGGCTTAAAATAAGGTGAAGGGTTCAAGAATAAGGGATATGCCACTCATGTGATCAAATAGCTAAAGTTATGAGAACATGAGTATATAAGTGGAGCTCCCAGTCTGGACATAAAGCATGTCCTTCCATTCTGATTCATAAAATGAAAGTTCTGGATAAACTAGAATCATTACAATATTTTACTACCACTGTGGTTTCACTTCTACCTTTAATCCAACCCTCACATTGTGAAGAACTTGCTTCTCTTCTCAAAACCTTCTATTGTGTTGACAGTGCTAATGAAATAGTCTAAATTGCATAGACAATTTTAAGAGCTCCAGTAACTTGGTTCCTAAATATTCTTCGGTCTCTTTCCCACTACCTTCTCTGTGAATATTATATTTCTGCCACATTTTGCATTTTTACTCATGTTTATGTTTCTCATGTTGATCTCATGGATGGAAATGTTCTTTTATCATGTTTTAGGATATTGTTGGAATGTTTCATCTATGAAACTATTTCCTTGATTAGTTGTAATCTGTGTGCCAACTTGCTTTCTTAATTTTGGACTTTTCTATTTTTGATTAATTTTTTTTCTGGACCTTCAATGAACTTTATGCTCCCTGAGTAGAGACTGGGTATACTGCAGTGAAAGAGAAAGACACTTAGATTTGCATCACAGATTTGCTATTACCTGAAAAGATAGCCAAGGAAAAGACAATTTCTCTGAGCTTTCTTCTACTTTTGTAAAATGGGATAATAATATCAGCCTCTCAGAGATATATCCAAATTGCACATACAATTGTGTATGGCTTTAAATAAACTAGCATGTAATTGTAACTACTGAAAGCACTTTTTAAGTTTTTACTTCTAGCTTGTCCAGGCCTCATTTAGTTGAAAGAGAGAGGAAACATGTCAACTAGCTTAAGGAAAACCGTGCCTTCCAGAATCCTAGAGAGTTCAAGTAGTAAGACTGTTAAAGGGGAAAAGATACAAATGAGCCTCAAATGCAATGGGGTTAGTGATACAAATTCCACCAGAAATATCCTCACCTCTAATTCCTGATTCTATGTGCATTTTAGGGTAATGCTCTCTACATGACAGAAAATATGGCCACAGGTATCCAGACTGTATCTTCCAGTTTCTGTCATGGAAGAAAGACTTAATCTCTCAGAGTTAAAAACAACCTTGAGAAGAACTTTGGCCTGACATGGGTCAAGTGCCCACTCTTGGCTATCAGTAACCCTTGGCCAGTGGAGTAGAAAAAGCAGAACATGGCACCCTCTTCTCTTCTTCTGTAGAATCGAAACACATTCTACTAGAATGGATTTCTTAGAAAATAACACTATAGATGTCCATCAAAATATCCATAGACTCACCGGGTCTCTTACATAGAAACTCAATATATATTAAAACTAAGCATAGCAAGGAAGATGAGGTATTTAATTTTTGCAGGTGTTGTTTGTTAGAAAGGAAATTTTCATAAAAATTAGAAGCCTTTGGACTTTCATAACTATGAAAAGAGTTATAGGGACTATGGTCATACCCATCATCAGAAACTCTCCTTGAGAAAAGAGCATGTAAGTGTTTAATTATACCCAGAGGACATCTGTCTGAACCATCTCTCTACATGAGTCACTCTGCAGAGTGCTTTGGCTACCCAAAATCCCCTGCCAGCCTGGCCAACATGAAGACTGAATTTGATAGTTTTTTCTCCAATATGTAGTGAATATGATTTGAGTTAAATTGTCAACATTATTATCTTATCTGTATTTATACTTGCTATAGACCTCCACCACTGATTCTTCCTTAATTGTAAAATTAAAGTGTAGTTCTTATGGGAGTAACTAAATCATGGTGGTGTAAGAAATAAATATGAATTGGGGTTCTAGCTCTAGCTTTTTAATTGACCACTTATATGGTTGAGGCTAGTTTTTTTTTTTTTAATCTCTTCAAAATTAAGGGTCCAATTCATAGAATATTTTGAATGAGTCTAAAGCCTCTTCTTGTTCAGCAGTAAAGGATTCTATGACCTTATGGTGTCCCCGTTTAGTTTCTGGACTTTCTAGTCTTGCAGGGAAACGTTATGTGTACACATATTTAAAACATTCTCTATATTCCAAAAGCTGTGTGGCTAGAAATACAGAGATAACTAAGAGCAGTTTTCATTACATATAGCCTCTCCATTTCTCTTTCTACCTCTCTTTAACATATGGCTTCATTCAGTGGCTTGAGAAAAGCAGCTAGATTAGAAAAGCAGCTAGATTATCAAAACCAAAAACACAACCTACCTCTACCAAACGCAATCACTGGATATGAGCTATCCCCTGGAGTTTAATACCTGCTCCATTTCTTTTCATCTTTAGTTTCTCCATCTGCTTTAATTATGTCCCTTTCTTGGGAGTAAGAGAACTGCTACTGTCTGGTGCCATGTAAGGGTGAGAAAGGTTAAACACTGAAGACAGATCCCAATTGCCCCTGCATCACACCCCTGTCCATATGCATTAGACTGTGAGGGGGTGCCCACCTTTCCCATGACCTGGTGCTGCTCATGAGTCTGTGTCTGCCCTCTTAGCCTCTTACATGGCTCCCTTCTTTCCTGAGCTATGTCCAAAGCATTGAATCCAAAGGCATTCATCCATGCTACTGTGGCAAAATGCCTTAGTATCAGGGAGGGGGGGTATTTCCTAGAGTAGAAAAAAGCATACTGTCTCCTGCAGCACTCTTAGATCCAACCAGTAGTAAGACCTGTGACCCAAGTGAGTTAAGAGTTAAGATAATTTTATTCACACAGTGGCTTGAGAGTTAGGCAATGCTATAATCACTTGCAGAACAAGGATAAGAGACTTGAGATAAAGTGGCTTACCAGTTGTCACACAAGTAGCAAGACAAACAAATTTATACATACGTGTTCATCAGTGAAGGATTCTATGACCTTGTGGTGTCCCTGTTTGTATATATGTTTGTCTTGCTACTTGTGTAGCAATCTCTCTCTCTCACACACACACACACACACACACACACACACACACACACTTTTTTTTTAATGCTTAAAAATGCCTTCACTCTAAATTTGAAAGCAGGAACTTTACTGTAGTTGACCACTGAATTCATAGCACCTAGCAGGTGCATGATTAACAATTATTCAGTAAATGACTTCAATAAAGACAAATTATTGTATGTTTTTATTGATATGAAATCATATTTATTGAGTACAAACACTGCACTGTAAGGTAAAGTGAGCATTACTGGGAAAGTAGAAGACATTGCTAAAAAATTTTAAAGTAGATTTAAGAAGATAGCACAAATGCAAAATTTAATGTTCAATTGTCTTTCATTTATTTGTCAAATATATATTAAATACCCTGTGTGAGAAAATGTACTTGTTGCTTGATCTGAAATAATAAACAAACTCATTTTATAAATATCCACAAAGTTTGCCTGCAGACATATAAAACTAAAGAGGATAATATGCTATCAACAGACAAATGATGAAGAAAAAGATGGAAGTAGGGCTACAGAAATAGAGAATAGTTAGGTACCTTTGAATCCATTGCCTCTCTAAGTCAAAAAAGGCATCCTGGAGAAAATGGTGTCTGCAGGCACGTAGATGTCACAGAGGCAATGTTAGGGGTACCAATCATTTCAGTAAGAAAAAAACATCATGTGCCCAGAAATGAAAAAAATAATAATATAAATTATGTAGTGTGGCTACAGGGTAGAGTTTGAGGTGAGAAATCCTAAGAGATGAAGATAGGCAGATAAGTAGTGACCTTTCCGGGTTTGCTATTCAAATGTGGTCCTAGAATAAGCAGCATCAGCATCACCTGGAAGGCCAGCAAGTGAGACATTTAAGGCACATAATTTAAGGAGGAATTCCCTCTCGGGTTCATGCAAGTATAGGATTGGCACTAGCACTACCCTGACAATGAATGCCTCTTTAAATTTTTCACCTGGGGATGTCTTACTCAGCTCACCCTAGTCCTAGACCTACACCCCAGACCCATTGAATCAGAAGTTATATTTTAACAAGATGTCCTAGTGATGTGCATGCACATTAAATTTTACAGGAACTGCTTTCAAGCATTTGTAAACCATGCTTGAGTCTATAGAGATTGTCCTGAGAACAATGGCTATTATGTTTCAGGATTTAGACAGGTGGAGGTTCCTGCTTCATTTATAAAGGTTTTTCTGTGCCAATGTGGATAGTGTACTGGAGCTGGCCATGTCAGGAGTTAGAGAAGCCAGTTAGGAGACTGTGATAGTGATCCAGGCCTGGAGGAGAAGTCGGATTTAAGGGGTGTTTGACCACATTTGGTGAGTGGTTGAAATGTGGAGTAAGAATGAAGGAAAAATCAAGAATAACTGGTTCATGGCTATATACACCAGGTAGTTGGGAGTATCACTCACTGAGGTAGGGAAAAACTAAAAAACACAGGCAAGGAGAGAAGGTGATGAGTTAACATCTGGAAATGTTAAATTTGATAAATTTTAGATTATCCAGCATGATGTATGGGTGTCTAGCTCATGAAGAGAGATGAGATACATGCATAGATCTCAAATCTGTCATCCCTAAATGGCAAGTAAGGCTGTTGAAAGAAAGAGAATATTTAGAGAGAATCTAGAGAACAAGAAGGGTTAAAGATGTTTTAAAATGTGAAATACAAACAATTAGGTAATAACTGAATAATTATTTTCATTTTGCAAATTATTTTTACACCTAATATATCACTTGAACAACATAAGCTTTTGAGGGAATAGGCAAGGCATTATTATTATTCTTATTTCACAGATTCTAGGGCTTGTAATTTTTAGGTTGTTTTGGCTAGCAAATCATCCAGCTGAGTACGCATCTAGAGCAGTTTCAATTCTATTGCAAGGGATTCAATTAAAAGAGAAACCGAGTAGAATGTACTGTAGGTTTAATATGAATAGAGAGAAATGATATAGACCACAGTGGTCAGAAAAACATTCATGGTAAGAGTGCCCATTATTTCCCCAACTGATATGGGTCTCTTGGGATCTCAAAAGCTAGATGGTATTATCTAGCTTTTGAGTTGATATTTATGGTTTCATATTTTAATAATTAGTATTACTACTAAACATTGGAGAGTCCCAGATAATTATTGATGAAGAAAAATAAGTGCTTCACTGTCTGCTCAGTATTATTGACAATTTAAAAATGACCCAGGCAAGATATTAAGAACTGGTTGCTTTTAATCTTAAATGACAATATCTTGACAGAACACTCCTTAATCATCTTGTCACTTCAGGCCAGACTAATTATGATGGTACACACAATGTACTTTGATGGAGAATTGTGGCTAATAATTCTACTATGTTAGGCAGTTTCTGGGACATAAAGAGAGATGCAATAACTGATTTATTATGTGAGCCATAATTAAGAGAAAACTTTTGACTCTATTAATGTCACCTCCAATTCTTAATCTTGGGTGACTCAGAATCAACTATAACAACATTCTCTGTTCTTATAAACAGTTTCCGTTTTAGTCACAGAGAATTTACAAGCCACATCCTCATCCTTTCCAAGTGACCTAAGGTTCTGAGAAGTTTAATAATCACTATTAACAATTACATGATTTGTTATAATTTTTAAAGTACTCTAACCTGTAATATTTTATTTGATAATTACTAAAGTCTTCTATGGAGGGCAAGACAGTAGAAAATAAAGTTTATGGAGGTTGATCTTTGCTCAGGTTAAAACAGTAATTAATAGCAATAATTTAATACAAATAATTTATTAGGAGCTTACTATATGCTAAGAATTGAGCCAAATGCTTTACAATCATTATTTTACATAATTCTCACAATGAGCTAAGTATTATTATCCTAATTTTATATTTAATAAACTTAAACCTTGAACAAGTCAAGAAAGTTGTGCAGTTACAGAGAATATATAAAGGAACTGGGGGATGATGCTGGTCTACCATGACACCTTCCTCTTATGGGTAATGTAGTCTTCATTTGTTGAGTGCCCATTACAGCAAGGTTACAACTGGAGACACTGAAAATTTATAGATCATCATTTTATAAATAATATATAGAGTATTCAAATATCAAAAATTAAATAACTCAGATTAAAAGATTATTTAAAATTTATACAAAATACCAATATGGCTTCCCTTTCCAAGACATAGAGTTCAATGGGGGTTTATAAAGAGAAAATTCAATACAATAAAATAAGTATTGTAATAGAGACAGGAATCTAGGGGAACCTGGGACTCAAGAGACTCCACTGCAGAAAAGGGGATAATTAAGCCAAGTCTTGCCAAGGGTAGATGGGAACGCCTTCTGGGTTCAAGTGATTCTCCCTGCTTCAGCCTCCCGAGTATCTGGGACTACAGGTGCGCGCCACCACGCCCAGCTAATTTTTGTATTTTTAGTAGAGATGGGGTTTCACCATGTTGGCCAGGATGATCTCGATCTCTTGACCTTGTGATCTGCCTGCCTTGGCCTCCCAAAGTGCTGGGATTATAGGCCTGAGCCACCTCACCTGGCAGTCACACTTTCTTTAGTTAAGGAAATCATTAGAGATACTAAGCTAGAAATGGACATGGAAGCCTGTTTCCTAAAGAGCTATTTGACTTCTCAGTTTGCAGGACTGGGTTCTAGTGAGGAGACGGCAAGGAAGGTATTTTGCTGTCTAAGAGGGAATGAGAAGGGCCTGACATAAGGTCATGGTAGTAGGCACACAGTTGAAGTTACCTGTTTTGAGTCTGGATTAATAGAAATGCCTCAGTCTCAGTGGCATTAATAGCAATATCTCAACAGTGCCTTTTCATACTGAACTGCTTTTAAACAAAACAAAACAAAACACAAGTAAACCATTATTTTACAGATCTTCTTGCCACTGCATATGATGTTTCCCCTGACTGGCATGGCCTTCCCTCTGCTTGTTTATCCTAATAAATCTTATTCATCCCTTCAAGCTTCAGCTCAGATATTACTACCTCTTTTATAATATATCTTCCTTCAACTTGGATACCAACTAGCTAAACTTCTTAGAGCAGTCCCAATAAATCTAATTTTTTATTACTATGTTTCCAAACATATTTTGTTTTTATTGATGTTTTCCTGGATATTTAGGCTTTTCTTGATAGATCACCTAATTGGAATCAACTTCTCTTTCTGCCTAAGTCCTATGGCACTTCCTTTGTCAAAGGTGCTTATCATGGATTTAATAATTTCAAAGTTACTTGTTTTAGACCTTACCACAGCTGTTTTACAAATACAGCCATACAGAGGATAAGTGTCTGATTTATTTTTAATTCACCACAAACCCAGTTCAATATCTGAAGCACAGATAAGTATACCATGTTGATTGAAAAATGAGCTGCTATTATTTATTTCCTGCCTGAGCTCAATAGAGAACTTAATTCATGGTTAGACACATCTGATAGCCACTCCCATAACACTTCTTAACTTCAATCATAAGACTCATTATTAAATATTGAAATTCACATCTAAACTCTATTGATTCTACATTATACCCACTGTACAGTTTATAGTGTTTGAAATTCCATAAGTATTTATGTAATTAAGGAATGGACAAATAATTTATTAATGTTATCTCACTATATATGATACATTTTGACTTCCAGATCTTTTCTTTGTCCTCTATACAAGAACATGTTTGTATCTTTGCATTATCTGCTCAGCAACTTTGGCTCTTTAGTGCACATTAAAAAAAAAAATGCAAAGAAACCCATGACAGCTCTATCCAGTCAAAATGGACATTACAACATCCATTCTGGCCTCTCTCTGAGCTATATTGTGAATTCTGAAAACACAGTTTCCAAAGTTGGCATTTCCATGTAAATGGAATCATCTCACATAATTGGTTCACACAGGCTTACAGGTTCCACGCATAAGTTTGGAAGGGTGAGAGTCCTGTGGCTTTTTACCATTTTCTTCCCTAATATACATACTGTGTTTAGAATGTCCAGTAAAATTAAATGGATATTGATTAGTAGAACTAAGATAAAAGCTTTCTGCTATCAGTTTTTGCAAACTTAAAAATACAATGCACTGTGGTGGTATTAACTGGGTTAAAACATATATTGTAATCAAATTTACTTGTTAAAAAAATGGAAAAATTACTTTGAGTGAGGAAGTTTTAGTAACAACCTAAACACCAATAAAATGTCTTATGTTTCTTCTATCCACGTCACCACATCAATTGGAAACTTCTGTTCAATTCCACCACCTAGATAACTCTTACACTGAGATTCACCCCAACTGCTGCTATCCTGCTTCAGGGCCTCACCTTTTCCCCTACACTGTTAAAATGACATCCTCTTTCATCTCTTATGTACAGTGTCTCCCATGACCTAGCATATGTTTTGATAGTCTCCCTACAAAGTCCAGGATGACAATTCTACTATTTATATCCAATTAAGATGCGCACTTGCTCAATATTTGATAATGGCTCCCTTCAACTGTAGCATCAAATCTTGCATATATGTGTTGGGAAGACAAGTATCTCAGCAGCACCACTTCATGCCAAACTGCTTTTAAACAAAGAAACAATCATTTTACAGATCTTCTTGACATTATATATAATGTTCCCTGGCATGGCCTTCCCTCTGCTTGCTGTACCCTTACCCTACTCACCCTGCAAGCCTCAGCTCAGATATCATCTCTTTTGTAATGTTTTCCTGCATTACCACACATAGCAAGAGAGGTAGATTAGTTTCAGTTTTATGAACCATTGATGGTAAAACGTTGTGTGCATAACTCTATCCCCCACTTAAGTGCTCAGGTATTTGAGTGGAAGAGACCCTGTCTTTTCAATTCTTTGTCCTCTGTGCTCAGAGGCAAGCGTGAGCTCAGCACAGAAACCCTGTAACTATTTGCAGAATGATCCTATTCACATTGCCAGGCTAGGAGTGTCTTACTTGAAGAAATGACCCCAGTTAGATGCTCCTGTGCCAATCGTCTCCATCTCTAATAGGACAAGCCCTGAACATCTATTATTCTATGATTCCATGGTGGCTCCCATATTTCAGCTGATACAAAGTCAACCTTCATAGAGATGGCACCTCTGCTCTGGTTTGAGCACCAAGAAGCCATAACGAAGAATTAGTCAGCTTAGGAAGATAATTGATAGGTATCAAGTGTCTCTTTGTATAAAAGACTTTTGCTTCTAGACTCATTGCCTGAGGGCTCAAGAGACTCCTAGGAGACAGCCTGGATGCCTTTTTCTTATATTCTCTGAACATCTGCACTTTTCCCCAAAATTAAGGTACCAAGGACAAGCTTTTAGTGAAGTGATGGTCTCAGGGCTAGTGTATTTAATGAGAATCTTCTTTTCAAGGGTTTTCTGCTGATACCTTGTGCTAAGCATGCTGGCCTTGAAGTGATGGATTGTAGTGTACTCAAATTTTTAAAAAGAAGAAAAATCTTACAATTTATAAAGACTTATTAGTTTTATAGATTTTCGACAACTTGCTGTGCACTCTCTTAATTAGTTAATGGTTAGTTCAGTTTGTGACAGCCTCCAGCAAGGCTTATAGCTTATATTTAAAGCTTATAGCCTTGAAACATAGACTCTAAACAGAGAGTGGCTGGGCAGAAACATAAACAGGGAGTAATGTGTGTTATCCAGAATGAAAGTCTTTTCCATCCTCCCTCTATCAAACAAAAAACTGTAGAATGTATTTGTTTTTCCTACAGATTGAGAAACTGACACTTTAAAAATAAAGAATTGGAAGTGGCTTGCTCAAATTCATGAGCAGTGTTTATTGCAGAGTTAGGATGAGAATGCAGGTTTTTGATTCATAGTCCAGAGTCCATTTCACGCAACACTATGCTGCCTCTTGCAAAAGTCATTTGTTAAAAAAACAAGGGGATAAAATGCCAGTTTGAAGCTTAACAGGATAATGGGGTGAAAAAGGAAAAGCTGAAGAAGCAGCCAAACTTGTTGATTAGTATTGTTTAATGCAGCTACACACTCACGTATACAATCCCAGCCCACTGATCATTGTTTTCCTTTCATGCAGCCATCATAGCCACAGAATCAATACTTCATTAGCCTACAGGATGTTGTTTTCTGGGTATCAGGCAAACTCCTGGGAACATTATCTGAGTCATAATGATAGGGGTTGGGCTGTAATAAAAGTTTTGCATTATGCCACATTAAGAATTGTCCCCCCGCTGAAGCTAGCAAGCTGATCAAATATTCCCTTGTGTGGCTTCAGATACAACCATCAAATATTTAGCATGGATTTTAGCTAATGTGCTTCATTTATCGCCAAGATATTCTTCTAAAGCAAAGAGCTGATATTACTACCCTTTAAGAGATGAGGAGAGAGAACCTTGGAGAGATTAACTGGACAAGATCTGCCTCCTGGAATAGCCAAATCAATCCCTTAGATCCCTTTACTGCGATAGCCACTCCCTGCTTCCTTTGGTTCCATAAACTGGTAGGATTTTTAATAATTCTTTTCACGAACTATCTCCAGCTGCTCTATCCCCAGTCAGAGAGCTCATGACCACTGGCTGGCATTAAACCTCATCATTCTCTCTCTCCACTACCATTCCTGAGTTAGCCCCTTCCCAAGCCTCAGAAGTACCCTCTCACTCAGCCTCCTCTGGTCCTTACCTCCTTCCTCTCCTTCTCCCTGAATGACTCATTTTGTTTACTGAGCTGAGAAGCTAATAGAAGGCAGCAGAATTTAAGCTTCCCTGGGACTTGCTTTACAGGCTGACAAAATCATTCTTTTCTCCCCTGTGTTAAATATTCATGGCTCTCAGATTTTTAGATACAAAGATACATTTTGTTTTAAAATGTGCTGATCCAAGACATACTGGTTTGCATTGATTTCTTCCTCTTTGCATTTCTGTTGCATTGGAAATAAAGAGGACCTCATTCACTTCTGAAATATGGACCTGAATTTATCTTTGGTTTCTTTTTTAATTTGGTTGCTATTTGATGAAAGGGTTGATCTTGGTAGACATTTTGTGTGTTTATCTGTTTTTCTCTCTTGAAATTTCATACATACACATACGCAATCACAAATACATACAGAGATAGAAAAATCACATCATCTTTTCTATGTATCTCAGCCTAATGCTAATAAAATTTGAAAGAGATTTCAATAAAAGTTTCATCTATTACAGATTCAAGTATTTGTACTTTGGAGAGAAAATAAAATAGAGAGAGATTTACAGAGATAAAGAAGAGACAGCCTGGGACAATTCAGAGACTATACTACATGAAATGGGAGCAAGAAATCTCTTCATTTTAAGAGATGGAGTGAGAGGCATGTCATGCCTAAGAACTGTGGAAAGAGAATAAAAAGGATTGGTGGGGAGGAAGGATTAAAAATCCTGATGAAGGCAGGTCACTTGACAAAGTCTTAAAGTGTATGCTGTAAATACAAAAAGTGTAAGGTTTATGGATTCTGGAAGTTACTAGGGGGATTTTTTTTCTCAAGCTGCTCTTACATAAACTACCATATGATATTAAAAGAAAAAATAACCAGCTGATAAAAAGTTGAGATGATTCTTATCATAGTAAGGGAATATATCATCTTGGCAGACTCTAAATTTTTGGAGTGAGAAAGATAAAATTAGGATATTTATAAAATTTAAGTGTCTTTCAATGAAGTAGTTTGATTAGGATTGGGTAAGAATTCAGATATAATTGTTTAGAATTGGTGAATACTTTAGTTGGAAGAATCTTGTGGGGTAAGCTATCATTTGATGCTATAGAGGCATTTAACCAAATGATGTTTATTTAAATGATTTTCTTGTGAAGATCCTGGAATGAACAAGAAAATCACTTTCAAAATTTATTTTCCTAGGCAACAGTTTCTTAGAATTGTAAAGTCACACAGATGAAAGCAATAGATTACTAAAGTGATGTTTAATACAGACAGCAAATTGTGTGGGTGTAAGATGATTTGGGGTCTTAATTTTAGACTCTCGGAATTAAGAAACACCTACAAGTTTATGTAGTCTAGTCTCAACTCCATTCTTTAATTCTCTTATGATATGCCACCCAAATGCTCATTCAGCCTCTAGAAAATGAAAAACAATGTAAAGTTCTAAAGTCTCTGGAAGCAGACAGTGGTCGATATCTACCAGAGTTTTTAAAAATTGTCATTCAGGTATTCTCTGGGTCTCTACTTCTCTTTCCTTTTCGTTAGTTAGCTCACTAAAGACTAGCTTCATTGTTATTTCTCTCTTTTCTCATAACATTTGCTTATTTATTGCACTAAAACCTCACCACATTGTGACATGGTAAAAAGCCCCATAAACCTGCATACCTCAACCATACCTTGGCTTTCTGTTGAAACTGCTCTCTATAACCCAAATGTGAATAAGTAATTAAGGACTGTAATTGCCACCCTACCCAGACAATGTGTAAACAAATGCTAATCTTGAATTTTGTGAACCACTTAAGTAACAATCAGAATGTCAAAAAGTTCCCTGGCCCTCGGAATGTCCGGAACCCCTCACCCCCTACCCCCGCCCCTCACCTTCACTCCCAAGGTGATTTTTACGGGTATAAAAGTTCTTGACACCCTCCTTCGGGGCCATGGGTTGGAGAGACGTGAGTCCTCCGTGGCCGCTGGCAATAAAGACCCTGCAATTTGGCATACTTTTGTCTTGGTGTTGACTTTCTATGCTCGGGCCAGTATAACAACATGACCTTCTCAGATTTTTTCCTCAAAGACCTCTTCACTCTACCTCATAGTCTCTATGAACGCTTCCATTTTAGCTTCCCCAAAGCTATCAATATCATCTCTAATGTTAGCTGATCCAAATATCTTAGAGAAAGAGATCTAGCTGGTCCAGCTTATGGTTTATACAAGACCATTTTATGGGTCGCTGACCAGATTGTACCTGGGCTGTCTTGGGGAATAGCTGTCCAACATTTATCAATTAAGTATAGCAGGGGGTAAGAACAGCATAGAATCTTCTTAAAAAGACTATTCTAAGGTTATTTTTGTAACAAATACTATGGGTAGAAAGTTTTTATATGTGTTTATAAGAAAGTAATAAGGATCGTTCTACTATAAGGACACATGCACACGAATGTTCATTGCAGCACAGTTTACAATAGCAAAGACCTGGAACCAACCCAGATGCCCATCGATGATAGACTGGACAGGGAAAATGTGGCACATATACACCATGGAATATTATGCAGCCATCAAAAACGATGAGTTCGTGTCCTTTGCAGGGACATGGATGAACCTGGAAACCATCATTCTCAGCAAACTGACACAAGAACAGAAAATCAAACACCACATGTTCTCACTCATAGGCCAGTGTTGAACAATGAGAACACATGGACACAGGGAGGGGAGCATCACACACTGGGGTCTGTTGGGGGAAATAGGGGAGGGACAGCGGTGGGTGGGGGAGCTGGGGAGAGATAGTATGGAGAGAAATGCGAGATATAGGTGATGGGGGAGGAAGGCAGCAAATCACACTGCCATGTGTGTACCTATGCAACAATTTTGCATGTTCTTCACATGTACCCCAAAACCTAAAATGCAATTAAAAAATAAAACAAAAATAAAAAATAAATAAAATGTTTAAAAATAAATAAATAAAAGAAAATAGTAAAGATGTTAATATCATAGTAAATGTTTAGATCAGAGGAAATTACCCACTTTGACTATCCTGGGCATTGGTTTTGGAAGGCATTATGTTTTCAAAGATCTAATATTGCTTGAGATGAAATCGTCTTAATATGAAGGTTAAGAACATGGATATGCATCAAGATCCCATAAAGACAGTAAAAGTACTTAGAGCATTATGTGTGTAAGTGCCACCATGAACAGCTTAGCAGTTACAAGTGGATGTAATATCTCTGAACACATTCTTTTTGTTTTCAAGTGAAGTATTTTTCAGGTCTTCTCTTATTCTTTCAAATATATTATTTGTCCTTAGATAACATCTTATTTACATACTTTATAACATTTATAAAAATTAATTATAATTTTGAGTTTTTATCTTGGTAACTTTTTAAAATTTATTTGAAAGTTATACAGATTTTTGGTGTACAACATCATATTTTGAAGTATGTATACATTGCAGAATGGCTAAATCAAGTTACCTAGCATGTGAACTATCTCACATTCCTTTCTTGTGTGTGGTGAGAACATGTAAAATCTATTCTTAGTAACTTCCAAGAACATAATAAATTTCTATTAACTACAGCCACCATGTTGTACAGTAGATCTCTTGAATAGAGAGATCTGTAGATTCTTCCTATCTAACCACAATTTTGTAACCTTTGACCAACATCTCTCCAGCTCCTGATATCTACTATTCTACTCTTTGCTTCTATGAGTTCAACTTTTTTAGATTCCATATATAAGTGAGATACTGTGATACTTCTGTATTTGTTCCTGGCTTATTTCAATTAACCTAAGACCTCCATGTTTATTCATGTTATTGCAAATAACAGGATTTTCTCTCTTTTAAAGGAAAAGGCAAAAGGTAATTCCTTTATGTACATATACCACATATTCTTTATCCATTCATCCATTGATAGACACTTAGATGGATCCCACATCTTGACTATTGCAAATAATGGTACAGTAATGATGGAAGTGCAGATATTATATTTCTTAGACAAACTGATTTCATATCCTTTAAATTTATACTCAGTAGTGGGATTACTGGATCATGTGGTAGTTCTATTTTTAATTTTTTGATGATCTTTTATATTGTTTTCCATAATGGCTATACTAATAGTGTACAAGTTTTCCCTTTTTTCCACTTCCTTGCCAACCCTTGTCATCTTTTGAGTTTTTGACAAACTAAAAAAACTTTCAAGCAAACAGAAGTTTTTCTAACAGGTATGAGATAGTAGCACATTATAATTTTGGTTTGCATTTCCCTGAGGATTAGTGACATTAAGCATTTTCATGTACATTCTCTATACCTAATTTGTTGAGAACTTTTATTATGAAATTATATTGAATTTTGTCAAATGCATTTTCTGCATCTATTAAGATGATTGTATGTTTTTTGTCCTTCATTCTATTAATGTAGATTTGTGTATGTTGAACCATCTTGTATTTCTGGAATAAATTCCACTTTATCATGGTGATACATCCTTTTATTTATTTTTTAACTTTTATTTTAAATTTAGGGGTACATACGCAGGTTTGTTACACATGTGTGTTGTGGGGATTTGTTGTACAGATTATTTCATCACCCAAATACTAAACCTAGTACTCTTTAGTTATTTTTCCTGATCCTCTCCCTCCTCCCACTCTCCACCATCTGGAAGCCCCAATGTGTGCTGTTCCCCAGCACCAGGCCATCCGCAGGCTCCAGCCCCCACGTTTCTAGACTTCAGGTTGGCATCATCACACCCAGCTTCCAGGCAAGCCCCCACAGCCCTAAGCTCTAGGAAAACTTCTGTGGATCCAAGCACCAGATTATCATCTGCAATCCCAGGCTGCAATCTGGCCCCCGTGGGTGTAGGCTTTATGTTTTTCCCCAGTACCAGGCCATCCTCAGGCTCTAGTCAGGTCCCAGTAGCCCAAAGTTCCAGTGGCCCGGGTCCTGGGGTTGTGTGGGCTGGCTTAGATCCTGGGTGCTGAGAGTCAGTCCTGGAGCCAAGTTTCATGAGTGCCACCTGATGCTGGAATCTATTGAGATAAGCCTGGACCCTGGGCAGGTCTGAACTCTAGGCCAGCTGGAGCATGTGGCTCCAGGATCTGGGCTGGAGAATGGAACCAGGAACCAACCTTGTACTTGGCAGGCCTAAGGCCTGAGCCAATGGGATCTATCCTAGTGCCTGAGACAAGGATTGCTAGCTTAGTGCCAGGGTGGGCCTGAGCCTGGGGCTGTGTCTGTGCCCACCTAGCTCTGGGCTTTTCTGAAACCTGGGGCAGGACTAGAGCCTGGGGCCATAGAGGCTGACCTGCTACTGTGTAAACCTGAATTCTATATGCACAGGGTCCATCCTGATGGGTGGATCTGTGAGTGCCAGCATGATAACTAGGGATGCAGCAAGTAGCATGGTGCTGGGGCAGGCCTGAGCCCAGGGTTGCTGGGGCCAGCCTGGAGACTGAGTCTGTGGGCCAGGCCTAGAGTCTGAATCTGGGAGGGCTTACCTAGTGATGGCACTAGCCCTGTGCTGCAGCTGGTCCAGAGCCCAGAGCCACTGGGGTTGGCCTGATGGTGACGCAGGCCTGGAGACTGAGTCCACTGAGCAGGCCTGGAACCTGGGGCAGCAGGGTCCAATCTGGTGCCAGGGCAGTCCTGGAGACTCAGTCTATAGGTACTAGCCTGAATTCTGTGGTTGCGGTAGCCTGCTCAGTAGTGGGTCTTATTGGTGCAAGTTCAATGTTGGGTCCAAGGAAAAGTGTGAAACTCACTTCCTTTTCCTTCCCACAGTTGAAGAGTGTCTCTTGACACAGCCTGCTGCCTGAAGTTTTTAAAGGGGTGATCCAGGTGACATAAAACTGCCCATCCTAGAGATGTCTCTTTAATGCATCTTTTCTGATTTCTGTGCTACACCCAGGTGCTAAAATCACTTACCTGGTTTCTTTTGCTCTTGTGAAGGTATTTATGCCTGTTGATTGTTGTTCAAATTGATGTTTCTGCAGGGGGAACACTGGAAAGTCCTATTCCATCATATTGCTCTTCATCAGCATGTTTTTATATATTTATGACCAATGGTTTTACAACAGTGCAGGCAATTTTAGCAAAAATACCACACTAAACCTCTAAGAACAAAAGCTGCTGGAGTGGAAAGTACTGTGTACCCATATAGCTCATTATATAATAATTTTTATCTGTATCCCCCAATAAAGTGCCATATGTCCTGGAACTTTACTGTCTTGGTCACTACTTATAACTAGTATAGATACCTCTTGAGTAGCAACAGAATAGGGTCTAAGAAATAAGATTGAGAAAAAAGAAATTAATTAATACAAGCACAGTGGGGCTTACTTATTCTCATAAGGTGACCTGCAACACTCTTTTAGCAGAGATATGTAATGAGCTATATGGATGCATGGTGCTTTCTACTTTGGCAACTTTTGTTGTTAGGGGTTTAGTGTTATTTTTGCTAAAATTGCCTGCACTGTTGTAAAAACATTGGTCATAAATATAAAGCATACTGATGAAGAGTATAAATATCGAGAATTAACTATCTGCTGCCTGATTTCAGAAAATACTCTCCTGAGAGGACATTACCTGCATGTTTCTCAATTAGAGGTGAAACTTTTCAAAACCATAAGAAAAGTAGAAGACACATTATTGATAAAATATCCACATTTGAAAAGAGTTGTGCTTTCAAATCCTGGCTCTGCCACTTACTATCCACTTAATGCATCTTTTTTCTGATTTTCTGTGCTACACCCAGGTGCTAAAATCACTTACCTAGTTTTTTTTGCTCTTGTGAAGGTATTTATGCCTGTTGATTGTTTTCAAATTGATGTTTCTGCAGGGGAACACTGGAAAGTCCTATTCCATCATATTGCTCTTCATCAGCATGTTTTTATATATTTATGACCAATGGTTTGGTCTGTGTGCAAATGGTTTAGCCATTTTGAGCCTCGTTTTCCTCATCTGTAAAATGAGCATGAAGATACCTACCTACCTGACAAGGTGGCTGACATAGCTAAATATCATAAGGCAATGTTTGATACATCGTAAAAAAAAAATGATCACTTTCATTTTATTGGGCATTCTGTTATTTAATCTTCACCTCATTCATCATCGCCAGAATCATTGGAAATATTATTTTTCTTTTTACGTGTGAAAAAACTTTCAGGGAGTTCAAGAAACTTGCCTAAATTATACATCATGAAAAATGCAAGGATCAGATTTGAACCCAGTCATTGATAGAAGTGGAGGGGAAGAAAAAATGAGAAAATTCAAGGGGAAAGTATAAAATTTAGTGCTTCTGCAAGTTTCAACAAATAAGGATCATATTGCTGCAGACAATCTACCACTAAAACATGTCTAGATCTGCATTTTGGCAGAATCGCTGGATAATTTGTTAGTTGCTATTTACCCAGGACTTACTCTACAAACATGATTTTAAATGGTTAAGCGCTTTGCCCAGTGTCTCATAGATGGTGGCTAAGGTACAATTCAGCTCTAGAGGCCATATTCATAACTACTACACTCTAGCAGCTTGTCTGAGACAGATGGTTTTGCACCACACTTTGGGAAACATCAAGATAAATGACTACAGAATATGGAGGCTCAGGGACTGTGTCGGCTATCAGGAGTGTGGTACATGGGACAAATCGCCAGGCAGAACCTTTCTAAAATTTACGTAATAGGTAGACATAATTAATGAAACCAAAAACACAAACTAATACCTGACACATCATGCCCAATAAACATTTGTTGAATAAATATGTATTTATGAAGCCAACAGCAAGTTTTTCATCTTAGACAAAATGTTCACTTAGCCACACAATCTTTGAAGTTCCGAATTAGAATAAAGTCATTAAGACCAATCCCTAATTCCCTGTGAATGCCACAATTTCTTCCACAACATTTCAGACCTGTGATCAGTCAGTTTAAGAAACCGAAGTGTCTGGCTTGTAGTGAGAAAATAAGACAAAAGACCAAACATCTGACCTATAGAGAATTATGAGAGCTTAAAATGCCAGAGCCAAATAGACTCCTGATTCTAGCCAGGTATTTGATGGGTCAGAGAGTGAGACAGATAAATACTGCATTAATGATGGCTACAATCTCAAAAGTGATTCTCCAGCAGCAAAAAGGTGTTTGTGGACATGTGGGGCCAGTATGAGCCTATTGATTTATCTCATAATCTCTTTATTGCTTGTCTTTTCCTCTTAGCTCACACAGCCAGAGTCTCAGGGACTGCAGTTCTTCCTGGGCCTGCCAGCCTGATTGTTGTTGAGGAACCACGAAATATCCATGTGCCCATTAATTGAACAAGCCCCAGTTAATAAATCACTAGAGATGCTGAGAGTTGGGGCATGCAGGAAGGAAGAGAGAAAGGCAAAATGAGAGACAGAGAAAAAAGAAAGAATCCACAAATGTCTTCTTCATTGACAGAGGGAAAAAGCAAAAAAAAAAAGTCACTACAACAAATTCAGACCAGACAACCTTGGTAATAGATAAGACTTAGGAGCCCACTCTTCATTTGGCCAGCAAATAAGCTTTTCTAGTCTTCTGAGATAAAGATTCTCTGATCTCAGGGATTGCTGGAGAGATTGCTAATGTTTACAGTCTACTTGATGTCCACTTGATAGAAAGAACAGTCTTATACTACAGTTACTGAGTTACAGAGTTTGTTGCTAGATTACTTATGAAATCCAGTCACTTCCTTTTCAGTCCAGAATTTCTTTTTTTTATGCCACACTAAGGTACTGATGTAAGATCAGTCCATACAATAAAATAGCCATAATCTCCAGAGACTCTTTCCTGAGAGTTAAGCTTGCTCCTGGCTTAAAAATAAACAGAGAAATGTCGATCATAATTTATGATGGAAATATCAGATAGTTGAGTGGCATTTAATGCCCCTTGTTAAAAATAAATAAGGCACAGTGGTGCAGGCCTGTAATCCCAGCTACTCAAGGATTGCTTGAGCTCAGGTGTTGAAGGCCAGCCTGGGCAACAATGCAAGGCTCTGTCCCTAATAAAATCATAAAATAAAATAAAGAAAATAACCAAAAGCAGTATTTATAAAATATATTTATTCACCTGTTTAACAAATAGTACACATTTATTTATTACACATAAAAAGAAGTGTTCTGGATGCACAGAATTCAGTGATGACCAAAGTGGGCACATTGCCTGCTATTAATTAGTTAGCATTTAATTTAGTCAGGTAGAGAAAGAGTTTATGCAAATAGTTACAATATCAGGGCATATGTATTATGAAAGAGCAAGAATATTAAGTTATTGGATCATAGAAAGGAATATCTTAGTCAAACATGGAGACAATTAAGGTTTCCTGGAGGCAGTGTTTCCTAAGTTATAACCTTGATAGCCACTCAACTATCTGATATTTCCATCATAAATTATGATTGACATTTCTCTGTCTAACCTTGAGTTAGACAAAGACAGTGTGGAAAAGCATTTGAAGCAGAAGAAGCAGCATAAACACAGACTAAGGCATATTTAGAAAAGTACAAAATAAGACCAATTTATTCTAGTTGTGGTATGTGATACTATGAGAAAAATTTTGAGAGAAGTGGAGTAATAGCCAGAAATGAGAACATGGAATTCCTTGCAAGTCCTATACAGGATCATCTTTAATAACAAAATTAAAGGACCACTGCAGATTATTAGAGCTTAATTTTTTTAATGTGACACTTGCCAAATTGCTCAGTGTTTCAGAACTTTTAGTTACTGTTTTGTATTCTAGTTTGAACTCCTTCACTGAAGTTTCTTCCTCTGTGTTTTACGTTATCACAGAATACACCAAACTGGCATACTGCTTTATTCATGCCCTCACACCTTCTATAAACCTGCCTCCACTTTATTTCCCTGGTGGAACTTCTGTTGTTCTTTCCCTGAGAAGTCAGGATGTGTTACCTTCCTGCCAATGTTGAATGACAGTATGTTTGGAGTGCTGCCAAAAATGGAAGCTCACGAAGAGTTCTTGTTCAGAATTTTTACTGGGACTGCATGATATAGATAGGATCGACTGATTGATTGACTGCCCAGGTGGTTGATCCCAGTCTACAGGTTGACTGACAGTGCATGATACAAAGCCCTCATCCCAGGTAACATGCTTGGTTTATCTGGCATGACTAGCCCCAGCCCTAAAGTCTGGCCAGACCTCCCCCTAAATTGTATTGTTAGGCCATTCAGTGTGACTCACAATGACATTCTTAGAGATTACCTTCCAGAAACTCAAGTTAAATTACTTACTAAACATTCTCCTTACCTTTATCTGTGAGAATGCCCCAGGACCACTTCCCTCTTGAACATGTCACTCTACCTATTTTTAATGGCAAGTGCCCAGTAACAGGGTCTTCAACTGCGCCGGAAGGATAGCTAAAATACTGCCTGAAAGAACAATGGCCAGGCATCAAACAATTGAGAAAGAAAAATAAAATAGGTTGGATTTTGCCAATTCATAACACTTGGGAATTTATAGAAAGAATAAATTTTGGTATGGTCCAGCAAAGAGGTAATGTTAGATGTGTTCATTTACTAACTTAATCAGGAGATATATAAAGGATAAATATTTGGTGACAGCAAACTACTCTGGGTGCTGAGATTTTGACTACAAGCAAGATAAACTTACATAGAGATTCTATTCCAGAGGAGACATACAATCTAAGATTTAAATTGTCATATAGGATGAAATAAGAGTGTTTTAGTGTTGCAGGGAGGAATTATAGTGCCTAGAGTACATTTCCTCTCCATCTGCAACCTATTCTACTTATTAAGGGGATGACACAATCAAGTAATTTTATTGAATATTAAACAATGTGATAGTTGATCATATTTAATAATGGTTTTATGTAATAGATTGAAGCCAAAGAAAGTTAATGATTTATCCAAGGACACCAAATAAAGTTGTAAAACTTGTGTTATGTGCCAGTCTTGTCTCTATTCTTCAAGTTTCCGAGGCAAAACTCAATTTTATAAATTGATGTCTTTACCATTTCTTTATCTCTGAAATTTTATGGATTCTGAGAGTACAGTAGAGTCTTTATCTTTTAATTTTTCTATTTTTTAAACTTTCTATTTTTGAAAAACTTTCAGACTTATAAAAACATTGCAAAACTGGTACCCAGATTCCAAAAATGTTAACATATAACCACAGTACAATTATTAAAATAAGAAATTAACATTGATAACGTATGAGTACCTAATCTAAAGACTTTATTAAATTCCCTTACTTGTTTCACTGATGTCATTTTCTGTTTCACAACCCAATCCTGAATGATATGCTATATTTGGTCCTTATGTGTCCTTTAAGTATCCTTTAATCTGTGACAGTTCTTTAGCTTCTTTGTTTGTCTTTTATGACCTTGATATTTTCTGGAGAATAGTAGCCAGTTATTTTTTCAAATATACCTCAGTTTGGGTTGGGCAAATATTTCCCATGATTAAATTTAGATTACACATTTGTGGCAAGAATGCCATAGAAGTGATGCTGTGTTCTTCTTACTACATCATTCCCCTGTCTCATCTGTACCATTTACTGATTTGTTCATTACCGATGATATTAACTTTGATCAGTTGGTTAGGAAAGGATCTGCCAGTTTTGTCTGCTGTCAAGTGACCGTATGTCCTTCATAAATTAGTAAGTATCTTGTGAGGAATACTTGAGATCATGTGAATAGAGTTCTCACTTTGGAAGGGTGAATAGAAAAGCATTTCTTGGGTATAGTGTAATAGAATACTCACTGGACTTGACTTCAGTTTCTTCACTTACTCAGTTGGAGATTTGAATCTCAAATGATGTTTTTCTAAATGTCAGCTAAAGAGGTCTTGCTACATCAGCATCGCCTTAGTAAAAATGTATATTCCTGGACCTCATTCCAGATTTTGTTCATAACCTCTCCCAATGCTGGGTCTTTAGAAGCAATTGTTTAAGCACAGTCCACATATAATTTAAAGGTTTTGGAGAAGTCCTGCACCACATGGTCTCTAAGATCCCATTCACCTCTCTGAAAATCTCTGCCATTCTGAGTTCTTCTGCCAGGAATCCACTGGTAGAAGGTAGCTGGTAGAGAAGAAATACTTCTAAAAGAACTTTTCAAGTTGTTTGCTTAGATATATGGTGTCACAGGTACAACTAGTACCAACTGCAAGTGAGAAAGGGAAATGGATACAGCAGGAGCTTTATGAGACTTTATCTGCTGCTCTGTTCTGTGACATCTCATCTCTCACACAGACTGTTTTGGTGAACATTTTACTCCCATATACATAAAGTAGAGATATTATTCAATGATCGTCAGCAGTGAAAAATGTATGGAAAGATAAAGAAAGAAATTTTTCTCTCCATGACAGTGCATAAGGCTCTATTCCCTTTATCAGATAATCTGGACTCTAATAAATGGATCCCATGATATCTATATGTCACCTGCACAGGCAGCATAACAAGCCCCACAGCTCAGTTAGTGGGTACCTGGGCCTTTGGGCAGGCCGCTGAGTTTATATGCCTTCTTTCCTGGATAAGTCTATGACTCCCTCTTTCCTTGCAGGCCATGAGTTTATTAGTCTAAATGGAGAAGAGAAGCAGCCTTAGTAACTGCCAAAATGATGCAGTGAAAAGGTTTTGGGGCTAAACTGAAAGAGATCAGCTTTCTCTTCTAGAATATCAGTTGAGCTTGTATCCTCAGGTTGACTGTCTCTTCACTATGCCTTTTCAAATCCACCTCCTTTCTCCTTATTTGAACCTAAGAAAAAATTTCCAAAAGTTCGTCAAATAAATAATAAATTACCTCAAAGAGATAAGACTGCTGGTAATTTTTAGTTTTTTTTTTTTGTTTGTTTATCACCATATTCTAATTGGTATACATTTAGGATGCATTTTTTAAAATATATTTTTCTGAAGCTGGTACCGTTGTGAAAGTGTGGGTTAGTGTAAATTTCTTAACTTCTTGCAGGACAAGTTTTAAATATTCATAACAATTAAAATACAGATACTTTTTTGTTATTGGAATTCTATTTCAAGAATACATTTTAAAGAATTCTCAGAAGTGTACAAAGATGCACATACAAGAATTTTCATGGAGGTATTTACAAAGCAAAGCTGGAAATTGCCTAAATGTCCATCAATAGCCCAATCATTAAAAAAATATATGGCTCTTTGATATGGTTTGGATCTTGTCCCTGGCTAAATCTCATGTTGAATTGTAATCCCCAGTGTTGGAGGTGGGACATACTTGGAAGTGATTGCATCATGGGGACAGATTTCCTCCTCGGTGCTGTTCTCATGATAGTGAGTGAGTTCTCATGGGATCTGATTGTTTAAAAGTGTGTGGCACTTGCCCCTACCCCTTCCTTCTGCTCTGGACATGTAAGGGGTGCCTGCTCTCCCCTTCGCCTTCTGCCATGATTGTAAGTTTCCTGATGCCTCCCCAGAAGCTGAGCAGATGCTGCTATGCTTCCTGTACAGCTGCAGAAACATGAGCCAATTAAAATTCTTTTCTGGCCAGTGGCAGTGGCTCATGCCTGTAATCCTAGCACTTTGGGAGGCTGAGGCAGGCAGATCACCTGAGGTCAGGAGTTCAAGACCAGCCTGGCCAACATGGTGAAACTCTGTATCTACTAAAAATGCAAAAATTAGCTGGGTGTGGTAGTGGGCGCCTGTAATTCCAGCTACTCACGAGGCTGAGGTAGGAGAATTGCTTGAATCCAGGAGATGGACGTTGCAGTGAGCCAGAATCGCACCACTGCACTCCAGGGTGGGCAACCCAGAACCCAGGGTTTTGGGTTCTCCAAAAATCCCCAAAACCAAAATACAAAACAAAACAAAAACAAAAACAAACTCTTTTCTTTATAAATTACCCTGTCTTAGGTATTTCTTCATAGCAATGACATATGTCCAAGTATTCTATGCTATTTAAAAAAATAGTAGATTCATATAGGCTGAATGAAGATATTGCCAAGTTGTTTCATTAAATGAAAAAGCAAGGTGCACAAAAAACTCTTGAAATTCTGTTTTGGTCTGTTTTTTGGTCTTTGTATACCTGATTACATCTGAGAATTCAGTTTATAAAAAGTCAAGGAGTTATACACTTAAACACATACATTGATTTTTGGAAGCACATGATAATGTATGCTGTGACAAAAATGTGAAATCAATGTAGAGAATATTATATAATATGCCATTTGTGATTTTAAAACAGAAAATGTCTATGTTAAATGCTCTGATATTTGTACAAACTTTAGGATATATAAGACATTATAAACAAAGATGAGCTAAAATCGAGAAAGGAAGTTAGGACATGTAGACATTTAATTGTATATTTTTTAATTTTTTTAACTTGTGTTTTATTTATAAATGAAGGAAAAGGAGTCGTTTAAATTATTTGAAATGCTGGCACACATTCTTGAGAAAGGTAAAATAACTGCTCAGTCTTCATCACTCAAAGTCAACTGTAAAGCTCAAAGGTGATTTTTTCTTTGCAGGATCTATGTTCTCAACTTCTAGAATTTATCATAATGTATCTGCAATGCTCTTCCCTCTTTTCTTGGCCTACCAGATCCTCTCTTCATACCTTTCAAGGTCTCAATTATAAACCTAAGTGGGTGAGCATCTGTTAAACAGCTGCTACTTCCAAATTGAGACCGAGCCATGTTACAAGCAAGAGGCCATACAAGCATCATTCTAAGTGGAAAATGGCTTGGCAGGGTCCGATGCTCTGGGACCCATCTGAAAAGAAAGATCATTAATGTTAATCCAACTGAGCTCAGGGTGGGAGGAAGTGGAGCTGTGTTTTCTGGAGAAAATGACTTGAGTTACGGGGTGGTTTTATTTGACAGAGACAATGAGTAATTTGCTTGTGCTAAATGGAGACACAATTATTTATAATTGATACATGAATTTTAACTATTTTTTTTTTCTGGGACAGAGGAACCATAAAGAAGCATAAGAATTCAGGTCACTGTGATTTGTAAGACCAAAAGCTGTGACTGTGTAAGGGACTGAGATTTTCCATGTGAGTTGAGGAATTTTAGGGGCTACATACAAAGAACTGTTTAAGGTTTCTTAGGTACCCCTAAAATTACATCAGCCAAATACTAATGCTTCAATTTACCTACTGGTTAAGTGCAAAAGATTTGGAATCAGGTTGTCATGCACATAAGTCCTAATTTTAGCACTAACTGGCTTTTTGACCTTATGTGAGCTATAAACCTAAGTGTTCTCATCAGTAAAAGGGGAACAATAATTATATTTACCACATATAGTTGTTTCTAGAGATTATTTACAACAATAAATCACATTTGCAGAAATTTTATCATGTGCTGTAGTTATACCTGTGAAGTAGGTACAATTATAAATAATTTGTATGATAGAAAATTGAAAATACAAGGATATAATTAAGATGGAACAGAGATGAGATTCAAACACAAGTCTGTCTGATCCAGAACTCGGTGTACTTTGAACACCACAGTGTGCTGAAACAATGTAGTTTAGTACTATCAAAATGACTATGTTCTGCAGAGATATCTTGAACGTAAATGTGCTTAATGCAAGCCTCCATTATTTTCACAAAACTGAAATTAACCTCATTTTACTGCATCTACTCAGGATCCCCAATGTTTCAAAACATTAGTAAAATTCTCTAAGGACTAAAAGCATTAAGATTGGCCCAGAGCTCCACATCATATTATTACAGTGTTACCCAACTAGTCACCAGCTAGTCACCAGTGACACTGTGATCCTTTGGCTGGACTAGACTAATGCTAGTCAAAGGTTCCTTTGCAGGACAGTAGCATCAGTAACCCCTGGAGCTTTTAGAAATGCAAACTGACCCCATCTCAGACCTACTGAATTAGAATCTCTGCATATTGGAAGCTAGGAATTTGTTTTAACAATCTCTCTAGGTAATTTTTATGCATACTTAAGTATGACAAAGAGTGTGCCTAGACTAAAATGTTAAGGTACATTATTATTACTGTAGCTATAAGGTAGGAGGGAAGGGAGTTGAAATCTATATCCATATTACTAGGGAAATGTCTCTTCTCCTTTCTAAAAGGTCTGCCTGGGCATTTTTTTCCAGGTAATGTCAGCCTTAATTTTTTCCCTTTTTATGTGCTGATTGAGAGAGTGGAGGCAGGGTGGTATGGGCAGGAAAAGTGGGAATTACAGTTTCTTGAAGTTTTTGGAGGTATTTAAATCTCTAGAAGGCATTGTCAACTAAATATCATAGGGTTCATACATTTGGAAGGGAGAGCCTTATTTTTCATAAAGCATTTCAGCCTGCAGGCTGGGCATCCCACAGTCTGGGAAGCATAGCCTCCAGCTAGAAGCCAAGAGCAAGAATTTCCAAGGAGGAAAGCACAAGATAGGAATTTATGCTAAATGGGGAGATAAAATATACATATTTAACAAGCTATAGGGAGAGTCACAAATGTATATAAAAGGAGAAACATGACATGCACAACTAAGCTTAATGCCTGTCCGTGGTTTGCACTTTTAAAAAAACAGTGGCATTAGTATAATTTAAGGGTGGAGTTTTTGGTCCATTGACATCAAAATGTAAAGCAGAGGACACAGAAATCCTCACTGCACATCCTCTGTAGACCTGCCAGAACCATTCAGTGGTCCATGGTCTCTTATTAGAAAGGGATGCATTATGAAACTGGTGAGTTGTCAAGTTAAACTGCAAAGCAGGAGGGAGAGTCTGGTTGCAGTCTCAAATGACTGGCCAAATTTGATAAAGGCATGAGTCATCTGTTTCTTGTTTTCTAGGGCTGTTTTCTGCTTACTCCTTAGGAAAGAATTCTGGCTAAAGGTTAATAATGAGGGGGAACCTGAGGCATGTCTCACTTCCCATCCCGTCGTGACCATGAGTTCAATGTTAAGGTTTATTTAAGGTCCTCTTGGCCAAGAAGGGGTCCACTCAGTTCAGGGATTTAACTGTGAATAAGGTAGAAGATACACGTATTTTCTGGGAGGCTGCAGACTAGTGAGGAAAAAATGAAGAATAAATAGACAAATTCAATGCAGTGAATTTAGTGGAATGATGGAGAAAACTTTCCAGAGTTGTTGGGAAAGCATTTGGGAGTCAAGGTGAAAACAGAAGAGATAGTGGTCAAAGAAGCTTAAAGAAAAAGAAGGGTATGAATGCAAAGAATTTTAAATAGGTCTATTGGGTGGAGCATAGAGGAAAGCGTGGGAGTGGGAGTGGCTTGATCTGAGACCTAAGAGACAACCAGAGTGTGGAAGGAGGAGACAAAGTAATCAAGAAAGCAGTCACTTCTCCAGAGACAGATATACTTGAGATGGTGTATAATCCATTTTCGTGCTACTGATAAAGACATACCAGAGACCGGGCAATTTACAAAAGAAAGAGGTTTAATAGATTCACAGTTCCACGTGGCTGGGGAGGCTTCACAATCACGGCACAACGTGAAAGTCAAGGTCTCACATGGCGGCAGACAAGAGAAGAGTGAGAGCCGAGTGAGAGCCAAGTGAAAGGGGTTTTCTTTTATAAAGCAGATCTTGTGAGACTTATTCACTACCATGAGAACAGTTTGGGTTAAACCATGGTCACGATTCCATTATCTCCCATGGGGCTTCTCCCATAACACATGGGAATTATGGGGGATACAATTTAAGGTGAGATTTGGGTGAGGACACAGCCAAACCATATCAGACGGGGAGAGGAGAATGCTATTCTCTTCTCCCTCTCCCTCCATCTCAAGCTAGGATTTATCAAATGTGCTCAATAACAAAATTTCTGGTTTGAAGTACTTCCTGTTAACAGAAGAAATACGTCTGTAAAAAATTCAGTGAATTTCATACTCCAGTCTCACATGGCACCATTTCATAAGTTGCTCTTCCTCATGCCTCGGTGGGGATTCCTAGGACAATATTGCTCAGTAGGTACAAATATGATCTTTAGAGTGTTAAAAGAGATACTTTCAGACAGATTGAATTCAACAGTTTAATTGAGCAAACAAAGAATCAAGCAGCCCCCATTCAGAAGGACTCCAGGGCTGCCAGGTGGTCAGACAATATATATGGACAGAAAAAAGGAAAGTGATGCATAGAAAATGGAAGTGAGGTACAGAAATAGCCAGAGAGCTATAGCTTGGCTTTGTCTTATGTGAACATGATTTGAATAGTTGGCCACCTGTGATTGGCCAGCATCAACTAAGCTGTGATTGGCTGAGACTCAGCTACTTGTTACAAGAGTAGGTTAGTCTGTTTACACATGGAGTCATGTTATGGTTCATTAGGTATGGCATAACATTTAGGCTGAGCTTAAGATGTGTAAGGAGGCTGCTGTAAGCTAAACGTAATTTAGCTGGTGTTAGCCAGACAGAGCTATGTAACCTCAAATGCTTATGCTGACTCTTACTTCCTATGTGTCCTTGGTCAAGGTCATTAAAGTTCTCTGACCTCCCAAGCCCTTACCTATATAATGCAAATAATAAAACCTACCTCCAAAAATGTTGCAAAGATTAAATAAGGTAATGTATTCTTGGAACAGGGTCTGGGTACATAATAAACCCTCAAGGGTTCTAATTAAAACACTCCTTGTCCGTTTATTCATTCCATCGATCAGCAAGCACTTACTTTCTCCCTGCTCTACAAAATAAGTAAGATGATCTCTTCACTCTTAGGAACATTGGATAGGAGAGATGTAACTTGTACATATATAGATATAACCCAAGAAAGAAATGATAAATTATGATACATGAGGCAGAGACAATGTTTTAAGGAACTTAAGATGAAAAGTTAACTACTGGCTGGTGAAATGTTTTATAGCAAAGAAATTATTTTAGTTGAGCCTTGAAGGAGATGATAAAGAGCAAAGGAGGCAGATACAGGATAATAGCAATTTATTGAGTGTTTATTAAGTACTAGGCACTGTTCTAGGCACAGTACTTTTATTAAGCCATTATGCCATAAAAACCCTAGGAAGTAGGTACCATTATTGTGCCCTTTTATAGAACAAGAAACAGAAGCAGAGAGAGGTGAAGTAATTAGCCTGAGTTTGTATAACTGTTAAGCAGTGAAGCCAAAGTTTAAGTCTATGTAGAGGTTAAGGTCATGCTCTTGACTGCTGGACTCATATTTATGTTGCAATCAATTAATTTTTACCACCATTTTATTCCAAATTAATTATATTACATGGGCATGACTGGAAGACAAGGTGTTTGAAGGGGATTATTTAGAGAAATCATCACAGGGAAGAAGATTATAGAAATTTTGGAAGTACACAGGTGAGGAGAAAAAGATTTCTGAGAAGAAACATTTTAAAATAATGACAATTTTATGTGGTAGAAATAAGTCCTCTGGTGCCCTTATTCCACTGCCTCACGTTTTTATGAGCTGAAATATATTCCGCTCACACAAACCACTTCAACATCTTTTGTTTTTAATCTTTCCAACATAGGAGAACAAATTTAACAATGAGATTCTGTTTCTGTTCTGTACATGTGGAATAATTAAATTTGCATCCCACTTTAGCATTGGACCTGCTATTTGAAGGGAAATGTATCAATTGGACACATGCCCCATGATTCCTAGTCTGCAAATAAGGCATTTGGAGGCAGGGGAAGAAAAGGCAATATCTTCTCCTAAGCAATAATCACAGTAAAATCTTTACTTAGTGACAGCTTGTTTGAGGCTGGATTAATTCCCATTTGAGAGAGGCCAAGAGGGCAGGAAAGTAAAAGGCAGAAGCTGGAAAAAGGCAGGGCATAATTATGGAAATTCCCATTGGACTTTGAAATAAAAAGTTTTGCAAGAGAGCTCAACTAACACGTATCTGAAAAAGACCTTGGTCAGAGAGCATCAAGGATGATGCTCTTTTGTGAGACTGAAGATCTTTCAGTCTCCATCTTATTTCTAAGGTCTGAATAATCACTTCTGTATGGATCCAACCAATTGGGCCTGATGGAAGACACAAATGTTGTAAGATATAATCAATGACTGTGTTTGGGAGTGAGGAGATGAATTTGGGTTTAAATTTGAGTTTTGCTACTTTCTGTATCTATTAGATCATGAGCAAGTTTCTTGCCATCTCTGAGATGCTTTCATTCTCTGTGAAATAGTGGGATAATTATTTCTACCTCATATTGAAGATGCCAGGGTAAAACTATAAGATAAATCAAGGCTCTCATCACATATTAGGTATTTTAACAATATTTTCCTACCTTCTCTCTCCTTTCAGCGTCATTCCTACATTTCTATTTCATGAGTGTACCACTTATTTTATTTACTTCTAAGGTTAGGAGAGATGGAGAATAAATTGCTAGGGCGTTGATTGGGCTAATTTCATTGGTAACTGAGGGTATAAAAAACAAGGCAAACAAACAGAAAACTCACCTGGTGATTGTCTCTATGTATTCCCTTACTGACCTCAGCAGTTTTTTTTTTATTCTGGCTCTTTCTACAGCATGAAGAAGTTAAATGAGCAAACTCTATTTTTAGTAATTTTATTTCTTGCTAGCCTATAATGCACATGAGTTAGGACTCTGTCTGACATGTGATTATTTGTATCACTGTTTCCTAGCTCAGACCCTGGAATATATGTTCAGAAAGCATGGATAGTGACAAAGATACTCTCCTGAAGCAAACTTGAATCAGGACCTGCTGAGTCCTCCTTTTGACTAAGTCCAGCCTTGGGTGCTATCTTTGTCCTGCTTCATCCTATTTTAGCAAGAGTCTTACTCTGTCAGATTAAAGTCCCCCATCCTTGGTATCTGATCAAATACCTTATCCCAAATGCTAGATATTTTATCAATCTGATCTGCCTTCAGCAAGAATATCCCTAGACTTGATGTTTTCTTTCAATAATTTTCTACCCATTAATTTATCATCCTACTCCTTAGCTATAAATCTCAACTTGTTCTTATTGCATTTGAGTTGAACTTAACTTTTGTCCTCTATTGCAAAATCTGTATTTCAGTAGACTTTCTTAAAAATAATATTCCTTGCTTTCTTTAACAAGTGTCATGAATAATTTTTTCTTTAACAGTAGCATGAATAAATGAATGATATGAATGAATAAATTAGTAGATGATATTTTTTTTGTCCTGTGGTCTTCCAAATCTAAGGTTTTTTGGCAATCACAGTGAGAAAAGAGTGAAGGATGTTTTCTTAGGGATAAAGTAAGAGTCAATTCTTATTGGGTCAATCAAAGACAAATTTCAACCTGCCCTTCTCAACCCAAATTCTGAAGATAAGGATTGTTTTATGAGTACAAGTAAATTAAATTTGTTAAATGGCTCCCACGACATTGAGCACTAGCTAGGTCAGTACATTGCAGAAATAAAGATAATAACAATATTTTTACAATTGAAAGAGTTTTTTGCTTATTTAAGTTTGTTTTTTAAATGCAATAGTCTTAAGCATGTCATTTCCTTGCCTTTTCTTCCTCTTCTGACTGTGATGTGAAGAATGGATTGGAGAGACTCGAAAGTGGAAGCAGGGGGGATCAATCAGAGACAATATTGTTAGAGACAATAGCTAGGGGATTTATGATGATGGCCTTGACTACAGTGGGAGCAAGCAACTGAAAAGAAGATAAATGTGACATATTTTTTTGAAGAAGACCTGAAAGAACCAGAAGAGCTTATGGAGGTAGAGAATGAGAAAAAGCTAAAAATTGACTTCCAAGTGCTTGATGGGAGCTATTAAAGTAGATATGAGTGCCATTTACTCAAATTGGAAATACTGGGGGGAGAAAAGGTCTTTTAAATGGAGGGGGTATGGTGATATATGCCATCACTTTTGCCCTGTTTTCATTCTGGAAATACTGTTTGTGATGCCCATCACATCAAAAAGAAAATTTCTAGTTAGCCATTGGCATTGTGAATCTGTAGTTCAAATGTAAGCTCTGGGCTGGGGGTGAATTTGGGCCTGTTATGCTTAAAGATGACATTTAAAACCAAAAGATTGGATGCATCAGCTTATTAGGAAGTAGTATACTCTTTCCATTTGAACACAGACTAGTCTTAACCAAGACCAATGGGTGTTTAATTTCCAAAAGTGGACTCACATGACTCTTGTAATGAAGGATAATATTCATTCTAAACTTATGTGTTCAAGGAAACATACAGGAAGAAATAAAAGATTTGGAGGTAAGATTTCTGTAACTGTTTAGTAATAATGAATAGATTAATATGGGCACAAAACAAGGATGCCCTCTCTCACTGATCCTATTCCACATATTATTGGAAATTCTGGCCAAGATAATCAGGCAAGAAAAGAAATAAAGGATATTCAAATAGAAAGAGAGGAAGTCAAATTCTCTGTTTGCAGAGGACATTATTGTATATTTAGAAAACCCCATCATCTCAGCCCAAAATCTCTGTAAGCTGATAAGCAACTTCATCAAAGCCTCAAGATACAAAATCAGTACACAAAAATCTCAAGCATTCCTATACACCAATAATAGACAAATGGAGAGGCAAATCATGAGTGAACTCCCATTCACAATTGCTGCAAAGAGAATAAAATACCTAGGAATACAGCTAACAAGGGATGTGAAGGATCTCTTAAAGGAGAATAACAAACCACTGATCAAGGAAATAAGAGAGGACACAAACAAATGTAAGAACATTCCATGCTCATGGATATGAAGATTTGATATCATGAAAATGACCATACTGCCCAAAGTAATTTGTAAAGTCAATGCTATCCTCATCGAGCTATCATTGACTTTCTTCACAGAATTAGAAAAAAACGACTTTAGATTTCATATGGAACCGAAAAGAGCCTGCATAGCCAAGACAATCCTAGGCAAAAAGAACAAAGCTGGAGGCATTATGCTACCTGACTTTAAACTGTACTACAAGGCTACAATAATCAAAACAACATGGTATTGGTACCAAAACAGATATATAGACCAATGGAACAGAACAGAGGCCTCAGAAATAACACCACACTTTTACAACTACCTGATATTTGAAAACCCAGACAGAAAGAAGCAATGGGGAAAAGATTCCCTATTTAATAAATGGTGCTGGAAAAACTGGCTAGCCAAATGCAGAAAGCTGAAACTGGACCCCTTCCTTCCACCTTATACAAAAATTAACTCAAGATGTATTAAAAACTTAAATGTAAGACCTAAAACCATAAAAACCCTAGAAGAAAGCCTAGGTAATACCACTCAGGACATAGGCATGGGTAAAGACTTCATGACTAAAACAACAAAATCGATGGCAACAAAAGCCAAAATTAACAAATGGAATCTAATTAAACTAAAGAACTTTTGCACGGCAAAAGAAACTATCATCAGGGTGAACAGGCAACCTACAAAATGGGAGAAATTTTTTGCAATCTAACCATCTGACAAAGGGCTAATATCCAGAATCTACAAAGAACTTAAACAAATTTACAAGAAAAAAAAAAAACCCCATCAAAAAGTAAAAAAGTGGGTGAAGGATATGAATAGACACTTATCAAAAGAAGACATTTATGTGGCCAACAAACACATGAAAAAAAGTTCATCACTGGTAATTAGAGAAATGCAAATCAAACCCACATTGAGATACTATCTCATGCCAATTAGAATGGAGATCATTAAAAAACCAGGAGACAACAGATGCTGAAGAGGGTGTGGAGAAATATGAATGCTTTTAAACTGTTTGTGGGAGTATAAATTAGTTCAATCATTGTGGAAGACAGTGTGGCGATTCCTCCAGGATCTAGAACCAGCAATACCATTTGACCCAGCAATCCCATTACTGGCTATATACCCAAAGGATTATAAATTGTTCTACTATAAAGACACATGCACATGTATGTTTATTGCAGCACTGTTCACAATAGCAAAGGCTTAGAACCAACCCAAATGCTCATCAATGATAGGCTAGATAAAGAAAATGTGGCACATATGTATCATGGAATACTATGCAGCCTTAAAAAGGATGAGTTCACGTCCTTTGCAGGGACCTGGATGAAGCTGAAAACTATCATTCTCAGTAAACTAACAAAAGACAGAAAACCAAACACTGCATGTTCTCACTCCTAAATGGGAGTTGAACAATAAGGACACATGGACCCAAGGAGGGGAACATCACACACTGGGGCCTGTGGTGGGGTGAGGGACTAGAGGAAGATAACATTAGGAGAAATACCTAATGTAGATGATGGCTTGATGGGTGCAGGAAACCACCATGGCATGTGTATACCTATGTAACAAACCTGCATGTTCTGCACATGTTCCCCAGAACTTAAAGTATATATATACTTTATATACAGGTTTGTTACATATACTTGTGTGTGTGTGTGTGTGTGTGTATATGTATATATATATACATATACACACACAAATTTACATTGATTTCCTTTGTTTTTTTTTCATCATTTCTAGCACATAACTATAGGCTTAAGTACCAAATTATTCATTGCCTCAAATATGATAGTAATTGTTTTATGCCTCCTGATTAAATTATAACATCTTTGAAGATATATATATACACACACAATAGAATAAACAAACTTTTTTTTCTCTCGCTTAACAATCTTAACAATCTACACAGAAAACTTCTGTGACAAAATTTGTGGAGATTTTTCCCCATCAACAAGCAAACAATCAATTCTGCATGTGGAGATTTTTCCCCATCAATAAGCAAATAATCAGTTCTGCAAGGGACACCAGCTGGGTGTCCTCCAATTCAATTTCAACAATGTCTACCTGGAGATAGAGTCAGATCCCACAGGTAGAGGGCTCAGTTCCCACAAGACTGTATGCCTCTTCAGATACCAGCCAGTCTAGGACTCTACAACTTCTGATCCACAAACTCCAGGCTGGGGTTTCTACGGTACCTTCTTTGTTTCATTAATTATCTGGAGCAGCTCGAAGAACTCAGGGAAACATGCTTACATTTACTAGCTAATTGTAAGTGATATTACAAAAATACAGATAAAGAATTATACAGGATCAGGTACTGGGGAAGAGTCATGAAGCTTCTATACCCGCCTTACTCATGCCAACCTCCAACATCCTCCAGGTGTTCAGCTATTTAGGGAGTTCTCTAAGCTCTGTCCTTTTGGTTTTTATGAAGGCTTCATTGTGTAGGCATGATTGATTAAACTATTGGCCATTGGTGACCAATTTAACCTTCAGCCCTGGAGGTTGGGGGATGGAGGTAAAACACTCAACCCTGTAAACATGTCTTGGCTTTTCAAATGACCAGATTCCATGCTGAAGCCACCAGTCAACTCAATAGGATACACAAAGATGTTACTTTAGAGATTCTAAAGATTTTAGGACCTGTATGACAGGAAACAGGGGCCAAAACCTAATGTATATTTCACACTAATATCACAAATGGTTTCACAGTTTAAGAATTATCTGTAGACTTGTGGAATCATATAATTTCACAGTTAGATGGTTGCTTTGAACACTTTTAAGACTCTTACCCCTTTGAAAAATTATACTGCATCTCTGGAAAGTTATCAAAAAGTCAGTGTTTGCATATTTCCTATGATTGGAAGCTTATTACCTTGTGACACAGTTTGATTGCATTTACTTTCACTTATTTGGGTCATAAAGAATTAGGGTAATTGTTTTTTCCCCATGACATTGCTATAGCTATTTGAAGACAGTGATTACATTCCTTCTCTTTCTCACCAGCATTCATATCCACATGTGTTTTTCAATCTTTTCTCATACCCCACGATCATTTGAGTACCTTCATATCCTCCTTATTTTTCTCTAAATGAGCAACCATTTTTATGCAGAGTTCTCAAAAGATTTATGTTTTATTATGTGTCATAAAAATGTTAAAACATATATTTCTGATAGTCAATGAATGAGGCATTTTGTTGAAAGAGATTCTTCAAATTATTGTGTGACGCCCAGAGAAAACTGAAGGTCACAGACACAATCAAGTGTTTCTAGATTCCCTTAGAACTATTACAGGTGGATGGCACAGTTCATTTCCTTAATTGTGGGAAATACTTTTTCTGTTCATCTTATACTTTGGCCTCAGTCCATAAAGAAGGAAATTTCTGTTTTGCTTTTGACTGTTCCAGCCATGTATGTTTTCCCCCATGAAAAAGACGAAATGTAAATCTAATGAACTACGCTTTACAAGTGGTCAGAGACAGAGACAGTAATAACAGTTGGTGTTTGTAAATGGAAACTTTCTAAACCTCTCTTGTGTTTTCTTTCTCCATGTAGTGAGCAACTCAGCTAGGGCTTGCAAGATGTCATCCTATTTTCTCTGTGTTTGCCTTTGAGTGGATCAGCAAGGCACACCTTTGTGCCTTGTACATTCAGGCTAGGTAAGGAAGTGGGCACCTGCTCTTTGGAACTCTCTTGACTCATTCTCTTTTGCAGGCATATCTGCATGTATGAGTTTCAATATAGAGATTTAAAATAAGAGAGAGGTTGGAAGTCTGGTTGAACTTCCAGTTTAAATCATACTATTTTACTCCTCCACTTGCTACAGCCCTACAAAAAAAAAAGACCCAGACACTCACTAAGTAACTTATAAATAGGTATTTTGCTTTCTATTTAGTTAATTTTCTTTTAATATCTATGGCATTGGTCAAATCCGCCAGAAGGCAGACCAGTGAATAGTACTACAATTTTCTCAACAAGCATAAAACATTATTTTCCATCTTCTGCCATTGAACATCTTTGGCGAAGCTTCCTGATTTATACAAATTTACATTGATTTCCTTTGGTTTTTTCATCATTTCTAGCCCATAACTATAGGCTTAACTGTCAAATTATTTTCTGCCTCAAATATGATAGTAATTGTTTTATGCCTCCTAATTAAATTATAACATCTTTGAAGATGAAACTAGTCATTATATTTGAATGCTTTTTTGTAGCCCCCACTATAAAGTACACCAAGCATTCTTGATAATATAAAAAAATTGCCATTCAATATTAAATTCACAAAGTTTCCTGATAATTCAGCTTTTCCTTTTGCATTTATAAAAGGAAAATATGGTCATTTGCAAATATAAAATTATATGCTGGTAAAGTGAAGACATCAATAAAATGCCTTGGGTAGGTGATTTTGAAGGTCAATCACATCAGACTTAAAAGACAGTCTGCATATTTAATTTGAAAAATTACTCTGCCTCAAAATATCTAAAGAGGGTTATTACTTCCTTGTTTTAATGCAAACGCTGCCATCTCCTCCAGTCCTTGCCTCTCACCCACGCCTTGTGTTTTCTACTCCTGCACTGGTCTGTTCTACTCCCACTATTTTGTTTGCTTTTCATACCTAAATTACATGACATGAAGATGCATGCAAAATATTTCTAGTTCGCAAAATACAATCCATCAACACTTCTTATGCATTGCCCAGAAGTGAACCCATTTTAGTTGGGGAAGTAGATACATCAATTTAAGTGGAAGATTTTTGACAGTTTAATTCAAATTAAGTCCACTTTGTTCAATTAGAAGGGATCTGAAAGAGGATGCAGGAGGATAGGGGGGATATATGCATGTCTTATTAGGGGAAAACAAATGCACTCTTCCACATTAAGCATATCTGTGGAGATTTTTAGTTAAAAAAAAAAAGCGACATCATAAAATGTTGCTAATTTATGTTCCCTCAACAAATGGTGAGTTACTCAGTTCATTTTATATTGCTCTTTCTTTGCTTTTGGCTAGATCCTGACAGCGTTGAGAGATTACAGGACGAAGGAAAGGGGCATAGACTCTTTTCCAACTTTGGAGTTGGCTACACTATGTTGGCCATGATTCATTTAATGAAGCTTTTGCTAAAAGGCTTGATCAATGCATTATTGCATTGACATTTTCAAGACTTAGATTTCTGCATTTGAAATGAGAAAGTCTCTACCATACAGCATTTTTGAATATCTAAACTTTTTGGTCTTCAGAGCTCAACTATCTTAATATGCAGTGCTCAAATAATTTTGTTGTAGTCTGACTTTTGCAGATGAATCCAATACACTGCAAAACTCAAAACCAGCAACTGGAAATCCTATTGCCTATGAAATCTTAGAAAATAGAGGAAATGTGAAAGAGATTAGAGTAAGGTAATAGGGAGTAGTGGGGCTATGTAAAATTAAAGGGAATACACTTCACCTAAAAGGGGTAATGAAACAGTATTTACTTCTTGATCATTATTGTAACGGGGTGATATGGTTAGGCTTTGTATCCTCACCCAAATCTCTTCTTGAGTTGTAATCCCCAGGTGTTGAGGGAGAGATCTTGTGGAAGGTGATTGGATCATGGAGGTGATTTCCTTCACACTGTTCTTGTGATAGAAGTGAGTTCTCACAAGAACTGATAGTTTTATAAGCATCTGGCCTTTCCCCTACTTGCATTTCTCTTTCCTGCCACAATGTGAAGAAGGTCTTTTCTTCCACTTTGCCTTCTGCCATGATTGTAAGTTTTCTGAGGCCTCCCCAGCCATGCAGAATTGAGAGTCTATTAAACCTGTTTCCTTTACAAATTACCCAGTTTTAGGTATGTCTTTTATAGCAGTGTGAGAACAGCCTTATATATGGGGTAAGGACAGGCATAGTTTTACTAGATCTTCCAGTTTTTCAAGAGAATATAATAATCCATGTATATATGAATATGTATACATGTATATATGACATCTTTGAATTTTAAAATGTTTGTGTAAACAATATAAAACATGTCTGGGTCTGAATTTTATCCTTGTGCTGCCACTGTATGTTATTGCTTTAGAACATTGTACAGAGTTAACAAATACACACTTTTCTTGATACTACTTCCCTCCCCTGTGCCCATGGCAGATGCTGCTGATTGATCACAGAAATTTTTTCCACAAAATCCCAGAATGAACTTAGAATTATTTCCAACAGGCACTGCAAGCAGTCACTACCAACCATTTATTTAGAGGTGATGTACAAGAAGACTTTGTCTGCAATTCTAGACACAGGCAAATTAGTAATCACATTTAAATGTTTCCATGTATACTAGAAAATTGTAAAACTTGATAAAGAACTGGGTCAGACACTAAGTTACAATAATTATATCTCATTATTTGATTGTATTTTTCAACTTATAAATTGTGTTCATATACCTTTTCTAATTAGAGCCACTAAGATCCTTATGATGCAGTACAAAAATTGTGTCTGTATTAGAAAGGAGAAAACAAATGTTCACAGAAGTTAAGTGAGTTGCCAAAGATCACATATCTAGTAATTAGATGCATTTAAAAAATTGTATGTCAGGCAGCTAGAGATATTTATAATAATAAAAAAAATCATGGAAAAATCTACAGGGAAAGAAAATTTAAACTCCTAGTACTTTAGCAAAAAAGAAGCAGTGAAAAGTTCCACAGAGTGTTTAGTTTGCTTACATCTTGTTCATTACCAAATGCTGCTGGGGAACAAATACCTGGGCTTGCAAAGTAACCCTACACTGTTGGAGATGAGTGAACAATTTTTATGACTTTATTGTGGTCTTTCTCATATTCTCTTTGTTGGCATCTAGGAGACGTGGAGAGAGAGGGAGAGAGAGAGAGGTTCAGATTAGAGAGATTCCAAGGAAGTGTGCTTCTCTTCTTAGCTGGTCACCTATAGATAAAGCACTGCTTTTATGGTTCTTTCTAACCTTTATTTTCCACCTGGGAAATTGTATTGCGTTCCTACTGCAGTCTCCATTACTTTTATTAGGTTAAAAACAGAAAAAAACTACTTTCTCCCCATATGTAAAGAGGATAATTGCCTAACGAGGTCATAACTACGACTGGTCCTCCCAACAATAACAAAAAAGAGCTGCTTTAGATCCCCATCACCATTTCCCAATTACAATGCTGTCATAATGATAATAAAGATGATGATGATGTTGATTGATGGTTATACGAATAACTCCTTCCATTTGTGAATTTTTATAAATTATCACATGCTTTCTCACACATTGTTTTACATTTGATTTTCAGAAAAAAACCCTCTTAGGTAAACCGAGCAAGTAGGATGAGAGGTAGAAAAAAATCAGTGTTTGCAATTTTTACCAATTAAATGTCAAAATTAAATCAAGTAAAAGCAATACAAAGGGAAACATTTGCAATGTGAAAACACAAGAAGTGGGGCCTTAAGACAAATACTGGCAGACACAGTAGAATCATGCAAAGATTTATGAGCTGTTAGAATCCTGCACACACATACACTCACTTCAGTAACTTGGCTTTTAGAGGTGCTTCTTTTAGATTAACACTCCTTATGGTTAAAAGAAGTGATTAGATTAGGACTAGCCTCTTATCTGTGCTGACTTGCAGAGAATGTGACAACTGTTTGTGCACAGGTAAGTTACGGAAACATTTTTAAAGTATTTTTCCTCAATCCAAAATTTTTGACACTTTAGGAATATGTTTCTGTGTGTGGTCAGATTTTTCCATTTTCTTATAGTCCTAAATTTTCAATCTATTCAGAAAAATAGAATTTGACTCAATTCTTTGATTATCATTCATACAAATAATTTTGCTGATGAGAATGTAGTTTCAGCAACCTTTACAATTCCGCTCATCCCCCAGATTACTTCTCAGATATTTTGCCATTCAGTTATGCCAACTCCCAAGTTGTATTTCATTAAACACATTTCTCTTGAATATTTTTAACTTATATCCAATATTCCTTTAATGCACTCATACTGGTCATGTCAACCCACATCACAAATGTCATAATAGTTTCTTTTGTAACAAAATACATAACTTTTTATCCTGAAGTTAACATTATTCTATTACTAACTCAGAGCATCACTAATTTCTTTATGATTGATTCATCTTTCTAGTTATCCATCCTCCCTATACATCCATCACTCTATCCATTCATGCTATCACTCCAAAATATGTGCTGAGTATTAGCTATAAGCCCAAGCCTGATGTGAAATATAGAAGCCCTGCCTCTGAAGTGCATATTGTCTAGTTTATGAGTCTCGACTGAAGATGTATATTGGAATTTTTAAAAAATATTGACTTTTGTGTTTCATCTCAGAAATTCTGATTTGAGTATTAATTCAATAGGGCTAAGGTATTTGAACTTTCAAACAAGCAAAAGCTCAGATAATTTTGCTGTGCAACCCAAAATAAGAAACATTAGATAATTAATCTCATGTTAGTATCTAACATTAATATTCCCATTTTTTTCATGATAATTAAAATATGGGGTGGCTTAATGAACTTTCTGGCACCATAGGCTAGGAAAAAGATGACTAAAATATGGCTTTAACAATGGGGAAAGGATTCCCTATTTAATAAATGGTGCTGGGAAAACTGGCTAGCCAAATGCAGAAAACAGAAACTGGACCCCTTCCTTACACCTTATACAAAAATTAATTCAAGATGTATTAATGACTTAAATGTAAAACCCGAAACCATAAAAACCCTAGAAGAAAACCTAGGCAATATCATTTAGGACATAGGCATGGGCAAAGACTTCATGACTAAAACACCAAAAGCAATTGCAGCAAAAGCCAAAATTGACAAATGAGATTTAATTAAACTAAAGAGCTTCTGCACAGCAAAAGAAACTATCATCAGAGTGAACAGGCAACCTACAGAATGGGAGAAAATTTTTTGCAATCTATTCATCTGACAAAAGACTAATATCTAGAATCTAAAAGAAAAGAAAAGCCAATCAAAAAGTGGGTGAAGTATATGAACAGACACTTCTCAAAAGAAGATATTTATGTGGCCAACAAATGTAAAAAAAGCTCATCATCACTAGTCATTAGAGAAATGCAAATCAAAACCACAATGAGATACCATCTCATGCCAGTCAGAATGGTGACCATTAAAAAGTCAGGAAAGAACAGATGCTGGCGAGGTTATGGAGAAATAGGAACGTTTTTACCCTGTTGGTTGGAATGTAAATTAGTTTAACTGTTGTAGAAGACAGCTTTGCAATTCCTTAAGGATCTAGAACCAGAAATACCATTTGACCCAGCAATCCCATTACTGGATATATACACAAAGGATTATAAATAATTCTACTGTAAAGACACATGCACACTTATTTTGCAGCACTGTTTACAGTAGCAAAGACTTGGAACCAACCCAAATGCCCATCAATGATAGACTGTATAAAGAAAATGTGGCACATATACACCACAGAATACTATAAAACCATCAAAAAAGAATGAGTTCATGTCTGTTGCAGGGACATGGATGAAGCTGGAAACCATCATTCTCAGCAAACTAACAGAAACAGAAAACCAAACACTGCATGTACTCACTTACAAGTGAGTGTTGAACAATGAGAACAAGTAATCACAGGAAGGGGAACATCACACAGTGATGGGGGTGGGGCATGTCAGGGGGTGGGGCACTAGGGGAGGGAGAGCATTAGGACAAATACTTGATGCATGCAGGGCTTAAAACCTAGATGATGGGTTGATAGGTGCAGCAAACCACCATGGCACAATATATATTTATGTAACAAGCCTGCATGTTTTACACTTGTATCCCAGAACTTAAAGTAAACAAACAAACAAACAAAAATCTGATTTTAATATACAGATCTTTCTTCTACCTACAGTGCTTTTTAAATATTATTACTGCCTTCAAAATACTGCTTTCTATTCATGCCATAAACAAAACACACAGGAGAATTCTATAAAACATCACAACACATAATTAGTAAATATTCAGACTATGGGAAATGTTATAGAATAAAAACCATGTTTTCTATGTAAATAAATAGAATAAAAAACATGGAAAAATTCTTATACTAAAAGAGATTTTTAAAGACACACCTACCAATTACAATGTATGAACCTTATTTAGATCCTAATTTAGACATGCTATAAACATATGAGATATTCAGGGAACTTTGAAATTTGATTTATGTTATCAGGGAATTTTTGTTAATTTAGTTCTAAAACAATATTTACAATAATATATATTATATATAATAATATATATGGTGTGTGTACATATACATATATATATATATATATAATATATATATATAATATATATATAATATATATATACCGTGAGATGGTAATTGTGGAAGCTAGAGGATTGATGTTTGGGGATTATTATACTTTTCTCTCTACTTTTGCATATATTTAACATTTTCCACATTAACATACTTAAGAATACTTATTATACTGCCTGGAAGGAGAATAAAGTCAGCTTGAATCTGGGGTCCTGGACAGTGCAGTGGAGTTAGGGCAAATGGAACAAAGTGTGAAACTCTGTCTCTTTTGAAATCCTCTCCACTTCTATACCCACAACTACTCAAGCCAGAAGTTTGAGATTAATTCATTATATGCATCACTTTCCGTTAACATTCAATTCCACCATTTTCAGTCAATTTCTAAGACCTTTCCACTGCATCTCCAAATATCTTTTGATGTTTTGAGAAGTATGAGATTTTATTCCCCCCATCTCTACCACCACTTGTCTAATCCATACTCTCCTTCCTATTGATCATGCATCCTAACTGGTTTCTTTCTTCTGCCGCTCCTGAACCTCCATAACCCATTTTCCACTCAAAACCAGAGTCACTTTTTGAATATGTAACTGTGATCATCTCACTTTTCTATTTCAAACCTTCTAATGACTTGTTATTGTATGTATGTATGTATGTATTTAATTATTTTAGAGGTAGGGTTTCACTGTGTTGCCCAGGCTGGTCTTGAACTCCTAGGTTCAAGGGAAACCCCCCCACAACCTCAGGCTCCCAAGTAGCTGAGTAGCAGAAACTACAGTCCTGCACCACTCTGCCAGGATATTGTTAGTGTATTTGGAAACAAATCTTCACATCTTATTAGGATATAAAGGGTTTTACATAATAAAATTCCTGCCAACTCTCTTGCACAGATTTCAAGCCTCCCTCAGTGTGTTTTGAACTTACCATATTGGGTAGGAGGTATCCATTTTCAACCATTTCTCCTCCTGGTTCACAATTATTTCACCCACTCTGATAGACTGCATTATTGTCCCAAATTCTTCATTTTCCCACAATGTCTATACTCTTTGCCACGTAAATTTGTGATGTTCTTCCACTGTAGGTGAGATTTTCTTTCCTGCTCCTGAGTGTAGATTCAGGCATATTACTTCCTTTGGCCAATAAAATGTGGTGAAAATGATTATTACATTTCTGAGGCTCAACCTAAGATGATTTGCCTGTTTCTCTGTGATTCTGTGCTTAAGGAGACACAGGATTAGCATGCCCATGCTGATATGCTGGTCCCAAGAGGAAGATAAAGGCATAGAGAACACAGCCTCCTCCTCCCTGTACCTCTAAGTCTAGATGACCAGACCCTAGCCAACTCAGACACATGAACTAAATAAAAGGCTTTTCCATGTATGCTATTGCTGTTAGATAACTATTTGTTATCATCTAACTATATGTTATCAAGGAATTTTTGTTTATTTCAGTTCTAAGTAATATTTTGTTTATATTTAAAAACGGTTATTATTTTGAGCCACCTGTTGAAATATTTATAGAGGAAATGACATTGTCCCTGGCCTTTTAAATTATCTGAATTTGAATATAGGTGTGTGGAGATATCTATATCTACATTGAATATATTCAATATATATATATTGATTACATATATATCTCCTATATTCAATATATATGTTGATTAAATATATATAGATCTACACACACACACACACACACATATATACATACACACATATATATATATATATATATATATATATATGTGTATGTGTGTGTGTGTGTGTATATCTGTGTAACTATTTGTTACACAGTATTATCATGTCCATAACTGACTCATCCACCTTGGAGAGCAAGATTTGCAAATTCCTGTTGTGCCTTTCAGGGTTATGGTTAAAAAAGCATAAGTATGTTCCCTAGTTATGGATCTATGGATTAGAAGTTGTTTGATATGGGGCAGTCATTTCATCTCTTAGACTGTTTCCTGAATTTCATCTCAGACTCAGTTTCCTGAATTAAATGATGATTTTTATAACCCTCTCTGATTTTCTCAAGTGAAAATAGACTAAAGAAAGCTTTACAAAGTGTGAAGCACCTGAGCTCTATGGGTCAAAAGGCACTTTTCCCATCCACACCTTCCATGACCTCAACCCCGGCCAACCTCTGGAAGTTTTTCTCCATTTCCAAAAGTGATAAATTGCCTGGGTCTAGAGTTTTCTTTTTACAAATAGGATTTATGATCTTATAAACTCTGAATCACTGTGTCTAATAAAGAGTCTTGCAGGCTTGAGTGGTGTCCAATTTCATAATTGCTGGAGTAACTCAATCATTTTCAAATATGTGGTTTCAGCAGCCAGAGACCTTGAGGACTGTGCAAACTCTAGCAAGTATGCCCCCGTTACCATCAGGCCTGCCTCCTAGGTGAGCCCTCTCTGAAGTCCCTAAGTGCTATAGGTATCTGAAATAAGTAAGAATATGGAAGGAGTTTTACCTTTTATAAAATTTTTTTTGCTAAATTGGTTTTTCTAGATACATAGAAGGCAGAAGAACTGACCTTGGCTTTGTGGGAATATGATTTAAAAGGGTGTTGTCCCACTTTTTAGTTTTCCAAATTAAACTCCTTGGGGCATGTGTATTTATACCTGGGTGCATGTGAGTGTGTAGCAAAGGTGGGGTGTTTTGGTGAGGATAAGGAAAATGAAAAGGAGAAAACTGCTCTTTTCTTGTAACATCAATGATTTTAATCTGGGAAACAAACTACTTTAAATTTATCAAATGCTTCCCAGTCGCTCACGTTTCGCAAAGATTAGACATGATTATTCTTTCTACTTTTAAATCCTTATTTTATTCTTTATCCTCCTGTTCCTTTCCCTTTCTCTGCTATACAAATACCGTTACTTTTTGAACACTCATCCTTCAAGTCTTAGTTTGGACAACAGTGCATGGTGATTAAGAGCTTCAAACTTCAGAGACAGATCACTTGGCATGAATGACTGAGTCATCTTGGGAAAGTTATTTAATCTCTGGGTCACATAGTGTCTTCACACTCAACATAGAGTGATAATAATAAAATATTCCTCATACAATTATGAGAAATAAATTACTTAATATGTAAATGTAGTTGGAGCTTGGCACACAGCTACCTAAGTGTTTGCAGTTATTATTAGACATCATTTCCCTGGAAATTTTGCTAATCCCTAGAAAATGAAATGAAAAGCACAACTTTCATTCTTTCATGGTGCTTATTTTAATCCAATTACCCGTTAACCTGTAATCAGCAGGGGGAGAAACCATGGTAGCCAATTTTTAATACCAAAAACCTAGCATAGTTCCAATCGTGTAATAAGCACTAACCATTTTTTTGATCAGATGAGTAAATAAGTGAAATTATAAAATCAAGAGAGATCTTCAAGGTCATCTCCTCCTACCTAGTTCATTTCTTCTCTACATTTTCCCTTCAAATCTTATCTTACAGAAAGTAATCAGACTTCAGATTGACTACCTCTAGTGACTGAGAGCTCAATGTCTACCAGCCCTGATTTCTAGAATAGTTACCTTTATATTAAAGGCACTGTGTGTTTGTGTAAGCATGTGTGTGTGACCCTTCACCATCTGAATTAAGGCTACTGTCTTCAGCCACAGTACTATATTTAATGTGACATTTCTCCAAATGATAGATACTGTATTCTCCCAAAGCCTTCTCTGGCAGGCTAGCCATTTCAAGTTTATTTCATCACATGTTATTCTACATAGCTTCAAAAAAGAAGATCACATATTCCCTTCATAAGTGACTCATTTTATTAAACTTTTAAGTTCAGGGGTATGAGTGCAGGCTTGTTACACAGGTAAACTTATTGTGTCATGAAGGTTTGTTGTACAGATTATTTCATTACCAAGATATTAAGCCTAGTACCCATTAGCTATTCTTCCTGATCCTCTCCCTCCTAGCACCCTCCATCCCTCCAAAGGCCCCAGTGTGTGTTGTTCCCCTTTATGTGACTCATTTTTTATTTCAATAGCATACACACTGTACCACAAACACTTCCCAAAGTATATTCTAGGGAATGATATCACCACAGATGTTAGAAGATATGACCATAAAATTTAAAAATTATTGTAAGTTTCGGAATTTGAGGTAAACTTAATGTTGAGGTAAACAACATTAAATTGATATTTTTTTCTACAATTTCTTAGAATTTTTAATATTCTAATGTGTTTTGTGACTCTCCAAAGGCTCTTTCAATATGCAGCTTGTCTCAAAATTATTTGATCAAATAAATGATTTGTTTTTTTCCTAGGGCATCTTGCAGGACTACTGTTCCATGAAAAACTCATTTACAGATGCTGAACCAATATTGGTACACACTTTTGATTAGAAATCTCAATACCTTGCTTTTTAAAATTTTACTTTTTCATTTTTTAAAAATAAACTTTTAATTTTAGACTTACCAAATTATTGTGAAGGTAGTACAGAGAGCTCCTGTATACCACACACCCTGCTTACCTTATTACTATCTTACACTGGTATAGCATATTTGTGAAAATTAGTAAACCAATTGTGAAATGTTATTATTAACTAAAGTTTATGTTTTATTAATACTTCCTCAGTTTTCCCCTAATGTTCTCTATTGTTTGTTTGTTTTAGAATTCCATCCAGGATACCATATTGCAGCTAATCGTCATATCTCTTTAGGCTCCTCTTAGTTGTGACAGTGTCTCAGATTTTCCTTGTTTTTTAATGAACCTGACAGTTTCCTGGAGTACTGGCAGGTGTTTTTTTGTAGAATGTGTCTCAATTGGAATTGATCTGATACTTTTTCTCATTATTAGACTGAGACAATATATTTTTGAGAGAAAGTCTACAAAGGTAAAGTGTCATACTCATCACATAATATCAAGGATATATACTATCAATATGTCTTATCACCTTGATCACTTGGCTTGAGGTAATGATTGTCAGGTTTCACCACTATAAAGTTATTCTTTTGTTTCCCTTTCTTTTCCCACTGAAGACATGGAGCTACGTTCTACTATGTTAAAGGCCAGTTATTTGTAATTAAAGACAAACTATTACACAAACTATTTGTAATTCTTCTGCAAGGAAGTTTTCTTGAATATCATATATTTACATATTGGATTATTTAAAACAGTATGGACTCATGCATATTTATTTTATATTTTGGATTATAATACAATACTATGTTACTTTTTGACCAAATATTCCACCTTTGATTATTGGCAACTCTTTCCATTGGTTATTGAAAGAGTAACCAACTTTTTTGTGTGTTCCTTACTACTGAAGTGTGTTTTGCTTATCTGATATAATCTCTGCCTCTGCCCTAGAATCAACCAACCATTTCTTCAAAGAGTCATTGTTTCTTTTTGTAGAGAATGATATTAGAAACCAAAGTTTGAGTGATAGGTGTGTTCATGGCTACTGGGATGTCATTGCTTCTAGGCCCTCTCAGCTGACAGAGAAATAAAGTGAAAGTATAAGATATACTAATCTGCATATGTATACATGTTTGTAATTTTTCTATATAATCTGCGTTTTAATACTATTAAAATAAATATGAATTCATACTGCAGTCTTCACTTCTAATCCATGACTACACAAATCATTCTAGCCTTCTGTTGGTTATCTGTAACATGTTACCCTAATAATGAATAATCTGGCTCTCACCATTTGTATCCATAAACATAATTGCTCGATTCCCTTTTTTTGAGCTCTTGTATTTGAATATCTAGCTCTCTAACAAGGCCAATGAAATTTTCATTGATTATTCCCTCAAATATGTCTTCCAAACTTTTAGATTTATTTTCTTCATTGGGAACACCAATTATTCTCAGGTTTGGTCATTTAACATAATCCCAAAATTCTTGGAAGCTTAGCTCATTTTTTGAATTCTATTTTTTCTTTGTCTTTGTTAGATTGGGTTAATTAGAAAGCCTTGTCTTTGAGCTCTGAAGTTCTTTCTTCTACTTCTTCAATTCTATTGGTGAGACTTTCTCCTGCATTTTGCATTTCTCTAAATGAGACTTAGATTTCCAGAAGTTGTGATTGTTTTTCTTATGCTATCTGTTTCACTGGAGATTTTTCTATTCATATCCTGTATTCTTTTTTTTTTATTTATTTTTTTTTTTTTAGTTTATTTAAGTTGGACTTCACCTTTCTCTGGGGTGCCTTCTTGATTGGCTTAATAATTGACCTTTGAATTTTTTTTCTGGCAATCCAGAGATTTTGTACTGGTTTGGAACCATTGCCGGTGATCTAGTGTGATCTTTTTGGGGGGTATTAATAAACCTTGATTTGCCATATTACCAGAATTGTTTTCTGGTTCCTACTCATTGGGTAGACTATGTCAGAGGGAAGATCTGGGACTCACAGGCTACTGTTCAGATTCTTTTGTCCCACAGGGTGCTCCCTTGATGTGGTGCTCTCCTCTTCCCCTAGGGATGGGGCACCGTGAAAGCTAGCCTACATGATTGTTATTTCTCTTTTGGGTCTAGTCACCTAGCAGAGCTACCAGGTTCTGGGTTGGTACTAGGGAGTGTCTGCAAAGAGTCCTGTGATGTGATCCATCCTTTGATCTCTAAGCCTTGGATACCATCACCTACTGTGGTGGAGATAGCAGGGGAATGAAGTGGATTCTGTGAGAGTCCTTGGTTGTATTTTTGTTAAGTGTGCTGATTTTGTGTTGGTTGGCCGCCAGCCAGGAGGTGGCACTTTCAAGAGCACACCAGCTGCACTTGTATAGGGAGAATCAGGTGATGGGCAAGGCTAAAGGGCTCCCAAGAGATTATGTCCTTTGTCTTTGGCTACCAGGGCAGGCAGAGAGAGACCATCAGGTGAGGGCAGGGTTAGATGTGTCTCCTTGGGTGAGGCTTGTTACAGCTGCTGTGGGGTATAAGGATGTGGTTCTCAGGCCAATGGAGTTATGTTCCCCCAGGGGATTATGGCTATCTCTGCTGCATTACACAGGTCACAAGGGAAATGGGAGAAAGCCAGCAGCCACAGGCCTCCACAGTTCTCACACAGCCTGACACCCAAAAGGCCAGTCTCATTCACACCATTTTCCCCCAACAGCGCTGAGTTTCTTTCCAACAGGACTGAGAAGTTACCCTGGGCTACAAGCCTCCTAGCTGAGAAAGCAAGCCAACTCGCAGTTCCACGGCTGTCCCTTGGAGCCTGCAGTGGCAGTCCACATCCCTCAGAGGGTCTGTGGATTCTCTCAGCTTTCCTGGTATGTTCCTGGTATGTGGGTTTTTGCTTGCTACTCTGTCCAAGCAAGTGGAAGCTGCAAGTTATCTACCACCATCTACCTCCTATATACCTTTTTTTCCTGTACCACTTCCCAACTGAGTGATTTATGAAGAACATATTTTATTTGATTCACCGTTCTAGAGTCTGAGAAGTCCAAGAGCATAGCACTGGCCTCTGGCGAGGGTCGTTCCATGGTGGATGGCTTAACATGGTTAGTGGGCACATGCAACAGAGAGAGAAATGGGGCCAAACTTATCAATGTATCAGGAACCCACTTCTGTGATAACTAACACAATTCCTTAATAAGAACATTATCTATACATGAAGGTGAAGCCCCCATGACCTAGTCACCACGTAAGGGGCCCCACCTCTCAATAGCATTACATTGGCAATTAAATTTTAACACAAGTTTTGATTAGAAAATTCAAACCATAGTACTCATTCATATTTCTGATATTATTATTTTACCAGGAATCTAAAGTGTTCTCCTTCATAATTATTCTACTGACACAAACAATTTTGGAATTAAATACCTCTAAATGTATATGGAGTACGTACATTATTTTTAAAAAAATTTGTTTATTGAATGCATTCTCACTGCCAACACTTTGCTAAGTTGAATATAACCTTACTACAATCCTTCATAAATGAGGAATCAGAGGTTTAAAAACATTAAATAACTTACTCAAACTTACATAGCTGTGGAGTAGCAGAATAAAATGCAACTCAGAAAGTCTCATTTCAATTCAACTGTATAGATTAGCCTTTATATGAATGAGCCTGCCAGACTATTTAAACCAAAGATGTATGTCTATGTCATTGCTTTGTCATTCTATATCTCTGTTAAGATTTATTCGAACATACAAACTGTATTACTTACAATTTATATTCCCAGCACCTAGTGTGTGACCTAGCATGTGGTAGAAACTCAGTATATACTTGTTGAGTATATGTAAGTACCAAACTTATATAATTATTTAGATTTCACTCTTAAAACATACTTTGCTCTTACCCGTTTTGGCCTTGTTGATGCTCTTGAAACAAATCAAGCCTGAAACTTCTTGAGAGATGTTGCATCTTTTTTTTGTTTTCCCTGATCATAAAGTGTTTCCCCAGCCTTCCTATTACTTGCATCTTCACAAGACTTAGAACTCTACCTGAAATCACCCCCTCAGAGAGGTTTCTTTTGTGACAGTGCTATCTAAATAGCACAACTTCTGTTATTACCCATTCCTTTATTTTAATTTTATATCAGTTACCACTATCTGTTGTGGACTGAACTGTGTTCTCCTCAAATTCCAAATTCATGTTGAACTCCTAACCCTCAATGTGATTGTATTTGGAGATAAGGCTTTTAAGGAGGTAGTTATAGGGTTAAATGCGTTTTAAGGGTGGTATTCTAATTTGATAGTACTGGTATCCGTATAAGAAAAAGAGACTGCACCAGCGATTTCTCTTCTTTCTCTCAGTACATGCACACAGAGAGAAGGGCACGTGAAAAGGCAGAGAGAGGCTGGGCATGGTGGTGTACACCTGTACTCCCAGCACTTTTGAAGGCCAAAGTGGGCGGATCATCTGAGGTCAGTAGTTTAAGACCAGTCTGACCAACATGGTGAAACCCCGTCTCTACTATAAATACAAAAATTAGCCAGGTGTGGTGGCAGTCACTTGTAATCCCACCTACTCTGGAGGCTGAGACAGGAGAATTTCTTGAACCCAGGAGGCGGAGTTCGCAGTGAGCCAAGATTGTGCCACTGCACTCCAGCCTGAGTGACAGAGTGAGACTATATGTCAAAAAAAAAAAAAAAAAAAAGAAAAGAAAAGAAAAGAAAGAAAGAAAAAAACAAAAAAGAAAAGGCAGAGAGAAGGCATCATAAACAAGCTGAGGAGACAGGCCACACCAGAAACCAATCCTGATGCCACTTTGGTCCTAGAGTTCCAGTTTCCAGAACTGTGAGAAAATAAATTTTGTTATTTAAGCCAGTCTGTGGTATTTTGCTGTGATAACACAAGCAGATCAATACACTCATATATTCCATATTTGTGTGTTTTTCTGTGTCTAATACAATACACAATAAGCTCCTTGAGAACAAGGAAGTGTCTTCTATGTCATTGCTCCATTCTCAAGGTGTGAAATAGTGCCCAGCACGTGGTAGGTGAGAAGTAAACTTGTGTTAAAAGAATAGATGAACAAATATTAATTGAAATTCATTAATAATTATTGATTACTCATTTATGCAGTATCCAGGTCAATCAAGGGGGCAACCAATTGTTGCTAATTTCAAATAATCGAAGAAAGTTAGTTTTGAAGTTTCCTACAAGTTATCTGGTACGACGAATTTTTTTTTTTTTTTTTTTTGGTACGACGAATATTGTTCACACTCCCATAGAACATCTCTAATAAAAAAGGAGTCATCCTTTATAAGACAGAACATTTCATTCCTGAAATCTATGATTTTTAGAGAAAAGGTTCCTTTAGTTATTTCAATACCATCTCATAGTAATAGCATTCTTCATCCCCCCATTGATCAATTCAAATGTTAGGATTAACACAGAATTTATGACCCAGAGTAACTTTCTCCCAGAAACTTTTGACATCTTTAAAAGTGGATTTCATTTAGTTACAAATGTCCCCCAATATCTCATTTCATCAGTAAACTATTCCTCATCTATATCTTTAATCTACTTTGTCCATAGCCTATTAGCATGTGAAAATCTCCATTATAAAAGTAAATAAACAGATAATCCTCTTTCATTCTGTACTCCACTCAAGCAATCATTTTTAATTCTTTTCTTCAGACTATTATCCTCTAAAATAGCTTTTCTTAACTATCTCTACTTCTTGAGGTTTTTATGGTTTATCCCATTCAAACACAGACTTGATTAAAAATTATTTTTCCAAGTCTACCAATGTTTTCTAATTTCAAATCCATTGAACAATTTTCTTGACTCTTTGTTAACAACTGATACTATAATGCCTTATCTTTGTCTTTTTTTTTTTTTCCTTTGAGATGGAGTCCGGCTCTGTCACCCAGGCTAGAGTTCAGTGGCCTGATCTAGGCTCACTGCAACTCTGCCTTCCAGGTTCAAGCTATTTTTCTGCCTTAGCCTCCTGAGTAGCTGAGACTACAGGCATGTGCCACCACATCCAGCTAATTTTTGTATTTTTAGTAGAGACAGGGTTTCAACATATTGACCAGGCTGGTCTCAAACTCCTGACTTCATGATCTGCCTGCCTCAGCCTCCCAAAATATTGGGATTACAGGCGTGAGCCACTGCGCCCAACCACCTTTGTCTTCTTAATGCCATGCACATGTGATGCTCTTCTGGCCTGTTTGACCACTACACTTTCTTTTGACTTTCCAGCTTATCCTTTCTCATTAATTAATGATGTTACCCATGAATTTTTCATTATTTCTCTCATTTGTTCCATCTACATGTTCTTGGCCAATTTCATCTATGCTTGAGGTCACATTGGCTACAAATCTGACTATCCTTTTATCTATGCAGCTTGTCGAAATCACCTTGTTGAGCTTGAAATCAACATAAATAAGCTCTTCAAAAGTATCGTGACAGCGGCTGGTGATGCATCATGGTCATCACAAAGCCAGTATTTTAGGATATGCCTCATTGTCTTCCCTCTTACGTCTCCTTCTATAGCTTCCCTCCTCATTCTTTGGTCTACTAACCTTATGTCCCCATATGCTTCTCACTGTCATTGGCGTCATTAGACATTGGAGTCAGAAGAATGGGAGTCATCTAGCAATAATGAATCCTCTTTCTCTGCTTAACTCTTTCAGAAGCAGCCATCCAGTGTGTTTGCTCCAGCTTGGAGACTCAGATTTTCCTGTGGCCTATTTTCGTCCTGGTGAATGCCAAAGCCTTATTTTGTCTTCCAATTCCCTCTGCAGTTTCAGTCACAGGTATCAGAATGACCGTCTCCATATCTCTGAGGCAGCTTTCAGGCCCAGAAGCTGTTGGGAGAGCAAGTTGTTAAATGCCAGACCCTCAAACAAAACCTGTCTAATCTGTAAACTTCCAGGAGATTTCATATTCACCAGTTATACATGAAGCCCCTGGGGGGCCGGGGGGGAAGTAAGTTAACCTTTTTCTGAATGAATATTTGATTAAAATAATTTTAAAGACATTTAAAAATTTAATATGAAAAGAGAGTTTCAGCCACCAAAAGTCACTTCAGTTGTCTTGACAGCACTGAGTGAATAATATGAACTGAAGAGATGAAGGGGGAGAAGTAGCTTCGCTTGATACAATCCTCTTCCCCCGACCCTTGCGACAGTGCATTAATCAGTCTCCGTTAACTGTCTCATTTCTCTGTTAAATAATACCTATACCAAAGTGTGAGATGATGCATGTGTTTAATTCCTAGAAGAGATGACTCCAGATAGGAAGTTCATGGAGAAATATGTAATTATAAGTGTGGTCTAAGGAGACTGAGGTGGGTGTGAGAATGCTGGAGTTTTATTTATTTACTTTTTGCTTTAACTGATTCCATGGAAATCTTGGAACATCTATTATCAATTAATCAAGCTGGAACAGGCCTTTCAGAAAACTTAATCCAAACCCCTGATTTTACAAATAAGAAACTGAGACCTAGAGAGATAAGCGATAGTGAGGGCATGAGGAACTCAGATCTTCTCTTCGTTATCCCAGCAAACAATTTGCTAAACCGTGTCATCTGAGTAAAATAATAGCATTCTACTTATGATCTATTTTCTCAGTATATAATTTTTACTTCATTTCTTGCCACTTGGCCTCTACTGTATTGAAAGGACTTTCTTATGTTAATACCGTAGTTACTAAAGTCATTCATACTTTTTGGACATCTTGAACAATTTACACAGTTGACACCCACATTTTTTATGATAGTTTCTTCTGCGAAAACCAACTACCTTAGATACTTAAAAAAAAAAAATAACTACTTTGATGCTGGTCTTCTTAAATTCCCTGTTCCTATATTCAGCAGTGTGCTAGCAAAGGTTTAACAACTGGCTCTCTGGGGTGGTGAGAAGAGAAGGCTGATTTGTGGTATTTGCTGCTGTTCATGATTTAAATACTTCCACCAAGGCCTACCTAGATCAAGCTAACAACGTGATTCGTTAGTATAAACAGAGATAGGAAGAAATTGTAAAATTCACTCAGGTAAGCCTGGGCAAGCCAGCTTTAGCACATCATTGCAATCATCTATGTTCAGTCCTTAGATTTCTCATTTTTCCCCTTGCTTCATGAATCCATTCATTTACGTACTTGTTAGTTTTATTTAAGTGACTACCATCTGTCTTTCTTCGCTCCCGAACTTCTCTTGAGTTTCTATGGAGCATTTCTACCCACTATCAACTATATACTTTAAATTTGCATGTGACTGGAATTTTGTTCCCCCTCAAGAGTCTGCCTCTTCGAATTTGCCATTTTCTACATCACCAACTTTCTGATCAATGACATTAGAGATGCCACACCCTTCACTCTTGGCTTTTATGCATCCCTGCCCCAACATCTAACCAGTACCTAGGCCATATTAAATCTACATGTAGATTAACTGTTGCATTCAAACTCTCTTTTCCTTGACTTATGAGCCTAAGATTATTTTGATCACTGAAATGGAACCTAAAATATTCTCCTGAGTCAAACATCTCCTTTAACAAATGTGCTATTTACATTCTTATGAGCTGGTTTTTCTAAAGGTGAGAACATTCCATTTTCCACTGAATGTTCACTTAAATCAGACACAATGTGCCATAGGCTGAAACATTATGGCTGAGTTCTCTGCCTAGGGTATCATAAGGCTAACATCAAGTTTTCACCAAACTGAGTTTTATTCTGTAACATCTGAGTAGAAACACACACACACACACACACACACACACACACACACACACACACACAGAAAGACTCTCTTCCAATCTCGTTCTGGTGGTTCACATAATTCAGTTCCTTGTATTTGTAGATGAGGTCCCAGTGTACTTGGACAACAACCAAGTGTGCCCTCAACTGTCAGATGCCACCTGCATGTCTTGCCACATGGCCACCTCCATCTTTAAGTTAGCAACAGTGCATGAAATTATTCTTATGCTTCAGAATCACTGACATCTTCTGCCACCAGTCATGTCAGATCCATGTAGATAATCTCACTAGGTTAAGGTCAACTGATTTAGGACCTTAATTACACCTGCAAAATCCCATCACTATAGCACCTATAGTAGTATTTGATTGAATAACTAGAAGGTGTATGTGTATCAGAGGCTTGGATTCTTGGGAGACTATATTAGATTTCTGCCTACCACAGTATCTCTTAACCCTTTGCTTAGAAAGCTTTTTTCTTCTTTTTCATATTTCCTTGATATCCTTAATACAGAACTTCAATGTCACCCCATATGGAGGCTCTTCCTTCACAATCCTAAAATCCCAATCTTCTTTTCCAGTACTGTTAATCTCAGCTCCCTGCTTGTTTTCTCCACAGTCATTATCAAAATTCATAGTCATTGTATTTGTTTGCTTGTTTCTACTGTCTTTTTCTCTCCCACCAGATACAAGTTCCAAGAGCACAAATTAAGTGTGTTGTTCAGCAATATATCATTAGTACCTTACATAGAGGACCCTTAATCAATTTGTAAAATGAATTATTAACTGCCTTAATAGCTTAATTTGTAATAAATTAGCTTATTGAATGATCTGATATATGATGATGACATTAAAGGCCTGAGTAAATATTTTGAAGGACACAGCTACTCTTCATAAAAAGTTTCCCATGTTATCTGAAATTGTCTCTACTGAGGGCAGGAGTTAACTATGTTTTTTTTCTTGTTTCTATTTTCATTATGGAAATTTTCACATATTCACAAAAATAGAGATAGTAGTATAATGAACCTTAAGGTACTCAAATTCACCTTGAATAATTATAAATATTTTGCTAATCTTGTGTCATCTAAACTCTCAACTTTTCTAGAGTATTTTAAACAATCATGAACAAGTAATTTCTCTTATAAATTCTTTGCTGTGTTTCTCTATTATAGCAAGGACTAACAATAACAAGCGTATTTTCTTAATATCATCAGTTATTATCTAATACCCAACACAAGCTAAAATATTTTTTATTGTTAGTATGTTTGACTCAGAACTCAGATAGGTTCTACATCTTACATTTGTTATGTCTTTTAAATTTCTTTTACTCTGTGATAAAGGCTTCTATTTTTAAAATAATATCGATTTGTTTTTTGCCTTTGTTAATAGTTCACCTTCCAAATTTACCTTATTTCTTCCTCTATTTATTTTCTCTTTTTATGTTGGTTCTATTTCTATTCTGTTGCCATTGTTCCTAGGGTTTTAAGTAGACAGATCTAGAAAATTTTTAAGAAAATGTATGATTATATATTTCCAATTAAAATTATGAATTGAGCATTTTAACATACAAACCTCTGTCATGTATTATTATATTGGCTTTCTTGATTTCTAGTTTAAAAAATACATTATTAATTATTTGCTTATACATTCATATCAATGTATATGCATGTGTATTTGTGTATATGCATACATACACATACTATATATACTATAGATATATAATCACACCTCAAGAAAGCATCATCAATATTACTGCTAAGAAGACTACCAAATGTAGTTTAACGATTATTGTTTATTGTCATTAGTTATAGATATCATCAGAGATCAAATACATCAAAATTCTGTGCTATAAAATCACCTTAGGTAACTTGTTTCTCTGTTGCAATGCCACCAACTTGATAAGCAGTTTGATTCATTTGTTAAAGAATATTTTCATTTATTTCCTTTTTAAATTAAGTTTTCTTTGGTTTTCCATTCTCTTTTGAGGTATAATCAACAAATATAAATTTTTTTAACATGTGCAACTGGGTGTTTTGATATATTTATACATTGTAAAATGATTATTGCAACCAAGCTAATTATTATTTATCTCACATAGTAAACATTTTATTTTTTTGGATGTGAACAACTAAGATGTATCCTTTAGCAAATTTCCACTATACAGTACAGTAGAATTTACTGTAGTCATCATGCTGAACAGTAGATCTCCAGAACTCATTCATCTTGCCTAACCTTTTGAATAGCATCTTCCCATTTTTCCCTCTTCCCTGCCCCTGGCAATCACCATACTAGAATGTATGTCTATAAATTTGATTATTTTACATTCCACTTATGAGTGAGACCCTGCAATATATTTGTCATTCTCTATGTTACCTGACTTATTTCACTTAACTTAATGCTTTCTAGGTTCATTTATGTTCTCATGAATAGTAGGATTTCCTTCTTTTTTAAGGTTGAATTTACATATATAAAATTTTAAATTATATATATATATATATATATATATTTTCACATTGTAGTTATATTTTCAAATAGTGTATCAAATGGTCTTTATTTATTTTTTGATGCACCAATACATGGATTCCATATCTTGATTGTAGTGAATAATACTGCAATAAACATGGGAGTGCAGATATCTCTTTGACATACTGATTTCAATTCCTTTGGATATATGCTCAGTAGTGGGATTGCTGGATCATATAGCAGTTCTATTTTTACTTTTTTAAAAAACCTCCATACTATTTCCATAATAGCTGTACCAACTTTCCCTTCCACCAACAGTGCACAAGGGTTTCTTTTCCTCCAAACCCTTGCCATCATCGTTGTCCTTCTGATAATAACTATTCTAACAGGTAAGAGGTGGTATTTCACAGTGGTTTTGATCTTTATTCCTCTGATTATTAGCGATGTTGAGCATCTTTTCATGTATCTCTTAACTATTTCTACATCTTCTGAGAAATGTTCATTGAGGTCTTTTGTTCATTTTCACTTATTAATTCATTTATTTTGCTGTTGACTTATATAAATTTGTTATACACTTTGGATATTAACCCCTTATCAGATACATAGTTTGCCAATATTCTTTCTCATTCTGCAGGTTGCATTTTCCCTTGGCTTATTGTATCTTTTTGTCTTCAGGCCTTTGAGGAAAAAAATCCATAAAATATTTACATGATTCCAAATGAGGACAAGTATTTTATTATTTAGAAAGTATTTTATTCCTTGTCCCTCCCTCCATCTTATTTCTCCCTGACCCTATGCTTAAGTATCTTTATTAGATTTGCTTTATCCTTTATTATTTCTTTCCTTATGTGTGTATGAATAATCTGCCTGTACACATGTGCACACCTTTTTGTTTCCCTCTTAAACATACAGAAAGTAGCTCACTTGAAATACTGATCAGCACCTGCCTTCTACTCACTTACTTAACAAGATATGTTGGAGATATTCTGTAGTTTCTATGAAGAGTTTTATTTATTATTTGAGTACATTTCTGTAGTGTTCCATTATGGAAAGATCATGGTGTTTGTAAGCAGATTATAACTGAAGGATGTGTGGGTTGTTTTCATTTTCTTGTAATTGTAAGAAAAATAAAATGAGATGCAATAAAAGCTACATCTACATGGCATTTTACATTTCAACAGTTTAACTCATTTTTTATTTTCATTTTTTTTAGACAGAGTGTCACTCTGTCACCCAAACTGGAGAGCAATGGTGCAATCATAGCTCACTGCAGCCTCAACCTCCTGGGGTCAAGCAATCCTTCAGCCTCAGTCTCTTGAGTAGCTGGAACTGCAGGTATGTGCCACCACTCCTGTATAATTTTTTATTTTTTGTAGAGATAGAGGGTCACTATGTTGCCCAGGTTGGTCTCAAATTCCTGTGCTCAAGTGATCTTCCTGCCATGGCCTCCCAAAGTGCTGGGATTACAGATGTGAGCCACTGTGCCCAGCCTAAGCAATTTTTGATAAAGTTGTTGTGAATGGTTGCAAAACTCACTGAATCTTCTCTTCTCTCTACCTTTTCAAATGTACCTTCCTTTCCAGGGAAGGATGTTTTCCTACTATGCTATGTGAGCTCTATGTAAAGTCCTCCTTCAAGGTCTTTAATACAGGCAGAAATTACTTTCTCTCACCTATCTGTCTAGCCATATTACATTCGTCATTCATATCACACTGTGCACTTCTGCTTTTTCATATATTGTTCCATGACCAATATATCTACTGTTGCATTCTTTCTCCTTTGAAATTGTGTCACTGGATTACTGCTCTTAGAATATAATAAGGAACCATTCTATAGTTCTGTTGAGATGCAGCATATGTCAATATCATATTATTACAATGTTCCTGGAAAGCAAAAGTCATCACTTTTTGTATCACTCATAACTCTAATATTGGATTGATTACAGGATAAACATGTAATAAAAAATACTTACTGAGTTGAATTAAATCAAATTGGATTAATTCTCCTGGATCATCGACATACTTTGAGGCATGATATGGAGTTATTCTACTTTTAGCAAACATGTCTTTCCAAAACATGAAGTGCAGTGGAACTTGAAAAGTGGTTTCAAGATATAGCTTGACCAACAAAGAAAAAGCAATAGGCATGTAAACAGAGAGATGGGTCGCAACACAACCCTGGGAAAGTGGGATGGGGCCAGGTGTGCCTTTGGGTCTAATTTAAAGGTAATGGCATTGCTTTTCATGGGTGATATAATTAAATAAATGCATATTTTTAAAGGTTGCTAGGGAACATATGGTGTCCACAAAGAACATTTCTCATTAAACAGAATCAGTGTCTAATAACAAAAGAGAAACATAAGATTTTTTCATTAATATACTTCTAAATCGTAGTTTTGTCTTTACTAGTTATGGTACTTTGGATAAATTACTGATCTTTACTGAGATAAAGAAGATAGCAAGTAACTCACATTTTTGATAAGAGGATAGAATATCAGCAAATATTAAAATGTGATAGTCAACTATGCACATAATTTAATTGTAGAAATGAAGAATTAAAATCAAGAATGGTGAAATGATTTTGATGACATCACAAAGAGTGAGTGACAGTTTTGGAACTTGAACTCAATTTCTTTATTTCAGATTCAGTTGCACATCTACTGGCACCTAAATATTTCACTATAGTGTTTTCTAGGACCCATTATTGATGGGGTACCCTTGCACTGCCTCCCTCTAATAATTATGGTAAACGAACACTCTATATATAGCAACTTTGGACTTGTCTGCTACATTTTTCTGGAACTAGCATATTTTTTTTGTTTTTGAGCTACTTGATGAGGAATATTTTTTTCTTCAATTAGAACCTGAACTTTGACCTGCAACTTCATTGAATATGGACCCAAAATTATCACTTACAGAATGATGAATTTTAATCACTTCAAGCTATCAACCCTGAAGTGAAAAGCTCTTCATCTCATAACTTGTTCATGGAGTCAAGTGGTTGTTCCAAATCATATTTTTAAAATTATGTTTAAGAAAGCTAGTACAGCATTCCTAAACCCCTCAGGCTTCCAAGTCTCCATTGTCAGCTCCTGGAGTAACTAGAAAACCTGCCAAATCTGACCTTCTTTAAACAACATTCCTCTGTTTTTTTCCAGAGGAAAACTGTAAAGATCAAGTCACAGCTGCCTGTATTACCTAATTAAACAAGTGTAAGAAAGCTGAGAAAGGTCAGGTTGTCAAAAATCATTGCTGTATCTTTACTGGATTGTATTTAAAGACTGATTGCTGCAAAGAAAATAACTCAATAAGGTGTATGAGACTGGAATAGTAAATAAACTCAAGGGTCAGACTTCTGCTTGGAACATAGAAAAGATTTGGAGATAAAAACCTAGGAAACAAACCATGGGAAATGAAAGGGAACGAGTGTGTGGTGAGTAAAACAAACAGCTGTTATTTATATGGAGGAAGTTCCATGGGCTAAGTTCAAAGAGGAAACAGGACAAAATTATAGATGAGAGTTTATTGACTTTATTTTTTTTCTTTTTAAATTCTGGAGCAAAAAATATAGGTGTATGTGAGATGGTGCAAGAGGAGGCAACTGTGATTATGTGATAAAGCTAAAACAGAAGAAAGGGAAATTAAATATTTTAAGTCACTGAAACACATTTAGTCAGGTGTGGAGAATGTTTTACTTACCTATACAGACTCAACTTCCTAGGTTGCCTGTTGTTTATTTGAGAGGCCTTAGAGGCATCTTGTTTCTCTTCTACCCATCCTTTCAATGTGCGTTGAAGTTGTAGAGACCTCTAAAGAGCTTATCCCAAGGAAACTAAAGAACAAAACCATTGCTCAAAATTAGCAGTTTCTTCATTGAGAAAGGAAGTGGAAATAGTCTTTTTTTTTCCTCAAGTCTACTTTCCTTTTGAAATATTGTAGACATGGGCCTACTGGGAAATTCTGTGTTCTAGTTAGCATCTGAGTGTAATTTTCAGTTCAGTAAACTTTGGTCTATTTTTTAACTCTCTCCTGAATCTCTGAGGATGTTGTATAATCTGAAAGGTAGACTCTGTGGCCTCTGGGAATGAACTGCTTGTATTTGGTAAGTGAGCTGAAGTATACATGCATGTGTTATTTAAGAAGACCTATATGTTCAAAGAAAAAATATACAAAGGTATAACTTCCTAAAACTAATAGGTATGTATGTAATGTATGCATGTGTGTTTGTACATCTGTGTATAATTAAAGTATTTTTCAAATATAATCTATCAGAAGTCCTCAGGTCTTTTTTTCTCAATGATATCATTTAAATATTTATGAGGTAAGCTATAATGGAATCTATAACTTGTAATAAAACAGAATACATTTTTATTACTGTGACAGATGAGAATTCAGTTTTCTCCCTCAATCCTCAGAATGGCATGGATGCCATCTCACCATGAACAACTGACAATGCATTTAAATAGTGCACCATTGCAAGTATAATTGCAATTTGTTGTAATTTCTGCTTAAATTCCTCCCTGACACAGTTGATTTATTTTGCAAATCAGTGCATCTAGAGGGTATACTGTGTCGCATTATGGGCCTTTGATATAGAACCTTTGTTTTGTAACAGGGAAAATAATTAGCTTTTGGATAAGCTTGAGTTGTGATGTCAGGCGGTATCCGTGGTGCTGAAAGAAGTTATTAGCGCTGAGCTAATGAAGGCACTCAGCCAGGCTCTGCCACCTTACTAATTTGTCTCTTTGGGATTTTAGTAAAATTAAAAATGAGATAAGCACAAAATAAGATAAATTTTATAGGAAAACTAGTAAACTTGTTGATAGAATATACTGAGACCCCGATAAAGCCAAATTTAAGAGAAAATTTTATTTATCAAGATGTTCGCCATTCAAACACTAGTTTCCTTAGTGTTGCAATAAAATTGCTTAGACATATTTTAATTAACTTTTATATAGGTTTCTCCATGTGAACTCTTACAGCTTTTTGGAAATAATCAGCAAGTTGCAATGTCAGCATTCGTCGTAAGCCAAATAAGGCTGTAATTTTAGGATACTTTCTTTGAGACTACAAAGTAGATTTGTATCAAAGGCAAATATTATATGAGAGGTAGTGTTAAGTGACTGATTTTTGGTTTTTAAGTGTAATATTTCACCTAAGAGTAACCTGTGCTTTTCTATCTTTATCCTATGAAATTGTTAAAATAAAATCTAATTGCTGAATACCTCGTGCTCCCTTTCTCCTGATACTTTGGAATTTGTTTGCATTGCAACCAATAGCATGTTTAACTTGATGCTGGTTGTGGGAGCATTTAGGCTCAGCTCTAAACAAGATCATCATCACCTGGTTATTTTCTACTCTTATTAGGTAATAAAATAGCACTCAGGTATACAACAGTAATCACAAAGCTGTGATGCTTGGAAAAAATAATCACGTTAAATTGACCTTCATGAATAACAAGTGACGTTCCATTTCGCTTCATTTCTGTTCATTTTAAAACCAGCATTAGCTTTTCTGGCACATAATTTTTCATTGTTTGCTGAACACAGCTCTATTAGAATGATTCACTGTCTTTAATATTAGTGATTATGGTCCATTTCAATTACACAGTGTGCTATATAGTTTGCTGTATTGCTCTCCATATCTCTGCTATTTGACTCTGCTGAGAAGGATTAAATGTAGAAGTGGTGGTAAGAAGTTGGGGTTCTGTGGGTGGTAACAAACCCCTATAAACATTTACAAAGTAATGTGTAGAAAGTTTTATGTGTAAGTAAGCTTTTCAAAATTTCAAGACATCAGAATGAGATACCTTTTCATGTCACTTGATATTAATACCTGAATTCTCTCTCTTTTTTTTCTCCCTACACACACACACACACACACACACACACACACACACACACACAAACTTCATGGTGATATAAAGACGTAATTTACATGTAATAAAAGTGTCTAATTTAAATATACATTCTGAAGAGTCTGATAAAAGTTTACTTTATAAGACCACCCTGCCAAACCAATAAAATGCTTTAATTATAGCCAAAATATTCCTTTATTGTTTTTCAGTCAATCTGTCATATGATTAACCCCAGGTAAAACATGCTATTATTTCTATCACAATTATTTGGACATTTTCATAACTCTATAAAAATGGAATAATAGAGAATATACATTCTTATGCCTGGCATATTTGGAAGACAAATTCATGTTGCTGTAATTTGGGGTAATTTGTTTTATAGCTTAGTTGTATATCATTGCATGAATATACTATAATTTGATTAAACATTCATGAGTGATAGACACAGGGTTATTTCCACTTTGTGGCTATTTTGATAAAGTGGCTATAAATATTTTGCAATTTCTGTGCGTGTAGACATATGTTTATATTTGTTGTGGGTAAATACCTAGGTCTCCAATAGCTGAGTCATATGGTAAAGATATGTTTAACTTTGAGAAATGAGTAAAATGTGATTCATGGTATCATTTTCAACCATATTAGCTTTATATGACATTTCTAAATGTTACACGTCATAATCAACACTTGGTATTGACAGAATTTTAAATTTTAGTTATTCTAGGGATGTGATGGTACTTTGCTGTGATTTTAAAATTAGTTTTTCTAATAATCAATGATGAAAAGTTTTTCATGTGCTTATCAGTCATTATATTGTCTTCTTTTGTAAACTTTATATCATTTTCCCACATATGTGAAGTTGTTTATTCTTACTTCTGAGTTGTAAAAATGTTTCCATTATCTTCTCCATAAAATTCCGTTGTTAAATATACATAATTGCAATATTTCTTCAAGTACCCAGGTTTTCTTTAAAAAGTAACAGTATTTTCAGGTGAAGTCCAATTTAATGTATTACTATTTACTATTAGTTCTTCCTGTATATTAAGAAAGATTTGTCTATATCAAAATTGCAAAAATTTTCTTTTATTTTACCCTGTTTTTGTGTATGTTTATACCCATGAAACATCACCACAGCCAAAATAGTGAAATGCTCATTGTCCCCCAACATTTCCTCATACTTTATTGTATTCTCTTGCTTCTGCCCGTCTGGAAGCCTACCTACCTGCCCACAGACAACTAATGATCTGCATGCTATCACTATGAATTAGTTTGCATTTTATTAAAATGGACAAAAATTGAATTAAGCAGTAAATATTCTTTTTTTTTGTCTGACTTAGTTTACTCAGTGTAACCTTGAAATTCACTTATGTTGTTTTATGTATCAATACTGTATTTTTGATGAGTGTATTATTCATTTATTTTATTGTTGAATGATATCTCATTGTATAAATAAATTCCATCGTGTTTATTCATTCACCTTTTGATGAACATTCAGGTTGCCTGTTGCAAATAAAGTTGTTGTAGACATGTGTATTCAAGTATCTGATGGACAGATGCTTTGTGTTGTTTTGGGTAAACAATTAGGACTAAAACCCCTGGGTCACATGGTAGGTAGGTATATGTTTAACATTTTTTAAGAAACTGCCAAACCGTTTTCTAAAGCAGTAGCACCGTTTTATATGCTGCCCAGCAGTATACAAGAATTTCACATTTTTACTACCACTAGTACGGCCAGTCTTTGTAATGTGTAGTGCTATCACATTGTGATTTTAATTTGCAATTTCTTAACAACTTATGACTTTAAGAATCTTTCCTTGTGCTTACTTCCTGTCTATATCTCTTCTTTGATGTGTTTCTTCAAATCATTTGCCTCAAGTTTTGCAATCTTCAGGTTTTCCCATCTGGCTGTCTGGGAACAGGTGTTATGCCTGTTTCTGTGGCTGCAGGTAGTTTCCTTAGGTAAGTGCTCTGATAGCACTGTTCTAAATACTCCAGGGTGAATTCTGCAAATTTTCAGAACTCCATTTCAGTACAATTGTCTCCTCTGGGGTAACGTATTAAGTGTTGTATTCTACTTGAACTCTTCCAGCTCTTCTCAATTCTGAGTCCACTAGGCTACCCCCTGTTTTCCCTCTTTTTGTCTCATGTCCTGGAAATTCCCAAACCAGTAAACTGGTTCGACTCTAGGGCTCAACTCATTTATTTCCCTTACCTTGGAAATTCCTCTCTTTTGTTGCCTCATGTCTTAAAAAAACAATGTTTCTAGTATTTTTGGTTCATTTGCTTGTTTTTGTTCTTTTAGCCAGGAGGGTAAATCCAGTATTTGTTACATCATCTTAAATCAAAAGAGAAGTCACGATATAATTATTTATTTTTCTTACCTTGTTCTCAGGCTAGGAAATCTAGTACAAAATTGAACTGAAGAAATAATAATGGAGAACTTTGCATCTGTTCTTAGGGAAAAAGTATTTAATTTTTTCTCACTATATTTTTTAGTTGCAGGATTTTTGTATATATTCTTTATTAATTTAAAATAATTTTTGTCTGTGTTTAAGTTGCTCAGAGTTTTTCGTCTGAATGAATAATGATTTTTATCAAACGATCTTGTGCATCTGTTAAGATAATTATGTGATTTTCTATGTTCTATTAATATGGTAAAATATAGTGATCAATTTCCAAATGTTAATCCAAACCTTGGATTCCTAGGTAAACCATATTTTGTCATGCTATAGCATTGTTTTTATTTATTGCTAAGTTTAGTTTGCTAATAATTTGCTGAGTGTTTTTCCATCTTTGTTTTGAGTGACATTGACTTTCAGTTCTGTTTTTGTTTTTAGAATGTCCTATGTGCTTTTGGTATCAACATTATGCTGAACTCATATGAGAGATGCAAAAGGTAATTTCTTCCTCCATTAGCTCAAAGAATGTGTGTAAGAATACTATTTCTTCCCTAAATATTTTAGAGAATTTACCTATGAAGTCATGAGGGTCATGTAATTTTTATGATAATTTTACATTATAAATTAAGATTTTCATATTTTTTTTCTTGTATCTATTTTGGTAACTTGTATCTCCCCTAAGTAGTTTGTCCATTTCATGTAAGTTGTCAAATATTTTGGCATAATGTTATTCACAATATTTCCTTATTTTACTTTTAAAATGTGTGGGGAACTGTTCTCATTCCTGTTGAATATTTGAACATGTATGTGTTTTCTGTTTTGTTCTTGATCAGTGTAATTAGTCTTTTTTTTTCTTGTTTTATCAAAATTTTCAAAAAGTAATTTACATTTTGTTATTTTTTTCTATTTTTGATCTCTCTTTGCTTAATTTCCACTTTATTTGTATTTCTTCTCTTCTATTTACTTTTATATAAATTTGCTGTTTTTTTCTCTGGTTTCTTATATTGGATGCTTAGATAATTTGAAATTGTTCTTTTCTATCACTGGAAGTTAAAAGCTACTACTCTTATTCTAAGCTCTGCATTATCAGCATTTCAAAAAATTTGTATATTGTCTTTATATTTCTATTCGGTTTAAAATGTTTTTCAAATTCCATGTGCTTTCTTTTTGGACCAGGAGTTATCTATAACTGTGTTTTTGATTGCCATCTCCAGAGGATTCTCTAGTTATAAGTTTGTTATTAATTTCTGATTAATTCCATTTCAACACAGAGCATGCTTTGAATAATTCCATTTAAAATATACTGAGATGTTTAGTGAGTTAGCAAATGGTTTCTTCCTTTAAGTGTTTCACATGTATGTAAATAATGTTTAATTAAGCCTTATCTGTTTAATTATGTTTTTGTTGAATTTCTTTTTTGTTTTTGGTTATGAAGTCTTTGCCTAAGCCAATGTCTAAAAGAGTTTTTCTGTTATCTTCCAGAATTTTCATGGGTTCAGGTCTTAGATTTAAGTCTTTCATTCATCTTGAGTTGATTTTGGAATAAGATGAGATATGAAGATCCAGTTTCATTCTTCTACACATGATTTGCCAATTATTCTAGAACCATTCATTGAATAGAGTATCCTTTCCCCACTTTATGTTTCTGTTTGCTTTGTCAAAGATCAGTTGACTGTAAGTATTTGGCTTTGTTTCTGGATTCTCTATTCTATTCCATTGAGCTACATGCCTATTTTTATAGCAGTACCATGCTGTTTTGGTGACTATAGCTTTATAAGATAGTTTGAAGTTGGGTAATTTGATGTCTCCAGATTTGTTCTTTATGCTTGCTCTTTCTTTGGCTATGCAGGCTGTTTTTATGTTTCTATATGAATTTTAGGATTTTTTTCTAGTTCTGTGGAGAATGAGGGTGGTATTTTGATGTGAATTGCATTGATTTTGTAGATTGCTTTTGGCAGTAAGGTCATTTTCACAATACTAATTCTTCCATCCATGAGCATGGGTAGGTTTCCATTTGTTTGTGTTGCCTATGATTTCTTTTACCTCCTTAGGTATATTTCTAAGTTTTTTTTTTTTTGGCAGCCATTGTAATAATGGATGAGTTTTTGATTTGATTCTCAGCTTGGTCACTCTTGGTGTATAGCAGAGTCACTGATTTATGTACATTAATTTCGTATCCTGAATGTTTTCTGAATTTATTTACCAGTTTTAAGAGCTTTCTAGGTGGGTCTTTAAAGTTTTCTAGATATACAATCATATCACCAGCAAACAGTGACAGTTTGACTTCCTTTCTAGCTATTAGGATGTCCTTTATTTTTTTCACTTGTCTGATTGCTCTGGCTAGGACTTCCAGTGCTATGTTGAATAGAAGTGGTGAATAGATGGGACTTAATTAAACTAAAATGCTTCTGCTTAGCAAAAGAAATAATCACCAGAGTTAACAGACAACTCACAGAGTGACAGAAAATCTTTACAACCTATACAGCTGACAAAGGACTAATATCCAGAATCTACAAAGAACTCAAACAAAGCAACAAGAAGAAAAAAACAAACAATCCCATAAAAAAGTGGGCTAAGGACATGAATAGACAATTCTCAAAAATAGATATAGAAATGGTGAACAAACATACAAACAAATGCTCTATATCAGTAATAATCAGGGAAATGCAAATGAAAACCATGATGTGATACCATCGTACTTTTACAAGAATGGCCATAATAAAATAATTTGTTTTAAATTGATGTTGGTGTGGATGTGGTGAAAGGAAACACTTTTCCACTGCTGGTGCGAATGTAAATTAGTACTACAGAAAACAGTGTGGAGATTCCTTAAGAACTAAGACTACCATTTGATCCAGCAATTCCACTACTGCATATCTACCCAGAGGAAAAGAAGTCATTATATAAAAAAAGATACTTGCATATGCATGCTTATAGCAGCACAATTTGCAATTGCAAAAATATGAAACCAGCCCAAATGCCCATCAATGAACAATTGAATAAAGAAATTATGGTATATATAAACAATGGAATACTACTCAGCCATAAAAAGGAACAAAATAATGACCTTCGCAGTAACCTGGGTGAAATTGCAAACCATTATTCTAAGTGAAGGAAGTCAGGAATGGAAAACCAAACATTATATGTTCTCACTCATAAGTGGGAGCCAAGCTATGAGGATGCAAATGCATAAGAATGATATAGTAGACTTTGCAGACACCGGGGGGGAAAGGGTGAGAGGGACATGAAGCATAAAAGACTACACCCTGGATACAGTGTACACTGTCCAGGTGACTGGTGTACCAAAATCTCAGAAATCACCACTAAAGAACTTATTCATTTAACTGAACACCACCTGCTCCCTAAAAACCTATTGAAATAAAAAATACACTTTTAAAAATGTGTATTATGTAATTATTGGGTAACATTCATTATCAAGTACATAAACATGTTTTTTGATATTTAAATATTTTTATTTTTAATGATTTTTAAATCTATTAATAATTACTAAAAACATGTTAAAGTCTCAGAATATAATTGTAGACTTGTTTATTTCTCCCTTTATTTTTATTTTATGTTTATTGAATATTGTTTGTTAGAGGTATTCTTATATCTACTTGACAAATTGGCCTTTATAAGATTATGAGACACCTTTCTTTATCTATGATAATATTCCTTGATCTGTAGTCCCTTTTGTCTGATTTTAGTATATCCATTCCAGCTTTTTATAGTTAATCTTTGCATGATACATATCTTATATCATTTTATTTTAAGTTACCTGTGAATTTATAGTTTGTGTATTCTTGTGGAATGCATGTAGTTGAATATGAATATTTATTATATCTAATATAGTCTGTCTTTTAATTTGTGTTTTAATTCATTAACATTTAGTGTAATTATTGATATTATTGGGTTTAAGTCTACCATCTTGCTATTTTTCTCATTTTTCTATTCTTCATTTTCTTGCCTTATATTACATTGTTTTAATTTTAACTTACTTTATTAGTTTACTTAATATAAATAATAAATATGTAACCTGACACCTCAAGGATAACTCTTTATTTATTTTCATTAGTTGCTGTAGGGTTTGTAATGGTGTGTGTGTGTGTGTGTGTGTGTGTGTGTTTACTCTATCATAATTTACTTTAAAATATTATACCAATTAATATATTAGAATCTTAATTTATAATACTTGAATTTTCTCTTGTGTCCTTTGTGATATTATTTTTATACATGAACTTATGAAAAATCCCACAATACCTTATTATTAGTCTATGCTTTATGCAGCTAATTATCTTTTTAAAGATGTCAAAAAGTAAAAAAGAAAATCATTTTATATCTAAATAAAGTATTTATTATTTTGATGACCTTCTGATGTTAAAATATTTTCTCATCTTGCAACCTTGTTGCTTATCTGGTGAAGAATTTTCTTTTACTTTACTTTCTATTGCAGTTCTGGTTCGGGGAAAAAAAATAACTCTCAGCTTTTGTTTGTCTGAAGACATCACCATTTAACCTTGAGTTTAGGGAAGTTATATTTAGAGAAATTTTCTTAAAGGCAATATTTGTAAGGTATATTTTTAATGTATTCTTTTTCCTTCAACATTTAGAAAATATTGTTTGATTACCTATGATCTTGCATTGTTTCTACTTATACTTCTGTTGTTAATTTTACATTTTCCTTTTTACATAATATGTCCTTACTCTCTGTGATAGTTTAAGATTTTCTTTTTATTATTAGTTTAGAAAATTGATTATTATATGCCTTTGTTGTTTGTTTGTGTGTATGTGTGTGTGCGTATATCTTGCTTGAGGTATATTGTGCCTCTTCGTTCTAGATATTGTTTTTAATCAAAGATGCTTTATTTAATGGTTTGCTTTTTCAAATATTTTGTGAAAACATCCTCCTTCTAGAATTTAAGTATAAAACTGCTTGATATTTACCACACAAATACATACAACGTAATGATAAAGTAGTAAACAATAATATTCATGACATAAATATAAATATTGGTCTCTTACATCTTATTTACTTTCAAAATTTTTCTCTCCGAGCTTATGTTTGGGTTGACCATATAGGCTCTTTCATTGATCTTTTCTTTCTTGGACTGAAATATTCCATTAAACCTATCCTTTTACATTTTCATTTCAGATCTTATATTTTTCCATTCTAGTATTCCCATCTAGTTTTCATGAAAGTTTAAATTTTTTCAGCAATATTCCTTATCTCTTTGCTCATTAAATACATTTTTTTCTTCAAATTCTTAAGCATCTCTGTGTTATCTGTATAATAACTTTGTCAAAGTTCTTGACTCTAATTTTAACATCTCTTACATCTCTGGTTTGGTTCTTAGTGAGTGTATTTGTCCTCATTTGGCCATTGTTTTCTACTTCTTCACATATCTACTTATTTTTTGACTGTATGAAGAACATAGAAATCCATTTTCTTTGAGATTCTGGATTTTGTGGTTTTCTTTTAGAGAGTGCAGAATTTTCTTCTGGCAGGTAATTAATTTTCTCATGTCTGAACTTTATCCTCTGAAGATAGGTGCTGGCCTTTTTCTTTTAGGTGGATCTAGAAATATTCTTATTTCAGGGTTAAATTATTCTTCTTCCTCAGTTGTGGCCCCTTTAGTGTCTTAATTAAACACCTAAAATATTCTATGAGATTCATCCACTCTGGTTGACCAGAATGCCTGTTTTCAAACACTGTGTGACCTCTGAACCTCTGGTCATCTCACAGCTTCCCAGTATTTGTCCTCGGATAGGTCAAATGGTTTTGACCTATGGTTTTGAATTTATGGTCCCCAGTACACGTTCTGGGAATTCTCTGTGCAGCTTCCTTTTCACTGCTACCCCTTCTTACAAATTCAATCTGCCTCAGCACTCTAACACCCTGTTCATTCCATCTCACATCATTGGGTCTGCTTGCGCTTTACCTGCTGTACCATAATCAGGAAATTTCCTTCCACACCAAAGCTGGGGCTATCATGAGGACCCTTTCTTCATGAATCATAAGCTTGTTCATCCTATTAAGCAACATTTGAAAACTCTCATTTTATTTATTTTCTTTAGCTTTGTAGCTGTTTTGGGAAAGAGGACTGATTTAGTATCAGTTACTCCATCAAGGCCTAAAGCAGCCACGTGAGTTTTGAAATGTGCCAGAATACTTCCAGCGTGGAAGCTTATACTTCTAAAATATAATGTCCTCCCCCTTCAATGTTCGTTGCTTCAAGTTGTACTCTTTTGAATATGACAAAAATTGCAAATTAGCTTTAATTTCTTATAGCAATCATTGATTTCATGTAAAGTACATAAAAAGATGATTTAACCTCTGAGACACAATGCGGAAGACAGACAATGAGGAAGAATAACAGAGAGTATTTTTTTTGTGTGTGGTCTTTAAAATCACATAAATAAACTTCAATTTGATGTAAATAGCTCTAGACTTGAAACAGGCTACAGCAATTTAAAATCATGAGATTTTAGATTCTTTTTTCTTTAAGTGACCATTAAGTGATTGATGAAACCACGTATTTAACTGATTTCAGCATGCATGTTTCTAAGAAGGTCAGAAGCTTTGCACAGACCTTATCCTGACCTTTCAGTGTGTGAACCTTGACATTCAGGTTTATTGGAACAAATTGTCTCTTGAGCATTCTACCTAATTCAATTTCCATCTGTTTTAAAAATATAATAACAACATTTCTTGAGATAATTCAGTTATGATCCCATCAGAAGTGTGGAAGTAACAGCCAGACTTAGGATGAAAAATAAAATCATATAAAATTCGAAGACCTAATTGGCAACAGTTCTCTCTCTTTCTCTCTCTCTCTCTCTCTCTTTCTCTCTCTCATACACACACACACATAAACACACATACACACACTCACACACACATGCATCATGGGCTTTTCCATTATTTCCTAATTTTAAAAATGGAGATTTTTTTTTTCTTTTTTAAAAAAATCTAATCTAGTTTGTGTTAGAATTGCTAGACTCAATATTATATAAATGAATGTTAGAGGAAAATGATAATATTATTTCCAATTTTTAATACTGGTACTGCCAACATGAGACCCATTGACCAGATGTAAGTACTTTATTGTATACAAATACTATATTACATTCTTACTATGCACATTCAGTTATAGAGAAACTTCTTTGGTACTTCATTTCACCCTCCTAAAAGTCCTGTTTGCAATTGTATCTACCTACATCTTACACCCTAGTTATATTTAAAAAATTGGCCAAAGTTATATCACTGGAGAATGGCTGTAACTAAGTTGGAAACTAAGTATTTAGATGTCAATACTATTAACTTTTAAAATATGTCATAATTTGCTCTTTCAGTTTAAAAAACACAGTGAAACTACATCAGAATTAATGAATGGAGTATTTCATGAGTAATTCAATAATGTCCTGATCTTGATAAATTTTGCAACCTCAAATGGGCTGGCAAAAAAATTGGGAGTATATTTACCTTGGTTTTGAGTAAGTCATTCTAACTTCACTAATAATATTTAGGGTAGGCCTGTGTTGCTAATGAATGATGTTATGATTATAGGACAGAGAAATAGTTGCATCCTAATTTTATTTATTCTCTGTTTGTTCAAGGGATTCCCCAAATTGTAAACACAGCAAAGATAATGGCAAATGAAATCCAAACTACTTTTAATTACTTGCCAAGTTCCTACCTAAAATGCCAATGAAAATGATTACAATAGTCTGTGGAGTGGCAGATACTTCAACTTAAATGCTAAAATTTAAAATGCACCAGACTTGAGGGACTCTCTACTCTCTTAAGTTAAAACCCAGACATGCACTTCTGAAAATTCATCGAAGATAAAAAAGTACATGTTATGATCTGAATGCTTTTATCCACCTCAAAGTTCACATGCTGAAATTCCACCCCTCAAGGTGATGGTTTTAGGTGCAACCTCTGGGAGGTGATGAGGTGACTAAAGTAGAACCTTCGTGAATGGGATTTGTTTTCTCATGAAAGAGCCCCCAGAAGTGTATTCACTGTTCTCACATGAGGACATGGCAAGAAGGCACTATCTATGAACCAGAAAGTAGACCCTCACCAGACACTAAATCTGCTGAAAACGTGATTGTAGACTTTGCAGCCTCCAGAACTGTGGGTAATGCATTTCCATTGTTTATAAGTTACCCGGTTTACGGAATTTTGTTATTGTAGTCTGAATGGACTAAGACAATGCATGAACATGTAACCAGCCAGCTTAAGAAAAATAATATAAGACTTTTAGGGGAGACCTTGTGGTATTTTACATATTTTGATGGATGCATGAGAAAAAATACTGGCCTCTTGGAAATGGCATTTAAATAATCAGTGACCCTTCTCTTTATTAAATATGGCTGAATCTTGTTCTTAGAATATGACACATCGTATCAACAATTCTTGATAAACTAGAGATTTAATGAATAATTGAAAAACAAATATATCTTCTTTATATAGGCTTTCAGGGTTGGATATGAAAAAGAAAAATTAATGAAAATAATAACATTCCCAAATGGAAATTACAGAATTCATAAACTACCAGTAACCTTTATTAAATAATCAAAGAAAATACAAACCAACTATTTATTTCACTTCAGATACGGTAGAACAGTGAATCCAAATATCAGATCATCGTGTATCAAATATATATTACATGAAATGTAATCAAGAACTCTGAAATTTTACTTAATTATATTTCTAGAAATATCTAATTAATTAAATACCTTGGTGCCAACATAGCTCACTGCAGCCTTGAACTCCTGGGCTCAAGCAATCCTCCCACCTCAGACCCCTGAGTAGCTGGGATTACAGATGTCTTAACTGCCAACGTGATAGTATTAAGCAGTAGGGCCATTGGAGGGTGATTAAGTTATGAGAGCACAGCCTTCATGAATGGGATTAGTCAACTTATAAAAGAGGTACAAGTGAGCTTTTTGCCCCTTCTGCCATGTAAGAACACAGTAGGAGATGCCATCTATGAAGCATAGTGTGAATCAGATAGATTCACCTTCACTAGACAGCTATTCTACTTGTATCTTGACATTGAACTTCCCAGCCTCCAAAACTGTGAGAAATAAATTTCTATGATTTATAAATTACCCAGCCTAAAGTATTTTGTTATATCAACCTGGATGAACTAAGATTATATTTACATGTATATACAATGTATACATGTATATATATATAAACATATGCACATACAATGTATACAAATATATATATAAATGCACACATACATATATGTGAAAATAATATTCTTCATATATGTCTAGGAAAATCTCTTGGAGAACTGAAAAATGCACACACACACACACACACGTTAACACACACACACACACACCGTGCTTATAGACAGTAGAATGTTTTAAGAAAGAGCTATGATGTCTAGTTTGGAAGCAAATGAGAAGATCCTATTCTTATTTAGGAGCTATAAAAACAACAAAATAGATAAAAATGACTAAATTTGGAAGGAGAGAGAATGCCATGGACTGATTCATTAAGAGATATGCTTGAATGTTTGGAATCTCTACACTTTTGTTTCTTTAATGTAAGCAGTTAGCTTTCTGATTCTCATATTCCACATACCCACAAATAAGAGTAAAAACTTTATTCTGTATTATCAAAACAAAAATAAATGTGGATGGAATTTAAAAGCAAAAGATGCTACAAAGATGTTAACTACATGATGACATCAAAAAGCCAATGAAGTTGATGTTGAATAAGCCAAAGGGCAAAATGTGATGTAACAGATACTGTCAACACCCTACCAAGCTCTTCTTTGATTCTTCATGGAGGTTCTGTGTGCTCTGCTCTGCCTTTTGTGTGATTTCTTTCTAACAGTGAGTACCTGTGACTAATTTTGAGGATGACTGTTGCATTATTACAGCACTTGCTTGGAAGGTGCAGATACTCAAAAGTATTAGAAAGTCTTTATCTGCCTGTGATTGTTCTTAGCCAATGACTCACTACTGTGTGAGTTTCAATGTGCAGCTTCCTGGCCACAAGTACAAAAATTCCAGTAATAAGTTACACAAGCCCCAGGGGCTACCCTCAAACATTCTTCCTTGAAATTGCTCAATTGCTTTGCATACTCTTCTGCTCTGTCCTAATCTCCTATTACCTTACTAGATTTTTCTGGCAAGTCACTCATGAGGAGATAGTTATCTCAGGGTCTTCTTCTGGGAAACTCAAAATAAGACAGATGATGATTCCTCTTATGATATATCACTTTATGGTTTTCTTTATTACATTACTTTATCTTCAATTCATCTTGTGAGGTGTCTATTTCAAAAATGGAAAAGGTGAACTTCTAAAGGTTAAGTAATTAACCTGATACCATACAGCCATTCAAGTGCAAAGTCAAAACTTAAAATTGAACCCTTCTCAGAATGTTAGAATATATATATATATATTTTCAGTGACATCCATCCAAGTGTATATTATTACAGAACACTTTAGTTTACAAGATAATTCCTCTTGCTTGATGAGAAAATATTGGCTTAATGTCAAACACCATGGAGATATAAGATAAAAACAACAATTTTAGGGAAAGATATATTTATTTTGCTTGCCTATAATATCTGGAGATGTAAGATACTGTGAAATAAAGTTTTTAACAAATTGTCTTATTTGTTACTAATAATAAGTGTCAATTTGAATGACCCTAAAATAAAAAAAAACATGGATAAATTACATTTCACCAAGAGACTATAAAAACATCCGTTTTAAGTCTCACTCTATCCAATCTGATGGACACTTAAAATATCACCTCTAGTGATTGCATTTGAAAGAAAATTACTTGAATATTTTAATATTTTATAAGTTTAGAAGTAATAAACTGAGAAGCTAAAGTCATTGGTTAAATAAATGGAATGCTTGGTTACAAAAACAAATGTTAACACAGATGTTTTTTCTTAATATTCTGAATATTGATATAAACTGACTGTCTACCATTGAAAAAATTCACCAGTTGTGCTTACCTGGCTGTTTTCCTGCAATATAAGTGGGAGGCAGAGGATCTTAGTTTTTGATCATTGTCTGTTTTGCTAAGAACTCTTGAATTCTACAGAATATCCAGAGTAAAAGGAATATGGTTCCTGTGCCAATTGTTTAAACTCTACAGTAATCAGAAATATACAACCTTTTAAAAAACGCATTGATGACTCTGCCTTCAGCCAAGATAGAGTAATTGGTACTGGACTGAGTCTCTTATAGCAAAAATGAGAACTGGACAAAACATATGAAATAAGTATCTTCAGACATTAAACAGAATTCTGATCTGTGAGCAAAGAGAAGCTCAAGTGAGCTAAATGATTGCTCCAGTTTTCTACCAAAAGTCATTTCTCCAGCTGTAGCATAAAAGAGGCACAGTTTGGTAGTCTTATTGAGATGAACACAGAGGAACGAATTTGGAGAAGCTAAAGTGGCTGACATATGTAGGGCAAATTATCGAAGTGGAGAGTACTGAATAATTTGCATAGAGTCTTCCTCAGTCTGTTGCTAAATATCAATCTCTACATGTGCAGGGTTAGAATCTAGGAGACTGGGCAAGGAACAATTATTGGTAATAGACCAACTACTTATGAGTCAAACAATTCCTGTAGTTCACAAACATTTTGGAAGCACCCAAGTTCTGATCACATGAAAAGGAGGGACCATTATGAATACCTGGAGTATTCTTTAAAGAACCCAGAAAGCCCAATACTTAAGATTAGGAATAAACTACCCTGAAGTAAAGGCATTTGGTGGGAAAATACTGGTTTAATTTCAAACACCATAGATACATAAGATGAAAACAATTGTAGAGAAATATAAGTTTATTTTACTTGTCTATGATATTTGGAGACATAAGACCCTGTGAAATGTGTAGACATGCCAGCAAAACTTAAAACCAGCAAATTATCTGCTTTCTTAGAAAATCCACATTGGTTAAAGAAATACAATAAAATCTAGCACAAATCAGCAGCAACAAAGCAAGAAATATTAGCGATGATAAGACAGTAGATGAGCTTTAAAGTACACATTATAAATATGTGCAAGTACTTAAAGGAAACATAAATGTAATGAAAAGTAAAAAAAAAAAAAATGTAAAGACCAAGGGGGAAACATCTGAAGTTGATATATATATATAAAATGAAAAATCACAAGGTAAGTTTAAAAACATTTAGATATTGTAGAAAATATGAGTAAATTTGAAGACATTTCAGTTGAAACCAAACAAAATAAAACACAAACAGAAACATGATTGAAATAAATTAAAAGACCTTCAGTAAACTCTGGGACAATATCAAATAATGTAACAAAAGTGTAATTGGAGTACCAGCAGAAAATGGAAGAAAAGGGAAAAGAAGCATTAAAAATGGTTTAACATTGCTAAGTGTTATGAAAATACACAAAACAATGTATCCAAGTAGACCAACAGATTCAAAAGAGGGGGAAACACAAAGAAAATTGCAACAATGGACATAATGATTAAGTTGCTGAGCGCTAATTATATATAAAAAAAAAAACTTAAATAATCAAGATAGAAAGCTGAAGCTTTATGGGCTTAAAGTATCAGAGGACAGAGTTTGAGATAACCTGGATTCTCTGGAAGCATGGGCACCACAGAGAGGGAAAGCACCTCTGAATAGGCATTTCAAAAATCAAAGTTTTGGCCCATTGTCAAATAATTCAGGTCCACGTGAGATCTGTGTGGGCCGGGGGAAAGAGCAGTTAGAAGCTACATGAGCTACATGAACAGAACAGAGACATCAGCAACCGCACATAAAGGGAGAGACAATATTTGCAGTTTAAATTTTGTAATATTAACTCTATTAAAACAAAAGCAACAGCAAGAATCCTCCGAAGGAACTAATAGAATTCAGAGCCACTGTGATTTATTTTATATAATGTCCAGTTTAATTTTAAACCCAAAGTATTAGACACAGTAAGATTCTGGACACTGTGACACATTTCCAGAAAAATTAAAATTCAGTCAATAAAAAAATGAGTGTGATTCAGACCAGAGATTAGATTGATACAATAAATAACTACAAAAATTAGTAAAAATATGTGAAGAAAAATATGGTTTGTATCCGTGTGTAAACATATGAGTATCCTAAGAATTAAAGCTAATTTAAACAATAAAAATTTTAGAGCTCAAAAAGTAAGCAAGTTTATCAACACATTGTGTCTATCAGAAGAAAAGGACTAGTGAACTTGAATAAAAATTAGTAACATTTTCATTATTGCAATCATACAGAAAATACATATTTTTTCAAACTTTAAGTTCAAGTGTACAAGTGCAGGTTTGTTACAGAGGGAAACTTCTGTCATGAAAGTTTGTTGCACAGATGATTTCATCACTCATGTATTAAGCCTAGTACCCATTAGTTATTTTTCCTGATCTTCTCCCCCTACTCATCCTTCACCCTCCAAAAGGCCCCAGTGTCTTTTGCTCCCCCCTATATATCCATATGTTCTCATCATTTAGCTCCCATGCATAAGCAAGAACATGTGGTATTTGGTGATCTGTTTCTGTTTTAGTTTGCTAAGGATGATGGCCTCCAGCTCCATCTATGTCCCTGCAAAGGACATAATTTCATTTTTTAAATTATAGCTGTATAGTATTCCATGGTGTATATGTACTACATTTTCTTTATCCAGTTTATCACTAATGGCCATTTAGGTTGATTTCAAGTCTTTGTTATAGTGAATAGTGCTGCACTGAACATAACGCATGGATGTGTCTTTGTAATAGAGTGATTTATATTCCTTTGGGCATATGCCCAGTATTGCTGGGTCAAGTGGGGTAAATAGTAAAGAAAAATCAGAAATAATAAATAAATATATTCCAATTGTGTTTGAAAAACATTAACATGCAAGTTCAAGAAGCTCGACAAACATCAAGCAGGATAAACCCTAAGAAAATACCTTTGCATCAAGTTAAAGTCAAAACACTGAAGTCTGAAGATAAAGAGAAAATCTGGAATACTCTGAAAAAAAATAATATATTGCTTTTAAGGAACAACACTATGATTAATAGCTGATATTAACAATTATGAAGATCAGAGAACATTGGAATAACAAATTTAAAGCAATGAAATAAAAAGTCAAAAAAAATATATACATAACAACTATCCTTTAAAAAGCAAGGTAAAATAAAATATTTTTAAATAAACAAAAATGACATGACCAGCTATCAGTAATATTCTCTAGTGTAAATTAAAGAAAAATCTTATGTCTGAAGGAAAATGATAACAGATAGCAACTCAGATGTATATGAAGAAATGAAAAGCACTAGAAATAGTAAATATGAGAATAAATGTAAACACACACATATATACATATACACAGAGTTCTTTTATGAATTAAGGGAAGAAAAATGCCTTATTATTTAAAGCAAAATATAACTTTTTTTATAAAGTTTTAAAATTTAATATATATGATAATAGTTATAAGAACTGAGGTTAGGCATGGATGCATATTGCTTACAAGCCTCTTTATTTTATCTGAAATATTTCGTTATTAACTCTAAATATATTGGGATATCTTAAAGATGCATATCATCACTTTTAGAACAACCACTGAAACGTTATGCAATAAGATGCAGCTCAATGAACAATTGGGTTATATTAAAATATCATTTACAATAGCATTAAAAACCATAAAAAATTAGAAATAAATGTAATTCAAAATGCTTTATACTAAAATTTTAAAAACAATGATGACAAAAATCAAGTAAGACCAAATAAATAGAGAGATATACTATGTGTACTACTGGCAGACCCAATATTTTAAATATAGCAGTTCTCTTGGAAATATATATAGATTTAGGATGATTTTAATAAAAATAGCAGTAGATTTATTTGTTGACATCAGTAACTTAATTTAAAAATAGATTGAAATTCAAATAACCTAGGCTATCCAAGACAATTTTGAAAAGTAACTATTCGGGAGATTCAAACTGTTCTCATGTCTTACTATAAAACCCCATTAGTCAATGCAGCTTGATATTGGAAAGCAGTATATTCTAGAAATATATCTACATATATATTTGTAGGCCAACAACTTTGACTAAGTTACCAAACAATTCAATAGGAAAAAATATTTTTAACAAATTGCACAAGAGTAACTGGACGAGCATATGGGTTAAATGAATTTTGATAGCTACATCACATAATCTACAAATAATACTTTCAGGCATCATGGACCTACATGTAAAATATAAAACTATATAGAAAGTAGCAGAAAATAATAATAGGAGAGTATCTTTTAAAATTTTATGTGGAAGCCAGCTTCTAAAATGGCTCCCAATAATTCCCATCTTCTGATATTCACAACCTTGGGTTACCTCTTCTTGAGAGTGGATTGAATTAAGTGACTGATTTTGAATAAATAGAATACTACCACATGGAAGATTAGATTACAAAGGAGTATAACATTCTGTTTGGCTTTTCTTGCTTGTGACCTCTGTTGAAACAAGCAGCTATGTTCTGAGGTGTTATATAGAGAGGCCACAAACTGAGACCCTCAGTCCAACAGCCTGTTAGGAGCTAAGCCCTGCTAATATGCACATGCTTGAGCTTGGATGTGAATCCTTCCTTAGCTGACCCTCCAAAGGACTGCAGCCCTAACAGACCCCTGGAAGGCAGCCTTGTAAAACAACAACAACAACAAAAAAAAAAACTAAGCTGTGATAAGGGTCTTTGACCCTAAGAAAATCTGTGTAATAAATACTTCCTTTTAGTTATAATAAATTCATTTTAATAAATATAAACCATGGGATAATAAATATGGCTTTTTAAAGATGCTAAGCTTTGATGCAGTCACATAGTGATAGATAACTAATACACTTGGAATAAGCAATTTTAGGCAGGACGCAGAACACACAAGCCAAAAAAGAAAATAAAGGTATAGACTTCACCGAAATTTAAAAATTCTGTTTCTTGAGAAACCATTAAACAAATGAATAGACAGATCACAAACTGCCAGGCATTGAAACTACAATGAGATGCCACTGCTATTCACTGGTATTATTTTGAAACTTAAAAGACAACATCAAATAGAAAAGGTGGAATAACTTGACTCTTATATATTGCTTTTGGGAATAAAATCACATGTTAAAAATACATTAGAAAATAGTTTAGGCCAGGTGTGGTGACTCACACCTGTAATCCCAGCATTTTGGGAGGCCAAGGCAGGTGGGACACAAGGTCTGTAGTTCGAGAGCAGCCTGGCCAACATGGTAAAACGCTGTCTCTATTAAAAATACAAAAATTAGCTGGGCATAATGGCATGCTTGTAATTCCAGCAACTTGAGAGGCTGAGGCAGGAGAATTACTTGAATCCAGGAGGCGGGGGTTGCAGTGAGCTGAGATTGTGCCACTGTACTCCAGCCTGGGTGATGAAGTGAGACTCTGTCTCAAAACAAAACAAACAGAAAATGGTTTGGCAATTCATTAAAAGACAAACAGACTATATGCACCAATTCTACTCTGTTCTACAGTGAGCAGTGTTTCCCCCAAAATTTATGTTCATCTGGAACCTCAGACTGTTACCTAATTTAAAAATAGAATATTTACAGATGTTTTAGTTAAAGATCTTAAAATAAAATCATCCTGGATTTAGAGTGGGCTCTAAATTCATCGACTGGTGTCTTTATAAGGGAAAGGAAAGAAAGATTTGGAAACAAAGACATCTAAAAGAAGGCCACATGAAGATGGAGGCCAACATTGGAGTGATACAGCACAATCCAAGAAATTTCAAAGATTGGTGGGAGCTCCCAGAAGCTATGAAAAGGCAAGGTAGGGTTCTTCCCTAGAACCTTCAGAGGAACATGGCTCTGCCAACACCATGATCTCAGATTTTGGCCACTGTGAGAGAATAAATTTCCATTATTTAAGCTATGAAGTTTGTGTTTATTTGTTATAGCAACCCTAGAAAACTAATACATACTTTCAGGTATTTACCCAAGATAAAGGAAAATATATGTCCACAAACAGACTTGAACACAAATGTTCATAATGATTTTATTCATAACAGCCAAAAACTGTGAGCAATCTAAATGTTCCTTGACAACAGAATGGATACATAAATTGTGGTATATTTATATGATGGAATACCAATCAGTATATTAAAAAACCCATAAACAAAAAAATCCTCATTACTAACACATGCAATAAGACGAATAAACCTCTAAACATATGTTGAGTGAAAATAAAACCAGTCACATAGGAATATCTTTTGTATGATTTTATTTATACGAAGTGCTAGAATAGGCAATCAGAGCTTTGGTTGCCTCGGCAATAGTGGGAGGCATAATTAATGGGAAATTACATGAAGGAAATTTATGGGGTGATGGGAATGTACTACTCTTTGATAAGAGTGTGAGTTATGCTAGTACAACACTTATGATTTGTGCATTTCTCTATGGAGAAATTATATCTAAATTACATTGAAAATAGTTCAGTTAAAAAGCAAAAAATATTTTGTAGCACAAAAATAGATAATACAAGAGTGTATGCTAGAAAATAAGAGTGCGAGCCAGAATGCAAACATTGTTTTAGGCAATATATGATGGGTTTTTTTTTTTTCTTTTTTCTTTTTCCAACTGAATTAGCCTTTTTTAAATTCTCTTGGTAATCTCTTCCAGTTAACTATTTCCATTGTAGGTGATGAAATGTGTAAAGCTTCACTTCAGATGTTGGTACTGCTATGAGCATGGTCTTTCCTTTTACTGCAACTCACAATCAAAACCTTTGATTCTTTTTTATATTCCAGTCCCAGAAGAAGTTTCCACTGTAGAAGTTAATTGATGAGTCTTATTCTTTCTAGTAGTGGCTCACAACCAGGCTCTAGCTTCTCTAGGAACACTACAGGATGAATTTAGTTGAAATATGTATTAAACTAAAAGGCATTCTGTCAAATGAGTTTAAATGCATTTCATTTTTAGACAACCTACATGACAGGTTTTTCTTAAAAACAATGCCTCCACTCCAAGTAAATCACGGTCAAAATAAATGAAGAGGTCTAGATGTTATCAGTCCCATTTGTCTTAAGTCCTGGTGTTGTGTGGATGACAAGCAGAAGACAGTTATGATGGCAGGTGATAGATCCAAAGTAGTTGCCAAATTTGTTAACACTTTTCCATTTCTAAACCGTCCTTAAAGAAAATCGTATATGGGATCACACCATCCTCACGGTAGTCCAGTAGAGCAACCATGCCGTCTGGATTCATGTTTTCACCAATGAAGAACTGGTAGTTTTTAAAATTAGCAAGGATGTGCTTGATTTGTTATGCAGCCCCTGTCATAAAAAGTTTTTCTCTTTCTGGTCTCTGTTCTTCAAGTTTGCCTTTGATTTCATGTAACCTTTGACATACTTGTGTTGGCTTCTTTTGTGAAACGTGTTTCCTGCAGGTGATGGCTCATGACAATATCAACACCAGTGATTACTGTGCTTTGGGTACATCATATTACCTTCTGTTCTATGGACCATCTCCCCCTCTAACTGCAGGCACAGCCAGTCTGCAATCTCCTGGATTTTGTAGATGTCAGAGAACATCTCATCGTAGCTGATGAGGTCCTGGTAGATAATCATGATGGCGGCTGAAGGGAGACTAAGGTGGCGCTAGCTTAGCAGGAGCCCTAAGCTCAGAGAGCGCGTGGTGCAGCCAGAGCGCCGCTCCTGGGTAGCGGAGAGCGGCCGGAAAAGGGGCGGAAAAGCATGTTTGCATTCTGGCTCCCAGTCTTATGTTCTAGCATACACTGTCTTATATTTTATATTTTTGTGCTACCAAATATTTTTTTCGCTTTTTAACTGAAGTATTTTCAATGTCAATGAGATATAATTTTTCCGTAGAGAAATACACAAACCATAAGTGTTACACTAACAGAATCCACACTCTTATCAAAGTGTAGAACATTCCCATCACCCCATAAATTTCCTTTATGTTATTTCCCATGGGTCTGCATCCAGAATTTGGCTTGAACCCCACTCCAATGTTTCATATCTGTGTGAACTTGTGAATGGTACTTAAATTCTCTGAACCTCATTTTTTCTTATTTGTAAATGGGGATGTTTACACCTACATTCAACATACATAGTAGGACATAATGAAATAAAATAGTGCATATAAAGTGCTCCGTAATTTGTAGACATGATACAGTAAATCTTCGCTTCAATGATTCTCAGATTTCCCATGAGTAATGGAGTACTGCTAGTGTATATCGAAGTTAATTTTCACCCATAAACCTGCACAATGAAGATGTTGAGTAAATAGGGCTTGGATGGAAAATAAGAAAGCAAGTGGACAATGCAGGCATGACAAGGAAAGCATAAATAATATTTTCTAACAGAAATAGTACCCGACTCAATTTTATTTGGGAATATATCTGGAATATAAAGACAAAGGATTATAAGTAATTCCTCTCTCAAGCATTATTTATTGAACACATCCTATGTTTCATAAAGTATTCTAGGTACTGGGGACTACAACAGTAAGTCTATTGGATAAAATTCCAACCAACATAGAGCTTATATGCTAGTAGTGGTAAACAGAGACGATATATAAATATGCCCAAAAAACCTAACCTGAAAAAACAGGTAACAAAATGTTCTGAGTTACTAATGAAAGAGATACTGAATTAGAGTGAGACAGAAGATGTAAAATAAGTTGAGTTTTTTGGTGAAGGCTTCTATAAGGAGGCGACAGTAGGCACAGACCTTTACAAAAAGAATCAACTATTTTTGTGTTAGAGTAATCCTAGGGGCTGTAATGAACAAATGCTAAAATATTAGTGGCTTAGTGGATTAGTCAGGGCTCTCTAGAGCGACAGTACTAATAGTATATATATATATTTATATATGTATCCTATCAGTTCTTATATCTTATATATATCTATATGTCTATATCTGTCTATATAAAGGGTAGTTTATTAAGGAGTATATATATATATATATATATATATATATATAGAGAGAGAGAGGGAGAGAGAGAGAGAGAGAAGTTTATTAAGGAATATTAAACTCATATGGTCACGAGGTCCCATAATAGGCCATCTGTAAGCTGAGGAGCAAGGAAGCCAGTTCGAGTCCCAAAGCTGAAGGACTTGAAGTCCGATGTTCAAGGGCAGGAAGCATCTAGCCCGGGGAGAAACATACAGGCTGGAAGGTTTAGCCAGTCTAGCCTTTCATATTTTTCTGCCTGCTTTATATTCTCTGGAAGCTGATTTAGATGGTGCCAACCCAGATTAAGTGTGGTTCTGCCTTTCCCAGCCCACTGACTCAAATGTTAATCTCCTCATACTGTTCAAAAGCACTAAGATGGGAAAGAGCTTGGTGTACCTGCAGAGCAGGACACAACCAGGGTGGGTGGAATTGCTAAAAAAAAAAAAAAAAAGAGCATGGTTATCATGTTAATCTCTCAGACCAGGGGACTGACTTCAGCCTAAGCTTCAGTTAACCTGTGTGATTTTCTGTGCTTAAAGGATCACACTCCAATGCTAGAGGCACATTAGAATCAGGGAGCATTTTCAGAAGCATCTTATGGAGTAAATAGCATTTTCTAATCAACAGTAATGGGAGTTCCATGAGGGGTTGAAGTGGGCACTGACAGGAGTTGACTCCAGGGCAGTTAAGTCCTGTCTCTAGTGCAAGATAGATCTTTGGAAACCAGCATAATTCTTCAAAGTTGACAACTTATTTTTTAGAGATGGTTCTTAATTATGAGCATGCATGAGGTTAAGACAATAGCCTAAAGCACTTGCCTTAATCTTACTGTCAGTTCCTCATAAGAAAGTAAACAATATATTTCCGGAGGAACAGAGATTGTTTTGGCCATTGCAAAACTTGTCTGTTTGGCTCAGAACGATAGAAAGTAGACAGATCCAAAAGCATATTGATTCTGACTTTGTTGGCAAAATATTCATTGGAATTCATAAAGAGACATCATTAAAAGTAACACCCTGTACTTATTAGGGAGGCATTGCAATCAATGTCTTCAGAGTTACATTGATAATATACCGGATAACAAACTACACTCCTCTAGAATTCTATACCCTTGCTTTTATCCTCTAACACATTCTGTTCTATCCTTACTCTTGGATGATGATGATTCTGCTCACTAATTCTCAAGAAAAATAGAAAATAGAAGACAGTTTCACAAACTCACACACTTCTATAAACATCAGTATATGTGTAGATGTGTTTAACCTTACCTCCTGTTACCTTATATGAGGAGTCTGTGTTCGTTGTAAGCCTGCTCAACTTACAGTCTTCCCTGTTTGAGTAGGGAGGTAAATACATTTTCCTTCCTGCACAGAGCATAAAATGCAGAATCATTTTGAATCTTTTTGCATATCACGCATCCAATTCATTGCCAACCTCTAAAACTTGTTGACTCTACATTTAAAATGTCTAGAATGCTGCCATTATAATTCAAGCTATTATTTCTAGCCAAGATTATTACAAGGACTTTCAAGACGGTCTTTTAGCTGTTCTTCTGCTCCATCTACAACAGTGGTTCTCAACTTGGGGTCATTTATTCTTCCCCCACGGGACACTTGGCAATGTTTTGAAACACTTGGTTGTTATAAGTGGCAGGCAGAAGCCTGTAGGTATCTAGGGGGTAGATGCCAGGGATGCTGTTAAATAGCCTACAGTGCACAAGACAGGCTCCTTCAACAAATAATTTCTGGCCCCAGATGTCAGTATCACTCAGGTTGAGAAAAACTGGCCTATAGTCTATTCCCAAGGCAGCAGGCTGAGTAAGCATGTGAAGGGGTGATTCTGATCAGATCACATGTCTGCGCAGTTCTTCCAGTGGCTCTCCAATACTCTCAGAGCAAAAGCCCAATACTTTTCGTCACCCATAAGGCCCTCAAAATTGCAATGCCCCTGCTATGACCCTTGCTGTATCACCATTCTCTGTTACAGACACTGACCCTTGGGCATCTCTAGTCATTCCAACTTCAAGGACTTTGGATTGACTATTCCTTCCAGTGAATCACACTCGTACAGGATATCTGCAGTGTCCACTCTTGGAGCTGCTATTATGGACTTTTGAATAATTTTTATTATAGATGAATTGTGCTCTCCCAAAATTCACATTTAAGTCCTAATCCACAGTACCTCAGAATGTGATTGTATTTGGAGACAGAGCCTTTAAAGAGATAATTAGGTTAAAAATGAGATCATTAGAGTAGGTCTTAACCCAATATGACCAGTGTCCTTATGTGAAGAGGAGATTAGGGCCCAGAGAGGTGCAGAGAAAAGATGACAGAGGACACCAGGAGAAGGTGAATAGTGTACAAGCTAAGGAAAGAGGCCTCGGGGGAAGACCCGAAAACCCTGCTGATATTTTGATTTCAGACTTCTAGCTTTTAACATTGTAAGAACATAAATTTCTCTTGTTTAAACCACTCACTCTGTGGTTCTTTGTAGCAGCAGCCCTGAGAAACTAGTAGGTTGCTTCAAAAGTAATTGTGGTTTTTGCCATTACTTTTAATAGCAAATGCTTTTGCACCAACCTAATAATAACTATGACCTTCTAACATACCATACCATTTTGAGTTACATTTCTTGCTTAACTGTTATTGCTCTACCTTGATTATAATCTCTATGAAGGCAAGGATTTTGTTGATTTCAGATGTGTAAATTTGCTCTTTCCCAAGACCTATACTTTGCAAATGAGGGAAGTCTGACACGAGAAATGTATATGGCTTGCCCAAGGTTGTAAAGGTGGTGAATGAATGGCAGAGGCAACACAAACTCCAGATTTCCTGATGCAGACTTTTGTTGGCCCTCTTTCAAACCACATAGTTGCCTTGGCCTACAGGATCGAGAAATGCTAGACTAGAGCTATTACAACAGAAAATCTCACATTCATTCTCCACTGCCATACACCACCACCCATACGCACACATGGGCAATGAGAATGAGGAGCCAAAATCACTCCAATTTTAAGAAATACACTCATATTGTTTATGAAGAATAAAATATATACACCGGTTTAGATTACCATACTTTTTAGCGACTGATAAGTGACAGAAAAGAAAGGGAGAAATGAAATTATCCAAGAAAAGCTACAGAGTAGAAAAGCAGAAGCAACAAGCAGAGGCATTAAATATAGGAGTTTCATGGTTGTTTCTGTGTTTACCGGCAGGGAAGACAAACCTTTAGTTATGAACAAAAATATTCATTCCTTGTCCCTACCCAGGAAAAAATTTCGGCTTAACACATTAGCCCCTTTCTCTGCCATCCTCACTATGAGCTTGGCAAATCAACCAGTTTATATACAATTAACAGAAAGACTCCCAACACAAGGAAAGCTTTCTTCTTCTGAAAGAAGATCCCTGTGTTCTCATTGCTCACAGTGGTTTTCTTTAACCAGAATCAACTGCCAAAAAAATTAATTAATCAATGTAATTAAATAAATAAGTAAATGGGAAGAGCTGGGGAAGAAAACACGCTCTCTGATTGAAATCTATTTTCATCTCATAAAAATATCTTAATTTTCACTTATATTCCATGCCTGTAGCTGAGGGCCATTAAAACTAATAAAACTAAATCATTTGTGACAGATCTTAGAAAACAGTCTCTGCAATCCACTGCACTCTCAAATGCTCATTAGAAATAGCGGTTTTCTTTTCAGAAGAATGCTTGCTGAATGCTTAAAACGTGTTCCCTCCAACTTTTGACAAGTCAAACTGGCAATGGAGTGTTTGAAGCAAAACCTTGACATGAAAAAGATGTTGCACAGCTATATCAAATATGATCGGGAACAACGCATCAAAGCAGAAAGCGTTAGAATGCAAGGCAGTTGGAGGAGAGAGAATCAACACATTTGTTTCTGCTTTCAACATTTTCTGGCAACAGAATAAACAAGGAATTTGCATTTAATGTAGGCAGAATATTCCACATGTGTTTGAATTTAAAAGTTCTGCCTCTTTCTTTGAAAATCAAAGGACCCTTGGCCACATATCATGTAAGCACTTGAATATATTTTTATGTGACTGTAAAATAGAAACAATAACAACAGCAATAATAATGTTAATAACAATGCTTACCTATGCCATACAGTTTTCATGGATGTTAAAAAGCGAATGCATGGTAAAAACCTTTCAGAAATGTTACTTATTAAGCAAATACTAATGTTTATTATTTGTTTTTGTTTTTTGTTTTTTTGAGACAGAGTTTTACTCTTGTCACCCAGGCTAGAGCACAGTGGCACAATCTCGGCTCACTGCAACCTCCACCTCCTGGGTTCAAGTGATTCTCCTGCCTCAGCCTCCTGAGTAGCTGGGGCCACAAGCACGTGCCCCCACGCCCCACTAATTTTTGTATTTTTAGTAGAGACAGGATTTCGCCATGTTGACCAGTCTGGTCTCAAACTCCTGACCTCAGGTGATCCATCTGACTTTGACCTCCTAATGTTCTGGGATTACAGGAATGTGCCACTGTGCCTGGCAATATTTGTAGTAATGATAGCTACCACTATTGAGCACTTACAATGTGCAGTAAATTTTATATTTATAATTTATTTTTTCACATTGATTTATGAAATAGCTAAATTTATCTCCATGACTAAGAGTCAAAGTAACTATGGTATTAATATTTTAATATTAGTACATTTAAATATTAATTAATATTTTTTAATTAGTAGATTTCCCAAAAGAGGATATGAGGGCTCTCGTATAATTTGGGGGTGATGTTCATTTCTTATAGCTGATTTTCTTTCTCCCTTTTATATCCTATAACTTAAACAATGAGCCCTATCTTCTGTTGCATGGAAGGGTAATGGAAAAGGAAAGAAAACAAATATTGTTTATACACACATATACATACATAGTCGTACTTAAATAATAAAACAAATTTATAACTATTATAGCCATCATCTTTGTGACTGTTTATATGGTCAGATCTGGTATTTTTAACTACCTTCTTTCCCTACCCATTCCAAATTCCAAATTGAGAAAACACCTCAATTCGTTGTGATTTCCTGGGAATTTGGGTGATCCAAACCTTGATTCCTGAAAGATCTGGACCACTAGCAGTTCTACCTGAACTGGATTCTTTCAACTAATTTTTACTTTAGTCACAGACATGGGAATACTAAGAATTGACTGAGGGGCTCTCCTGCAATCCAAATATATTCCTTCTTATGCTTGTTGTATAACAACTCACTTTCTCCTAGACAGTTAGAATCAATCGCTCCAGCCAATACAGTTACTCTATTCTTTGTTTGTTGATTAACTGGCACAATAAACTCACAGCAGTCAGGTGACAATTTTAACTTCCAGGTGAATGACATCATTGATGGCAAAATCAATGATTTTTTGTGCATTTTACCTGCTCATATGTCATAATTTGTTTTTCATTCCTTGAGGCTCCTGGGACTTAAGTATATTTATACATTTAAAAGCAAGGAGAGGTGATGAGGGTAGTTCCTGAGTAGGATCAGCAGTCTTTTGCAGACCGCTACAATTTCTCCAGAAAGGGACTGGTGGGTTGCATCTACTGTAAAGAAGCCTCTATAGAATTTAGGGGTTCAAAATCCCCAGCTTTATTAAAATATGCCCATATGTGCCACTGCAAATTTCAAGGTCTTATTCCTTCCCAGTTAATGCCCACATTTTAATAATAGAGACCTGGGAGTTTGGGATTCAATTTACGTTGTAATTCAGCTCCCTGCAAGATTAGACTTGGGCTTAGTTTTTGGAAATTCCAACCCGGTGGTCACAGAAGATAAAGTTTTTGTACGTTTTTTTAAGGTGCGCATTGACAACTTCAGGTCCGTGGACTTTAGCTGAGATATTATCATGTTGTGTTTATCTCCCCGTCCCACACACACATTTCCTGTATAGTCAGAAGCAACCAACCAACCCCATTGTGTGCCTAATTTGACTGAAATATTCCCTGGCATCACACACTTAGTCACTCAGAGCTTTGTTTTCTATAGGCATTTGATTACATGTATCTGCAGGTGATAATTTGCATAACAGTTTCACAACTGAATGACATGAATTACTAGTGTCTCCTTAACCACTGGAAAGGGCAGTGATTAGAACTATTCAATCTAATCAGATCAGAACAAGCCAGATAACCCCCAAACCAGTCAAGAAAGCCCATCCTTAAGATGATTTCTCTAGAATCTCTCTTGGTGACAAATTATATATCAGGTAGCATTCAATCACAGAAGCAGAACTACAAGGATGTATTTGTTATGGGGATTTGACTCTGCCTCATTATAGGACTGGTTAAAGTTTCTATAAGGCTATTGTCTCATGATAAAATAAATATAAAATGAGAAGAGCAAGGACAAGCTGAAATCTTTGAACATGAGATGGAATCCATGAGAATGATCTGAAACTCAGGTTGGTTCTCACCACCTCCAACCAGTGGGGTCCTGCAAGGGAAGCTAGTGCCTTTTATCTCAGAGCTAAACACATACCTGACCAAAATATGGGAGAAGTTGAAGGAGGATCCATGAAAAGGTAGAACAGTTGCAGCCTTGGTTGCTACCTTAAACCAAGAAGGTAAACTGACAGATGGCTGAGAGCATGTGTAAGCTACTGAAGTACTTGCTCAGACTGTTGTTGGAGCATAAAATCCCAAATGGTCACTGCTTCTCTTCTGCTCTCCAAATCGCAATCGGTTATGTCTTTTGTGGAAAATCCTACTCTAAAACATAGAGGGAAGGGAATTCTGGGAAAGCAGATCAGCCTGGATACTTGACAAATTACAAAGCAACCACAAGTCTCACTTTTGAGGTACCTTTTTATTTATATCGAGGAAAACTTCTAATTTTTTCAAATGTTTGCAACTTTATTTGGCTGTAAATAATACATGGCCAGGAATAATTGTAGTATCAACAGTTTGGTGGGCATTGATGTAAAGGCTCCTGAATAGATTAGGTGGAGAGATGCTAATGTGAGTCTGAATTGCAAGTTTCAAATAAAATAGCATATACTAGCCTGTATCTCCAGTTATTTGGCATGAAATATATACTCATCAAATATTTACCCTCTACACTGAGGAAATGTTGGCCCCAGCTCTTCCACTTCTAACTTTACAAGTTGTGTTAATACATGCATTTATTTATTTGTTTGTTTCTTTATTTATTTTTGAGACAGAGTCTTGCCGTCACCCAGGCTGGAGTACAGTGGTGCGATCTCGGCTCACTGCAACCTCAGCCACCTGGATTCAAACGCTTCTCCTGCCGCAGCCTCCCAAGTAGCTGGGATTACAGGTGCCTGCCACCACGCCCAGTTAATTTTTGTATTTTTAGTAGAGATAGGATTTTGCCATGTTGGCCATAGTTGGCCAGGCTGGTCTTGAGCTCCTGACCTCAGGTGGTCCACCTGTCTCAGCATCCCAAAGTGCTGGAATTACAGGCATGAGCCACTGTGCCTGGCCCATGTATTTCTTATTTATTGCTTAGCTTTCTTAGCCATCTTACGGGTCTCTGATGACCTTACTGGATTTGTGTGGTTATGAAAAGCAATGCAAAACAAACCATTTGAAAGAACATTATAAAATGAATAACATTTTATGAATGGAAAAACTGTTATAATTATCAAATTGTACTTGTTTCAAAGTTAATTTGATAATTAATTAAAAACATCTGCGTCTTATCAATGGCTAGACATTTCCTTTTGTAATCTGTTGGGATGACACTGAAAAGATGAAGAAAGGCAGTTGTTATACTTACCTCTTTCAAAAAAATAGGGACACATGAAAGACACATAATAAGCTTTACTATGTGAGGTAGCATATGCAAACAGATGACTAAATACTTCTTTAATCTTTGAAAGAGAGATAGAGGCCATGAGAACTAACAATTGCATTATGTTTCTATGGAACTCTGTTTCTTTTTGTTGTTGTTGTTTTTCTTTTTTTTTTCCTCAAAGCTATGAATCCCTGTGAAGTTCCCATCTGCTAGATACATTGAAAGCACTGTTTCACCTTCATGCACCAAGAAATAGTGTTTAAAGCTAAACAGGCATGGCTGGAAATATGTCTCCCACTACTCCGGTATCAGTGTGGTGTCGGTGGGCTCTAGACATAGAATGATTATCCTGTCCATACTATGAAAATTGGTCTTTACAAAGAGACAGATGTCTGTCTGCACATCTGATAGGATAAACAACTCATGCAGGTGAGTCTGAGTATCAGAGAGTATAAGAAAGGAAGTTATTCCCAATGTATACTTAAAAAAGAAAAAAAAAACTAGAACAGGTTGTTGAAGAGTAACTTCTTATTCAGTACCTAGCTAGCATGAGAAGTGATGAAAATAGAGATTTGTTCTCTTTTCAAGAAGTTTACAATCAGTAAGGGAGAGGAGTCTTATCTTTCAGGAAAAAACAAGAACAAGACAAAACAAGAATTCTTATTCTGGCTTGAGGTTTTATGTGGTAAGTACAGACAATGCTAGATATTCTGGGCAGGGCTAGGGAGAGATCTAAATCTGTGGTCAGAAGTGTGTTTGGCTCACAAGCTCTGCTGCTTATTACTATGTATCCCTGAATTTCCTAACTTTAAAAGTGCGACTGGTAAACTCTACCTCACAAAATTGTTTGCGAAATACAAACTTTCAAATATATAAGATTATATATTTGGTTATTTATTTATGTATTTGTTAGACAGAGGCTCACTCTGTTGCCCAGATTGTGTACTGCAGTGGAGCAATCTCCGCTCACAGCAACCTCCACCTCCTGAGTTCAAGCGATTCTCCTGCCTCAGCCTCCTGAGTAACTGGGACTACATGTGTGCGCCACCACGCCAGGCTAATTTTTGTACTTTTAGTAGAGGTAGGATTTTGCCATGTTAGCCAGGCTGGTCCCAAACTCCTGGCCTCGAGTGATCTGCCTGCCTTGTCAGATCACTCAAAGTGCTGATATCACAGGTGTGAGCCACCACGCCTGGCCAAGAGTGTATGTCTGAAAGGTTGTATTTGTAGACCTCTTCTCATTTTACAAGACACTTTTGGAACCTTTAGTTCTGTGATTCCTAAGAGAAAGTATAGGAAGAGTAAATACAAACACACACACACAAATACACACACACACAAGTCATCTTTTAGGTCATATTTAAGGTATTTCAAATTTTAAAATTACATTGACAAAATGTTAGAGAATCTTATGTTCAACCAATAAGAACTGGTTTAACAAAGGGTAAGAAATATTGTATTGATTCATGCAGAATAGTTCTGTAAATTACGCTTTCAGAAATTATTTTCCCTGTTTCACTGATATAGCAATTAATGTTTAGAAAGATCAAGCAGCTTGTAAGCATTTGCCCAGAGACAGAGCTCCTGTTTCCAAGATGAAGCTCCAGCACCTGATATATGAGCATCATGGACCAAGTTGCGAAAGCTACATAAAAAGTCAGGGTGAGAATGCAGCAAGGTCTTAAGACCTCAACAAGATTTCAATGTGTAGACGGCAATAGAAGACAAGGGCAATTGTGGTTGTTAGAAAAGGTGGTTACGTGAGATTTATCCAGCTTATTCATTCTCATGCAAAAAGAGCGAGGATGAATTGATGTATTTCATTAGTGGTTTTATTGTCTATTTTATTTTCATACGTTTTTGGTTGGATGACAATTTGCAGAGACCTCTGAAAATGTATGCAAAGCCAGACACTAGGACAGCTGGGAAGTTCCAAATGGGAAAGGAATTCAATCATCTTCTCAATCTTTCATAGAAATTCATGGTTTAGCGAAGTGCTATAACAAATATAAGGAGTCAGGAAAGCTTCTAGTACCTTGACGATCACAGAGCCACAAGCCATAAGCACTCTGGTTCTATAGAGAATAAGTCATTCAAGGAAAACTTGATTACTTTTTTGATAGAATTAGGAGATTAGTTGTCAGAATGAACAGTGTTGATACAATGTATCTTGAATTTTAAGAAATCGTGTCCATTGGGGAATTTTACGTGAAAAATTAATTTCAGTTGAGTTGAAGATAAGCCTTGTTAAGAAGGCAAAAACCACATTGATGTGCCACAAATTATATGTGTTATAAGAGAGACAGAGAGAGAACTATAAATTAATATTAATATTAATCAAAACCAGGAATGTATTAAGGAATTAGGGGATTTTTCAGTCAGTGTATTCTGCTGCTAAAGCCTTATTACAACTTTCATCAAAATTGCAATTTCTGGCTGGGTGCAGTGGCTCATGCCTATAATTCCAGCATTTTGAGAAACCAAGGTGGAAGGGTCACTTGAGGCAAGGAGTTCAAGACCAGTCTGGGCCACATAGTGAGGCACTGTCTCTACAAAAAATGAAAACAAAAAGTAACTGGGCATTGTGACATGTGATTGTAGTCCTGGCTACTCAGGGATTTGAGATGGGAGGATGATTTGAGCCCAGGAGGTCAAGGATATGGTGAGCTGTGATTGTGCCACTGCATTCCAGCCTGTGAATAGAACCAGATCCTGTCTCCAAAAAATAAAACCTAAAAATAGCAGTTTTAAAATATGTTAACAGTTAAACACATGCATTGCACATTCTTGTCAGAGATAGGCCTTTATTATTTTTGACTTGAATTCTAACTTCAGTTAAGTGTTATGACCTTATAGGTTAGGTGGCCAAGTGTCCTTTAGACAATCTTGAGAGTAACTTGTAGAAGTGTAGCTAGCATAACTAAGAACAAATGTTGAGTTAGGAAAACCTTAATTCAAATAAAGATTTTAACACTTATTATTTGACTTTTCTTTCGTCCATTGTAATCAATGGAACATGATGAATGTGGCACTGTGTGACTTCTGAGTCTGGGTCACAGGAGGTGATACAGTTTTCACCCAACTATTTCTGAGGGCATGCACCACTGGAGTCTCAAGGCTCATATAGGAAGTTAGAAGACCTGGAAGCTACCATGTTGGAGAGAGCACTTAAAGCTACCCTGGGTGACCCACCTGTTTCAATCTTCAGCTGATTTCATCTTCTAAGCCCAGGAGCCTGCTAAGTCAGTGAAGAAGCCTTAGAAACAATTATAGGCTCAGCCAATCTTTGGCTGACTTAAACTGCATGCAAAACGCACAGAAAATCCATCTACCTGAGCCCAGTCAACTGCCAAAACCATGAGAGATAATAAATGCTCTTGTTATATGCTACCAAATCTGGGATGATTACGCAGCAGAAATAGATAACTAATCCAGCGTCTGTATGACCATGGACACTTTTCCTAAGTTTCAAATTCACTTTATAATAATACGTACTTGATGTGTTATTTTAAATATTGAGATAATCTTAGAATGATACCTATCAATAGTTTTGAACATTTATAGCTAGTAAAAATATTATTACTCATCATATTATTAAAGGTAGTGTTATAGTAAAGGTAGAATAGCAGTAAATATTTTATTTAGGGACTTAGAAAACCCTTTTAGGATTTACTCCACCAATTAAGAGGACCTCGTAGGGGTCAAGGGGAAACTTCCCCTTTATCCTTTGAAGGTTTGCTGAAAATCAACTGACAAAAAGCAGATTAATAAAATAAAAGGTATACAAATTTATTTGATTATAGTGTTATGTGACACAGGGTCCTTCAGAGTGAAGACTCAATGATGCAGAGGAAACTTTCCATCTGTAGGGTGTCGGTTAGAGGGGTGGGAAAAACTAAAGGGAAAGGATGCAAACCTTTTGAAAGGTAAGAAGGTTTTGCAAAGCCCCAGGGGAAAATAACTGAAGGCAGCTGTTCTATAACCCTGAAGCAGAGGGCAAGGAGTAGGTACAAGGGAGTGTAAGGGAATTTATCTTAAACAGGCTTGTTTACTTATATTGATCATCTGTGCACCTGGCATTCCCTTAAAGGAGAACAATAAAAATTAATTACCTACAGGTTGTGTTTGCTGCAGGTTTTCGGCATTGTGCCTACACTGAGTAAAAGCAAGCAGCTCCAGGTTCTCGGGGCTGCTCTCTGGCCACTAGAGCCAAGCAGTCGCCTATCTGCTCTTCTACTGCATACCTGTGTCTGGGCATTCATTTCTTCTGTCGGCCAGGGTCTGTGGGACAGACCCAGCATCCATCTTTATGCTTTGGATCAATGAAGTATGGGCAGCCATGTAGAAATAGGACTGGACAAAAGTATAAATCCAATGCTGATAGCCTGAGTAGGGAAACCCAGCAAGGCCTGTCTATTTAGATTCTTCTTGGCCTCTCTGTGCAGCATTTCTTCCTTCTGGGTTTAGGTCAGGCCACTCTCTGGAATGAAGGTCTTATGAGCTATAATCAAACAACGTAGGTCAGATAATTTCTATATGGCCAGATTTTAAGCAAAAAGCAGGGGGAAAGCTACAGTCATACTTTGGGGTTTTATAACTGTCTTGAGGGAAAATGGGTTCTGTCTCTATAAACTTCCTTAGGGAAGAAGGGATTCTAGTTTGTTTGGCTAGCCTCAGGGGAGGTATAGGGGCCAGAGACAAGAGGTCAGAAGAAGGTCAGATAGAAACTTTTGCTTTTGAGGTTTCTTCTCAGGTCTTCATTTTGGAGTATTGTTTTCTAGGCCCCTACGGCCTCTTTAAGAGGGAAACTTAATCTGACATGCCTAAAAACCATTTCAACCTAGGTATTTCCAATTTTTTTTTTTCTGTTTGTTATTATTTCTGTTCTTTTGCATTTGCTGAGGAGTGATTTGTTTCCAATGATGTGGTCGATTTTAGAGTAAGTGCAATGTGGTGCTGAGAAAAATGTATATTCTGTGGATTTGGGGTGGAGTGTTCTGTATATGTCTATTAGATCCGCTTGGTCCAGCTCTGCATTCAAGTCCTGGATATCCTTGTTAATTTTCTGTCTTGTTGATCTGTCTAATATTGACAGTGGAGTATTGAAGTCTCCCACTATTATTGTGTGGGAGTCTAAATCTCGTTTAAGGTCATTAAGAACTTGCTTTATCACCTGCATTTTCCTACAGTTTATTTATTTTTTTGTACTCTTATTATAAAACTTATCACAATGTTTGAACTCTGTTCTCTGAGAAAAAATAGGATTCTATCTTGACCCTCTATGATCAGGTATTCAAAAATCTCAAGCCACACCCTATTAATCACCACTCCCCAAAGAGTTCTGGAAGATACTATAGACAGAAAGGACTATATGAGTGTAAATAAAAATTGCTTCATTAATAGCTCAGTAGATGCCCAATAATTATTTACTAGTTATGCCCAACATCAAATAAGAGCCTCCTCAATTTTAAAAATGTCATTCTAGTTCATTCCTGCGAGAAGAAAATAATCTCTTAATCCATTTATACAACCAATTCATTCACTTGAAAGAAAAAGATGTGAGGTGAGCAACATTCCCCCGAGGAGACCATACCAAAGGCTAAAAAAGAAATGCAATCACAGAAAACTGGGATTCTTCATTTAAGGAAAAATAAACCTGCCTTCTAAGGCAAAGACCAGTATATATCCTGAGCTTATACTAAGCAGAAAAGCAACACCTCTTCCCTTAGGGGAGACTTAAGCAGGAGGTGGGAGGATCTGGGCTTGACATAGCGAGGGTAGGAAAAATAGTTCACTTCTTGAAAATGGGACCAGGTGATTCTCTCTGAATTATGTTGAAGAAGCCTGTGCAGTTCCTGTTGGATGAAATCAACTTTGTTGTTCTGCTTACAACTTAATTTTCCAAGGGATCAATATAGCCGATTCAAGCTGAACATAAAAAAGGACAGATACATCTGGGGTGACTTGCTATGAAACTGTTCCCCAATGGTAGCACTACTAGTTACATGTGGTCAGCTGATCTAATGAGACTCTTGCTGCAGATGGCATAGATACTAATTATATTTTTAAAGTGGAGGAAGATGGTGGTAATTTAAGCCCAGGTTCTATCCCAAACAATGAGTTATTCTTCTACTTCCCATAAACATTTAGTACAATGCAATCCAGAGTCTTGGGCTTGGAGTGAATGTATTGCCAAGAGATAATATCTAGGGTATTTCATGCCTTTTGTTTTGTCTTTTAAAATAAAACTTTATAGCTTCATAAACAAAGATCTCTTAGGCCTATCTCTTCTTTGGAGCTTAAGGACTTATCTAGTATAATTTATGAGCTTATTTCTTTCCCTAAAGAATGAGTGACTGGGAGGCACTTTGGGAGGCCGAGGCAGGCAAATCACAAGGTCAGCAGATCAAGAACATCCTGGGCAACATGATGAAACCCTGTCTCTACTAAAAATACAAAAATTAGCCACGCGTGGTGGTGCACACCTGTAGTCCCAATTACTCGGGAGGCTGAGGCAGGAGAATTGCTGGAACCTGGCAGATAGAGGCTGCAGTGAGCCGAGATTGTTCCACTGCACTCCAGCCTGGGCGACAAAACGAGACTCTGTCTCCAAAAAAAAGAGTGACTGGACATTTGGTATCTTGTACTTTTTAAAATCAAGTCTCTGTGAACCATAGCACCAAATTTGCTCATATATGTTTTATAAATTGGTTTGGAGTCCTCTTGTTCACTCCCCAAAGAGCTAGTTTACTCTCATTCCATTCATACCTATTTCCTCCTGTGTATTTTATTATGCATGAATGCTGAAGATGAATCACTCTTGAGTGTCTCTCACAGGTGGAAATCTTACATTTCATTAGTTTTTTTCTTTTTAACATAACTTTCTCCCTACCTTATAGATCACACACACTCTTCTCTTGACCTCCAGTTTGTCCCCATCCTTCTATGAATGCAGTGATAAAAACCAGACATTATTTAATAACAATCTGACAGAACTAAAGTAAAAGACAAAGGTCATTTTCTTATGCTTGAATGACATTTATTTTATGTAATTTTAAATACTTTTACCAAAAGAGCGTTGCATTGTAACATAATGTAAGTTCTGCAGTAATTTATTTAGAAAATGATAGACCGATCAAAGAGTCTTCAGTTACTAGAGTTCTCTCTGAATAAGTAGTGAACCATGCCTACTTCTGTAGATGATAACAGTGAATAGATTCTTATTTAAGAGCCCACACAGAGTGCCACAGATAGGTTATCCTTTTTGACAAAGAGTGTTTTAAAACGGGTCATTCTTACAGAGATCTATTCTGGTTACGGTGCTCTAACCTTTGGAAACTTATGAATGAGGTCGGATATCTTTGGAGAATATAAATGTCATGAATCAACCCTATACCAATTGCCCATTATAACTTTCAAAATAGATGGCTCCAACTCGTGAAAGAGAATTGCAGAGGTTTAAATTTATAGAATGGGAATTACTCTACCCAGTTGTCATCCAAAAAATTAATTTATGCCTGCATAGTATTCTATGGTATGTATGTACCACATTTTCTTTAGTCTATGACTGATGGGCATTTAGGTCAAGATTGTGTCCTTTGCAGGGACATAGATGGATCTGGAGGCCATTATCCTTAGCAAATGAACACAGGAACAGAAAACCAAATACTACAGGTTATCACTTCCAAGTGGAAGCTAAATTATGGACACATAGAGGGAAACAACACACACTGGGCCTTTCAGTGTGTGGGTGGGAGGGAGAGAATCAAGAATAACTAATGGGTACTAGGCTTAATACCTGGGTAATAAGATAATCAGTACAACAAACCCCCGTAACACAAGTTTACCTATGTAACAAATCTGTACTTGTACCTCTGAACTTAAATGTCAAAAAAATGAATTTATAGATTCAACATACTAATACTTTAGAGAAATGCACATGTAGAATTGCGTGGAAGATCATTGAAGAGGATCATGACACTTAAGAGTTAGACAGGAAACTGGAAACTTGGAACTTGGAAAACTGTCAAAGCAATGACTTTGTTTAGGAGAGGAGGAAACACGATGGCGAAGAATTTAAGTCCCACTGGAAATTAGTGGCAAAGCAGCAGCTAGAATTTATATTTTATTGTCACAGGTTTAGTGTTCCTTCTTTCATACCTATTGCTCTTGAAATCCCTAGGAAGTCTCCCCATATTGTTATAACTGTGAATCCAGGGAGGTATCAAAAGAATATGAATGCTGTTCATGGTACTAGTTACAATATCCGGTTTAATATCTTGTTTTGTGGCTTTTCTCTAAACCAACAGTGGTCTTATCAGGGCCCAGGAGGAAGTCAGGACATTTTATCCTATCTCCACCTCAGCACCATCTTTGTACCACTGGAGAATAAGGCCTATCTCCCAAGGTGCTTACATACAGTACAGTGATGCTTTCTGGAGCCCTCCTCTCAGTCCAGTTTTCCTCTTACTGATAAACTAGTTTAAAAAGGCCTGCTTCCCAATAAGCTGCTTTCGTCTTTCCCCTTACCTTATCTTTTGCCTTCCAGGTCCTATCTCTTCATGTTTTATAGACAATGGACGCTGCTGTTTATTGAATCTGCATAAGAAGAATAGGGACTGATGTATCACTTATGCAAACATATGCCACTGATGCTGCCTGTAATATAGCAGGGTTTCAAGGATAACATATTTCCATTTCTGCCACTCTGCATATTTCCCTTGGGGCTAGCTGGAAAGCTATGCTGTCTTTCAGTATATGATAGACCTGGATTCTATTTTGGGTGCATACAAATCAGAAATACTCTTCTGGGATTTGTTTATGTCATTAAGGTGCCAAATTCTAAAAGGGAAATGACACTTGATATTCATCCCTTACAGACATCAGGGGAATTTATTTTTCAGGGGCAAACACTCAGGCTATGGGAACTGATTATATCCAGATACAAAGGCTGTTAAGAAATTTATCTGGTAGATTACATATCAAAACCCTTTTCCAAGCTTCTTCCTTCTGCAGAAGAAATGTTTTAACAGGGAGTGTGGTCTGTGAGTAACAGTGCCTTTTGCAGCTGCCATCTATATACTCTTTCTTCCTACCTTGGCTCACAGACTAACCCCATGCCTGATTGGTTTTCATGGTCATTCCGTTCAGTGAGGTGATTTGTACAGATAAAATGGAAAATTGAAATGGAACTGGTGCTGGATACAACATCGTCCACTTTTTCTATTTTGTCAAAATGCCTTGGCTGCTCATTTTTTCATGGTCATGAGTTGAAATGAATTAAACTTCCCAGCGGCAAAACTTCTCTGAGATCAGATTGGAATATATTGATTAGCTCTTTGAGAGCTGATAGATTGGAAGCTCTTGCTTTATAAACACATTTACACACATGCCTTAAGAAACAGTTGCTTAGCCCTGGGTAGACTGATTGTGTTTATTTAGAACTGCCAGGAAGGGCATACCTGCAACCCCTGATTTTAACCTATCAGTGTTTTTGTCCTGGATCAGTGGTAACAAGTGAAGTGTTGCTCCCTTTAGTGACTTCTAAGACCAGCTCAAGGCCGACTTGCCCAGTGATGTGTAAAGTAATACATCAAAGTCTCAGAAACAACTTAGATTGTCACAGAATACTAGAATATTAGGCTTGGAGGGGCTTAAGACATCATCTCCTACAGCCTAAGAACAAAGTCTGATGGTTTAATATATTCAACTTACAAAGTAGATGTTTTTAGAGTCAATTTTAGAGTTGGAAAGAATCTTGGCAATTTTCTGTTCTAAGGCTTAGTAATTCAAATAACTGTGGTTGTCAAATACAGAACCAAAGTAAGTGAATCGAGTGATAGGAAGTGTTGTGAGTGGAGGACACAGGCTGGCTTCAAATGGGGAAGCAACTCCTCTACTCTAGGTGACAATTTTATGGAAGAATGTAGGTCCAGCATTGCTATTTAGACTGATTTCTCAAAATAGAACCCAGATACATGGTTATTATGTGACTAATTCATTTTCTTTAAAAATACGCAGAGGAAATGACATTGCCAACTGAATTTAGTCTAAGAACCACCAGAATATGATCTCTTATTACTCACGATCTCATACTGGTGAGAAAATGAGATTCAGACCAGTGAATACCAGGAACGAATGACATCAACAACACAATAACACAGATTTCCACATTCCAGTAGGCTGTTTTACATACTACTTTGCCATGGAGAACATCTGGGAATTATAATCTTGTAGTGCACTCCAGGTACTGAGAAGGAATTGTCAAACTTCAGGACTAGAAGGTTATGTAACCTAACTCCAAAATTCACTTCAAATATCTGGGAGCTCATTTTCTGAATTGGCTTTTCTAAGTTCACACTGAAAGTGAGGAAAGTGGAGACCAGCCTAGTCTAATGCTGTTTCTACTCTGTGACTTTCCAAGGAACCAGGGTCTTATGTTGAGACTTTCTAGGACCTGTATCAAGCCAAGGTTTTTAGAATGATGACTACAAAGCCCTGATGAGCCTCAGATCTGAAGCAAGATGTTTTCAGGTTTGTTCAACTTAGGCAGGCATGGTTTGTAACAGAAATACTTTTCATTATTATTACTAAAACAAATCAAACAAATGTTATACCGTAGCTTAAGCAAATTGGACTTCTGATTATTTTATTTTACATTACATAATAAAACATCTAGAGGTAGGAAGGCATTGACATTGATTCACTATCACAACAATATCAGGGCTAGTGTCTGTGTGATCACCCTGGCCTTTCTCTCATGGTCACTGATGGACATTGTAGCTTCTGGTATCATAGAAACATTCAAGGATAAAGGAAATATTCAAGGATAAAAGGCTCCTATCTATCCTTTCCTTTTCATTAGGAAATCAAAAGCATTCCCAGACACTCTCCTAACAGGTGTCTACTTCTATCTTGTTGACTTTAACTGTGTCTATGACCACCCTAGCTGTAAGGGAGTCTGTATTTGCTTAGACTGGAGACTGAAAGTTGACATTAGATTTGAGAGTGGATGTGAGGTAAATCAAACTGCAGTAGCTTCTACGGAAAGGAACACTGACCATTTAGGAATAGTTACAATCAGGCTTTAGATATAAAAGTTATGGGTTTTCACTCCACATTACAACCAGAATGCTCTACCCTGCAAGAACTCTGAGTGAAAAAAGATTGATTGAACAGCTTCCCAATCCTTAAAACTGTGTCCTCTTATGCTATCATGTAACTACTCACTAGATCATCTTTGGCTCTGCCCCCACTGAGCTACTTCCACCCTTCAGTGAAATGTATCCTTTCTAATGGCTTGGAGATGGTTATTGGATTCAGAGAAGAGAGAGTTATGATGCACGTCGGGAACACTAGGGAAAAAGGAGATAATGATTCGGCTCAGACTCTATTAGAGTAGAAAACATGCTGGATATCAAAGGGAAATTTATGTAATGTATTCTAGCATTGTTTGAGATAGAGCATCATGTTTATGCAAGCAAAGGCAGTCGGGGCATGCAGTGTGAGAATTCTGCTACACGCACTGAAACAAATGATAAAACAGTGAACGGGCCATGGGCAGAAAATAAACCCTGTTTTTTTTTTTGTTGTTTTTTGTTTTGTTTTTTTATGGAAAGCATTCACAATCTCTAAACCAAGACTTCTTCATCTATCTCAGTAAGAGAGTCTTTTAAAAGCTTGTAAAAAAAAATTTCTTCTATTGTTTATTTAGATTGATTCTAGGTGAATAAGTACCTATCTCCTTTAAGAATCAAGGGTATGATTTAAGCAAACAGAGCAGTCTTTAATAAATGAATGAGAAGTAGTACAGGAGAGAGATACAGTGGTAAACCATGTATGCCATTTAAAAGGAAGTTCAAAGTAACTCAGAAGTAACAAAATGAGAGAGAAGCCTCGGAAGACTAGAATTTCCAACTGAAAGTGTATGGGATTGAGTGGAGGAAACTAAAAGCGGGAAGGGAAATGTAATTCTTGGAAGGATCAAATAAGCTGTAAATAGGTATTAACACCTGTATGTGCCAGAAGGACAGCTAATCTTGGGTTGTTGGGTAAAGCCAAGGATTTGTTTGGAGAGCCTTTCTGGAAGATGGTGAACAGCTCTTGGACTGACACAAGGTTTCAGTATTTTGATCTTTGCTTATGTCTTGTTTTCTTTCACACAAGTATGGTTTATATGAACTCCTCAAGGTAAATGTACTTGGATTTTCAGCCAGATTTTAAGAGAATGCATTAAGGCATCTGCAGTATTTGTTGAGGTAGACATAATCAGGTATTAAAATCAATTAAAACTTACATTTAACTCATGCAGCATTACTTCTGTGCAAGAATGATGATAACAGTTTTCCCCTCATGTGAATGTGCATCACTGACTTTTTGGTAATTAGTCCACACACAAGTGAAATCAACTAGAAATCAAAGATGCTTTGATTCCGCTTGGATCTTACAAAAAGTGTTATATTTACATCACTAATTAGAAATATCTGACAAAGTAGAAATAACATTTCATGTGGCACACATGGAACAATACAGATCAATTTTAAAATTAAATTGATTAAAATAAAATATCTTAAATATTATACTCATTAAATTTTATCTACATAGGGAAATAATTATGAAAAGAAATTGGAGTACTTAACATTTGGGAGTAACTTACTATGTCCCTACCATTTGCATTTGATCCTTACAACAACCTTATATGGTGGATAATATTATCTATATATTATAGATGAGGAATGTGAAACACAGAGATTATATATTTTGCTCAAGTTCACATAGACTGTAAATTCTGGAGTTGGCTTTGAAAGCAGGCTTCATGACTCCGGACCTTATGTTATTATGTTCTACTCTAACCAGCAAGGATTTAACAATATTGCATCAGCATATTCCAAAAGACAACGTGATTTGATTTAAAGGAATTAAAATTTATTTATGTATAACTTTCATATACAGTTTTCCCTGTTCTAAACCCACCTCTGCCAACAGGAAAATATAGGTGAAATTATAAGGAACTTATAAGCTGTGAAACAGATTTCAAGTAATGTTAATAATAATAGCTACTATTAATTGAGTTCCTAGTGTATAGTAATTATATCTGTAGTAATTATATCTCATTTAACCCTCACTATATATTACCTATTATTTGTCTATGTGGTGCACATGAGAAAACTAAGAGAAAAACTAACTCACTCAGAGTCATGTGGTTTATACGTGGTAGATAAGGAGTTTAACTTATATCTACCTGATTCCAAAACCACTAAGTCTTAACCACAAACTATGTGCTCGACACTGTGTTGAGTACTTTACATGCATTGCTAAATTTAACACTCTGAATCACCTAATGAAATAAATATAAGTCCTCATTTAACAGATAAACATTTTGAGACATTAGGTGAACCAAAGAAAAACAAGTCTTAGAGAAGCCCTATAAATCTATTAAGCTAGGAGAAAAACATGGCTTTTATACTTAACTGTGTTAATTATGATTTCCTCTCTTTCCTAATGAATATTTATAAATTTATAAGTAATATTAAAATAGAAAATAAGAAACAAAACAGTAATGTGCTTTCATTTGACTTTTTAATTAAGAAAATATGAGTTTGGAACCTTCATCCTATGATCCTTTCCTAGCTTCTACTCAAGAAGTGTTGCTAACTTTATAAATATCTGAGAAGCTTAATAACCAATAGTTAATAATGGAGGTTTAAACTGAACCTATTCAAGTCACATGATTTTGTTTTTTTGTTTTCTTAGCCCTCAGCAGAGCCTTCCTTTTTGGACCCAGGCTGCGTAGGTCTACTCTTGCTGTGACTGTAGCTGGGTCAGGAAGTTAGACAAACATTGGCTCTGACAGAGCTAAGAGTTTTATATTCAATGAAGAGGATGGAAGAAGCCTCGCCTGGGCCTTGAGCCTGGGTTGTATTTTCCAAAGTATCTTTGGGACTCTTCAATAGGGGTAGAGAGTACTTATTCAGCCACTAATAAGGCATTTTCATTATCATTCTGCTTTGTTTCTTATGTATATTTCTCAGGTTAGAATCCCACTGAGAGGGGTTCTTTTCATCATAATGATATGAAATCTCCACTAACAACTTTAAAAGTGAATATTAAGAAAAGGCATTATTAAATTGTCTGTATGTCCAATGAATTTATCAATAGTGTTTAATGTTGCATCACAGGGTCCCCTTCAGGCAGCTTCCAGGAGGAGACTAGGGTGCCTATGAAGAAACAGGGATATTTTATATGCTTGCCATCTTCAAGCTGAAGTGGTTTGAAAGAATGAAAGTCTTTTCAAAGCTTTTTTGTTGCTTGTTGTTTGTAAACTCCAATTGGTTTAAGTATCTAGTCTTTACAGAAGGAGATGAGCCATCTTATGAAGGGATGAATTAAGACTCTAAAATTTCTGCAAAGAAGCTGCAAGACCAAGGGAGGTAGCTAGATCCTGGATGTTAGAAACCTTGTCCTGCTGAGTTAATGATCTGAAAATGGGACAGACACCTGCTTTAGAAGAGCATCTGAGCAGGTGCAGCAATCTTTCCTGTAGTTAATAGTAACAAGGAATTCCCTTCAAGGGGTCAAGTATGACTCACCGTCATCTGTCATAGAGAGTTGGCTTATCCTGCCTCCTTCTTGCTAGCCTCCATATACCAATTCTCTGTATTTTCTTCATTTTTTTTTGGCAATCAGTTTGAAAGGTGCTTAAATTTCTCTTGACCAAACAATACTTCTCCCTTAATCTAGCTGGAAATAGTCTTAAAAATCTCCACATCTCACACTTCATTGGAGAAGTATTTGTAGCCCATCTTAAAATGCAATCAGACTCCCAAGTGAAAAACTTATGAAACCATCATTATTCATTCACACCTTGGTGTGAATTAGCTCATCAGAGCCATTACCTGGCAACACTAGGATAGCTTGGTGATTTATGATCTGAGATGAGGGAGAACTTGGCATTGATTAATTGTAATGGCCTGGAGAATGCAAGAATGTTGAGAAGGGTGCTGGGACCCCTCAAAGGGAAAGGGCAAAGCAAAGGGAAGATTTCATAGCAGAGGCTTAGAAAGGCTCTGAAGCCAATCTATCTAAATATGCATTTTGGTTTCTCTGTTTATGCTATATGACCACTGTATGTAATGAAGTTATTGTTGTTGCTATTGTCTGGTCATTTACATTGTTGTTTTAATATTATGTGAGCAATCCCCAAAAGAAGAAGATGTAATTCACAGAATTCAAGAAACGTGAGGAAGTTTTTTGAATAAAGATGTTTTAAATCCCAAGGCAGTAGTGTTTAGGAAAAATGATCAGACTTTGATTTAGTGACTGTAATCAAGATATCAAATTTCAGAATCAAATGTTTTATCTATAATTTGGAGCTGGTGATTCCTACCCCAAAAGTGTGGTGGTGAAGATTTAATGTGATAATTCATGTGAAAATTCATAGGACTCTAAAAATATATATGTGTATACTATTAAATAATTTTATAGAAAAAGTACGAAAGAGAATCTGTTGACATGTATTCATGCTACTGAAGCTTAGTTGTTAATCAAATTTGAGTAAAACTTCACAACCAGAAATACTTTACGATTCTCTCTTATCCTCACCCCCATTCATTTTTAAGATGCTGACAGGTATCATGAGACAGACAGCTTAAGTTGCCTCTGTAACTGCCTTTCCTATTGTTCTTCCAGTTGGTCTGGCTAATTGTTTTAGGATAAGCCACTAAACTTTCATGTATTTTGTGCCTGTTATGTTCATGTTACAGACTAGACTTCCCTCTGAAATTTAAGATTTTCAACTTTTGGCTCAAGAAAGTCTAAAATTGTAATTAATAAAATAGTTCTATGTAATGGCTTCTTTGGCTCTTAAAAAGTATATAGTACTCCAAAAAAAAAAAAAATAGTTAAAAAACTTTCTTCCTGTTAACTCTGGAAAGAAAAAAGACTCTGATTTACATGAACCTGGGTCAAAAATCTGCACCTCTGAGATGTGCTTGAGAAGTGAAATCACTATCTTCTATGGAGAAAATTGATTTCAGGGAAATAACACTACTGAGTTAATGCAACCCACTTTGCTTTGACTTTTTCAAAATTATCTTGTAGTTCTTAAGAGATTCTAGCACAAGCATTCTTAGTCTGTTTAGAATGATGTAACAAAAATAGCATGAACTGAGTGGCTTAAATTCTGTGGTTTATAAACCACAGAATTTAATTCCGTACAATTCTGAAGGCTGGAAATTCAAGTTTAAGGCCCCAGCAGGTCCCACTTCTTGGTTCATAAACAGACCCTCCTCGCTGTGTCCTCACAATAGCAGAAAGGCAATGAGAGTCTCTTATACCTCTTCTTAAAGAAACTAATCTAATTTTTTTTCTTTTTTTTTTTGAGACGGAGTTTCACTCTTGTTACCCAGGCTGGAGTGCAATGGAGTGATCTCGGCGGCTCACTGCAGCCTTTGCCTCCTGGGTTCAAGCAGTTCTCCTGCCTCAGCCTCCCGAGTAGCTGGGACTACAGGCGTGCGCCACCACGCCCAGCTAATTTTTTGTATTTTTAGTAGAGACGGGGTTTCACCATGTTGACCAGGATGGTCTCGATCTCTTGACCTCGTGATCCACCCGCCTTGGCGTCCCGAAGTGCTGGGATTATAGGCGTGAGCCACTGCACCCAGCCTACTAATCTAATTTACAAGGGCTCTTCCCCTATGACCTAATCACTTCCCCAAAACTCCACCTTCTAATGTTATGACCTTGGGGTTAAGAATTCAGCATATTAATTTTATGGGGGCACAAGCATTTAAACTATAGCAGATTCTAAACAAAAAGTTCATTTATCAGAATGTGAAAAATCATGTTTATATTTTCCATCAGAGCCAGCATATGAATGTTAACATTCTAACTCCACAATCATTTGTTCTTAATCATTATTTCATTGGCTCAGGAACAAGGACAACAGAGAGATGGAAGAATGGGAAGTGTAATTTTAGGTATATAAAATAGCCCAGGCAGAATGAAAGTTGTAGTTTGGGGAGAAAGTGAAGAAGGCATTCTTTTAGAGGTAGAATAGATAGTTTTTGGTGGTGTGAAATGTGAGAGATAAGTTCCTGGGTATAAGATACTAATTGTGGCAGATTAATCCTTCTTCCAAGAATAATTTTAAAATGTGAAACTAATAATAACAAAATGATAACAATAACAAATATACCTATTTTTTAAGGCATTGGGCAGGTACCATGAAAACCAGAATTTATGGAACAAAAAGCTTAGGAAGAAGGGAAACACATTGAAAAATATTCTTAGCTGCCTTATCCATCAAATCATTTCCTAATTAACACAATATTGGCAGAATTGGGGAAACTGTGGAGATAGTGGCTACTAACAGACAGAAAAAAATCAGTCCAGATTGTGGTACTCTTACACAGCTGGGGAAACAAAAGTCTTCGTTAAGTGCTACCAAAAAGCTTGAGCTTGAGGGGATAAAATTCCAGAGAGTAAGGAAATACAGAGAAGTAAATCTAAAAGAAAATGTAAGAATCAAAAATGGTCATAAAACCAATGAAACAATAGAACACAAACAGGAAGATGATAGAAATAAACACTATATTTTAGTAATAACATTAAATGTAAGTGTAATAATACTATAAACACAAGAAAAAGACTATCAAAATCAACTTAAAAATATACATGCTGCTTATAGGAGAAAATATTAAGAAATTGGACACAAAAGTTTGAAAATAATGAGATACTATATATAAATATGATACAAATACTAATTAAAGAAGGCTATGTAACTAACATCTAAAGAGTAGATTAAAACTAGAATAGACACATTCATATTCTTAGTGAACAGTTTTTACATATCTCTCTTGTAAATAATGGAATCAACACACAATGTAAAAACCAGTAAGGATTCAGAAGATATGAAGAACTAAATTAACAAATAATATCAAGTTTATAAAGAAGAATATTGGATTGAACAATTGCAGAATGTACACTCTTGTCAAGAGCACAAGAAACATATATCAAAATTAATCATATGTGAGACAATAAAGCAAATCTCAAAAAGTTTCAAAGCATTTAAATCATATAGAGTGTATTTTTTTTGCCCAGAGTGGAATTAAGCTAAAAATCAATAATAAAAAAGGTAACTACAAATGCCTAAAGTTTGGAAATTAAGCAGTGTACTTTTTAAAAACTTGAAGTCAGAGAAAACTTCTAACAAATTAAATTCAACAAATCTATTTCCAACACACAGGATATATGTCCATACATTGAAATAAATAAATATTGACTGGGTTTGGTGACTCATACATTTAATCCCAACACTGAGAGGCCAAGGCAGGAAGATCACTTGAGCCTAGGAGTGTGAGACCAGTTTGAGCAACACAGGGAGACCTCATCTCTACCAAAAACAAAAACAAAAAAATTAGCCAAGTGTCGTGGTGCATGCCTGTTGTCCCAGCTACTCACCAAGCTGAGGTAGGATCACTGGGACCCGGGAATTAGAGGCTGCAGTGAATGTTGATTGCACCACTGTACTCCAACCTGGATGAAAGAGTGAAACTCTATCTCTAAATAAATAAATAAAGTAAAATAAAATAAATAAATAAGGCTGGGCGTGGTAGCTTATGCCTGTAATCCTAGCACTTTGGGAGGCCGAGGCAGGTGGATCGCTTGAGGTCAGGAGTTCAAGACCAGCCTGGCCAACATGGTGAAACCCAGTCTCTACTAAAAATATAAAAATTAGCCAGGCATGGTGGCGGGTGCCTGTAATCCCAGCTACTCAGGAAGCTGAGGCAGGAGAATCACTTGAACACGGGAGGCAGAGTTTGCAGTTAGCCGAGATAGTGCCATTGCACTCCAGCCTGGGTGACAGAGCCAGACTCCATTTCAAAAAAAAAAAAAAAAAAAGATTAAAATGTTTGTTCTCCACAAGTCAATCTACAGGTTTAATGCCCTCCTAATCAAAACAACACGAACTTTTTTTAAAACAAATGGATAAGTAGATTTAAAAATTTCTATAAAAACACTAAAGTTAAAAATATCTGCCTAACTCTTGAAGAAAAATGAACAAAACTGAGGAATGTGGGCTACCTACCGACCATATGTGAATCCTAGCATGTCATTAAATATTATATTCACTGTTTTATGATATTTGAACAAAAATAGAGCAATAGGAAATAGAAAAAAAGTACTCCAGAATCGGACCCACACATAAGTATTTAGGACCAATTAATTCCACCAGTTCAATGGTGAAAAGTGTTCTTTTCAACATATTTAGCTTAGTCAATTGGATCTCCTCCATGAAGAAAAGAGAAGAAACCTTGACTCTGACTTCAAAATGTTAAAAAGTAAGCACACTTTCAGGTGGATTATAGATGTAAATATAAAAAATAAAGCAAAAGTAATTTCTAGAACATGAAATAAAAACATATCTTCATAAATCTGAAATAAGGAAAGATGTGTTCGTCAGACACAAAAGACAGCACAAATTTAAAAGGTAAATTATACTATATTAAAATTAAAAACATATTTTCATCAAAAGATACCATTACAAGATTGAAAACACTGCTAAGGGGTAGAAAACTTGGTAGTGCCTCTGTGGGAAAAAAAAAGAAAACTTTTAACCAACGTAAAATTTTAAAAAGTTGAAGGAAGTAAACCAAATAACAAAGTAATCAAGGGACTTGAAGATACATTTTGCCAGGCAGGATGTCTAAATTCATGATAAGCATAAGCAAATGTACTGAATCTCCTTAGCCCTCAGAAAATACAAATAAAATCTACTTCCACAAGATCTGTTAAATGATAAAGACACAATGCCAGATGCTGGAGAGGATGTGGAGTAACTGGAATTCTTATACATTGCTATTAAAAATACATGTTTGTCTCACTTATAGGTGGGTGTTGAACAATGAGACCACATGGACAAAGGGAGGGAAGCATCACACATTGGGGTCTGTCGGGGGAAACAAGGGAGGGACAGTGGCGGGTGGGGAGTTGGGGAGAGATAGCATGGGGAGAAATGCCATATGTAGGTGATGGGGGAGGAAGGCAGCAAATCACACTGCCATGTGTGTACCTATGCAACAATCTTGCATGTTCTTCACATGTATCCCAAAACCTAAAATGCAATTAAAAAAAATAAATAAATAATAAAATGCAATAAAAAAATACATGTTTGGCAGATCGATAAAGCCAAATCTATGCATAATGTATGAGATACCTTTTCATTCTTGAATATATTCTTAACAGAAATGGGTAAAAACACATTTACTGACCAGGCACGGTGGCTCACACCTGTAATCCCAGCACTTTGGGAGGCCGAGAGGTGGATCACCTGAGGTCAGATGTTCAGGATCAGCCTGGTCAACACGGTGACACCCGGCCTCTACTAAAATTACAAACGTTAGCTGGGTGCAGTGGTGTGCACTTGGGTCACTGCAATCTCTGCCAACTAGCTACTTGGGAGGCTGAGGCAGGAGAATTGCTTCAGCTCAGGGGGCAGAGATTGCAGTGACCCAAGATTGAGCCATTGCACTCCAGCCTGGGTGACAAAGCAAGACTCCATCTCAAAAAAAAATTTACTCACAGACATGTACATGAATGTTTTCAGCAACATTATTTATAAAAACCCCAAACTGGAAACAACCCAAAGGCCCATAATAGATTAGACAAATTGGGATATATTTATGTAAAGGAATTCTATACAATAAAGATAATGAACAACTTTATGCAACAAAGTGGATGGATATTACCATATAATTTTGGGTAAGAAAACCCAGACACAGATAATAAAATACTTTATAATTCCATTAAAGTGTATTTCAAAAATAGGCAAAATTAATCTGTGGTGCTAGAAGCCGAGGCAGTATGCATCTTGGTGGTGGATGTTAGCTGGGAAGAACCACAAGGTGTTTCTGAGATGTTGGTGATATTTTATGTTGTAGTCTAATCGGCAGTTATCTAACTGCAATTGTGCAAATTTATTGAGTTATATATCCGTGACTTGTATAATTTTTTGTATGTCTGCTTATATCAATGCAAAAATTACTTAAAACATCTATGCAATAACATGCAAAATGATTATAGACAACCAACAGAAAGCATAATTGAGAGAAGCAATAAGACTGGTACTAGCTAGAAAAACAGGTCAGCCATTTTGCCATATCTTTTGCCTCCTCTGGACACAGCAAACCACCATGGCATGTGTGTAATTATGCAACAATCCTGCAAGGTCTACACATGTACCCCAGAACTTAAAGTACAATTAAAAATAATAAAAAATTAAAAATAATTTAAAAAAGATAACCAGTCAATGTTTGATTTGGGATTCTATAACTCATGGGGCTCTTGGGCTCCTATTGAATCTAATCTCACTCCATGTCTTAGCCTATCTAAATTTTTAAAAATTATTGTGTGCACTTAATATCATTTGCTTAGCCCAAAGGATAAACTTAAATAATACTTTTTGGAACTATGGTTGATGCATAAACTCAGGTTCTAGTTAGTAGATGATTAGACAGTGTATGGTATCAATTTATTTTTCCAAGTTGTCCCAGCTTTGTCTCAATTCTTGATCTGCCTGCTGTTTGCCCTCATTCTTCATCTATTGATTGTTAAAACATCAGAGCCACTAAAATAAAAAAAAAAAAGCAAAAGTGATTGAGATAGAAGCATTCTAAATGTAGGCTCTCAACAGAGAGCTCACATTTGTAATCTGGACTTCACTCCACAATTCACATACCAGTTCAGGTTCTGCAGCATATAGACATATCTCCAAGATCTACAATGCTTACATTTTTACTCAACTATCAGATTCAAATGAGTCAATGTTTTCCTCTGGGAAGTTTTTTCTTCTAGATTAGGTCCTCTAATTTACACCTAAAAAAGAGAAAGCTTATTTCTCCTACATAGTGCATGCTACAACTGTTATTAAATATTTAATTGTGCATTTGTTTATTATCTGTATTTCCTGCTAGATCAGAAAATCAATGATGGCAGGGTCCTGTCTGCTTTATTATTAAATTTTTAGTACCCAGGCCATTGCCTGTCATCTGTAGAAAAATATTTTCAATGAATGTGTTAATGAAGGAATAAAACTCACTTGACTTGTGGATTCTTGGATGTCTTGTCTTATATGCTTAATTGGAGACTTAGTACGTGACATTTCAGAATTTGGAATGAGTCTTTGGGCTTCTTCATTGCCATTCTACTGACCCACTTACTTGCACTTTCTAAACTTAAACCCTGAAGACAAATCTGTTTTCCAAAGATTGACCCACTGTCCCTAAGTTAGTAGCATCTTCAACTTCTAAGTCATGATTTCTAAAACTAGTCACTAGCAATATTTTGGGCCAAATAAGCCTCTGTTGTGGAAAGCTTGTCGTGGATTCTGTAGAATGTTTAGTAGCATCCCTGCTCTACCTGATGAGTGTCCGATACGCAGCATCCCTGCCCTATCTCTCCGTAGTTGTGCCAACCCAAAATGTCCATGGGGGTCAACCCAAATGTCTCATGAGGGCCAAAATTTCCCCTGGTTAAGAATTACTGCTGCAAGGGAAGTTCCAGCTTTAAACAATAACATAAAAACAAGCTTTCATCTCAGTCCTGAAACCTTTGGTTAATATATGCAGATGTAGCTGAGAAGTGCTGGTCAGGTCACATTGTTTCCTCTGGGTTGGATTTCTTTGGCTGGCTAAAGTGACCCATCTCTGGCTTTGTAACAGTTTTTTAATTGGGAAGAAACTGCTGTTTGAGGGTGTGGTGTGTGCTCCAGCGAGTTTAGGATTGTTGAGTATTATGCACAGTGTTCTGTTTTCCTGAAATGCCTGTATTTGAAAAAAAAAAAGTCGAAATACTAGGATAATCCTTTATCCAACCCCCACATTGACACTCTGTTTGATGCATCCCTTAAAAGGCTCAACATCTCCCCAGGCTAGTGAGCTGTAGGAAGTAGGCAAATAACCAAGAGACTTAAGTCTTTTATTTTACTTTATCTTTATTTTTTTGACCCAAACTGCCTCTGTGTGAGTATGAATACCTATGCAACAAAGGAAAGTAACATTAGGAGACAAAAGGAAATTTCCATTTTCAGAAATTATCACAATGTAAAAAAGCTTGAATTGCCATGGAAACAGCCTAGTCACATCACACTGAATGGTTATTTTTCTAAAGGAGTCCTTGAGACATCTTTTGTTTCTTTGAAATTGGGTGGAGATGGGTCAAGTAAGTAAGAGAAGTGGGGGGATGAGAGATGTTTTATCACTGCCATTCAGAGAGCTGGCATCTGCTGAGGGGGATATATTCAGTTGCTTCTTTCTCAAGATCTTTTTACCTCAGAATGACTTGAATAAGTGTCTTCTAGGGTAGAGTGGCAAACATGGAAAAATGCAGAATGTCTTTGAAAGTGAAGATATTTTGCTTAAGAGACATCACTGTAGTCATCTGAGGGAATCAGAGAGAAGCTGAAGATATGAGGGTAGGTGCATTCTGAGCTGTGCTTCTGATTCAGACCTGCACATCCACCCACAAGAAGTCTGAAACCCATTCTCATGGCTACAACTTGAGTCTAGGTCAACATGAACTCTTTGGATCACTGCAAAGAGACTCCAAATTTATGTTACCATCATCCAGATTCACCACTCCTTAATTATTTATTTAATGAAGTCAAAGTGGTCTTTTAAAAGCCTGTAACTGATCACAGGACTGTCTTAAATTAAAATCACTAATAGATTGCCTTTTTTCATGTATAGGATCCGTGAGTTCTGATTCAGCTCACAATCCAGCTCCTGCTAACATGTTCAGGTTTGGCTTCATCTTTGTTCCCCTCATTTTCTAACTTCCAGCATGACAAAACTTTCTTCATTTTCTTAAACTCATCATTTTCTCTCTTGTTTATCCTGTTCATGTATCAGTTCTCCTAGACTAAAAAAAACCTCGTGAGTTTCTTGCACTCTCTCTTACACTCCTTGATTCTTCTTTAAAGTCCCTTCTGGGTTGTTACCTACTCTAGTGCTACCTCTTACCAAACCCTGCTGCCCAGGAATCAGATGCAAAAAATTAAATGAGGACCTCTTTATGCTTTCTCCAGGTACTTCTCCCATATTATATTAAATTCATAGGTCTACGTTTTCACTATCTGCACTGAGAGCTCATTCAGTTAGAAGCTATGTTGTATCCATCTCTTTGTCTTCAGTTTCTATTGTCAAAGTACCAAACTGATGCTCAGTAATTTGTTGAATGAATAAATGAATGACTTAATGAGACAGCCAAGTATCAGGGCTCCCTGGAGAACCTCCAACTAGCCTGTGCACTGAGGGAAAAGAATGAAGCCACAGTTGTGCCATTTGCAGAGAGGACGATCCCGGCCTCTTGAGTTCCTGTGTGGTAGAGTGGGAGCTGGTTAACAGGCTTCCCTCTCACTCTGCTGTAAGTTTTTCTCTTTTCCTTTTTTGCCCAATAAATTCCATTTCCCCCTCACCCTTCAAAGCATCTCTGAGCCTCAAAGCCTTTTCTGGTCATGTGACAAGAATCTGGATTTTCCTGAACATTAATACATAAATATATGAATAAGTAAATGAATTCATGAATTAATAACAGCCAACGTCCTATTCCATTCATAAACAAAGTCATATATTCTTTCACCTTACTACTACTATGCTACTTATACACTCTATTTTTGAATTTAAACATTTCTTGACTCTTAGCCTGTCTTCCTTCCTGACTTTCCTCCATGCTTCCTCCCTCTTTCTCTGACATCTTTCTTCTCCCCCTTTCTTTCTTCTCCTTCACTCTATTTGTTCCTTTCTTCTTCTTTTACTTTCTTTATTCCTTACTATTCATTCAACACATGTTAATTGAAAGTCTATCATGTGCTAGACACTATACAAGGTTCTGAAGAAATGGACATACAACTTCAGTTCTAGTGGAGAGGCAGACATAAATGCACAATTATCAACAATGATGCATATGCTAAAAAGATAGAAAGGAATGCTCTTGTTAGAGAATAAAGAGGTGGAGGGTATTTTATTATATATACTCAGAGAATGCTTTTCTGAGTACATGGAGGACATTTAAATTGGCCCTGAAACATGAAGTTTCCAGGCATATGGTGGGTGGGTGCAAAAGTATTTCAGACAGAGGGAACAGTGTATGCACAGAACTCACTCAGAAGAGAGAAGCCACTGCATCACAGGGAGGAATTGGGGGAATGAATGGCTAGAAATAAAGTTGGAGAGACTAGCAGAAACTTGAAAATGTAGTTTACTATACTTTTTTGCTAAGATGTTTGGGGTTTTTATAACATATAAAGAAAAGCTATTTTCGGTAAATATTTTTAGTTTCCTACCTAAGTGACATTCCTTCTGCTCCCCCTTTTTCTTTGTTTTAATTGTTACTGTTATTAGAATCCTGCTTTTGTCAGAATTCCAACCCTCAGGAAGACTTTCTTCAGCTCTAGAGCAAACTTGGTTAATCTAAATTAGTAATGTATTAAAACATGTTTAGCTACTAACTTTTCAGAGGGTATGAAAGCCTAATTTGTAGCACTTTCCAGTTTTTGTGGTGTAAGTACTTCCACTGTGGACATTTTCAGGCAACTGACATCAACCGATTAGCAAAATTCCTGAAAACTTAGCAATGTGTTCTCATGAGCCAACATAACTGGGCTGTAGCATGCCACTGGAAGCCAGTTATAATAATGCCACTGCCCTTGAAAATGATTCATGTAGAAACAGGCGTGTGAACGCTTCTAGCCAGTTGACTGTGATGAGACCTGAGGAAGAGCTGCGAAAGATTTTCTTAGTCATAGAAAAAGGCTCATAGGAAAGACAGATCTTTCTCTCTCCACAGGGCAAGCTCCTGTTATTAATAACACATGCATCCTTGTTAGCCCTAACTTTCACTCCAATTCCATCAGTCTCAAGCAAGCCTGGATTTTGGTGACCAATTTAGGCTTGAACTACTTTGGCTTATAATTCCAGAAAGCTCTCCCCAGTGCCTCGTGAGTGAATATCAGAACACATTATAGAGATATGGAGGAGACATTAGCTTATGCCAACCCCTTATCTCATACGGAAATGGTGATTGATATGAGGAAACAACATGATTTGTCAGCATCACATTACTCTTTAATGGCATAGATGGCTGTAGAACCCATTCTTTAATTTTTATTACTGTTTTAGTTTATAATTTATTATCTATTATTAATATTACAATTTTATCCATTGTTCTACACTAAAAAGGCGTATAGGTGAATATAAGATGTCAGAGGCTAGGTGGGAGGGAAGATGCATGGGAAGACTGGAAGGCTACCTATTGGGCACTACACTCACTATCTTGGTTACAGGATCATTTGTACACCAAGCCAAAGTGACATGAAATTTACTCATATAACAAACCTACATGCATACCTCCAAACCGAAAACAAACATACAAAAAAAAGAAGACATCAGAGAAAACAAGTCGAGAACTGCTTTGATTTGATTCTGTATTGAGGAAAACCATTTAAATATATTAGGGCACTCATTAATCAAAACAGCATAGAATATTCAATTTTACTGAACCATCACAGCATTAATTTTTATATGTAACATTTATATTTTTATTATTGGGTAATATACATAAAGAAAAATGCATATTGCAATTGTACAGCTCAATAAATTTTTACCAAATGTACACTTATCTATAACACTACCAGCCAGAGTAAGGAATAAAACATTTCCATCATCCCCAAAACCTTGTGGTACCCCCTACTCTGTTACTTAACCACATGCAAAAGTAACTGTTTTATTGACTTGTAACTTTATAGATTATTTCATCTTTTTGAAAAGTTAACACATTTTATCATATATAATGTATTGAATTGTGTCTAGATATTCCTACTCAATATATATTTGTGACTCTATGCTGCTGCATGTAGCAATAATTGTTTTGTTTTTCCTCGTGGTTGAATAGTAGTTCTTACTGTGCAAATATCACAAGTTGTCTGTCTATTCCACTTTTGATGGACATTGGAGTTGTTTTCAGCTTGTAGCTACAAAGAAAACTACTGCCATGGATATCTTTGTACATCTTTCTTTGAGCACACACAGGCATGCCTCATTTTATTATGCTTTGCTTTTTTGTGTTTCACAGACATTGCATTCTTTAAAAATTGAAGGTTTGTAGCAACCCTGTGTGGAGCAACTCTATTGGTGTCATTTTTCCAAAATGATGTGCTCACCTCATGTCTCTGTGTCACATTTTGGTAATTTTTACAATATTTTATACTTATTTATGTTTACTATATCTGTTATGGTAAACTAGGGTCAATGATCTTTAATGTTACTACTCTATTTTAGGATGCTATGGATCGTATTCATGTGATGGTTAACACTGAGTGTCAACTTGATTCCACTGAAGGATGCACATTATTGTTTCTGGATATGTCTATGAGGGTGTTGCCAAAGGAGATTAACATTTCAGTCGGAAGGCTGGGAGAGGCAGACCCACCCTTAATCTGGGTGGTTAACAACTAATTAGCTGCTAGCTTGGCTAGAATAAAGCAGGCAGAAGAAAGTGGAGGGGCTGACTTGCTGAGTCTTCCAGCCTTCATATTTCTCCTGTGGTGGCCGCTTCCTGCCCTTAAACATCAGACTCCAAGTTCTTCAGCTTTTGAACTTTTGGACTTACGCTAGTGATTTGCCAGGAGCTCTCAGGCCTTTGGCCACAGATTGAAGATCACACTGTCGGCTTCCCCACTTTTGAAGTTTTGGAATTAGAACTGGCTTCCTTGCTTCTCAACTTACAGATAATCTATTGTGGGACTTCATCTTGTGATTGTGTGAGTGAATTCTCCTAATAAATTCCCCTTCATATATACATTTATCCTGTTAGTTCTGTCCCTTTACAGAACCTTGGCTAACACAGATGGTTAAGTTATTTGATAAATGATGTATGTGCTCTGACTGCTCCATGGATCAGCCATTACCCCATCACTCTCCCTCTCCTCAGGCTTCCTTATTTTGTAAAATGCAACAGTAGTAATATTAGGCCAATTAATAGCACTACAATAACCTCTAAGTGTTCAAGGGTAAGAAAGAGTCTCATGTCTCTCATTTTAAATCAAAAAGCTAGAAATGGTTAACTTTAGTGAGGAAGGCATGTCAAAAGGCAAGGTGGGTTCAAAGCTATAGCCTCTTACACCAAAGAGTTAGCCAAGTTATAAATTCAAAGGAAAAGTTCTTGAAGGAAATTTAAAATACTACTTCAGAAAACACACAAATGCTAACAAAACAAAACAGCATTGTTGCTGATATGAAGAAAGTTTTAGTGATCTGGATAAATCAACCATCCACAACATTTCCTTAAACCAAAGCCTAATCCAGGGCAAGGGCCAAACTCTCTCCAATTTTATGAAGGCTGAGAAAGGGAAAGAGGCTGTAGAAGAAATGCATGTTAGAAGCAAACATAAATTGATTCATGAAGTTTAAGGAAGGGATCTGTCTCGATCATAAAAGTGTTAGCTGAAGCAGAAGGTACTAATGTAGAAACTATAGCAAGTTATCCAGAAGATCTAGCTAAGGTCGTTGATGAAGGTGGCTACCCTAAGCAACCTATTTGCAACGTAGTTGAAACAGTCTCATATTAAAGATAACATATTAAGATGCCATCTAGGACTTTCATAGCTGGAGAGGAGAAGTCAATGCCTGGCTTTAAATCTTCAAAGGACAGGCTGACACTCTTGTTGGGGCTAACACAGCTGCTGAATTTAAATTGAAGCCAGTGCTCATTTACCATTCTAAAAATCTTAGGGCCTTTAATAATATGCTAAATATATTTTGCCTGGGTGCTATATATGGAACAGCAAAGCCTGGATGATAGCATGTTTTACAGTGTGGTTTACAGCATGAGTATGTTAAGCTCACATTTGAGACCTACTGCTCAGAAACAAAGATTTTCAAAATATTGCTGCTCATTGAAACTGCGCCCAGTCACCCAAGATCCCTGATGGACACGTACAAGAAGATTAATGTTGTTTCCCTTCCTGTTAACACAACATCCATTCTAAAGCCCATGAATCAAAGAGTAATTTTGATGTTCAAGTCTTCTGTTTAAGAAATACATTTGTTTTCCAAGATGGCAAACTAGAGGCATTGTTAGCGTGTCTCTCATTGAGAAAGACAATATAGTGTTTAGAAATTCACACTGAAATTTTTTCAAAGAAGCAATACAGAAACTTAACGGGAAAACTGAAAGAAACCATAGATCATTTGAAAGAAGTGGCAGGCTTCAGCCTACACCATCAGACAGGCAGAAAACTGTAAGTTGCCAGAGTGTGAGAGGGGGATAAACTGCCTTCAGGATATACCCTCCCACTAGGGAGCCTCACAATTCAGACTATGGTGGAAGGCCTTAACCCTACCTAGCACTGGAACTGATTTAGGGAGCAGGTTTGGGTAGGCTCCCAGTTGAAATTCACAATATAATCTCTAGTTAGGACAAACTCTCTTGGCTAGCACTGAAGAGTGAGTGCAAAGTATGCTTCAGCCACCAGTACAGGAGCTGGGTGCCTGGCTTTGCAGGCAGACAGGAAGAGGCATGGACTGAAAGCCTCAGTTGTCATCTCCACTGGGAAGGTTTATTACCCGTGGGAGTTTTGAGTTCTGACCACAGACTGCCTGGATCCTAGCTAGGTTCTGCTGGTGGAACACTGTGAGTATGAGACCTGCCTTGCTAAGTGTGTGAGAGCTGGGTGGGGCTTAGTGCTGCCTGCTACTCTCCACTCTGTGTGACCTTGTCTGTGCAACAGAGGCAGCTATGCTCCTCTCTGGAATATTACACTGGGACCGGGAGAACTGACCTCCAACCCCTACTGGGGCTGCTGCTTGACTCACAGGTGGAGAGCCAGAGTGCAGACCTGCCTGACCCATGCCCCACCTGTCTTTGCCCCTCTACCCACCCTGGTAGCTTACAGCACAAAGAACAGAAATTTTTGGGAGCTCTATGGTCCCACCCACTGCCTGAGAATCCAGAACACTTCCCCTGGATAAGGGACAAGCACAAATCCCACCACTACCACCACAGCTGGCACTCTTTTGTAAGTACTACCTCCTGGCTGGAGGCCAACCAACACAGTCCATTACAGCACCTCCAGGTAGAATAACACAGTGCCCTGGAAGGAGAAGGCTTGTGTGTGACCTCAGCTATTACCATTACCCACAGCACCCTGGCCAAGTAGAGCCTGAAAATATGACTGAATTTCTGCAATATCATGATAATTCTTTAATGGATGGGGGAGTAAATCTTTACTTTTTATGGATAAGCAAAGAAAGCAGTTTTTTGAGAAGGAATCTACTCCTGGTGAAGATGTTCTGAACATTGTTGAACTATCAAGAAAGGACTTGCATAAACTTACTTGATAAAGCAGGGACAGGGTTTGAGAAGAATGACTCCAATTTTAAAAGACCTTCTACAGAGTGTTAAATGCTATCAAAAAGCATCACATGATACAGATAAATCTTTTGTGAAAGGAAGAGACAATAGATATGAAAAACTTTATTGTTCTCCTATTTTAAGAAATTGACACAGGCACTTCAACCTTCAGCAGCCACCACCCTAATAAGTAAGCAACCATCAACATCAAGGCAAGACCCTCCAGCAGCAAAATTATTGATTAGGACTCACTGAAAAGTCAGATGATCATTAGCATTTTATAGCAATAAAGTGTTCTTAAATTAAGGCATGTACATTTTTTATACATGCTATTACACACTTAATAGCTTATAACATAATGTAAAAATAAATTTACATGCATTTGGAAACCAAAAACTGATGAGACTCACTTTATTGTAATCTTCCCTTTATTGTGGAGGTCCAGAATCAAACCCACAATATCTTCAAGATATAAGTGTACCTATTTCCTGTGGTTATATACTTAGGAAAGGAATTGCTAGGTCATGTTGTAAGTGCATATTCTTCTTTAGTAGATACTGAAGTTTTCCAGAGTGGTTGTACCATCCTAAAAATGTCCTGTGCTTCATTTATTAATTCTACCTATCCTGTCTCTTTTGTAGCTACTGATCCTTTCACTGTCTTTATAGTTATGCCTTTTCCAGAATGTCATAGCATTGGAATCATACAGCCTTTTAAGACTGGCTTTTTCACCTAGTAATAGGCATTTTACATACCTCTATGTCTTTTTGTGGCTTGATAGCACATTATTATTATTATTATTATTTGCTGAATAATATTCCATTGTGTGGATATACTTGCTTTTGTCATATGAAATTTTGTGCTTTGTCACTAAGTGCATTTATGTTTAAGATTATTGTTTCTTCTTAGATAATTGATCCAATTGACCCACTTATTCTTTATGTAATGCCTCTCTTTATCTCTGACAAGCTTTCTTATTCTGAGGACTCCTTTGTTTGAAAGTAATACAGTTATTCCAGGATTTTTGATTTGGTTTGTACTGTATATCTTTCTCCATCCTTTGCTTTTTAGGCTAGCAGGATCTTATATTTGCATATAATATAAGTACTAGAGCCTGAGATATTTCTGAGATCTTCACTGCTGAGAACTTGGTAGTGCTCCTTGAGTTAAGCCATGAAAGCAATTGAGGCCACCTAAAGCTGAGGATCCAGACATTTCTTACTCTCATTCTCATCTACATTCAGCTTATAGCAGTTCATCAATATTATAATTTAAGTGTTTATACTATTTCCAGGCTCCAGAAGTTTCTGCACTCAGTAATCACATCTCAACTATCGGGATCTGGATGTGTTTGCCTCTGCAAACTTCAAGATATTGATTTGTCCTGAAAACTCAGATTTCAAATAAATTCAGGAAAACTTGTTGATTTTTAGTTTGTTTGGTGGTTTCTTATTGTAAGAACAGGAGTGATGACTTCCAAAGTTTTGCATGTCAGAGCTAAAACCAGAAAGTATGTTTTATTACTTTTCCTTTTAATATTTTAACTTTCATTTTGTTTGCTTTTTTCAGTTTTATTTTTTTAACTTCTTATTTATCTCTTAAAATCTTGTCATTTTGAATTTTGCATATGGTAATGTCTTGAGGGGAAAACCCAGCAGGTCTCAGTTAATTTTCTGGGTTTTCTGTCTTGTTAGGAAATTGGATCCTTAAGCCTGGCTGCTTTGGCAAATTCTGACTCAAATTTCTGTCTCTCCATCCTTTTGAGATTGCCAAAACATCTGATTGTTTTTCTACCTCTTAACCATGACTTTCTGTTAGTATCTTCAAACTTTTGCTATGATATCTAAATTGCCAAATGCTCTGAGAGGAAATATGGCTTCTAGAAAGTTGGTTCATATCTTTCTGGTTACTTTTTATCTTGAATTTTGTTCATTCAAATTCTGAATTTTTTATTGATATTTTGATGCCTTCAATAAGATGTTTATACTATTTTAAAAATATTTTATTCACCTTTCTTAATTATTCTTAGTGTGTATCTTCTGCCATAAATTATTTCACTTCAGCAAGAAATAGATACTTGATATAAACTTTAGTTGAGTAGAAATTTTCTCATTTTGATGAGTGACATTGAACCTTAGAGACAGAGAAAGATATGTCTAAAGTCCCTAGTTAACAAAAATCTGGGCTAGATCAGGAAACTATAGTTTGCTAAGTTTAGCCTAGTGTTCTCTATACTATTTCAGGCCATTTTAATTTCATCTGATCAACCAATTATTCACCTAGTGGAAAAACACATATGAGACTATAAATTATTATTGCACATCATAGTATGAAAATAAAATTGAAATAAAATGGATTCAGTGACAGTAATAGTTAGTTTTATAAAACTCAAACAAAATATTTATTTTCTCTTCTTGGTAGTGTTGTTCTTTTAAGGATCTCAATTTCTCTCTCATATTTCTATCACACACCAGGTAGTACTTTTTGCATTGTGTTTAATATTAAACTTTTTGTTCCAAAACAAAATCTTACCTCAGCGCTCCATACTCATATGAATAATTGTCTACTTAATATTTCCACTTCAATGACACACAGATTTCTCAAAGTTAAACCAAATGTTATTGAATTCTCTACTACAGCTTTCTCAATTCTATTGCTGAAGCTGGAAATCTAGGAACTGTCCTTGATTTTTTTCATATCCTTCTCACATCACATCTAGTGCATTTCTAAGTCCTTTTTCTATTTTCAAATTATATTTCAAATCAATCTATTTTTTACATGCCCACTGTCACATTCAAGTCCAAGTTTATGTTATCTCTGCTTTCTAATAGGCTTCTCACTCATCTCCCTGCCTCAATTTCTGCCCAATTTATTCTCATGATAACCCTTTTACAAAAACACAGTCTTAATCATATATCTTACCTGCTTAACATTGATTTATTTAGACTAGGAAATGAAAAGTGCTGTTTCACAATTTGGTTCATATCTGTTTGTTCCCTGTTCATTATCAAGTTCCACTACTAGACAATAAATTCCAATATGACAGGATATGGTCTCTAAGGTGCATCATCCTCTGGCTGGTACTTGCATCCTAGAGGTCCAGCAAATATCACCTGCATAAATAAATAAATTAATTAAACTTTTTTTTAAATGCATGTGTATATCCAAATTTGGGTTCACTCCTGAAATTTGACTTTCTGGAACAAAAAGACATGTCTTTATTTCTTGCTATTCTGTTATCTGACTCAGAGCACAGGACACTGTAGTTTTTAAAACATGTTTGAGGGGCCAACCATTTCCAACTGACTAACTGTACCTGGCAGTGCTAAAAACACTCACATTTTTCTTGTAAGTTTCTTTTTTGCCCTTCGTGCAGAACACTTGTTATTATATATTGCCAATTTTGTTATTTTAGACCTATAAGTTATGGTGGAATTGACTGACTTTTATATTTTGGTTACTCTAGAATTATTGGTACTCACAAATAGGTCTTAAAGTTATACTAATTTTATTCCTTTGCTTAGATTCATTGACACATTTAGATTTATTGTGTTTTTCATATTGAATCCTGGAAAACCTGCTGTTTTGGCTAGACCCATGGGCAAAGTCACTAACACAATTATCAAATGCATTTTAAGGAAATTTCTTTTTAACAGCCAATTGGCTTCAATATATCTATTGAATTGAATTAAAATCTACTTGTGTCAAACATATTCTCTTGGTTTTCATATCAAGGGTTGGCAATTTCTGATACTGTTCCTAATTTTAAAGAGTGCAGATAACTAACATTAGCACCTTAAGTGGTGGGCTGAACGATGAGGTAGGAACAGCCAGAACTTTGCATTTGATCTGTTGTCTGCAGCAGGTCTGGAGATGGAGAAGCAGACTCACATATATTATTTTGTTTGTTGGGCAAGGTAGAGTCTGATCACATTCTAGGAAAAAAAGCCTCAAACTTAGACCTAGAGGGCCATGTAAGTGAGAGAATTAGACCAGTGGGTACTTAGGTGAACGAACAGTACACAATTCACCTAAAAGGACATGACTTATAACTTAGCTCCAGTTGCCAAGGGCCAAAGAAAAATGTGACCCCTATATCATTATCTCTGAGCCAAATGTCCTCAGGCTGTCATATTGCAATGTCTGATGCAGGTGCAAAGGGAAACAGGTCCTGCTGAACTTTGGGGGATCTTAGCCAGTGTACAAGGCACAATCCTAAAATGATAGCTGCTAGTTGGAAAGCTGGCAATGAAGACATTAGATAAAACAACAAAAATAATCAGCAAGGCCAGTCCACTGAAGAGGAGCTTAAAAGCATTAAAAAAACCTAATTATTCTATATTCTGAAAAGAAGACATACCTGTAAGTCAGGAAATGTCTAGAAATAGAGAATGTGGAAAAAACAAACAAACCCAGAACTAATTATAAAAATTTAAACAACCACTTATTGAGTACTTACTTTGGAAAAGACGCTCTGCTAAATTTACTGGCAACAAAATTTTGCTATCACATCCTATAATTTTGCTAGTGTCTTCTCTGATAATTTCAAAAATAGAGTAGTAGTGGCTATCACAGCAGAAATAGCGCTTGTAGAAATGTCTTTTGTTTATACAGATCATTACACTTTGTACAAAACTTTACTTCTTGTCTTAATTTAATTCTCAGCAGAATTGTAAGAAAATCAAGGCAAATAATACAACCCCCAGTTTACATGTGAAGAAAGAGATGTTCAGTGGCATTGAGTGACTTACTCATAATCATGTAGCTATTAATTAAGTGGTGGAGTCTGTAGCGGAGCAGGGATATCCTGGATCCAGTCTGTTGCTTCATCCTGCAAGATGCCATTTAATTTCTCACTCCAATTTGTGTTGTTCTGGAATACAATGCTCTTGTCTTACTCTCTGCTTCAAACTTTAATTAAGACATTTTTCTGATTCTCCAGTGGATTACAGTAGCCTGCCCCTCGTCCCATCTTTTTTTTTTTTTTTTTTTTGCTTCTTCCAGACTCCTGTTTTTGATTCAGGACACGTTAGCCCTTGGTTCCCTGAAAACAATTCAACACAGTGGGAAATAAACTGACCCAGGAACCAAGGAGCCTGAGTTCAGCCTCTCATTAGCTAGCTGTGTGACACATGTAACCTCTTTGATCGACACTATACTCACATAAAGAAAAAAAAAAAAAACTGCCTCCCTGGGTTCTTTAGAAAATTAAGATGGTATGTGTGAATGCATTTTGTAAACTTTAGAGTTACTTAAAGTTGGGAATTTTTATTAATTAACATCATCACCACTCTCAAAGCTTCTTATGTTCTTATGGATAAGCAACAGTTCCTGCCAAACCAGAAGGTATAATTTCTTGGGCTCTAGCATACTATTCATTTCTACTATTTCTACCTCTTTCAGTTATATGCCAGCACCAGGAAGACGAGATCTATAAACAGCTCATTTTAGATTCAGCCAGAGTGTTTTCTCTTTCTGGATAAATCCCAGCATGACCACACTGCACAGTCCTATGGATCCCGAATGTACCAATTAGAAATACAGCAGATACACTGTATAAAGACAAGGAAGGCATCATTGGGAGCCTTGCTGGATAGCTCTGTAATCTATACTCTGCTGATCCCAATGGCTGCTTTATTTAAATGAAGGATGCAAGTGGTTCTTGGACAGACCTATTCCTTGGACATGATTGGTGATCCCAGAAAAAAAGACTATCACTTATGTTTAATTTCTTTTGGCTACCCCCAGAGTAGAACAATAGTTCTTCCACCTCTACACTTCTTTCCTTTTGTTCCTCCAAAAGCATAAGGAATCCTTAATAACAAATGTCTGAAATGGGAATAGAGTTTGAAAATTAAATTTCAAGTGCTGTAACACCTACTTTTGTTCTCTTTCACACACATAAACACACACACACACACACACACACACGCACGTTTTAGGATGTTACAAAGTGTTGAATTATTGTGCCTGCCCTATTCAGTTAGGAGACTTGGCTACACTCACACAGTGACTTAGCAATTGCGCTGCAAATGTGATAATAATGTCTGCACAGGTTGCCTTCAGACTTAAATAGGCCTGTGTCTGCAACCCAGGTGTATGATTTTAGGAAGGCTACCTGACCCCTCCTAGCACTGTGTCCTGATATGTAAAATTGGAATAATAATACCTATATCACAAGATTATTGTAAAGATTAAACAGGTTGCCTTATGAAATAATAGTGCCTTAGCAAAACCTAATATTTAGTAAGCATGCAATAAATGGTTGATTTTTTTCCCTTAGAACTTAATATTGCAAATAAATTCTGTTGAACCTGGTCATTGTTCTTTGAAGTAGGGAGGGTGTGAAATATTATCCATATCATTTGAAAAAAAAATATTAAGGAGTGCCAAGTGCTGAATAAGTGATCCGAGGTTATATAATTAGAAAATGACAGAGCTGATTCTTCAAACCAGATCTTTTTACTCCTATATTCATGCCATTGCTACAGTTTTACAGTCCCTCCTAGGACTCACACCTCTGCTGGCCTTTTATGCTCTAAAGTTCATTGAATAAATATATCATGAATGACTTAAATTGCTCTTCACATATTGTTTGATTAGAAAGGAAGTACACACGGTTATGACAGAAATAAAATGTATGTAGAATGGGAATCTCTTTTTTCAAAGGCTGCCAGTATATACAAATAAATGTTCTCATCTGTATACAATTTCTCATACCAAAGTGACATTTTGGGCAGGATAGCAAAAATGAGGAAAGTCTCTTTCTGACTGTAATATTCTAATAAAAATTTAAAGAAAATGCTATTAATAATGATATAAAGGATGACATTTTACCGTACTTTGGAATTCATAAATCTGTTTAAAAACAATTATATTGACCATAATGGAGTAGCTGGTACTGGACTTACTTTACATTATAAACACCAACAAAACCTGAAAAAATACGAAAACAACCCAAATAAAAATGAGCAAAGAGGTGGACAAGGTGGCTCACGCCTGTAATCCCAGCACTTTGGGAGGCCAAGGCAGGTAGATCACAAGCTCAAGAGATAGAGACCATCCTGGCCAAGATGGTGAAACCCCATCTCTACTAAAAATACAAAAATTAGCTGGGTGTGGTGGCACAGGCCTGTAGTCCCAGCTTCTCAGGAGGCTGAGGCAAGAGAATCGCTTGAATCCAGGAGGCGGAAGTTGCAGTGAGCCAAGATCGTGGTACTGCATTCCAGCCTGGTGACAGCAACACCTGGTATAAAAAAAAATGGGCAAAGTATGTGAATAGGCACTTCACAAAATAGGATATCTTAATGGTTGATATATATTCATCTCTCATACTTGTTATACATCAGGGAACTGCAAATTTAAACCTAAACGTGATGCCACTGCGCAATCACTAGAATGATGACAATTGAAAAGACTGACGGTATCATTTGTTAGTGAGAATGTAGAACCTCTGGAACTCTCATGCATTGCCAGTGGAAGTGTAAATAGTTTTATCTACTTTGCCAGTACATTCTGAAACTAGATTTAATTGGTGATCTAACAATTTCACTCCTAGATATATACCCCCTCAAACCGACACAAATGTCATAAACAGACACACACACACACACACCCCATGTACAAGCATAGCTATAGTAGATGTATTTGTAATATCTCTAACCTAGTGATAAAATCAAGCCATCAATAGGAGAATAGATAAACAATTATAGTATATTTCAGAGCAAATTATGACATAGCAACATGGATGAATTTCAAAAACATTATGTTGAGCAAAAGAAGCTGGATGAGAAAAGTATATATTGTATAATTCCTTTTACAAGAAGTTCAAGACTATGCAAAGGGAATATGGTTTATAGAAATAAGAATAGTGGTTACTAAAAGAAAGCAGACATGAAATTTGCTAAGAAAAGACATGGCAGGGAGTCACAAATATTTCATGGAACATACATTAACACATGGCCGTTTACATGATATTCAGTTGTAACTGGGTGTCTCATGTCTTTATTTGCTAAATCTGTGACATTATTGGGAGAACCTTTTGGGATTATGTAACTATTCTGTATCTTGATCTGGGTTCCTTTACCTTTATACATTAGATTTAGGCACTTAATTGCATAGACACTTATTTCAATAAGCATGTGAAAAAAAGTAAAACTATAACCAGAAAAATTAAACTAAAAAATTGACTATATCAGTTAATTACATGAACAGTACTTTGATTTGCTCACTGAGTCACAGATTTAAAAAAAATCTAGAAGCTGTTAAATGACTTTTTTGAGGTCACTTCACAAATAGCAGAACAAAGCCTGGGATCCAAGTCATCTGATTCTGCCACCAGGGGCTGAGGCTGTCATGAGCATGGCTAAACCTGGTAAGAAGGTCATCTTAGTGGATTTGGTGAGGAGTGCTTCAAATTTCCCTGTAACCAAATGTATTTTCTCATTGTCCTCTTTTATGCATGGCACTTTGACTTAAAAATAACTATACTGGATACAGTGCCTGGATTGGCAACCCGTTAGTCATCATAATCCTATCATCTAAATTTGAATCTTGGGAATCAGTAAGATTTGTATGTAACGATATTAGATTGGGTCTCAGAAATCACGGGTTCTGCTTTATAGTTCTGCCTTTAGCAACCTACATTGTCCTGGGGGAAAGTCTTTTCTTGTCCTTGGATGCTGTTTATTCACATGTAAAGTTAAGTCACAGGAAAAATTCCTCAAGTCTATCTAGCTAATATATTACGTGATCTATAAACCAGGGACAACACAAGTCATCTCATGACATGGAATGAAGATGAAAGGTTGTGCTTTGCTGCAAGCATAGTTTGATGCTGTCTGAATGAGAATGTGGGAACACTGGACTGATAAAAATAATGAAGATCACTTGACTTAGACCTTACAATGAGCCATATGCTTGACAAGTGCTATCTTGATTAATCTTCTCAACACCATATTTATAGGTATTGATATCTGACTTTACAGAAAGGCGAACTAAATATTAGAAATGCTAAATAACCTAACCAAGATTGCACAAGTAGTAAATGGCATGGTAGACAGGGTGAGAACCCATATCACTGTCATTAAAGCTGTATTGTCTCTCTAAATAGAATTCCTGTGGCCATGGTCTTCTGCTACATCTTGTTTTCAGGTAAATGAAAAATGCGAAACAAATAGTTCAAAATACTCTACCTTTTCTGAGATTAAAAAAAAAAAAAACTACTTTGTCAGTGTTTATAGCAGACACTGAGTAACACATTGAGGGTCTCAGTAGTTATAGTAAAAACTGTGGGGGAGAGAAAAAATTGATGAAAGATTGACAAAAAAGTTCAGTAGATGTAAAAATTGAGAATTTATTGGAAAAAAGAGGATATTAAACTGGAGAAGAAAGAACTCAAGATAAATATGACCAATTCCTGCAATATCTGTAGGTTGGTCATGGAGAAGATGAATTCTATTATATCCAATGTGACCCAAAAGCAGGGCTAACACTAAAAGAGCTGATTGATATATCAGGATGATTAAGAACACAGAATAATACAGACTTAAGTTAACCTCAGCTATGGCACCATTACACTATGGGACGCTTCTCAATATTTCCATGCATCAATTTTTCTCATATGTAAAATGAGGATAAAAACACCTATCTGCCAGTGTCATTGTGAGAATTAAAGGACCAAGTATATGTTAAACATGTACAGTGTCTGGCATATAGTACAGAATAAATATAATTTTCCTTCCTTCAATGTATTTGCTCCATACTCCCAAATCGTTCCCTTTCTTTTCCCACTCCTTTGTTCCTTGTCTCTTCTTTTGTTCCTCCCACTTCTCATTATTTTCCCTATTCTCTGTTCTCCCCTGCTCATTCTTTTACTTTTCTTCCTTAGGAAATCACATATAACCACCAATGTGAAACAACTATTGACCCCAAAGCACAATTTTTCTGAGAAATTCTAATAAGTGACAGGGCTTAATTTTGGAATAAGTTGTCTCAAGTGTTAGAGTACTCCATCATTCTCTTTAAAATTATCCAAACTCAGGCAGCTCAAGCCCAGATGAAGAATGAGGTAGATGAATATTCTTAGAGTAGGGTACTGATGAAAGCAAACAAATACACAAAAATAAAAACCAACCAATATAGTTTACAGAGTAAAATATTTAATGAGGTTAGACTATATTATTGATGGAATTTCAGTTACTCAGATATAGTTAAGAAGAACATAAACCATTTCCAAACTTAGGGAGGCTTAAGAATGAATGTCAGAGAAAAAAATCTAAAGCCTCAGAGTCTTTATGTGAGTTCCTTCTCAATCTCTGAGAGTTAATAATAATTAGTTTACATTGTTCATATCCTCCCCTTATGACTCCTGCACCATCACATAGCTACTTGTACTAGGTGTTTTTGGAGTAGCCATGAAAATTTTGCTTAATATTGGCCAAATAATTCGAGTTTAATGGAACACTCATATGCTATTTGCAAATATTCAAGCTGGTCTGTGACGGATAGGAGTTTACTGGCTTCAAATATGAAAGAGGGAAATCACAAATGAAAATGTTTAGATGGGATGAATGTATATAATAGGGCAGAAAGATGAAGATGATAGGACATGAAGTTGAGAAGTTTAGTTAGAGCTAAATTGTACATAAAAGGTCTTGATCAGTAAAAGGATACATGTTGCCAACGGAATTTTTAAGTAGGGGAATTATAAGAGCAGAACAGAATGTCATATAATGTGTATGGGCCATATCCTAGATTCATATCCTCTATCTGTCCTAACTAGATGTGTAGGCTTGTGAAATGTAATTACCCTTACACCTAATTGGGGGATAAATTAGCATAATGATTGAGAGAATGTGCCCTTGAGTCTGTGTGCTTGGTTCTGATACTTGACTTCACCATTTGCCAACTTTGTGATCATGAATAGGTTTCCTAATATCTCTGATTCTTAGTTCTCTTCACCTGCAAAATGGGCATATAGAAAAACACAAAACAACCTGTAATTCTTAGTATGGATTAAATAGGTAGGGAATGTAAAGGTGCTGGCCAAATGGGAGGCTTGATTATGCTAGCTTAGGTTTTCCCTTTATAAAAAATTATTCCTCTTTCATGGCAGAGAAGGACTTCATGACTAAAACACCAAAAGCAATGGCAACAAAGTCAAAACAGACAAGTGGGATCTAGTTAAACTTAAGAGCTTCTGCACAGCCAAAGATACTGTTAATAGAGTGAACCAGCAACCAACAGAATGGGGAAAAATTTCTGCAATCTACCCGTCTGACAAAGGGCTAATATCCAGGCTTTACAACGAACTTAAACAAATTTACAAGAAAAAAACAAATAACCCCATCAAAAAGTGGGCAAAGGATATGAACAGACACTTTTCAAAACAAAGCATTTATGCAGCCAACAAACATATGAAAAAAAGCTCATCATCACTGGTCATTAGAGAAATGCAAATCAAAACCACATTGAGATACCACCTCACGCCTGTTAGAATGGCAATCATTAAACAATCTGGACACAACAGATGGTGGAGAGGATGTGGAGATATAGAAACGCTTTTACACTGTTGGTGGGAGTATAAATTAATTCAACCATTGTGGAAGACAGTGTGGCAATTCCTCAAGGATCTAGAAATAGAAATACCATTTGACCCAGCAATCCCATTACTGGGCACATAACCAAAGGATTATAAATCATTCTATTATAAAGACACTTGCACACTTAACGTTTATTGTGGTACTACTCACAATAGCAAAGATTTGGAACCAATCCAAATGCCCATCGATGATAGACTGGATAAAGAAAATGTGGCACATCTACACCATGGAACACTATGCAGCCATAAAAAAAATTTAGTTCATGCCCTTTGCAGGGACATGGATGAAACTGGAAACCATCATTCTCAGCAAACTGACACAAGAGCAGAAAACCAAACACCGCATGTTCTCACTCGTAAGTGTGTGTTGAACAATGAGAACACATGGACACAGGAAGGGGAACATCACACACTGGGGTCTGGGGGTGGGGGGCTAGGGGAGGAATAGCAGGGGGGTGGGAGGATTGAGGAGGGGATAGCATTAGGAGAAATACCTAATGTAGATGATGGGGCGATGGATGCAGCACACCACTACCATGCCACGTATATACCTATGTAACAAACCTGCATGATCTGCACATGTACCCCAGAACTTAAAGCAAAATAAATAAAAAAAAAAAGGAGGCAAGGTGAGAATACCTGTTAAGAGGAGCAAAAGTTTAGACAAAGATTGGAGCTATAAGAATGCGTGCATGTAAGGGAGAATGGATTTTAGAGGTGAAATCATTAGGCTTTATAGTTGGTTGCATAGGCAATTTGAGAGGGGGAGGGAAGGTCACTGAGAAGGGACAGAGGCTTTTATCCTGTATTGCTGGAGTTTGTGGTGGCTTAAAAATGAGGTGGTTAAAAAGAGGAAGAGTTTTATCAAACATTTTTATACAAATGAAAGAAAACATTTGGAAAGATAATAGCGCTTCGCAGTCCAAGGAAAAGGTCAACAGCCACATCTGAGGAAAAGGCAGTTCCAGTGTGAAAATAATTATTCACTCTCCCTTAAATAGGTGCTTTACTACTAATATGACTCAGTTCCCCAGTGTCCAGGTCTCTCACATCTTATTTGAAATTGTTAGAAGAGATAGACTGAGAGACCATTGGCCAGACTATTATGTCTGAGCCAGATATTCAGCCATATGAGAAGTGGAAGGAATTCTCAGAAAAGAGAAAGGATCTACTAATGGTGGCAATGTTATTAATTTTAAATAAGCAAATTGTGTAATAGGAGCAGGAAGAGAGAAATGGAAATGAAGTGCCTTCCAATTCCAAAGTCAGACAAAACAATGCAAGTTCAGACTCAGTATTTGATGCCTGCTTTGGATGTCACCTGTGACACTTTTCTTATTTACAAAAATCATATTTATTTGGTCCTGGTTTATCCCCCAACATCCACCTCAGGAAGACTTCTCAGCACTCACAGATGTGAAACTGCAATAACCTGGCAGGTGAATCTTAAATTGCTCTCATTGAGAGAATCAAAGAAATCTTCCGAACCTTCAGCTCACATCGGTACAAGTTGTTTCTTTTGTATAAGAAGAGTCAACAAGTGCAGTTGCTTACAAACTGATGTGTGACCTGTTAGCATAACCTAGACTTATGAAACAGTCACTGTAATTATGTGGTTATTGGCATTTCAGTGTTTCCAGTCACTGGGATCTGGAAAGAAGTGCCATGGTTAGGATTCCACCTTGTAGTGGCAATAAGTTGTCCACCTCTCTATGGCTGGTTTCTAAGCAACCTGTTTAAACAGCTGCCCTTACTTCCAGGCCACAGATTGATTTGGAAAAATGTTTATAAGAATTACAAAGAAAAGGAATTGCAAGAAAGAGAAGGTCACAGACATTTGTTTCTTCCTCCAGTTTCATTTAATAGGCTTTCTGAAATTTGAGGGTCATATTGGCTGAGATGGAACCTCTCAGGGGCACAGCAGAGATGGGCAATATTGCATAAGTGAACCTTGACCAATGAAACAGTAGGAGTGCCTGGCAAAAAGTTTCTGTGATTTGTACTGAGCTTCTCATGAAAAGCACTTAGAATCAAAAAAAAAAAAAAAAAAAAAAATAGCACCAAGTGTTTCATAAGCAGATAGAGGGTTGAGTCTCAGCACTGCCATTAATTTCCTTGGGTGATCATTTGCATGTTTCTCAACCTCAGTATGTACATCTGTTAAATGCTAGCAGTCCTAAAGAATTCTCTAGAGACTTCATCTGAAGAGGAGATGAATTTCATGCTGAGGTGCTTTGGAACTATATAATGCTGTATAAATGCTAAGTGTAATTATTGAGTTTTAGGCTACATGATGTAGCTAAAATGAGTATACCTGTTTCCCAGGTAAGCACTAAGCTTTCCTACTCTTTTTTCCTTTTTTTTTTTTTGAGACAGAGTTTTGTTCTGTCACCCAGGCTGGAGAGCAGTGGATGATTATGGCTAACTGCACCTTTGATCTCTCAGGCTCAAGAGATCTTCCCACTTTAGCCTCCCAGGTGGCTGCGTCTACAGAAATATGCTACCAAGCCTGGCACTTTCCTACTCTTATGTGAAAACATCTACCATCATCACTGGCTACATATCCAGAGCCTTCAAATGGATATGTAGGATAAGCATTGGATAAACACTTCGCTGGTGTTTTCTCATTTAATTCTCGACTACCTACTTTGAAGATGTAGGCATTATTCCTAACATAAAGGTGAAGAAACTGAGGCTCAGAGAAACTAAGTACTTTTCCAAGGTGAGCAATAGATCTGGGAATCAAACCCAGGTTTGTTTAAGGCTGAAGACCATAGGACTCATCATAATGTCACACTTTCCCCCTGGATAAATGCCATTATTCTCATGAAGTCCTTACTGATACTGGAAATCAAAAGTGCTTTTTCCTTCCTTTGGAACTTCATAAAAGTTTGCACTGGGCAATTATATTTATCTCAGTTATTTTTGAATGCCTTCTGTAGACAAGCCACCTTCTAAGAGTAGTAGCTACAAAACTGATAACAAATGTATTTCTTTGTTAATTGGCATAGGTTGTATTCTACTGCGGTAGCAAAGAGGCCAAAAATTCTCAGTGGTTTATCATAACAAAGAAGATTTTTCTTTCTCATGCTACATATTTGACTCCACGTGGAATGATGTCAGGCTCTGCTCCATGTAGTCCCGAAAAGACTCAGATTAAGTCTTCAACTGTGCTTTTCTTTTCTTTAAACTTTTAAGTTCGGGGGTACACATAACAGGTTTGTTATATAGGTAAACTTGTGTCATGGGAGTCTGTTGTGCAGATTATTTCATCACACAGGTATTAAGCCTAATACCCATTAGTTACTTTTTCCTGACCCTCTCCCTCCTCACAACCCTTCTCTCTTCCACAGGCCGCAGTGTGTGTTGTTCCCCTCTCTGTGTCCCTGTGCTCTCATCATTTAGCTCCCACTTATAAGTGAGAACATGCTGTGTTTGGTTTGTCTGTCTTTGTACCTAAGCTGTGCTTTTCTAGCTTTATTGAGCTAGAAGGAGAATGAAAAATTATACATTCGTTTCTTAATTATTTACTGCTTCAACTAAGAAGTGACACATATTATTTCTGCTCACATTGCTTTGGCCTGGACTAGTCACATGCTGGTGACTGACTGCAAGAGAGAGGGCATTTTGAGGAGCAAATAGAATGACTCTGCTACATGCTTGCCCCTTAGAAACTCATAGTCCAGTGTCATTTTCTAACATACAAGCATCACAAGGACAATATATATATATATTTTGCCTTTTTTGTTCACTGGCATGCTCTAAGCACTTAGGACAGTTTCTGGCACATAGTCAAGATTTGAGAAATATTTGCTAATTGATTTCCTGTAGAGAGATGCACAACAGTAGTTATTTTGGTTATTTGTGTCTGGGTATTTTGTTCCTTGGTAGACTGTGCAAACTTTGAGGAAATCATCTGTATCTTATACACCTATATCTTCCTTGCCTTTCACTGCCCAGCATCACATTTACAGATAAAAGAAAGGGAACAGATATTTATTGATTAATCACATAATGCATAGCTGGGCTTTGTGAGTGGTGACAATTCTTTTCACCCCATCACTGTTTACTTGGAAATGTGTGCATTATATATTCAAAGACAATGTGCAACTCAATATGTGCTGCTCATGCTCTGTCTTAAAGTGCATCAGAGATGTTGCTAATGCACCTTTGAAGATGAGGAGAATATGGCTCCCTTCCTCCCTCTGTCCCTTCCTCCCTCTTCTCCTTGCCTTTCCTTTCTTTCTTTTCTTTCTTTCTCTTTCTCTTTTCTTTTTTTTCTTTTTTCTTTCTTTCTTTCTTTCTCTTTCTTTCCCTTCCCTTCCCTTCCCTTCTCTCCCCTCCCAGCCCCTCCCCTCCCTCCCTTCCTCTCCCCTCCCCTCCCCTCCTTTCCCCTCCCCTTCCCTCCTAGAAATGCATTAGCAGGGTCCTGCTCTGCAGGCGAATGGTCTTAAATCTTAGAAAAGTTCCTATTGACTCAAAGCAAAAATAAGTAATCATATTTTAGGTCCTTCTAAAAAGTGAAGAATTGGCAAGAAACTAATGTAACTAGTTTTCTGTATGTTTACAGTGAATAGGAAGGGCTTCCAACTTATTGTTTTTAAAGGGTCAATCCCCCCTTTGCTCTTCTCTTCAGTGAACAGCATATGATCAATGTCTAATTTGGCTTGAAGCCTCATGTACGTGGCACTTAAAACTATACCCATTTTCCTCAGTGGCCAATCACTCTTATTCAAAGAATAAGAATGTAAAAAAATAATAAATCACAGTGCATAGATTTTCATTAATACCTTATTTTTAGTTTGTTCATTTTCCAAGCAATACTAATTTATTTTAAAATATATAACAGCACATAGGGTTAAAAATGATCAATAGGATTTAGCAATAAAACAAGTCATGTTTGGATCTGGCTGAATGGCCTTCAGAATAGTTGTCCTTTGTTTTGCAGCAAATATTGTACTGAATAATACAGAAATGACACTGAGTGTCTGAAGAAACCGTTTTGAGGTTTAAATGAGACAACGTATATAAAGGGTTCAGTCTAGTATCTTGCCTATGGGAACCACAAAACAAATCATGGGAGAGAAAGAATTGCTTTTTTTTTTTAAAGTACTGATGTGACATTGGGTATCAAAACTTCTTGTTCTCTCTCTGACACTACTATTTTCAGCTATAAGATATTGTTCTCTCTATGACATTATTTTCAGCTATAAGATAAACTTTGTCTCACAAATGGTAGTGTAAACAAATTAAGAGGTTATGGGGTTTGTTTTGTTTTGTTTTAGAATTGAGGTCTCCCCACGTTGTCCACGCTGGTCTAAAAGTTCTGGACTCAAGTAATCCTGTCTCGGATTCCTAAAGTTCTGAGATTATGGGTGCAAGCCACTGCACTGCCCAAGAGTTCATTTTCATCTCACACAAAAGAAGTTCAGATGTTAACACTTCCAGGATCACAAGTCATCAGAGACCTAGGCCTTTTTCCAGCTCTTGACTACCATCTTTAGGGTGTTTATTTAACTTAAAAATTACTGCTAGAACTCCAGCCATCAAGTCTGTATTCCAGGAAGGAAGAAGAGAAAGAGCAAAGGGGGACTGACCCTTAAAAACAATAATTTAGAAGTCCTTCCTATGGCTATCCACTCACATTTCATCGACCATTTTTAGCCCCATGGGAGGATAGAAAATGTGATTTTAATTTTAACTCTTTATTGCTCTTCTCCAACCCTCCCCCAACCCCACCTCAATTTGTTTGTTTGCTATTCATCATGAAGGATGGAAGAGGAGATTTTGGGTAGGTCACAAGTACTCTTTGCCACAGTAGCCATTCTCCATTCATTGAGTCAAAGCTTATTTATTGACCACGTCCTATGTGACAGGCACCATGTTCGGCTGCAGAAGTGATTATGGAGACAATTACCTGCCCTTAGTGAGTATCAAAGAAACAGAGATAGTAGAGAACCTAGGTTCAGGAGATATGTGGTATACAGTCTGGAGGTAAATACCAGAAGTGAGGTACCAGTAGAATCAAAGAAGCCAGGCCAGGTGCAGTGGCTCACACTGTAATCTCAGCACTTTGGGAGGCCAAGGTGGGTGAATCACAAGGTCAAGAGTTCAAGGCCAGCCTGGCCAAGATGGTGAAGTCCCATCTCTACTAAAAATACAAAAATTAGCCAGGCGTGGTGGCGTGCACCTGTAATCCCAGCTACTCAGGAGTCTGAGGCAGGAGAATCACTTGAACTCAGGCAGCAGAGGTTGCAGTGAGCCAAGATGGCACCACTATACTCCAGCCTGGGTAACAGAGTGAGACTCCATCTAAAAAAAAAAAAAAAAGAGGCCGGGCACGGTGGCTCATGCCTATAATCCCTGCACTTTGGGAGGCCGAGGCGGGTGGATCACAAGGTCAAGAGATCGAGACCATCCTGGTCAACATGGTGAAACTCCATCTCTATTTAAAAATACAAAAAAATTAGCTGGGCATGGTGGCACGCGCCTGTAGTCCCAGCTACTCGGGAGGCTGAGACAGAAGAATTGCTTGAACCCAGGAGGCGGAGGTTGCTGTGAGTCGAGATCATGCCATTGCACTCCAGCCTGGGTAACAACAGCGAAACTCCGTCTCAAAATAAAAAAAAAAAAAAAAAAAGAATTAGAATCCAGTACCCAAGATACCTCTGGAGGACTGGTAATCACAGAACAGAGAGAGTACAATGGGCAATGAAAGTGTTACACCAGATATCAGACACTTTCTCTCCTATCCTAAATCCTAAAGTGGTTTTCCAAATGATAAATCTTATAACTGTGTGATCAACTATGGTTTTACAGTAAATTAGGCTATTTTTCTGCATTCATCACCCCTTCTCTGTGGTGAAATTATAATTCACACCTTTCCAAGTGACTTCCATGTCTCTCACCAGAGTAGGCAGAGTGTATTTCTTAACCCAGCAAAGGGCTCGGCCATGTGACTTCATTTGGCCTGTGGGATATTAGTAGATATAACGTGAATGGAGCCACTAAGTGTGTTAACGTGGTTTGCCTTATCCTCCTATGCTTCTGCCATCTGCCATAAGAACATACCCTGGGTAGCTATTGGTCACAGAATGAGAAAACATGTTGAGCAGATGTGAACAGACATATAGCCAAGAGCCAAGCCCATTCTATCAGAGCAGAATCACAGCCAATCCATAGGGTTAAGAAATAATCTTGTTGTAAGCCACAGAAATGTTTTTGTTCATTATACAGAATTATTACAGCAATATGAAATGCCCTTTTTTTCTTTTTAAATCTTGCTCAGTGCCTGTGACAATCATGCATTTCATACTCAGTTTACAGATATGTAATTGAGGTTATAATAAGTTACATAGCTTTAATAGAAGGCACAGAAGTAAAAGATTTTGGAGAATCATAAATATGCTGATGCCTGTTAGCCTCTAAGACTTTGCAGTTTTCCAAGTTACCACTCCTAACTTTTGTCCACTTTTTCTCATGGTGTTATTATATAATCACATAAGATAATGTCATGAAAATACCTTTGTACAGCACAGGAAATACTCAATTTTTAGTTCATGAGTTTCAGGTGGATCTAAGTCTATAACTGGCCTTTGGGATAAGAACATGACACAGGCCTGACCAATAAAAAACCCAAAAAACTCTGGTTAAAATCACTGGTTCAGGGATGGGAAAAGTCAGGTCAATCAAAAACCTGAAACCATCCACAAAGAGTCACTTACTCTCCCTGAGACAGTGAGCACTAAGGCCCAGGTAGACCTGAGGCTGCCACAGGCCATCTTTGTCACCACAAGAGGAAAGTCTGCTTGTGTTTCCTCTACATAGAGGAAACCACAGGAAAGAAAGCACCCCAAGGAAGACAGGAAAAAATACAAACAAAACTTAAGTTGTGATAGCCTCAGTTATATATCTGGATTCAGCCATTCCTGGAGTATTTTCTTACATTTTCACTAAGAGAAGAAAATAGCAAAAGATAACCAATATTAAGTACATTAGAAATATCGTGAGACCAGCACCTTGCTTTTGAGTTAAAGAAAATGTCCTTGGAATCACATATTTTAACTACCATTTATTGCCTCTTAAAATTCTTGGTTACAAACAGAACCAGGATAATTGAGGGGTGATATTGCTGGAGTCTGGTTAATCAAAGATTCATTGTAACTGTTCCCAAATTTTGCTTACCTTCTGAAAAACAGCAAACATTATTTGTGGTAAAGTTAACCTCTGGCACACCATCTCCTCCCTGTCTCTCAGATAAAAAACTCAACCCTTGTCTGAAAACTTATAAAGATTTTATTTTTTGGTTACAGTGTTTTAAATCTGTCTGCTGTATGAAGCTCAGCGGTCTTTTCTACTCTTGAGTAAACCAAAAGTGGCTCTGTGTGTAGGGAAGTCATATTAATGGTGACACATTCCTTCTTCTTTCAATTTCGCATATTAGAGGACTGACTACAAAAGAATGGCTTGATGATTTGATGCTCTCCCTTTACTGATTTGTAATAACCTGCATCCACTCAGCTACTGCCTTTCAGAGCCTATCGTACTATATGAAACGTCTTTATCCAGCTATGAAATATTGCTAAGAAGTGGGGGTCATGGTGGAAGAAAGCAGGATGTGCTAATTACCAGTAAAAAGATATCAGTATCTAGCTAACATTCTTTACTGAAATCATTTGGATCACTGAGGAAATAAAGCTAGAGTATTTTCCCCTGTAGCAGGAGATAGCAGGAGGGCCTGGAAGAGAACCCAGGATCTGAGCAATGGGAGGGAAAGTGGCAATTCCGAACATATGAGGCTTTATTCTTTCAAGCCATCATGAGAAAATGAAGAGAGTGGGATGTGTGAAATGTGCTGGTTGGTTTAATATTTTGGGTTTAATAACCAAAATCACATAACTAGGAAATCAGGCAGTGACGATTAAACCTTGGGTTTGTCTGACACCAAAACATATATACTTTATTTTTTTTCATACTTTCTAAAAACATATAGACTATAGACTTTATAGCTGAGTCATATACATCTATTAATTAGTGCTAGTTATGCTTTTAGAGTTCAAAATAATTATTCAAAATCTTCTTTCTTTTCAAGTGAAAATATTTTATATATTTATACTTAATTTTCATGTTTCTGATGGTATTCTCTGGGCTACACCTCTCCATTATTTACTATATATCTTTGATTATGCACATTAGGGTCACTACTATGAAGATGTGGTGATGATAATGATAACCCATATACTTCCATCATATCTTTAATCAGTCACTGCTATGTACATGCTCTCCTCTTTCTGTGTACTTGGGATACAGAGGTAATACAAAAGACACAAATATTTTTCTACGTGAAGCTTACATGTTAGTGGAAACAGACAGACAATAAACAAAACAAAAATGTAAATTATAATATGTAAGAAGAGAATAATTGTATGAAGAATAAATAAATAAACATGCAGCATGTTATCATGCTGTTTGCCAAATGCTTCTATTTCTCCCTATTTCTAAAGCAAATGGTAGGATTTTACTTGCTGCTCCTTGGGATTCTGGCTAATGAATTGTTTGCTGATGTGATGTGTGTTCATTCTAGGCAAGCATATTCAAGTGCCAGAGTAGCACCCCTGAGAGCTCCCTTCTTCATTTTGCACAGGAACCAGCAAAGGTCAAGATGATCACTTGCCTATCACCCTAGGTCTCTAAATGGCCAGAGTCAACCTCAATAGACAAGTAGAATGAGGGCAAAATAATCGTTCTTTTAATCCACTAAAGCTTAAGGTTTTTAAAGTTACTTTTCATGAACAGAAATATTTTGATGGGTATATATTATATGACAAACACTATACAAAGCATATTACTTACATCACACAATTTAATCTGTACAATGATGCTACAAATTATGTACTTTTATTTCTATTTTATACAGACACTAAACATATCAGAAAGTGTTCAAGTTACCTTTTGCTTTATAATAAACAATCCAAAAACCTAGTGAATTGAAATGATTTATGATTATCTCTCAGGGTTCTATAGTTGTCTTGGTATCATCTTGGTAGTTCTAAACTGGGCTATCTCATGTTATTGCAGTCAGATGTTGGCTTGCAGTCATCCAAGGCTTAACTCAGCTGGCATCCAAGATGGCTCAGGCAAATGGCTGACAACTGGTGCTAGTTTGGGGTTGGGAAGTCACCAGGGTTGTCAACTAAAATTCCTATGTGTGGCTTGTTTAGGTGACTTGGACTTTTCAAGTATGGTAGCTGGATTGCTTGAAGGAGGATTACACTAGACACAGGGAAAAGCTTTAGGTATTATTATGGCTTACCCTAAAGCCCAAGGATATATTTTTCACTGCTTTCCACTAGTAAAGAATGTTGCTAAGGCTAGCTCAGGCTTAAGGAGTGGATAATTTGATATAAAGCACAACATGCTTGCACAAGAAGAAAAGGAATGCATAGTGACTATCTTTGGAGTCTTTTTCAAAAAATTTATTGATTATACTTTAAGTTCTGGGGTACATGTGCAGATCGTGCAGGTTTGTTACATAGGTATACATGTGCCATGGTGGAGGTTTGCTGCATCCATCACCCCATCATCTACATTAGCTATTTCTGCTAATGCTATCACTCTCCTATTCCCCTAACCCACCAGATCCTGGTGTATGATGTTCCCCTCCCTGTGTCCATGTGTTCTCATTGTTCAACATCCACTTATGAGTGAGAACATTTGATGTTTGGTTTTCTGCTCTTGTGTCAGTTTGCTGAGAATGATGGTTTCCAGTTTCATTCATGTCCCTGCAAAGGACATGAACTCATCCTTTTTTATGGCTGCATAGTATTCCATGGTATATATGTGCCATATTTTCTTTATCCAGTCTATCATTGATGGGCATTTGGGTTGGTTCCAAGTCTTTGATAGTGTGAACAGTGCTGCAATAAACATACATGTGCCTGTGTTTTTATAGTAGAATGACTTACAATCCTTTGAGTATATACCCAGTAATGGGATTGGTGGGTCAAATGGTATTTCTATTTCTAGATCCTTGAGGAATCACCACACTGTCTTCCACAATGGTTGAATTAATTTACACTCCCACCAACAGTATAAAAGCATTCCTATTTCTCCACATTCTCTTCAGCATCTGTTATCTCCTCATTTTTTAATGATTGTCATTCTAACTGGCATGAGGTGGTATCTCAATGTGGTTTTGATTTGCATTTCTCTAAGTCCAGTGATGATGAGCTTTTTTTCATATGTTTATTGGCTGCATAAATGGAGTCTTATACGTTATGTGCAATTTATAAAATGCAATCATTTTCCTTGGTGAGCTTATCATATGTAAGAGCTTTACAAGCTTTCATGAAAATAATCTACTTGTGGGGGCAGGGATCGAAGCTAAGCAGAGCATGCTGGTTAATATCCTTTGTGTAGGTCAAGATAGGTGAGATTATGTGTGAAAGTATACCAGCCCCAAACCACAGTCTTAACACAATAAATTTACTTTTTGTTTACACTCTGTGTACAAAATTGTTGAAATGGGAATCCGCTTATTATAGACACTCAGGGATTTAAACAGATGAAGTTTCATCTCATTAGACGGTACCTATTGAATATTTTCAGTATCAGCATAGCAGAAGAAGAAAACACAGGACATTATATTCTTAATTATAAAGCTTCCAACTGGGAGTGACAAACATCATTTTTCTTACCTCCCATTGGCCAATGCAAACCATATGGCCCTGTCTAAATCCTGCTATGTGCCCATACGGTATGTCAGAATGTTCTGAAATGGCTCTAATATCTCCACACCATGTTGTCTGAATTCCTATACATTGGGACCAGATTGAATTTAGATAAAACAGGGAAACTGAAAACCACCTTTATCTTCTGGGTCTCATATCTCTTTCAATGTGCATTAATTTTCAAAGGCTATTACATTTTCAGAATGTAATAGGCATGATTATTACATTAATATTTGATATCATATACAATTTATAGCTGGCTAAATTCATATATAGTTTTGTAAATTTATGTCTATAAGTTATATGTGGAGTTTTTACATACCTGTAACTTCTGATTTTTTTTTTTCATTTCAATTTAGGTAGAGAGGTTATTATTAGTTCTGGTTTGTCAATCTAAAAGTAAAATGTCAAAAAGTAAAATGATTGGCTTAAGATTACATCACATAGTTCTTTGACTCTCAAACAAGGCATTTCCTTCTGTACCAGGGATTCTGTACTTAACGAGTCTTAGTGAGGATTTAAATTATCCATGAAACCTGTAAACTTGCAGCATTATGTATGTGAGTGTGAGTATGTGCCTGAATGTGTGTGTGCTAGGTCTGTGTGTGTGTTCTTTTTTGGGTGGCTAAGGTTTACTATACCACAGCATTGTTGCAAGCAATTAATAGGTAAATGAACATTTGAGATTGGAATCCATTGATTCGCCTGATTACTGCATATATAATAGATCTTAACACCAAAAGGTTGATGAATTGTTTAAAGAAAAACATGGCAGGTCTTCCTAGACCTCCTCATTGGACAGGTTTCACACTTGAGCTTCTTGCTGAGTCTGTTCTCCTGCCTCTTGCCATTGCCTGTAAAAATCTAAGCTTCCTTCACAGGAAGCACTGAACAAGAAATTCCATGTTTTTAGTGTAAAGCCCATCATTTTCAGTGTTGCTCACATCTCAGTGGTGACAAAATTTCCTGACGTTCCTGGAAAAGCTCTGCAAGTACTCAGGCCCTTGCCCACTTATTTCAGATCACTGGTTTGATTCCATTAAGTAAGCATTTTTATTTCAAATCTTTATTTACACTTATCAGGGCCCTTTCAACTCAGTTTGCAAAGTGATAATTTGTATATATCTAAAACAGTACATTATGAGGTTCAAGTCACTTGCATTCCACAGTCATTTACTGAATACGTACTTTTCCAATACAACCATACAAGAAGTCACAAGTATAAGGCATGGGTCACATCAGTCTTGCATATAAGCAACCTAAACATCAGCATACATAAGCAAATATGATATAAGGGAGTCACACTGGCCTGGTTTGAATCTTTTTCTGCTAGCTCTATGACCTAACTTTTTGAGTTTCAGTGATTTCAACTATAAAGATGAGGAAACTTGAGACCTACGAGAGAGTTATTGTGAAGAAATAATGTAAAATAGCACATCAAATTGGGAGTAACACTGGTAAAAATATACAAATGAGGAGATGTGCATGACCTATTCAGGGAATAAATTTTGAGTATAAAAAGTAAGGAAGTTATAAGGAAAAGTGAGGCCAGAGAGAGAAACTGGGATCTTAAATCTCAAACTTACCCATTTGCACTTTATCCTAAAGTTAAAGAAAAGCCAATAAAAGGCTGAGAAAAGATTAGAAATAATAAACTTTTAAAAAACTGTTTCTATAAAAACAATTTAGTATTTGATAGGAAGACTCAAAACTTATAAAGAGTTTCAATATCCTGCATCCAGTTTACATCTTACATAACTCTAGCACAATGCCAAATCAAGGAAACCAGCATTGATGTAATACTGTTAAACCACAGACCTTATTCAGGTTTCACTGGGATTTTTAAACGTTTAATTAATTAATTCATTTTTAGTTTATAAATTAAAAATCATATGTACTTATTAAGTACAACATGATGCTTTGAAATATGTATGCATTGTAGAATGGCTCAGTTGAGTTAATTGAACATATGTATTATTTCACACTTAACATTTCTTGTGGTAAGAACACTTAAAATCTACTGTATTAATGATTTTCAAAATATAATACATTGTTATTAAATATAGTCACTATGTTGTACAATATATCTCTTGAATTTATTCCTCCTAACTGAAATTGTGTGTCCTTCCACTAGTATCTTTTCAATCCTGCTCTACTTCCACCCCAACTCCTGTTAATCATCATTTTACTCTCTAATTCTATGAGTTCAGTTTTTTTAGATTACATATGTAGGTGAGATCAGGCAGTGTATGACTTTCTGTGTTTGGTTTATGTCGTTTACCATAATAAAGCCTGTCACTTGTGACAACATAGATGAACTTGTTCGACTTTATGTTGGGTGAAATAAAGTTTCACTCATTTTTATATGCAATTCATTTTTGGTGTATACTATATATTTCATGTATAGATTAGTCTAACCACTAATGCAGTCGAGATACAGAACTGTTCCATCACTACAGAGAAAATTCCTCCTGTTATTTCTTTAGAGTCACACTCTCCACTCTCCCATAGCCCTAACTCCTGGCAACCACTGAATTCTTCCCTACCCCTAAAATTTTGTCATTTTGAAAGTATTATACAAGTAGAATCATACAATATGTAAATTTTCAGGATATTTTTTTCAGTTAGCATAAGGCTTTTGTGATCTATATTCTTCGACGGGCCAAGTGGTGTTCCACTTTGTGGAGGTACCAGAGATTGTTTATCTATCAGTCCACTGAAAAAAATACATTTGTGTTTTTCTTCAGTTTAGGGTTATTACAAATAAAGCTGAAATAAAAATTTATTTATAGGTTTCTGTGTGGACATATTTTAATCTTATTTTAGAAATAAAATAGGGAAAAATGTTTTAACTTTTTGAAGAAGTAGGTTTTCAGGAAAGAGAAACAATTCATGTGTTCATCACTAATCCTTTCAAGACTGGAATGTAAACTTAGGACAGTGGTGGGAGGAAAGAAAAGAAAGATTTGGGAAAAACCATTGAGAATGTTGAATTAACTGATTCCTTAAATGTGAGTGGTGGTAGTTTGGATGGTATGTAGGTAAAGGTAGCCCTAAAATTTCCAATTGGAGAGAATGTAGTGTTGATTTTTTCATCAACTAAAAGACACAAAGAATAAAGGAGTTTATGTTGGTGCTTTTGAATAGGAAAGTAGGAAGCATTCATGTGAAAATGTATGGCAGACATTTGGAGATTTGCGCCTAGTACTCAGCAGTGAAATCAATGTTGGCAATAGAGATACGTGAGTCATTGCCAGGGAAGGGATAGATTCAAACACGGTTGTAGAAAAGATTGCAGAAGAAGAGCAGCAAACATCCCAATAGAAAGATATTGGGTATGATTTCAATGTGACTATTTCTAGCCCAGATTACAACAAAAATCTTTAGAGTTTAATCCACCTAAGTGTATAAGATGACTTTAATCTCCAATTTATGTTCTGTAAAAGTTCACAACTCTCTTCAAGTTTCCCAGAAATTCACAAGAGCATATTTTCTCCTGGTCACTCCTAGCATGAGGTGGGTATACCTCCACATGAGCTGTTTTCCTGTTTTCACTGGACTCTGTTGTTTGCCCAGACATCTTACTCAACCTTTTTTTTTTTTTGATCCAATCCACCACACACCCTCAAGCAAGACAAAATAAAACAAATAAAAAAGAAACAACAATGGCAACAGCAAAACTTTTACACAAACCAGTTAGCATCTATGTAATATTAACTCATCTCTTACTGAAGTGTCCAAATAATTCTGTGGATGCTTTGAACAATAAAATCATCTTTCATGTGATCAAATAGTGAATACAATCTAAAACTTTTAAAGCATTTTCATTTTACAGTTGATTTCCCCAATTTGATATTTTATCAGATTATTGGGATTTTCAGATGCAACATCATTTTGGGAAGCTGAGGACAGAATGATTTATGTCACACACAGAGTCATAACTAACTAGATTTGTGATTTAAGAAATGCACTGAATTTCTAGGAGTCTAAGTAGCCTCATCTTTGAAATGTGCGCAATCTAAGTCATTTGCACGTAAGAGTACTTTGAGGATAAGATAAAAATTTTGATGAAGAAAACTTGGAAAACCAGAAGTACTGAAAAATGTTAGTTTTTATTACTACAAATAGAGCAATAATTTCATTCTTTCATTAGTTCATTTCAGAATCATTTACTGTATGTATGTTATGTTCTAAAACACAAAATGGTCCTGTAATTTTCCTGCTAAAAATAACTTTTATGGCTTCTCATTAACTTCACGATCAAGGGAACATTTTCATTACGACTTGTAGGGCCATTTCTGATCTGGTCCATGTCTATCAAATCAGCCATGTTGTAGGACCATCTTACCATACCATCTTCCATATACTGCTTCTTCCTGAAATGCTTCTCCCTGCACTATACCTAATATACCAGGACATTGCTTCATCTGCCTTGGATTTATGAAGCATTCTTTAAAGGGCTTCTTGCTTGTGTTTCTGGACTAATCTTTATTTTTCTTTAACATAGCATTTATTACTCTTAATTCTACATCTTTTTAGTTATAGTGTCTATCCCTGTGATAGTAAACTCTCTAAATACAGAGGTTATACACATCATTTTTTGTATACCATTATATCTTTAGTATCTGGAACAATGCTTGTGGGATAACAATTCATAGCCCATCTCTATTAGGTGTAAGTAGTTTAGAGATGAAAGAGTCACAGATCCTTCCTTCAAGATGTTTATAGTCTAGTGAGTAACATTTTTTAAAGGGAGAGACATTGATTTATTCAGTTTTTAAAAAACATTTTAGCTTGAAGTTTTGGCTTCCTTTCCCATGATTTTGATGTCCTCTTAATGGATGGATCCATATGACTACTAGTTCACCAGAAGACTTGTTATTTGACACTGCAAGCACTACAAACAAAATTAAGCTGGGTTAAATGCGTGTGGTAGAGTCCAGCCAAGGCAGAGCCCAGATTTATGGGGCAGTGTTTACAATAAAGAGACACGACGTATTTTTATTTGATCTGCACTATCCAAAAAGAAAATTGGAATTATAATTAAAGCAGGGGAAATGATAACTTAAGCATTGATTTTCCCATAAATGTGCCAACCCTCAGAACAGTGGCTGGTCTCTATGTTCTATACTCTGCTGCGTAACTTTAGATGAATGAAACCTTCTTCTACAATAAGTCGACTTACAGTGGAGTGCGTAAATTTTAGCTTGTAGGCCCTGATGACTCATCTTTATAGCTGAGATACTGCTCAGAGTTTGGATTAAAGGAAGAGACCCTTAAAAAAATCAGGAAGAGGTATCCTATTGGGACCAGCAGCTTTCTATTTGAGGCTCTTTATAGACCCACTGCTGATAAACATTCAGCTCCATCACTAATTTAGATTTCCCCAGTCTCTTATGGAGATTAAATATAAAAGAACCACCATTTATCTGTAAAGGTAAAATTTACATCACCCATAATCCTTTCATAAATAGATATATCAACCACCACATTAATACAAAAATGCAATCTGAAGGAAGAAGACCATTATATTTGCTTACTGTCAGATATAAAGCTGCAGTTGCAAGTCATGCGTGATTTTAATAAGGCTTGATAATATGCTATCAGTTGGTGGGAGCTATAGATTGAACTCTTATAGATTTTTTTGGCTTCAGCTTCCAAATAATCAATCATGTCAAGATATGAAAATCATTTCATTTCCTTCAATTGAAAAGAAGATGTGATTTAAAATGTCAACTCCTGGATATATGAGCAGGATTCCTGTAATCAATCATATGAAATAAACCATCTTATTTAGTAGCTCTTTTAAAGAAAGGAAGTTTTTTTGGGGGGGTGGAAATAAACTTTTATTTGCACAATTTGGATGAAGCTCAGGCATCGTATGCAAATAAATAACAAAGACAAACACAGAACTGGTTTCTCTCAATTTTCTTTTCCATTCAGTAACCTTGACAAGGAATTGAGTAGGTTTGGAAAACCTTAAACTCCAGGGTATGGGAGCATAATACTGTCTATGGTATCTGAGTACTTTCAACCACGAATTGGGAACTGGTTTCAGACCCAGGTAATCCTACTTCTTTTAGACCCATGCACCTAGATTTAGTCCAGCTCCATCCCACACTGGCTGGGCCATGCAAAACAAGACTCTAAACTTGAGTTTCAGGATCCTCAGGTCACAAGTGTAGGACAAAACTCTAAACTTGAACTTTAATTTCCCTAGCTGTTATCTGGCTAATTTCATCTGTTCATACTCACGTAGGAGATCATTTTAGAAAATAGATGAGAGCGTGCTTCTGCAAATGGAAATTCCGTGAAGTTCTTGACAAACCTAAGTGGTTTGCATCATGGCTAGAGAAAAAGATGTTAAATGATAACAGATTGGCTTCTTGGCAAACTGTAAAGAGACAGCTAGATTGAAATCACACTCAAAACAGGACTTGTCTGAGGAAATTGCCCTTACTCTCAGTAAGTGAAACTCTAGATTTTGCTAAACTTTTTGTGTGCCTTTAGGCAAGTCACTTAACCTCTTTGAACTGTAGTTTCCTCCTAAGTTAAAAAAAAAATTGGATGATGTTATTCCTAAGGTTTTATTCCAGCAATAAAAATTGGTGTTTTTTTGAGAGAAGTTATTAATGCAGTAGAAATGGAGATCATAGCTGAAACACATTCCCTCCACACCTAACATGAACTCACAACCTGAAAGTTATGAGTTCTAATCTCTTGAATGTGCACAGAATTTGGAAAAGTATAATAAGATCATCTCATTAAGACCACTGTGGCAATAATGACAAGAAACAGCATAAGTAAAATCATTTTAACAGGCAAAATTATTTCTGTTATGTTTAACAAAATTATTTGTGTCATCATAGTCCCTTTCAAATCTAACCTTCTATGGGTGCTTTGCTTACAGAGGCCTAAGAAAGTATTCTGGGATAGAAGTCCTTAAGAAACCTACTTTAATGATTCACTATAAGCACACATAGTTATTTTGTCAAGCCTTATGTATTCATGGATGCTTTTAATGTGCTTTGGAATATTTAAAAATTGTAAATTATCTTGAGGTGTTTAAATATTTACACAATTGATTTCTCTATTTTTAAAAATAAAAGGGCTTTTTTAATTAAGGGAAAGTTTAGTGCACAGTCTTTTTCTGAATGCTATTGGGCCAAAATTCATGGATACTGAATACAAAAAAGGTTGAGAAAAGGTAATTTCATTCTTTAGAAGGAAAAAGTAGCATGTGAAGGTACAAACTAAGATAGTATAGAAAATGTGTTTGACATTTGCTGCCTACATCCAGAATTTTTATATATATATATATATATATATATATATATATATATATATGTTTAATAGCTTACCTTCTCATCCTTAGCAAATCAACCTTGAAGCTCTGGTTTCTTCTATCTCACCCTGTATGTGTGCAAGAGTACAGATGTGTTTTGCATATTTTCCCTTTCATTTTGACTGGTTGTCAAAAGTTACCCATATTTTATGAAGCACAGAGAAGGGTATGATAAGAGTTCCTTGCTCCATAGTTTCTCCGTACTGGGGAGAGATGAGTTTCTCTTCCTTCTTGTTCATTAATGATGCACGAAGCTTAGACTTTTAACTCTGTCTGTCTCTCTCTCTCTCTCTCTCTCTCTCTCTCGCTCGCTCGCTCACTTTTGCCTCTTCTGTTTCTAAGGAATTTCTCACAATACTTGACATATATGGTTATATGATAAAGACTCACTAGCATCTTTTTATCCTGCTGGTATGCTTCCTGAGCAATCTTAGCTCATCAACTGGCTGGAAAAGCAGCCTCTGTCATTGCAGAATGTCTGTTATATCTTTAAAGAGAAAGAAAGAAAAAATTACCATTCCCTGAACATCCATTATCCCTGACAGTGCTACCACTCTTTCTCACTTCCAGAATGTAGATCCATTCTGCCAAATAATAGAAAATAGTGATTCACTGACTCCAATTGAAGCAACTGGCAGTGGTGATCATACTTTCCTGTATCTCTCATATTTGAAGTTAGAATGAGCTGATATGAGATCTTATATTAGCTGTAACTAACTCAAGGTGTGATGTTAACTTACTATTAACCCTCTCCTTCCTGAAATTCTTCACTCAGCATCTAGTCTACCGTAAATCTTGTTTTTCAACCAGGGTGCTCCTTCTCAGTTTCCTTTGCTTGCTTTCCTTCCTCTCTGAGATCCCTTAGCACTGCAATGAGCCACATTCCTCACTCTCCTAGTGATTTCTTCCAGTCCATGGCTTTAAATATCATTTATACTTAGAAGATCACTCACACTTCTACCTCCAGCCCCAGACTCTCTCCTAAATACCAGGCTGATATATCTACCCATGTATTTGACATTTACAGTTAAATATCTAAACATTTCAAGATGGTATCAGGGTATATGTATATGTCCATATTTATCAAGATATTATACACAAAATATGTGTAAATTTTGATATATCAATTATACCTCAATAAGACAGATCCAAGACAAAACTCTTATTCCCCCACAGTATTTCTCATCTTCCTCATTTACAAATCTATCTTTTCAGGTGTTTAATGCATGTCCCTTAGAATTAATTTTGACTCTTCTCTTTCTTATAGTTCACTTTCAATCCATAAGTAAACCTGGCAATTCAATCATCAAGAATGAGATATTTCAAACACTTCTTACCACATTCACCAAGCTCAGCCTTGTCCAAACCACTATGATCACTGGCCTACATAATTGCAATTGGTTCTCAACTGGTCTCTCTACTTTTGTCCCCATTCTTCTATGTCTGTTCATAACAGGTGTAATCTGGTGAGACATAACACATTGTGCTGCTCCTCTGAGTAAAGCCTCAGTCTCCAACATATTTGAAGTTCATTTGAAGTAATTATCCAAAGTCTTTCAATGACTGACAGGGCCCTATACAATGCTCCCCACCCACTACATCTCTGAGTTTGTCTCCTAGGACTCTCCCTCTGACTTACTCTTCTGCAGCCACATTGCTCTCATTATTTCTCAAAAGTGCCAGGGACAAGCTGTATGAGGTTTCTGCTGTTGCTGTGCTGTCTGTGTAGAAGTCTCTTCTGCTGGATATTCACGTGGCCTGCTCTCCTACTACCTTCAGATCTTTGTGCAATGTTCACCTTCTCAGTGAGGCCTTCCTTGACCATTTTATTTAAAAACAGTCCAAGCCCAGCACTGACTAAACTCCTAGAATGCAAACGCTCTGGAAACAGGGATTGTTATCTATTTTATTTTGGCTATTCTCCAGTGCCCAGAATAGTACCCATCAGAAAACACTTGCTCCTTTAATGCTTGCTGAATTAACGAGAATGAAAGCTAGGCAAGCTGAAGTCTCTCTCTTCTCTTGTCACTCCCTCTCAATTGTCTATGATCATTCCAATGACTCTGAAAATTCTTTTTCATTCAGAAATATGCTACTGTCTCTTTAACTCTAGCCTTTTACCTGCAGTGCTCCATAGCCTTCAACCCCTCTCTTGATTGGAAATATTTTCAGCGACAAGTAACAAAAATCACATTGAGCAATGACTTAAACAAATGGAGCTTCATTTTTCTTACTTACAGATGTGTCTGAAAGTGAATTTTTGTTAGCGCTGATGCAGTAACTCCAGAAGTACTGTGAATTTTGGCTTCATGACTCTTGTGGCCCTTGTCTCTTAGCCACGAGATAACTGCAGCAGCTCCAAGAAACATCTTTCCATGCAGAAATGATAGGTTTTTTGTAAGTATCTTCCTCTAAGCAAGTAGGAAAGGACCTTTCCAGACCGCCATCCTTTCCCTGGTAGACTTGTACATTTTTTAGCATAATTAGGCTCCAACTCTCTGAGCAAAAATAAATAAATTAATTAATTAAAAGGTGGCAGTGGTGGGGGAGGATACACGTTGATAGGCAAAACCTACCATTCTTTTTAGCCCTTACTACTTCCTATTACTTTCTTATCGGGTCTTAACTCAGACATTGTTTCATGGTGGATGCCCTTCCTGACTGATCTTCTCCCTTCACAATTCTCGGATAAATGCTCTACTTCCTGGTTGCCACAGGACTTGAAATTATCTTAGATCAGTGCTTTAATGCAGAACTATAAACCTGTGTTCATTTTATGTTCACCCCCTCCACATACAAACACATTATGCATTTCAGCAGAAGAAAGGATTAAGACCTCTGAATAAATACTCAATTTTTGTCATTCATATTTGAATTTGCAGGATCTAGTCCCCATCTACAGATGTATCCCCCATCTACAGAGTGAATGAATTTTTTTAAATGAAGGATTTTCTCTTAATGGTCTCTAAAATCAACTTTAGCATTAAATAAATGTTTCTATGATTATTTCAATCTTTTCTTATGTATCTGTAGACTATGCCAACATTTATACTTTTATTATCACCAAACTTCTTTATTTAAGGACTTGAAGCCTCACCACTTAAATAATGTAACGCATGTTATTAAATTCTTAGGTGTCATTTTACATTCTTGGCACAACTAGGGAAACAAAATAATGTTTTGTTTTCCAAATTGTGCCAATGATCAAGATACAGGTAAAAAGATAAAAATAAATACCATTTGTTCTCTGATTATCATAACAGACAAACTCTGCCTCCAGCATGGATATACCATGACAATATTTTGGACTAAGGGTAGGCAAGGTTGAAGAATACAGTGATACTAGTGATGGAAACAGAGTCAACATAGTTACACATTACACAGAGTGATTAATGTTGAGAGAAAGCACCTCAGAGCAGGTGAAGTGTGTAGGCACTGGTAACTCCCACCTGGGTTTAACTTCCAGATTTATTTTATAAGCCATATGAGAATGGGCACATTAGTTAACTACCCAAGGCTCAGTTTCCTTATCTGTGAAATGGGGTTCACACTCAACCCCTCACAGGAATCCTTCTGAGTTTCAAATTACATGCTGTTTGTATAGTGATTAGTCCAGTGTCTGGCACACAGTTTGTTCTCAATAAGCGCTAAAATTTATTATTGTCATTATTATAAACCAGGCACTATTAGATCATAAAATGTGAAGTAATTGACTGTACAAAATTGTGTGTTAAAGTAATTATAATAAATTAAATCGATATTTGGATCTTCTGTTTGGGAACACAGTTCTCTATTTTTGTCTACTTCTGGAGTCAATTATCTGAAGAGTGGGCCCACTGCTAACGGCGAAATCAGTGAGATTTTGCAACACGTCCCACTTTCTCTCGTCCTGTGTTATGCCACTTCTTCACTTGCCCTGCTTCTTCCCACCATTTCATTTCAGACTCTCGTTTCTAGGAACTGTAACATTGATGTGAGTTTAAAGGACTTTAAATCAGAGTACCTTTCGAAATAGAGGGTATCTTCAAGTTCAATTGGCTCAATCCCGTCTTCACATAGATGTGAAAATGAGCCCTGCTGTGATTGGCTTGAGACTGCAAAACTGTTTTGTGCAAGAACAAGAGTTGAAACACAGGTCACTGAAATGCATACTTATTCCATATCTGATGTTACCTCCTCCTGAATTATTCATGGAGCAGGGAGTAGAAATGCGGAGCTGGTGCTTTGTGTAAGAGGAAGGCAGGACCAAGTCAATCTTGGCACTTCTGACATGGGTGACAGATGATATTGGATGAGACAAAGGGAGGTCTTAAATATTTTTAATTGTTATCAACTATTCTGTGTTCCACTCAATACAGGACTTTTGCCTAAGCAGACCATCTATTGAAGACAAGTTATTTTCTTAGGGGAGATTAAAAAAATACATATAGTAAATTAGCAAATTTTATAGTAGGCTAGAATGTCACATGTACTATTATATAAAGGAAGGGAGGCTGGGTGCACTGGTTTATGCCTGTAATCCCAGCACTTTGGGAGGCCGAGACAGGCAGATCAGGAGTTTGAGACCAGCCTGACCAACATGGAGAAACCCTGTCTCTATTACAAATACAAAAATTAGCTGGGCGTGGTGGTATGCACCTGTAATCCCAGCTACTCAGGAGACTGAGGCAGGAGAATCGCTTGAACATGGGAGGCGGAGGTTGCAGTGAGCCAAGATCGTGTCATTGCACTCCAACCTGGGAGACAGAGGTTGGAGACTGCATCTCAAATAATAATAATAATAATAATAATAATAAAATAAAAAGAAAGGGAAAAAAGTAGAGCAGGGTAACTGAGATTAGAAGGGCAGGGAGTAGGAAGGTCACAAGGTAACATTAAATAAAGTGGTTATTGTAGGTCAGAGTAGCCCAGATATCATTCTCAATCTCAGGAATCTTCCATTTAAACATCTTGTTGAGTACTATTCTCTGGACAGTCTATTTCTCAAGTATTTGTGAAATATGTGATTCTATATGAATGCACATAAACATATATGAATGTCTACATTGCTAGAAAGAGGACCTTAAAGATAATCTTTTAGTCCCCTAGCCAGAATTTGAATTTCCTTTATAGCGGCATTATGAGCTTAGATCAAAAAATAGGTAAGAACAATTAGAAAGTTCACGAGTCAATGATTTGTTTACACATTTCTTACGAAGGCTAATTGCTTGTTAGCTGAAACATGGACCTCTGTTTTAGTTAGAGACACCAGCATAACAAAGAATTGGCTGAGAATCTGGAACTCTTCTGTCATATAAAGCTGTCAAGAAAGTATTCATTAGGGTTGAAATTCTAACTTTTTACATATTGCCATACAAGGCTTTAATAAAGGCAAATTCTTACTGGAAAAAAATCTCTCTCTCTCTCCCTCTATCTATCACACACACACACACACACACACACACACACACACACACACACGTTAATCGGTTCTTTATACAATACTGAGGATTTTTTTTTTAATTCTAACTACCAACCCCTGCCATATTTGATAGTTTCTGATTTCTGACACTGCACTAGGTTGGTCCTTAGAGTTGCCTCATAAAACCCAAAGGCATCAGTTGAATTTAAATTTCTGATAAACAATGAATATTTTTCAGTATAAGTATATCCCAAATATTGCCTGGGACATATTTATACTTCAAATTATGTGTTGCTTATCTGAAATTCAAATTTAACCAGACATCCTGTATTTTTATTTGCAAAACCTGCCAACTCTATAACTCTTCAGTTCCCCAGAGAAAATTCTGATTGAACACTTCCTGTTTTCTTTCTTGTGCTCTAAACCAGCATAACCATGTACATCTGAGCAGCACTGCTGTATAACTGTCCATGCTTCAATCATTAATTGATTCATGTATTCGTTCATGCAATATTATTTTTGCATGCCTGCTGTGTGTCAGGCACTATGCTAAATGCAAAGTGAAATACAGTGTATCTGATATAATGGTAGGCTAAATAGATCTGAATCTTGACCTCACTTAGCTTATAGTGGGATAGGTAAATAATTACCTGTTAGAAAAATACACCTGTGTGATAGTGTTAGTGGACCCAGCACATAGCATGAATGTGTGAATTTGCCGATATGCACAGCGGAAGTCGGTAATTGCTGTGCTGACATCCCCTGCATAAATGAGGGAGATGAAGTCTTTTCAAAGAGTGGTTTCCAAATGCTTGCTGACTTTGCATTAGTCCTGGACATATTGCGTGACATTTCTGAGCACTTTATATGTGTCAAACACAGTGCTGGGCTCAGCATTTCATTTGAAACTCAAAGCAGTGCTAAAAGATAAATCCAATTATAATCTCCATGTTACTAATGAGGAAGGTGGGACTTAGAAAGCTGAATAAATTGCACAATCCTACACAACAAAACTGTGATAGAAAAGCTGGGATTCCCACAGAGGTCTGATCATTCTAAATAGGTAGTCTTAACCTCTGTGCTATGCTACTTGAATGACTTAGGAAACTTGCTAAATATTATTTGGTCTCCAGAGTTTCTGAATCAGTAAGTCTAGGATAAGTTTTGAAGAATATATTTTAAACAAGTCCCCTGAGTTGATTCTGACAACAGTAAGATTTAGGTTCCACTAATTTAGGATATCAAATTAATCAAATCTCATCAAAATAACTTAGAGTATTATAATACAACCCTCTGGTTTACAACTGTTAAGGAGCTCTGCTGTAGAAGTTTCCACATACGAAGCAGTGGGAGGTTTAAAAGAGAGGAGATAAATAGCCAGGGTTTCTAGCTCATACATACCTTGTTATTTATTTATTTATTTAAGACCAAACTTTTCTTAGTTTGCACAACAATTCCTCAGGTGGTCTAACTCTAATGTCTCTTTCTCCTGATTAGTCCCCTCTAACATTAGGCTGGTTTATTAAGGCTTGTGACAGGTTTCACATTAAGCATACATTCTTTCCCAGACACGACTTCTCTAGAGAAGATTAGATTTTGAATATCTGGACTTGGTCTGATGAATCCGTTACCTCCACCAGTGAGGATGGCTAAAAGTAGAAGAGCCCGAGAGAGGAGACCCACATGGCACATAGTGCCATAGACTTCTACAAAGAGTAAGTGAAAATTCAGTGCAGAATTGGGCATAGTTGATGATGAAGTCTCCACAGTGAGTTTGTGGAAGTTCCAGCAGTTTGATGAGAAGTAATAGAACAGGTAGCAATATTCTTTTCTTTCTTTCATTTGTTTCTTCTTTTTCTCCTCTTCTTTCCTTCTCACTCTTCTTGCTTTCTCTCTTCCTTCATTAAAACAATGTATGCTTATTTAACTTTTTTTGACTGATGTATACTTATATGCAGAAAAATGCAGAGATTCTGAGCACACATCCTGATGATTTTTCACAAAGACAAGGTACCCATGTAACCACCACCCAGATTAGAAAAGAGAACATTATTGACATAGTAAAATCCCACACTAACCCACAGGTTATCATTCTATCCAGCAAACATGACCATTACCCTTCTTCCTATCATCAGAAATTAGTTTTGCCTATTTTTGAACTTGAACTAGGGAAAATGATACTGGTGTAGTGTTTAGTCTGTGACTTATTTTGCTGACTATCATGCTTATAATATTTGTTTAAATTGTTTGGTGTAGCAATAATTTGTTCTTTTCATTCCTTTTTTATTCTGGGGATATATCACAACTTATTGCTTCTACTATTTATGGGCATTTGGCTTGTTTCCAATTTGGGGCTATTGCTGTACATACTAGTAATAGAACTAATAATACTAGTGATAGTGCTAATAGCTACTGCTGATAGTACTGCTATGAAAATTCTTGTATTCCTCTGTAGACACACATACCTGCATTGCTTTTGGCTATGTAAACATGAAGATAACTTCAGAGCTCAAGGGTAAGCATGTTCACTTGTAGAAGATACTGCCAACAGTTTACCAAAGTAGCGGGGTCAATTAATTTACAATCCACTGCAGTAATTGAGATCTGTGAATGTTCCATGTCTTTGAGAATAATTGGTTGCTCTCTCTCTCTCTTCCCTCTCTCTCTCATCTACCTATCTATTTATCTATCGTCTATTATCTATCTTCTATTTATCTACTTATCTTTTATAGTCTATATTTCTATCTATCTGTCATCATCTACTTTTATCTATCATCTATCTATCTAGATTCCATCATCTATCAATCCATCTATCTTTCCCTTTCTGTTGTATGGATGTGAATTTGTTTCTCAGTTTTAATTTGCATTTCCTGGACATGTGATGATGTTGAGCACAGTTTCATTTGCATGTGCTTGTGCTTTATGTTTTGTAAAGTGTCTGTCAATTTTTTGCCTATTTTTCCATTGAGTTTTCTGGGTTTTTTAAAGCTGATTTATAAATGTTTTCTGTATGTCCTGGAGTTGAATTTTCATTATATATACTATTGCAAATATCTTCCTCAATTCTGTAACTTTTTTACAATTATATCTTTTGATAAAAAAATTCCTAATTTAAATATCTACTTATTTAATAATATTTACTTTATACTCAGCATTTTGTGTCCTGTTTTAGAAATTTTAATATATGAAGTCATGAACATTATCCTATGATATCTTCTAGAAGTTTTATTGTCCTACTTTTCGCAATTGAAGATGCAATCGAGCTTAAAATAATTTTTCTATGGTATAATATAGAGATCAGATTTTTTAAATGTGGAGATCCAATTGACCCATCTAGCACCATTTACTAAAGACTATCTTTTTTCCTACCAAACTTCTGTTTCACCTTTTCCTTAAGTGACAATGTATATTCAACCAATGTCATCTGAGTACTCAACCCTGTTCTATTTCTGTATTAAGTCCTAGTTATAGAGATAAAATATTTTTGAGTACATACTGAGTCCTGTACTGGAATTATGCCAGAAGTCATCTTTTCTATTTTCATCATATCCGATCCTAATTGGAGTCACAGATAATAAATAAGTAAACCATCAGATAAATAATTTAAGCATGTAATGAGTGGGAAATTAAAAGAATAAAAACAAAAGAAGAAGAAGAAAAACATAATGTGGTAGAGAATTGGAGGAGGCAGAGGTGAAGGAAGGGTTCCTTGAAAGGTGCCATTTAAAAAGATACCTGAAGGAGTGTGCGAGCACTTTTAGAAAATGCTTTTTCCAATATAAGAAAAATAAACTACACATTTGCTGAGGTATCACCCAGTCTGCTTTACTGTGGGAAGGTCAGAAGACCAGGGTGACAAGATGGTGGAAATGGTGCTGAAAATGGCATACAAAAGAATCAAGAGGCAAATGCAGGATTACCTAGTCTGTAGTACCTAGTAAGAGGTTTGTGTTTTCTCTTAAGGCTGCAATGAAAAACATAGAGAGAGTTAAGAGGAAAATGTTACAATCACGTTGCAAAGTTGTACAGAAGACACCTTGAGTGTGAGAGGTGCATCAGTGTAAAAGAAGTGAGGATTCCGCCCTGATGGTCTCCAAGAATCATATAATAGGTTAGAGTAAGGACAGTGCAAGGGGTCAAGCTCTGATGCTGTCATCCTCAATTTGCCCAATTGAAAGTTTTCTTTTCTGCTTAGTGAAGAATCTTATTTTCTTGCCCCTAAGGAACTTGAGCATTTTCAGTCCTTTCTAACGAATGACCCAGTAGTTCATTCTACATGGTGTGACTGTCTCTCTACTTAACTACTCCCTATACTTGAGTTCTGGTTGCTCAATTAATTTACTAACTCTGTGAAAGAAAGAATAACTTTCATCACTATCTTCTTCAGGATAGAAAGCAAAAGAGGTTCTAACAGCAACAACAAAAAGATGAAATTATTGATTTTAATTCTGCCATTTAAAAACCATGAAATCTCTAGAACATTCAGGTGACACTCTGTGAAGGAATGAAATCTTGAATTTTACACCCTAAACTTGTCAAAGAATTATAGAGTTCCTGGGGAACTGTGGGCTTAGGGTTAATGAACAAGGCCACTTGGGATTGGTGTTTTGTCCCTGCCATTTGCTCTACGTGACCTTGGGTTGCATTTCCCTTGTCCTCACTGTTTTCATCCATAGAGTTAGGCATGATTCTTTTTTCAGAGCCTGCTGTTCAGGGTTGATTTGAGGATGGAATGAGCTATTTCCCATGTAAATTGTGAGCCTTATTCCAATGGAAAGAAATTGTTAATACATTCAGGATTATTTGATCTAATAGCAGTCTCCTGTCCACTAATCTCTACCACTGCTATCAGAGATGTCATTTTGAGCTCATCCATAGTGGGGGAGCTCAGAGTTTACTTAATTCCCTAGGGAATAGCAATTAAACCATGTTAAAGGCTTTCTTTTAAACAAGTTGCTTTAGTGCCAGCCATCTGGAGCTGTGACTGGAAGGACGAGAGCCTTGCCTCACAGGCCACTAGATGGTGCCAGAATTCCTTTCTGCCTCTCCTTCCTCCCCATCCCTGCAACTCCCACCCATTCTGCTTTTGCATCTGCGCAGGCTCCACTGGGGTGGTGATGAATTTGTTTGCTTGGGAAATCATGGCTCTCTCAGGAATCTGTGGGACAGAAAATGCCTCCTGGTTTTGGAAATTGTGGAACTTTCTCTTTCTTTGGCTTTGCTTTGATTTACCTCCCCACAGCTTCCCCACTCCCCTAAAACTCCACTCTTCCTAAAATTTAGAAGAAAAAAAAAAGAGAGAGAGAGAACATTGGTGTATAGGAGTTTTCACATCTCTGGGAGCCCTAGTGCTGAGGCAAAATCACACAGCACTTCTGTTTGTATACACGATGCATGATGCATGCCAAGCTGTTCCTAATGAAGATATTATCTGCCTGCCTCTTCCCATCCCTAAGCACCAGGAGAGAATTCTCCCATATTGTCACTGTTTCCTTTCCAGGTGGCCAGAGAAACCCTTCCCAGGATTTTCTCCCCGTGGGATCTGTAGTCATTAGTTAGGCCAGGTGACTCTTCTCCAAAGAGCAAATTCATTCTCCAAGCAGCTCATCCAAGCAAGTTTCCCTCCCACTAGTAACACGGGGTCTCTTTTGCTCTCTCTCATTCAACGACCACAAGATCACAACATTTCACAGATGGCAGGGCCAAGGGAGCTTTTCAAAGCCTCCAGTCCAATGGCTCTTAAGCTTTAGCATCAGAATCACCTGGAAGATTTGTTACAACACAGATTGCTGGACCTCACCCCAGAGTTTCTAGTGCGGTAGGTCTGGAGTGGAGCCTGAGAATTTGCAGGTCTCCTGCTGATGCTGATGCTGTTATTCCAAGGACCACCTCAAGACCCACTCCAAGCCTATTGTTTCACAAGTCTGGAAACTGAGGTTCAATGAAGTAAAATGATCGTTCAAGGTCACAAGGCAAATTGAAATTAGATAGGAGTAGGAATTCAGAAGTCTTTTAAGCAAAAGCTTTTAAAGTCCTCATTCAAATGGGGCTGCTTGAAAATGTTCTTTCTACTCTTTATGGAGAAAGGATTTGCTGAGCAAATTTACAGATGAAATCAGACTGTAGGAGAATTGTTTAATCTGTAATCACTTAAAATAGAGTTCTATTATTTTTTAGTTTAAATTAAAGCATGAACTACGAGAAACCTGTTTCAAAGTAAAGAGACTGACCTTTCAGTGTTACCACCACAGTAATGCTCTTTCTAATGCCCATTGCACTTAGGCAGAATTCCAGGGAAAATTGTTCTACTGTTTGACTCTTTCAGTGATTCATCCTCAGCATTTACCCTCTCCTATCTTCATCTAAAACTAGAATTTCTTCCTTATAATAACTTGAACATGCTGCATTTTTTCTTTCTTTCTCCTTTCCCTCCCTCCTCCCGTCCTCCCCTCCTCCCATCCTCCCCTCCTCCCATCCTCCCCTCCTCCCCTCCTCCTCCCTTCCTCCCTTCCTCCCTTCCTCCCTTCCTCCCTTCCTTTGTCTTCTTTTTTCCTTTCTTTTGAGACTGGGTCTCACTGTGTTGCTCAGGGTGGTCTCAAACTTGTGGACTCAAGGGATCCTCCTGCTGTAGCCTCCTAATAACCGGGTCTACAGGCGTGTGTCACTGAATCCAGTTGCATTTCCTGATAAAACAAATGGAAATAGAGTAATTTAAGGTTCACTTAAAAAGATTTATTATAAAACTTTCTTCAAAAGCTTGGTGGACCCAGCACTTGTGGTAAGTTCATGTTTTAGATGTGTGTGCTTGTGTTTGCGTAGTTATATCAATAATTACAGTTATAGTTATGGATTTATTTATACTTATACCTTATATTTGGGCCAATGGGTACTGGTTTTCAAGTAGTTCTGCTAATATAAAGTCCCATTTTAAATGCACTGTCTAAAAAATGGGAGTCAAATAAACATTATTAAATGGATAATAGGAGAGATGGTTTGCAAATGCAGCCAAACTCATTCAGATAATATTTGAATCAGGTAACTTTGGTAAATACTAAGCCAGTGACCAAAATAATTCCATTCTGCAACTGCAGCAAGTACACTTTAATTTTTGAGGATGTCCAAGTAGAGACTGAATGACCTTGTGTGGAAATGATGGAAATGTCCCTAAGGATTAGATGATTTTGGAACCCTGATCAGTCTTGTGAGTTTTGATTTTTCTCACCATTCCATTAATCTGTCAAGTCATGTCAACCTCCAAGATTTTGGATATGGTGTCTTCTATTTTTGGAGGAAGCCCTAGCTTCTGTGACTACAAGTCTTTCCTTTGCTTAAAGTTCAGTCCATGTCTCATGAAACGTTCCCTGAAAACCCTCACTCCCTCTTGTCCTCCTCTGCTCTGTACTCTTTCAGTTTCTATGCTCTATCACACCCATAGTCTGACTGATTCAGCCAACATTGATTAAATACTTACAATGTTTGAGGTTCTGTCATTTGAGAGTTGCACCTGCCATCAGATAGGTTCACACACCAGACAGGGAGGCAGACCTGAAAATCAATGACACTGTTATGAACTGAATTATATGCCCCCAAATTTCCTAAGTTCAAGACCTAACACCCAGTACCTCAGAATGTGACTGTATTTGGAGATAGGAACTTTAAAGAAGTAAAAGGAGGTGTCAGGAGTGAACTCCAATTCAATATCAATGATGTCTTTATAAGAAAAGGAGATGAGGATATAGACATAAGAGGGAAGACCATGTATGGAAGAAAGACCATGTGAAGACACAGGAAAATGTGGCCATCTATAAGCCAAGGACAGAGGAGTCGGAGGAAAAGTAATCTACCGACACCTAAATTTAATCCACCAACACCTTATTTTCGGACTTCTAGCTTCCAGAAATGTGAGGAAATACATTTCTGTTGTTTAAGCCACATTGTCTGTGATATTCTGTTATGGCAACCGTAGCAAAGTAATGCAGGCATTAAAATATGAATGTTAAGCAAGGCAAATAAATGGAAAATATCTTCAGAGAGCAGGAGTGTCTGAGTTATTCTCTCCAACATGAAGTTAAGTTTATTAAGCACACATTAGGGAAGGGCATTCTTAAAAGTGAAGCATAAAATAATTAGTTGCTGAACCATCCAATAGAAATACCTGCTTCAGTGCACAGTCCGTGAAGAAGATGTTCATGGAAGCATTATTCATAAAGTAAAAAGTGAAAGATGATAAAAGTCTCTCAATGGGAAGAGTTAAGGAAAATGAATAAATCCATTTAGAATTACATGGAAGAACTCAGCATATGTTTCCTGCCTGCCCTTAAGTGTCCTACACTCTATAAAGAAAATTCCTTAAATTTTGCTGGGTGACTTTAGATATTTAAAATTAACCAACAGCATAAACATGCACATAAATAATTCTTATTAGAAAATTGTAAAGTAAAAGTTACACTGATTATTGTAGTATGTCTTGAAGATGAAATAGGAGGACTTCAGTAGAAGTTGCTGTGATGAATAATAGACTATACTATATTTTCATCTGCATAATAAAGACGTTTGAACAGTAAATATTAAATCATACAGTCAATGCAGTCTAATGTTGAAACAATGAATGTGTAAAATGGTTGAAAGCACAGATAGAGCCCGATTCTAAGTCTGGCTTTTTTTGGGATCTTCTCAACCATTCTGAGATTCTTGTCTCTAATTTGTGAAATGAGGACAAATTAAGTACGTTATTTTCTAAATGTAAAAATAAACATCTTTATTGTTCATAATTTTTAAAGCACATGAACATATTTTTTTAAATAGCCCTTTTTCTCACTCATCAAGAAATAAGCACTCATAAAAATTTTTATATACTTCCCTTTAACTTTGTTAATATACATACAATACAAATTTGTATATATTACAAATTTGGCATCATTCTGCATTTTCAAATTTGCGCTATTTTGTCACTTCATATTACATAGTGACTATTTTATTTCCTTATGCTATTAAATATCCCTTGTAAACATAATTTTAATGACTCTATAACATTCCATAGTATGGATTTATCATAATTTATTTAATCATTCTCCTCATTTTGGACATTTGGCTTTCTTCCAGTTGTCACCATCAAGGGTTATATTGCAATGAATCTCTTGGCACGTAGAGTCATAAAGGAAATTTATAATTTAATAGTATCAACTAATTTATAAGACCTCTGATATATATTGCCATGGTGTTTTTAAGAAATACTGTTCGATTTATGCTCCAACTATATGTTTCAGCTTTTGCTAGGTTATGCTGCAATAAAAACAACATCCACATTTCAGTGGGTTCAACAAACAAATCTGATATCTTGCTCCCAGTATCCCTTTACTGTGGGGCACCTGCAGCTCTTGTTCATCTGTTTCCTTCATTCTGGGATCAAGGGCAAAAGCAGCAATTTTATCTGGGACATGTTGTTCTTAAGATAGAGGGACAAGATTAATGGCAGTGTGACATGATGGCTCTTAAAGCTGCTGTTCAGGTGAGGTGCCTGTCATTCTGCTCACATCTTACTGGTTAAAGCAAATCACATGGCCGAGCCTGATGTAATAAGGTGGGCGGCATAATCCTCCCTCAGAGAAGGAAACAACCAGAGGCCCAACACAATGGAGCTAATAGAGGGGTGGGGGAGCATGTATTTCAAATAAATAATATAATCCACTAACACTAATAATTTCAATTTTCCCACAGCTTCAGGAATGCTGAGATTTTTAAAAATTTTGTGATTGAATATTTGATAAGAGAAAATAACATGCTTTATTTAATTGCATTGCTTTACTTGTGAGGTCAGAATATTTTCATGTTTTTGTTCCATTTGATTTGGTTTATTCAAGTTCACTACTTTATTTTTTTGTTTTTGAATAAAGTATTTTTTAATTAAGAACCTGAGGCTCTTAACCATCAAAGTTAGTGTATTTTTTTTTCTGATTTCACCTTAAATTTATTTAGTTGTTGATAAGTAGCATATTAAAATTTACACACAGTTAAATTGATCACTTTTTGGCAACTTTTTTCCATGTTTTCTACTTAGAAATTGCTTTTCCTTATATAAAATACATTTGTATGTATCATTTCTTTACAATTTTTCCCTTAACTCTTTAACTCAAATAAGACTGTTTTGCAGTTAAAGTATGAGGTAAGGATAAACCAGATCTCCCAGTAGTGAACCAGCATGTAAGTTATACCATCCTGTATCTATCAATTTTCTCACTTGCCTTTTTAATTGGAAACAGAAGCACAGAGTAGAAAGTGCACAGAATAGGGGGTGCAAAATAGCTCTGAGACTAAAGTGTTGCATGACTTTAGGAAATTCAGACAACTTTTCTGGTTTCCTGTCGCTTCATCTATGAAATAAAAGCATTGGAGCACACACAGCCTTTTTATCCCCCAAATGTCTTTGGCTCATCTATGGATCTGGCATATTTTTATTATACATCCTACCACTGCCCACTCCTGTGCCCATAGCAGACATTAATACTGTAACAGGTCATTATTTTTCTTTCTCAGTCTTTCTTGTCCTTGTAATAATCCAAGAAGTTGCTGAATAAGTATGTCAACTATTACTTACCAGTAATGCTATCTCTAAGAAGACAGAGCTGTTGTAGATTCCTAATCCAAACATCTGCTCTTAGGTAATTCTGCTTATTCTATTCAGAAATTGCCTACTTATCAGGCACTTTAAGGTTTATTTTGATACTACTAATATTCGGCATTCTAATTCACCTACGCTTTATTGGCCTCATACTAATTCTTTATCTATATTTTAAAGATTTTTTCAGATCACAGTGAGGCCATGAGGTGTATATGGTTAAACATATTTTCAGTATTTTTGACCTAAACCAATTAGATTTTGCTATAACAGATAACATCCATGTTCTTATTATAGTATCAGATCATTTTGGCTCTAATAAAAACAGTACAAAATTTAAAAGAGACATAGTCTGTCACACTTAGAAAGAACTTCATATTAGGTATTCTAAACCCATTCTATTCACAGAATAATCTTCTATAGCTCAGATATATCAACAAGCTCTCATGACTCTCATAATATAAAACAGAAACTTAGAAGCAACAAGATTCTTGAATCCAATTCAAGGACCAAACACTAATAGATACATCTTTTAAAATCTCCCATGGTAATAAGCTTCACTGGCATAGAGAGAGTGCTTTTAACTCACCTCTTTCATATCTGAGGTCAGAAGTCATAACTACTTAAATTTTAAGCTGTATTTCAGCTTTGTGTCATTCTATATTCAGCCATATTATATTTTTTAGTGCATGCTTTCTCTATATTTATAGCTTATATGTTAGTGAAGATAAACCCCTTAATAGCCTCTCTTGTTTCCTGGTAGCATTAAGTGCAATCTATTTAATTTAATTTTTTAAAACAACCTACTAACACATTGCTCGCAGATACAGTTCTGTAATTAACTTTATATTTATTGGTGGCTATAGGTGTAGATATAATATACTCAGGGATTACAAGGAATGTGGGAGAAGGTCCTCATAGAAAAAACACTAGAATGTAAAAATCTTATTTACCATATTGAAACTGATAATATCTCCTCTGTATTTGTATCCTTCTACCTTCTGACACAAGAAAAGCACAGTCTTGGTGTTGGGTTGAAAGGGGATATAGAAAGCTATGGTAATATCAGCACCTCCCCATTTTTTGTGACCTCTCTTTCATTTTGAGTCAGATTTACACTTAGATTTCACATTAGATCATGGGCTATGTGCTTCGAGTTACCTGTTAATAAAGGTCTTCTACCAATGGACTCTGATTCTGACACTGTAAATTCCTTAGAAACCAATATATTTTCAATTATTCTATGGTGTAATGGACTAGGACAAGCTATTTTAATATCTTTTATTGATAAGTCAAAACAACAAAAACAACAAAAAAAACTAGCCAAAGATTTTGCAGGTTGGTAGTGACAGAAACTATTATTCAGATCTTTAGAATTTCAAATTGAGTGCTTCCCAATATATTAAACCCCTTCTACAAAGTTAATCATAGCTCCTTCCATCCACATCAAGTCCCAGAACCATGAATATTCCCCATTAGTTGGCCAAGAGGAGAAATGAAACATTTACTTTTTGTTTTCAATTGCTAGTGGCAAAAGGATATTGATGTGGTCGAGATGAAGCATTAAAATCAAAATTATGTAGGAAATAAAAAGGCAGCATATATTAGAAGCATTTGCTTCCCTTGTGGTTTAAAAGATTTAGCATTACACCAGCCTCATATAACATTCTGGGGGGTGGGTTTATGGATGTATTGGGCAATATATCAAAAACAGCATTAAAGACCAATGAGTTAGATATAGCAAAAGGCCACTGCAGAGAAAATAAATGGTCACCAACAGAGGCTGTTCTTGTGGAAGATTGAATTTTTTTTTTCTGAAAGGTAGTAAGATAGGAGATACACAAAACAGTGTTTTATCTAGGAAGGGTGCATTGTTATGTTCTCTTCCCAATGCCTTCATTAATTTAGAAGTTCAAGGTTATGGCACCTACCTGACATCATGGAGTGAGCTAATTAAAGATTATTTATCTGTTGTTCTATAACACATTACTCTAAACATAATGGTCTAAAACAACAGTACACCTTTAATATCTGTCACAGTTTCTTTGCATCAGAAATCTTTGAATGAGTTAGGTAAATACTGTCTCAGAGTCCCTCATGAGGTTGTAGTTAAGATATGGGAACTGTCATCATCTGAAGGTTTGACCAGGGATGAGGATCTGTTTCAAAGGAGGTTCATTTGGCTGGCATGTTGGTAATGGCCATGAGCAGAAGGCCTCAGCTTCATCCCACGAAGTCCTCTCCACAGGCTGCTTAGGTGTTCCCTTGTCATGGAGAGCAGCTGGCTTCCCCAGAGTGAGTGACCCAAAAGAAATCAAGGTAAAGACTCTAATATATTTTAGCACCTACTCTTAGATGTTACACATCATCATTTCTGCAATAACTTATTTGGTATAAGGTCAGCCCTACTCAGTGTGGGAGGGGAGTATACAAGTGCATGAATCTCAAGAAGTGAGGATCATTGAAGGCCATCTTGAGGCTGAAGTGCTTTGAAAAGCACCCCAGCCTATTTTAAGTCCTCTGCCAGTGTTGTTATTGATAGTACAATTATTACTATTGCTATTAATATTTCATTGCATATGACTCTGAAGATTTATATATTTGAAGAGTACATATAATCCTAAAGATTCATAATTTTAATTTTTTTAAATTGGAGTCCAATTTTTGATAGGTTAAAGAAAGAAGACCAAAAAGATTAGTAATAAAGTGAGAAACTGGGTTCTTTGATTGTGGTCTTTATAAGCCGTTGCTATGGTTTGGACATGGTGGATTCGTCTCCACCAAAACTCATGTTGAAATTTAATCCCCAATATGGCACTGCTGGGAGGTGAGGGCAAGTAGGAGGTGTTTGGGTTATAGGATCAAATCCCTCCTGAATGGCTTGATGTTGTTCTCACTCTTGAGAGACTGTATTGGCTCTTGCAGGAATGAATTCATTCCTATGAGAGTAAGTTGTTGTAAAGCCAGAACACCCCTCAGGTGTTCCCCTCCTTGTAGGTGTCCATTTTCCCTTTGACTTTCTCTACCAGGTTGTGATGCAGCACAGAAGTCCTCAGCAGAAGCCAGGGCCATGCCCTTGAACTTCTCAACCTCCACAACCATGAATCAATTAAATATATTTTCCTTATAAGGTACCCAGTCTCAGGTATTCTCTTATAGCAACACAAAACAGACTAATACAGTTATAAATCTGTCCTTAATATAGTAGGAAAACTTATGAAGTATAATAATGTTTTATTTGTATTTGGACATGGATTGGAAGGTGAATGAGTATAATATACAAATAACTAGAATACGAGCTATAAAACAACAAAAAAGATCACAAGAAAAGTTTAGAAATAATTACATGATAGTTTAGGGGGTTTGACATTTTGTAGAATGAGGAAAGGCTTTAAGAGAGGAACGTCACGGAAAAGACATTTCTTGATTTGTTTTTGAGACAAGGCCTCATTCTGTCACAAAGGCTGGAGTGCAGTGGTGTAACCATGACTCACTGTAGCCTTGACCTCCTGAGCTGAATTGATCCTTTGCCCTCAGACTCCCCAGAATGAGGGTCTACAGGCACACACCACCACTACCCTCTAAGTTTTGTATTTTTTGTAGAGACAGAATTTCATCATGTTGCTTAGGCTGGTTTCGAACTCCTGGGCTCAAGGAATCCGCCTGCTTCAGCTTCACAAAGAGCTGAGATAACAGGCATGAGCCACTGCTTCTGGCTGTAGCAAATGCTTTAAAAATAATTAGATTGTATATAACATGGAAAGGAAGTTACATGTGGAAGAAACAAAGAGTTAAATTGTGATGATGAAAAATCAAAGGGCATCGTTATAACACACAGAAAACCATTGTTTCATTTGTCTGGAACATGGGGGAGAAGGCACGAAGTCTGAAGCTTATTCTTCATGCACTATGGAAACATTGTAAGGGAAGAATAGTCTGACTGAGGACAACTCATCATGCAGTTTTTATACATTGAACCAGCGAAGTAAGAGGATGGACACGGGGGAGATCAGTTAGATGGTAATTGTAGGAGGTACCTGAGTTTCAATGATATCTAAAAAGAGATGTGTCAAGAATGAACAGAGCTTATTTTAAAGATATAGTTTACAGCCTGGGTCACCTGAATAAGTGTGGGTACTGAGGAAGAGGCATTATCTAAATACTTTTTCTCCTGGAGTTAAATGAGTCAAATTTAGTAGACAGAGACCTCATTTTCTTCCTTCATTTATTCAAAATGATTTTGTTATTTACAACATTGGTCTAGTTATTATAAAATTTCAGTGTGGTGAACATGAAGAATATCCAATTTATGTCCTATTTCTCTGTCCTTATAGGAGAATATATCCTCAAAAGAAGTTGTTGACACATATCTTTGATTCCTTTTCTCTCATCTCCTCTTAAACTCAGGCTAGGGTAGTCTTTGCCTCCATCATTTTATTAATACTCTTTGTGTCAAGGACACCAATAATGTCCATATTACTAAATCCAGTGGTCACTTCTCAGTTCTCAACCTACCTGTTCTTTCACAGGTAATTGACTCAGTTTATCTTTTCTGCTCTTTCATATTCTTGTCTCTTCATTTTCCTTTATCCCTCTGCTAATTTTTATCTGGCTTCAGTGGTTACTACTTCATAACTTATTTTGGTGGTTCTACATCTTCTTCCCTACTTCTTAATTTTAGAGTGATCACAGGCTCTTCTTAATTTTAGAGTGATCGGGGGCTCAGTCCTTGACTTTTCCTTCTGTCTTGCCACCACTTTTCTGGTGATCACGTGTAAACGCTTGGATTAATCTTGGTGCTCTCTTGATGCTGAAGATGTCAAATGTATATATTTTTATCTGCGATTTTTCCCCTGACATCAGAACCATGTATCCATCTGCCTACTCAATATGTCCATATAGATGTAGAATTGACATTTCAAATCAGCATGTCCAACACTGAACTAATCTTTCTTCCTAAATATGCTACTTCCACCTGCTTTCCCATCTAAGTTAGATGCCCCCTTTCTTGGATTGATTCTTGGCTTCTCTCGTTCTCTTATACCATCACATTCCATAAATATATTACAAATCCCATCGGCTCTATCATTGAAATAGATTTAAAATCCATCTATTATTTTGGTCTGCATCCCGACCAGCTCTCACCTACATGACAGCACTAGCCTGCTATGTTTGCCTACCCTCCCTGCTCCTCCCACCACACCAATCTATTTTCACTACAATTCAAGAATAACTCTTTTAAAATGCAAGTCATATTGTATCACTTCGTTGTACAATATGCTGCATTGGTTCCATATTTCACTCACTATAAAAGCCCAAGTCCTCACAATCGTCTGCAAGGATGATTCAATTCTGTCTACCATCATCAACATGTTATTGCTCTGAGATAATATTGTATCATTTTCATTATTTTATTATTGCTCTTTTTTTCCCTCTAGGCTGCCTGGTCTTTTAGCTATTTAGCAACACACCAAGCACAGTCATAATTTAGGATCTCTGCCTACAAATCTGTCTACATTGATATTAGCAAGTATGACTCTCTCACCTCTTCAAGTCTAGTGAAATGTCACCTCCTCAAATATATCTGTCAGTTTTTCTTATTGACAATTACAGACTACCCCATTCTCCCCCAATACTGGGTACTATTTTACCCTCTTCTCCTTCTGTTTTGTTCCCTAGGTGTTTAGTGGCAAATTATATACCTTTATAAATACATGTACATGTACGTGTTATTCATTATGGTTATCACCTGTGTCTCCCTATTAGAACATATCCTTCATGAGGACAGGGATCTATGTCTTGTTTTCCCTAGAAGAATCCCTGGCACTGAGTAGACACTTGGTAAATGAATTCACAGCCCCGTGGAGTGACAGATACATCAATGTAGTGTGTACAGCTATGATCAAGTACTGCTATAACAAAGAAGGAGAAGATATGCTTCTTTCTTGGGTAAAAAATCTACTTTAGAAAATAGGCTTATTTACATCAACCCTATAATGGAGTTTCTGGTGAAGAAGAGCAGACATATTAAAGATCTTTCTAGCACATGAGAGTACACAACTTGGATCCAAAGAAGCCCACTTGTATTAAACTTTAAATCAACATAGAAGTTTTCTATACCTACCTGCAAAAATCCTACTAATTCTTCAAGGCTCAGCTTTAATGTAATGTACTCTAAGAAGCCCTACTTAGCTCCCAATAATCAGAAATAAGAACTTCCTTTTGTAATTATTGGCTGATATCCAATTCTGCATTCCAAATTATAAACTCATTGTGAATATAGAACTCTAGACCTATTTTTGTGTTCCCTACAATTCATTAAAAAGGTGTCTGCATAGAGTTGAAGGTAAGAGGTTACACTAAATTATTTCTTAAAACTCTTCTAAACCTTATAGTATATTGGAATATCTCAATCCAGTTTCATTGATATATCCAATTTTGTTGTACTGCCATAGGGCATACAAAAATTGAACCTATGAATTTGGTTTTATAGGCCCCTTCAACCAAGGAGAAGAAAGGGAAAAATCATTCAAGACCTCTTACATTCCAGGAAATGCATTAGGGATTTTTACATACGTTATCTCATGCAATGTTCAAAATAGCACCATTATGCAGGCATAATTCTCCTTTTTTGTTTTGCAAATGAGAAAACTGAGTCTCATAAATGTTAAGTAACATCTTGAAGGTCACACATCCTGTAAGTGACAGAGCTAGAATTCTAACTCAGTTGTGTATTATTCCACTAAATCACCATCCACATGGCAAAGGAAATGAGCAAATGAGAAGTGATAGCAAATGCAAAATGTTGAAAAACCAAAGGGGATGCAATAAAATAGATATGATGAATGTCACATTGGGGCACAGTGTGTGGAACTAATTCCACGGCGCCATAAACAATGGGTTCTGGGAAGAGTTCACTCTAAAACTTACAAGACAAGGAGCTATTCTTGACTCTGTCTTGAGTAAAACACTGGTGTCCTCAGAGGCATTAAAAGCGGTTGCAATGCTAAGGCAGGTTGATGGTTATGTAATTAAGTTTGGCATCTTTACTGGAGATCATATCAGTTACTGTTGGCCCAATGAATTAAATACAATACAGTAAGTTAGAAACTGCTGAAGGTAAAGTTAGAGATATAAAATCTATAGAATTCAAAGGAAATTGTTTAAGAATAATTTATGAGAAACCCAAAGTTTTGTCAGTTACAGAACAACCAAAAAACAGGAGCTAAGAGGGTGATAACAAAACTAAACTGGCTAGACGCAAAAATAGAACCTGACTTAGGTCAAGAAAATCTATTTTAAACATTTAATATTAGTGTATGTAATTTCAATTATGAGTAATATATTTAAGTGACTATAATATAGAAAAAAACAAGAAAATAAAAGAATATATTTTAAATATATCTGAAATAAAGCCTTATTATGCCTTATCAAATACTTGCAACAGCACTACATATCCTATAGTTATATAAAATGGGAAATTAGATGGCACTGTGCAGATGTCAGAGGCATGTGAACCACAGCAACTCCATCTTACATAGAAGCTGGGTAAAATGAGGCTTAAACCTACTGGGCTTCATTCCCAGATGGTTAAGACATTCTAAGTCACAGAATGAGACAGGAGGTCAGCACATAATACAGGTCATACAGACCTTGCTGATAAACCAGGTTGTAGTGAAGGAGCCAGCCAAAACCCATCAAAACCAAAATGGCCAGGAGAGTGACTTCTGGTCGTCCTCACTGCTACACTCCCACCATCACCATGACAGTTTACAAATGCCATGGCAACCTCAGGAAGTTACCTGTTACAGTTTATATGGCCTAAAAACGGGAGGCATCAATAATCCATCCCTTGTTTAGCATATCATCAAGAAATAACCATAAAAATGGGCAACCAGCTGCCCTCAGGGCTGCTCTGTCTATGGAGTAGCCATTCTTTTGTTCCTTTACTTTCCTAATAAATTTGCTTTCACTTTGCACTGTGGACTTGCCCTGAATTCTTACACAAGATGGAAGAACCCTCTCTTGGGGTCTGGACCTGGACCCCTTTCCTGTAACATATTTCTGTCCTGTAACACAGACGCTATGGAAGGACACTCTTATCAACACTTTTCTTCTTCTTTCTGAGCACACATTTTCCACAATTCCTTGCATTATTTGTGGCCAAGTCACCGAATACTTGCTAGCAGAACATGACTAGAACTGATGTGTGCTACTGCAGGCTGAGCCACAAAACCCTCCTTACAGATGAGCGTCCATGTTCTTTCCCATTCCACTTCAGGTAAATGAAGGAGGCATCTTTGGCAGGCATGATTGACAATGATGGAAGTACAACATGAAAAGACCCCACATCACTGAGCTGCCCACCAATTAGGAACATTGCTTTTCCAGCTTATTTGAGTAAGAAGTGCATTTCTATAATATTTGACCTATCATATATTTTGGGTTTTTGTGTTACAGCAAGTAGCATTACCTTAAATAATATAAAGATTATTTATCCATACTTATCAATAGACAAATGTGGAAGTGAAGACCTAGAAAAGTTAGGATTAGGGTTAAGATCAGGCACCTGGCTTTTTAAATGCTTCTGTGTGAGGTTAAGTGTCCACAATTATGGGAAGCACAGGGGCAGAAAACCAGGGAGTGACTGACATGAGTTACTTAGTAGATGTTTATTTAAAGAAAACACCTTACTTCTTAATGTGAAGTATAATTTTAGGGCATAGTCTGATTTCAGCCAGACTTCCAAAGGTGGAATCAGTGAAAACCACACAAAAATGCAAGAAATTGCCTCAATGTGATGAAAGCTATATGAAAGTAACAATAGAGTATCCATGTTTTTAAAAATCTCTGGTGAAATTCTAGTTGTTAGTCATTGCTTATTTAAAGATTAGGCATATTTATAAATATTTTCTTTGGAAATTTAATGGGAGATGGTCACAACAACAAAATTATTAAGTTTTTAAACTGGCAGAGGAAATAAAAATAATTTTTGAAATAATTCAAATGAGTACCAGAACAGTATAACATGAACATAAAGCTAGGACTCACACCATGTAGATATTGATTTTGACTCTCTGATTAATTTGCTTGACATTGGAAAAAATCCATTTAAATCTGTGCATTAGCTCTTTTATCTTTCAAATAGAAATTATAAGTATTGGTTTCTAATTTATGTTGAAGGTAAAATAGAGGGGCTGTGTCCAAACACTAGACAGTACAATATGCAATGGATCCTACCTAAGCTCTATTACTAGTAAGCAGAAAAACAAAAGTCTGCTCCTGTCTTAAAAATGCCAAATTGGGCAAGACATTGCTAAAGACTTATAATTCCCAGAATAATTTTGATATAGAAATTTCAAGACACACACACACAAATAGTCACAGGTTCTACTCCCCCTAGATTACCTAAAAATATACTCAGTTATTTCCTATACAGCAATACCTCCTCTGACCAATAGTAGGAATCTTTTTCTGTGAATCTATCTGATCCTTCAGTGGATACATTTTTCCTTGATTTTAGGGTGTAGACAACAGAGAGAAGTTGCCTTTCTGTGGCTAAGTATGCAGGCTTTCAAAAGGGGGAGACATGTTGTGATCCCCTTTTCTACCCAATTCCAGAATAGAATTTCTTGACTAAAGGTGACATCAAATCATAAAGTTCTTAGCTCATATGAGATACATGGGCCAAGTTTAAAATGCAAATTCCATCACTTACAAACAAAAATGTCTGAAGTATAAGGCTCAGCAGGTTTTCATTTTTCTCTTCCTTCAATGTAGTCATTGTTCTTGATTAAACTTTATATACAAGGAATCCCAAGCAAGAACTTAGATAATAGTCACTATCTGTTAATGCAACCTGTTTCCAATGGAAAAGGCAACAATAGGATATGCCGATTACCTGGTGTACCCGGGCTATTTAGGGGATTCGCCAGAATCTCATACAAAGAAACACAGCACTGTGATTTGCTATTGTCTTTAACTTCCATCTATTCATTAAGAAATGGGTGTCAGGGGGAGTAAAGAATATATTGGTAGCATCTATACTGGGAGGTAGAGATTAGGTGGTGATTCAATCTTAGTGTCAAGCAATTAGTTCTGATAAAACCAGGAAAAATGCCCAATAGGTCCAAGAGCCTCAACAACACAATAGCAGATGAGATTTCCGACAGACAGATGAGAAGTGCTGAAGAAAATTATGGTTTTAATAACTACCTGCTGATGGCTGCTGAATTAGTTGAAAGCTTTTCATGAAAGAGATGGACGAATTATGGCAGGAAGTTCAATAAAGACTTCAGAGGTTGGTGTGCCCTGACAGTTGGCAAAGTGAGTTTTATAGAAAGAGAGAATTGTATTCAACTGCTATATAAGTCACTCTCACAGATTATGTTTTCAGGTTAATAATACTGAGGAGGAGAAATAGAAACAGTTTTAGAAAAATGATTTGACAATTTCAGCATATAGAGGACATTTTAGTTTTTAAGAATTTTGTTGAAAATAAAGAAATGAAAGGAATGATGAGTGTGATGATAAGTTGAAATATGTCCACAGGGTTGTCATTATGGGAAGGGATCTGAAATCCATGTCCAGGAAGAATTGGAGAAAGAACATGGCTAATTTTTTCCATAAAAAGAGAAAATACGAGGGCAGCAGGATAGCCATATTCAAATGTTGTAGGGCTCCATTTGAGGAAAAAGAAAGACTTGGCTGAGAGACACTTGAAGTGTATTATAAATCAGAAAATGTGCTGTTACAGGCTTTAACTGAATCATCCCTTTCTATGCTCTCAATATACATTAAGAAAGGTGTTCTTTTTCTTTATGTTGTAGATGAAGATACAAGATTCAGAGTAAATAAATTACAAAAGACTGTAAGTAAGTAGCTGGTGTTTGAAACCATGGTTCAATGTTTCCCTGCATTTGTCCAAAGTCCCTTAAGGCTTTGTACAAAATTAGCAAATTTTTATCTTTCTTTGGAAAAAATATAAAATTTCCAGACACTGACTATGAAGTTACAACAAGATCAATGTCCAACATTCTCAGAAAGCTATTATTTCCCTTATTGCAATAAATAGAATATATTCCATATAATGCTTGAAAGTTTCTGTAAGATATCTATGTTCAAAATCTGCACAACCTTGCTTTTTTAAAACTTATCATAAAGTTTATTTACCATTTCTTAAAATTTTATAATCTTTTTTCACACATCATCATACGTATATGCTTCTTATCATTTCTGATTTCCATCGAAATATTTATATCTTAAAAGAGAGAAAAGATAATTGCGTGCATTCAGAAGATACCAGACACATAAGCAGGTCAAAGTTTGTATTTTCTCTCCTTTTTCTATCCTTAGCTTGCCATCTGAAAAGCACTTAACAACTGGTCAATAAATTACAATAAAACATCACTGCTTTACTATAAAGTGTTTAACCTTGAGCATTTCCTAAGGAAATACACATATGACCTTTGTTATAAACAAATACCATCTGTTTCACAAATGCATTAGTCATCTTAAAATTTCCAAAAATATTGATTCTAAAACTCCATGCCTGGAAGTCCATCCTAAGGAAATAATAACAAACACAGATGAAAGCTTGATGAACCAATCCCATAAAATCTGTAATATGTGTATCTATAACACATTCTTCTGAAATAGCAGATACCCATCAAAATATTTATAAGGATTTTGTAATAAAATGAAAAACTGTATGCATATAAAATGGATGTTAAGTGAATGAATTAGGATAGAATTTGTATATACACCATGATTTCAGTCACTGAAATATGCCCAGAAGAATTGAATAGAAATTATCAAAACATGACGAATAGCCAAAGCTGAATCATGGGATAATGTAGGAGATTTTTGCTGTTCTTCATAATTTTGTGTACTTTTAAAAACATTTACCTATTACCTTTATAATACATAAATCATTAATTAATTTTTAAATGATTTTACCAATCTAAAAATATTTATGACATGCAAGACTACAACACCTAATGAGAACAAAGAGTCTACAGTGAATATCAAGACTCCAGCTGCCCTTGATGACATTTTTCTCTTCCCTAGAGAGAGATAATCCAATCACTATTACTCCTTTCAAGGATATAGTTCCTGAGACTATCCATGAAAATATATAGCTTATTCAAGCATTCCCCTACTGATACACAGTGAGATCGCTTTTAATCCACTGATGTTGTGAAACAGATAAAAATAATATTTTGAAATTAAGCCATTTAGACCCATATGTCTGGGTATTGGCCATTTTCTATTAACATTTTCTAGTGTGGTTCTTTAATCAGCGATTTAATATTTTTAAATAAATTATTTTTATTTACCTTTATCTGTTGCTCCAGAAGTGGAATCAAAGACTCATTGTCTTCTTCATAGTTCACTGTCTTTTCTTGGCTCTCAGCTACCTTAAAAGTGCTTTGCTTTGTATTGCTCTGAAAGGCACAACAAGAAACAAATAGCTGAAGTCACGGGATAACACATTTCAGGGCACCACAATGAGGTGATGTCTAATAAGAGCAATCATGACAGTGACACTGAACTCTATTTCCATAATTATTCACCAGTTCCAATGTTCTCTCTTCTGAGCTACCTTATGAGACAGTGAGTTCTTAAGTATTGGAAATGTTCCCAGAGAGCCTGGAATGACCCATCAAATGCATTATGGGAGAAATTATAAATGTTTGAAAGGGATGGATTAGAATACTTTTAAGATCTCTTCTAAGTCCAACCTTCCCTTTTGTGTACATTAGAAATTTTGGACTAAATATTTAGTTAACATTTGAATGAACTTGTGGTGAAGGGTCGGAAAAGTCACTTAGCTGTTAGTTTTCCACACTATAAAAATAGTGAATGAAATTGTCATGTCAGGAGGATACTACACAGATTAATTAGCTGATGTCTGCACAGCAATAAAGATTATACAACACAAGGTCTACCTAATAATAAAGGCTGTGTAAAACGGCCAATTGGAATTTACTCAGCACTTTGTAATGGCAAAATAGGGGGCAAAGGGTGAAATGGCCCAAGAGAACTAGGGAAAAAAAAAGAGTGCATAGCACACAAATGTAAATGCTTAAAAACACACACACCCATACACACAACAACTTAATTAACCTGTAGAGACCTCTGCCACCCAATGGTTGCCAAGCAGATAGATTAGACAGGACATTTAAAAGAGTTTGTGGTTAGTAATGAGAAAAGGATCTGCAGTTAACCAGCTTATCCTGGTTTAGGCTTTTAAGATGACCTTCTCATTTTGCATGTGTTAAAATTAACTTTATTTTTTAGAACAGCTTTAGATTTACAGAAAAATTGCAAAGACAGATCACAAAATTCCCATAGGCCTCATAATCAGTTTCTTCTATTATTAACACTGTATATTAGCATGGTACATCTGTAATAATTAATAAACCAATATTTGTATGTTCTAGGTAATTAATATTCATATTTTACCTAGATTGCCCAAGGCCTGTAGCAATCCTTGTTGGTTACTGCTGATGTTCATGCAAAGACCAAGTGTTCTTCAATCAGCAAGTGGTTAATCCAGCCAGGCTTATGCCCTTCCTTCAGGGCAGTGACTAACCCTTGGCCCAGGGCAGGTCCTGGAATATCATCTGGGAGCCAAGGCCTGGAGGTGGGAAACTTGGGAATCTGCCTGGTATTCTATCTACTGTTGCTGAGCTGACACCCAAGCCATAGACAAAGTCCTTCCGATTCCTCCCTCTCCTTTCCTCATGCAGAAGAATCTCTCCCATGGCCACCACTCCCCAGGATCATGGTGATTATAGCCTGGCTACTGCCAATGTTCACTGAAGACCACAGGGCTCTTCAGTCAGCTTGTGTTGAATGTTCCCAGGCCTGCATCTCTCCCTTCAGGGTAGTGATCTCCCCTCTGGTCCAGGGTGAGCCCAGAAATGCTGTCCAAGAGCCAAGGCTTGGAATTGCTTGGTGCTCTACCCCACTGTGGTGGAGCCTGTACGCAATCTCCTTTACTTTTTTTTTTTTTTTTTGGCAGAGAGTGTTTCTCCTCATAGCCACCACAGCTACTGGGAATGTGCTGGGTCATAACTGAAGCAGCCATCACTGCCCTGTTTTCACCTAAGGCCCTCCATGAGAACTGCCTGGGTACCACTGATGTTTATTTAAGGCCCAAGTGCTTTGTAGTCAGCAGGTGATGAATCCTGCCCCAGACTGTTTTTTTGTTTTTTGTTTGTTTTTTTTTTACCAGATTCTGGACATTAGACCTTTATTGGATGCAGAGTTCACAAACATTTTCTCCAATTCTGTGAGTTGTCTATTTACTCTGTTGATAGTTTCTTTTGCTGTTCAGAAGCTCTTCAATTTAATTAGATCTCAATTGTCAATTTGTGTTGTTTGTTGTAATTGCTTTGGCGACTTCATCATAAAATCTTTGCTAGGACCTATGTATCAAATGGTATTTCTCAGGATTTATTCAAGCTCTAGTAGTTTTACATTTTACATGTAAGTCTTTAATCCATCTTGAGTTGATTTTTCTATATGGTGTAGGAAAGGGGTCCAGTTTCCATCTTCTGACTATGGCTATCCATTTATTGCAGCACCATTTATTGAATAGGGAACCCTGTCCCCCATTTCTTGTCCTCATCGACTTGTTTGAAGAGCAGATGGTGGGTGTTGAACAATGAGAACACATGGACACTGAGGGAAGCATCACACACTGGGGTCTGTTGGGGGAAAAGGGGAGGGACAAAGGCTGGTGAGGAGTTGGGGGAGAGATAGCATGGGGAGAAATGCCAGATATAGGTGATGGGGAGGAAGGCAGCAAATCACACTGCCATGTGTGTACCTATGCAACAATCTTGCATGTTCTTCACATGTACCCCAAAACCTAAAATGCAATAAAAAAAAAAAAGAAGAGCAGATGGTCGCTGGTGTTTGGCATTTTCCTGCACTCTCTATTCTGTTCTATTTGTCTATGTGTTTGTTTTTGTACCAGTACAATCCTGTTTTGGTTAATGTAAATTTGTAATATCATTTAGGATCAGGTAACGTGATACATCCTTTGTTCTTTTTGCTTAGGACTGCTCTGGCTAGTCCAGCTTTTTGTTTTGCTTCCAAGTGAATTTTAGAATAGTTTTTTCTAATTTTATGAAGAACCTCTTTGGTAGTTTGATAGAAATAGCATTGAATCTGTATATTGCATTGGGTAGCATTGTCATTTTAATAACATTGATTCTTTCTAACTTTGAGTGGGGGATGTTTTTTCATTTGTTTGTGTCATCTCTGATTTCTTTCACCATTGTTTGTGATTCTCCTTGTGGAGGTCTTTCATCTCCTTGCTTTGTTGCATTCCTAAGTATTCTTTTTTCCTGTGGCTACTGTGAATGCTATTGCCATTTTTGATTTGGCACTCTGTGTGCTGGAAACCATGCAATTACATAAAAATTAAACAAACTGTTCCTGAATAACTTTTGGGTAAACAATGAAATTAAGGCCAAAATCAAGACTAATGGAAAGAAAGTTATAATATAACAAAGACTCTGGGACACAGCTAAAGCAATGTTAAGAGGAAAGTTTGTTGTGCTAAACATGCATATAAAAATTAGAAATACCTCAAATGAACAACCTAACATCTCATCTTGGAGAACTAGAAAGCCAAGAACAAACCTATTCCAAAGCTGGCAGAAGACACAAAATAACCAAACTAGAGCTGAAAGGAATTAAATTGAGATGTGAAATCCATACAAAAGATCAATGAAACAAGAAGTTGCTTCTTTGAACAAATAAAATTGATAGACCAATAGCTAGACTATTAAGGAAAAAAGAGAGAAGATCCAAATAAGCAAAGTTAGAAATGCTAAAGGAAATATTACCACCAGCCCCACAGAAAAAAAAAAAAACAAAAAAAAACCCATGACCAACTAGTACAAATATCTCTATGCACACAAAATAGAAAACCTAGAAAAAAATGGATAAGTTCCTGATAACATGCTATCTCCCTAGACTGAAGCAGAAAGGAATGAAATCCCTGAACAGACCAATAACATTTCAAAATTGAATGAGTAATAAAAAGGCTACCAACCTGAAATGCTCAAACCAGATGTATATATGTCCAAATTCTACCAGATATATAAAGAAGAGTTGGTACCATTCTCACTGAAACTATTTCAAAAAATCAAAGAGGAGTGACTCTTTCTTGAACTTATTCTGTGAGTCCAACATTTCTTGATACTGAACCTTTCATAGACACGGCACAAAAGAAAACTTCAGGCCAATATCCTTGATGAAAATAGAGGCAAAATTCCTCAACAAAATACCAGCAAACTGAATCTAGCAGTATATCACAGAGCTAATCCACCAGGATCAAGTAGACTTTATCTCTTTGTTGCAAGTTTGGTTCAATGTATGCAAATCAATAAATGTGAATCATCACATAAATAGAACTAAAAATAAACTCCACATGATCATCTCAATAGATGCAGACAAAAGTATTTGATTAAACTCAGCATCTTTTCATGTTTAAAAGCCTTAATAAAGTAGACATTGAAGGAATGTAACTCAAAATAATAAGAACCATATATGACAAATCCACAGCCAATATCATACTGAATGGGCAAAAGCAAAGAGCATTCCCCTTGAGAACTGGAATAAAACCGATTGTCCACTATCACTACTTCTAGTCAACCTAGTACTGAAAGTCCTAGCCAGAGCAATCAGGCAAAAGAAAGAAATAAAAGTAATCCAAATAGTAACGGAGTAAGTCAAACTATCTCTGTTAGCAGGTGGTATGATTTTATACCTATTTTATTGTCTCTGTCCAAAAGTTCCTAGATCTGATAAACAGCATCAGCAGGGTTTCTGGATGCAAAATTAATGTACAAAAATCAGTAGTATATCAATATACCAATAGGATTGTTTGTTTTTGTTGTGGACAGTAATGGTCTTTTGTTTCCATGTTTAGCATTCCATTAAGGACGTCTTGTAAGTCAGCTCTTATGGTAATGAACTCTCTTAGTATTTGCTTGTGTGAAATGGATTTTATTTCTCCTTCACTTATGAAGTTTAGTTTGGCTGGATATAAATTTTTTGGTTGGAATTTCTATTCTTTAAAGATGCTGAATATAGGCCCCCAGTATTTTCTGGTTTGTAGAGTTTCTGCTGAATGCTCATGGTTAGCCCAATGGGGTTCTCCTTGTAGGTGACCTACCTCTTCTTCTAGCTGCCTTTAACATTTTTTTCTTTCATGTTGAGTTTAGAGAATCTGATTACTGTGTGCCATGGCAGTGGTCATCTTGTATAATATCTCACAGAGATTCTCTGAATTTCCTGAATTTGAATATTGACCTTTCTAGCAAGATTGGGAAAATTTTCATGGACAATATTCTCAAATAAGATTTCTGAGTTGCTTGCTATCTCTCCCTCTGTTTTAGCAATACCAATGAGTCATAGGTTTGGTCTCTTTATGTAATCCCATATTTCTCTGAAGTCTTGTTCATTATTTTTTTATTCTTCTTTCTTTATTTTTGTCTGGCTGAACTGATTTGAAGAACCATTCCTCAAGTTCTGAGATTCTTTCCTCAGCTTGGTCTATTCCGTTGTTAATACTTTGTATTATATTATGAAATTCTTATCATGAATTTTTCAGTTCTACTGCATTAGTTTGTTTTTATGTTAATGTAGCTATTTCATCTTTTAGCTCTTATACATTTTCACTGGATTCTTTAGATTCCTTGGCTTGGGTTTCAACTTTCTCCTGAACCTCAATGTTCTTCATTGCCATCCAGATTCTGAATTCTATACCCATCATTCCAGCAATTTCATCTGTTTAAGAACCATTGTTGAGGAGTTAGTATAGTTATTTGTAGGTAAGAAGATACTCTGGCTCTTTGAGTTGCTAAGGTTTTTGTGCTGGTTCTTTCTCATCTGTGTGAGCTGATATTCTTTCAATCTTTGAAGTTGCTGTTTTTTAGATAAGGGTTTTTGCCTTTATATTCTTTGATGCCCCTGAGTGTCTGACAGTGGTATAAGTGGTGTTCGGTCAACTGGCTTTGTTTCTGGATGACTTCATGGGGCCAAGGGCTCAGCACTTCTGGGCTGCATGCTCTGGCCCTGGGGAGTGTAGACCAAGCCTACTGCTTTGAGGGCACCTTTCCATAAGTGGGCATTTAAGCACACTTAAAGGAACACTGGAGTTAGTAATGTGCATCCAAGAAAAAAAGGTTCTGAAGCAGAAATGCACTTGTATTTGAAGAATGACATCAGAGTCTGGGTTTTGTGAGTGGATGAAATGAGGCAGGGAGCGGTTGTTAGCTAACACGGTTTAAGACAGAATGACCATGTAGGGTACTGAAGCAATTGTGAACACTGGCTGTTGCTCTGGGAAAGACTGAAAAAGACATGGAGAATGAGTGACATGATATAACTTGGATTTTAAAAGGATCAATCTGAGACTCTCTTGAAGGCTGATTGCAGGGGTGCGAGTACCGTAGCAGGTGAGCCACTTCATATATTTATACCCATTTAATATGTAAATTTGTAAAATGTAAATTTTTAAAAGCAGAGATTGATCTGTCTGTCTTTATTTTTTTTTTAATTGACAGTCTTGCTCTGTTGCCCAGGCTAGAGTGCAGTGGCATGATCATGGCACACTGCAGCCTCAACCTCCTAGGCTCAAGCAATCCTACCACCTTAGTCTCCCAAGTTTCTGGGACCACAGTCATTTGCTTCTGGATCTGGCTAATTTTTCAGCTTTTTTGTAGAGATGGGATCTCACTAAGTGTTCCAAGCTGGTCTCAAACTCCTGGGCTCAAGCAATACTCTTGCCTCATCCTCCTAAAGTGCTGGGACTGCAGGAGTGAACCACCATGCTTGGCTCTTTATTTGTCAATAATTTATACCCTAGTATAAATAAAAAAGCCATTCACAGTGTCTTTTTCATGGATTTGGTTTTTCTTAGCTGTAAAATGGAGATATAAGACTCAACTCAAGGCATTAAATGAGATAATCAGAAAGTTTAATATCTCTTCCCTGAAACACTAAACAAAATTCTTATTTTTAATGTCACAATAAAAGATTAATTCATTAATTCCTCCATAAATATGAAGGCACCTGCTCTGTAAAAATGTGAAATAATAAGGTTTTCCAAACTTCTTGTCCTCCCTCTCCAGAAGTAAGGGAGAAGGAACTATTTAGTATTACTCCAAAGAGCTGAGATCCCAATAGGTTCAGCACTGATGATGATAGTAAAATATCAGAGTTGAATTACTGGGGGAGTGATAGCTACATCGAATTAATCAGGTCTAGTTAAATGATTACTTAAATATATTATGAATGCTTTTTAGGTTAAAAAAGTCCTACAATATTTTTACACAGAACTATCCTTTTTCATTTTTCTAAAAAAAAATTAGCCATAGTTATTTAAATGTAGTTTGTTATAGCTTAAAAATACTTTAAAATATAAACAGATGTTTCAATAAATGGCATTTAGTGATATTAGTGAAGGCTTAATTCACATAAATTAATTTCATTTGTGTGTGTGTGTGTGTGTGTGTGTGCACATGCACAGAGATGTCTTATGCAAGAAACTCCATCCCTTGGCCAAATTCTCGCTGTAACCCTTATTCTTGGTTTTCTCTTTAAAGTTAGCATCTGCTTTACATAGATAGGCTAACAGTGTCATGGATAACTGTATTTTTTATGAGAACTATGAAAGTGATTGATATTTGTGAAGAATAGTGTTCTGGAGTATTGTCCTATACATCATTTTGAGTAAAAAAAAAAAAAAAATTGATTTGGGCACAGTGACTCACACCTGTAATCCCATCTACTTTGGGAGGCCAAGGCAGGTGGATCACTTGAGGTCATGAGTTTAAGACCAGCCTGGCCAACATGGTGAAACCTCCTCTCTACTTGTGGGTAACACCCTCTATGGGCACCGAGGAAGGACAACTGTCCAGACCCCAGGCACAATCAGTGCCTAAAGAGTATCTTAGTTTATAGTGTTACTACTCAGCCATTTCCTTTATATAATCCTTTTTATGTAATCATTTATTAGTTTATAGAATTAGTGCCTGAAATATAACTTACTGCTTACACATATCTAGCTTATATAATCATACTTAATACTTATATCTAGCATACTTAGTTCTAAATAATCTTTCTATATAATCATATAGGTATTGTAGTCAGAGCTGGACTGACACACTTAGTGCTGATTTATAGAATCCTTCTATATAACCATATAGCAGTTTGTAGTAGGAGGAATGCCTAGAGCAGTCACAGAACAGAACCAGTACATGGGAAACTACCCAGACCAGGACAAGAACCAAAGACCCAGGCGGTGGCATCCCCTGCCTGAAAGGGCATACGCTGTATGGCAGGCTTGGAGCAAGAGCCTCTCCTCCTGATAAAGGAGTTGTAGTAGTATCTTGCATCCCGTTCCTGTGTAAAGTAGGCCTCAGGCCTGAGATCCTCGAAATAACCGAGGGAGAAGAACTCCTCTGGTGTGACCAGTCACAGCGGCTGTCCACCCTGTCAGTCTTTTCTCGCTTCTGTGCTAGCTCAAATCATCCTCCCATAAATATCTTAGAGAGAGCACAAGTCTGTCAGCTCTCACTGCATTGGCTTACAGTATCCTTCCATTAGAAATCCTTTGAAGTCTCCAGCCCCCAGATAAGAAGTCTTGTATACAACACCTTTTGCACACAGCCCACCTCCTTGCCTCAGTGACCTAATGGGGGTGGACCCCTTTTCTGTACATGACCTTCTACTAGTGCACACAGCACAGCCCCCTACTGTGCACAGCCCACCTCTCTGTCCAAATGATATGTGGGGTGGCTCCCTTACTTGTGACACACGTGATTATGTATGCCCTATTACTACGCCTATAGACGATAATCTCACTCAGGATCCTGCCCCATGCTTATACCTAATAAATACAGATGCTTCTGGGCATTTGGGGCTCTCACTGATCTCTGCTCAGGTGGCAGGGCCCCCCGAGTCCAGATGCTCTTCACCAGTTCTTCAGTGTCTTGTCTCTTTGTTTCTCGGATCCTGCACCTCAGCACAGCATAAGGGACACCCCCACGACCCTGTGGGGCCCAACAGCCCTACATCTACCAAAAATACAAAAATTAGCAGGTGCACACCTGTAATCCCAGCTACTCGGGAGGCTGAGGCAGGAGAATCACTTGAACCTGGGTGACAGGGGTTGCAGTGAGCTGAGATCACGCCACTGTACTCCAGCCTGGGTGACAGTGTAAGACTCCATCTCAAGAAAAAAAAATGATGTTCAACCCCCTTTCACCACAAATATGATGTTTATCATGATATTCACACATATCTTTAATCCACAAAAATAAGTCATAAATATGATTGCATTTGATCATCATACCCACCCTTTGAAAACAAACCCAGTGTTGCTATTTCAGTTCTACAGATAAGGAAACAAAATTGTCCTTGCTTACCTGGTAAGTCAAATCTCAGATTCCAACTGAAAATTCTGAAGACTGAAGGGCTGTAGTATATTTCAAGTGATGTTCCTAGTCAATGTTAATGTTTAACTGAATATTAGATTTTTCCTTTTTTTCTGGATGTCTGTAGTTGTAAACTGAGAAATTCATGAGTCAAGTGTACAGAAATTTCTGGCTATACTACAGAATTGAATTAAAATCTATTAATCCTTTCTGCATTACTGATATCCCTATACCAATTCACACTGTTTCTTTATTGGGCAGGCATACCAGACTAGCATCCCAGGACAATTTAAAAAGCATAATAGCAGGATTTAAATATGTATCAGAAAGGGTAACTCATCATACCTCCAACTGATTTGTGCATTTTTTAAAATGAAAGCAAAATTGCCAGAAGATATAAAAGAATGCTTCTAATGACAATTTTGGACTCTTGTTTCATTCCCAACTTGACCGTTTGGTCTCCAAAACACACCACTGTCTTTCCTTGTGCAATAATGTTGAGATCTGTGCCCAGTTCACAAAGGCATTGTGGAGCTTATTAAATATAGGTAATGTGTTTTGGAGCTGTCTTTGAAATGAATGAGGTGTATGCAAAACAAGATTAGCTTCTGTTGCGTGGCTGTTCTGAGTCTGATCAAATGCATAACACAGCTTTTAAAAAATGTACATGGTAAAATCTATAATATATGCAAATGTTAATAAACTTCCCCTAGCTTTTATGATCCCTGTTAGGACACAACCAAGTTTAGTTGTATTGTCAAATGTATTTGAGAACCACATTTGGTTGTACATAATGTACGAAGGAGGGAAAGCTATTTTCTCCATCAGAGAAAATTCATTTCATCGCACTGGATGATTGAAACTGTGGTTTGGAAAAGGGAGGTGCAGTAAGCATGAAACTGAATAAATTTATTTACTTAATGCAGATACTACAGAAACCTACTAAGTCCACTAGTAGTAACAATAATTGAAATTATGATTGAGGTTATTAAAACACTGTAAAAGCTATATACCACTTTTTACAGGTGAAACAACTTAAAATTCTTAATAATCCCAGACAAGTTTTGTTTCTTCTATTACACATTCATTTATTCATTCATTCATATCTGTATTAAATAAATATTTATCCAAAAAACTGCTACATGTCTGGCCTTATATAAGTACTTGCAAATACAGCAGTGAATAAAAAGAGGTGAAAGCCCCTCTCCTTATTGAGTCTGAACTTACAGTTATTAGCTTACCATATTGGTGCTTATTATGTTATTATATAAAGTATGTCAGGTGCTGGTAGTTGATATGGGAAAAAATAATGCAAGAGATGTGTGGCAATGGTGTGAACAGGGTTGCCTTTTAAAATAGGGTGGTTGGGGGAAGGGCACAAAGAAAAAGTAAAATTCGAGCAGACAGGGGGACCAAAGAATAAGCCCTGTAAATTCTTTTTTTTTTTTGAGATGGAGTTTCACTCTTGTTACCCAGGCTGGAGTTCAATGGCCGGATCTCGGCTCACCGCAACCTCCACCTCCCGGGTTCAAGCAATTCTCCTGCCTCAGCCTCCCAAGTAGCTGGGATTACAGGCACATTCCACCACGCCCAGCTAATTTTTGTATTTTTAATAGAGACGGGGTTTCACCTTGTTGACCAAGATGGTCTTGATCTCTTGACCTTGTGATCCACCCGCCTCGGCCTCCCAAAGTGCTGGGATTACAGGCGTGAGCCACTGCGCCCGGCCTGTAAATTCTTAAGGTGAGAGTATTTCTTGTGGAAGTGAAGCAAGCAGTTGAAACAGAGGTAGGTGTGCATGCCTAGCAGTCATTGATCATGTGACCAAAGTAGACTCAGTGACAGGAAGAGCAATAAGTTATGGAATGAGAGATAATAACTAAACAGATCTTATAGGGCTTTTTAGATTTTTAAGGCTCTTTGGTGTTTGGAAATATAAAGAGGTTAGTAAGTTAGGCGAAAAAGAGAAGATTTTGGCACACTAGGAGCCAAAAAGGAGAGAGTTTCCAGGATAATTTTCATAGCACTTGGTACAATTATATTATAATAAAAAAATGATTATTTGTTAAATACTGGGATATATACAAAGCTTTAAGCTCTATATGAGTAGCTACCATTCTTATGTCATTCTCTATTGTCTCTGCTGCAACTGGCCCATGCCGGACACACAGAGACTACAGGAAATGTGCATTTTCCAAGTAGATGAATGCATTTTCTAATTTAATGATCACAGCATTATTGTTTATCATCCTTCCATTTTACATTGAAGGAGAGAAGACAAAGAGAGGGTAAGGAACTCCAAGAGGACTCCTCAGTTTTCTGAGCCTATGTCCCATATTTCTGCCTTTGATAAGAGAACCCCCCCAAATTTTCAGAGTAAATGCCTGAAATCTGGGACTTTCCCCTCCCTCTTGGATATCAGAAAACGTGAACCTTACCTGCTGCTCATTTCTGGCTGCAAATAAACCTCTTGGTGCCAATTTTGCCTCCCCCACTCTCAGATGTCACTAGCCACCCTGCTGAATTCCCATCTTGCCAGCCATGGCCTAGCTTGGGCCTCAAATGGCCAGGGTAAACAAACAAGGAATTATCACTTGGAACAAACATCTGATTATCTCAGCAGCAAATGCTATGAAAACAGAACACAGGAAAGGGCAGTTGCTGGCTTCACTGCTTTCATTCCAGGCTCTGATTGTTATGGAATGAGGTGGCCTTTCCACCTGGCATTGGATCATAGGGCCAGGTGGTGCCAGGTGGCATGGACTGTGGGGAAGAAGTCAGAACATCTGTGGCCCACCCATTCAAGCTCCGATGAGTCTTTTAAAGTCTCCAGGGTACTCTAATATGGAAAAAATAAAAATAGAAGAAGAGAATCCTAGAGATCCAGTTTGGGACCCTGCCTCTACAACGTATGTGCTGGAGATTTTAAGGAAAATTTTTTTGATTCTCTAAGGTATTGTTTCAACAGTGTTGGAATGCTGTTCCTAGTGCCTAACTTAAAATACTGTTGTGGAACTTAATGCAAAAGTATGTGGAAATAACTGCTTTCAGTAGAGACCACAAAATGGCAGTTGACTCTAATAAAAAATGGCCCTTGTACTGTCCAGCTTACTAGAGTTCTCCATGAAGGTCTGGAGCACAAGCATATTCAATTAATAAAATATATGCATTGCCTAGACACCAAAAAGGGAAAATTTTCTGTGCCTGAGGGCAGAATTTTGGTATTACTGGCATATGATCTTTTGGCTTCATACTAGAAGTAATTTGGAGGTCATCTTTAACAAGCGCATTTTTATTAGTTATAAATTATCTCATTAGGTATGGATCAATCTCAATAAAAGTGAAGTAAATCTTCATAGCCAACTGTGATTGAGTAGTGCTTTTGAGAACTGAGTGAGAAAGTGAGGTGCAGGGTAGACATAAAATCATTAAACTTTGCCTTGATTTGTAAAGACAAGATGGGCATTTGATAAATAAAGGTCTTAGAAATAGCTGGGTGCGGTGGCTTACACCTATAATCCCAGCACTTTGGGAGCCCTAAGCGGGTAGATCACGAAGTCAGGAGTTCAAGATCAGCCTGACCAACATGGTGAAACCCCAACTCTTCTAAAAATACAAAAATTAGCCAGGTGTGGTGGCACGCACCTGTAATCCTAACTACTCTGGGAGGCTGAGGCAGGAGAATCATTTGAACCCAGGAGGCAGAGGTTGCAGTGAGCCAAGATCACGCCACTACACTACAGCCTAGGTGACAGAACAAGACTGTCTCAAAAAAAAAAAAAAAAAAAAAAAAAAAAAAGATCTTAGAAACAATTTGTCCTGTGCCTCTGGGGACAGACAGGGAGCAGAGAGAAAGAAGAAGATCAGGAAAGACGCTTGTAAAATTGTACAAGTCTCTTGCAGGTCAAACCTAGTAGGTCAGTAAAGATAACACAAATGCTAGTCCAAAGGGACCATTGTAAAAATCAGAAACGGTTCCCCTTGGTCCACATATTTTATTGCTACCTGCCTGAAGGTTATCACGAATATACAATGTTGTGGAAACAAGGAAGTGTATAGGGACTGTTAGAGGTTTTCATAGCTCAATTTGCACAACCATGAGTTGTAGCTCTTAGAATCAAAAATTTTAAATTTGGAAATTTGGTTATATTTGGTTGTTAAATGCTGGGAAGGAAGGGAAAGTTTTCTCTAATGTAAGCTTTTCTATTAGACTTCAACATCCAGTACCTTTTGTTGGTTTTTTGGGTGGCAACTTTGTACATTAGTTTCACATATGTATCAGGTGCTAATGGCAAGAAGAAGAAGACTATTTTATGAAACATATACTATGTACCAGATATTATATCATTAACTTTAAATGTATTTTCTCATTTAATTCTTGTTTTTAAAAAACTTAGTGAGATAGAGGAATTATTATTTTTAAAGATTTGTTTATTATACTTTAGGTTCTGGGGTACATGTGCAGATCATGCAGGTTTGTTACATAGGTATACATGTGCCATGGTGGTGGTTTGCTGCATCCATTGCCCAATCACCTACATTAGGTATTTCTCCTAAATGCTATCCCTCCCCAATCTTCCCACCACCTGCTATTCTTCCCCTAGTCCCCCATCCCCCAGCCCTAGTGTGTGATGTTTACCTCCCTGTGTCCATGTGTTCTCATTGTTCAACCCCCACTTATGAGTGAGAACATGCAGTATTTGGTTTTCTGTTCTTGTGTCAGTTTGCTGAGAATGATGATTTCCAGTTTCATCCATGTCCCTGCAAAGGGCATGAACTTATCCTTTTTTTATGGCTGCATAGTATTCCATGGTGTATATGTGCCACATTTTCTTTAGTCTATCATTGATGGGCATTTGGATTTGTTCCAAGTCTTTGCTACTGTGAACAGTGCCACAATAAACATACATGTGCATGTGTCTTTATAATAGAACAATTTATAATCCTTTTGGGTATTTACCCAGTAATGGGATTGCTGGGTCAAATGGTATTTCTATTTCTAGATCCTTAAGGAATCACCACACTGTCTTCCACAATGGTTGAATTAATTTACACTCCCACCAACAGTGTAAAAGTGTTCCGATTTCTCCACATCCTCTCCAGCATCTGTTGTCTCCTGATTTTTTTAATGATTGCCATTCTAACTGGCATGAGTTGGTATCTCAATGTGGTTTTGATTTGCATTTCTCTAATGACCAGTGATGATGAGCTTTTTTCATATGTTTGTTGGCCTCATAAATGTCTTGTTTGAAAAGTGTCTGTTCATATCCTTTGCCCACTTTTTGATGGGTTGTTTGTGGTTTTTTTTTTTTGTAAATTTGTTTAAGTTCTTTGTAAATTCTGGATATAAGCTCTTTGTCAGATGGGTAGATTAAAAAATTTTTTCCCTTTATGTTGGTTGTTGGTTCACTCTATGGATAGTTTCTTTTGCTGTGCGGAGCTCTTAAGTTTAATTAGATCCCATTTGTCTATTTTGGCTTTTGTTGCCATTGCTTTGGTGTTTTAGTCATGAAGTCCTTGCCCATGCCTATGTCCTGATGGTATTTCCTAGGTGTTCTTCTAAAGTTTTTATGGTGTTAGGCCTCATGTTTAAATCTTTAATCCATCTAGAGTTCATTTTTGTAGTAATTTATAGATTCAATGATATCCCCATCAAGCTACCCATGACTTTCTTCACAGAACTAGAAAAAACACCTTAAACTTCAACTAAATATGGAACCAAAAAGAGCTTGCATAGCCAAGACAATCCTAAGCAAATAAAAAAAAAAAAAAAAAAAAGCTGGAGGCATCACGCTACCTGACTTCAAACTATATTACAAGGCTGTAATCAAAACAGCATGGTACTGGTACCAAATAAGAGATATAGACCAATGGAACAGAACAGAGGCCTCAGAAAGAACACCACACAACTACAATCATCTGAGCTTTGACAAACCTGACAAAAACAAGCAATGGGGAAAAGATCCCCTATTCAATAAATGGTGCCAAGGTAGAGGAATTATTTACTCCATTTTATGAGTTAGAAGATTGAAAAAGTTAAAAATTTATACTGTGTGGCTGACTGGTATTTGTATTTGGACCTGACTGACTCCAAGGTAGTGTTAGTGAGAATAATACAAGTAAAAACAAACAAAACCTCACCTTTTCTCCTTTCAGTTTAGTTTAGCTCTGCCGGCAAAGATGATGATTCTGGAAGGGCTGTCCTTTTTGAAGCCTTCTTTATATCCTCAAAAGGATGGAAGCATTTTAGGTCTTGTTGTTCAAAATGATGTCTGTGGATAACTAGAATAGCCAGCATCTGAAAGTTTGTTGAAAATTCAGATCCCATCCAGACCTACTAAATCGGAACCTACATTTTAACAACATCTGTAGGTAATTTGGTCATTAAAGTTTGATAAATCTTGATCTAGGACTTCAAGGTCTTCTTCAACTTTAATATTCTTGCCGGACGCGGTGGCTCATGCCCGTAATCCTAGCACTTTGGGAGGCAGAGGTGGGTGGATCATGAAGTCAGGAATTCAAGACCAGCCTGGCCAAGATGGTGAAATCCCATCTTTACTAAAAACACAAAAATTAGCCAGGCGTGGGGGCAGGTGCCTGTAATCCTTGTTACTCAGGAGGCTGAGGCAAATAATTGCTTGAACCTGGGAAGGGGATGTTGCAGTGAGCCCAAGATCCACCACTGCCCTCCAGCCTGGGTAACACAGTGAGACTCCATTTCAAAAAATAAAAATAAAATAAAAAATCCTTTGAGCCCCTTTGCCTGCAGTTCTTAATTCTAAATGAGGCAGTGTGTCATCACAAGAAAGTGCTAAAATTTTGGAATCGAGAAGTACTCACTCAAATCTGAGCTACCCTTTATTATCTAAGTTGCTTTGAATGATCTCTTTCTGGGAAAGTTGAAAATGGCCTGAGTCAACAGCCAGATCCTTAGGTCCTACAGATAGGAAGAACCAGGCTGCCTTCCTGCCACCCAGGTCAAAATAGAGAGTTTAGTGTCAGATGTGTTCACATTTTAGGAAGACACAATCCCTTTGAGTCATATGCCTTATCAGAAGTTATAGACACCATCCTGCCCTCCCCTAGTAACCCTGAACTCAATTGCTATGTGGCACCCACAAATTTGCTTTAATGTTCCTGCTCTCTGGCTATCACTCAGGAAGAGTCTGATTAACTGCATCCTAAGGAATGACAAATGGATGCATAAGCTGTTTCTTTTTGTGGTTAGATTCTATCTGTGCTCTGTGATTAGATTCAGGAAGAAGAGTGAACTTGTAGTGAAGTCTGCATAACCTCGCCCCAACCCTTTGGCAAGTAAAATAACATTTTTAAACCATCAGTGTTTTGAGGCCGTCTATTCTGGGCTTAGACCACTCCTACTTTTTGAATCCTATTTTAAACTCTCCTTTGTAGCTAACAAGCTGTAACAAATAGATCTTTTTGTTGTCATTACTCATCCTCCTGTGAATCCAGTTGTCTTCCTGGACCCATACCTGGATACAAAAGGGAAACTAAGACAGCTGGTCCACTCACAGGGATGCTTCTTTCTGACTGCCCTATACATGATGAAGGTGGAAACACTGGAAATAGGGCAGGATGGAGACGAAAGCAGAAAGAAGGAGAATGTGAATGGGAGATAGGCATGAAGATATACACACAGATAGAGATGAGGGTTGGAGAAGGAAGAGAGGAGATTTAAAAAGAATGAAGAACAAGAAATGGAGATAGCTATTTGATAGGGAGATGGCTAGGGAGGCAGTGTAAAGGGAAGAATAAAAAGAAAGAAAAACAAAATAAAATGCTTAAGTAAAGGGAATATTTAAAAGAGGAGTAAAGTAACCAGAATACAATGAGATTGAAAATGTGTATTAAAAAAAAGAGAAATTTTTTTTTGTGTGTGTATGTGTGTATGTGTGTGTGAGAGAGAGAGAGACAGAGAGAGACAGAGCCAGAGAGAACAAGAATTATAGAGGGAGCTACAAAGGCTGAAAAGGTAGAGTGGCTATATAATAATTTATCATCCAAACTTTGAGAGTAAAAAGAGAGAAATTAATTAATAATGGCATGAAACCAACAGAGGAAAACAAGATTTTTCCTGAGCAAATTGGGATATGTGGTCAGTAACCAAGATGCCTCTCTGAATTCTGTTTAACTTAATTCCCACTTCCCACGTATGACTTGTTAGTTGAGGCTCTATGTGGAGCTATGGAAAGACAAAGGGACTGTAGTGCAGAGTACAGTGTATAGTGTATAGGAATATGCTGGAGGAAAGGAAAAAGGTGAGCTTGGGGCTTAGAATTGTTTTTCAGGAAATAAAGCCCATAAGTCTAGTGAAGCTATTTGACAGAAAACCATTTTGTGGTCTCTACAATAACCAGTTATTTCCACATACTCTTTCATTATGTTTTAGAACCACATTGTGAGTTACACATTATTATCAGAATTTAACCCTGTGATGAGGAAAAAAAAATAGATGAATACCTGGAAAGGCACTCTGAGGATAAGTTAAGGTAGGCTAAATTCTAAAACAATCTTTATTCTGCCACCAAAATCAGTCTCTGATATGTACACATCTTTATCATACCATTCTTGTCATTCCTTCTGTTCCACATGATTTCTGCTCTCCCAGTTCATTCTCTATTTCCTTCTGTTTTGCTCTATACTTCCCAGAGGAGAGCAACTGCATGCTTCTCTTCCCTTTAAAGCCCTCCAGAGCCCATTGAAGAAGCCCACGCATAAATTAAAGTCCACTTTGTCCAGCTCTTTGCTATTTGTCCTTTACCTGAGTTATCTTTTATTAGTCATTTCCTATTACCTATCTACATCAAACTTTAGTGTATTTGGTAAATTAACCAAATATCTATAATTATTTGTTTCATGTTTGCTTTGCCTTCTATTCTTGAGGGATCTATCTCAGACTTCTCTTTTACCATTTTATTACCCAAGAGCCTAGCACTATTATAGACATATGGTAGGCTTTTAATTATTTTTTTCTGAATGAAGAAATGAACTCAGGTGGCCATAGAAAAAAAATTTGAATTAGCTATAGGAAAATAGAGGCAAATATTATTACCCAGTACCAAAATGACCATAGTTATATGCAGCAGAGACAAGTTCATCTCCCAAATGCATCATTTTAAAAAGTAATTACTTGTCATCATTTCCATGGGAGAGATGAAAAGTGCTAAGAATGAGCTGCAAGGTATAGTCCACAGAGCCTTTCCTGACAGGTTGAGAGGAGGGACAAGACTTCCACCTCTTTATCTCCAGAAGCCAGCGTAGTGCCTGGCACAGCACAGCACTCATAAGTCATAAAATTTAGCAGAGATAGACTCGGTGTACTAGTCTATCTAATACATTCAACCCTTTGCTATTATGTTTCAGTCCTTGTATGAGTTCCAAGTCAAAGGACATAGCCATATCATCTTGGCTTAAAATTATTTCCTTAATATTATTTTTAGCTTGACCATCCTTTCATTAAATGAAATTGTACTCAGGAAGTTTAATACATAAAACAAATGAAAGAGGTACTACTCTGCTTGAGATAAGGGATTAGGGCAGATGTCTCACCACCAAGCACCCTCTTAATTTCCTGATATTCTTGAGGTAATTCCTTAAGCAAAGTTTGAAAACCACTGTTAAGAGGACAGAGTACAGAAGAGTTTCAAATTGCAGACAGGGCTGATTAGTTGGGGTCTGGAAGTCATCAATCCTGATGCCAAAATTGGAATGTAATCAAAATCTATGGAAGCCTCTCCGTCCATTCATCTATTTATTCATCTATCTATCCATCCATCCATTATTCTATTTCATCATCTGTAAGTGTAATAACCTATTCTCTACTTTGATAAAATAGAACCTTTAAACTACTAAAAGTTGTCTAAAATAATGAAAAAGTGAAGGTGTTCTAGATTAGCTCCTGCTTCTGTCTTTATAGAAGAAATTATTGATTCTATCTATATATTCTATCTGTATCAAGTCCTAAAGTTGTGAATATATTCATAACTTCCAAAATGCTGGAAATGTTTAAGAAAGCAATTAATACAGAATAGCAGTCTCCATGATAATCAAGAAATAAATTCTCTAAGTAGAACTACACTGTCTAGTTCAGTAGCCACTAGGCACATGTGGCTTTTGAGCATTTTAAATGTATCTAATAGGACCGAAACACTGAATCTTCAATTCTATTTAATTTTAATTAATTTATATTTAAATTTAAATGATGCTAATAACTATCATATTGGACAAGAAAATATAGAATAGTCCCACCCATCTTGGAAAGTTGTATTGGATATTTCTATTCTAGGAGAGTAAGTTACTTTTTAAACATCATATATAGCATAAAGATAAAAATTCAGTTCAGTCTTATACTAAATATGAAAACTCAAAGCATGTTCCATTTCTTTGCAAGTTTAAAGCTAATATAAGGTCCTGCATCATCTGAGTCATACTTCTTAGAAAGGAACTATACAAAGATAAATGGATGCAATGATTACCTTGGATCCAGTGTCCTCCAGCAAAGTGAACAACATAAAGAGAGGATACAAAACAGGAAGGAGACAAGGAGACTGGTCTCAGTTTAAGTACTAACTGTGAAAACTAAAACCTTAAAATTCATATTGTCTTTCTAGTCTCAGTCAATTACCCTCTATAATAAGTGTTTTGGCAGGAAGGACATATCTGGGGAATTCTTGCTGTCGCTCATCCTTCCTATGCCAATAATAGCCATTGTTAATTGGTTAGAACACACTGCCCCTCTCTTCTTGTAGCTTCAGAATCCTTTAACAGAATACTTCAGATAGTCATCAACAACCAAAGAGTGACTGGTGCCAGTATTGTGTAGGACACAGAAGATCTTGGCATGTGTTTTTCTAAGTTTGCTTTGCTTTTATTTTTAATGTAAAAAGTCAATATTATTCCTTAATTTCTATTTCACATGACTCATGTGTTCCTTTCTATTATCATGGTAAGTATCTAGTTCACGGTTTGTATCAATTTATACCTGAAGCATTATATAGATTTCCCTAGTAGTTTCCTTACTTCCAGTCTCTGCCCTCCACTATAATTGCAATGGGATATTCCAAAAACTTAACAAGCTTGTGGCATGATGTTACTATTAACCTATTAATAGCAGAGTCACAAATCAGTCATGTAATTACGGCAAGCAGCAAAAATGTACTTCTTTATTTTCCACATAAGCAGTTAGATTGTTAGCATGCTCTATAAACTATGTATAATCTGGTCCATGCTTACCTAATCATCTTCATTTCACTTACCTCCCTCCAAATTTGCCCTTTAACCACATAGTCCCTCTTTCAGATCCTCAGTTATGGTCCATACTTCTACTATCAACACTAGATGGTTCTCAAGAAACATCTGTCAAATAAGTAATGAGCTACCATCCAGAGTAACTAAATGGCCAGTGTCAAATAAATGTGCTCACTAATGACAGAGACTGGACATAAAGCAGCTTTTCTAATCTGATGTCCAGTGTACATGTTTGAGCCAGTATATTTATCAAAACATAACACTGCCTTTCTGAGTATTCATTTATTATTTTAAAAAAGGAAAGCATGATCGACTGGATAAAGAAAATGTTGCACATCTACACCATGGAATACTATGCAGCCATAAGAAAGAATGAGTTTATGTCCTTTGCAAGGACATAGATGAAGCTGGAAACCATCATTCTCAGCAAACTAACACAGGAACAGAAAACCAAATACCACATGTTCTCACTCATAAGTGGGAACTGAGCAGTGAGAACACATGGACCCAAAGAGGGGGAATATCACACATTGGGGGACTATTGCAGATGCTGGGGGAATAATAGCATTAGGAGAAATACCTAATATAGGTGATAGGTTGATGGGTGCTGCAAATCACCATGGCACGTGTATACCTATGTAACAAACCTGCACATTCTGCACATGTATCCCAGAACTTAAAGTATAATAATAATTTTTAAAACCCACAACACTGCTTTTCTGAATATCAATTTATTATTTTAAAGAAGGAAACGGTGAAAATAAGGAAGGAAGAAAGGAAGGAAAGGAGAAAGAATAAAGAAGAAATAAACTTAAAGAAATGAGGGAAGAAAAAGAAATAAGGAGAGAGAGAGAAAGAAAAAGGAAGACTTACAGAATTACAAGAACAATCTCTTTCTTGTAGTTCCCTTTAATGGTATCTTCAATATTTGACCACAACTAATAAAACTTCTCTTTGAAAGGAAATGAATAAACTGAGACTAAAATGAGAAGTGTTAAAAATCACCAATAATTTGCAAGTATTCTCTTTTTTATATATATATATATATACATATTTTATTGCATTTTAGGTTTGGGGGTACATGTAAAGAACATGCAAGATTGCTGCATAGGTACACACATGGCAGTTTGATTTGCTGCCTTCCTCCCCATCACCTATATCTGCCATTTCTCCCCATGCTATCCCTCCCCAACTCCCCCCCACCCCCCGCTGTCCCTCCCCCTCTTTTCCCCCGACAGACCCCAGTGTGTGATGCTCCCCCTCCCCTGTGTCCATGTGTTCGCATTGTTCAATACCCGCCTATGAGTGAGAACATGCGGTGTTTGATTTTCAGTTCTTGTGTCAGTTTGCTGAGAATGATGGTTTCCAGGTTCATCCATGTCCCTACAAAGGACACGAACTCATCATTTTTGATGGCTGCATAATATTGCATGGTGTATATGTGCCACATTTTCCCTGTCCAATCTATCATCGATGGGCATTTGGGTTGGTTCCAGGTCTTTGGTATTGTAAATTGTGCTGCAATGAACATTCGTGTGCATGTGTCCTTATAGTAGAACGATTTATAGTCCTTTGGATATATACCCAGTAATGGCATTGCTGGATCAAATGGAATTTCTATTTCTAGGTCCTTGAGGAATTGCCACACTGTCTTCCACAATGGCTGAACTAATTTACACTCCTACCAACAGTGTAAAAGCGTTCCTATTTCTCCACATCCTCTCCAGCATCTGTTGTCTCCAGATTTTTTAATGATTGCCATTCTAACTGGCGTGAGATGGTATCTCAATGTAGTTTTGATTTGCATTTCTCTAATGACCAGTGATGATGAGCAACTTTTCATATGTTTGTTGGCCTCATGTATGTCTTCTTTTGTAAAGTGTTTGTTCATATCCTTTGCCCACTTTTGAATGGGCTTGTTTGTTTTTTTCTTGTAAATCTGTTTCAGTTCTTTGTAGATTCTGGATATCAGTCCTTTGTCAGATGAGTAGACTGCAAAAATTTTTTCCCATTCTGTTGGTTGCCTATTCACTCTAATGACTGTTTCTTTTGCTGTGGAGAAGCTGTGGAGTTTGATTAGGTCCCATTTGTCTATTTTGGCTTTTGTTACCAATGCTTTTGGTGTTTTGGTCATGAAGTCCTTGCCTATGCCTATGTCCTGAATGGTTTTGCCTAGATTTTCTTCTAGTGTTTTGATGGTGTTAGGTCTTATGTTTAAGTCTTTAATCCATCTGGAGTTAATTTTAGTGTAAGGTGTCAGGGAAGGGGTCCACTTTCTGCTTTCTGCACATGACTAGCCAGTTTTCCCAACACCATTTATTAAACAGGGACTCATTTCCACATTGTTTTTTTGTCAGGTTTGTCAAAGATCGGATGGTTGTAGATGTGTTGTGTTGCCTCGGAGGCCTCTGTTCTGTTCCATTGGTCTATATCTCTGTTTTGGTACCAGTACCATGCTGTTTTGATTACTGTAGCTTTGTAGTATAGTTTGAAGTCCGGGAGTGTGATGCCTCCAGCTTTGTTCTTTTTGCTTAGAATTGAGTTGGTTATGCGGGCTCTCTTTTGGTTCCATATGAAGTTTAAGGTGGTTTTTTCCAGTTCTGCAAAGAAGGTCATTGGTAGCTTGATAGGGATAGCGTTGAATCTGTAAATTACTTTGGGCAGTATGGCCATTTTCACAATATTGATTCTTCCTAGCCATGAACATGGAATGTTTCTCCATCTGTTTGTGTCCTCTCTTATTTCATTGAGCAGTGGTTTGTAGTTCTCCTTGAAGAGGTCCTTTACATTCCTCGTTAGTTGTATTCCTAGGTATTTTATTCTCTTTGTAGCAATTGTGAATGGCAGTTGGTTCTTGATTTGGCTGTCTTTAAGTCTGTTATTGGTGTATAGGAATGCTTGTTCAACAGCCCTTTATGCTAAAAACCCTCAATAAACTAGGTATTGATGGAACATATCTCAAAATGATAAAAGCTATTTACGACAAACCAACAGCCAATATCATACTGAATGGGCAAAAACTAGAAGCATTTCCTTTGAAATCTGGCACTAGACAAGGATGTCCTCTCTCACCACTCCTATTCAATATAGTACTGGAAGTTCTAGCCAGAGCAATCAGGCAAGAAAAAGAAATAAAGGGTATTTAAATAGGAGAGGAGGAAGTCAAATTGTCTCTATTTGTAGACGACATGATTGTATATCTAGAAGACCCCATCGTCTCAGCCCAAAATCTCCTGAAACTGATAAGCAACTTCAGCAACGTCTCAGGATACAAAATCAATGTGCAAGTATTCTTAAATGGAAGGCACTTTGGTTTCTGAGCTGAAGGTTATTCTTGAAGACTTCCAACCAATTCAAATAAAAAACAGCCAACATTTTGTAAGCTGTTTTTTATTTGTTGGGTACACTGTAAGTATTTGACACCTGTAACTTATTTTATACATACAAGAACTTAAAAGATACATACTTTTATTATGTTATTTTATAGGCGGGAAAAATTAAAACACAGATAAGTTATATTAATAAGTGGAGAAATACGTTTTCCCAGTCCTCATGTGAAAAAAAAGTGTAGTATATGTTGTTAGTGAGAGTATAGAGAAAGGGTTCTCACATATATTGATGAAGGGGTAGAGCCTTTCTATAGGACAATTTAGCAGCCAAGATCAAAATGGCAAAGCACTTATCAGCTGGGTGCAGTGGCTCATGCCTAGAATCCCAGCACTTTGGACGACCAAGGTGGGAGGATCAAAGCTACTTGTAGTACAATGTGTAAAGATTGATGCCATTTCTTTTTATAAGTCATATATCTGTGATTATGATTATATAACATAAAACCTTAAATTATGTCATATAAAAATGATAAGTGATACACAGAGATACCCCTATAAAATAGATCAGGATGGAGTGACAGGTGACTATGACATAAACGTTTTTACAAAGTATTGATTGATTTTTTGAATATTATTTTTCTGGGAACAACATATATTACTTCTATAATTAAAAAAATAATAATAACATAGGGAAAACATTCAGATTTCACCAATTTTAACCATAGGTTGTGGTTCTGACATTCAAAGCCTTCAAGTAGAAGAGGTCATAGACAGAATGTAGCCCACTTGTGCTCACACAGGAAATTTTGCAGCCACAATGCAACGGATGATAATCCTTTGATTGGATCTTTGAGTAACAGGTATTTCTTTCCATCATTCATTCAGTTGTTCATTAACTGAACAAAAGTATTTGAATACCTACTGTGTGTCCTTTTCATGCTTTTTCCAGATATAATATTCTATAATCATATTTTATTACATTAAAATGGCATAAGAGTAGGTTACTAATATATTCAGGTAAAAAGGGTAATATGTTTGGAAGAGTTTATGGTGTTTAAAAGAAAATATATATTTAATTTAATGTTTGTGGAAATATCTTATGCAAAAGATCTAAATAAAAGGTGGAAAAACTAATACTCACCTTTCTGTAGTTAAGGTTTTGTTTATACTTTCAATGTTTAATCCCCCAAATGTAATTTATTACTTTCTCATCTCCAGAACCCAGCTACTTTCTCGACATAGAATAAATACTTTACATAACCTAATTAAATTAATTGGTTTAGTAAAAATGAGTAAGATAAATGTAAAACATTTTTCAAAAGCATGGTATATTACATGGAAGGCTGCACTCTCTGGTGAAAAGAGCTCTGAGCTTGGAGTCAGTGTTTTTGGGTTAAAAACCATCCTCTGCGTGTGATACTCCCCTCCCTGTGTCCATGTGTTCCCATTGTTCAACACCCGCCTATGAGTGAGAACATGCGGTGTTTGATTTTCTGTTCTTGTGTAGGGGTCTGTTGGGGGGAAAAGGGGAGGGATGGTGGGGGGGTGGGGGAGTTGGGGGAGGGATAGCGTGGGGGAGTTGGGGAGGGGATAGCATGGGGAGAGATGCCAGATATAGGTGATGGGGGAGGAAGGCAGCAAATCACACTGCCATGTGTGTACCTATGCAACAATCTTCCATGTTCTTCACATGTACCCCGAAACGTAAAATGCAATTAAAAAAAAAAAACCATCCTCTGCCTTTTATTAGTTGCTTAACCCTCTGAAAGTCACTCAATGTCTCTGAACATTGATGTCCTTTGCAGTGATCAGTAGGTCTACATATTTTTTCTAAATAGTTTACATAGCTACTTTCAGAATCAAATGGGATCATGGACACTGGGTTTTAAGAGTCTTTGAGTTTACTATAAATATTAGCAATTATTAGTGTTACATATGCAAATAAATGTATTCATTCATCACTCCCTCAGCTAGATTCCTGTAGCAAAATGTGAGTACTTGCTTATAGTTTATTCATGAGATTCATGGCTAGTCCAAGATATTGAGCTCTTTGAAAGGAAAGGCTCTGTTTTATGCACTTTGAATCCACAAACCATAAACATATGGTTACAAAAAAAAAAGTTGATTTACTAGGCATATGGTAAAATATTATTTTAATATTTCTTAATGAAAATTAAGAAAATTTTATTCAATCTATAATGATTTGAGTAACTAAAGTGATATATGCTTTATTATTATAATTATTATTATAACAAAAGTGAAAAAATCCCCTGCAAGCAAAAGAAAAATAAACAAAAAGGAAAACAAATGCCCACAATACCACCTTTTTAAAAAGTTTATCTTACATTTTTATGCCTTTCTCTGTGCATTTTTAGAGGCTTGAACTGCACAATGAGAGTCATCTATGAGTACTTATAACACTGAACTGCTTACACAACAATTCTAAACTTGGTGATTGACTAATCTTCAAAATGGGAATAACTGTACCTCAGGAAGTGATTGGGGGTTAAGAAATTAGCACATGTCAATTGTTTAGTGCAATACATATTGCTTCCTATATTCTGAGCATCTTCACATGTCAATGAATATACTTATCCAATACTGTATTAAATGATGACATATTCCAATAGAATTGATCTAAATGGATGTGCAGATGGTGTGAGACACCTCTCAGTCCTCCCATTTTCAGCTTTTGCTGTCTACTTTCTCTCTGGTGGCTGATTTCTCAGCCATATTTTGCTTTAAGGCTCCACTTACATAACTACTGCTTCCCAGTGACTCTTCTCCAGTTCAGATTCCATTTTACTCTGCCTCTCCTTACAACATACCTACAAGGATAGCAAATTCCAGGCCAAGAACCTATGTTCACAAAGACAAATCTGTCTGCTGGCATGGCCCTTGGGCTGCCATCACTTCTTCTCTGTTGAGCTAATAAGATAGATTGCAAAGGGCCAAGATTTCTTTGGCTCCAATTCTTTGAGATATCTCAGTGTTCTACCTGGGAAGGGAATATAAGGAAGCAAGAAATTCAATATTTCAGTAGAAACGCTCACCTTAAAGTCTTCCAGAACAGTGTGTTTCTGATAGGGGTCCAATGTCCTTGGCTGTACGGGTTGCAAGGAGATATGTTCTATATACACTTACAAGTACTGGTTTAAGTCCCAAGAAGCTGTTACTCAAAAGAGTGGTTGCTGCTTAAGGGAATGACACATTCCAGTTCTAAAATTAGTGCACAAAATCTGGAGTGAGTATAGATGGGTGTGATTCCAGCCCTTGTAACTTACTGTCTCTGTTATCCTGTGAAAGTTTATTAACTTCTCTAAGCCATAATTTTTTCAATTATAACATGGTTCTGATAAGAATACCTATCATACTTGCTTTTGAGGCTATTGTGAAAAGAAGGATAAAATCATATATATGATGTCATTATATATTTTGATACTTAGAATATGCCAGTTTCCTTAATCTTCTAGTGGCAACATATTGCTTTGTTTGGGTTGGTTTGGTTTTAAGAATAGACTGTCCCCACAATGAATTCATCCAGTTTGGATGGTTGACTAAAATATTTTTACTATAGGTTTTAGCATGACCTCATCACATCCAGTTGGTGTTTTCTATCTTCTGTGCTACCGTGACTGAGGCCCACTAGACTGATTTAGGATTAACCTACCTTAGGATGGCTATTAAAACAATTAGGGGAAAGATACTTTCTTGTTCCTGGAGTTGCTCTGGACAGTAGCATGTGACCCTATAATTGCCATGAGCACCACCTATAGGGATCCTACCTTGAGTGAAGTCAGCACAGAGAAAGACACTGCTAAGTGGTAGAGATGGCATTGAAACTTTTGTTTAAAAAGAAAATCAGTTACATTAATCAATAATTTCCCTTCCGTTCTTAAAGAAAAATGTGTGCTAAGTTTTCCATCACTTGCAACTAAGTGAATAAAACTAACAGAGATGTTATTTTGCCATTTTTAGATAAAGAAAACAAGTCTAAAAGAAATTAGGTCAGTAGCCCAATGCTTAGAGCTAGAAAGTGGAACATCAAAGCAGTTTAGCATGCAGTTTTCTAAAGCCTAGAGTATTGGGTTTAAGCACTCTTCATTACTCATTAGCTATGGGACCTGGGGCAAGGTGCTTACATTCTCTGAGTTGTGATTTCTCTATCTATACAGAGAGGATCATGATCCCTACCTTACAGGCTTGTGCTCTGATATATATCCTTTAGAACCTAGAAGTATTAAATAATTGCTAGCCATAATAACAATAACAACAATAATAACAGTAATAGCTGAGAGTTAAATGTATATGAGAGTTATAACAATCCCAGTTATGTAATAACTAATATCATTTGGGATCCAAATAAAGAGCTCTGGTATTTTATCTTATACTTTTTCCACTATGACTATTTTATTAGGTTGTATGACACAAAGGGGTCAAAGAGGCATGAATCATTGAATCCCCATGGCATAAAACCAGAAGAGATTCAAGCCTAAGTGACAGGGCTTTTGTTGCTATAGTCCAGGCCTGAGATTCTGGGAATGACAACTAGGTGGTGGCAGTGGGAATGGAGTAAAGCAAGGGAAGAGGATCTCCAGGCTTTTGAAGCCTCACTGGTCTGCTGGCAGCCATTTGGAAACACTGCCATAAATTTCCCTGTGCTTCAGCACCACTGGCCTGACCAACTCCCTCGAGAGCTCATCTACTCCCCCACTTACGTGAATTCCTCTGAGCGCATAGAGGCAGCATGGAGTGCAGAGACACCACCTTAAATCACCAGCTTCACGCTCCAGCCCAGCTGCTCGCCTATGTCAGAGGCAGCTTGAAACACTGCATCACTGTCTCTGAGCAGCTTGGGGGACGATGGATGGCATGAACTTACTCAGGCAGCTGCTGGGATCTGTGTTTATTTCTTCTCAGTGGAAGCTGGATCCTCCTGGTGATATCTCATTCCTTAAGAAAAGAAGAGCCACTCTGACAGCAATTCCATTAAAAAAAAAAAAAAAGGTGGGACCTGAATGATGAATCTCAAATGATCATGAACCTCTGAGTGTACTTTCTAATCTGAAACTAGAATCCAGGATTTATTATAATTAGTACAGGTAGTGTTTAGGAGCCTGGGGTCTGTGGTCAGGAAAACCTACGCTTAAATCCCGTCTCTGCTGCTTACTAACTATGGTGATCTTGGATAGATGTATTAATCATCTATACTTTGTTCTTCTGCTACCTACTTTTCAACATTTGTAGCAGTTAACTTTGCCACAGTAATTGTACCTATTAAGCCAACCCAAAATTCTGGGGCTAAGACAAAATCACTTATTTTCATAATCACAGGGCATTGGCTGATTGAAGCTGGGCTTCGCTGGAGAGTGAGCTCTTCACAGGCTGCAGAATTGGAGGTGGCTCTGCTTATCCCTGTTGGTGGTTGTCTGGGTTGACTCTGCAGCACTTGCCTCATCTACCTTGGATTAGCATGTTAACTGGCACTCATTTTTCCTCTGGGATAACAAAGGCAAAAGAGATCATGTGAAAACATGAAGCTTCTTCAGGCCAAGGAACAGGTATACGTTTACAGTTGCCCTACAGATTTAGCCACAGAAAATCAGATGTTCAAACTTCGAGTCAGGAATACAGGGAGAGAAACTTATCCTAGGAGGAGCAGGGGGCGGTGATGGTGGGGTGAAGAATTGAGCCAACATAACTCTGGATTGTTGAGATGATTCCACAAGATAGATACATAAAATGCTTGTTTGACACACTACCTGGCAAATAGCAGGATACTTAATACATGACACCCAAGTTATTTATTATCTATTTTGCTAGTCTATAAACTCAATAATGTAAACTTTGTGTTGGTCATTTAACTTGTTGCTTTCAAATTTGTTCCTTATCCTTCTATTTCTTTGTTCGGAATCAAAGATAATGACATTACAACATTTTCATTCTTTCTTTTTTTTTTTTCTCCCCCCTGAGACAGAGTCTCACTCTGTTGCCCAGGCTGGAGTGCAGTGTGTGATCTCAGCTCACTGCAACCTCCACCTCCCAGGTTCCAGCGATTCTTTTACCTTAGCTTCCAGAGTAGCTGAGATTACAGGTGTGCACCACCTAGCCTGGCTAATTTTTGTATGTTAGGTAGAGATGGGTTTCACCATATTGGCCAGGCTGGTCACAAACTCCTCAGGTAATCCACCTGCCTTGGCTTCCCAAAGTGCTGGGATTATAAGCATGAGCCACTGCACCCAGCCACATCACAATGTTTTCTATGAGCCCTTGCTCTTTGGCCTCCTGGCATATTTGCCAATGAGATGGGTTGATTGACAACTGGAGAGCAAAATAAGGGGAAAACTTAGAGTAGATTCTGCTTGTTCGCTTTTGACTTGGATGGCTCCTACTGTGTCTTCATCTCCTCTGTGGCTCTAGCTCCCAGTAGGCTGGCACCAACATCATTTCAGCTCTGGCCTATGGCAACTTCACCTCCTCTCATTAGACCAGTGATGGTGGCTTTCTTTTCTTAGAATCATTAGATTGATTCCAATTTATTTGAATTGTTAGCTTTTCCCCTCCACCCCAAATCTGTTTGACCAATTAAATTAAATTCTCTCCATTTACAAAAGAAGTATTTATATTTTATTGGCCAATCTCTGGCTATATTATTTATTTATTGTTGCATAACCAATTACTACAAACTTTGAGGCTTAGAACAGTACTATTTGTTATCACTCAGTTTCTGCTGGTGAAAAATCTAGGTGGGCTTGGCTGGGTATTCTCCTCCAGACCTGACAAGACTAAAATCAAGGTGTTTGCTGCACTTGACTCTTATTTGAAAGCATTGGAAAAAAAAATCTACATTCAAGCTCATTCCAATTGCTGAATTAACATATTTCTCAATGGGATAAGGCTGAGATCCTCCTTTCCTTGCTGATGTCTGCTTTGTGATGTTAGAGGCTTCCTACACTCTTCCTCACATGGTCTCCCCCTTCCATTCTCAAAGCAACAACCACACCTTGAGTCTCTCTCAAGCTTTAAATCCCTCTGACTCTACTTCTACCATCACTGGGAGAAAGCACTCTGCTTTTAGGGATTCATATGATTATGTTGGGGCTACTCAGATAATCCAAGACGATCTCTCTATTTTAAAGTAAACTGTGCCAGATAACATAATTATGAGAGTGATGATATGTCACCATAATGACACGTGCCAGGAGCATGGCTAGGACAGGAGATCTCTGGGTGGCCATTATAGAAATCAGCCTATCGCACTGACAAATACAGGAATGGACTCCATTTTTCTTATTCACAATAATATTGCAGAATATACTATAGCTGTGCCTGTGTTCTAAGTGGCTATGGTGAATTATGAAATAGATAAATGGATATTTCCAAAACAGTATCTGAGCCTTTCCAAGGCTCATAAAAATCCAACACTAGTTTGGTCAGAGGACCTGAATTATGTAAACTGATATGACATTTGAAACTCACTTGTTTAAGATAAAAATTAAATTTAAAATCATATCTCAAAAGATCTCAGTATGTTGGAAAAAAAGTTGCTTTAAAACAAATTTTAACAGGATGAATATAAAGTCCTCAATTTAGATTCCTAAAATATCTTTACACACAAGGAAATAAACCCTACCAGTAGCACATATAAAAAATTAGTTCTCAAGTTCAATGGGTATCCGCAGTGTAAAATAGCTGCTCTCAAAACTATTTAAGGTTAAATTAAAGAAGTACAATGTTAGGCTCCAGGCAGGAGAGATAGCTTTGCTTTATGCATTCTGGCAAAACCATGCCAGGTTTCAGATAGTGTAATTTAAAGGGGATTTGGACAAATATAAACAGATCAAGAGAAGAAAAATCATGTTATGTGTGGTCTCCAAATTATGCCATATGAGGGAATTCATTCTGAAATGACTAGACTCAGGGGACAAACATGAAATATGTGAATTATCAGGACATAAACTGGGTCAGATGACTCAATGTAACAACTATCTCAAAGCTGGTGGATGGGGAAATACAGACTGCTTAATAGGCACAGATTTCCTTTTAGGTTGTTGGAAAAGTTCTGGAAATAGATAGTAATGATGGTTGCACAACACTATTAATGTATTTAATGCCACTGAAATAAGGACTTTAAAATTGTAAAAGTCATTTCTGTTGTGTCTACTTTACTGCAATTAAAAGTGGTTAAATAATCAATTTGACAATAGGTGTATTTTGCCAAAATAAAAATTAGTGTCACTACTTCAATAATGCTGCTCAAATCTGACTCTGCATCAGAACCATTTGGAAAGACTTGTTAAAAATATGTACCTCACACTTTATACTGCAGAGTCCTGTTCAGAAAATTAAGGGTGATGGTTAATAATCTATCTATTTATCAGCTATTGATAGAATGCCTAATTTGCTCCTGACACTCTGCTGTCACCGGCCTGGAACAAGGAGCAGCATTTGGGAACTATTAACCTGGAAGCTTAAGTTATTCCTATTAATGCAGACATCCAGGCAGTGACATTGGAATTGCAATTTCGTACTAAAAAGTGATGAGCCCAGAGACCTATTATTTCTTGTCCAACTCTCAAAAGTATTTGAATTGATAACATTGGGCAAGAAATCAATCGCAGGTTTATTGTGTATCTTGACTCCAATAAAACAGTAAAATATTCTTCCATTTCTTCTTTGTGCAAATAATAACATGCCCAAATTGATCTCATATTTCAGAGGAAAAATACATGATCATTTTCCAAATATTCCACTTGCAATGCTTAAGTGACTAATACAGAGTGATCAAAAGTCAGTATACCACAGTAATTTACAGCATGAGTTGTTTGTACATGGGTTTAAACACTGGTCCCAGCTTTTATTAATACTATCTCTGTGAACTAGGTCACGGCTTTTTTGGTTGTTTATTTTTTATCTCCTTGTGCTATGTCAGTTCCTCTGAAACAAACCCAGATTCTGAGATTTGTAAGAAAAGCCACAGCTGATCCTGTGAGGACTTCTGGGGCTGGATGTGGCATGTTCCTATTTCAAGGCCAAAGGGCTGAGACTTCATAACCTACAGTTGCAATCACTGAACGTGAGCTTCCTCTGGGGAAGGAGTGTGGCTCTGGCTAGGGTCAATTGTCTTTATCCAATGATTTCTCCTGGAGAGGGACTCAACTAAGTCCTCAGCAAATAAATCTCCCAGCAGTTGGGAGAACAGGGGCTCAATCCTGAAGTGGGGGAGGAAGAGATTTTGAGTGGTCCCACAGCATCAAGTATAATCCCTGTCAGTGTTTCCAGTATTAAGGTAAAGATAGCAACCTCTACCTCATAAAATGATTGTGTTGTTTAAATAAGATAATTCGTGCATCGTGCTTATCACAGTGCCCTGTCTTATGGAGACTGTTCAAAAATGATACATGTGGTGGAGAAAATTCTAAGATGTTCTCCAAAATCTCCTCACTTTTGTATAATCTATTCTGGTTTTTATTGTGGGTAGAGCCTGTGAATATGAGGAGATATTACTGTGGTCTTATGCAGCATTATACAGCAAAAAGGGAAGTTTTCCTAGGTGGGTCTGATCTAATCACATAAGTCCTTTAAAAGCAGCGAGTTTTTCTGGTTCTTGCAGAAGAGGAAGCCAGAGAGATGTGCTTGGCTGGCCTGGAAGAAGGCAGGCATCAATCTTGTATGCTACGTATGGAGGGAACCACATGGCAAAACCTTGAGACTGGCCTCCTAAGAATAGAGTAGTTCCCATCTGAAGCTGGCAAGAAAATAAGAACCTCAGTCTTACAGCTGTGAGAAAGGAATTCTGCCAACACCCAGCAAGCTTGGAAGAGGATCACAACACTCTGGTGATAACTGTAGCCCTAGCAAATGCCTTGAGTTCCGCCTGGTAAAGAATCCAATCACTCTATACCTGGCTTTTGGACCTATAGAAACTGTTAAGGCAGCAAATTTAAAGTCACTAAAGTCACTAAATTTGTAGTATCTTGTAATGTAGCAATTAAAAACTAAGACAGTTTATTATTATTACTCCCACTATTTTTATTATTACTGTTATTAAACTGTGTCATAGAGTCTCTGGCAACTTTTTGCATCCAAGTTTGAAGTCCTCCAAACCTCTCCTGGAGCAGGTGATCAAGACAATGGAGGAAGCATCAATGATTGAGCTTTGAAATGTTATCTTTAAGGTTGCCACTTTTGTCTTCTTCCATGAAATTTTATATTAGACCAGGCTAAGGGCAGACAGTAGTTGAGACAAAATGTAACTTAAAACCCTGACTTGTGAAGGCAAATCTCATTTATTCTTGTTGTCACAACAGAGTTAATAATGACATCCCCTTTAGCCGTAATAGTATCACAGGTGGAATGATAAATTATATGATCACCTCCCAGCTCATCGACACAGTTTTGACTGCAGCCAAATTGGAAAATCTCCTTTTTCCTTTTTCAGCAATCAATTGATCAGTCAACCTTTACTGAATATTCACTGTGTGCTAGAAGATGTGGACATAGCAATGAGCAACACAAGACAGATACCACCATTCCCTGTACACACACACACACACACACACACACACACACGCTTCCTGGAGTTTAAAGTCTAATGAGAAATATAGACAATTGGACAATATTTCACAATACTTGACATTTTGTGGTTGAGAGAGATGGGGGCTATGGGAACACTGAAGAGAATGAAGAAATTTGAACTTGGGGAATAACAGGTTTCTCAAACAATGAGTATAGACGAGTGGGTCAGGTGAAGAAAAACAGAGGAAGACTTTTTTTTAATTGATGCTATTTGTTTGGGCATTTTTGTAAAGGAACAGTTGAGATGTTGCAGTGTTTAAAACATGGTAATGTTCCATTGTTTTTCTACATTTGTGATTTTATTTATGCCATACCTACCAACTGAAATGCCTCATACCTGGCTTTGCTGTCAATACCCACTTCCACTTCTTAAATTACACCCATGATAATTTTATTTCCTGGTGGGCATGAACACATCTGAGTTTCTATTTTGACAAATTACATATTGTTTATTTCAGTTACCTAGATGCATATTTTATTTTTCCTAGGTAAGACTTGACTATCAGCTCATTGAGACTGGTAATCATGCCTTTTAGAGGTTTTTTCATCTATTAAATTTCCAAGTTTTATTTAAAAACCCACATTCATAATTTTAACATATGTATTAAGTGTTTACTATTTGTGCCAGGTACTTGGAGACTTCAAAGTAGAGCAAAATCTTCTTCCTGTTCTCAGAAGCTCACACTGCAGTGGGTGAAATAGTCAAGACAACTAAGAACAGGGAAGATACATGGGTGTTTTAAAACCTAGGTCTTATTGTTATTTAGGTATTCAGGCTTCTTCTAATCCGTGGGAGATCAGAAGAAGCCTAGTATTGAAAACAGAGTTTGTTACTTACAGTTCCCAAGAAGTAGGAGCATGCCACACCAGGCAAGGTCACATGGAGAAGTATCAGAGTTGGGCAGGAAGCAGGAGGAATATGAAAAGAATGTGAGTAAGAGCTTTTATTATGATATTCATAGGAAGGTCGAGGTGACTAGGCTTATGATTATCTAGTTTGAATAATTTCAGTGAGCTCTGGAGTGCAGGAGGTGTTCTGGGTTGCTTGGTACCTGGACCTGGGGTGATAAGATTAGAGGAATATTGACCTGAAGTGTAAGAGCCTGATAGAGGAGGTGTGTGGAGCAGGGAGGGATATGATGGGCTCTTGGCTATTTTGCATATGAAAAGTATGCTCACAGGTGGATTGTTTACTATCTCTAGGAATTTTCCAGTCCTTAAAGTGGGAGTTCTTCCATGGTCAGTAAGGCCCCAGATTTGAAAAGATCAGACTAAAAAGACATGCTTAACCCATTGAGCAAGAAACTATAAGAAATCAGAGTGGTAACCTGTAATTCGGAATGAAATTAATATGTTCTGAGAACAGTTCAAGATTAAAACTTGATTTCAGGTATCATTCTGTCACTGAACAGCTACATGACAATTGTGCACGTCACCTCATCTCTTAAGTTTCAGTTTCCCAGCATGAAAAATGAGAGCACTGGATGAGTGGTTCACTGACTGCACTCACCACAATCTCAGTAGAAAGCTTAGGAGAGCCCAGTGGGGTCAGCCGAGAAGACTGGGCTTTTAGGCTTTTACCCCACCTTCAATCAGAGCACCAATACCCTTTCCACTTCACATGCTGGAACCAAGGGTCTCTGAGTGTGAGTGCATGCACGCATCCCCTTTCCCCCCACTACAGACCCAAATCTGAGAACAACTTGAGGCGGTGATAGCTCTTTCTTTTTCTCCTCTTCCTTCTCCCTCCATGGTTTTTTTAGGAAGTCATTCTGGGACTCTGGATGGAAGAAGGAAAGATAACCAAAGCTGGAGCAGATGGTCAGAGGTAAGCAAAATCCTCTGTGGTGGCTGCAGCAAGCTCCAAGAGCCTCCTTATCAGTAAGCTAACCACATGCTGCAATTTGTCATGTGCAGAGGACTCTCAATGCACTCTCCCTACATCTGTCTCTCATTATAGCTCCCAACCCCACCTTTTTGCACCATTCACACATTTCAGCCAGCAGTAATCCCCAGACCACTAATTCATGCACTGTAAAATGATAACTGTCCGACTCACCATGGAGTTGACCACAGGAATGGATTGCTTTGAGCCCACAGCAACGAAACAATGTGCAAACCAGCAAACCATTATTTCTCTTTTTTTTCAGCAACATCTTTGAAACTCTTCCCATTCTTTATTTCTATTTGTGGTGCCTGAGTTCGTATCTCATTACCTCTCAACTGGTCTATTTCAGTAGCCTTTCAGCAAGTCTCTTTATCTTCAAATTCATCTTGTGTATACCAGTAATGAAATACTGGCCTTATAAAGCAGTCTGGATCATGTTACTTTTCCCCTTAATACTATTTACTGGCTCCTTATCTCACCATAAATTCCATAGAACCCAGATATTTTAAATATTGGCCTCAGTCTACCTCTTTAGCCCTTCCCAACTTATGCCCCAGCTACACTGGATGCCACTGTCTCTCCTCTTTTCTCTGACTTATCCAATTATCAGTTTTCCTCCTCTTTTATGTCTTATAAATGTTGACTTTACCCATAAAACTGTTGCTGTTAGTCAAAATCAACCCATTCCATCCTAGAGATTGCTTGTTACTTTAGTTATTTTATTTTATTCTTTACCCATCAGTTGGTCTCCTCTGAATATAAATGTTTTATTCATTGCTAAAATTTGTATATTGTTTAGAGTGGGACTTAGCCTACATAGATTATTATAATAAAAGAATTAGATTACTTTTTAAAATAATTTAATAAAATTTGAGGATTGATTTTTTTTTTTTATTTCAGAGGCACTACTTTTATACCTTTCCTTTACCCATTTCTCTATAACATATCTAACCAAGCCAACTATTATTGAATAGGTACTAAAAGGCCAACTTTCAAAATAAATTATTTCCCTAGCAACATACAGCAAGTAATAGAGTATCAATCTACTTTCTCTTTTCCATTCTCTCCTAAGCTCATTTCTATTTATTTGTTTATTTATTGAGATAGGATTTCATTCTGTTCCCCTGGCTGTGGTGTGATTTTGACTCTCTGCAACCTCAGCCTCTTGGGTTCAAGGATCTTCCTACCTCAACCTCCCAAGTAGCTGGATGACAGCTGTGTACCAGTACATCTGGCTATTTTTTTTTTTTTTTTTTTTTTTTTTTTTTTTTTTTTGTAGAAATGGAATTTCAACATATTACCCAGGCTGGTCTCTAACTCCTGAGCTCAGGTGATCCGCCCAAAGTGCTGGGATTCCAGGCATGAGCCATAGTGCCTGGCCTAATGCATTTCTATTTAGGCTTTTGTTGTCACCGGCCTTCTGAAATGGTATGATCATCAACTATCCCAAGTTATATGCAATTGTCATTTCTTCTCCTTTTATTCAAACTTTTGGAAACACTTAACTTGGTCACTTTTTCTTTTTTAAGAAACACTTGTTTCTCTTTTAAGATTTTTGTTTGTTTGTTTGAGACGGAGCCTTGCTCTGTCCCCAGGCTGAAATGCAGTGATGCAGTCTCCGCTCACTGCAACCTCCACCTCCCGAGTTCAAGCGATTCCCCTACCTCAGCCTCCAGAGTGCTGGGACTACAGGCGTGTGCCACTGCGCCCGGCTAATTTTTTGTATTTTAGTAGAGACGGGGTTTCACCATGTTGGTCAGGATGGTCTTGATCTTCTGACCTCATGATCTACCTGCCTCGGCCTCCCAAAGTGTTTCTTAGCTTTTTATACAACATATTCTCCTTGTGTTAATCCTACCGCACTAGCTTTTCCTTCCTAGTTATCTTTGTCACTCTTTTTCAGCCTGACTGCTAATTTTTGGTTTGGCCTCTAACATCATTTATGGCCATCTCTGATCTCATATCTGAACCCTTTCTCTAGGTTGGCTTGTCCAGCCATTTAGCCCTATGGCTTCAATTACCATGTGTTTGCTGGTAACCATCATGTTTTTATCTTTGGTTCAGGCTTCCTTGAATACTATACTCCTATATAAAATATATTTTAAAATGTATTTTCTTGGAATTACCAAACGTAAAGATTTGGAGCTTTTTTCTCACTTCATGACCTGAAATATCACAAATTGTCATGAATTACCAAATGTAGCAATTTTGAGCCTTTTTTCTATTTCATGATCTGCTTCTACTCTAGTCATTGTCCTTTGATATGTGACCCTCAGACCCTAAAATCTAGAAGTTATTCTTAATAATTTTACTCCTTAGATTCATTCTATCATTAAAAATCATTCTATTACAAAATTCTACCAACTGAACATTCAAAACAGTATTCCAAATTTGTTTACTTCTAATTTTTACTACTATTGCGCTAGTTCAAGCCATCATTATTTCTTGGGATTACTTTAATACCCCTTGTTCATCTTATGACTTACGCTCTTAGTCATAAGACCAATAAGGAGTATTAAAGTAATCCTACACAGAAGCCTGTGTCATCTTTTTAAAACATACATCAGATTATGTAATTTGCCTGCTTAAAATCTTCCAACTGTTTCCAATTGCATTTAAAATTAAATCAAAACTGTTCACTATGATCTACAAGTAGACGATGAGGCCCTTTAAATAATCAGGAGCCTGATTATCTTTTAGAATCGCTCACACTCAGCTTTCCTTATTATGTTCCAGCCACACCTTCTGCCATTCAAAAGTCAAATGTCACTGTGGCCCTATGGCCTGTGTACTAACTTTTCCCCTCCTACTAGAATCGTTCCCCACCAGACATTGGTAAAGAATCAATTGCTTACTATCACAGCATCATATTTATCTTCTTCATACCACTTAACTACTATCTTAAATGTTTTATTTGCTTAATATTTCCAATATCTCCTGATTGGAACATAAACCTTATAAAATCTGAGCCCCATGAGTCTTGCTGTTTCTGCCGCTTAGAAGAGTGGCTGGCTTATTGTAGGTACTAGTTTGTTATTTATTAATTAAATAATTATAAAAATGATTTTGAGAGTCATAGAAAGATAGATTTAAGGCTTAGCTGTTACTTTTGCTACTCTTGTGACTCTGGGTAAACCAATTTGATTTTTTTACTTGATTTCCACATCTATAAATGAGGGCAGTGATATTTTTGTATTGTTATAGTGAAGCTTAAATAAGAGTGTGCTGCTGAAATCCTTAATATGGTACTTCAAACTTAGGAAGTACATAATAATGATGATTCATATTCTTTTTATGAGGACGTATGATGATTAGTGCCATTGTTATATTATCATTGTTACCTAAGCACCTAATGTATTTACCTTGTCATTATTTTCACTGCTAATCATTATTACCTCATCACTATTTTTACTACTTTTGATTATGGATCATGTGCTTTAGAGTGTGAATGTCACTTTTGCAAGGTGACAAAACCATTGTCAACTATTACCTTACTATAATCTTCTCTTCAAAACTCTTGTTTCTGAGTAGAAGAAAACTAAGCTCTGGGCCAAGCGCGGTGGCTCACACCTGTAATCCCAGCAATTTGTGAGGGCGAGACAGGTGGATCACCTGACGTCAGGAGTTAGAGATCAGCCTGCCCAACATGGTGAAACCCTGTATCTACTAAAAATACAAAAAAAATTAGCCAGGCATGGTGGCGGGCGCCTATAAGCCCAGCTACTTGAGAGGCTGAGGCAGGAGAATCTCTTGAACCTGGGAGGTGGAGGTTGCAGTGAGCTGAGATCTTGCCATTGCACTCCAGTGTGGGCAACAAGAGTGAAACTCCATCTCCAAAAAAGAAAAATGAAAACTAAGCTCTAAGCAATCGAAAGGTTTAACTCAAGCAAATCAAGATTTGAGAGGACTGTAACCAGCTCTTTCTCTGCATTCCATTTTGTTCTCAACAAGCTCCTGATGATCCTGGAGGAAAGATCAAATGATACCCCATACACTATAAATAACTCTAAAATTAGAGTGATTTCTATTCTATTACTTAGACAGTTAGCTGTTGGTGCATGATAAACCACTCTAAAACTTAGTGTCTTAAAACAGAAACCACTCTATTAGCTCGGGTTTCTATGGCCTAGTAATTTGGACTGGACTCAGTGATTCTGCTGTCTTTGACTGGGTTTACTCATGCATCTGCATCAGTGCTGGTCAGATAGGCAGCTCTGACTCCAGCCTTTGACTGGTTGTTAGTTGGACTGATAGTGGCACCTGGCTTCCATGCCTTTTATTCTCTGGCCTGCTGGCCTGGGTTTATTCACATGTCAATAGCAGGTTACAAGAGCAAAAAGATTGGACATTTTAAGACTTCTTAAAACCTAGGCTTCTAATTGGCACACTCTCTTTTCCTCCACATTCTATTGGCCAAAGCCAGTCGCAAGGGCATCCCCAGATTCAACGGGTGGAGAAATCAACTACTTACTAATGACAGTTGATCCAAAGTATTGCGGCTATTTTTGCAATCTATCACAATCAAATCTCTTGAGTATGAGAGACATTAGTAACACAGTAATATCTGCAGGCCTTAGCCTACCATTCCTTTTGTAATGTCAGACAGTGGACCCTCAATCAACCCCATCTCCTTTATAGAAGTCCATTCATACAATGTTGGAGTAAATGCCTACCCTCATCTGCTTTTTGCTTAACTGGCTTATGTTCTACATTCTTTTAGCCAGTGGCTAACGTCCTTATCATCCATATCAGACACATTAAACTTTTCATGTTCTTTCATCTCACCTAATATCATCTGTCCTCTGTTCTATTCCTTCAGGACTCAATTAGAAAGGCACTGCTTAGCTAATAATCAGTTCATTCAATTATATTACTAACTAATGATGATTTTATATCTTGGGACAAATTGGCAATTTTATTTTCATCTTTAATTTTCAAAAAGGGGTTAATGATAAAATTTCAGGCAAAGTGAGTAGGTGGGTCAGAAAAAGAAAAATATGAGGAAAAGGGGGAGGTTTGTTTATCTTGGGAATTGGGTAACACATTCTTTCTATGGACAAAGTTTACTCTGTTTCCCAGATTCCAACAATTGTGGTGGGGGCTTTAAGACTTTGAAGGAATGCCATGTGTCACAGAAAGCTTTTTCCATCTTCCCAAAGAGCTGTCAGGCACACGAAAGGGCACACACAAGGTTCTCTATATGAACCACATGCATATGTAGCTCCAAAACATCTGGTGAATCCAGTACCCAAATTAGTCAAACTGATGATTTGGCTTCCGGATAGACCAAGTATCTAAACAATCAACAAAACAGATTGAAATTGCTGGGGTTTAGGATGTAATGTGAAAAGACCAACTGGGCTAGGAGTGGTTGGTTGATAGGTTGTAGCTGGCTGGCTGGCTGCCTGAAACATATGGGGGCCCCACTGGTGTATGGCCTTCTTCCTGAAGGCGATAGTGCATGCAGTGGCTATGGACAGAGGCCTCTTTTTCAAAGATACAGTCAGTGTCAGCTGGCTGGCTTTAACCAGCAAAGCAACAATCCATGTAAGCACAAGCTGTCCCCCTAGAGGGTTCAGCTGAAGGGTTCATAGTGAGTAGGCAGTTATCCTTCACATGAATATAACACACTGTACAAAGCACTTTCACATAAACTGTCTCATTATAGTGAAACATTATTTTATTTCTATCAACACATAATAAGTGAGAAAATTGTTGAAAGCTTACTGATTTCCCCAAGGTCACTTAGAATATAGCTGAGCATGGCCAAGCATCCAGATAACCTAACTCTGGGACACAATTTTCTGTGCAGAGATGAAGGAGGCTAGCTATAGCACTGACCATAGTGAACAAATAAGGAATGCAATTTCTGATATATGGCATTGAAACCATATAGGAAGAGTGATCAGAGAAGACACCAAGATAATAGTCCATGATCATTTGGAGTTGGAATTATTTCAGATGTAATCTCTCTCCAGAATAAGAGATTTTTCCACTTTGATGGTTAAACAAGTTCAAAAAGTGAGGAAAAACGTGAGAGTTAGCCATGTATAACCTAAATAAACTCATGAAAAATGATGAAAACAAAATTATTGTTATTCTCTTTGGTTATCAGTAATATTTGTATCTCATGAAACAGGATAAAGGCTCATGGATGAAAGAGGGTCAGCAGTTCTTGGTTATATTCTCATTTAGAATTGATGTTCATTCAACCTCCCATTGTATCTGCCCTGGTCCTATGACTACTTGCCCTTACAAGGAAGAATAAGTGATATTACACCAGTTCCAGGCATACTGTTTAAGAATGCAGAAAATATTTGCTTTTTCCCTCTTAGAATACCTTTTTTCTTAGGATGCTATTTCTTGGAACCCAACTGCTATGGTATGAGAAGCCCAAGCACAGAGATTGTCCATGAATAGGCCCAGCAGACCATCTTGGCTCCTAGCCAACTGCCAGTATCAACTGCTAGCCATGTGAGAGAACCATGGCTAGTTTGACCTTCTAGTTAGTCAAACTCCTGTCAACTGGGATTAAGACTGTCAACATTTTCTAGAGCAGAAAACCACTCAGCAGTGCCCAGACAACAAAATAATTGTTTTAAAAATAAGAAAATGGGGCATTTCTTATGGAAAAGAAGGCATGGCATGGAGAGAAGAGCCAAGAGCCCAAAAATTCAAGCCAGGAAACATTCAAAAACACCCCCCAAGGTACATGTCTCTAATAAATAATTGCCAATATGTACCCAGCTTGATTTCACAATTGCTGTGGATCATTGATATGGTTTCTATTTCCCAACTCTCCTTCTTGGATCGAACAGAGTGGTGCACAAGGGCCATTTGTTAAATGTTAAGGAATTTTGCAAGCTAGTTGATAACACATTGATAGATTGAAATTGACCATAGTAGGAGTATTGCACTGCTGAAATTAGCAAATGTTACAAATTGATACTTCTGTCACTGGAGAACCTTTGATAAAGATTTACCAGCAGAGCAGAGGATGGGAATGTGAATTGTGGTTCTCCTGATCCTGTCTCTCTATGTTAAGTATGTAGGGGTAAATTGGTCACTTTATTTCATTAGGCTTTCATATTGAAAGATATCACATCCAAGACATCTTATCTATAATTGAACCTCATTTAAATGATGAGATCCTGCTCGTGGCTTCACATCGAAAAGACAATGAGATTTTTGAAGGTCTCGGGGAAGAAGGAGTATATTTTACATGTAAAAGAAATATAAGTGGCCTGGCACAGTGGTTCATGCCTGTAATTCCAGCACCTTGGGAGGCAGAGGTGGGAGGATCACCTGAGGTCAGGGGTTTGAGACCAGCCTGGACAACATGGTGAAACTCCGTCTCTACTAAAAATACAAAAATGATCTGGGCATGGTAATGGGCACCTGTAATCCCAGCTACTCGGGAGGCTGAGGCAGGACAATCACTTGAACCCATGAAATGGAGGTTGCAGTGAGCTGAGACTGTGCCACTGCACTGCAACCTGGATGACAGAGCAAGACTCTGTCTCAAAAAAAAAAAAAAAAGAAAAGAAGAAGAAGAAAAGGAGGAGGAGGAGGGAGGAGGAGGAGGGGGGGGAGGAGGAGGAGGAGGAGGAGGAGGAGGAGGAAATATAAGTAATTTATAGCCAGAGAGCAAATGTAGGTATCTTAAAGATGTCCACAGCTTCTTTGTATTTCTCCATAAAGTTGAAATGTTTATTCCTCATCTTCTTGAATCTGGCTCATCCTGTGGCTAACTCCTCAAGTAATACACTCTAATAGATGTGACACTGTGCCAGTTCCAAGCCTACACGTTAAAAGGAATGAGAGCTTTCATTTTCTCCCTGTTGAAACATTTATATCTGAGAAGTCAAACCATAAGAATAGGCTGTGTATAACTGCTCTGGTTGACAGCCCCAGTTGAGGTCCCAGCTAAGAGCCAGCATTAATTACCAGCCATGTGAATAAATCATCTTGGAGTTCCAATGCAATTAAACTCCTAGATGACTGCAGTACCAGCAAATGTTTCATGGAGTAGATGAACTGCTCAGCTGAGCCCAGCCATTCCACAGAATTGTGAAAGAGAATAAATTGACAGTTTTTTAGGCATAAAATTTTGGAAAAGTAGTAGTAGACAACCAAATCAACTAATAATTTTTGTATTAAACTATTTCAGCTTACACTGCTTGGGGTTGGAGAAGGTAGAAAAAAATATGGTTGAGGTAAATGTTATAGTTAAACACCTACTTTTACAGATAAAGACACTGACACCTTAACTAGGCTAAAACAGCTTGTACAAGGTGACAGATATTGCTAGTTACTGAGCTTGCCTTGTAACTCATGTTTTCTAAATGCTATCTCATATGCATTATTTTATATCTAATTTTTTTTTGGTCATTCTTAGACATTCTTTTACTTCATTCTCTGTAATGTTTACAGTATTTTTGCAAACCTTCCACTGAGTCAACACTTCTCCCTCAAGTTTATCCTGCATATCATGAAAACCCAACTGCCTACCTGCCAACCCAGAAAAAGTATTAGAATTCAGACCCATATATCCATCTCCTCTACCTACTGTAGCATTTAACATTTGCAGATGACATGATTGTATATCTAGAAGACCACATTGTCTCAGCCCAAAATCTTCTCAAACTGATAAGCAACTTCAGCAAAGTCTCAGGATACAAAATCAATGTGCAAAAATCACAAGCATTCCTATATACCAATAACAGACAAACAGAGAGCCAAATCAAGAGCGAACTCCCATTCACAACTGCTACAAAGAGAATAAAATACCTAGGAATACAGCTAACAAAGGATGTAAAGGACCTCTTTAAGGAGAACTACAAACCACTGCTCAACGAAATAAGAGAGGACACAAACAGATGGAGAAACATTCCATGCTCATGGTTAGGAAGAATCAATATTGTGAAAATGGCCATACTGCCCAAAATAATCTATAAATTCAATGCTATCCCCCATCAAGCTACCAATGACCTTCTTCACAGAACTGGAAAAAACTACTTTAAATTTCATATGGAATCACAAAAGACCCCGCATAGCCAAGACAATCCTAAGCAAAAAGAACAAAGCCAGAGGCATCACACTGCCAGACTTCAAACTATACTACAAGGCTACAGCAATCAAAACAGCATGGTACTGGTACCAAAACAGAGACATAGACCAATGGAACAGAACAGAGACCCCAGAAGAAATACCACACATCTACAACCATCTGATCTTTGACAAACCCAGCAAAAACAAGCAATGGGGAAAGGACTCCATGTTTAATAAATGATGTTGGGAAAACTGGCTAGCAATGTGCAGAAAGCAGAAACTGGACCCCTACCTATCACCTTACACTAAAATTAACTCCAGATGGATCAAAGATTTAAACATAAAACCTAACACCATAAAAACACAAGAAGAAAACTTAGGCAAAACCAACCAGGACATAGGCATAGGCAAGGACTTAATCACTAAAACACCAAAAGCAATGGCAATAAAAGCCAGGATAGACAAATGGGATCTAATTAAACTCCAGAGCTTCTGTACAGCAAAAAAAAAACCATCATTAGAGTGAATCGGCAACCAACAGAATGGGAAAAAATTTCTGCAATCTACCCATCTGACAAAGGGCTAATATCCAGAATCTACAGAGAACTAAAACAGATTTACAAGAAAAAAACAAACAACCCCATTCAAAAGTGGGTGAAGGATATGAACAGACACTTTTCAAAAGAGGACATATATGAGGCCAACAAACATATGAAAAAATGCTCATCATCACTGGTCATTAGAGAAATGCAAATCAAAACCATGCTGAGATATCATCTCATGCCAGTTAGAATGGCGATCATTAAAAAATTGGGAGACAACAGATGCTGGAGAGGATGTGGAGAAATAGGAACACTCTTACACAGTTGGTGGGAGTGTAAATTAGTTCCATGGTGGAAGACAGTTGGCGATTTCTCAAGGATCTAGAAATAGAAATTCCATTTGACCCAGCAATCCCACTATTGGGTATATACCCAAAGAACTATAAATCATTCTACTATAAAGACACATGCACACGTATGTTCACTGCAGACCTGTGTACAATAGCAAAGACCTGGAACCAACCCAAATGCCCATCAATGATAGACTGGACAAAGAAAATGTGGTACATATACACCATGGAATACTATGCAGCCATAAAAAATGATGAGTTCGTGTCATTTGTAGGGACTTGGATGAATCTCAAAACCATCATTCTTAGCAAACTGATCCAAGAACAGAAACAAGCATCATATGTTCTCACTCATAGGTGAGTGTTGAACAATGAGAACATGTGGACTCAGGGGAGAGGAGCATCACACACAGGGGACAGTTGAGGGGGGTAGGGGAGAGACAACGGGGGTGGGGAGGGTAGGGGAGGGGATAACATGGGGGAGAAATGCCAGATATAGTATGCACCTAAATTAAAATAAATAAATTTAAAAAAAAAAACATGTTGCTAGACACTTAGTAGAGGTTTGATTTGAAAAGATTTCTTGCTAAATTATTTGGTATATTTTTCTCAGTATCTTAGGCAACATGTGCTCAGATGCATTCATTACTTGGTGTTCAGCAAGTATATATTAACTTTTTTTACTTGTGCAAGGTATAGGTAGAAATATATAATAAATATGTTAAGATTCACTTGAAGTTCTTGGAGAAAAGAATATAAATGTTTCAAGGAAAAATAGAAACATATTTATATATACAAATGCAACGATATTAACTTATTTATGAACAGTGATACAAACAAATGTTTGCTTTGAGACGGAGTCTTGCTGTGCTACCAGGCTGAGTACAATGGCACAATCTCAGCTTACTACAACCTCCACCTCCCGAGTTCAAGTGATTCTCATGCCTTAGCCTTTCGAGTAGCTGTGATTACAGGGGTGTGCCACCATACCTTGTTAATTTTTGTATGTTTAGTAGAGATGGGGTTTTGCCATGTTGACCAGGCTGGTCTTGAACTCATGGCCTCAAGTGATCTGCCTTCTCAGCTTCTCAAAGTGCTGGGATTACAGGCATAAACCATCATGCCCAGCCCAAACATAAAAGTTTTGTTTGCTTTTGTAAACATTTTCAAAACGTTTACCAGCAAAAATGTGTACATAGCCACCATATAAGCACACACAAATACACAAACATTTAAATATCCTACACAACATTTTTGAATTATGAGAGAATGACTAAAGAGTCCCTTTTCAAGCTAAAAAAGTTAAAGAAATTTTTGCCCATCAAAATTCAATACCTAATCAGATTTCAGAGTTGACAGCTGACTTGAACTCCATGAAAAATTGTCTCCGACTAAGCCTCAAGATAAAAAATATACAAAAAATGACTATGAATTACATAACCTCATCTTCCAAAATTCCTTCTGAATTGTGACTAACTCCATCATGTTGTGTAATGATTCACATCTACACTCAAGTAGGCCTTTATAGTACCATATAATTTTAATGCATTGAACAAAAGCTCACCCCATTTTAAATTTCCAGACAATTTTGTTTTCTTCAATAAGTTTGTCTCAACTTACCTAATCCTATATAAGTGCCCTTTAATTTAAAGCATCAATATATATATACATGTGAACTTTGTGTATTTTTATAATTATATATTATAACTCATTAAATATTCACTATAAGCTAGGTACCATTCACCTAAACTACCTCACTTAATCTTGCCCCAAAATTCAATAATTTTAACAAATGAGAAACCTAAGGCAATGACAAGTTATGTAACTTTGCCAGAGTGTTCTATCAGAGAAAATTCCAATGAGGATTACAATAATAATTATCATTTAATAAGAGTCCACTTAGTGACAATTTTATTACCAAACATCAATTAAGGTAACAGATGATCTAAAAGATTAAGTAATTTTTCTTAGAGTATGCTAGTAGGAAGCAGTGAAGCCAGGATTTTGTCCCAGTCTGTCTCCCTAATGCACTAAGAAAATTTTGAAGAATAATTATTGAATCCTCCATATTACAATCGATTAGAGGATTACTATCTATGAATGAATAATGATAACAGAAGAAAGGGCTATTTTGGGGAGGACATTAGGAGTAGATTTGCATAACTGCTGATGGTTCTGCCAAGTTAACCTTTGTAGTCTTTTTTTGTGAAATTTCTTGAGAAAAATAAAATTAAGAGCTATGAACAGCAGAACCCCTGTTTGATTGCCTGATTAGAAAATGCCTAAAGGCCAGGGCTTAACAAATGTGACAATGCAGTTAATTTGAAGCCAATTGAATATACAATGTTGAGGGCTTTTGGGACATCCTAGTAGTGGGCTTCTCAAGACTAAGTATCAGTTTTTAATTTTTAATTTTTTTGTGTAACAGTGCATTTTTGGAACGAAGAACTTATGTCAACACCAATGCAATTCATATTTCTTAATGGAAAAATCTTACTTAGGTGTGAATGAGTAAATTTGAGCTCCTCTTTGCTTTTTAAGTCATGTGTTATTTTGGAACTGAAATTAAATTCCTGCCATTTGTGACAACATGGATGAACCTGGAAGACATTATTGTAAGTGAAATAAGCCATACACAGAAAGACAAATACTAGATGACCTAAAATATTGAAACTCATGGAAGCAGAGAGTACAATGTTGGTTGCCAGCAGATGTGGGGAGGGAGATATCAGATGTTAGCAAAATGGTACAAAGTTTCATTTATGCAAGATAAGTAAGTTCTGCAGATTTATTGTAGAGAATGACAACTATAGTTAATAATACTGCATTCTCTACTTGCAATTTGCAAAGATGGTGTATCAGTCCATTTTCACACTGCTATAAAGGACTGCTAGAGACTGATTAATTTATAAAGGGAAAGGTTTAATTGACTCACAGTTCCATATGGCTGGGGCGGCCTCAGGAAACTTAAAATCATGGCAGAAGGGGAAGCAAAGATGTCCTTCACATGGTGGCAGGAAGAAATGCCAAGCAAAAGGGGGGAAAGCCCCTTATAAAACCAACAGATCTCATGATAACTCAATCACTATCATGAGAAAAGCAGCATGGGGGTAACCACCCCATGATTCAATTATCTCCCACTGGGTCCCTCCTATAACACATGGGAGTTATGGGAACTACAATTCCATGTGAAATTTGGGTGGGGACACAGCCAAACCATATTGTTCTACCCTGACCTTCCCAAATCTCATATCCTCACATTTCAAAACACAATTATGCCTTCCCAGCAGTCCCCCAAAGTGATAACTCATTCCAGCATTAACTCAAAAGTCCAAGTGCAAATTCTAATCTGACACAAGGCCTATGAGTTTGTAAAATTAAAAGCAAGTTAGTTACTTCCTAGATACAATGGAGATACAGACATTGGATAAATATACCCATTCCAAATGGGAGAAATTGGCCAAAACAGAGCGGCTACAGGCCCCATGCAAGTCCAAAATCAAATAAGGCAGTCATCAAAACTTAAACTTCCAAAATGATCTCCTTTGACTCCATGTCTCACATCAAGTTCATGCTGATGGAAGAGGTGGGCTCCCATGGCCTTGGGAAGCTCTGTCCTGTGGCTTTGCAGGGTACAACCCCATACTGGCTGCTATCATGGGCGGATATTGAGTGTCTGCAGCTTTTCCAGGCTCATGGTACAAGCTGTCATTGGGTCTAACATTTGGGGGTCTGGAGGACAGTGGCCCTCTTTCACAGCTCCACTAGGCAATGCCCCAGTGGAGACTCTGGGTGGGGGCTTCAACCCTACATTTCCTTTCCACACTGCCCTAGCAGAGGGTCTCCATGAGGGCCCTGCTCCTGCAGCAAACTTCTGCCTGGATGTGAATGTATTTCCATACATACCCTGAAATCTAGGTAGAGATTCCCAAACCTCAATTCTTGACTTCTCTGCACCTGCAGGCTCAACAACATGAGTAAACTGCCAAGGTTTGGTGCTTGCAGCCTCTGAAGGAACGGTCTGAGCTGTGTGTTGGCCTCTTTTAGCTTTGGCTGGAGCTGAAGGAGCTGGGATGCAGGGCACCATGTACTGGGGTACACAGAATGGGACAGTGGGGCTGGGCCCAGCTCATGAAACCATTTTTCCCTCCTAGGCCTCTGGGCTTGTGATGGGAGGAGCAGCTGTGAAGTCTATGATGTGCCCTGAAGACAATTTCCCCATTGTCTTGGTGATTAACATTCAGTTCCTCATTAATTAGACAGATTTCTGCAGCAGGCTTTAATTTCTCCCCTGAAAATGGGTTTTTCTTTTTCTGTTGCATTGTCAGGCTGCAAATTTTCTGAACTTTCATTATCTGCTCCTTGCAAATGCTCTACTGCTTAGAAATTTCTTCCAGCAGGTATCCTAAATCATCTCTCTCAAGTTCAAAGTTTCACAGATCTCTGGGGCAGGGACAAATGCCGGTACCAATTTACTGTATTCATTCATTTTCATACTTCTGTGAGGAAATACTCAGACTGGGTAATATATAAAGAAAAAGAGGTTTAATGGACTCACAATTACACGTGGTTGGGAAGGCCTCACAATCATGGAGGAAGGTGAAGGAGGGGCAAATGCATGTCTTACAAGGTGGCAGGCAAAAAGTGGCAAGCAAAAGGAGGAAAAGCCCCTTATAAAAACCATCAGATCTTGTGAGAACTCACTCACTATGATGAGAACAGAAACATGGGAATAAGGACCCCCATGATTCAATTATCTCCTACTGGGTACCTCCTATAACATGTGGAGATTTTGAGAACTACAATTCAAGTTGAAATTTAGGTGAGGACACAGCCAAATCATATCAGATCGTAAATCTTAAGTGTTCAGATAGACACACACATACAACATAAAAGAAAACGGTAACTACGTGAGGTAATAAATATGTTAATTAGCTTGATTGTGGTGATCATTCGCATTGTATACATATATCAAAACATCAAATTGTACACCTTAAATATACAAAGTTTTTTATTTGTTAGTTTTATCTCCATTAAGCTGAAAGGAAGAGAACATAAATACAGAGCTAGAATGTCCACAACAGACATGCTTAAAAAGATGTGTTAACATATTTAAAAAACTAACATAAAAAATTTTATATGATTTGACAGGGGGAAAAATTGAATTTCCAAATGATAAAATCTGTTTTGGAACCATTCTCTGAAAATTTTCATAGCTTTAGGTGAATTCTGTAACCCCTCTTCCCCATACATCTTTTTTTTTTTTTTGCAACTGATTAGAAATGGAATTTTTCATACATTATCCAGAATGTTCATTCTTGCCTTGCAATCTTTGCTATGGTTGAAAACATAGACTCTGAGATCAGGAAGTTCATGATTAAAACATTGACTCTGCATTTCCAACTATCTGATCCTGAACAAATCACTTAAACTCTCTGAGAATGTGGTTCCTTGTGTCAAATTAATGGTAGTAATAACTGTCCCACCAACATGTTAAGAAAGTTTTAAAAATGTGATAATGCAGCTAAAATACTTATTTTAGTATCCGACTAACCTCTAAGATTGTTTATGTATAATATGATTACTATCGTTGCTTTAAAGTTTAAATGTCCAGTTCTTGATGATGGGTGAGGTAAGGGCCTTTACAATTTTAGAAATAGGCCAACTATAGCATTTTCTTTTTCTCCACCTTAACATCATTTAGTGACATATGTAGTGTATATTTTTTGTTTGGTATTTGTGTTTAGGTAGATTAGGTAGATATTTGTATGTATGTACATAGAATTTAAGACTTTGAGGATGAGGATGTAAGAGGAAAGAAGACACAAAAAGTATTATGCTACAAAGAGCCAAAGTCCCCTGCTAACTGTTAAAGTTTCCAATACTATTAGATTATTATTCAGAACTATGATCAGGTATATACTGACCACATACATGTGTTATTAGTGCATGAGAAAAGCAGATTTTTAAAATATATTATTTAGATAAACATTCTGAGAGAACTTCTGATGGTATATTAGATTTAATGACTTGAGCATGTATAACTAACTCTTGAGTTTCCATGTGTGAAAAGATAAGAAGAGATAAGTGGAACACACCCTTAATACAGATATTCACCCAAGAATATAATTTTCAATTTATTCTCTAGTTTGACATTCTAAGAACTACACAAATAAAGTGACAGAGGTTACTGACAGAAATTTTAACCTCTCACTTTTCCTTGTTGCAATACCTATACATTCTTCCCATCTTCCCAAGCTGCCTGTATGTTCATAGAGTCACAAATAATATATTTGTTAAAAAGAAGAAGAAAGGGTAAATAAAAAGGGAGTTGGAAGAAAAAACACAACACTTTAGAGCTTGCTAAGCATTTTCATTAGTGGTTTGTTTGATTTGTACAAATATGGTTTAACAGTCTCCCCACCCAAATCTCATATTGAATTGTAACTCCCATAATTACCATGTGTCATGGGAGGGACCCAGTGGGAGTAACTGAATCATGGGGAAGGGTTTTTCCTATGCTGTTGTCATGATAGTGAATAAGTCTTATGAGATCTGATGGTTTTTTGAAGGGCAGTTTCCCTGAACCATGATTTTTGCCTGCTGCCATGTAAGACGTGCCTTTGCTTCTTCTTCACCTTCCACCATGATTGTGAAGCCTTCCCCCTATGTGGATTTGTGAATCCATTAAACTTCTTTTTCTTTACAAATTACCCAGTCCTAGGTATGCCTTTATTAGCAGCATGAGACCTGACTAATACATTTACTAACTTGCACACATTCCAATTTTCAAAGCCTTCACCACCCTTTCTCCTTGCCACTCATTGCTAATGGCATGCAGATATGCTATAGGCTTTCATGGGTATTTGGCTAGTTACAGGGTACTGTAACTCCACCCTTTCCTTTTAAATCCAAAAATAATATCAGAGCACAAGTAAGTGTATTATCAGCCACTCATATTTAAATTGCTTACAAATTTTAGTTTATTTATATTTAACCAATTTCCTGCAACATGATTGTGAGGTCTGCCTAGCCATATGGAATCGTGAGTTAATTAAACCTGCTTTCTTTATAAATAACTCAATGTTAGGTATGTCTTTACTAGCAGTGTGAGAACAGACTAATACAACAGTTTAGTGGTAATAAATGCATTTATATTCTTTGTTTCTCCCTTCATTTCCTCTATCCCCTCCCCTTCCTAGCCTTTGTTTAATCACCAATCTATTCTCTACCTCCATGAGATCCACTTTTGTAGCTCCTATATATAAATGAGAACATACAGTATTTGTATGTCCTTGATTGACTTATTTCACTTAATGTAATGGCCTCTAGTTCCATCTTTGTTGCTGCAAATGACAGGACGTCATGCATTTTAATGGCCAAATAATATTCCACTGTGTAATTGAGTTATTTATTTTCTTACTATTGAGTTGGTTTTGTTCCTCATATATTTTGGATATTTCTCCTTATCAGATTCATGATTTGTAAATATTTCTTCCATTCAGTAGGCTGCCTTTTCACCCTGTTGATTGTCTTTTCACACTGTTGATTCACCCTTTCCTTGGTTGTACAGAAGTTTTTAATTTGATGTAATCTCATTTGTCCATTTTGTGTCCACCTCTTTCTTTATGGCTTACTTGGAAAATCAGGGTAATCCGGCCATGATAAGATCTTTCATTTAATAAAATCTGCAAAGATTCTTTTCTTCAGAAAGTAACATTTACAGGATTCAGTGATTAGGACATGATATATTTTGATACCTATTATTCAGTATACATACGTATAGAAGTATCCCTGAGAAAGAATGGTTCAGTCAGAATTTACACTTCCCTAATCGCTTTACATCTTGATGTAATAATGTGATGTTACTGTCATAGACTGTAAGCAAAAAATAATAATAATATGAGCTACTTTTAGGCAAAAGCTTTTCCAAAGTAGGATAACCTCCTCCATGCTTTTTCCTGTCTTCCACTCAGCAGCTGCCAATGATTACAGGGTCTTAGAGTATAGCAGAGCCAAGAGAGACAGAGATCTTGGGATATCGGGTTACATGAGAAACAGATTTCCTTGATTACTCTGTGGAAGAGAGGTGTCTGATGTTTAGAAACAACACAGTGGATTATATGAAAGAGAAACAGACAAACAAATGGAAAAGTCTACTGTGTATTTCAGGCATTGTCTGTGACAGTTGCTATTATCCTAATTAATTCAATCTCCATTATAGCTTACTGAACTTCAGAAAGATTAAATGGAAATTTCACATTCAATATCCATTGTGGAAGAAAGCATCCTTAAGAGTTCTAGGTCAGGCCTTCAGCCCATATGCTCTGTGCAGCTGAATGTCATGGAGCAAATTATATCTATATTGCAACTCACGATAGATCACACACACACACACACACACACACACATACACACACACACCCCAGATCATGGTTTTCCTCCCCTTTGGCTAAATACATATGAACATTACGTTTCATAGCCAAGGCTGACCTTAATGTGTCACGTGAGTTTTAATCCTGTCCTCTGCTTGAATTCCAACAGATCTTTTTGCTTGATCACATATCCTTGCTGATTCTTCTCACTAACTTTGTATCTCTTTAGCCTGCCTGTTTTTCTCACTTCCATTACCTTCTTGAGTACGACTTCTGGCCCTGCTGAATTCCAAAATGTGCCAGTTCCCCTCTCACTTAATCAACTTTCTAGTCTGGATCATTATGCTTAGATTAGTCTAGTGGTTGCAGGAAGCCTGAAACACATGTGGGCACTAATCTGTATCTTTGCAATACTGAAATAAATTGATTTGGAGAAAAAGTGAAGGAAAACCAGTTGTTAGTGTTGATTAAAAAGAAAAAAAAACAAAAAACTCAAGTAATGGGTTTTGGGCAGAAATCAAGCATGGGCTATCCAAGAAAACCATAAAGGGAGGCAGATATTCAAATGATATGTCCTCAGATGTAAATAGCCATTTGCCATAAGCTATAATTGGACTTTGGTAATCAGGTTCGTGAATGATATCCTTTCCAAAGCTGAAGCATTTACAGATACTCCCTCCCAGGTAATTCAAAGTAGGTACTCTTTGCTATCGGAAATCTGGTGCCTGTACTAGAAGTTGGCAATGAAAACCTTTGACCCCTTGTTGACTATTAGCTTGTACAGCCTTTGAAAAATGAAAAATATATGTGCCACTAAGAACAGAAACAGCCACATATTAATGTAAATGAAGGCCAACCAAAGTGGAAAATAAATAAAAATATAATTTCAAATTTATAAAACAATCTCAATATATCAGTTCTCCAGTTGGTTCCTCAATTCTGGGAATATTCCATCAGCATTGATTTTTGTAAAATTTTATTTTAAAAGTAATATACCAGCATCAATACAAAGAGATATTTTTATATTAAATATTGTCCTACCACACTAAAACAACAGCTGTGATCACTTTTACCTGAATTGATTCTCAGCCAATATTATAAAAGTCTTAGTCCTAAAAAAACTTCAGAGTTAATACAACAGGCACAATGTTCACTACTCAGGTGATGCTTACACTAAAAGCCCCAGATTTTATTATTATGCCATATATTCATGTAACAAAACTGCATGTGGACATCTTCAATGTATAAAAATAAAAAATATAGAATTAAAAGAAAATAATAAAAAACACAGGCCAACCCTCATCTACAATTTCCTAATGCAAAATCATCTGCCTATTGTCTTCTTCAATTCATAGCCACACTCACCAACAGATTGCTTTCTGATTTAATAGGAAGTACACAGGAATGTACTAGTAGACATGAATCCTGTTAATCTGTCTTCCAAGCTTGGCTGTTTCTCAACTTGTTTTATAAACTTGGGGAAATACCTTTCACTCTCTTTCCTCAGTGATTGCTAAGAATCCTTATAACTGTAAAATACAATGAAAATAAATCAACAAACACATACACAAACATGAATAAACCCTATGCTATCTCTATGACTGAAATACTTTAATGGGTATGTAATCATGCACTGCAGAGCTTCAGGGTGCTGTTGAGGAAGATTAAAAAGAGGCCTAGCCTAAGCAAGATATTCTCTACTCAGAATTATCTGTGGTAAGCTGACTGTGCTACATCTGCTATGACCAGCCTTGCTGTTGCATTTGTGCCTTCTGATTCAGATATGGACATAGCTTTTCCTGGAGCATAATATTCCCTTCTGTCACCTCAGTGCTATAGCTTATGGTCCCTCTCTAGAGCTACTTTTAGGTGTTATTTCAACTAAAATTTATTCATGAGTTTATTCATTTTTCATTTTGGTGCTAACAGGTTAAAAGGGCACTGTCTTACTCCTTGGTCCAAGGCAAAACACCTTCCCCTGGGGTCTTCCAGGGACAAGGCTCTCAGTGTTTTCTTAGTACTTCATATAGTTTGAATCGCTTTGTTGATGATGTGTGGTGAAGGACAGGGGAAAGGATGAGCCTGGTTCAATTACCTATATTCAGTTGAGGAAGAAAGTGGAGCTGACTCATATCCACATAACCCATCCTGGATATTAAGATTATTGCCCCATTGCTGTTTCTGAGACCAGATCCAACAGTGAAAAAACATTGTTTAGAGCCAGTATTTCATCAAGACTAAGTCACTAGGCTGATGGAATATTGCTTCTTGGAGATAAATTATGCTTTTAATTTTGCAAATGTATCTGGAATGGCAAAGGCACACACATCTAGATGTGAAATTAAGAGCAATGCCTTAGATGAGGAAGCATTCTGATCTGCATTCTGCTGAGCAGGACCAGCAGGCATGGAGTGGTCTGAGTCCCTCAGCTTCTGCTATTTAATATTCTATGTCACACTTATTATGGTATTGTGTTTTATTTTCCATAGTCACAATAGAAGCATGCTTATTTGCTTTAAGTTAAAAATATATATCTTAATCAATAATATAAAGAAACACAGCTCAAGTGCTTTTTATTCAGCAAATGTGTGCCTGGCTTGGGAAGAAGGGTTGTGAAGATATTTAAGTGGCAGCAGATTTCTCTCAAATCGTGTATTTGATTTTCTTGAAGATCCACAAACAGCAGAAGCTAAACTATCAATTTTTAAATGTGCTTTCTTATTTTTTGGTTGTTATTAAAGTTAAAATATGTTAAGTGGCAAAAAACTTTCTTAGTAGGAATTGGAAATGAAGAGAAATCTATCCTCTTCCCATCTGAGGTCTCCGAATTTCTTTCTCTTTGAATAAAACTCATTAAGAAAAATCAAAATAATAGTCATACTCAACTGCACAGAATAATATATTCATGTAAAATCTTATTATATTTACACACATACATGCATAATATTCATGTACATAGGGATAGTACACCTTATCTATGTACATATCTCTATACTCTACACACATAGACTCCCTCAGGCATGAAGTCACATATACATATTGATGAACCTAAGCCATGAAACATTCCTCTTAACTCAAATGCCAAGACCAATCCAGAAAACCCATTTATGAGAATTCTAAGCCAAACTCATTCATTCTTATCATAACATTAATTACAAAGTCCTCTCTCTTCCTATTTACTCTATCACTGTTCTTTCCTCTGCAATTGATGTATGCCATTTGCTATCCAAATTCAAGTGTGCAGGTATCAGGAATTCATTTTTCACTATTATGAGTGACCAGTCCTATGATAAGCATCTCCAACACTAAACAAAATTCAGCAAAACCCTGTCTCACAAACCATAAATCATTACTATGTCAATTCTTTCTCAGGACAACAAGGAGCTAGTCTCTGCAGTTTTTTAATTGAAAAAACAAATGATAATGAAACCCTCTCTAAGTGTGTTCAAGTTATTTCAGGTGCAGATTAAAGATAATCTTGACTCTCCTGGTCCACCACCTGCCGATTTTGTGTGGTTGCTGGGTTGCACTGAGATTTGTGAAGATCTACATAATTGGATTTTACAGTATCTTGAAGTAGAATAAGTCTAGGAGAAGAAATTGGAAAGTGTATTCCTTTAATAAAAACTGACCTTATTAATTCCTATCATCCATCAAGTTTATTTACTCAATGAATTCGTGTTAAAATGTCTATCCTTTGCTAGGTAACTTAGAGTTACACCATAGAGATACAATGTGGGCAGGAATAGTCATGGTTTCTGTCCTTATATTTCATACTGCCTAGAGTAGAAAAAGAAATGAATGAAATAAGTAAGCACAGAAATACATGTAAAACTACAACAGGAAAGGTGATTTTTTTTTTAAAGAAATAGCTTTAAAGGAATTTAATTGATTTGAGGTTTTAAAATACTTTTCCTTGGAGCAGTGACATTTGAACTAAAATCTGAAGAATAAGTAATGTATGAGGTGATATGAAAATAGCAAACAGAGGTTTGCTCATGCAGATATATTCTACTAGATAATATATTAATATTTATATGATACTTACATAATGTGTTTCCCTCCAGAATCAGGGAATCTAGGATCAGGGAATTTGTTTTGTTTCCTGTTTACCGCCAACACAGTCTAGCCTTGTGTATATTGGATGCTCATTAATATTTGTTTTAATCATAAATTCTTGCTTAATACTTAAAAGAGCCGTATGAAGATGGTACTATTATAATCTCTATCTTATTAATGAAAATGTTAAGGCCTGGATGGGTATGTGACTCTCTCAAAGTCAACAGGATTCACACAGATTCATCTGACTCTTAAATACTCTGCCTTCCTCTCTTTGAACTGACACCACTGTAATCTTAATGGGACATCACATGGAAAAACAGCAGACATTCCCAGCAGTAGAGAATGGTCAATCAAGCAAATTGTGTTGTAATGTTATATGATATGATATCATATAGTAATAAAATACAATTGAATATGTTATGAATAAAATCTCCAATGAACGTTGCATATATAGACATGCTTTATAAAATAATGTGTTCTTAAAAACGTGTTAGTGTTTGTTACATGCATAGTCCCTGCTAGATATAATGAGGTAATGAAAATCATTCTGATGTGTATCCTATCTTCAGGTTTCTTATAATCTGCTTATAATCACAGTATCCATTATGGAAATATATCCTCCCTTGATTTTCTACTCGTGATAGAACTTCAGGGAAGTAAATAAATATCTCTAACACGTAGATTTTTTAAAGTTTTATTTTTAATTGACATAATATTTATAGATTTTTATAGGGTATAGTGTGATGTTTTTATACGTGTACACATTGTATAATGATTGAATCAAGTCATTTAGTTTATCCATCACCTCAAACATTTATCTTTTTTTTGTAATGAGAATGTTCAAAACCTTCTTCTAATTATATCGATGTATATAACATAATATTTTTTAACTGTAGTCATTCTATCTTATTAAACCTCCGATCTGTGACTGTACCTTTTGACCAATCTCTTTCCATAATGCCCTTCCCTCTACCCTCCTCAGCCTCTTGTAACCACTATTCTATTCTGTACGTCCATGAAATAAGTTTTCTTAAATTCTGCAAATGAGTAAAACCACGTGATATTTATCTTTCTGTGCCTGGCTTATTTCATTTAATATAATGTCCTCCAGGTTAATCCATGTTGCCATTGCTGCAAGTAACAGGATTTCATTTTAATCTTATGACCAAATAGGATTCGATTGTGTATATGTACCACATTTTCTTTATCCATTCATCTGTTGAGGGACACTTAGGTTGATTCCATATCTTGGCTATTTTGAATAGTGCTTCAATAAACATGATAGTTCAGATATCTCTTAGATATACTGATTTCATTTATTTTTGATAAGTTGGATTACTGGATCATATGGTAGTTCTATTTTTAATTTTTTAGAAACCTCCACTTTGTTTTACATAATGGCTGTACTAATTTACATTCCCACCAGCAGCATACAGGCATGCTTTGTTTTATTGTGCTTCACTTTATTGTGCCTCATGGGATATTGCACTTTTCACAAATTTAAGGTTGATGACAATCTTGTGCCAAGCAAGTCTATGCATGCCATTTTTCCAATAATGTGCTTACTTCATGCCATTATGTTACATTTTTATAATTCTCACAATATTTCAAATTTTAAAAATTATCGTATATCTTATGGCATCCTATCTGTCATGACATTATGTCATTACTGCATAATTATTTTGTCATTATTATTACATTATTACATATATGTATTCTCTGATCTTTCATATTGCCATTGTAATTGTTCTAGGGCACCATGAACCACACCCATACAAGATGACAAACTTAATGGATAAATGTTGTGTGTATTCTGACTGTTCTAATGACCATTCTTTTATCTCTCTTCCTCTATTCAGGCCTCCCTGTTCTCTGAGACACAAGAGTATTGAAATTAGGCCAATTAATAACCCTACAATGGCTTCTAAGTGTTCAAATGAAACAAAGAGTTGCATGTCTCTGACTTTAAATAAAAAGCTAGAAATGATTAAGCTTAGTAAGGGGACATGCCAAAAGCTGAGACAGGCCAAAAGCTAGTCTCTTGCATCAAACAGCCACGTTGTAAATGCAAAGGAAATGTTCTTGAAGGAAATTAAAATTGCTACTTCAGGGAACACATGAATGATCAGGAAGTGACACAATCTTGTTGCTGATATGAGGAAAATTATAGTGGTCTACTTAGCTCAAACCAGCCACAATATTCCCTTAAGTCCAAACCTAAACCAGGGCAAGTCCTGAACTCTCTTTAATTCTATGAAGGCTGAGAAAGGTAAGGGAGCTGCAGAAGTTTGAAGTTCATGAAGTTTAAGAGAGGAAGTGATCTCCATAACATAAAAGTGCAAGGTGAAGCGGCAAGAGTTAATGTAGAATCTGCAGCAAGTTATCCAGAAGAGCTAAGCTACTAAGATCATTCATGAAGGTGGCTACCCTAAATAACAGATTTTCATTAAAGACAAAATAGTCTTATATTGAAAAATATTCCATCTAGGACTTTCTTAACTAAAGAGTAGAAGTCAATCCCTGGTTTCAAAGTTTCAAAGGACAGGCCAACTCTTGTTAGGAGGTAATGTAGTTGGTGACTTTAAATTGAAGCCAATGTGTATTAACCTTTCCAAAACTACTAGGGCCCTTAAGAATTATGCTGAATCTTCTCTGCCTGTGTTCTATAAATGGAACAATGAAGCATGGATCACAGCACATATGTTTACAACATGGTTTACTGAATATTTTAAGCTCATTGTTGAGACCTACTGCTCAGAGAAAGATTTGTTCAAAATATTACTTCTCATTGACAATTGGTCACCCAAAAGTCCTGATGGAGATTTATAAGGAGATTAACATCTATTTTGCAGCCAATAAATCAAAGAGTCATTTTGGCTTGCAAGTCTTATTATTTAATCAATACATTCCATAAGGCTGTAGCTGCATAGATAGGGATTGCACTGAAGTATGTGGGCAAAGCAAACTGAAAAATTTATGGAAACAATTCACCAGTTTAGATGCCAAAAAGAACATTTGTGATTCATGGGAGAAGGTCAAAATATCAACATTAACAGGAGCTTGGAAAAAGTTGATTTCAATCATCGTGGATGACTTCAAAGACATCAAGATATCAGTGGAAAAAGTAACTGCAGACGTGGTAGAAAAAGCAAGAGAACCTGAAGTAAAAGTGGACCATGAAGATGCGAGTGACTTGCTGCAATCTGCTGATAAAATGTTAACCAATGAAGAGTTGCTTCTTATGAGTGAGCAAAGAAAGTAGGTTTGTATGATGGAATCTACTTTTGGTGAAGAAGCTGTGAACATAATTGAAATGACAAGAACATATTTCAAATATTATATAAGTTATTTAATAAAGCAATGTCATGGTGTGAAAATCATGATGGTATTATCCTACAGTTTCGTGTAGTAGTTTGTGTGGTTTGGGGTCTTACATTAAAGCACTTAATCCATTTTGCTTCCTTCTACTAATTTTGGGTTTAGATCATTCTTGTTTTTCCAATTTGTTTTGCTGCAATATTAGATTGTTTATTTGAGACCTTTCTAAATTTTTGATGTGTTTGTCTTAAAACTGTTTCTGCTGTACCTCATAGGTTTTAGTATGTTACGTTTCCATTTTCAATTTTCTAAAGACATTTTTAAATTTCTTAAAAATTTTTTATTGATGCAGCCATTATTTGGGAGTATGTTGTTTAGTTTATATATGTTAGTATAGCTTCTAACGTTCCTTCTGTGATTGATTTCTGGTTTTATTCTATTCCAGTCTGAAAAATACTTGATAAGATTTTGATATTTAAAAACTTACTGATACTTGTTTTGTAGCCTAACACATGATCATTTCTGGAGAAAATTCCATGTGATGATAAAAATATGTATTCTGAAGCTGTTGAATGGAATGTTCTGTAAATATCTGTTAGGTCCATTTGATATAAAGCGCAGTTTGAAACTAATGTTTCTTTGTTAATTTTATGTGTGGGTTTGGATTATCTGTTCATTGCTGAAAGTGGAGTGTGGAAGTCCCCTATCATTACTGTACTGCAGTCTACTTTCCACTTAGATATAATAATATTTGCTTTATATATTTGTGTGTTCTGGTGTTTAGTGTATATATATGTATAATTGTTGTGCCCTCTTGCTGAATTGGCCTCTTTAATATTATATAGTGATCAACTTGTCTCTTTATAGAGTTTTCAATTTAAATTCTATGCTCTCTGATACAAAGATAGTGACTCTTGCTCACTTTGGTTTTCATTTGCATAGAATATTACTTTCCATAACTTTTATTTTAGTTGATATGTGTCCTTACCAGAGAGGGGCATCACTTGTAGGCAGAATAGAGTGAGTTCTGTTTTTTGTTTGTTTCTTTCTTTCTTTCAATATATTTGTTCACTCTACATCTTTTTTATTGGATAGTTTAATCCATTTACACTCAAAGTTATTTTTGATAGATAAAGTCTTATTTCTGCCATTTAGTTGATTGTTTTCTGTTATTTTGTAGACCTTTTCTTTCTTTCTCTTTTCTTGTTTACTTTTGTGGTTTGGTGTTTTCCTGTAGTGATAAGCTTTGATTCTTTTCTCTTTTTCATATATGTTTCTGCTGTCATTTTTTTCCTTTATTGTTCCTTTGAGGCTTATATAATAAACTATATAGTAATAGAAGTCTATATTAAGCTAGTAACAATTTAACTTGGTTGCACATAAATATTGTAGACTTTTACCCTCTTCCACAAAATTGGTAATTTTGTTGCCTTAATATACATCTTCTTATACCGTGTATTTTTAAAAAACTTTGTAGCTATAGTTATTTTTTATTTTAATTTTTTATTTGTACTTTAAGTTCTGTGATACACGTGCAGAACAGGCAGGTTTGTTACATAGGTATCCATGTGCCACGGTGGTTTGCTGCACCCATCAACCTGTCATCTAGGTCTTAAGCCCTGCATGCATTAGGCATTTGTTCTAATGCCCTCCCTCCCCTTGTCCTTCACCCCCTGACAGGCCTCAGTATGTGATTTTTTGCTCACTGTGTCCATGTGTTCTCATTGTTCAACTCCCACTTATGAGTGAGTACATGCAGTGTTTGGTTTTCTGTTTCTATGCTAGTTTGCTGAAAATGATGGTTTCTAGCTTCATCCATGTCCCTGCAAAGGACATTAACTCATTCTTTTTTATGGCTGCATAGTGTTCCATGGTGTATGTGTGCCACATTTTCTTTATCCAGTCTATTATTGATGGGTATTTGGGTTGGTTCCAAGTCTTTGCTATTATGAATAGTGCTGCAATAAACATACATGTGCATGTGTCTTTATAGTAGAATGATTTATAATCCTTTGAATATACACCCAGTAATGGGATTTCTGGGTCAAATGGTATTTCTGATTCCAGATCCTTGAGGAATTGCCACACTGTCTTCCACAATGATTGAACTAATTTACACTCCCACCAACAGTGTAAAAGTGTTTCTATTTCTAGATATAGTTATAATGGATGATTTTGACATTTCATCTTCACATTAGAGATTTAAAACATTGCATAGCACCATTACAGGAATATGAATTTTATTATGAGTTTATTTGTACAGTTGAATTTTATAATGTCATATGATTTTTGGTAGTAATTAATGTTCTTTTACTTCTGGTTAAAGCACTCCCTTACACATTTCTTGTAAGGCTGGTCTTACAAGAAATATAATTTCTTTCTTTCATGATAATTTTCTTCAGCTTTTGCTTGTCTGAAAAAGATATTTTTCTTCTTCATTTTCTGAACGATAGACTTGCTAGAAATAGCGTTCCTGGCTGACAAGTTTTTTTCTTTCATTGTTGTTTTCAGTACTTTGAACTATCTCATTCTCTCTTGGCTTGCAAAGGATTTGCTGAGAAATCTACTGATAGTCTAATCAAGATTGCCTTATATGTGACTTGACACTTTTGCTGGTTTTTGAATTATCCTTTTGTCTTTTATGACAGTTTAATCATAATGTCCCTTGGAGAGGACCTCTAATTAGGTCTTTTGAGCTTCATCAGTCTGGATGTCTGTATCACTCCCTAAAAATGGGAAGTTTTCAGCTATTATTTCCATACTAATCTTTCTGTACCTATATTGTTTTCTTTTTTTTTTTTTCCTAGAACATCCATAATACAGATAACTGTTACCTTAATGGTGTCCATTTTCATTCACTTTTTTTCATCTTACTTATTTCATATGATTTGTCTGTAGCTCAGGAATTATTTTCTCTGCTTGATCTAGTCTACTGTTGAAGCTCTCAATTATACTTTTAAATCTGTTTCATTGACTTATTTAGTGGCAAGATTTCCATTTCTTAAATTTTTATAATATCGATCTCTTTGTTGCATTTATCAGTCATATCAGGAATTGCTTTCCTGATTTCATTGAATTATCTATGTCCTGTGCCTTTCTGAGTTTTCTTAAGAACGTTATTTTGATTATTTTCAGACAATTCATACATTTCATCGATGGTGGGTCAGTTACTGAAGAGTTATTATCTTTCTTTATTGGTATTATGTTTTCTTGCTTTCTCATGTTTCTTTTCTCCTCTGTTGATATTTGTGCATCTTATAGAATGGTTATCTCTTCCAATTTTATAGAATGGCTTTGGTGTTAAAATATTTTTACCTGTAAATGTGTTCTAGGGCTTCAATTAGGTAGGATGTGTTGGCTTTGGTTTTGCATTTGAGTATTAATATTGTCTCCGTGCAGTTTCTTCAGCTATAGTCAACGTCAGTGAAGTCTGTGAGTGCCTTAGTGGTCTAGGCTGTAGGAGTTGCTATGATTGCTGGGGAACTACCCTCCTGCTGGAGGTGGCAGTGATGGGCTGCTCTGAATGCTGTGCGTGTGCAGGAACTTCTTTGCTAGTGGTATGCCTGCCTGCTGGGATTTGGGGCACGACACTGTTACATCAGGCTCTGAAGGTATTCAGCAACTGCTTCAATGCCATATTAGTCATGGTCTCTCTGTTGGGCATAGCCACCTGATTTTGGGGTAAACAAAACCTTATTGGCTCAGTTGTTATCGTTCTGTTCTGCTGAGCCTAGTATCTGAGTAGTTGGGGTTGGGCTGCTGTAATCACTGGAATGGGAAGTTAGAGTAACTTTTAGGCAGTTTATTCCCAGCAGATCAGAAAGCATAGTAGCTTCTCAGCTGGGGAATGATACACTACCATTTGTGAGCACAATATAAGACCAGTAGAGCCCCAGGAAAAGGGAGATGCAGTGTCTACTGTCTTCTGTCATAAGACATACTCTCACAATGGCCCTGGTCTCTAGATGATGTCTAACAGCCACAGCAGTTTGGATTACAGTGGAGAAGGGGCACAAAATAGGCTCCATCTTTGGAATTATGCAACCATGTGGACTTTTTGGCAGCTCTCTAGACTGGGCTCAGGGCCTGGGAGGACTGCAGGGTTCTTCAGCAGCAAAGACTGTAGGTGTCTGCAGCTTTCATGGAGGTTGCTGGGGAACCTCCTGCTTACCATTTTTTTTTGCAGAGAGAGTCCCTCCTGGCTCAGAGCTGATTCCAATTTAGCAGGTGGAGACAGGTGGCAAAGGCAGGGTGTTTTGTTCTCTTTTATATGCATCTATCCTGAGTATCTGTGCTCTATAAGATTTCTGGCACTCCTCGGCTGTACTAAAGTGCTTCCTTTCAAATACTCCATTAAAATATCATTGCTTGTTTGTATTTTTGGTCTTTTTCTGTGGAGGAGACAAGCAATACGTACCTCTAATCAGCCATCTTGCTAATGTCACCGGAGACTTAACTTTTTTTCTAAATTAAGTATATGGAGATAATAACTCTCTCTCTAGAGTTTTGTGAGCACTGGAGATAATGTTTATAAGGTGTATGGTTAATGATTTTTGCTCAAATAATGCCCTTAATGATAATGATAGAATGTAGGTAATGGTATGATGAGGATAAGAATACCTACATGGATGATGAATTAGGGGAGGTAAGACATACATAGATAGCAATAATAATGTAAGGCTGGATGTTATGAGTACTTTATGTGAAATTTACTATTTCACAATGGAATTTCAAAAGAGAAACATATAGGTTTACATATTAGTATTAAGAGAAATGTTATGCTAATTTAGAAAATGAGAACACAAAATAGCAAACGTATGCCCTGGTTACAAATATGCAGAAGCATACATATATGTTAAGAGGCATCTAAAATGATTTGATGTAATTTGTATATTTTTATACAGCTATTTTGCTCTGTTGTAAAACATATACAACTATACCTACACACACATATATGCACACTCACACACTCACCCAGTGGGCTTTTTCTATGTCAAGAGTCCTTTCTTCATACTAACTTTGGTCTCTAGAGCAAAGAACTCATTACCAGTCAAGGCTGTTTTGGAAGCTATGACAAATGAATCTATGACTTTGGTCCAGTTTCTAATGGACATGTGTCCTGTTGACAAATATCCTCTTTCACAATGTGCCTACTTGGATCACTCAGCTATCAGATCACTATCAAGGCAAAAAGAATCAATCAAGCACCCATCTTCCTTTTGAAATCAGAGACTATCTTTGTGGGCTACAGTGCCCATTTCTGCAAAGCAACTTTGGAAAGTATGCATGTATTAAGGATACATGAAAACTCACCTGCAGAGGTTCAGAAATTCCAAGATTACAGAAAGAAAGTAGAGATATCAGGAAAATATGTTGTGCAAGTTGAAAGTAGCCAGAAACCTGCATCTCCTCTATCAGAATATGGGGTCTTTTTTTTTTTCCCATCCTTTGAATTTAGGTAGGCCTTGTGACTTGCTCTGACTAATATGAAGTAGTAATCATGCAATTGTGAGGTCCCAGAGCCTAGGCCTCAGGATACCTTTAATTATTTTGATTGTTCTTTTAGAAATACTCTCTGAGACCATTGTGCAAGAAAGCTAGAATAGCATTCTGGAAGATAAGATGCCACAAGAAAGAAAACAAAGGAGCCTCAGTTGAGTTTCTGTACCAATTGTCAGACATAGAAGTGTAGGCATCTGGGACCTTCCAACACACTTGAATGTACTTGCTTGAAATATTCCAGATGAAACCAGCCCAACCAACCATCTGAATCATTAGAAATAATAAATCACTGTTGTTTTAAGTAACTAGGTTAAGGGGGTTGTATGTTACACAGCAATAGATAACTGATACACTTGGTCATAGGGATCAAGTGAATTCCGTAAGTGCCTTTCTGTTTTCTCCCTGAAAAGCAATTTAGATAGCAAGATTTGTGTTGATTACATCTTAAAACATGACATCATGAAGAGGAAATGGCCAATGGTTGTGGGTTTCACAATTAAAACAGATTTATTCATTTAATAGCTATTTGGGAATCTAGCCAGCACTTGCATTCCCCTTGTACTCTGAAATTAGTCCATCTTGTTTGCTTTCTTCTTTGCTACCCCAACACCCCTCAACTTTTCACTCTCATAGTGACAAGGGAGCTATAGAATTTTGCTCTCAGTTATGCAGAGCAATGTGCTCTCTCCTTCTCATATTCAGTAATTTATTCACTCATCCACTCACACTCTCACTCATCACATATTTACTGTTACTTTATGTGAGGCAATATGCAAGAGATATATCTTTTTTGCCATAGGTCAAAAAAATAAAAAATAAAACATGTCATTGTTGCATACTCCAAATTCATTAATGTGCCTAGTTGGGAAAATAAATAAATGAAAGAAACTTTATTATTTTCAAAGTACTCAACTTATTAAAAAAAAAGGTTATTAAACTGGTATTTTATTTTACTGCATGTATTTATGGATATGTGCACACATGTTTAAGTGTATTATGTAGTATATGTGCTTTACATGCAGTTTCATATAAGTTTATGCATTTTGGGGTGTTCACAAACGTGCATAGATGAGAATGTATATACTTTAGTTGCTATATGCCAGTTGATATAGCATATGAGTTTTAGCGTGTATGTGTGTGTGTTTGTGTGTGTTTATGTGTGCACGCGTGTGCACTTATAAGCAGAAAGGGTACAAGCAGGCTGTGAATAGTGGCTCATCCCTGCAATCCCAGGACTTTGAGAGGCCAAGCCAAGTGGACTTCTTGAGCCCAGAAGCTCTAGACCAGCCTGGGCATCATAGAGAAACCCCATCTCTACATAAAATACAAAAAGTAGCCAGGTATGATGCCATGAGCCTGTGGTCCCAGATACTCTGGAGCCTTAGGCAGGAGGATCACCTAAGCCTGGAGAGTCGAGAATGCAGTTGGCCAAGATTGCATCACTACACTCCAGCCTAGGTGACAGAGTGAGACCCTGTTGTAAAATAAAATAAAATAATATGAAAAAGAGTACATGCAGAAAATACACATTCAATATGGATACATTGTGATTTGTGTGTACATGAATATGTGTATGTAAACATGTATATGTGGATGAAGAAGAGAAGAAAACACATTGAATAAATAATTCAGAAACAAAAGTTGGCTCATTCTCTATAAGTTTCTAATGAAGTAAGGGTTCCTCATGTCTTTATTTTAGGGGTTCCTGCCTTGACATTCCTGAAAGCATTAAAAATAGGAAGAGAAAAGATGGACCTCAAACTTCTAATATCCTCTACATTTCAGTATTCTATTCCATCATCTCTAAGCTTCACTCCTGGGCATTAAATATCTCTAAAAGAAGACCGTAGTCATCATTTAAATAAACAGATCAGACCCACTAGTATCATTATGAACAATCAACAAGAAAATATTGAGAAGGAAGATGTAAATAAGTTAGTATGAAACAAAACTAAGCATTGATATTTTATGCTGCTTTTATAGAGACAGTAAGATCACCAATGAAGGGCTTTGGTTACACAGTTTGACCTCTGAAACGTGTCACATCAGCTTCACTAATTAAAGATCAGGGAATTTCATTGAACCTATTGATGACATGGACTGCTGACAGAATGCCCTTTCTAGGCTGTTAAATGAGCAAGACCTCAGTTAGCAGTCATTACCTGTTTGGAATGAATTACTTGCTTCTCTTTCATACTGCACCCTTAGGAAGTCTTAATGGACAATATGTTTTATTTTTCTAGATTTAGCAATCACCCAAGATGATGCAACAAAGTCTCCATTGTCTTACCTTGGAGACTTCCGTCTGCTCAATATGTTCAACAGTTATGTTTGGGAGTTCCCAGCCTCATCAAGAAATTTCAACCTCCAACAAACCAAACAAAACTATTATGTAATTTGTTGTGTTATCCTCAAAGCAAAGTTTTTAAGTATCTGAAACATCCTCAGAAATATCTCACTCTACTAATCAGACTTGCTACAAATAATGCTTAAGGCACCATTTAAAATAGAGCTGTAACAACCAGTAATTTTCTTTTTTTAAATTAAATTTTATTTTTTTAAGTTCTGTGTTACAGGTATAGGATGTACAGGTTTGTTACACAGGTAAATGTGTACCCTGGTGGTCGGCTGCACCTGTCAACCCATCACCTAGGTATTAGGTCTGTTTGCCAGTAATACACATGCATTATTTCATTTCTTCTTTACAGTATCCATGTAGGTCATTATTATTGTCTCTATTTCAAAGATGACAAAATGGAGACTCAGAGAGGATTAAGGGACTCACAGTGGCATGCAATAAGAAGCTGGGAAAATCTGGATTAAAATCCAGGTCTACCTTACATATGTTTATTTATTCAGCAAGTATTTGCTGAGCACTGTCCATACACTAGCACTTACTCTAGCAGCTTGGAATACAGCATTGAACAAAACACAAAAATTCCTTCTATGTAAATTGATGATTGGATTTCACAGTGTGAATATCATTGCTGACCTTGATAAGAACAGATTTAGTGGTCATGAGTGATTGAAATACTTTAAGAGAGAATGGGAGAAAGGGGTTTGAGACAGGGAGTTAGATGATTTAGATAATACGTTTAGAAAACTTTGCAACAAAAGGTAGCAGAGAAAAGGACAAAAGGAGTATCCCTCTTTCTCTCTCTTCACTATGTATATAGAAGATATATATATCTTCAAATATTTGAATTATGCAGATACTAGTGGACAAGTAGAGGAGTTGGCTTTACACAGGAGTATAGACAGCAAAAGAAACACCGGAGAATAATGTTAAGGATCTGAATATCATTTTAGACGGGAGGGATAGAGAGACATGAGCACATAGGTTTATTAGATAAGACGGAGCTGGGAACTTATGGAAATTCTCTCTCTCTTTCCTTTTCTCTTTGTTCTCTCTCTTTCTTTCTTTCTTTCCAAGCTCTTACTCTGTCACCCAGGCTGGAGTGCACTGGTGCAATCACAGTTCACTGCAGCCTCTACCTCCCAGGCTCAGGCAATTCTCTCACCTCAGCCTCCCATGTAGCTGGGACTACAGGCATGCACCACCACATCTGGCTAGTATTTTTAAATTACTTATTATTATTATTATTTTATTTCTGTAGAGATGGTGTTTCGCCATATTGCCCAGGCTGGTCTTGGACTCCTGGGCTCAAGTGAACTGCCTGCCTTGGCCTCCCAAAGTACTGGGATTACAGACATGTGCCACTGCACCTGGCCATGTTTTGTTTTTTCTTTCTCCAATAAAATAGGATGCAAAATAACTAGTTGAGACTGAGCAGGACCATGGAGAGGTTGGAGGCTTGAGGCTTAAGGAGAACAAAAAAGGTAGAAAATGTCATCTAGAGGAGTGGGAGAGCCACTGGGCCAGGGGTCAGTATTATGATATCCTGGAAGTGTCAAGGACAGACTTAAGTCTGATTGTGCTTTTAAATATTGCAGCATATGTTTTCTTTTAATACCATTTTCTTCTTTTTTCTTTCAGTTGTCCTAGTTCTTAATCACATTTGCACAGAAGAGAAATACAAATTTGTGGCTATAGCCTTTGTTTAAACTTAGAAGTACTAGATCCCAATAGCAAATCCGTTGCCTAATAGCCTTATGAGTTTGGGCTTGTTAAAGTTAAAGCTCAGTTTCTTCATTCATCACATGGAGTTAATTTTATTCATAATGCTGTTGTTGAGTTTAAAAGAATATTTTATGTGAATATGTATTAATTATTCTAAAGTAGTATATTCATGAGTTTTTCTTATGTTTCATCTGAAGTCTGTGTAGTAATGTGTTTTTAATACTGTATGTTTTATAATATATATTTGCATACATCAACTATACATTCTTGGGCCCTACCACAAAATTGTGTGTAATATCATCCCAAGTTAATGTCATTCCCATTTTGTGGAGGAAGACATAATGAAGTTTCAGATTGAATGATTCACTCAAATTTATGCAGTCCACTCTGGCTTCTGTAGAAACTTGGGACAGCTGATTTACATTTTACAGATCTTGGTCACAAGAAAAGAACAGATATATTAAAATAGGAAGAAAGGAAATTGTTTTTCAGAACCTTAACATTATTCCCTAGTGTTTCTATGACAATTTAAGTCTAATGACTTTTGTAGATACTAGAGTTCAGGGGTCTTTGCTTAAAGAACTGTCAGCTGCAAAAGCTAAATATAGAGATTTTGGGAGCATTCAGAGGTCCCACACAGAGGAGCAAAAAAGAAAGAAAAAAATGCATAAAGGGGAATAAACTCTAGATAATATGGGTGTTTTTCTGAATCACCTAAGTAATTGCAGACAAGCAGAGGAAGACATTGAGTCTTACTTAAGAAGAAAGAGGGCTGGGATAATAGGTATTCCTTCAAACCTTGAATCTCATGTTTAAGTATGCACAACACATTTTAATTATCATCACTATTATACCATTCATCACCATGCTGCATTGTAATAAGAGGTAATAGGATGCATTGTCCCTTTCTTACATTAAACGTGTCAAGTACCATAAATAGGACAATTGGCATAATTGATGTAAATCCCAGGGTGGGTATGTGTGTGGGTGGTAGTGGGGGAAATGATCACCCAGCTCTCACTCACAATATTCTAGGATGAAGTTACATAATTGCGTCTAAAAATGGTATGTCACCATTAAATGTACTCACAGGTTTTGCCTCTGGCGCATCACCACCTTCATCCCCCTTTTCTGGGGAGGAGGGATTGCTACCGTTTTATTATGTTCCTGTAAATTGTCCCTACATTCTGTGGGCTGATTTGAGACACAAAGTACGGCTGATGTTATTGGAAGCTAGCTCATTAGTTTGTTAAAGTAAACCTCATTTAATTGCCTTTGGGTGAGGAATGGAATAGGACATTTCACATTTTCGTGACAAATGCAGAAATTGAAATTAAACAACATCATCTAAAATAATTATATTCCAGAACATGTCTTGACACACTGGAGGAAGAAGGCCAGGATCAGCCAACTGACAGGGATTTCAGCGCAGTTTACCTAGAAAAACATTGTGAACTTGTAGTATCTCATACTCTTTTAGAAAATCACCTTGAAACAATCACAGTGGGAGATGTACATAGGAGAAACACTACCCTTTCCTCATCCAAAAACATAAGGTAGAAGATGAAGAAATTTTGGTTATCTTCAAAATGGAGAGGGCAACTAAAGCCATTGAGAGCTGAGAGCCGTGGTGCAGTTCCAGAGTCAATCCTATTACCCCGTGAAGCTAATCCAAACAGACCATTCTAATCTGTAAAATGGCAGAAAGCAGTCATAGAATATACATTTCGAACTTGTGTTTTGCCTTGTACTGGTGGATTGCACTCTATTTTTCCTTAACATTGCTACCAGAACTGCCTTTTAATAAAAATTGCGTGAATACTCCATTAGGCTAAGCTTCCTCCTAAATTTTTTTTCTCTCTAACTAAAAGTGGTCAGCATTTTGAAAACATTTTGAACACACACATTTAGAATTCTTGTGCGCACATCAATTCATTTTCCATAAAGCATCTAGAATGATTCTTCCAAAAGTTTGGATGAATCCTGCTATTCCTTTGCTAAATAAATTTTATAATCTTCCCATTGTATTAGGAAAGCATTCAAACTTGGTAGCATGTTTTAAAAGGCTTTTTTTTTTAGTTGCTTCCTGGCCTTTTGGCTAAGATCAAATGTAAAATGCTCCTTTTGATCTGGCTCCTGTCTAACATAGAAACCTCATTGCATATTTCCTTTTCCCACCCCTACCCCCAAAACCTACCTTTTTACTTATATTTTCCAAGTTGACCACATTATCTGCTATGAGGTCAAGATAGAGGCTTTTAAATCTGTCAGGGACATTGTCCCTACATGCATAAATTACAGCATCAACTGGCTAACTCCTTCTCATTCTTCTGGTGTATATTAAATATAATTTCTTTTGAGAAAGTCTTCAATGCCTACTGTTCAACTCACATACAGGCAATTTAGGTATTCCAAATAAGGGCTATCATAACCTCTGCTTCCACTACTTGAGATTTCTTTCCCATTTCAGTCAATGACACCCTCATCTGTATTCAAGTCAGAAATCCGGGAGTCATTCTTAACACTCCCTTTTCCTTACTTCCCTTCCCTATTTTATTTAGTTCCAAAACAATCCTTTGGCCAGTGATTTTTCCTCTACTTTTAAAATAGATATTTGTAGTTATCCAGTTTTTTCCACTTTCATCTTGGTCTTCCTAGCCCAAACAATCATTTCCTTTCATAATGACTACTACTTAGCCTCTTAGCCGACCTCTCTGCTCCATTCCTGGAAACCTACAGTCTATTCTCCATAGGTATGAAAAATTACTCAAAAATATGAATCAGATTTTGTGACTCTCCCTGCTTAAAACATCTTAGTAGTTTCCTATTGGACAATGAGGAGAGTCCAAATTCCTTGTCAAAATCTTTAAGACATTATGGAAACTGGACCCTGTCTATCTCCTGGCTCCCTAGTCAGTGATGTATTTGGCTAGCTGCTTCTCATCACTCAGAAATCAATTTAATTGTCATCTCTTCATCAAACCTGTTGTGACTAATCTCCCTAACATCTACCTACTTATTGTCCCCTAGTTCTGCTCTTTTTCACCCCATAAAAGTATATGTTTTGTAATTTTTATTTTTTCTGTCTAATCATCACAATGTAAACATCATGAGGGTGGGGAATATCTATAACTTATTGGCTACCATGTCCTCATAGACAAGTCCTATGTTTAACACAGAATACATGGTCAGTATTCATTGAATAAATGAAGAGCACATATTGCATATGATGCTAATAACTTGTGTAATTGTTTTCCACTCAGATACACTCTTTGGGGGCATAATCAGAGTAGACTCAACATCACCTTGACATATTATCTGGTAAATTGCGATTTTTATTTTTACTCTTTATTGACTAATGCAGTTACTTATAATACAACATTTATCCATCTTTTTACCTACACATTTTATATAAGAGTTATTTGATCAATATTTTTAGAGAGATAAACACAGATAGCTCTAAATTTCTGTAAGGATTTAAAAGTAAAGAAGAAAGAAGGTCCTGTTGAAAAAGACATTAGGGACTATACATTCTGTATACCATCCTGGAAGGTTTCACTGCAGATATTGTAGATAATCCTTTTTTTTTTTTGACATGGAGTTTTGCTCTGTTGCCCAGGCTGTTGTGCAGTGGTGCAATCTAGGCTCACTATAACCTCTGCCTCCCAGGTTCAAGCAATTTTCATGCCTCAGCCTCCTGAGAAGCTGGGACTCACACCATCACGCCTGGCTCATTTTTGTCTTTTTAGTAGAGACAGGGTTTCTCCATGTTGGCCAGGCTGGTCTTGAACTCCTGACCTTAGGTGATCTGCCCGCTTCAGCCTCCCAAAGTGTTGGAATTACAGGCGTGAGCTACCACATACGGCACAGATAATCTTAATTAAGCCTGTTGAACTTGAATTAACTCAGCCTCCTAAACTTATTTTATTCAGCATTTCTTCCTATTTAAGTTTTAAGTTATGAGAAAGAACTTTGTAAGAACTACTGAAGAGAAAACAACAAGGAACTTGGAGGAAGAAATGGTGATTTAAATATTGGCTCTACCAAATACAGTTCATAAGACTTAAAACAAGTTACTTAATCTCTTTGCACCTTACTCTTCACATATTTGAAATGGGTGTAATGATGGCTTTTTGTCCAGCTTATCATGTTAGCAAGGTGGTGTATGTGTTAGTGCCCAGAACACAGCAGGCACTCAGTAGAGGTGTTATTCACTTTGTAGTTCCCATCCAGCAGCCTTCTCTCATCCAAAATGTAGGAAATAATTTTGTTGTTTTCCTTTTTTTCTTTTTTCAAGATGGAGTCTCGCTCCATTGTCCAGGCTTGAGTACAGTGACGCAGTCTTGGCTCACTGCAACCTCCACCTCCCGGGTTCAAGTGATTCTCCTGCCTCAGTCTCCCAAGCAGCTGGGACTACAGGCGCATGCCACTATGCTTGGCTAATTTTTTGTATTTTTAGTAGACACAGGGTTTCACCATGTTAGCCAGGATGGTCTCCATCTCCTGATCTCATGATCCACCTGCCTCAGCCTCCCAAAGTGCTGGGATTACAGGCTAGAGCCATCACACCCAGCCTGTTGTTTTCTTTACTATAACAGTAATGGAGACTTGGCTGTGACTCTAATCTCCTTTGTTTGCAACAGCTGTTCTCACTCCATGGAGTCAGAGATCATTTGATACTTGATTTTGACCATATACATACCAGCAGCAGTCAAGATACAATTCTTCAATCTTCCCTAGAACTGCAGATGGCCACAGAACCATTTGTGCCATGAGACTGAGTCATTCTTAGAAACAGTATGTAAGGAAATGGCCATTTGCTACCTAACGTACAAACTTTATGCTGATGGAAAATACTGAAGCCTTCCCAATTTATTCTTTTCCTTTATGTATATTTGTATTGTGATTTTCTTTAATGTTCTGGAAAGGACACCTTGATGATGTTTTTCAACATAATAATAACATGTTCATATAGTGTCATATACTATTTCTACTACAGAGCTACTTCCATTCATTCCAAAAGATATTTATGAACCACCTTGTGTCAGTCACTGGGGATATAAGAGAGATTTTAATGAAGAATCTGCTCACCAGAGATCATACGAAGTATATGGTTACTAAACAATAAAATCGAGACCAGCTCCTGTAAAGCTGTTAGGCACATTAGATATAAGCCATGGTCCCCATTTTAAAGCTGAGAAAACTGAGCTAGAGAGTGGATAAATAGCTTACTCAAAGTGAATCATAATTTATCTTCTATCAAGATTTCAATGGTAAAACCTCATGGACTCATACTATTAAGAGAAAATTACTCTAAACATGTAAATCGAAGTAAATAAAACATGTAAATCGATGAGTCTTTTAAAGTAAGTATATTTGCCTTAATTCATATGGAGAAATTAGCACAAATGGTTACATATTTTTTTATAGACAAGACATATGATTACTATAGTTCACAGGACGTTAAAATAATTTCATTAGAATTTCTAAAACCACCTTAAATAGTTTGACCCTGGGGGTGGGGGGGGAGTATTTATATCGTTAATGTGCTAATATGTTTTTCCTTTTGCCTGTCTTCATAATGTTCTCTTTATGATAATCTGTGCTTTAATTATGACAGATTGTTATATTTTCCATAATAATTTCTGTTCTTTACTGTGCCTTGAATCTCCTTGTTTTCTTGAAAACCAGGGATACGATACTCATTCTATAAGTCTTTGCTCAGATATGAACTCCTCTCCTGATTTCTTCAGATAGAATTAGTTAGAAACTAACTTATGATCTCACAACACTATGTAAATATTTCCACTATAGCATTTTAATTCATGATACAAAAATTATTTCCTCATGTGTCTGTGTTAAACATATAATCCCTGACTTGTCCATTATAATCATAATGGACAAGAACAGTACAAATAATAGTTACAATGTGTTAAGGGCTTAATACATGCCTGTGTTATAGACTTTACAAGAATTGTTTTATTATAACAACTCGCTGTTATTATATCCATTTTACAAGTGAAAAAAACAGATTTGGCCAAGTTCACGCAAATATGAACATGGTAGTCACAGAATTTAAATCCAGATAAGCCTGACTTTATAGCCTAGAGACTTTAATTATTACATCAGAGCCTGTCTATGTAGTTGACACTCAGGCTTGTACCAAAATACTTTCTGCATTGCATTAAAAATTAAACTTACAGATTGGATGGGGAAGCACTTTGGTCTAGCTATAGTCAAATAAATACACATTGTAAATTAGTGAGGTCCAGATTAATGAGGCCCAGGCAGAGTTCTGGTGGTGGTGCTAGCAGATGTTATTATGATCTATTATTATAGCTAATAATCATCATAATTACAGTCTGAACTATGTGTCTTGGTTACATAATTTTCTCTGACTCACCACAGTGCACTAAACTGGACAAAGATATGGTGTTATCTGCTGCTGGTAGTTGCAGTTATATCAGACAACTGGAAGAGTTGAGGGAAAAAATTGAATGTCTTGCATCCAACTCTATTTGATTTGACCTAAAGTGAAATAAAATCAATAAGGAAGATGTCTCTTTAGCAATTGTTGAGGCATCCATTAGAATCACGCTATCTGGGGGAAAGAAACATTTACATTTATTCAGCACCTACGATGTACTAAATTATTTATCTCATTTAATTCTCTAACAGATTAGAAGGGCTATCGATTATTATTGTAAGGTGTAAAGTGAGGAAACTATAACTTAAAAGTAAACACTCGTAAGGTCAGTCGTGAGAAGGATAGACACTAGCTGAAGAAAACTCACAGGAAAAAACTGCAGTGATATGGACCAAGGAGCCTATCCTTGCACTTCTCTGATGGCAGAACATAGTAACAAGATTGGAGCATAGCTTTAGGTCCCGAGGGACAGAGCCTTGTTTACCAGTGGGCCAGGTCACCATAGGTCTATGAAGGGACATCTCTCACTTTTGGCTCCCTTGGACTAGCTAATGCGAATCCTAGTAACTTAATGCTTATCTGCTATTGTTTGTTATCTTTTACTCACATACATCAAGATATTATTTTCTTTTTTAAATTTTCTTTTTAATATATTTTATTGCACTTTAGATTCTGGAGTACATGTGCAGAACATGCAGAATTGTTGCATAGGTACATACATGGCAATGTAGCTTGCTGCCTCCATTACCATCACCTGTATCTGGCATTTCTCCCCATGTCATCCCTCCCCAACTCCCTGCCACCTGCTGTCCCTCCCCTAGCCCCCCACAACTTCCCCCCAGTAGGTGATGCTCCCCTCCCTGTGTCCATGTGTTCTCATAGTTCAACACCCACCTATGAGTGAGAACATGCGGTATTTGATTTTCTGTTCTTGTGTTAGTTTACTGAGAATGATGGTTTCCAGATACATCCATGTCCCTACAAAGGACAGGAACTCATCATTTTTTATGGCTGCATAGTATTCCATGGTGTATATGTGCCACATTTTCCTTGTCCAGTCTATCACTGATGGGCATTTGGGTTGGATCCAGGTCTTTGGTATTGTAAACAGTGCCACAATGAACATACGTGTGCATGTTTCCTTATAATAGAAAAATTTATAATCCTTTGGGTGTATACTCAGTAATGAGATTGCTGGGTCAAATGACATTTCTAGTTCTAGGTCCTTGAGGAATCGCCACACTGTCTTCCACAATGGTTGAACTAATTTACACTCCCACCAACAGTGTAAAAGTGTTTCTATTTCTCCACATCCTCTCCAACATCCGTTGTCTCCAGATTTTTTAATGATTACCATTCTAACTGGCATGGGATGGTATCTCAATATGGTTCTGATTTGCATTTCTCTAATGACCAGTGATGATAAGCATTTTTTCATATGTTTGTTGGCCTCATATATGTGTTCTTTTGAAAAGTGTCTGTTCATATCCTTTGCCCAATTTTGAATGGGTTTGTTTGTTTTTTTCTTGTAAATCTGTTTTAGTTCTTTGTAGATTCTGGATATTAGCCCTCTGTCAGATGGGTAGATTGCAAAATTTTTTCCCATTCTGTTGGTTGCCAGTTCACACTAATGATTGTTTCTTTTGCTGTGCAGAAGCTCTGGAGTTTAATTAGATCCCATTTGTCTATTTTGACTTTTGTTGCCAATGCTTTTGGTGTTTTAGTGATTAAGTCCTTGCCTATGCCTATGTCCTGAATGGTTTTGCCTAGGTTTTCTTTTAGTGTTTTGATGGTGTTAGGTCTTATGTTTAAGTCTTTAATCCATCTGGAGTTAATTTTAGTGTACAGTGTCAGGAAGTGGTCCAATTTCTGCTTTCTGCACATGGCTAGCCAGTTTTCTCAACACCATTTATTAAACAGGGGAATCCTTTCCCCATTGCTTGTTTTTGTCATATTTGTCAAAGATCAGATGGTTGTAGATGTGTGGTGTTGCTTCTGGGGCCTCTGTTCTGCTCCATCGGTCTACATCTCTGTTTTGATTACTGTAGCCTTGCAGTATAGTTTAAAGTCAGGTAGCAAGATACCTCCAGTTTTGTTCTTTTTGTTTAGAATTGACTTGGCTATGTGGGCTCTCTTTTGATTTCATATGAAATTTAAGGTGGTTTTTTCCAGTTCTGTGAAGAGGGTCATAGGTAACTTGATGGGGATAGCATTGAATATATAAATTACTTTGGGCAGTATGGCCATTTTCACAATATTGATTCTTCCTAACCATGAGCATGGAATGTTTCTCCATCTGTTTGTGTCCTCTCTTATTTCATTGACCAGTGGTTTGTAGTTCTCCTTAAAGAGGTCCTTTACATCCTTTGTTAGTTGTATTCCTAGGTATTTTATTCTCTTTGTAGCAGTTGTGAATGGCAGTTCGTTCTTGATTTGGCTCTCTTTAAGTCTTTTATTGGCATATAGGAATGTTTGTGATTTTGCACATTGATTTTGTATCCTGAGACTTTGCTGAAGTTGCTTATTGGTTTCAGGACATTTTGGGCTGAGATGATAGGGTCTTCTAAATATACAATCATGTCGTCTGCAAACAGAGACAATTTGAATTCCTCCTTTCCTAATTGAATATCCTTTATTTCTTTTTCTTGCCTGATCGCTCTGGCTAGAACTTCCAATACTATATTAAATAGGGGTAGTGAGAGAGGGCATCCTTGTCTAGTACCAGATTTCACAGGGATGCTTCCAGTTTTTGCCCATTCAGTATGATATTGGCTGTGGGTTTGTTGTAAATAGCTTTTACTATTTTGAGATACGTTCCATCGATACCTAGTTTATTGACAGTTTTTAGCATAAAGGGCTGTTAAGTTTTTGTCAAAGGCCTTCTCTGCATCTATTGAGATAATCATGTGGTTTTTGTCTTTGGCTCCGTTTATGTGGTGAATTATGTTTGTAGACTTGTGTATGTCAAACCAGCCTTGCAGCCCCGGGATGAAGCTTACTTGATTGTGATGGATAAGCTTTTTGATGTGCTGTTGCAGTTTGCCAGTATTTTATTGAATATTTTTGCATCTATGTTCACTATGGATATTGGCCTGAAATTTTCTTTTGTTGTTGAGTATCTGGCAGGCTTTGGTATCAGGATGATGTTGGTCTCATAAAATGATTTGGGAAGCATTCCCTCTTTTTGGATTGTTTGAAATAGTTTCAGAAGGAGTGGTACCAGCTCCTCTTTGTATGTTGGGTAGAATTCAGCTGTGAACCCATCTGTACCTGGGCTTTTTTTGGTTGGTAGATTATTGATTGCTGTCTCAACTTCAGCCTTTGTTATTGGTCTATTCAGGGATTCAACTTCTTCCTGGTTTAGGCTTGGGAGGGTGCAAGTGTCAGGAATTTATCCATTTCTTCCAGATTTACTAGTTTATGTGCATAGAGTTGTTTGTAGTAATCTTTGATGGTAGTTTGTATTTCTGTGGAATCTGTGGTGATATCACCTTTATTGTTTTTTATTGCATCTATTTGATTCTTCTCTCTTTTCTTTTTTATTAATCTGGCTAGTGGTGTCTCTATTTTGTTGATCTTTTCAAAAACCAGCTCCTGCATTTATTGATTTCTGGAAGGGTTTTTTTTTGTGTTTCTATGTCCTTCAGTTCTGCTTTGATCTCAGTTATTTATTGTATTCTGCTAGCTTTTGAGTTTTTTAAAATCTTGCTCCTCTAGCTCTTTCAATTTTGATGATAGGGTGTCGATTTTAGATCTTTCCTTGCTTCTCATGTGGGCATTTATTGCTATAAATTTTCCTCTAGACACTGCTTAAATGTGTCCCAGAGATTCTGGTATGTTGTGTCTTCATTCTCATTGGTTTCAAAGAACATCTTTATTTCTGCCTTCATTTCATTGTTTTTCCAGTCAACATTCAAGAGCCAGTTGTTCAGTTTCCATGAAGTTGTATGGTTCTGAGTTATTTTCTTAATCCTGAGTTCTAATTGTTACCCCGTGGTCTGAGAGACTGTTTGTTATGATTTCCATTCTTTTGCATTTGCTGAGGAGTGATTTACTTCCAACTATGTGGTCAATTTTAGAGTAGGTGTGATGTGGTGCTGAGAAGAATGTACATTCTGTGGATTTAGGATGGAGAGTTCTGCAAATGTCTATTAGGTTTGCTTGCTCCAGATCTGAGTTCAAGTCCTGGAGATCCTTGTTAATTTTCTGTCTCGTTGATCTGTCTAATATTGACAGTGGAGGGTTAAAGTCTCCCACTATTATTGTGTGGGAGTCTAAGTCTCTTTGTAGGTCATTAAGAACTTGCTTTGTGTATCTGTGTGCTCCTGTTGTGGGTGGGTGCACATATATTTAGGATTGTTAGCTCTTCTTGTTGCATTGATCCTTTTACCATTATGTAATGCCCTTCTTTGTCTCTTTTGATCTTTGTTGGTTTAAAGTCTATTTTATCAGAGACTAGGATTGCAACTCCTTTTTTTTTTTCCTCTCCATTTGCTTGGTAAATCTTCCTCCATCCCTTTATTTTTAGCCAATGTGTATCCTTGCATGTGAGATGGGTTTCCTGGATAGAGCACACTGATGGGTTTTGACTTTTTATCCAATTTCCCAGTCTGTGTCTTTTGATTGGAGCATTTAGCCCATTTACATTTAAGGTTAATACTGTTATGTGTGAATTTGATCCTGCCATTTTGATGCTAGCTGGTTGTTTTGCCTATTAGTTGACACAGTTTTTTCATTGCGTCAATACTCTTTACCATTTGGTACATTTTTGGAGTGGCTGGTACTTGTTGTTCCTTTCTCTGTTTAGTGCTTCTTTCAGGAGATCTTGTAAGGCAGGCCTGGTGGTGATGAAATCTCTGTGCAATTGCTTGTTCATAAAGGATTTTATTTCTCCTTTGCTCATGAAGCTTAGTTTGGCTGGATATGAAATTCTAGGTTGAAAGTTTTCTTTAAGGATGTTAAATATCAGCCCCCACTCTCTTCTGGCTTGTAGGGTTTCTGCCGAGAGATCCGCTGTGAGCCTGATGGGCTTCCCTTTGTGGGTAACCTGACCTTTTTCTCTGGCTGCCCTTACCATTTTCTCCTTCATTTCAACCCTGGTGAATCTGATGATTATGTGCCTTGGGATTGCTCTTCTTGAGGAATATCTTTGTGGTGTTCTCTGTATTTCCTGGACTTGAATATTGGCCTGCCTTACTAGGTTGGGGAAGTTCTCATGGATAATATCCTGAAGAGTATTTACCAGCTTTGATGCATTCTCTCCATCATATTCAGATACACCTATAAAACGTAGATTAGGTCTTTTCACATAATCCCATATTTTTTGGAGGCTTTGTTCATTTCTTTTTACTCTTTTTTTCTCTAACCTTGCCTTCTTATTTTATTTCATTAAGTTGATCTTCAATCTCTGATATCTTTTCTTCTGCTTGGTCGATTCAGCTATTGAAACTTGTTTATGCTTCACAAAGTTCTTGTGTTTTTCAGCTCCATCAATTCATTTATATTATTCTCTAAGCTGTTTATTCTCATTAGCATTTGTCAAACCTTTTTTCAAGGTTCTTAGTTTCTTTGCATTTGGTTAGAACATGTTCTTTTAGTTCAGAGAAGTTTGTTATTACCCACTTTTCTGAAGCCTGTTTCTGTTAATTCATCAGATTCATTCTCCTTCCAGCCTTGTTCCCTTGCTGGTGAGGAGTTGTGATCTGTTGGAGGAGGAGGAGAGGCATTCTAGTTTTAGGTGTTTTCATCCTTTTTGTGCTGGTTTCTTCCCATCTTTGTGGATTTATCTACCTGTGGTCTTTGTAGTTGGTGACATTCGGATGGGATCTCTGAGTAGACATCCTTTTTGTTGACGATGAAGTTATTTCTTTCTGTTTTTTAGTCCTTCTAACAGTCAGGCCCCTCTGCTGTAGGACTGCTGGAGGTCCACTCCAGACCCTGCTTGCCTGGAGACCACCTGCAGCAGCTGCAGAACAGTAAGGGTTGCTCCCAGTTTCTTCTTCTGTTATCTTTGTCCCAGAAGTATGCCTGCCAGATGTCAGCCTGAACTCTCCTTTATGAGGTGTCTCTTTGGATATACAGGGGTCAGGGAGCAGCTTGAGGAGATAGTCTGTACCTTATAGGAGCTCAAGTGCTGAGCTGTGAGCTCTGTTGTTCCATTCAGGGCTGCGGGGCAGATATGTTTAAGTCTGCTACAGCAGAACTCATAACCACCTTTTTTCCCAGATGCTCTGTCCTGGGAAGGTGGGGCTTTATCTATAAGTTCCTGATGTGCTGCTGCAGGCATTCCAGGTGCCAGTTGAAATGGCCGCCCAGATTTGTGTGAGCTTTTGTGAGGAGACCTGCTGCGCTGGCTGAAACAGCCGTGCTGGAGACTCATGGTGCTTTTCCGCCTGGGAATCGCCTGGTCTGTGGGCAGTAAAAACTCAGTTGGAAATGCAGTGATCACTCACCCTCTACGTTCTTGCTGGGAACTGCACTCCAGAGCTGTTCCTATGCAGCCATCTTGAATTGTCCCCCAAGATATTATTTTTTTGTGTGGTAGTGAGTGGTGGAAAAAATAGTTTAAAGAGAGAGATTTTAATTTTGAACTTTGGGCTAAATGATATCACATTGCTTAATTCACAAAGGAGTACTTCTTTGATTATTTTTAATGAGCTAATAATTACATTGTTGTCCAATGTCCCACATTCTATACACACACACACATACACACACATGCACACACATGCACACACAATATTTGGAATTGAATTTTTTTTATAAAGATTACTGGTTCAAAGTAGAATGCACATGCTCTTGGAACTTCTAGCAAAATTGGCATCTATAAGTATAGTGAATCTCACCCTAGCACCTCTAATATAGTCAGCCTTTTCAAAGGCTTCAACTGGAAATATCACATTCAAGTGAGTTCAAACTACTTAGTCTTCTCTTTCAATGATAATAATAATTTATTTGTGTCTCATGCATACCATTCCTAGGCAGTTTCTTTGGAAATGTGTTCACTGGGATTCTTTAGATTGCAAAGGAAAGAATCCCAATTTATGTTAACTCAGGCAAAGTAGACAATTCATTGGAAAAATAACAGATTCAAACAGAAGTCCGAACATGCAAACCACAGGGAAGAAGTAGATAAATCTAAGTGTCAACAAAACTCAGGGACCTTACGCCAATGAGGCCTCTATATCTCTTGCCTATGCCTTTTTTTAATTTTTGGTATATTGTCTTCACTCTCTCTCATTGCAGAACAGCTACTTCTATGTTGTAAAAGTTATACAAAAAATTTTAGGAGCTGACAGCTCTCTAGTATCACATCTAACAATTCCCACAACAAGAAAAGGAAAAATTCTCTTTTTGATACACTTTGAAAATAAATGCCCTAGAAAGGTTTCTGTGGTTTAGTGAAGTTTGGGTTGGATGACCATCCCTGTACCAATCAATGTAACTAGTGGTTAAAGGATGGAGTAAAACCTTTAAGAATAGGTCTTTGTTCAAACATACAGTTTGAATGGCAGAAGAAACAAATCCTTCAGGAGGTTTGCTATTTAGATAAAGCAACAGGTATTCCAAGAAGGTTGAGATGATTTGTTCCCAAGATACATAGTAAAAATGGCAGGTAAGAAGCTAGAATCTAAGACTTTTTCTTCCGAAGCAAATGCATTCTCTTCTACTTCATGCTAATTATTCTCATCCAAAGAATCACGTCACCATTTTACTACATTAATCTCACCAATTTGTCCTTCACATAGTAGCCTTATCTCCACCTCCATGCCATCAATCATTATGGTCATTTATATCTCTAGGCTTTCCTCTATCTCCTACTTACTCTTCTTGGTCTATGGGTCTTTATATTTTTCAAGATGTCATCCATGCAAAGTAAACCCATTAAGGGTCCCCTTGTCCTCCAATATCCTAAAGAGCATATATTTTACGTCTATCATTTTTTTGGTGTTTTGACATTAATTTGAAATCCTTACTTTTGTGTGCTCATGGATGCACTTTTTTTTTTCCGTTTCTTTCTCTAAGCTCATCATGAGCCTTAAGAATGTATCTCAAATGCTCATATTCAAAAAGGATTGCAGTATGAGACTGACCTTGTAAGATTTATACAGTCAGCAAAATTAAATTGAACAACATAGCACACTTAGTATAAACAAATCACTGTTCTAAGCACTGGATTAATTGCTTGTGGTGGTGGTGTTTGGTGGACATCAATACTGATAGTCATCAATAGCTTGTAGAAGAGTGATCATCATATATGGAAGAATTATGATCTAATCCTCTCTTTTTCTCCCCCCAACTGTGTCCTCACTTCCGAACTTGTATACCATAGCCTGTCACACCAAATGGCTCATTAGTTCATGAATATGTGGTGGTTTTGAAGCTTTCAAACAGTGAGCATGTAATTTTCTCTGTCTGGAATGCTTTTCATATCCTTTTTTTTTTGCTTGAGATCGAGTCTTGCTCTGTTTCCCAGGCTGGAGTGCAGTGCCCCAATCTTGGCTCACTGCAACATCCTCCTCTTGGGTTCAAGGGATTCTCCTGCCTCATCCTCCAGAGTAGCTGGGACTACAAGCACATGTCACCAAGCCCGGCTAATTTTTGTATTTTTAGTAGAGACAGGGTTTCATCATGTTGGCCAGGCTGGTCTCCAACTCCTGACCTCAAGTGATCTGCTCACCTTGGTTTCCCAAAGGGCTGGGTGCTGGAATTACAGATGTGAGTCACCATGCCTGCCTTGGGATGTTTTTCATATCATTTTAAAGTTAACATTGACCTTAGTAAACTTCCCCAAATCAGAGTATGCCTCTTTCCCCTACTAAGCTTCACTGATCACCACCTTGGCATACAGTAAGCTCTCATTACACTACATATGTATATATCTATCTCATCCCACTCTTTAACCATTATTATTTTAAAAAGAGGGGCTGTAGAAACAAGGGTTCTTTTTCCTGGCACATGTGAAAAATTGGCTAAGGAAACAAGAGCCAACTGCAGTTGTGCCTAGAATGCTCTTAGCCACCATCTCATAATTGAAACGTGTCACTCTGAGGGGAAATGGTCACTCAAGGTGGCAGCTGTAGCAGGCTGGTGTTTATCAAACTATATCTTGCTATTTTTTAGACTAGTTCCTGCTGAACTTTTCCCCTTCCTTCTGATAGCTTCTCTGCTGCTTACCAACACTGTGGGGAATCAGTGTGGCTATTTTGTTATTGAAATATGTTATCTGGGTTTTCTTTTTGCCTTATTTTTCTTGGAAGGAGAGGAAATAATCATGGAGTAGAAATCAAAGAATTTGATCCAATCAAAATATTCTCAAGATGGCAATAATTTGTTTCTAAACACAGAGCTGCAGGTATTTTATTTCTAATAACAACCTGTAATATAGATTTTTTTCTAGGTTGTTTTTGTTTATAGCCCTGGCGATAGAGGTTATTATAATCATCTGGCTGAAATGAGTGAGGGAGGATAGGACTATTAAGCCAAGAGGAAGCCAATGGCTTTGCAACTTCAGTACTTCAAAGCCTAAGCATGCTGCATACATCTGTCCACATGCTTTTCAATCTGAAAAGGCCATTGTCTGTTTTGCTTAGAATCAACTTTGACCTTCCCTTTCTCATGCCTTGCCCTGAAGCATAATATTGGTCTCTGGGCTCAACCTAACAGGAACCATCAGACCTGGATTCAAATTCTGCTACCTAACTTTCTAGCCAGATGACCCTAAATGAGTCTTTCGACATCTGTCAGTCTTTCTCTTTTCTTATTTTGAAAATGATAGCTCACTCACAAGGAAGTCAACAATGGGAGGACAGCTCAAAGTGTCAGATGAAATAATGGATGGTGAAATGTTTAATAAGACTGAGTATTAAAGAGTTTTAAGATGTTTTTGTTCATTATTGAATAGTTTTTTATATGATTACAGATGCTATTATTACAAGACATATATCTGTTCAGGATCAGAGAGAACTGCCAGCCAAATGCTTATTCTACTGTTATTTTTTACACTTCATCTACTGTTTGTCATTGTTCTTCCAAAACAGATATAGTTTCTATGAGGAGATCAGTTTCTGGCTTGAGCCAAATTGATCTCTTTATAGAAAATGGAAAATCTTGTGAATTTCTCTACCTTTAATATTTGCCCATACCATTTGTGTCCCCTTTTATACCCTCTGTATATTCTTCTACCCAAATTATTCCAATCCTTGTATACTTAGGTAAACTCCGCACATTTATTATTTTCTATTCTCTCTCATAGTCACTCCTGATCATTTTCCTCCTAAAGTCCCACTTTAATCCTTTTCTAATCATATGTAACATAATAACAGGTAGACTTACTCTTTATTCTTTTTAACTATTAGTTATCTTTGCATATATGTATGCCATACATCCTCATGAACTTCACGGGCTAGATCAGCATTAGTTTTTTTAATTCTTTGTACGTTGTAGAAGCCAAAAGATGATGATGAGGAGGAAAAGGATAAGGATGGTGGTATGATGAAGATAATGATAATGATGGTGATGATAATGATGTCAGCAATGATAGTGTCAGTGATGACAATGACGACCTGATTGCTGATGGTGATTATGATTCTAAAATCTGTCAACTTTAGGTCCTGAGTAGTAGTGGACCAGTAGGAGTCTGAGAAGTTCAGATTATATCCACAGAAAAGGTAGATGAGGGATTGTTCAGTTAGCGTAGAAAGGGACTATGTAAGTACTAAGAATCCAGACAGTGGAAACCAGGTCAGAGTTAGTGTAATCTAATGTACTCTGGAGTAAAGGATGCTTAACCTATTGCCACATAGACTCACAGAAAAGAGAAGTCAGAAGGAACCAGGCAGAAGAAGGTTTGGGAGAATAAGCCTGATTATTGAGGCAGGTTTCTACAATAAATCTGGAATGAGAAGTCACATGATTTAAAATCGCATCTCTTCACTTTAAGGTGATGAATGTGGATTTGGGAAGTGGACAGGACTGTGTCAGATCCTAGTTTTACATCTTACCAATCATGTGACCTTTGTTACTTAATGCCTCTCAGTGTTTTCTCCTTCTGTTTAATGAAGTAACTCAAAATTGTTGTACCGATCATGTTTGTAAAGTGCTTCTTACGGTGCTTGGCATATTGTAAATTTTCCCTTATGGTAGACAAATATAATAAGGATAATTCAGTGGATGAGATAGCATATTGAGACCCTGCAGCTGGTGCTCATAGAGAGACAGGCAGCAGGAATTTTATTTTTAAGAGAGATGCAATGGTTTACAACAAGATGTCGAGGAATTTGGAGGCATAGGTCCTAATCTTCAACCAATGGATAGCATAGCAGGGTTCCAGGACCATAATTGAATGGGTTGAGTCAGAGAGCAGGACTTTAGGTCCACACTGGATTGAATTGCCAGTCAGGGAGACTGAGGCAGCATTCCAGGCATACAAATGGAATCAAGACAGCAGGGAAAATCAGAAAAAAAATTACTCTACACACAGGTTTGGGGAGTGTATGCTCAGCACTAGATACCAGGTGGATATTTAAAGCAGCAGGACCCATTCCATGACACTCACTCTGATGGGCCTGAAGCTAGTGTACCATCTGCCCTGTCAGACTGGCTCAGGAACTCGATGAAGCCAGGTTTACAAATAAAATCCATGACTCCAATAGTGATGCCATAAAGAAGGTGGAAAGATGAAAACTATATAGATGGGCAGTTGAAGTACCATGCAAATTCTTTCCCCTGAGGTTTGGGCCAGATAGGAGGGTCCTCGGAAAAGTGGAATAAAAATATATAGGAGCAATTGGAATATGCCATGGAGGAGGCACATGAGAAGATGTACCACAGACCCACTTAGTGGGTCTGAGAATCTTATGTTGAATATTGAAAATTATTAGCTGTGTAATCTTGAGAAAGCAACTTTAGTGTCCTAGATCCACCTTGTCTTTACCTATCATACTAAAAATAGCCATCCTTTATTGAGCAGTGAACAGGTATCAAGTTTATATTGCAAAGGGCTTCACATGTACTATCTTATTTCAATCCCAGAACAACTTATGAGAGACAAAACATTATTTTCTCAATCTTCAAATGAGTCTGATGAAGGCTAGAGTAGTTGTATGGCTAATGAAGGGTCACAGCGCAGGGAAGAGTTGAAGCCTGGATTTCAGTTTGGGTCTGTTTGACTCCAAATCATCAGATCTTAGTTTCTACACTTTACAGAAGAATCCAAGGTTGTATGATATTTTTTTTTTTTATGACATGGCCTGGTGACATCTACACTTTACAGAAGAATCCAAGGTTGTATGATATTTTTTTTTATGACATGGCCTGGTGACATCTCACATATAGTGAGCATTTAGGGTGTTTTTATTAAGTGAGCTTAAAAAGATAACATATTTAAGAAGAAAATCAAATAATTAGCATCTCAGACTTTAATGTTTATTGACAAGTCTATACATGAGCCAGAGTTACTGTATTTTCTGTAGATAAGCAACTCTATTTCCTTTATCTTAGTATTTTCAATGGCAACACCACTGACATATTAATTCTTTATTGTGAGAGGCTGTCTGGTGCCTTACAGGGTATTCAGTAGCATCCTTGGTCTTCAATCTCTAGATGAGAGTAGCACTCACTCCTAGCCCCAATTGAGATAATAAAAACTGTCTCCAACATTGCTGAATATATTCCAGGAGCAACACTCCCCAGGTTGATGATAATTCTTTCTAATTCATTACTATATTTTAGTATCAGCATGGAAGGCAAGCTGAATAGTCTTCTCTTTAGATTAAAAACAGTCACTGCAGCGGTGGGTGGTTTGTCAACATAGTATACAAAGAACACTATATCATTTGACAGCAGACCCTAAAATTATACAAAATTGAAGTCTGCTATAAAGTATAGTCTGTGCCGCTTTAGCTCTAATGTGACAGATAATAGCACAGAACCTGGTTGACCCAATATGAGTTCAAATCCCAACTCCACCATTCATTTGCTAACTGTGAATCGGGCCAAGTTTCCTAATTTCTCAGAACATCGTTTTCCTCATCTTTAAATATCGGGACAATAATTAATTTATTTCAAGAAGTAATCTATAAAATGGAGATAATAGTGGGATGAATCTGATAAACATGTGATAATTTAATCTTTGTAGAGCAGAGTGTTAAAAAGAATAAGCTGAATGAATGTAAATGGTTACTTTTAACAATGCCTGGCCGTATTCAATAATCAGTTGCATTTTCTTTCTGCCAACTGGACTGCTAATGTGATTAAAGGGTAAGCTCTTTTGAACAGGAGCCATATCAAAACTGTTTACTGCTGAGTCTCTAATTCCTATGGCAGTTCATGGAATATAATAGTTGCTCAGTAAATATTTGATGAATGAATAAATGGTTTGAATAATGAAGCAATATTCTAAGAAGAATCAAATGTTGTCAGTATCATTAAGGCTTCATTATTTCAAAAGCACTAATTGTAATGCCAATGGATTGAGTGGAATGGGAGGAAAATATATTCATTTTAGTAAGTAAGGAGGGATGGAATCTATATACTAGCAAGCTTTCAAAACTGTCTAAAAGTTAATTTGAATACAAATGTTGATTCAGTTGGCCTTCCCCCTTACCTGAATACAAGGAAGATCTTTATTGAAACATACACTTCCAAGAGGAGAAGAATAATGAACTGCCTGCTGCAATGTTACTCCCATGAAGGAGAGCCCAGACTGTCCCAGGAAAGATATCTTTCTTCCCTGGGTAGAGTGGACATAGCTGTATTGATTATGAGAGAAAAACAAAAATTTATGTTGGGCAAAGAAAAGGAAGTAATGATCTCATCTATGGAGATCTGAGCAGGCTTTGTAGGGAAGCTGGCATCTGACATGAGCTATTCTCCAGGGTTGAGGCAGGAATCCATACATTTAAAAATAGAGAGAGATATTTATAACAAACAAAGATTATAAATCTTACTTCTGCCACTCACTTCCTAGGTGTGCAATGTTATTTTTACTTTACTTATAACCTCTTTTTAAGCTCCAGTTTCCTTATCTAACAGATGGGTAAGATAATACCACATCCTTCATGAGAGCATTGTAAACATTACATAAGATAAATGCTAAAATCATTTGGCATGGTTCCTGGCACACAATAATCATGAAATGCAAGCAGCTGCTATTATTGATGTTATTATTATACTTGAGTTTGCATTCCAGGGGATAAGCAGCATAAACTTGGGGTGTAAATAGGCTATAAAATGCATAAGTTGAAAGCCAGATTTGTTTTTGAGAAAATGCAGAGGGAGGTCAGGGAAGAAATGTAGGTAGGAATCAGATTGATGAAGGCATGGAATGTGGTTCTAAAGATTTGGGGCTTTAATGACAAGAGTGAGAAAATGGAGATATTTTTGATTTTCTGTCAATCACAGCATTTATTTAGGCATGAAGTGGCCTTTCAATCTCTGTAAACCAATTCATATAGGTGACCTGGCCCAAATTCTCTGTCTGAAAAGGAAACGTTGCTTGTGGCAGGATTTATTCCCTAGCCAATCTTCTCTATTTTCCTGCCAAAATGAGGGCCTCTTTTATTGTGTGATGGAGAGAGAATGCCACATGTAATTAGAGAGAATGAGCAGAGAGGAAGAGAAAAGGCGGTGAGCAAGCCACCGTGCTGGCGGAAGTCTCCCAGGAACAGAAGGTGATGCGTTGTGACAGATGCCTTTGTTATGTTGTTTGTTAAACACTGCGTGGCTGCATTTCACAACATTTCTGAATCTGCCCGTGCACTCCCTGGGTATTTTGGCAGCAGAAAATGACAACTATCGGGGCTGGAGAGTGGGGGCTGGGGGAATAGTTAGCAAGGAGGGGCCAGAAATAATAATGCAATGAGATTTGTGTTCAAAATCACCTTCACCAAATATACCATGCTCACACAGTCACTGTTTGTTTTAGGGTCTGAGAGTTATTGCTTAAGAGATATAGTCATTGTATCTAATTAAATTCAAATCAAATGAATATTTGAATACCAGCAATATACCAAACTGTGTTAGGCTTCAAGGATAGAAATAGGATAAAACACTATCTTTACTCTCAAGAGAGTCACCCTCTAGTGTAAACAATTAGGTAAACACATGCCACACATACAATGCACACATATACATATTCAACATAGAAAGTAAAGTGCAATAAGTTTTAAATAGCCAAAACTGATTCAAGTTTGAAGAAAAGGAGAGCAGCAGAATCATTGAGGGGGAGTGAAATTCCAAGTGAACAATAAAGAATATATATATATATATAAAATATATATATAAAATATATCATATATCTATATTATATATATTATATATATATTAATGACATATTATATATATAATATATATAATATATCATATATATATTATATGATATATTATATATATAATATATATATATACTTGAGTTTGTATTCCAGGGTATATGCAAGTGTAATAAGAGAGTATATGTATACATACAAACACACACATGTGTGTGTACACACACACTGTATATATACACATACATGCAAAATTTTGATAAGTGGTGATGGGTAAAGTACAAGGTGCAGGGAATAGTATGTACAAAGACAAAGAGATTAATGCTTGAAGAACAGTGAATGATTCTATTGATCTGGAACAAACGACTGTGCAGAAGGGAAGAATATGAAGAGGGTAGAATGAGAGGTTTGTCCTGTCCTATGAAAATATTTCCATAGGGAGAGAGAGAGATTTGGTAAAGGAGAGCTATAGTGAGATTTCTGAGCATTGGTGTTGACACTTCAGGTTACACTTCAAGATGCCACTAAAACTTCTCAATGAAATGAAACCTTAGATAAAATATATTATAAAAGTATAATAACCTAAGTGTTGTCTAAAATCCCTTGTACTCTCAATCTAATCTAGATGCCCATTCTGTGCCCAGCTTCTGTCAGGGAAAGTGGAAAGATGAGTATGAATGAACTTTTGGGCTGGCATAAGCTTCAGAGTGGAGAGCAAGAATGAAGAGCAACTCTGCCGTTTGCCAGGAAAGAGGCTGGGGACCAGTTCTATAGAGTTCTGTCTTAAAGATGCAAATCCTGGGAAGAATTGAATTTCCAAGTTCTTGAACCTATATGGGGAAGCTCAGCATCAGTTTCATATGAGCATGCTTGATTTTCCTGACCACAGGAAAAGATAAAAAATGAACAGTGATTAAAGTATATCCCATTTCTGTTACTGGCAGAGGGAGATAAAGCAAAGGAGTAACCAGGGTACTCCGGCTCAGAACTGGAATTCATTTTCTTCTTAATCACTGAACCTAAGGAATAAACAATACGTTTTTCTATCACTTTTGGGCCTGCGATTACCTAGAGTAATCCAGGAGACAGACAGGAGAGACTATGAATTAACAAAGGATAACAGCTACACATCTCAAGAAATCTGTGGACAAAGATGCTCAAACAAAATAGGCATTCAGATAAACAGAGATATAGAAGAGGTCAATTTGAAGATTTAACAAAAATGGTAACAGTGGTAATACTAACTCATAAGAAAACTCAAGAGCAGTACAAAATGCTTCCTGGACTGAATTTATGACTTTCAAACTATAAATAAATCAGAAAATAATAAGGAAAAAAATTAAAGAGGTCACTACTAACACCCAAATTAACAACATGAAGTAGATACACACACACACACACACACACACACATATATATATACACACACACTTTTACATATATGAAAATATATATGTGAAAGCACTTGGGATAAAAATGAGACAGAAAAGTTTCCACAAGAGAGAGGAAGATAAAAATAAACAAATGTGGGTGTTTGTGTATATATTTGTGTATATGTGATGCATGGATTACTTAAAAGTAATATAAATGCTAAATAAATATACTTTTAACTAGAAAGTCTATATTAAAAATAAATACTAATATTAGCCTATAATAATTCTAAACTTTCTTAGTGATATCTAGGAAATGGTGGTCAAGAAGAGAGGGAGAAATTGAAATAATTTCAAAGGTTTTGTCTGAGTTAAGTCAGAGAGGAGGAGGAGTAAGGAGAGAGGAAGCATTCTCAATGTTTTGTTTTATTGAGAAAGGGATAAACTGGGAAATTAATAGTGTCTTCTAGAGGTATCTTATTTTTAAGTAATTTTAGAGGAATTCACAATGTCTTGTGAACTCACCTGAGGAAAAAGTAAACACTAAAGAAAGACAATTATTAAGGAACTTGCAATATTACAATGGTGAGAAAAATGTAAATAGCTACTTAATAAAATAGCATATAAGAGTGAAAGGAAGAAAATAAAAAATAAAATACAAAGTATATAGTAATATGGAAGAAATAAAACTAAGCATATTAGTTATTACTCTAAGTATGAGTTAATCAAAATATCTAAGAGCAAGTCAGTAATTGTTAGATGAGGTTAAACAACAAAACATAGTTATATGCTATTTACAAAAAAATGCATTTACAACAAAGCCATAAAGAATGGCTAAAAAGAAGTAGGATAGCCTAAGGGATATTTGTTGTAGAAATACAAACAGCAACAAAGGTACCAACAACAAACCACAATAATAAAGTATTAGTATAAGTCAGATAGAAATTTAAGTTAAAACAGTAAAAGCCATAAATCTTTATGCAGCAAACAATATAGCACTAAGCACAGAAAGCAAAACCCACAGAAAAGGTGAGGACATAATATATATTACAGTGAAATACTTAGACATCTTTCATAATTGGAACATTTTAGCAGACAAAATTGAAAATAACTTATTGGAAGAAATGTTGTACTGGCCCGAGCATAGACAGTCAACACCAAGACAAAAGTATGCCAAATTGTAGGGTCTTTATTGCCGTTGGCCATGGAGGACTTGCGTCTCTCCAACCCGTGGCTCTGAAAGGAGGGTGTCAAGACCTTTTATACCCGTAAAACCACCTTGGGAGTGAGGGTGAGGGGCAGGAGTGAGGGTAAGGGGCAGGGGGTGGGGGTGAGGGGCTTCAGACATTCCCAGGGCTAGTGGATTCTGTAAATCACCTCCTGGGCGGAGATGAGGGTGAGGGGCTCTGGATAGTCCAGTGAATTCCTGGGTGAAGATGAGGGTAAGGGGCTCTGGACATTCGGAGGGCCAGGGGACTTTTGACATTCTGATTGTTACTTAAGTGGTTCACAAAAGTCAAGATAAGCATTTGTTTACACATTGTCTGGGTAGGGTGGGAATCACAGACCTTAATTACTTATTACATGTTTCAGGGGCCAAGATGGCATGGGTTTGGACTGCTTGCCTGTCACATTAGGGTTACAGTGAGCAGTTTCAACAGAAAGCCAAGGTATGGTTGAGATATGCATGTCACGGAACAAATTAAAATAGTTGCCATACTTCTGATTGAGAGAGAAAGATAAAGGAGACAATGAAATGATATACATTTTCATTATAGCTAATAAATATTTATAATATTTGTTCATATACTTGACAAGACAAATTCTTTTTATTTAAATTTATTTTTTGCTGAGAGATCTGCTGTGAGTCTGTGAGTCTGATGGGCTTCCCTTTGTGGGTAACCTGACCTTTCTCTCTGGCTGCTGTTAGCATTTTCTCCTTCATTTCAACCCTGGTGAATCTGACGATTATGTGCCTTGGGGTTGCTCTTCTTGAGGAATATCTTTCTGGTGTTCTCTCTATTTCCTGGGCTTGAATATTGGCCTGCCTTGCTATATTGGGGGAAGTTTTCCTGGATAATATCCTGAAGAGTATTTTCCAGCTTGGATTCATTCTCTCCGTCATATTCAGGTACACCTATCAAACGTAGATTATGTCTTTTCACATAGTCCCATATTTCTTGGACTTTGTTCATTCCTTTTTACCCTTTTTTCTCTAATCTTGCCTTCTCATCTTATTTCATTGAGTTGATCTTCAACCTCTGATATCCTTTCTTCTGCTGGTCAATTCAGCTGTTGAAACTTGTGTATGTTTCTCGAAGTTCTCGTGTTGTGTTTTTCAGCTCCATCAATTCACTTATATTCCTCTCTAAGTTGTTTATTCTCGTTAGCATTTCATCAAATCTTTTTTCAAGGTTCTTAGTTTCTTTGCATTGGGTTAGAACATGTTCTTTTAGCTCACAGAAGTTTCTTATTACCCACCTTCTGAAGCCTGATTCTGTCAATTTATCACACTCATTCTCCATCCAGCCTTGTTCCCTTGCTGGTGAGTAGTTTTGATCCCTTGTACGAAGACAGGTGTTCTGGTTTTCGGTGTTTTCATCCTTTTTGTGCTGGTTTCTTCCCATCTTTGTGTATTTTTCCACCTGTCATCTTTGTAGTTGTTGATTTCCAGATTGGGTCTCTGAGTGGATGTCCAGTTTGTTGATGATGAAGTTATTTCTTTCTGTTTCTTAGTTTTCCTTCTACCAGTCAGGCCCCTCTGCCATAGGACTGCTGAGGTCCACTCCAGGCCCTGCTTGCCTGGGGATCACCTGAGGCGGCTGCAGAACAGTAAGGGTTGCTGCCAGTTTCTTCTTCTGCTATCTTTGTCTCAGAAGGATACCTGCCTGATGTCAGTCTGAGCTCTCCTTTATGAGGTGACTCTTTGGATATATGGAGGTCAGGAAGCTGCTTGAGGAGACAGTCTGTCCTTCATAGGGGCTCAAGTGCTGAGCTGTGAGCTCCGTTGTTCATTCAGAGCTGCTGGGCAGGTACATTTAAGTTTGCTGCAGCAGAACTCATAAACCCCCCCCCCCATTTTTTTCCCCCAGGTGCTCTGTCCCAGGGAGTTAGGGCTTTATTTATGAGTTTCTGTTGTGCTGCTGCCTTTTTCAGGGCTGCCCTGCCCAGCGAGGAGGCAGCCTAGTCACTGTCTGCCTGCAGAGGCTTTGCTGAGCTGCTGTGGGCTCCACCCAGCTGCCATGTGAACTTCCTTGCAGTCCTGTTTATATGGGTGTAGTTAGAACTGCCTCAGCAATGGCGGCCCAGCTGTGTAGTGGCGGACTCTCTCTGTAATGGTGGGCTGCCTTGGCAACAGCGGTGGGCTGCCTCAGCAATGGCGGACTACCTCCGTAGTGGTGGAGTGCCTTGGTAATGGTGGACGCCCCACCCCAACAGAGCAGGACCACCCTGGGTTCAGCTGTGCTTACTGTAAAACTCTCAATCCAGAGCATTTCAGATTGCTGTTTTTTTGTGGGTGGGACCAGCCAAGCCTGATCACCTGGCTCCCTGCCTCAGAGCGGTTTTTTTTTTCAGTTGAACGGTCGACTGTCTCCCAGGTGTTGCAGTTGCCTGTTGAAAAGGCACCGGGATCTGTGTGATTTCCTGTGCAGTGACCCACTGCGCCTGCGCCGGCTGAAACAGCGGCGCTGAGATTTGTGGCACTTTTTGCCCAGGAATCTCCTGGCCTGGCTCCCTGTTTCAGTTCCCTTTTCTATCAGTTGAATGGGCGACTCTGTCTTCCCGAAGTTCCAGTCGCCAGCTAAAACGGTGCCCGGACTCGTTATATTTTGTATGGAGAACCACTGTGCAGGGGTGCTGGCCAAGACAGCTGCACTGGCCAAAACAGCCACTCAGGCCAAAACAGCCATGCTGGTGACCCGTGGGCTCCTCTGCCTGGGAATCTCCTGGTCTGTGGGCAATAAAATCCATCTGGAAATGCGGCGTCCCCCTCACCCTCCGCGCTTTTGCTAGGAGCTGCACTCCTGAGCTGCTCCTAATCGGCCATCTTGGATCATATATCTCTCAGCAGAAACGCTACAAGCCAGAATAGAGTGGGGGCCAATATTCAACATCTTTAAAGAAAAGAACTTTCAACCCAGAATTTCATATCTAGCCAAACTAAGCTTCATAAGTGAAGGAAAAATAAAATCCTTTATGAACAAGCAAGAACTTAGAGATTTCATCACCATCAGGCCTGCTTTACAAGAGCTCCTGAAAGAGGCACTAAACATAGAAAGAAACAACCAGTACCAGCCACTCCAAAAACATACAAAATGGTAAAGAGCATCAACACAATGAGGAAACTGCATCAACTAACGGGCAAAACAGCCAGCTAGCATCAAAATGGCAGGATCAAATTCACACATAACAATATTAACCCTAAATGTAAATGGACTAAATGCCCCAATCAAAAGACACAGACTGGCAAATTGGATAAAAAGCCAAAACCCATCAGTGTGCTGTATCCAGGAAACCCATCTCACATGCAAGGATACACAAAGGCTCAAAATAAAGGGATGGAAGAAGACTTACCAAGCAAATGGAGAGCAAAAAAAAAAAAAAAAAAAGCAGGAGTTGCAATCCTCATCTCAGATAAAATAGACTTTAAACCAACAAAGATCAAAAGAGACAAAGAAGGACATTACATAATGGTAAAAGGATCAATGCAAGAAGAAGAGCTAACAATCCTAAATATATATGCACCCACCCAATAAGGAGCACCCAGATACATAAAGCAAGTTCTTAATAACTTACAAAGAGACTTAGACTCCCACACAATAATAGTGGGAGACTTGAACACCCCATTGTCAATATTAGACAGATCAATGAGACAGAAAATTAACAAGGATCTCCAGGACTTGAACTCAGACCTGAACCAAGCAAACCATAGACATTTACAGAACTCTCCACCCCAAATGCACAGAATATACATTCTTCTCTGCACCACATCACACCTACTCTAAAATTGACCACATAATTGGAAGTAAATCACTCCTTAGCAAATGCAAAAGAATGGAAATCATAACAAACAGTCTCTCAGACCACAGTGCAATCAAGTTAGAACTCAGAATTTAGAAACTAACTCAGAATTGCACAGCTTCATGGAAACTGAACAACTGGCTCTTGAATGTTGACTGGATATACAATGAAATGAAGGCAGAAACAAAGATGTTCTTCAAAACCAACGAGAACGAAGACACAACATACCAGAATCTCTGGGACACATTTAAAGCAGTGTCTAGAGGAAAATATATAGAAATAAATGCCCACATGAGAAGCAAGGAGAGATGTAAAATCGACACCCTATCATCAAAATTGAAAGAGCTGGAGGAGCAAAACCAAAAAAACTCAAAACCTAGCAGAAGGCAAGAAATAACTAAGATCAGAGCAGAACTGAAGGAGATAGAGACACAAAAATCCCTTCAAAAAATCAATAAATCCAGGACCTGGTTTTTCGAAAACATCAGCAAAATAGACAGACCACTAGCCAGATTAATAAAAAAGAAAAGAGAGAATAATCAAATAGATGTGATAAAAAATGATAAAGGGGATATCACCACAGATTCCACAGAAATACAAACCATCATCAGAGATTATTACAAACATCTCTATGCACATAAACTAGTAAACCTGGAGGAAATGGGTAAATTCATGGACACTTGCATCCTCCCAAGCCTAAACCAGGAAGAAGCAGAAACCCTGAATAGACCAATAACAAGATCTGAAGTTGAGGCAGCAATTAAGAGATTACCACCCAAAAAAAGCCCAGGTTCAGATGGATTCACAGTCAAATTCTACCAGACATAAAAAGAGGAGCTGGTATCATTCCTTAAGAAACCATTCCAAACAATCCAAAAGAGGGAATCCTTCCCAAATCATTTTATGAGACCAACATCATCCTGATACCAAAACCTGGCAGAGACTCAGCAAGAAAAGAAAACTTCAGGCCGATATCCATGATGAACATAGATGTAAAAATCTTCAATAAAATACTGGCAAACCGATTGCAACAACACATCAGAAATCTTATCCACCACGATCAAGTAGGCTTCATCCTGGGGACGCAAGGCTGGTTCAACATACCAAGTCTTTAAACGTAATTCACCACATAAACAGAACCAAAGACAAAAACCACATGATTATCTCAATTGATGCAGAGAAGGCCTTTGACAAAATTCAACAGCCCTTTATGCTAAAAATCCTCAATAAACTAGGTATTGACAGAATGTATCTTAATATAATAAAAGCTATTTACGACAAACCAACAGTCAATATCATACTGAATGGGCAAAAACTGTAAGCATTCCCTTTGAAATCTGGCACTAGACAAGGATGCCCTCTCTCACCCCTCCTATTCAATATAGTATTGGAAGTTCTAGCCAGAGCAATCAGGCAAGAAAAAGAAACAAAGCGTATTCAAATAGGAAAGGAGGAATTCCAATTGTCTCTATTTGCAGATGACATGATTGTATATCTAGAAGACCCCATCATCTCAGCCCAAAATCTCCTGAAACTGATAAGCAACTTCAGCTAAGTCTCAGGATACAAAATCAATGTGCAGAAATCACAAGCATTCCTATACATCAATAACAGACTTAAAGAGAGCCACATCAAGAATGAATTGCCATTCACAATTGCTACAAAGAGAATAAAATATCTGGGAATACAAGTAACAAAGGATGTAAAGGACCTCTTCAAGGAGAACTACAAACCACTGCTCAACAAAATAAGAGAGGGCTCAAACAGATGGAGAAACATTCCATGTTCATGGTTAGGAAGAATCAATATCGTGAAAATGGCCATACTGCCCAAAGTAATTTATAGATTCAATGATATGCCCATCAAGCTACCAGTGACCTTCTTTACAGAACTGGAAAAAACCACCTTAAACTTCATATGGAACCAAAATGGAGCCTGCATAGCCTAGTCAATTCTAAGCAAAAAAAAAAAAAACAAAGTGGGAGGCATCACACTACCAGACTTCAAACTATATTACAAGGCTACAGTAATCAAAACAGCATGGTACTGGTACCAAAACAGAGATATAGACCAATGGAACAGAAGAGAGGCCTCGGAGGCAACACTACACATCTACAACCATCCGATCTTTGACAAACCTAACAAAAACAAGCAAGGGGGAAAGGAGTCCCCTGTTTAATAAATGGTGTTGAGAAAACTGGCTAGTCATGTGCAGAAAGCAGAAACTGGACCCCTTCCTGACACCTTACACTAAAATTAGCTTCAGATGGATTAAAGACTTAAATATAAGACCTAACACCATAAAAACCCTAGAAGAAAACCTAGGCAAAACCATTCAGGACATAGGCGTAGGCAAGGACTTCATGACCAAAACACCAAAAGCATTGGCAACAAAAGCCAAAATAGACAAATGGGACCTAATCAAACTCCACAGCTTCTGCACAGCAAAAGAAACAGCATTAGAATGAATCAGCAACCAACAGAATGGGAAAAATTTTTGCAGTCTACCCATCTGACAAAGGGCTGATATCCAGAATCTACAAAGAACTAAAACAGATTTACAAGAAAAAAACAAACAAGCCCATTAAAAAGTGGGAAAAGGACATGAACAGACACTTTACAAAAGAAGACATACATGAGGCCAACAAACATGAAAAAATGCTCATCATCACTGGTCATTAGAGAAATGCAAATCAAAACTACATTGAGATACCATCTCATGCCAGTTAGAATGGCGATGATTAAAAAATAGGGAGACAACAGATGTTGGAGAGGATGTGGAGAAATAGGAACACTTTTACACTGTTGGTGGGAGTGTAAATTAGTTCAACCATTGTGGAAGACAGTGTGGCAATTCCTCAAGGACCTAGAAATAGAAATTCCATTTGATGCAGCAATCTCCTTACTGGGTATATATCCAAAGGATTATAAATCATTCTACTATAAGGACACATGCACACGAATGTTCATTGCAGCACTGTTTACAATAGCAAAGACCTGGAACCAACCCAAATGCCCATCGATGATAGATTGGACAGGGAAAATGTGGCACATATACACCATGGAATACTATGCAGCCATAAAAATGATGAGTTCGTGTCCTTTGTAGGGACATGGATGAACCTGGAAGCCATCATTCTCAGCAAACTGACACAAGAACAGAAAATCAAATACCGCATGTTCTCACTCATAGTCGGGGTGTTGAACAAGGAGAACACATGGACACAGGGAGGGGGAGCATCACACACTGGGGTCTGTTGGGGGAAATAGGGGAGGGACAGTGGGTGGTGGGGGAGTTGGGGAGAGATAGCATGGGGAGAAATGCCAGACATGAGTGATGGGGAGGAAGGCAGCACATTACACTGCCATGTGTGTACCTATGCAACAATCTTGCATGTTCTTCACATGTACTCCAAAACCTAAAATACAATTTAAAAAAAAAAAAACAAGTATATATACTCAAAACTAGGAAAGGATGGGGGGGAGGTGTATATTATCAAGTAAAGGTACAGAATCATAAACTTTTTGGTTAAATAAGAAAATAAATAAATAAATAAATAAATAAATTTATTTTTTATCACACATCTGTACCAGCCAGAACAAATTCTTAATTAAAAGATATGATGGGCCATATTATCTTAAAATCACCCAATTTTATTAAAAATGAGTTATCCCAAATTTGACTAAAATATATTTACAACTTGAAAATTAAATAAATTAAATGTATGTAGCCCTTGGATCAAAGAGGAAACTAAATTGCAAATGATCTAGAATGCAATACAAGGAAATCCTATCGCAAATGCTTTCACAATTAAAAAACGTAGTTAAAAACTATATGTTATTGCTCATGTACAAGAATTAAGAAAAAAATAAAAAAATTACAAAAACCCTGTACATGAAAATAATAAGGATAAAATCTGAAATGAATGAAATAGAACAAATAAGTGGCAGGAAAAAAGATAAACAGCATGCAGACCAGTTCATTGTAAAAGCAAGTAAAATACATAAATCATTTTAGCTTAATTAAAAATAAAAGAGAAGGATAAAATGTATTAAAAATTAAGGAATATTAAGGAGGTATAACCACAAATAAAAATTTGATCAAGTGATAACTGCATATATTTTAGAGTAAAACTTTGAAAACCTAGAGGAAAAGGATGATTTCCTAGGGATCTGTAAACGTATAATTGACCACAAAGGAATAGAAAATGTGAATAAATCAAGTCCAATAAAAGACAGGAAGTATGATTAAGTAGCTATCATTAAAATAGTCGCCAGAAACAAGTAAGTTCACAGACTGAGTCTATCTAACCTTTAAACAATTTCAACATGTTACTCCCTAGAATAAAACATCAACTCAATTTATTTTATGAAGACACTAGGGCTTTAAAATCAAAAGGTAGACTAACGCTAATAAGAATGTTACAGAGTTGCTGTATATATAAACTCTAAATAATACATTTAATATCTATTTATATGCACATAAATATATATATATAAAAGCTTTAAATTAGATATTAACAAGCAAAATGAAGGTATGAAGACAAAAAGAGAAAAAATATTTATCTGTAAACATTCACACATGATTCTAACTACTGGTTAATCTGTTATGCCAACAAATAAAAGGAAAGGATCGTAGAATTGCATTCATATATGCTGAAAAACATTTGATAAATATCAGCTAGCTTACTAAATAAAATTAGTATAAAATAAAACAACTTAGATTCTATAAAATCTATATTCAAAACCTTTCAGCATACATGACCCTAAATGGTAAAATACAAAACCGTTTAAGTAATACTAGGCAAAAATAATCAATGTTGGCATTATTAGTATTTTTTTAAATGCTCTGGCAGATTCAATATAAAAAGAAGTCAAGATAATTTATTAACAATAAGAGATTAGAGTGGGGAAAACAAACACATAGAAATTATAAGAAAATTGGGTAAGGTGATTGGATACAAGATAAATATTGAAGGGCCCATATGCCCTCTCTATACTAGCAATAAACACCATTTCTATAAAAGAGAACATTTCAATTAATATCAGGAACAAAAATGATGTATAATTAAATATAACTTTAACAATAAAACCACAGTATATACATAAAAATGTAAAGTACACTGTATTAATTAAAATTTATGTTGGAGTATTATTTTAACTAATATATTAATTTTAATTTTTTTAATTATGCAATTCCACTTAGAAACCCAACAGAAACTACAGAATAAAATTACATAATTTTAAAGTTTAAAACAAAGAAAAGTTGGCAAACAGGAGTCAGGAAATTTTTGTAAAAGTACAGCAATAGCAGGAAAGGGGAACTATTTGAACAGATCTTAGTGCATACCTTGAAACCAATGTAATCAAATGGATGGGTTGTGTAGGCATAGAGAAGGAATGACAGCTTAATGAAGGTAAACATTAAGTTTTGTTTGCTGATTTCTTTCAAGTACATAGAAAAGTGTCCAAGGCATATGGGCTGACTTAATTTATGGAATAGATCAAAGGAATTGTATGGAGAGCCTAGATGTGGATCTCAACAGATAGGACTTAAAGGTAAGTAAAAGACATTTTATTTAAATATAATATACATACAAATCATAAGTGTACAGCTTGGGAAATTTTGACAAATGAACTCACTTAAGTTAGCAATATAGCTCTTATATACATAAAATCATTACATTACCCCAGATGTCCCATTTGTATATATTCCCAAGATATATACTCAAATATTCTCCAAAAATAACTTCTGAATCTAAAACCATAGATTTATTTTTCCATGGGAAGTCTTAAGATAGCATTGACTTTTTGTTGAAATTAATAGTATTATTAATAGTATTGTTATTTTTATCTCCTCAGCTCAAATGGTCCTTAGGTTATGGCCAAATTATCATCGTCATAAGAACAGTAAGTAGATTTTGAGTAATACTGTAAGTCGAATGCTTTACATTCATTTTCTAATGTAGGTTACACAAAACCATGATGAATTGTATGATTATTTTATTTAGAAAATGAAGAATTTGAAGCTTAGAGAGATGACGTAATTACCTAAATTTACACAGCAAGAGGCAGTAAAACCAGAATTCAAACCCATTTTGTTGTAAACATCCTATAGCCCACTGTTTCTATGCTACAGTGTTACGAAAATTAAATCAGATAATATTTAATAAAGTTTTTAACACATCACCTGCTCTAAAGTGTGTGCTTAATAAATGTATAGTTACATTAGTAATATCAAAACTTATTTAGTCTTCACAATGAAAAGCTAGGTTTCTTAACCTTACATTTGTAGATGAGAAAACTGAGGTTTAGGGAGGTTAAGTTGCCTACCAGGTTCACACAAGTACCTGGCAAAGACAGGGTTAGCCTTAAGCCATTTCTCTCCAAAGTCTTATTCTTAAACCCTATGTGGGCCTAGGTTCAACCACAATTACATTGACCTTAGGCAATCCATTCAATTTCTCTGTCTTGGCTGAATAATCTGTATTTTGAGAGCCACAACCCCTGCTCTATTTATCTCAGAGTGATGGTGTAAGAAAAGTGAAGGGGCTTTGAAACAATAGTACCATAATACAGAAGACTGATATTTATTTCTCCCTTAGCAGCACAAAGTGGCAGATGTAATAGCTGGGTCATCATTACCTACAAAAAATACTCATTTCAGACTAAGAAGAGAATCACGTATTGTGACATATCCTTCATAATGATTTAATAAAATATTTAATTTTTCTGAAAATGGGCTTTTATCTGTCTGGTGAATGGTTCTTATTTCCTTATTTCACAACACTAATGCCAAATAAAGCAGAGCAAGCTATTCTTGTCGTTTTGGGGGATAGTAGTGGGGGTAGATAACAGGCATAGAGAGATAACAGACATCTTCATGATTCTGTTATAAACTGTCACTGAAACAAAGGCAAGAATCTGTATCTACCAACTTCCAAGACTGCATGAGTCCTCGTACAAAGGGTGAAAAGTCACTTCAGAAGACACTCAAGACATAAGACACTATCACCTCTGTCAAAGAAGGTTTCTCTGCTAACTACCAGATCACCTGTATCTCCTGTAGCTGTCAGGTCTCAATTCATCCCAAACTCCTTCTAAATGCTCCATATCTATTTTTCAGTCTTTGTTACTCTGCTTTCTAAGTAGTCCCTTTAACCTCTCCTTTTTATGTATTCACTCCACGTATCAGGAACCATTTCAAAAGCCACAGCTTCCCTAAAACTTCCTCTAGTCTTCCTGATCGAATGTAACATTTCTCATTTCCTTCAAGTACATTTAGTTTCCTTAATGGCGTATTTCCTTTTTTCTGTGATAAAGTTACCTTTTCCCCAGTTTAAAAGTATGGCAATAAAATATGTCTATTTTAAATTTTATAAGAAATATATACTTAGTGAATAGTATTAGTGAACAGTGAATGCTATTTTTACTACTCTTATCCTACTCTCCCCTGCCAGAGTACCCTATTTTAATGTTTCTAGTTTATAGTTTTACACATATTTTACATGCATTTAAATGCTCCACTTAGTCCACAGGTACTTTGGAATGAAAATCACTATTCTAGCATTGGCTATATTGTCAGGTAATCACACCTATACAGAAAAATAAAGAGCAGTAAGAGGATTGATTTGATAAAAACATAGTCTATCTGGGGGAGACAACACCCACAAAATGGAAGTGGGAATGTTTCTGGAAGTCAATTATAGAAGTTCAAAGAAAGAAACACTTGAGGCATTTATGAATTAGAAAATGCTTCATGGGGCAGTCAGCTACTGGCACCACAGAAGGGGTAGATTTACAGATGACCATTAAGTTTGCCTTTGCTTACTGTGTACCTCCAAACTGTAATGCTAATGAGCATTACAGTTTGGAGGTACACAGTAAGCAAAGGCACAGAGCTAGGATGAACAGAGTGAAGATAGTAAGGTGATTCTTTCCTTTTCTTCCTCTTCTCATCTGCTCCCAAGTCCTGACTACATTAATTCAATAGTACTTCATGTTCTCTTCTTTCACTTGATCACTCCCCAACCCAGACCAAGGGCATTTAACCTCCTGGTGGTTATTTTCTGGGTCCATCTGCATTTTTTTAAAAATCAAATTTTTCTTGCATATCTCACCAGTGTTTACTCCCTAAAACAGCCCAAAACACACCACTTTCTAAACATACATACGCATATTCACATGCATATATATATATATATACACATAATATACATAATATAAATATGCACATAAATATGTATTTCAACTTTCTTTTGTTATTTACATTAATTTCAAAATAATACGCTCATAATTCATGTCATTAATTTTTCTTAGAATTTAACTCTCTTATACCATTTCCCAAATCTTCCTCCCCACTTTCCCCCCAAAATACATATATACATTTCCCCTATATTCATTATTACATATAGCTCTGTTACAAGACAGAGACATTTTCTGTTATTTTACTATGTAAATAGTTCTCACAACTGAGTTATGTAGTTTACTACGTGTCTTTGACCATTTGTGATGCTAAAATGAAGTATCTGAGACTGGGTAATAGATAGACAACATAAATATATTTCCCACAGTTCTGGTGACTGGGAATTTCAAGATCTAGGCACTGGCAGGTTAGATATCTGCTGCTGGTGGTCTCTATTTTCAGGATGTCACTTTGAACACTACATCCTCCAGAGGGAAGAAACACTGTGTCCTCACACAGCAAAAGGAAAGAAAGAAAGAAAACAGCCCTAACTAGTTCCCCTCCAACCCTTTTATAAGGCACTAATCCACATGAGGCTGAGCCCTCATGGCCTAATCCTCTCCAATAGGCCTTTCCTCTTCATACTGTTGCATTGGGGATTAAGTTTCAACATGAATTTGAGGGAACACAATATTCAAACCCTAGCACTATGTTTGCATTTACTCACTTTGATTTTTTTTTCTTCCTGGAATTAATCATTGCTTCATTATTTTCATTTGCCTTATTTTCAAACATTATTTCATTCTGCAATTTTCCAACAATATCACCATAGAACTTCTCTTATTTTAGTCAATCACCACAGTACGTACGTATGTATGTGCTGAGAAACATCCTCCTTCACTCCCACTCCCCCAGAGTCCTTCGTCCTGCCCAGTTCTGGACTCAGTCACTCCTAGCAGGAATCCACAGATCTCTCCTGAGAATATTTTCACGATAATGTTAAAATTGCCTTGTTCATTCTTTTGGGTTGGATCCTCTGTTTCTTTCAGAAGACTCTATTGAGTCTTCTCTTTCCTGGTTTATACCTTTGTATTGTTGGAGCATGTCTTCCAGTATTTTCTCACATCCTTTCAGAGACACATTTTTAAAATACTGTTTGTTTAAACATGTCCTTATTATACCCTAATGCATAATGATGAATAATCTGTATTTATTTTTTTGCTGGAAATAATTTTTCCTCAGAATTTTGATGGAATTCATCCACAGTCTTCTAATTTCTGTGCTGGTGATGTCATCTACATACTTGATCATTGTATATGGTGATGGAAATACATCAAGCAGAGGAACACTGCTTTTCTCTCTGGAAGATTTTACAAATGTTTCTTTTTCTCTGCATGCTGAAATTTTACTCAGAAGTGTCTTAATGTGGGCATTTTTTAATTCAGGGGGATGAGAACATGGGATTTCTCAAAGATCTAATGTTCTTCACTTCTTAAATACATGTATGCACACACTTATGTACAAATACACACGTGTAGAGTTTACATATGTATATATACACTCTATGTACATATAGTACATATATAGTGTATATAAAATGTATGTTTATATATAGATATGCATGAATATATTAAAATTTCTCTCCTCTGTATTTTTTATATTCTTTCTTCCCATAATTATTATTTACATTGTATCTTCTAGATGTTGAAGTGAGCCTAACAGACTCCATCTTAGATGTTAGTCAGACAAACTCCATCTTAGCCTCTCTCTCTCCCTGTCATTTTTCTTTCAGGTGCACCGCTGGGTCACGCCGTACACAGAAACTTGTAACCGTTGTTACTATATCCTGCTTGGCAAGTCTATCTGCTATTGTAAATACCCCCCTTGGTGATTGATTGCATGGAAAGTCCTCTGGCTATTGTGATGACCCCCCTTAGTAACCAACAATCACCAACAATCATGAAAACAGTTGACCTCCTGGTAACCAGGTTCCTCCTCTAACCTGCTTGTTCTGCTTCTGTAAAATTCTGCTTTGCCACCCCCTTCTCTAAGCAAGGTATAAAAAAGGATGAAGCCCCTTCATCAGGACTGACAGATTTTTGAGTGTGAGCTGACTCTCAGTCACTGGCAATAAAGGATTCCTTATTCAATCTCAGAGTGTGGCCCTTTTCCTTACAACTCGCTTGGTTACAGCAATGTGACTGATATTATTCTCTTTTCTGTTTTCTATATTTTTGTCTTTCTAATAAACTTTCCAGAGATTTCCTCATTTATCTTCCAACCCAGCCATTGAATTATTTTTAAATATTTTGCATTTTAAAAGTATACTCAACACTTTTTACTTCTAAATTTTCTGCCGTTTTTAATAGAACATGTTTATACCCCACTAAGGACACCAATCACATGTGTACATAGGTGTGTCTTGTAGTTTCTATTTCCTCTGTAGTCACCTCCTACCTGGTTTCTCTGCATCAATGCTTGCCCACTAGAGTCCATTTTCAACATAGCTACTAGAATTATCATTTTAAAAAGTGACTAATGTTTTAAGTGATGAAATAATCATTACCCCCAAAAACAAGCAATATAAAAATTTATAAAGTAAAAATTACTCACAATCCCTCTACCCAACAACAACTGTCATTAATATTTGGTGGTATCACTCTGACATCTCTCTAAGGAATGTATATAGATGTAGATATACATAGATATATACATATAGATATAACCCTGTCTAAAGAATATATAGAAACATAATAGATGATTCAAGACAGATAAAAATGTAATGCTATTATTAGAGCTACTTTATTATTATTTCTTACATGGTACATATTTATGGTATGCAACATGATGTCTTAATACATGCATATGCCATGAAATGGCCAAATTAAACTAATTAACACATGCATCACCCCAAATATCTATCATATCACCCAAAATTCATTATTCCAGAAATCCTCAAATACACAATATATTCTTGCTAACCCTAGTCACCATAACGTACCACAGATCCCCTGAACACATTCCTCCTGTCTAACTGAACTTTTCTATCTTTCGATTCAACATCTCCCCAATCGCCTCAGCCCCTAACTTCTGGTAACCACCATTCTCTCTGCTTCTATGAGCTGACTTTTTTAGATTCCACATAAAAGTGAAATCATGTGATAGTTGTCTTTCTGTGCCTGGCTTATTTCACTTATCATAATGTCCCGCAGGGCTGCTTTAAAATAGGTAGTTTAAATTTAGTTTTACTTGATTTAGTAATAAGTAAAATATATGGAAGCAAACATGAAAGAATTGATGAATGTCAAATAAATATTTTCCATCAGAAGGAGAGACTAGTGTCTGAAATATCTCTAGAGTTAGAAAGAGGCAAAAAGAAATTTTAAGTTAAACTCTTAAAAAAAAGTTTCCATTTTAGACCTATCTGTTGACTCCTGCTGTGAAGAAACTAGTGCTCACATATCCTCACTCTCTTTCTCTCTCAGTCTCTCCAGTCCTCCTCTCTCATATGCTATTATTAGAAAGGTTTAAAACATTTACATATTCTGGTCTGAAACCACAATTTTCACTGTTATTTTAATTTAATTGTATATTGAATTGAAATCTGTTATCACCCTGATCCTTTCCTATGGCTTATATCCAATTACTTTGTCATCCTTTATATTTTTGTTTACCTAATTTCATCTTCTGGAGGCTTTTTGTTTTTCAAAATTTAATTATATATTTTATTTAACCCCATCTATTCAAAATATTATCAGTTTAATGTGTAATGAATACAAAATCATTGAGATATTTTAGTATCTTTTTCTTAGCAAGTCTTTAATGCCTGGTGTGTATTTTACACTTAGAGCACTTTTCAGTTCCACTAGCCATATTTTAGATGTTTGGTAGTCACATATGATGAGTGGGAACAGTACTGGGGAGCACAGTTCCAGACTTTGTCTTTTCCTTTGTCTCCTGTTAAATTGTGATTCCACCCCTGCAGTTTCTCCAAATTGTGAGGTTCCATCCTAGAAGGGATCACAGGAGTGTCAATTTTTGGTTTATTGTGTTTTCCAATGTTTATATATATATTTTTTATTTTGAGATAATTGTAGATCCACATGCAGTCAAATGAAATCATATAGAAGCTTTTTCAAATAAGAGTCTGGGGAGTCCTCTGTTCCTTCAGTTTGTGCATGCTTCCTAATATCTGCATCCTGCCTTTACACTTGAAAGTAACTTACTTTTTAAATGTAAGTGAGATCATGTAATTCTGCTCTTTAAAATCCTGCCATTGAACCCCATTTCACTCACCAAAAGCCAAGTGTCTCTATAGCAGCTGAAAAGTCATGTAAGTTCTGACTATCAGATACTCCTCGGTTAATAAATGGGTAAAATCATTACCTCTGCTTTCTTCAGCTTCTCTACCTCCTTCTAATTCTATTCTGGCCAAATGAAGGCCAGAACTTTAAGGTCTAAGGTTTTCCCCTCTGTCTTGCACTGTCTTAAACCAGATATGCACATGGCCTACTCCGTCACCTCCTTCAAGGTTTTGCCCAAATGTCACCTCAGCGGAGCCTACCCTGACCAGCCAACTTAAAATGAATTACTTCTTTCCCGTCCCTTCAACACTCTCAGTTCCCTGTTGCAGTGCTCACTCCTGTTTCTTCTTTTCCAAAGCACTTTGCACTTTCTGATATGCTATATAATTTACTTACCTATGGTCTTTGTTTGTTTGCTTAATCCCATAGTGAAAATAAAGTTCTGCCAATTACTGTTGACCATGATAGTTTGTTTAACTTATCTGTGTCTCAGTTTCTCCATCTATAAAATTTAAATAAGAACACTTGTTTTCACTTATTGAGTGGCTACTATGCACTGTGATAGTCTCTTCATATATAATTTGTCATGTAAGCACTGCAGTCACCTTCAGGTAGATTGTCCATATCTAGCAAATGAGATAACATTAGAAAAGGGTAATTGACTTGCCCAAGGTCTCACAGCTAGTAAGTGAAGCAGAACGAACAAAATTATAGGAGATAACCTAGACACTCACTTACTATTAAAAAAAAAAAAACTCTCAGTAAATGTTTACTTAAAAATACCTTTAATTTTTTATTGCATCCATTTTAATAATTGCTGATGTAGTTATTCCCATTTTACAGATAAAGAGACTGAGCTCTCCAAAAGTTAAAATACTTCGTCATAAAATTGGTAATTATTGAAGCTGGATTTCACCCAGGGTGTCCCTGGCTGCAAAACTCTAGGTCTTTTGCTACTGCTAAAAGACATTCAAAGTTTGTTGGATGAAACAGTAAGTTTAACTCTATCATTTTTCATTTTTACTTGCTAAATATAAAGTCTCTTCTTCAATACTTCTTAAGCATATATAATTTGATCTGGATATGATTCTTTTAATGAATTTAGGGGAGGAATTAACACCATTTCAGCACCATTTCGATAAATTGGACGTTGACATTTTTTGAATTGCTGTCTATTTTACTACAATTTATGGGGTAATCAGCACTCTCTTCCATAATGCTGTGAGGTTTCCCACTGCTATCAATCATTACTTCTCTCTTCATGGCATTGCAGCCTTCACTTGGTGGCCTCTGCTGCCAAATAAAAGGTCACTTAATGGGTCCTTGCTCTTTGGAGCACCATCCAAAGCCTCCTCTTCAATCAGCTTCTCAGGGAGAGATCCAGGTGGGGGGGGCAAAGAGGCAGGTCATTTCACTTCTGTTTCCATGGCAACCCATATATGAATGTGATCTTAGCCCACGACCTTGGACATAATGACCCCCAATCACATCCTTTACACCCATCAGGAGTCAGCAACTGCTATGTCAATTTCCTGTGACTCACTTTAATGGCACAAGTCTTAGAAAGGAAGACAACCTACCTCAAGCAGGCAGGGGCAGCCAGCAATTACTTTGGGGCAGAAACTTAGAACTGACAGGGTCTTTTCAGGAATGCTACAACAGCAGTAGTTAAAATATGTTACTAGGCTCTGAGGTGCCAAATAGACCACTCTTGTTGAAGTGTTTCAGCTTCTAATTAACCCTGACTCAATTCAATTTTGACCTACTTCATTTCTAAATCCCACACAAAGATAATGAGGATAAAGGAAACTATGTCTAAAGAGAAATCTCTGAAGAAACAAAGAATGCTGGGATAAGTAGGAAGAGGATACATTATTAGAGTTGAAGTTAACTATCTTCAAATATATCAAACGTTGAGATGATGAAAAAAATTGGGGTCAGACTGCTATCTGGAAGTACAATTGCTGGGAGACAGTTATAGGCAGGCATCCTCTTCTTGGGAGGCTCATATATCATGGTGGTCGGGACAAGATTTGAATCACAACTCTGCCTTTTACCAACTGTATGGCTGTGCGCAAATGTTGGTTTTTCTGTTACTTATATTTCCTCCTTTATAAAATAGGAGTAACATTGGCATTCCTATATTTAATATTTAATATTAAATATACTAATTCACAGAATTAGTATATTTCTGGCATATACTAGTATATGACTGGCACATGGGATGTATGTTAAAGGTAGTCATATCTTGGCTGTTGTTATCATTATTATTACTTAACCCGTTACTGAAAATAAATTTTCTAAAAGTCAAGGATGCTAGGAAAGTTTGCTTTAGAAGGTATTAGTTTCCACTGGACAAACTCTGCCACTGAACATATGGCAAAGGTGGAAGGGGGTGCAATTCATCAGTAGCAAAGGTTCAAGTACTGGGAGATTAGTTGAAGTATACATTTTAAATTTATAAGTTTATAATTGGAAATTGCCATTATACTGTGATGTTTAGACCGCCTCACTACCTATAAATGTCAATAGTGGGATCTGTTCTCTCTTTCTGATAGCCAGTAGATATGAGTAGAACTACCAGGTGTTACCAAAGCAAACTGGTAGAAAAATTGCAGGCCTCCTCTTTATGTCATTCCCAAGCTTTCATCATTCCATCCCGATAAATTCCACCCAGCTCTATTTTTCTTATTTTTTACATATGTCACTGTTAGGCCATCATATCCCCATATGCAACCTTAATTTCCTACTTTTATGTATTTTCTTTAGCTATATCCAATACTCAACAGACAAGAAATACTGTGAAAGTTGAACCTTGAATACCATCTTCTCTTCCCACAATTCTCAAATAGCACGAATTTCTTGTTCTCTCATGGACATGTTAACTCATTCAGCACACAGTCATTGAACCTCTATTTTGTGCCAGATGTACAGACACTCTCAATAGAACTAAGGACAATCTACCTTAAGACCCTCATGGGCTTTGGCCCTAGTGGTGGAGGCAAATAAGCAATATGTTACATAGACAACCAACTTTACCCACATGGAATAGAATAGCATGCAACAGTAATAAGGAATGGACTAAGACTAAACCTATTAACATGGCTACATTTCAAAAACTTATGTGAGTGGACAAAACAAGTGTGCTTTCAATAATTATAACACATTTCTATGTATTTTGTAGGTATATGCAAAGAGTAATAGAAACCAAATTTAGAAAAGTGCTTACCTCAAAGTAGGATTGAGAATAAGAGAGAAGAATGGAATCTAGTAGGAATATTCAAGGTTGTAACTGTTTAGGGAAATCTAATTTCTTTTCCTTGAAAGGCGAGTATGTGAACTATTTCTTTCATATATATTTTTAAATGGTTCATATATATATGAATGAAATAGTTCCTAAAAGAAAATATTCTTATAAAAAGAGATTAGAGCTTGCAAAAAAAAAAAAAGTGTTTTAAATGACACTATTATATTAAGTCAAAATTAGACATATTTGATTTAGAAGGGTCATATAATAGGAATAGTTTCTCTGTGTCTCTATGGAAGTAGATTTGAAGAAGAGATAACTAAGGAAAATGTGGAAATGTGGGAGTGAGGAGTAGAAGGGAAATGTCCTCCGCTCACTTTATTCCTTATTAAACTTTTGCTTGCATTTTGATATCAATTACCAACATGAAACCAATTTCTACCTATTCTAGCTCCTTAGTTGAACAGGCAGCCCATTAAGACATTGCATCTTATTTACTTTTGTATCCACCAAAGCACTGAACAAAATTTATTATGTTGAACACTCATAAAAGTCAAGGCCTTGGACCTCCAGTGACCTGAAAGTCACAAACATGCTAAATGTTGAATACACATTCACACATTTATTTTTTTTTACTTATATTTCACTGGAAACTAGCCCAAATTTATGCAGTTTTAAAATGAATGTTTATATGGCAATTTTTATCCTATCTGTGCCATCTAATATTTCATCTGGATTTTCAATAAAGTAATGAAAGATATCTTTAGATCATGCCCTTCCCAGTGTGTAAAATATACGTTCTTTTATCCTTCACCTATCAAGTTCAATTTACTCTATTTCTTAAAGTGCTGTTCATATGCCTCTGCCTTCATGAAGTCTGCTAATCAGTTCAATCCAAAGACTGGGCTGTCTACTATAGACTTCTTTGCAACTCTGTGACATTGGGTAGGTTTAGCACAGTCCACTGTCCATTGTACAGAGCCACTACATTGTAGCCATTAATATTATTGAAGGATATTCCCTGCCTTCAAAAATGTACACTTCACCAGGGAGATACCAATGATACAGATGCAACACTATATGGTTTAATCCAATTCAATATGTCTCACAGCCTAACACATTTCATTTTTTGACACAAAGCAGCTGCTCAAATAAGAAAGGATGAAATGAATAAATAAGTCAATGAAATGATCAACGTACGAATTGTATTTGTCCAGCTCATTGGAGATCTCAGCCTTGCAGACATACACCTTGCAATCCAAGGGGTGGAGTTATTTATTGTTTACATAGGACAGCACTTTGACAAATGAACAAAAGTCTGAGCTGGCTTCATTAAGAAGGATGGATATAAAGCAGCAACATGTCTGTGCTCGAGCCACTGAAAGTAAAATGGGATAATTGCCGTGGTTACAATGAGGCTGATCAAGCTGAGAGAAACAAGTTTCAAATTGTTTCAATCAGTCCTAATCCAGCAGAGTTATTAACAGTGTTCTACCCTGGTGCGACTGCATCTGCTAACGTGAGATAATGATTTATATCACAGTTTATGGAAGTTCCAATTTGTCCTAATTCAATAAGTGAAACCCAGCAAGGCAGGCAGGAGACATACATGGCATTATGACTGGAGTTCCCATTTCTTTCTCCTCTCTGCACCGCCCACAGACTATCATGGCTGGATGTGCATCTGCTTGCCAGGCACATTTTGTTGTAGTCTTAAGCTAAGGGAGACAGAGCAGCAAGTTGGAGTAAAAATTCTCAATTACACCCTAGGTCTGAAAGATCCAGCAGGAAAGAGTGTTTTGAGCAAAGCTGACAGAAAATCATACAATTAGACGTGTCATGGAGACTTCTAAGTCTAGGAGTTCTTAATGTGGAAATCTTGGGACCTTAGGTTAGAAAGCAGTGTTTCTATGAATGCTGCAAAAGTGTGTATTTATGTGTTTGCATGTGTTTGTGCGATTTTCCTTCCTCAGGAGAAAGTTCAAGCTTCCGTTAGACCTCAAATTGTCTTGACCTAACAAAGTTATGAACCATTGACAGGTCTAATCTACTCACAATAAAAACAAAAAAGCAGAAAGTAAGTCATTAAGATAACTTCCCTAAATCACTATTAGAGAAAGAACTGGAGATAGATTACAGAAATCCTAAAGCCAACCAGGAAATAATTTCTGTATTTGACCACAGGAAAAAAAAATGTGGCTTCAGCCAAGTATGGTTTCTTGGACACTGCCTTACCCTATCCCTTCCTCCTCCTGTTCTATTGGTAATGCTGCTCCCATTTAGACAGCCAGCTGTGTGTCGCCTTCATATTCAGAGTATCCTCAAAAAAAAAAAAAAAAAAAAAAAGACTATTGATAGACATAGAGATCACATGATGCCCTAGAAAGAACAGTACTAGCTCCAGTTTCTGGTAGACTGTCAGGCACAGAGTAACACAAAGTACATATTTATTGAATGAATGAATGAGCTGAAGGTCAGGAAAGACTGTGTACTTCTTTGACACTCTTTGACAATCTGAAAAATGAGATTTGTTTTCAGAAAGTCTCAGCTTCTTTTGCTTTAATATTTGATGACTGTGACAGTCATTTACTTGTGACCTCACTTCCCACTATGAATTAGAGACCTTGTTTCAAGAGAATCCACGCGTCTGTGCTTAGATTGAGGATGGGAGAACTGTATATCCCACTAACTGAAGGAAGCAGCTACCTTTCAGCTCAGCTGTAACTAGCATTCTCTGACCCTTAGTCCAAGGCAAGCAGGCTCAATATGCCAATACTGATTAACTTGTCTCATTATTAAAGTAAATAAATAAAAGTGCTTGAGTGTCCTTCCTAACCAGATCAGATTAAAGGCTCTGAAAATATAAAAGTAAATTTAAAAGGGATCCTTCCTTAAAGAATCTCACAATTTGTGGAAAGAGACCCATATGTACACGGCAGGCAAGGATTCAATTCTTGACTGTGGTGTACATATTGGGGTTGATAATTACTGAAGTCACAGATTGAGCAGAGTGTTCATATCATACAGAGAAAAGAGCTATGAGCAATTCTCGGTGCAGCAGTGGAGTTGAAAGAAAAGCATTAACTCAGTCTTCAGGATAAATAAATGTGAATTTGCCAGAGAAGCTGAAAGGAAAATCCATAAAACTAAGATGGCCCAAGCCAAAAACATAACACTATGAAGGTACATTACATATTTCTGGAGTGGTGAATACTCTGGTATGAGCCTAGGATGGTGCTTGGCATTTAAGAGAGCTCAAAAAATATTCCTTGTATTAGTGAGTGAATACATGGCTAAATAGTTATAATTGTTTACAATGATAGCTAGATTTATTAAATTATTAGTATCAAATTCAATATTAAGAACTTTTCATATGTTGTGTCACTTATTTCCACAATAATCATGGAAGACAAGCATTGTTACATTTTCCAGTTTGTAAATGAGTTTCCTAAAGCTCAGAGAGGCAGAGGAACTTTTCCAATGTCGCATGGCTAGTATCAGTATCAGAATTTGACTACAGCATGACTGCATGACTTTAAATTCTATGCACTTAAATTGTTTCACCTAAAGTATACAGTGTGTTGGAAAAGAGGATGGAATAAGGAATGCTGGAAAAATACACTATGGTCATATCGTGAAGGAAGTTGAATGCAGTATTATGAAATCTGCATTTCACCCTGTTATGAAGGGAAAGCTGTAAGCTGTATGGAGTTTTCTAACTATGGGTAATGCAGGGCCTAAGTTGTGTTTTAGAAAGACAATTGGAGGGTTGTGAGTCATAGGCTGAAATGGCAAGAGTCTATATGGTGCAAAACCACTTGGGAGACATAAGTAAATCATCTGCTTTGTATTATCCTGCAGCCTGCTTTTATTTCGATAAATATACAGCATGCATATAGTTCCACATCAGTACCTCTTCATCTGCCTCAATTATCATTACTTAGAAAAAGAATATTTTTCACCATGAACAATTGTAAATGGAAAGAGCATAGAAAATAAAATCCTAATCCTATCTGCCCATCATGTACTTTCCATAATTATCACACCATAATTTTTGACAAAATTATCAAATTTTATCTATAACCTCCACTGTTCATCCTATTTTGAAGCAAATTCCATTCTTGGCATTATATCATTTACTCATAAATATTTCTACATTTCTTTTTTTCTTTTCTTGGTAGAGCTGGGGTCTTATTATGTTACCCAGGCTGATCTTGAGCTCCTGGCCTCAAACAATCCTCCCACCTCAGCCATCCAAAGTGCTGGGATTACAGGCATAAGCTACTGCTCCCAGACAATATATTTCTTTAAAAAAACCTTTCTCTTACACTCTCAATCTTGATTTTCTAAAGTAAGATTCCTGAAACTACAACCCAGGCAAAATCCTGCCTTCTCCATCTTTGTGTGACATTATACCTAACAGTGGTTTGAGCATTTTTGCATTTTGACATAAATGAATTAAAAACAAGAATACTATTTCATGATCAGTGAAAATTATATAAAATTCAAATTTCAATATCTATTTTTTTTTGAGATGGAGCTTCGCTCTTGTTGCCCAGGCTGGAGTGCAATGGCATGATCTCAGCTCACTGCAATCTCTGCCTCCCAGATTCAAGTGATTCTCCTGTCTCAGCCTCCCAAGTAGCTGGGATTACAGGCATGTACCACCACATCTGGCTAATTTCTTATTTTTAGTAGAGACAGGGTTTCTCCATGTTGGCTAGGCTGGTATTCAATATCTATTAATAAAGTTGTATTGCACCCAAATCGCTATCATTCATTTATGCATCCTTTTGTGCTAAAATGACTGACAGAAGTAATTTTGACAGCGATCATATAAGGTACAAGCACCTACACAATATTCTCAATTTTGTATCTTGGCTCTTAGAGCTTAAACTCTTTAGTGATGATGAGAATCACAAATTCCTGGGATCCACCACAAAGATTCTAATTCAGTAAGTCTGGGAAGAGGCCATGAATTTGAATTTTTTGTGAGTTCCCAGTGTGGGCTGATACCACCGGTCAGGAGCCTCAGTTTCTTTCAACTAATAGGAAAAGGAGCAGGGATTCAAGGCAAGAAAAGTGATGGGATTCTACTGGTCATCTTTTCACTGAATTCCGTTCACAGTGCCTCTTCTGAGGGTCTCAGCCTCACTCTGTATCAACACAGCAACTGCAGCATGACCCTGATTAACACCTGACCTGTCATTGCTTCTTGGAAAAAATGAGGAAGGCATTCTGACACAAGTGAATCACATTTTCCAGGCAGATATTTATTCATTAGATGCATATTACACCTTTACTCAGAGTCTGGATCCTAAGCTTAAAATATGAGTAATTATCCAGTCACAAAAATAACCACTCTGCATCGAGCCTTTAAACAAAACGGGGGAAGGAGGGCCTGGTGAACACTGAGGATATGAGAAAAAAAGACTAAAACAAAAAGTTCATAATGAAAGCCTCTATTTTTAAAAACTCAAATGTCAGTTTGCCAAAATAGAACCCCACTTCACCCCCATTTTGTCCCTGATCTGAATCTGACACAGATTCTCCTCTGCACTGCCTTTCAGTGAAGTGCTGCGGTCTTTTCCTTGAGAGTCAGTATGGTGTGGGGAAGAAGTGAGGGTTTTGGAGTGAGACAAGATGAGTCCCAGCTCTGCTCCCTTCAAGACACATGAATTTGGCTACCTAAGCACTCAAAAGCTCAGAGCTCAGGTGCTAGGGGGATCAAATTCTTCCCATTTGCCTGGGACCTCCCCCTCTTCCCTCACTTTTTTTTTTCCCTGAGACAGGGTCTTGCTTTGTCTCCCAGGCTAGAGTGTTGTGGCATGATCATTGCTCACTGCTGAGACTTGACCTTGTGTCTCAGCCTCGTGAGTAGCTAGAACCACAGGGACATACCACCATGCCTTATTCTTTTAAAAAATTTTCTGTAGAAATGGGATCTCGCTATGCTGCCAGACTGGTCTTGAATTCCCAACCTCAAACAATCTTCTAGCCTCAGCTTCTCAAAGTGCTGGGATCACAGGCACAAGCCAACTTGACCAGTCTCCCATTTTAACACTGAAAGTCTCATGTCTTGGGAATCTCTTAGTCCTAGGAAAACCCAGGTGTTGGTCATTTTGTTACAATACCTGTTAAAAAGCAGAACAGGTACAGTGGCTCACACCTGTAAACCTAATGTTTTTGAAGGCCAAGGAAGGAGGATTACTTGTGGCCAGGAGTTTGACACCAGTCGCAGGAACATAATGAGATCCCAACTCTACAGAAAATGTCTAAAAATGTAGCCAGACGGCCGGGCGCGGTGGCTCACGCCTGTAATCCCAGCACTTGGGAGGCCGAGGCAGGCGGATCGCGAGGTCAAGAGATCGAGACCATCCTGGCCATCGTGAAACCCCGTCTCTACTAAAAATACAAAAAAAATAGCCGGGCGTGGTGGCATGCGCCTGTGGTCCCAGCTACTCGGGAGGTTGAGGCGGAAGAATCGCTTGAACCCAGGAGGCGGAGGTTGCAGTGAGCCGATATTGCGCCACTGCACTCCAGCCTGGCAACAGAGCAAGACTCCGTCTGAAAAAAAAAAAATGTAGCCGGACATGGTTGAACATGTCTCTAGTCCTAGCTACTCAGGAGGCTGAAGGAAGAAAAATACTTGAGTCCAAGATTTGGCATTACAGTGAGCTCTGATTATGCCACTGCACTCCAGCCTGAGTGAAAGAGTGAGACATTGTCTCTAAAAATGATAGTAATAATAATAAAATGAAAAGCAAATGGGTTATTTTAGCTAGCCTAGAGGGTTGTTGTAAGGGCTTAATTATATAATACCAGGCACAGTGGAGGCAATTATTGAAGGTTGGTGTACTCTTTCCCCCTGTCCCCAGATATGACTGTAAATTCTGGCATCCTACTTGAACCCTCTCTCAGGTACAGCCCACACATTCCACACTCTAATCCTTGTAGAGCATCTTCCATTAGCTCTAGTCACTCTGGGCTCCCTCCTCCACTACCTCAGTACAGAGACTCAGGCTGCTGTGTCCTCAGCTCTTGTCTTCCCAATTCCATTCTCTGCCTCTCCAGTACGTCTCACGAAGAGCTCCTTCTGAATCATCAGTCAAGCACATTATTTTAGAGCTACACCCCTTTCTATGACTCTCTTTTCCCTAACCAAACTGAAGCCCCAGCTCCTCAAGAGGCTACTAGAAGCCCTCTACAAGTGAGTGATCACCTCCTTTTATGGCCTAACCTCCTATGGTCCACATTCCGGTTTGAGTGATTTGCTTGGAGTTCTCAAATAGTGTCAGCTCTCTACATAAGGTTTTTCCTCTGCCAGAAATGTCCTCTCTGTATCCTAAACTGAGACAGTGCTTCTCAGCCATGGCGCTATTGATGTTCAGGGCCTGATACCTCTTGGCTACGGTGGCTGTCTTGTGCATTGCAAGATATTTAGCAGCATCCATGGGTCCATGGTCACTCCCCTCTACTCCCTAAATGTCATTCCTCCACACTCATCAGTTTGAACCAACCTTCTCTCCACACAATGCCAAATGTCCCTCAGAAGACAAAATTGTGTACTCTTGAGAGCTAAAATTGTCTACTTACTTCTGCTTACCACCAAAAATCTAGCCCTTAATGTTTATCAGATCTTCCTAACACATGCTTGTGCTTTGCTTTGCATCAATTACTTAAGAATACATTTTTCTTTCTTATAATATTGAGAATTCCTTTAAGAAAAGATCTGCTTTCCTTTTTTATCTTTTTACTTTCTCCACGATCCAGTATAAACCCTTGATTGGCAAGTCTCCAAGTAAGTATTTGTTGAATGAACTGCAAAGTCGAATAGATGGCTTTTTGTTTGTGCTTTATGTTTCTTGATGAAAGTTAACCCAGGGTTTCTTAGCCCACAAAAATCATCTAATATTATGAATGCCTTTAAATAAATATACGTGTGTCCATGTGCATACTACTAAATTTGTAAAGTTTGGGTTTAGAGGCATCTTCTAAAGACCATAAAGTTTCAGAAAAGAAAGGTTTTCTCCTCCTTCTCCACTCCTGTTTTATATTCTATCTTTTTAAATTTTCCCTTGACCTTGCTTTTCCAAGCTTGGTCCCTTTTTACCTGGATTTTTAACCTTTGCTTAGCTTGCAAGTCTATATTGCTGTGTCAGCCAGTTATACAGTCATATTTGCTTCTCTTTCTATCTTGTCTCTTTTAATCAGTTGCTCCACTAACTGGTGGCTGGCATAAAGAATTCGTGCTAAGTGCACATCTGTTCACATCTGGCACATAAAGGCCTGCAGGTCACATTTGTATAGGCAGCACAGCTGACTTCACAGCAGTCTGAGAAAAGAAAAAAAAAGAACAACTCTGGCCTAAAAGTTCTCTGTATTTGATCGACCACAGTAATTGGGGCATTTCCAGCTGGCATTCAGCTTGGCACAGGGAACAATGAACAAGGCGGGTTAGGATCAGGGGAGCTGGCCGTTACCAAGACCTTGTCTTCTTTTGGTTCCTTCTGGACTCTGGCATAAGCAGTGAGAGAGGCCTGTCCATCTCATTCTGTCTTGCAGTGTGCACTCGCTCAGTTTCCTGAGACCAGTCAATGTCACACCATTGTTTCTAAACAGCAACCCTACCTGTCCTCAGCTTGCAAACATTAGCAAAAGCAGGCAATGTTTTTACAAATAAGAGATTTTGATTGTCTTTCCTCACTCTGGTCCTGCATCTAAAGTAACAGATTGGAGAAGGGAAGTCAAAATTCTGGATCCTGTTGGGAAGGTCAGAGCCTCGTTCTGATTTATTGGGGGCTTACTGCTGGGATCAAGAGGCAAGGGGACACCTTGGGAAGTAGCCAGGAAAACACAGGCTGGTGTGGATGAAGTCCAAAATGAACTCAGATTTTTGCATACAAAAAGGAAATGGAAGTTATTTGTAAATGCTCTTCTGGGACAAATTGTTGAAGGCGCCAAATAAGCATCCACTGGGGGCCTCCACTAGATGTTGTATATGGCATTTTTAACTCTTGACGTTTCTTTAATTTTTTTCTATCAACTTAATTATTTCTACTCCCCAAATTATATTGTTCTTTAATTTACATCCAGTAATATTCTCTATGTACTCCTCCATCTCCTGCTTCTCCCAGCTGGATTTTTTCCATAGTCAGAGGAAGCTGAACTCCATAGGATATGATGTGAGCAAGAGCAGGTAGGCCACTCAAATACCTTCCTCAGGCAGCCATCGTATCTGACGTTTCACCATTAAGAACTTTAAAAAAAAAATTAGAAACTTAATCCTTGAGTGTTACTTTCACCTAGTGTGGTAAAATCTGGAGCTAATATTGATAAATACTTTGTTGGAAAAATAATAATTGCTAATATTTTTCACTGCTGGCTAGTCTTCCAAAGAGTTCCATGCATGCCACCTCATTTGACCTACACGTTAATCTTGAGGTATAAGTAGGTAGGTCTTTGAGAACTAACCTCATTAAGCTTTCTTTTTTGATCTCAAAAATGGAAATAATGATGTATTCTATTTGCCAAATATTTGGAGGAGACATGAAGCAGAACAGAGAAATATATATATATATATACACACACATACACATACATACACACACATACATTAAATGCAAAGCAGTCTATGAAATGTGAATGTAGTGGCTAAATATGTAATTACTGGAATCAAACTTTTTTCTTTTCTAAATTATTTGTCCGCTTTGCAGATGAGGAAAGTAGGGTACAGGGAGGGTAAGCAATACATCCAAGATCATGCAACAATAGTAATGAGAATGCAGTCTTCACACATTCCATCTAGTGGAGTATTTTTCACCATTTTATCTTCCAACTACATTCAAATAGAGAGTCTTCAAGATAATTCAAGATAATTCGGAGCCAGTGAATCCATCCCAAAAGGATGATGACTTCAGCGGACAAGAATTGTTACGCTCTATGCTCTTGTTTGGTTAAATGTGCAGATCAATGCTGTCTGTACCAATGCCACGGAGTAAGCAAATCAGTGGAAGATATGACCTCTGTGTTCAAGGTCTACTTGTGAAGCTAGAGTGTCCATGCATGAAAACTAACCGATAATGTAAGTCAAAACAGTGATATAAGTAAGTGGTATTACAGAATTCTGGGCAAGAATGGGAATATATCAGAAAATACTTCTTGGAGAAGGTAGAATATGAGGTGAATCTTGATCACATTTAAATAGTAAGGAAAAGCTCTAGAAAGGTGATCACATACACAGGAATAAACCAAGGAGTACTCAAGAAGAGCACTTACTTTAAATGTGGATAGACATAAGTATAGAAGTTAGAAGATATGGTTCCCAGGACTAATACCACTTTACTGTCTCTGAGAACTAACCTCATTAAGCTTTCTTTTTTTAATCTCAAAATGGAAATAGCGATGCATTCTATTTGCCGAGCATTTTGGGGAGACATTAAGCAGAACAGAGAAAGAAAGAAATATGTATGCACATTAAATGCAAAACTGTCTACAACTGTCAACTTACTGGTTAAGCATGTAATTCCTGGAATTATACTGTTTCCTTTACTAAAATATTTTTAATTGAACTCTATCCCACACGTATAAAAATGTATAATGCACAACATTAAATGTACAAATAGATGCATAAAAATCAACTACATATCAAGGAGGAAAATACAGAGAGGTTATTAGATAAATAGGAAAAGAAGACTTAAACAAGCATCTCAAAAGAACACATACAATCTCATTAGTTGTTAGGGAAATACATAACCAAACAAAAAGTGTTATCACTACACAGGCACCAGTGTAGCTAAAATAAAAATAACATACAATACAAAATATTAGTAATGATGTAGAGATATTAGAACTTGCCTGCACTGCTGATGAGAGTGTACATTGTTCCAACTACTTTGAAAAAGTGTTAAACGGTGTTTGCTAAAGCTGTTCAAATGAATACCCTATGACCTGGCAATTCCATTTTTAGGAATATCCAGCTGAAATGCATATACTTGTGCACTCCCAAAAGACATATAAAAGGATATTTATTCAACAGAAATATTTTAAACCTTAATACAACAAAAATGGCAGCAGTAGAATGGATAAAGTACAGTATATTCACATAATGGGACACTAAGCAATGCCATGAATAAACTATTTCTAAATGCAACAACACTGACAAATCTAAATAATAACAACAACATCCATCTATAAGCAATTGCTTACTGTATAAAAACCATTTATGAAAAGCTCAAAAACAGAAACAAAAAACAAATTGATTGTGATAGAAGATATTGGTTATTTTTGGGTCAGAGGAAGAAGGGACTAGGAGAGAGCATAAGTGTCCTCCTGGGATGTTAGTTATATTCAATTTCTTGATCTGAGTGTTAGTCACATATTATACAGGTGCATGTAACTTGTGAAAATTCAAATTGCTTTCTGAATCCCAGCTCCAACATCTAAGATCTATATAAACTTAGACATATTTTAAACTAAGTCTCAATTTTCTGAATCTCACGGAACTATTTATTTAGATGATACATGTAAGGCATATAGTGCATTGCCAATAATATAGTAAGTGTTCAGCCATCATTAGCCTTGTAATCAATATTACTACTCCTAAATAAGATTAATAAAAGTACTTACACCATAGGGTTTTTATGAATAGACTACGGAATGGTCAAAATTTTACACTGCTACTGGCACATAATACATTCTCAAAAAATAAAAACTTTTGAAATCATGATTATTGAAACTTGAGCTTGCATAATCTCTGGCCATTTGCAGATATGGAAGGTCAATGTCTCCCAATAAACCTTGATATTCTGAGAAACACACGCAATATGAAGTCTGTCTGAGACCCTGGGGAGGTACAATGTTTGCAGATGCCAGCTCCAGAATGGGCCAGCATCCTAGCACCCAGCTCCTCTCCCTTTCATTCTGCTTATGAGCACATGTATAGTCACTTTCTGCCTTGCTTGTGGAGTGTGGCCCAGGTGTGAAACATCCACTAACTTTGGGAGTCAGACAGAACAGGCTTCATTCCCTGTCGCAGCCACTGACCAAATGACACTGGCCAAACCATTTCAGCTTTCTGTGCTTCTCATTGCCTGTCTGTAAAATGAGAGTAATAACATACCTACTTCTTAGGCTTGTCATGAGAATTAAATGAAATAGTTAAAAAGATTGCACAATTCTGATATGTACCTGCATGAAATGGTAACACTTATTTGTATTTCATTCTGTTCAGTCTTGACTATATTTATTTCATATGCTGAAATATAATTTACATACTATAAATTTTTCCATCTTAAAGTGTTTAATTCAGTGATTTTTAATATATTCACAAGGTTGTGCAAACATCAGTAATATGTAATTTCAGAATGTTTTCATCACCCTTAAAGAAACTTCATACCCATTGGCAGACATTCCTCCTCTCCCCCGCCCCCTCTTCTCCTGACAATGAGGAATCTACTTTCTATGGATTTGCTTATTATGAATATTGTATACAAATGAAATCATTCAATACATGGTATTTTTGCCTGGCTCTTCCACATAACATGTTTTCAAAGTTCATCACGTTGTAGCATGGATCAGTATTGCATTCCTTGTTAATGGCTGAATAATATTCCATTCAAAAATTTATATTATATTTCATTTATTCTTGACAATATTCTTAAGGAAAATTTGGAATTAGCTTAGAGGAATTCTTAAGTCACAGATTAGATATTCTGTTCAGATTCCTAAAGCAGAATTTTACACTAGGCTTAACGTTGAGAGATGCCATTGTGCATTACTTAAGGTCACAGATTCTGTAGCCTGATGCTTGCACAAAAACCAAACACCACATGTTCTCACTCATAAGTGGGAGGTGAATAATGAGAAGACATGGACACCAGGAGGGGAACATTACACCCTGGGGCCTGTCAGGGAGTGGGGGCCTGGGGGTGTCAGGGAATGGGCGGGTTGGGGTGGGATAGCATTAGGAGAAATATCTAATATAGTTGACGGGGCGATGGATACAGCAAACCATCATGGCATGTGTATAAGTATGTAACAAACCTCCACATTCTGCACATGTACCAGAACTTAAAGTATAATTTAAAAATAAAAGCTTCATCACTTCTGACTGTATGAATTTAGGAAAGTAATATAATTTTCTCATGTCTTATTTTCCTCAACTGTAAAATGAAGATAGTAATATCTCTCCTGCAGGTTTATTGTAAAGACAAAATTAGACTTTTCCTAGTCCAGAGGTGCAGAATTGTAGTTTATTCCTAGTACCTTTTTTTTCCTAGTCCATAGTCTCATTCTCCTGTATATGAGAAATGATAAGCTATTCGGAGTTTCTGGAAATAACCCCCTTTCTTAACAATGGAAATATGCCTCCCCTCATTAGCCCTAGTGAGCAGTCTTCATCAGTTGTACTGTACAGAAAATTACTGCTGTCAGGTATCATCTGCTACCCTGATATTATAACAGTGAGGCAAAATAACGTAGTTCTTTTTTGAAGATAACTATATACCTAGAACTATGCCTATCAATTCAGATGAACTGTGACTTAAATACTGACTACCATGCCTTTATTGACCCAATTTTGGCCTCAAACAATTAAAATAAAAGCTATTTTGTAATAGACCAAAAAGATAGCTATTAATGATATAAAAGTAAGGTAGGGTAATAACACATATATACACATATGTGCATCTATCTATCTATCTATATGCTTCTATCTCTCTCTCTCTAATCTATATCTTTCCATCTATTTTTTCTGCTACTTCAACTTAAATTGGAGCCAGTCATCAACATCTGCTGAAATAAATTGAAAAAGTCATTATGTAGGAGTTCAAGAGGTGTATAGAAGTCCTTGTGTGTGATGGATTCTAAAGTGGAGCTTATTCATTCCCTTTCTTTACAGCAGCTTGTTTCATTGGTTTGGATCACTAGAGGACTAGGTATCCTGAAGATCCATTCTCTGCAATCATCCATGGAAGAAGCAATCACCTGTTAAATTTAGATTTCTTGAATCTGCCAAGACTCTGACACAATGATAAACAGTCACCATTTCTAGTAAAGTTTGGGGGAAGCTCACTCATTCACTGTTAATTGCTTTGTGCTACTGAACCATAAAGATGGCAGCAAGTCAGGCCACAGCAACACACAATCATCCAGGGATGGCCACCCATCTTGATGACATAAAGGTCATTTTATCCATCCCCAGGGCGCTGGCTAATTAGCTACTACTAGGGTTAGGATATCGCTTTTTGAGTAACTAAGTACCTGCAGGAACTTTTTGGAAAATTACAAAGAAAATTGTTCTCTTACTCACTATTGCTAGCGTCACATAGGGAAGGGGGTCAGTGTTCTTTATTTTTACCTTTAGGTTCTTTATTTTTATCTTATCTGTGCTCTTCCCAAGGAGAAGAAATACCAGTGTAATTGATCAGATGTCAAGTTATTCATTGGGCCATATTGGATAGGGCGTGTGAGGACTCACTGCCATTAAAATATCCAAAAACCTCTCCCTCTTTCTCTCTGTTCCCCTCCCTATCCTGCTAAGCTTGGATCATATTTAAGATCAAAGATTGATATTGTATTTTGGAGGGAAAAATAGAAGAACAGTAATCTTTTGCCTAAAAAGGATACTCCAGGTGCTCAAGTTCCGCTTACGAGAATGTATGTGATCAGAGTTTCCACTAACGATAAACTCTCATATTTCTTGCCATTCAAAAATGTTTTGTACATGAAGATTTTCTTTAAGGATTACATTGTGAAGGGTTTCTACATTGTTGAAAATATTAAATCATTTCCAATTCTTTGGCTTAATTCTATGCAATGGCAATACTTCCACCCCACTCCCATCATTTTATCCATGTTTCTAAACTGTTTTTTTTTTTTTTTGTTAGGTATCACTGAAACATTCTACAGTGAAAGGTTTTGTAATTTTCTTTTATATGGTTTCAAAAAGGCTGTGCCAGAAAAAAATGTAAATGCAGTAAAAAAAATAGTTGAATAATATAAGAGAAAAACAATGGACAAATAACAAGACTCATTTATTCAAAAAATATTGATTACCTATTTTGCACTAGTTAATATTCTAGAAATTGGGATTATGGAAGTGAACAAAATAGTGATAATCTCTGCCCATGTGGATCTTAAGTTTTGCTGGAGTAGATAGATAAGTAAATAATTAAAATATTCAGCTTGCTGGATTATAAGGGTTATGGAGAAAAAGAAAGTTAAAAAAAAAAGAGCCCAGGATATTTTGGTTCAAAAGGGAGTTGGACTTTTAAAATAGGGCTTTCAGGGGAAGAGTTAACTCAGAAGATAACATTAGTATACATTTTACAAAAGGTGATAAAGAGAGCCATATGATATCTGTGGCAGAGGTAGTGGCAAGTCAAAGGGCCTTGTCTGTCATTTCTGAGAAACTGTAAGGCAATATGGCCAAGACAAAGTCTATAGGAGAAAAGTAGGAAATGGGGTTTCAGAGGAAACAAGATACTAGATCATGAGAAAGCATAGACACAATCTAATTTAGTCGTTTTTCATTCAGCTGTATTAAAGCTTAATGTATACAAAAGACAATACACCTGTTTTAAGTACAGAGTTCTATGAGTTTTGACAATGTGTATAGTCCTGTAACCACCAATATAATCATTGCATGAAACATTTTCATCATCCCCCCCAAATGTCTCTTGTGTTCCTACTCTTACCCCAACCATAGCACCTGGTCATGTAGGATTTGTTTTCTGTCATAAAAGTTTGCCTTTTCTATAATATATCCTACAATATATACTATGCATATAGTTTTTGTGTTATGCTCCTTTTACTTAGCAAAAATACTAGATGAACATGTAAAAACATGGATGAATCTCAAATGTGTCATGCCCAGTAGCATTTTATTGAAATAATTTGCCAAAATGTGTAAATCCTCTATATTAGTTCGTTCTCACATTGCTATAGAGAACTACCTGTGACTGGGTAATTTGTAAAGAAAAGAGATTTAATTGACTCACAGTTCTGTAGGCTGTATAGGATGCATGGATAGAGAAGCCTCAGGAAACTTATAATCATGGCAGTAGGTGAAGAGGAAAAAGGAACATCTTACATGGCTGGAGAAGTAGGAAGAAAGAGAATGGGGAGGTGTTACACACTTTTAAATAACCAGACCTTAGGAGAACTTATTCATTGTCACAAGAACAGCAAGGGGAAGTCTGCCCCATGATCCAATCACCTCCTACCAGGCCCTTTTTCCAACAGTGAAGATTACAGTTCAACATGAGATTTGGGCAAGGACATAAATCCTAACTATATCCTCCACATTCACCTGTTAATGGAACCTTGTATTATTTCCAGTTCGAGCAGGAATAAAGATGCTACAAACACGTGCATGCAATTTTTGTGATAGCATACGTTTTAATCTTTTTTAGGTATATTCTTAGAAGTGGAATAGTTAGGTAATATAAGTTTAAAGACATAAGAAACTGCTGTCTTCAAAAATGGATGAAATATTTTGCATTCTTACTAGCAATGTATAAAAATTCTAGTTGCTCCACATCTTTATAAACATTTGATATTGTCAGTCTTTTATAATTTAGTTATTCTAATGACTGTATGAGGGTATCTCACTGTTATTTCAATACACATTTCTGTGATGACTAATGATGTTTAAAATATTTTCTTTATAATATATATTTACTTTTCTAAATAGTATTTTCAAATCCTTTTTAGTTTTTTATACGTTATTTGTCTTCTTATTAAGATGTAAGTGTTTTGTATATATTCCGGATACTAGTCCTTTATCAGTCGTGTACCATCTTTTTTATTTTCTTAGTGACATTTTTGAAGAATATATTAATTTTGATGAAGTTTGATTGAATAGACTTTTATGGTTTGTAAAATTTTTGACTATTGTAAGTTTGGAAATATTTTCTTGTAGGAGCTTTATAACTTTAGCTTTTATATTTAGGTCTATAGTTCTTTTCAAGTTTTCTTTCTTTTTTTTTTGTATATAGTTTTAGGCAAAATTTAATATTTTTTTCCATAAGAATATTCATTTATTTCAACAGTATTTGTTGAAAATACTGTTTTATCATTCAAATGCTTCAAATTTCTGAAAACCAATTGGCCACATAAGTTCATGTGTCCATTCCATTCCAAGCTCTCTGTATCTATCCTTATGTGAATGCCACACTATTTTGTTATTGTAATTTACAAATAAGTCTTAAAATCAGGCAATGCAGATCTTGTTTTCATTTTTGTTATCTTCGTATTTAGTTTCCAATACACATTTCAAAATCAGTTTGTCAGTTTCTAAAAAAACAAAAACAAAAACCTGCTGAGATTTTAATTAGAATTGCATGAACACTACGTGCACTATATGCCTTACATGTATCATATACAGGTTAAAACAACACTCTGTTTGCTCAAGTTAAGTCCATAGAGATAAGGTATTACTTACTACCCAGAGTCAATCAAGAATCTTATATCTGTCACCTAGCCACATATAATTTTGAAAAAGAACTATCTTCTATTTTGGACAATAATTATGGCTGTTTAATAGTTCAAAAGCATAATATAGCATTGAATTTTTACCAAAAATTTTGGCCTTTAACATTCAGTCTATGAAAACCATTTAGAGTCCCCTGTCTGTAGCCTAGAAAATGGAACCCCTGTGGGTTCACATTTCACACTATGTGGTCAGGGTCACTGATAATAAATAAATAACAAATAAATAAACATTTTTTAAAAATTTACCACTTCTGTGCTTTTCATTTCTTTCTTTAGTTCTAATTTTCTACCTGATATTCTTTTGTTTGTCTGAGAAACTATCTTTAACAATTCTTTGGGAGCATATCTACTAGTGACAGATATTCTCAGCTTTTTTTTTTCTTTCTATCTGAAAGAAGTCTTTGTTTTTCATGAGCGCTAGAATTCTGGGTTGATTTTTGTTGTCTTTCAATACTTTAAAGATACCATTGCATTATTGGCTTGCACAGTCGTTCTTGCTTTTGTTCCTCTGTAATTAATGTGTCTTTTTTGCCTATTATTTGAAGATTTTTGTCTTCATCAGGAATTTTCAGAAATTTGATTAGGATGTGCCTTAATGTGGTTCTCTTTGTTTTCCTTTCTCCTTTGGAAGTTTTTTAGTTTCTAGGATCTCTGGATTTATCGCTTGCATTGAATTGTAATTTGTTTAGTCATTATTTTCTCATTTTTCTTTTTCTACCTCTTTCTTTTTCTTTATTGGACTCAAATTGCCATGCTTGTTATTATTCTGTAGGATAGTGTTCTTTTTATTTTTTCAACCATTTTGCTATTTGTGCTTTGGTTTGGATAATTACTGTTGCTATTTCTTATAATTTACTAGCTTGTCTTACGATGTTGAACCAAATTGATAAATATTGTATTTCAGGCAATGTTTCTTTTTATGTCTATGTCTGTTTAATTCCTCAAGTGCATTATTTGTACAATTTTTACTAGCTGAATAAGAGTTCTTGACTTCTCATTTCATACTATCTTGCTATTCTGACTCTTTTTCTATTGACTATTTTCTTCTCCTGGTCAGTTTCTTCCTGCTTATTTTCATATCCAGTAAGTTTTCATTGACTGCCAAACACTATGAATTTTACATTGTTAAGTGCTGAATTCTGCTGTTTTCCTTAAAGAGAGTTGAACTTAATTTTGTCCAGTAGTTATTTATTTGAGGACCAATTTGATAATTTTGAGGTTTAATTTAAAGCTCTGGGTCCAGATTAGCATTTACTCGAGAGCTAATGTCACCTCTCCATTAAGCTGTGACCTTTTGGGGGTCTTTAGTCAATGGCCCTGTCTTCATCGAGTTCTCTCCATTCAGTCCAGTAGAGTATTAAATGATTGCTAGCTTTGTGGGAGCTTAGTGGATATTCAAGCTCACAACTCTATAGTAATTGTTCTTTCTGTGGAATTTGTTATTTTCACATGGGCTTATGAATTTTTAACTTACATGTATGCAGATTAGTATTTGGCAAGTGCCTCCAGGAGTTCCTCATACTGATTTTTGAAAATTTTGCCAAGTAAGGCTCTCTCTCTTTTCCAATTCCTGCCCTGAAAATTCTCACCATCTTCACCTCCTATGATCTCTGTATCCTAACCTCACTGAATCTATTAAACTTCACCTCTGATCTCTGTATCCTAACCTCACTGAATCTATTAAACTTAGCTTCCATAGTGGACCCAAAATTTCCTCCAGATGGAAATTCTTGGTCATTTTACATCACACCCTATTTGTTTCTTTTCTTGGTGGTCACAATCTGTTCTGCTTGTTTGTCCAATATCTGAGGGAAAATTTTTTATCCATATATGTGGTCTAGTTTTCTGATTATTTATAGTGGGAGGGAAAGTCCTGTAGCAGCTACTTTCTCATGGGTGAAAATTTTTTTGAAAATCCCCAATCTAGTTCAGATTTCACCACAGAGACAGTCATTTGAACCCTCCAGGACTTAGATTGACATTTGTAGGGTATGACTGATGGTTTTTATGGTCCCATCCTCTCCTGGCATGCTGTCCTTATAACCCCTTCCTATGGCTGCACACACAAAGAGAGCAGAAATGTGATGAGCAATATACTAGAACTGCTACTAGCTTGGTCAATTTTAGCATAGAGATATTCCACAGGTGGGGGGAAATGCTGCTGGAGAAAGCAGGAGGCCACAAGAGGGATAGTTCGTGGATATGAATAAATAAAGCACTGCTGGAGTTTTTGACATTTTGGAGAGGAATTCATTATGGTTCATAGGTACAAATGTGATGACCTTCAAATGCCTAGTTATGTTTGCCAAACACATTACTCTTAAGACTTCTTAAAGGGTATCGAGAAAGTCTCATGGACTAAGTTTTTGTTGATTCCTTCCTCAACTGGATACCCAATGTTGCTTCACATATGCATCAGTTCTACATTGGCATATACAATAGTGATTAGAATATATACAAAGTATGAGGATGTGTGATGTTTACTCCCCCAGTTCTGCTCAAAACTAGCTGTTACTCTGGGCAAGGCTGCCTTGTTTCTCCATCTGTGTAAAGACATAAAACTACGTTCCTTAACTAACTTTAAAATTGTTTAATTAAAAAATGACAAGATAAATATGTAATTCTTGTAGACTATAAAGAGATGTATAAAATATGATATTAATAGCACAATACTCTAAGTATATGGTGCTTTAAAATCTATGCATTTCATCTGTTAACAAATCTGTTTTGGAATGTTTCTTTTGCTTTTCAAATATTTCTACAAACTCAGCATTAGCTAACTTTGGTCCTTGAATATTTTATAGTGAGATGTTGGGTCTAACACTTGACAAGGTAACTGAAACACGTGTGAGTGTGTGTGTGCATGCATGTGTGTGTGCGTATGTGCACATGTATGTATGTAATGTATGTGAGTATATGTGTGTCCCCTGACTCAGTCTAGCTGAACCTCCAGTAGAATAAATACCTATGAGAATAAAAAAAAAATTCTAAAAATACTACAATTATAAAGAGAAAAATATGGTCAAAATATGTTTACAGCTAATCTAAAATTAGAGCTCCCTGTTTAGAAAGAGACCTGTTCCAACAGAGAAGTGTAGGGGAATGAATTGATGATCTTTATATATCTTAATTCTCCAAGTGTTTTATAAGAAGAAAGCAAAACTTTTGTGAGTGTCAGTATTCACTTGTTAGGATTTGGGGAAATAAATGTGGTTATTTTTCTTATGCATGAATATATTTTAATGAGGACAAAGAAGAATTATTCCCATTGGGACTCTTCCTGTGTGGCCACTAGATTGTTAAGAGTAATGGTCAGCACAGTGTGGCAGGGACAGAATAATGCAGAGATCAGTAGCACTGAATCAGATGCTGACATTGCCACTTATTAACCTTGTGACTGTGGCCAGGATAGCCCTTGCTTCTGGATCTGTTTCCTTGTCTGAAAGTAGAAAGGAATGTTTTAGATGGCTTGTGCTATCATCCTACTTAAGCTGCTTGCATTTGAGCCAGTGATATGAAGACAGTCCCTAGAACACACACATCCAAAACAATCTACCCAGTGGCACCTAACATTCTGCGACTTTACAATTATTCCTGTGGATTAAACTCTGATAATGCAGACAAACACCTTTGAAGTTTAAATATACCAGGAATGTCAACATAGCACTGCCCGTATGCTCGTATGTATTTGTTAATGAGAGCCATTTCCTTTATGACAAAAAAATTAAAGGTGGCACAAATATTGTGTGAGTACCAGTTTATCAGAGATTTGGAATAGCCTCCCTCAAATATAGATCCTAAAATCCTGAGGTTAAATTTCACTGACGTTCCACTCACAGAAGTGGTTCTGATTTACTCCATGTAACTCCCAAATAGTCATTCTCATTGAACACTATGTGGTTTAAGTTTCAGCCTGAGGGAACAGCTGCCAGGGAACGGGGACTATGTAGGGCAGGGGTCAAGATGGGACAAGGTGAAGCTGCTGCTCAGATCTCATAAATTAGGGTGGCACTAAATCTGCAGATGTGACACTTTACTAAACAATGGAGAGATATCAATACAACATGGGTCCTAAGCAGTTAGATTTGGATATTAATTACCTATAATATTTCACTATTATAATTTAGGTTGCAAATTTCTTACTATTGTACTGTGACTCTGATTCACATGTGTGAATCATAGTAGGCTATAAAAATAAATCACTGAAAGAAAACATAGCAGATCTGGTGAAAAGCTAACAACCATAATCTGCAGGCATACCTTGCCTACATGGAAAGGAAAAGTTCCTATTAATTTTCACATCATTAGTACTTAGTAGTTTCTAGCATCTAGTGTAGCTCAGTGACTCTGAAGGATTAAACTTTGTATTTAACATAATGAGAAAAAATCTTTAAAATATATTTAAAGTCTGACCACCTACATCACCTCCACTGCTACTACCCTGGGTTATTCCGTCATAGTCTCTAGCCTCTTAGTAGCCACCCATAGTCTCTCTGATCATCAGAGCAGCCTGAAGGATCTTATTAAAATAAAAATCAGATCATGCAGCTACATCTTCCCAACCCCTCCAATGGCTTCCCTTTCTAGGGGAAAGTCGATAGTCTACAAAGCCATTCATAATCTGGCTGTCAGTTTCTGTTCTGATTTCATCAGCAAATTTATTCTATTTGCCCACTCTGTTCAAGCCACAAGTCTTCCCTGTGTTGCTGTCAAGTCACCAGACACATCCTGCAACATGACTTACACCTGCTCTTCTCTCTACCTGGATGTTCTCTCAGATCACATCATGTCTGGCTCACCTCCTTGGGGTCTTTATTCATTCCACTGAGGCTTTCTCTGACCATCCATTTAGAATTACCATGTGCCCAATATTCCTGACACACTTTGTTAACTTTTTATGCCCCACAGCAACTATTGCCTTCAAACACTTGTATTTTTACTCATTTGCTTTTTTAAAGTTGTTTAGACTGAAAACAATAGACTGATTACAGTCTATTGAAGTAGATTGTAAACTCCATGAAAACATAGCTTTTGGGTCCATTTTTACTTGTTTGAGGCTCTAGTGTCTAGAAAAAATGACCTACCCACAAAGGATACATGATAAATATACTTTCAATAAGTGGATCAATGGATGGAAAAAGGGAAGAAACAGAAGAAATGCATAGTGAAGGACAACTAGTGCCTAGAGGTAGGACTGTGAATTACTCCAAGCAGAGTAAGCTTTGCCTGGGAACATAAACTGAAATTCTTATTAGGCTTGCACTCTGCCAGGGCATGGCCAGTTCACTGGAGTCAGAGGTTAAGCAACTTGCGTGAGATCACTCAGTGATTTAGTGGCAGAGCCGGGCCTGGAGCCAAGACACAGGCTCCTTTACCACCACCCCACCCATCAACCCTGCCAGGCGCACAGACTTACTATGAATAATCATTTGCCAGCTTCTAGAAACATTTTTTCCTCTGGATCATGAGTTTGCATTTTAGAAGAAATTATGGAAATTCAGGTTATAGAGTTTATGAATATAAAATAACAGGTAAAACAAAACCTTCTATGTATATATTTAATCCTTTGCTCCTGATTACTAAAGGTTCCTTTCAGTGCCCCTTGCTATTAGTAACCACATTCAATAGTGAGTTGACAAGGACATTCTGCTACTGCTGATCATGTGCCTGCAACTCTAAGGCAGGCCAGAGTATACCAAAGAACATTGTGTCATGTTTCCTGCTGTTCTTATCTCATCATGAACCAAAAGTAATAATGAAAACAAAAGAAAAAAATAGGATGTACATGTATTTATTACTTTAATATTGCAATGTGTTTCTAGCATATAGTATTTTCTCAAAAATCCTTTTAGGATGAATATTATTGAGAGGAAGGGATGGAATGGAGAGGGACTCTCTCTTCATGTTCTCTAGGGAAAGAGTGAGGTGAGGGGAAAAAGTAAAAATAAACTATTTGTAGAACAATTGCTTATTAATAATGAAAAGAACTTTGGAGCTCCCCCTCCTCTCCCACCAATGACTTGTCTAATATCACACACCCTACAGGCAAACCGGGTAGGAAACAAATCATGTGATTCTCAGTTTGAAACTAGTCTTCAATTTGTGCATTTTTTATACACTAAGCTGCATTTATCTAAAAACCAATATTCAATGTCACATTCCAAGAAAAGACAGAATTGCTAGGGAGGAAAGGTAAAATTTCAAGTGGTTTCACTGTATATACCCAAGCTAAAGACATCAAGCTGTAAAAAGGCAAGAAAATTAGGGCATATTAAGTGAGAAAGTGAGGATTTATACCCAGGTTGTTTGAATTTAGGAACTATCCTTTTCTCATTAACTATATTGCCTCCAAACCTAGGATTTATAACCATCATGGATGTTGATATTTCAGTAGGAATAATTGGATCATAAAACCGTAATAAAGGTGATCTTGAAAGGGTATGAAATAAGCTGGGGCATTTTATCCTTTCAAGAAGTAACACTACTTTGCTTTCATTTTGCAGATGAAGAAATTGGGTTTACCATTGTATAGAACTGCAAAGTGTGGATCTGGATTTGAATTCAGATCTGTTTGACTACAAAGCCCCACCTCTACAAAGGATACTGATCACCTTGGAAAAGATACACTGGGGAGTGGAGAGAACTATATAGATTTCATGGAAACTGGAATCTCTAAAAGAACACTTCACAATTTTGTTGAGATTCTACTTTATGTTAAATAAGTATGAATGGAAGGAAGTCATAAAGGAGAGGGGATACTAGAGTTTCCCCACTAGATATAGAAAATACTGTATCTTCCACAGTCAGGAAGATAACAGGAGTATCTAGCATGTACTAAGGTCTCAATTTTTGTTCAACTGAATTATAATAATGTTAAATTATATAACAATTATAACAATACATTACTTATATTAATATTATAACAAATTATAATACTATTAGCAGTGGATGAGATCCAAGTTACCTGGAGTTACTGTCGTCCAATCCATACAGAGCTGCAGCAACCTCAATTCCTGCCTCCTTGGAAGAAGGGATCATAAGGGCATAAGGCAGAATCATGAAGGAATAAGGGCAGGGAATAAGAAGGAATCATGAAAGGCATAAGGCAGATAAAGAGACCAAGGCAAGTTCCGGAGTAGGAGTGGAAGTTTATTTTGAAAGACTTTAGAACAGGAAAGAAAGGAAAATTTGCTTGGAAGAGACCCAAGTGGTAGTCTGAAGGTCCGAGCGAGAAGACAGCAGAAAAGAAGGGGTGTCGGGGAACCTTTGATGGTGATCCTAGGACTTCACAGACTCGCCACTTTCCCATGATTCTTCCCTTCCGGTGGGCCTCCCACAGGTGTAGTGCTTTCCTTACCCTTTGGAATTGAACAGGAGCAGTGTGTGTAGGGAGTTACATGCTCGTTCATCTGAGGCATTTTGCCTTTTTCTGGTGGCGTGTGCCCCTGGAATGTCACACTTTGCCATTTTGTCTCTTAACAGGCATCCCCAAGAAGCTGCTTCTCCCTGGGGCCTTCATTCAATTAACACTTGTAATGTTAACAGGTGTGGACAATCAGGAAATTGTCTCTCCCTGGCTGACAAATTACCAGTTTTAGAGAAGCAACCTGATAATTGCTGAACCATCACCTGAGAGCCCTCTCCTTCCCCTTACATGCCAATCTACCTGTAACAATGTTAAATTACTTTCACAGAACCTAGAAGCAGTATATCTAGAACCAAAAATTATACTATTACTGTTATTTGCATATTTGTTTCTCTTACTGAACTTGAAGACTCATGAGGGCAAAGAGAATGTAATATTTCTCCCTAAATCTGGTGCTACTATAAACATTCATGTAGTAAATAGTTGAGAAACAAATGAATTTGTTTCTATGAGATAGTTAAATATTATTTTTAGAAAACTGAGGCTCTGAGTGATTAGTTTTCTGCCAAACTAGCAAGTGGTAAAATTGGTATTTGAATTAGAATTTTCATTAATTAATTCAATCTTACATTATTTATGTTCTACATTTCAGTAGATGTTATATTACCTGTCTAATAGAAATGTGAACATTTTTCTCTCTCTCTCTCTCTTTTTTTTTACTTGAGCATTCAAACTTCTAGTCACCTAGGAAATTTTTAAAAAATATGCCTGGATACCGTATGGCATTTAATGCCTTCTGTGTCTCCTTTCCAAGTCTCTCAGGTCAAAGATTTTGCAAAGCCCCTATAATTGTCAGATAAATAAAATCACATTGCTCATAATTACCAGGGACAATTCTGTGTAATTAGATGTTAACTCTAGTATCCCCCTCTCCTTTATGACCCTGAATAAATACCCATTCCTGTCTCAGTCTGGGAAAAAGCTTGGTTGAAAATGTAAATGCTTTGTTGCTCTCCATGTAATTAACTACCATTAAAAGCCACTAATTAGATCATAAGTTTTAAATAAGTTGCCCTAATTACCTTTGGTACACGGTGTATTGAGTCAGGAGGGCAAGTCCTTCAGAGCCAAGAAAACTTGGCTCTGTCACTAAGAGACTTAACAGGGCTATTGGGTTTCTTTTTTCCCCCATTCATAAATGAGAAAACGAGAACATGGGGAATGGGATGGATAGAGGCCGAGGTAAAGATTGTGGGGTAAAATATGTATGCCTGGACAAAGCCAACCAGGGAATAGCTCATATTGCCTCTCCAGAAAATTTCTTATTCACATGCAAGATGGAATGACACCAAACATTGCTATAGGAAACAGTCCACCACGTCCTAACTACCTATGAGTGTTGAATAAAAGGCTGAATAAATAGGTGAACGAAAAACTGGATTCAAGGCAACATGGCTTGAGAGTTAAGAACCTGAATTTTGAAATAAAAACAATGTATAGGTTTCAATTCTTCTCAGATAATTACTAGCTGAGTTAGAGAAACTCCATGAAACCGTTTCCTCATCTGTAATGGGGGGATAATAACTTCTAACACCCAGTTTGTGATGATTTAAAGAAATACAAGACTAGCATTTCCACATAGTAAGTTCTCAATAAATGTTAGCGGTGATAGTGATGATGTGGGTAATCATGAGGATGGTGACACAAAAGGTGCAGTTTAGAAGTTCTCAAATGAGCCCTATTACTGAAGATATCCTGAGCTCCTTTTTGTTGTTTTTTGTTTTTGTTTGCATTTTTTGGTCCCATCACACCATTAGATCACTACTAACAATTGATACCAGAGCATTTGCTAGGCCCTTGCTTAATGCTGGAGCAATTAATAAAGAAAATACAGTTCTTACTTTAAGAAACATATATTCTGATAGGGCTATTAATGTGTAAAAATAACACCATTTGTGGGACAACAAAAATCTTCACAAGGAATTGTGTGAAAAGAAGCGAAGTAGAATATCACAGAATAGGTAATATCATGATCCATTTACTGAATCATTCCCATCTTAGAGTATTTAATATATGGTCATTGTGGCAAGGAGCTGTAACAATGATAATGATAATAATGGTGAGCTGAAATAGCTAACATTATTTGAGCATATATTATGTGCCAGAATCTGTTCTATATGATTTATGAATATTAACTAATCATCAGAACAAACCTGCAAGTAGAAATAGTAAAATAGAGATTCATAGTGATTTTATTACTTGCCCCCATTAACATGTGAAAGTCTTCAAATAGCAAAGTCAACATTCAAATATGACATCTAGTTACAAAACTGGAGTTCTTAAACCCTAAATAAAACTACCATGATTGTTAAGGGAAATAATTGGGGTTTCTTTCACTTTGACCTGAAAATTATGAAAGCCAAGTATTCTATTAGTATTTCCCACCCACTTTCTCTGGGCATCAGCTTCCTCATCCTGTGAGACTTGGGTAAGGACTAGATGGCCTCTAAGGACCCTGTACATGTTTCTGTTTGATATTTTCTTATGTCACTAAGAATCTGGCTAAGCCAAATCTTCTCATGAAAACTAAAGTCCCTGTGAAGCCAAGGCCAAGCATTCTTATAGCTTCCACTTGACATAGAGCCAAATACAACCATTTGTCTCTGTGTCTGTCTGTCTCTGTCTCTCTCTTTCCCTAAGAGAGTACCATTCTGCTTTATTAGCATGTTGTGTGACAATGGCTGTCTCAGCTTCAGCTCTACATGATTGCTCAATATGAATATTCAATAGAAATTAAGCAGGCATTCTGACACCACATTTACATTTCCCAAGGGAAACAATTTACCCACATGGGGTCAAATATTCATTTCTAGATCAATGATATTTATGTCCTGTGTAATTCTCTCTCCTTAATTGTAAACTTCAAGATCCTTGCTTCTAATAAGTAGCCTCATGGCCAGGTACTATAGCACACCTGCGCATGACCAATTTTGCAGGAGCTATAGATATAGGTTCTCTGCAAAGTGAACCTAGGAAAGATGGGAAATGTTCTAGCATGTCAGTTCTTAAACTTAGTTATGTATCTAAATGTGTTTACTCATTTATTCAACATATATACATAATGAGTATATATTATAAATAAGGCAATAAGCTGAGTGCCTGTAATTTATAGATAAAGGACACAGCTTCTATTTTCAGTATATAATTAGAGTATATTGTGATATGTTCTGATAGGCTTATGCCCAGGTTTCAAGTATAAGAAGTACTAGAAACTCACTCTAATCAAGATGGGGGCATGGCCAAAAAAGGTTTTATGAAAGAGATGAATACTAAGTGAATCCTCAAATTGAGAATGATAACTACTATGCAGAACAAGCAGTAGGAAAGAAATTTTAGAGAGAGAGCATTTGCAAAAAAAGATATTAGTAGATGATCATTTTTTGAAATATTGGCATAAACTAGTAAGAACATCAGAATTTTTGAAATAGAGTCCAGTATCAGCCTTTATGATATAGATAGCTATTAAGTTCTTAGTGTTCTGCTTAAAACTGAGTGGGAAGGAAATTAGCTTTGTCCTTGGTATGTAAGTTAGGGGAGGAATTCTGACATGAGGAGAGTTTTGGATTTCTCTGTTTCTGTTTGGTTTACTGTGAGAAACAAAATTGCTTAAGACTGTAAATATAAGAAGACATAGATAATTTACAATAATGGAATGTTATAGCAACTAAAAGGTTATTTGTTGAATTTTAAAAAATGACTGTTTTTGAGAAAATATTCATTTCCATCCAAATAGTACTTCTGTCCACCATGAGGCAGTGGGGTGTTTTCTATTTTCCATTTTTTTTTTCTTCTCTTAGGGACTTGGAGCAAAACAATGGGGATATTTGCAATGATCTACCTGTCTCTGTATTCTTTCTGAGGTCTGAATGACAAGTCAAGCAGAGAAATTGAATTTTTCACTTCTCTAAACACTTTTGGCCCCTAGGAACACTGGAAAAGGTCAAGAATTTTGCAACATGTTCTTCCTTAGGCTACAGGATCAAAACTTCTTTGAAAGGTTGTCCAAGGCCCAGTGAGATAGTCAGGCATGATGGAGAAAATAAATAACATTTGTGTCCTCTGGTAGTGTAGCCTCCTCTTGGGAGGTTTACTTTGAAGACAGTTTCTCTAGAGAAATTTGTTGCTCTCATTAGAACAACTTTAGAAGAAAACAAACAAACAAACAAACTGGGAAGTGTGTGGGTGAAGATTCTTTCTTTTCATGTCCTCTCCTTTTATTTTCTATTTTCACTTTGCTCTCTTCTTTCCTTTTTTTCTTTTCTTTCAGTTATTTCTCTCTATTATCTGCTTTTATCTTTTTTCCTAAATTTTTAAAACAACCTCATTGTCAGCTTTTTCATTTTGCTTTGTTGACCCCTGTGATAAGTATCCTCTAAACTGGCTCACAATGATCCTCTCCTCTGATATTCCTTCCCTGGTGTAATTGTCTCCCTTTAATTTGTAAGTTGGACATACTGTCTTGCTACTAATATGCAGAAGATGATAAAAGTTACAAGATGCCACTTCCAAAATGAAGTTAGAAAAATTATATAAATTCTATCTTGCTTGTCCTCCTTTTGCTCTCATTTTCAGGGCCCTCTTTCTGCCTGTGAAGAGACCCATGTGGCAAGAAATTGATGTTTCCAACCAGTAGCCACTGAGAATCTGAGGCCTTCCAACAACTATGAGAGTAAACTTGGATGAGGATCCTTCCCCAGTTGAGTCTTCAGATGACAGTCATCTTGGTTGGCATATTAATTTCAGCCCAGGAAAAGATCTTGTGGCAGAGGACCCAGCTAAGCCCCCCTGAATTTATGATCCACAGAAACTATAAGATAACGTGTATTGTTTTAGGTCACTACATTTTGGGGTAGTGTGTCGTGCAGCAATAGATAAAACAACCTATGTCATTTCATGTTTCCCCTCTTCATTAACTCTTTTATTTGAAGCTCTTTCAATTCCTCTTTATCTCTATCTTAGTTCTGGGGTACACTAATTTCAAATTGTGTGTGACATTGAAAACTATAGACTACTTTGTTTTCAGTAACTATCAAACCAAATCACATATTTGCATATATCACCTGCATAATGGAAAGGTCAGCACCTTGGTCTTCCTTTAATTGTACTATTTGGTAAATATTCATGTTTCTTTCATTAAAAGTCTTTTTAATTGGCAGCTGCTATCTCTAATACACTGTATCAGCTGTCATGTGGAATAAGAAAAGGAATGAGGCACATCTCCTGCCATCAACAATATTATCATTTGGAATAAAATTAAAAAGTAGAAAATAAAGCATCTCACAAAAGGGATATTCTTAGGCATTTTTGGGTATTAAGCGGGAGAGATCACGTTCTTTCAGGAGGATCAGGAATGGCTCCATGAAGGGAGAACTTTGTGCTGAATCCTGAAAGATGTGCTGGATTTGTGTAAGTCCATTCATTTTTCTGTGTGATTCCCTTCCACTTGACAACTCATTTCTCTTACATTGCTTATACTATCAACTCCTACTTACCCTGCAAGGACAAGGAGCCACCCTCCACAATCTTTCTGGTGGTTGATTATTTACCTTTTCAATTCTTCCTCAGCCTGGATTAACTTTGTCTTCCCAGGATTTCTCAAATCACTACTTATTTGACTCTTTCCTTAAGGAGAAAACTACAGTTCAAGATGAATTTACTCTGTGTTGGTCTGTGGGCTAGTATAGCTAAAATGGAGGAGGTCAGAATGGGACCAGAAGATGTAGAATAATACAACATTAGAATATTTTAAAAATTATTTTTTGGAAAATAACTTTGGACCATTCTTTGGAAAAGGAATTTCTTTTTATAGACCACCCATTATTTGAGACAGCAGGGTGATTTTCATTTCACATCTTTTTCTTTCCATTAAGATTTGGAGCAAAACTGTAGAGACATGTGAAATGTTTCATGTATTATTGTGCCTAGTCCTGAATCTTCACTGAACTTTGTAATATACTTTTTTTTTTTTAAAGCAGAGAATGGAAACAAGGAACTTGAGTTATTCTCACTTTTTATCTAGAAAATCAACATATTTCTAGAGATTAAAAAAGTAAATATTCCACGATGCTTAGCTTTGAACTTCTAAATTACATTTTTTATGAGATACCCAAGATCTAAATACCTAAATTTGATTTATGTCATTGCCATAAAATTGTAAATAACCTTGGTCAAATTACTGAAAAATATATATATTTTTAATATTAACCATGAAAAAACTTTGGGAAGTTGAAGTTTTAAAAACATCATGTTGATGACGCAGTAATTTACAGCCCTGAAAATTTATCATAATAAATCATTCAAAATAAGGGGATATGTTGGAAACAGCCTGAATGATCAACCATAGGAAAATGGGATTCTATAACATGACAGATAGACCCAATGGATTCTTAAGCAGCCATTAAAATAATAATTAGGAAGATGTAATCGTAAATGTGGAAATATTTGTAATGTGATATTAACAAAAAGAAGAAAATGCTAAATTGTATGTAAAACATAATTATAATTATGTAACTCACATTTGAAAACAAGAAAATAAAATCAACTGCTATGTTAGAATGTATATTTTTAAAATTTCTTGTAGGTTTTTCTCAAATAGAGCCAGATTATTTCTTTGGCGGGGACAAGGGGCAGCTGCCTGTTGTAGAATGTTTGGCCATATTGTTGGCCTCTATATTCTAGATGCCAGTTGTGCTTCCCCAGTTGTGACAAACCAAAATATCTCCAGACTGTACCAAATGTCCCCTGGAAGAGGCAAAATCACCTCCTGTTGAGAATCACCATTTTAGTAAAATGCTTTCATTATTTTTCCAATTTTTTCTAAAGAAAGACCCCCAAAAAATAAAAGTGAAAATAATCTTTACCCTTGACCTGAAGTTCTTTTCAGCAACTTACCCAGAGAATAGTTTAAATCAGCAATGTTCTGCTTATATCAGACAAGGGAGTAAAGCCTTAATGCATGTTGACCTGCTTGGGGGATGTCAGCAAACTCTACCATTCCTCTAGCGCTTGCAAAATGGGGGAAAGAAATCAGTGCATGTTATATAAGAATATCTTCTACTGACAGTGCAGAGTATTTTTATCCTAGTGGAAGTTGCCTCTGGGCTCTGAAACCCTCTGTCAGAGAGTAAAGAAAACTAATTGCAGTGAAATATCTTTTTTAGGCAACCTGCCCCGTCACTAAATTCTATATGTAGGAGAAATGCACACTTCCTTTAGATGATGTTTCAGTGGAAGCCAAACCTCAGAGGAGTTCTTTTTAGGGCTGGGGAAACTTCTACATAGTGTGGAAACTTTAGTACAATTCAGAAAATATTAAAATTTCAAGGACCCATGATACTCAATCACCTGGCTTGACTCTTATTTTATATTCAGGGAAACTGGAAACCAGAAAAGTTAAATCACTTGCCAGTTCAGCACACCTAATTATTTGCACAGCACACAATTAAGCCAGGTCTTCCTAAAGTTTTCTATCCTTCAGGCACACTTTGTCCTTAAAAGAACATTTCCTATCTCTGCAATTGTATATCAGTGAAAAATAATTTATTTTTAGATGATATCTCCACCTTGCTTGACATATGAGTTGGTCTAAAAAGATGGTAAAATTCAAACATTTAGTGAATAAACATTTATTGAGTGCTATGTGCCCAGCACTGTGTTTCAGAGTCAATTTGTGATATTAGAATAAATATGAAATATACATTTTCTGCTATTGTCCTAGCTCTACATGTTCTGCTAGACATACAAAGACATTCAATCAATGCTGACTACAGATCCAGAAAAGTCAGCTTGGAGCTAGATTTCTGAGGCTCTATAACTGTACTCCTTAGAACAATCCCTCCATTCTTCCCCTTCAGCTGAACTTTCCAGCTTTTCACATTACCATGGGCCAACACATATGTTAATGCATATGCAATAACCCTGTTACAAAAAAAAAAATACCATTTTAACTTGAGACAAAGGAAAAGGAAACTCCAGCAGACTATTTAAGAATGGCAACAAATGTCAACAACCCACTGCACAGGAAAGAAAGTATGGACCTAAAAGTGATTAAATACCAGAATTTACTGAGTTTCCGTGGGGGATTCTGTTAGATATAGGTTTGCACATATATGACTTATGATATTTTTTCCTACTTTCAGGGGCCATTTGCATTGTGGTACCCACCAATAGAAATCAAGCTTTTGGACTTACCCTGCTACTTGGGTCTTTCCATGATGACTTTGGGATGGGCAAATCTCTGGATCTGGGATTTTGCTGGAAAATGATTTGCTGGAATTGCCAAATAGAGATCAAAATGCTCTCTCATTGGAAACACATCAGGAAAAAAATAGAAACAGCAAACAAACAACAGGTGGCATGCACGGACACTTAGCATTTTAGCTACACTGGGGTAATGAAAGCTGCAATGGGTTGAGAAGTAGGAGACTGATTATAGGTCTGGTTTCGCGACCCTGTTGCAAAACTGTTAACCTCTTAATATTCCCAGTTTCCTCATCTGTTTAATAGGAATAGGAATGCTGTGTACAGTAGCCAATGTGCAAGAGAAGAGGTGGTGACTAAGATAATAAGATATACTATTTGTTGAAATGAGTGACCATAAGAACTTTGCAAATCCAGAATATTTTAAGATTTCAATCTATATGTAATTCAGATAGCGAGCATACATTTTTTTTCTTTAAGATAGACAGATACAACCAAATCAAAAAAGTTTATTTTTCTGTCTGCATGAGGACATTATGATGTGTACATTTAACTCAATGAGGCCTAGATGTAATAGTACCTTATTCCAATCAGATTACACAAATTAAATTTTAGGAATGTGGAAAATAACTGAATCAGAGAAAGAAAATTAAAACATTTGAGTTAATAGTGCCTTAGATTGAGTTTCCTGGAAGCAGAGTTTGAGTTGGGGGATTGATGAGAGGTTGCTTACTCAGGGAGATATCATACAGAAGAAATCTTTAAAGGAGTAGAAGAAGGAAAGGACATGGGATGCTGCCAAACAAAGGTGCCCTTGAAGCTGAAATCTCACTTCAAACCTGATCCCAGCAAATCTTAGGAGTACGAATTGTTTCTCAGAGCTAGTTTCACATTGCGATTTGGGTGTTGGTCTTGTAATCTCAATTTGTATCAGTCTTTTTCTTCAAGCACTCTGTAAGGGAGATATAAATGCCTATTTCCTTCTGGCAGAGTGACTCCTGTTGGCTGAGGGAAGTAAACGGTGAACCATTAACGGCCCACACTTAGAGCATCTGGATAACTGTTCCACCAGCCAGGTCACAGGAATTTGGGTGTGACACCCAGAGCATCTATTAAATATCACAATACAAACTTCGTACTTATTTAACCTTATCCTGTCTCATCCCTCACCTTGCCAAGATTTGAATTTCCTGTAGATTTATATAGACCCTAGACATACTTTTCCTCCCTTTTTACCACAACATGAACTGAATGTGGAAAGGTCCCTCTGCCCCTATTCTTCTCACTTGAATATCTATATCCTTTAAGGAAAGTATTTTATTTGTGTGTTTGTTCTGGTTTTTGTTGTTTTGTTGTCGAGACAGGATCTCACTCTGTCACCCGGGTTGGAATGCAGTGGTGCAATCTCAGCTCACTGCAGCCTCGATCTCCCAGGCTCAAGCAATCCTCCCACCTCAGCTCCCAGAGTAGCAGGGACTACAGGAGCATGCCACGAGTTCTGGCTAATTTTTTGTATTTTTGGTAGAGACAGGGTTTCACTATGTTGCCCAGGCTGGTCTCGAACTCCTGGGCTCGAGTGAGCCTCTTGTCTTGGCCTCCCAAAGTGCTGGGATAAGAGGCATGAGCAACAGCACCTGACCAAGACACAGTTCTTGACCTCTCGAATTTGTACTGGCTATCCTTCCTTCCAGAGACCAATGCCTGAATGTATTCATTGTTGTATCCCTAGAGATTGGAACAGCCCTGTATTTGTAGCCTGGAATCTAGTTGCCAGTAAATATCTTGCCTTCAGATGGAAAGAAAGAATGAATATTCTAATAATGTGAAAATATTTTTCCCCCACACAACCTTTAAAGTTACTGCCTGAAGATAGTGGTTCTGTACAACGCAACTCTCTATCCTCTACAATATTTAGATCACTGTTTATTACAGGGTTGGTACTCAGTATTGATTGATTGATTATGATTATTACTACTTTTTACCCTGACTTAGGCACAATCTACATTTTTCAACCAGGAAAGAAAATGTTTAATTATGGTTTTTAATTCAACTCAGAGTATAAAGTGGTAAACTTTTTGAGTTGAAAGTCATCAAAATAGGCCTTCTTCTTAATTAAAAAATTGTCTCTACAGTTTATCTTGGGTGTGCCTGTACAGTGTCTACTTGAAACCCTATAGCTTTTGAAGAACTCACTACTTCCAAGGAGAGACTTCTCTGTTCATTTAAAGAGTCGGAGTTTTAACAGTTTCTCATATTGGATCAATATTTTTCCCTGTACCTTATGGGATTCTTTGGACAAAATTAACTTCAGGATGCCATCAGAAATGCAGTGGACAGCAAGCTGGCTTTTTTCTTCTTTTGCCAGGATGTGCTGCCCTCCCTGGAATTCTGACTGAGGGGCCATCGAGAAATTCTGAACTTGGGAGTAGTTGGGGGCATAGAGGGAGTATCAATGCTTGGCTGGGAGTTGTCCCTCAGAGCAGTCATCGCCCAGTGTTTTTGGCTTCAGCTCAACCTGCCTACGTGACAGTCCATTCTCACTGACTCAGCCTTCTGTGTCCAGACAAATCATTCACTCTCTGTGCATTTTTCTGCTCTTACTAAACAGGCCCTCTAACCATCTATGTATCTTTCAATTCCAGCTAACAGCTTGGACAGCAGTTTTTTTTTTTGTTTGTTTTTTTAATGTTACTAAGTAAGAATGCTTGACTAGAGAAATCCTGCAGGCTTTTCTCTGCAAATGCTTCCCCACATCAACGGCCCATAGAGATTGCTGTCTTCTCTAAACTCATGGCAATATTCATCTCATACATCCTATTATCTATTTATCTATTGACAAATTGTTTAGTAGCCTCTATCATTCCTTAATTTTTAGCTAAAACTTAAGCAGCACTAATTATAGGCCAACTATAGTAATAAACATTTTGCATACATCATCTCATTTAATTTTCACAACATTTTTGAAATGAGTACTATTCTAACTCAGATCTCAGAGAGGAGAAAATAGAGACAGAAAGAACTTAAATAGTTCACCAAAAAACATACAGCTAGTAAGTGGAAGAAACAAAATTATTCCCAGATTACAGGGTGGAGCAGAGAGGTTTTTTGCCCCTTATTGTTACGCTGATGTATAGGCTGATACTTGCCTTTAACGTATTCCAGACATCTGACATATCACCTCATATCTCTGGGCCTTATTTTCTTTACATTAAAAAGAAAATGACATTTGAGTTCAATGTTTCCCAATACAATTAATTGCATGTAACGACGATATTCTTTACCCTAGATCATATTAGGTAGAAAGGTAAGGAGATGGGATGGAACACATAACTCTCTCCAGTGGGGGTTATGGGGGAATGAAAAAGCCCACCGATGGCACCAGCTATAACCTTTATGTGTTTCTGCAATAGGAAAGCTGAGAGACAACTCGGAAAACTGATTCTCACTCACCTGTAGGTACCATCATTCTCAATGATGATATTTATTTCAGTCCTTAGACTCCCATACTCAGAATTAGAAATAAAGTGAGCACATGTCAAGTCATTAAGTCCATTTGGGAAGGGAGGGGGAAAGGAGGAAAGGCAAACTGTACCATGCCACTGTGTACATGTGTGTGTGTGTGTGTGTGTGTGTGTGTGTGTGTAATAACCTAAAAGATAACTTCAAAACTTCCCATGATGGAGACTTCCAGGTATCTTCTACAACATCTATTTTACACTTTCTTATTACTGCCTCCTGAAACATAAATATCATGACAAAAATAAGGTAATTGGACTGTTTGTAACTCAAAGGATAAATGCTTGAGGGGATGGATATCCCATTCTCCATGATGTGTTTATTTCACATTACCTACCTCTAATATCTCATGTAGCCCATAAATATATACACCTAATATGAACCCACAAAATGTTTGTTTACACTCTAGCAGTTTTCTCTGTCTGTAATGATGAGGGAGTAAGAGAAGTGAGCTGGAGGAAGTTGAATTACTGAGGACTTTGTGGCTCTCCCATGCCAGTTTTGGACACCCTACTTTCTGACATCTTGTAAGCGACAAGACTTTAACTTGTTTAATCCGCTAAGCTACCACAATTCGGATTTTTTTTTTCATTTAGTCTGCTAAATTAGCTAAGATATGACATAAAAGTGGAATTTAAAACTCAGCACTAGGTTTCCTAGTAGCTCAAGTAAAGAGGGAACTAGAAGAGTGTATTAGTGAAGGTTCTCCAGAGAAAGAGAACCAATAGGAGATAAGATAGATGAATAGATAGATAGCAAGATAGCTACCAGGGTAATTCAGTCTAAGTCTGAATGACTGAGAACCAAGGGAGCCAACAGTGTAAGTCCTGGAGTTCAAAGGTCCAAAATCCAGAAGGGCAGCAGAAGATGGATATCCTGGCTCAAGAAGAGAGAGATGGAAAATTCACTCTTCTTTAACTCTTTGTTCTATCTTGTCCCTGAAGGGATTGGATGATGCCTGCCCACATAGGTAAGGGCGGATTTCTTTGCTCAGTCTCCTGATTCAAATGCTAATCTATTCCAGAAACACCATCATAGACACACCCAAAAATAATGTTTTGTCAGCTTTCTGGGCAGTGCTTAGCTCAGTCAAGTCGACATGTAAATATAACCATTACAAGGAGTCTCAGAAGATGAGTCTTGAATTAGAGAAACATGATATAATACAATACATCTTCTTTTTTAAATGAAAATTAATTAATGAGGAATTATACAAGAGACAAAAAAGAAGATTTCTATGGTCAATAATGCTTAAGCATCTAATGTACTGTCTCCACCATTGGTGACTTTCATGCTTCAGTGCAGTGACTATATAATGGGTCACACAGGAAATTAACTATTTTAAAAGGGGACATCTATACCCCTAATATTTCTCACAGTCCTGTCTTTATTTGATTTATAATTTGTCTTATGGGCTAATTTTTCCATGGGCACAAGAGTCTGTATCTCTAAGAAACATCATGTATTACCATTGACATCTGATTCTCCCACAACTGGCAAGACCACAGACTATCTGTTCTTTTCTCCCCTCTCCATCAATATTCTTTCAACTAGAAATCATGTTCTTCCATGAATAGTGAATGGACATTGAGAAGGAAAATTTTTAAAAAACAAAACAAAACCAGGATCCGGAAGCCAACAGGGGTCATGAGTGAGAGATTGTGGCTATAGCCACATGTGCCCAAAGTGTGGCTATTCCATCAGAAATGAATGGAAACATTCTTATAACTGGAAAACAAAAAGGCCATGTTTCTGATAATCATCAAATGAGATTATCTGGACTATATCCTACAGTTAAATATTCAGAAATCGGGCCTGCATGACAAAGAGAAGGGTCAAGTTCTAGGAAATACATAAATTAAATAGAGAGCCAAAATTAGGAGTCAGGCCTCCTGAAGCCCAACTTTGGAAGGGCTGTTATAAAAGGATCTTCATATGTCACAGATAAGTTTTTATTCCTACGCATTGCCTAAGAATCACCATGGATTCCCATTCTATATTCCACTTTTGTTTCATCTTCTGCTATTATAAAGTTTAGAACAATGTCAAAGAAACAAATAGTTGTATTTGATGAACATGCTATAAGATACCGAGGGGCATTCATTCCATAGGTCATCATCGATATCACTTTCCATGAGAGGAAATGGAACTCCCTTTAAAAAAGCAAGGCCATGTAATATTAATACAGCATCATGGTTTAGAGAACAAGCTGAAATTTAAATTCTGGTTTTCTACTTATTAATAATTAAGAAATCTTAATTATACTATGGAATACCTTTGAGTCTCAGTTTTCTAATATGTTAAAAAAAAGGATTCAAGCTACTCTATATCTCATAGGCTTTATTGTAAGAACAAATAAGATAACTGTAAATATGTGCAGCAAGAGTTTTTTATAAAAGAACTTGATAAATTTGAGTTAGTTGTTTTTATTTAAACAATATTCTCATCCATGGGCTGGGTAGTAAGTCCTTTCCCCCAGAAAAAATCAGTATTTCACTCAAAGATTAGAGATTAATTAGAGCTCAGATCTTTCAGCTGCAGCTCATTCCTGGTGCCTCAAGAAAGTGAGATACATTTCTGAATACACTTTGACTTCAAATAAGATACTGTTGAGTTAAGATGAAGAAAGGAAAGTTTTCATGGATGAGATGGGATGTAAGTACAATCTCCAAGAGCACATAATTTGAATGGGACGAAGAAGAAAGGTTGTTAGCATGAAAAAAATCTCAGACTGGCAATGTGTAAGGCATTTGAGGGGGAACAGAGAGGATGTAGAGTATTATGAAAAGATAGTAGCAGGGCTTTAGTTATGATTTAATTCCACCCATTCATTTGATAAAGGTCGACAAACCTGTCACCAGGAGAGGTGACAAGATATATCCAAAAATAAAATTTTCTGTCTCTTGATTTCTAGCTCATTGTATGACAGTATGCTATGGTTACTGACAAATAATAATTTGTTTCATTATTTTCAAAGCCTTAGCAAATTTTTTCCACAATTTCTGGTGCATAGAGAATGCTCAACAAATAGGATGACTATGCAATTTATTGTTACAATCAGAGTAAATGGAGTTTCTATTTAAAATTACGCCAGAGCAACTTTCATAAACCAGTACTATCACAGGCAAACTGAGCTGTGTGATTGTTCTATGGATAAATATCTGTCCATTATCTACAGATCAATTGCTAATTGTCCTACCTTTTCTTAATAACCCAACTTACATGTTATTTTCTGAGATTTCTTAGGTTTATTGTTTGTCCCCAATAAAACTTTTTTTTTCAGAACAGAGCACATTTTTAACATTTTCAGGTAACTGATGCATGAGGTAGATTAAGCTTGGCATTGATTAATCTTTTTGACCTGAGCCAAGGCCACTCTCCATACACCTTTTGCCCTCTATTGCTAAACCCATTGTAAAATGTTTGTCCAATTGACTATTTCTCCACCAATTCCCTCTACATTAACCTTATGGATTAACCTTTGGTGTGCATTGTATCAAAGTCAACTAGAAGTCTAAGTGAATTATATCTATGGTGACTGTCACCTCCTTTGAAAAATTAATCAACTTCATTAAGCAAGTGCTCCCTATGGACATCTATAGTTACAGGTCTCTGCAAACTGAGAGAGACAGAGGAGGCCGACGGCTATTGTGAAAAGATCTCTGGCCTGAGAATCTAAATCCCTGCCCAGCCACAGCCAAGGCTGTGACCTTGAGCTATCTGCTCAGAATCATGCTGAGGCTAAAGAATGCAATGTAGTGATTGAAATGTGTGTTTTGAAATCACAAAGAAGATGAATCCTCTATTAGATGTGCGACTTTGAGCAGGCCATTTAATTTGCCAGTACCCCAGGGTTTACATTAGTAAACTGGAGACGATAGTAGTAACTCTGTATTATTTGAGGCACGTGCAGGAGAAAGCTCCTAAAATTCAATGGTTTGAATAATATATTGGCATTTATGGACAGCCCTTTCCATTGTGTTTTGTACTAGTTATTTTTCACATATTGAAATGTGTCCCCACAAAATATGTTGAAGTTCTAATCCCAAGTCCCTGTGAATGTGACCTTATTTGATAATAGGGCTTTGCAGATGATCAAGTTATGATAAGGTCATTAGGGTGAGCTACAAAACATTTTGATTGGTGTCCATGTGAAAAATAAAGTGGGGGAGGAATTTGGATATAGAGAGGAACAGGCACAGAGGGATGAAGCCACCTGGAAGCCAGGGAAGGCCTGAGGCCAGCAGAAGCTGGAAGAGGCAAGGAAAGAGTCTTCTCCTACCCTGATTTCTGACTGCTAGCCTCCAGAGCTGGGCAACAATAAAATTCTGCTGTTAAGCCACCAGGTTGTAGTACTTGGTTGCAGTAGTATCATTAGAAAACTAATGCGTTGTGCTAGAGAATATACAATTTAAGGATATACAATATATATTCTTAAAATTTTATTTAAATTTTTCATTTTTAAAGTTTTAAGATTCAACTTAAAGTCACCATTGTACCACAGTAAGTAACATATAAGAAACTCGAAACAGTAGAAATCCACTTAACCCTCCTCCATTCTTTATAATACAGTTCTCATGCGCTTTATTTTTTAGGAAGTGACCTAAAAGTTTTATGAATCACTTCCAGTCACATTCCATTATTTCAGACTCATTCACATGGCAACACATAACTGTAAATGAGATTAGGAAATAAAATGTCCTGAAGGACAGTCATGTACCCAGCTAAAAGAAGGCAAGGAGAGTAAATCTTAACAGCAAGAAAGTGGGAATTTATTATGAGGGAACATTTGTGTCCTTTGCCACCGTGTAATCTTCCACCCTCCCAGATATTCATGTAGACCCTGTGCATTCACTAGCTGCCTATGGCAGAACATTTAAGTCATATCCAGCCCCAAGTCCAGGCTCCCTTTCCATCTTATGTAGGTGTAACTTTTGAGAGTCTAAGAAACTATGTAAGTAATATAAAAATATACTGATATTTTAAAAAATATATTATATATAAAATACATTATATATAATATATGTAATATATATTAAATAATATGTATTAAAATAACTAATATATATTAGTTATTAGATATTATATATAGTAATATATGTCAATTATATATTAGATATAATAATATATGTTAATTATTAGATGTTATATATAATACGTGTTATTATTAGATATTATATATATTTATTATGTATAATATATATATAATATATATTAATATATAAAACCAGAAACAGATCCATATATGTTATATTTATAATCAAATTTTAAAAGACAATTATTATATATAATTTATATATAATTATATATGTTTAAAGTATATATATTTAACATAGAAAATGTTGAATATATAAATATGTAATGTATATAAAATATATATATTATATTAATAGTAGATAATATATGATAATATATAATACTATATATAATAATAACATATAGGGTATATAAAAATAATAATTCTTAAAAATATACCTTCTCACAAGTCAAGTATACAATGATTTAATAGAAACAGGTTGCTCATCCTGTAATAAGAGCCAAATTCTGAAAATGGAAAGACGAAAAGCATGCACCTATTATTATTCTATAGCAAAAATGAAATTATCCTTGTCAGGGGATAGAAAACATGCCTTCTCATGATAATACTGGTCCAAACCTGCTGTTTTTGGACTCTGGCTTGACTCTCTGAGAAGCATGCATTTATCCAGTGTTCTCCACGACCCACGGCTTTACCCTCTGAATAACACTTCCTTTTCTAATATTCCCTGTGGTCATATAAGAAAAGAAAATTGTAGAGTATGCCCTTGGACACTAGCAGATTTTGCCACTTTTTTCTTTCATCCTGGTATAAGTTTATGACCTCAGAGTTAGATTTAGAGGTGAGCAATTACTGTCTTTTGCAACACATTCTTTGGTTTCTTTGGTAATAAAATACCAAAAAAACCCAAAAAGAACAAAGAAAGAAAATCCCAACAATAATATAGTTGACTCTCAATCTTTGTGAATTCACAACCAAGTAGTCCTCATGTTCATATTCATTAATATTATTCATGCTCTTTTTTTATCTGCTAGATCCTGTGACTATATTTATGTCTATCTTCCTCAATTTTATGAATTTCTACCTTGAAATCACTAAAACTGGTAAGTGTACAGAAGTGTACAGTCAACACCTTTAATTTCAATTTTTGCTGATGGAAATGCACTTAGTGACAACTTTATGTTATTTAGGATACAGATAGAGTTGACTTTGTAACGCTGAGGTCTCCCACGTTTCTAAACTGCCAATTTAGATTGCAAATTGTAGATAATCTAGGGGGACATTATTCAATCAGTTGAAAGGCTGTAAGAGCAGAGCTGAGGCTTTTTTAAAGAAGAAATTCCTCTTGTGACAGCAGTTTCAGTTCATGACCTAGGGTGCCAGTCTGCCCTCCCTTATGGCTTTGGCCTTCCTGGTAGTCTGCTCTGCAGATTTTGGACTTTCCTGGTCCCAACAATTATATAACCTGATTCTCTGCAAGAAGTATATTAATATATAACTCCTACTGGTTTTGTCTCTTTGGCTGAACCCTAATTAACACATCTCTAAGATTATATACAAAGCAAGACAACCAGACATTAATTAAAAAGAAAGAAAACCTAAACAAATGAAGGAATGTACTGTGTTTTTGAATTAGAATACTGAATATTAAGATCCTCTCAAAGCTGGTATTAAGTTTCTATGTAATCCCAATATTAATTGCAGAAAGATTTTGCTAGAAATTGATGAAACTGAATCTAAAATTTGTATAGATAACCAGTGAACCTAGAACAGCATTTTTTTTTTTGAAATAACATAGTTGGTAGACTTGCAGTACTAATTTTAAGACTTAACTTTTTTAAGACTTAAGTTTTAGCTATACTTAAGAAAGTATGACACTGGTGAAAGGGTAGACACATGGACCAGTAGCACACCACTTGAAAACCCAGAAACAGATCCGTATATATAAATGTATAATAAAATTTTTAAAGACAATTTAGTGGAGAAAGGTATTATTTTCACTTGATTCTAAAAAAATCAGATATCCATATGCAAAGAACAAAACAGAAAATGAAAACAAATAACCTATACTGCAATCATATTAAAAATAATTCAGAATTGATCATAGACATAAATATGAAACTTAAAACTTGACCAGGTGTGGTGTCTCACACCTGTAATCCCAGCACTTTGGGAGGCCAAGGCTGATGGACCACTCGAGCCCAGGAATTCAAGGCCAACTTGGACAAAATAGTGAGACCTCCACCTCTACAAAATAATAATAATGATGATAATAATAATAATTAAATAAGTATAACTTCAGAAAAAATATAAAGGAAGAATCTTTGTGATCTTGGGTTATGCAAAGATTTGTTAGGTAGGATACTAAAAGCATGAATACAAGAGAAAAAAATTATAAATTGGACATCAGCCAAAGTTAAAACTTTAGCTCTTCCAAAGGTATGGTAAAAAAATAAAAATTCAAGTCTTAGAATGACTGAGAAAAAGATTTTCAATGCACGTACTAATAAGAGCTGTTATTCTGAATATGTAAAGAACTCTTTCAACTTAATAATAAGAAACACAACTGAAGAAAAATCAGAAAGGATTTGAAGTGTTACTTTAATAAAAAAGAGACACAGATGATGCATAAGCTCATGAATATATGTTAAACATCTTCACTTGATAGGAAAATTCAATTCACAGTGCAATGAAATATAACTACACACATTTTTCTTTTCTTTTCTTTTTTTTTCCTCTTTTAAATGGTGTCTTGCTCTGTTGTCTAGGCTGGAGTGCAGTGGCACTATCTCGACTCACTGCAACCTCTGCCTGCTGGGTTCAAACAATTCTCCTGCCACAGCCTCCCAAGTAGCTGGGACTACAGGCATGCACCACCATGCCCGGCTAATTTTTTGTATTTTTAGTAGAGAGGGGGTTTCATCATGCTGGCCAGGCTGGTCTCAAACTCTTGACCTCATGATCCTCACCTGGGCCTCCCAAAGTGCTGGGATTACAGGCATGAGCCACTGTGCCCAGCCTACTACCCAACTTTTTAAATACAAATTTACAATATCAGTTACTGGGAAAGATAAGGAGTGATTACAACACACATACACTGCTGTGGAACACAAATATTTTGGAGAAACATTTTGGCCATTTGTGAATTTAATAAACTTACCACATGATGTAACAATGAATTTACCCCAGAGTATTGAAGATTAATGTTCACCAAAAAAAAATGCTCAAATACTTATAGCAGCTTTGTTTATTATGATTAAAAACTGGATATCATCAACTATTCATCAATTAAAATATTTTATATCTCTGATTGTGATGGTTATGAAAGACCATATAAATTTGTCAACGTCCATACAACTGTACATACTATGCATGTAATATATACATTTACCGTGCCAAATTATACCTCAGTAAACCCAATTTTGAAAAATTAATCTCAGATGAGTCAAAACTTTAAATATGAAAGGCAAAACTTTACATCTTTTAGAAGAAATTGTACATGAGTATCTTTATGACTGTCTAGGGAGTAGCATCTTAAACAAGATCTAATCAGCTTTCCTTAAAAGAAAAGGTTGATCAATCACATTAAAACTAAGAATTTCAGTTTAACAAAAGAAATCATATGGTTGAGTGGTGAGCTACAAACTAGAAAAACATACCCAATGAAGAATTAATATCCTGAATACATAAAGTATAGCATAAATCATTAAGAAAGAACACAAACAACTCTATAGAATAATTGGCAAAATGTTGATGAGGTATCTCACAAAAGAGGAAAAAGTAATATAAAATACCACTTAGGTAAAGATGTCCATCTTCAGTAATCAGGAATTGCAAAATAATGAAACAATTTTATACCTATTATTTTAGTAATTAGAAATAATGTAAATCTATGGGAATACTTAGACACTTCAGGTAGAAACACAAATTGGTATAAGCTCTTTAAGAACCAATTTGACATTGTCTTATAAAGTGGAATTCTACTATCCAGACATTCCAGTTCCACATATGTACCTAAGGTTAGCTATTACCAATACACCTATTCACAAAAATACAACCATATTTTAGAAACTTGATGTCGAATGGGAAAGAAGTTGCAAAAATTACATAGAGTATGTGATATCATGCTTAATAGTAAAAGTATAAAAAGAAAGCAACAGACTAATACATACATAATTCAGGACAATGTTTAGGGTGAAGGAGGAGAGAGAAGGAGATTGGTCTAAGGTGAAACAAAGAGTTAACTTCAGTGATGTTAGAATTATTTTAAGCCAGGTGCAATGCTCCTGAGAATTGTTTTTATAATGCTTCCAAACTTTACGTATTACATATATTTTTACAGTTACCAAGTGCTACACAATTTTTAAAAATTAGTGATACAGTGCATAGATTGAAAGTATTGACGAGTCTAAGAATTGCTGGAAAGGGAATAACTAGAACAAGTAAATTGGAATGATAGAATATGAGAGCTAGGAAGTAGTGTATTTAATTTCTAGATTTCCAAGCTGGAGCGATGGAGTAGTCATTGTTGACAACAAGATCTAAAGTATATGATTGTTGCAAGATCATGGACAGATGGCAGAAAAGATGGTGGAAGCTAAGGAAGTTAAAGAACTATAGCTTAAGAGTTAGACAGTACTTTGTAGATGCTAATGTTACCCAAAAGAATGAAAGCAATAATGGCATGGGGGAAAGCAGTGAGCTAGGTGCTAAAATACCAATGAATATGGTTGAAAGGCAACAGAAAATAGTAACAAATACAAACAGTTCTGTAATTTTCAGGGCCTGGTACAAAATTAAAATGTGGGGCCTCTTGTTGAAAAAGTCTTAAAAATTTCAAGAGGGCAACCAGCAGATAATTAAATCAGGCATGGGAATCTTCTAAGCACAAAGACTATGACTGCACAGTTCGTACACCCATGAAGCTGATCCTGACAATAGGCAATCATAGAAGATAGACAAGTGTTTGATAATTTGCTTTAAAATAACCCATTTGGAAAGAGAAAGGAAAGAGGGTTATGCAGCTGGAAAGCAGAGGCAGGAAGACACTTCCCTACATGCAAGTCTTCCTAGAAATACCTGAGGTTGAAAGAAACTACTATACTTAAGGGGAAGTGGTTGTGCCAAGGGTCTCTTGGAAAAGAAGGTGAAATAAACGTTAGGAGGAATTTGGGGATAAAGATAATCTGCTTATGACACACCAAGAAGTCCCCCAAAATTAGGAAGCATGGAAAGAAATGGGGGAAAAAAATGAGATTAGTGATGCATAGGACATAAACTATCCATATTATGATGAATAGACGCTTGCGCTTATGACAGCAAATATGATGGAAGGTGCAATGAGATTGGGACTTGAGGCATCTTAAAGATTTGTAGACATGATGAACTGCATTAATGTGTCCCTCTAAAATTCATATGTTGAATTTTGAATAAAGCCTCAGTGTGGATTTGTTGGAGTAAGAAAGTAATTAACTCATAAGGGTGGGGCTCCTACACGACAGGATAAGTGTATTTGTGAGACATACCACAACACATGCTCTCTCTGTCTCTCTCTCTTACTCTCAGGTAAGCGCCTAGAAAGGGCCATGTGAGAGGACATAGTATGCAGGTGGCCACTTGCAATTCAGGAAGAAAGCTGTCACCGAGAACCAAATTGGCAGACACGTTGATCTTGGACTTCTGGTCTCCAGAATGGTGAGAAAGTACATTTCTGTTAGTCACCCAGCCTGTGGTATTTCGTAATTATCATCTTAGCAGACTAAGAGAATAGGCAATCACTTTAAGTTAGAGTACATATCACTTACCAGGGACCTTGGGGAAATATGGAGTTCTGAAGGTAAAGACAGTTGAAGATCTGGTGGATGGGACAGGAAGGCATGTGATTCCAAGGATGACTTTCTTAAATAGCTTAATGAGCTTTGATGGCTTTGTAGGAAACACCTAGAGTGTTTGTTGCCACCCACAGGAGGACATAGTGGTCATATTGGACATACAGGAGAAGATTTTATGCCCCAGTTCACCCTTGGCAGAAGGGGCTGCTTTTCTCACTACCAAGCTGAAATTCGGGACATCTTCTTGTGTCTCTCGTTAGACATTCTCTTGCAGCCATGGGGCAAGTAAAGATCTAAGATGTCTGCTTTTTTGCATGGAGTTGTAATGACAGCCGGGAGTAATGACAAGGCAAGATGAAAGGTGGCCACTAGAAGAGCTGGGTGACTACCCGAAGGAACCCAGTACTTTGCCTAATAAAAAGACTCTTGCTAGATTAATTCAGCAAGGGATTCAGCAGAAATACTCCCATCTCTCAGCCACAGACAACTTCACAGATATTGAAAGAGAGCTGTTGGGACCACTTGAGATTTCTCTTTTCCAAATTAAGTGTCCATAATCCCCTCTGGGAGACTCCTAAGAGATAGTATTGTGTATACTTTACATCTCGCCAGAGACCTTTGATTACCTAAACCAGTCTTGCTTCCATAATAGATTGTCCATCCTCCTCCATCTGCAGCTACAGGGATAGTTTTGATACACACATACAGTTACATCCCTCACCTTTTAAAAACCCCTTTGATGGTCTCTTATTGCCCTCTGAATTAAGTGGAAACTTATTACTTCAGCTTAGTCTGATCCCTGACAAACTCTAACAGTGTTGTTTCTGGATTTAACCCTATCTGACCCATTCAAAGCATACTATGCTTAGCATTGCTGTACACTTAACACAGACAATTATTATTTGCCGATTAAAAATAAAATAAAATGTATGATATGGGTTGGCTGTGTCCCCACCCAACTCTCATCTTGAATTGTAGTTCTCATATCCCCCATGTATTGTGGGAGGGACCCAGTGGGAGATAATTGAATCATGGGAGTGGTTCAATCATGCTGCTGTTCTCATGATAGTGAGTTAGTTCTCATAAGATCTGATGGTTTTATAATGGGCTCCCCACCTTTGCTGATGGCCTGTGAAGAAGGAAGTGTTTGTTTCCCCTTCGGACATGACTGTAAGTTTCCTGAAGCCTCTCCAGCCATGCAGAACTGAGTCAATTAAACCTCTTTCCTTTATAAATTACCCAGTCTTGAGTATGTCTTTAATAGCAGTGCAAGAATGGACGAATACAACTTATAAAAGAGTCTTGGAACTTTTCTCTCTCACTGCCAAATTTTTGCACATGTTTTTTCATCTAGAGTACATGCCCTTAAAGTCCCCCATCCCCTCCAAGCCCAGATACACACACACACACACACACACACACACACACACGAGTATTCACTTTATCAAGTTATATTATATATATTCTTCAGGCCTCAATTTATTTTTAAGTAAAGTGCTTTTTCATGAGCAACATAAAATGTCACATGGATTATAATTTTTTTATTTTTTAACTTTTGTTTTAAATTCAGGGGTACCAGTGAAAGTTTGTTACATAGGTAAACTTGTGTCATGGGGGTTAGTTGTACAGATTACTTCCTCACCCAGGTATTAAGCCTAGTACATATTAGTTATTTTTCCAGATCCTCTCCCTCCTCCTACCCCACAAGCCTCTGAAAGGCCCCAGTGTCTGTTGTCTCTCTCTCTGTGTTCATGTGTTCTCATCATTTAGCTCCCACTCATAAGTGAGAACAAACAGTATTTGGTTTTCTGTTCCTGTGTTACTTTGCTAAGGATAATGGCCTTCAGCTCCCTTTATGTCCTTGCAAAAGACTTGATCTCATTCTTTTTTTTAATTATTTTACCTAAAGGAATATAAGTAATTCTAAAAAAATTATTTCTTATTCTCTCTTGTCTAGTAGAGCATAAGCTCAGTGAAGGCAGCAATCCTGTCTTCTTGCTTATCATTTAATGGCTTAAAAAATTTAACACAGTGTTGAGCATACAGAGATGCTCAAAAGATATCTGAATAAGGATGGCAAGGATGAAGAAAAAAAGTGAAAGAAAAGAAATTATGAAGAATTTTACACTTTGGGCCAAGTTAGTGGGAAACAAAAGTATCTGTGGCCAAATGGATATGAATGAGTAGCTGATGATAGTGCCCACATTTGGGGCTGAAATTGCTTGATTTTCTATGGAGATACTGATGTCCATATTATTCTGAAGACCCGGGGGTGGGGACAGCAGTATCCTCCTTTACCCTAGATGCTGATTTTTCTTCATTATTTTCCTGGTTTAGATGCCTGCAATACTGGTCCAGTATCACCTCTTTAAGCTGGTATTCCCTACTAGGAGAAAGAATATGAATGCTATTGTTTAGACGATTTAAAATTAATAATTTGTCTATTTTAATTATGTTCATAGAGTCTTATGAAGAAGAGAAATGGTTTTTTTCATAACATTTGAATGTATTAAACTCATAATAACTTCGAAAAACATAGTCAAAAACCTAGACAGGGTGGTCATGAGGAATGAATGTGAGCTGGGTTCACATGTGAGCTTCATCCCTGAGGAGGACTATGGTCAAGTGACATGACCTTGATGAACCTCTTTTGCTTAATCTCTGAATGAAGATTATTCTTACCAAAATGTATACAAAATGATTGAGAATAGCAGAGGCATAACAGTTAGATAATAATGAACAGCCTAAAAAGGAAGACATGATGATGATGTTCCTATGGAGTTTTTCTTTTCTTTTCTTTCTTTTTTTTTTTTTTTTTTTTTGAGATGGAGTCTCACCCTGTCACTGGGGCTAGAGTGCTGTGGCACAATCTCGGCTCACTCCAATGTCCGCCTCCTGGATTCAAGCGATTCTCGTGCCTCAGCCTCCTGAGTAGCTGGGATTACAGTCACCCACAACTATGCCCCGCTAATTTTTTTTTTTTTAATTTTTAGTACAGACAGGGTTTCATCATGTTGGCCAGGCTGATCTTGAACTCCTGACCTAGTGATTCACCTGCCTTGGCCTCCCAAAGTGCTAGGATTACAAGCATGATGGAGTTATTTATTTATGTTATTTACTCCTTCTACAGCCAGAACACATTGTAATATTTAATCAAACTATCTGACTCAGTAAATGTTCAATGAAATTATGGCAGAAATCTATGTGAAGTAGGCTCCTTTTTAATACTTTCTTATCCTTTCTATCATTCCTGTTCTTATCTATCTATTAGGACCCAGTTCAAATTTAAGATTGCCATAGATTCATTTTTAATTACATGATTCATGAGATTTTTATCTTTGTCTCTGCTTTCCTGCATAGCTTTGAATTTGTACTTCCTATTCTAACATTTTTTAATATTGAGGTTGATGTTCACCTTTTTCAGCCAAGAAATTCTGGACTGCATACATGCCACTGATATCTTAGAGTTCAAAATATTATTAAAATGTCAGCTAGCCCTGATATTTGGAGAAAGGTCAGTTTTTTTCTAATTTAATAAATGAGGCAAATACAGTCCCAAAACAGTTAAGTGAATTTTTGAAAGTGGTGAGAAAAAAAAGAAACATTCTCTGAGGACCTACTAGGCATTTGTCAAGCACATAGACCTGACAATGAGAGGTAAGATTTATTTAGAGCTTGTAATGTAGTAGGCACTGTGCTATGAGATTTGCATTTAGGAAACTATATAAAACTCATTATGTAGGCACTAGTAAATGAATGTTCCATAGGGGGAACTTGAGCCACAGAGACATTAAGTAACTTGCCCACTGTCCTGAAAGTCAGAACTGACAACTAACCATGAGCCTTCAGGCTTCAGAGATGACTTTTAAAATTACAACTCTATATGTCTTCATCAACATTTTCTACTATAGAATAGAGTGAAACATACTCTAGTTTTGCATTACTATAATTACTATTAAGACACAGAAAACTCAGTAACTTTGTGAATGTTTCTATAAGTTACAAAGTCAAAATATTAGAAAACCCTAGATGTAAATGCAGTGTTTGTTCTAAAATAACATGCTTTATTCTTTTCACTTAGGTAATGATGTCAACCTCTTCCAAACATGTTGTTTGCAGGATAAGAAGGCAACATGAGACGTACACTCAGGAATTTGTTTATTGGCTCAGTCAGTCAACAGTTATGGAGCCCAGACTACACAACAGGCCACCATTCTGGGGCATCAGGGAAATGACAGACCAAGCAAACTGCCTTTTTAGTCCTTCCTGCTTCGTTTCATTTAACAGGTCATTGAATAGTGCTGGGACTCAGTTTCCTCAGAAATAACATGGCGGTAGCATCAGTGGTCTAATGTCTCATCAAAACAGTGTTAGTGCATAACATTTTACACAGGTCTGATATGTGATCAGTGTTCAATAAGTTGTAGCTAGCGGAATAATAGGAATGCTGTAGATAATTAACATTACAGGTGTTCTGAGAAAGGGCAAGTCATATCTATCTTGGAAAGTCAGGGGAAGGCTTCACTCAGTGGAGAAGAGAAAGAGTGTCTACAAAGAAAACAGCATGAAACAAGATACTGGTTATGTACTTATAGTACAATTTTCAAGCCAATCCACTCAAAACAAATAGTAAACAATGGTTTTGAAAGCAACTGAGACGACTGCAACATTAGAGTGGGATGGAGGTATCCTGACCATCAGACTTAGGAGTTCATAATTTATCTTACAGTGATGACAAATTACAGTTAATTTGGAAATGACTCATTGGTGCAAGTTGACGTAAGACTGAACAAATTAAGAATAATTAGTAGGGTTAGGAGGTGTGTGCCTGTAATCTCAGCTACTTTGAGGCTGACGCAGAAAGATTACATGATCCCAAGATGTCGAGGCCAGCCTGGCCAGCATTGGGAGATCCCATTTCAAAAGAAAAAAAAAATGTTTTCCCAAATACACATGTCTCTTTTATTCAAATGTGTGTGCATATTTTTTAAGTTCTAATGTCACTTTTGCAAAGTTGCTTGTGGCTGCCCTGGTTTCATTGTCAGATGACTTAGTTCCAGTTGAGCTCCTTCGTTTAAGCCGTTAAACAAATGAAAAGCAAAACTGTCACTTTTAAATAGAGTTCGCACATAATCACATTTTGAAATGGTCCTCCTCTGGCTGAGGAGAGGTTGTGTGCATTATAATATTGAATTTTAAATAATATATTACACAAAATAGCTTCCAATTTGATTTGGGAGGATATATTTTCATGAATTATTGAATGTCTGATTATTGTAGAAAGCTTTAGCCATTATGTGCTGAAACTGTCATTCTCTCAGCTCTGTGATATATGAGGTTGGTTATCAATATTTAAAGTTACAGTTAGCTCACTGTGAGGTAGCTGAAAGCTGAGACAAGAATTAATCAGCAATGACGCGGGCAGAACTCTTTCTATGCTCAAAGATGCTCAAGGAAGGTTTCCCAGCCAGTCTTCTGTAGGTGCATTTCAAGACCATCTCATAGAAACCAACTTATCAGGAAGTAGTTCTTATTAATCAGTGGGGAACTGATTCAATATGAGAAAAATGTGCATATTTTAAGGTTTTCTTCATCTTCCAAAAACTTAAAAGTTTTGTATTAGATAAAATTTCCTTGCAGCTGAACTAAATGATGCTGAATAAAATATGCTTTAGTTTGTCTGATTTGTTTCTTCAGCTACAATGTAAGTTCTCTAAAAGGAAGACCGCTGCTCTCTGATTTACTGTTGTATCTCAGGAATTATCTCAGTGTTTGGTACAGAGTAGGTGCTCAATAATTGTTTTAATGTTTTATTGTGCTCAATAAATCCTTTTCTTTTATTTATTTATTTATTTATTTATTTATCTCTTTTAAGACTGTTGCCCAGGCTGGAGTGCAGTGGCTTGATCTTGACTTACTGCAACCTCTGTCTCCCAGGCTCAAACAATGTTCCTGTCTCAGCTTCCCAAGTACCTGGAACTACAGGCGTGTGCCACCACACCTAGCTAATTTTTGTATTATTTTCAGAGACAGGGTTTTGCCATGTTATCCAGGCAGATCTCAAATTTCAAGGCTCAAGCCAACCACCCACCTAGGCCTCCCAAAGTGCTGAAATTACAGGCGTGAACCACTGTGCCTGGCCTCAATAAATCTTTATGTTTTATTGGCTCTGAATTAATAAATTAAAAAATGAAAGTGTAGTGGTTAGTGATCACTATAAACCTTTGTATAGAGTGAAACATTGTTCCTTTGTATTATTCCAAATAGATAATTTATGTTTGTGCACGAAAAACAATGCACTAGGAGCATGGTTTTCCCTCTCTTTTAACATAGTCAATTAGTATTAATATACTTGAGATACAGCCTTAAGCATGGCAGACACATTTCTTCCCCTAATGGGGAAGTTTTCAATTTTTTAGCAAATTGATACAGAAAATAATTATTTCTATATGTGATAAAGTATGCAAGCAAAGGAAATTGGAGACGCTTTAGAAAAGCCTGATGAAAACAATTGTATCCCCTTATGGAAAAGATCTGCTAGGGAGTGATACCAACCATGATAACAGGAAAGGTAGACTCAGCCAAACAAAGCAGAAAGGGGAAAGGAGGAGAGTGAAGGATGTCGCAGGTGGAGGAAATAGCATTTATTTGAATGTACTGCTGTTCAACGTGAATTATAGTAAACAATAACATATCATACTCTACATTACATTTTGTTAAGAGGATAGATCTCATATTAAGTGTTCTTACAATAAAATAAAATTTTAAAAATAACAAATTAATAAAATCGAGAGTGTTTGTGGCACACTTGACGGAGTCCAAAACATTTATCAGGTGAGAAGCAAATAGACTGCTCTCATCCTTATCCTCTACATTAACGGAGCTGTAGTGTCTTACTTTCCAATGAAATTGCTTCTCTGTCTCAACTGGAAAAGGAGGTGATGAAGAAAGGAGAATGAAAGAGGTTTGACACTTGGAATTTCATAAGACCTTTAGGACATTTGAGCCTCTCTCTCTCTCTCTCTCTCATTGCCTCTTTTTCCTTCCACTCACACATGGACAGATACAGACACTCATACACATAATTTTATATGCAATTTCAAGGGTCAGGAGCCTTATCAATATGAATCTCATGCTGATTTCACTCTATGCCTGCAGCTCTGTGTTCTACAATACAGCATCTTCCATGGATATCTATCAGAATGATTTCTCTGATAAAAATCAGTATATTTCAAGGCATTTTTGAAGAGCATATCATTTGTAACAAATTTTCATTTTGTTACCAATGTGTTTCTAATTTTTAAGGTAATTGAAAATATATTAGTTTTTCCTGAACACAGACACACATATTCTTGATCTGTGCTTAAAGCCCTAGAAATTCGTCCAACACATGGCATGTTTTTCTTTACCTGTCTTGTTTCCCTTCATGCCTTGACCTCAGAGAAGCTCAGATACCAATCTAGTTCTTGAGGTTAGTATTTTCTATCCTATATACTTTTTGCATGCTTCCTTTTCATTTTTATGGGTGTTAGATTCATGTATACTTTCAAAAGCCTCACTTCTCCCTTAATTCAAGCCAGTTTTCCATCACTTCCAACTTCTTCATATTCTAAATAATATGTGCTATTTTTCAATTAGATACCATTTATGTTTCTATTGTCTTCCATCTACACAAGTTGGCAATTTGTCTGTTACACCTGTTCCCCATACATTTCACATGCATACACTCTGCATTCATAGTAAATTAATATTGTAAATTCTGGTGCAATCTGCATTCAATTATGATACTAATGTAACTATGTAAATGTTTTTGTACATATGAACCACATGGTGTACTGAAGTAGTCTTTCCCATTTCTCATAAATGTTTAAACTACTTAATTAGGCCGGGCACGGTGGCTCAAGCCTGTAGCCCCAGCACTTTGGGAGGCTGAGGCAGGCAGATCACTTGAGGTCAGGATTTCAAGACCAGCCTGGCCAATACGGTGAAACCTCATCTCTACTAAGAATACAAAATTATCTGGACGTGGTGGCGCATGTCTCTAATCCTAGCTACTTGGGTGGTTGAGGCAGGAGAATTGCTTGAACCCAGGAGGTAGAGGTTGCCGTGAGCTGAGATCACACCATTACACTTGAGCCTAGGTGACAAGAGAGAAACTCCATCTCAAAAAAATTTTAAAAATTATATTTCATTCTGTTATTTAGATTTCAATGTACCGACAATTAACCCTTTTATGTCCAGACTGAGCTGTAAATCTGGTTACATAGGAGTCCCATTTTTCGTTAGAATTTCCTTGGAACCCTCTATACTTTTGCCCCAATCTGGTTTGGTTATTGCACTATATCCCTGCTATTCCTGGATTGTCCTTCAATATAATTCAGGAAATTCCCTTCATTACTCTTCTCTGTTACATCTTTTGTCCCCTGGATCCCATATTTTCTCCTGTTTTTGTCTGGTCCATTTTTTGATGAGAAATATTTCCCAGTAACTTTTGCAAAAAGTGTGCGTCAAGTAATTTTGAAGACTACCTGACAAAAATATTATTTTAGCCTTAAAAAAGGAGGACATCCTGTTAATTGAACATGCAAAAACCTTGAAGACATTATGCTGAGGGAAAAAAACCAGACACAGAAAACCAAGTACTGCATAACCTCACTTCTATGTTGAATCTTTTTAAAAAAAGTCCAACTCATAGTAACACAATAGAATGTCAGTTATCAGGGGCCTGTAGGTGGGGAAAAAGAAGATATTAGTAAAAAAATACAAACCTTCAGTTATAAAATCAGTAAGTACTAGAAACCTGCTGTACAGCGTGGTGAGTGTAATTAAGAACAGTGTATTGCATACTTGGAATTTGCTAGGAGTTAGACCTTAAGTGTTCTTAGTATGCACACAAATCCATGGTAACTATGCAAGGTAATAGATATGTTAACTAGTTTGGTTGTGATAATTGTTTTAGAATGTTTGTGTGTGTGTGTGTGTGTGTGTGTGTGTGTATATATTTCTATATGTGATAAAGTATGCAAGCAAAGGAAACCAAAGATTCATTAGAAAAGCCTAATGAAAAAAAAAAAGTGTATCCCCCTGTGGAAAAGATCTGCTAAGGAGTGATATATATATGTATACACACACACACACACACACACACACACCTCTCTCTCTCTCTCTGAAATGATTTATCACATTGAAACACCATGTGGTACACCCTAAATGCATACAATTTCTATTTGTCAATCACACCTCCATAGAGCTGGGAAAAAAATCCAGAACTCCTTATATAAAACAAACATAGAAACAAAAAAGATATCATTATACTTGGAATTCTGAAGTTTTCTGCTGATGTACTTGGGTGTGGAGCTTTACAGTCTGTTGTGCTGAATGCTTGACTGGCTCTTTCAATCTGGATAGACATACCCTTTACTTCTGGAAAATGTTTTTGAATTATATCTTTGATCATTTTGTACCCTCCATTTTCTCTTTCTCTTTCTGACCTCTCATAGTCAGATTTGGGTCTTACTATGTTGCGCTTCTGACTTTCTTCGGTTTTGTTTCTCATTTATTTAGTTTTTGTTTTATTGTACTACTTTTAGATTATCTCAAAATTATCTACAAATTCTGATATTTTATCTTTTTAGATATTTTTTCTATTGATTTGATTTCCAAGAGCTTTTTGTTGTTTTTCTGATTTATATCTTTTTGTAGCTTAATATTTTTTCTTATATAGCTCATGATATTGATTATAGTTGGTATTTCATTTTGCTTCAGATATTCTGTTTACACCAGTTTCTCTTGTTTGTTTAATTTTGTTTGTCTCCTTCAGGATAGAAGTTATTCTTAAATTTTTTGTGGTCCCTAGCTATTATTTGTATGTAAATGAAGCATCAGATAACATATCTGTTCCTGATGAGACGTGTCTACTAGTGTGCTTCCTGCAGGGCAATTATTAGAGACTGGAAGATTAGCACAACATCTTAACCTCTAGATTGGATCCTTTTCTCCCCCACAGGAATTCTCTGGTCTCCAGTTTTGGGGGTATACCTGACCACTAATTATTCCTAGCTGAGTTGGAGAAAGGAGCTGAGGTTTCATTCTTTAATATGTAGATTTCCATTTGATCCAGTTCCTTTTCACTTCAGCTGTCTCCTGTGTCAGGTGACACTGAGTCCCATGCATTTTTCCTTCTATTTAAGCAGTGAACTTACTTTCCATCTACAGAGGTGGCCGTTGGTGGTAGTTTCCTGGCTATATGAGGTGAGCGGGAGAGTTTGGCGACTGTTTTTAATTCATACTTTCATCCAACCTATATCATTTTAGCCCAAAGTTTTTTCTGAGTCTTTTCCAGTTCCACAGCATAGATCTACTTGATCCCTGTTGCCACCAGCTTTTGCAAAACTTAGATTTTAGCTTTCTCTGCTTTTTAAAAATAATTATTTTACTATTTAATTTTTAAATAGAATTAGGGAGTATAAGTGTAGTTTTGCTACATAGATATATTGCATAGTGTAAATTCTGGGCTTTTAGTTTAACTGTCAACCAAATAGCGAATATTGTACCCTATAGGTAATTTTTAACCCTCACTCACCACGTCACCCTCCCACCTTTTGGAGTCTCCAGCATCTATTACTTCCTTTTGTGTGTCCAGGAGTGCCCATTGTTAAGTTCTTACAAGTGAGAACATGCAGTATTTGACTCTGTTTCTCAGTTCATTTAGTATAATGGCCTCCAGCTCCATCCATGTTGCTGCAAAATACATAATTTCAGCTTTTGTGGCTGCATAGCATTCCACAAAGTGTTTGTGTGTGTGTGCATGTGTTTGTGTGTGTGTACATACACCATGTTTTCTTTATCCAGTCAGCGGGTGATAGACACAGTTTGATTCCATGACTTTGCTATTGTGAACCGTGTGTTTTTAAAAGTCTATTACTGCTCATCCAGCATTATGGCTACCAGAAATTTGCTTTCCTTAGAAATTTATTATTTTTAAAAAAATTGTTTGCCATGAGGAATAAAGAGAATATAGAAAAAAATTAACGCATTCAATCTGTATCTTTTTAAGCATATGTTTCTCAGACCATTCTTCCACGATGTTTTTTGATCTCAAAATGACAATGTATGTGACTTAGTAAAAGACTTAGGCTCTTCTTTTTCTTCTCTCTCCATTACAGAAGATAAAATGGAGGTTCACAAAAGTCAATGTGAAACAACTCAAGCAAAGTGTGAAATGTTGGCCAAAATGATCAAAGAATCAGAACTAGGATTAGAACTGTGCATTTTACCCAATGATCTTTTCTTGTTATATTTAACTGGTTCTTAGCCTTGCTTGAGTCAATATATGTCTATGTTTTTTTAATATTAAAATTATGCCAAAATTTGAAATACTAGATTTAGACCAGTAAAGGACACTCACATATTTGCCTAAATAAAATAATCTTTAGTGTGCTCTCATTTATTTAGATAAAAGGTTTGGGTACCCTAAGCCCTTGATGTATTTTGTGAATTACTTTTTTATATATTTTTTATCATATTTAGTAAAAATCCTTCATTTAAAAATATGGAATATCTTTTAAATTTTGTGTATTTCAGGTGAAAAACAAACTTTCTTTTCATATTAAATTTATTTTTAATAAAACCATGAACCTTTAAGAAACACTTTAAATCACTCTTCATATCATATTTAAAATATTGTTTCCATTATTCTCATTTCATCTTTGTCCTATTAGAGGTTCATTTATCAAAATTGCTTTCAATTATTTGTCTTCTGTATTTGAGTTTTATATTATTAACTTCTTCTTTTATTTGGGTGTTGGGGGCCAGAGTCTTGCTCTGTTGCCCAGACTGGAGTGCAATGGCACTATCTCTGCTCACTGCAACCTCTGCCTCCCGGGTTCAAGTGATTCTCCTACCTCAGCCTCCTAAGTAGCTGGAATTACAGGCAAATACCATCATGCCTGGCTTAATTTTTGTATTTTTAGTAGAGACAGGTTTTTTCCGTGTTGGTCAGGCTGGTCTCAAACTCCTGACCTCGTGTTCCACCCTGCTTGGTCTCCCAAAGTGCTGGGATTACAGGCCTGAGTCACTGGGCCTGGCCTATATTATTAACTTCTAGTTTTGAAGAATTATGCTTAGAATCTAAAGTATGCAAATTTTATTTTCTGCAATTTTGTTAGTACATTTTCCATTTTCTTTATATAAGCTATATTTATAGAAAAGAAACGTGCTCTCTATGAAGGGATACATCACTAGATATATATTTTTTGTCACATTTTAAGAACAAACAAACAATCTGTAGTTTTCAGCTGTTTTCTCTTACTAGCACTCCTGAAGGAACTGACATACCTTCCTTAGCAACAGAGGCTGTGACAGTAGCCACATCAACTTTTTAGACATGACATCCAGAATCAATAAAGCAATGAATTATGAAAATACCTGGACTGAGGCAAAAATCTGTTTAAGCTGAAAAACAGTCTCTTCTGAGTATTGCAATAAAGAATAACTTATCTCCGTGTTTTTATTTCCTACTGTAGCTGCCAAACAGTAATAGTGATGAGTTAAATCCAACAACTCTAATTATGTTTCTATTATTGTCCTTATATTTTAAGAAGTTTTTGCTTTATACATTATGATGCTTTATTTCATCCTCCTAAGATTGTCAATAGTACGTGACCTACGTTTTCCTGCTCTCATAATTCAATGGTCATCTTTATACCACAATTTTTCAATTCTGAGTCTATATTTTCATTACTCTTGCTTCATTTTGTAAGAGTTTATTTGCTTATATGTTTATTGCTATCATTTCTGTGACTCTTCTGGAGTAAACAAGTATCTGGTAATAAATGATTTACTGAACTGTCTATTCAAACCAATCATAGTCATATATTTGATGGGTGAACATAGGATATAATCACAGAATACTTTAACCATATGTCAACTATCACTCTTTTCATTAAGCTAAAAATGTATTTGCTTTTTGTTTACTCTGGTAAATATTTTCAGATGTATAGCTTTTTGTTTATTTTTTATTCTACATTGATTTGTAAAGTAAATACCTCATTTGGAAATTATCTGTCACTATCTTAAAATTTCTCAAAAACATTTTTAACATTATATGAATGTAATGACATATATCCATTTATGACTTTTCAAGATATTTTACACTTTTGCATTTTTTCACATTTCTAGAAGTAATTCATATGATGTCATATAATCTTATATTTTTCAAACAATAATTATTTTAGTTGGAATTTAAAAATTCTTATTTATTGTTTTCATTAATAATTGGCATTGCATTAATATTTACATTTTACCACACTCTAGTAATTAATTCTCTATCTTCCAATAGGCATAATATTTTTGAATGTGAATATACTAATGATTCAGTTTAGGAGAACACATTAATATAATAAACCATGGTAACAGGTAATACAAGAAGATACACAAGTGTGAACAAAATATGCCTAAGGCAGTTAATAAAGGAAATCAAACAGCACTTTCTACTTAAGAAATGACTTTAATAATAGGAATATAACACAATTTATATATATTTCAAAGCAATATGTTGTAGACAAGAAACATATATCATTTCTCTCAATTAAAAAGTAAGTAGGAATACAAATGTTTTAAAAACTTTTATAGCAATTTATCAGCATTTGTCAAATAAGAATGAATATATCCAAGGCCTCATAAGTTAAAACTTTAGATATTTTCCTCTATGAGTCATTTATGTAAACAAACAAAGGATACATGCAAAAGTGTTCACTATAACACTACTTGTAGTAGTGAACAGTGAAAACAATTAAAAAATATATACCATGCTGATACTAAACACTATGTAGCTACCATGGAATATTATGCAGCAAGTAAAAATAATCTAGAAATCAGTTTGCACAAAAATGGAAGATTAGAACAAGTAATTTTCAGGAAAAGCAAACCCTGCAAATTATATTATGTATATATATATTATTTACATATATACATACACCTACATATGTAAATAAATACACAGTGAAAGACTTAAAAGGTATATTCTGGATTATCAAGAGAAAAATTTTGTGGAAGAGAATATGAAGATGAAGTCAGCATTGAAGGGAATGTTTTGACTTTTATTATCTTTTGTTATCGTTTGAACTTTTTAGAGCAAAATACATATTTATATACTGATGGGGAAGCAAGGAAGAAGGAAAGCAGAAATAAAAGAAGGAAGTGTGTGGGGAGGGAATCCAACCTAAAGTAACAAAGAGAGTCACTCTAAAACCAAATTTGATGAATATGATTCCAATGAAGGAAGTTCATAGAAATTCCATTTAAACCTGTATAGATAAATCACCATGTCAATAAGATTATTATTGTCTATTTAAATTTTATACATTCTCCCAAATACAATTAACATAAAAAAATTTAGGAGGAGAGTAGGTATGTTGGAGAATAGGTGTGTGAAAAGTTTGCAAATATCAATATGAAATCTTCCTTTAAAACAATTAATAGTAATAGGGTAGATAACTGAAACTAGATGAATGATAGCAAAAATTAACCATAGCTAAGATTTATAGAGGGCTTACTATGTGACAGGTACTATCCTAAGTGTTTTAAAGTACTAATTTATTTAATATTCATAACACCCTTAAGAGGTATGTCCCATTTTACAGATGGGGGTTCTAAGACACAGGGGCAATAAATTGCTCAAGGGCATAAAGGTAGTTAGTGGCTGATATATAATTAGATCCAAGTGGTCTTCTTCCAAGGCTTCATGATTCTGAAAATGACTCTGAACTGCCAAGAAGAATATTAACATAATAACAATTACCATTTGGAAAACATACTTCAAAATCCTTTCATAATAGCAATAAAAAGTGAAATAGTGAGGCATAAATTGAATAGGCAATATGCAGTCATAAATAAATCTATAAAATCATATTAGAGAGAATTTAAAAGAAGATTTGATTAAATGGTTGGATACACTAGGTTCCTGAGTGGGAAGAAAAAAATAAGTGAAAATTGTCTATTAACCATGATTTTTAGATTTAATTTAATTCAAGTCAAAACCCAAATCATCTTATCTTTGAAAATTAATTAAATGATTTTATATTCATTTGGAAATGTAAGTAGGTAAAAGGGCCAATATTCAATAAATAAAGATCAATGGGGGCATTCTAGTCTTATCAGATAATAAAAATAGTAATATTACTGCAAATATAAAAACATAAAACAGTAAAATTGAATAGAAATACGTGATCACACAGATCATGTGAATGTATTATATAGCTTGCCTTTGATTGGTTGTTATTATCACTACTGGTGACTAGCTTCAATGATAAAGAGGAATTGCTTGCTTCACAAAACTGGAAAACTCAAAGCAAAAACTTGCTTCACAAAACTGGCTTAGGTAAAGTTTGTTCAAAGATTTAACCTCCATTTCTCTGTGGTTCTCTTAACTCTGCCTTCTTCTCAATGTCAACCTCATTTCAGAACAGTCTTCTTCATGACTGCAAGATAGTGTCATATTATCAATTTAAGACTTCCTTGCTCCTTATCCATAAAAAGATAACAGACCGAGTAGGTTTCCACCATTATCAATCAAAAGATCCTATGCTAATGCTAACTGAACCCTAATGAATCAACATTAGGGTCAGGGGATGCCACACATTTTGTACCAGGCTAGGGTTTCAGGTCAACGCCACTCCTCACCAGGCTGCTGTGTAGTAGGAGACAGTGGCTTAGCAAAAGGAAAATCTCCACGCAGTTGGAATAGTGTAGTGGAAAGGATGTCAGACCATGAGGAAACAAGTTATATATATATGCATATATGTACATGTATGTGATTAAAAGTTACATATATATTATATATACATGTATGTGATTATTTTTAAGTGACATATGAAATATAATTATCAAATAAAAACTGCTAGAATAGTATTTTATGAGTATTTCAAAATTAAAACAATTATTTATTATTATTTTCATCATTTTTACTGAGTATTTATTCAAATACAAGCGTGATATCCTAGCAAACACAGAAATATGGATGCAAACTGAGCTTCTGCTGAAATAGAGAAAACTGCATATGAGCACAGGATCTAATAAAAGTGTGTTGTTTATCAAGCTTTTGATGGCAACCAAAGAAGAAAGCATTTTACATTGGCTTAAGCAATGAAGTGATGTCTTATTTCATGTAACTGAAACAATCCTAAATCATTATTATTCTCATTTTACAGGTAGTACAATGGAATGTTAGAAAGTTTAAATAACTTACTTGCAGTCCCACAGGTTACAAATTCAAAGGGATTTTAACCTAGATTTCTGTCCCCTTAGCTCTAAATGTTCTATGTGATTTCATTATCACTTTGTTTTTCTCTTGGAAGAATTCACTGAAACTTCTATAAAATAAACCATTTGGGAACAAAATATGACACAAATTTAAACTTTTAAGTAGGACATAACAATAAGATGAAATCAATAAACACCATCTTACTATCTGAGAATGAGATTCCTCTTGTGAAGGAGACTATTTTTGTTAAGAAAATAACTGGAAATACTACTTTAAGTAGGTCAGATTCATTTTTGGAATATGTCATGACATTAAAAGACAGGGAAAATGTATATACTGAAGACTAAAACAGTATTTTCTTTGGAATTTTGAGATCAAGTAGGGGATATGGATAAGCAGAAATGGGTATTTAAAACTAATATATATATATATATATATATGTATATATATATATATATGTATATATATATATATATGTATATATATATATATATATATATATGTATATATATTCTCAGAGGCTGGGAGAAGAGCCAAGAAACAGACAGAGAACATATGTGGTGATGGTAGGGGGGAACTATGGTGATGGGGCGGTGGTCAGAGGCTTTGAAGGTTGTTTGTATAGGTGTGATGTAATCACTTGTTTTGCCTCCTCCCAACACATGAAGTCTTCAGCCATCTTTCCCATATTCAGAAATGTTTCAGGAAAGTCTACATACTTTTAAAGTGGAAGATAGAAGTGAATCTTTCAGCTAAAATTTCAGTATGGTAGAAAGGAGAGAAGGTCTGAAAACAGGGCCCAAAGGCTGAGATTCCTCCAAAATAAAAATACTTTCTAAAAATCTACAGAAAATTCTTGGGATAAGTGCATTTGGACATCCAAGGCCCTTGGAATTAGGTGCTCTGAATAATTTGGCTTAGAGTTTGAAGATCAGAGAGGCCTTTGGCTATACTACTAACTGAGGTGCATTTGTAAATGAACACCAAATGATACCAACACAGGCTTTTTTAAAATAAATACTCTTCACCTCAATTTAAAATTCATTCAAAAAATGTTTATGGGTCCACTGACACCCTACCAAACTCTGGAGATGCTCAACTCAAAAGTACCTTTCTATCTTTATAGAGTTGGCATTGTACTAGAGAATTTAATAACCATCATTAAGCAAGAAATTTTGTAATTGTTATTTTAGTTATAATTATAAGTGATACATAGGAAAAATGCAGAGGCTAAGAAGCCGTAAGCTTCCCACAGTGAGCCTTCAGGATGCTGGGAACAGCTTCTTGAGGAGATGGAACTCTGGCTCAACCCTGGCTAGAGAGTGGGGTAAAGAGCCTTGGCTAGAGAGTGGGGTACAATGGTGAGTGAGTAGGAGATGGCAAGCAATGGAGGAAAATGGGCAAGCTTCTGTGGTCATTGAGGCTCCATTGTACACATCCTTGCAAGCTCTTTAGTAAGTTTCATTTCTATTAAAAGTGCATGTCAAGCCATTAATACTTGAGAGTCCTCAGGGATGCAAGAAAGCAGGGTCCAGTGGTTTACTCATGATGTAAATACAGATGTATTCTCCAATATATCACTCAGATGGATCACCCAATCTTCGGTTGTTTTTGTTGGACTGAAAACAACTCCTAAATTATCTATATAGGTAGCAGGAAGCAAATAGGATCATTTTTAATTTGGATCAAAGGGGAGGGGTAAGTGAACAGTCAGACTCAGTCTCCGTTCTCCCATGCTTCAGAGGACCCTCAGGAGGGTAGAGGATTAGATAGTTTCATTAGAGGGGGAAAAACTGGAGAACTTTTAGGAAGGGAGTCCAGTTGAGGCTGCAAGGAAATGCCAGCAGGCATCACAAGTTTCTCTGGTGACAAAACTTGATTCTGAATGAATCGATGAAACCATCCGTGGAGCAATACAAACAGGCAGGTGGCCTTTATTTTCACTCACAACCATCCCCCACCACTCCACCCTAAAGTCCCTCTGGTGCTGACTTTACACATTTGCTCTTAGGCACGTTTTCTCTCACTGGTGATTGTAGCTGAGTTGGGGAAGTTGCACACAGGCAATTGGGAGACTTAATGATTCAGAAAAGTTGGATGTGGTCTGCATTTGATCTGGAGAAGCATTATAGTTTGCCTGGATAAATGTTGCAACATTTTTCCAGTTGCCCCTTTCTTTGGTTCACTTTTTTTTTCCAGTTTCCACTTCAGAGGAGAAATTGTATATTCCTTAGGGTTAGAATATTTATAATAAGTGTGAATTGAGAGACCCTGGAAGAATACTTCAGGATTACCTAAACATCTATTCCTCCTGCTCCAAGAAGTGAGGAATTTCTGTAGCGGTGCATAAATATATTACACTCTCATAGAAGAAGCTTACACTACGTTTGTTCTCCCCATTAAAATGTAGGAGAAATACATCACATTTGCTTTTTCTGACTCCAGAACCTTTTGATATTCACACCCATTTTTGGCCCTGAAAACACAAATTAGTATGTTTCTTTATTTGCTCCCTCTTTCCCTTTTTAATTTTCTTCAAACCTTCCATTTTCCCTGGAATATCTGATTGATAATTGATGGTGGCAGAAAGCAGACAGTTTCTTAGGCAGGAAGGGATGGGTCCCAGGTGAAACTCCACTTTCAAGCCAGAGACGGCCTGAAGCCTGGGGGCCGGACTTCCAGTTCCTGCCCCCACCAGGAGTGAGAACTTCTTTCTGCCAATCAAGGGGTGCTTTTTCTGGAGCCTCCCATAGACCAATGAGCACATATTTCCCCCCGTCTGTGGACTAATCACCATGCACTTTCTCCATTCTGAGCCTATAAAACTCCTAGATTCAGCCAGGCTCAGACACCCATCAGGACTACCTGTCTGTGGATGGAAACTATGGCCTTTGGGTCTCCTCTCCACTGAAAGCAGTTTGGTCACCCAATGAAGCTCTTTTCCACCTTGCTCACTCTCCAGTTGTCTGTGTAACCTCATTCTTCCTGGACTCAAGACAAGAGCTTGGGATTGCCAAATGGTGGGAGCAAAAGGGGCTGTAACATGCTCCTGGCCGGCTCACTGAACTGTAGGCGGTGGCATGCTCCCATCATGCTGGAGTAGGAGTGAAGACTGATGACCTTTCCTGGAACCCAGACTTCAGGATTCCCCAAGCCAAAGCCATGCACTCTAGCTCTCTCACCCTCCACTGGCACTAGCTGACCACTCCATGCAACAAGAAGCAGCAGCAGGGTCAGGCCAGCCTAGGAGCCATGGGCTGGTGCCAGGCAGTGGGACTGAAAGAGTTGTAACACAACAGGCTGAAACATGACAACCTTCCCCCTTGACTTCACTACACTATGGACAAAGAGAAGGAGAAAAGAACTGTGTCCCTTCTGGGAGCCCAGACCTTGGGAATCCCCAAACCAGGGCTGTAACATGATGTAAAGCCCTCTTTGGGGCTCTGTGGCTCCTGGAATATCTGAGCTTTTGGGTGCCACTGCATTCCCCTCATCCAGATGCTGATGCCTGCAGCAGAAGCAGCTTGTGGTACGTCTAGTACAGTCACAGCTTAGCACAGAGCTGGTGCCTGTGCCGGTGCCTGGAGCTTCCCACTCCTCCACAGCAACCAGCATGCCTGTGCAGTGGCCAGCCCTGGTGCTCACTTGCTCACACACCCCTTGCCACTCCATGTCTGGCTCTCCCTTGACAGGCATGAAATCTGGGCCAGTAGCATGAGCTGAGTTCAGCTTGTTTGGCCTAGTGGGTGGAAAGAGCCCAGTGGGTGCTGGCAAAACTCAAGCAGAGGTACTGCCAACCACAGAGGTTTCCAGCTGACGAAGGATCATCCTTCCACCTGAAGGATCTTGTGACATAATGATCCAAGCCACAAGGCAGAGTGACTTCAACATGTCTGTATCTCTCCCAAAATGTTTTAGAAAACCCCAGGGGAGGAAAGGGCAGTAATTCTAGAACAATGTACAAAAGATGAATTCAGATTAATAGGAGGGTGTGAAGGGAATCCTGGGAAGGTGGATGTTCAGAGGGTACAAGAGATGGCAATAAATTCATTTCTAGGTCAATGTTTTTTTCATACTTGAACAACAGACCACAGTCAGCAGCTGGGGTATACTTATTAAAAATGCAACTTCTAGGTGGTTCCTCAGGCTCACTAAATTAGATATTTTATTGAAGGCTGTTGCCAGGAATTTCTTTTTCGTAAACTCCCAGGCAATGCTTATATGCACATCAATTTTGGGTCCAATGAGTCACCTCTGCTGCCTATTAAATATACACAGATTTCCTTGGTTTCATCTGCTTGCTGAATTTCAGATTCAGTAAGTCAGAAACTGACTTTCTTTGCATGTTTATTTGTTTGCTGTCTGCTCCCCCAACTAAGATTGTTAAGGTGCATGTAGAAAGTGCCTATGTTGTGAATGTCCTTTGGAGAACTAGCTCAGACAAGCCCCCACAAAACCCTGGATGATTCTTAAAATACTGGAAATTTGGGAAATAATGATGACATTTTACCAGCGATGACAGGGTAACAGGAGGGGGGAGAATGTGAGACCCAGTGGCGTATTTCTTATTTGGGAAGGAGTTCTGAGCTAACTATGGTTTGTTAGTGAGTTTGTGACCAGAGCCGTTGTTAAGAATTCAACTTGGTAAAGATGTTTAACCTATTGGATTAACATCATGTTGAATGACATGCATGGATCACAGTTGTTTACCTATGGGAAGTTGTTGGTGTTTTCAGTAATCTCTTACATTTGTGTAGCATGTTTTATATGCTACTTCTCTGATCCTCAGAATAGCATGATAAGTTTAACAAGGCAGTTTTGAAAGTTCAGAAAGTTAAAATGAATTTCCTCAAGACACCATCTGGTGTCACAAAATGGTCTTACAATTTGGCTCTTCTATCTCTGGGTTTATATTAAGATTCTTAACTTTAACTTAAGTAAAAAGGATTATGTATCAATTCCTATTCCAGAAAATTACAAGGGCCCTTCATGATGAGATACAGAGGTTTAAGTTGTATGATTAGGGCTTTGTCTTCATTTCATTTTTTTAGATAGATGGCTACTTTTTATCATTCATGGCTACCTTTTATGCTTTGGTTTTCCCATTAAGTACACTTTCTCATCCACCCACCTGTACTTTTACCACTTTCTGTGAAGCCCTTCATGGAACTTAAACCTGTGTTTCTTTGCATGTTTATTTGTTTGCTGTCTGCTCCCCCAACTACGATTCTTATGGTCCATGTAGAAAGTGCCTATGTTGTGAATTTCCTCTGGAGAACTCAAATTCCATATAAATTTGCTTGTTTTTCATGTCATATTCCTCCACTAAAATTGCGAATTCCATGTTGCAAGTTCTGTATTCCTCCACTAAAATTGCAAGTTCCCCAGCATATACTCAGGACATGGCAAAGAGAAAGTGCTCAATGAATAACCCATCAAATGAGTGAATGGAAAGTCACTGACCTCTCTAAACTTCAATTTACTTAAACTTAAGATGGAGTTATTAACCCCAACTTCAAAGGACTGTTATAAACGTTTACATAAGAAAATGTAGCTGCTCCAGACCAATCTGGTTCAACTTTTATGTAACAAAGTAATGAGTTGTTTTTCAGTTGCCGTGGACCCTCAGGTCACCTATCCTGAGCATGCCCAGATGCAACAAGTGTGCAGCCGCCGGAGAAACCTAAATGCTCCAGCCTAGGAGGGGACTGAATTAAGAAGCCCACAACACATGCCAGGATCCAGGATCCAATTGGATTGAGCTGTGGCACCACCCCATGGCAGGATCCAGTCAGATTAGGCCTCCTGGCATCACCTCACTGCAGGATCCAAACAGAGCATGCCTCATTACCTTATGCTTATGAAGCCTGATCCAGCCTCCAGCTCTGGGAGGTTCTACTTTGGGAGCTATCTCAGGTGTTCTCCTTGTTTACTACAAGTAATAAAATCCTGTTTTAAATTGTCCTTGGTTGTGGTCGTTGGGCTGTTACCTGACAAAAGACTGAATACACACCTTGTGTGAGAAAAAAAAAGCATGCGGCACATCTAGCACATTTCCTAGCACATAGAAGATCCTTAAGAGTTAATAGATCTTCGATCTTGTGGCTATTAGAGTCAAAATTTTAGGCTTCCTATATATGCCTAAGCTCAGCTCCAGAGAACTTTATGTTGGCTGCTTTGTGCAAACTTGTGGAAGTGTAGGAAGAGGCGGAGGAATTGAGTTCTTAGTAACAGCGAGTATTAATTCAGCTGGTAGCTGATGCTGGCTGTTTGGATGGCAGTCTTCCAGCTGGTGAATGGAAAATACATGATTCCCAATGTTTAAAAATACCCTGAACAGATTAATTGTTGGTTGTTAACAGGCAGAGGGGTGTGTTTACTACTTTACACCCTGACCTTATGCTCAAAACAAAATCACACAGCAATTGATTTCCTCTCCCTCCCATTAACAGTTTTGTAGATGTTGTGATTGTATTAATGAACATTTTTGTAACACTTTAGAATTTAGAAAGCACTTTCACACAGATTCATTTGAGCTTCACAATCCTACAAAGTTGTAATGAGATTCACATGAGCAAATAAATGGTTATGTATTGATTTAAAACTCTCAGCAAAGGAGGATGACTACAATTTTCCCACTAATATTCCCATATTATACATGTGGAAATTGTTTTGAAGAATCAAGTTTAATTGCCTGAGGGCACTCAGTCAGTAAGGATTAAAGGCAGTCTCAAAAAAATATGTGGAATTTCACAGCCAGTGTCTTGTCAGTTCAGGCTGCTATAACAAATATACCGCAGACTAGGTGACCTTAACAACAAATTTTTATTTCCCACAGTTCTGGAGGCTAGGAAATCCCAGAATCCAGGTGCCAGCAGATATGGTGTCTGGTAAGGGCTTGGTCCCTGATTTGCAGATGGTCATCATCTCCTTAAATCCCCACAAAATAATGAGCAGGGAAAGAGGAACCAAACTCCCTGCTGTCTTTTTTTTTAATAAGTGTATTTATCCCATTCATGATGAATCCACCCTCATGACCTAATTACTTTCCAAAAGCCCCCCTTCCAAATACCATTACATTGGGGGTTAGGCTTCAATGAATGAAACTTGGTGGGGACACAAATGTTCAGTCCATAGTATCAGTGATGTCCAAGTTTCCTATATGTAGCAGGATGTTGGAATGGGCCACTTGCTACATATGTTTTCACTGAGAGGCTATGTTGGTTTACTAGGGTTGCCATAAGAAAACATCATAGACTAGGTAGCTTAAGCAACAGAAATTTGTTTTTTTCATAGTTCTGGAGGCCAGAAGTCTGATATTTAAGTGCCAGCAGGGCTGAACCCCTCTGAGACCCCTCTCCTTGCCTTGCAGATAGCCACCTTTTTTCTGCCTCATTGCATGAACTTCTCTTCGTGTACATGCATCATCAGTGGCCTTTTGTATGTCTTATAAGGATAATTTATCTTCTCACGAGGACCAGACAGATTGGATTAAGGCCCACCCTTATGGCCTCTTTTTACTCAGCTTAGTCACCTCTTTGAAGACTCCATCTCCAAATACAGTAACATTCTGAGGTTCTGGGGGTTAGGATCTCAACATATGAATGTGGGGGGCATGGGAAGCACAATTCAGCCCATAACATGGGACATTATAAAGGTAAGTATGTGACAAATCATCATTATGGCCACAGGTATAATTTATTAAGATTTCACAGTATAAAAGTAAAGTAATGGGTTTCACAACTCTTAGACCATGCAAACGGAAGTGCTGGGGCTGGACGCAGTGGCTTAAGCCTATAATCTCAGCACTTCGGGAGGCTGAGGTGGGCAGATCACTTGAGGAGAGGAGTTCGAAACCAGCCTGGCCAACATGTAAAAACCCTATCTCTACTAAAAATACAAAAATTAGCTACGCATGGTTGCACACGACTGTAATGCTAGCTACTTGGGAGGCTGAGGCATAAGAATTGTTTGAATCCAGAAGGTGGAGTTTGCAGTGAGCCATGATTGTGTCACTGTACTTCAGCTGGACTCTGTCAAAAAAGAAAGAGAGAGAGAGAGAGCACAAGTTGAAAGTGTTGGGAGGAGAGTGTATTTATAGAGAGCCCCTAAAGGCAATTGCTGTGAGGTCCAATTCTCTTTAAGACCACTAGAGAAAGAAGGATTCCTTGGGATCACCCAGAGAGCTTGATATGTATGACCCTGTGGTTGATAGACGCTATGAACTAATGTGAAACTCCTGCCCAGGATAAATACAGGGTGACCATGGGCTGGACACCAGTTTGGCAACTAAACAATGAGAATGTTGCTGCAGTGAGCTCAGCATACATCTCCTGAGATGATCAAGGCAAGAATGCAATAGTGTTTTGCTGGTACCAGGTGAAGAAAGCTGAGATGGATAGGTCTTGGATCCTGTTTAATTGGACATCTAGAAGGGAAGGGAACCCAGCCTCAAGTTGGAGGTGAGTGATTAGAGACAGAGAGGCTGAAAATGAGTTCCAAGCATCATATAGAAAGAGAGAGTCTTCTGAGAAAAAGAGGCAAAATGTTTGATGAAGAAACAAAGAAGATGCCAACAACCCAGCCACACTTTACTTTCCTAATGCAGGCTTACAGGCAGAAGCAGGTCTTAACTGTAAGAAAGGGGAGATTTAGCATTAAAGCAAGTTCAGGGGCTTGACTAAGTTCTTGGATGAAGCCATGAGACATTAGGGAAATGCAAATCAAAATCACAAAGATACCACTGCATTCCCACTAACATGGCTGTAATTGAAACATGGAAAATAACAAGAATTGATAAGGATGTAGAAAAACCTGGAATTCTAGTACACTGCTGTTGGGAATGCAAAATGGCTCAACCAAACAGTTTGACATTTCTTCAAGAAATTAAGCATACAATTGCCATGTAAGCCAGCAATTCTGCTCATACATACATAATCCAAAGAACCGAAAGCATGTGTTTGAAACAAACAAATAAACAAAACAATATGCAAGAATGTTTATACCAGGACTATCCACAAGGGCCAAAATGTAGAAATTGACTAACTGTTCCAATTGATGAATGGAATAAAATGTGGTATTATATCTATACAATAGAATATTATTCAGCAATAAAAAGAAATGAATTACTGACACATGTTACAGCACAGAGGAACATTAAAACATTCTGCTGAGCGAGAAAAGCCAGACACAAAGACCATATAATATATAATCTGCCATTTCTATGACATATTCACAGTAAGTGAATAATAGAGACAGAAAGCATGTTAGTTATTGACAGAGGCTTGGGGGAGTAGAGAATGGGGAGGGTCTGTTTAGTGAGTGTGGGGTTAGCTTTTCTAATTTATCAGAATCTCCTACTATTAGCTGTGTGCCCTTGGATAATTCGGTGAACTTCCAAAAGTCTCAATTTCAGTCTCTGAACAATAAAGGGGAAATAATGGCTATGTGATGAGATGGCATGACAATTTGATCCTTACTAGTGTTAAGTGTGGGAGATGGACCAGCAGCATTGTCTTCACCTGTAAGCTTACTTGATATGCAAAATATTTAGCCCTACCTCCAACCCACTCAATAGAATCTGCATTTAACAAGATCACAGGGGGATGCATTAGCACATTAAAGTTTGAGACACACTTGATCAAATGGCATAATATATATCAAATTGCTTAGCATGGCACCTGGCATATTTCAGAAACCTCAATGAAAGGTGTTCATTCATCTAACAAATATGTATTGATCACCTACTAGGGGCCAGGAACCATTCCAAGCTTGGGGAATATTGTAGTAAATAAAACTGTCAAGGACCCTAAACTCATGGAGTATATATTCTAGGGGAAGAGACAGACAATAAACAGATAAGCAAATAAGTATATAATTTAATAAAAATATATGTATTATTAATAAAGCCATTTAGAATCATAGCCAGTCAAGTTCAATCCAATTAAATGCACATTTATTAAATAAATATTACGTGCATGGCACCTCACAGGTATCTGTCTAGGATGGAAAGAGGCCAGATCTCTTCCCTTTTACAACACATCTCTTTCTAAAGCCCCATGTGGATTTCTTACTTAACACAAGTAGTTCATTAGGGCCAGAAACAACAGTAAATCAACAAACCATTTTATAAGCAACATTCCTGTAAGACTCATCTGGAGTCCCCACTCAAAGAACCACAGGCTTACATGCTGGCTGCCAGTGTGCACATCACAAATACTGATTAAACATATCATTTTCTTCACGATATAGTGTGATCATAGAATCGTCCAAGTAGGTGGAAACTCAGAATTACTAAGGGCCACTGCCTGAGGGTTAATGATTATTTGGCAGGATTCATGGCCCAAGAGTCTTGCTCACACAACTAAACTCATTCCACCACTAGTTCCTTTCAACAGGGCATAAGATCATTATAGAGATTGGAAGCTTCTTGTGTCCACACGTACAAAAACACGCTATCACACACACTGTAAATATGCAAAAGCAAACACATGCTTTAGGTTAGAATGTTCAGGGTAAGTGCATAGTCTACACTGCACAGTGTAAGGGTGCAAAAGCAAACATATGCTGTTAGATTAGGGTGTTTAGGGTGAATTCGTAATCTACTAGGTTCAATAGAACAAAGATGATTCTTGAAGAGCACTGTTTTACCCTAAGTGCTCAGGTATGCTCAGGTGCCCTTTTCCTGATTCTACAGATTCGGAATCTCTGACATCTCCACTCACTTTATGATCATGCAGCGTAAGATTTGCTGCCTTCTTTGCTCTTTTTCTGATCCTTTAGCATAGAATATATTGTCAGTTTCAGTTTTTATCGAGCAGGGTTCTGGAAAAGAATTAGCTCCTAATGCCTCAAAGACTCCTCTTATGTAACAGATGAATTTCTCTCCCATGCATCTGTTTATGAGTTCTCCTTGGAAGAACTTAGAAAATCACTACTGAGATCATGGTCAGCATCTGTGGTTCAGATGCAGAGCTCTTTTTGGGAAAGTGTGAGTGTTCATGGGTCTTAGTGTAACTAATGTTCCTCAGTTGTCACTTCCTGCTTGTGCTCCTGATTATACATCTCATTCATTGCATGGGATATCTTTGGATAGCAAATCTAGACCACAGTATACTCCTATCAACCTTGGATCATATCAACCTTGCCACCATGTATTGAAATTGGACCATGACCCTGTCCCATTCTCCACCACAGGGACAGCACATAGTTGAGCTAATTAGGAAATACCTTACTTACCCTTGCAACTTCATTTTTTTTTGTACCTCTACACCAGGAAAAATAACTATTTTTATGAGTTGTTTTATGTATACATAGTGCATGATTAATAAATCAGTAGCTGCTACCATTATTTTTGTTGATAATAATAATTGCAGATGACCAAATTGTAAAGTGTTTTGCTGACTACAAGTCAATAGTATTTAAAGAAGACATAGCTTGTGTGTGCTGAAGTACTAAGAAATACTTTCAAAGAATGCAAAAGCTATGCTGAGTTTAGCGGTTAAAAAGAAAAGTAACATTGGTTGAGAGCCTGCTGGGTGCCAGGTACTGAGCTGCTAAACTCTTTTCCTACAGTCCTGGTAGAGTTCCATTACTGCCATTTTATGGATGAAGAAACAGGCAAAGAACTTTTGAGCAGCATTGTCTACCATTTACTGGACACTATATGGCTAAATCAATCCAAGAGATGTTCAAGTTAGATTTCTGGGGTACTTTGAGTCTCAAGTGGAATGTTCCAGGGCAACTGTAGGGACCAAGAAGTGAGCAAAGGGGGACGAATTCTAAGTGTTTGCCTTCTCTTTGTACTGTTTTCATGTTAGGATTTCGACTTCCAGACAAGTTTTCCCAGATAAATGGATATTTATCTGGATAAAGATATTTTTAAAAGTTGTGAAAAACTTTGAACTATATTACCCTGTTTTGCTATATCCAGAGAGAATAATAATATTTAATATATCTAAAATATCTCTCTTTTCCCATTGTAAACAATGGGATTAGTAATCAACAGATCCATGTCTTTTATTGGCGTTATTTCTATTTGCTGTGTGTAATGAGTTTTGTACATTTACTGCCCTTCCTTGAATGCAGCTGAATTATTCCACAAGTATCCTGTTCAAGCCTCAGAGGAGATCCCAGTTGTCCTGTGGTAGGGTGAGCTGTGTGTGCCCATGCCCCCTTTCCTTTCATCCCCTTCTGTCTCCATCCCCTTCATGATTTTATATGGGCTAAAATGGGCCTTGCCAAGCATCTGGCTTGCCTTCCTGGGCTTTGCATTTTTCTGTCAGTGAAAGACAGCTGGCAGGAGGAAGACCTTTCTCCCTAATCAAACTGCCTTCTTCCGCATTCAGCCATAATAACCACTTTCTCCCCCAACTTCGGTAACACTTTTCTTAAGATGTTTAGGGCTATTACAATAGACTGCCACTGGAGAGTCTGAATGGGGAGCTCATTAGCTTTGTGAGCCTGCATATGTCCTAAGAGAGTTTATGTGTAATCCCAACAATTTTCTTTTGTTTGTTCTTTATGTTGTACTCTCTTTGGCTGAGGTTGATTACGCTGGAATCATTAACTCACGCAGAACTGGAAATAACCCTTTAGGGAATCATCCCAGCCTGGGTCCCAGGGGAAGAGAGACATAATCGTTTCTTTCTATCTCCAATGACTCTGATTCTAATTAATGATAGTCTCGATGCTGTTATTAAAGGCTCTTTTTACTTCGCTACAACATCAGTTTTTGAGAGGAAGAGAGCTACTTAAAACCTTCCTCCTGAATTTAAGTTCACATTCTTACTTTCCAGCTTCCTACTGAATTTTGGTCTAGCCCATGATCTGTGGGTTATCATCAGAAAGTTTGAGGGCACTACGCCTCTCTTATTCTCCTTGACGTTTTTGAAATATATCTCTCTATATATAACAACTCTATGTTCAGACTATCACACTGAAGATTTTCTTATCCAGCCTTAGATTTTATTTTCCTAGAGTTGAGAATTTAAATGATAACTTAAAAGTCCTCTAGTTTAAAAGCCACAGCAAGTACCTGACATATGGTAAGTGTTCAATAAATGGAAATCCCCTTTCTCTTTCTACTGGGGCTCTAACATGTTATTATTCTATCATTTGACTTAAATTATTAGTGTGAAACCCTATAGACATTTAAACGGCCCAAATACAATGAGAACACCATATCAGGGTCACTCAGACATAAAACTACAAGACTTGGATCCAGAAAGAAGAAAATTATTTAAATGTTGACTTGCAATCATACCCTGGTGCAAATTCAATTATTTCTATAATGCCTGCTACTATTTCTGTGATGTCTATCATATCACCAACAATAACTAAATATACTCACCATGAGCCATGCACACTGCCATGCACTCAATGGGCATCTTGTCATTTGTTTCTCCAAAAATCACTATTAACGCTACTTTAAAAATGAGAGCAATTAGGCTGGGAATGATGCAACAAATGGACCAAGTTCACAAGGTAGGAGGTAGTGAAGCCAGGATTTAAACAAAGATAGTCTGACTCCAGGATCCACAAACAGAAACGGTCTGCCTTATCCCACCGATCACCTGTCAGTCTCTCCTTGGCCTCCCCTCCCTACTCTTCCTCTTGATCTAAATACCAGTCAGTCAGTCATTATGCCAGAATTTAAATCAGAATGGACTGTGGGTGTGAAAGAGAAGGTGATGATAATAGAAAATTTGCAGAGGTTTGTATTGATTAGAAGTAGAAGGGCTAAATGGTTTTTTAAAGATGTTTGAGGCAAGATCCTGAAAAGATGAATACCATTTCTGACTTCCACTGACCATCTTCATTTCTAGTCACTTGATAAGTTATGGTTATAAAACAGTGAGCAAAGGTATATTTTCATTCTCAAGGATCGTATAATATAGCAGTAAAAATAGGCAAGTACATGGTTATAATTCAGAAATACTTGCTATTCCTGGGTATATAGTGCTTTGGGAACATAGAGAGGCCCACCTAGTTAAATATTAAGGATCACAGGAAACTTTCCAGGGGAGAGTAAATCTAGGCTGATGATGAGGGCAGGTGTAAGGTAGGCAATCTAAAGAGGATGTTGAACACTAAGCGGTCAGTTCAGGAAAAAGGAACACTCTAGGTAATGTCTCTGAGCATTTCTCCATTCTCAAAGTGAATGTGGTCATCTATAAAATAAAGTCAAGAAAGGAAATGTCTAATGTCCCTAAGGCAAAGCACGTAGTACACTCTAGCAGACTGTAGGTGCTCTGTAAATGCCACTGTCCCTTTCTTGTAATAATGGCCAATAAACTGGTTCTTGAGGGCTGAGAACTTTTTTGTAACTAACAGTAGAATTGGGGGAGACTTATTCTAGTTAGCTATTGCTATGTAATAAAGCACCCCAAATATTGTAGGGTAAGAGATCAATTATTTTATTATTCTCATAGATTCTATAGTTTGAAATTTCAGCCATGTACTTGTACAAATATATAAGTTGAGTTGATTGCTGTCTAAAATCAACATAGTGGCAGCATGGAGACAGGTAACTATATTTGGGTTTCAGTCTCAGCTCCAATGTTTACTAGCTATATCACCTTGGGATGTAGAATCACATTCTCTATAATCCTCCGCTTCATCACCTGTACAATGGGAATAAGGAGAGTAACAAATGTTGCATGGTCATTTTAACAATTAAACAAGCAATGAGTTAGTTATCTAAATCCCTTGGCACAGTGCCTGGTAAATAGTAAGAGATCAGTAAATGCTAGCTATTATTGTTTTCTTAAAAATCATCTAGACTTCTGGGCGCTCTGGCTCATGACTTTAATCCCAGAACTTTGGGAGGCCAAGGCAGGCAGATCACTTGAGCTCACAAGTTAGAGACCAGCCTGGACAACATGGTGAAACCCCGTCTCTACAAAAACTGCACAAATTAACTGTTTGTGGTGGCATATATCTGTAGTCCCAGCTACTCAGGAGGATTGCTTAAGCCAGGGAGGTTGAGGCTGCAGTCAACCAAGATAGTACCACTGCACTCCAGCCTGGGCACCAGGGTGAGACACCATCTCAAAACAGGCAAAAAACTCAGCCAGAGTGTGGTAGGGATAGCTGGCATCTGCCCCATGGGGTTTGGGCTTTCAGCTGGTAAGTGTTGAATGGATGGTGGCTAAAATCACCTGGAGGCTTCTTTTCCTGGATATGTGGACCTGGGCAGGGGTATCTCCAAGTTATGGCTCAGTTGTAACAGTGGACCAGAGGACGTATATGGGGGCCTCATCATAGTGTCTTGGGCTATTCAGAGAATGACAGCTGGGTTCCAAGAGAACGTGTTCAAAACACGCAGGCAGGGAGCATATAAGATGGGGACTAATTTGTGAATAAGTTTGGCAATTAAAATCTGTTAAAAGACCATCCCAGAAAGAATGTTTCTTTTACTGAATAAAAGCACAAAGTCTGAATAGTCTTATGTTGCCTAGTCCTGTATATTTGCACAAACACAGACTTAGCCATCCCACACTAAAGATGTTGAGAGTAAGATGGGTGCCTAGGTCATCATTGCACTTTTAGTGCCTATTACAATGGCTGGCATATAATAGGTGTTCTAAAAAATTCATCCAATCTCTATAGAAAGAATGTTTAATATCGAATATATGTGCAAAAGACGTAATATGTACCTTGCAAAGAAATCCTGAAACAAAACAAAGCAAAAGCAAACAAACCCAGATGGCCAAAATGAGTGTCGTTTTCCTCTCTACAAAGAGTCAAGAAGAGTGACATTTCAAATATTATAACATGAGGGGTAGAAAAAGCAAGACTTTCTCAATACTCTTTTTACCTCCACATTTGATCAATATGCAAATCAGTGCTTACTCGGATACAGAAATGTAATATAATTTCCATCTAAACAATTAGACACTTTTCTGTTGGTTTATGCTGTTTTCTTTGTCTTGGAAGACTAATTAAATTATTAAGAATATAGAGCCCATTACTGGAAACCATTTTGACAGTGACTTATTGTGTGTTCTTGAACCCATTGTATACCTTTGATATCAGCTTTCCCACCACTGAGCACCACTTATAGCTAGAACACATGGCAGCAAATGAGCAAAAAGTTTGTCCAAAGTGACAACACAGGGAATATTACAAAAATAATGTATGATCATCCTAAATACTTTTACCCTCTGCCTAAATACCCCCTTGACCATCAGTCAAATCTCCCTGGAAGATGCATGTACTCTCTTAGACAGCTAGAATATATGAATTAATTTGTGCCTTCAATGCATTGCAGCTGGGAGAATTTGGCACCAATAACTTTTTTTTTATTTGCTAATATCATTTGGCTTTATCCTCAAATGAAATTTAAAATGAGACAGTTTGGCAATGCACTTTAGCACCATCTAGCAATAGTCCCATGTTGGTTCCACTGCAGTTTGATAATTTACAGACTCATTGGGCTGAAAGGGACTTGGCACGATTATCTAATTCGATGGTTTCTAAATCTGGCTGAACATCAACATTTAATGGGGAACTTTATAAAATACAGATTCCTGGGCACAAAGCCCTACCGATCAGCAGGTGAGAATCTGCACAAGTGGAATCTAGAAATTTTAAACTTCACAAAGCTTTGCAGATGATTCTGACAAGCTAAGATAGGAAATCAGTACTTTCATTGACATCTCATCTTCAGCTGAAACCTTGAGAGTAGTTTTGTTTGCCTGTTTGTATCATTTGTTCGAATGTTTTTTCATTCATTCATCTGTTCATGTTAGTAAAAAAATATCTTTTTTTTTTTTTTTAACAAAACTCTTCAACTCTCCACTGGTAATTTTTAGACTTCTTATGGGTGAGTGGCCAGGATGTGCTGTGATCAATTTTACAGAGAAGAGGATAAAAGAGGTTCTTCAAAGCACGAGTGCTTCCAGTAGCTTATCCTCAGCAGCATTTTCTCTTCAGTAAATCCTTGACAGTGAGGTCATCCTCCCTCCCTTCTAACTCTCTTTGATTTAGTTCTAAATTCGCTGATTTCCATTGGACTTTGGTGCTTCCCTTAAAGCAAGGATTGTATCAAACTTTGTTAATGTCCATAATCTCTTAACATCATCACTCTTTTTCTGTCTCAGACATCATAGATTAAAAGAAAATGTATAAGATTATAATGTATCCCTATTTAAAACTTTTCAAAGATTTTTCATTTAATGAAGAAAAATCAGACTTCTGACCATGTTCTCGTGCCCCTGAATGACCCTGCTCCTGCTGGCCTTTTTGACTGCATTGTGTCCCATTTTTTCTTGTTCTCTTGCTTCAAAACCTCTGTTCTGTTTTGTGAACATACAGCTTCCTACTTTTGGACTTTCACTCTTTTTTTTTTTTTTTGCCCTATCTTGGATATTTTTCTAACAGATATCTTATCCCAATATTCAGATCTAGCTTAATTGTCGTGTCCTCAGAGAGAACTTCCCTGACCAATCTATTTTATGGCTTTCTCCATACCTGATTGCTCTCTCATTTTTCTCCCAATGTATTTTCTGTGCAGCAACAATGAAAAGCTGTTATTGTCTGGTTGTTAATGAATCAATTGTCTATGCTTTGTCATCTTATTAGAATGTAGAGATTTTGCACCTCTTCTCTAAGGTAGAATCCCTGGCTCTCAGAAGATTGCCTGACACAAACCAGGCATTCAATACAGTATTTGTTGAATGAGTACTTTAGAATTGCAGATTTCCCCGCTGGTTAGGCTTTGCTGAATTAGAAGTAGCTTCTTGTCCAACTTGCAGTGTCATAAGAAACTCTATACTCTTGGTACATCTGGTCCATTTAAGAGTTATAATTATTATACTTAGTCATAATGGCTCATAAATTACTAATATCCTCTTACTAACTAAATTGAATCCTTCTTTCCATAACATAAGGACACATTCTTTCATACTGGCTTAAAAAAAAAAGATCCAGTATCATTCTTAGAGTGTATTGGCAATAGCAGTATTAGTAAATAATAATCTTGATTTTGAACATCTGAGTCACTGCAGCAATTGGATAAACCACCCATTTTATTATTTGTACACAGCAAACATATGTTCTTATAAACTACCAAGTCTGGTTGCATTAAGAAAGTTTTTAACCTTTTCATATTGAAGTTTATCTGATTCTAAACTTGAAGCATGACAGTGTAGAAAAAGCACTGGGGGGAAATAGTGGGTTGGAGTAATTATTTCACTCTCTTCTATGATCTTGGAAATGTCATGTCTCATATCTGAACCTACATTTCTTCATCAATAAAATAGAGATAAAGCCTAACCCATGGAGTTATTGTGACATTCAACATCCAAGTATAATTCTGTACATATGTATATTTTATCAGAGCCAAAACCTTATTCAGATGTAAAGAAATATTATATGAATGGAAATTGCTAGTCATTTATTTAAAAGGACTTATTGGACACCTAGTATGTATAAGAGAGATGATAAAGAATAAACAGACACAATCTATATCCTCATTAAGCATTTAATCTAAGTGGAAACAATGCTTTGTTTTGTTTTGTTTTGTTTTGTTTTGTTGTTTTTGAGACGGAGTTTTGCTCTTGTTGCCCAGGCTGGAGTGCAATAGTGCGATCTCAGCTCACCACAACCTCAGCCTCCTGGGTTCAAGCAATTCTCCTTCCTCAGCCTCTTGAGTAGCTGAGATTACGGGCACGCACCACCAAGGCAGGCTAATTTTTTTTTTTTAATATATATTTTTTAGTAGAGACAAGGTTTCTCCATGTTGGTCAGGCTGATCTCAAACTCCCGACCACAGGTGATCCACCCGCCTCAGTCTCCCAAAGCACTGGGATTACAGATGTGAGCCCCTGCGCCCAGCCGAGAACAATGTTAAACAGTTATGGATAAATACATCATCATTATTTTTGATAAGTGTCATATAAGGTTATCAAAGAGATATAGTATTAATTTATTCATCAATAAATAATAGCATACTCTAGTTATAAAACTAATATTGTCCTAGAAAAATCCTCTTTTTATGCCAACATTAATCTATTACATTTCTCATTCTATGAGGAAATGAAGTGAGAGACATTTCAAAAATGGAATAGTGTTATGCACTGACAATAGTCTAACATGTTAGAGTTGTTTCCAAGTTCAGATTAACAGAGTTCATGAACAACTGGAAGGCAAAGGAATTTTCTTAGGGAAAATGTATGTATCAACTTTCAGTTCCATCTACATTCTGACCTTGAAATTTTACCCTTCTTAATTTTCACTCACTTCCAGTTTTACCTTGATAGTGCCTATCTTTTGAAGACTCTCACATTCCTTCACTTCTCAATTTCCTTATCATTACAATAGTCTTGACCATTTATCGATTTTATTGTCATATTCTTCTAATATTCATGTCTCTGTTTCTAGCATTTCCTTTTCCAATTTAGATGATATCAGCTCTTAAGGATCATTTGGTCTGTAACAGTTTAAGGTATATAAGTTATAAAAGCGATTGGAAATTTGACTCTACGGTACTCAACAAAAGGCAAAAAAATGTGTACATACAACGGAAAGATGATAATTAAGAAATTATTCAGAGCACACAATACAGAGAAAGGCTGGCTTTATTAATATTCAAAGAGCTCTTGAAAATCAATAAGAGAAGGACAAATGGCCTAATAAAAATGGGCAAAGAAGATGAACAGGCAGTCCACAAAAGGAATTATCCAAATGGCCAATAAACATGAAAAAGAGCACAATCTCAGACACAGTTAAGGAAAAGTGCATTAAAATTTTAATGAGATGCTGTTTGTCACCTACAGAATGATATAGATTAGAATTTTAGAATACTACATATTGCCAATGGTTGACCTTGCATAACTGTAAAAAAAAAAAAGTCAATTTGGTTCTATCAAAACTTTGAAAATGCATACCCTTTCAAAGAGTAATTCCTTTTTTTAGATTATTCCCCACAGATATATTCACATTTATTTATTTATTTCTGAAAGCATTTACAGCTTTGTATATGATTTCAAGAAAAACAACTATAAACAACATTGATGCCCATGGAGAGAAGATTGGTTAACTAAATTTGAGAAAGTGCCCAACAAGGAGCACACCATTTCCCTTGCCTGAATTCAGAATCAACTGAGAGAAAAGACAAAGGATAGCACATGTGGAGACAAAAATATCCTTATTTAAAAAATCAATAAAGGCTATGTTAAAGAATGTGGCTTGTATATGTAGGTAAATTGGTTCCCTAAAATATCTATGGCAGACTTAGACCATTACTGGGTTTCCCACAGGGCACAACTTGCTCCTGTAGGGAGTGTACTCCTCTAGGAATGCATGTTTCTGGGGTCAACACTCTCTAAGGGGTCAAAAGGAAGAAGCTAAGATAAGCATGACCAGTACATTCTCCCTGCATTGACCTGTCCTATAAATCACTCCATTCCAGAGTATGTGACCAAACAAGGCAGCAGAAGAAAGCCAGACAGTTCTACTAGCTGAGATCCATATGCAAGGTAGATATGGATCTACCTAACGGAAAAAACACTGGGGGAGATTATGGCTTGGAGTAATTATTTCAATCTCTTCTATGATCTTGGAAATGGCATGTCCCATATCTGAGCATCAGGACTGAGAGCAAAGCTTTGCCCCTCCCTTGAAATGCACATCGTAACAAGTATGTGCTCAAAAGAAAGAACTACAAGAAATATTATTAAATATAAAAGACAAAGTGAGTGCAATAAGTAATCTCATTTTGTTATAAGCCATCTAAGCACGCTAAGCATACCCAAGTAACTCAAATCCTTCTGAAGAGATGAGGTAACTCCTATTAATTGAATTTGTGCAAGTGAACAGGATCAAGGACTTGGAGCAAGTGTTACTGTTTGTTTTATAACCTCTGAATCCTTTAGCCTTGTTTTTATTATGTGCACATATTATTTTAATGATAATAATAAAAAAATTTAAAACATTTATCTCTGCCTGATTGTTGCTACAGAATAAAAAGAAAAAAGCAAATTCATTTTTTTTTACTCACTTGTTTCAAACCTGCCTTCCAACTTTGTCTCCAGCTAACTCCAAGACGTGAAACCTGAACATCACCAAATATTTACATTATTCTAGCTGAGATTATTTGGTCAGCTGAAAAAGCCCCATCAACTCTGCCTGTCAATAAACTGTCTGTCTTAGGAGTCATACTCCTATGCCACTACTGTGCAAGAAGATTGATAGACCATTTCTCAAAGATGACATAGCTGTATCTCTCAACAACTTTAAAAATGCCTTTTTACCTGGCAATTCCAGTTTTAGGATTTATTACAAAGCAATCATCATGGATGGGAGTAAATACCTGGCTTCGAGAGGGGTAATTTAGAATATTCTTTTTAATTATAATGCCATGGTTAATACTAAACATCCACTGTTAGAAAATTTGCTAAATAAGGTATGAAACATTCTTACAGGTATGAGGCAATAAAAGAAACTTTGTAGTCATCAAAATGATAGAGAAGCATGTATAATAGCCCAAAAACATGCCCACGACACATTTTTTTTTTTTTTTTTGAGATGGAGTCTCACTCTGTGGGCCAGGCTGGAGTGTAGCAGCATGATCTCAGCTCACTGCAACCTCTGTCTCCCAGGTTCAGGTGATTCTCCTGCCTCAGCCTCCCAAGTAGCGGGGATTACAGGCATGTGCCACCACCCCCAGCTAATTTTTATATTTTTAGTAGAGACGGGGTTTCACCATGTTGGCCAGGCTGATATCGAACTCCTGACCTCAGGTGATAGGCCCACTTCAGCCTCCCAAAATGTTGGGATTACAAGCATGAGCCACTGCGCGTGGCCCACATTCTTAAGTGGAAAACGCATAGGTCCAAAACATTTTGTAAAATATGCACCTATTTTTGTAAATAAAATCTGAACAAAAGGTATAGAAGAGCACAAATTAAAATATCAATATTTCATATCTGTATGATGATATAATAACCTATTTTTCATTTACTTTTTTCTACATATCTATATTTTCGCAAATTTCCCTAATAAATATATTACTCTTGTACTAAAGGGAATTAATCATTTTTAACTAAAAAAAGTAGCAGAAGAGTACCATCAATTTTAACACTTAGCTAAGGAGTCATCTATTCCAGGGAGCCTTCCCGTGTTTCCCCTTGCCATTATTTCTTCCCTCCCTAGACTGTTCCTCACAGGTTTTTAGAGCCTCTTTCTGTGACTTCTGTTATAAAGTCTCTGATGGCAGATGACATGTCTTATCCGACTGGGAAATCTGCCTACTTCCCAAGAATAGTGCAAGGTTCGTGTGTACCTAATAACTGTTTTGTCACCTGAATGGGATGACTTCTATTGGGTTTGCCTTTAGAATAAGATTATAAAAATATTGATGGTGAAACCATAGATGTAGGCCATGTTAGGTTGTGAAATAACCCATTTAAAACATTTCTTGGAAGAATGGTTCATTTTCTGAATGTGATTTCATTTGAATGCAATTCAGTTTTAGGAGGTACCTTCTTAAAAGAATCTCCACATGTTAAACAGAGGCAGTGGTATGGCACAGTACATATCAGGTGTTAATAAGGAAACATTGACTATGGAGAAAGTTCTGAGTATTTCACCAATCCAACCCTGTACACATCTGGAGTTATTAATAAAGACTCAGATAATCGAGCACCTGCTTTCATTCTTGCTTTTTGAGGGGAACAGAAACTGCAAGTTGAGCCTTGGCAGTTTTGTGTCTCTAGGACCTGTTAAATTTTGTGTCTCTAGGACTTGTTAAATTTCTCTCTCTCTCTTCTCCTACCTTTTGAAATCCTAAGCGCTGGTGCTTTATGTTCTGGCTTGTAAATGAAGCCTGTTATTATCATTGAGATAGTGTTTTTATGGCATAAATAATGAGTTCAAACAGGGGAAGTGGCGTCGGGGTGGAATTACTGCCTGAGCTGAGATGGAAATAATCAATATGTCCTCACTTACAAATCTCATCTGCATGTCAACTCCATCCTGCTGGCTGTCTCCCTACAGATTCATTTCACAGGAGGCCCAATAAAACATGCGGGTGGCATTGATCTGTTTTATTCATAGCCATAGATAGAAATGCATCATTTGAAATTAATAGAAGGGCTTGTGTTTATAACCCAACTCAGAATAAGTAACCTGCAATGCAGACCATTAAGAGAGAACTCATCCACCCAGAGAAAGAGATGACCATGGGGATTAGGGATCAGGGAACCATGTTTAAAGTCCTCCGTGATGTCATGCTTATTCTCACTCATCATTCAGGGTTTTGCAACCTGAATGCTGCGATTACTCATCAGAACAATTGCTGAAATCAGCATAAGATGCTATGATCAGTTTCTAGATATCTTTCTCAAATTCTGTCTGGCTTTTTTGTCCCCTTCAACCCTATGCGAAATGAACAGTAAGATATAATCTTGTAGAAATGGAAAGGAAACTTAGAAACCATCTATTTCAATCTTGCTCCTAATTATTATATATGTCCTATATCACAATGGTCAACTAGCCTGATTGAATATCTCTACAGACAGAAAATTCACTATTTTATAACACATTACCAAATGAAAAAGAGTTTAGAAAGCTTTGATTTTTTGGAAGTTTTAGTAAAAATCATCCCCTTGGTATATTAAGGGAAGTAGTACTATTCCCTAGAGTATTTCCAGAGTGCCCCATGACAGTCCTTATATAATATCATTTTAATGTCCTAGAATGGACTGAATGATAGAGGATCCCACTTACCTCTTTAGTTTATCATATAATATTCTATATTCTTCATGTGTTTAATCACTTTCAGTTTTAGAACACATCATGTCTCCTCCTGACTAGAACCAAGCCTTGTTTGCTATTTGCATGGATAACACAGACTCATCCTTCTGACCTCACATCAAATGTTCTGTCTGCTGGAGAGATTTTCCAGGTCACCCCAAACTTAGATCAAAACCCTCTTTCATATACCTTAATCTTACCAAATGTCTTCTTGTATAGCTCATATTGCATTTTTAATTAAATGTTTTACTTTGAGATCATTGTAAATTCACATGCAGTTAGATGAAATAGTACAGTGAGATCTTGTGTACCATTTACCCAGATTCCCCCAGTGATAATCTCTGGCAAAACCATAATACAATAGCACAGCTGGGATATTGATATTGATACACTTCACCAATCTTATTTATATTTCCCCAGTGTTACTTATATATATATCTGTATGTGTTTACTTCTGTGCACTTTAATTCTGTGTGTAGGTTCACGTGTCTACTACCACAGTCAAGACACAAAATAATGTATCACTATAAGTGGTTGCCCTTTTATAGTCACATCTGCTTCCCTCTCCTCATGCCTACCCCCAATTCCTTCACCATCATCCCTAGTCCCTAAAAACCACTAGTGTGCTCTCCATTTTAATTACTTTGTCATTTTCACATGTTATGTAAATAGGACCATTCTTTATGTAACCACTTGGGATTGACTTTTTTCCCCTCTGAATAATTTCTCCTTAGAGATTAATGCAAGATTCTGTCTATCAATTGTTCTTCTTTTTTAAATTGTATTCCACAGCATGGGTGTACCACGGTTTGTTTAATTCAGTGAACAATATCTGAATTTGTGTTTTTCACCCAGTTTCTGAAGATTAAAAATAAAGCATCTATGAACAATTATGTCTAAACAAATATTTTCACTTATCTGGAGAAAATATCCAGAAAGACAGCTGCTAGGCTGTATTACCATTGATTTTGATAATTATATGTTTGAGCTGTTGTTTCTACTTAGAATTATATTCCTCACTTGGTTGTAGGTGAGGTGACAGCTAAAGACTAAATTTGTATATTTGGCACCTAGTGCAATGCTAGGCATTAATCGTTATTAAATAAAGTGTATGTAAGTTTATTTTTTTAACACTCTCTCAGCTTGCATGGGGGCTTAATCTTGAGCTTCACAGCCCCATAAGACACACTAGATTTCTCTGATTGCACCTTTCTTTTCTGGAGCCTATGAATGTTCTGAGATTTTGCCACTAAGGATTCAGAAGGAGGAAGACTTGTCTGTCTGATGGCTACGGTCATCTTCTTCCAGGTCATTTGTCTTCTCTCTATGGTCTCCTGCTGGAATAACATCTCTTGGGTCCTCTTGGTTATAGAGAGTTTACTTTGTAGAATTTAAACAGGAAGGGAAAATATTAACAAAAAGAAACACTAGAGACTCAAGTTTGATAATAGTAACCTTTTGTCTGTAAGCTGGTGGAACATGACCAGAAAGATCTAACAGTGAACAAAGACAAGAAAAAAAATTTTAAAAACAAAAATGCGTTTTCTCAGTTTGTTTTCTGTGCTCCTCTCAAACGTTTGGAGAGAAGCCCACTACCTTGGAGGTCCTGGGTTTCTTTTTGTTACTTTGTATTACCCCCTTTGGGTAAATCCACCTCCTAGACTTCAGTTGCACAATAAAATAAATGATAACAGTTCCTAAAAAGGTCATATGAAAGAAGGCATAGGAAGATAACTGTGCAACCATTAAACACTATGTTTGTCCATTTTTGCCCATTAGATACTGAAATTGGGCTCCTATGGCACCTTTATTCCAATTCAGTTCAACAGATTTGATCTGAGAATCTACCATATTCTAGGCATTAAAGATACTCGTGTGTGTGGTGGGCAGTGGAATGCGGGTTGGTATAAAAGTACAGGCCCTGTACTATTCTGCCACCACAGAAAGAAATAATTGTAATATTGTAATGCTAGATGACAACGCAAGTCCAACAGAAAACCAGAGGAGAGGCAACTTGGGAAGAATTAGGGAAGGCTCTGGTCATAAGGAAAGACTCTGAAGAAGGCAATATTTGATGAATTTGAGAAGAGGTAAAATATGGACATCTCAATTGGAGAAAGGGAGTTCAAAAAAAGTGATGTCAGAAGATCAAAGGCATGGAAAATGAAAATGAACTGAGAATACATTGAATCTTACAAGGGTATAATGATTGGGTAGGAATAATTGGTTATGTATATGGAAAGGTAAGATTGGATCACATTATGAAGGGCCGATACATTTAGATGTAAAATTTTAATATTTAATCTGTTGGCAAAAAAAAGCAATGGAAGATTTCTGAACAAGGACACCACATAAGAATTGTGCTGAGGAAGGCGATTATAACAGAAGAAAAGGCTGGAGAAAAAAAAAAAAAAAAAAAAACTAGGTGAATGCATGTTGGCCAAGGAGCAAAAAAGAGCATAAGTCAGCAAGAACAGAGAATTGGGACAGCTGATAAAAGCCAGGGCACTACCAGCAGGGTAGGTGATTGTCACAAGGGGAGGAAAGGGGATGAGGCAGGAAAGTTAAGCAGGGACACTCTATGAAGTGCCTAATAGGCAAAATGAGGTTAGGAACATAAACTCCACAGACAGACCTAGTTCAGTTTAAATTCTCATTTTTCTACTTACTCGAGGTGTGACCTTAGGCAAGTGAGGTATCCTCTCTGTGCCTCAGTGTCCTTATCTGTAAAATATGATTGATGATATAGACCCCAAAATAGATCTTTTTGTCATGATTAGATAACTTGGTAACTATAAACATCATCATAGCATATTATAAAAAGTCAGGCCGGGCGCGGTGGCTCACACCTGTAATCCCAGTACTTTGGGAGGCCGAGGCGGGCGGGTCACGAGGTCAAGAGATCGAGACCATCCTGGTCAACATGGCGAAACCCCGTCTCTACTAAAAATACAAAAAAATTAGCTGGGCATGGTGGCGCGTGCCTGTAGTCCCAGCTACTTGGGAGGCTGAGGCAGGAGAATTGCTTGAACCCAGGCGGTGGAGGTTGCAGTGAGCCGAGGTCGCGCCACTGCACTCCAGCCTGGTGCCTGGTGACGGAGTGAGACTCTGTTTCAAAAAAAAAAAAAAAAAAAAAAAAGTTCAATAGATGTTAGCTATGTTATTATTTATTTTATTTTATTTTAATTATTTTCCAGGAGCTTGAATTCTATCCTGTGTGCCAGAGATACATGAAGAGTATTGTATTTTAGAAATATCACCTTACCTATCATGTGGAGAATAGATTTTAGAGGTTTGAGACTCACAGCAAAGAGACCAAATAGGAGATTTTTGCAATAAGCCAGGTAAGAGATAGTGAAAGCCTGGATTACAGTAGGGGTCTTACAACTAAACCTCAGGGATTGCTCACTGCAGTAACCCCATTGTTTGAAAATATACCTGGCACATGTAGGGTTCTCAAATTGTCTGATGAATGAATTAAAAATCTGAAAAATGCCCAAGGAATAAACTTTTAAAATTCACACATAGGGCCTGGTGAGGTCAAGCATGCCTGTAATCACAGCACTTTGGAAGCCTACAAGGGGAAGATTGCATGAGCCCCCTGCTGTAGGCTGCAGTGAGGTATGACTGCACCAATGCACTTCAGTCTGGGTGGCAGAGCTAGACCTTGTCTCAAATAAATAAATAAATAAAATTGAAATATAATATATACCCAGATATGTTTACTTACCCCAAATATACTGTTTAATGAATTTTCACAGACTGAAAAAAAAAAAAACATGCAACCATTTCCCAGATCGAGAGCCAGAAAATTATCTCCACCTCCCCCCAGCAAATCTTTTTTTCTGGCTGTCACTATCACCCCACAAAGAAGCCACTATCCTGACTTCTAAGAACAAGCATTAGTTGTACCTATTTTTGTTTGTTTGTTTGTTACTTTAGTTTACATAAATGGAGGCATAGAAAGGTATGTATTCCTTTGTGTTTAATCAATTTATTTTGCTCAATATGATATCCAAGAAATTCGCTTAAACTTTTGTGTGGATTTTTCATTCTCATTGCTGTGTATTATTTCTTCTGTTAGTTAAATTATGTTGATGAGGGTCACTTGACCAGTTTCCTATTTGGGATTGCAATTATTCATATTCATATGAACATTCTATGATATGTCTAATTATGAATGTATTTCTGATGTGTGGATACCTAAGATTGAGTTGCTGGATCACAGGTAATGCATATACTCAGTTTCACTAGATACTGGCTGTATCCTGCATTCTTCTAAAGTGTCTGTTATATTTTGTACTCCCACTGGCAGGATATGAGTATTTTAATTGTTCCACATCCAAAGTATCACCAACACTTGATATTTTGTCTTTTTTTTTTTTTTTTTGGTGATTCTGCTGATAATGATGCAGTGTGATTTTATCTTGCATTTCCCTGGCTATCAATGAAGTTAATCTTTTTTTCTTGTTTACTGACCATATATATATATATCGATGAATATTTTATATAGTCTCTTCTCTCTCTCTCACACACACACACACACACACACACACACATACATATCTTCTTTTGTAATGTACCAATTCAAGATTTTTCCCATTTATATATTGTTTGGTCTGTCTCCCTCTTTTTTAAAAAAAAATTATAGATGTTCCTATATATTTGTAGGATACTGTGAAGAATCATTTATTAACAACATACATAACAAATGCCTTCTTCTACACTGACATGAAGTTTGCTTTTCCATAATGCTGTCTTTTGGAAAACCAAATATATTTCATTTCATGTTAGTTTAATATACCCTTTCCTTTGATTGTCATTTTATCTTACGGTTTAAAAATCTTGGCTTATGCCAGGGCTTACAAAATATTCTCCTATGATTTCCTTGAAATTTTTGTTGTTTCTTTTTTACTTTTAGGTCTGAAATCCTTCTGGAATTTAATTTAGTGTATGGTATAAAGTAGGAGCTCAACAATTTTTTTTCTATCAATATATCCAATGTACCCTTCACCTTTTACTGATAAAGTCATATTTCTCTCAACACCGTATTGCCACTAGTGTACCAAATTAGGTAACCATATTTCTAAAATTATATCCTCTTCTTTTGGTCAATTTATCTAAAGATTATCACTGTTTTACACATTCGAGCAAATGGAGTCTTTGGAAAGGGGCAATGGTGGGATTTGTTAGTTTTTCCAAGATTCTTCAGTTTGTAACCAACTCTAAAGGTTGGCTTTCAACACAATTGCAGACAGCTGCAACTTCTGTTATTTTAACATTCTTGGAATGAGATCTGTTTGAAAGCTCCATGCAAATGGCTGTAATTTCATTTGCCAAATGTGTGAAAAATATGTATCTTCACATTTTTCTGATAATACATAGGTTAGGTTTATATTTTTCCATGCATCATTAGGCATACAGCATTTGTTCTGATGCTTCTTAGAAACCAAAACTCAACGTGGTCACAGAGAATAATCGTCAAGGTGTTTGTACTTCCAGAGATCAGTGTTCCAATACAGTGCCACCCTGGTAGCACACATTTGAGAACTCTGTGCCTCACTTTCCTCAGAATAAAAAGAAGCTAATAAAGAAGAAATTTATTATTACCTACAACAAAACTAATTAAAGAATCTATCAATAATCTCTGAAATAATTATAATTGTAAAAATGAAAAAAGTGACATCACGTTAGAACATTAAAAACTTCTTTGCATAAAAATATTATTGTGTGATGCTTCCTTCCTAGCTTATATTTTGTCCTGTGTCTGTAAAGCATTTAACTAAAGGTGACATGCTATTAAAGAGTAGCAAAGGCCATGATACAGAGAAATTGACAACCGCCTTCACTTCATCCTTTAATTTCACAGAAATTCATTCTAAATTTTCCAAACACAGCATCCCTGGAATCTGCCACACACAGATTTACTCTGGCTTCAGGCTGCTCTCCTGTGGTGTGTGTACCAAGCTTGAATGCATGATTAAAATAATTATTTTTTCACTTGAATGTTTTATTCCATCATTGATGTGTTTGCTTCTCTCTCCCTAGAGACACTTTTTTTTAGTTAGGAAAGTGGAATTTTGCTAATGTATTACCAGAGGAAAAAAGGCATGAGATTCCTTATGGGGAAATATCCTCTATTCTTTCCCCATTGCAACTCATCTTACTACCAAAATCTGAACTTCCAGAAGCTCTTAGCATTTACTTGAGTGGGGAGCTGTAATCTCTCTCTCTTTCTCCTTTCTAGCCTTTATTTTAAATTATAGAGATTCAAGTTGAGTTGCAAAAATAGCACATAGAATCTCAAGAACCCTTTACCTAGCTGCCCCAGTGGTGACACCTTATATAACTCTAGTACTACATCAAAACAGTAAATCATCCTGGGTACAATACTGGTAATTAGACTTCAGACCTTACACAGTTTCACCAGTTTTTATGCACTCATGTGTTTGTTTTTATGTAGGTATGTGATTTAGTCCTTTTCTAAATGTATGTAACCACTACTACAATCAATGCTCTATAGTTCCATCATTACAAATAAACTCTCTTGTGCTGCCCTTTATTATGATTGTCACACTAGGTGTGATACCTCTTTTGAGTCTGCAGAATGAAGTTCAAACTTGTAAGTCAAAGCCCTTTGATAGGGTTTGGATGTTTGTCCCCTCCAAATCTCATGTTGAAATGTGATTCCCAGTGTTAGAGGTGGGGTCTGGTGGGAAGAGGATTGGATCATGGCGGTGGATCCCTCATGAATGGTTTGTCACCCTCTCCGTGGTGGTAAGTGAGTTCTTGCTCACTTTGTTCATGCAAAAGCTGGTTGCTAACAGTGTCTGGGACCTCCTCATTCTCTCTCTTGTTGCTGCTCTCACATTCTCCTCATGTGACATGCTGGCTCCCTTTTGCTTTCTGCCATGATTGTAAGCTTCCTGAGGCCTCAGCAGAAGCAGATGCCAGCACTGTGCTTCCTGTACTGCCTGCAGAACTCTGAGCCAATTAAGTCTCTTTTTTTAAAAAAAACAAATTACCTGGCTTCAGTTATTTCTTTATGGCAATGTAAAAATGGACTAATACACTGATCAAACGGGAGGATTTAGTTTGAGTGAATAGTACGTAAGGTATTCATTACAGGTGGTTTACCTATGGGCAGAGCCATTGAGAGTTCAAAGATTAATTCCCATTGTTACACCTCTCCTAAACTAGATCAAGTGATGTAGGTAAATTTTGGCAGAGCACTTCTGAACAGTCTCATCTTCTCCAGCCTCCATTATCTTTATGCAGGCAGTATGTACAAAATATTTTGTAAGGACCTAGAAGATTTGGATAGGTTTGTCACTTTCAGATTCCTTTATTTTAATCATCACCTGCAATTAGATAGGCAAGATTACCTCACCACAGAGGCAGTCTTAAATTCAGAAAAGGACATGAAATTCATTTCTCTCACAACTTGTTTCAAAGCTTTGCAGTGAACATTTTCTGATGCCTTCCTGAAATTAATTGAAAAATGCTGTGTTAGATTTCAACCATTTTTCCCCCACAGGTATCACTCCTTCAGATGAAGTCATGAAGAAGTTTTTATCTTGCCTCTACTAAAGAAAAGATGAGTGGTAGGATAATCAAATCCCTAACAATCCCAATCTAAATCCCTAACATCCACTATGTGCCAGGCATATTCCTTGGTTCTAGACAGTTAATAGTGAATCAAATAGATACAGTGCCTACCTTCAGAGAACTTACAGTCTAGTGAAAGGATTCTTAAGGACAGCATTCACATATGATCATCTCAATATAGCAGTGCCTAGTTCAATGTGTGATACATAGTAAATGTTCATTATATATTGGGCGGATTCACCAACAAATGAGTAATTAAATGGACGCCAAGATTCAGAGGCATTAACAAAGGTTTTATACTTTTTTCTCTCTAAATTCCATTTTGTAAAGTTTGGAAATTATCCAATATTTCATAAGAAAATGCTTTCTTTGGTTTGTAAGATGAAATCTTGAAGCAAAGGCAAGTTTTACAATCTGCAACTTTACAATCTGCCTCCTTTTTTGAGGATTGCATCTAGCTGCAAATATTTGGCACTGCTCTCTTCCTCACTCTAGTTTACAGTGCAACCAATTCAAATAGAATGCAAAAAGAAGCATTACTAAAAAATAAGTATTATCAATTAGCATACAAAAGTAGAACTGCAAAAGCTCTCTCTGGGTAAGAGGTCCTGAGAGAGCTCAACAGCCCATAGGCAGGAACAATGTTAAACATGCAAGTTTATAACCCCTTTGGGGAACTTGAACAAAGAATATCAGCTCCCTGTTGGTGGTCCTAAAGCAAACCAATTTTATTTCTCTGTAAACTCATTTGGAAAACAGCTTGATTTGGAGGGACAACTCTATGTGATGTTAAGAGAAAACTGTCACTCATCCAAAATTCTCCAGGTTGATGTATAGAATTGACCCTGGCAAAATGTTAATTGTGGGCAGGTCATTTGTTCAAAGTTCACACAAAATGCTCTAGTTAAAGCAAATCAGATTTCTTTGTCTTAAGAGAAACGCTTATGCAGTCCAACCTTCTAAGTGTACTATCAGCAAAAGGTGCTTGAGCAACTGACAGAGCATGTGCTATTGTAACTATTCCCTGTTTGTTTGATTTTTCACATCATCCCTTGCCATGGTGCTATCTCCTCTGGGTGGTATTCACAAGTCCTCAGAATCATCATGCAGCCTGTTCTTCTGGGCTACCTCTGTGTATTTTGCACATTACATGACCCTTTTAGCATGGTCTATGAAGCCCGCTGTGATCAGAACTTTGTCTAAAGAACCAGCTTCATCTCCCTCCATGCTCCGCTCTTGCATTTTCTATTTCAACCAACTCAAATGAATCATAATTTCCTAAACACACCTTACCAAATAATGCTATCTGCCTTGACCTTGACTCATGCTGCTTCTCCCTGCTTGGGATGTCCTGCTGTTCGACTAATATACTTTCTGTTTTCAAGCCTCATTACAAAACTCACCTTCTTTTTTAACTGCTCCTGTAGGATTGGCCATTGCCCCTTTTGTGGCCTCCATGAGCTGATGGATGTAATTTGGTTATTGCATCTAGGTCACCTCTGCTGCAATTTTTAAAACACCTTTGTACCCTCAATGTCTGCAACAATGTGTGGCTAACAGCAGGCATCACTGAATGTCTATGGGATTAGAAAAAAAAAGAGTGAATGGTGGTAAAGCAGGCAGCAGTTTGAAACCTGTGTTAGCTTTTCAGAGTTGGGAAATTAACATAAATGTACCAAACCTCAGTTTTCTCATGTGGGAACTTCTGAGTCATAAATGAGAGAAGTGAGATATAAAGAAGTTGGCATATATAGGCATTCAATACTTGCTAGTTCCTTTCCTTATTCCCTTCATCTTCAGTTGTGATGACTAAAGCACTAACTGCATTAAGTAAGGCTAACTGGCATTACTGACCATAAGGAAACAGAGAACAGTGCTGAGCGTGTGTGTGTGTGTGTGTGTGTGTGTGTGTGTGTGTGTGTGTGTGTAGAGACAATCATCTGCCTATAGGATGACAAAGAGAAGCAAGTATTGACTTTCAGAAGAAGTATTTTAGGCTTAGGTAGTTTTGATTTTCCTGTGGGAGAATGAAAATGTTCAATTTTTATTTGATAATATTTAAGTTGTTTTTTCTTTTTTCTTTTCCTTTTTTTTTTTTTTTTTTTTGAGATGGAGTTTCACTCTTGTCACCCAGGCTGGAGTGCAATAGTGTGATCTTAGCACACGGCAACCTCCACCTCCCTGGTTCAAGAAATTCTCCCGTCCCAGCCTCCTAAGTAGCTGGGACTACAGGCGCCCACCACTATGCTGGGCTAAATTTTTGTTTTTGTAGTTTTAGTAGAGATGGGGTTTCACCATGTTGGTCAACCTGGTCTCAAACTCTGGACCTCAGGTGATCCACCTGCCTCAGCCTCCCTGAGTGCTGGGATTGCAGGCATGAGCCACCGCACCCTGCCTAGTTGTTTTCTTTGGCTATAAGAACCCCTAAGCCATGTCTTCAGAAAATAATTATACAGCTGTATTTGGGGTATCTGTGAAAGCCAGAATTTGCTTCTGTCCTTGTGTATACCTCCCAACTCAAAGGCTCTGTCCCAGTAGCCATGTTTCAACTATGAATACACTCAATTGGACCCAACCCAGGCCAAGCTCAATGGAAATACCACCAAACCCCATTATTGGACCTGGGCTGAGATAAGCAAATCATTCTGTGCTGGAAGCTTGAAAGAAAAAGATGTAAACTCTGGGGCACTGAAGTGATACTCTTTTTTGAGTATGCTTGGGGAGCAAAGAAATCCAATCTGGATTTCACAGACCATTATGTCAATGAGATGTAATTGGGTGTTATGAGAAAAAAAAAAATGCTCTGCAGTAAGATATGTGTAATTATTTCTAGTTGAAACAAAATTGAGTTTAACCAGTTTCCTTACTATAGGATTTCTCAAAGGCTATAAAATGATAATGTGTTTTGTGACTCCCCAAGGTATTTATATTATATACAGTTATTTTCACCTTCTAGATTATGGCAAACCCATGGAGCTCGTAGCCCATGGATGACACTTGTTATTATGTGACATACAGATTCTGAAGAAGATGATTTTAATCCTAGTCCCACTAATGACCTTCTTTGTGATCTTGTGTAAAGCACTTGACCTTTTTAGCCTCTATGCTACATATGCAAACTCAAATCTCTACTTACATATGACATCAGTTCCTTTAATCTCTCATCTGAATAGTCCCTACATTTGTGTCTCAAACTAATGGTACTTTTAGGAAAAGAGTAGCACACAATCAAAAAAGGGCATGTTAGAAGGGTTTAATATAGGTGTGGTTAATAATCAGGTGAATAGAGTTATCGGGAAACCAAGAAGAATTGAGAAAGTACCCCAGTATTAGCAAGAAACAGGCACTGTTCATGTATTTGGTCTAAAGAAATGAGATGATTAGACAGTTTTAGAAACCCGCAGAGATTAATCACAAATAATAGCAAAGAGCCACCTAACACAAGTAGTGGGTTCTATAAAGGAATGGAGCCAAGTCACAGTAGCCCAAAAGGAAAAGACCTAAGTAGTAAATACCCTAGGCTGGGTGCGGTGGCTCATGCCTGTAATCTCAGCACTTTGGAAGGCAGAGGCATGTGAATCACCTGAGGTAGGGAGTTCAAGATCAGCCTGACCAACATGGAGAAACCCTGTCTCTACTAAAAATACAAAATTAGTCAGGCTTGGTGGCACATGCCTGTAATCCCAGCTACTCAGGAGGCTGAGGCAGGAGAATAGCTTGAACCTGGGAGGCAGAGGTTGTGGTGAGCATTGCACTCCAGCCTGGGCAACAAGCATGAAACTCCATCTCAAAAAAAAAAAAAAAAAAAATTAAATACCATAACCTTATTTTCCGTGTGCCCTGCAGATCTGTTGTCGATATCTCCCTTTGACTGAACCCACCAGAAGCCATTGGCAAAGGAGCTTACTGATGCAGTCAATAACAGCCTCCTGGGCACGGAGCAGGGCTGAGGAGGGTAGGGAGCAGATCTGCAGTTACAAACAGTTGGCAAGTTGGCCACACACTCGGCTCATGGATAAATCAAAAGACAGGGCGTCAAGATGACAGCATACTCTTTGGAGAAATTGTGAAATCATGCTGCTGAAGATGGCATCAAAGTCAGCCTCCCCGAGTCTCTCAAAGTGTGGCCCACACTGCTAAATGTTTCAGAGGGTTTTTCCTAATTTGGGGAAATCAAATATTTAAAAGCAGATCCACTTTGAAGTCGCCCAGCAAGCAGCAAATCTGAGACTTGATAGATCCAGTTATTAAAAGTCAGTCCATCTGAGCATCTGAGCAATCTGTTTGCCTGCCTTTCTTGCTGTGTCGGTAATTTTGCAAAAACTGCTGAATTTGCTCTCCTCCTCACTGCAGATTGTAGACAGAGTAAAGGAGGTCTGCTTGTTGTCTATCATCCTTTAAGAAGGATAAGAAGATACCCTCCTGCCTCTTTCAAAGACTCCCAACCTTCTCTGGACATTTAGAGAAGGGAATATTGGGGAAATTATCATTAAGCGAGTAATTGTATGTGTTTGTATTTTATGTGGATGCAGGCAGAAAAGAACGTCATTCTTCCCAGCTCCCTGTTATCTCACACAGAGATGTTCTCTAGCTGTAATGTTTGGTCAGCCTTTCCAGATTGAGAAATCTTTACTCAGAGACAGCTCCATGCCCGGTAAGATGAAGAAAGAGACTGAAGAGACGAAGAAGAATCTCAAGGAGAAATTGAAAAAGAAGACAGAGAGAGAGAGAGAAAGAGAGCAAGTTAAAAGCCAAGGGTTCGGGGAGGGGAGCTCAGGCAGAGAAGAAGAAGAAAAAGTAAAATAAATAAATAAATAAATAAATAAATAACAGTGCACTACCCAAAATGAAACTTAGTTTCTGGCTATTTGCTGCCAAGTATTAAGTCTCAGGAACTGAGATTCCTTTAGCATTTCTGTTTCCATCTGAATTATTATTGAAATGTTGGGCACAATTATTTGTGAATTACACCCAACAAGTGCCTACCATCACCAGCATGGACGAGAAATGTTCACCTTATGCTAGATCATAAATGTCTCTTTCCCACAGGAGTGACTTGCCTCCTCAGCAAAAATCTATTCATCCTAATCTTAATGATGCTTTCCCCTGTTTTTTTTTTTTTTTTTTTTTTTAATAAGGCCCTATTTGAAGCAAAGAATGTGAAAATCTAAAGCTGTAGTCTTGGGAAGACATATTAGAATTGCAAGCAACCTTGACCAATTTGAAAGACAAATTTGTTCTGATATAAAAACATTTAATAATAAGAAAAATCACAGAGCATTTTGTGCTGGTTGACCTATAAAACCCCCCCAAATTCTGTGCTGGATGAGCATGGCCATATGCAAAATTTCAACCTAGAAAAATCTAAGAATCTAGGTAAATATCACAGTACTTAACTACCAGAAAAATAGGGTCAGTACTATGAATGTAAGCATGCATTTAAAAGAAATGGGGTTGGGGGACAGAGGGTGGGGGAGTTAATACTCTTTATATTCAACACCTGATTCATCTACTAAAGTCTGTGTCTAATTCGGAGCCTAACAACTCACACTTATGATTAAGTGTGTTGAATAATTTCAAGTTTCTGTGGAAGCGCATAGACCCCAAATACAGTACTGTGTGAATTGTTTCTGTCCAAGAATCAAAGTTCCCTAACCTTTTTCATTTATCTTGTCTCCCTGACTGTCAGATCTCCTCCATATCAACACTGTCTATTTTCCTCTCTCTCAAATGACTTCCCTGTCACTGTACTACCACCTGCTAAAACATGTGGCCTCTGCCAGGTATATCCTGCTCTACCACCTGTCTCAAGTCTGCATCACCTATAAGCTCAGGTGCTAATCAATATCAACAATTATATATAAGTGAGAAAAAGAGAATTTAACCGCAAGTATGATTCAATCACAGTTGACCTTGGAACCTAAGATAGGTAAGGCCATAGCTTGAACTCATGCAAACAGTATGATGGGATATAAAGGATTAAGGAACTCCTGAAAACACACTTTCTCCCAAATGCAAGGCATACAATAAATATTGTGCCAAATTCATTTGTCTTAACTGATGGTAGAATTAAAAAAAAATTGTCAAAAAACAACAATAACCACCCACCCAGAAAAGTATGAAGTTAATTGATTCATTGTCCAATACCTCTACAAGTTGCCCTAGGATGTGTACAGGAATTCTGTGCCACCAAGGTGTATTTTTGTTTGTTTCTTTGTTTGTTTTTTAAGTACTGATCTTTTCTTAGCCCTGATCCTGATTCTTTTGGAAGTATTCCTTATTCAGAAGTCCTCAACAACTTCTTCATCTAGAACAGTGCCTGATGTATCATGTATGTTCAATAAATGCTTGATCAATGAAGTCACATTTTCTACCAAGGGTAAATATTTTAATGCAGATTAATTTTAAGACAATTTTTACCTATTCTCTGCATATTCACACTAATTATCTTATAGCTCTATTGCAAGGGTTAATTAGATAATACATATATAACTTGTTTATAACAATGATTGCATGTTTTGGACTATTTTATTTCATAGCTTCACTTTCTAATCAATCTTTTCTAGACCATCTCCATTCAAGACCACTACTTATTTGCTAAACAGTTAATGCTGTCCTTCATTTTGGGTCACAGCTTATGCATTCTCTAAAATATGGGAATATTTGTCATAACTGGAGTATTTCCTTCGTTAGAGAGACAACAGTGGCCTGAGATGGATAAAAATCAAGGTTCTCAGGTTATAGGCTGAATCCTGCCCTACTTGCTCCCGTTTATAGGTTTAAGTCCTAATCCCTGATGTTTCCATATATTAATGTATTTCAAGATAGGGTCTCTAAACAGGTGATTATGTTAGCAAGAAGTCATTAGGGTCAGCCCTAATCCAATAGTACTTGTGTCCCTATAAGAAGAGGACATTAGGACACAGGCACCTACAGAAGGAAGGCTGTGAGAAGACACACAGAGAGAATATGGTAATCTATAATCCATGGAAAGAGGCTTCAGAAGACTCCAACCCTGTCAACACCCAGATCCTTGACTTCTAGCCTCCAGAACTCGCATAACATTTCTGCTGTTTAAGCCACTCAGTCTTTGGTAGTTTGTTATAGGAGCCCTGGCAAACTAATATGCCCCAAGATTTCTGGGATGTCAACGCAGAAAAAGTGGAGAAACTTGCACTCAAAATGTGGCATTGTCACCAGGTGACTGTCTCAACTCTGTAGCCTGGAGAAAAATTTCTCAGGGCTGTGAGGCTAGAACTCCAGACAGACTTACAACTTTATTCTAGTTTCACCTTTATCATTAGCAAGGTGACTACTCTCTGGGAATTTAAGTTTCTTTGTCTGAGGCAGGGGAACAGCAATTTCCATCATAGAGTTTAGAGGGGAGTTAATTATCAAAATGCATTTTCAGTAATTTGTGCTATGTTGAACATATGGTAAATACTATTAAATAATAGCTATTATGATGATGATTAATATTATTATCATTACTTATCTCCCCATGCCTCAGTTTTAACATTTAAAAAATTGAAGACCACTACCTAACTAGCAAGATTGGGGTGAAAAACAAATAAGTTAATGATGACAAAATAAAGTTTTAGTGGTTAGCCAAGGGTGGTAGTGGCAGTAGTTGTCCCAAGTACAGGCAATAAGGTGATGTGTCATCTGTGGAGAATTTAAATACAGTAACACATCTGACTATTAATAAATTTGGTGTGCTTTAACAATGTCAGTGATTAAATATCTTTGGTGTGAATTTCTCCCACCCTCAGTGCAAAGTATTACAAACTAAAATGGGCCAAACCGAGATGAAATTAAAAAGACATCTTCACAACTTCTGAAAAGTTATTCTTCTAAGCACTAAGCTAAAAACCTTACCTATTATCTCATTCAATCTGTAGGCTATCCTACAAAGTGGATCTAAAAACCTGAAGTCAGGGGTCCAAGGTTACAAGATGAATTGCAAAGTCTACATTTGAAATAAGGGATTCTGATTCCATAGTTTTGCAACAGTCCTCATCATGATTTAGAGAAGAAATATATTCCTCTCTCTTTCTTCTTGGGCAATGTGCAAAGAAGGAGGAAGCATCTCCCATGCTTGACCTGGACCCCGTATGTAGCCTGCAAATCTCCAGCATAATCTTGGTGGCTATCACTCTTGATGTGTTCTGTTCACACTGGCCCACTGTCTGGATCTGACTCATTTGGTTATTTATGGACCATGTCAGCACAATTTAGTGTCTTAATGCTCCTTGTCAGGGACCATCAAACGTCTTCTAAAACCTCCAACGTCCTTCAGAGGGAAAGAAGTAGAACTCAAATGTTAGTAGCTTTTGTGACCTTAGGTGAAACAAAAAAATACATTGAACAAAGTCCCAACAGACCTGGAAACCCAGGTCTGCAAGTTCTTAGCTGTGTGACGTTGGATTTGTCAATTTCCTTCTTTGACCACTATAACATGATAGCTGCCACCATTTGGCTTTTGACTTGTTTACACATTTGTCTCTTTCTCTGGGCTGTGAACACCTGCAATAATAAAGCATACAATTTTGTAAAGATAATTGTGTCTTTTTATTTTAATTCCTTAGAACCTAGCCTAGAGAATTATATGGCCAATAATGGATAGTCTACAAATATTTGATGAATAAATGCACTGATAAACGGTAGATGAAGGTCTTTTAAGACATTTGCGTTAAGGTTTTTACTAGGGTCTAAAGTTGCATGTAAACCTGAATATATATGTGGGTATTCCTGAGGAATAGGTTCACAATTTCATCTTATTTTAAGGACCACTAAATGAAAATATGGATGTAACTACATATTTTGGAATAAAGAGAATCATATCATAAAGTAAAGACAGATGCTGTGGATTGAAATAAGCTTAAAACAAAAGGATTTTTCAGAAGTAAAGAATAAGATCAACTTTTTTTTCCAGGAAGGTAAATAATTTTACTTTGCATTCCTTAGGCTTTCTCTCTCTCTCGCTCTCTCTCTCTCTCTCTCTCTCTCTATATATATATATATACACGCACACATATATGTGCACACACATATATATGCACATATATATATGTATATATGTGCATATATTTGTGTGAAGTTTTACATATATGTGTATATATATATTTATATGTAAATATGTGTATATACTTATATATGTAAAATATATAATTTTAATTTATATGTCTCAAAAATTGATACATATGTCAAAATTTTTAATCTAAAAGAAACCACAGAGTTTATCTACTTTGGCTCCTCAACGTTTTGCCGATGAGATGTCTCAGAAAGAAGAAGGGCTATGCCAAAGATCAAACAGTTCATCAACCTCAAATCTCCTGATTCTCTTTCACTACAAAATCTGTTTTCTAGGATTTTTTTCCAAACAGTGGATATGTTTATTTCATGAAATATATTACTTAATCTCAATATGTAAACTGAAATAATGGAATTGTTCTTACCCAAGCAGGTTGTACAGTTCTGGCACTGAAGCACATTCCCTGAAGCACGAGATCTGTAAATTCTAGTTTGAAATCTACTGAACTTCTTTATGCTCGTAGTCATACTATTTTCAATGTAAATTAAAAATACAAATCAGTTAAGAAAACTCTTGCATGACTTTTACATGAATAGACCCTTGTGGAAGAGAAATTGAATGATGTTCTCAGTCTAAAGCTCACCTTTAAGGACACAGAAGCACAGAATTCTCCCCCCTTCCCCCAAGCTTTCCACCAATATGTCCTTGCTCCCTGCATAAGCTGTCAGAGCAGACAATTGCTTGGATGGATGATGGATGACATTTCTCAGATTTTTACTTACCCCCCAGAGGTCTTTGGCATGATATATAATATGTCTGTTTCTTGGTTCCTGTCTCAGTCTTTTCTTGCTTGCTTATGTAAGGGATGGCATATCTCACTTGGGGATTATTATTGTTCAGAGATGCCACTGACTTGGTCTTCCCAGTCTTGTCACCAGAATGATGATGTAAAAGCTGTACTGGGCCCAGACCCACTGTTCTTTAATGGTACCCAAGTAGGAGACCCAGTGGGCCAGATATCAGTGGAGACCAGCCCCTCCCACAATGATACTTGTATTTGTTTTAATAGTGCCAGTTGCAGTACAGGCAAAAAGAAAGCCTTGTATTCTTATATGCCACAAGAAGAACTTTTCAAATGGGTTTTCTCACCATCTTACTTGACCTGCTAAAAACCCTTTAATGGGCCCTTCTTGCACACAGAATGAAGTCTAACTTCCTTTCATGGATTTCAACATGCTTTCACATCTCCCGCCTGCCCACACCTCTAGCATCCTTCTCAGACACATCTCTGATTGAATCTTTTCCCAAATCACTCAGAGTTTCCTTCTCTGCCTTTAAGACACTGATTCTTCTTTATCTCCAGCCCTGAATATGTGAGGCTTTCATTACTTGAACACTTGCTTCTGCTGTCTTTACCTGCCTCTCTCCTCTAGTCATAGATTCAACTTCACCTCCCTCAGTGGATCATGGTAGGGGCATTTTTTTGTACTGTTCCCACCAGATTGCTTAATATATTCATGGAAAGGGGTTGCTTTACTGTCTATCTTTCTTATAGATGTAAGTTTCATGAGCAGAGAAAATATGCTAACCTTGCTCATGTTGGTATCCCCAGAGTACTTCTGTCCCACCTAAGAGCCCTGAAAAATAAAAACAATATAAGTATATTTTGCAGAGTGGTCTTAATCTGGAGTATCTTAACAGAGTATCTTAATCTGTTGCTAAGAATAAAGCCTAATTAAAATTAAAGTGGGGGACATTCCAGAAATAAACATTTAGATGGAACCTTCAGACCATGATCAAAAAAGCCAGGTGATGATAGCAACAGGTTGAAGCTATTATTTCAAAAGACGAAGAAGCCAACATTTCAGATCAGGAAGTGACAAACAACAATGGGACTCTAAACTAAGGAGCCAGGGTAGAAAATGCAGCTACAGGGACAAGTACTACGTTAAATGGCTTCATCTAGTATCTAGTTGATTCTATCACACTGTATCTCTGTTACCTGGAATTGCTTTTATTGGTTCATGTTAGGCGTTTCCCAAGGAGGCATACAGGCCCCTTTAAATACCTGATAATAACTTTTAAGGCCTTTGGTCAGGCACTGTGTGATAAAGATAAATCAAAGACCATATTGGTGCAATTCAACTGGCCTCATCAACTGACTTAACTTTGCCCTTGTGTGGTCCACCTTTCTAAATCTAAAGGCCTGAGAGTGACTGAATACAATACACTAGCCTTGAATTACAATAAAATGGGGGTTTCCTTCTCCCATCAGAATTTTTTATGTCTATATGTATGTGTGTGTATTTTCTTTCTCTCCCCCTTAGAGAGCTTTCCACATATTGTAAATTTTAGGGAAGCAATCGAATTAATTTTTGCCATAATGCATCCTGGATACACTGTGGATTTTATTTAGTGATCAGCATATTTCACATATTAGGGTCCTTCTAGACTTTATACTTAATACTTTCATGATTCTGAGCTCAAAGCTTTTCTTTTCAAAAGCAAGTTTATCAAATGACTGGTTTCTTTAGCATTGTGTCTGCAAAACCCTTTGTAGCTATCAATCCAAGACTTTTTCCTTTTTATTTTAAAAACTCTGTGTTTCTCCAAGGAAAATTCAATCCACTTAATCCTCATTGATTGGCATTTAGTGCTGCAAGATGATGTTTTGTGAGAACTCTGGGTGTCTAACCAGCAGTTTGATCAATTTGTTATGCTTCTTGTCATGCTAATCTTATTTTGCACCTGGAAGATATGTTTCCCTGAAGTCTTCTAACTTCATTTAAAACCAGTGTCATCCCTAATTTGACAATGAAGAAACTGAGGCATGAACCATTGACTGTCCTATATTATTATGTTATTCACAACTCTGTGTTACAAAAATTCCTACACAACTAAATCTCATCTTTTTCTTTGAATTCAAAATGTGTCTATTTTTATTTATAACTTGCATATATGTTTGTGACCTTGAAACACTCATTTTAGTTTCAAGATCCCTGAGCTTTAGTTCCTTTTCCTGTGAAATGGGGGAAAATAATAAAGTAAAGGTTTTTAATAAAAATAAATTAAAATGATTTATGAAAAAGAACCCAGTGTAGTTCCAGGAATCTAATAAATGTTCTGCAAATACATATATACAGATATTTGAACCTTCCAGACAATATTGGTATAATATGCATCAGACATGGAGACTGCTGTCTTAGAAAGTCCTCAGAGTGTCTTCACTACTTTTATACCTCTATCTTTATTCTCACCTGCAGATTATATTTGTGGAAAATTTATTATATTATTGGTACTAAACTGGGTCCTTTTTCATAAATCACTTTAACTCATTTTTATTAAAAGTAAATACATAGAGAATATATATTCATTCATATAGGATATAGAATATGTAATGTATGTATATACAGTATATATAAATAGTATAGCATATGTACTATATACGCTATATCGTATACTATATACATATAGTATAGTATCATATATGTATACTATATATATAAATATATACATACTAGACACTTGAATGTCTAGTGTTTTCATTACGTGTTTCAAAAGTCCACAGAGGTTCTAAATCAGAGGCAGTTAACTGAATAGCCAGGAAACTTTAAAAGAGCTGGAATTGACTAGGAGATTGGGTACTCAGCTAAAACAACAAAGACTATATCTTTAATTCTCTCTATATTGACCTTAAGAGTGAGTCCTAGGGATTAGAAGACATTTAATGTGGCAGGAATTTATGAATGAGTAGGTTTTGAGAATTACTTGAATCACTTCTCCCAAGTACACAACCCCAAAAATAAAACAAATTTATATTTTTAGGTAGTTTACTTTTTTCACATGTAAATTCAACAGGGTAACTAAACTAGTTGCCATTTTCTATTTGGCTACCATGAATATTAGGGGAAAACAGAATGGAACATCATTACCAGATGTGTGGTTTACAAGAGTCTAATGTTTATCCTCATCTGTTGCTCATCCATTATAAATACTATATTTCAATGCTTTATGTCTTTGAATGCAACTGTAAAGTTTTCTTATAATAATAATGTGTACCTAAAGAATAAATGGATAAATCCCCCATCTAGTATCCTAGTTTGTACCATTTCATCTCTATTTAGTACCTAGTCTTGGTAAAGTACATAATTCCCAAATCACAGCTTATATTATTATAAAGATATATGAACAGATTTTGTAACTTATGGCAGTTCTATAGATAGACATTCAGGAACTAGAACAAGGAGTCCAAACATATCTGTATATTGAAATTATTCAGAGAGATTTTAAAAATACTGATGTTTCTGTCCTGTTCTTGAATTTTGTGATTTCATTAGCCTATAGTGCAATGTGGGCTTTAGAGATTTTGGAAAATAACCAAGTGATTCTAATCAACATACAGATTTGGAAACCACTGGGTTTGAAGCAGAGCCTAGAAAGGCTCCAGGATTCTTTCTCCTTATTTCATCACTACATTTATATTTTAATTTTTCTGTCTAGACCAATGACTTTTTAGCTCTTTTGCTGGAGTGTTCAAAAACATGGCCACAGCCCAGCTCCCAATTTCTCACATTGTGAGAGCAATCATAAAGGGATTATCAGTCCTAATTCCAAATTCCAATGACAAAAGACTAGATTGTCTCATCATGAGTCTACTTGTTGTCCTATAGACAAATAAGTGTTGAGATTGTGAGCAGAACTCTATAACATGGATACTAGCAGCCCAGTCCCATGGGTGGAGAAGGCACCTGTTTCTAGAGAGAGTAGAGTTACAGTGAGGTGGGAAGACACCAGTGAAATGTGTATATACAGGGGCCCTACTAAAGCTTACAAAATAATCCTGAGGTTGCCATCTTTCCTTATTCTCTAAATGTGAACTCTGTTATCTGCAGATTAGCATCACTATCAATAAGAACTGAAACAATCCTAACAGGCATTTACCCAGTGCTTATTAAAGACTAACAATGTACTAAACATTTTAGGTCATCATTTCTTGAACTCCTCACAAGATTTCAAGCCATTTTAAGCATAAATAAACTGAGTTATGAAGATGTTAATATCTTATCCAAAGACACTCAAATTAAAAAATGGTGGTGCCAAGTTTTGAATGAGGCTGTCTGATACTGGAGCTGCACTTGTTAACTGTTACAGTGCTGTGAAAACAAATGTCCCCTTCTCAGAGACAGCCCCAGGAAAACTCAACTATATAACATTGGTAACCGAGTTCCCCAAGTCATCACCATCTGAAATGCCCATAATAACCCAGCCAGCTCCATAGCAGGGGATTGGACCAGTTCTTTCAACCACCTCTAAGAGCCAGTTGACTTACTCAATTCGAAACACCCATGATTGAAGATAATATAGGCTCAAAATAGTAGGGTCTTGATATACTTGAAAGTAATCAAGCCAATTCTTACCCTCATTTCCTACACTAAGTTCTCTATACTCATTTTGAGACTCAGTGAGGGCACGTCAGTATCCATAGTCATAGAGTAAGTGATTAGAAGATTTTTAAACATTAACAAAATGTCACTGTGAGATAAAGGCAGTTCTAGTTCATAAATTACCTTGAATGCAGCTTTGAAACTTAGGCACAAAGATATTTATTTGCCTGAAAATTAACACAAGCAGAATTTGTCCCCTAGTTATTTGAGGGAACAAATTCGAAATTAGCCCCACGTATCTAATGCCCATCCCTAGAAGAGTTTACACTCAAGGCCTAGAGCTCTTTCCCCATTTACTTGTACAGCTGATGCCCTGCATTTATCTGTCTCTTGCAATATTTGGTAATTAAATGCTAATTCATTGGTGTGCTCCTTCATTTACTTTATAGTTGTTTTCTTATAAATATTTTTATTACTTTCATTAATAATTAAAATTTATCTAGCAGTTTCCAACAACATTTCTTCACTGGAAATGAATAAGAAACAACAATAACTGTTACCACTGTAGGGTGTGGAGCTGCTCTCCTCTCTCTGTGCTTATCTCATCATGTTTCTAAGATATATTGGAATAACTCCCATGTTTTCATTATATCAAGCCCACATCCCTGTTTATTGGTTTAAAGTGTGTCTCATGAAAGCAGTCTCTTCAATTCTCCCACCTCTAACCGGAGGTGGATACTGTGTGCCTTCCAATAATAATGTGTTACTATCTTTTGCTACCCTTTGATCAAGGTGTACTCCTTGGAGTCTAACTTAAGTGATTTTAAAAATCTTATCCCCAGTAGCCAGTGTGATGTGAGTAATAGCCATACTGATTACCTAACTATAAAATCAGTCAACATATGAGTTATTCATCTCTTGCAGATTACAAAAGTGTTAAAAAAAAAAAAAGTGGCAACTAAAAGCAATGTGGCATCATCAGCACTGATTGTGTACTATAAGCTACAGTTGTGCTTGCTCCCTGAAAGTTTAAGATCTGTTCATGGACACCCACAATCAGGATATACAAATAACCTGATCATCTCTCTAAATCATTTAACCTTATTATGCATATTGAACTATACTGCTAAAGATTTTCTACATCCTGCTGCCCATATAAAACCTAACTGTCAGGCCTATATTGAGTGTTCATGCCTCAATAATTACTGGGGTTTATGTTAGGTTTTTATGTTAGGTTTATATTATAATACGATCACATTTTGTCATCACTTCCTATGGCAGGAAGTGCTAGTTTTCTGCCAAAATTGGTTCTCTCATTCTTTACAATAATGAAGTTCAAGTTGGCTTCATGGCTTCTATCTTAGCCCATTTTCTTTCTTCTGCTATAACAAAATATCACAGACTGGGTAATTGTAAAATAACAGAAGTTTTTATGGCTTATGGTTATGGAGGCCTGGAAATCCAAAAGCATGGTGGCAACATAGGCTATGCCTTTGTGCTGCATCCTCCCATGGTGGAAGGGCAGGTGTATTAGTTTTTTTCTCACATTGCTATAAAGAACTACCTGAGACCAGGTAGTTTATAAATAAAAAAATTTTAATTGACTCACACTTCCACAGGCTTTACAGAAGGCATTGCTCAGAGGCCTTGGGAAACTTACAATCATGGTGGAAGGAGAAGAGGAAGCAAACACATCTTCACATGACAGGAGAGAGACAGGAGAGAGAGAGAGAGAGAAAGGGAGAATTAAGGGGGAAGTGCTACACACTTTCAGACAACTAGATCTCATGAGAACTCACTCACTATCATGAGAACAGCAAAGGGGGAAATCGCCCCCATGATTCAATCACCTCCCACCAGGTCCCTCCCCCCAGCATTGGGAATTGCAATTCACTATGAGATTTGGGTGGGACACAGAGCCAAACCATATCAGCAAGTGACAATACAAGAGAGAAAGAGGAAGGGTGAAAGCTGAATGTATCTTTTCATCAGGAGTCCACTCCTGTGATTACTAACTCACTCTCATGATAACAGCACGAATCCATTCATGAGGACAGAGCCTTCATAACCTTATCACCTCTCAAAGGTCCTACCTGTTACTATCATCACCATGGCAATTACATTTCAACATAATTTTGGAGGGGACATTCAAACCATAGCAACTGTTTGGCTAGAAACTTTATTCACTAGAACCTTGCAATTAAGAGTGGCCATGGAAACGAAGCTATTTCCAACTGACTGTACTCAGAAGTTATGTGTGTGACTTCTGCTGCCCTGGACTTACATAAAACTAATGGATCATAACTGCACATCTTTCCTCTCCTGCTGGTTAGAACATGCATGAGCATGTTACCCAGCTCCATATGTATAGTCAAGAACAGCAATAATGAAGAAGCAAGAAGGTTCAGGTAACCTGGGCTCCTATATGACTTCAAGGAATAGAGCAATTCCCAACCTAAAATGCTACCTTATGATGCTAGATGTGAGATAAATAATCTCTCATGTTCTTGATAACTTTTTATTTTGGGGTCTCTTTGTTGCAGTAGCCAAACATTGACCTTCAATAGTGCTCTCCTTCACATAAGAGTGCAAGATAAAACGTATTTTGATAAATATTTGATAAAAATGTATTTTAAACAACTTAACTTTATGCTCACACAAATGATGAAAGACATTTTTAATTATCTTTTTTTTTTTTTTTGAGATGGAGTCTCGCACTGTCACCCAGGCTGGAGTGCAATGGCACAACCTTGGCTGACTGCAACCACCGCCTCCTGGGTTCAAACAATTCTCCTGCCTCAGCCTCCTTAGTAGCTGGGATTACAGGTGCCCGCCACCACACCCAGCTAATTTTTTGTGTTTTTAGTAGAGATGGGGTTTCATTATGTTGGCCAGGCTGGTCTCGAGCTCTTGACCTCATGATCCGCCCGCCTCGGCTCCCAAAGTGATGGGATTACAAGCATGAACCACCATGCCCTGACTTATCTTTTTTCTTTGGTAGGAATTAGAAAAATGAAGCTCATAGACATTCACTGATGTGCATGCTTCAAGGTAGTGAGAACTCTGGAACTTCCAGAACTTCTGACACCAAGCCCAAAGGTCTCCTTCAAATACTACATAATCTCTGCCCTGAAGCTGCAGTGTACATTGAGTTTTGCAAAGCAAAGTAAGAGTTTTCTATCTCAGAGGAGAGACTGAAATATTTATTATAGAATAATTATATAATCAGCAGTGGTACTGAGTTTAATGTGAGACAATTATAAGAAATGTAGATATAAAATTTCATGAGGGGTAAAAGGTAGAAAAGGCTACCTTTTTAAAAATAACTTTTATTATTTTAAAGTTCTTTGAGAAGATTCAGGTAAAGCTCTATAGAGAAGATGGACTTTGAATCAAGTCTCAAAGGATGCGAATTTACAATGAGGCATGGAAAATATATTTCAGCTAGAGGGGAAACTATATTAAAAAAGGCAATAAGGCAGTCCAATAAATGCAGTTGTTTTAATGTTGGGAGGTCAATAATATACTGGGGCTTTCTAGACAGATTCAATCTTAAGTCCTTCCTATGGAATACTAACCATGTGACTCTGGGCAAATTGTTTAACTTCCCTCAGAATCTTCTTCTTCTTCTTTCTTTTTTTTTCCTGTAAAATGGGAGCAAGAAAGTTCACCTAGAAAAAAAGACCCTATAATATTATAATATGCCTTTTGCCCATTGTTACTTCATTAGTGTGGCTAAACTATTCTAAGGCCTTTCTTCCTCCAAACTCTGACATGAGTGCTTGCTTGCCCATGTGCTGATTTAAGATTTTCTATCTAAGATTAAGTAACACATGCACAGGATTCAGTTGATACAGGTAGAACTCTTAATTATTTTTTCTTGAGTAAAGAAAGGAATATGAATAAATAAATACATAAAGTGATACATCAGGCTCAGCTTCCTATATAATCACTTTCATTTTTACATTTTTATTTGTGAATCCACAGTTTCTTGCTTCATTTCTTTACATCTTTGCAAAGTCTCTGCTTGTTTTATTATTATTATTACTACTATATTTTTTGTCTAACTAAACTATGCCCATCCTTTGCGTAACACACCCAAGTGTAAAGAGATTATATTTTTCTCTCTCTGAGTTGGATTGGAAGAGGACTCAGCCCTTCTCTTTTTTGTACAGCTCATCTTATGACCACTGATTTCCTCTAGTCACCATTTCTTTTTCGTTACTGTTGGAACTCTCTTTAAAAGAGTGTAACCCAGTTAATTCCTCTGTTTCCTGTGACCCACATTGCTAGAAATGAAGTCATGTAGTAGCAAGTTTGTGGAGGATCTGATACCATTGGTCCAGACGCTTAAGCAGAAGATACATGTTATCAGTTGCAATTAACTAAATTAACTACAGCATCAGTACCAACCCTTCTTCTTTTTGAATTTGCCCACGTCATTTCTAGCATCACTGCAGCATTTCTAGGAAATATATCCTCACTCAGTAATGAAGGAACTTGAGAAGAGTTATTTATTTTAGTTTAGTTTAATTTGCTTTCCAGATTTCTTCTCACATTATGGCTTTTAAATGAATCAATGAAAACAATGATGTCTAGATGCAATTTACTTGTACCTCTTGAACTCTTATTGGAACAACTCATCAGGATTAGTTTTTGAAAGTTGTGATTCATGTATTTTATTGAGAAAAATGAAGCATTTTCCTAAAATACAGTGTAAATAATTGCAAGATTACCATAGATTCTATGTCCTTAAAGAACCTAACCCTGTTTGTGGCCATGGACTGCCACTAGTGAGCTGTGTAACTTTGGTAAACTTTCTCACTTTATGTTTTTAAACCAAATTGTGTTTACTGGTAAGGTGAAAAAATTGAGCTAGATTATTTCTAAGGACATTTTTTAGGATCATTATTCTATAAGCAAGACAAGATAAACCGTAAATATACAGAACTGAGCAGGTGGCAAATAAATGTACTGTAGATCACACAAGCTTAGGGAATTTAAATGACATGGAGGTTAGAGTCAAGGTTGGGTATTCAAGCTTCCCTCCCTCCATCAGTGATGGTGATCTTGGTAATGTCCTGTGTTTGGGAGAGCAAAGCTTCTGTCTTTCTGCAGTCTTTAGCATGGTGTTCAACAAATTTCACAACATTTGTCTCTGACATTCTATTTTCTGCATTATCTTTCACCACTATTGCCCCAGTTGCTTCTATTCATGACTCACCAGAATAGCATTGTCATGCCTCCATTCTGTTTTACACTATCCTGTCCCCAAGACCCTGCCAGCACCATTGCTTTTATCTATACCATTTTACCTGTCAAGCAACAAAAAGTGGATATTTTATTCATTTTCTATTTCCTCTAACTTTTGCAGACTTCTTACTCTCCCCTTGCCTTTTCTGCATATTTTGGTCAACAAAGAAGGCATGACCTGAGCTGGAAACCTAGTGTCAAACTTGTGACAACAGTAAAGTCTTACTGAGATCTAGAGATGGGGCGGGTAGTTACACAGAGAACCATACCAGGAGAGTTAATGTGGCCAAAGGCTAGATAGGAAGTTGAAAGTCGTGACTGAGTTTAGTGTGGAATGTCAGTATTGACAAGGGCTGAGTTGGAAATAACTTTTTTTATGATAATAACGTCACTATTTCTTGAGTTCCTCTTATAGAAAAATAGCTAGCTTAAATACTTTACATCAACTATTAATTCTCCAAAACTCATGTGCCTGTTGGTATCATATTCCTATTATTGCAAGCTGTGTGACCTTTGACAAGTTATTTAACCTTTCTGTGCTTCGTTTTGTTTGTTTGCTTGCTTGCTTTTTGCTTGTAAATAGGAATAATAAAATGTACCACATAAGGTTGCTGTAAGCAAAAAAGGAAGCTGTGATGAAGCAACATTTTTTCCTAGACTCCGTGGTCTTTAAAAATGATAAGTACCTGACACATAGAAGGTGCTCAGTCATCATCATCATCACATCATTTTTACTATTGTTATTCTGTGTGTCAACCTTAGGAGATACGAATATTTACTATTCATCTTTTACAATAAATATTTAACTACTAATTACGCTAATTTTTCAGTGAATATAAACGTCATTGAGCTTCCTTCAGATGAAGAGGTTTAGATACGTACTTTTTCTGGGAAAGAGAAGGTTAGAGAATCCATGCTTTATCGTTTCTTTCTGCTCTTTTCCCAGCAAATCATGAAAAGGGACAGGACACCATAGCATTCTAGGAAATAAAACCCGGAGACTTCCCCATCTAGTCCAGCTCTGGCCATTCTTCCTAGAGTGAGCCTGTGTGATTTGCTTGCCCCAGGCTTCAGCTGGAACCAGTTTCCCAGATGTGGAAACACAGAATTCAACCCCACCACTTAGCACTGCGGTTCTTTTCCTGCTGATCAATTCTGACCTTCTGTTTTGAAGTTTAAAAGCCTCCAAAGCTTCCTTGGACATCAAATAGCTCTTGCCAAATGCCATTTGGGCAATTTAAATGCAAATGAATTGGCAATATTTGGGCTGCTTCCAGTTAACTTGCGTGTGCTTTCCCAAATGAAAGGGGAAGCAGGGCTAGAGCAACCTTCTGTCCTGGACTCTGTGGTGTCAAATTAAAATTGCACAGGACACTTGTTAAAAATGGCAATACAGATTTAATTCTGGCTACTATAGTCGATGAGAAAGATAAGAAAGACTTCGGTACAGGACTGAGGTCAACTTGACTGAATGAAATAAAAGGCTGGACCTTTTTTAAAGACTTGAATGTGCTAATGGAAAATTACTAGAGATTAGTTAGTGGTCAAGGTACTCAGGCCATCTGTATTTGCTAATTTTCCTGTTTTAAGTTAGGTTCCTAGGATCATCCCACCACGACGGGTAGAGAGAGGGGACTTAACTTCCTTGTTTATATGTCTTGGTTACATGTCTCCAAGTCCTGGAGAAAGACATTGCTGGGTTATAAAATTACAAGAGGCTAGAACAATTTTGCATTTCAAAGGGGCAGAGAAAACATTTACAATGACAAGTTTTCTAACTTAAAGGTTTTATAAGAAAAGTGACCTCAGGGGCCTATCATCAAGAAGAACTCTATCCAACTTTAGCCAACCTGAGGGGGAACACACTAAGGCATTTGGTCAGTGGTCTTCCAAAATGTTTTTAACAAATCACAATGCCATGTGTGTACCTATGCAACAATCTTGCATGTTCTTCACATGTACCCCAAAACCTAAAATGCAAAAAAAAAAATATATATTTAAGACTTTGGACACTAATGGTCTGAATATAGCCTGCTTTGGTTTCAAAGCAAGTAGAAGTGAGTATTTTCACCTGAGGAAAGGAGATAGCAAGGGCACATAGCCGGAAAGAGATACACATTGGGAGGAAAGGGGAAGAAATTAGATTTTTAGTTCTATCTTTGCTACTAGTTATCTGGATGACCAAGAAAAACTTCAATTATATTTCTGGTCCGCAGTTTTCTCGTCCATGAAATGAGATAGATGACCTCTATGAGTCTCTAAGGACCATTTGAGATCTCTTATATTTTTAAGGATTATATGACTCTATGCATGCAACTCTGATAGGGAAAAAACACTTAAGGAATATAGCTGCAATTCTTTTGGGATAAACTTATTCCTTCCTGAAAACTCTTTAATGGACCTTATGAAAGGTTGTAAAAGGGAGTGACTTGTGTCACCTCTCTGGCAGAGACTGAAACTGAGGAAGTCACATTCTTCAGAGTCTGAAAAAACCAGAAGTTTTTGTTCCTCTAGGTTTCTTGGAAAACCCAGAAGTTTGGTGAGAGTGATAATAATGTTAATAGCGCATAGCCTTCTGGTACTTTTGAAAATGTTCCCGACACTAAGTGTTTTACCTACGTGAACTCATTTAATCTTTAGCACAACCCCTTGCAGTAGGTATTATCTCCATTTTAGAGATGAAAGTTGCTCAAAGTCTCACAACTAGAAAGTGATGACCCTAAGCTACAACCCCAGGTAGCTCAAGCTAGTGTGGCAAAGGCCTGAAAAACAGGTCACAGGCTAGGGGTCATGGAGCCAGAAACTAGTAAGAGGTTCCTAGGGAGAGGATGGAGAATGAACTGTTCATTAATTCCAGCTATACCAATATCAGATGTTCAGTTTTAAGTAGCTCGTTCTCAGTGTTTTCTTTCACCTTTATTATCCCTAAACTTTCAGGAAAAATAAGTAGGTCACCCTCAAAGGCATTGGGTTACAGATGTTTGTCAAGCGAAGCTTTGGAGATCAGGTTTATGCAATGACTGAAACTAAATCAAGACAAAAGAGGAACAAAGTTGAAAGAGGAGAGAGGCCGTAAGGATGATGGCAGAAGCGGGGGAAAGTCGGTGTGAACAACTTGGGGCCACAGAGTATTCAGAACTGATAAAGAAAAAGCATAGAAAAAAAGTTTAAATTGAAAAATAAGAAGAAGCTCACAGAATTATTTAATCTCCACCACCAATCAGGAGATGCTTAAAATTACGAGAAACATCCTGGGCCCAGAAATTGTATGGTATGAATTCTACCCCTGATGCCCGTGGAGAGACTCAAGCAGACTTCAGGCTGCTCTTCGGTTTAGGAATATTGGCATTGTAGGGAATCTCTCCATCCCAGGAACTGTATTGCAAATTCACCTTTCTGAATCCTCCTTAACCTTCAAAGATCAGTTCAGGTCTATCACTCATCATAAAGATGTTCTTATCTTTCTAGTCACCATTGATCTCTTCCTTCTTTGAACTCTAAGAAGCACTTACAGGCTAAACAGGCTAATCTAGCACTTGCTCTAGATTTGCGTTGTAAATTAACTGCTTTATGTAAGGCAGTTATTTCTACCAGCCTGACACACAGAACTTGTCTTGATCTCATTATCCGTTTTCAAAATGTCTAGCACTAGACTGGGTACCTTGTGGTTGTATCAAATTTACTTGTGCATCTGTTTATCTATCAAGCATTTTAACACATAGAATTCTCACATAACTCTACAAAAAGTTTTCATAAACAGTGCCATTGAATTAGCTGCTTCCTATCTACCTATCCTGTCTTTAAATCCAGTAAAGAATTTGAGATATATTTTGCTTCTGTGTAACGAACTCAAACTCGTCTCTTTCATACACACACACACACACACACACACACACACACACACATACACACACACACACACACACACATTTGGGTTTGAATGTATCCCCCAAAGTGTTTGGGGAAACTCAATCTCAGTGAAACAGTGTTGAGATGTGTGACCTTTGGTCATGAGGACTCTGCCTTCTTTAATGGCTAATATCATTTTCATTGGAGTGGGTTAGTGTTTACCAAAGGGTGTTTCTTATAAAAGGATAAATTTTGTCCTTCCTACTCTTTCTCATCCCTGCTTTCTTGGCCTTCTGCCTTCCACAATGGAAAGAAGCAGCAAAAAGATTCTCATTAGGTGTGAGCCCTCTTGATCTTGGACTTCTTGGCCTCCAGAGCTTTAAGAAATAAGTTTCTCTTCTTAATAAATTACCCAGACTCACATATTCTGTTATAGTAGCATGAAGGAGACAAAGATTACATGTATGTAAACACACACTCACACACCCCTCACATACACACACACATATAAATATATATATACCTGGATGGCATATACCTATGCCTAGGGTGTGTGTGTGTGTGTGTGTGTGTGTGTGTGTGTGTGTGTATACATATACATATATATATATGCTATCTAGGATGTTTTTAAAATCAAGAGCTTGGATATAGGAACATGTTCTGATGGGAGCTCTGCTGGCATTTTTAAGTTTAGCACAAGGGAAACATTGAAACAAAATCCTTTCTCTATGCAAAGTATGCTTTGGTTTTGCATAATGCATTGTGCTTCAGGTGCCAAGTTCCAGACACAAGGAGAATTAATGGAATAGCATCAGTAAAGGGCTTTAGACCCCTCAGAGGAAGTTCCCCAGCCTCATTAAAGGTAATATTATTCCAGTTATAGAGTTTAGTTAAAAACAACAAAATAATGTTTTCCTGTCTTTATTGCTAATTTTTTGAGGCTTGGCAAAGAAAGCTTTGCTCTAAATTCACTGGCTCTACCTCCTTTGTAGATTATAGAATTCCATTTCAGAGTTGCCTACACCAGGGCACCTATGAGTGTGGACTGGAGAGATATAGAGGCACATGTAATTTCTGAATATTTTTGTGCATATAGCTCTTGTCACACTCCACTTTATTTCCTATGAACATATTTGTATTTTCTATTGAATTATCAATGCCTTAGGAAACTTTAGTGTTATAAGAAAACTTATAACACTAATTTGTTCTCAGGGACTAGCACAATGTTTGGCAAATAATGGGAGTGTCATAAATGATGAGTACATTAATTAATGAATAAATGAATGAATACTTACCCAATGAAAAATTTCGAGTGAGAGATTAAAAGAATCCCAAGAGACAAACCAACCTCTGTATTCTGATGGGAAGAGTCTATGAATTTATTAGAAAAGGTTTTCAAAGTGCTAATTGAGATCTTTTACTTTCATTGTAAACAATCTGTGCTTACCACAATGATACATTGATGCATATTTCAAAGGGCACTGTACCTCAAACTATAAACCCTCTGAGATCTGGCTTCCACCTATCTCTTTGGTTTTATCTACTACTACTGTCTCCTCCCAGGTTTCCTCTGCTCCAGTTACTATTATATTATCTCTTTGCATTTCTCAAACATATCAAGCACTCTTCAACCTCAGGACCTTTGTACTTGCTATGCCCTTTATTTACAGTGTTCATCTCAAGCACTCTTTTTCTTCATTGAGTCACTTGCACAGTTCAGAAGGTACCGCCACAGAGAGGCCATCAGGGACCACACTAGCTTTAACTGTTACTTCCAAATATAGTATGCTATGTTTTCACAACTCTAATTGAAGGACAGAAAGTACAGGGACAAAGTCTGTTGTGCTCAACATTGTACCCTCAGTTTTTAGTACTGAGCCTGATACTTGTTGGATAAGTCTATGAATTTAAGATCTGAGTTATATTCTGAGTACAAAGATTTTGGCCTGCTTATAGTATGTGACTGTACATTTGCCCAGTGTAAGCACACAATTCCAACTTAAAGGGATTTAACTTGGCAGAGAGCTTCCCTGAAGTTGCTTTATGTATGGTGCATTATTATTCAATTGCATTTCCCCTGGTGAAAAGCTGGCAGGCTGTTCCTCTGTGACAGATGTGCTTGCTTTGGTTGAGTCACCACCACAAGGCATATTATCAGTTTTACTAATGTTTGCTCTTTTATACTCTAACAGGTAGTGTGATTCATCCAGTCCATATAAGTCAGGAGTCTGATGCATACATAAATCTGCATTGTGATATACTGAGTGCACAAAATTTCATCCATGGGAGAAAAACATGGAAAACATGGCTATTGCATGCACAGCTAATACATGCACACATAAATAAAGATAAAATTAGCTTATGTATTCAAGGGCATCCAGCCTTTTTATGCTTAATCACTTGATTTCACAGAGTCACAGATCCAAAGAGTTGGAATGGATCTTTTATTAGTGGTTGATAAATACTAGTTTTACCACTCTGTTAGACTTGGCACATCTGGATCATCTGGTAATAGTTTTTCTATACAGATTCCTGGGTTGAAAACTTCGATTTTATTTTTCAGGAGAACTGGAGTGGAGCCTAGGAATCCACAGCTTTCAACATTTCTAAAAGCACCATGGCAGCTAATTCTGATGTGCAGCCAGGTTTGGAACCCCTATTTGATACCATATCTACATAAATTCGGCAGAGTAACTGTTTTCATTTCACATGCCAACTCTGATCAACTGGACGTAGTTTCTTAGAGCTCTGTGTTTGAAAAGATTCGGAGAAAGCATCATGAATGATGCCATGATTGATAACATACCCCTTGAATGAGTTTGCATGTGAGAACAGCAGTGTATGTGCCAATTATTTGATGACCCCAATGTCATCCAACTGCATAACTTCAGTCCCCTCTACGATATCCCATATCGTGGTTACTTAGTGGCTCTTGGGACATTTCCAGTAAAAATTATAATGGTCTAAGGGCAATATTTCCATATCCCTACAGCTCTTTCTTATTTGAACGAAAACTCTTTCTCAGGATTTCATTCAGATCAAAATTTTATTCCACAAGACCAGGCAAAATAAGTCCGCAATTTCTGGCTGTGATGACCCTTCAGCTATTGTAAGGCTGTGATCAGACAACCCTAGCTCGTGTATGCTCTACTTCAGGATAAGCAGTCTCATTCTTTTTGTGACAAGTCATTGACCCCCTTCCCAGTGGTGGTCATTTTCCTCTAGACATGCTTCAGCTGGATAATGTTCTATGATGAGTGTGCTGCCCAAAAGTAGACGTGATTCTCTAGCTCTGGTCTAAGTGTCGTTAAGAAAGAGTAAGACTACTATCACCCACAGTTTATTCATTAGTAAATTAATGATTTAATTACAACAGCGCTTTTGGTAAGTATACCGTATTGCTGACTCAAATTCAGTTTACTTTTGACAAAATGTATTATGTTTTATTTATTTTAAATATGATTTGCCATCAGCCCTTTATCTTACTTCTATATTTAAGTATTATAAAACCAAATATAAACCCTATCTTTTTCTCTTTAAATTTTAACTTGTTACAGTCGGTCATTTCATATAGCCCAAGGATATTCAACGTATTGATAAAGCTCTCAGAATTTTAATTTTAGTAGATATGGGCTTTAATCTTGACTTTTTCTAAATAGTTATATGACTAAAAGTAAGTTTCTAGAAATCTTGAAGTTTAACTTTTTAAATTTGTAAAATGTGAAAAATAACCTGCCTCTAGAGTCGTACAATATTCCTAAAATGGTAGTCTCAAACATTATAAAAATCTAAGAAGTGATAATGATTATTATTTGCTTTTCCTATCATCCAACTAATTTAGTGATTTTTCAAAGCTTCCTATTACATGTCAAGAAAATGCCTTTATTTACACCTTCATTGAATCATCGATACAAACAAAATTTATTAATTAACTACTTCATGCCAGACACTCTGCCAGACATAGCGGATGCACTGGTGAATGGGATAGACAAAATTTCTATAATCGTGAAACTCACAGTGCAGTGGAGAAGAATGTGTTGATATGAATAATTAGAATCGTGTATGCTAAGGGCTAACACAAAAACAAATAGAGTTTTATAAGAGACTTGTATATCTCCACTTATGTTATTTGTTAAAATAAAACGTGTTGGAATAGGGTGTATGATGTCTACTATTTCTGCTCTTCATATTTCCCTAAGCTTAGAAGGCCTAGAAGATTGATGACTCCATCCATGTTTGAAAGACTAGCACATAAATATCTGTTGCATAGGAAATACTTACGAACTGCATGGATTGCAAGCCTCATGAAGATAGGATCCCTCCTTGTTCTTCATTGTATCTCTGCTACCAAGTACAGGAAATGGCATGTGAAGTCTTCAATAAATATTTGTTGAATGAATAAATATATCGAACCATGTGTTTCGAGCTCATGAAAGCACATGAATAGTCATTTACTGGCCTAAAGATAATCCTAATAGAACTACATTGAGTAGAAAGTAAGAAAGTCCCAGCCTTGTTCCTCTTGCCTAACTCATTCAGTTCTACTTCAATAGCCTTTAGTCTCCTGTTAGTAGTAATAAAAGAGTGAGTGAAGATGTAACAGTTCAAATTGTATTGTTTGAAGCGGTTTCTACCCTGATTTTTAAAGTGAAAGGGACAAAATATGCATGTGTGTGTGTGTGTGTGTGTGTTTGTTTGTGTGTGCATATGCTTGCCTGTTGTGCACACATGTTTAATCAGACTCTATTTGGGCAGTGGCAATAGATACCCTCTTCAGGTCTCTTGGGCCATAGCACCTTTACAGTAAATGAAGCCATCAGAGACAGGAAGCATAGCACAAATGCTGTGCTGCCAGCTAAGCTCTAGCAAGGTGACATTAAAAGTAGTTTTGTTCATTACAATTTGATTCTCCACTTGTCTGGGGTGGTCCTTTATATCTTTCCATCACTTCTCTTACTTTGCTAGCTCTAATGAATAGGTGGGTGGATTAAACTCCTGGACACAAGCAAAATACACAGCCTACTTTGTTTTTCTCTGAGTTTACCACGTAACTGAGGCTACTCCAGAGACTGAAAGAAACTGAAGGATTCAAGAGTGAAGCCCTATGAACTTACTGAGGAAGCTTACCTATAAATATCTAATTATTCAAAATTTGAGGACCAATAAATAAGCATTGTCCTGTAAGGAACAATGAAGACAGGTGTTGAGGATGCGGCCCCTGCCTTTACAATTTCTGAACATCTCAGATGTGGCTTTATCCAGTTATATCTAGGGCTGGGTGGTGTGGACCTCAGCAGAGAAAATGTCTGAACCTGGGATTGGACTCAACTAATGTGGAAGGCAGTCAGTCTATCTGGTTTAAAAAATATATATCTAGTACACCAAACATCTTACTTGGTTGCCAATCACAATTGTGATTCTAGGTCAATTAAAGGAGGTACCATATGCTCACAGAGCACAAAGAAGGGAAACGTTAGAGAAGCAAAGTTTGTATGACTAACAAGATAGGTGTAAAGTTTCAGTGACATGAATCAGCAGTTTATAGAACACATGGAAACCTCAAGTCTTAGGCACAAGAGCCATAGAAATTGACACACATCAGACAGGGTGCTAATTAAATAAGATTATTAAAAGACAAATGAGACTTAGAACGAGAATGTTTCTATTTAAATATTCAAGATAATTCAGTCTTAAGTTACCAGCTTATTTTAAAATTAAAAATAAAAATAGTACTTTAAAATATGACAAGGGGCTCATGGTTAAGAATTATTCTAAATTCTGATTTGAAGCATTATTTTTAACATACTATACAAAGTTGATATTTAAAATACATTTGGGTACAATGGAGCTAAATTGTAAACCATGGTTTTCATTGTTTCCTCATTTTTGTAGTTCTTGTTTTGGTGTAAGACTTTACTTTCCCATTTAGAATATGAACTTCTTCAGTGGAACAACTGGGGATGCCTTGCTCATTTTTCAGCTTAAAAGGACGTAGTCAATACACAGCCTCAAAAGGTCATCCCAAGGGGCAAAGGTGAAATTGGAATAAAACTCTAGTCATTTACAGCCACATAAAGTAAGATGGTTCAACTTTTATGCGTTTAGCATGCTAGTTTCTATATAAAAAGGCACTAATTTTTTTATACACTTGGAAATTTGAGAACTTTTGGACTAAAAAAAATCCTGCTGTGTTTAAGACAACACTTGAAAAAATATTTTTAACAATATGGAAGTCTATGCATTCACAGAAAAGCTGGAGGTCTATGAAGTCAAGTTTACAAAGCATAATTTGAGTGTTCACCTATTAAGTATTGTCAGGTACAGTTTATGTGATAGGTAGGAGAAAAAGAATTAAAAATATCCAGGCTCAAGTGGCAGTTCGAGAATTTTTATGTAATAACATTATAGCCAATGTTTACAAGAAGCTTACTGTGTTTCAAATTCCATCCGAAGCACCTAACATACATTACATAATCTTACAAAAGTCATGCGTAATACATATTATTAATATGTCCTGTTTTTCAAATAAGAGAGTTGCAGAAAGGTAAAATATCTTGTCTAAAGTGACATGGTTAATAAAATGCAGAGCTGGTGATTTTAACCCTGCAGGCTGCCTTTAGAAGCTATAGTTACTATATTATCCTGCCTTAAGTGTCTACTTCAGAAGCAGAACTTTGTCCTGCACCAAGAGCAATCTAAATTCTCATTCACTTTTATCTCTTGTTATCCTGCTTTATGTGTCTGCTTCAGAGGCAGGAACTCTGCACTCCTCCAAAAGCAGTATAAATTCTCATTCATTTTATCTCTATTGTGTACACTATTTGTTATTCATCCCCCTCATTTATCAGCCATTTTGTAAACATATACTGTGTACTGCAACACCACTTGGATCCCTTTTCTCATTTCTTAATGTTTATTCAAATAAATTTTATTAAAAAGTTTAATTTCAATAAAACCCATTGTATTTCACAGTTATAAATCCCTACAAGAAATACAATGCATTAGGTAATCCAGATCACCACCAATCCACACCCTCTATGGATGTACTTAGTGACAAACAAATGGGAACCAGATTTTATGAAATTCTAATATTTATTGCAACCCAAGGCTACTTTTCTAGAGTTTTCTACTCACAATTCTCACAGTCTCAACTACTGATGTGAGTGGCCTTGGAAATCATATAGGCTTAATGAAAACAAATACAGTCCTTTCAGTTTCTTGGAAAAAAGGAGTAATTTTTATTTACAACAAAACTGTGTTTGGAGAATGGACACTTCAAATTGTGATTACTTCAACAACGCTCATTCTTAAAGTTAAATTTACAAAGAGTAGTTTACGTCCTCAGAGACATCAATTAATTTACCTTCTTCAGTATGGGTGTCTTTCTGGCTTTTGTATTGGGTGCAATCTCATTTTATTATTATATTAAACCAATAATAGCATTCCAGGCATTCTCTTGGCAGGGAGCAATAAAAAAAAAAGCAGCATCCTGTGTTAGATAAAAATCTTTCATTATATATGGCCAAATGTCATGTATTCTACAATGGTGAAATGTATTTGTGCATTTTACACGTGTGATGTGAATCATTTTAAAAGCCATAATCACAACACAGCAGATGCTAATAAATTTTCAATCTGTTAGGCTTTGTTTTCTGGAGAATGAATTTGATTTGTGATACAAATGTTACATGGGTGATTGTGTTTAGCCACAGAGATTATGGGAGGTCTGGTATGCTAACCTCTGGGGTGTTTTTATTTTCTGATCATACTTGCAGAGAATCCACTTCGTAGGATACTGTGCATCACTGCAATGGTCTCATTCTCCTGTCTTAAGATCTTTTAAGACTCTCTCTCTCCAGCTGTATAATATTTGTCAGGACTTATTTATCAGAAATCTGGAGGACATTTCTGGAGGAGGAGGAGGATATCAAATATTCAAAATCTTAGCCCTGAGCTATCTACTTTTCTCTCCATTGCTTCATTATTAGCACTAGACTCTTGGATAATTCCTTATTCCCTTTTTTTTTAAGCTCTGTCAGTCTTGGTAGCTAATCAGTTAATTCCTGCAACTCATTTTTAGCTCTAATGTCTGGAATCTAGACCTTGGCTCACATACTGATAATGACCCGTAATTTGGCAAGTCCCAATACAATTCACTTTATGTACTCAAAATACAGCCTCAGTTTGAAAGAGTATCAGTGGTGAGTCCTTTGGAACTAAAAGGCTACAACTGGAAGTAGGTGACTGAAGATAACTGAGGATGTTTGAATTCAGGGAGAACAAGCCCAAGGCAGAAACAGAGGAGGCTATAGATAAATGCAGAATCTAGACTCTAAATGCTCACCATAATATAGGAGGAAATACAGAAGCTACACATAAAGTAATATAAGTCAAACTGGAACAGAAAGAACTGTAGTTAAAATCATAAAACTGGAAAACCAAAATGATACAACATCCTAAATTGGTATCAAAATGACTTTGCTTGAAGACCTAATGCAGTACCAATAAAATTGTATCTCCTCTTCTCTGTATTTCATAATTGTCATCCCAAGAAGGTCTTAATGACACCAATTGATTACTGATAGTGGGTTCCATCTAATGTTGAGTAAAAACTTTGTAAATGTGAGGCATAAAGACTATTTTTTAAGTAAGGTCCACTTACTGAGGGGCCATTCCATACTTCCTATGTGTGTGGAATCTTAGCAAGTTTTGGAAAACATATAAACAAAAAGCAACCACCCTAATATCTTTAACAATCTTTAAATTTTATATGTTCTCCTACAAAATTAATATGCACTCATACATATTTTAACAACTTGAAATTTTTATACTTATCATATTATACTGTAAACATATTCTAGATTGCAAGGCAGATTTTATGATATAATTCTTCAAGTCTGCATCACATTTCATTAATGTTTTAAAAGTTAATTAACACTCTCTGGGAAATATTTATGTCATATTTCTATTTTCTTTATTGTAAACAATGACAGAGTGAACATCTTTCAGTAAATGCAGAGTGTAAATAATTGACTCTCTTTGATATGGTGTCCAAAATTGATTGATAACAGTCCATATTCATGGTTTCATAGTTTGGGGTTCATTTTCTAAAATTGTTTCCCAAAGGAACATATAAATTACACTGATGCCAGAATTGTGTATATGCCAATTTAACTGTAACCTCTATAGAATTATAGATATAATATATAATTATATATTATATTATAATTTGATTTAATTTAATTTAATAGCTAAACTACAAGGCATTCTACACCTAAGTCTTAAAACATAAGAGCTTTACAATATAATGTGGTGTTATAGTTGGAAAGATTTCTGGAAATAATCAGCCCAACTTTCTTATTTTACAACTTAAGAAACAGAGTCTTAGAGAAAGCCAGTGAGTTATTCAAGGTTATAGAGTGCATTATTATTGGAAAAGTGAATTAAATCCAGGTTGCCTGTCTCCTTCCTCAGTGGTCCATTACATCATCTCAGAGTTCCTTGGACTTCTCATGGGTAATATCACTTGCATACCAATCTAAAAGCAGTACTTATTAGTGTTCATATATTATTATTATTTTAAATCATATATATATGTTTACATTTATATACATCAATCAAAAACATACTGTCCTTTTTAAAGTGAGATTGAGACAGTGTAATGGATATTAACATATTTAACTGCTTGTTTGTTTTGGCTATTCAGAAAACCTTAGAATTGTACTCCAATATTCTTTGTCAGCATTTTTTTCTCTATCATTGTATTTATTTTGGGCAGGAGCATATGGTTGGCAGAATTCTAAATGGCTGCCTGGTACTACTATAATTATTATGTCACATGGCAATAGGAATTTTGGAGATGGAATTAATGTGCTAATCCAGCAATTTAAAATAGGGAGATTATTTAGGTGTGTCTCATCTAATCACAGGAGCCCTATAAAGCTATCCCTTACTACCTCCTCTAACTGGTAGCAGAAGCGAAAGTCAGAGACTTAAATTGAATCTGGTTTGAAAATTGCTGGCCTTAAAACGGTGTAGGTCACGTGTAAGAACTGGAGAATGGTCTTTGAAAGTTGAAAGTGATCTCTGACTAGAAGCCAGCAAGGAAATGGTGACCTCAGTCCTATAACTGTAAGGAATGGAGTTCTGTTGACAACAGGATGAGTTTGGAAACAGGTTCTTCCCAAGAGCCTCTGGAGAAGTGCCTAACTTGGTGACAGCTTGATTTTGGCCTTGAGAAATCCTAGATAGAGACTTCTGACTTACAGAGCTGAGACTTTTGGCCTACAGAGCTGGGAGTTAATAAATGGGTGTTGTTTTTAGCTGTTAAGTTTGTAGTAATTTTTACACAACAGTAGAAAATTAATACATAGGCTAATTCAGGATCACCATCTTCCCCTACAGAAGCCAAAGAGGCTGGATACTTTTTCCCTTACTCCCATTCACCCAGTAGTGGGCATATGATCTAAACTTAGCCAACGAGACATTTCTCCTTAGGGTTTTGTATTTGAGCACATGACTCCAGGGTGGGAGAAATAGTTAGAAAACAGGAATAATAGATGCAATGTTCACAGCAGACTATTCCTGAGACTAGACCTCTGCAGTATCTCTGATTACTAGCCATCTGAAGCCGGTTTGCTTTCCTGAATTCTAAAGCTGGACCTTCAGATATCCATGAAAATTGTAAATTCCTTGATACATTTCCTAGTAATTTCATTTTGCTGAGATTATCAAGATTTATTTACTGTTGCCTGTAGAAAATAACCCAACTGATAGAAGTACTAAATAAAATACAAGCCAATTATTTCCTAAGTCTTCGGTCACATCCAATAATCAAATCAGTGTTTTTTCAACTTTATTTGCTTAATTGAATATTCCATGGCTTCACAGTGTCAGCACAAATCTTAGCCCCATATGCTCAGTTTCTATCCACCAGTATCTGGAGGCAATATCTGTTGATCCCAGGCCTGGAGAAATGAAAGTCAGGTCAAATGCTGTGTTGGGAATAGAGGTATGGTTATTTAATCAATATTTATTATTTTGTGCATTAGTGTCTGAGAAGAGTATCTCCCTTATTCTGAGGAATCATTTCTTACCTCAGTAATATAATTCTGCTTAAGCTTCCAATCCCAGAATCTCTCTATCCAAGTCACACTGTAGCCATATGACCAAGCCTGAACCAATCAAAAAATTATCTAGTCTTAGAATTTGATCCAGAAATGGACACGTGACCCAATATGGGTCAATCAGAAACACTCTCTAGGATTTTTCCAGTGAAGCCATTTATAACAGTCCTTTTACTTCTCTGATCATGTGGCTTTTAGAACCATCAGCCCATAATCACTGGCAGCTTTGTAGCCTACCCTGTGAAAAAATGAAAGCAGAAAGAGAACAAAAGAAAATAGTGGCCAGAAGTAAGCATAAAGAGAATCCTACTGACAGGCATGGTCCTAAATCTAGTCGCCTTCAAAACAGTTGAATCGGTGGTCTTCTCTCAGTCTTATTACATGAGTAGATCCATCTCCAGTTAGGGTTAAGTTTGTCAGGTTAGATTGCCATGACTCTTGGTAGACCTTTGAGAATACAAATCACTGTCTATGATACTATCCCAATCAGCAAGCATCCGGGAGGAGACAGAGCCTTGACTATGTCTTCAAATATCACATTGTGGAATATTCACCTAATATCCCGCTCTGTCAGGATGACTTAGATAAATAATTATTTAAAATGAAACATTACATTTTGGAATAATTATGGATTTATATACAGTTGTAAAAAATAATGGAGAGATTTAGCATACCTTTTGCACAGTTTCCCCAAATAGCAACATCTTCCACTACAGTACAATATCACAAGCAGGATATTGACAATGATATAGTCAAGATATAGAGCAGTCCATTAATATGTTCTTTCATTCTACAATTTTGTCACATCAAGCATGTTATGTAAATTGAATCATGCACTATGTAACCTTTACAGGTTTATTTTTTTTTCCCCCTCCACATAATTTCCTCAGGATACATCCAACCTGTTTTATATATACAGTTACTTTTTTTTATTGCTGAGTGGTATTTTATGGTATGGATATACCACAACTTTTTTTTAGCTATTTGTCTATTGCTTCCAGTTTTTAGGCTGTAAGAATAAAGCTGCTGTGAATATTTGCATACCGATTATTAAGTGAACATACATTTTCATTTCTCTGCGATAAAAGCCCAGGAGTGTAATTGTTGTGTCACATGTTTAGTTTTCTAAGAAACTACCAAAGCTTTAATGGTAATTTATACCATTTTATGGTATGTAAATAGCCGTACCACTTTACATTCCCACCAGCAATATGTGAGCAATCCAGTTTGTCTGCATGCTCACCGGCATTTCATTTTTTCACTAGTTTTGTTTGTTTTCTTGGTTTGTTCTAATCTTGTATAGAGATAACTCAATGGAAATTACATTTAAATTTTTCTAATAGCTAATCTTTTGATGATTTTCTAATTCTATTCTTTCTCTTGTGAGTTTTGAAAGTTTTAAAATATATTCTAGCTATTCATTCTTTGTCATCAGTTATGTAGTTTGCAAGTATTTTCTCTCAGTCTGTTGCTTGTCTTTACATTATGTTCAGATGGACTTTACAGAGTCTAAGTTTTTATTTTGATGAGGTCCCATTTATCTGTCTTTACTTTTTTAAATCATGCTTTTCATACCAAGTATAGGAACTTTACTCCTAGGCCTAGATCCCAAAGACTTGTCTCTGCTTTTTTTTTCCTATTATTGTCATGTTTTACATTTAAATCAGTATTAATTTTGAATTAATTTTTGTATAAGTCTTGAGACTTAGATCAAGCTGCTTTTGCTGCTGCTGGGGCTTCCCCCTCCACCCACTTCTGTATATGGATGGTTAATTGCTCTAATATCATCTGTTAAAATGTCTATCTCTGCTCCATTGAATTACCCTTGTCAAAAAATCAGTTGAGCATACGGTTATTGGTCCATTTCTGGGTTCTCTGTTGCATTGATCTGTGTATCCTCCCTTTATCAATATGACACTGTCTTGAGTACTGTAGCTCTGTGTTAATTCCTAATATCAAGTAGAGTGATTCCCTTCAATTTGTTCATTTGCACGATTGCTTTAATCATTTTAGGCCTTTTCTTTCTATATACATTTCAGAATATGCTCACCAATGTCTGCAAAAACCTTGCTGGGACTTCAACAATAACTACATGAAACCTATCAATCAATCATTTAGCTGTCATTTTGTAAATTCGTGCCTTTATTATGTGGAATTTTCTAATTCATAAACATGGTATGCCTCTTCATTAATTTAGGTCTTATCTGATTTTTTTCATCAGCATTTTATAACTTTTACCATACAAATTCTAAACACATTTTAAATTTAAAACTTAAGGTTAAACCTTAACATTGTACTTTTGGAAAGATTGCAAATGGTATTGTGTTTTTAATTTTGGTTCCCATATGTTCATTTGGTTTTCCATCAAATACTCCTTCCTTACAAAAATTCAGGAAATATTTGATAGCAAAATAAATTCAAGAGTGGAATTTTGTAACCTGAAATTTTGATATTATTGTAGCTATAATTAAATAGATCCTGGATACCTTTTAAAATAAGAGATACTTTTTTACTACCTTAATATATACAAATGTGATTCATCATAATTTGTTTTGTGCATTGCTTTCATATTCTATGACTGTGCTGAACTCAATTACTTATTCTAGAAGGTTTGTATAGATTCTTTGAGATTTTCAATGTATAAAATCATCTGCAAATAAGAACAACTTTCTTTCCTTCAAATACGTAGGCCTTTTATTTCTTTTTCTGACCTTATTGCAGTGGCTAGAATTTCCAATACTATGTTGAGTAACAATGAGGAGAATGGACATCCTCACCTTCTTCCCAATCTTAAAGGAAAACATTCAGTCTTTTACCATTATATATGATATTAGCTGTAGGATTTTTGTAGATGTTCTTTCAAAGTGAAGTAGTTCCCTTTTATTTTTAGCTTACTAAGAAGTTTGCTTTTTATGTTTGTTTCTTTGTTCGTTTTAAATAATGAATGAGTGTTGGCATAAATGAATTTATTTTTAACTTGGTCCTAAGTTTCTTGCTGGAACTAGAAACTTTTTCTGAGTTTCAAGGACACTATGCTCCCCTCTTAATCTCTGCTGGCCCATTTTCCAGGACTAGAAGCTATGCTAGACTGCCAGTGTCCATCATACCTTCAAAAAGAAAGTATTTAGCTATTTCGCAGGCCCTAAGGTATTCAAAATGAGTAAGAGACGGGGCCTGTTTTCAAGGGACTAACAGTTTAATAGGGAAATGAGTAGGTATATTAGACAGCATGATGTAGATAGGTGTTTGAGAAAGTACGCAATGGTGGGCAGATTGCATTAATATCGCCTTGGAGGATTATAATAGATATTTTGAAGACATTGGCACTTATCCTGAGTTTTTTTAAAAATGTGGTTTAACAAGGGAATAAGGATGAAATGAATGTCAGGAAGCAGGGTAAACTATCTACTATATGTAAACTGACCTCAAGTCTTGAAAAACTAAAATCAATAATGCCAGGGTCATGTAAATGTCTAGGTTACAGCACGAATAGGCTAAGGTAAAAATGAGGGAGTACTTGATGGCAAAATAAATTCAAGAATAGAATTTGGTAACCCAGAAATATTGCTATTATTCTGGCTACAATTAAATAGATCCTGGAGACTTTTAAATAGAAGATATACTCTTTTTACTACCTTAATTCTAGGCCTATGCTGAAAGCAAAGACAGAAAATATGATGACACTTTTAGTGTTTTAAGTAGCTCAAAGCACTTTCGTGGGCATTATTAGATCGGATGCCCCAAACTTACTAAGTTATATATGGTCTTTACACTTTCCCTTTACAAATTTTCACCCTGCCATAATCATGAACTCATTCTCAAGAGAAACAAAAATGTCTTCAGGCAGAAAGTAAATACCTGAAAAAATGCGTTCAGCTAAGGTGGATGAGAGCAGATATTTTCCACAAAATAGTGCAACTCATCCTACTGGGTACTCTTTGGCCATTAGTCCTTTGATTACAGGAATCTACTTCCTCAATCTAAATACAGGCAGTTAAAAAATGATTTTTGACTCAGTAATTACTGATAACAAAGCAATAAAAAAGTAAAGTCCACATTGCCAAACCTAATTTAGATAATCCTACTGAAGAAAATCTTCCAAATAGCAAGTATAAATGACATCTTAAAAGGGCATTTAATTTTTAGCTAACAGTACTTAAATGTCGTCTATATGGCTATCATTGTGCCAAACTGGGTATAGAAGTGAACTGGGACTACAGATAGGGTTGGCTTTATGTATTTCCCACAAATGCAAGGTGAGAAGTTGGTATTATGTATGAGATGTACAGAGAAGCATTAGTGAAGAGAGAGAGAGAAACAGAGAGAGATGAGAAATATTTTGTCAAGAAGTGAGAAATGATGGGGGCTGTTTCATTACAGAGCAAATAAACTTAGTCAAATGCATGGGTGGGAACAAGCAAAAAAATGTGGAAGAATTCAGTTTGGTTAGGATGTAAGGTTTAAGAGATGATTAGGGAGAAAAATGTTTTAGTTTTATAATGAAAATATACATATGCTACTGTGACATTCAGTGTTCTATTGATGAAGCTTCAAAAGGCTGTTTATTTCCCTGACCTATTCCTGAGGGATTCAAGTCTTCATCTTTTTTACTTTGATAAAAAAGCAATGCAGATGTCTTCTTGCCTAATCAATGACTAGTAACATTGACTTTTGTATCTTATAATGCAACTTCTTTGAAACACATGTGGTTTATGAGTCTGCTTTTACTTTGCAGTGACAACAACCTCCATTATCTCCAGGGTTTTTGACTGAGGAAAGTCAAAGTCCCCAAAACTGGAATGTCTTAATTAACATTCAAGGCCATTTTCCATTGCATTGAAGTGAAGGCATTGTGTCAGCATCTTGGCAGGATATCATTCATCAGTTTACCAGCGGGCTTCAGCATTTTTCATCTTCATACCAACCACTATATAGTCATTGTCTTGGTAATTGACTAATATCATAATTTACAGTTAATCCATCAGCCTAGGTTTAAGTGATAACCCAATGTCATCCTATATTTAAATAATAAATATGTCTTTTTCAGACTTATTCAGTGATGGCAGGGTGACTGAAGATTAAGTGAACCATTAGATTTCCTCTCAGATATTTAAAAATCTGTGACCCAAGGAGAGTTCAGCATTCTTGAAGAAACTGAGCAGAGACACTGCAAGACAGAAAAACTCTTGAAATAAGCAAAAACCACTGGTAATTCAAAGCCATCAACAGAGCTCACATAGAACCTGCACCTCATCTGGTAACTAAGTTGTTTTTTTCTTGTTTCTAGAAAGTTTTATTTAATTATTTCCTTATTTTTACAAATATCCTTCCTATACAAATTTGAAGTAAAATTTATAATGCCAAAAATTTAGCTAAAGCAATTAGACTTTTTGTATCAGGGTAGGAGTTTTGAACATGGATCCTGAAGATAGAAAGATTTTGACCCTGCAGATAAGGCATTAGAGCAGGCTGGATTGAGATGACTGTCTCAGGAAGAGGAACTAGCTTATATGAAACCTGAAGACGCCCCGTGTGGGATAGGAATTCGAGAGTGTGAGGCTACTGGATGAAATCACTGTGGTGGTTGATACTAGAGTCCAAAGGTCATGGAGCAACAGAGGCAGAGTGTAGCTCATTCTTTTTTTTTTTCTTTTAATTTTTTTTATTTTTGTAGAGACAGGGTCTCACCATGTTGCCCAGGCTGGTCTTGAACTCCTGAGCTCAGGTGACCTGCATCAGCCTCTCAAAGTGCTAAGATTACAGGTGTGAGCCACCACATCCACTGTGGAGCTCATTCTTTATAGCCAAAGGAATGTGATGAGGACCTTGGAAGTGGGAGGAAAATGTGTCAAATAAAAAAAAATCTGAGATGCATAAGATGAGGAGATGATTTAGGCCCTAAAAGAGGAGAGAGAGAATCTTCAGTCCTAAAAGTTTGTTCTCACTGTACTTTTTATCCTGTCTTTGGATGAAGGGAATTTACCTACCCTTATTCCCATTGCCCCCATCCCCATTACCATGCACACACATCACCCGCTTATGTTACTTTTAATTAATGGCCGTTTGTTCTAACAACAACAAAACTTCAACAAACTTAGAAAGAATTCAGATTAGCTCACTTAGGGTCACACATCATGCTAAGAAGTTTAGCCTTTACTCTCACATCAAGCTTCTAGGTCAGTAGTCTCTCTCTTTTATTTTTCAATATTTTATTATGGAAATTTTTGAACACATTGTAAATTTAAAATTTATTTTATTTTATATTTTGAGACACAGTCTCGCTCTGTTGCCCAGACTGGAGTGCAGTGGCATGATCTCTGCTCACTACAACCTCCACCTCCCGGGTTCAAGCTATTCTCCTGCCTCAGCCTCCCGAATAGCTGGGACTACAGGTGAATGCCACCATGGCTGGCTAACTTTTTTGTATTTTTAGTAGAGATGGGTTCTCACTGTGATAGCCAGGATGGTCTCCATCTCCTGAACTCGTGATCCAGCCACCTTAGCCTCCCAAAGTGCTGGGATTACAGGTGTGAGCCACCGCACCTCACCAATCTGAAAGAATTTAAATAAATATCCATATACTTTCCACCTTGATTGTTCCATCAACATTTTATTGTACTTGCTTTATCACGTATCTGTCCATCATCCTTCTACCCATTCATTAATCTATTTTATTTTCTTTGTTTCATGCACTTTGAAGTAAATTACAGATATCCATGAATTTAGCCCTAAATACTTAGTATGTATATTATCTAGAGTTTTATATTGGTTAACAGTAAAGCAAATGTTTTTTTATTTTTATGTAATATTTCCATATAAAATTTACATACAATAAAATGTGCACATTAATATACCTTTGTATGTAAACTTTTATCAAAATAAAATACTGTATTATCATGACCCCAAAGAGTTCACTCACGCTTCCCTTCTTACGTGTTTATTTTTATAAGGAAATGCTACATATTTGTTTTTCAGTGTGCCTCTACCATTTATATTTCCACCAAAAATGTTTGAGAGTACCACTTGCTCTACAACATCACCAACATTTGGTGTTTTACTCTTTAATTTTAGCCATTCTTCTGGGTATATAATAATATCTACTGTGCATTTAATTTGCATTTCCTGATGACTGATAATACTGAAAACTTTTTCATGTGACTTCTGGCCAATGTATGCCCTTCTTTGTGAGATACCTGTGTAAAGAATTTGTCCATTTTTAATGTATTGCTTGTTTTCTCTAATAATGTACTGTAATGTGTAGAAGTTTTACATTTTGATGAGGTCTGAGTTATCAATTTCTTCTTTTTGAGACAGAGTCTCACTCTGTCACCCAGGCTGGAGTGCAGTGCCACAATCTCGACTCACTGCAACCTCCATCTCCTGAGTTCAAGGGATTCTCATGCCTCAGCCTCCCAAGCAGCTGGGATTACAAGCTTGTGCCACCACGCCCGGCTAATTTTTTATATTTTTAGTATAAACAGGGTTTCACCATGTTGGCCAGGATGGTCTCAAGTTCCTGAACTCAGGTGATCTGCCTGCCTCAGCCTCCAAAAGTGCTGGAATTACAGGCATAAGCCACCTCGCCCAGCCCAATTTCTTCTTCATGTTTTTCCCACCCCCCACACTACCACCGTGGCTTGCCTAAAATCAGCACACACACACACAGACACACACACATTTGCTCACCTCAATGTTGTGAAGATCTGCTCCTATGCTTCCTTATAAAAGCTTTATGATATTTTAGCACTTACATTTGTATTTATGATTCTTCATGACTTATTTTTGTTTTTGGTGTAAAGTATTTATATTTTTATATAAATATTTCATGATGCACCACTTCTTGAAAAAATGCTTTTTGTCTACATTAGGTTGTTTGGTTGCCTTTATTAACAATTAAATAATGGTATAGTGATACAAGCGTCAGTCAATTTCTGAGTCTTTATTCTATTCCATTGACCTATGTGCTAATCCTTATCCCACTACTGCACTATCTTGGTTATAGCGTTATGGTAAGTTTTGAAGTCAGGTGGTATAAGCTCTCCAACTTTGTTATTTTCCAATATTGTTTTGTGTTTCAGGTCTTTTGCATTTCCATATAATTTTGAAAATATGCTTCTCAATTTCCACAAAATGATCTGCTGGAATTACTCGAGGAGAATTGATGCTTTTAAAATATTGTGATTCCAATCCATGGACATATATCTCTCCACTTATTTAGGTGTTCTTAAATTCCCCGTCACCAATGTTGTTTAGGTTTCAATGTACAAGTCTTACATAATTCTTATTAAAAGTATACCTGATTTATTTAAATGATGTTATTGTAAGTGTATTAGTTTTATTTTCATTTCCAGTTTTTGCTGCTATTATGTAAGATGCAACTGATATTTAAATTACTTTCATCTTCAAACCTTAATAATTTTTTTGTTAATTCTAATGGCTATTTTTTAACCTTAGGATTTTCTATGTAAACAATTATGTCACCTGCCAGTGCTTATTTAGTATGATGTAGCACAATATTCTTGTGCCCTCAATAAAAATACATTACTGGCAAAAGAAGCAAGTAGCAGATACAGTAAGCAACAAAACTCAGCATCATTGGGTAGATATTCAAATTTAACCTTTTTCTCCTTAATCTAATTCCAGATTGGATAACAGTGGAGAAAAGATAAAGTGAAGATAAATCAAACAATACATTTCCTCTTCAGCTAAAAGAATCTGACTTCTTTTTCATATTTTATAATTTAATAAGGGAGAAACATAGCACCTTTCAAATATTTCCTTTTATTTCATTTGTGAACTCCTGAAAGCCAGTCACGTTTCTTGTCTTCCTTTTCACAGAGCAGGATCTCTGACTATAAAATCTGAAGTAAATAGATTTATTTCCCAGTAAATTAATTTCTCCTTAGTAAGACAGCAAGGAAAAGTACACTATAGACATGGAAAACATAACAACCATCCACTGGGTGCTATGGAGTTTAAAAGTAAATACATTAGAGGAGTTTAGTTGGCAAAGTTTAGTTGCCCAGTTATTCAAGACCTCATGGTGTGCTACCATATTGGTAAGTCCAAATCCATCCATGGAAAGACTCTTGATTTGTCTGTCTTAGACAATTCACTGTTAAAAGTGTTTCTGAGTTTATCAGATAGAGGAATGCTGGCTCACACTATCAAACTCATGAGAGGCTGATGAAGAAAACCAGAATAACAATATACTAATTTACACTGAGAAATATAAATCAAATGTAGATTGAGTTTTATGTCAGGCTGGGCATTGGGCAGTCAATTCTCTCCCTATGGACCAGATAAGTGGAAAGATAAATTAGCAGAAAGAATGCTTGATCAGCAGGCGATTGAAACAAGGCAGATGAGTTTATATGATGCAAATACATAATTGCTTCAGTTTAATAGACCATGATGTGTCCATCTCCACAATAGGCATACTTCAGCAAATAGAACCAGACAGGTGATATTTTTAGACTAGAGAATGTTCTTTCCCAGGCAGAACTAATGATTGCTCCGTATTTCCATTGCAGAATGCTTTCAAACTATTTTTATCCCTCTTTCCTGTAGTTAGATTTTTATCTTCCATTAGACTACTGAACTGATTTGGGACAATTCTGTATTTTTAAAGTTACTTGACATTTTCTTACTCATCCATCATGGGTTAATTTCATGGCTTATTATCAGTAAATGATTTGATCTATTATATTTCCAAGTTTTTATTTTCTTCAGGGTATTCTGATTTGTGTTCAATTGTAAGCAAGTGACAGTTCTTCAAGTGTCCTATAAATTCTCATTGAATCTTCAGAATGGTCTTGAGAGGTCAATATTGTTAGTGATTTTCTTTTTATGATGTGAAAACTGAGAATCAGAGAATTTAAGTGATTTTTTTCCATTGTTCGTTGACAAATAATATATTTAACAAAATCTACCATGTACCAGGCATGGTGGGAGATGATAGGGTAGTGAACTGTCTATCCATACTCTCTCACAAGTACATAATGATCATTGAATTAGATGTAAACATGTGAGACATTTTGCAGACTCCATTATGCCAGGCAAATGCAAGGCAGCTTTGTTCCATTTGAGGCTCATTTTACCTAATGAGTAATGAACGAGTAAATGAGTGAGTGAGTGAATAAGTAAATTAATGTGCACTATTTTTAGCATCCTCCCTTTCTATAAATAAAGGAAAAGTTCAGTAAGTATGTTCAAACTTTTTAAAGATTTCAAATGACTGGAGACCCAATTGTTGCAACTTTTAATGAACTGCAGCAGTGTTTCTGGCATTGTGAAGAATACAGAGGAGGCATGACCCAGGCTACCAGACACACTATCAAAGTGGGACAAAGGCCATCAAGATAACAGAAGGAGAAAGTGAATAACTTGTTTTAAGAGGAAACAGCTGGAGCTGGTTTCTGAATGCTAAACAGTTTTGAGTTTCTCTTTGATTCAAGGAAGCCAAATCCTTACAACTTAAACTTTGAGAAGTGTTCTGAACATCCACAAGACCCCCAAACTGAGTTGGGAATCTCCTGTGGAGAGGTTTCCTTGGGTCGTTTTCTTAACTCCTCTCTTCTGCATTGGTTCGACAATGTAAGAGAAATAGCATTTGTCTGATATTTTCTTCTCTGATTCTAGCACAATGCTGGAAGGGCAAAGGTCTTGCAACATACAAAGAGAAAATAGAAGATAAACCAACTGGTAAGATGTTCCAATTTAAGGAAACATCAGTAAGTTCCACTTACTTAGTTTTTAATATACATTAGATAGTGCAATAAGAAGCTTATATACTGTCTTATTTAACATTAAGTCAACCATGGATAGCTGGGATGACCATAATCTACATGTTATAGATGAGGGCGCTGAGATACAGAGAGGAACAATGACTTTACCTACATCTACTGAGCACTGAGCAGGAACTTAAAACTGATCATGGAAAGTTCCAAAAGTCCAAAGGCTTAACCACGCCCTACCCTGACTCTCTCAGTTAAGAGCTTGCAGGCTGCATCTGCTACATAATCTTACCGCACTTAATTGTCCTCCGTGTCCCCGTTTTATTTTGTATCTCCTAAAATACCTTTATGACTGTAGTAGAGTGTTTAACATTTAGTGTTGTTTTAGGTGACAAGAAAAGTTTTATGCACTAGGTTCTGTTCATTTTCATGTCAGGAAAATGTTTAAACTTGTTTTCCCCCCCCAAATATTGTATATAATATTATTCAAAAGTAATCTTTAGTAAGCATTAGTTGAATTCGGTGAATTTACTGAATTCATTAAATTCATTGAATTGAGGTCATTTCAGTGCCTGGAGAAGACTGGGTAATATATAAGCTAATGTAAAAAGGCCATAAATTATCTGTTTCATGAATGCTGCTAGGATCATGAACCAATCAGAGATGTATGTTAATTTAAAAGCAGGAAAAGCTTGTCAATCTTTGGTATGAACAAAGAGCAGGAATAATTTATTGAGCATCTACTAAAGTCACATTATTTTTCTAGGTGCTTTGGAATTATATAGTTCTCCCTTTACAATAATTTATATTTTATGGAGGAGAGTAGGAAGCTACAACTTTTGAGGAAAAGACTGTCTTTATGTATTCAGGGATATCAAATGGTCCATCCCAGACCAATGCTTATTGTAAGTTTGTTGAATGAAATTTTAAAAACAAAAGAAGCAAATAGAGTAAAAATCATAGACTTTACACCAGAAACAGTTAGATTGCAGGCCTTTAAAAGAGCCTTTATGAACTAGAGTTTCTTATATTGCAAGAGACAGAAAATCCAACTCAAGCTTCTAGTTCTTATCTCTCTCCATATACAATCTGATTTTATATGCTTTACATCTTTAAAGTGAGAGGATCCTATCCTCTTTGTTAGAAGGTCTTAGTTTCCCAGAATTAGTTTCTATTTCAAAAGAAGACTGCCTGCCAAAAAATTAACATGCAAAAAACAGGATCATAAGAGAAAGTTAACCAACATAAAAATGTCAGTCCACAAAATGGGCTGATTAAATATTTAAAAGTTGTTAATTCAGCTTTTGTTAGAATTCAGTAAAATTTACTTTACCACATCTATGAAGGCATGGTTAGATAAGATAAATAACATAATAGTATTAGAAGAATATGTATTTTAAAATTTGTGAACAAGGTGTTTCTAATTAACATTGACTTGCAATTTTATTCACGTATTTTATTGAATCAGAGTCCCTGAAAATCTCTACTAACCAGCACTTTATTTTGTTATTTGATATACTACCCTGTTCCAAAAAAAAAAAAAAAAATTGTGAAGTGGCTAAGATAATTTTTTTAGCCTCCTTCAGTGGAAGACCATGTATTTGTAGAGTTCATTACAAGGAACATCCTAAACATCCTATGTATATCTCAATTGATTCCTACAACAAAGTTACCTGAAGTAGAAGTTCATAGAATATATCTTAGAAGTGAAGAAAAGGAGACTCAAGCACTCTTGATGACTTGTCAAAGCTAATCATATAGATGCTAAATGGGAGATGCAGGGCAAGGACCTGACTAGGATCACAGTCCACAGTTATTATCTCTATTGCACAAGTTCCCTCTCATAATTACTATATGTACTTGAAAATAAAGCTCTGACTTACCAAACAAAAATTATATTAATTCAGATGCTTCGTGCATCAGAATAACTTTTCTTAAATTTAAGACACCTGCTTTGGCTATGAGTGGCACTGAATCACTGAGATGGGGCAGGAAACTCCAGCTCACTGCGCTGATTAATGGGCATTAATGAAAGTTTAGGTCTAGATGTAATGTTACAAACAGCTCTCAAGTCAATGCATCCCTCTCCAGGAGCCCTAACTGCTCTTTGCATCTCTAAAGGGGGTTACTCCAAGACCTAAAACCTGGACCCTCCCTGACCCAGTGCTTCCTCACTGGATTTAACTCATCATGTTTCCAATGGAGCTGCATTTTGTTTAGTATTATCTTGCACAAATAGATATTTAATGAAATCACCTTCCCTTGCTTAGATACCTCTATATCTCTACAGTCTAGTTGTATTATACTTCCAGAACATAATGAAAATTTACTTGGAATGTAAAATCCTTGAGTCAACTCCTACTCCCGTGCTGTTTCACTCTCCAGATGGCATGTGTTTCCTTAATGTGAACATTTAGTTATTTATAGAACATTTTACATATTTCTTTCTCATGCCATCTTTGTTCATATTATGTTACTTTGTACATAGAATGTGCTGTCCTGTTGTACCACTTGGCTTGCGCAAAATTTTTTGCAGCCTTTAGGATGCATTTTAAACATCATCTACTCATAGAAACCATCCTCGACTCTTCAGACATCATCATAAACTCTACTCCTTGTGTTCACAGAACAGGAATGTACCCCCATCAATGATGCATCATTAACAATGTTTACTTCCATTTGTTTACAGGTGTCTTTGACCGAGTAATTATGCATGAAGAAGGTTGACCTAAGGAAACAATCACACATGTGTTCAAATATACACATGGAACAGTTTTTCCATTTTTTATATCCATGGTTAAGTGGAACCACTGCATGTCCAAAAAATTGGATGGTGATTTAAGAAAATATTTCTTCTTAATTTTAACTCTACCTTTAAGAATCTCATCTAGCTTCATACCTCTTAAGTTTACTTAAATATTCATAACTCCTAAACTTATACCTGTAGCTTGGCCCTTTCCCTCAGTCCAACTGCTAATTGGACATCCCCACATGAATGTGCCACAGATATCTGAAACTTAATATGGTCATATACGAACTACTTATATTCTCTCCCTCTGGCATACTTCTCCATCTCAGCTAACATCAACTTTGTTCTTTCGAAGGCTCAAGCCAAATATCCTGGGTGCTTGGCATCTCTCTTCTTCTTGCACACCCTATCCATTCCTTAACAATTCTGTTATTGAGACCTTCAACATGTGTACATAACATGACCCCTTCTCACTTCCACTGCTATCACTCATCCAAGACATTTCATACCTGAATAATTGCAATCACCTCCGAAAATGGTTTTCCAAATTCTGTTCTTGCACTCTTCTACATTCTCAATGCATTAAATGTTGAGACAGCCTTTTAAAGTTCAGATGCTTCGTTTATCTTCTCCAAGTCCTCCAAAAAGTTATCTTGTTTAAAGTAAAATTCAAATGCTTTCTGATGGTCTGTGAGGCCCAGTATAATTTGGTTCTTTGTTCCATCTCTGACATATCTTGCTTTTCTCCCCCCTCTGTTTAGTTGACTCCAGTCATGCTGGTTTCCTTTTTGTTACCACAGCACTCCAGTCCTGTTCTTGCATCAAAATATTTGCACTTGACATTTCCTTTGATTGGAGTCTATTCTTCTCCCCCAGATATCTGCTTACCTCACACCCTCACTTATCCTTTATTTCAAGACTCTACTCAAATTTACCTTGTAAGGGGCAGCCATGCTGCATCCCTGAACATCCTGTCTAAATTTTGTAGCCCAGGTTGGTATTTCCTATACTCTGAATGATTCAGTTTCTCTCTTATTGTTTAACATATTATATACTGTGCTTTTGTGTCTTGTTCATTGTCTTTCTTTCCTTCATAACCTGTGTATGCTAAATTCAGGAATGGTCAGATTTATTCTCTCTATATTCCTAGCAGTTAGAACAGTGTTAGAACAATAAATAATTGTCAAAAGAAGAATGGAATGAAAGAGAGGAGGGAGGGAGAAAAATCCATCCATTAAATTTACTACTATGAAGTCATTCATAAGAATGAAGATGATCTTTATTAATAACATGAAAGTATTTCTAAAATATATTATCAGGAGAAACCAGGGTTCAGAATGGTGTGTATATTATTATTTAATTTTTTAAATAAATAATTTTGTATAACATTGTGTAGGAATAAAATGGGGGCTAAGATAATCACTACTGCCTAATAGTGATTATCTCTGGAGGTGATATGAAATGGTACTTAGCATCTTTGTTTTGCATTTCTGTATAATTTGTATTTAAAAATATGTATGTATTAAAATTTTAACAGTGAAAGTGTAATATTCAGTGACGGAGATATATATTTCTTTCACATTAAAAGCTGTTCATAACATACTTATTATGCAGAAAAGCAGTTTAGAGAATAGCAATAATGTGAGCATCAGTGTTCAATTTGGAAATCCAAAACACTCCAAAAATTAAATGTACTTTTTATATTTGTTGCCAGACACATTTGACCACAAAACCTAACCTGAACTGACATGAATTTATTTATAAACCTTGGTCCCAGGTAATGTGAATATTCATAGTTTTCACGGATTCTTCCCCAGAATCTGCTGCTGGTGATGTGCTATATAATGAATACAGTTCAAATTAACTTTCTAAAATGTAAACAAATTCTGGAACATATCCAACCATAGAGTGTTTTACGCAAGGCATTGTACATATGGCTATCTGCACACCAAAGCGTTTATCTTTGGTTTGTGTGATTTTGACTATTTATTTTTCTTTTGGCTGATATACCTTGTATTTTGCTTTCTGCAACCAATGTCTTGTATATTAAATAAAATAGCATATAAATTACATTAAAACTTTATGTAAGATCTATAGGCTTGTGGGGGGTGAAGTTTTAAAACTGAGGCAGCTACTGACTTAACCAGGTGTGGCCTTGTATATTCCCACCTAAAAAAAACCAACTCTCAGATTTTGTCAACTCAGAGTCTCCAGGTGAGAGAAAGGAAACCTATTAGACTGAAATACATAATGCATAAATGTGAAATAGGGGAGACAAATTCCAAGAATACTCGGGGAAAGTTCTGCCCCAGAGACAATTTCAATACTGCAACATGGACAGATGCACAATCATGGCTGGATGGACAGCGTCTCAGCACGAGATAATGGTATTTTCCCCACCCAACATCTCAGGCTGGTTTTCACTAAAGACAGGAGGGAGTGATGGTGATATTAATAGAACAAGCATGTTCTTTTCCTGTTCAGCTATTTAAAGAAATGTTCAGCTGCAAGGTGTGCTGATTTATGCAGCTTATCTTCTTCAACCCAGATAGAGCTCTCTGCTTCTTCCTCCCATTACAACCCCCCACTTAATGGATCTGTAACTGACTTTCATTTTGTGATATAAGATTTACAAGAAACAGGGTGTATGTGGGGGGTGGCACTGTTATTGTTTCCAGGTGCTGCTGATCACATTTCTGTGGGGTATGAACACCCTTAATTGAGTTCTTAGCTATAAATGCATCATAAACAAATTTAGAAGACAATCAGACAATATTAAAGGAGAGGTGGGAAATTATTGTCATCAACTCTGTGACCTTAAACTGCAACACAAATAATTCTTCATGGGGATTAGAAATGTATCCAGCTCTTCATGAATGGCTTAGAGATGTGACCTGCTGAGTGAAACAGAATCAGACCCCAGAATAAAATGCAGCTTGCAGTTTGAACTTCACATTTTTAGACAATGGCCTCAAATTTGTTTCTTGACATTCTTTTCAACCCTCAAGGACTACTTTAATAATTGTTTCCTCCTTACGGTTTCCCAAATCCCCACCTGTTAGAATTAATTTCCCCTTTTTCTCAATTATTGCTGCTCATGTTTTCTGCATCTAATAGAGTGTTTATTATAATTTTTTCAGTTTTACCTTATAGTGCTTGTGTTTATTGTGAAGCTTCCCAAGTTTCAGTTATCTGTGCACTTGTTTTAGATATTTTGCCCAATCTGTGCGCTGCCCATAGTTTATTGACCTGATAGTCTCTTTACACTTACTAATTTTTAAAAACATTTTTTCTTTAAGCCTCCTTCTTAGTCTCATCTGTTAAATTAAAAACTGGATGTAATCATCTGTGGGCACGTATTTGCATTATAAGTATATATGAATGTTTATCACAATAAGTATATAACTATCAAAATTTTGAAATTTTATTTACATTTATAAATATTTAAAATATATCACCTCAGATCACTTGGAATACTGCCAGTAGTTCATTTGCTACATATTAAATTCATACTATTCTCTGCAAAACACTGTCTCATTTTATATTGATAGATCCTTGTGTATAGGAATCATTTTGATTATAATTCAATATGCTCAAGAACATTTGCTGAACACTTCATAGTGCAGATACTATGCTAGTGCAGCAAAAAGTAATCAAGATAAATTATATATATACATATATATGTGTGTGTTTGTGTATACATATATATATATATATATATATATTTTTTTTTTTTTTTTTTTTTTTTTGAAACGGGGTCGCTCTGTCTCCCAGGCTGTAATGCAGTGACATGATCTCGGCTCACTGCAACCTCTGCCTCCCAAGTTCAAGCGATTCTTCTGCCTCAGCCTCCCAAGCAGATGGGACTACACGTGCCTATTGCCACAGCCGGCTAAGTTTTTGTATTTTTAGTAGAAACAGGCTTTCACAGTGTTAGCTAGGATGGTCTCAATCTCCTGACCTCATGATCCACCCGCCTCAGGCTCCCAAACTGCTGGGATTATAGGCGTGAGCCACCACGCCCAGCCAGTTATATTTTAATATAACAATATGTTGATATAGTTTCAAAATATGAAAAGATTAAAAATTTAAGTTAATACACATCTTTCATGACGCACGAAACATCAAAATTTTCAATGAAGATAGTTTTACTTATTTATAAACAGAAATGAAGACTACTGATTTCTACTGATTTGGTTAGGAAATGTAGGAAGCAACCTACTAAGTGCCTTGTCTGTTTTTCTCTAAAGTCCGTGCTTCTTGAACTTTGCAGCGTGATCACAAGAACCTTATTCTCTTGTCTTGACATTTTCTTGATGGAACTTCTGTTTTCTGAAGAACTTCAGCTTCCTTCTCCCAACTGGCTTCTCCCCCACAGGAGGAGTCACAGTGAAGTAATGGGTTGGAGAAAGGGTCTCCAGATAGGAAGAGCTCCTTGGAAGATCATGCCTGCAGGTCCCCTGTGAGTTAACTGCCCTGTCTCCAGCCCCTCTGCCTGTACCTAGGTGGTTGATGGTAGAGTATGGGAATACATGCTTTAGTAGGAAGCCTGCTAATAGCCCCAGACCCAAAACACATTCTGCAATACTGCTTTAACAACAAGGAACTTCTATTGTGTATCCTCTCTGGCTTCTGGGACTATTTCTCTGTTATTTCTGAACCTATGGGAAAGAAAGATGTGTGCTTTACTAGCCTCCTTAATCAACAACACAATAGTGCCTTCCTATGTCAAAGAGCTTTGAAAACTCCAAAGAATTAGGATACACATATTTATTCTTGTGTTTTATTAGCTATTTGTAATATAAATTCACCGGTATCATTACTAATTATTTTGGATAAAATATATACATATACATAAATCAGTTCCTTAGTTCCTGGAAACAAAATACACTCAAGATATATTATTTGTTTTCCTTTTCCATGCCTCCCTCCCCTCCCCCACCCACCCAGCCGCCTCTCTCTTAATTATCTGTCATAAAATATCTTGGTATTTTCCATCCTTGGCCCAAAGATGCTGAGTCCATTTCTCTCCATTTGTCCCCTGGCCCTCAAGGAAAGCATCATGTTTAGCATAATAATGTAATTAAGGTCATATTCTGCCTTCAGTCATCAATGTGCAAATGCTGTATGACTAATGAGACAGTCTCAACAGAGGCTCCTAAACTGTATCCTCTCACTTGGCTACATAGCCCTAGTTTCCTCAGTCCCTTTTTGACAGGGGTGAAAATGTGTCCTCCCCTTCAGGCTTCTGGATGAATCACAAAATAAATGGAACCAGTGTTCCTGTCCTGGGGATTTTCAGAAAAAGAGTTCTAAGAAAAATTAACCCCATCCCCGTTGTCTGTTTCCTCACCCACAATATCTCCTTCTGGAAGCTGGACTAGAATATAAGGATGGGGATTCAGGTAGCTGAGCAGACACAGTGGCTCAGAGGATATGAGGATGTGCAGGCTTGATAAAGAGCAGAGGGTGTGAGCAGGGGAGGATCCACTCCAGAGTGACTGGGTGGAGCTGCATCCTCCAGAATCAGGAGACTGGAGCAGGGCTTCTGTTCAGCTGTTGTTTTGGTTTTAATTCTCTCCATCTCTCAAAGAAGAGGCCTGATCTTCTTTTCTTTCCACAGGGTATTTTTGAGTCTTTTCCCCCCTTCTTAAAAACTGAAGATTATAATAAGAATTAAGTAAGACCAGAATTTGGATGGTTCACAGCATAGCATAATGTAATGCTCAGTGTAAGTAAAATAAATGTTAATTCTTTTCAATATGTTAACATCATAAACCTGGCCCTTGTGACTCATCTTGGGCATCAATTTTAATACCAACCTTACCCTTAAGCCCAACTGTTGGTCTAATCATAATGACAATATAATCTTGTCATTTTCTCTCATACTACTAGAAAAAACAAACAGGCAAACAAATGAGCAAACGAACTTAATACTGTCTTTAGCATCTTTTTTTATTGTACTTTAGGTTCTGGGGTACATATGCAGATCATGCAGGATTGTTGCATAGGTACATACATGGCAATCTTTATAATCCCACGATAGTGATCTTTTCAACATGTATATCTGACCATAGCTCTCCCCTGCTTACAATCTTTAATGCTTTTCAATTGCTACTAGAATAAAAAGCAAAATCTTCAACATGCCCTGGAATGCCCTACATGATCCAGCGCCTCACCTCATGCCACCTTTCTCTTATTCTCTAGCCTCTAGCTGTGCCAATCTTCATTTCTTAAAAATGCCATTCTCCTTCCTGCCTCCGGGCTTTTGCACATGCTGTTCCTTCATATTCTTTGCCTAATTAATGGCTATATGTCTTTCAAATCTGTTTAAACATTATTTGCTCCAGGAAAACTTTTTCAATGCCATCCCTCTGTCCCACCCCAGATAATAATGAGTTTCTTTTTTATATGACTTTTTCATTACATGTTTTTCCTTTGCAGCACTTAGCTAGAATTTAATTAACCAAGAATCTAATTAGATATTATATATTGGTATAATTATTTTGACTACTCTCAGTCCCTCTCCATGAGGTTGTGAAATTTGCCTATGGAACATGCTCTTATTTCCAGAGGACCCGCAAGTGCCTGGAAGGTATCGAATAAATATATTTTTGAAAAAGCAGAAAAAGGCATTGTGCTACAACTCCATTTTGAATATTCTGAAAAGTGAGACAAAAATTGGTTAAATCACATGCTCAAGGTCATCCAGCCATCAAATGATTGGATATAAAGTTGATAGTGGTTTCTAAAAACGGTTTAAAAGGAAGGGAACTGAAAATGGAAATCTAATTAGGTTAGATATGGCAAAGAGTCAGCAGGAGTATTCTATGCCTTTCATTCTTCCCTCTGAAGACACTGGAGTCAGTTCCAACCCCTCTCCCAGTAAGAACAGATTGGACCACAGTCTCCTTGTCAACACAAACTTTCAAGTGACTAGTTGAAATGTACTTGCCAAACCTGAGCTAAAAGATTTTGTAATGGTGAAATACAATAAACATTATTCTGTCTCCGTGGTGGTGAGATAGGCAAGTAATTTAGTTTTGTTCAGGTGTGTTTTATATTCCTTTGGTTTTCATGAAAACCTCAATATTTCATCCATATTATCCAGTGAATTCATGAATATAGAACCAAAGTTGTGTACATAATTGTATAAACGATTTTAACAATGAATGAATGACGGAATGAATGTGATTGAGTCATGAGGAAATAACAGCAGGATGACGCTTAATTTTGGCATGCCGTCCAAATGTGGGGTAATATAAGCATCTCTGACTCCTGCCTGATTCTGAAGTCAATGGAAGTTTCTGACCTACTGACAGTCTGACCATACTTGGAAGGCCCTATGAAATTGAATAGGGGAGAGAACATTTCAGCTTCCCCCTGCTTGTCTGGATCTCTCTTCCAAGATTCTGCTCCAGGTCAGATTCTCCTGAGTGTTTTCAATGTCCTGGTGTAACACTGAACATGAGAGCAATTAAGTGTGATCTTGTTACCCGGCCTTCCTGGACTGCCCAGGCCAATCTGGGATCTCCCTTTTGTTGGATTTTATTTCCATTTTATTAGAATTTTCTTCCTCCATCAAACAGAAACACTTCTGATCCACAGCTGAGCTCCTGCAATCTTTTTGATAGCCTTATCCACTACTCAGGTTTAATCTGCCCCAGGTAGATCAAAAAGAATTGATATGAATTTTTTGATTGGATGCCTGTCTTTTTTCTCTCCATCTCTTTACCTTTTGGCAGCTGAAGGGGATTCATCATGATAATTTCCCGTTATTAAGTTTGAAGTGTTTTGAATGTGAAATGCCTTTTCACTTAGAAAGAATTGATGCCTATAACTTGTAATGTGTTAGCAGTTTGGTAGAGTACTTGACAGCCCAAACTGCATTACAGGTAGCTAATCCCCATGGCTCAGCTCCATTAAAGAATAGATCGTATCTGTTAATACAGCCATAGAGTGTGGGTCATTGTGCTGAAAGGCAGTCTAGCTGCTGGGAGAAAAATTATAATGTGACTTTATTCTATTTTAAACTTGCACAATGTATGGTAGATATACTAGTCATGATTGATTAAAGGTATGAGAGAGGATTTTATGACTCTCCTGGTATGTGCCAGGTTTATAATTCCCACCAGGAAGAAAAATGTCCCCAGTGGCTTAAACAAGACCAATAGCAAATTTCAAGCTGTGGACAGCTACCCAGCTCCTGTACATTCTTCACAGTAACTTCCCAGGTATTTCAGAGAGTTCTTTGGAAGAGATGAGAATCTGGTGCCCTGATTCTTAATGCTTATTAAAAGTAATCCCTTAAGAAGAAAGGACTTCTAGTTCAATACTGTGGCCGCAGTCAAACATGGTTTTTTCGTTAATTTTTTTTTCATGTTAGACTAGTAAAGGCAAATACATGTCAATTTATGTGCCATTTCTAAACAACTGGTAGCAAGAAGCTTGAAGTTCTTTATTGAGTACCAGGAACTGTGATAATGCATATGTGCCATGACTCATTAACAGTGCCCACTATAGGCACAGGTGGGAAAGCAGAGACCAATGTATCACATATTTGTCATTCCAGGTATAAACAAACTCAAGCATATTTTGGTAACCACAGTCTTTGGAGTAAGTTAAACATATAGTTAAGCTTGTAACTCTTCATAATTCATATAATCTATAAGAAGTAAAATTAGAATATCTAAAGCCTGGATTATGAAATAGCACCCATTATATTATATTAAATGTAGATTATTAGTACACAAGTGGTTGTTAATGGAACTCCATAAAAATAGCACATTTCACAGTCAAGACTTCATTTAGCCAATATTTGTGTATCAACTCTGAAATTCCATTAGAGAAAAAAAGTGCTGATGAGATTCCTATCCTTAAACAATATGCACATCATGGTGGGACATTAAGTGCACATTTATAGAATAGTTGAATAACCAAAGAGGGCTTAGTATCAGCATGTGAACAATCCATGGTTTGATAAATAAAACCCAATGCCAACTCAGGGTTCTTCAGGTGGAAGGCAAGCCTCTCAAGTTCTATAAGGCACTAACTTTTTGCCAACCACATGTTGCGCCTTAGATTTTATCTAGCCTACCTTCTCATTTATAGGGAAACCGAGGTCAATGGAGTAGTTATACTTATCAAAGGTGCTCAGTGTTGACAGCAGCTCAGATTTCTCCATTCCTAGTCTACTGCTAGTATTGGAAAACTCTGCCTAATATTTTTTATTTAATAGGTTTTATTAAGCAAAATGTATTCAATTTTAGGCTGATTGACTTAATAATGGTTGTTCATTGACTTAATAATATCACTTACTCAATAAGTTACATTTCAGATAGCATTGTATAGTAGACAAGAGCTAAGGATTGGGATTAATACAAATTTGTTCTTCTATTTACTAGCCAAGTAACTTAGACTAATTCTGTGTGCTTCTATTTTCTCACCCGTAAAGAGAAAAGCATGCCTAATAAATAAAGAGTGAAGATAAAATGAGATAATGTGTATGAGGCCAATGTACAGGACATGTACTAAATGTCTTAGTATCTCTTTGTCTGAACGTTGCATCATCACAGAAGATATGTAAAAACCTCATTGGTTCATCTTTCCTCTCTTAAATGGAGTTTAAACTGCTGAAATTATTGAAACAGCAATTAAAATAGAGGTTAGTAAGTGATTTCAATGTCTTCTTGTGACCATTAAGTCTAAAAAGTAAGCTAATACCAAAAGTCGTTTATTTTCCATTCATTATTAATTAGCAACTATGGAGTGAGTAGATTTTAAATAAAATTTAGATATGTTAGTTACAAGTTTTCTCAGAAAACCTTGCCTGTTAGCAGTAGCTCATGATAATTGGGATCTTGATCTTAAACCCAAACATGACCAAAATACCTACTTCTAAACACACTTTAAGCCTTACAGTGATACCCAGCTTTTTAAAATATTTATCCATGATATTCAGTGCTTTAATGTGACATTAAAACTCAATGGCTTCTCATCTTCTGGCTAAAATCTTTCTAGTAGAAATATTTGACTGGGCACAGTGACTCATGCCTGTTAGGATGCCAAGGAGGGTGGCTCACTTGAGCCCAGGAGTTTCAGACCAACCTGGGCGACATGGCAAAACATTGTTTCTACAAAAAAAAAAATGCCAAAAAATTAGCCAGGTTTGGTGGCACACATCTGTAGTCACAGCTACTTCAGGGACTGAGGAGAGAGGATTGCTAGAGCCTGAGTAAATCTAGGCTGCAGTGAGCTGTGATTGCACCACTGCACTCCAGCCTGGGTGACAGACTGAGACCCTGACTCAAGAAAATTTTGAAAAAGACAAAGAAAGAAAGAAAAAGAAAGAGAAGAAAGAAAGAAAGAAAGAAGAAAGAAAGAGAAAGAAAGAAAGAAAAGAAAAGAAGGGAGGGAAGGAAAGAAGGAAGGAAGGAGGGAGGGAGGGAAGGGAAGGGAAGGGAAGGGAAAGAAAGAGAAAGAAATATTTGGTCGGAGTTCTTGCCACTTCTTGGTGATATTTCTGTTTTCTCTCACTAAACTTCCCACACATATGTTGACAAGACAATAATTAAGATTCACATCTTGTTCTAAGGAGAAAGCAACACAAGTAAGCAAAACATAAACCAAAACATCCCATTTCCAAAAGCTTGTTGAGCAATGACAATTCCTGCATGGGCTTCCAAGACCAATCTTTCACATGATCAAAATCATAGTCATCGCTTTTTTGTTGCTAAATAAATATGGCCAACTAAAAGGAGAATATCAGTGGAAGTAATTCAAATAGAACTTCTTGTTTTCTGAAGTTTAAGATTGTCATTACTTTATAGGACTCTACTATCTAACACCTTTCCAAGGACAGTAGAACACTCTTCTCAGCTTTTGAATCCCTGCCTGGTTTGAACCTTCCATGTTTGTCTTCAAACAGATTTTTCTGTGTCTTCTCTTAATTTAATAATATCCATGGCCATTTTCCTGGTTCTAATCTACATCTGAGTAGGTTTCTTACTCTGATCTATGCTGTTTGCCCTGGTAATGCTGTTCAACTTCTGTTTTGCTGACTTAGGGCAAAGAGCAGCCTCCTATCAAGATGAAGAAAGCTAGCCCTCTTTCCCTAGCACCCAGCTTCTTATTATGTTCCTGCCTTTTCAAAAGTTGAGAAGCAAGAGCAAGAAAATTATGTAGTCCCCTTCATAGTGACATTTTTTTTTCCTAAGAGTTATCTGCCATTTCTCTGGTTCTGCATTACTTATCCATCCAGGACTATAGTCTTTGTGATCTCAAGTAAAAATCAAAGTCTATTATAAAGGGAACATTGGTATGAGGAAAGAGGGAGAGGAAGACCATCTGGCTTTCATTGAGATAAAAATTTAGACAAATCAATTTGTTTCTAAAGTCGTGGAGTTCTCTGAGTGTATTTCTTAAAAGTTGTTCATAAAAAATACGTAAATAAATGAGTTAATTAAAGACATGTCCATCTAATGACATCAAAGTTATTGCATTGCATACTTTGGATATAAATTCTAAATCTTTTTGTTGTTGTTGTTGTTTGCTTGTTTTCTTTAAGATAAAAATTGTTTTAATGGTTTAAATGGAAATAAAAAGGATTTTTTTGCTTTTTATTATTATTGTTATTATTTTATTTTACTTTAAGTCCTGGGATACATGGACTTAAAGTAAAATAAACTTGTGCAGAACGTGCAGGTTTGTTACATAGGTATACATGTACCATGGTGGTTTGCTGCACCTAATTTCTAAATCTTATGTAGATAAACTTTTAAGGAAATGGTTGTATTGATATAAATGGCCTTTTTGTATAAAATTCATGTTTATATAACTGAGTTTCAAATAATTTTTGTGTAAGAATTTAAAATAAAAACACTTAAAATACAGGATTTCAAGAATTTATCTGTGTTGGTATTTCTTCTTCGTCTAATACAACATACAGAGAACCGTAAAATATACAAGTGACTGCAGACTTTGGACCCACCCATGCGCTCTGTTAGAAGAAGTTAAATAGCTTAAGTCTAGCACACTAGAAATCAATGTCAAGCCAGAGTTTCTATGAGTGCATACTGGGTTTCACGCCCTAACTTCAGGTTGTGCCCTATTCTTCAGAGAAAAACCCTCTTTGAGTACTTGAAAGTGCTTATAAAAAGACCATTTTAAGTTCTATAGTGAGTCGAAGTCTTTATATATTACTAGCCTAACATTCAACAAAAACTGTTTGACAAATATTATTGAAAGTCCCAATATCCTTGGACATGGTCAAAGAAGAAGATTTCTCTGTAAGACAGTGCCATTGTTGCACTCATAGTTTTCCTATGATTTCATTTTCTACTTCTATGTTTCACAGTCATATAAAATAGAAACATGATTTTTATTTCATAATGTATGTACTTGTACAATGCATTTGCAATATTTCTGGAACATTTCCAACAGTTAGACATTTTTATCCCCTTCTAGAATTTGGTGCTTATGTACCTATTCCTACGTTTACTTTCTAGGACCAGATCCATATCTGTCATTCTCAGAGAGGCATTGTGTTGTGTTTACTTATAATTTCTGCACACAGTTTGTAGAAATTTGTTCTGAACCCTGCTCTGAACTTGTCCTGAAACTTGCCTGTAAATAGACTGTTCCAAGGTCAAACATCTGCCTCAAGACCTGGAGATCTAAGGAAGTTTTACTAGATTGTTCAAGGCTGTGCTATGTTTTCTTCTCTTGATATTTTCCTGACACTTCTTAATGTTCACACCTTTTCTAGGTAGCCCTGTTGGAGCTGGAAATTATTTTTGTCTGCTATTCTGGACTTACTTCCATTGTTTGGAAGGATTATCACTCCTGAGGCATCCCTACTTTGGAGACCAGTGCCCCTGAGAGTTGCATTTATTCGTTACCGCAAATTATGTAAAATAAAACTCCTTTTAACCATTTTCTCTCTTTACCCTTTTCCCCTGAAGCATAATGAGGCTTTATTTTCACTTAATTTAAAAAAGAAAGTCAACAGTCACACCCCTTAAAAATTATACCAGAAGTTATCTGATAGTAACCGTAATAACTAAAATTTATTGAGAGCTTATCATATGACAAACCCTACTCAGTGCTTTGTGACTCTTATTTTCTTTAATACTCACAATAATGACATGAAGTAGGTTTTTTCCCCATTGTTTTTCCAATTAAAAAACAAAAACAAACAAAGAGCATCTGGGTGCAGTGGCTCACGCCTATAATCCCAGCACTTCGGAAGGCAAAGGCAGGTGGATCACCTGAGGTCTGGAGTTTGAAATCAGCCTGACCAACATGGAGAAACCCCATCTCTACTGAAAAAACAAAATTAGCCATGCGTGGTGGTGCATGCCAATAATCCCAGCTACTTGGGAGGCTGAGGCAGGAGAATCGCTTGAACCCAGGAGGTAGAGTTTGTAGTGAGCCGAGGTCAAACCTGCACTCCAGCCTAGGTAATAAGAGTGAAACTCAATCTCAGAAAAACCCAAACAACAACAACAACTAACCAAACCTGAAGTTTAGCGAGATCAGATTAACTGCTCAAATTTATACTGTGAATAAGCAGCAGAACTAGGCTTGGAGTCCAAGTCTGTTGATATTAGAGCCCAGGTGCCTACTCACCAACCTATTCACCAGAACTCCCTGCCTCTTGACTGATTCAGGTGGAATGTGTGTTCACACTGAGTCATGGAACCATAATGTGTTATAGAGCAGAGAATGAAAGAGAGAGAGAGGGAGAGAGAGAGAGAGAGAGATCTCCTGTTGCCTGCAACAGAAAAATAAGCAACAACACAACTAACAACATGAAATGATGTTAATGCATTAGGGCATTTTTTCATTGGTAAGAGCTGTCAGACTTCAGAAATTCTTTTAAAAAATTAACTTGGAAACTTCTGTGACATCCTTCATTTGGTGCCTGTGACTTACATAATACATGTATGCACTTGGCATTTAATATCCAGTTTTACATGGCCACTTTGATGTAGGAACTAGTAGCAGTTGTATGAAGGGAAAGTCATGAGGATACTCCTGTGGGGGAACATGATAATTTTTGCACCACTCTTTCCTCTTCTGTTTCCCCTGCTTCCCTTAACATCTTGTGGCTTTGCCAGGCCCTTGGTTTCAGGAGTTCCCTGACTGTATAGTTTGCAAACTTGCAATTTTACACCACATTTGTCACCATAGCAACAAAAAACCCCTACAAAGTGGAAAATTTGTTGAATCAGCTGCCAGATTTATGTCTTGCTGGTGTCCAATCAAACATATCACTGCTTTCTGGGCTGTCTGTGCAATGAAAGAGTATTTTTTTTTCTTAAGAGCTATAGGCCTGACCTTCAATTCCCTACTGTCTCAATTCCTTTTTTGCTGATCTTGTTTTCTTCTGATCCACACTTAATATTTGGCCAAAAAGAGTGTTTCCCCTTTCACATTTCAAATCTTGTTTTCAGTAGGTCTTCCTACGGGGTGGAAGAATACACTTCAGAATCAACTAAAATTTTAGAAATGATATTGACCATAGTCCTCTGTGTTGGTCAAGTAATTAACACGGAGAAAATTGCATCCAAATCTGAATACTATAAGAGAGACATGTATGAATTTTAGTCAGGCAGGACCTGATTGGGTGTTAGAAGCCAATGAGTTAAGCTGTGTTTCAAGTTCAAAGTCTGGTGTAGAATGTAGACTGAAAGCAGAACCTGAGGCCCAGGGTCTGAGAGAGAAGGTCAGTCAGACAAACAGACTGTTCCTACTGTAAGGTGTAAGTAGGGAGGCCAGGTGCTCATGGCAGTACAGAGTGGCAAGCTCAAAGGACAGAGACCTCAGGCACTGATAGGTTATAAAGTTCTCCTCCAGTACTACCTGGCTAGCTCTCATTATTTTAGGTCTATTTCAGAGCAGAGAATATGCAGGCAGGGGAAAGTAAAAACTTTTCCTCTCAAGCATTCTTTATATCCACAAAATGACATGATTCACTGCTTCCAATGGTTTCCCCCACTTGATCTACCTCAAAATTGCTCTTTCTCCAAATAGATGCATGTGCAAATTCTACAGTCCTTCAATAAGCAGCTAATGGGATATCTACTCTCTGAACTTTCTTTTACAGCACCTCCCAAATTAAACATAATGCCCTCCCTTCTGAATTCTTACAATAGTCTATCTATATTTCTCTTACAATATTGCTTGCTTTATTCATTATATTTGAATTAGTATTCTAATTGCTGTCATGTGTAGACAGACTAGAAGCTAAACTCTGTAAAAACAGGGATCGTATTCAGCTTGTTCATTTTCATTTTAGAACTAGCACAGTGTTAGTTAATTTTATTTGGATATGCACAAATGAGTACACACACACTTCTACTAATGTTTACAGTGTCCTCTGTCTGGTGTAAATTCTTGGTGAGCAAGGTCTGCATCTAATTTGCTTCTTTGTCTGGTGCCTAGTACTGTTTTCAATACAGTAGGTTCTTTACAGATTGTTGTTAAATGACTTCTCTCAGCAATATAAACTACAGAGATTCTCCAACATGTCTGAAGTAGCCAGACAAGTTTCTTGCTTATGCAGATCAATGCAAATAGTTATGCAAATAGAGCTAAAAGGATTCAGAGAAGATGGAGCACTGCTAATGGAAATGACTAAAAAAATATCACTTTCTCTACAGTACTGCTATTTCCCAGAATTCCTCAGCCTGCACATGCTCAATTGAAACCCCATTGCTCTTTTCAGGAACAAAGTTGATGAGATGATGTGCTACCCCTGGGGCTGTCTAGGTCCCTCTCCCTTAATCCCCTCCAGTGCATGACTAGAGGGACCCATGCAGCTCCTAAATGAGAACTTTAGAGCCAGGCACTGCTGACACTACTTCGTTATGAAGATGCATGGGATGGCTACAAGATAATGAATGCCAGTGCTCGGAAGGATAAACACGGCTTCTCCCTGATACAATTTAACATCGTATTTCCCTAATTTGAGCCTGATTTAGTCGCTGGGGTATTTGGATGCCTCTTCTATGGTGCCGATAGTTAATTAAACAGATGTTGCAGAGGGAATCATTAATTTTAGTGCTGCAGATGGGAGCAGAATGACTTTGTGAAGTTAATGTTTCAGCAAAACAATGGGCTTCTGTCATCAGCTGGTATAAACCAAGTAAATTAAGAGAACAAGTAGAATAGAGTAGATCTCTCTGAAGAAATATAAATGATTCATTTGAGAAATTACACTTCTTTTTGTCTTTGCATTTCCGTAGGAGAGAAAAGTGAATGTCTAGGGGGTGAAGTGGTGGAAGCAGCTTAAAAGAGTTTAAAGCTTTCGCTATGCAAAGATTTTTCTTTGTCAGGGCTTATTTTGTATATGATAGTGAATGGTTTGGAAATATGGATTGAGCCAGATAAACCAGAAAATTTTTTGACAAGGTTTATGGTTAAGAGAAACACACAACTGGAAGATGGAGAGTCATTTCTATTGATTTCACTGAGCATTATTTATTAATTCAGCAAACATATATTGTTGAGAGGCACTTTGGGGCTGAGAACATGGCAATGAACATGAGAGACAGAGTTCCTGCATTTCTGGAGATCATAATCATTCAGGAAAAATAAATAGGTGCCAATAGGGCACAACTGTGGCAAGTTCATCAACTACAAATTTGGGGAAGAAAAATAACATTCACTGAGCAGCCCCCACAATGTGTTAGGAGTGCTTAATAATTGTTATGAGAAAACTTGATATATATATAAAAGGAAACGGAAATCCTGAAGTCACAAAGGTATTATGAAGAAGTTTTAGCTTAATATTGGTTCAGAAATGAATTTTGTCCTCAAGAAGCTTATATTCAAAGAGAAGAGATACATTATATGAGTGCATCTAACCATTATACAGGCTTTAGAGTGACTTATCACACAAATACTATTCAACAGAAATTCAAGGGGAAAGAGCTGGATATACCCACAAGGACAACTGAGAAAATAATCATTAAGAAGGAGGCATTTAAGGTAATCCTTGAAGAATAGGTCTCATTTCAATATGCCAAGATGGGAAGAGGGATTATAGAGGACACATATTTGAACAACCTTTCTCATAATCAGGGCAATTTCGTCTTCTAGGATGATCTGAGATTTGTGGTTATTAGTCTAGTCTGCTGTGGTGAACAGAATAATGGCTGCACAAAGATGTCAATATCCTAAAACTCAGAATATGTGAATATGTTATGTTGCCTGGAAAACAGGAATTAAGAGAACAGATGAACACTGAAACATTGCTAATCGGTTGACCTAAAGAAAAGATTATCCTGGATTATTTGGATGAGTACAATGTAATCACAAGCGTCCTTAAATGGAGAAGAGGGAGACAGAGTGTTGGAACCAGAGAGATCAAAGCATGAGAAAGACTTGTTGAGCCACTGCTGGCTCTGAAGATGGAAGGGTACCACAAGCCAGAGGGTATGGCCAAGCCTCTAGAAGCTGGAAAGCGAGAAAATTGATTCACCCTTTGGAGCCTCCAGACATGAATGCGGCTGTGCCAACACTTTAATCTTAGCCCAGTGAGACTCATTTTAGACTTCTGACTTCCAGAACAATAAGACACTAACAACATGTTGTTTTTAGGCCACTACGTTTGTGGTAATTTGTTACAACAGCAATAGAAAACTCATACATAGACAGAAGAGGGTCATCTCTCTTCGATTTGTGTAATTTCCATCAGATAAGACTTACATGCTTCTTTTCTAACTTCACTTTATGTTCTTAATGAAATTTTATATTGCATGCAGCAATTTTTTGTATTCTGATAGTTCATTCATTCATTCAACAAATATCTCCTTAGATTTCCTGAGATATGACTGTGAATACAACAGAGTCCCTTAATTTTCCCCCTGAAGCTTACATAGTGAAGGGAAAGTGTCACATTTAGACTTGAAACAAGTAGGATGGGCCTGCCATTGGTTGTGCCAGGGAATATGGGAGCAAAAGCAGGCATAGAACAGAATATAATAGTTCAATTTTATTTATGTTCCATACAAGGTTCCAGGGGGTGGTTGTGGATGCAGCTCTGCAGGTCAGAAAAACAAAAGTGAGAAATGGACTAGAAATAGGAATCACCCTAGTTCTTTATCATCCATCCCAATTGCATTATTTTTAGTATGGGATGGGCCTCCAGAATGGTGCCATATATGGCATCAGATGTTGTCCTCTCTGTTTTCCTGAAGGCAGTTGGCACACGCTCCATTCCTGTGAATCTTACAGATGAATCGTGGTTCTGTAAGCTTTACTGGCTTAGATGGGTGTTATGGGGAAATGATGCTGGGAAGAGCCAAGTCATGTGAAAATGATTACTTTGCTCCATCTCAGCATGGTGCTGAGCACACCAGCTGTGCAGGGACCGTTCATGTGCCATGTCTCCAAGTGTGTTGATTAAACCATATGCTCATTGATCTCCAGGGACTCTGTTCTATTGTGGCACTGACTCAGCTGGGTAAACAGGTTTTATTGTTGCTTAGAGTCTCAGGATGGCCCCACCCTATCATTCTTAAACCACTCTCAGTAATAATTGATTTCAGAAATATATCCCCACCCCGACATGGATTATATTTTATTTCTGCCTCAGTGTGTGCAACTTCCACTGTCAATACACACTTAATGACAAATTTGACCAAAACCACCCTGTATTTCACAATGGCTCAAAAGTTGGGCTACGTTTCTATCCGAACATCTCAATATTTCCCCATCTCAAGATTCCCCCTTAAACTATTTTGTCAAACTGGGCCAATGTACAAAGTCAGTCATTTAGGTGTACACACGTATGAAAATACATATCCAGGATCTAAACAATAATAGAAATTTAAAAACTTAATAATTCAAGCATCAAAAAATGAAAATTGAGCCTGTATTATCATCATCATTGCTAGCTGTTTTTGTGTGTTTGTGTTTTTAAATACCATAATTATAAAATTAATTTACAGACAAACTGCCACACATAAACTTAAATTGAGAAGAGAGGAGTCTTATTTAGAGGACTTTCAATTAGAGGAGTCAAATTGCACACAAGAAAACATGCAAAAGCCCTTTAATTAATTAAAGAATCACCAAACAAAAATTACTGAGAATGAGCTACAGGATATTTCCTATTGTGAGGCAACTTCTAAATTATCAAAATATATTTTCTTATGAAACTACTAATGTACTTTTTCACTATCACTTCCTCAATTGTTACTGTTAGTCAAATAGTTCAGAAATGTAAGATGCTAGCTAAATCCTATCATTTTGCTTCTGTGATTAGTGAGAACATAAAAAGTAAATTGCCCCTATTAAGTAGTCAAGTTGAATTTAATGATATAAATCCCCACACAGGCTTTAGTCTTCTAAGAACATGGCAGAGTAAGTGCTCTGAGGGACCCTTTTGCTTCAGGAAAGAAGAAAAAAGCAAACTAAGTCATAGACAGGAAAAAAAATATGGATGCATTGTTAGTTTCCTTAAAGGTAAGAAAGATTTCCACAAATACCCTGATTCCAAACATGTATAAGTTGGTATGAACTATAAAGAAGTGGCATTGGTAGGAGTGTAAATTAGTTCAACCATTGTGGAAGACAGTGTGGTGATTTCTCAAGGACCTAGAAATGGAAATTCCATTTGACCCAGCAATCCCATTACAGGGTATATATCCGAAGAATTATAAATCGTTCTACTATAAGGACACATGCACACGAATGTTCATTGCAGCACTGTTTACAATAGCAAAGACGTGGAACCAACCCTAATGCCCATCGATGATAGACTGGACAGGGGAAATGTGGCACATATACACCATGGAATACAATGCAACCATCAAAAATGATGAGTTCATGTCCTTGGTAGGAACATGGATGAACCTGGAAACCATCATTCTCAGCAAACTGATACAAGAACAGAAAATTGAACACCACATGTTCTCACTCATAGGTGAGTGTTGAACAAGGAGAACACATGAACACAGGGAGGGGGAGCATCACACACTGGGGTCTGTCGGGGGGAAGTAGGGGAGGGACAGTGGGGGGTGGGGGAGCTGGGGAGAGATAGCATGGGGAGAAATGCCAGATATAGGTGATGGGGGAGGAAGGCAGCAAATCACACTGCCATGTGTGTACCTATGCAAGAATCTTGCATGTTCTTCACATGTACTCCAATACCTAAAATGCAATTAAAAAGCAAAAAGTGGCATATGAGGGAAGTGGCGAGTGCTTGAAGGTAGATCAAGAAAACTCCTGTATTTGGATTACTAAAGTTTTAGCCAGCATAATGGTGGAAAGCTGGCATTGAGGCATAAGCATGATCCCTCAATGGGAACACAAGTGTACCAGATTTGGAACACATACAGGATGGAGGAGAGGCAGACTCAAACCTCCATCTCATAGTCTTTTCAATACACCACACTATGACAGTAAAGACAAGGCTGTCTACTGTCTAATATCCATTGCTGAGGGTCCTTTAGAGCCGCCTTGTAACAAGGCACCAACCACAAGTGAGGACATATCTAGGTAAAGATGACCAAAGGATAGTGAGACTATATGAGAGATCTTTCTGTGCACCAAAAAATATCTCTTATTAAAGAAGAAGATAGAGTTAATGATTATTATTTCTAATAATTGTAGCAATGTCTTGTTATAGTGTTTAGTTTCTGGAAGGTTTTGACATGTGCTAATGAGGACAAGGTTGCAGGTTTGATGGACATAAAGGTAAGTTAATTTCAGTCCTGCTGCTGGTACTGTCAGTGAGGACTAATGATCATAAGGGCTACATATATTGGAAATGTTGCTGACTCAGGTTAACCCATCACTCTTATAACAATACTCCATAGTACTGGAGTTAGCAAGAATGAGGTTGACATCATTTTAGCTGAGAGCCTGGTTTATAGAAGGTAACCCTTTTATTTTGGATAAATGGATAATAATTAATTTATAAAATATTTGGTATAATATTTGGCAAGGAGCCTGGCAACAAGGGCTGGACCATATTAGCAGATTTTTCCATAAATGTTGTGATCTGTGGAAGGTATTTAACCTTTCAGTATCTCATCACACTTTTCACTTACAAAGTGAGGTTTGGATACATATTTCACCAGATTGTTATAAGAGTTTATGAGCTATAAAGTGCTCTACAAATATTAGATATTATGACAAGTTTAGCACTTAGGCAGAACTGAATGAAAAAATATAAATGAGGAAAGAAATAAAACAAAATGACAATTATTTAGTATCCACCAATAACATGCTAAACACTTTTACAAAGGCTTCACAATATAAACTAGGCAATAGCTTTACAAAATAAATATTGCTGGCCCTAATTATCGGGAAAAAAGCATAAGGCTCAGGTAGAGCTTGAAGTTGACTTGGTTGTATAAGACTACTTTCCTTCTCTCCCTTTCTCTGTATCTCACTGCTTCCTGGTGCATGTGGAAGACAGAGAACAAGAATATGTAAACAGGAATTAATTGCTTAATTTTATAGCACCAAATATAATATTGGAATTTGGAAAAGGGGAAAACAAATGATGCCAAGAAATATTTTATAAACAAAGCAGGATTTTAACCGATGTTTGAAGGATGGGTGGAATTTTTTCATCTGGTAAAGAGGGAAGGCTGTATCAGCCTTCAGCTTATGTGAAGTCCTTGGCACCCATGAAGGCATGGAAGCAGACATAAGTACTGGGGGGTAGTGGGGGGTCTAGTTTGAAGACCTGAGGAGACGGTATAGGTAAGTCAGGGAAATAGAGTCATAGTACTTTTCTTCACTTGGATTATACACAAAAATATTGAGCCCTTTCTGCACCAAGTACCTAGGTTACAAAGTTCAGAAGAAGAGGCAAGAACTAAATGTGAGGGTCAAGATTTGTCATTGAAGAAGCTGGCAACAGCACAGCCCACCCCAGCCTTTCTCATGCCAATTCACTGAAATGTTCTTGGGATAGATGAAAGAGGTGCTGGAATCCCAACAATATGTGTAAAGTAGTGTGAGCCGTTTTACATGGATATTAAATAAGATGTTACTATAGAATCTTTGAAGATTTAGGGATATTGAGAAAACAAAACATGAGTTATGGTTCACATAATCTAGTTACAGCTGCTAATATACTTAACTCACAGGCATTGCTTTCACTACAGTAGCTGAGTGCCTGAACCTTATGTGGTGTCCCTTAATTGAAACCTGTATTTTCATAATTTTAATTTCTAGTTGTACATCAGAATTACTCATAGATACTTTAATAAACCATACAGACCTGGTTATTCCACACTACTACAACATTCTGATTTACTCTATCTAGGGAATCATGGAATTTGGAGTTTGAAAATTCTCCCTTAACAAGGCTAATGCAAAGATAGTATTGATACCTACTGGCATAGATAATCCACAAATTCTGATCCATGTGGCTCATGAACTAATAACATATTTAAGAGTTGGTTCCATACATCCTATCTTTGGCTTTACATTATGGTTACATCATGTTTTTTCCAATAAGAGTTTTGTAGGACCATGGCCATTTTGATATAGGAACATAGATTCCATGTTTCTGACTAAACTTATTTTGTCATAGGTTTAGCTAATAAAATAGTCATTCAGAGTGTTACCCACAAATTTCCCTAATATTCATTAACATCATAGATAACTATGGCACATTTGACAAAACTAAGAAATTAAGACAAATGTATTTCTACTAACTAAACTCTAGACTTTATTTAGATTTCACCAGCATTTTCATCAATGTTCTTTTTCTGCTGCCGTATTCAATTCAGGATACCATACCATATTTAATTGATTCTATCTTTTAAATATAATTTTAAAGGTGATTTTGGTATGATCAGTCCTCACGCCACCTATTTGTAACTGCTAACCAGATCTAAGCGGATCAGTTTTGAAATACCAAAGCACATTCAGAAAGGACTCAGTCTTGCCTCAGTTAATCTATCTCTTTGGCCACAAAGATAAGGTTTATGATTGTTGCTCATCTCATCATTTCACACTGGATCATGACAACCCTCTAGATGATTTCAGAAAAGCTGATGAAACCAGTCACCATTCTCAGTAGCAGTGAAGGGATTCCAAGACCCACTAGAACTTGTGGAGTCCTTAACTTCTTGGTAATAGATTTGAGGGAGATTGCTTGTACTCATTGTTTTATTAACTTATTGTATGAATTAATGAAATAAGATTATATGTGATAATGGACTCCACCACAAAAACACACAGACATGCCCTTAACTCAATATTGCCAAAAACTCTATTTCAGTGATCTACAGACATGATCAATGGAATACTCGCATCTTTAAATAACAGCAGGCAGTTTCAATACCTGGAAAGTAATGATGAAGCCTGAAGTTATAATTCTTTCAGAAGTACAGAATAAATCTCTCAGAAGTGCATTTTCCTTTCTCCATTAACAGCATCTTTTGTTTTCAAAAAATTTATAAAAACAATAGAGTTGAGAAGTTTATAAACACATAACACAAACATGCACACATATATGTGGTACATGCACACATGCACAAACACACAGAACTCTCAACTCTGAATAGAAGACTAGTTGAAGTTCATTCCCTCATGCTTTCTGATTACCATGCTTTGATTCATTTAGCACTGCTTGCTTAGATTTCACAACCGAATTTACATCTTAAGATGTAAATGGTCTAAACCATTGCACCTTAAAAGAAATTTGTTTAATTTTCTTTTTTCAGGGTGTTGGAAGAAAACAAGAACATTCTTAGGGAAAAATATATATAATCACAACATACAAAATATATTAACCCAGGGTTTTATAGTTTTCAGAATGCCATCTCTTATTTGAGTTTTACAACAATCCTGAGAGATTCTATAGATACTTCCTGTCTGTAAATACCTCCCCTTAAAATTCCAGGTATTATATAGTTCTCTAGAGTAGTAAAACTGACATCCATGAAATATTCATTTATTGTGTTTACAAAAAATCCACTGACTACTTACTATATGCCAGTAATTCTTCTGAGTTCTGGTAAGAAAAACATTTTGTTAACTTTAATATTTGAAACCCTTGAGAAATTTATATAACAATAAAAATCCAAAGAGTGTTATTAAATAACCTTTATCATGAAATAACAGGAGTTCTTTAGGGGTGCTGGATCTGAGCATTGAAAGTTATTTTGCTGCTTGACTTCTCAATTAACTTTTGACTCATGCAAAAGAGGTTACCTCATGATAAAAATCAGAGCAGTGACAATGCCTGGATCCAAATTCTCTTTATATATATATTTTTATTGCATTTTAGGTTTTGGTGTACATGTGAAGAACATTCAAGATTGTTGCATAGGTACACACGTGGCAGTGTGATTTGCTACCTTCCTCCCCCATCACCTATATCTGGCATTTCTCCCCATGCTATCTCTCCCCAACTCCCCCACCCCCCGCTGTCCCTCCATGTCCCCCCGACAGACCCCAGTGTGTGATGCTCCCTCCCTGTGTTCATGTGGTTCTCACTGTTCAACACCCGCCTATGAGTGAGAACATGCAGTGTTTGATTTTCTGTTCTTGTGTCAGTTTGCTGAATTCTCTTTAGCCAAAATAGCAAGTGGATATTAAGCCAGACCTAAATCTAAGATTAGTTAGATGATAGAGCGGTCAATGTCACGATTTGTTGAGCTTCATACATTTCCACTAATCTATGTTCTGCTGAACTACTGACATTGAATGAAGCATCTAACATCCTGATATTAATCCCTAGGTACTTAAAATGTTTACAGCTGTCTGTTAGATTAAAGACCACCTAACCCAGCTCATTTATTTACAGATGGGGGAAACTGAGACGTAGAAAAAGGAAATGGCTTATTCAAGATCACTGGATTATTTGATCATGAGCTCAGACTACATCATAGCTCTCCTAACTCCCAGTGTATAATCAGTTTCTACTTACTATATACACACTTTTTGCTTATTGCAACTTTATAGCTATTTTACACTAATAATGACAAATGGTCTCATAGATTTGCAAGATTTGGTCTTGTGGTTCACCATAGAATTTGTTGCTTAGTAAGTTATCCCGGGTGATTCCAATGCACCTGCTCTGATAAAGCTTCACAACCAATGATGGACAATTCCAATTCCATTCTCTCTTATCAGAGACCAAGTGTTATGATTTCCTTGGAGTTACTCTTAAATTATAAATATTTTACTATATATTATAACTTAAAAAATAATGTTTAATCTAGTATGTCAATATTAGGATTCAAAACAGCCTGGGATGTTTGTGTCAAATTCCCAACGTATCTTTAAAAGACTATAGCTAGAAAAGGCAAGTGACAATGCTCCAACCACAAAAGCTGGAAATTAAATCAATAAGGCATCTTATAAATATTTAGCTCAACCATTTCTTTGACATGTGGCTCAGAGGCAATAAGGACTTGTTCAGGATCACATAGTGATGTTATCAAATGTTGTATTTATCTACATGAGTAGACTGGGTAGCTTAAACAACAGACATTTATTTCATTAGAGATCTTGAGGCTAGAAACCCATAATCAAGGTGCTAAAAAGTATGTTCTAATGAGGGCTGTCTTTTTTGTTTGCAGATGGCTGCCTTTTTACTATGTTATTATACAACTTTTCCTCTGTGTGGAGAGAGAGAGAGAGAGAGAGAGGAGAGAGAGGAGAACTCCCTCTCTGGTGTTTCTTCTTAAAATGGCAATAATCATATCCCTTACGGCCTTATTAACCTTAATTACTTGCACAGATGTTTCATCTCAAAGCCACACTGGGGCTGGAGTTTCAACATAAAATTTAGAGAAAGTTGATTTACAAACATTCAGTCTATAGCAAATATAAATTCCAGTTTCCATATTGATATAGAAAAGATACAGCTTCTAGGGAATAGGAAACGTGCATTTTGAGTACTTCTGCATTATCATATATTATAGGGCATTTCACATTGGTGTCTTCACTTCAGTGTGGGCTTAGGGTATTTTCTAGTTTTAACTTACATTTGAACATTCTTACATTCTAAAAATACAGGGCATGATAGAAAAGAAAGTGGGTATGGAGAAGGAGGATAGCACATGTTCCTTGTACCACCTTCCCCAAGCCTGTTGCAAGCATCTATCCACAACTCTGGTCAAGTGATGTCACAAAACTAGCAATGATAGGTGTATTTACACATGGATGGGTCACACCTAGCCATGAGGGTGTGTTTACACTATGAAAATTGGCAACCATCACAGATCAAGGCTAACCCTATCCTGGAGAGCAAATTGCTAAACATTTACCAGCATGCTACTGAATATATTTGGTCAGTGATTCAGTATGTGTGTGGGGAGTGGGTGGATCACAGCTTATGATGGAATTTTAATCTAAGGATTGAATTTTTATGTATATTGTGAGTCTATTGGAGAACAGCATAAAAAATATCATGATACTGACAGATAGTGAAGAACATTCACCCCCTGGTGGACGTTAATTCCCCCCATCTGTAAAATGGGATGAATTAAACTGAAGGACTAATCTCTTCAGTTTAGCACTAACATTCTTTATATAGAAACTTCTGAGGTAATACTGCAGAAGTGGTTAAAAGAAAGCAGCTTCATGTTGGTGGGAGTGTGAATTAGTTCAACCATTATGGAAGACAGTGTAGTGATTCCTCAAGGATCTAGAACTGGAAATACCATTTGACCCAGCAATTCCATTACTGGGTATATACCCAAAGAATTGTAAATCATTCTATTAGAAAGGTATATGCACTTGTAAGTTTATTGCAGCACTGTTCACAATAGCAAAGACTTGGAACCAACCCAAATGCCCATCAATGATAGACTAGATAAAGAAAATGTGGTACATATACACCATGGAATACTATGCAGCCATAAAAAAGGATGAGTTCATTTCCTTTGCAGGGACATGGATGAAGCTGGATACCATCATTCTCAGCAAACTAACACAAGAACAGAAAACCAAATACTGCCTGTTCTCACTCATAAGTGGGAGTTGAACAATAAGAACACATGGACACAGGGAGAGGAACATCACATACCAGGGCCTGTCAGGGGGTGGTGCACTAGTGGATGGATAACATTAGGAAAAATACCTAATGTAGATGACGGGATGATGGATGCAGCCAATCACCATGGCACATGTATACCTATGTAACAAATCTGCATGTTCTGCACATGCGCCCCAGAAATTAAAGTACAATTTAAAAAATAAATTATTTTTTTAAAAAAGAAGAAAGTAACTTCAGAATTTAGCAAAATTTGATATTGGCCTAGACCCAGTGCTTTAATCACAGTGTGACCTTGGGCAAGTCACTTAATCAGTCTTAACTCTCACTTTTCTATCAAGATGGTAGGGTTGGTGTACTGCTTCCCCATAGAACTGCTGTAGAGAGAGTTAATTAGGTAGTGAGGTAATAGGCTCAGCACACTTCTTGGCATTTAAGTAGTCGATCCTTATTATTATTATTCCTACTACTAACTACTGTTACTACTGCTATTACTCTACCAATACTACTGCTATTACTACTAATAAATTTCCTCACTTTTCCTGGTGCTTCACTTCACTTCTCCTCCTTCACTTCTCCTCACTTCACTTCCTAGTAGAAGTTGGGAGACCTGAGGCTATGGAGGCTACAGCTATTTTTGGCTCAGTGCAGTCAATATTCTTTTTATTACAAAGATCCAAATTAATAGCCCCTGACACGAGGTTGGCACCTTTCCTATGCCAACAAGCTTGAAGTTACAAAATCCAAACTTACGAAAGCTTATTTGTGAGCAGAGAATTTCCAGCAATTAAGCAGGTTTCACTGTGAACACCTCAGTGGAAATCAGTCTCTCCAATTGATTTCTTCTGACAGCTGACTATGATCTGGAAACTAAATGTGGGTTTCCAGGGAAGAAGACAGGGATGATTTCAGAACGGAGCAATCGAGATGGCAATTATGAAACTGCATATACTTAAAACACGTTCAGAAATGGGACCTGGAAGACGTATGTGGGCAGAAATGTGTGCATTTCACATATTAAACAGGAAGTGGATAGATCTTTAGGAAGATAATTAGAGGTGGAGAGGAATACTACATAGGTTAAGTACAGAGATCTGAATTTGCACCCTTTCCATGCTCTTTTTTAAAGATAATTTAGCCTATAATCAGATATGGATTCTTCATCTGTAATATAATATAACCTGCTTTCTCAAAGGGGATTTGGAAGGATTGCATTATATGATCCACGGAAAAGACAAATCATAGTGACTGGAATATATTATGACATTAGTAAGTAAAGTTTTTAGGTTTATTATTACCAGAGTTATCATTTTCTCCTTCACCTCTTCTTTCTTTTCCCTTCTCCTAACTCCATTGTTGTAATCATCATCATTGCTCTCACCCTCTTCATCATCATCTAACATAGACAAAGCCCTTATTGTGGACTGACACTCTTCTTATTTAATATTTATTATAATCCCCCCAATGTAGATGTTTCAGATGTTCCATCAATGTTATTTTACAGACTAATAAATGAGGGATCCAGAGAAGTAAAGTAATTAGCACAAGTCCACATGACCAGTTGGTGGTAGAACTGAGTTTTAAATCTAGGCATCTTGACTTCAGAAACATTATGTTTCCAAACATTTATACATGCATATATTTCCTAATCAATGCAAAAATATGAATTCTCTGAAGTCCTTATCAGAATCATTAGCCTTAAGAGCCTAATCTCACTTTGGTCATCTGGTTATTTGAGTGGGGGAATTGAATATCATTATTACTAATATTTTATTAATCTATTAAAAATAAGAACTACAAGATTACCTTTAAAAGATCTGACAATTAAAGACGTAGGTTAATTCATGTACAAATATTTAGAGATTGCTAACCATATGTTGGCTACTAATCTTAATGAGGGGTATAAAGTAGTAAAACAAAAAGACTTGGCCCGAGTTTCCCTGAAACTTATGTCCTAGTGGGAAGAAGCAAATAATGAACTAACAGGAGGTTGGGAAACTTTCTTTCTGTAAATAGCTAGACAATAAATATTTTATGCTTTCAGGGCCATATGGTCTCTGGCTCAGCTACTCAACTTTACCATTATAGTGCAAAAGCAGTCATAGACAGCACTGAAATAAATGACTGTGTTCCAGTGAAACTCGTTTAGAAAAACAGGTGACTGGACAGATTTGGTTTTCAGGCTATAGTGTGTTGACTCCTAAATTAACACATAAATAAACATGTAAGCCACAACAATATTAGTTAGTGGTAAGTGCTGAGTTCATAATGAATATAGGAAATATAATAGACAGTGACTTGGTGACGTCTTCTTCAGGGTGTATGGATTGAGAGGACCTCTTGAAGAAGAAGACACTTAAGTAGAAATTGTAATAAAATGAGGAATACATGGAAAAATCAGAAGAAAGAACATACAGAAAGAATACAGAGTCTAGAGGAGAAAGTCCTAGAATTTCCTAAAGAAGAAGAACAGGAAAACATACATTTAGAAAGGTGGGTAGTGGACAAATGTTAAAGGAATTTATAAATTAGATTAGTAAGTTTTAATTTCATTATAAATGAGATGAAAATTGTAGGAGAGTTTTAGATGACAATGTAACGTAATGTGTTTTGCATAAGAAAAGTTACTATGGGGAATTCTGGGAAGATGGAGAAAATGGTATAGTTTTGTTCTCTCTTAATCTCCATTTACAGAAGATAATTTAGAAAGCAAAACCAAGAAATAACTGGGTTATGTGGCAACAAAATGAGCTCACCAGATATTCTCAGAAACACTGAACTATAAGCAAATTGCCAGCATCCATAGGAGCTACATAATACCAACATTTGTGTTACAGAAAACCCAGGGAAGCAACAGGAAATCAAAACCCAAAATAATCAACAGAGATTCCCTAGAAACTCAGCAGGTCAACTGGAGGAAAGAGAATGAAGAGAGCTTGGCCAGATGGATGGAAGGAGGCTACAGCGAGGGCTAGTGGAGCTTGAGCAGGTAATTCACACTGAACTCGTTATTTAACCAGAGCTTCTTTCTAGGAGGAGGCCTCACACTTACGAGAAATTGCTTGAAATGGAATAAATACTGTGAAAAACAGTGACAATAAGGACAAAGGAAAGATATTAAAAAAAAAAAAAAAAAAAAAACTGGAGAGGGGGAACAGAACCAGAAAATCTCAGAAAACAAACTACTGTATTTTTTAACATTCTATTACTATAACAATCGACAGAGCTCAGAAAAGTTAAAAAAGCTACACCAAACCATATCTCCATTTAAAAGTTCAAGAAAACTAATCTCACATTAAATATAAACAACAGAAATGTATTGAGATTAAATTTCACACATAGTTATTACAAGACTAAGGAGAATCAGGAACACGCACATCAAGCATTTCAAAGAGTGTGCACACAGAACAGAGCAAAACTGTAAACTATCTCTGTGTACAACAAAATAAAAGAGATTTATAAACGTTATAAGAACCCAAACACAAGGAAAAGTCAGAATAGAAAGAACACAAAAATGAATTGATGAAATAAAGGAAAAAATAAAAGAAAAAAGAATTAATTTTACATATGAAATCCTGACCAGAAGAAACACAAGATTCAGTAAACATGTCAAAGAATCCTTTAAGATAAATAGATGGCATAAAGGAAGAGAAAGAAAGAAATTAACAAAAATAAAAATAATCTGACATAGTGACAGATAATTGAGATAAGCCAAGATCTATTATACATATTAAAGTCACTAACAAGAGAAAAAACCTCACAGGAACAGAACAAATAAAGAAAGTTGCAATTCAATAAGACTTTCTTAAAATAAAAAAGATTTTAAGCTATATATTGAAAATGTATATTACTTACCTGAGAATATTGACCCAGGAAGATCACACCAAGACATATTCCTATAAAACTGCCAGACTTTAAATAAGAAAAGTCCTTCGGGCATCTAAGCAAACAGATCAAGTGATTTATAAGGGAAAGATAAATCATCATCGAACTTTTCAGCAGCAATTCCTTATGTCAGAAGAAAATTGAGTAATATATTTAATACTTAAACGCAGAAAAAGTGAGCTAAGAATTGTTATCCAGCAAGACTGATGCTGAATTACAAAGAGAACAAATCATTATCAACCTACAAAAACTAAGGGAATGTTGTTCTAACAATCTCTTCATAAGGAATCTACTAAAGAATCAGCTTCTTCCAACCAAAATATAAAAAATAAAACCCTTGAACTAAGGACTAGTAAATAGCACGAAATGTATAGTTACTTGTAGAACTAGAATAATATAAGGTTTAATATAAGGGAATATATTGTGTAAGAACTATGCCCAGTGAGAATATATCAATAAAAATTAAGAGAAGGGAGAGGGAGGGCAAATAAACTCTTTTTTTTAAAATTGCTCTGAGTGGCGGTAATATTAATATTGTTATTCTGAGAATACTGTGTAGATAATGTGGGATAAAGGAAATGAAAGCATATGAACTACTTTAATTATACGATCCCATATATCCTCAAGAATCAAGATTCTTTCTTTGCAAAAAAGGATGATGAAGATATTATATGTAAGAAGTCAAGCTTTTTTAAGAAAAAGAAACAAACAAATAATGGCCCCATCGTTTTAAGTTTGAATTGAAAGTGTCACTATAATGCTTTTTCTCTATATTTGTTTATAGATATCAATATCTATATTTACACCTATATAGTTTTTTTGTTCTGTCCAAAGAAGAGTAATTAGCAATAACTAGAGCAGTAATGAGGAGCACAGGTAGTGTACAGATTGTGGCCTTGAAGTAACATTCTTCACTTAAAGAAAAAAGACAGCAAACTTTATTGTAGAAATGGCTACTATCAGGTTTGGAAATATTCAAGATGATCATGGAACATCTTGTCTTTCTGGATATTGAGGAAACAAGACTCCTAAAGACATGTCAAATAGATCCAAGAGGCATTCATTAGGAGGCTCTCACTGCCCAAAGACGAGACAAGTGAGTTTCAAAATGAATAGTAATTGCAATTAATTGAAACCTACCCACGAGTTTGAGATGATATTTAAAATAAAATGAAATAGCAATAAAAACTAATTGGTTACATTCGAAGGATAATAGGGAACAAAATGTTTACCTAAAAATCTGGTAATTAAGGGAAAACAATTAAAATGTCTAGTCTACCTTTTCCATATGAACTGGGCCACTGGCTGATCAAACAGTAAATGAGGGAAACATTTCTTTTTAAAAGTACTCCAACTCTTAAATGAAGGTAGAAATAAAATAATGTTAATATAAATATTTGTCAGCTAAATTAACTAATGGATTCAGGCATTGAGGTGCCACAACTGAAAATATCTCAAAAAAAAAAAAGGCAAGAAGACAGATGAAAGCAGACAGCACTGCCTCTAGTCTTACCAAAGGGATTGAACATAATTGTGATCAGGACTCTGGATCCAGCTGTCAATTCGCAGGGCAAAGGAACGTGTTGACCTGCACCACGACCATGTAATTAACAAAAGCCAGACTGTGGGAAACTCTGTAAGTCAAGTGCTCTGGGCTATTCAGCAGACAGATTGTAAGAAAAAAAAGAAAACTAAGGAGATGATAGCGATTATAGAGTAAAAGAGTTTAATAAAGTTAAAATATTAGCAAGAATAATCACTGAAGTCTGGTGACAAGACAATTTTTTAAACACACATAAAGAAGGGATTACTATGAAAGTTAGGATAGATGTTGTTTTTGGTGAAGGGAGATATTTGAACTAGAAACAGCCAAACACATAAAGGGGCTTCTCAAGTGGATGGCAAAGTTCTGTTTTTCTCTTTGCTAACGGTTTTAGAGAGATTTCCTTCATAATGATCCATTAACCTATACATTATTTTGTGATTTTGTATCTGCTTGTTTATATATAATATATATTGTATTACATATTATATATATTATATTATATATTATATATATTTGTTGGTCATCTGTAAGGAGATTAGCTTAAAAGGAAGCAAGGATAGAAACAGAGATCAAGATTGGGAGCTACGGCAGCCGTTCAGATATGATGATGAAGAGAAGGAGTTTATCAGGATTTCCCGCTGTTCTTAAGAGAAAGAAAAAAATCATTTGGGTTGAATTATTCTTTTTGTAGAAAAAATAGTCAAGCTATGGAAAGGGATGTGGAGACAGATGTGCTGTTAAGAGTGTTTTGACAACACTAAACACCTTCCTACTTGACCAAGGTGTCAAAGTTAGCACCCTTTGGGATTCTGAGCATGCTGGCAAAATAGCTACTTTTTTTAAGCGAATGAGCACAATCTAATAAAATTTGAATAGCTACCAAATTTATTCCATAGCATTGCTTCAATAGGACATTTAAGAGTCATAATGCCCAACTTACATTTGACACTTTTTCTAGACTACTTGATTTATTTTATACTCATTATACTTATTTTACACTTTTTACATTTATTTTGTACATATTAGTTTACATTGGAGAAAACATTTAAATTTGGGGAAAAAAGGTTTGATAAGGTATTGCCTGCAGGTGTTCCACAAATCCATTAATGTAACACATATTAAAGGTTGCTAGCTTCTAGAGAAATACCTTGTCTTTTTTACCAGTGGGTTTCATGCCATATCCTCTAGATAGCCTTGTGCAAGAAGGTGCTGTGTAAGTATTTGATAAATTAAATCCAAATTTAGATGCAAAAAATAACCTTAATTATTACAAAACTAAGTAATATCCACAAATACATTAAATTGGTAATTTTCATAGCAAGATCACTCTTTACATTTTCTCTCTGGAGGTGAATATTTTTATTATTACTATAGTAGCCAGAAATGATAGAATGTGTTTGAGGTTGGGAACTGGAAAGATAGGAAATTAAACCTGGGAGTGGGATGGAATTGAGTTTGATGCCTGATGCTAGTACCTACTAGCTTTGTAAAGTTGGGGAAGTCACTTAGTACTACTCAAACGTAATTTCCACATTTGGAAATGCATGTGAAGCAGGAGTGATCGTTGTGAGTGTTAAAAAAAAAAAAAACCATGAAGCCTTTAGCCTATGGCTCTGTGCCCCTATGCCAGATAAACCTTACTCAACTCATGTTGAGTCCCTTTCTTTCTCAGGAATAATTTTATTTGTGAACCTCTTCTACCAGTTCTGAACCTAGCTGCCTTCTACATGATGGCAAAGCTTCGATGTATCACATCCTGTTGAGTGCTTTTGATCTTGAATGGGTCATCGTTTCCATCAGGATTGACATTTCCCAGTACATCCTGTGTAACTCTTAGGTTGATGCCAACATGACCTTAGTGGCTTCTATAATAATCCCTTTCCTCTGCCCAGCCACCTGCTGTCAGGAGCTGCCTGTGCAGAAGTAACTGATTCTCAGTCCCATAAGAGCACTAATTAAAAGTGCACCAAATTAAACTCGTATGCATGAGAAACAATTAGCTCTATCTTTTGTCTCTTCATTCAAATCCATAATGCAGAGCAGCTAGGTGTCATGTTCAACAAACTTCCATCACATGATGACTAGAGAAAGCAATGGATTTTGAAAAGCTCCAGAGACTTCCCCGGAGGTCTATTCTGGCCTTCCCACCTTTGCAGTGATTCAGTTGTCACAATGCTTCTGTTTGAATATCCCTTTCTCAGCATCTCCTTCTTCTCCCATGTTTTTTTCTTCTAAGAAAACACCACCTTGATATAGGTCTCTATCATCACTTTTTTTTCCCCTGGAGGTTTGCAAAATGTTTTAAACAAAACACCATACATGAGAACTGTTTACTACTCTATAGAATGTTCTTAAAATTTCAGGAGACTACTCAAATGTGTTTATAAATGCCCGATTGCTCTTTTTTGCTTATCTGATGTTTTACACACCTGTTTCCCTCTTACTGGCAGCACGAGGTCAGCATCGCTGACTCTCAGCTCAGTGCTCCATCAGACAGCATCACTTCATGACATGTCTTAGGAATTGTGGCCAAAGGAATTAGACGTCAATACCTGGTAACTCACCTGGGATGGACTTGCAGTGTAGCAGTGTGCTATCGAGTTCCATTGTTAGAAAGAAACAAAGCTTCTGTCATAAATGAAAGGAGTTTGAACTGTTTAACTCTCTCAGAGAGAACCAATGCTTTGGGGAGAGTGTTTGGGACCTAAAAGAAAAGGACAAAGCCTCAAAGAAGTCATCAGGACAAAAAAACTAGCCGTACGAGATTGAGGAGAAATTCTTACTCTCTTCAGTATTTCTATCAGAAATACCGTTTTTGTTTTGTTTTGTTTGTTTGTTCATTTGTTTGTTTGTTTTTGAGATGGAGTCTCACTCTGTTGCCCAGGCGGGAGTGCAATGGTGTAATCTCGGCTCACTGCAACCTCCACTTCCTGGGTTCACATGATTCTCCTCCCTCAGCCTCCTGAGTAGCTGGGATTATAGTAGTGCACCACCATGCCCAGCTAATTTTTGTATTTTTGTAGAAACGAGGTTTCCCCAGGTTGGTCATGCTGGTCTCAAACTCCTGGCCTCATGATCCGCCCACCTCGGCCTTCCAAAGTGCTAGGATTACAGGCATGAGCCACCGCACCCAGCCCAGAAAGGGATTTTAAAAAGCTCCCAGAGATCCATAATTAGATCTATCAAGAAGGGCATTCCCAACAAGTGATTTCCAGTGGAAAAGATAATTCTACAGATAAAAATGATCTAACTCACTGGAAGCTAGAACATGGCGTGGGAGACAATTCTAGCTGTTGCCTTTCAATTGCTATTAGTCCCTTTCTCTCAACTCCACAAGCTCCAGCCACACTGCCTGTTTTCTGTGAAAAGGCTTTCTTTCGTGTTCAGTTAATAGGGTTCTGTTTGTGTGTTCAATTCAACTTTTACTCTTCACCTTATTTTACTTCAGGTGTGACATCTCACATTCTTGGGATGTGAGACACAGATCAGTTGTAGTCTTGGATCTGGGACAATGGTTGTAATTAATTTGTAAGGCAGTCAGATGATACCATGAGTGTGACCAGGTATCCAGTTAGCATCTCCTATGGGCAGGGAGGTGAGAATGCTGTTAGTGATGGTGTCACAAAGTTTTGCTTCAGGTAGAAACCACTTCTTCTATCATAGGTTTTTATATTACAGGAGTTAGCAGTCATATTTATACTTCCTCTGTTCACCCAAGCCTCCATTATCATTGGAATGGGCTTCAATGTGATGGATTCTGCTTGTACTTTAGCGATACTGCATAAATTATGCCTTGTCCTTTGGTGTCCTATTGCCTTACACTTTACTTGGAATTTGGAATCTCTTTAGCTATACACACTTCTCAATCAGTTGTTATCTGTTAATTTTCATATGCGCATGCTGTTTTTACCCCTTTCAGTCTCTTCTTGCTTCCTTATCTCTTTTCTCTTTCATTTTCTAATTTATATTAGCTTCAGTTTTCTTCTTTAACTACACTTGCAAAACCTAATATGATTGAAATTGCAACTGTATTTACAAGTTTTCTATAATGCATTACATATGAGAACATTTAAAAGACTTGAATTCAGAAAATAAAAATCTCATTATTGATCCTGCAGCTTCGTAATCATATATACTTCTAGGGACTTTGGACCTCATCACTAGGTAAGCTGGCTGTCTGGATCTCTGCCTTATTTCTTAACTGAACTCTGAATTTGATCATCTGCCTATGTCTTCTCAATAGACTCACCAGATAATAATTTGCCTGCTTGGAAGTTTTTATTATGTCCTCAATTTTGTTCCTTCCTCATTGTCATGTTACTGGTACCTGAACCTAGAACTACCCCTTTTGTACTTGTGTTCCCTTGAAGATCATTCGGAAAAGACAAAACGAATCTATTTGTCTGAATACTAGGATATTTTGTTTATGCCGTCATGGCCATGCCATCATGAAGCTCCCTCTTTCTGCCCTCTTATCTCAGTACCATCATCAAAATAACCTATATCCAAAGAAAAACAGAGGTATTCATGAAGAAGGCTTCTTGATGCAATCTTGGCATTTTGTTGCTGTTTTGTTTGTTTTCACCTTGAAGACTTTATTATGCTATAGGACTTCTTTTATTTATTTATTTATTTATTTATTTTATTTTTTTTTTTTATTGCATTTTAGGTTTGGGGGTACATGTGAAGAACATGGAAGATTTATGCTATAGGACTTCTACCTTTACATTCTACTAGTTGTCTACATCTCAGTGATAACCTATCAATATCCAGGGTATCTTTTAGGTCTTGCATTGTAGTGAACATTAATCTGTCAACCAAATATTAGAGTTGCCTAAACCCTAAGAGTTAATGGAAGGAAAGACTAAAATGGATGTATGATATTACTGAGTTCACTTATTGAGAAATAAAGACATGAGACTAAAAGAGGTTGTAGGAGAATCTCATGTTGGAGATGAGAGTAGAAAAATATTAGGCTGCCTGTGGTGGTGGCTCACGCCTGTAATCCCAGAACTTTAGGAGGCTGAGGTGGGAGGATCATGAGGTCAGGAGACCGAGACCATCCTAGCTAACATGATGAAACCCAAATACAAAAAATTAGCCAGGCGTGGTGACACGTGCCTGTAGTCCCAGCTACTCGGAGGCTGAGGCAGGAGAACTGCTTGAACCCAGGAGGCAGAGGTTGCAGTGAGCCAAGATCGTGCCACTGCACTCCAGCCTGGGTGACAGAGCGAGACTCTGTCCGCAAAAAAAAAAAAAGAAAAAGAAAAATATTGGGCAAAATTGTATTCCAATTCCCATGTGTTAAAGCAACATATTCAGAGTAACACTTCTAATTATTTATGGAAGTTGCCTGTAATGAAGCCAGTTTTTAGAGCTTGAGTCTTCCACTGAATTCTGAGCTTTAAACGCTATTGTGAACCCCAAGCCTCTGCCTAGTTCCTACCTATGGGCTGCTTGACTGAATTTTACTGCTTAGGCTCTTGACCCCACAGTCATTCTTCTCTCCTAGTGTTTTCATTCTTTTCATCTCAATATGTATGAGTTTTCATTGCATATTTCACGAACTCCAATTTTAAGAGTTCTGTCATCTTTAAGACTTATTTTGCCTTTTTCAAGTTTGGTATGCCCAAGGCAGGATCCTCACTGAGTAACCCCTGCTCACAGTTCTGTTCATTTGGGTCCACTCAGAAGCAGTAGCCAAGAAACACTAAGATATATAAGGGATTTATTGGCACTGGAAACAGAAACAAGGGGAGCCTTCAGACCATGAGGCAGGTTGGAAACCTGTGGAGGAAAAGAGGGAAGGAAGGAAAACTGGAGTAGGAAGAATTTCAGACTGCATCACAGTTCCAAGAAAGTGTCAGCTAGCCCAATGGGGAGACCTTGAGCCTGTTGAGTTTATTCTACTAGTTCCATATCTCACTAGATGGCCCTGCTTTAATAACCCTAATGTGTTCAGCCATTGGCTGGGATAAGCACAGGAGAAGTGTAGTCTTGGTGGATCCATGGGGCAGTAGCTAGGGACATCAGTAAGCTATGTGTCTGGCAGTAGGAGATCTGAAAATTGCATTTTCCTAGCTGTCCTGCCATGTCACTAAACAATAGTGAGACTTTGGATATCATCGTTGGAGATATTTTTGGCCCAAGATGTTTTTCTCATGACTTTAACTATGTAACATTTAATCATACAATGACTTCTTAATGCAAATACCAAATCTCTGACCACAGAATTCAATTCTGCTCATGCTCCTGAGCATCTCGACCTCACATTACCCTGTTTTATTTTCCTCATAGCCAGAATTCCTATCTGACATTATCTTATGTATTTGAATACTTGTCTACTGTGTTCTTCCCACTAGAGCTGTAGTGTAGTCTGACTTGTTAACTGCTTGCTGTATTGCCAATGCTCCTATTGTACTCAAAAGTGATATCTAGCAAGAATAGGGTGCACCATAATAATCTGTTGTAAAAGTTATTTTTCATTCTAATTCTACCCCTCATTGTAGACTACACTTCTTTAGATTATCCAAAACACCACATTGACCTCCCATATTATATACTGCACTGCTACAGTGTTATTACAACTCTTTTTCTCAGTAGTCTGTGAGCTACTCACAGGTAAAAGACATGTTTTATATTGCTCACAATAGTGCATCACCTGTTGAGTACAGTCAGCTGATAAGTACGGTAAATAGCAGAAATGTATGCAACTTTCTTAGTAAGCACTATCTCTGGTATGTATAATACCTGTGGGCTAGGGGAGTATAACATGTCTATTTGAGTACACAAACAACTGTGGAAAAAACACAGCAGGAAAAGACAGAAGATGGGTCTGATCATGGGCAGCCATAAGAACAACTGTGAGCAAAGTTTGTAAGATGCCTTTTCTCTTTGCAGGAGGTGCATTCATTTGGTGATCAAATAGGAACAACACAGTCAGGTTTGGAGAGGAAACCTGGTGTTTGCTTTGTACAGAAGACAGGCCCTCAGGCTGCTGCCTTATCCTGGGGCCAGGAGTAGGTGCTGATTGTTCCAGGCTCCTTTCTTGTGGGAGCAACTGCTTTGTTCATTGATCAAAGTCACCTTCCATTCCACATCCTGCACTTCAGTGCCCCTTTGTCACATACTCCTAGAAGAGGCCCCTCCCTTCTCTTTGGGCTGATGCTATTTCCTACAATAGAAGGAGCAGTTGAATTTGGTTGCTAAGACTCAATACTGTCACAATTTGTTCTTGACATTGCTTTCAGTTATAAATTTCTGATTTAACAACTGTTGAGTTTCATTTTTTTTAAGAGAAAATGTACAGGGACTCTGTGCCAATAAGGGAAGAAGCAGTATGGCAAAGGCAGGGAGACAATTAATGTTAAGAGAAATACAGGTTAGAAATTTAGCTCGACCATTACCTAACTGTGCTACCTTTGGAAAGTTACTTAATTTCTCTGTGGATCAGTTTCCATATCCCCAAAGTTTGAATTGCAATATCTATCACATAAGATTTTCCTGATAGATAATCAAGATGGTGAATGTGTTTATAAACAATTTCTGGTCCATACTATGCTGTACACATAGTGATCTCCTGCACTGTCTCTGGATTTGTTGTCCTGTGCCTTTATAATCACCCAATGTTGTGGCTTGAATGATGGTGTCCCCCTCTAAATTCATGCTGAAAATTAATCCCCAATGTAACAATATTGTATTGTGTGGCTTTTGGGTGGTCATTGAGTCATGAGGGCTCCATCCTTATGAATAGGATTAGCATCCCTTCAACCTCGAGGTTGGGAGTACTTTCTTGCCCTTTTTTTTTTCTGTTTCATCATGTAAGGAGACAATTTTCATCCCCCTCCAGAGGATGCAGCAACAAGGCACCATCTTGGAAGCATAGCCTGGGGTTTCACCAGACACCAAATCTTCCAGCACCTTGGTCATGGACTATCAACCTGAAGAACTGTGAAACATAAACGTTTGTTGTTTATAAATTACCCAATGTCAGGTATTTTGTTTTGGCAGCACAAATGGATAGAGGCACCCAATAAAGTGAGTGTACTACTAGTAGAAAGAAAGATCTTTGTCTCTCCTGCCCCCGCCTCTGGATGTTTTTATATCACTGGAGAATATATATGATTCTCTGACATAGTTAAGTGATGGCTCAGAGGCAGTTATGAAGTAAAAGAAGCCTTTCAACCTGTTTATCAAAGGCCTTGCAAGCTTCTGCTTCAAGGTAGGTGAACCAATTAGGCAGTATTGAACGGAGAAGTTAATCTGCATCCAAAGCATGTTACTACACAAACAAGTTAAATAAAAAATCAAGTGCAGACCAATTGACTTTACCCCACTGAGGCTGGAATTGAAGGAGAAAAAACCATTCCCTGTCGATGTTTTCTAATCCTTTCTTACTTCTGCCTTAGAGAAGGAGCAGAAAGCATATGGGAATAAGAGACTGGGGGATCCTGACATGTCACAAACAGCAATGTAACTGTGATCATTAGCTTGGAGAATTAAAGACTCTTGTGAGTATCACTGCTCTTTTGGTGACTCAGTAGGACTTTTACCTAGAGAAAAGTTTGGGCCAATGGGCTTCTGTTACAGGAAAATCATTACTTCCAAAGAGCATTTTTCTTCTTTTTGCATGTATTCTCATTAAGTGGAGTTGAGTCTTAGCATCATCTGTCTCTCTCTCTCCCCACCCCCCCGTAACCTGCACTCAAGCACAAGGTCATCCTTAAACTGGTCATCTTAGCATTTCAGTCACTTTCTTTCATTCTAATTGCCACCCCTTTATTCATATTTTCATGAAATCTTGCTTAGAATACTACAGGATTATTTAACTATATAATCATTTTTTAGTGTTTATTCTATACACTAAAACTGAATTAGTCTTCAACACGACATGGTGGAAAGAATGTGTACTTTGGTGTTAGGCAGACTCTGTTTTATTCCTCTGCTTAGCTATTTACCGACATTCGGTCAATTACTTAATTTTTCTGAGCCCCATCGGTAAAGCGGGGATAAGTTACAGTCCCTAACTCACAACATATTTGTGATTTCTCAAAGTGGTAGTCCCTGAAAAGCATTTAGTACAATGCCTGACACCTAGCAATTGTTCAATACATAGATGCAACTACTGAAACACCATAAGAGGTAGGTGGGGCTGGGCGTGGTGGTTCATGCCTGTAATCCCAGCACTTTGGGAGGCGAGGTGAGTGGATCACCTGAGATCAGTAGTTCAAGACCAGCCTGACCAGCATGGCAAAACCCTGTCTCTACTAAAAACACAAACATTAGCCAAGTCTGGTGGGAGGTGCCTGTATTTCCAGCTACTCGGGAGGCTGAGGTGGGAGAATTGCTTAAACCTGGGAGGCGGGGGTTGCAGTGAGCGGAGATCACGCCATTACACTCCAACCTGGGCAACAAAAGTGAAACTCCATCTCTAAAAAAGAAAAAAGAGTTAGTTGGAAAATGACTTCTTTTCTGATTCTCTCATTGTTCCATTAAGACTCCATTTTTCTTGTGAACGGATGACATTTCTTATTCATCTGGGTATCAACACAAGCATGTGCAGTACAGCACATAAGCAAGCATTTATGCAATTTCATCTATTATGATTAAGGCAAAATCCCAATTTTACTATTTATTTTGCAGCTAAACATAAAGGGTAAAGGGATTGTTTCCAGATGGGGCAATAGTGTAAACAAAGATGTGGAAACAGAGATCGGGGAGTAAAACATAGTAAATATCTACTCTGTGCAAAATCAGCCAGCTGTGCCTCAAAAGATAATTTATGTATGAAATCAGTGGGATATAATGTGGGAGGGGATAACAGGGAGGATCCTGGAGGTCCTAGAATGCTAGGCTATGTGTGCATGGCACTGCGGAGCTATCAGGAGTTTCTGAGAAGTAGGGGTGACTGAACTGGGAAAAAGAAACAATGCCCACCCATCTAGGTTGGAAAAAAACAGGGCACAATGGCCTAAGAGCTCAGAACAAATTACCCAATTCTATTTCCCAAATTGTTCATCTTCTATGGGGCATGATGAATGCTGACTTTAGACTCCTTCCTTTGGTTCTGCCAGCAATTCAGTAGCTTAATCTTTTTCCAATCTCAGCTGTTGCCTAATAATCTGTTCCAGGCACAGAAATTTCATTAACTCCTCAATGATGTCCACAGGCTTTGACCATGGATTTCATCTGTTAAACTGCTTTTATTTTAGCTACTATACAAATTACCCTCTGCCTGAGAAACAAAAAAGGTGGGGGTGGGGTGGGGTGAGGGGAGGAGGGAGAGAGAGAGTAGAGATAGAGGAGAAAAGAATGGCTGAAGCCCTTCAGCACTTGCCAAACAACTTTCTTCTTCTTCGTAAAAATAGATGTCCAAAGGAGAAATTGGATTCTAAAAGTGATGACTCCATAATGGAGTGATCCCAAATCGTATAACTGATAGCTTAAGAAGGGGCTCCCCCAGTTATGACTAGCACGATATTTGATTGTTTCATCATCCTGAGAAAACTATATGATATTTGGTGGAAATGGAACTGTTACTGGTGCTAGAGATGTGGCAAGGGTACAATGGGTTTTTGCCAGGTGTCAAAAGTAAGGAGACAGCAAGGTGGGGAGGGTGAGAGGATAGAGGAGAGTCTCACTAAAGATCCCCTGCTTAAAACCACTGCCTCATTTCTGTGCACAGCCCCATGAATTATGTTGTAGTTTCAGACGGCAGTAGAAAATATATTTTTTGGACAGCAGGCATTCCTCATAACATTTCCTCTGTAAAGCTTCTTCTAACCTGAAGAGTGAATTGCAGCTTCCCCATGTGTTCCTATAGCTCATCAAACTTTCCTCCCCTTTAATATCTCTTATCAAAATCCATCACACCATTCATTGCAATATCTGCTTTGTCTTCACTTTCATGTTCTTTGAGAGCAAAGATAAGGCTATATGGGAATAACACCTATGCTTGGAGACCAAAAGCTCTGTGTTAGCAACATCATAGCTAAATGACAGGATTTACTAATAGGTACCCAAGGAAAACAGAAAAATTGCAACGGGCTGAGTTAATTTTGAATTAAATAGAATAATACATGTAAAGTGACTACTATAGGATCTAGGAGTTTAGTACCTGATGGTGCTGTCACTGGAGCAAGAGGCATTTTAATGAGCACATTTTAATATATACTGATTTCTGCTATTCAACAACTTAGTTTGGCTACACACTTGGAAGCTTCTGAGAAAAAAGGTTGTAACTTAGGGTGGAGTGGGTGCCCTTAGTGTGTTGCTTGCCAGTTTGTTTGTTTATCTGCTTTGAAAATCTAGATTGTGGTTCTACTTCATCTCTACCTAGGATCTGATTGCATTTATAACACAAAAGAAAATAGAGGACAAAAAAAAAATGTGGCACGTATACACCATGGAATACTACACAGCCATAGAAAATGACGAGTTTGTGGCCTTTGTAGGGACTTGGATGAACCATCATTCTCAGCAAACTGACACCAGAACAGAAAACCAAACACCGCATGTTCTCACTCATAGGTGGGTGTTGAACAATGAGAATACATGGACTCAGGGAAAGGAGCATCATACACTGGGGGCAGTTGAGGGGGTAGGGGAGGGACAGTGGGGGGGTGGGGAGGGTGGAGAGGGATAGCATGGGGATAAATGCCAGATATAGTCAAACGGGGAATAGAGTCAGCAAACCACCTGGTTATGTATGCATCTATGCAGCAACCCTGCATGACCTGCACATGTACCCCAGAACCTAAAGTAAAATTAAAAAAAAAAAAAGAAAGAAAGAAAAAAGAGAAAATAGAGGACTAATGGTGCTAAGGAAAGACCATATGAGGTCCTCTCTCATTTTGGGTGATGCTTCCATGAAGACATTTAGAACAGGTTGACTAGACATGTGCTAATTGCAGCATTGCGGACTTGTTTTCAAAATATTTCTCATAACAATTTTTTGGATCAGTATTTCTTTTGAAATAAAATGGCAGTCTATGAAAATTTTCAAATAGGTAGTTTGAAATTGATTTCTTTGGGATTTTTCCTCCAGACAGAAATTTCAGATTTAATGTCTTATACAAAAAATATGCCCATCTTTTGATTATGTTATAGTCAAACCAATTCTCATGTTTAGATACCTAACTTTCATTAATAAATTATAATGTTTTGTATTTTAATGTTATTTTATTTCTTATTTTTAAATTGACAGATAAATCATATGCATTTATTGTGTAAAATATTATGTTGTGAAAAATATATACATTGTGGACTAAATCCAGCTAATTATCATATCCATTACCTCACATAGTTGTAATTTTTGTGAAGAAAACACTTAACATATACTCTGTTGCATTTTTCAAGAATATTTTATTACACAACAATAATACCATTCTACATGGTATTTGTGTTGCACAATACGTCTTTTGAACTTATTCCTCCTATCTAACTAAAATTATGTATTATTTGAACATTTTCCAATCCACATCCATACCCACCACAACCGTGCCTGCTCCTGTCAACCATTCTACTCTCTACTTTTGTTTTGTTTTGTTTTTTTGAGACAGAGTTTTGCTCTTGTTGCTCAGGCTGGAGTGCAATGGCATGATTTCTGCTCAGCACAACCTCCACTTTCTGGGTTCAAGCAATTCTCCTGCCTCAGCCTCCTGAGTAGCTGGGGGTTACAGGCATGCGCCACCACACCCAGCTAATTTTGTATTTTTGGTAGAGATGGGGTTTCTCCATGTTGATCAGGGTAGTCTTGACTTCCGACCTCAGGTGATCCACCCACCTCGGCCTCCCAAAGTGCTGGGATTACAGGAGTGAGCTACCGCACCCAGCTTCTTCTCTCTACTTCCATGAGATCAATTTTTTTAGATTCCACATCTGAGTGAGATCATGCAGTATTTATTTTTCTTTGACTGGTTTATTTCACTAAAATAATGTCCTCCAGGTTCATTCACGTGGTTGCAAATGACAGGATTCTTTTCAGGATTTTTATAGCTGAATGGCATTCTGTTATGTGTATATATCTCTCTCATATTTTCATTGTCCATTCATCCACTGATGGACATTTAGGTTGATTCCATATCATAGCCATTGTGAATAATACTGCAATAAACATGAAAGAGCAGATATATCTTTGGTAGACTAATTTCATTTCCTTGGGTATTTACCCAGTAGTGGAACTGATATATAGTGATTCTATTTTTAATTTTTTAAGGAACCTCCGTAATATTTTCAAAAAAGCTGCACTAATTTACATCCACACTAGAAGTTTCCAAGGGTTACCTTTCTCTACATTCTCATCGACAGTTTTTCTCTTTTATCTTTTCAATAGTAGCCATTCTGAATGGTGTAGGATTATATGTCATTGTGGTTTTAATTTGCATTTACCTGATGATTAATGGTGTTGAGCTTTTTTCATATACTTGTTGGCCATTTGTATTCCTACTTTTCAGAAAAGTCCATTCAGGTTCTTTGTCTATTTTTCAATCCGATTATTTATTTTCTCTCTAACTGATTGTTTACATTCCTTGTACATCTTGAATATTAATGTCTTGTCAAGGGTATAGTTTGCAAATATTTTCTCTCATTCTGTAGGTTTTCTTCACTCTGTTGATTATTCCCTTAGCTGTGCAGAAGCTTTTGAGTTTGATGTAGTCCTATTTACCTATTTTTTCTTTTGTTATCTGTGCTTTCAGGGTCATATTTACAAACTCATTGCCTAAACCAATGCCATAGAGCTTTCCCTGTTTTCTTCTAGTAGTTTTATAGTTTTAGATTTTACATTTAAATATTTATCAGTTTGGAATTGATTTTTAATATGATGTCAAATAAGGGTCTAATTTCATTCTTCTCTATGTGGATATCCAGTTTTCCCAACAGCATTTATTAAAGAGACTATAAATCCCCATTGTGTGTTCTTGGCAACTTGTTGAAAAATGCATGAATTTCTGAGCTCTCTGTTCTGTTCCATTGGTCTAAGTGTCTGTTTTTATGTCACTATCATGCTTTTGTGGTTACTCTAGCTTTGTAGTATATTTTGAAGTCAGGTAGTGTAACATCTTTAGCTTTCTTCTTTTTACTCAAGATTGCTTTGGCTACTTAGGGTCTTTTATTGTTCCATACAAGTTTTAGGGTTGCTTTTTCTATTTCTGTGCAGAATGTCATTGGTATTTTGATAGGAATTATGTTGAATCTGTAGATCATTTTGGTAGTAAAGGCATTTTAAAAATACTAATTCTTTTAGTCCACAAACATAAGATATATTTTCATTTTGTTAGTGTCTTTTTCCATTTCTTTCATCAATGTTTTATAGATTTCAGTGTACAGATAATTCACCTCCTTTGTTAAATTTATTCCTAAGTTATTTCATTTTTTTGGAGCTTTTAAATGTGATTGTTTTCTTAATTTCTTTTTCAGATAGTTTGCTGTTGATATATGTATACAGAGAAATGCTGCTAATTTTTACATGTAGATTTTGTATCCTACAACTTTACTCAATTATCTGTTCTAACATGTTTAGGTAGAGTCTTTAGGGTTTTCTATACATGTGATGATTTTGTCTGTAAACAAAGACAATTTAACTTCTTACTTTTTAATATTTGTGGCTTTTATTTATTTATCTTGCCTAGTTGCTCTGGCTAGGACTTCCAGTACTATGTTGAATAAAAGTGGTGAGACTGGGCATCTTTGTCTTGTTCCAGATATTAGAGAAAATTGGCTTTCATGTTTTCTCTATTAAGTACAATGTTAGCTGGTTTGGTCACATGTGGTCTTTGTTAATGTTGAGGTACATTTCTTCCATAGCTAATTCAAGGGCTTTTACTAAAACAATATGTTGGAGTGTGTTGTATGCTTTATCTGCCTCCACTGAAATAATCACACAGTTTTTGTCTTTTATTCTGTTAATGGGGTGTATCACAATTTATTTGTGGTGTTGAACTACCCCTGCATCCCTGGGATGAGTCTGAGGTGATGATGGTGAGTGATCTTTTTAATGTCCTGTTGAATTGGGCTTGATAATATTTTGCTGAGAATATTTGTGTCTATGTTCACCAGAGACACTGAACTGTAATTTTCTTTTCTTACAGTATTTTATCTGGATTTGGTATCAGGATAATGCTGGCTTTGTAAAATGTTTGTATTTTTTTTCTTCAGTTTTTTGGGAGACTTTGAGAAGAATTGATATTAGTTCTTGTCTAAATGTTCAGTAGAAATCAAGAGTGAATTCAACTGATCTTGGGCTTTTCTTTGATAGGAGGCTTTTGATTACTAAACAATCTTCTTACAGAGTGTTAGTCTATTCAGATTTTTTATTTCGTGTTAGTGTGTTCAGATATTTCATTTTCTTTTCATTTACTCTTGGTAGGTTTTTTATCCAAATAATTTATCCATTATTTTAGATAATCCAATTTGTTTACATGTAAATGTGATTTTTTGCTTTTTAAAAATTTATTTATTTATTTATTTATTTTGAGACAGTGTCTCTATTGCCCAGCCTGGAGTGCAGTGGTGTGATCTCTGCTCACTGCAACCTCCAGCTCTTGGGTTCCAGTGATTCTCATGCCTCAGCCCCCTGAGTAGCTGGGATTATGGCCATGCACCACCAGGCCCAGACTAGTTTTTGTATTTTTAGTAGAGACAGGGTTTCACCAGGTTTGCCAGGCTGGTCTCAAATTCCTGACCTCAAGTGATACATCTGCCTTGGTCTTCCAAAGTGCTGGGATTACAGGCATGAGTTACCATGCCTGGCCTGTTTACACATATAAATGTTAATAATGGTCTCATTTATTTCTTTGTGTTTCTATGGTATCAGTGGTAATGTTTCTTTTTTTAAAATGTATGCCTTTAAGGGGTAAGCATGAAATTTTGTCACATGCATATACTGCATAGTGGTAGAGTCTTAGCTTCTAGTGTATCTATCTGAATACTGTACATTGTACCTATCAATTATTTTCTCATCACCATAACCCTTTCTGTCTCCTCAGCCTTTCTAAGTTTCCAATGTTTATCCTTCCATACCATGTGTCCATATGCATACACATGATTTAGCTCTGACTTATAAGGGAGAATATGTGGTAGTTGACTTTCTATTCCTGACATAATGACTTTCTATTCATAATATAATGGCTTCCAGTCCCATCCATATAAAGTAAAGTAAATCCATATAAAGCAAATAAAGTAATTGCTGCTAATTTTTTTTTATTTAAAAAATACTGAGTAGTATTTTGTTTTAGTGTGGTTATGCTATTCGTTTGAGATTCAGTAAGAGATATTGTTTCTGTTTGCATTCTATTTTATCTTTCTTCCCCATCCTTGTTAATATTTTCTTGGTGGTGTGAAAAATTAATCTGGTACTAAGGGTAAAGCTATGCAGAAAAATATCCATAGAGAAGTATTACTACACCCACATCCTTTTTTACCTAACTCCCACTCAATGCCATTGGTAACCAATCACACTAGTCTCTGAGTTCTCCTTTCTTTGATTCTTTGTGCACAGTCTAAACTGTGAATGCGCACCAGAATTTGCTGCTCTGTGTGTGTATGTGTGCATGTGCACGCTCACTTGTCCATGCATACACCTATTTTCTAACCCAGAAGCTTTCTATTTTATTATTTCAAAAGATCTCCAGGTAAAATCCATCCGAACTGAAATGAGAACACAATCTGATGGACATGAGGGCATTTATATGACTAAAGTAATAAAATATTAAAAACAGTTTTTCACGGTGGGGAGAACAGATCCCCAGGTGATTCTAATACACAGCCAATAGAGTAAACCACTGTTTGGGGTGATGCAGAATAAGGTTATGTGTCTGGAATTGCATCAGTTACTGTTGTTTTCATAGGAGGAATCACCTGACGAAGAAACCAACAGGTGGAGAAGGAATTTACTCTCAAAGCCGCGTCTGTATATGGATTCTTTTTTTATATAAGTTAGGAAATTTCCCCCATAAATCAACTACTTTTATGCATATTTAATCATTTTGTTTTCTTGTTTCAACATTTTTTTCTGCCTAGAATGTTCTATGTTCTCCTTCCGCTTATTTATTTTGGGTATAGTTTGTGCTGAATAATCCCTATGACTTCAATTTAGATGCCCCTTTTTCCAAAAACCTTTCTATGCTATCCTCACCATGTTCTGCATTACCTGTTTGGGTTGTGTATATTTCTTCTATGCTCTCTGGCAATTTGTGCACATGGCTATTATTGCACAGGGCAATACTGTTTTGTCACTCTATTTTCCTTGCACTGTGAAGTCCTTGCATGCTTAGATTGCTTCCTATCCATCCTGTGTAACATAGAACAAGCTGCCTTAATTTGAGTTTAAGAATAAATTGACTTAAGAATTGATCATAATTTCTTTTTGGAATAATTACTGTCTTGGAGAGGAAAAAATAGCATTGCAATGAGCATGTCTAAATGCATGATGCTTAAGAAGGAGACATAAATGATGACAGAGAATGGTAATGGGTATCATTTATCAGAGTTATAAAAGTGCAAAAGGTGCCATAGAAACATGTCACAGATGTGGCTTGGGTAAGTGTTAACCAGTCATACATTTCCTGTGGTAGAAAAGAAACATCAGGAAAGCAATGTCCAATATTTAGATTTTAGTCATATGTTAATTATGCTGTGATATATCTATCCTCATCCCAGTCCTACCATTAAACCTTTTAGAAAAAAAGTGCTATACACAGTAACCCTATGGTACTGCTGCTATGGAAAAATAAAGTAAGTTGAGTCACTTACAGCAAATACAAATTAAGGCAGAAAAAATGATAAGAGCTATGACCACAGAAGAAGCAGTGATGAGATAGGTGAATTTGATGAACCAGAGGAAATGTGATTTGACTCAGGAGAAAGATAAACTTCCCTTCCCAAACTCAAGGGTGGTTGAGATCTGTGGACACCTCAAAAAGCAGATTTAGTGCCTTACTTTTAAAATCAGCTGTATTGAGTTGTAATTTACATGCAATAAATGGCACCCATTTTAAGTGTACAGTGTGATGATTCTTAATAAGTTGGTACACCTGTGTAAGCACCATCATCATAGTATGAAATATTTTTCTCACTTTAAAAGGTTTGTTTTTGCCCTTCCTTGTTAGTCACCCCACCCAACCCACCTCCCTATAGTACCAATCAACCACCAGTTTGTTTTCTATCATTGTAGATTAGATGTGTCATTTCGGTTTAAATATCTAAGCACTTGCCAAACAGTTTTCCAAGGAGACTGTGACATTTAACATTCTCACCTGCATATATGAGAACTCTAATATTTCTAAAAACTCATCAACTCTTGGGACTGTCGGTGTCTTTTTAATTTTAGCCATTCTTCTGTGTATATGTTTTGTACCTTTAATTCTAGTACTGTATGCAAATTAAAGGAACTAACTCAGGTGATACAAAATTTGATCAAGTCTTTAAAGATGCTCCCACCTATTCTTCCCTTCCTTATATGTACCTGCCATCATTTCTATCAAGAGATGCAGTTTATGTCCCTCTTCTTTAATCTTGTCTGGCATCATGACTGGTTTTAACCAATAAAATGTAACAGAAGTGATGTTCTGGGACTTTTGAAGACAAGACTTCATAAGACCAACAATTTCCACTTCCTGACTCTAGAAATTCATGTGTTATGCTGTTAGAAACTCAACCCACATAGGGGCTGTATCGTGAAAAACTGAGACACCCTGGTGGACAGCCCTAGCTGAGCTCTTAATAGGCCATCAGCCAACACCATGTAATGGGATCATCTTAGACATCCCAGACCTGACGAGGCTCCAGATGACCAGACTCTGTTGACAGAAGAACCAGCTGAATCCACTCAACCCACAACTTCGAGAGATAATAAAGTGGTTGTTTTAAGCCACTGAGTTTTAGGGTAATGTGTTATGTATTGACAGAAAACAAGAACATTTGTATACAAAGTTCCTAGCTTAGGGCTCAATAAGTATTTGTTGAATTAATACATGAGTCATCTAACATATATATTATTGTGTACTTAGCACTGTGCTAAATATTGCAGTACTGCCATGTGTCATGAGAAAAGTAAAAGGCGCCCAGGATGGTGACATGTACCTGTAATCCTAGCTACTTGGGAGGCTGAGGTGGGAGGATTGCTTGAACCCAGAAGTTCAAGACCAGCCTGGACAACACAGCAAGACCCCATTTCAGAACATAAAATATAAGGATATTGCTTTCTCAATTTTCATACTATTATTGCATTTGTTTACAACATTTAGGAATCGTTTAACTATAAATCAATGACCTTCATTTGGGCTATATCAAGATCTCTTTTTTCCAATCAGGTCCCATTAGGAGCCTGAAATACTTTCCCTCAGTATCAAGTACAGTGGATCCCCCCACAACTTATTCACTAATGCAGCCCTTGTTGTGCCTGGGAACTCAACAATATCTGCTTCTTGAATAACAGTGGAAACATGACCTATTTCAGTCATGTCGGCAGAGATTTTGTCTTGCAACAGTTCATTCTTTGAGTAAATGAGGTGCAATCTTGAATAGCTGGAGGATAGTAAATTGATAGTTGATGGAGCTCATTCCAGCAGCCCCCGTCACCCACTACTCAGTGGCAGTTTACAGGCCATTGTGACGGATTAAGTCCAAAAAGAGCACAGCAATTATAGCTGCCTTGATGCCCAGAGCACAGGATGCCCTTTTTACCTCTTTTGAGAATGAAAGAGACCGAATGAACCACCGTACTGTACTCTGCCCTGACTGTGTTTCTATCCTTCCTATCCCTGCAACAAAGGACATTGGAAGCTCATGAATGGTTTGAGCTGGATGGAACCTGGTGCAATCCAGACTCATCATTTAGTAGGTGAGGAAAAGGAGGCCCGAGAGGGTAAGTGATGCCTGGCTAATCATACAGGGAATTAGGGGAGCAACCAGGACTATATGTGAGGTCACTAGGATCTTAATCATATGTCCCTTCTATTTCAGCACACTGTCTCTCTGTTTTTCTGGTACTTAAGGCTTGTTTTAAGTAGCCACTCATGCCTTGAAAGAGATCTTCAATTTTCTTCAGAGGACAGATTACAGGGGTGTAGATATGTACCAGAACCATCTCTAAAACCTTATCACCTTCCCTCACTAGCAATGCCTTACCTATCTAACCTCATTCATTCAGCCATGTCACACAGGTGACTGATATGTGCAAAACTCTATAGAAGATGTTTCAGGGCATATAAAATTGTAGAACACTATTTTCTGGGTTTAATAAATTTGTATTCAGAACAGAGTCATAATAAATATTCAATTATCTACAATAAAAATCAGTATGTGATAAATGTTCTATGCATGTGATAATTAAGTTTAATTAAACATTCCAATTAAAAGCACTAAATTCTTTCTACAAAACAGTTGGAGTCATACAGTATTTACAGGTATCATACAAAGTGCACTGCCACCTAAATTATGTGCCTTGGACAGGAGCTTCAGCACCATGAGGGGGGAGGTTGTTAGAAATGCAAATTCTCAGACTGCACCCCACTCCCATTGAATCAGAATCTACACTTTAACAAGATCCTAGGAGGTTTGTGCCCATATTAACTTTCAAGAAACCTGAAACAGAAGAAAAAGTAGAGAAAAGAGGAATGGATTTTTGTCTGCTCTGATGAAGGAAGACCCCACAGCAGAGGGCAGCAGATTGATGTGTTCGTCAGGGCTCTTCCATCAGACAGCTGGATTCAGCTGGAGGAGCTTGGGTACATTATTTAAATAGTTTTATTCATAAAGGGGGCATAAGGCTAGGCATGGTAGCTTGTACTTGTAATCCTAGCATTTTAGTGGCTGAAGCAGAAGAATTGTAGAGACCAGGAGTTTGAGACCAGCCTAGGAAACATAGTGAGATTCTATCTCTACAAAAAATACAAAAAAAAAAAAAAAAACAACAATCTGGGCATGGCAGTGCATACCTATAGTCCTAGCTACTCAAGAGGCTGATGTGAGAGGATTGCTTGATCCAGGGGATTCAAGACTGCAGTGAGCTATGAGAGCATCACAGCACTCCAGCCTGGGTGACAAAGTGAGACCTCACCTCTAAAAAAAAAAAAGAAAAAGAAAGAAAGAAAGAAAGAAAAAAGAAAAGGGAAAAAAGAGCATAATATTAGGGCCTATCTCCTAGGGTGCAAGAAAGGTAGGCACTGGGAATTAAAAGGTGGGCATGGAAAAGGAGGAAAGTCCACAGCATTGTTGCAACTGATAAGATGGAAGGAATAGGATTGTATTTAATATTAGCCAGATGGGTGATAATGTTATTAGCAAAAGTAGGGAAACTGAGGGAAAAGAAGTTCCATGGAGTGGAAGTTGGTGGTGGTGATATCACTGCTGATCTTCCTCTGGGAATTTTGGCTCTTGAATATAGCTCCATCCTATCAATCTTTTGACTTCAGAGAGTGTTCACAAATTAATACGGTAGATGTAGGAAGAGATTCTCCCTCTCAATTCCATCCTTCTACTGTGCTCCCTGGGGACCCTTGAATATCTTCCTGAAATAGACACATAGCAGCCCTTAAACTCCACTATAAAAAGGCTCCCTAAATGCAGCTCAATTTTTCATTCCACATAGCATTTTGCTTTATGCACATAGTCATGTAATGTAAAGGGTAGTTCAGGGTTGATAAATTAGCAGCCAAGAAAGAGGCCTATAAGGAGCTTCAGTAAGCCATTTAGTATTTGGTGAGTTCTGTAGAGCTTTGGTCTTTTCCTACACTCAGAGGTAGTAAATATCCCTCTCCGGGTGGTACTCATGGAGAGTGCCTCTGCATTTTGATACTCTGAAGTGATTCCTGCAAAGAACAGTTGTTTCACATTCTAGACTAGAACTTCAGAGTCATATACAACCAATGAGCTCTTTCAGTTCATAGGAAAACTAAAGCCCAGGGAGGAGTCATTACTTTTCAAGGTTTTTACTTATCAGGTTGTCTAAGGTGAGTTCTTTAAACCAGATAATAGATTTCTTTTCTTACTTTTCTTTTTTTTCTTTTCCCATCTCTCCTTTTCCACTCCTGTCTCTGTCTTTACCCTTTTATGATTTTGCTGCTGATGAAAGGTTACTGATGTTAGGTAAATAGAACTATAAAACCAAATTAAGTCAGGATTAAATAGGGAGCATGCATTGAGAATATTTTTCTTTCTCTGTAATTGAGATGCAGTAGGCTAATTGTAGCCCTGTGTAATACCTCTGCAGGTTTAGGATCTGAGATTTCTGGTCAATCTTAAGTGCCTTATGAATCTAGAATATGACATTTCTGGGGGGAAAGGGACCAAATTAAAAGCATCTGATGCAAATATCATCTCAGATGAAGGCTGAGCTAATGATGATGAGCTTATATAATCAGAGAGAGGCTGGCTATTATGATTTTAAAGTTTCTTCTGACCCAAAGAGTTCACTTCTCTGAGAAAGTCATTTTACTAAATTTAGCAGCTCCAAGCTGTTAAATTTAAGAGAAACGGAAGATAAGGTGAGCTTTTTTAAACTTGAAAATTGCATATGTGAGCTCTGAATTCAGCATCTTCACTCCTTCCAAACTGGCTCTCCCGTCAAGGCTTGCCATAGTAGATATAAGTGGTTGCATTTGAGGCTGTGAGGGATTATTTACAAAGGAAATCCACTTGCCTCACAGTCCCTATCCTAGTGGACTCTTTATTGAGCTTATCATCTTGTTGATAACACAAAATCACTTTGCTACCAGCTTCCTCTTGTTCCAGGCCAACATGTTCTGATCTTTATGGGAAAGCAGAGTGATCTAGGGAGGATACTAGACTAGACAGCAATGGCCTGGCTGTGTTTCTATCTCCACTAACAAATTGTTGACTGTGAGCCACTTCCATGCAACAAATAGAATAATTCTAATCCCTGGCATATGTATAGGTAGCTACAGTTTCAAATTACTTTCCTATCTAGTTTTGTTTTTAATAGATTCTCAGAATTACCCTTGAGAAGGATAAGGTGATATAGATATTATTTTACCATTTTACTAAAAAAGAAACCCACAGTATGGTAAGTTAAATGAGGACCTAATGTTAAACTAGAATAAGTGTTAAAATGTGTCTTTGAACTCAAAGTTTTTTACTGTTAAAATATTATATACTTTGGGAGGCCGAGGCAGGCGGATCATGAGCTCAAGAGATCGAGACCGTCTTGGCTAACATGATGAAACCCCGTCTCTACTAAAAATACCAAAAAAAAAAATTAGCTGGGTGCGCCTGTAGTTCCAGCTACTCAGGAGGCTGAGGTAGGAGAATTGCTTGAACCCGGGAGGCGGAGGTTGCAGTGAGTCGAAGTCGTGCCACTGCACTCCAGCCTGGCACCTGGTGATAGAGTGAGACTCTGTCTCAAAAAAAAAAAAAAAAAAAAAAAAAATATATATATATATATATATACACATACATATATTTAAAAATAAGATTATGCCTCATGCAAATATAAAATGAATACACTGTATATTTTATTTAACACACAAATTAATAAAGAAACTAGTGAATGTTACAACTGGTTTGAAGACAAACTCAAAGTTTCAGATATATATAGTCAAGTAAGGAATGCTGAAATAAAATTACAAATGAATTTGTAAATTTCAAACTTGCAATAATTGTTCACTATATACAGGATGACAATCATTTGCATTCCATGGGAATAATTTTCATTTCTATTCTAGGGGGTTTTCTTTAACCCCCATAGGTTTATAGTTGGACGAGACCCCTATAATAAAAGACACATTTACAAGAGAAAAACAAACAGATGTTTATTAATATGCATATTTCATATATACATAAGAAACACACAAGGAATCAGTAGTTTTCAAAAAGTCTTGAATTCTAGCTAATGTAATATCTTCAACAAAGAGCAATAAATTTTCAGAGAAGTAACCAAAGGAGAAGGACTTTGAGCGTTTAAGGACTGCAGCTTGGAAGAAGGCGAATAACTGGCAGAAAAAGGTTAGTTAGCAGAGCTTGTTGATGTAAATTCCTCTGGGACCATGTCCAGACTGATGAAGACGTAAAGTTTTCTTTGGTGGTTAACCTTGTTCTTCTTGGTATATGATGGGGTTGGGGGGTTACCCTTGTAAATCTATATTCTGCTTTTAGGCAGATAGCTGGAGGACAGAGAGATTTCCTGTATCTGTTTTTTCTTAATTGTTTTCAGTTCAACTATCCTACAAATTGTGGGATGGCATATTCTGTCCACCTTACCATGAACAAAGATTGTTTGTATTATTATAATTTTCTAATGACTTGCTGGGTTATAAAACACCTCACAGACAATGAAAGGGAGAGAGAACTCTGATGGGTGAGCTTCTTAAAAATTTTTCCACACATTTCTATGCTTGGAAATATAATGTTCTCATTTTATAACATTCTATTACTATACCCTAAAAAAAAAAGCCCAGCATAATCTTCTCCCAACTCTTGACCCCCATAACTGATCATCTATGATGTTTGTTAGATCCATATAAATATTTTAGGCTTGCTACTATTCAGTGATACATGCTAAAATACTCAGATAACAACGTTGGTAATAACATAAAAGTAACTACCATCTGTTTTGGCACCTACTATGTGCTAATTGCCAATGACATCAATTAATAAATTTTTTATTTATCTGATTTGATTGTCACAGCAATCTTATGACATATGTGTAATTATTATGCCAATTTGACAAATATAAGAATAGACAACGATGTAGCAATTAAGTTGCCCAAAACTATGCATCTAATATTCAGCAAAATGAGATCCTATGTTTTACTTTTTTGTAATACTTACATGAATGAGATCCTGGAGATCACACTTAACAGACATGTACTTGAATTGGCCCATCTAAAATAAGGGGAAAATATAAATATATAATATTATTAATGCTACAAGGGATTTGAGAACGTCAGGAAGGAAAATGTTTCATCAACCTGTGTCCCTCAGAGTTGTCTGTGAAGTCTCATTATGAAATGAATGGTTTTTAATCAATGTCTTTCATTAGAGTTTCATGGAGAGATCGTTTTGGAAGAAAAGGGTAGTGATGTAATCACTGTTTATAGCAAAGGAAATTTTTGCTTAAACATTGTTTACAGCAAAAGGAAAAATTTTTTATTAAATCATGGCCTCCGAAACTATATAGCTGGAATTCCTGCTGAGTGATTTACCAGATATGCTATTATAGATATGTTATTTAAGCTCTCTGAACTTCTCATCTTAAAATAGATATAGTACCATTATCTACCATAAAAGGTATTGTGGATTAAAAAATATAATGTGGCTAAAATATTAGCAATGTACTTGGCATACAGTATTCAATAAATAGAAATGGGTATTCATTATTATTATTATCAGATATCATGATTTCAAAGTCAACATACTCTTTTAATGTTACTTTATATGTTGAAGTAATCATTTTGCCTGAAAAAAATTAAGTAATAGACATTTTAGAGTGAATGTTTATAAACTACACTACCCCTACCCTCTCCTTGGAGATGCTCTTACATCTCCTCAGGGGAACTGTGTGTTTTTCCACTGACAACATGGGACTTGTTCTCCAATGTCCATTTAGTTTCGTGTTCCATTATAAGGCAGGGCATTCACCAGTTCTCTGACATCAGCATGTAGACAGGAATGGGACACAATTTAACTGGTACCACACTAAGAACAATCCACAGCCTTTTGTTTGGATGAACAGCATGAGACAACTATTTCTTTGATTTGGGAACAATTGCTTTAAAATTGCTTAAATGAAATATCTCACTTTGAAAAGTTTACCATTCATAACGCATTGTTAATTTAATCCAGTTCAGCCACTCATTCTATTTTGTGTCAGATTTGTTATTGAACAGTGAGGAGGACAGAGTGGAAGGATGAGGCCTCTCTCTTCCAGGAACTGTCTAGTGTCCTGCATTCACATGGACACTGTTTATGCAAAATATAGAGTATTAGCAATAGAGATCAAATCCGGAGGTTACAAACTGGTGACCTAAGTGGCCTGCAGATGCATGTGTATTTGACTTGAACTCTGTTGTCCCACCCCTGGTTCAAAAAATTAGTAATTAACTTACCAAATTAAATTTAAAAATATGTTTAACATTTCACAAGAAATTCAGGAAATTCTAGTGTTTTCCTTACTTGGGGCTTAACTCCCCAGATAGTAATCATTAGTTGCATGTAAGCAGTAGTTGCCCTCTATAAAACACTCTAGGACTCTCTGCTTCACCATGCCCTGCTTAAAACACAGTTTTATCATAACTACCTTGTCCCCGTGTGCATCTGAGCCCATGACCTCTGAGACAGTGATCTTTGACAAAACTACAATATGTGTAGAGCAAGAGATTGTTAATTTCAACAATACAGTGGTCTGGGGAGATGGCAAACTAAAATGTGAGTGTTTACTATGTTTTACAAACTCCATATATATTTTCTCTATTAATTCTTGCAACTACTGCCTAAAGCAGGTAGCTGTATTACTCTGTTCTCACACTGCTATGAAGAAATTCTCAAGACTGGGTAATTTATTAAAAAAAAAAAAGAGGTTTAACTGACTTACAGTTCCACATCACTGGGGAGCCCACAGGAAACTTACAATCATGGTGGAAGGCAAAGGAGAAGCAGGCACCTTCTTTATAGGGCAGCAGGACGAAGTGAGTGCAAGCAGGAGAAAGGCCAGAGGCTTATAAATCCATCAGATCTTGTGAGAATTCACTCATTATCACAACAGCATGGGGGAAACCACCCGCCATGATCCAATTCCCTCCACTGGGTCCCACCCTTGACAGGTGGGGATTATGAGGATTACAATTCCAAGTAAGATTTGGGTGGGGCACACAGCCAAACCATATCTGCAGGACTACAGCTCTTCTACATTTGAGGCAAATAAAACTCAGAGATATTTAGATGTGGCCTAACTGGCAGAGCTAAGATGTAATTTAAATATAGCAGAAATAAAACAACCCAACATAATTTGTTTTGTAAACAGAAGTATTTCTTTTTAGTTTACATTAGGACAGAATAAGCTTATGCTGTGGTAATAAACTTGGATGTATATCAATAGCTCAATAGCTCAACATATAGCAGAGGCTCCAGCATTCACCAGGCCAGTTCACAAACGATATGGTTGCTAAAAGAGCCTAGAGTCTCTTCCCCTCTCTCTCTCTCTCCTTCTTATGCCATGTGATACACTGGTTCCCCTTTTGCCTTCTGTCATGATTTTATACTTCCTAAGGCCTCACCAGAAGCAGATGCTGGCACCACGGTTCTACAACCTACAGAACAACGAGTCAAATAAGACTTTTTTCTTTATAAACTACCTAGTCTTGGGTATTCCTTTATAGTCATGCAAAATTGACTAACACAGAAAGTATTCCATTTTCTAAAGGATTCAATGATTTTCAATAAAAAGAACTTCATCCTGGGATTCTGGAGACCTAGATTTGAGTTCCGGCTCTAACAATAGCCTGCTATATAATATCAAATTTTTATCCCTTCTCTTGGCCTCTACTTTTCATCTGTAAATGTAATAACTAAGGAATACATGGGTTTTATCTGTAGTCAAATCCAAAATATTGATGGTAAAAAAAAAAAAAATTGATGGTCATGTTAGAAGGACTGAGAGCAAGTCCAGGATTCACAAAAATGTATAAGATGCTCTTCATGTGCACAGAAAACGACAATGATAATATATGCAAAAGTTATGTATTCACTGTTTTTGGAGTAGATATACCTTAAGGAATCTGTTAACATTTTATCATTCTATGAATGAGCAAAATCCCTCTTAGATAGAGGATCTCTTAGACCTAGAATATCAGAAAACAAATTTTAATTGGCAAGTTTCTAAGCCAAAATCTAAAAGCAAACCAGACATAAATAAGGTCCTGAGATCCAAAGAGAAACATTGGCTAGACGGTGTGAAAGACCTGGAGGCAGTGTTAAGGGTTTGGAGCCTGAGCAGTCTGTGGTGTATGTCAGCCAAAAGGGGGCGGTAGAGGCCAGGCTCAGCAAAGTGGGTCAGATGAACTGAGCGAGACCCTCTGCTTCTGCTCTCTGCTGTAGATGCCAGCTTCCAGGTGAGTACAGAGGGGAAATGGCTTAAATGACAAGGCAGAAGTGGTTTTAGCCAAGGTGCACTTGTACCATGTGGAGAGAAAACTATGGCTTTTCATTTGCTTTTAAATCATTCCCCCCCTCACCATCTTGAACTTCCTGATCTGAACTAGCAAATTCTCCCTAAGCAAGAACAGTAAATTGCACATCTCTTGCTGACCTGGGAGGCCTAGACCAGAGCACCTGGCTATTTTCATGCAACCCCTTGCCAGTGTTTATTTCTGCCTCTTGGAGTAAGGCTTGTTAGGAAGGAAAATTAACTCATCAGCTACTATTAGCAGGGCCTAATGACTGCCAGGTTTTTCTGGGAAATGGCAAACCTCTCACTGCCCTTCCCAGAAAGGCCTTCCTCCTGCCAGGAGGCTGTTTAATCAGAACCACAAACAATCGTGAATAAAGGGAGGGTAGTCATATTAAGCAGTGCCTCTCCTGTAGGGAACACAGTGATTGCAGAGGAAAAACACAGAGAGAAGCCTGCCTGCATCTCCCTGGGGTGTAGAGACTGACTTCCTCCCACAGTGAGAGAACAAGCTGCTCTCTGTTTTCCTGATGACCTTTCTCTGATGCTAATCTCGATCCTGTTGCCCACCCTTTTAGTGGTGATATATTCGACCTGTATTATATAATTATGCTTATATATACTTATTTGCTACACAGCCTACATTTATTCTAGTGATGAGTATTAAACATCTTCTCCTCCCCCTCACACCACTCTCTCCAGGGCTACCTTGGTAACCTTCTAATTGATTTTTTTGTTTCAATTCTTACCTCTTTCAATCCATGCACCACACAAACAGCCAGAATGATTTTTGAAAAAGCATGCTTGTGTTACTCTCTTAGAAATATTTTATAGCCTCCCATTGCATTTAAAATAAATTTTCAACTTCTTGCCATGACCTACCAAGCCCTACTTTACTTGTAACCTGCCCACTCTTCTGTTCCATCTCATGACAGTATTCCCCATACACATTTGCCCCATCTTTCTTTTAAATCATAGAAAATATGAGATGTCATATTGACTGGCTGTACATGCAGAAGCAGAAAAGGAATGTTTTTTCATGAATTTCTTTTAAAGAACAACATTTTATTTTTCCAGAAGCCCCTCCAACTGATATTTTCTTATTGTCCTCTTTGCTAAAACTAAGTAAAAAACCACATATAAACCAATCACTACCAAGGAAAATGGAACCATATTGACTTAGCTCCATTGTGATTCATTCCTCATGGTGACAATGAGTATAGTATTTCTGAAGCACATTTAAGAATCTTAAAGTAAGGGAATGGCTGTTAAATATGAAACCAATAATATCTCTGCAATAAAAAAATAGGATTTGCCAGGACATAAAACTTGATGAAGGTAATTGTACACATAAAGACTAGTTTGTGAAAAAGCACAGGTATTGGAAAATGTCAGCTCTAATTAGAGTATTTCAAATATCCCATTTAACTAGAATATAGGGTGTGATAGGAAAGACAGAAGCAGACGATTGGAAATATCAGTTGGAAAATGATTATAGAGTTTCTGATGTTTAGCAATCATTTGTGAATGAATTAGAAAACTCTGGAAAATAAGTGACCAATTTGAAGTTTTAAATATTTTATATGTCAAAAGCCTGACTCCCCAGTTCATGAACTCCTTAAAGACATGTACAGTCTCTTCTCCTAAAATAATGATTTTCCAGAAATTTTCACATGTTCTTATATTTAAATAACTCTAAAAATTCCACAAAAAAACTGTTAAAATAATAAATTTCAGCAAAGTTGCAAGATATAAAATCAACACAAAAATCGGTTGTATTTATATATACTAACATTAACCAAACAGAAAAAAAAATAATTTCATTTATATTGGCAACCAAAGGAATAAATATTTGAAAATAAACTTAACTGAGGAGACAAAATATGCTGGAAACTATAAAACGTTCCTTAAAAAAAAAAAAAGATACAACTAAATGGAAAGGCATCTTCTTTTAATGGGTTAGAAGACATAGTATTGTTAAAATGTCTATAATATCCAAGTTATCAACAGATTCAATGCAATCCTTTTCAAATGTCCAGTGGCAGTTTTTGCAGAAATGGAAAGTTCATCCCCAAATTCATATAAAATCTAAAGGAACCCTGAATAGTCAAAGTGATCTTGAGAAAAAAAAAACAACAAATGTAGAGGCCGCACAATGCTTGATTTCAAAACATACCACAAAGAAATAATAATCAAGATGGTGTTGTATAAAATAAAGACAGACACACTGATTAATGGAATAGAATAGAGAGACCAGAAATAAAACCATACATGTGTTGTCAGATGAACTTTGCAAGGGTAGCTACATTACAGAATGTAGAAAGAAGAGTCTCTTCAACAGTGTTTGAAAAACTGGACATCCACATACAAATTAATGAAATGGAACCCTCATATTACACCATTTACAAAAATTAACTCACAATGGATTAAATATATAAACTTAAGACCTAGAACAAGAAAACTTCTGGAAGAAGCTGTACTGGAAAAACTTCAGGACATTGGATTTGCCAATTATTTCTTGGTTATGAACTCAAAAGCATAGGCCCAAAAGCCAAAATAAATAAATGAGACATCAAACTTCAAAACTTCTCAACATAAAACAATCAACAGAGTGAAAAGACAACCTAACGAATGGCAGAAAATATTTACAAATTATGTATCTAATAAGGGGTTCAAATCCAGAATACATAAGGAACACTTATAATTTAACAACAACAGAAAAACAACCCAATTTTAAAAAAGAGCAAGGACTTGAGTAGACAATTTACTAAACAAGATATTTTAAAAAGGTCAGTATGTACAAGAAAATATGTTCAACATTACTAATCATTACAGAAATGTAGACCAAAACCACAGTGAGGGCCAGGCGTGGTGGCTCATGCCTACAATTTCAGCACTTTGGGAAGCCATGATGGGAGGGCCATATAAGGCCAGGATATCGAGATCAGCCTAAGCAACATAGCAAAACCCTTGCTCTACATACAAACAAACAAACAAACAAATGAACAAACAAGTAAACAATTAGCCTGATGTGCACATATTGTCCCAGTTACTCAGGAGATTCAGGTGGAAGGATCAGTTGAGGCCAGAAAGTTGAGTTGCAGTGAGCCATAATCACACAACTGCAGGCCAGCCTAGGTTATGCAGTGAGACTCTGTCTCAAAACAAGCAGACAACAAACAAACAAATGAACACAACCAGAATAAGCTATCACTTCACATCCATCAGGATGACCACTATTAAAATAAAATTTAAAAAAAAAGTATTATTAGTGAGAATACAGAAATTGGAACCCTTGTGTTATATTAGTGAGGATGTAAAATGATGCTGCTGTTATGGAAAGCAGTGTGAAGTTTACTGAAAAAAATTAAAAATAGAATTACCATACGATCCAGCAATCTAATTCTGGGTAAGTATCCAAAACAAAGCAATATTTCAAGAGGTATTTGCATACTTATGTTCATTGCAGCATTATTCATAATAGCCAAGAAGCAGAAGCAGCCCGAATGTCCATTGACAGATGAACAGATAAAGAAAATGTGGCATATACATACAATGGAATGTTATGCAGTCTTAAAAATAAAGAAACTCCTGTCATATACCATAACATTGATAGCATTGAAGACATTATGCTACGTGAAATAAGCCAGTTAAAAAAGATAAATATGATTCCACTCATGATTATATTATATTGTCCACCCAGAACCTGTGAATATGGCCTTACTTTGAGAAAAGGGGTTTCACAGATATAATTCAGCTCAGGGACTTGAGATGAGATTATGCTAGCCCAAAATTAAATGACAGGAGAAAAAGCAGAGGGTGATTTGAGACATGGAGACACAGGGAGAGAAGAAAGCCATGTAGAAATTAGAGTAAAGATCAGAGTGATGTCTACATGCCTAGGAATGGCAAGGTTTGCCAGTAGCCACCAGTAGCTAGAAAATATTCTCCCTCAGAGCTTCCAGAAAGAACCAATGCCTCTGACACCTTTCTTTCAACTTCTGGCCTCTAGAACTTGTGGGAAAATAAGTTTCTGTTTCTGTAAACCACAAAGTGTGTGGTAATTTGTTAGAGCGGCTCTAGGAGTTTAATATAAATGGTTTCATAAGCAAATGAGCCCTGGAAAGACTACATATACAATGAGTATCACCATCAGTCTAGATCAACATATTAGTAACTGTTGAATCCTGCAGTAATTACTTAATGTTTAGAAGCTGATTAATATTTTTAGAACCTGCAAATCGTTATGAATACTTTATCTGTAAAAGCACACATGTCCAATACATCCACAGCTTTATATATATTTATGAGGTTGGGAACCTGTTAAGCCCAACCATGAACATAGAACACATATCTAAAACCATGCTCATTCTCACCTTCAGTGATACATGATCTGAAACAAGAAAGATGAGTGAGGTTTTTATAGACACAAAAGAGAAGGACTGGAGACATAGTATTGAGGACTATGAAAATAGAAATATTGGTTTAGGTAGAGACTAAATATTTGGAAAACTTTGAATCATGTGCCAAAGAATGTGGAGTTTGTCTTTTAATTACTAGGGATCCATCAAAACTTTTATCTAGGAGAATCACAATAGGTACCTCTTATATGTCTGAATGAAGAAAGGCAGTTACATTTTAGGAGATCCAATCAACACCATGAAAAGAATAGACTATCTTTCACAACAAAATTATAAGGCATGAGCTATGTGATCTAAGCTGGAGCATATAATGCACTAATATTCCAGCAACAAAGATGTCCAGGGAGAATACTGGGGACATATGGAACATTATAAATTGCAGTCTTTCTTTGCAACTCTGAATAGACTATTACATATTTTTCAATTGCTTCTTTCAAAGCAGAGTTAGTTTCTCCCATATGTACCAATTCATATAACAACAACCTACAGAACAGGCCTCTGTGGTAAGTGTTATTAGATATTAAAAAGAGAAAAAGACAAAAATAAATGAAGTCTTAGGAAGAAAGGGACCAGTCCCTCTCTCTCTGTCTAGATGTCAATTCTCCAGGATTTCTTTTTCCTTTTTACAAGATAAATATGTGACATAGCTGAGGACCTCTGTAGAGAGAGAATAAAACATGAGATAGTATGTTTGGCCTACGAAAGTAAGTACTGTGGAAAATTCTAGCAGACATAGGTAGCGTGAAGGAGATCATGAATTAGAAAAGACTTGAATTTTAGAATCCAGGCTCTGGAAATTATTTACTGTATACTCTTAGACAAGTGATTTAAAATATCTGGGCCTTACTCTCTCTATCTTTAAAATGGAGAGAATATTCACCTCACAGAGAGTAATTAAATGACAACACATCTGATTCTCTAGACAAAGATTGTTTGCTCAGAAAACACTGAATTCTTTTCATTGATGCAGAGAATGAAAGTAGGGAAGAAAATTGGAAAGGGACATATTAAACACAATTCTTTCAATGTATGGCTTGTCCTTATATAGAGTCACATATTCCTATGCTCAGGGGACTTCCTGTCCTTTAGGATATATGTAGTCTGGCCCAGCCCAGTGGCTTCACGCCTGTAATCCCAGCACTTTGGGAGGCCTGAGGCAGGTAGATCACAAGATCAAGTGATTGAGACCATCCTGGCCAACATGGTGAAACCCCGTTTCTACTAAAAATAAGAAAATTAGCTGGGCATGGTGGCAGACACCTGTAGTTCCAGCTACTCGGGAGGCTGAGGCAGGAGAATGGATTGAACACGGTAGGTGGAGGTTGCAGTGAGCCAAGATAGTGCCACGGCACTCCAGCTTGGCAGAAGAGTGAGATTCCGTCTCAAAAAAAAAAAAAAAAAAAGATATATGCAGTCCACAGTCTTCACTGATCACACTCACACTAAACTGGAAGCCAGCAGAACACAATTCAAATCCCTAAAGCCACTAGTTTTCAATAAAATCATTTTCCATACATGAGCTCCAGTTTCCTTATCTAAAGAGGTACAGAATAGCAACCCTAAAGCATCCTTTGAGGGCTAAAAGTAGTTTAATCTTATTCAAGCTCATCATAAAATACCCCTCTGTTTAGCTCTTAGAATTAAAAGTATGTGATAGTTCAATTTTTTCTTTATGTTTTCAGTGTTCTTTGTACATATAATTTTTTTCAGCTATTACAGTAGTTACTATGTCCAATTTAAATGCTTATTGTGTATTCAATTGGGAAAATGACTTGTTTACAATGATCTGACAAAGGAGATGCAGTCATTACCTGCAGTTTTCAATTGAGGAATATGAGATCTGAAGATAAGAAATGACTGTCCAGAAGTTTTACAAATAATAATTTGAAGCTGGGACTCATGTCCAACACTGCTTTTTTTATGTCAAAGCCTGAATTCTCTCTCTCTCTCTCTCTGTTCTTCTTTTTTTTTTTTAATTGAAACAGTCTTGCTCTGTACCCATGCTGGACTGTAGTGGCAAAATCTTGGCTCACGGCAGCCTCTGTCCCCTGGGTTCAAGCGATTCTCATGCCTTGGCCTCCCAAGTAGCTGGGACTACAGGGGCATGCCACCATGCCCAGCTAATTTTTTTTTTTTTTTAATAGAAACAGGGTTTCATCATGTTGGCCAGGCTGGTCTCAAACTCCAGACCTCAAGTAATCTGCCCGCCTTGGCCTCCCCAAGTGCTGGGATTACAGGCATAAGCCACCATGCCTGGCCCTAAGCCTGAATTCTTTAAGTTTATATTCACTATCTATAACCCTGGGGGACACACAATGTGCATCTCTCATGGATACCCTTCAGTAGTAGATCACATCACCCTGTGAGGAAAGCTGGAGGACACACAGGTTAATAAGTACCTTGGTTCTACTGTGCAGTAGTGGAAATAGTTGTAAAAGTTGGAATCAGAAGATTTTGGTTTGAGTTCTGGTTTTGACCTTAAACAAGTGACTCACCTACCCTGAGCTCCTATAAAATGTTGATGGTACCACCACACAGAGCTTTGCTATCCTAATCTATAAAAGAGGGGTAGTGCTGGTGCCTACTTAAGAAGCTTATTCTGAGGATCAAATAATATCATTGAAGTCTTGGTGGTGTGCCTGAGGGTGGAGAGTATTCAATAAGTAAGTCTCAACTATTGTTATTATAATTCTGAATCACACTCTGAATATACCAGACCAGCAGAGTATTGGGTTTTATGTCTTTTGCTGTGTTTCAATGTGCTGGTAATATTTGTGTTATCTAGAGATGTGCAGAGGAAAAGGAGGGCTACACTTCTAGGCCTGAATAAACTCAGCTTGTAGCAAGAAGCAAAAACGCTGTCATCTTCAGAGATGGAGCTAGTTCCATAACATATTTTTAGAGTGGAGGGAGCTGAGCCATGTGGGGAAGTGCTGTGTTGCTTAGCGGTGTTGATCACAGATGACTTCATGGTGAGTGAAACAATAACAAGGAATCAGAAACCTTTGGCTCAGATTTTGTTTCCAGTGCTAATCAACTGCTCAGCCTTGGGAAAGCCACTTTACCTCTTTGAGCTCTGTTCTTTTATGAGTAAAATACAGTCATTGAAACTAATTTTATAGAATTTCTGTAAGGATAGATTAGAAGATAGTTAATGCAGAACATAGCACATCTTGGTAATTTAAGAAATACTTTTGGGGAGTCTGCTTTAATCTTTTGCTTGTATTTAAGCAGAATATCTTTTCCAGTGAACTCTTAGCCTGAATAAAGCAATTGTCACAGAGCTGCTCTGGTAGAAGGGTAGCCAGGAAGCCATAGGGTTAGCAATCCCCTGGCCACCACTCCCCTGGGCTTACTCTTTAGTGTGAAATCAGTCTGGGTTTCACAATCATGTTCTCTAGATATTAGACTCTAATTAGAAGGTCTTGTGACACATTTCTGAAAATCAGACAGTAGGCTCATAGAACAATAGAATTTTCAATTTGAGCAGTACTTTCAAGATAATGTTATCTAAGCTTCCCCCATAGCTTTCATTTATCAGTGTTCATTCAATTATTTATTCAACAAACACAGGATGCCTGTTCTGTGAAAAGCACAGGAGGAAAAACTGGAGAAAGAAGTGTTTGCTATTTCTCAGTCTACTGTTCCTTTATTCTTTTCCAAGGGAAAGAAATAGAAATTCTTAAGACTGCAAGAAACATACAAGGCCCTATTTACAGCTGGACAAACTTACTGTGTATTAAATTGCTGTGCTCTTCTTCATACTCATAGGTTATATTGCTATCTAAAATCTGTGCTATTGGCTTAATAAGAAGGACAGAAAATACCTTGGGAAGACCTATACAAGCAAGTTGTACCCCTTTTAATAAAACCGAATAAGCAGACTGACCATCACTTGGGTTTCTATATTATAAACCCAATCACAGTAAAATTTCAAGATCCAACAATAGCTTACAATGAGGTAGAGCCATGTATATTTCAACCTGAATCTATAGGAGTCCCATGTTGGGGATGAAAATGGCATGAATACTTACTTTAAAATATTATCTTATTCTCATTTGATATTAATTTGGTTTGTATAATTCTCAGTATGAAAACTATTTGAATTTTAAAAACTCAGGTATTTCTGTATTCTCTTACCCAGAGGCTTTCTATTTGAGGGGCAGCAGTGACACTTGCCAATGTGTAATGATATTTTTGGTGGTCACAACTAGAGAGGGAGTGCTGCTGGCATCTAATGGGTTGAGAACTGTGATCTTGCTAAACTGCCTGTGATGCATAGGACATGTTCCCAAAATAGCGAATCATATAGCTCAAAATGCTCATAATGTCATCAGTTAACATTGCAATCTCAATGATATCTCTAACAGAGATGTCATGGGCCCTGCTAACCAAGCATTTGTAATCTATGCCAGTCTAAACTCTACAAGGGTGTTCCCCAAGATAGCAATCTTGGCTTTCACTTGGAACTCGTTAGATTTCCAAATTCTTAGTCCCCTACTGAATGAGGAACTCTGGAATCTGACCCACAAATCTTTTTTTTCATAAGCTGTCCATGTGATTCTAATGTGTGCTCAAATTTGAGCACCACTGCTCTAGGCTCTGGTGGGAGACATGAAAACACACTAATTACTCCAAAAGTAAGTGACATAAACACCTTTAAAAAATGTAGAGAGTCAGGAGTGACTGATGTTTCAAAGAGAAGATTGCTTTTGAGCAGAGCTTTAGAGGTGGGTAGTATGTTGCCTAATTGGAATGGGATGATGGAGTAAATACCATGAACAAAGGCAAAATATGGTATACTATGGCAGATTTTCAAGGCATTATATATTCAAGGAATGTGTGCATCAAGTGGAGCAGTGGCAATTCAATGGGAAAAAAAACTGGAGTTGGACAGGTTATGCATGTACAAAATTCTAAGCAAAAGACTTTGCTAAACCCAGTTAGTTTTAGGATAATGTATCTAGCAGCAAGGATGATACTCTTACAAATCAAGGCAGTGTGATGATGCACAAAGAAATGGTATGCAATAGAGGGAAGAATCTAAGTATGAAGGTAAAATCTTTATGGAATATATAGTAATAATATTTAATATTTATTCTCATTTCTTTGAATTAACCAGTGTGCTAAGATTTACACAACTTCTTGAAGAAAGAGTGACTTTTTTCATATAGGCAAACCATACATGTGTATGTTCATACAGTCACACACATACAGCTACAGTAGAAACCACTGCAAACTATCACCAACTAAGCAGTCCAAAAGAGGTGTCTCAAGCATCACTACTCTGAAGGAGTTAGAAGTCAGTCTTAAAGCAATAATATACAGCCAGAAATCCAAGACTCAAGAAGAAGAGAGTGAGGCCAAGTGGGCAAGTGTAAATGAGGAGGTAGCAATAGACCCTGCACAATAGATGCTTTCTTCAGTGTGCAGAAAAGGAACATCTGTCATGCTCATCCTAAACTTGAACCCACTATTTTGCCATTTCAAATCCATTTTACTCCTGAGAGATCATTATTTGGTTTGAATCTCATTTTACAGATGACTACCTCCAGGAAGAATTTTTCATTTTATAAAAGTTACAATCATAAGAAAGGTTGTTCTTATATCAAACTAAAATTTCTCAGCTAACATGTATGCTTGTATTCTATATCAGCCATCTGCCTGTACATGGAACAAGCTTCTTTTCTTACGTATCTGTCTTTGATTATTTAAGGTTGTCCTTCAAGTTTCCCTGTTTCTTTTGTTTGTTTGTTTGTTTTTTGTATCAGCAGAATATCCAACTTCTTTAATATTTCTAATTTTTCATAATATTCTAGTTTCTTTACCACTTTGCATTCCTTTGGATATGGTTTAGTTCAGTTAGGTAGCTCTAAAATTAGGTAGCTCTAAAAGTTAGGAAAAATTAAATCTAAAAATTAGCTCTAAAATGAGGTTGATCTGAAGAGGCTCCTGGAATTGAACCCAATATTCCAGATCGAATACTGACAGAATGGAAAATGCTGCAATTATGGGCTCCTGTTATCCTGACACTGTATTTCTATTAATGAGCTCAGGCTGGGTACTTGACCAGCGAATAGAATGTGTTCTTAATTGCCAAAACCAGGGTAGTATTTCCTTAAAGGCAATTGAAACTCTTCAGAAATGTTGGAGACCTTTCCTGAGGCTGCATAATTATATTTTTAAACTGCTTTAAATTTCCCATGACAAGTTTGGAGTGTCTAAGATGACAAAGTGAAGGAGATAAATAGATTATTGATTGGACAGGCTTGTAATTCCTTAGCGAATTGGATTTAGTTTCTTCATTGAGATCAGGTCAACACCATAAATCTCTTTAAAAATCAATGCAACAGAGAGTGCTATGAGCTAGGCTTGAAGACATTTAGCTGGCTGCTTTAGAGCTAGGAGCTTGGCACCGGCTCCAAAAATAAAGAATGAAAAGGATTGGAAAATGATTATATGAAAGGTTCAAACACTGGGCATGTGGGTAAAGTGCCTGGTGGGAGTCAAGAGACTTGGCAACTCTTGGCTTGGTCACCATCATATGTGATCTTGGGCAAATCACTTTGCCCAACATTGATCATCTTATATGTTACAATGACAAAGTTAGACTAGACATAACCCGGTGTCTTTTCTGAGTCTCAATCTCATTCTAGGAAATTCAGGACACTTCGTTGCTTGACAGTCTCCTTTGTCCTCCTAAAATTTTGAAGACAGTATATCATGATAAAAAAAGAAAAATGAATAGCAGAAACTTCAAAATAGGCAGACTAGTATTTACATTCCTTCTCTACCTCTTAGTCATTATAGAAACATGAGATAGTTAAGTAACCTCCTTGAATTTTACTATTCCCTTTGTGAAGTAGATGAATTAGGTACTTTATATTCTATGGGGCAATACAATGCCTGGCCTATGATAGGCACTCATGTCATGGCAATTATTATTTTTCTAGAAGAGCACAGTCTGGAATGTTGAAATAAACCTGTATCATTATCCCAGTTATTGACAATGGCATGGAAAGAAGAATTTTGTATTATGGCTTGGGCTGTTCACTAGGTCATCTGGTATGCACTTTTATTTGACACTGGTGTTTATAGTAATTCCCTCTTTTCTTGTTGCAGGTATCAGGACCTTACAGCTCTAAACTCAGACTGTCATAACTCTAATCCAATCCTGAAAGGCAATTTAATCTAGCATTTAGCCATGCTGTTTTCATTAAAATGTCATTGATAAGGGAGCATGGGACAACTACAGGTACACAGTAAGTTTTAGCCTCTGTCCCAGTCCATATCTTATTTTGCCTCTTCTTACTCAAGTTTCCTCTAAGCCATGAGATAAGAAACTTGTACATTGTAATTGATGCTTCTACTGATTCTTTATCTAATTCTTGCCCTGGGGCTTAAATTATATTTTTTCCTGCCTTCTTTTCTATCTGGCCCCAGCCCTTTCCACCAGTCATTGGCTAGAATGCAGCAAGTAATTAGCCAGACATCAGACGTCCATGAAGCTGTCAAGTCCAGATTCCATTCTTGTTTTTATTTTAAATTATTATCCTGGACTTGTTCAACTACAAAACACTTTCTGATTAGGCAGAAACCTATGTGAATCATCATGATTATTTGATCTGGTAGTGCTTACCTTACATCTAAATGTGCCAAGGGATAGGGGAGGCATGACATAGTAGTACTACACCAGATTTCTTCACTTCATTATTTTCTCCTCCCCAATGCTCTGTACTCACTAAAATCACAACATCCTTCATGATACTGTGTACCAGGAATTGTATGAAGTGATAACAGTTTGCTGTGATTATTCTGTGCTCATCAAACTCCATGCAGTGGTGTCTGGGTGGAAGTGATATGTTCCATGGCCATGTCTGTTCTTTTAAACTTCTCCCTGAATAAATCTCTACACCTTTGCTCCTATCTGTGTATAGAAGAGCAAGACAACTATTGTAACAAACAACTCCAAAATTTCGTTACTTGACAAAATGAAAGTTTAGATCTCGCTGTCAGAAATATTCAAAAGTGGGTTTTGCATCAAGTAACTCATCTCCAAGCAATTCCCCAGGGACTCAGGTGCTCAGGCTTCTTACATCCTGCAACTTTTCTGCTACATAGAGCCTTCACATGTATTCTTTCCAAGCTACCTTGATTAGCACAGATACAGAAGATAGAATGAAAGTGGCATGAAAGGGCAGGTAGGAATAATTGTAAAGCCCTTTGAAAATACATCCTGGCTTCTGCAGTGAACCTATCAATGTCCATATTCATTAAAAAAAAAAAGAAACAGAAAAACCTTAGAAAAATGATATTGGCATATGAACAATTCCCATTATGTTGCCTGAAACTCCAAGCCTATTGCCAATGAAACCTATTCTCAGCCTGATAAAATTGGGTTACCAGAAGGGCAAGTCAAACTTCAGAGAGAAAATGGTATAAGGATGTTTGAACAGATGCACTGCAGATAACTGCATTTTAAAATTGTGTTTTTGGCAATTCCTCATTGAGATGCTCCATTTGTTTTACCATATTTATACACTTTATTTATTTTGCATGAAAAAAATACTTACGTGTTTAAAGGATTTGGCACAACTTATCATTGTGAGACTGACATAGCCGCAAAAAGCATTCGAAGAGGACACAAAGCAAATTGAACTTGAAGCTATGAGAAAGTGAGAAGAAAACAGAAGACTGGAGTACATGACAATGAAGATAGATTGAATAACATCCAACTTGGTGTCCATGTAACTTCTCAGGATATCATAAAGCATAATGGGTAAAGTCCGTAATATTTAGGATGCCACTACCCAAATTTAAAAACAAATATGAATATTTCCATGGATTAACACAATATCTTACACACATGATGGTCCAACATGAGTGTTCCTGGTCAGTAGGGTTGAGGATGCCATCTTTTTCTCTGCCATTCTGGACTGTATTAGTTGCCTACTGCTGCTGTAACAAATTACTCCAAACCTAGTGTCTCAAAACTGCACACATTTTTTATCTTACAGTTCTTGAGGTGAGAAGTCTAAAATTGGCTGACAAGTCTATACTCCTTCTAGACTTTTGTTTGTGGAGCTGCACTGTTCTCACTCCAGCCTCTATTTCTGTTGTCACATTTCCTTCTCCTGCCCTGATCATCTTCCCTTCCTCCTTTAAGGACCTCTGTGATTATATGGGCTCACTCAGATAATCCAGGACCATCTCCCTATCTCAATATTTGTATTTGGTCACATCTGCAAAATCCCTTTGCCATGGAGTGTTGTGTATTCGTAGGTCCAGGGATAGGTCACGGACACCTTTGGTGAGTAAGTGCTATTATTCTGCCTACCACAAAGACCACAGATAAGAAGGATTTTCTGACTTCCATAGGTTTCTAAGGTAGCCCTGAACATCAACATTCACCTGGGAAATGGAGAAAGAGAGAAATAATTGTCCCTGGGAGGATTATATGATAGTGGACTGACAAATGCATATAATATGTACACTAACTTGTTTTGTTCTCTTCTTTCAGAAGATATAGAAAACTTCAAGTTGCATGTTTTGCCCACAGACATAGGAGAAAGAAAAATGATGGAGTTGCCTATGGAAGGAACACAGAGAAGGAAGGTTGAGATCGGTAATGGAGGAAAAGAAATATAAAAAATGCATATCATAACAAGGTGAAAAAGTGCTTGGACTGAAGGTTTTAATTTCCCCCACATTTTCAAGGGTGGCTGAGGTTTTCTTAAAGTGGAACCAGCAGCCTTCTACTGCTTGCTGCCTCCTCAGAATAGATCCCAAGTACCGTGGAGTCCATCTGCAGTGAGAATCGGTTAGTGACACATGACAGCCATTCCTTGAAATGTGCTCAGTGATTCACACAGCTCACAGTGGCTGTGCAATAGGGATTACTGGCCTGAAAAATATTTTCTCTCCTCTCTTCAACCCCCATTGTTAGCTTGGGAAATTATCTTGGGACGCAGTTTTTATATTCTCTTCTCTGAAAGCATTATTTCAGTTGTACCCCTTATGCCGAAGGCCTCATACTTCCCTAGAGAGGAATTGTGACTCTTGGAACTGGCTGATCATATCACAGAAACTTGAGTAACCTGTAATCTCTGCTGGGCATTTAGCCTTCCAACATTGTCTCATATATGTGTGCTCCATCAGCTCTATGTGACTTATTTTTTTGTTTTTCCTTCCCAGGAAGGGCTTACTATATTTGCTAACTTTATTTAAACATATATGGTTTCTAAAATTTGCTTATTTGGAAATGGATTCAAATCAATCAAATATGTCCAACTCTCTTACTATGCATGGATGTTTTTCATTCCTTCCTTTTCCATCCCACAACCAGTGTTTTCAAACTTCTTTAACAGTATTTAGTTGTATTCTGTTGGAATTTTAGGCTTTCAGATGGTAGCTATTAAAGCAAATAAGTATATAGTGCCAATTATGTGACAGGCACTGCTTTGCACATTTTTAAATAAACTAACCCATTCAATCTTCACATCAACTACTATTATTAACTCTATTTTATAAATGAGGAAACTGAGGCAAAAGCTGTGGAGCCAGGAATCCTTGCACTTTACAGCACTGATCATAAGAAAACATAATTAACATGAGACTATATATATATATATGAACAAAAATCAATTAATCGAAAGTAGAGACAAGAATAATTGCAAGTGACTGGGCAATGATTTCTAGACAGTGTACTTGGACAGGAAAATCTTCCTGTTTAAACAATGCCTTGAAAGTTCTCATTCCTATTTGGCAAAGGGCCCACCACATGATATATAACTCTCAAATTATCCTTACACATGAACTCAGAGCTGCCTTACAAATTATTCAGCTTTCTTCAGCTTACAGATGAGAAAACTGCCACCTACAGAGGGAAGTCGCTTACTGGTATCATGGAGCTAAAAGTATGCAGGCTTGTAACATCCCTTGTACTCATACCAGATGATAAGTTACTATCATTTTAGTTATTTTCCATTCACAGAGGTCTAGGCAAGAAGGGATTGGAATTCGCTGAAGAAAAAATAGTGTTCAAATCACAAACCCTGTTCTCATTTCAATGAAGCATTTCTTTCAAAAACAAAGAAGTAGCAAAGAAAATACTGCAAAATTAGGGGAATCTGAGCAATACGTCTGGTACACAGATAAGAAATTATGAGCGAAAGAGTGATTACTGGTGAAAAAGTAAAGCCTTATTTTCCCTTCTTACTTTATTCTCTGTCCATTTCCTGCCCAAAACATCAAGAGTTCTAAAGGCGCAGGCACTGCTCTCAGAGTTAAAACACCTGTCTTTGTAAAATATTGCATTATCGTAAGATCAGGCAATGAAATACAACATAAAAGCAAAATTGCCATGAAATCATTCATACACACACACATATCAATATCACACATGCTTATATCAACGATCACATTCACCTACATTTTCAACTGGAACTTAAAGTCCAAGGCAAGGAAAATTGTGGCAGAAGACGTTGAATTGAATAAAAGTTCTGGGATCAATCACTGAACATATTTGAGATTGTATTTCCAGTCCAGTCCTAGGGAAAATTAAATGCAGTAGTTCAGTAGTTTCATCTTAGGCCTCGATTGGAAGGTCAATTGAAATAGAAAGCAGCATGGTTTCAGAGTGGTGAAAAAAATCTTAAAGTATTTTTAAAAATTTTAAAGTCTTCTTTCATTACCTTTCTCCCTTCTCAGTCTCAATTATTCCCATTAATTTAATCCCATTTTATAGTAGAATCTCAGCATGATGATGGTGGATATTGCACCAGTCTTGCTCAGAATTCTAGTACCGGTATCCACCATGATTTCTTACACATATAATATCATTAACAAATGTTATATTGAACTGACTAATGCTAAATTAAATCAATTCAATGTCAAATTAATTGAGAAAGGACTGTTTAATCTGTGTTCTGACTTCATTATCACTACCAAAACTCATGGTTACCCCTCACCTCCTTCACTGTCACTTTCAAACATAAACTTTTTTCAGTACATTTTTTAAGTTACATGACTCCCCCACTGAAACCCCAAAACCCTTTCAGTGGCTACCATTGCTCATAGCACAATGCCTAAATAATTTATCATGGCTTTTAAGGACCATCCACCTTTGTTCCATCTGTATTTGTTGATTCATTTGTCACTACTTCTTTCCCTCAATTTTCACTTAATATTATGGTCATATTCTATTTCCATTTCCTCCTCAACATGCTGTATTTTTTCATATTTATACATGTTATATATGCTATATAGTTTCATATATTTGTTATATATTTTTATATGCCTTTTGTTTGTTGATGAGTAAACCCCTATTTCTTCTTTAAGATCTAGCTGAGATGCCACTTCCACTCTTGAATATTTTCCTTCCTCCTCAAAAACTAATTTCTCCCTTCTCTGTAGTTCCATAGCACTTTCCACTAAGCTCTTCATATTTCATATTTTTAGTCATTCAAGTTATCATGATGGTCTCTGAATTCCAGTAGAGTATTGTGTATCATAATCATGTTCACCTTCCCACTACTCAATATCTATCATAGGATGTAACGCACAGCTGTTCAACCATCCTCCTAATTCATGAAAGGTCAATGTCTAAGCTTATGGTCACAAACTCAGAATCTTCTGTGTACCACGTAAGTAATAGAAATAATTACACAGGTTTGGTAGAGTTATTGACAAGTAGAGGGAGGCTGCATGCTGTATCTAACAGGGGAAAAATATATTTATTCAGGAAATTTTTACCATCTGCAAACATAGCCCCAATATGATTGGGTCTTCAAGAAAATTCAGAAATTGAACTTTTAATTGGAATGTCCCAAGTTTTAGAAGTAGTGTGCAGATCACAGTGGTCTGGATTCAGCTGGTGGACAGGCAGTTTGAATCCATGTTACAATTTGTCAAAATTGATTTGGTCTGTCATGTTATCTATGTAGTCAAGGAATGGAACTTTTGAAATATTCTTTAGGTACTTTAATTATTGGATTCCTCTCCTATAGCTATCTGTTTCCAATTTTCCTGCAATACAAGTTCTGGTGCCTATTTGAATGAGAAACTTTGTTTTCAACATCTTCCTTGTTTGAAGTTCTTTTCCCTTCCACAGCCTCTCATTTTGTTTCTCACACTCAATGCTGCACTCAGCTTATCCATACCAGTTCCCACAACACCATGAAGGAAACTTGTTTCTTTATTTGTTCTTCTGTTTTGTAAAACAGGAAGAAATAATTTTATATGACTATTGTATTAATAAAATATAAAGAGGAGGTATGCAAAGCATCCTGTAGTATAAGGATTTATGTAACAACCCCAATAAGAATCAATCCCTTTACCTTTTGCCTCCCTCATTTTTCTTTTCTCTTCCCCATTCCAATATTTTTTCTTCCCCTGAGCCTCATTCCATCAAGAGTTTGGAAGAGGTAAAGCAAAGTATAATTACTCAGTTATCAATAAACAATTTTAGAATGTAAATTGCTCAACTACTCATCATGTTCTGATTGTGTATTTGAGCCTTACTAAACACTATCCATGCTTTGACTCACTAATAGTGTAAAGTTAGCCATGTGACAACCTTATATGGGGCAAAATTTTTAGCATCAGGGGAAAAAGTTAAATGCACTCTGATCCTTACTGTAAGCTTTATTTTTTCAATATTCACTTCTTTACTCAATCTAGTGGCAATATGCATTTGGTTGTATTATTCCATTCATTCATTCAATCAGTCATAGGCAAATGCATAATAATCTCTCTCTGTCTCACTATCTTATACTTTTTCTGCCCCTCTACATCTCAAGGCCACTTTACTACCACAATTCAGTTCACTCCTCTGTAGAGACATTTTCTCTTAGTGTCTTCAGTGATTTTAATTGAATCAGCCACATCTCTATACTAAGTGAGCTTAAGTAGCAAAAAATGATGTGGTCAGTCATTACCTAGAGCAACAAGGGATGATCGCTGTATGCTCATAAGAGCTGCTCCCCCTAATTGCATCTGTGTGGCAGTCCTCTGCAGGGTAAAACATTCAAATCTGAATAACAGGAGGCAGAGCCTTATAAATTATAGAAAGCTTTTGCTTGGGAGTGTTCTGTGTATCGTCTCAGAAACTCCAGTCAAATTATCTGTTCATCCCAATTACATTTTGGAAAATCTAAATCACTTGGCCTCGTAATAAGTAATACTAGTCACATATCTGCTCATTTATAGAGAATTGAGTGTTCATAAGACATTGCCCTTTACATTGTCTAATCCAACAATTCTTAATGTTTTTTTCAAAAAGAGGTACCTGACAGATAACACTCACATGGATGGCCCACTTCCATAGGTGTACCTAGATGTATGCACAATCCATAGAGGCTGACTAAGTAGCACTTTTTTTTTTTTGCATTAACAAATAAATCTCATCTGAAAGCGAGTGCATGCAAATAGGGAAAGCAAAGGGACACCTTTTTATCTAGTCTGATGTATATTGTAGACATAGAGGTAAGCAATCTGTTCACAACATTAATGATTTAGCAAACATTCATTTATTTTATTTACATATTCTATAGGTCAAACATGATGACAGATTTTGTGGTAATTTCTATGAGCAAACACAATGACCACTACCTCCTTTGACATCTACACTCACAGGACATTTACTTTCTTGTGCAAGATATAGGCAAGTTTAAAGAAAAACTTAGTAATGAATATAATGAGACTATGGTGATGATGGTTCACAGTGCTATGTCAGGAAACAAGCAGATTTCTAACCTTAATAAGGATTTAGGTGAATGAAGAAGTCTTTTACAATTGATACTATATATTTTGAGAATTGAGAAAAGAATGGGAATTAGATAGCTACACCCTTTGGGGTAGGGTGGAGTGCAAAATTAAGGTATTCCAGAGATAGGGAGAAGCATGTGCAATAGTTAAACATAAATAAATAAGCATATTGTTTATGCAAGTGATTGAAAATAATTCAGCAAAACTGAACCACATCCCATAAATGCTTACACACTATGAGAAGGAGATGTTGTATTTGGTATTTAGGGATGTTAGGAGTTCAAGGCCAGCTTTAGCGATGTCTAGACATCTTTAAGGATGTCACTTGATTAATCAATACTAGAAACTAATAATTGGAAGGTGTTGGGCTTGGTTTTTAGAGGTATGCAAAAATTTGTTTTTCAAAGTGTCTATAGTTTAGTGGAAGGAGACAAATATATAATAAACTAATTATAATTCTTATGTCTTATACAGAAAATAATGAAATAAATATCCAACAAAATAATCTGAGAAAAAGCAGAAAAGATTAGAGAAGGAATAAAAAATAAAGAGACAGAAAAAAAGAAAAGATAAACCAAAGTGACAAAGAAAGGAAGAGAAAGAGGGAAGGAATATATTATTTTTTAAATGAAAGACAAACGACATTAGTAGAAAGTATTTTCCACATGGTAAAACTGAATTGGTTGAGGTGAAATTCTCCCTTTTTGTCCATCAAACTTTCTTGATTGCTTTTAACAATAATACAAGATAGGTAATTACATTTCTACCAAGGAATGATGACACAAGGATGAAAAGCTACAGACAGCAAGACAATCAAAGAATAAAGGAGGAAATGATCCTATTATCCTGACAAAATCTGTTTCTATGAGAACTATGAAGAGAAATATAGAAAATCAGACCCAGGAGCATAAAGTCACTAATTCATATTCTGACTACAAGACTCAAGATTCATGTGTTGGGTGAAATAGATGTTCACATAAAATATGAAGTATGCCCACTTGTTTCTGTGTTAACATGAGGAATTCTGTGGAAAATAAAATAAACTAGTACTATACCCGTATTTAAAAAAACAGCTTTGTGAAATAAAAAAATACACACACACACACACACACACACAGTGTGTAACAACTAATTCATATGCTGTTTTTTGTTACTCACACGAGACATTTATCTTCAAATGTGGCAAATATTTTTTTTTTGAAACAGAATTTTGCTTCTGTTGCCCAGGCTGGAGTACAATGGCACTATCTCGGTTCACTGCAGTCTCCCCACTCTGGGTTCAAGCAATTCTCCTGCCTCAGCCTTCCGAGTAGCTAGGATTATAGGCATGCACCACCACACCTGGTTAATTTTGTATTTTTAGTAGAAATGGGGTTTCACCATGCTGGTCAGGCTGATCTTGAACTCCTGACCTCAGGTGATCTGCCCATCTCAGCCTCCAAATGTACTGGGATTATAGGTGTGAGCCATTGCACCCAGTGGCAAATAATTTTGAATCCACTAGTTTATTCGTTCATTTATTCATTCATGTTTGGTGTAGCCATTGGTCACATAAAGAGGACAGTAGAGGTCATTCCAAAATGTGAAATAGGACAAGGTTCAGAGAAATGATTTTCACGGTAGACTTTAAACAAGATTTAAAGACCACATTGCCAAGTTCTTGGTGTCACTTTAAAAGAATCAGCTTAACTAGTTCAGGACAAGATGGTCTACTGGATGCATCCAGAAAGAACATCTGCTGCTAAGGGACAAAGACATTGGCAAGATTGGTGCACTCTGAGTAGATTTTCAAAAGGAAGACATTGAAAGTGAATGGAGGGAGAACATAGACACTGGCCTGAAGGGGAAAGAAGCTAGGAACACAGCACAGGGCTGCTATGCACTGAGGCTTCTTCCTGGCCCCCAGCAACTCCTAGGGATGGGATGAGTTGAACTGGACAGGCAAGAAGCAATTAGCTCTTACCATGGACCTCTGGAACCCTGGCAGCAGGAGACCCCAGTACCACCATAGACATTTGAACTGAAAGAGAGAGCTACTTAGAGAGGTGGTAGGGGCAGGATTCCAGCCTGTGCAGAGCCCCAGAAGATGTGGTGCAGGAACATCTCTAGTGGGGTATAACCAGGAATGCCCATTCCCCCAGTCTCATTATGCCACCTTGGGAAACTTTGGCCTTAGAGAACTATCAGACCTGAACAGGGCAGGGAAGTCTTGCCCATGAGACGTGGCCAGTTTGATCTGATTGCCTTCCTGTCTTCTCTCTTTTCCCAGGACTCCAGGCTGGCTGCACCCTTTTGTGGTGCAGCCTCAGAGGCCCGACTGTAGTGACTTCTAGGGCCCCACATAATAGCTTCATCCTCAGAAGACTGTGCCTGAACATCAGAGCACTCCCATTAGTGGCCCCCACTGGCACATGCCAGCTCACTCCACATGCCACCACAGTATCCTCTGAGTCACTCTACCTGAGCACACACACACACACACACACACACACACACACAACCAACCCTACTGCTTTGCTTCTGTGTGCATGGTATAGTCCAGGGTGGACCTGTATTTGTCCATTATCATACTGCCAATAAAGACATATCAGAGACTGGGTAATTTATTTTTTCAAAAAAGGTTTAATTGACTCACAGTTCATCATGGTTGGGAAGGCCTCAGGAAACTTACAACCATGACAGAAGCGAAAGTAAACACATCCTTCTTCACATGGCAGCAGCAAGGAGAAATGCTGAGCAAAAGGGGAAAAGCGCCTTATAAAACCATCAGATATTGTGAGAATTCACTCACTACTATAAGAAAACCAGCATGGGGGTAACCAGCTCCCATGATTCCATTATCTCCTATCAGGTCCCTCCCATGACCCATGAGGATTATGGGAACTACCATTCAAGATGAGATTTGGGTGAGGACACAGCCAAATCATATCAGGACCTCACCTCCCTACACTGAAGGTGAGTATGGACATGCACCCCACCACGCCACTGCTGCTTACTTGAGTACACCTCCCCCCCCACACCACCATTGCTGGTGCAAATGTGCACAGGGGAGACCAGCAACCTTACCCACTGCCCTGAGTCACCATCGCTGCTCCCATAAACACATGTGTGGAATCTGGCAGTTCTGCATCCACCAGGAAACCCACGTTGCACTACCACTAGTGTGAATGCTCAAAGGGACATTAGCAGCCCCATCTCCAGCCCTGCACTGCCACTGCTGCAACGGCACCCGTGGAAGCCAATAGCCTTGTGCCTACTAGTGCCCCATACCAACTCATGAGCACACACCCTGCTGCACTGTCGCTGCCCTGCCGCTGCTGCTGGCATGTGTGAATAAGCACGGATTCACATACCACCACCCAGATTAAGCATATTGGCTAGCTTAGAGTGTTGGGATCAGCTGTTCAGAAACATCTCAGCCTCTCCAGTACAGCAGGTTCCTAATCTCCAGGGACCAGACAATACAACTGGGAGCCCAATACAAGCCCCCTACAGTTAGAGCACACAGCCCAAGAGTGTTGAGCTGAGCCTTGACCCCCTAAAATCTTCCAGAAGTGAAGCCAGTTGACTGAACTCACCTTATAATCAAATCCCCAAGGGCATCAAAGAAGATAAAAGCAAAAAATTAAAAAAAATTCAAAGGACAGCCGCTTAAAAGATTGAAAGAACATCAGCCCACCCAGGTGAGAAAGAACCAGCACAAGAACTCTGGCAACTCAAAAAGCCAGAATGTCTTATTACATCCGAATGACCAGAGTAGTTCCCAGCAACAGTTCTTAACCAACAGTTCTTAACCAGGCAGAAACGGCTGGAATGACAGAAAAGGAATTCAGGATGTGGACAGAAACAAAACTCATCAAGATTTAAGAGGAAGTCAAAGCTCATTGCAAGGATTAAGGCATACTATAAAATAATACAAGAGGTGAAAGATGAAACGAACATTTTAAGAAAGAACCAAACTATTCTGAGAGAGCTGAAAAACTGACTTTAAGAATTTTGTAACACAACTGCAAGTATTAACAGCCAAACTGACCAAGTTGAGGAAAGAATCTCAGAGTTCAAAGACCGGTTTTCCAAAATAACTGAGTCAGACAAAAATAAAGAAAAAAGACTAAGAAGAATGAACAAAACCGCTAAGAAATATTGTGTAGGCACCAAGTCTACAACCAAATTGATATCCCTTAAAGAAAAGGGAAAAAGTAAGCAACTTGGAAAACATTTTTCAACTTATTATCCGTGAAAAATTTTCCAACCTCACTAGAGGCCAACATTCAAATTCAAGAAATGTAGAGAACCCCTATACAAGATGACCATCCTGAAGGCATAGTCATTACATTCTCCAAGATCAAAATAAAAGAAAAATAAGTTAAAGGCAGCTAGAGAAAAGAGGCAGGTGATCTACAAAGGGAACCTCATCAGGCTAACAGCAGACTTTTCAGCAGAAACTCTACAAATCAGAAGAGATTGAAAGGCTATATTCATCATTCTTAAAGAAAAGAAATTCCAACAAAGAATTTCACATTGGGCCAAACTAAGCTTCCTAAGTGAAAGACACATAAGACATTTTTCAGATGAGCAAATGCAAGGGAATTCATTACCTCCAGGCCTTCCTTAAAAGAGAGTGAAGAGAGTGCTAAATGTGTAAAGGAAAAGGAAAGACTCTTCCTGTTCACTACAAAAACACACATGTTCTTACAGTACCCCCAAACCTAAAATGCAATAAAAAAAAAAAAACACACAAGTACATAGACCATTGACACTATAAAGCAACCACACAATCAAATCTGCATAATTAACCAGCTAACAACACAATGATAGTTTCAAACTTGCACATATAAATGTTAACCTTAAATATAAATCATCTAACACCTCCCAGTTAAAAGACACAGAGTGGCAAATTGGATAAACAAGCAAGAGCCAATGGTATCCTAACTTCAAGAGACTTATTTTACGTGCAATGACAACAATAGGTTCAAAGTAAAGAGATGGAGAAAACTCTAACATTCACACCAGCCAAAGAAAGAATAAAATATGTAGGAATGCAGCTAACCAAAAAGGTATAAAATCTTCACAGTAAGAATTACAAAACACTGCTCAAAGAAACAGGCACAGGGAAAAATATTCCATGCTCATGGATAGGAGGAATCAATATTGTTAAAATGGCTGCATTGCCCAGAGTAATTTATAGATTCATTGCTATTCCTATCAAACTACTCATGACATTCTTCCCAAAATTAGATGAAAATTATTTTAAAATTCATACAGAATTAAAAAAAGCCTGAATAGCCATGCCAATCCTAAGCAAAACTAACAAAGCTTAAGACATCACATTACCTGACTTCAAAGTATACTATAAGGCTATAGTAAGCAAAACAGCATGATACTGGTAGAAAACAGACACAGAGACTAATGGAACAGAATAGAGAGCCCAGAAATAATGTCACACACCTACAACCATCTGATCTTTGACAAAATCAACAAAAACAAGCAATGAAGAAAGGACTCAATTCAATAAATGGTGTTGGGATAACTGGCTTGCCATATACAGAAGATTGAAACTGGACCCCTTTCTTACATCATAAACAAAAAGTGACTCAATATGGATTAAAGACTTAAGTGTAAAATCTAAAACTATAAAAACCCTGGAATAATCATTCTGGACATAGGACCTGGCCAAGACTTCATTATTAAAATGCCAAAAGCAATTGCAAAAAAATCAAAAGCTGACAAATGGGACCTAATTAAAGAGTTTCTGCACAGCAAAATAAACTATGAACAGAGTGAACAGATACTCTACAGTATGGGAGAAAATATTTGCTAATTATGTACCCAATCGAGATCTAATATCCAGAATCTATAAGGTACTTAAAAAGAAAAAAATAAGCAACCCCTTTAAAAAGTGGGCAAAGGACATGAATGGACAGTCTTCAAAAGGAGACATACATGCAGCCAAAAAGCATATAAAAATATTCAGTATCACTAATCATTAGAGAAATGCAAATTGAAACCAAAATGAGATACTATCTCATACCAGTCAGAATGGCTATTATTAAAAAGTCAAAAAGTAACAGATGCTGGTGAGGTTATAAAGAAAAAGGAAAGCTTATACACTGCTGGTGAGAATGTAAATTAGTTCAGCCATTATAGACAGAAGTTTGACAATTTTTCAAAGTACTTAAAACAGAATTGTCATTTGACCCAGCAATCCCATTACTGAGTATATACCCAAAGGAAAATAAATCGTTCTACCATAAAGACAAATGCATGTGCATCGCAACACTATTTACAATAGCAAAAACACAGACTCAACCTAAATACTAATGGTAGACTAAATAAAGAAAATGTGGTACATATGTATCATGGAACACTATGCAGCCACAAAAAAATGAGATCATGTCCTTTGCAGCAACATGGATGGAGCTGTAGGCCTTTATCCTATGTGAACTAGCACAGGAACAGAAAATCAAGTACTGCTCAGTTCTCAGTTATAAGTGGGAGCTAGAAATTTAGTAAATTATAAACACAAAGAAGAGAACAACAGAAAGTAGGACCTACTTGAAAGTAGAGTATGGGAGGAGGATGAGTATTGAAAAAGTACATATCTACTCCTACGCTTATTATCTAGGTCATGAAATAATCTGTACATCAAACCCCCATAATACACAATTTACCTATATAAAAAATCTGCACATATACCTTCAAACCTAAAAAAAGAAGTTAAAAAACAAATAAATAAACAATAAAAGAGTCAAATGACTTATTTCCCCCAAATCTGCTCCTCTCACTCACCCAACTCTTCTTTCTTTGGTAGAAGAAAGTTTCCTAGAAATTCTCAAGGTATACAGATATGCAGATATCCTAAACCCGAAAACATAGAGATATGTCTTCAGAATTATTCACTTTGCAGTGGGGATTCTGTCATGGGAGAATGCAGATAGTAAGTGCTCTGACCTATGCCAAAGTGGTATTGTATATGTCAGTACATAAATATGTATCTATCCTTCTATCCATTTTTCTTATATGTATATGTGTATGAGTGTGTGTATACTGTATATGAAACAGATACCATGCAGGCTTAAACAAGCCATGTTCTATGAATTGGTCTTAGTTTCCAAAGTTTTCCAAATATATTTTATAACATGTAATGAGGGAATATAACAAAGAGACTGTATGTCATAAACCCAGGTGCATTTAAATAAACACTTCTTTTTTTATTCTGTAGAAGAAGCCTACCACGACACTTTAAAGAAATAAACCTTTCTGCATTGCCATGATGATGCCTTCCATTCGTATTCACTTCCAGAACATGCTTCTATTCTTGTTTAGTTCTTTTTCTCCCTATGGACAGCTCTCAGAATAAGTAAATACACCTATGACTAAAGAGACAGACTAGCTATCTGGCTCTTGGGGAATTACAGTAGAAACTCACAATCAGGACAGGAGACATTTGAATTTTAAAACCTTTTTTTCCACTCCCTTCCTTCTGTGCTCAGCACTGCCTTGGCTTGGGCCACAGAGGGATTTAGCTCCAGACTGGAGTTTGTCTCTGTCCCGACAAGTTGACAGTTTAATAATTCAAACTGTTTACATTTTCCCAAAGCACATGAACTCACATTATTATGCTTTTTTTAAATTTATTTATTTCAATGCCCTCTTCCTTTAAGCTGTTACCTACTATAAGCCTTGATGTCATATCAATGTGCAATGGTAATGGAAAGTTTTTGTTTTATCTTGTTTTCTTTTGTTTTTTAATTCATGGGCATTGTCACTGCTCAGAATAATAAGAAGTGAACAGGGCCACATGCTCTTCTCGCGTAGTGTATCAATACTAACTACAGTGAATTCTTGGCAATTTGTAGGGAGGTGAGGACCTAAAACAGATGGATTCTCATTCCTGGAGTCCAGGGAAATCTTCTGAAACCCTGGAGAAATTACTAAACTTGCCCACACTTGCCTAGTCTCGGGTGATTAAAGACCCACAGTCTCAGGAAATAGTTGGAAAGAGCCCTCACAGAAGTCCCTATCTCATACAATGAACAGAAAACTAAAGGATGGAGAAAGATTCATTTCTAAATGAGCCACAAAGACTTGAATTATTTGAGCAAAAGGTTTATTTCATTGAAATTACTGAAATGAAAGTTAAGGATCTACAGTTTTAGGCTGATTGACTACAAAGACAGTCCTGGGACAATTGACAACTCTATATTTCACACTGAGAGGTAAATACTTAACTTAGTTGTCAATGGACAAGCTTCTTTACTTGTATTAAACAAATAAAGGAAGGTAGGACTTCAGGATAGCTCTCCTGGTTTTAATGAGATTGTGAGGGAGGCCAAGCCAGGGATTGTAGCTTAAAGTGAGGCTGTACTATACATATCCAGAGAGGAGAATAGCAATGATGTGTGCATCACCAGATGGCTCAAACTAGCCTATAAACATGAACACCTTATTAAGGCAGATTGACTGGAAAAGAAAAGGGTCTCCCCATACACCAGTGAATTCCTCTTGTTTATAAGTGCTATTCATCCTGGTTTCCAAATCAAAAAAAACCCTGTTTTCCTTTCCCTTATTTGCCCACATCCAATAAACCATCAATTTTAGTTAAATTACCTTTAAACTGTCTGCCATATATCTCACCTCTCTTCTAGTGCCAGCACCATATCTGCAATGAAGATCATTAACTCATGCCCCTCCTTTATATTAAAAGCATCTTTGTGGTCTCTCCAATATTAATGTCCTATAAACTTCACAGGAAAGTAAGCTCAGGAAAAACTATTTTAAAAACCAACCTGTACAGTATAATAAATTGTTCCCTAAATGCTTATCACCTCAGCTGTTTTTGGATACGTATTTTTGGTTTAGGTATCTTTCACTGAAAACCTGCTGATTCCATGCCTGAAATGGTTAGTAGTCTACAAGGTCCAATGGGTTCAAACTAATAAGAAGGGGTAAAGCATTCTGGAGGTAGTTCTTGCATAGTTCTGGAAAGAGCTGTGAATTACTTTTTGACATATGCATTGGCATTTCAGGTCTATCACCAGTTTAATTTCTTAGCATTTCGCCTATTCATATATAAAGTGAGAATAGTAATATCTATATATCAGGATTACATGAAATGAGATCTTGGCATATTGTCCTTTATTGAATGCTCAGTAGATATGAGGGAAGAGATTGTATATATAGTTTCTAAATCTGATTTCCTTCTGAGAGGGATAAACAAAATTGCTGGCATTGCTAGTTACTGTTTCATTGTTGTATCTTTATAATCCTAGTCAAATGTGTAAACCAACCTGAATGTTTGTGTAACTAAGGTTACTTTTGAAATTTAGTGCTTTGAGGTTGTACTTACTAAATTAATCCTGGAATTCCAGATTCTGGCATGGACGGCTGCAGTCTTGGAAGGAATTCCTTAAGAAAGAACTTCACCCTTCCAGTTTACTCTTCTTCTGTAAACTCTACCCATCCATATACTCCCTCATACCACATCCTCCATACTTCATTCCTGGGAAATACACTTATATTTCCTATTTTATTTCATGGTCTTACTTTCCTCTAGCCAACTTTACTAGTAACTCCCAAACCCTACTGTCATTTTCACAATAATCCTTTATAATATCATAGAGCTGGGAAAGGGTTTCAGATTTTTTTTATTAGCCCTCTTTTAGAGATGCAAGAACTGAAAGTCAAAAAGACAAAATGCTTTTCCCAAAAATAGGCTGTTAGTTAGGTGTAGAAATAGACCTAAAACTTAGCTGTTCTAAATTCAACTTAGTGAATGCTTTTGTCCCTATCTTGTTCTGCTTCTGAGCATTACAGTTTATTTGTTACATTGTTATTTCATCTCTTATCTATTCTTAAGCCCTCTGTAAATTCGATCTGCTTTTGTGAACTCACAATATGTGAAATATATTAATCTTTTTGTACTGCCTGACCCAGTTACCTTGGATCTCAGATGGCCATTATCTACCTATGCTAAATGACTGTAAGCTTTCTTAAAAATATAGCCTGATGTCCTAAGTTACTGGGTTTGTGGTTACAATGCACTCAGTCAAAGACATTAGTCTGATACCAACATAAATTCAAAACAAATTGGAGTATCTTTTCTAAACTTCAAAAATATCTTGTATGAAACCTATATTATTGTGACATTCCCCTGCAGATTTAAAGACCACAACATTAATGACATAAAATAAAGAAGAGAGCCTCTTTGGCCCCTTTATTTTCTCGGTTGCTAGCAGTATTTTGACAAACATTTTGTCATTATTGCTTAACGGAGGAATTGGTCCTTGTTTTTTTTTTTAATATATGTATATCAAAATTATTACCTTCCCTGAATAATAAAATCAATGAAGTCTCTTCTTGTGTGAAGCCTCCAGACAACCTTCTCTCAACGAATAATTAAACATTTGAATCAATTCCAGTACAAGCCTATCATTCACAGTTTTATGGAACTTGCCGCCTGACCATCTTTGCCTGGAATTCTGTTATTATTTAAAAGAGAAATAGCTTCTAATATAAGTTCTCATGAAATTGAAACTATCAACTCTATTTCATCTAAAGAGCGGATCTAGGCAAGACCGATATTGCCCAGGAAAGAGAAACTGGTTCAGGCAAATCAAGACCTGCTTGAACTACAACTGAAACCTCAAACTGAACTAAGATTGAACTCATTTTTTAAAAACTCAGACACTCAGAGAGCTTTCTGATAAACAATAACAGGAAAATTGTTTAAGCTGAGATTCTACAGAAAGCAAAGAAGACACAAGTTATGTGCATATTTCATGGCAGTACTAACAAATACCAAGGCACTTAGCCTTCTGTTGGCATCTGGGAAAATGTCAAATTAGAAAAAAAAAAATGCTCAAAAACAGTTTCTCATTTTAAACATGATTTATGACACTTTCTATCTGAAAACCTATATGTGTTAATTCACGTACACAATTGAGTTTTGGGGAACTCAGTCTTTTCCATCTCAAAACTTCCCTAATACTCTTAAAGACTAAAACTCTAGACCTAATTACATGGGTAAACGTGTTTTCTCTTTATTCTCTACTCCTGCAAAACTGGTCTTTATTCAGTAACTCAATGAGCCAAGCTGTCACCTCCCCGCAACCCAACTATAAAAATCTTTTCATGGGTTTTCACCTCTTCTTCCTGGTTCCCCCAAAGACCTGAAAGATAGTATTATCTTTTATGTCTTAGCTAAATGGTGGCTTTTTTATGGCCCACTTCATCCCCAGACTGGTTATATATTCTCATGGCAATCTGCAATTTCATTCATTGCCCTTACCACAATTTATAATTAATTATATGCTTGTGTAATTATTTTAATAATGCCTGCCCCTTACTGTCATTTGATGGGCTGTAAATGTAAGGAGGATGATGCTGTTTCTGTTATGCTCAAAATTATTGCACAAAGATGATTAGATATTAAATATATATATATATATTTGAACAAAAAAGTATGCATTGCTTGTACTTTGCATGAGAACAACTGGAGAAGGAAGTAGGAAATGTGATGATTGGTTAAAAATGGGATTTCAGAAATTAAATATTCCTTATAAACATGAGCCAACATAAATCTCCTTGACACCCACCTCCATTCCCATCAACAACCCTGACTATACCTAAATCAGTCCTGCCATGCTCCTCAAATTATGCCAACTATGGTCAAGAATCTAGTCAAGGAAACTAGAAATGCTGTCCTCCAATTTTATTCAAAAGTTACTTATTTCACTTTCGAGAGAAAGATCATTTTTTATATTCTTTATTTTGGGAGGGGAGGGAGTTTTACATAGACATTAGAAATGGCATGAGGTAATGTACAAATGGAGAAAAGAAAGTATTGTTATAACTACTAGCTAGGAGACCTAGAATGTCTTTTCCTTTTCTATAAAACCTTAAAGTTAAAATAGTCTTTGGAAATAATATATTCCATCCAAGCACTTCTCACAGTTTCACCAAATGACTAGTTAACATTGACAATATGGTGTGGTGGAAAGAACACTGGACATGTTCTTTCAAAAGAAACCCATGAATGCCATGAATGGTGGCCCATGCCTGTGATTTCTGCACTTTGGAAGGCCAAGGGGGAGAACGGCTTGAGGCCAGGAGTTCTAGATTAGCTGGGGCAGAATAATGAGACCCTGTCTCTACATAAATTAAAATTAGAAGGCCAGGACCAGATGCAGTGGCTCATACCTGAATCACAGCACTTTGGGAGGCTGAGGAGGGTACATCATTTGAACTCAGGAGTTTGAGACTAGCCTGGGCAATATAGCAAAAACTGTCCCTAAAAAATATACAAATATGAGCTAGGCATGGTGGTGTATGCAGTCATTCCAGCTACTCGAGAGGCTGAGGTGGGAAGACAGCTTGAGTGCAGGTGGGAGGTTGAGGCTGCAGTAAGCCATGATGCATTGTACTCCCACTTGGGTGGTAGAGCAAGACCCTATCTCAAAATAAATAAATAAATAAATAGTAAGCCAGGCATGGTGGTGTACACCTGTAGTCTAGCTACTGGGTACTCAGTAGGCAGAGGCAGGAGGATTGCTTGGACCCAAGAGTTTGAGGTTACAGTAAGCTATGGTTGCACCACTGTTCTTCAGCCTGGGTAACAGAGCAAAACTCTGTCTCTTAAAATAAATAAATAAATAAATAATAACTCACTGGGCACTTACTAAAAGTCAGGCATTGAATTTAGGTTTATAAACATAATGAGAGTAAAAAGTCAAACTGAACAATTAGAAGATCTATGTTCTTATTATAAATTGATTCATTTATTTCTCAAAGGTTTGGATTCTCTATTTGTAAAAAAGTAAATGAATTAACCTAGATGATTTCTAAGATTACTTCTGGTTCTATTATTTCATCACTCATTAATTCAACAAACATTAATTAAATTTCTCCTACAAATGTTCTAGATGAAGTTTTGAGCACTGGAAGTAAATCAATACAAAAAATACAGTCTTGCCCCCATAAAATTACATCTAGTTGGGGGAGGCACATGACAAGGAAAGCAAAGGCAAATATATAATATGTTAGAAGGTAATAGATCCCATAAAAAATTGAGTAGAGAAGAAGACTAAGGGACCTCAAGGAGTAAGGAATATAATTTAAAATACAGTGGTGAAAGGAGGCACCAAAGAGATGGTGAGACTTAAGCAAACACATCAAGGAAATAAATGTTGCCTATCTGGGGAAGAGTACTTCAGGCAAAGACAGCAGGTTCAAAGATCAAGATACATATACGCCTGAATGTTTAGTGAACAAGGAAAGCAATGAATCTAGCACTGAGGAGAATAAGCCTAGATCAGAGAGGTATGAACCTCTGGTCATGTGGGGCCATATAGGCCACTGCACTCTCTGTGATATAGGGAACCAATTGTTGAAAGAGCTAAAACAGACTATTGACATTATTTTATTTGCATTTTAACATAATAAATCCGAATTATTATGTTAATAATAATTAAATTAATTAAATAATAAATCTGAATTATTATCATTTATAGTACCGTTGAAAGATAGTGGTGGCTTGCACCATGGAAGTGGTGGCAAATGACATAGCTCTTGAAGTACTTAGAATGTAAGACAAACACAATGAGCTAAAATGTTGGAAATGGGGTTTTAAAGAAATATAGGAGTCAAAAATGGCTCTAATACTTTTGGTCTGAGAACGTAGGGATAGAGTCACCATTAATTGATATAAGAAAATTTCTGAATAGAGTGGTTTTGGAAGTGGAGAAAGGGCAGAATAAGAATTCAATTTCATGCAATCAAAACCACAATGAGATACAATCTCATGCATGTTAGAATGGTAATCATTAAAAAGTCAGGAAACAACAGATGCTGGAGAGGATGTGGAGAAATAGGAATGCTTTTACACTGTTGGTGGGAGTGCAAATTAGTTCAACCACTGTGGAAGACAGTGTGGCAATTCCTCAAGGATCTACAACCAGAAATACTCTTTGACCCAGCAATCCCATTGCTAAGTATATACCCCTAAAATTATAAATCATTCTACTATAAAGACACATGCACATGTATATTTATTGCAGAACTATTTACAATAGCAAAGACTTGGAACCAACCCAAATGTCCATCAATGAGAGGCTAGATAAAGAAAATGTGGTGGGAAGGAAACAAGATGTCCAAATGGACACAACTCCGGTGCACAACACCCAGTGAGAGAGACGCAGAAATTAAGAGATCTCCGCTCCAACCAAGGCACTAGGTGCATTTCAATGGGAACTATTCCAAACAATCCAAAAGAGGGAATTCTTCCCAAATCATTTTATAAGACCAACATCATCCTGATACCAAAACCTGCCAGAGATTCAACAAGAAAAGAAAACCTCAGGCCAATATCCATGATGAGCATAGATGCAAAAATCTTCAATCAAATACTGGCAAGCCAATTTCAAAAGCAATAAAAAAGCTTATCCATCATGATCAAGTAGGCTTCATCCCAGGGATGCAAGGCTGGTTTAACATACACAAGCTATAAATGTAATCCACCACATAAACAGAACCAAAGACAAAAACCACATGATTATCTCAATAGATGCAGAGAAGTCCTTCAACAAAATTCAACAGCCCTTTATGCTGAAAATGCTCAATAAGTAGGTACATAAAGCAAATTCTTAATGACCTACAAAGAGATTTAGATTCCCACACAATAATAGTGGGAGACTTTAACACCCCACTATCAATATTAGACAGATCAATGAGACAAAAAATTAACAAGGACATCCAGGACTTGAATGCAGAGCTGGACTAAGCAGACCTAATTGACATATACAGAACACTCCACCCCAAATCCACAGAATATACCTTCTTCTCAGCACCACATCACACCTACTTTAAAACTGACCATGTAATTGGAAGCAAATCACTTCTCAGCAAATGCAAAAGAATAGAAATCATAACAAACAGTCTCTCAGACCACAGTGCAATCAGATTAGAACTCAGGATTAAGAAACTCACTCAAATCTGTACAACTATTTGGAAACTGAACAACTTGTTTCTGAGTGTCAACTGGATAAACAATGAAATGAAGGCAGAAATAAAGATGTTCTTTGAAATGAATCAGAATGAAGGCACAACCTACCAGAATCTCTGGGACATCTTTAAAGCAGTGTTGAGAGGGAAATTTATAGTAATAAATGCCCACATGAGAAACAAGGAAAGATCTAAAATCGATACGCTATCATCAAAATTGAAAGACCTAGAGTAGTAAGATCAGAAAAATTCAAAAGCTAGCAGAAGACAAGAAATAACTAAGATCAGAGCAGAACTGAAGGATATAGAGATACAAAAAAACCCTTCAAAAAATCAATAATCCAGGAGCTGGTTTTTTGAAAAGATCAACAAAATTGACCACTAGCCAGACTAATAAAAAGGAAAAAAGTGAAGAATCAAATAGATGCAATAAAAAATGATAAAGGGGGATATCACCACTGATTCCACAGAAATATAAACTGCCATCAGAGATTACTACAAATGCTTCTATGCACACAAACCAGTAAATCTGGAAAAAATGGATAAATTCCTGGACACTAGCACTCTACCAAGACTAAACCAGGAAGAAGTTGAAGCCCTGAATAAACCAATAACAGGGGCTGAAGTTGAGGCAGCAATCAACAGCCTATCAACTAAAAAAAGTCCAGGTCTAGATGGGTTCACAGCTGAATTCTAACAGACGTACAAAGAGGAGCTGGTTCCATTCCTTCTGAAACTATACCAAACAATACAAAAAGAGGGAATCCTCCCTAACTCATTTTATAAGACCAACATCATCCATACCAAAACCAGGTAGAGACTCAACTAAAAAAGAAAACTTCAGGCCAATATCCATGATGAGCATAGATGCAAAAATCTTCAATAAAATACTGGCAAACTGAATACAACAGCACATCAAAAAGCTTATCCATCATGATCAAGTAGGCTTCATCCCTGGGATGCAAGGCTGGTTCAACATACACAAGTCCATAAAGGTAATGCATCACACAAACAGAACCAAAGATAAAAACCACATGATTATCTCAATAGATTCAGAGAAGGCCTTTGACAAAATTCAACAGCCCTTCATGCTAAAAACTCTCAATAACCTAGGTATCAATGAAATATATCATAAAATAATAAAAGCTATTTACGACAAACCCACAGCCAATATCATACTAAACGGGCAAAAGCTGGAAGCATTCCCTTTGAAATCAGGCACTAGACAAGGATGCCCTCTCTCACCGCTCCTATTCAATATAGTATTGGAAGTTCTAGCCAGAGCAATCAGGCAAGAAAAAGAAATAAAGGTATTCAATTAGGAAAGGAGGAAGTCAAACTGTCTCTATTTGCAGACAACATGATTGTATATTTAGAAGACTCCATCATCTCAGCCCAAAATGTCTTGAAACTGATAAGCAACTTCAGGAAAGTCTCAGAATACAAAATCAATGTGCAGAAATCACAAGCATTACTATATACCAATAACAGAAAAACTAAGAGCCATATCAAGAGCGAACTCCCATTCACTATTGTTACAAAGATAATAAAATACCTAGGAATACAATTAACAAAGGATGTAAAGGACACCTTCAAGGAGAACTACAAACCACTGCTCAATGAAATAAGAGAGGACACAAACAGATGGAGAAACATTTCATGCTCATGGTTAGGAAGAATCAATATCATGAAAATGGCCTTACTGCCCAAAGTAATTTGTAGATTCAACACTATCCCCATCAAACTACCAATGACCTTCTTCACAGAACTGGATAAAAACACCTTAAACTTCATATGGAACCACAGGAGAGCCTGCATAGCCAAGTGAATCCTAAGCAAAAGAACAGAGCCAGAGGCTTCACACTACCAGACTTCAAACTATAGTACAAGCCTACAGTAATCAAAACAGCATGGTACTGGTACCAAAACAGAGATATAGAGCAATGAAACAGAACAGAGGCCTTGGAAACAACACCACACATCTACCACCATCTGATCTTTGACAAATCTGACAAAAACAAGCAATGGGGGCCAGGCGCGGTGGCTCACACCTGTAATCCCAGCACTTTGGGAGGCTGAGGTGGGTGGATCACAAGGTCAAGAGATAGACACCATCCTGACCAACATGGTGAAACCCCATCTCTACTAAAAAATACAAAAATTAGCTGGGCATGGTGACATGTGCCTGTAGTCCCAGCTACTCGGGAGGCTGAGGCAGAAGAATTGCTTGAACCCAGGAGGTGGAAGTTGCAGTGAGCCGAGATCGTGCCACTGCACTCCAACCTGGTGCCTGGTGACAAGCAAGACTGTCTCAAAAAAACAAAACAAAACAAAAACACAAGCAATGTTGAAAGGACTCCCTGTTTAATTGTTTAATAAATGGTGTTGAGAAAACTGGCTAGCAATATGCGGAAAGCAGAAACTGGACCCCTTCCTGTCACCTTACACTAAAATCAACTCCAGATGGATTAAAGATTTAAACATAAAAACTAATACCATAAGATCTCTAGAAGAAAACATAGGCAAAACCATCCAGGACATAGGCATAGGCAAGGACTTCATGACTAAAACACCAAAAGCAATGGCAATAAAAGCCAAGATAGACAAATGGGATCTAATTAAACTCCAGAGCTTCTGTACTGCAAAAGAAACAAACATTAGAGTGAATGGGCAACAAACAATGGGAAAAAATTTTTGCAATTTACCCATCTGACAAAGAGCTAATATCCAGAATCTACAAAGAACTAAAACAGATATACAAGAAAAAAGCAAACAAACCCATTCAAAAGTGGGTGAAGGATATGAACAGACACTTCTCAAAAGAAGACATATATGAGGCCAACAAACATATGAAAAAATGCTCATCACTGGTCATTAGAGAAATGCAAATCAAAACCACACTGAGGTATCATCTCACGCTAGTTAGAATGGCGATCATTAAAAAATATGGAGACAACAGATACTGGAGAGGATGTGGAGAAATAGGAACACTTTTATACTGTTGGTGGGAGTGTAAATTAGTTCAACCATTGTGGAAGACAGTGTGGCGATTCCTCAAGGATCTAGAAATAGAAATTCCATTTGACCCAACAATCCCATTACTGGGTATATACCCAAAGGACTATAAATCATTCCATTATAAAGACACATGCACACGTTTGTTCATTGCAGCACTATTTACAATAGCAAAGACTTGGAAACAACCCAAATGCCCATCAATGATAGGCTGGACAAAGAAATGTGGCATATATATACCATGGAATACTATGCAGCCATAAAAAAACTGAGTTCACGTCCTTTGTAGGGAGTTGGATGAATCTGGAAACCATTATTTTCAGCAAATTGACACAAGAACAGAAAACCAAACACCACATGTTCTCACTCATAAATGGGTGCTGAACAATGAGAACACGTGGACTCAGGGGAGAGGAGCATCACACTCTGGGAGCTGTTGAGGGGGCTGGGGAGGGACAGCAGGGGGTGGGAAGGGTGGGGAGGGATAACATGGGGGAAAAATGCCAGATATAGGTGAAGAGAGAATAGAGGCAGCAAACCACCTGGTTATGTATGCACCTATGCAACAACCCTGCATGACCTGCACATGTACCCCAGAACCTAAAGTAAAATAAAAATAAATCTAAAAAAAGAAAAAAGAAAATGTGGCACGTGTACACCATAGAATACTATGCAGCCATAGAAAATGATGAATTCATATTCTTTGCAGGGACATAGATGAAGCTGGAAACCATCATTCACAGCAAACTGACACAGGAACAGAAAACCAAACATTGCATTTTCTCACTTATAAGTGGGAGTGAACAATGAAAACACATGGACACAGGGAGGGTAATATCACACACTGGAGCCTGCTGGGGTGTGAGGGGTAAGGGGGACGGGAGAGCACTAGGACAAATACCTAATGCCTACAGGGCTTAAAACCTAGATGACGGGTTGATGGGTGCAGCAAACCACCATGGCACATGTAACAAACCTGCACGTTCTGCACCTATATTCCAGAACTTCAAGTATAATTTAAAAAAAAAAGAATTCAATTTCAGACTTTTTATGTTTGTGGTGATTATTAGAAAGTTAAGGGAAAATGTTGAGTAGGTATTAGTAAACATAAATTTGATATTAGGAGAAAATGTGAAACTTTGAAAGTCAAAGAATATAGATGATATTTAAAATCACGGGGTACATAACAAGAAGAGAAATTCAGTCTTAAGGTTGGAAGCATACTGATGTTCAATAGTCAGTGAGATAAAGAGGAGTTATCAAAGGAGGCTGAGAAGGGATAGTCAGTGAATGTGGAAGAAACCAGGAGAGTGTGATGTTCCACAGGAGAAGTTAAGAAAATGGATCAAGGAGGAAGGAGTGCTCACCTGTATAAAACCTTGCAGACATTTCAAGAATGGCAGAGTTACTAGTTTTGCTTGTTTCAATCATTTGATTTATCAATGTGGAGGTCAGAGTGACATTAAAAGACCAGTTCAAAGGAAGTGGTAAGAATGAAAGTCAATTATTCTTTATGGACTTCTGTTCTTAGAATAGATTTTCAGAGACTTCAGATTGCATTCAAGCATTACTCAATGTGACTTAAAGTATATGAGTAAATGAGTAATATTCAGTGGCTCAAAGGTCATGATCTCAGCTCAGTGGTTAAGGACTCGCATTAGAAGCCATGAGTGACTGGCCCTTCCAAGAACACAAGGAGCCCAATCTCCGTGATGGGACAACCTCATCCAACTTTCAAGGGTCTTTTGTCCACAAGGTATACTGAAAAATATTTCATAAAATTACATGTCTATCTCTTTTGATCTGTATTTCCTAAGGTTAGTTTGCCCTCCAAAATGTACCTAGTTTCTCCCAACAATGCATGGGATATTTCCCTCCTAAAATTTATGAGGCAGTTTTCACTTTCAGGCTACACCACATCTTAGATGGCTTTCATGGCATTAACCTAAAAGTTGGTTTCAGATAAGTTTGAATAAAGTTCTGCAACAATAGAACAATAGAGCCTTTTGTAAATTAGACATTTTTTCCTATTATTTTCAATAAATGTCTCTTTATTTTTAAAATTGTTTCCTGTTGGATGGAGTATTCTCTCTGTGTCTACAAAGACTACTTTGATTCCTTAATATCTTTCCAGTGACACCTGTCCTTTCCCAAAAATCACCTTGTGCGTCTAGGTCTGTTTTCCTCCTTTTGCTGCTCATGTACATTTCTCTTACCTCCCTGACTCTTCTAAATTCATTCATATTTCAGCAGACTTTTTGTCTTCATTAGACTGCATGCTTTCTGGAGGCTGATGGATACCTCTTCAAGTTTATAATATTCAGTACAATATCAGTTGTATATCATTTTTGTTTTAGAAATTGATGTCTTCATAGTATAATACTGCCTTCAATCACATATGCATACTGCATCTCCTTATCATAAGCATTTTGGTCAAAATCTTGAGTCAATCTCCTTTTTTTAAACCCTGTCATCAATTAATAATTATCTTTTACATTGGTATGAGAATGCCTCAAAGCCCATTGGCATGAAAATGAAGAGAAGTCCTCATCATCTCTCTTTTTCTCTCTCGACCACACCATTCAGATTTTATTTGAAAGCAGCGTCTTTTCATCAAAGTGCCAATGCTTTAATTTGCAATCCTGAGATTAATTGCATTCACACTGAATATTTTTCATCTCACCTTGTTTAGTGATTGGATTATTGAGCTACATAAACTTTGTCTCTGTCACCTGTAAGTATAGGGTCCAACTTTCTGTCTCCCCCTTCAGCAACCATCATGGAGCCTTGCTCAGATCAGGTGGTCAGGTGTTTATGAAATAAGTTAAAAGCAAATAAATAGTATGGCACCCAGCTCACAACTCCATGCTAAGCAAAGTTCACATATTTTGCCTGTTGTTTATTTCAAAGCTTGCTTAAGTGACTTATGTAATGTCTGGCCCCTGATTCTCATTGCAAGAGAATTGTTGAACTAAATTTAATTGCTGAGGAATTTTTATAGAAAATATAAAGTGTACTGATTTAAAGATAGAATTGAAAATTATAAATTATATAAATAACATATTTATCAACTCTATTTTTAAAAATCTTAGTATGTGTTTTATGAGACAAGTAATTTCTAATTTCTCAAGAACACAGACAATGGCATATGGTTTGTGTGGGGCATATCCAACATCAAGACTAAGAATTGGAGCCAAATGCTTGATAAAGAGACCAGTTTGGAAGGATTTAAGATTAGAAAATTAGACATACTCAGTTGCGTCAGCAGACACAGACTCATCCCAAGGGGGGAAAAAGCTGAAGACAAATCTCCATGACTATGAAGTATAAATAAACCTATGTCCAGAGAGTATGTGACCTTCTGGCATTCAGGAGCTCTAGGTGGAGGTGGTAGACATGTGTACCAAAAATTAGGTGGAATATGGTAATGAAGAAGAAAAGGAATAAAATAATTAACAAATATTCAATTTTGAAAGACCTAGAAAAATACTAAAATGAGTTATTTCTATGCAATGTCTATTTTGAGTTCCTCTAAGATAGCTATAATCAGCCCCATTTTTCAAAAACAAAAAATTGAGTTTAGGCAAGTCACAATGCTAGTAAGTGGTAGTATGAAATTCCCACGTGTTTATTTCAAAGTCATAATCACATCACTATGTGGCATGTTATCTAAACTGGAACTCAGGAACCTAAGAGATAAAACATGACCAAGCTATTGAAAACCGATATGAGCGAAATCTAATCAGATGAATAGAGCATTGGCGCTAAACCTCAGTAAAACCAACTTTATGTTCAGTCTTACACAAGACTGAATGAACATTTTTGAGCCCTTCTACATTAGGGAGAATTGATTCCAGCCCTCTGTAGGAGGCTAAGGATGTATCTTTGGAAGCTAAAATAGTTATCAAAGTAAAGAAGAGGTGAAGGTAGTAGGAGCACAGCAAGGCATCAAATGAAGCAATTAAGCATGTAAAAATTATGTCGGTCAGACACGCTGGCTCACACCTGTAATTCTAACACTTTGGGAGGTGAGGCCGGCCGATCACTTAGGTCAGGAGTTCGAGACCAGCCTGGCCAGCATGGCAAAACCCCTGTCTCCACTAAAAATATAAAGGAAAAAAAAACTTCACCAGACGTGATGGTACATGCCTGTAGTTCTAGCTTCTCCAGAGGCTGAGGCACAAGAATCACTTGAGCCTAAGAGGTGGAGGTTGCAGTGAGCTGAAACCACACCACTGCACTCCAGCCTGGGTGACAGAGAAAGACTCTGTCTGAAAATGAATAAATAAATAAATAAATGAGATTATTTTATTGTGATCTTAATTTTCTATTTCAAAATATTTGTTGCCAAATGGCCCAATCCAGCAAAATAGCTACACTTTGGCTGCAAAAACATCTAATTACTTTTTATGGTATGATTCTGGAGCTCATTTATTTAAAGATTTTATGCTGAAAACTCACAACAAAGGTAAGAAGCTAGGAGGCAGAATTATTTGCACGTGGTGGGTGTGGAATATAGAGACTGAGTGGGAGAGGCGGTGGTTTGGATAGCAAGTTTAGGCACATTCTTTCCACTTCTCACTTGCTCGTCACGAATTCATCCCAAAAAAGGTCACTGGTGACTTATAATTACTACCAACCTGTCTCACAGAAATTAGAAACTTTTTAGCAAATAGAGTAGCTGAAGAACTTCGTAGTCAGGAGTATCCTACTGGTTCTTTCTCCAGGCCTCCTTAATTTTATACATGAACTGCATCCCAGCAAAGTGACTTAAATGAGAACACATGGACACAGGGAGGGGAGCATCACACACTGGGGTGAGTTGGGGGCAGGGGCTAGCGAAGGGACAGCGGGGGAGTGGGGGAGGGTGGGGAGGGATAACTCAGGGAGAAATGCCAGATATAGATGATGGGGGAATGGAGGCAGCAAACTTACCTTGCCATGTATCTACCTATGCAACAACCCTGCATGATCTGCACATGTACCCCAGAACCTAAAGTACAATTTTTTTAAAATGTGATTTTTCCATTGGCTCCTTTTAGAAGTACAATCCCAGCATGACAACCTTTGGAGGCTTAATGGGCTAGGGGTTCAAGTCATAGCCAGCTGCATAGATTGTCTGGTAACACATGAATAACAGCAACCTTTGGGAATCACCAGGATGAGACAGACCAGTACTAACTGGGAATTCAGAGAATTGGATCTGTACTAGCTTTGCCACCACCTAGTTATGTGACCTTGGATATTTTAATTCCTTTGAGCCTCTGCTGTCCTCACTTTTGAAATGGGACTGTGTAGAACTGCGGATTATTATTGTCTGTCTGCATTTAAAATTTCCATGTCGTTTCCTTTAGCTCTAAAACCTTATTTTCCCCATAGATCACATACAGCTTCATGATGAATTCTTAAATTAAAAGGTTCTGGGGACCGGGCAAAGTGGCTCACGCCTGTAATCTCAGGACTTTGGGAGGCTGAGGCCAGCAGATCACCTGAGGTCAGGAATTTGAAACCGTCTGGTCAACATGGTGAAACTCTAAAAACGTCTCTACTAAAAATAGAAAATTAGCCAGGCATGGTGGTGCATGCCTGTAATCCCAATAATCTGGGAGGCTGAGGCAGGAGAATCGCTTGAACCTGGGAGGCGGAGGTAGCAGAGTGAGCCGAGATTGCGCCACTGTACTCCAGCCTGAGCAACAAGAGTGAAACTCCATCTGAAAAAAAAAAAAAGGGTTCTGGGATGAAGTGTGTTCTGAAAAAGCTGTGTTAAACAAAGCTGAACAGATTTATTTTCTGTGTGAATGTTTTGGTGTCTTTAAAATGCAAACAGCCATAATGACTCACCAACAACTTAGGGAAAAAATTTTTTTCCTCCAGATTTCTGTTCCTTTCCTGATAACTTTTCCCTAAGTCCTCCACTTTCAATGTATTAGACCATGAAAGCTTCCTGTCTCCAGCTGGAAGGACTGGATTCTCTTTGTTGGAGGTTGGAAACTGAGACTTAGTCTGTCTTTTTTTCAAGAATTGTGCTGGTAAACACTTGGAAACGGTGGCAACTTTCACCTCAGAGCAGCAGGATTCAACCCACTTGCCTCTAAAGGCAAAGAAGTTCAGTGTGGATAAAGAAAAGCAGACCTGAATGGCAGTATCTACTCAAAGAGATGGAAACCTGCTTTTGTGGGGGCCCCCTTAACACCTAAATCTGGACCATGGTGAGAGCCAGTCCTCCTTTATGAACTTGTATACTTGGCCAACCTTCAATCATACCCAAAATCTCAACCAGGGCTACTCAGAATCTACTAAGCAGATTTAAATAAAGGTCATACAATCAATGCATCCCTCTCTTTGCATGAGCAACCAACAGGATTAATATTTTACATAACACACTGTTGGAAGCACAGGCATATGTTTTAAGATTATCTCAAATAACTGATGATGCAGCTACTGCTACTAATAATATAGGCTAATGTACATTCCTGAAGCGAATCACGTCAAAGACATTGCTTTTTTCCCCTTCTTATGTAAGTATTTATGTTGCTAAAGTTTTAAAAAGTGACTATGCCTGAATGCCAGCAATATGCCAGGTGTGACGCTAGACCCTTCATGAATATTTTATTGTTTAATTTAAACAATAAAATGACTCAGTGAGGTAGATAGATTCTTCTTGCCATTTCAAAAATGAGAAACAAGTATTCACAGAATTTGTATAATTTGTTTAAGGTCTAAAATTACTAATTGACAGAGGTGGATTCCTAGCTCAGGCCTGTCTGACCCCAGGGTCTCTGCAATTTTGTTAAGCTATGTCTCATTAATTTGCCATGATATATACTCATGCCATCCTCTCTCCTGTCACCCCCCACCTTATGTTCTTTCCTAATGCATTTCTCCCTATCCCCTTCCCTCCCTTCTTCTGTCTTCCTTCTTTCTCCTTCCTTTGATTCTTCCTTCCTATCTTTTCCCTTCCGTCTTGTCTCCCTTGCTTTGCTACAACTGACAATATTACAGGCTGCCCCAGATGTCCCTAAGTGTTATCTTCTCTGCTTTTGCAAAGAGTGTCTTTTGTCACTTCCCTTGGTCCTCACTGAGTCCCTGATGTGGCTTTGTATTCTTTGCCACCTCTCTCTCCCTAGCCTCTGAAAATGCCTCTAAAAACCTACATTTGTCCCAACACTTTCCTAAGGAATGCACATTTCCCATAAGGACCCCATTTAATTTTTATCACCAGCACCACTAAAATAACTGCTCTCAGTACATTCATCCAAGACTTTCACAGCCAGCAACACCCTTCCTTTGCTTTTTTAAACCTGTCAGGAAACGGTGTTCAGAAATATTTCATTTTGTTGTTACTCAGAGCGGTGATTTTCCATCCTCACCATTTCAGGGACTATGAGTCAGTGCTTAGAACTGACTTGTGATTTCATCAGCTTTGTTCAGGCTGGAAAATGCACAGATTTGTGCCTATCTATGTTGCCCAAGAAAGCATTCCTAGTGTTTGGTGCAGGCACCAAGACTGTGTCTTACCTGTACTCCTAAACCTTCAGCTCAGTTGTTTCTAACATTCCCGGGAATCTTTCAGCCATTGCAGAAAAATATACTGTCAAAGGCTTATATTAAACTCTCAAGCATGTGACAAGTTATTCAGAGCAGAGCTGCCACAGCACTGAACCTGAACCTCTGAGGTGTTTTCTGCCTAGTTCGTGAAACCTCACAGTTCTAAGGTATCTCTTGAGAGGTAACTGCCATCACACAGTATCCAAAAGACTGCGAACAAATAACACTCCAGCTCAGTGAAATCTGGGTGAATCAAATCTGCTTACCTTAGTTTACCTTTGTATAATAATTATTTGGGGGAGGAATATTAATTATTATTATTATTATTATTTTGAGATGGAGTCTTGCTCTGTTGCCCAGGCTGGAGTGTAGTGGCACCATCTCGGCTCACCACAACCTCCGCATCCCAAGTTTTCTCCTGCCTCAGACTCCCGAATAGCTGGGACTACAGGCATGCACCACCATGCCCGACGAATTTTGTATTTTTAGTAGAGACAGGGTTTCAGTATGTTAGCCACGCTGGTCTCAAACTCCTGACCTCAGGTGATCCGTCTGCCTCGGATCCCAAATTGCTGGGATTATAAGCGTGAGCCACCGCGCCTGGCCCAGGATATTAATTATTCTTATGCAAAAAGCAAAAAACCAAGAAGAAGAAGAAAAGAGGATGAAAAAGAAGAGGAGAAGGATTATAAGGCAGAGGCACCAAATAAACTTAGAAAACCCTGGGTTAAGTGAAAGTAAACAAACTTCTGTACTTTGTGACTTTTTGTAGAGTAAAAATATTCTTTGAGAATATTCTGAAGAAGGTGCATTAAATTTTACAAACTTATTTTGTAAGTTTTCATGCAAAACAAAAGCTTTTGTTTTCCATAGATTCTCACATCAATCTTTATAAAATGCTTCAGAAAATAATGCACTCCCACTTCCTGAAAGAACTATAGAACCATCTGTATTATTCATATTTAATTCATTAATATATTCACTCATTCATTCATGCATATATTTATATAGTCATTCAAAATTTTGACTAGTATTCATTGTGATCTGGGCACTAGAGATATAAAGATGAATGAATAGAATCCTAGTCCCTAAGGAATATATTGTCTGGTTAGAAAATGGACATTTGGATAAATAAATAATAAAACAGTGTCATAAGGGTAATATGAAAACAAGAAACCGTGCACACAACAAGGTGAATCAATTTTCCTTTTTAGTTTAAAATTTATTAATCTCTCATTTATAAAATGGAAATGATAATACTTACTCCATAGGATTGTTGGAAGACAGAATAGACTTTACTGAGAAGTGGCCTTATTTGGTAATTTGTGTTTTGTGAATTTGACAGCAAATTCACAAAATTTGGTAGCCTAATTTGTTAATTTGTGTTTTGTGAATTTGACAGTAGGAGACCATTAAAAGAAATTCTGACGTTAGGAATAAGAAAATCAACTGTAGAACTTGTGAGGCATGCCCAATGAGAGGAACAAGATAGCAAATGTATATAAGAAATGGTCTTGACTATATGTTTGGGAACTAGGAAGGAGCTGAGCAAGTGTTCATGATGAATTAATTGTATTGCCCATTTTAGTTCTGCCATGGAGAGAAACAGAATCACTCCATGATACAGCTAGCTCTGAACAGTTTATGAATTCTCACCTATCCATGTCACTTAGACTGAAGCAAAAGCAGATATCTCAGAGATGAGTCAGTTCACTTTGCTACTTTTAGCATATTTTCTATTTCTCATCGTCCATAAATTTTTCCTCTACTTGCTGGCTGATTTAATCCCAAACCTCCACTTCTCAAAATGCACACTTCCTGTAAATTGACTGTCTTTATTGAGCCCCCAACCCATGTCAACAAAACATGACATTGCTACACGGTTAAATAAAGTCAACTGATCCGAGTTCAGCATGATACATTACTGGATCCACAAAAGGTCTGGGATCCAGCTTCACTCCCCCACAAGGCAAGGATTTAACATGCCATTTTATGATGCTCCTTTGGAAATCTGGAGTAAGAATTATACTACATAAAACCAAATTCTCTTATCTTGTAAAACCACATTTTTAAAAATCTTTATGTCTCAGAGGGTGGTTGCAGTTGAATGAAGTCCCAAAATAGCTCTGGCAACTTTCATGAAAAAAGCAATACACATTTATTATATTTAATATCTTTTAACATAATTCAGACACATTCACTGTTCAGATAGTTTTTTTGTGTTTATTTCTTTTTAGGATTTTTTTACGTGATCTGAGAATTGAATGAACAGAAAAGAGAAAAATGAAGAAGAAAACTTTGGCTTCAGCAGCAGCTGTACCTTCCTGGTGTTTGTTCTGAATTTTATTAGCTAAAATTTACTCTCTAGCAGGTGGCCAACTGTGAATGCAGGAAATTACTAGGCTCGTCCTTGGACTCTGAAGATTGGTGAAGGGTACAGTCAGAGAATAGCAGAGCTCAAAATCTGCTTCAGAAATCACTGTTAAATGGGTAGATTGTATAAGAATTTTCTTGTTGGCAAAATGCCTTTCATATACTCATTGAGGCTAATTTTACATAGGAGGAAACAGAGAATCAGAAATTATATTTCACAAGGTACGTATGGTGGTTATAGAAACCAGGATGAGAAAGTCATCTTTTATTTTCTTTAATTACTTCAATTCTTTCCACACTACCACATGTCTTCCAAACTGTTCATTCATTCATTCATTCAAAAATGACTGTGTTGTGTTTCTATTATGTGGTAGGTTTTAGAAGTGTGGTTTTGAAAACCTTAGATACATTTTCAGTGATCTTGGAGTTTTAGCTCTGGTTTTACAGATGAGGAAACAGAAACTTAGAATAACCAAGTTGCTACTTTTTAAACACAACTAATTTGTAGTAGAGCTGGGAATATATCTCAGCTCTTTGATAATAATAATAAAAAAAGGAAAGCCCTGCCCACAAATCAAAATTCCATACATGGAATACCATTTCCTGCCAGCTTCCATTGTAATGGTAGAAATGCGTTATGTTCACTTCTGATTGATTTCCAGTGGGTGGTGGCCTTAAACACTTTTAACTGTTTCTTGTTTTGAACACGCCCTCATCCTAGCCAGATTCCTTATCTTTCTAGTAGATGATCTTTAAGCAAATTTATTTGTTAAAAGGAAATCAATGTTGGAAACATACATGCAAACACTCACACGCTTAATTGAATGAACATTTTCTGATATAAGTCACATTCTACTTCATTTTTTATCCATTTGCTTGTATAGATGGGGGAAAGTGTGGTATGCTTTTTTACATTTGGACTCATCTGGAATGCAGTTTGTCTGCATTTTAAAAAATACTTTAGTGGCAATTAAGGTTTATAGGTATAAAGGAAACAACAGTACATATTTTATTTTGCCAATAGATCCTCTATCTTAAAAAAATTGCAGACAAAAAAATAGAAGCATAGGATAAGAAAGCTAGAAGATATTTTAATCATTATGCATAGTGGTTGTTAATTTTTAAAGACCAAAATTTTTTAAAGAATTTGATTAATTGGTCAGGCGAGATGGCTCACGCCTATAATCCCTGCACTGTGGGATGCCAAGGTGGGTGGATCACGAGGTGGGGGAGTTTGAGACCAGCCTGACCAACATGTTGAAACGCTGTCACTACTAAAAATATAAAAATTAGCTGGGCATGGTGGCACACACCTATAATCCCAGGTACTCAGGAGGCTGAGGCAGGAGAATCACTTGAACCCAGGAGGTGAAGGTTGCAGTGAGCCAAGATCGTGCCATTGTACTCCAGCCTGGGCAACAGAGTGAGACTCCTTCTCAAAAAAAAAAAAAAAAAAAAAGGATATGATTAATTACATTTTAATAAAATATGCTCTTTCATTTACAAAAGAATCTAAAATATTGTGTACAGCATTAGACAGTCAATGGCTCTCTCAAGAAGCATTTCATTCTCCAGGGCTCCAGAAACTTCCTATGTAAGAACACAGTAGACACTGCCCTTTGAGGGTAAAAGCTCTGCTTATTGGGTTTAATGTTTTGTCTAAAGCATCTAGAACTGCACCTGCCTCATTAAAGTGTCCCATAAGCTTTTGACTGACCCAGAGGATGTTCCATTAGAAAAGAAGGTGGGTTCTATCTCATCCAAGGCTTTCTCATTCATCTTTGACACACAAAACCATCTCCTATAATGAAATCTTGTATAACAAATCAATATATAAACTTACAAAAGCATAACTGTCCTGAATGAAACTGGAGTGGGGCTATGTCCAGAATCTTCTTCATGTACATTTACTTCCACTCATAATACATGTGTAAAACTCTGGGGAATTTCTTGTTATGCAGATGAAGGAGCAGAGGGACTATTACGTTAGTCACTGTCAGACAGCAAAGAAATTGCAGAGCTGAGATTTGATTATAGGCAGTCTTAATCTTGAACAATGCCTCTTACTAACTATGCTGTAATCAAGCCTTTTGAAAAGTTTATAACCTCAAATTGAAAATAGTTGGCAAAACCAATGATCTAAGCAGACTTCTTCAAAATACAAATGAAGAAACTGATAGACGTTTGTGAAGTGACATAAACAAGATCTCTCAGTTTTTGCATTTTGTGTTACATAGTCACAGAAGAAGGTGAGCTTTTGATTCAACACATTTGCATTTATCAACCTGATAATATGTTCCAGGCATTGCTAATTGCTGTAAGCATAATGAGTCATATTTGTTTTACAGGGATTTGTGATCTGGAAGTGAAGACAGAGAAAAGGTACCTGCAATGGAACATGATGTGTTATATGATGGCATATGTTTTTATCTCACATCCCAAATCACTGAACAATTCTTTTGGATAAACTATCAAAATCTGACCATTTCTCCCTCTCTCTCCTGCTACCACCCTTGTCCAAGCTACCATTATCTCTCATCTGAATTAGAGCCATAGTCCATTAACTGGTGTCTCTGGTTTCATTCTTACTTACCTACAGTCCTTGTTCAACACAATACCTAGAAGGACTTTTTTTAAACATAAGAGAGATCATATTATTTCTCTGGTCAAAACCTTCCAATAATTTCTGATTTCAGTCAGAATAAGAAGAGCTTATCCTTTAGAGTCCAGTCCCTGACTTCATCTCCTATCTCAACCCTTTCTACTCCCTGCTCCCATTCACTCACAGTGAAATGTTGACTGTTGTTTATCAAACAGACCTACTCATCCAACCCCAGAAATTGCCATTGCTCATTCCTCTGCCTGATATTCCTTTTCCCAGACTTTTATGAAGCTCACTTCCTTGCTTTAGTCATGTCTCTCTTTAAATACTACTTCTCTATAATGCAGCCTTCATGGATCGCCAGGTCTAAACTTGCCACCCGACTCCTAATCCATCTCTTCATTCTCTTTTGTGTTTTTTTAATTGCACCTATCTTGGCCTGTCATTTTCTTACATTTGTATTGATTTATTATCTTTCTCCACAACTAGAATGTAAGCTTCTTGAGGTCCTGGACTTTGATTTGTTCATAGCTGTATCCTCACTACAATGCCCAATGCATATACAGAACTCAACAAGTAAATAAATTATGAGTATATAAGTTAAGGAGCCAAAGTAGACATAAAGTTCTGTGAGACTTGGCAATTTCAGAATGCAAGAATGTATGATAAAACAGACATTTCCCAGGGAAAAGTTTATGAAGCTTGATAACACCTTTTAAAACATATTTGTTGTCCTGAAATCCAACTGTTGTCTAAAACTGTCTTGTGTCAGAAGAGTATTCTCTTGGGCATGTCAGACATCGATTGACAATTAGCTTTTCTGTTACAAAGAATTACCAGAGATATATTCAGAATGTCCAACACAGGACTTGCTCATATCTATCTTTCTGTGGGAATGACATAAGCTTTGAAGTTCTAAACACTGGAATGGACTCCTGGCCTCGTACCTTAACATCTGCAAGATCTATCAAACTTCTCCGAACTTCAGCATTCCTGATTTGTAAAGAAAGTGGAACACCTCTCACGAAGAATCACTGTTAGTATTAAAAATAAGGTACTTGAAGCACTGCACATAGCTTCACTGTTATTATCCCTGACATACCTAAAGAGGTAGGGATAATTTCTCCATAGAATCACCTTTTTCTCCTTCTAGAGCCAAGAGTATTTAGAATGTTGTTACTCTGTGTCAGGACTGATTGTCAACGGCTCTGACAACAGCATGGCTACATGTCCTCTGGAGAGCCCCTTCAAAGTTTAACTGACCTCATTGTCAGGACATGTATCCTGATACTTGGACAACATTTTTATTTCTATGTTACAGCCTGTAATTTCTATTTAAACCTCCATGGTGCAGCATTAGCAATCTTTCTCCTTCTCCTGTGTGGGTGTCCTTCAAATATTTATGTTGTTAGCATGTCCCTCCTTAGTTATACCCCATCTATGTACAGTACTTAATTCTTCTAATCTTTTCTCATAAATAAATCCCTCCAGTCATTTAATCATACTCCCTGATGTTCTTTTGAATCTCTTCCAATTTCTTGACAGCTCTCTCCTGTTGAGATGCCCAGAACTGTTTACAGTATTCTAGGTGCTGTCTTATCAGCCTCATGCTGAGCGGCTCTCTCCCCTTGATGGTTTTTGACAGCCTGCCTCGCTGCCTGGGGTTCAAGGATGCTGTTTGCAGCCTCCAGTCACCATTTAACTTGTAATATCTTTCCTCGCCATTCACTGCAGACATCCTTCAGCATTCATCTCCGTTCCAAACAACATTATGTATGTAATGGCAACTTTTCAGTCTTGGCACGTGATGATTATGAACTTTGACCCTTCTGAGCTGAGTGTCAGTCATCGTGAAAGGTCGTAGATGTTGAAAAGGGTTTGATTACAACATAGACATTGAGTCCTTGCTCTGTTATAAAACTGGCCGGAATAGATTCTCAGCTCTGCAACGTTTTTGCTGTCTAAGTGTGACAAACTTACCAGTGCTCCAGCATCCTCTTCTGTAAGATGAGAAAGAGCATCCGTAAGATTGCTCTGAGAAATAAGTAACATGACTCATGTAAGTGCTTAAAATAATGACTTGGCATGATAGAAGCACTCAATAAACACACGTTAGCTACCTCAACTAAAAATTTAATTGAGGCTCAGCATCGTGCCTCATACCTGTAATCCCAGCAATTTGGGAGGCCAAGGTGGGAGGACCATTTGAGCCCAGGAGTTCAAGATCAACCTGGGCAATGTAGCCAGGCTCTGTCTCTGCAAAAATATACGAAAGTTAGCTGTGCACAGTAGTATGTGCCAATAGTCCCATCTACTCAGAAGGCCAAATAGGAGGATCCCTTGAGCCTAGGGGTTGAGGCTACAGTGAGCTGTAATCATGCCACTACATTCCTGACTGCATGACAGAGCAAGACCCTATCTCAAAAATAATAATAATAATTAATATAATTGCACCTAAAATGCACATATTTTGAGCATACAGTTTGCTGAGTTTTGAGAATCTATACCCAAAATAACCAACACTCAAATTGAGATATTTTCATATCTTGAGAAACTTGTCTCAGGCACCTTTGCTATATACATCTACCCTTCCCTCCAGACAATCACTTAGCTGAGTTCTTTTAGCATAGCCTGGTTTTGCCAGTTCTAGAAATTCATTTCAGTGGAGCTACATGCTATTTTTCATATCTGTCTTCTTTTACTCAATATGTTTTTGAGAATCATTAGTATTATTATATGTAGGAAAAGTTATTTATATTTCTAAATAATATTCCATTGTATAAATAGTTCATAATTATTTTATCCAATCCTCTGTTGGTAGAATTTGGATTGTTTCTAACTTTCTACTATTATGAATAGTGCTAATATGAACATTCTTATTCAAGATGTTTTTGTGGATGTGCTTTTATGTAATCACATTGGCGTGGAGTTGCTGGGCTTTAGGGTAGGTGTAATTTACCTTTATAAGAAACTTGCAAGCAGTTTTCGAAAGTAGTCATTGAGTTTTGTGGTTATACTAGCAATGTGTGAAAATTCCAGTTATTCCACATCCTCATCAATGTTTGGTATTGAGAGACTTTTTAATATCAACCATTCTAATGAATATAAAGTATAATTGTAGATTTAATTTAATTTTGTGAAGATAACTGGAGGAAATTTAATTGTGCTTATCGGCTATCTATGTATCTCGCTCTGTCACCCAGGCTAGAGTGCAGTGGCACGATCTCGGCTTACTGCAATCTCTGCCTCCTGGGTTCAAGCATTTCTCCTACCTCAAGCCTCCTGAGTAGCTGGGACTACAGGTGTAGAGCCACCATGCCCCGCTAATTTTTGTATTTTTAGTAGAGAAGAGGTTTCACCGCGTTGGCCAGGATAGTCTCAATCTCCTGATCACCTGATCCACCAGCCTTGGCCTCCCAAAGTGCTGGGATTACAGGTGTAAGCCGCAGCAGCTGGTCTATCCATATATCTTCTTTTGAGGTGTGATTGGGCAACAGTACCATTAAAAATTAGATTATTTATCTTTTAATTACATTTTATGGCTGATTAACATGTTTTCTGAATATAATCCTTTGCCTATACATACACACATACATATAGTCAGTATTTTCTTCAGGTCTTTGATTTATCTTTTTTATTTCCTTAATAGTATCTTTTGAAGAACAGAAGCACTTATTTTTGATGAAGTCCAATTTACCTTTTCCCCCTTTTGTGGTGGGTTCTTCTTGTATCCTCTCTAAAAGAAATATTTATTTACCACAAGTTTTCAAGATTTTTTTTCTTTCCTCGATGAAAATTTCATAGTTTTAGCTTTTTTCAGTTAGGTTTATGATAAATATTAAAATAATTTTTATATCTGGTGTGAGATAGAATTAAGTGTATGTGTGTGTGTGTGTGTGTGTGTGTGTGTTTAAACCAGATCCAGTTTTATAACACATTATTTGTTGAAAAAAAATTATTCTTCCCTATTAAATTACCTTGGCACCATTTCTTGAAAATCAGTTGACAATGTATATGTGGGTTTATTATAGGAATAGGTCTGGTCCATTACTCTACTTGTCTGTCCTTACATTGTCTTGACTACTGTAGTTCATAGTCTTTACAAAGAAACATGAGTCTCCAGCTATATTCCTTTTTGAAATATTATTTAGGTTATTCTAAGTTATTTGTAATCACTTATAGATCCTAGAATGCTTGTTAATTTCTACAAAAATGGTGCTGGGATTTTGATTGGAATTGCCTTGAAAAATACATCAATTTGGGGGAAACTAGTATCTTAATATACAGTCAGCTCTTCTCTCATTCGCACAGAGCTAGATTTCTCTCTGAAGTATTTGTAGTATTCAGTGTAGGGATTTTCCACATTTTTTCATTACATTTTTTACCTAAATATTATGACTTTTGATCATAAGTAATAACATTATTTTGTGTTAACTTCCTTTTCCACTTCTTGAAATTTTATGATACAGTTAGTTTTTTATATGGGCCTTGTATCTAATGACTATGCTAAGATTACTTATTCATGCTAGTTTGTATGTTGGGGTGTGTTTGAGCATTATACATTCCTTATAATTTTCTATGTGATTACACTTTCAGTAAATATAATTTATTTTCTCCTTTCTCCTTATTTTTACTTCTTTTTCTTTCCTTATCATACCAGTAGTACAATATTCAATACAAGTGATGAAAGCATATTTATTTTACTTTTATCCAAATCTTAAGAGAAAAATATTCAATGCATTTCCATCAATTATGATGTAAGTTTTAATTTTTCACAGATTTTCTTTATAAATTTGAGAGAATTCCTTTGAGTCAGTTTTGCAAGTGTTACAAGATAGTTTTTACAAGTGTCAAGCTTTTCAAATGATTTTTCTACCTTTATTATGTTTGTTTGTTTGTTTTATCTCTGTTATTCTGTGAGTGCAGCAAATTGCATTGTTGAATTTTGAACATTAATCCAATCTTACATTACTGGAATAAAACATACTTGGTTATTATGGATATGGCTGAATTCTATTTGCTAATATTTTATTGAAGATGTTTGCATGTCTGTTCATGATAAATATTAGACTGCAATTTTTTTGTAATGTCCTTGTTCCACTTTAGTGATAGGATTATGCTGGGCTCATAAAATAAAATAGAAAATACCCTTTCCTTTTGTCTTTTCTGAAAGAGCTTGAATAATATTGTTGTTATATACACTTAAATGTTTGGTGGGATTTACCAGTTAAGTGATTTAAGCCTGGAGTTTTCTGTGTAGGATGGTTTTTACTTAGCTTTTTAAGTTTTTATTTTTTTAATTCAACTTTTATAAAATTGTACTTTTCAAATAAAATGTCTCTTTTACATGTTATCTGTTATTAGCACACATTTGCTCATAATACTCATTATTCTTTTTGATTTATATAAGATGCATAGTGAAGCCCCCTCTTTCATTTCTGAAATTGGTAATTTATCTTTTCTCTCTTTAATTTAAAAATAAAACTATCAGTTAATTCTCATAATTTTTACAAAATGCTAATTTTGACATTTTTGATTTTTCATTATCAATAAAAATATGTGTTCTATTAAATTAAATTTGTGTTTTTTTAATTTTCTTTTTCTACTTACTTAGAATTAATTTTCTTATTGTAACTACTTGTATCGGAAACTTGTATAATAAATATTAAGGCTTTCTTATCCCATAATATAAGAAATTACAGCTATTCATTTCACTTTGAGAATTGCTTTAGCTACATTCTACAAATTTGGATATATTGTACTTTCAGTATCATTTATTGTCAAATTTTTAAAATTTTCATTGTAATTTCTTCTTTGACCTACATGTAATTTAGAAGCATCTTTAATGATTTTCAAATATTTGAAAATTTTTGAGATATTGTTGTTATTGATTTCTAATTTAATTTCTCATTGTCAAGATATAGTCTTTCTGTGATTTCAGTTATTTTAATTTATTGATACATATTTTATGGTCCAGCATGTGGCATATCTTAGCAAATGTTTCATATGCACTTGAAACAGATTAGTATTATGCCAATGTTGAATTAATATTCTGGAAACACCTATTAAACTAGGCTGATAGAGTCTACTATGTCTTTACTGAGAGATAATTTTCCTTATTTATTAACTAATGAGAAAGGATTATTAAAATCTTAAACTAAAATTAAGACTTAATTTTTTAAATTCTGTTTTCATGCATTTTGAAGTTCTGTTACTAAGTGCCTATACTTTCAGGATTATTTTGTCTTCTTGATGAATTGATCCTTTCATCATTGTAAAATGACCCACTTTATTTATGATAATACTCTGTCTTGAGGTCTACTTTGTATATTTTATAGCTATAACTGCATTCACAGATTTAGTGGATTCATAGCATATTGTTTTTCATCCTTCATTTTCACCTAGTCTGTTTCTTTTAATTTAAAATTTATAAACAGCTTATAGCTAGTTCTTTCTTAAAAAAATAATTTCAACTTTTGTTTTAGATTCATGGGTACATGTGCAGGTGTATTACACAGATATCTTGTGTGATGCTGAGATTTGGGGTACAAATGATCTTTTCAAGCAGGTAGTGCGTATAATACCCAATAGGTAGTTTTTCAACCCTTGCCCCACTTTCTCTGTACCCCCTAGTAGTCCCAGTGTCTGTTGTTTCCCCCTTGATGTCCATGTGTGCACAATCTTTAGGTTCCACTTATAAGTGAGAATATGTGGTATTTAGCTCTCTGTTTCTGTGTTAATTCGCTTAGGCTAATGGCCTCCAGTTGCAGCCATCTTGCTGCAAGGGCCATGTTTTTGTTCTTTTTACGGCTGTTTAGTATTCTATGGTGTATATGTACCACATTTTACTTATCCAATCTACTGTTGATGGGCTCCTAGGTTGATTATATGCCTTTTCTATCATGAATAGTGCTGTGATGAGCATATGAGTGCATGTGGCTTTTTTGTACATGGTTCTATTTTCATTTGGCTCCCCAGCAATGGGATTGCTGGATTGAATGGTTACTGTTTTAAATTCTCCCAGAAATCTCCAAACTGCTTTCCCCAGTGGATGAACAATGACACCAACAATGTATAAGCATTCCTTTTCTAATTTAAGTGACACCAACAATGTATAAGCATTCCTTTCTCTGCAGCCTCATCAGCATCTGTCATTTTCTGACTTTTTAGTAATAGCTATTCTGACTGGTGTTAGATGGCATCTCATTGTGGCTTGGATTTGCATTTCTTTGATGATTAGCGATATTGAACATTTTTCATGTTTGTTGGCTGCTTTATGTCTTCTTTTGAGAAATGTCTGCTCGTGTCTTTTGTCCACTTTTTAATGGGGTTGTTTTTAGCTTGTTGAATTGATCAAATCGTTTTGTCCACTCTTTAATGAGGTTATTTGTTTTTAGCTTGTTGAACTGATCAAATTCCTTACAGATTCTGGATATTAGACCTTTGTTGGATTCATAGTTTTTGAATATTTTCTCCCATTCTGTAGGTGGTCTGTTTACTCTGTTGGTAATTTCTTTTGCTGTGCACAACCTCTTTGTTTTAAGTAGGTCTCACTTGGCAGATTTGATCTCATTACAATTGCTTTTGAAGATTTAGTCATAAGTTATTTTCCAATACCTATATCCCGAGTAGTATTTCCTAGGTTTTCTTCTAGAATTCTTATAGTTTAAGGTCTTACATTTAAATCTTTAACTCATCTAGAGTTAATTTTTGTGTATGGTGAAAGGTAAGGGTCCAGTTCCATTTTCTCCATAGGGCTAGCCTACTATCCTAGTACTATTTATTGAATAGGGGGTCCTTTCCCCATTGCTTATTTTTGTCAACTTTTTTGTCAAAGATCAGATGGCTGTAGATGTGAGACTTTATTTGTAGGATCTGTATTTTGTTCCATTGGTATACATGTCTGTTTTGTACAAAAATCAGTAGCATTTCTATATACCAATACTATTCAAGCTGAGAGCCAAATCAAGAACACAGTTCCATTTACAATGGCCACACACACAAAATGAAATACCTAGAAAGACATCTAACAAAGGAGGCAAAATATCTCTGCAAAGAGAACTACAAAATGCTCCTGAAAGAAATAATAGATGACACAAAGAAATAGAAAAACATTCCATGCTCATGGATTGTAAGAAACAATATTGTTAAATGGCCATACTGCCCAAAGCAATCTACAGATTCAAGGCTATTCCTGCCAAACTACTGACATTTTTTACAGAATTTGAAAAAACCCTATTTTTAAATTCATATGGAATAATAAAAAAAGGCTGAACAGCCAAAATAATCTTAAGCAAAAAGAACAAAGCCAGAGGCATCACATGTTTCCACTCCAAACTAAGCTATAAGGCTACAGTAACAAAAACAGCATAATACCAGTACAAAAACAGACAAATAGATTTATAGTTGCTTCTTGACTTTATTATCTAGTCTGATAATCTCTGAATCTCTGCCTGTTTACAGAGTTAATAGGAATGTTTACTCCATTTGGATTTAATGTAATTATTGATATTACTCATAATATTTGTCTTTGTTTTTTTACTGTTTATCTTTTTCTTCATTTTCTTCCAATTACTGTGCTTCTATTCTTTATTATCTTCCCCCCCCCCCTTTTTTTTTTAAACTTGGATTGAGTATTATCTATTTTGCTATGAGTCTTTATTTCTTATTTTCCCAAACAGGTGCTTTAAGAATTAAAATATTCACCCTTTAGTTTTCAGTTTTATTTTAATTAATATCAGAATATTTTATATATAAGGACTCTGTCACAGAATAATTTGGACCTAAATTTTCTCTCAGCCTTTGTATTATTATTGCCATATATTTTACTTCTACAATACATCCTGCTGTATGATATTTTTTTTCTTTTTTTCAAACATTCAAGTGACTTTTTGAGATTTTAAAAAGCAAAAGATAAGATTCTCTATAGTTACCCACATGGTTCACATGAACAGTGTTCCCCATTCCTTCTTGACGACTCAGATTTCAAGATTGTGGTATTATTTTTTCAGCATAAGAAATAACTCTAGTTTTTCTTGTAGTGTGGATTGCTTGATGATACATTTTCTTGGATGTTGTTTATCTGAAATTGTATTTTCTTTAACTCAACATTTTTATTGGATAGAAAATATTTGGTTGAAAGTTATGGTGCTTTTTGTTTACTGGTTTTATACTGTTTTTCTTTTTTTTTTTTCCAGTAATTCAAAACATCTTTTTCCATGACTTTATTATGCCTTATTTTTTCTTAATTATTGTTTCATTTTATGTAAAGTTTCTTCTTCTTTTGTCTCTTTTACTATTTTTAAATTTCTCTTCAGTTTTAAGAAGTTTCAACATGATATGGTTAGATGTGGTTAGGTCTAGTTTTCTCACTGTTTACTGCTTTTGGAATTTACTGAGATTCTTGAATATGTAAATTACTGTTTTTGATGAACTTCAGAAAATATCTGGCTAATATCTATGCTAATATGTAATTTTTAAATTCCATTATCTCCCTCTTCTCTCTATGGGTCACCAACTGCAAATATGTTGTGGTTTTATAATGACACATAGTTTATTGAAGCTTTCCTAATTTTTTTCTCTCCCCTGATTCACTTATATTAACCTTTGTATTTGACTTAATATTTATCTCCTAATATGCTCTTTTAAAAAATGTATTATACTCACTTTCTGTGTGGATTCTTAAACAAATTTATAATTATTTTTCAATTTTTTCCGCCAGTTCTTGATAACATGTAATTTTGATTTTATTCATTTTTTTCATTATTATGGCCCATATTTTCCTATTTCTTCACATGTCTAGTAAATTTCTTTAAACATTGTGATATTGTGAAGACACAAAGAAATTCTGAATTCTGCTATTTTCTTTGGAAGAATGTTGATTTTTATTCTCTTGGGCATTTAAATTGCTAGCATATCACCTTACATTTTTGGAGGCTTTTATTTATTAGTTTATTTATTTTAGAGCAGATCTAGTTCCATTTGGTCTCAGTCCTAGGGTAAACCATTGAGTCTTGAATGGAGATTGTCCTTCTCATATGTGATCTTTCTAGGGCGTCAATGAAAAACCCGATGCATTTGCCAAGGAAGGCACTCTGCTTGTGAGGGACTGCACTATCATTTCTGTCTCCCTGCTATGGACAGCTGCTGAAATCTCTGCTCTACCATTATGGCATTGTACCTGTTGCATCCACTCTGGGCTTCTTGGAGTCTCACCTCACATGCATAGTTCAGGTGTAAGATAAAAATGTGAAAAACTTTTTCCTCTCTTACTTATTTCAGGGCTCATTTCTTGGATTTCCTCCTAGATGTGTAGTCACTGTAGCATTATGAAACTCCAATTTATGACTCGTTATCTAATAAGACTACAGCTTTCTGTTTGATCTCTAGTTGCTACATGTTATGTAGACCAGTCAGTGTCCTCAGTAGTAAAATCATGTCATTTTGGTTAGCACTTGGTGCATTTGACCCTTGACTTCAAGGGTCAAATATCTTACAGGATTGCCTATTTTTATTTATTTTCCATGTCTGTAAGTAGTTTTTTAAAAATGTATTTTGCCTGGAGTTTGCAATTATTATCAGCAGGGGATGTTGGAAAATCCAAGCTACTCAATATTATAGGAAGCCATAAATAATTATTTTATTTTTAGAAAATATATATATTTTTAAATGACTATGTTCCAGACTTTGATCTAAGTACTGGAAACACATTAGAAAACTGTAGACTAGCTCAGAGTGGTGGAAATATAAATGGTGAAAGTCAGATTCTAGACATATTTTTAAGGTAGTTGTTAAAAGATTCTAACAAATAGATTGGATATGGGGCCTAAGAAAAATGAGAGAACTTTAGTTTTGTACATGTTCCATTTGGAATGTCTGCCAGACTTCTAAATGGAGAGGGGGTGGACATTAGCATAAACATACATAACTTTCAGAAGAATGTTTTAACTTGAGATAATAACATGGTAACTCTCAGTGCATAGGTAGAATACAACGTTCTTGGATGGAATAAGCTCACCAAGGGAATTAATGGAGACAGAGAGGACCGAAGACTAAAAAGTGGGGAACTAGTGTTAAGAGATTGAAGAGAATGTGAAGTAGGCAATGAGATAAAATGAATATCCATAAAACAGAGTATCCTGGAGGCCAAATAAAGAAAGGAAGATGAAGTGTCAAACAGTACTTATAGTTTAATGAAGTTGAAGAGTGAGAAGTGGCAATTGAATTTAGCAATGCAGAGGTCATTAATGACCTCAATCAGAAACATTTTTGTAACTTGATGGAGAAAAAGAAATATGCATTGGATATGTTTAAGAGAACATTGAAAGAGAAAAATTAGAGAGAGTGAATATAGACAGATCTTTATAGGATTGCTTTCTCTAAGTAGGAGAATATTAATGATGCAATAATCTGGGAAATGTAATTAAGGGAAAGTTAATTTATCAAAGCCACATCTATACAGTATTTATCCTTCCATCTGTATTCACATCTGCATACACAAATATACCCACTCTCAGGTATAAACATGTTTACATGTATAAACTGAAGAAAAAAATTCTATGCTAAATGAGATAATCTAGTAAGGAGAGGATGATTGATGATGAAGGAAAGAAAGGGGAAGAATGTTGTTTCTACATCAATTACCTCGAATATGTAAGAAGAGGTGAGGCCTACTACTCAACGTATTTTCCATACAAAAGACTTCTGATTTTTATTTTATCACAACAGAAGTAAGGGGAGGGAATATAGAACAGAAGCAGGTATGTAGGTAGACATAGTGGCAGGCACTGTGGAAATTCTTAACTAATTTCTCATAATTTTATCAGGAGCATTGGATATAAAATCAAAAGCTGCATGTGAAGATGGAAAAGCAGGTTTTGGAGTTTTGAAAAGAGAGTAAAAAACATCTCATTAGGCATCTAAGTGTGTAGAAGAGTGCAAGAGATAGAAAAATACAGGAGGTTTACATGACATCATCAGGAACTTATCTGAAACATTAACATGGGCTTAAAATGCGTCATGTTGGCATCAGTGTTTGGTTCCAGCCCTGTTCAGCTGCTTCAGAATAGTAAAAAATGTATACAGGGAATTATAGTTGATCAGATTTAGTGCTTAGCCATACAATAAAAGCATAAAAGAGTGTAAATATGAAAATAGTGATAATCCATCGAATTTAGTCTCCTAGAGAAGAGTTTGAGAATGTACAGAAGGATGGAAACATAATTAAATCACTTCATCATTAAATTTTAAGTCACAATATGGTTGAAAAATTAGTAGAATCTGAGTACTAGAGAGAGTGAACTGAAAATTAGCAGATGGTAGCCATAAAATGGGTGATTTTGAGATTAATGAAGGTTTGCAATTAATGGTACTAATGTAGTTAGAATATGGCCAATATCAGAGGAGAGGAGTTCGGGACCTGACATGTCAAGCTGCCTGAAGAGTCACTCACTGTGTATTGAAATCATCTAAAATCAATACAGGTGTAGATTAAAAAGAAGATTCAAAGCTGAGGTAGGTAGTTTGAGAAGGTGGATGACAGAGGGTTGATCTGAAAAAGATATTAAGGAGAAGGAAGGACACCTACCCCAACTCTATACAGAACAGTATGCATGTTGTGGAAAAATATACCTCTACTAGTTGAGGGAACTGCAGGAAAATCAGTGTCCAGAAGGGAAATCCATATTTCTATTTAGGCAAGCTTATGAACAGAGCTGCTCCACTCAAATTCTCCCCCAACCTCGTATTCTTTGTTGGGAAGTGATGTCTGTGTCCTGTAGGCTACCATGAGACTTTATGTCCAATGTTTAAATGTATTTATTGGTTTCTACATGTCATTCTAAAGTTTACATAGAGATTGATTTACTTTCCCCCCCATACATGGGGATGAAATTTGGGTACAGATAGTTTTTATGTGAAGTGATATCAAAAGCAGAAGTAAGTGAGTGGCAAATGTCAAATAGGGAAAAGGAAAAGTCTCAGATTTTGCATTAATAACCAGAATACTGCTATTCAGTTTTGCTGGATATCCCTTAAAGAACTATGTAGAATTTGCCTGACAATGATCACATCCAGAGGTGAGAAAACTTGGGCATTTATCCACTGAGTTTCATCTAACATTTGGTTGAAGGTTAGACATTTTCTTATGGGTAACGCAAACCCTCAGGCAGATAGCAGTGGGATGCAGTCACTCAAGATGGAAAGCTATCAGAATCCCAGAAAATGTTCACCAAAGCAGTGCTTAAAGCTAGACATGGGCTGATGGCTTTAATCTGGAAATATTCTGGATCAGAGAGCAGAATTTTTTTTAAATCCCACAACTTACACCAAACTGATCTATTCATCCCACATATTGTATCCACTTTGTTGACTTGGTGCTCCAAGATAAAGGTCATCCACAATCTCTTAAAAAGACTTAAAATGTGAGAATAAGTGAAATAAACTGCTGTTTCAGAAGCTTCATTCCCAAGACCAAAATTGATATTCATCAATTTTCTTTTCTGTCACTCGTCATGATTTTCTCTTTTATCTTTATATTGAACAATACAGTGATCCTAAAAACTCATCCATCCATCAAGGGTTATAAACCTGGTTAGTTTACACTAGTCATGCTATTGTCCATTTACTGCTGGAATGGACCAGCAGGCATGGAAGCACTAAGAGAAACCCTAGAAAATTACCCATGTTTCAAACATGTTCTCTCTGCCCCCATTTCAGAGAACCAATCCCACATCCTCATGATAACTTGGACAGTTACCCCCAACTGTGTACTGCTTTTACTAAATTGACAAGGAATGCATTCATGGTGGCTCACTGGCTGTGTTGAGAAACTTCATTGTGGGCTGTCCTCTGCAGGACCTGGCTCATATAGGAAACCTGTGGTTGGTGCTACTATTTGGTGAAGTTTATAGTAGTATACCAACATCTGCCATTATTCATCTGGGTTTTGCAAGGGCCATTCCAGTAAATTAAATGAAGATGGCATAGACCCACTTTATATTCTTTAAGTCTTCTAGAGTAGCACCGATTGCTGAAATTTCAGCTGAGATCTTTTACTATTTCTGATTTACTTTCTTGGCCTGGGGTGGCAGATAATTTGGGGGCTTCTCCTTGGCCTTTTACAGCCTGATGATTTATATTCCCTAGTTCAGCTGCTAAATCTATCCCAATTATAAACTCAAGGATGGGGAAATTACCACAAGGTGAGTCTGTACATCCAATGGAGTCATTGTGATATGAACTGGGACCATGACTCTACTTATTGCCTATCCACCATGTGCCATGATTTTAAAAGAGGACATTCTGAATCCCTTGGAATCACTATCAATTCATAATATAGATTCACTATATCTAGAAAAATCTAGATATCTTCATTCACTCCAAAATATGGTTAGTGTACTCTAATGTAATAGGCAGTGATGGCCTGCTAAATGTTTAATAATTCAATTTTTGAGAAAAAATAGACAAAAACAATGAAACTTTGATTTATACCATTTACTAATTTCCATGGTATAAAAAGTTCTAATTAAATCTACCAACATCATGTCATTAGACATAAAGTTAGGAAGAGATGTGTGCAATTTGCTCTTGATGCTAGTACAAGCTGGCTTTAGCACAGCACTGGTTACATGTTCCTTTGCAGAAGAAACGGGGAATTATATTTATTGCATACATTTGCAGAGTATCATAGGTTTCTTTATCAAGGTCATTCTATCTTCCTTTCTACTGTTAGCCTCAGACCGAAAATGCAATGTGATCATGATTTTTTCACTGCAGCAGCTGACATAACTTTCTGATGACCAACTCTTAACAATTTTTTTGGTTATAAAATCAAGAAATATGTTTGTGAGCTTCCCATTTATATCAGTACTAGAGACACCAGGATTTGCTGGCCATTACCACAAATCTCGGAGGTTCAAGGCCTTCTGAATGTTAACTTGACCTGACTTCCAATAATCTTTGTCTGGTGGTGCTACAACTTGGTCTTATATTTTCTAAAATTCTACCACTTATTGATGCATGGAGTCTACTTCCATAGCAGTATCCCTAATCAAAAATAGCCTACAGAGTATGCCAACCAAAAAATAAAAGATTAAATAGAAGGGAGCTTATCAATACTTATTTATTTGTTTCTTAAAAGGAGTGCATTGGGCTCTCTTTGAAACCATAGTCACTCAATGGCTTTTCTATTCTCATTTAATATACTCTGGCTAATATGTTCACTGACATGGGCTTTCTGACTTCTTTCTCAATACTTTGCCTACGTAGGTCTGACATATCCACCTTATTTTCCAAAAGCTATCAACATGCCTAAGCATCAGTGATCCCTCCTTGCATCATGTTGACTGGTTCTGTCTTGTCCAGGATATTAATTCTTCATAATGGACAAATATCCCATATCAATAAACTCAACTCTCCCTTGTCCACTCTTCTATTCTACATTCAAGATTCACCTCCACATTTTCTCTACATCTTCTCAGTAGATACTAGCCAAGTCCTACTGTTCTTTTTTTTGCTGAATAATTGATTTCCTCCAATATCTGCTCATATGGGCTATCCTAAGATATGACTCTAGTTACTGGTATATACATAATGAGAGGAGATGATCAAAATTTTTGAAAATAAAGTACTCTCTCGGCAGAGATCTGTTTTAGATTATATCTATGCAAGGTCTTAAGCAATGAGAATCTATTCTTCTTGGCAAGGGCAAAGAGGCTGTTTTCCAATCTGGAAGGTTCAGAGTAATTTAGAAATTTCATGTTTTAGGGGCATCTACCCAGCTGTATACCTACTAAGTCTTTGAGTTTCACTCTTTATTGGGGGACTTAATTAGCATAGGAAACCTAATGGCACTAAATAGTAAGACTTCTTTTCTTAGAGTAGCTGTATATCTAATATTGGACCTGATTTTCATTATGGTCTGCCCTCTGCCTGCTGGAGATAAGCAATTTCATGTTAGTTTCCTTCCTTATTACTTTCTTTAAGGAGCATTTTGACTTTTGAAAAAAGTGTTAACCCAGCTTCTCTGTTGATAATGATTTGGTCCCATCTGAATTAAAAATACTCTAATGGCGGTCTTCTGTATTTCATAGAACACCCTGATTTGATAATGATTAAACCAAGGCAGTGTTTTTTGTTTTTGTTTTTGTTTTTTTTTGTTGTTGTTGTTGTTTTTGGCCTTTAGGGCATTTACCAAAACTCTTCCAATTTCAGCACCTTACAATTGCCATTGTGCCCATATATTTTATGTGCCAGTCCTTTTCCTTTCACTTGCATCTCACTTCAATTCACCACATGTGAAAGTCAGTAATTGTGATGCTTCAACATGACATGAGTTATCATCACCCCGAAGAGCAGCCATCAGGCCTTAGTTTTTATCTGGCTAGTAAATGTTCCTATTCCAGAATATTAACCTGAGGCTTACTGTCTAGACCCATCTCTGCCCCCTAAAGCAAATGACAAGATGGACTTAGGAGTAGGTAGTTCTTTCAATACCTGAAAGTACTGAAAGGAGGGCTGGGGAAGTGAGATAGAAAAAGAGAAATAAAGTATTCATCAATGAATAGCCACCCCTGTGGGCTACTGAAGTCTTCTGGGTAACTTTGCTGAATGAGCTTCAGAGTTGTCTTACCAAGGAGTGGAGAAACTGGGGTATTCATCAAACAACTCTCATCCTTCATTGGTTAAGGTTTATCTCTGAATACATTAATTTTCTGACATTTCCAGGATGCCCTGGCTGCAGGCTGAGAAACTCCTTTGGCTCTGCATAAACGCAGTCAGGAAACTAAGAGAGATGCAGCATTTGAGGGAGGAAACAGCATTCTACCTCAACTGAAGATGAATTTAGTTAAAACAAAGAAAGTGATGTGGCATGGGTGCATCAACAACTATCTGCAATAAGGATTTAATGAGATAAACTATGTTAAATTTTGAAGGAGTGTCTAGCACCTAGTAAACACTATTATCACCATCATCAACCTCATCCACATGATTTTTTACTGTTACCTGTGCTTTTACACTTTATCTTCTTTATTTTGACACAGACTGTAGGGTAAAATTTATTTTGTCTTCATCTATGTGTCTGTAAAAATACTTAGCCAAATTTTGGTTTAGTGCTTAGTAATCATTATTTCAAAAAGTGATTGTGTTGATGGGAGTGGAATGAGGCAAGGACAACCAGCTTCTAGGACAATTGTAATTTACAATAGTAACTTTGAGATTCCTAATAGTTTTCAAAAAATAAAGACTGAGAAGTTGAAAAGGAAAGGGAGAGAAAACTATTAAACATGTATAAATAAAGGAAAATAAGGAAAGTTTGTATATGAAAAAGTTAAGTCATAGAATTTATTTTTGAGTTATTTATTATCCGTGTCTCAGACTACATCCAGTAAGGATTGAATAATGTTGCTTTTAATCAAAATCTCATGTGGAATAAAAGTGTTAAAATTTATTATAGAAAACATTTATCATAGGAAAAATTTATTGTAGAATAAACATGAGTCCAAAAAGAAGAGAATATGAATATATGAAAAATCTTAGGCTAATATAATTACTACTGTACAGTTTTTGCACTGGTTATCCAGTGATATGGTCTGACTCTGTGTCCCCACCCAAATGTCACCTTGAATTATAATCCAAATTGTAATTGAATTTGTAATCCCCACCTGTTGGGGGAGAAACTCATGGGAGGTGATTAGATCACAAGGGTGGTTCTCCCATGCTGTTCTCCTGATGGCGAATTCTCATGAGATCCGATGGTTTTATAAGGGACCTTTCACCACTTTACTCTGCACTTCTCTCTCCTGCTGCCATGTGAAGAAAAACATGTTTGCTTCCCCTTCCACCATGATTGTAAGTTTCCTGGGGCCTCCCTAGCCATGTAGAATTGTGAGTCAATGAAGGCTCTTTCCTTTATAAATTACCCAGTCTTGGAGTGTTTCTTTATAGCAATATGAAAACAAACTAATAGAGTAAATTGGTACCAGGTAGTGAGACACTGCTATAAAGATAACTGACAGTGTGGAAGCGACTTTGGAACTGGGTAATAGGCAGAGGCTGTAAGAGTTTGGAAGGTTCAGATGAAGACAGGAAAATGTGGGAAAGTTTGGAACTTCTTAGAGACTTGTTGAATGGCTTTGACCAAAATGCTGATAATGATATGGACAATTAAGTCCAGGCTGAGGTGGTCCCACATGGACATGAAGAACTTTTTGGGAGCTGGAGTAAAAGTCACTCTTGCTATGCTTTAGCGAAGAGACTGGTGACATTTTGCCCCTGTCCTAGAGATCTGTGGAACTTTGAACTTGACAGAGTTGATTTAGGGTATCTGGCAAAAGATATTTCTAAGCAGTAAAGCATCCAACAGGTGACAGAGCATAAAACTTTGGAAAATTTGCGGCCTAGCCAATGTGGTAGAAAGAGAAACCCATTTTCTAGGAAGAAGTCAAGCCACTACAGAAATTTCATAAGTAATGTTAATCACCAAGAAAATGGGGAAAATGTCTCCAGGGCATGTCAGAGACTTTCACAGCAGCCCCTCCCATCACAGGTCTGAGACCTAGGAGGAAAAAATGGTTTCATTGGCCAGGTACAGGACCCCTCTGTTGTGTGCAGCCTAGGGACTTGGTTCCTTGTGTCCCAGCTGCTCCAACCCTAGATAAAAGGGGCCAAGGTATAGCTCGGGCCATGGCTTGAGGGTGCAAGCCTAAGCCTTGGCAGCTTCCATGTGGTGTTGGTCTTGCAAATGTGCAGAAGACAAGAATTGAGATTTGGGAACCTCTGACTAGATTTTAGAGGATGTTTGGATATGCCTGGATGTCCAGGCAGAGGTGTGCTTAAGGGGTAGAATCCTCATAGAGAACCTCTACTAGGTTAGTGCTGAAATGTAATGTGGGGGTTAGAGCTTCCACACAGAGTCCCCACTGGGGCATGCCTTGTAGAACTGTAAGAAGCAGGCCACCATCCTCTAGACCCCAGAATGGGAGATCCTCTGGCAGCTTGCACTGTGTACCTGAAGAAAGCTACAGACACTCAACACCAGCTTGTGAAAGCAGGCAGAAGGGAGCTGTACCCTGCAAAGCCACAGGGAAAGAACTGCCCAAGGCTATTAGAGGCCACTTCTTGCATCAGCATAATGTAGAAGTGAGACATGGAATCAAAGTAGATCATTCTGGAACTTTAAGAATTAATGACTGTCCTATTAGATTTCAGGCTTTCATGGGACCTCTAGCACCTTTGTTTTGGCCAATTTTTTCCATGTGGAATGAGTGCATTTATCTAATGCCTGTATCCTCATTTTATCTTGAAAATAACTAACTTTCTTTCGATTTTACAGGTTTCTACACAGAAGGGACTTGCCTTGTCTCAGATGAGACTATAGGCTTGGACTTTGGGGTTGATACTGAAATGAGTTAAGACTTTGGGGAGCAGTCAGGAAGGCATAACTGTGTTTTAAAATGTGAGAAAGATGAGATTTGGGAGGAGCCAGGGGTGAAATGACATGGTCTAGCTCTGTGGCCCCACAAAAATCTCATCTTGAGTTATAATCTGGATTGTTATCCCCATGTGTTGAGGAAGAAACTTTGTGGGAGGGGATTAGATCATTTGGGTTTCTCCCCCATGCTGTTCTTCTGATAGTAAGTTATCACAAGATCTGATGGTTTTATAAGGGGCCTTTCCCCATTTCACTCTGCACTTCTCTCTCCTACCTCTATGTGAAGAAGGATGTATTTTCTTCGCCTCTTGTCATGATTGCAAGTCTCCTGAGGCCTCCCGAGACATGCAGAACTGTGAAGTAATTAGACCTCTTTCTTTCATAAACTACCCAGTCTTGGTTATTTCTTCACAGCAGCATGAAAATGAACTAATATATCCAGTGAGCAGGAAAACTAGGAATTGACTAGATAGGATAGCAAGCTATTATCAAAAGAACCAAACTATTGAGGCAATCTTGGTTTGAGACATAGATTTCCATTGGCAAAAAGTGAGCTATTCGTTAAGTCACTATATCCCATCTAGCCTCATTTTTCCATAGGTCATGAGGCTATTGGAATGGCAAGGAAAAGAGTTAAACTCTGTAAAATATTTTAAAAGATATTTATTCTGAGCCAAACATGAGTGATCATGGTCCATGACACAGCTTTTGGGACGTTCTAAGAACATGTGCCCAAGGTCGTCAGAGTGCAGCTTATAGATTTTAGGGAGGGATGAGATATCAATCAAATACATTTAAGGAATACATTTGTTTGTTTCAGAAAAACAGGATAACTTAAAGTGGGGCTTGGCAGGAGACAGGGCTTCCAGGCCACAGGTAAATTTAAACATTTTCTGGTTGACAATTGGTTGAGTTTTTGTCTAAGGACCTGGGATCAATAGAAAGGAAATGTTCAGGTTAAGGTAAAAGATTGTAGAGACCAAGGTTCTTTTGAAGTCTCCTAGCTGCTGTCCTTAGAAACAATAGATGACAAATATTTTCTATTCAGATCCTTTAAAAGGCGCTAGACTCTTAGTTAATCTATTCAGAATTGGAGTAGCCTGGAAGGAAATGGTCTAGCTATGTTAATAGGGATTCTTTATAGATATGATTTTTTCCCCATAAAGGACAGCTTGCAAAGCCATCTCAAAATGTGACAAAAAAAAACATGTTTTGGCGGTAAAATATTTGTATTTTCTTCCTTGTCTCATAATGTTATGCCAGAGTCGGGTTGAAAAATAGTCACAATATATAGAGCTAAATAAAACCCATCTGTTGAGAATTTATGGTTTGTAGTTCATGACTCCCCAGACTTCTTAGATAGGAATTTGGGCAAGATAAAACAAATCAGAATTTAGTCCTCAGGAGTTAGCCTTTTCCAATATTATTTTTGATAACTTATAACCCTATTTCTCCAATAAAATATTTGCCAGATTACAATTTATCAATGGATAAAAACAGAGCTTGCAAGTTGAAGAGGACACAGCGTTCTTACATCTCCTTTACACTGTGTGATAATCTCATCATATCTAAAGGTTCTATAGAGTAGTATTGGTCTTTATGATACATAAGTTCTTCATTAATAATGATAAATAGTATATATTTAACCACCATTGCAAAATATGTCCACAGCCAGGTGCAGTGGCTCACGCCTGTAATCCCAATATTTTGGGAGGCCGAGGTGGACAGATCACTTAAGATCAAGAGCTCAAGGCCATCCTGATCAACATGTTGAAATCCTATCTATACTAAAAATCCAAAAAAAAAGAAAAATAGCTGGGCATGGTGGCAGGTGCCTGTAATCTCAGCTACTCAGGAGGCTGATGCAGGAGAATTGCTTGAAGCCAGGAGACAGAGTTTGCAGTGAGCTGAGATGGCACCACTGCACTCCAGTCTAGGTGACAGAATGGGACTCTGTCTCAAAAAAAAAGAGAGAGAGAGAGAGAAAACTATGTCCACATAGTGTGATTTATTTATTTATCTCATCAGGAAATCAAGAGAATGTTGCATAGAGCTCAAAACAAACGTCTTAGGTCTTACGCCAAGGGGTAAGTATAGTTGCGAAGAGGCAGCCATGCTTCTCAGATTGTTCGGGCTCACCATAAAGACGAAACATAGGCCAAGTAACTCAAACTGTGGTAAAAGCTAAAAAATATCATGGATGCTCTTTACCACACTCTATCCAATATAGGCTACAAAAGAAAGATATGTACAATTTTAAGCAGAATAATTTTAAGTTCAGCCCTAGTAGCCTTTGTTCCCCATAAGATAAAGCATAGCATTTTGTCAGTGTAAAACAATTGCCCCACATAATTTCTGGAAGTATTCAGAGTGCAAATCAGTTCAGGTTAATGCCTACCATAATAAGTCAAGGTGTTTAGGGGTCAAGTAAGAAGACAAGTTTCTATCATTATAATCTTTCCAAAGCAAGCACTGTCTTTACCAGTTCAACTCTAATAAAAAGCACAGTGCCTGACGCATGGTACTTAATAGGTTATGTCTGTTTCTGTTTTTGGTTTTCTTTAAATGAATAGTAGTTATTTTGAGAAATTGCAATTTGTGAAAATTAGTATTGATTCAATTAAAAAATTATGAGAGTCTAGGAAGAGGAAGTAAAGATAGCATGTTTACACAAATGAGCATATGAAGAGCTCTGACTCTCCAAATCCTTAATGTAAGGAGAATAAAGAGCCACAAATATATAGGCATCTGATGTGATAGGATTATCAAAGATTTGAGTAACCAGAAATATATATATAATCATGTGCCACATAATGATATTTTGGTCAACAGACAGCATGTATGGCAGTGGCTTCACATGATTATAGTGGAGTTGAAAATTCTTATTACTTAGTGACCTTGTAGCCGTTTAATGTTGTAGCACAATGTATTACTCATGTGTTTGTGGATATGCTAGAGTAAACAAACCTACTGTGCTGTCAGTCATATAAAAGTATAGCACATATAATTATGTGCACCACATAATGCTTGATAATGATAATAAACAACTATGTTACTGGTTGATGTACTTATTATACTATATTTTTATTGTTATTTTAGATTATATTCTTTCTATACACACACACACACACACACACAGACATATATATAAAAAGTTAACTGTAAACAGCCTCAGGCAGGTCCTTTAGGAGGTATTCCAGAAGAAGGCATTGTTATCATAGGAGATATAGGAGATGATAGCTCCATGCATGCTATTGCCCCTGAAGACCTTCCAGTGGGACAAGATGTGGAGGTGGAAGACAGTGATGTTGATGATCCTGATGCTGCGTAGGCCTAAACTAATATGTATGTCCATGTCAACCAGGCTGGAGTGCAGTGACACGATCTTGGCTCACTGCAACCTCCACCTCCCAGGTTCAAGTGATTCTGCCTCAGTCTCCAGAGTAGCGGAGATTACAGGCAAGCACCACCACGCCCAGCTAATTTTTTGTAATGTCAGTAGAGACACAATTTCTTCATGTTGGTCAGGCTGGTCTCAACCTCCTGACCTCAGGTGATCCCCCCTGCCTTGACCTCCCAAAGTGCTAGGATTACAGGCTTGAGCCACCATGTCTTAGATTTTAACAAAAAAGTTTAAAAATTCAAAATTCAAAAATCAAAAAAAGCATATAGAAGGATATAAAGAAAGAAAAAAAAATACAGCTATACAGTGTGCTTGTATTTCAAACTAAATGTTAGCACAGAAGAGTCAAAAAGTAAAAATATAAAAAGTTTATAAAGTAAAAAATGTTACAGTAGGCTAAGGTTAATTTATTATTGAAGAAATATGTTTTATAAGTGTAGTTTAGTCAAAGTGTGCAGTGTTTGTAGTCTATAGCAGTGTACAGTGATGGCCTAGGATTTCACATTCACTCATCACTCACTCACAGACTCACCCAGAGCAAATTCCATTCCTACACGTTCCATTCATGGTAAGGGCCCTATACAGGTATATCACTTTTTAACTTTTATATTGTATTTCTACTGTACTTTTTCTATGTTTAGATATGTTTTGATAAACAAATGCTTACCATTGTGTTATAACTGCCTACAATATTCTGTTTTTTTTTTTTTTTTTTTTTTTTTTTTTTATTTTTTTTTTGGTGGGGGGGGGGGGGGGAGGGGGGGGGTTGGGGGGGGCGGGGGGCTGGGGGTGGCGCGGCCGGCCGGCCCCCCCCCCCCCCCCCCCCCCCCTCCTCCTCCCCCCTCCCCCCCCCTTTCCCCCCCCCCCCTCCCCCCCCCCCCCCCCCCCCCCCCCCCCCCGCCTCCCCAGCCGGGGGCTCCCCCCTTCCCCCCCGCGCCCGCCCCCCCCCTGGGACAGGCGGCGGGGGGTGGGGGTTTGGGGTGTTGTTGTTTGGTGGGCTGGGTGGGGAGCTTGGTTATGGTGCGGGGGGGGGGGGGGCCCGGGGGGGGAAAGAGGGGGTCCTATGTTTTGGTGGGGGGGTATTTGTATACAATTACCTATGCTGTACAGGTTTGTGAGCTAGAAGCAATAGTTTACACAGTAGCCTAAAAGTGTGGTAGGCTATGCCTTGCAGGCTTGTGTGTACATACTCTGTAATGTTTGTACAACAGCAAAATCCCCTGACAAATTTTTCAGAAAGTATCCCTAACATTAAGAGATGCATGACTCTGTGTGTGTGTGTGCATTTATAAATATATGCACACACATATATGTATGTATATATACTGTGTATATAATACACACACACGTACATTCAAGGAACTCAAGGATGACTACACTCCCTGTGACATAAACACCTAAAACTATTTTTAAAATATACAGTCACAAAATAATAAAAAAGAAAAAAAAAGGTGTGCACTCATATATAGCTAGATACCCAAATGCACACAGAAAAGCCAGGCATGTGAGCATTCATGATGGAGATGCTGAAGGAGTTTTGCCTCACTAATTTGCCCATTATTTCATGGACATTCATTGAGTGCCCACCCCATGTTACATACTGGAAAGCAGTGGAGGTTAAAATAGCAAGTGCCACAATCACCCCATTCTCAGTGCTGCTCTGCTGTTAGATGGAACCTTTATCAAGTGTCAGCAAGGGAACCTGGCATTTATCAGGGTGGGTGCTGTGCTCTGCTCTGCTGACAGGGTGGATTTAATACATGTCATCCCACTGTGCTAAGATGTTTTAATGGCTTGCTCTTTCTTCTTCCCATCACCCAGGCAACTTCGTCTTTCTTTTCTCTTCAGTCCCTTTCTCCCATCCCCCAATTCTTCCCCTTTTACATTTTGGGCTCTCCTTTGCACAAGCTGCATGTGTTTGTCACTTTGAAGGAGTCACTAATTCTCCCTGTTTCTGCATACCCATTGATGAATGTGGGAATTCACTAAATTATCCCTGATGTGTTACCCAGCTCTCAGTGCTATGCTAACATTGTAGAATTCTGGTTTGAATTCTTCCTAAAGAGCAGAGCCTGAGACATGGGCCTTTGTGGAGGTACTTTATTTGGGGTCATTTGATCCTATGGTACATGATGGCTGGTCTGAGAAATGAATCAGGGAAGGAGGGAACGCTACAGGCTTGGAGGATTAGTGAAGTGTAAATGGGGAAAGAAGAAAGGCAGCCAATCCAAGGTTATTGAGCTGATTACAACTACAGAAAAACTGGAACTTAATCCTGTTTTCATGTTTCAAGAACTGTGTGGAATGTGCCTTAGAAATATCTGAGATTGGAAAAGAGAATGCTTACCTATTAGTTCCTGCCCATTAGTAAAGGGTTGTCCCAGGAAATGCTAACAACCTATTTCTTCCCAGTTTCTGCAGACGTAAGAATAGCTGATCAAGCTCTTGCAGTAGATCCATGTGATTGTGGCAGATAAGCCCTAGGAGAAAAAGCAAGAGATATGTAGTGCAGCCAAGACCAGGTGCTGTTAGGCTACACCTGAGTACAGCTGGTTGCTATAGCAAAAACCAGAGAAAAATTGGTGGAGTAAGAGAGTATAAAAGGAAAACATGTGTGCAACAAATAAGACATTGCATTCCTCAATGTTGTCTGAGTGCTGATAGCAAAAACTTGTGTCGAATCAGCTTGACCAGGGCACTGAACATATGGGGACTGTGTCAGGAAATTTCAATATCCAACATTTCTACAAACACAGAATTGTGGGCATGGGCTCCACTGCCCAGCTTCTTCCCAGTTCCTACCTCCCAGTTCCCTTCCCAGAGCCCACCTGGGTCTGTCATAACATTGATAATGCTTATTAAAGAACATCTACAATGTGCCAGGCAATGTATTAGGCACTTTAAGTACAAGGTCTCTTCTAATCCCTAAATCAGTAGCATCTTATCATCTCAGGTAATCAATCCCATTTTACAAATGGGGAAACCAAGGCTCAGGAAAGGAAAGTGACTTTCTTCAATTTACATTACCCATGAAAACCTAAACTGGAATTCAAATATATATATGTATCAGGCTATTTTCAGTAGTTGAAACTATCTCAATGGGCACTTGGGTTTAGACTGGGTGTATGCCTCAGTTCCAGGTCAATATCTCTGCCTTATCTGATGACTAACCTTGGACTCCAGCTTGCTTGGCTACAGCCTTGAAATCCTGCTTAGTTACTTGCCAGAGACTCCAGCTGCTTGGACCTCAGTCACTAGTCCAGATATATTTTATACCAAATACTAACCCAGTTTTGAACTGGAAGCCTCATTTTTTTTTTTTTTTTTTGAGACAGATTCTGACTGTGTCATAGGCCAATCTCCGACTCCTTGGTTCAAGCAATTCTCCTGCCTCGGCCTTCTGAATAGCTGGGATTACAGGTGCCCGCCACCATGCCAAGCTAATTTTTGTATTTTTGTATTTTTAGTAGAGTTGGGGTTTCACCATGTTGGCCGGGATGGTCTCCATCTCCTGACCTTGATCCACCCACCTCGGCCTCCCAAAGTGCTGGCATTACAGGTGTGAACCACCACCACACCGGCCTTGTAATTTTTTACTTATGCTTTTTCTCATAGGAGGCCAGCTTACAATCAAGTCAGTACCCCAAACTAACCCTTGTACATTCCAGTTTCTTGATTTGCATCTTTTCTTCTGTTGCTTGATTTTTCTCTTTATACTTTCTCTTTCCATAATCCATAATCAATTAGCAGATTAGGGTAAGGCACAGCAGAGAATAACAGGAATAGATAAACTGGGAGATAAATTTGACATTATTTAGAATTAATCAGAGATTCAGGGAATTTAACATTCAAAAAGAAAGTAGCCCATCTTAGTTTCCCAGCCTATCTTAGGCTATGCAAGCCTCTGTAACAAATATCTTAGACTGAATAATTAATTAGCAATAGATATTTATTGCTTACAATTCTGGAGGCTGAGAAGTCCAAGATCAAGGTGCCAGCAGTTTCGATGTCTGGTGAGGGCTTGTGCTTCATAGACGGTGCTTTCTATGTGTCCTTACATGACAGAAGAATAAAAGAGTTCCCCTCAAGTGTCTTTTATAAGGGCACGAATTCCATTCATGAAAGAACTCTCATGATCTAATCACCTTCTAAAGACTTCACATCTTAATTCTACCTCAATGGGGATGAGGTTTCTACACGACTTTTGGAAGAGCACATTCAAACCTTAGCACCATCTTCATTCCCTCCCAAAATGTACTTTTTTTTTCCTTCTAAGCTTCTTAACTATATATCATTCAGTGCATTGGACAATCATAGCTTAGCTACTCTTGTACAATGTCAGGCTCTCTTCCCCTAGCCATTGTTGACATCACCAAGTTCCTGATTCTAGCTAAGCTGTTCTTGGTGTAGAAACAATGAGGGAAAAGGAAGCTGGAAGAGGGAAGTCGGGGGTATCTGCTTTTCATGTGACAGGTAGGTGAATGCAGGTGGAGGGTGCAAGCATCTTCTACCCACTACGTAAATGAAGAAACAAAGAATGCTGGTCTAATGAGAATGAGGAAGGAAACACGTTTTAATTATTAAAGAAACAGTGATAGTTGGAAAGATTTCAATCAGCCATAAACGCTATGCCCAATTATCTTCCTGCACCCTTGACCACCCACATCCCTGTCTCTGTCCTTTGACTTACCAAAGTTACTCAATTATCTGATCCATTCTCCCTTTTTTAAAAACTGGAATTATTATTATTAAAAGACGTGCCCGCATTATGTTTTCAATGACAAAAAATTCTCCGCTTTCTGAATTTCTTTCATTTCCCAGTAGATCCAGTTGTTATAAAGTGCTTCCTTATGTTGAGCAGAAAGCAGTTTTCCTGTACTTCCCACTTGTTAACTCTGTTTCTCTCTTTGGGACAAAATAAAACTAGTAAATCCCTTCTTTTTATACCTGCCCATCCAACATCTGAAAGAAAGCATCCCAACTCTTCTCCCCGTTCCGTAAAGAAGTTTTTACTCTCTAAGCTAAATGTGCTCAGATTATCTTATCTTTTTGTGCCATGGTTTAGAATCCCATGGGTTATGCTGGTCTCTTCTCTCTGGTTATACAACAAATTGTTAATCTCTCTCTCCATGTCTAGTTTTGGCTGGCCCAATATGTAATGATGTGGGCCTGTTACATGCCTGTCTCTAGGGTCTCACTTGCATTATAAATAATCACTGCCTTGTGATTCCAGCATCAAGCAGGTACAGCACGACATGGTGGTATTATGTTTGACATTAGACATGGCCCAACAAGGGAGAAGAACATGCTTCAACAGTTAGATGATTACGTTAATACAAACTGGGATTTATTATTATGTTTGTCTCTTTCAAGACTGAATCGGATGTGATTGCTGCTGCTGATTCAGTACTAGGTAATGGAGGTTGAAATGTATTCCCCAGAAGATTCTTCGGGAACAGCCACCTGGGATTGACAGAGAGAGTCACTGGGTGTCACTGTTGAGTCATACAAATGTACTAGCCGCTTGCTTATAGAAGTCTGGCTCCTTAAAGAAACTAGGAGGAGGTTTGGGTGGCTGCCTGTCTCCTCCTCGTCTCTGTCTCTTCATTAGGGTCAAGATAGAGCATCCCTCTCCCAGATTTTCCCTAAGAAGTATTGAGTCAGATGTGCCCACATCAGTGTGGGCCTTAGCTGCCACTTAATGAGCTGATCCATCCTTGATCTGCCTGATGGTGCTGACAGGGGTCTGCTTTTATGTATCTATGTAGTAAGTGATCACACCCCCACTGTAGTCAAAGGAGGTCTCCCCCTTACACCCAGGGCTTGCTGAACCTATCAGCTCTCCTCACAGCAGATAAGCCTTTCCATTCCACAGTTAGTTTGTTCCAGATAGACTATGATTTCAGTCTCAGCCAAGGGTCAGTGGCACATTTCAGTTTTTTAATTTTTTTATTATTATTTTTTATGGGAGTACTGATTTTGATAGAAATAAAGACAGGTAGAATTGTAGGCACTAGTACTTTGAAAGGCAAGGAGAACAATTGATCAAAAGAGAGATGGGCCAAGAATGAGAAGGCTGAGTGCTCTAGTAAACTTCTGTCCAAAAACTGACCCTGTTACTAACCCAGACTGACCCACACAAAGGCCATGAACTTTTGTTACCTCAGTGACTAAATAGCCTTCATGAGATGGTCACTCAAGTTCATTGGCAGGTGTTCTCAATCCTTTTAGGTGAACGTCATGAAAATGCAAATACCAAAATACCACATCCCTAAAACTTTTCCCGATGTCTGAGGAAAGCCCTAGACATCAGTATATTTATAAACCCCACATGTCACTAAGAAATTTCCAAAGCGCATTCTTCCAGGAGTAACTGATGATTCTATGCTTTCTGAAGATTGTACATCACATTACTTTTTTAAAAAATTTTTGCTTCCCCCTGGAATTCAATACTGAGTTACACCCCAAGCGATCCTTCCAAAACACAAATGTGATTGACCCTCCGCTTTCTCCTCTTAAATTCCCCAATGTCTAATCAGCACATACAAGTCAAGCATAAATACAATACAGTGCCCTGCTATTCATGTCCTTCCTCATTGGCCCCTGCTTACTCCGGCACAGAACAGTTCACTCCACACACTGATTACGCTGCCTTACTTCATGCCAGGGGCTCCTCACTTGGCTGCACATTGAAACTATCTGCTGCACTTTTGAAAGCACTGATGTCTGGGTCCTATCCCCAGGACTTTTGTTTTTATTGGTAAGGAAAGGAGCTCAGGCATCGAGATCTTTCAAAGCTCTCCAGGTTATTCTAATGGAACACAAAGCTTCAGAATCACTATTCTTTGGTGTTCAACACACATTTTCTTATCCTCCTTTGACTGAGCCATAGCTGCTAATCCTTCTTGACTCAACCCACTCATCATCTCCTTGAAGAAATCAAGTATGAATTTAATCCTCTAGCCAAGTTAAAGATGTTTCTCGGGGATTCCATAGTTTCTTGCGCATACTTCGCTATTGTATCAGAAATATCTATATGTCTATTTTTTACCTCTAGACTATAAGCTTATGTTGGATAAGTGAATTAATAGCACATATTTGTCATTGTGTGCCCAGTGCACAGCACAGGACTTAGCACCTACGAAGTGCCCAGGAAATATTCTGTAGGATGGAACTATAGATAATTGAGAATGTGAATGAGTTAATAAATGAATAATCGGTGACAATGAAAATAACTTATCAAGTTTTACTGTGTATTTAGCCAGACACAAAGTATTATAGTGTTATTACCTTATTTGGCATTCACAAAAAGTCCCTTTAGAAAGCGTGATCTCCAATTTAGCTTAAGAAGCCTGGGTTTAAAGGTGGTGAGTAGATGCCACAGCCATAATTTGAAGGCTGGTCTGTCTGACTTTACTTTTAGTCACTTTACTGAGTGCCTCTAAAAATAGAAAGGGAAAGATGTCTAACCTGATTTTCTCATTGGAGTTTTTACTGGGCTCTTTTTGCCAGGCATTATATTAGCCCTTTAAATATTTCATCCTGCATAACCACACAATGACTCTATAAATTAGGTATTATTAGTCCCATTTAATTGATAGGAAAACCAAGCCTCAGAGAGAAGCAAAGTAATTCAGGCAAGGGCATATGGCAAGGAAATAACAAATGCTATATGAAATCCTGTGGCTCCATGGTTGTCTGTCTTTAATATCTAGAGTTGCTCACTATACTACAATTGCCTTAGAAAAAAGAAAAGCAGAGGAGCAAGTAGGAGATGAGAGAGAGAGAGACAGAGAAAAAAAAGAGAGAGAGAGAGAGAGAGAACTGGCTCCAAACACTAATTTTTCAGATACACTGATTTTTGGACTGACATTGATAAGGACAAAATACCTCAAAGACAGAATTCTTTGTCTCTATTCTTTAACAATTTTACCCCAAGAGTCACTGGGACAAAAGAGTAAAACAACTTTTCTTTTGAAAAGATTGGTTACTTATTCTAAGCCTGCCAAAGATATCTGAAGTGTAACCAAATCTTTGTATTTGATGCCCTTGTAATTCCTTAATTTAGACAATTAGTGCAGAATCTTAAAACCCAAGAGCTTTGGTTCATTTTTTTTTAAGTGATGAGCACCTGAGGCTCTTAGAGGAAAGACTTGACAAAGGTGACCTTGCAGAATAGTGGCCAGAACTCAGTTTTTGTTTTGTTTTTTTTTTTTAATTTCCTGTCTAGTGTTCTTTAGCCATGGGTTAAGTCCATATGGGTTAACACCATGATTAAATATGGTTAAACATGATGAATACTTTAAAAGCTACTTGGAGTTTCTTGGTTCTAAAGTATTCTGAATGCCAAACACAACATATTTTTATTGCCTATTTCTACCACGTAACAAGGCCATTTGCTCTGTGGGATCTTGGTAATAGGAATAAGTAGGAGCAAACAGAGTTAAGGTACAGATTCTTTTCCGCACTAATGTGAACAGATGGCTTACAATAGGAAGTGGATACTGGCTGCAAAGATGTGTGAAACACTGTCACCCTGTGAACCTTTGAGAAAGAGTGAAGGAGGCATCTGGAAATTCAGATCAGATACATTTATTCAGTGGCTGAGCCCTGAATAAAAAGACAGGCTAGGCCTCTCAAGACCTGGTTAAAGGTGTGGAAAGAACATCAGATTGAGAAGCAAGTTACATCTAGTGTTTTCAGGAGCTAAAACTTTCCAGAAGCTGATAAACAAACACTTCTGTGCCTATGCTGACGTATGTATTATACAAAATGGGAATTAAGATATTTGCCAATGTGCAAGCATATTAGGTACTTGCACAAATTTTCTCATGGTGATTCATTTGATCTGTTCTCTCTCTTCTTTCTGTATCAATATTTTTTCTTATCCTCAAGGCCTAACAGTGTTGTTATTTTATAATCTTTCACCAGTCTCTTAATAAAAAGTAAGTTCTCTTCCCTCTCTTCATCCTGATGTGTGCATGTATATTTGCTATGGGTCTTATTTCAGCGTGTTTTTACTTGTGATTAGCTATCAATATATCTACCTCCTTCACTAAATGATCAAGTTCTTCTGGGCAAGATCTATGTTTTCACCTTTCCTTTTTCTTTATACAATTTGTTTTGTATAAAGTTCTTATTCGCCATTGGTTATGTCACATTAAATTGTAAGCATAGGCACTGCCTGTGTTCTTCCAGACATAAAAAGTCTAAAAACTGTGAGTGTCCATTTGTGAGTTATTTGAGGAAATGCCTCAGAAATATTTGGAAATTTACCTTATTATCACAAAGGATATGGAGACAGAAGCAGAAATCTCGAATAGATATAAAAATATGTAATATTAGGCAATCAACTAACTTTACTGGGCCTCAATTTTCTCATCTGTAAATGGGAGATAATCATACATGTCTTAACTACTTTCCAGTATTATTGCAAAGATTTAATGAGATTACATTTAAAGGCATTTTGCAAACCATATAGCACTATAGATAGGTCAAGGCTGAGCATTTTTTTATTAATGTTGTCATTGCAGTTATGTGTTGCATAATGATATTTTAGTCAACAGCAGAGCACATATACAATAGTGGCCACGTAAGTTTATAATACCTATTTTATTGTATCTTTTCTATATTTAGATGTGTTTAAATGCACGAATATTTACCATAATTTACAATTGACTGCAGTATTCAGTACAGAACCCTGCTGTACAGGTTTCTCATCTGGCAGCAACAGGCTACATCATATAGCCTTGGTGTGTTGTGGGCTATACCATGTAGGCTTGTGTAAGTATACACCTATGACGTTTACACAATGACAAAATCTAATCATGCATTTTTCAGAAACTATGCCTCTCTGTTAAGCAATATGTGACTATATTGCTACATTAGAACTCTCTAAATTTCATGTGGTTTAAGTAACTATAATTTTTAATTTCACTAAAAACTTGCTGGAGTTTTTAGTGAAAATGGTAAATAAGAGATACTTGAATTAAAAATGGCCATGTTCTTCTGGTCTTCTTGGAAATATCCTAATGAAATAAGTACTTAAATCTAAAATCTCTGGAATGCTACCAGAGTCAGAACCAATATACATGTATAATCCAGGTGAACTCTTGGCCACTCAAAAATAATAACACATAAGAATGGAACTGGAGGCCAAGGCAGGATGATCACTTGAGGCCAGGAGTTGGAGACCAGCCTGGGCAATACAGTGAGACCCAATCTCTACAAAAAAATTTAAACGAAAAAATAAGTATTCAGGTATGGTGGCTTTAGCATGCAGTCTCAGTGACTTTGGAGGCTGAAGTGGGAGGATGGCTTGAGCCCAGGAGTTGGAGGCTACAGTGAGCTATGATGTGCCACTGTACTTCTAGATTGGTGACAAAGCGAGACTTTATCTCTGAAAAAAAAAAAAGAAGAAGAAGAAGATTTGGACTGGAAGGTATAAGAGGTAGGAGGATTTTTCTCTGGAGCTTGTATTAATCCTTGACTTGCTTGATTAATCACAGCAACCTACAATCTTCTGATGTATCTGCCAGCAGTCTCATCTTCACAGAAGCCTCAGCCATTTCAGTGACTCTTTACCGAATTTGAACCCTGCCTTTCTGTTGGTGATCTTGAGCTATTCATTTTTGCTATCTGAATTCATTTTCTCATCTGTAAGATGTAAGTACATACAAATAAATACAATAGCTACCATTTACTGAACACCTACAAGGTGTCTAACTCTGGGATGGTTACTCTGTATCTCCCTAACAGCCAAGGATACTGAGCCCTGGGAATTAACTTCTTTGCCATCCTAAGCCCTTTCTTCTATAAAAACATAATTGAAAACTATATTTTAAGAGTGCACTGGCAAAAACAGAAATAATATCTGGGCTGTGAATTGCTGACAAAGGGTGGGGCTTGGAACTGGACAAAGGTTTGTTAGAATCCAAAGCCTGAACTTTGTAACCACAAAGTAGTTAAATGACACAAATATCAGTTGCTATAGCTATTGGTGATACATTCAGATTGCTTGGGTTTGTAAATGAGAAAAGTTCATTGACTAGATCTTCAGAAAAAAAAATGAAACATTCTTAACAGTTAATAAAAATTGTTGGAAGGCCCACCAGGTACCTATGGGGGAGCAGGGGAGACAGGAATCCCCTTATTGCATTCTTGAGGACATTGAGACAATGAAAGCAAAGAAGCACAAAACATAAGTGAGCCATAGCAGCTCCTTCTGCTGTGCGCAAGGCCCATTTTATTCTTCATTAACCTATTTCAATACGTTTTCCACTGTTCCAATCTTCCTATCCCATACCCATCCACTCTCCACCAAACATACAATTCCTCTTCTCTCTTGTATGTTGCAAAGAAGTAGAGTTGGCATGGAGGCAGGTTTGCAACCCCCACTAGGTATTTTGCAGGGAGGAAGGACTCTTCCCCATAAAAAATATTTAAATACATTTTTTGGTCACCTTGATATAAACAAGGATACAATCTAGGCTGAATTCATTGTTATATATTCAATATTATTATATATTTTTTCTTTTTATTTAAAATATTTAATATTTTAATTAAATATTGCTATTTAATAGCAATATTATTATATATTTCCTATTTTATTTAATCAAAATAGCAAAATGCTTTTGATTTTGATTTAGGGTAAATCAAAATCAAAACATTTTTGTGTGCCCCTAGAAGTATTGTGAGCTTGCACCTACTGTGCCTAATGGAAACTTCGATCCTGGGTGAAGAGCTTGGAAAACAAAATGTCACAGAATATGTATCAGTTTTCAGAAGTTTTAAATGAGTAATCTGTGGGCAAATGTAAAACAGTCTCTGCCCCCCCTCTGTACTTTCTTTCACTACAAACTAGAGGACAATAATGCCCAGCTTTGCTAGATTATGAAGACAATAAGTACTATAGAACACGCTTTGAAACATAGCAAAGAATCTCACCAGTTACTGGATCCAGAGATGATGGGTTCTCTGGACCCAGTGTCCATTCTGGTGGCCAGAGGAGTGGGAATAAAATGATTGTCTGTGTCCCTAGAATCACCTGGGAAGAGCACTTCTCCAAAGGAGTGAGGGGGAAGATTATTTCCTAGTCAGACAAAATCAACAACAACAACAAACAAACAAAAAACTCAAATTATTGTCACAATTGTAAGGTTGAAGCTAAAAACAGAAAGATACATTTGCTTCCTAACCCCTCCCAAGGCACCCAATTAGAGATTTCACTTTAGATACATATGAATTCATTTGGATAAAATTATTCAACCAGTCACTAGTTCTTCTAATTATACTAGCCTTTTTCACATGAATATTAGGAGAGATATTTGACAAATGCCTTGCTCAAGTGCAGATATATCTTCTCTAATACTTTCTCTGGTCTAGTAAACTTAATATAGGAGAAAATGAGGCTAGTTTAACACAGAGGCAGCTCCAAAAATCTTATGTGGAAGGTAGCAATTAATTTGGAGGGACTGGGTACTAGACACGTTTCCTAAAGCAGTTAGTAGAGCAAGCATTCTATATTTATTCATATAAGTAAATGGAGGAGGTTGGTGGAGATTATAAGAAATTTGAGCATCTGTGACCCCTTCAGGGCACCTGAAAACAATGCCCACACACAGGAGTTTTACTATGTGAAACTATGCTCAGCCCTAGGAATCACTGGTTTCCCTTTAACCACTGTCAAGCCAAGCCGCAGACAGTGAGAGAGAAAATGAATATGTCATCCCAGCCCTCTCAGGGACCTCTCACTCTTTCTATCAACTTTTTGTTCTAGAATCATGCTTAGGATGAGTGTCAAAACCACCAGTCTCTATTTTGTCAAACTCAACATATTTTCCATGTTTCAAAAATAAGAAGGACATTTGTCTCTCATATTCCATCCTCTGTCTTTATCTTCCAGTACACATTCCCTGATTCAGCAAAGATCACAGTTCAGGAATAATGGAGGCATATACAAACAGTCTCCTTCACAAAGTTGCCCCCCACTCCCTGTCATGCTATAAAAAAAAAAAGGAAAAAAATAAAATTGGATTTACAAAATCTGGACTTAATTCAGGCTTCCAAACTAACTAATTGGGTCATTTTGAGCAAATATTAACGTCTCAGAGTTTGGTTGTCTGCAAGATGGCTTCATAATAACTGATTTGTCTACCATACAGGATTTCTGTGACACCTAAATAAAATTTTATTTATGAATGTACTTACAGTCAGCAAATAGGTATATTTCATAGAAGGTAGAGTGCTATAATTATTCCTATTATCGCTATATAGGTTTTATCTTCATAGCATCAAACATCTGAAGACTAACCAGATTTCTATTATCTTCTGTTCAACAACCTCACAGCCTAAACCACTCACTGACACTATTTGTACCTCCTGGCGAAGCATTTCAAGCAAACTTCACTGAATAATTTTTATTTACATTTGGCTGCTACTGCTCTGGACAGAAGTCGACTGTTATTTATCTTTGAGATGCAATTTTCTTTCTTCTTTTTCTTTTAAATCTATATTCTGTGAATGGATCTTTTAAATGAAAAAATTGTTTTGTTTTACACATCCCCCTATAAAATAGCTGACAGTATTAACTGCAATAATCGAATTTCATCATCAGAAAGAAATATGTTTCTGGGATGGATATCTAGTTGTGAGGAGGAGGTGGGAGGAAAATAAGAGAAGGAAGCATTTCAGATCAGTATAGTCCCATTGTCTGACTTTCCATGTCATTTAGTAAATCAGAAAAAAAGGCAAGCTAAAGTCCCACAAAGTTAAAAGGGACGCAGGCAAGAAGGAGAACCACCAAATCGAGCTTTTGTTGGCAATTGTTGAGGAGGAGGGCAAATTGCTTTTCAAATCTTCAAATGGTTTTATAAAGTTCCCTTAAAACATTTTCACTGACTTTCTTTCTTCCCTCCTTTTTCAAATGTAAATCACATTTTGAAGTTATTTTTTGATATTATTAGGAAAAATCACCTACTACAAGTTTATTCAATGAAAGAACTGAAAATACAGATAAATGAAAACACATTTTTAGATGGACAAACTGTATTAGTCATAAATGAAATCATGCAAATGAAAGCACATACAGCCTTTTACACATGCAAAAGTTTATCAATTGATTTGTTGATGTTTTTATACTGTGATAAATAAAATAGCTAGTGTAAAGTAGCATCTGACACATAGTTAACCCCAAGTAAATAAATATTAATTTTTTTACCCTTTTGTGGACAAGATAGCTTCACTTGGGTCTCATCCATAAAGCAAACATGTATTAGAGAAAAATGTATCTATACATCGTTGCCAGCCTTTTTTTACTGAATATATTTTACATAAAAGTCACAGTGATAGATTGTGTGCCCTGGGTGTTGGCCACTTTTTGGAATGAACTTGTGAACTTCTTCATCTCATTTGTGTGGCAAGAGATATCAAAGTTCTTAACAACTTTTATTTTCCCTTTGATGCAATAATTTTACTTCTTGGAATATATCATGAGGCAATAATCCTACATCCAGAAAACAATGTATGTTCTGAAATGTTATATGCACAATAAAAATGTGTAAACAAATTTCATTTATAACAATAGGTGAAGGATTAACTCAAGTTGAAGGCCAGTAGTGGCTATGTTGGCTCAAGTAACTGTGCAGAACCAGTCCCCAGTACAATGCTGGTTGAAGATTCAGTATGTATTTGTGAAACTGAATAATTTTACAATAGTAACAATTGTGAAATTATGCTGTGTGAAACTAGTCAGTCATGGAAAAACAAATACTGCGTCACTCCACCTAAATGAGGTACCTAAAATAGTCAAATTCATAAAAACAAAGAGTAGAACCGTGGTTACCAGGGGGTAACCACTCCTAACAGTGGAAGAGGGGGACAATGGGGAATTGCTGACTGGGTATGAAGTTTAAGTTATGCAAGATGAGTAAGTTCTAGACATCTGCTATACTACATGGCTCCTATAGTTAACACAGAAAATGTTTAAGTGAGTAGATCTCAAGTTAAGTGTTTTTACCACACACTCAAAAAATAAAAGGGAGTGGAAAGAAACTTATGGAGGTGATGTGCATGTTTATTATCTTGATTGTGGTGATGGTTTCATGAGTATATATATATATATATATATGTATGTTCATATATTTATGTTCAAACCTATCAAGTTGTAGATATCAAATATGTGCAGCATTTTATGTATCAATTGCCCCTCAATAAAGCTATTAAACACAAAAATAAAAGATGTTTCTAAGAGTGTTAGAAAAAAATGAAAATTATTTGTTTTAATTTAATTTAAATGTTAAAAAACCCCCAAAATATAATGTATTGTAAGACCACATTATAGTCTACTATATAAATGTAACTCTGTTATAGTATATGTAAGATCAAAAGGAAAGAACCCAAAATGTTTCTGACTGTCTCTGCATGTTTTTTGTATCTTTCCAGTTTCTTAAAAACAATTAGCAATTATTAGTTGTATGATGAACGAAAAATACAGATTATCTTAAACTATTTCTGATCCTCTTTTTAAATTAATATCAATGTTTAGGCATAAATATATCAAGTACATATAATATTTTGCTACATACATAGAATGTACAATGATCAAGTCAGAGCATTTAGGCTATCCATCACCTCCAGCTTTTATCATTTCCATGTGCTGGAAACATTTCAAATTCTCTCTTCTAGCTATTTTGAAATATTAGCTCAGGGAAGTCTCCTCTAAAGTTAGACTACAGTGGGGTAAGGTAGGAAGGCTGTTGGTAGTAGCTTTCCCATCTCCCGAGTCTTGCCTCCCACTTCAAATGCAGGAAGACAAAATCTTCACATTTTCTCTGTACAACAATGGCCTGTTATGATAGTTGGTTTATAATAGGTTCTTAATAAATATTTTGTATTAATTAATGCATAGTGATCCTGAGAATACACTGACATGAGCCATCAATTTGTGATAAGAAAATAATAGTTAGTTGATAGTTAAAAGAAAATAAAACTAGACAATATTTCATGTCCACTTCATTATTTAAAATTTTTAATCAAAAGCTTAATTCATTTTTTAAACATCTTTGTTTTCTGTATTTTATGATATAAAACTTGTTGTAGTAAGTGCAAAAAAGGATAACAAGTTACTTAATATTTCTCTATCCAATTCTGCCTTACTAAAGTAACCAAAGGTAACCATGTGCTGTATATCTTTCCTCATATTTCTCTTTGATCATACTGACCTATGCAAGCGTTTGCAAATCTTTAAGAGTTTTGTTTGTTCATTTAAAAAAAAAGCTTTTATTTTGAAATAATTATAGATTCACAGAAGTCTATTCATCAGAATAGTACAGAGGGGCCCAGTGTACCCTTCATCTGGTTTCTGTCAATAACATCTTATGTAATTATAGTATAATATCAAACAGTCATGCAGTCCAAGAAACGTGCTCAGTTTTCACCAGCTTTAAATGCACTCATGTGTGTGAGTGTGTAAATTTGGGTAGCTCTATGTAATTTTATCACATGCATATATTCATGTAATGACAACTACCATTGAAATTATTCTCTTACAACTCTGGAGATCAGAAGTCCTAAAATGAGTTGTCAGTTCCTTCTGGAGGCTGTAGGAGAGAAATTATTCCCTTTTCCTTTTCATCTTCTAGAAATTGCCTCATTCCTTAGCTGGTAGTCCCTTCCTTATATCACTCCAAACTCTTGCTTTCATAATCACATATCCTATTTTTAACTCTGGTTCTTTTTGCTCTCTTATAAAGACCCTTGTGATTATGTTGTGTGCACACAGATACTTTAGGATGACTTCCCCATCTCAAGACTCTAATTTAATCACATATACAGGGCCCCTTTTATGATGTAAGGTAACCTATTTACAGGTCTGGGGGCCATTATTCCGCTTTTCACACAAATAAATATTTATGTTTCACTTCCAAAAGATAGATTAACTGGATTGGAAATTCTGAGTTGAATATTATGGTAGATTTCTTTATTACTCAGCAAATATTAACTCTGTTCCTCCCCATACCTAAGTTTTAAGCGCATTTTCCCATCTCAGTGAATTTGGACTTGCTATAATCAAAGGAATTTGACTTTAAAGATAAATTCTGAGCACCCTCTTGAGTTTTGCCCTGCCTCATGAGAACAACAACCCTCCATAGTGAGTACTTTTGGAGCTTGGTTTCCAGAAAGAAAAAGAAAAAAAGAAAAACAACCAAAAATAGCAGAATCATCATGATCCTCAGACCTAGAAAATAGGTGTTTGCTGTGAGTCCCAATGATTTGAGAGATTATTTGCTCTCACAACAAAAAGCTGACTAACACATAGAATATGAATATAATTAGTTTTAGTAGATATTACCAAATTGTTCTCCAAGTCCTATAACAATGCAAATTTATACAGTGAATGAGAGCATTTGTTTCTGCATTTCTACTAGAAAAACAAAATCCCTTATTAAATGTTGCTAATGTGATAGACCATAAAGGTATTTCTTAATACACCTGTAAGTTTTATTTCCTGGACTACAAGAAATATAAACATTACTTCATATTTTCATTTAGTATTCAGACTTGATAATGCTTACTTTTCTTTAGTTCTTTTTTGTTAAATTTGTAATAAATCTCAAAAATGATCTCAAACCATTTTTCTGTCATAAGGTTGGTGAACATTTTATGTTTATTTCAGTCTACTGTTAGCTAATACTGCTTACCTACTGTGTGTGTATATATAATATTCTATAATTAACAAACATGCACTATATATACATATGTATATTCTAATTTTTTATTAGACAAATATGTTTCTTTTATTTCCTCTCTTTACTTCCTTGACTATGAAGGTTTTCCCCATGCTTAGAATGTCTTGTGATACTTTTGTTTTATTTAGTTAATCATTTATTTTTGTATTTAAGCTTCTACACCATCTGGAATTTATTTTGTCTATGATGTGAAATGGGCTCCAACTTAATTTTCTTCCAGATGGGTAGCCAGTTGTGCCAGCTTCATTTAGTTTAACCATCCTTTTCTCCAACATTAAAATGCTGCCTTTGTTCCATTTTAAATTCTTATATAAATATTTTGACTTATTTTAGGATTTTGAATGTACATTTTGTGTCATGAAATTTTCTAAGTCCTAAAGTTAAAATATAGACAAAACAACTAAATTTCCCATTCTCATTGAGTTTGTACTCTAGACAGAAGAAGCAGAATATAACAACTGGCTAGCTAAATATATAAATAAAGGTTTGATGGTAATAGAGTAAAGCAGGAGATTCCAGAGTTTCTTTAAGAAAGGGGGTTCAGTGATGTCTTCCTTTATAAAATGACATTTGAAAAGTGCAGAAGAGCAATTTATGCATATGTCTAATAGCAAAGCAATTGAAGGAGAGGGAACAACTATGCTTTACCTAAAACATGGCAAAGCTAATGTGACTGCATAATATGTCAGAATACATAGTCGATTATAAGCCTAGAAAAACTAATTCATTTTCTATTCTTATTCTAATACTCTGAGTTAAACACAGGCTATTAGAATACGTTCTAATATCAGTAAGGCAAGGCAACCTTTGCTATTTTTCTTTTGACACTTTTCTTGTATAGTATTTAGGACTTTATATAAACTTTAACATCATTTTTGAATGGTATTCTTTGCCTAACAAATAGGCAGTGGGTATATATTTAGATAAAAAGACAGATAAAATTTACATGGGGTTATTCCAATTGGAATTGACTTAATTTGCATATTATACTTTAATCTCATATTTTATATTGATTACTTTAATATTAGTCCATTATTGTAATATGTCTTCCCCTTACAAAGGCATGCCATTCTTTTTAACAGGTTTTTGTTTTATTTTGTTTTGTTTCATTTGTATCTTTCACTAAAATTGTATAGAGATCCTGTTCCTTTATGTTAAATTTATTTCTAACCGTTTTATAAATTGGTGGCTATTTTAATTATTTTTTGATTGCCCCTTTCCATTGCTTATTGCAAGAATAGAAAGAATATACTTATTTTGTACATTTATTTTATATCTAGCCACCTTACCAAATTCTCTTATTGTTTCTTTTTTTCTTTCTTTTTTTAAAATTATACTTTAAGTTCTGGGGTACATATGCAGAACATGCAGGTTTGTTACATAGGTATACATGTGCCATGGTGGTTTGCTGCATCCATCCCCCATCATCTACACTAGGTATTTCTTCTAATGTTATCCCTCCCCAATCCCCCCATCTCCAGCTATCCCCTCCCTTAGCCCCCCACCACCTCCCAACAGGCTCTGGTGTGTGACGTTTTCCTCCCTGTGTCCATGTGTTGTCATTGTTCAATACCCACTTATCGGTGAGAACACGCGGTGTTTGGTTTTCTGTCCTTGCGTGGGTTTGCTGAGAGTGGTGGTTCCCAGCTTCATCCATGTCTTAGGTTTTTTTTTTTTTTTTTTTTTTACTGAAACTTTATTTTCTCTATGTATAAAACCTTGTTAAAGCAAAAAGAAATTTGAATCTATTATACTTGAATATTTAATTAAAATTATTTAATTTTTCTGCTTTTGATATTTGGTAGAATACGAGACATCTCTGAATACTATTGTAGGTAACAATCTTTTTTAAAAATTTTCCTGATATTTATCATATTACATAATTTTACTTAATTTTTATTTAACTACAATTTCTTAAGAATGGTCCATGAATTCATTAAATGTCTTTTTAGAATCTTTCACTATATTCAGCTAGTTTCTTCCTTAGTATGATAATATAGAAAATTATGTTGATATATTTGAATGAACCTTACATTCAAAGAATAAATCCAGCTTCAAAATGATTTTCCAAATATTTTCTATTACTTATTTAATTGCTTTTATTCTATATTTATTTGTTTTTCTTATTTTGAGACTTCTGCTAATGGTATAGTAAAGATCTTGTATTTTTATCAAAGTCACTTATAACTGCATTCCTGATTTTCATTACCTTTTGTATTGTACTTTGAGATTTTTTTTTCTGTGTTCTTTTTCTCTTACTCTCACATACTAATTACTGGAAAAGTGATGTTTTATACTATTAAATAATCTTATCCAAGGGTTTATATTGCAGTAAGATTGTATATGATTATACGTATACTTTTTTTCCTTAATAATGTTTTAGTTGTTTAGGCTGACTTCTTTTCCCCTCCAACTCTGCTTTGTTTTCTGTGCTTCCCCTCTATTAGTTGCAGACTCCACTGGGTATCTTGTTATGTTCTTTTGACTGCTCCCTTGAGCTCCAGAGAAACTTTAAGTAGGGCAGTCTCATGAGATGGGAAGTGCATAAATATTGGCCTGTAGAACAAATGCATAGTTGCAGCTGATAATCCATGCCCCAATAGAAAGCAGGGCACAGACTCTTGTGGTCCCTGGTCTTTTTTTGCCTTCCCACTTCAAATATTCCTCTCCCAAATATGCCAGAAGATAGAACACACTAAGCACAACCCATATAAACCTACACCTCTGGAGATTCAAAAGACATGGTGGGTCAACAATTCATGGCAATTGCCCACTGGTCCCTAGGCTTTCTTTTGACTTAAAGGAGAATCCATTCCTCATATTTATTTCTACTAGGATTGTGAGAAAAACTGAGACTTGACAACACTCTCCAGATGCTGCATATCTGCTTCTTCTAGTTCTGCTCAGCATAGTAGCATATTCAAGCCAACATTTTGCAGAATCTTTTTAAGGCTTAGTTTTGGAAGCAATAAAACATATTAGAAATCAGGCCATTTCTGGAAATGGTGTACATGTTGTTTTGCCTTTTCGAAGTCATAAGGCATCAACGAAATCTTTTACTTTTGTGTCACATATTACTCAATATTATTATTATATTATTATTTTTCAAATTTAAAAGCATCATTTCCATAGTTATGCACACTTTTATGAATATTTTTCTCTCATGAGACAGACTCATTTTCCTTTAAGAGAAAAAAATATGGTGAATTAATACATGTAAATATTTTATTAATAATCATCTCTCTTATTTGCATACTTTAAAGTCACTTTCAAGATTTCTGACATAAATTATCTTATTTGATTCCCATCACAAGTCAGTAATATAAAAGTATGATAATAATAACAGTTGAAATTCATGAAATACTTATTACTTAACATATATTATAAAAACAATTATCACCAATTCTTTGGAGAATGTATTATTATAACCCACGTCTTACAGATGAGAAAATTAAAATGTAGAAGTATTAGGGAAGTTGCCAAAAATGATGTCTCTAATTAGTGGTGGAACTAGAAATTGGTATCCTCAAACTCTAATTATGGAATATGGACCCTTAACTACCATGTAATCATACAAGATAAATGTTACTATTCATATTTATAGATCAGGAAACTGGTGGAATAGGTTGGTTTGCTTGCTCATGATCACTTAGGAATTAAATGGTGAAGCAGAGACTAGAAATCCTGACTTATGATTTGACATACACATTTCTCTCCAGATTATGATATGTAACTAGTATAACCTGTCCCATTGAAGATGCTAATCAGTGTGCAATCATTGAGATCCATTTGAAGATATTACAATACCATTTAATTTAGTCATGGTTAAAATTAAATTTCTTAAAAGATTCATATATGTATTTCTTAGGCATTTTGGAATAGAAAGAATTCTTTTACTGTTATTACTGGTGCTACAGCTGCTGTAGGTTAATCTTATTATAGCTATTATCTTTTGATTTCATTTTAAAATTTTTTCTATTTTTATATAGATTTTGACAACTAAGGAAAAACAAATTCGGTTGCAAAGCTTTGGTAAAATGCAAGCTCATTTCTGCTATTATAAAGAAAATGTCAACATAAAAGCAATTGAAACTATTTTTAAAATTTAAATGGAGTCAAGTTTCAGAAATGTGAGTTCATTCAAGTCAATGAATATTCACTGAGTTCTTATGACATGCTGGGCACGATGCTAGGCACAGTGGGAGGTAAAAAGATTATAAGAGTAGTCTCTGCCTTTAGGGAGCTCTGATTCAATGGAAGAGACAGGAATGTACACAAGCAATCTTAATATTAGCCAGACTGTTATAAGTGTCATAACAAAGGGACTGAGAAAGTGCAATAGGGATATAAAGGAAAGATATTATCTCCAACTGGGTGAACTTGAGCAAACAAATAAACTCCACAGCTGGTGCAATAAAATGTGATTTAAAGAAAAAAAATACTTTAGTTTTAATTGCCTTCAATGATATTAGGCAAGTTGCCAAAAATGTTTTCTTCAACATCAAGTTATATCTCAAGAATATCACTTTAAGAAGTTGAACTACTCATTTTGATATTTTAGAATAAAATATCCAATGTGAAAGTTACCTGAGTGGTTAGTTTTAACAGCCTATTTGTTTTCCAATGGTGCGAACAAACTTTCTAGACAAAGGAAGTAACTTTCCAAAGGTAACACAGGATAGATCACTGAGTAGTTCAAACTAAGATACAGGTCGTGTGACTTTGGTTGAGCCTCTTTTCTATTTCGCTGACATCCCCCCTCTCTACCTTTTATTTCTTCACTGGTGCATCCTTCCTCTTCACAAATATCAAGAAGTTTTGCTCTGTGTCATAAAATAGGTTCCTGCCCCATTGAGATCAGAATGAGCTCTCTTGTTTGAAATCATAACGAGTCATGTGAAATTGCAATCACCATTAATTCAGCATAGATCATAAAGTGCTGTCTTTTGCATATTTATTTCAGCTCTAATGAGTGGTTGTTACGTGATGATTAAGCAAAGGTGCTTCAGACTCCAATGGCGTGGATTCAAATCACAGGTACACCACTAGCTAATTTTAGAAAAAAAAATCCTTAGGCTTCAATGTCTTATGTGTAAAATGGGGAGAATAATAGTGCCTCATAGTTTGTAGTAATGTTTAAGTAACTGAATAGGTATGAAAAATTTAAACAGTGCCTGGAGCATAGTAAGAATACTCATTGTTCTATGCTTTACTCTCCTCCCCTTTAGGACGAAATCGTTAGAAGATGGTGGAGAAGATGGTAATGAACATGTACTTGAGTAGTCAAATGTCCCACATTTGAACTTTAATAACAAAATCTAATAGTTTTGTCAACTGACTATCCATGAATTACTAGTACCATTACCTTTGCTCTTAGACAAATGAAAAATCTAGAGCTCGGAGAAGTTACATAATTTCATAAGAGACACAGATAATAAGATTTAGAGGAGGTTTTTTTTCAGATTTTTATTTGCTGGGATTCTGTCTGATTATGTATGCCAACAGATAATTCTAAAAGTTACTAATTCTAGATTCTAGCTTTCAGTCTAGAGACCTTTTAAAATATTGACTCTGAAAAGACACGTTAAATTTTTGTATACACCAGAAAATAAATGTAAACAATGTAAACGTATGGCTATCAATTCCTTATTTATGGCTCCATTTCATGCTTCTCCTCATTCTCTAAGTTTAACCATGATGATTATTTTTCTTTTCCAGTCCTTGAATAGGTCATGCTCCGTCTGACATCTTCACCTGTATACATGTTTTGTTTGCTCTCTGCTCATTTCAATTCTGCCCACTCTTTCCAACTTACAAATACACAGAAGCAAATACCTTGCCACTACCTTTGCCCATGTGGTTTCTACAGTTTATTCTCAACCTCAAATTTAACATAAAATTCTCTGGGCCACTTTACCTGCCTCCCTCCCTAATCTGTTTGGATGTCTTCCTCTGTCTTCTGCATTGCCTTGTTTCCCTTTAGCATTGCACTTACTGAGCTATATAAACCTTACTGTAGTTGTCTAAGAGTCTATATCTCTCACTAAATTATAAACTCCTTAAGAATTGGGACTGAGTACCTTGTATTTACAGTTTCAATTCCATACCTCACTCAGTTGATCCTGAATTGCACCTTCCTTAATAAGTATTTGATGAATAAAAGAATGAGAGAGTAAATGAATAAATGAAAAACTGTATGCGTCATTAGACTTCCATACTAAAAGCTACAACAAAATCTCTATCTTCGACAGCAACAAATAAAATTGATAGAAAGAGTTAAGTAATTATATATTTTCAAATGATTTTAAAAATACTTGGCATAGATATATCATTCTTTAAAAAGCTTACTCTCAAATGTAAGCCCATTTGTAAATTACAACATTCAATTTCCCCACATTTGCTTACTTTGGACTAGAAAGACACTGAAATGCCATTTTTAGGACAGAGCTCTCATCCAGAGATTTGTACATAATTCATAGTTTAAGTTCTTCAAGTTTGCATAATAAATAGTTTAAATACTGCAGCAACAGAGCTGGAGAGGAAATTAGGATTCTGAATGAAAAAGTTAATTATACCTCTAAGGATTTTTTTTTTTTTTTTTTTTTGCAATACATTAAAAACAAGCTTTAGGCTAAAAAGAGATGGAAATGAAGAAGATTATGGGAGTGGTGATAACTGACAAGTTGTCTTATTAAGTGAGGGTAATTAGGCTAAATTAATTTTAAAATTGTAGTAGTGCATTCTAGATCAACAATAGTGCAGATAATTTCTGGGGCTGATGATCTTGCAGCTGGGGTCTTTTCTATTAGATGGACTCTGTTCTTGACATTATTGGCCATTTTCTCTGCCTTAGCCATTCTGTTTAGATAACCTGGGGGGTGTAGTTTAAAACTGGAATTCCCACCCACTTGCTAGGCTGCCAAAGCAGGTCGAAGAACAAGAATTCTCATCAAGGAAAAGTGACATTTTGTGAAAAGACATCACAGGATATTTCTTCATCTATTTGCATGTATGTTCATCTGCCTAGCCAAGATATGAATACTATTACTACTAATAATAATAAATAGTATTAGTATATAATTTTTGAAAAATTTAGTATACATCTTGGTTCTGTACTGAGTATGTTACATACAATACCTTGTTTATTTAAAAAAATAGCCCTGTAAAATGCACATAAACACATTAAACTCAAACTAAGAACTCGGAGCAATGAAGTGACCTGCCCACAAACAATCAATCAGTTAATAATTGGCAGATTTTGAGTCTGCCCCCTAGAGCAGTATGAAACCAGTGTCACTGCATACCCATTTGCCTTGTGCTGGAGTCAACAACAGTAACCATCACTTGAAGATTTTGTAATCTGAAAAGTAAAGACATGAAGAATGGGAGAGACTCACTTATAAAAATGAATACTGGAGTATAGGGAAGAGAGAAAAAATAAAAAAATAAAGAGGCAGAGGGCTTAGACTCTGGTCTTAAATAACCACGACATAGCTTGTGAAGTTAAGTTTATTATGTGACAATTATAGTTGTCATATTCCATTATGTAAAAGGAGGCAAATAACAAGACTTTTAAGTTAGTAAAAAGACATGCCAATCATGATAATAACTCATTCCTAAGGGAATGTCCCAAGTCCCTTCTATGGATAACTGTCTTTGTTCACACCCCTTGCTGAAAGAATACCACAATAGCCTTGATTTCCAGTATGGAACAGGCTAACATTTTCCACCCCCATGCTTGGTCGCCACAATTGCTCTAGGTAGAGTAACCAACTTATACGCAAACTGGTGGAGTATGAGATAGCTTGGTAGGAAAAGCTCTACTCAGAGTCAGACCCCTACTCTTGGAAATGTGTACTATGAAATCAGATTAAATCAGGCGGTTGACACCTTGATTTTTCTCAATCAGTGCACAGTCTGTGCACCAACAATGGCTGGCAGCTCTTACTTAAAAATACACTGAATCTGCCCACTTCCTACCACCTCTTCTGCTACTGCCCCCATTGTAGCCATCAGCATCTCTCCTTTGAATTATTCCATTAACTTCTGCCCTTGCCTCAACTAGATTTATTTTTAACATAGCAGCCAGAATGTAATTCCTTTGTTCAATAGCTTCCCATTCCTCTCAAAGTAAACCTCTCAAAGATCATTTAAGACAGTTTGCAAGGCCCTGCACAACCTGGATCTCTACCTTACCTATTTAACCTCACTTCCAACTACTGCTGCCCTCCCTGCTCATTTCACTCCGGCCACTCTGCCCTCTGTTTTTCTCCTTGACATTCCCACCACTTGCTCTCATGCAAGGACCTTCACATTAGTTTTTAATTTCCTTTACAATGTTCTTCTCTCACATATCTGCAAAACTCACTCTCTTACCTCCTAAAGGTCTTTGTCAAATTTCACCTCCTCAGGGAGACCTCTGACCACTCTGTTAAAAACTGTAAACATCCATTCCCACCCAGGTCACTTCTCATCCTCTGTCCCTGCTTGACTTGTCTCTATTGTGTGGATTATCCTCTAATCTAGTAGGTTATTTACTGTCTGTATCTCCTACCAAGAATGCAAAGTCTCTGTAGGCAGGGGTTATTGTATGTTCATGACATTAATGTATCGTGTTTTATAGCATGGCATACATTGTTGTTACACAATAAATATGTTTTAGATGTTGGTTGAATAGGTGAATAAATAAGGGAATGAAAGGTGCAATGAGAAGCCAAAAGACCAGCCATAAAAGACTATTACTGAGTGATAGAGTTCAGCAAATAGAATCTAGCAGATAGACTATGGCTATAGAGAGCAGACCTAAAGTACAGAATAAAGAAACTAGTGAAAAAATAGAACAATCACATGTCTTGGAGGGAGGAAGCACAGATTTGTGTTTTAAAATCCAAGGAATCACCTTGCACTACAATTTTCGTGTGACCCAGCCTGCTTTATGGAAACACCATCAAGACTTCAGATCAATCATACTTACTCTTAAACTCCATCCTCTGCCTCAAGAATCTGCCTTAGATTTAGTCTTTGTTTTTAATACTCAAGCCCAAATAAACCTTCATTTGTCAACAGTTCTGAATTGTTTTTGCATGCCAAATGTTTTACCTGGCACCTGCAGATATACTAACTCATTGATTAACTCACTGACTCTTCCTAGAAATGTTTCATCATAAAGATTGTTATGACCATTTTACAAGAATCAGAATCTCCAAGAAGGTAAGTCATTTATCAGAGTCCCACATTATGTTGCAGCAGGCCTGTGATTACAGTGCAGACTTTCCAACCTCAAGATCATGGTCATTGCTCTTTTTCTACACCACAGACCCTCTTCAGGGTTTTATAGGCAGCCTTTGTCTTCAAAGGTACAACCACATAATTGCCTATATGCATCTTCCTTATGATTCTGGAACCTTTACCATCCTTGTGTCCTCACCTAGCATTACCTCCCAGAAACATTTAATGTGCTACCTTAATTTTTGATGGAACCACAGAGCTAGGGAAGGATAAATATCTTTGTTCCTTCTTTTATCTTCTGAAGACGCCGTTTTGCTTTTCTGCCTCCAACCCGTATCTTCCGGTAAGTAACAAGCAGGATCATGGCTAGTGATATAGCAAGACACTCAGGAGCCAAATACACAGGGATGAAATAGATGACAGGCAAGAGCACCCTTCCTGCCTTGATGGACAACTGATCAGCAATTAAAGGGATGATTTATGGCTTAAAGGAGTGTTACCTATCTCATGAGCACATACACATCTATACATATAAAATACATCTTTCCAAAACCTCTGAATCACACAAATATTGTCTTGGACTTCATTCTTCATGCACACATTAGCTAATATAAATAGCTTGCCCGATGGCACACAGATAATCAGCATTCTGTTTCCTAATCTGCCCAATTGTTCTTTTCCTCTCAGTATGTTGCCTCTCAACTTTTGAAGACAAAACTCAGCTTTTGGCCTCATTTCCAAGACTCTCCATGGTCTGAACATTCTCAGAGTCCTCCTTCCTCTGTATCCCAGCCTAAAAGCCATTTCTTCCATGAAGTTTCCACTCTCTTCATCCCTTTTAGTTGATGCTTCCTTTTATTAGTTCCTGTTGCATTGTAATACCTCATTGCACCAATTATCATAGTCTGGAGGGTTATAATTGTGATAGTGTTTCTATAATTTTCTGATTTTTACTGCAAAGAATCAAAGCTTTTCAACAAGAACATTGACTAGGAGAAGCCAGAATCTACGACTTTCCCCCCTCTAACCAGTATTTTTTCTATTGTCAAGGTTTATCAGGATTCCTGATGCTCTCTGAATATGTGAAATGGTGGATAAAACTAATAAGATTCCTGCTAATAATAATTTACCTTATCTTACCTAATGACATTGAACCAAAGGTAATCAGTAGAGTTAAACAGAAACATAATCTCTCCTCATAGAATTTTAAGTATTCAATCAACCAAGCCCAGGAGGTATTCCTACCAGATTTGTCAACTGGGAGAGATTTTTCAGTTGGGTTTAGTGCCAGTCGTCACTGTGTTCTCCTTGGTGGAGCCACCCAATTCTCGCCTCTATTTGCCCATGTCTTCACTAGCTGCACTCGCCTGAGGAACAGATGAGCTTTCAACCAGCAGTTTTGTCCTGCAGGAGCTACATACAGGAGCTAGCGAGAACAGCATCAGTCCTAAACTAGCAAAGCTACAGAGTGAGGACTTCTGTGTCTTACCGCAGGTAAGCGAACTTAAACATGGTGATATTTCTCAAACATGTTTACTTTGTTTCTTTTTCTTGAACCTACTATATATTCAATACTTTACATATGCCAATCACACCATGAAGCTTTATCTACATTATGTCATTTACAGTTATGCCAGTGAGAAAGGCATTGACTAGGAAATGTTAAACCCGACCAGTGAACTAGGCTGTCTGTCCCTGGAGTCCATGGTCTTGGTCCCCAGAATTGGATGACGGCCATGAACTCCAGCTGGCTTCGCTGAATCCATGGCCTTTGTTTGTTTTTAATGAACCTGGTTTTCCTCTGCCAAGCTCTGATCCTAATGCAAGGAATCACAATGGTAGTCTCTATTCCAGAGGGAATAGATTGCTCAGAATTTGGATTCTTCTGTCCTCTTTTGCCAAGACTTCTGTTAATGTTTCTTTTAGAGACACATTCATGCTCCAACGGATGCCTAAATTGCAGTGTTCATGTAGGCACTATGATTTGGAGTGTCACCCTTCATCTTCCTACCATGCTCACCTTATTCCATAGCACACATCATGGTCCAGATGATATCTTACTTCCCTTTTCCAGTCTCTGTCTTATTGTTCTATTATATTCCATCATGGATATACCCAGAAAATGGGTTTGAAAATCTGAGACAGGTCAGCTTTCAGTGTTGTCTTTACTTTTTTGGCTGATGTTTTCTGAACCTTCTCTTCCTTTCGTAAGTGTCTAGATCTGTCAGTTGGCTGGTGGATGGCATTGCTCTCTCTGAAAATGGCATAGACCCATCAAAGCCGAAGGGGAGGTGATTAGTTTATAATGCTAATCAGACAAAGGCATTTACCAAAGTGGTTGTAAACATGAACTCTGCGCTCATAATACCTGGGTTCAAAACCAGGCACTACCATTTACCACCTGACTAAGGGAGGCAGGCTATTTTATTGCTGTGAGCCTTAGAACCTATACCTGCAAAGTCATGATTGTAATGTCTCCTGGAGTTGCTAGAGAAATGCAGTGAGTTAAATCTTGTAAAATGCTCCATATGTTGTTTGGCTCATGCAGGTCCTTCAGCATCATTAGTGCACATGTTATAGGAGCAGATGTGAAAAGCCAGGTCCCAAGACCAGGGATTAGAGGGATGAAGATCTGGGGGCTGGGAGTATGGAAGCATGTAAGTGAGACATGGGAGACCTTTCTTGGTCCCCAGGATTTTACAGTGGTATTCTCTGTGAAATTCCCACAAAATGTGTGAAAGAGTTGACTTCATTTAAAGGGACAGAGGCAGTATGGTAGTCATCATAAATAATATCCATTTCTAAATTACTTTCACCAAATAATAAAAACCAAGCAGAAATATTTCTACTGAATAATTTAGAATATTGAGACAAGAATAGGGGACAGAAGGGTAATTTGCTCAATCATTCACTTGTTTATTGCCTGGGGAAACTGATCTCCTAAAATTAACATTTGCAGGAAAACAATTTTTAATTAATGTAATGTTTGCTAAACACAAAAGAACATATGAAATGTATGTGTACATTCAGAAGCATAATAATAAAAGAAACACTTCAATCTTATGTTTAGATCTTAAGTTAGACTTAAGATCTAAATGGCAGTTTCTGTTTGAAATACCTGAATGTGTCCCATTCTGATCCTTTCTTTCTGCCTTCTCTTCAAAAATAAATCCTGTCCTGAAATTTTTGTTTGATTTTCTTGCACTTATAAAATGTAGTTTATTACATGTACATGCCTCTAAGCATATTATTTAGCTTTGCTAATTTGTTAGCTTTTTAAAAATGTTATTGCATTGTAAATAGTCTTGACAATTGATTTTATTTTTATTCAACATATTATGTTTAAACTTCATTTATATCATTTATACCTGCAATATATTAATTTTCACTACTATATAACATTTCATTGTATGGAGTCATTTAAAAGAATATTCGTGATCACAAGATTTTTAAGAGCACAGATTCAATTTTTTCATCTCACCCAAATTTTTACTATGATTTTTATCTTGTTCTTTATTTCTTCCCCATTCTATCACCTCTTAACCAACTTTCATAATAGGTGCCAGAGTTCTCTTCCTGAATATGAGAATTGTATTAACATTTCCCACTTAAAAGTCTCAGTGGATTCTTTCTGCCCACAAGCCGCTGACCCTACCATCCTGACTCATCACAGTCCTACTCCAATATTCATTTCAAGTTCATCTTCAATTATAAGTTCTGTCCATCCCATCTTCTTCCGATACACTCTTTGTTTGCCTAGACCATCAGAAATACCACCACTCCCTAAAAGCACATACATTCCTTCTGTGCATGCAGTCTCCTTTGTAAAAAAAGGCTTTCTGTTATCTTTGTTGAAAAAATAAAGTACTAGATATCATTTAAGATCTGGTTTTAAAATTACCAGGATCCCAGGGGAAAAAAAAAAGGGACAAATTATTCCCTGCACTTTTCCCCCATAATGTTTAATTTTTAATTTATTATTTCTATATTTTTGTATTAATAAAGAGGTATATCATATCTTGAAGGTGGAAAGCTCCATCGAGTCAAAGACTACATTCTTTTATGGTTGTTTTCTCCCACCTTTTCATTCTTACGTGGCTCTACTCCAGTAGAAAGTTTTGGCCTGAAACATAGGACAGGACTGACAACAGTTGCCAAACTGACTATGGCCAAGAGACTTAAAACTCCATCTTGAGGTCCATGTTTAGAAATCACTAGAACATTTTCTAATGACTGAATAGCAAATTAGATTTACCTTTTCAATTTTGCATTATTCTTATGTCATTGGGATTATGATGAATAAAAGGATAATAACAGCAATTAGCCTCTGAATGACTAATGGTCCCTCAAATTGATGTTGAACTATCAATTTGAACATCTTCCCTCAGCCAAAGTAGAATAGGGTTGGGCAGAGAGTGTTCCGTAAATATCCCTGAGAATGAAAATGAGAAAATTATGCCCAATGAACACTGAGCATAGTATGGAAATTCCCTAGGGTTGGGAATAGGGGAAGGTGCAATTTAACAATTGAAGCTTGCTTTCTGAGAAACAAAACTTGAAGCACCAACAGAATATGTTTCAAAAGTTTGCTATGTTAATTATTTAAAACTTAGTGGTGTTTTCAACGTGAAACTAGCATTGCATATTGTATTTTCAGTTCCACCCAATCCACCACAACCTATTGAATCTGCAGTGGGCCTGAGGTCTCGTATTTGATATTGGGCACAGATTATATTACAGTCAATGAGAAAAAATGTCTTCAAGGGCCAACTTAAGTCTCCACATTGAGACTGCTTCTCCACTGCAGGGGCATCTGGGACCCCACTCTGACAACTTTATCTCCATAGAAGTAGATCTCACCTAACTGCAGGCTACTGGGAATGGAGACTTTCATTTTTGTCTAGAGATTAAGTAGAACAGGGTAGGAGGAAGTAAACTGTAGAAAATGGAAGAATAAGATGCTATCATTTGAATGCAGAAATGTAATGCAGAGATTTACTTCCTGTTAGTAAATTCTCTGGATTCATCTATAAGGTTCATACTTTTTGATTAGTCTTTTACTTCAGTCTGCAGACTTTGGATATTTCTTCACATGTTTTCACAGTTTCTGCCATTCCCTGCTGCTTCTGACTAGACATATTTTTTTTTATAGTCTTAAGGCAATGCACAAGATGCAGTATTTTATTAAGAAGCAAGGGGAAATGTAGTATCATAGATGTATTTAATTCATTGCACAAAACATAGGAATGAGTTCTGAAGAATACTAACAAATAGGTATAGCACTGAGGAGCAGTTAGGGAGACAGGCACAAATATAAAAATCTATAACAAGTTCTGTACATAAAGTTATATGAGAGCTTCAAAAAGTAATTAATTTTTATCAAATAGTATTTGAATAAGACTCCATAGAGGACAAGGCATTTGATCTTGGTTACCAGAATTGTTCTGACCCAGATGTCAACTGAACTTTTCTGATCCTTGGGCTTTTCATAAGATTGTTTCAGGTCCCAAATTTTGCCACCTTTGGAAGTCTGAAACTTTCATGAGATTTCTTCAAGTTTCTGAGCAGGTTTATATTTAGAACTCGCAACTTAGACATGTATGAGCCATCACAGTGTCCCAGGCATTATTTCCCATACCCAGAGACTGCTCTGAGTTGAGTCAAATTAACATTTGTCTTTGCATTTTTTTACTTACATATACACACACATGTATTCACATACACTACACATATTTCATGTATATTCTTTTTTATTATTATTATACTTTACATTCTGGGATACATGTGCAGAACATGCAGGTTTGTTACATAGGTATACATGTGCCATGGTGGTTTGCTGAACCTATCAACCTGTCGTCTAGGTTTTAGGCCCCACATGCATTAGGTGTTTCTCCTAATGCTCTCCTTTCTCTTTTCCCTCTACCCCCTGACAGACCTCTGATATGTAATGTTCCCCTTCCTCTGTCCATGTGTTCTCATAGTTCAACTCCCACTTATGAGTGAGAACAAGCAATGTTTGGATTTTTGATACTGTGTTAGTTTGCTGAGAATGATGGTTTCCAGCTTCATTCATGTCCCTACAAATGACATGAACCCATTCTTTTTATGGCTGCATAGTATTCCGTGGTGCACACGTGCCACATTTTCTTATCGAGTATATCATTGATTGGCATTTGGGTTGGTTCCAAGTCTTTGCTATTGTGAATAGCGCTGCAATAAACATATGTGTGCATGTGTCTTTATAGTAGAATGATTTATAATCCTTTGGGTATATACCCAGTAATGGGATTGCTGAGTCAAATGGTATTTCTGATTCTATGTCCTTGAGGAATCACCACACAGTCTTCCAAAATGGTTGAACTAATTTGCATCCCCACCAACTCTGGCGTGTGCAGCATCCCACACTTCACAAGGGTTCAAAGACCTAAGAGGGAATGGTGGGGTTAAGAAAGACACAGACACAAACATACAGAAAGCTGGGCCAGGTGGTCCGAGAGGTGAGGCTGTCAGTCTTGTTCAGCCCTGACCTGTCTCAGTGTACTTTATTTTATATGTTCACAGAGCACATAGCAGAGGGAGGGTGAAGTTACTTAGAACAGTCTGGTTATTATTCCCATACTTCAGCTAACATACTTCAGCTAAAAACTATTTTGCTGCAAGGTCAGTGAAAGCTGGTTATCTTTTTCTAAGCTTGTCTGTTCTACTCTGAGACATACACATCCTCCTATTATGGTTTCACTTCTCTGAAGTTCAACCAAAGTTCACAGTGGCCTTGCTGCTGATCCCCCCAACGAGGGTGGGCTATCCAGCTCCCTACAACCAACAGTGTAAAAGCGTTTCTATTTCTCCACATCTTCTCCAGCCTCTGTTGTCTCCTGATTTTTTAATGATTACCATTCTAACTGGCATGAGAGAGTATCTCATTGTGGTTTTGATTTGCATTTCTCTAATGACCAGTGATGATGAACATTTTTTCATGTTTGTTGGCCGCATAAATGTCTTCTTCTGAGAAGTGTCTATTCATATCCTTTGCCCACTTTTTGATGGGGTTGTTTGTTTTTTCTTGTAAATGTATTTAAGTTCCTTGTAGATTCTGGATATTAGTGCTTTGTCAGATGGATAGATTGCAAACATTTTCTGCCATTCTGTAGGTTGCCTATTCACTCTGATGATAGTTTCTTTTGCTATGCAGAAACTCTTTCGTTTAACTAGATCCCGTTTGTCAATTTGGGGTTTTGTTGGAATTGCTTTTGGTATTTTAATCATGAAGTTTTTGCCCATGTTTATGTCCTGAATGGTGTTTCCTAGGTTTTCTTCTTGGATTTTTATGGTTTTAGGCTTTACATTTAAGTCTTTAATCCATCTTGAGTTAATTTTTATATAAGGTGTAAGGAAGGGGTCCAGTTTCAGTTTTCAGCATATGGCTAGCCAATTTTCCCAGCACCATTTATTAAATAGGGTATCCTTTCCCCTATTGCTTATTTTTGTTATGGTTGTAGATGTGTGGTATTATTTCTGAGATATCTGTTCTGTTCCATTGGTCTATGTATCTGTTTTGGCACCATTATCATGCTGTTTTGGTTATTGTAGCCTTGTAATATAGTTTGAAGTCAAGTAGCGTGATGCCTCTGGCTTTGTTCTTTTTGCTTAGGATTGTATTGGCTATACGGGCTCTTTTTTGGTTCCATATGAAATTTCAAGTAGCTTTTTCTAGTTCTGTGAAGAAAGTCAATGGTAGCTTGATGGGAATAGAATTGAATTTATAAATTACTTTGGGTAGTATGGCCATTTTCACAGTATTGATTATTTCTACCCATGAGCATGGATTTTTTTTCCATTTCTTTTTGTCCTCTCTTATTTCCTTTAACAGTGATGGTTTGCTGAACCCATCAACCTGTCATTTAGGTTTTAAGCCCCACATGCAGAAAAGGCCTTCGATAAAATTCAACACCCCTTCATGCTAAAACACTCAATAATCTAGGTATTGATGGAACATATCTCAAAATAATAAGAACTATTTATGACAACACCATAGTCAATATCATAATGAATGGGCAAAAGCTGGAGGTATTCCTTTTGAAAACCAGCACAGGACAAGAATGCCCTCTCTCACCATTCCTATTCAACATAATATTGGAAATTCTGGCTAGGGCAATCAGGACAAGAGAAAGAAATAAAGCGTATTTAAATAGGAAGAGAAAATGTTAAATTGTCTCTGTTTGCAGATGACATGCTTGTATATTTAGAAAACCGCACCGTCTCAGCCCAAAAACTCTTTAAACTGATAAGCAAGTTCAGCAAATTCTCAGGATACAAAATCAATGTGCAAAATTACAAGCCTTCCTATATACCAATAATGGACAAACAGAGAGCCAAATCATGAGTGAACTCCCAGTTGCTACAAAGAAAATAAAATACCTAAGAATACAACTTAACAGGGACGTATATTCTTTACACACAGAATATTTAGTACAAAACTTGGGGAGCTAAGAAGAGTTTTAGATCACAGTAATCCAACCACTTGTATTAGTCTGTTCTCACACTGCTAATAAAAATATACTCAAGATTAATTTATAAAAGACAGAGGTTTAATGGACTCACAGTTCCACATGGCTGGGAAGATTCACAATCATGGCAGAAGGCAAAGGAGAAGCAAAGGCTTTAGATGGTGTCAGGCAAGAGAGAGCTTGTGCAGGGGAGCTCCCCCTTTATAAAACCAACAGATCTCTTGAGACTTACCCACTACCACAAGAACAGTATGGGGGAGACCGCCCATGATTCAATTATCTTCACCTGACACTGCCTTGACATGTGGGGATTATACAATTCAAGGTGAGATTTGGATGGGGACACAGCCAAACCATATCACCACCCAAAACTGTATATTAAATATTGTTTGTCACTTGATTGAGGATTTTTCATGGCTACTTCATCCTACAGGTATTCAGGCCTCATATCATCTTAGGACCCCCTCTCTCTTCTTTCTATTCCATGACTTCCAAACACCATCCCTCGAATTTCAAAATCATATTTATTCAAGTTTTCAAGATAATTTAGGTTTTCCTAGTCCCTGTTCCTGACTCAGCTCCATGCCCACTGTTGGCTACACAAATTCATTAAATAACCTCTGTCCTGCTTGGAACATATTTATGATTTATAGACTAATTATTATTTCATCAGATATACTAAAGACATCTAAGTAAAAGTAATGTGACCGGAAACTCTTCACAAATATTAATTTTTTACTTACTAGTAACTCATCAATTTTCTTCTTTGGACCCTGAACCAGTCCTTCCCCAGCACACACTCCTGGCCATAAGCCCTGTCCTGCTTTGAACACTATATTGACAGCAAAGAAAGGCATAAAGTGATTCTGAACTAAGAAAAAAATGTAAGATGTGCACATGCATAATTGGTACCTCACCCTGCCCCCTCCAGAACACATACACACAGCCTAAGACTAGATAAGATACTATAGATTGGGGCAAAATGAGAAAGGAGGAGCAGTGAGATGTGTCATGAAAAGGAGATTGCCCTGTTTTGCCCAAGATGGAGCACCTGCCACCAGCACAGGGAGGGGTGTGGACTAAAGACCATCCCATCTCTATTTCAGTAGTACATAGTACATCTCACCGGAGTTGAGGAGCTCTGCAGGAATACTTGTAATTGCTAGCAATAAATCTATAATCAACTGACAAGGGAAACTGCTACTTGTGGCTTAGTATTTTACCCCCCTCACACACACACACAAACACACCAATAACTATGCTGTATGGGCAACTATCTTTCTTCCTTTTTTTTTTTTTTTTTTTTTTTTGAGTCTGTTGCTGAGGCTGGAGTGCAGTGGCACCATCATAGCTCACTGCAGGCTTGAACTTCTGGGCTCAAGCAATTCTCCTGCCTCAGCCTCCCAAGTAGCTAGGATTACAGTCACATGCCACACTAGGCTAATGCTTTTTATTTTATTTTATTTTGTTTTTGTAGAGATGAGGGTCTCATTATCTTGCCCAGGCTAGGCTTGAACTCCTGGCCTCAAGGAATCCTTTCATCCTAGCCTCCCAAAGTGCTGAGATTACAAGTGTGACCTACCATGCCTACCAAAGAACTGTCTTTCAACAGAAATATAATTACAAACTTTGGGAACAGACACTGAGGGCGTAGACACCTAGGGTGGTGATGACGATGTGGAAGGAAAGGAGCCCCTAGCACCGCATCCTGACCTCAAGCTATCTTTTCTCAAGACACACACAAGGCTAGATATAGATGAACAAAGCAAAGATACCCACTGAGTTAAGATGCTGGTGGAACATCTCCTCACTCTGCATAGAGAAAGGGGATTAGGGGAGGGGAAAAGGCAAGGAGGGAACTGACAGATACTGGCAGTTCCTAGACAGGCCCTCCAGAAGCAGGTTTGTGAGCCAGACACAGGAGGAAGACACAGCCTCTTGATTGGGTTGGGGAAATGGAATATGTGTGGGCCACTGATAATAACTCCAGGACCAGGACTGTAGGACCTATCAGCAGCAGTAGTGGAAGAATGGAAGAGCTGAAATTCCACAGGACTTACCCTCCCTTTCTCCTCCACTTTTTTGTTAGTTTCCAGCATCCATAGCAACTTCATCATGTGTGTATTTGTCACACCAGATGTCAAATTCTTCAAAATAATTACTTTTTTAAAATTTGTTTTTATTGATACATAATAGAGGTACATATTTTGAGGGTACATGTGATAATTTGATACATGTACATATTTTGTAAAGATCAAATCAGTGTAACTGGGATCTCCATCACCTTAAATTTTAATGGGCGATTGAATGTCTACAGTGCACCAGGATAGGCTATGCTTTTTGGTGTGTTCACCTATATATCATTTGGTCTTCACATTGATCATAAGGCATTGATATTTTATTCCCATTTTTCAGATTACAAAAATAAAGCTGACCAAAGATATGAATTGATTTACTTAAGGTCACAGAAGTAATAAATGTCAGAACCAGAATTTAAACCTGATCTTCTGATCCCAAGTTCATGATTCCTTCCACAGCAGCAATATATTCTTAAAATATTAGATTTAAAATGGATGATGACAATTATGTAGTACAGGAAAGACAGATATATTCTAAATGATGTGCCAGCTTGGATTGTTCCAGGCTGCCTGGAGTGTGTGCTGAGAAGAACACAGGGACCTATCGCCAACTCTGTGGGAAAAAGTACCATGATTGATTCTCAATGTCTGCCTCAGGCACCTCTGCCAGGTACTTTCCAACCTTAGCTTAGTTCTCTCTTCCCTTTTTTACAGATGAGGAAATTGATGCTGGGAGATTTAAAACAAATTACCCGAAAGCACGCAATGTGGTGTTGGCAGAGCTGTGGGTAAGCCCCCACCTTTCCCGATTTCATGTTTCCAGCTCTTGGCCTCCCCCTGGTCTTTCCCTTGGAGTTCTCACAGGAAACCTGCCAATTTACTCAGTTTTTCTAAACCTCTTTCTGACCTTGTTTTTCTCTCCCATATCTCATATAAGATATACACATTATCTCAGTAAAGTGTTTTGAAGAGAAGTCCCTTGTGAAACACTAGCTCACTATTGTCAATAAGATTCCACAGTCAAGGTTTTTGTTGAGGAATTGCTGAGAAGGATATATCACAAGGGATTAATGTGGACTAAGTGCTGATGTTGGGACTGGATGTACACATACAGAGCAGTTAAGAAACAGACAGACCCAGCTCAGTATTTAGCAAGTGACTGGTGCTAAATTTTCCTGAATGAGTTTTGTCTGATCAGTTCAAGGAACTGCAGAGTGGTTCATTGGTGCAAGGAAAATGGCCAAAATTCTGTGTTTAAATTTCAGAGAAACACTGAAAAACATAGTCATTCACTGAAATGCCATCCATTTAATGGGGGAGAAAAAGTACATATACATAAAGTGAAGTGGACATTTAAAGATTCTATCTAGATCATTCAGACTGAAAATTATACTATAGTGGTACTTAACTCATAAGTTGTAAAATTAGATGAGACAATGCTTATCAATTATTTAACCAGTTCCTAGAAAACAATAATTGCTTAAAGGTCAATACATAATAATACTTTTAAATGAGAAAGTGTTTTAGGGCTGTGTGTGTGTACAGGGCTGAAAATGCATGTATTGATGTATGTGTGTTCAGTTAATCATCTGCTTAACTAAATTGTCCTTGTGCTGTAGACAAACTCTAATTTTCTCCATATCCATAAGTGGAGAACAAACCCACTTTAAACTGGAATGTCCAGGAATTGCTTTTTCTTTTTCACGGAACACAGGCATCTTATTAAATCTTCTGGTGTTCATGAGATGTGAACTAATGAGCATTATTAGATTTGGAGTTGCTAGTGATGAAACTGAGTCACAGAGAAATTACGTAATTTGCTCCAAGTCACACAGCTGTTGAATGCTTGGTCAATGATGAGAAATAGGTTCCCTTCACTCCCAGTCTAGTATTGTGCTCTGTCTCCCCTTTGTATTAGGATCAAAAATCCCTTTCCTCTCCCCACCCCTTTTTCCCTCTTCTCTATTTATTGTATTTTCTTTTTCTATTGCTTACTCTAAATCAAATCAACAACTATTTATAATATTTTTTTCATATGTCCACTGTTGATGACTAGGCCATGAATAAACCTTGGTTCATATTAATGACAAATGCTGGTGGTTGCCTACCCTTCTTTTTCTTTTTGACAGGTCTTCTTAAAATCATTATTGCTTTTTTGCTTTACATAGTATATTAGTCCATTCTCATACTGCTAATAAAGACAGACTTGATACTGGGCAATTTATAAAGGAAAGTGGTTTAATTGACTCACAGTTTAGCATAGGTAGGGAGGCCTCAGGAAAGTTACAATCATGGTGGAAGGGGAACAAACATGTCCTTCTTCACATGGGGGCAGCAAGGAGAAGTGCAGAGCAAAGGCAGAAAAAGCCCCTTACAAAACCATCAGATCTCATAAGAACTCACTCACTATCACAAGAACAGCATGGAAATCACTGATCCCATGATTCAATTACCTTCCACCAGGTCCCTCCCATGACACGTGGGGAATATGGGAACTATAATTTAAGGTGAGATTTGGGTGGGGGACACAGCCAAACCATATCACGTAGGAGAGGAAAACTCTATCCCAGACTCCAGAAATAAATCCAGAATACCTAGGGAATTCTGATGATGTCCTTGCCAGGGATGAGCTTAGCAGCATCCCATGACCATGCTTGAAATAAAGGAAATCTACTCAGGATTTCTGGGAAATATTTTTGTTGTTGTTGTTTTCCAAGATGATTTCAAAAGAGATGTTTGCTTTCTTATAATGGATGTGAGTATATCTGGATAGAAAGCCAAAATTGTATCTGCTTTGTTCCCAGAGGGAAGCCAGATTTCTGGCATTCCGGGGCTGGACCCTCTGGCCCTCTTGGTATGTGAAACAAGCTCTCATTTGAGATATGGTTTTCTCTGAGCATCTACTAGATGCATATTAACAGATAAAGTACCCTAAATAAACTTTACAGCTTTGGTTATTGCTATAGTGTATGGTTACATGCTGTGGGGTAAGACTCAGAATATTGTTTCTAGTCCTTGCTAGCTCTGCAATGCTGGGCAATTCATTAGTTTTTCTGTACTTGGGGTGCCTTCTTTCACTCCTCTGATTTATTGTCCTAACACACATCACCCTGCAACAGACTGTTCATTTTAATATGTGTGTATTTATACTATACAAACATGTATATGTATATGTTATACATATATGTACTAAGTTTGTCTTTTTTTTTTTCTTTTACATTAGCTCCATGAAGGCAGGGATTTTTATCTGTGTTGTTTGCTTCTGGATCATAGAGCCCAGCACACTGTAGAAGGTTAATGAATAGTTGCTTAATAAATTAATTGATCAATAAATGAAATAATAAAACAGAGTTACAATTATGTCATAGAATGCTTGTGATGATAAATTTAGATAATGTGGAAACTGCCTGGCATATGATTATTAAAATGAATGAAGACAACCACTTTTCTAAGTATTGATATGATATCTGTAACTAGTTCTAATATAAATATTTATTGAAAGTCATCTGTCATGCCATGCACACTCGAGATGATAAATTTCTGTTGTTTTAAGCCTCTGGGTTTTGGGGTAATTTGTTATAGAGCAATAGATAACTAATATGCTTCCTATACCTCCATTCCTCCTCACGCTTCTCTCTCTCTATATATATGTATATGTATTTCAACAAACATTAATATGCGCCACCTACTTGCAGACATTGTGTTAGACACTGACAGAACTTCCAGGACTTGCAAGATTTGGGTCATGCGAAATCCTACCTGATTCAGGAAGTCGCTCTGGAATTTTGTGATATACACTAGTCTCTTGAATTTCCATGGCGTTGGAACTCTACAGCTTGGCATTAAATTTTAAGCTTTCCTTTACTGTACTCTTGTTGTTTCAACAACAAGGAGCAGGAAAGGACACTTCTAATACTTATGTATCCCCTCCAAATACAGAGGAATTTCCAAAACTGCATAGAAATGGGCGAGTAAATCTTTACATGAATCTGTTTTGTAATCTCCAAACTCATATACTTACATCCATGAACAAACCCATATGCTAATAGTTACATGTATTGAGTGTTTATTTGATGCCACACTTTTCATATGGATTATCTCATTAAAAATTTTCAGTGACCTATTTTGGAAGACACTATGATTAAATGTCTTTTATAGAAAAGAAAATAGAAGCTTAAGTAACTTAACCAGTGCAGGAATAGGTGAAATCAGAATTTGCAACTGAGTAGTCACATACCAAAATTTGGATATTAAGCCTTATTTTATGTCTTCATGTACATCCACACTCCTTGTGACAGAAATTGTTAGGCAGTGAGAGAGAAGCAGCCTAGAAATGTGGAAATTGTGAATTTAATCTGATTTTCCCCTCTATTACCTGAATGAATTTGGCCGAATCACTTAATGCACAGAGTCCCAATTGTCTCATTTTAAAAATAGGAAACTCTCTACCTTTTTTAATACCCAGATTTGTTCACGAGACTCAACACAGTAAAGCTGTGGGGAACAATGAATGAACTTTTGAAACTATAGGTCATGACACAAGAGTGAAGCATTTATTTGTGCACTCATAAATCTGTTTTATATACTTTCTATGTGTTAGATACTATTGTAAGCATTGGTGACACTATGCTTAGACATTGCCTGCCTTAGTTGAGATTACAATCTGTTGGGGAGGAAATGAACTATGAAAAAAACAGAAAAAAGCAAATGTGTAAAATGAATAGTAGAGCATTAGAAAGTGATTCACACTATACCACCTCCAACACAACAATGACAAAGAAAACAAAAGCAGGAGAGGAATATAGAGGATGTGGTGGAGATCATGATGCAATCTTAAGTAGGGTAATAAGGGACTGTCTGAATAAGAAGATAACATTTGATCACAGAACTGAGCCAGATGATGGAGCAAGTGTTTCAGATGTATGGAGCAGTTATCTTTCAGATTTGAAAAACAAATAAAACAAAATAGTGCATTCAAATATCTCAAAGTGAGAGTAAGTCTAATGTGTTCTAGAATAGTGAGGAGGCCAGTATGGCTGAGTTAGAGTGAGTTGAGGGAGAGTATTTGGAAGTAATGCCAGAGTTTGTCAAAAGACAGAGTAAGACTCTGTAAGTCACTATAAGAACTTTGGCTTTCACTCTGAGTGAGACAGGCACTCATTGAAGGAACGATGTCATCTTTTGAAAGGTATTCTACGGATACTGTGTCAAAAGATGATGCTATCCTGGGTCAGATGAAAGTTGTTGATAAATGAGCAATGATCAGGTTTGAAGATAAAGTGTGTGTTTATCTTTGTTTGAACATAGTTTGAAGATAAAGTGAACAAGATTCATTGACAGATAACATGTGAAATATACAAAAGAAGATATTCATGGATACAAGGATACTGCAGTCACTTGGCCTGAGAAACTGAAAGAGTGAAGTTTCTATTGAAAAGTATGAGTAACACTATGGGGAGCAAGTCTTGGGGGGCAAGACTGGGACATTGGTAATAGCTGATATGCCCGTTAGACATCCAGTGGAGATGCTTGGAAGAGTTGGATACAGGGGCCTGAAGCTCCAGAGAGACATCATGACCAAAGATGTAAATTTAAAGGTGATTAGTGTAAAAAGGCATTTAAAACCATGCACTCAATGGGATAACGAAGGAGGGACTGTAGAAAGAGAAAAAATGGAGACCTAGGACAGCTGGGGTTTAGAAATGAGAAGTAAAAGGGATCCAGAAAAAGACCCTTTAAGTATTCACTGAAGTAGGAAGAAAAATAAAGAATATGTATCTTGAAAAGCAAGTGAACCAAACGTGTTTCAAAAATAAGGAAGTACAGTTGACCATTAAAAAATCTGAGGATTAGGTCCCTGATCATCTGTAGTCAAAACTTTGTTTATAATTTTTTACTACCCCAAAACTTAACTACGAATATCCCACTCTTGACCAGAAGTCTTATCAATAACATAAAGCCTATTAACTCATATTTTTATATGTATTATATGCTATGTTCTTACAGTAAAATAAGCTAGAGAAATAAATAGATATCATTAATAAAATTATAAGAAAGAGAAAACATACTTTTAATTTATTAAACGGAAGTGGATCATCATAACAGTGTTCATCCTCACTTTTACATTGAGTAGGCTGAGGGAGAGGAGGAGGAACAAGCATTGATTTTGCTGTCTCAGGGGTGGCAGAGACAAAAGAGGTGGAGAAGGTTGAAGGGAAGACAAGAAAGGCAGGCACATTCGGTGTAACGTTTATTGAAAAAAAAAATCCATGTATAAATTTATGCACACAGTTCAAATCCATGTTGTTCAGGGTCAATGGCAATCATGAAGTAAATGTTTCTGCTGAGTCAATTAAGATGAAGATTACAAATGGAATATTGGATTTAGCAACAGGGAGGTTGAGAAGATCTTCAAAAGATTAGGTAGGGTTATCATTAGTATTGAACTTAAGGTGCAGAAAGCACACTGAAGTTGGAGTCAGGAAACTTAGATTCAAGTAAAACAAATAAATAAATAAGATAAATTCCTCAAAGAGTGATTATGATGATCAAATGATATAATGAAGCTAAATGTACTCTGTGGGACATCAAGGAATATGCAAATGTCAACTCAAACACATCACAGTTATGAGACATATGTGATTATTAAGTATTTGTAACTACTTGTATCCTCTCAAACACTGCTCAGGCACACACCAGGCTCCTACCCCCACCACACACAGACACACACACACACACCACACACACACACACATACACACACACACGGTATACACAAATTTTTTCAATAACAGAGGAAACTGAATATGTATCATGAAGCTTTAGCAGGTTTAGGACTTAAGCCAGCCTGTTGCAGTTCTGGTGCTGCTGACATTACCAGACGGCATTAATTTAATTCCACTCAGTTATGCTTTTAAATTTGATTTGAGTAATGTGTCATAAAATGCTATTGAGAAGTGCAGTGCTGCATTCCTAAGCAGGCTGGGAGGTTGTGTCTGCTCTGGGTATCCCTAAGAGAAATGGATTGAGATCATGTTATGCCTATAGACTTTAGGGAGTTTACTCTTTGCTGGGATCTGGCGACAGAGGTTTGCTGATCCAGGATTTCTCACTGTTTAGAAGAGATCAGAAGCAAAGCGTACATCTCTAGGGAATAAGGAGGAGATTACAAAGAATATATGAAAGCATGTGAAAAACTGCAGTTTTAACAAATAACAGGGATAGCTTAAAAGACGTTGCATATAAATGAAACGAGTTTATTTTAAAGTTCTTTAGCTCACTTGTTATACTGGGTCATTCATATTAGTTTCACATCTCTTTGTCTGGTCTCAGTTTCTCTATGCTTAAACTGAAAATAATAGACTAAATCAGTTGTGTCCAAAGAAAGACAAAGCCTTCACAATGTGTACCCTAATCATCTACTGGGGTGTGGAAAAATATTCTGGGACATTTATTTTCATTGATTTCTAGTGCATCTTTTAAAATACATATTCCACCCTGGCATAGTGGCTCTTATTTGTAATCTCAGCACTTTGGGAAGCTGAAGTGGGGTGACTGCTTGAGCCCAGGAGTTTGGGACTAGCCTGGGCAACATGGCAAAACCCTGTATCTACAAAAAATACGAAAATTAGCCAAGGGTGGTAGCACATACCTGTAGTCCCAGATACTCTGGAGGCTGAAGTGGGGGATCCCCCTGAGCTCCAAAGGTCAAGGCTGTAATGAGCCATGAGTGCATCTCTGCACTCCAGCCTGGGCAACACAGCGAGACCCTGTCTCAAAAAATAAATAAAATAAAATGTATGCTTCTTGTATATGTTTTTGTAAGGCACATAATATAAATAGCAAATAAATAAATAAATTTGTATTGGATGTGTGTCCTCCCTCTCTATATATTGGTCTCTTTTAACAGTTGACTGACTAATCAGTGGTCCCCAACCTTTTTGGCATGAAATCCGGTTCATGGAAGACAATTTTTCCATGAACTGCAGTGTAGGTCAGGGGGGTGGCTTCGGGATGAAGCTGTTAGATTCTCATAAGGAGCACACAACCTACATCTTGTGCACGTGCATTTCACAATGGGGCTTGCACTCCTATGAGAATCTAATGCCACCGCTGATCTGACAGGAGGTGGCATAAGGTACCATCCTGTGTCCCCTAGGTTTAGGATCCCTGGACTAATTGACTGATTTATGTATAAATTTTAATCAAAATAATCTAGAGAAGACTAGATCATCTAGAGAAATCTAGATCATTCTAAGTGATCCCTTAAGGTTCATAGCTCTATTTTGTAAATAATTTTATGGCCCTGAAACTGGTTATACTGACCATTGTGATTATCTCTAAAAAGTGAAATGACAGTTTGACCACTGAATTGACTTCTCCTCTTTTCTTTGACTTTTTGATGATTAAAAAATAACAATAATAATGCATTTTTACCAGGAACTTCCTAGAGGAATTAAGAGCTATCTCAGTTTCTATATTTTAAAAATATCTAAAGTGATACCTTACATGAAATCCCTGAGTGATAGCAAAGAACTTTAATTTGGTTCAAGATATTTCAGCCATAGTCCCAGCTCTGCCACTGTTTTGGCGGGTAGGTACAGGATGGGTTAGACTAGCCATGCCAATCCTCTGGGCCTCATGGTTCAGTCTGCTGATGTAGAAGACTGAAATTCTCCAGACACAGAGCTCAGCATCATACTGGTTTCCTTGGCTAGATCTTCCCCAATCCCTCCATAAAAGGAATTGTTTCTTTCCCTTCCTACAGAAACTCTTTATCGTATGTACTACTTTGTTTTCTTCACAGAACAATAGCTATCTAAAGTTGTCTATGTATTATTTATTATTTTGTTGATGTGTTTATTGTCTGTCTTCCCTAACTAGAATGTGAGCTCCATAGAAACTGCAAAGAGTTCCAGGAAGCAGATAAACCAGCAGGCAAATTAAATTTAAGTTTCAAGACCCCAGGAGGTTATGACTGAAATGTAATCACATGGTTATGGGTTTGGGGGCTATTTTCCAGGATTTTTTAAAAGTACATGTTTCATTATATTAAAAAGACTATTGTTTATTTTTACCCTGACACTCCATTTATTATATTTTACTTTGTGTCCAATGGTGGGGGTTTTTGGGATCCAGTTGAAGGAAATTTCAAGTGAGTATATAATTTGCAGGGTTTGATGGGGTACATTTTTGTGTAGTTTGTCATCACTTCTGTGTCTTAAGCTATTGCTAGATTGGACAGATTATTAAAGGGTAGAGCTGAGACTCAAAGGGACATTTGTCTGCCTCTAATGCTAAGGATCTTAGTATTAAACCATTACTTTTTATAAATTTAGTGATAACAGGTATCTGTTTCCAAAGCTTGGAAATATGATTATGTTTTCAGCCACTTGCCAACTAATCTTCCTAGATTACATGACGTGTTTACAGTCTCATAAACCATTTTTACCCTGCTTGTTCACTGCGCTCTGTCCTAATTATACTTCCTGACCCCATTCCTTGGAAACTATGCAATTCTGCACCTCCTTCTTTTGATTCAGGAGGTACATGTGCAGATTTGCTACCTGAGTATATTGCCTGATACTGAGGTTTGGATTACACATAATCCTGTCACCTAGGTGATAGGCACAGTACCCAAAAGGTAGATTTCAACCCTTGACTCCCCTCCCTCCCTCTCTCCTCTAGTAGTATCACATTTCTATTATTGCCCTCTTTATGTCCATGAATATCCAATGTTTAGCTTCCACTTGTTGGTGAAAACATGTAGTATTTGATTTACTGTTCCTGCATTTATTTGCTTAGGATAATGGCCTCTAGCTGCAACCATGTTGTTGCAAAGGTTATGATTTTATTATTTGTTATGGCTGCATAGTATCCCAAGATGTGTATGTGCCATATTTTCTTTATTAAATCCACCATTGGTAAGCACCTGGGCACCTAGGTTGATTCTGTGTCTTTGTTCATGTGAATCGTACTGTGATGAACATATGAGTACATGTGTCTCTTTGGTAGAATGATTTGTTTTATTTTGGATGTATATCAAGTAATGGGATTTTGGGATCAAATGCTCATTCTGTTTTATTATCTGATTTATTTTGCTTTGAGAAATCTCCAAACTGCTTTACACAGTGGCTCAGCTAATTTACATTCCCACCAATGGTGTATAAGCATTTCCTTTCCTCTGCAGCCTCACCGGCATTTGTTGCTTCTTGACTTTTTAACAATAGACATTCTGACTGCTGTGAGATGATATCTCATTGTAGTTTTGATTTGCATTTCTCTGATGATTAATGATGTGGAATATTGTTTCATATGTATGTTTTTCATATGTTTGTTGTTTCATATGCATGTATATCTTCTTTTGAATAGTACTTGTTCATGTCTTTTGCTCATTTTTAATGTGGTTATTTATTTATTTGATTGTTTCATTGTTTAAGTTCCTTATAGATTATGGATATTAGACGTTTGTCAGATGTGTAGTAGGCAAATATTATTCTCCCATTATGTAGGTGGTCTGTTTACCCTGTTGATAGTTTATTTTGCTGTACAGAGGCTCTTTAATTTAATTAGGCTCCACATGTAAATGTTTGTCTTCATTGTAATTGCTTTTGAGGACTTGGCCATAAATTCTAAAATTACCTCACCCAGTCAAATCTTTGTATGTTTCTATTCAGTTCTTGCTGATTTTCCATGAACTACAGACAACAACAAATTTAGCATAAAAACTCATAATACAACAATACAATATGGACATTGATTACAAACTGGTAATGAATGGTGATGGCATTATCAATGCAAAGAATAGATCCATCACTGCACAAAAATCCTTGAAATCCCCTGAAATATTAACCTTATCGATAAAGAGAATTTGAATCAATTTTTTCAAAATAATATCAATGTTAAATAATTATTTAATTTTTTATCATGAATTGTGAAACTGATTGGAACTTTTTCAAACTGTCAGAAAAGATCCAGCTGGAGGAAAAATACTTAATTAACTTTCTAACTGTTCTATAGAAAATAATTTTAAAACACCATATGCAGCCACCCAGAAACACATTGATACCATCCTTCTTCGCCAAGACCAGTATCGGTGCCTCTAGGAAAACAACTCTGAAGACATCAAAGTGTGCAAGTAAAATATAAACAGTATTATGGAAGTGTGGTATGCAGGCTATAAACACAAATTATGGTTTTTTTTCTGGATTTTGTAAAATATTTGTCAGCACCGCATTATTATCAGCAGATAAGCATTGTAATTTAATATGTACTTTCGAAATTTAAATAAGAATTATTGTTATGTCTAAATTTCTGTTATTTTGGTATTTTTTACTTAAAGAGTCCCCCAAATTATATGAGTTATATTTCTCACCAACATGGGTTCACCCTGGTGGAAAACCTGCATTTTTCCCTAAAACTTATGTTCCCAGCTTTTACAATGAGGAAAGAGTCAACAAATTCTTGGAAGACTCCTAAGATGTTCTCTAAGAATTTCTTTTTAATTTGATTTGCTGTTTCTCTTAGAACCCTATGATAGAGACTTTAACCCTTACTTCTTTAAGGTCATTAAGAATTGTTTCAGGGAGAAGTTCTCCTGGTGAAAATTATAGAATCCACTTTTAACATGCACCCCCAATTTTAAGTGTCTCCCTGAGGGGCAGAGTATGTGAGCGCATTTTACCTGTCCCAGAAATTGATGGGAAGCATGTGTGGGCTACCATACTCTGGGGCGGGGGTGGTGGGAGGTAGTGGGCGGGAGTTTTCTGTGTTGGTCCTGGATTCTCCTATTGCCTTTGAATTCGTGCAACAATTCTGCCCATGAAGTTGAGGGTGGAGAGATGCAGTGGAGTTTGGAATAAAGGAAAGTGTTGAGTCTAAGATATAGGTTAGCCTCTCTGAATCACCCTAATATGCAAAAAGTCTAAGGTAGGTAACTTCAGTGACCCAAGACCAATCAGGAAGTCAGTAATTATATTGAAGGTGTTCACCATACCATTGAAGGTGTTCACCATACCCAACTTGCTATTAGGCAATTTCAGAACTACAAAATAAATTGTAAAACAAACCTTTTCTTCTTTTCTGTTTTCTGGCAGAGATCTCAGTCTAGTTAGGCAGACAAGGTCAACCTGGGGGAGAACTGGATTCACAGAATGACTCATCTTTAGTACGGGCTGAACTCTGTTGTCCAGGCAGCCACCCAGCCAAAAACACATTGATACCATATTTCTCCTCCTCCAAGTCCAGTATCTGCGCCTGCAGGAAACAGCTCTGAAACCAGATACCCACAGCTCCAAAACCCAAACCCTGATTACAGCGCCCTTGTTTAGAAGGAAGCTGCTGGATAACCAACAGTGCCCCTCTTCCTTCTATACTAAAGTAGAAGGTAAGAATGTTAGTCCAAATTGCACCATTTTGTAAGCCCCTACTATTTTGCAGAACTTGGTTCAAAGTGAAACATTCCACAGGGGTTCCCGCCATCAGAAACATCCTGCCTAACCACCTAACTATGAGGCAGACAAAGGTCCAACTAAATAAACATTCTTATATCCCACCGGGCAAAGACCCAACTAAAAAACATCCGTGTCATATTCTGCTGGAAGAAAGTGCAAGGGCCAGAACCATTTCATCATGGGAACATCTGATCAATACCCTAATGGCAGCAAGCCACATGACCCAGACCCCTTCCATCCATACCTATAAGTACCCACCAGCTGTAAGCAGTGATGGGCTCTGGCATTAAGGTGATCCCTGACGTCTGCAGGTGTCTGCAGTATACCTGCATTTGCTGTTGAGTCACAAAACATGCACCCCTGTGTCTTCATAAGCCATTTTCTAAAACTCTCTGCAGTAGGACTCTTCTTCTCTTGCTTATCTGATTTTATTGGCCAAGGCACAGTTCGGGTATCCTGTGTGTAGCACCTTTCTGGGGTCCTGGCTCTTAACAGTACAGCAGGTCACAGAGTGCCTCCCTGTAGTTGTAGTGCTGTCCTCACCACTATTGCTGTCTATCCCCCACAGTCTGGCTTGTATCTTTTGCCCCATAAAACATAGATCACAGATTTCTTGTCCCGGGTTGATGGTCTTGTTATATTATACATACATATTCTATTACAATGTAGGACACTTCAATATTGGGAATTGCATAAGGGCAAATTATGCTACTTATTTGTAAGAGCAACAACAACAAAAAGAAAAGCAAACCAAAATCCTTTTTTTTTTCTTTTTCCCTTTATTCCTTGCAAATGAGGTTTATACTCCTAGCATGAAAATCAAGGTTCTTTCTTATCTGGCTTCAGGTACCTGTTCTGCTGGACTTTATGATGAGATAATACTGAGGACAGTACAGCCATCGTGCCACCACCATAATAGTGTTTGGAACTGCAGAGCCAAGAAATTTCTTCACATACACATTAAGAACTGCTGTCTGGTCTGATCCTTCTCTGAATTCCGGGTACTAAAAACTATGTACTTTTTTTGTTATTGTTCCTCAGTACATATGCTTACAGAGTGCCTGATTGTAAACATATATTCTCTCCTAAATATGTATTATAGTTTTCTTAAGGTGAAGTGTAAGTGCCCTTGATCTTTGTGCTAACCACAGAGATTAGAAAAGAGCACTGTACACAGGAGATAGTCACTGAGTGCCTTTTGAATTGAATCTATGGTCATATATAGTCACAGTCCAGGCATAATCTGTCCAGATTTAGCAAAAATAATTCCTATACCTAATGCAATGTCTGATATATGGTAGAAGAAATTGGAAAGGAGTGAATGAATATTAATAATTCATTAAGGAAAGTTAGCACTGTCTTCATCATTTCAATTCAGATATTTTTCAACAAATATATTAATAGTAATAGATAAATAATAATACATCTATAGAGTATTTTCTCTGAGTCAGGGATTGTCTCACTTTTAAGAATGTTATCTTAAAATGGTAGATTATCTTGTTTTTATTTTACAGATGAAACCAATATTAAAAGAAGGTAAATATATCACTCAGTCATACAATTAACAAGAAGCAGAGCCAAGATTTGAAACCAATCTTGACTGATTTTATAATTAGCATGCGTTATAATTATGTCATACCTTGTTTTTCATCTAATTAAGGAAAAGCAATGACTATCTGATTTAGATTTATACTCTTCTTTCTCCTCTCAAAAAATCCGCATCTTTGACTTTTTGTGCCCCAGATACTGTCCTCATCACACTCTCTGAGAGCTAGTTAAGACTTCTTTGAAGTTAATTTTTATTTTCTCTCTTTCTGTCCATCACTGGCCTTCTGACACCAGTGGAGTTACATCCTCCTCAGAGTTCCCAGTCTCAGCTAGCAAATGCTAGCAAGCAGGGCTCTGGGCTCTGCAGGCCCACAAACTAACCTTGGCATAATGAATGACCTGCAGCTTTGGAATGCATCTGGAATGCCAAGTGAACACAGCTCCCCTGACTCTGGAATGTGGAAGGGCCCAGCATTAGCCAGGTGACCCACAGCTGCATGCTACTGGAATGAAAAATAGATTCCATCTCCTAGAATACCAAGTGCCTGCTCAAGAACAAGACAACAAAACATTAGTGGATAAGCCTTCCTGCTGAGGAGGAAGAAGTGATGGTGATTGACATTGTTACTATGAGGATACCTCTGTTAACGCTAATAACACCTGAGTCTGGTCAGGGCAACTTCTTTGAAATGCCCACTGAAAAATATCCAATCCTCCCCCTAATCACAGAATCAGATATCTCTTCCTGTAGGTAGAAATGCACTCCCCCTCATTTCATGCTTTCTATGCTTTGCTGAAAGAAGAAACAGAACATTTGTTCCCAAAATTCATTTTCCCAATGCATTAATTTAGACTTACAAAGCTGTGTAATCTCTTTAGACAGTGTCGGCAGCTACAAAGTCCTATTCCGAGAATGCAATTCCCCCGGTGAGGCAGCCTGAACCTATCATGGAACTTGACTATAAAGGAAAAAAGGCGTGAGGATATTTGCATCAATCACACTCAGTAACTGAAATTTTAATAATTCTCATTCCCCCTTCTTTCTTCATCTTTTGTTTTCTTTACAGTGTCAGTCCTCTGTGAATATTTCTTTCTTCCTCACTCTGTTTCATTGCAATTCAATGCATTGGTTTTAAAAGGAGGATTTGCAAACTGAGTATTAAAACTCCAGGGCACCACATCTCTAAAATCTATAAGATAATAAGAAGATAAGAGGCCAAACTCACTGAAAGCTTCATTCCTGGTATCTGTGGGAACTTGCAGGCTCGTTTATAATACTCCTAAGCCAAGGCAATCTGCCCACTTTCCCCCAATTCTGCCTGCCTAACACAGGCAGATAAACTTAGCATTAAAATTCCCCACACTTTGGCAAATGAGTACCCAAGAGACTGCTGACTCAATCAGGGCTTGTTGTACTTACAGTGTAGTACTGAGAAAGGCTATAAACTCCAGCCTGACAGATCCATAATGCTCATTTCAATATGCTTTCCCTGTGTGCCGGCTTGCTGATGAACTTTCATATTCCGCCAGCAAAATATAACAAACATATTAACGACGTGTGGTAAATCATTATTGGATTTACCGGGTCCTGATGATGGAACTAGTTGTGAGTAAATGAGATTGTCTGGCTGCCTAATACCACTTTAGGGGTTCAGAATGTTGCATTGACCTCAGTGGGAGGAGGCCAGTGCATGATGAAGGAGGGGGCAATCAGCTATAGAGGGACATTGATGTCTTCCCAGAGCAGATGGGGTGTTGGAAACCTAGGAGAACAGAATTTCAGAGCCAGACGAGACACAGATATCATTTAGTTAAATTCATTAATGTGGTGTGTGTTATGATCAAGGCCCAGAGAGGGCATATGATAACCCCAAAGCTGCATAGCAAGTATGTGATTCCTGAATCACACGCTGCTAGTGCTCTTCTGGTTGGTGTATTTGATTTGTACCTGAAGCTGCCTTAATAGATTAGTTAGACAGAGGGTATGAAAAAAATGTCCCTATAACTCAAGTCAGCCCTGTATGCCTGCATTCATCAGTAGGAAAATACACTGATGGGTCTGGCTTTTTTCTTCTAGTTTTAGTGCTTGGCTTTTCTATTGAGTGAATTAAGGAACACTAAGGGGTAATTTATGTGAGTATGTGGTAGTTATTCTCTACTTGCACTCCTAAAAACATAAGTATAGTTTTCTTAAAGTTGTCACACATTATTAATGACCCATTGTCAATATAAAATCTATATATTCTTTATTTTACAGAGTAATTATGGTCAAGAAGACTAAGCTTGTGCAGACTCTGATTCACTCAATTATGAATCAGCTCTAAGGGCATTGGGTATATATCAGGACTTCTGTCAGTTGCTTTCCTTCCTCCTTTCCCCACTCTTTTCTTCCTTCCCACTTCCTCCCTCTTTCCTTTCTTCGTTTTCCCTCTCTTTCTCACCCTTTCCTCCTTCTGCCTTTTTCCTTCCATCCCTCCATTTGCCCTCCCCTCCCTCCTTCTCTCCTCCCTTTTCCTCCCTCTCTCCCTCCTTCCCTCCCTTCCTCCCTTTCTCCCTCTCTCTTTTCCCTCCTTCTCTCCCTCCCTTCCTCCTTTCCTTCCTTCCTTCCTTTCTTCCTTCCTTCCTTCCTTCTTTTCTTCCTTCCTTCACTTTTCTTCAACAAGTACCTGCTTACTATCAGGTACTCTGCAAGCCCCAGAATTATACCAAAACTAATCTTTTGTGCACATAGTCAGTTAATTGTAACAGTGTGAAATACAAAACAATAGGAAAGTAACAATTATTACAGGAGCCCTGGAGATGAGCATCTAGTATAACCTGGATAGGGAAGAGATGAGAGTCAGCTTCCTGAAGGTAGTGACTTCGAAGCTGAAACCTGAAGCACTGGCAAGAGCAAACCGGATTGAGGAGGCTTTATGTGTCCTCTATGAGAGAGGGAAGAGAGAGAGGGAGGGAAGGAAGGAAGGAAGGAAGGAAGGGAGGGAGGGAGGAAGAGAAGGAGGGAGGAAGGGAGAGAGAGAAAGAGAGATACCAAAAAACCCAAAACTTTAAGGGTTCCAAGAGTAAAAAAATAAAGAGAAATAATAGCAGGTTAATAGAGGTTAAATGTGCCCCAGAATTTAATGTGTTAGAAATCCTAAAATATTGTATGTTGATTGGATGTGGGACCTTTGAGAGATAATTCAGATTACATGAGGTTATCAGAGGGGTGTCACCATGTTGAAACTAACAGCTTATAAGAAGGGGAAGAGAGATCTGAGCTGCTTTTGCTTTTGCCCTCTCCCCATGTGATGCTTTTACTATGTTTTGAAGCAACAAGAGGACCCTCACAAGAAGTAAAAGAGATGCTGACACCATGCTCTTGGATTTCCTAGCTTCCAGAACTGTAAGAAATAAATTCATTTGCTTTATAAATCACCTGGCCTGTGGCATTCTGTTATAGCAGCAGAAGATAAACTAAGACAGAAAATTGGTACCAGCAGTGGGGTTGTTACTAATAATGAATACCTAAAAATGTGGAAGCTTTGGAACTAATAGGCAGAGGCTGAACGAATATAGAGAAATCTAGAAAAAGTCTTCATTGCTATTAACAGAGCATTAAATATGATCTGATGAGGGTTCAGAAGGAGCCAAGAGAATTACAGAGAGTCTGGAATTTCCTAGAGTTTATTTAAGTGCTCATAACCAGAATGCTAATAAAATATGGTAAATGAAAGCCATTCCAACCTTTCAGATGGAACTGAGAAATAAGATATTGGAAACTGGAGTAAAAGCCATCTTTGTTTTGAACTGGCAGAAAACGTGGCTGAACTGTGTTCATGCTCAAGAGCTTTATGAACGGTGGAGTTTAACAGGGACAAACTAGAATATTTGGCAGAAGAAATATGTAAGCAGCAAAGCATCAAGATTGCTGCATGGCTACTTTTAACTACTTATAGTAAAACAAGAGAAGAAAGAGATGATTTAAAGATAGACTTTATAATTAAAGGGAAGCAGAGCAGCAAGATCTGGAGAACTCTCAGTCTGACCATATAAAGTGTAATAAAAGCATGCTTAGGAGAAAAAACCAAGGGTGTGATCCAGTGATTATTTGCTAAGAAGGTTGGTACTGATAGAAGTAATTATCAAGGCAAGGAGACAAAAAAATCTGAAGGCATTACAGAGATCTTCAGGACTGCCCCACTCATGATGGGTCCAGAGCTCTCAAAGGGCAGAATGGTTTGGGGAAATAGGCCTGGGATACCCTCTGAGTTTATTGCCCATGGCTGCCTCAGCTCTCCACTCCCTACATCCTGGTGGGTGCAGTGCTCCTTGTTCCTCCCAGCTGTGGCTCAAGCAACCCCAGATGTGGCTCAACCAGCTGTGCTGGAAGGTGCAAGCAGCAAATCTCAGCATCATCCATGTGATGTTAAGTCTGCAGGCTCACAGACTGCAAGAGCTATGGGAGCATGGCTTCCTCCACTTAGCTTTCAAAAAAATGTTGTGAACAACCTGGGGGTCCTGGCTGATAATTGATACAGGGTAAAGCTACTGCAGAGAGGCCCTGCTAGGACAATGGCAAGTGGAAATGTGGGGAAAGAGCCATAACCACTGCAGAGAGCTCCAACTAGGACAATGCCTATTGGAAGCATAGAAGCAAGGCCACTGCAGAGAATCCCTACTTGAGTGATGTCTAGTGGAACCATGGGGACAGAACCACCTCTGAGACTCCAGAACAGTGAAACCACTAGTGTGCAGCCTGGAAAAGCTACAGACATCTGACTCCAACCCACAAGAACTAACATGTTGGCTGTGCCCATGAAAGCCATGGGAATGGTACTTTTCTGGGTTTTGGGGGACCCAACTCCACACCACTGTGTCCAAAATGTAGGACATGAAGATAAAGGAGATTATTCTCCTGTTTAGAACCAAATGTGCTTTTACCTATTTGGTTTTGGACTTACCGGGGCCTGTTACTTCTTTCTTCTTACCTATTTCTCTTTTTGAAATGGGAATATCTATCCTATTCCTGTACCACCAGTGTATTTTGAAAATATATAATTTGTTTAATTTCACAGGCTTATAGCCAGAAGGAATTCACCTCAAGATAAATTGTGCTTTGATTCTCATGCATATTCAATATAGTGAGACTCTGAACTTTGGAATTTTAAGTTGTTGCTGGAAAATTAAAACTTTGGGGCTTTCAGTGTGAAATGATTATATTTTACATGTAAAAATGACATGGGTTTTGGGGGTCAGGGGTTGGATGCTTTGATTTGAATGTGTTTCCCAAATTTTATGTGTTGGAAACTTGACCCCCAAATTTATGTGTTTATTGGTTGATTGCTTTTAAGAGGAGGAAGAGAGACCTGAGCTGACACTCACACTGTTTCCCTCTCACCATTTAAGGCCCTCCACCATGTTATAAAGCAGCATGAAGTCCTCACTAGAAGGGGAGTAGATGCCAGCATCATGGTCTTAGACTTTCTATTTCTGCAATATTCTGTTATAGAAATAGAAAATGAGCTAAGACAGTGGAAAAAGGTAGAGATAGGGAAACTTCTAAGAGGAGAGGTCTAGAAATAAAATAGAAATTCAGTGTGGTGAGCACCAACTGTGTGCTGTGAAATAAATGAAAATAGTAAGACTAGAGCAGTGGAAGGGATAGCTACAAGATGAAGGCATATAATGGGTTTGGAATTTATTCCAAGGGCAAAGAAAATTGAGGACCATTGAAGTGAGTGGCATAATTAAATTTGTTTTTTGCTGGGGTAGGGGGAAATGATCTGGCTAAAAATACAAAGGACACTGATAATCACAATATTTTATTGATCTCCTTATATTTTTAAAGAAAACATATACATAAATAAATAAGTGGAAAATAAAATAGCTTTGAGGATATTTTTTAAGAGTAAGTCTCAAAACCCAAAATTAATTATCTCAGATGATTATTATACAACATAAAGAGAATTGTATATGTGCAGTACAACAGAAAGAGGTAGATTTTGATGGGAATTCGAAAGTTTGGAACATGATAATTACACAGTGTATATTTGGGATCATTGACATTCATTTTACACCAATTAAGTGTTTTGCAAATGTAGACTTAGTGCTAGTCCTAGCCTCTTACTTCACAAAGTTTTTATCTGTGGGAAAGAAATAATTAAAAAGAACTTCAGAGAAGAAAGCATGTGTGATACATACTTTCTGTACTGCCAAAATGACTTAGAAGTCTACAGAGACAAAAAGTACTTTGTTAATATCTAAATTGTGAGTAATGTAAATCTTTAAAATCACTAGAAATATTTGGATGAATGTGAAACCTCAGGATAAAATGGAAGAATTGGATCATTAACTGGGCTAGAAAGTATCCACTACACATTTAAGTGCTAAAATTGAGTGATCTATAATGCTATTTATCTAGAATAAAGCATTTTATAAATGTTACAGTTCTCCCAAAGTTTATCATTAGGCTAGCCTCACTGGCTGGTATTAGTTGAGATTTGAATTTAGCTATTAATATAAGACTAGAGCTAATGAAGGAGTTACATAGTTCATGTTGTACTGGAAGGTGGGTGAAAAGAATAAACACTAGTATTATGAGCTGAAATGACAATGTCACAATAAGCCAAAGAGGATTTCTAGAAATAACTTGTAGATCATTTAGGAGCATATTTTATGTTTACTTTTTAAAAGATAAATGGGTTCAGTGACGATCTGTTTATCAATTATTGACTAGGTCATTTAGCAAGTTGAGGATGTTTTACTGTCCACTTGCTAAGCATCTGATACATAGTTTTGGGTATGAAGATAAATAATGATCCATTTTCATGGAGTTTTCAACCTCAGAAGAAAGAAAAATTCTAAAAGCATAAATAATAAATGATGTATTTGCAGACAGTTCCAGGAAGAAAATGAAACAGAGAGATAGGATAGAGATGGAAAGTGGAGGAAAGGATATGTGGCAGCCATGAGATACCACTTAGATCTCCAGATGTGTGAAGTTACTACTTCTTTATACTATCACCCCATCTGCTCCCAGACCATAATTCCTAGGGCCATTTCCAGCCAGCAACTGAGCTTGAGAAGCATTCTAAGATAATGTCATTCTTGAAAGAGGTTTGAAATCTCTGACATACAAATTTGGTTCAAGGAGTCACCTATGAACATGCCAAAGTTTACTCGGAATTTCAAGGCATCTTAAGATACTTTTACCCAACTTTTTTTTCTCCCTTCTCTCCTTCATTCACACTCATAACTACTCTTCTGTTGGACAGTTCTTCAGCCTGAGTTCCTTCCCCATTTTCTCTCAATGCACTCACCCTGATAAATTCATTGCATGTTTAATTCTGTCTTGGCATCTGCTTCTTATGGTCCTCAGTCTAACACAGGGTCTTTGGGATAAGGTAGATGTCAAGATTTCTCTGAAGAGGTAATATTTAAACAAAACATTTAAAAATAAGTAACTTGTATAAAGGTTTCAGGGAAGAATATTGCAAGAAGAGGGAAGAGTTTTTGCAAAGCCCCAAGTAAACATCCTCAAGTGACCAAAAGAAGACCTGTGTGGCTGGAGTATAGTAGGAATGGGGAAATATTATATCAGATGAAAGTAGTTCTAAGAAGCTAAAAAGCTGCAGCATCTTTATTCCTGGTGAGAGGACATACAAAATGTATCTGAAAACAAACTCTTGCCTGAAGTCAGATGCCTGTTCTTATTTATGTTTAGCTTTAGAATTCTAGAATGTGAGCAATGACAAATCTGAACCAGAGGAAAGAGCTGTGACTGACAAACCACGAGAATAACTGCAGTAAAGGAGCTCTGGTCAAGTTTGAGATTGGAGCTCCCGAAGGCGGCTGTAGGGAGTGACAGGGCATTTCACATTTATCCTGATTGTAGCTCATTCAAGAAATTCAAAACCTGAGTATAGCTGTCCCTCTCCACCTACCACAGCCTGTCATTTATCCAGCCTTTGATTAATACCAGGAATTAGAGGCTAGCACAATCATAAGATGAAGCTATAATTTCAGGGCTATGTACATCACAACTTAAATAAATAAGCAGAGGATCTGTTTCCTCCACTACATGTTTTGGATGTTAATTGACTGGGCATCAAATGCATGTGCTGGAGGATCAGTCAGGCAAATGAAGTGGAGTGGTGTATGCACCTACCATTCTATATTTGCAAATACTCAGGTCTTTATATTTTTGCAATAGAAGCACATAATCCAAATATTATATTTGACACTTGGTTTCTCTTCTGTAAAATAGTCATGCCAGACACACTTGTCTCACAACAAGTTGTTGGGATATCTGATGGAGCTTAAATGGGAGATTAAATTGCAAATGCTTACCATCCCCTTTCTTTAAACTTCAAAAGAAAATACGTCTTTCCTCATTCATTTCCTTATGCGGTTTCATCCCATAAGTTGAAGTTTGCCTTTGTCAGCCCCTTTCCTGGAATTAACTCTGGTATTATTTCTTGGCATTATGATGAATGTGCATGAGAGTGGGCTTAGTTTACCCAGGATGGGGGTAAAATAGTAAAAGGAAAATAGGCAAGATATCTAGGCAGACTGGAAGAATGACTACTTTCTTTGATCTTCTTTGAGGTCCTCCAGGAAATGTTTTAAATTGCATAATTATCTATTATTGCTGCACTACATTTCTTTGAATAAAATACTATGTCAAAATTATATTATGTAAATTCAAGTTTATGGGTTAAAAATAAAACTATAAAGCAGGTGGGAAATTATTCTGTTATTATAAGAATGACAGCCATTTCTATGCTGGGGAATTAGTATGTCTGATAGTAAAGTTTAGACTTTGGATCAGATAACTTAAGTTCAAATCTTAGCCCTGCCAATTAATCATTGTTGGGACTTCATCCATCATTTAATCATCAGTTGCCTTATAAAAGGGCAAACAATCTTAAATTTGCCTACTTTCAAATGTGTTATAGTTATGGAATGATATTTAATATGAGAGTTGCTTTGATGTGAGCTATTCATACAAACATACACATAAACTCTTTGAAATATTCTTGCTATTGGCACTTTTCTTAAAGAGTCAAAGAAGGCTTGGTGTTTTCTGTTGTATTTCTATGTATTTTGTATTTCCTTTTCTTTGTTATACATTCAAAACATATAAGGTTGGTAAAAGTGGTCAGCATCTACACAAACACACACACAAATCTATAGCTACTATTCACATATATTTTATTTTGTGGATAGGAGAGGTCTTAATTTTATGAGTAGGAGAGGAGAGGAGCAATTCAACAAAGAAAGGGGCTGAGAAGATTCAAGAAAAAAAAATTATGGAAAGTGATTGAAAGATGAATGTTTCCAAGATTTGAGCTACCCAGACCACAAGCATTAATGCTTTGAATACCAGGAGCAAAGATTGGATGCAGAGCTTAGAAAGAAAAGTTCTGTGCTCCTATCCCTGTCTTTCACTTTCTACTCTGCATTCATTGCTATACTGGACCAACATTCCGTTAGCATTACAAGGATCGGTAGGCTTGGAAGAATATGGGGATGTCACCCTTAACAAGAATATTAGCACCCCTGTGGTGGAAAATGGTAGCAGAGAGCAAATCTTCCTTTAGCACAGGTAGGGGAAAAGACAATTCAAGAAGTTGAGCAGGAAAGAAAGAGCACACAAGGTGAGCGTATCACCTCAGCTACTCTGTGTGCACACGTGAGTCACCTCTTTGAAGATTTATTTTGAGAATGAGGTTTAATACTAATACCACTTGAGTGATATTTATAAACTCCATGACTTCAAGGCTACACTACAAACTAATGTATATGATAAGTGGTGTACATGAGAGACAGAAATAAGTAGAAGGAGACAGAGAGAGAAGAGACAGAGAGAAGGAAAGAAGAAGGGAAGGAGGGAGAGAGACAGAGAGGGAGAGACAGAGAGGGAGAGACAGAGAGAGAACAACAAAAAAGAGATAAGAGCAAACACTCAGCATTTACTAAGATTTAGTAAATGTCGGGCATTATTTTAAGTTTGTATGTGTACAGGGGTGTGTACATATATAGAAGTAAACATACATAAATGCACATGTAGACACACATACATAATTATTTATTCCTGACCACACCGATGGGGTAGGTAAATTAGTATGCACGTAATAGTCTACTTCCAGCAAACTGAGGCAGAGAGACAGAGAGGCTAAGGTCATATTGCTAGTGAGTAAGGGGAGCTGGAATTTTAATCCCAGAAGTCTGCCTCTTATTTTCACACTGGCAATCATTACATTCTGCTACCTGGATTCGTAGAAAATAGCTTTTTAAAAAATGAGCCTTAAAAGATGAGAAATGTAGCGCTGCGGAGCGCATCAGACAAAGAAAAACCATGAGCAGAAGCATGGAGGTGGCAGTGCAGTGCAGGTAGAGAAATGGTGGAAGATAATGATAAATGGTTACTTGTAGGCCTTACAGGCTGAGTGGTCTAAAGCCATGGGATCTTTCTTTGTCAGCCTGTCATCAAGGCTCAAGGGTTGCCATGTCACTTGGTCATAGGGTAGCAGAAATTGCAATGATGGAAAATGTCAAATGCCCCTACTTTAATTACAAATAATGAGTTTGGGAGCCATGGGGAATTGTGGCAGAAATAGTCATCTATGACAGATGATGCTCTGAACTTGTGCCTTCTCACATTTGAATTTCCCATGGCAGTGGCTCTTGAGAGCCCAGACAGTGGGGGTACCTTCCAATGTCTGAGATTTCCTGGGAGATTAAACTTCTGTCTAGCGTCAGCTTTCCTGTTAGCTGCTCTGAGGATTCCTTGAAATCATTTGACCTTGATCAGAGGTTGCATCACCCTTCTTCCTCACTCCCTAAACACAGGGCCCAGGACTCTAAAGCAATATGACAACATGTGAGTTGCCAAGGTTCCAAATAGTCTCTCTCTGTAGACTTCTTACCCTCACACTTTCTGGGGTGGGAAATGTTTCTCCTTGGCAAGGGCAGATGCCAAGGACTCAATTTCTCACTAATTCAGTTAACAAGCACGTATTGATCACTTGCGGAGTACAGAATGCCAAATGAGTTGTATTGGAGGATGTAAAATAAATAAAGAACATGGTACCTATAAAAGTATAGACACTAATGGCAGTTGAAATCATGAATGGAAAAAGTAGAATGGTTATAAATTAACCAGATGCAAATGTAAAAGTGTTTTTATTATATTTTATTATAATTCTGCATCACGTCTAACAATAAGATCAAAGAGAAATGTAATAAATGGTTATTGAATTCTGCTCTTGAGTTAGTGAACACAAAACACGGAGCAATCAAAGCCAAGAACCTAATATGATTGGCTGTAAAACAATACGGGCTTTATTAGAACAAGTACATGTACACTTTACTGAACTGTGGGGAGAGACAATCATTCCTACATCATCCATGACCCAGACTGTAAGCTTAATGATTCCTGATTCTGATGTAAGTCTTCTAAAAGGAAGTACTTTATTCTACTCTCAATAGATAGATAAGTTAGATAGATAGATAGATAGATAGATACATAGAATGATTGATTTAAAAACTCAATATTGAGAGAATTTTAGAAGAAGTAGAAAATGTTTAGTGAGGTTTTTGTATAGAATAAAAATGTGTGGAGCAACACAGTATATAAATATGTAAGTATATCAAGGGCAGCTTCTTCAAAGCAATGTGTTTTGAGCTTCTTGTTAGTAATGATGGATGCACAAGAACACAAAGATAGAAAGAGACTCCAGAAAACATTCCAGGACATCACAGATTCTCTACAGGCTGATTTGGCTTTAGGGCAGGGTTAGCACATTTAAATATGGACATAATGAAAATTACTATAAAAGATGTGTAATTGACTTGGGAAGGAAGACCTTGAATGTTTGGATATTTCCCAGCTAGTCATTTTTACAAAAATAGATAGTTATTTAGAAATTAACATTGATTCCAAACTAATTTAGAATGACAAAGTGAGATTTGTTAATTAATAGATATGCCCTCTTTCAGATCTCTTCTGAGAGAATGGGAGGGGGTGGGGAGAGGGTCACAGAGTGTGTGTTTTTAAAAAACAAAATGTTTCAAAAGAATCACTGATATGTTTAAGATTGACACAAAGGAATAAGAACCCATTAAAGGAGACGTGAATGAGACAAGAAGGTGAGAGAGCAAAAGTAAAAATGAGGAGAGAAAGAGAAGTTTAAAAGAAAATGTAAATAGAAGACAGTAGGAAAAGAATAAAAGTACAACTGACTATATAAAAATAAGCTTTGAAAAAGACCATTGTTCCAGAGAGTTGTGAACTCCTCTGAACTACCTCATCTAGAGAAGTCAGTGTGGTATGTTGGAGATGCTGGAAATGTTAGCAAGTAACACATATATACTCTGTTTCTCTTTTCAAACTCGCCCATCGAATAATTTATTCCAACATCTGTTGGGAGAATGAGTCAGAGAAAGAGGTCATGAGGTGGTACTAGTGAAGGTCTCACCATGAAAAGATCCAAGATGAGGAAAACAGAAACTCCGCAATAACTGTCTTGCTAAACCATCCTGACTAAAGGTTGATTGCCTTCACTCTTTATTTGCTCTATTAATTTGAGTTGGAAGGAAAGAGGAACCAGAAGCAAACTCTTAGAAGTTCAAACATCATGGGCTCAGGTTCAATAAGAAGTTAAAATGAAAGAAGACCACAAGAAAATCTAATTTTTTCACCTTTCCTGTCCTAGGAACATTCTGAGCTTTGCTCTTGTAGGAGTTAGCTGAAGTGCCTCTTGCAGAAAGTTCATCACAGAGACCATGAACATGGAATCTACATTCTATGACATGTGAGGGGGTTAATATTGAGCACTAGGCATGGTCCTTGACTCTCTCCACCTTTCTCCAATCAGTCCCTAGGTTTATCTTACTCAGCTCCATCCCATCTGTTCTTGTCCACTCCATCATTATCACTCCCCTGGATCACGTCAATAGCTGCTTAAGTGGTCCTCTTATTTCTAGTATCAACTATCCCTATTCCCACTTCTAATTTTATTCTTTCTATGGCCAAGAGAATCTTCTAAAATAAGAATCTGATCATGTTATTTTCTTGCTTTGCTAACCATCCAATAGGTCCCCACTGTCCTCAGATGTAGATTTCAATCACTTTCTAATGGGCCTGTGTTACCTGGACCCTGCTCAGCTGTCCAGTCTTAACTGTAAGCTTCCCCTTCTCTTTATAATCTGTGCTCCAGTCTTGTTCAAATTCTTTTATTTCCTTGCATACACAAACCTTTCTTTCCTCTCTGGGCTTTTGCACACTCCATTTTCTTTTTGTCGAATACACTCTTTCTTCTTTCTCCACTCTTGTCTCCTCTCTTATTAATCTCCAACATTTACTTCCAAAGGTCTCCCTTGCTCCAGGGCTGGGTTAAGTATCCCCGTAATGTTTTCACATTTTGCCCTGTCACTTCCTCTCTATCAGTTTTGTCTCTGCCTTTCTGCATGCTCATATCCTTTGGTGAGTTCTGAAGTCACAGACTATGTTTGCCGTATTCATCATCATTTGTCAGAATTCAGTAGTGTCCGGTGCGACGTAAGAAATTAACTCATATACATGGATTTGACATACTTCAATCAGGCATTGAAAGATTCCTCTAACTTAGTGTTTTGTAGATAAGCAAGGATTTTGTGTCCAGATTAACAGCTAGTTGTGTTGATATCCCTAAAGAAGAAACTCTCCAGGAAAAAAAAAAAAGCAATGTATTACTAAATACCAAGGATTATTGCAAGTGGTGGTGAATTTAAACATGTCCGAAATGTGGAATATTATTTCACAGAGTTTCTTGAGTTCTGGTTTAGGCACAGAGAAAAATCTCATGTTACTGGTAGGGGGAGAGATAGTGTACTTATACAACACTATAGAAACAAATTCTACTTGATTCGCTTATCTTATTGCCATGAGCATCCATCAGAATAAACAGAAAAATGAAGGGGAGGGCTTTGACTTTCTAGTCACTCAGACCTGCATTCAAACCCCATGCTTGAACAAGCTCAGCTGGGTTATTAAAACTCGCTTAGCCTCAGTTTCCTCATATGTAAAAATAGAATGAAAACTTACTCAAAGATTTAGGGAAAAAAATGCATCTGTACAATCTAAAACAACATTTGGCATATAGCAGTTTTTAAAGTAAATGCATGTTCTAGGTGGGACAGAACTAAAGTGAAGAAATATAGCTTACTCTTCCATTTAAAGTATTCTATCAAGTCCACCTTTTGTGAGAGGCACTGGACTAGACTGGAATACAAAAATAACTATAACCCCACTCTTAGAAGGCATAGCATATAGGAATGACAGAGACAGTGACCTGATAACGTGAAGTACTGTGCACCATCATGTGCCATAATGTGGAAAGTGCATTGAAAAAGTAATTGGAAAGTTCAATAAGGGAAATGTTGTCAAAGATATGAAGATAGGAAGCCACCAAGCACCACTGGTTGTAGAATAGATGCATAGGCATTCTGGGGAGCATTCCAACTATGCCTAGTCAGATTACATGTAGAAATAGTCCCATTCCACAAATCTTCCCTGAGGTCAGGAGTTTGAGACCAGCCTAGCCAACATGGTGAAATCTGGTCTCTACTAAAAATACAAAAATTAACTGGACACATTGGCGCATGCCTGTAGTCCTAGCTACTCAGGAGGCTGAGGCTGAAGAACTGTTTGAACTCAGGAGGCAGAAGTTGTAGTGAGCCAAGATTGTGCCACTGCACTCCAGCCTGGGTGACAGAGTGAGACTCCATCTCAAAAAAAAAAAAAAGAATTTTCATGGACATACACAAAGGAATAAGTAGAAGGTATTCATTGTAGGGTTGGTTGCAAGGAGTTGGTCGCAAGGAGTGTTCTCCTTGGAGAACGAAGCAGGTAAAATGTGTCAGCTGTTCAATAGGGAGCCAGAGGCTCAGAAGACACTACATACTAGAGGTACACATAGCAGCATAGATGGGTTCAGAAAACAAGAGAAATAGAATGAAAATCATACTGTTTTCACTTATACAGATTAAAAATATGTTAACCACAAAATAATAATATACATACAAAAACTCATATAAACAAAAGGTGATGTGGTTTAGCTCCGTCCCCACCCAAATCTTATCTTGAATTGCAGCTTCCATAATTCCCAGTGGGAGGTAATTGAATGATGGGGCTGGGTCTTTCCCATGCTGTTCTTGTGATAGTGAATAAGTCTCACAAGACCTGATGGTCTTATAAAGGGGAATTCCCCTACACAAGCTCTCTTGCCTGCCACCATGTAAGATGGGCATTTACTTTCTCATTTGCCTTCCACCATGATTGTGAGGCCTCTGCAGCCATGTGGAACTGTGAGTCAATTAAACCTCTTTCCTTTAAAAATTACTGAGTCTCAGGTGTGTCTTTATTAGCAGCATGAGAACAGACTAATACAAAAAGGCACTCATTAAATACATTAGAAGAATTCCCTGTAATGTGGAGAGGAAGTGGGCACAGATGGGAATAAAATAGATAAAATAGGATCATATCTTTGTAAGAATGGATCATAAACATTTGTCATGTACTGAGGGTATAAGGTAGCCAACCTTATCCACTGAGGAGAGGAAAAGTGATAAAGAACACACAATTTTTCTTAGGGTGAAGGGAAAAATTCTATGGACCAGCATTCATTGATTTAACAATTTTTTTTTTTTAAATTTAGGATGTGCCCAGTATCATTTGCTAAGAAAAAAAGAACAAAATAGGCCAAATCCTTAAATCTAATAAACCTTAGATCTTATTAGTATGAAGACAACCTAGAAAGAAATATGCAAATTAGTATACACTATTATTTCAGGTGGCAGAAATGTTACAAATAAAGATAAACCAGTATGGAATTAGTGAATATATGGAAGACCAAGGAACATTTAAAACAAGGAGACCAGAGAAGTCTTATCTTGAAAGCGTAATATTTGGACACAGATGTGAATAGTGTCAAGGAGAGGTCTAACCAGAAGTCCAGGCTGGAAAATAAGTAGAAGAGTGTTGAAGCAACAATGGATGAGCAACGAGTGAGTTCATGGTCTCAAAATAGCAGGAATAACAACAGGGTTGACATGAGTGAACAAGAAGCACATAGAAGAGAAAGTAAAAGGAAAGGCATGAGGCAAACCACATAGGATCTTAGAGGACAATGTAAGGGGTATAGATATTATTCTGATTATGTGAGAAGTCAGGCATAGATCTGAGCTGGGCAGTGACATGATTTGAATTTTTTCGTTCCTCTACTCTTATTTTAGGGTCCAGGGGAATATGTGTAGTCTTGTTGCATGGGCAAATTGTGTTTGACTTACTTTCTAAAAACCATTCTCTTAGGCTACAGTTGGGGGACCTTTCTGGGAGGGCAAGGTCAAAAGTAGAAGTAGAAAAACCAGGCAGAAGACTCTTTAGCAATCCAGGTAGGAGATGATGTTGGCTTGGCCTAGGTGCAATCAGGGCTTCAGTGGAATATTTGGTTTGTTTCAGCAGACAAGTTCAGGAAAGGATGTTTGAGATGAAGAACATCTTTAAACTTAGTTTAGAGATTTGAGCTCTCCAGAGGTGATTTGGGGCATAGGGTAAATGAGGGAGGGTGGAACACAAATGCAAGAAAAGCTGAGATCAGAGTAAGGGCTGAATGGACAGACTAAGGAGCTTGGACTCTTTCTTGCAAAAAATGGGACCATAAGGGGAAAGGCCTGATGTAACCTTGGCTTTTATGAGATAATTCTGGAAGCCTTGTAAATGATGGTTTGGAAGAGGCAGAAGGCAAGAGGTGAGCAAAACTTAGACTAAAATTATAGCAGTTTGCAAGGATAAGAAAAGAAATGTTCACGTAATTGAGTATCTAAGGTACTTAAATGTTCTGCATAATGGATATAATTATACCTACTGCACTGGTTTCTTATACTGTTAAATGAATTAGTGCATGAAAAGTACTCAGAATAGAATCTGACACGTTAACCCTTTGATAAATATTAGCTATTATTCATATATTAAAAATCTTAATGATATTATTTCTATGTACCAGTCTATGGACTAGTATTATTTCTAAGGACTAGGCCTGAAGAATATATATATTTTTTAATTACCTTATTTTATTTTTGAGAGGAGTCACTCTGTCACTCAGGCTGGAGTGCAGTGGTGTGATCTCAGCTCACTGCAATTTCCGCCCCTGTGGGTTCAAGTGATTCTCCTGCCTCAGCCCCCTAGTACCTGGGATTACAGGTGTGTGCCACCACTCCTGGTTAATTTTTTTTTCTATTTTTAGTAGAGATAGGTGTTTCATCAGGGTGGTCTTGAACTCCAGACCTCAGGTTTTCTGTCCGTCTCGGCCTCCAAAGTGCTGGGATTACAGGCGTGAGTCACTGTGCCTGACCTAGGCCTGAAGAACATAAAAAGGACCATCATTTGGTTGATGCAGACATTATTAAAGGAATTTGTGTTCCAACAGCGTGTAAGTCACAGGAGACCTAAATCCTGTAATGGTGCTGCACACACATGTGTGGTTCTTTGCACGAGGTGGGATATGGAGAGAAGAAAGTGATTTAAAATAAGAATGTTGTAGAATTTTGAGGGGGAGACATGGGAAAACAAATTAAGAAGGAGCTTGGTGAACAGGTAGAAATTTTGAACGAATAAATTATGGTATGGCACAAAGTTGAGAACGCAGACGTTGAAATTATCCTTAGCAAACTAATGCAGCAACAGAAAACCAAATACCGCACATTCTCACTTGTAAGTGGGAGTTAAATGATAAGAACTTGTGAATACAAAAAAGGAAACAACAGACACTGGGTTCTACTTGAGCGGGGATAGTGGGGAGGAGGAAGAGGAGCAGAAAAGATAACTATTGGCTACTGGGCTTAATACCTGGGCGATGAAATAATCTGTACAACAAAATCTCATGGCACATGTTTACCTATGTAACAAACCTTCACACGTACCCCCAAAACTAAAATAAAAGTTTTAAAAAAGAAAGAAATGTAACTGATACTGAATCCTGGCTGAACTCCACCTGGGCTTTGTGATTTGTGGCAACTTCCCTTCTCCAAGCTTCAGTTTTCTCATGTTTTAAATGATTTTGAAAATCTTGACACTTCCCTGATGAAAAATTAAGACAATGCAGGTGAAGTGCATAGCATAGTGCCTGGTACACCTTAAGAAGACAACTGATACTGCTGAGATATTTTACTTATTATCATGATCCAGTTAACTCTAATGAGGAGTATTACCAGCTTCCATGTGCTTATGAGGAGCATTACTCATGAGAAGTATTACCAACTCTTATGAGGAATATTACCAGCTTATTTTACATGTTTTAAATCTTTAAATGTTTTAAATCATCCTTTAAACATTGTCTTTTACCCTATGTGAAGGGAAAATCCTGACCTTATATTTGCATTTTGATTCCTTCGTTTTTCCTGCTTTCACCTCAACATTAAGGAAATCTCCGTTTCAAATTAAAAAGAGGTTTAACATTTTTAAGTATAGTTGCTCCCCCCCCCATCACCTTAAAACTGTGGCATTTTGATGTTATTTGCACAGACTTTCAGAATGGAAGATACTCTATAAAGTTAGCACAAAGTACAGTGCTAATGTGGCAATGAATCGGTGTCAGTATCCCAACCCGCTAATGAGTAAGAGCATCCCAGGCATGTGTCCAGATGTTCAGAAATGTGTGCACGTGTTAATGAGCAACATGTGGGAAATGGAAGTGTGTTTTAAGGCAAGAAAATCAGTTTCCCTGGTCTTCCTATTCACCCATCTGTCTTTTCATGTTAAGATCAACTGAGTCACAGCACTTAGGAACAAACGGACATTAATGTGTGAGTATTACTGGGATGTTCAGAACTATAGATACAGAGACAGTTCGAAGGAACTTTCAAATATATAGTCTAACTCCTACTCATTGTTATGCAGTATAATCTTACGCAATTTCTGCAGTAAAAATTTATTATCTTCTGAGTCTTCCTGTCCCATCTGGGGATAGCTGTACTCAAAATTATTAATTATTAATTTTTATTTTCTTAATGAACTAACCTTGAGATGTGTCTCTTCGTAGCTTATGCCTATTTGGTGAGACCCAGAGCTGTAGCCCACTTTTATCTTTGCCTCTCACATATTTTAAAATACTGGCCACATTGTTCTTTGCCTTGTCTTAGATTTCTTGCTTGGCTTCTTTTATTCAATCATCTTGTCATTCTCCTCTGAGATTCTCACTTGCTGTTGTATTTGGGCACTTATATGGAAACAGAACTAAGCAATTCTCAGGTACCTCCCATTCACTTCTTTCAGTTAGCCTGAATAAAGAAGGGAGTAAGGGCAGAACTAGGTTCAGCAACCTAAGTTCACACGAATAAGCAGTATACAGGGAATTCCAGTCCAGGTCTCCTTGACACCAGAGTATGCACGCTGATAGATATATCATACTGCCTTCTAATGCCCCCTTTAATTGCCCTCCTCTTGTGCAAACTCAAAACAAAATTCCTGCAGCAGTAATAGTACTAATCTTACTATTATGACGAATTAGAATAGCTGAAATTTATTGAGAACTAACTGATCTAGCTTCTTGCCTCTGTTAACTATTTTAATCTTCATAACAACTTTGAGATAGGTTCTCATTTTACAATGAGGGAAACCTAGGCCCAGTAATATTAAATAATTACCTCAAAGTTGTGTAGCTAGTAAGCAGCAGATATAAAATTCAAAGCTTGAAGTCCACCTCAAGAGCCTACACTCTGAAGCATTATGCTGTAACTCTAAGTTTCCAAATCTTGATGTTATACCACTTAATACAATCTGAGTTAACATACATTTGTGTCAGTCATAGCTCACTCTTGATGGATATTGAGCTATCAGTGACAGTTTGTCTCTCTGTGTGTGTTAGTATATGTGTATGCCTTTTGTTTTAGAAGAAAATGTCTTATGTTGTAAAGCCTTGTCTTCCTCACACTGGAATTGTTCCATGGGGTTTGGTTTTCGCAGGCCAACCATTTATCCTTATTAAAGGCTGCATTTAGGGATCCAGCCCATTGACTCAGCCTGACGAGACTTCTTTTGCTCCCTCATTCATCATTCCCTACCCTCTTTCTAAACTTCATGTTAATTACAAAAATAAATAAATAAATAAACACATCATCTAGCCTTGATTTAAGTCCTTAACATATTCTGCACAAGATAGAACTCAGATTTTGAGAGGCGAGGTATCCTTAAGCTTCTAGGAGATGCTTCATTCTTTAAGCATTTGACGAATATTTATTAAGCAAATTGTATCCTGGACAGCTATCATATCAGCCACGGTAAATACAACTTTTAGCCAAAATAAAATCTGTTTTATCATGACATTTTCAGCTTAAAACTAGGAGAACTGTATTCATCAGATAGTGATATAAATTAATGCTAAGTGTCCTGAAAGAGTTATACAGAGTAAAAACGTTCCTCTGAAGAAGTACTGATTACATTGAACTGAGCAATGAGCTGCACTAAGTAAAAAAAGTAAGAAAGGCTGATATTACTCTTAAACAAATTTACTTTGGCTATAGATAACTTGATACTGGTTGAGCTGTTAATAGAAGGTGAAACTGATGAAGACAAACTATTAATGTTAGAATAAACCTTAATGGGCTGAGCATGTGGCTCACACCTGTAATCCCAGCACTTTGGGAGGCCAAGGCAGGAGGCTCATGACGTCAGAAGTTCAAGACCAGCCTGGCCCATATGGTGAAACCCAGTCTCTACTGAAAATACAAAAAACAGCCAGGTGTGGTGGGACGTGCCTATAGTCCCATCTACTTGGGAGGCTGAGGCAGGAGAATCGTTTGAACCCAGGAGGTGGAGTTTGTAGTGAGCCAAGATTGCACCACTGCACTCTAGCCTGGAGGACAGAGTGAGACTCTGTCTCAAATAATAAAATAAAATAAAATAAAAATAAACCTTAATGATATTCTAGTTCATAGTTAGCCAAACTTGATGCTCTGTGAGATCCAGGGGTATATCACAGGTTAATAGTGTCCTGATTTTAACAAGTTCTCTGGAATTAGACAATTTGGAAAATCTGAAGCTAATCAATTTACTAGTTTCTTAAGAACTTTCAGATCCTTTATCACAGCTAAACATATTTTCAAGCTCTTAGACAGAGTTCTAGATAAAAAACAGTGTTTCCTTAACTTACTTGAATAGTATTCCTTTCTTCTGTGCGGCATCTCTTAAACTTTTCCAGTTTCCAGAATATAGTCTGGGAGACACTGATTAAGTTTAACCCAACCCTTTAACCACCAATGCTTACAACCTTTTCTGTCCAATTATTATCAAGTCCTTTCTTGGACAGCCTCAATAAATGAGAGATACACTCATTTTTTTCAAATAAATGAAATACCTAAGACTTTGCCTAATTATCTTAATCTTGTGAATTTAACTCAGTCGCCTTTGCTAGCACTCAGAAGCATCAAAACAGTAATTGTATTTTGTGATTCTCAGGAGAAGAGCTGTTTATTACAAAGGTGAACACTAAATTGGAAAAGATTTTTGGAGTCTAGATTAGTCCTATTTTATTTTTATAGAGAAAGCCACTTGATGCTGTACAAGAACCATTTTCTAAACTTCATTAATAAATAAAAATAAAGAGCCTGCATATTAATAAATGATGAAAGTGCCTCCCTTGGTAATTTTTTTAAGTATCTAAAAATAGTTTCAGTCTTTATCTACAAATGTAATGCAGTTAGAAGAGTCACTGAGAATGTCATTACGTTGCATGCTTGTCAGCAGAAGTGGGGGAGACAGAAAGGAGCCCCATCATTTGAGACATAAGACATCTTTGTGCAGACCACTTACTCAGTGGAGGTTATTTACAGTGTTTTTCTTGATTACTGTAGATTGTGCAATGTCACAATGGGGCAAAATTTATACACGAAAGTGCAGAAGAATCAGATGGCCTTCTGGAGTGGATCTGATCACTTTAATATGCTAATATATCATCATGGTTTTGAGGCTATGCTTCTCTTAATACTCATATGCCACATTAAATTGTTTACATGTCCTTCTCACTACTAGCCTGCAAGGTTTTTTTTTTCCTTAGGTTAGAGCTACATCTGGCTTCACTTACTTTTCCTAGTGCTTAGCATATCTCCTGCTATAAATTATGAAATAAAGATTCAAGAATTATTTATTAATTTTTCATTGTAACAAATGTCAAATTCCAAGAATTGCATCTCTCAGACCCAACAGAATTGCATTCATGAAAATCCAATCATGAAAGTTCATACAAAATCACCCTTCTTGGTGTTACAAGCTTGATAGTAGATTGAAATCAGTCCTAGAGGTAGTATTTACACCAAGGAGATTGGTAAGCACTACAAATCACTACCCTCTCCACTCCGGCTGTTAAACATTTATTAGCACAACATGTCCTATACCTCATACAGTTTCTCTCCAGCTCTCTTCCCTTTTCTCTTTTGGTCTCCAGTGCAAGCAGTCAGAGGATTTTAGGGGCTTAGAGTTTTTTTTTTAAACCTTGGCTGATTCTGTGCTCGACCTTAAAAAACATTCTCCCTGACCTTCCTTTTCTTCTACAACATTCACCTCTCTCTCTCTCTGTTTACTTTTCTTTCTCTCTCTTTCTCTGCCTTTCTCTGCCTCTCTCTCTTAACTCAATGACAGGAAAGCTCATTCAGACATTGGTTTTAATGGAAGAGAATCCGTTTTGGTTAGCGTTTTATAAATAAGGAGCATAGCATAAGAAAAAGCATGCATTTCAGAACTGGAGTCGAGATCCTTGTTCCACCTTTTAGCTGTATTCTTGAAGGAGTTACTTAACCTCACTAATCCTCATTCTGTAATCTGTAAAGGAGAAAATGAAACCAATCACATAAGTTTGCTATGAGGATTATATGAGATCATGTATCTAAAATGTCTAACAGAGTGCCTGGTACAGAATAGGTAGACAATAAATGGAACTTATGCCATGTTTTTTCTTTAGGATTAGAAATGGACCTTTACTCTGTCAGCAGCACATCTATGTTTATTTGTTTTTATTTTTATTTTATTTATTTATTGAGACAGAATTTTGCTCTTGTTGCCCAGGCTGGAGTGCAATGGCGCTATCTCTACTCACCGCAGCCTCTGCTTCCTGGGTTTAAGCGATTCTCCTGCATCAGCCTCCCAGCAGCTGGGATTACAGGCAGGCACCACCACACCGGCTAATTTTGTATTTTTAGTAGAGATGGGGTCAGGCTGATCTCGAGCTCCCAACCTCAGGTGATCCGCCCACCTCAGCCTCCCAAAGTGCTGGGATTACAGGCATGAAGCACATCTATGTTTAAAAAATAATTGGAGAAGAAGGACCTGAAATAGATGACAGGCTTTGTCACTTAAGTGTTGCGTGATCTGGGCAGAACTCTTGTAATCTCAGTGTTTCCACTTGTGAGAGAGGATAATGATATCTCACTTGGCTCCCTCACAGTACAACTGAGAAAATTAAATGAGATAATACATGTAGAAAAACTTTGAAAACAAATACAGGTTTGTGCATTAAGAGGCAACTTAAAAATCCATGCATCCTGAACAAAAATTTCCACTTTTCAAACTGGAAAAAATTATTAGAAAAAGAATATGTACAGAATTTGCATAAAACAAATCATTGCAGTGGTGTTACTGATAAGGAAATTGAAAATAAGCTAGATATCCAATGAGAAAAAATTATTAAGTAGATTCAAATACATCCATATAGTAGAATGGTCTACAGCATTAAAGTCATTTTGTAATAAATCTAAAAGAATGTATAACACATTGTTAAAAGTTGTCAACACTAGGTGATAGGATTCTTGGAGTTTTCTTGATTTTACTTCTCTAAATATTCCAATTACTTTATGACTAATATACATAACAATACAGTATTATTAATGTATAATAATAATAAAAATAATAAATGTTTTAGAACAGTGTTGTATGGGTTTTTGTTTTGTTTTGTTTTTCCCCTCCAGACAGAGTCTTACTCTGTTGCACAGTCTGGAGTGCAGTGGCATGATCTTGGCTCATTACAACCTCTACCTCCCAGGTTCAAGCGATCTTCCTGCCTCAGACTCCCAAATAGCTGGGAGTACACGTGCAAGCCACCATGTCCAACTAATTTTTTGTATTTTTAGTAGGGATGGGGTTTCACCATGTTGGCCAGGCTGGTCTCGAACTCCTGACTCAGGTGATCCACTGCCTCAGCCTCCCAAAGTGCTGGGATTACATGCATGAGCCACTGCACCCAGCCCATGTTACTTTTACAATTAGAGGGGGAAGCACTAAAACACATCAAAGAAATTCGAGGAACCAATATTTATATATTAGTATCATTTTTATTTAATTCACAATATTTACTATTCAAGTGAAGATACTTTTCTGATTACTTGTGGAACAACTGATTTTCTAAAAGGATACTCTGAAAGGCATATCAGCTGATTTTCAGAGTTTCATAGATGTAAGAACTTATCCAGTATCTTGGCAATTACCTCATACATGTTAGTGTTCATCTTTCTTTTTATATTAATTGGGGGAGGAGGAATGACAAAGTAAGAAACAGGATTTTTCAGGTCCAGTTAGTTCTCATTTCCCAATTTGAGAAGAAAATTTCTTCATTTGGGCACTCATATGTTTATACATTAAATGCAACGGTTAAGAAATTGGATCCATGGTGGTGGAGAGGGATGTATAGGACTTACATGGCTACTTAAAGGGAGTTTCTCAAATAGGTGCATTGAGTATACTGCTCTATTCTCTGTCAAGATCCTCAATCCAACATGAATAGGCCTCAGAACCTCTGTCTCCACCAAGTGAGACTCTCTTTTCTTGGCCACATTTTATTACTCTTTTTAGACAGAGTTTCGCTCTTGTTGCCCAGGTTGGAGTGCAATGGCGTGATCTTGGCTCACTGGAACCTCCGCTTCCCGGGTTCAAGTGATTATCCTGCCTTAGCCTCACGAGTATCTGGGATTACAGGCACCCACTACCACACCTAGCTAATTTTTTTGTATGTTTAGTAGACAGAGTTTTACCATGTTGGCCAGTCTGGTCTTGAACTCCTGACCTCAAGTGATTCTCCCACAGTGCTGTAATTACAGGAGTGACCCACCGCACCCAGCCCTTGGCCACATTTTATTACTCAAGTTATAGATACATGTTTTGAGGTTGGCAGGTCAAATTCTCAAGACACGGTTTCTACGCATCTCAGAAATGTAGTCACAGTATTGGCAGAGCTCTGAAAGAAGATCCAAGTTGCTGAAGTTCTGGGATCTGCCCTGATCCCTGACTCCTAAGATTTAAGACTGTTCCATCCTATATTCCATTCTCTGAACTACCCCCATTTTCCTTCCAATAAATTAGTCTCCTTTTAATCTAATAGACTAGGCAATCAGTTTCTGTTGCTTACAGCAAAAAAAAAAAAAAAAAAAAAAATGTTAATTAATAAAGTATGTGCCTATTTTAAAAAGAGCCATTAGTTGGATAAAGAGTGTGTGATTACTCAACTTAATGTTAACTAGGTCATTGATAATGGTCGTGGACATACTTATCCCAAATCTGCTTCTAAGAACCAATATGGCAAAGGAGCATGAACCTATATCAAAGCTGAAGGCAAAATACCCAAACCTGCTGAGAGAGAATTGCTAGAATTGGATCTATGCCATAAAATAGGGACCAACCTGCATTAAGTGTGAAGTATGAATTGAAAATGAAAATGAAAGACAATGGGCAAATTTGGCAGCTAGTGAGAGGCATAGATCAGTGGCTGAAGTTTTGTGATTCTAGCTGAGCAGGTAAGAAAAATGATGTTCCATGGGGTGGGCAGTATATATACAAGCGAGAACAAATCTTCTTAAAGAAGCCCTGCAGGATGAAATATGGCTTCTTTAGTGTAAAAGAAATACTAGTTAACATTGTTATAATGTTTCCGTGTCCTGCACAGGTGTTATTACTATGCTTAATATAATGTCTATGCCAGTGATCTTCACCTCTGATTTTTGAATGGGCCACGACTTCTTCAATTATCTCAAGATACACTGAAAATTTATCAAAGATTCTTGAAACAGAGTTAAATGTCATACCTGCTAATTATGAAAATAAATGCAAGTAAGACATAGTTTATGTCATTGAATTAAACTGATGGCTCTTAAATATTGCTTGTTCATGGAGGTTTGGAACTGCTGATTTGGGAACTGCAGGATAAGGCAAATATATCAAAAGATGCAGGCAGAGAAAGCTGTGCTTGTGATGGGGGAGAGATTGAGAGCTGGTGACAAAAGCTGTTGAGTCGAGAACACCTTGCCACTTATTATAGTTAAGATAGCTTGCTTTGCCTTGGGCTCTTTATTTTAATGTAGATGTCTGAGAGTGAGTGGGTGATTGAGGGAAACGGTGAGAGGTTATGTGTCTTCACAGGGCAAGATAGCAATTGAATGACTACCAAACCCATCCCCCTGTGATGTTAATATATGCACTCATTGTTCCACCCTCCTTTCTAGTAATGGTAAACAACATTTGTCACTTGCAATAGACTACTTTTGGCTTCCAAACTGATGGTGAGCTGGCATTTGTATTTCAAGTACCAAAGCTTAGCCTGCAGAAGCAGAAAGCCCAGAAAAGATGTATGTGGTGGGTGGAAAGAGCGAATAGAACAAGGTTCACATGTGCAATTCAGCGACTCGTTCGTAAGTCTCGCCTCTTTGACAGGAGATGTCCTAATGCCTCATTAACTCCCGTAGAGACGACAATGATGTATCACCCCCTTTCAATATGAAACTAAGTAATGCATGCAGAAAAAAACAACTAATTTGCACACGTTTAATGCGTTCATTAAGCTATTAGTCTTTCAACAAGAGATTTAATAACAAATTAACATTTCTTTTAAATAAAAAAAAAAATCATACCCTCAACAGCCCCCAGTTAATACAATTATTTTGTGTTTGGAGTGCAGTGCGTTACAAGAGAAAACACTTGGTACTAGAGTGCATGTGAAAAAGCCCATGTTGGGTCCTTCTCATTTATTACATAATAAGTCACCCTGGGGCATTATTTTCCTAGAATAAAAAATGTTTCAGTGGAACAAAAGGACTCTTGGAAGTAGATGTGAGAAAAAGACAAAAACCAAAACTCCAGAATGGGTAATTTTGTGATTTGGATCATGATAAACTGAAAATAAATAAATAAATAAAGGTTTATTTCAATCATAAGGTTTGTGAAACAAGCAAAATTGATTCTGGTCAAATATCAATATTTACCTAACAGTCATTTAGCTCCTATTATATACTGGGCACCAGACTAGATGATGTCAGAGATTAAACATAAAGACAAACAAAAACATGTATTCTTTGTCTCATCGAGGTTTCCTTGAATATCTACTATGTGCCATGTGCCATGCTGAGCAAGATGAATAAATCATAGCCTGTTTTCTTGAGGAAGTTATAGATGACTGTGGAAGACGTGAGCAAAAAACCCACATACAATTGACAAAATCTTAAAATATAAGAATAGACAAAGTGCTTTGAGAACAAAGGTAGGAGGAGGCTCTAACTCAAATGAGAGATTTGGAGCAAGCTTTGTGTGTTGACTGAAGTTTAAGCTGAGACTTTAAGACTGGAATACATTAGACAGGCAAATATAAGTCGAAAGTACACTCCATATTTAGTGACAGCATGAGAAAATATACAAAGAAAACCTGTAATGCAAAATAAAAACAAACAAACCAACAAATACTTGGATTTGGCTTCTCTTTTAATCAGTTCTGGCTGCTATACCAGAATACCGTAGACTGGGGTGGCTTCAACAACAAGCATTTATTTCTCAAAGTTCTAGAGGCTAGGAATTTCAGGATGAAGGTGCTGGCAGATTTGGTTCCTGGTGAGGGTTCTCTTTCTGATTTCCAAACAGCCATCTGCTCCTTGTGCCCTCACATAGCAGAAAGAGAGCAACAGAATTCTCTGAGGTCTTCATCACAATATCATAAGGGCATTTTTTTTTTTTTTTTTTTTTTTTTTGAGACTGAGTCTGGCTCTGTCACCAGGCTAAAGTGCAGTGGCGTGATCTTGGCTCACTGCAACCTCCACCTCCCAGGTTCAAACAATTCTCCTACCTAAGCCTCCTGAGTTGCTGGGACTACAGATGCATGCCACCATGCCCAGCTAATTTTTTGTATTTTTAGTAGAGAGGGAGTTTCACATGTTAACCAGGATGGTCTCGATCTCCTGACCTTGTGATCCGCCCACCTCTGCCTCCAAAAATGCTGGGATTACAGGCGTGAGCCACCGTGCCTGGGCTTATAAAGGCACTATTACCATTTAATGTGGGTTTCACACTCATGATCTTGCAGAGGCCCCACATCCTAATACTACCATATTGAAGGTTAAGATTGTGAACTGTGGAGGGACACATTTATCTATAACAGCCATTCTATTGGACATTACCCATTTTCTTTTCCCCATGGATTCCAAAGCATTTTATTATATGAGTTTGAATTGAGTTCTTTTCTACAGAAGCAGAGAAGACTTAGAGATTACATATATTGATCAGGGTCCACAAATAAATTCATATGGTATTTTCAAAATGGGCTTTAACAAGCAATATAACTGAAGTATTATGCTTCTTTTGAGAACACAGTCTTTTTTCATTTTCTGTAGTTAACTATCTCAGGGTGAAACAAATTTTAATATACTCTATTAAATAAATGCAGGAATTTTATAGCAGTCTAAATAGGTATAGCTCACGAACATTGCCTCATATTCTTTTATTCCTACCCTCATCACATTTCCTATTTGTTTGTATCATCCATAGCACATTATGCACGTTTTTAATCATAGGCAATCATATTGCATGCATTCCCTCTCTTAAGTATCTGCCTTCAAAATAAACCTGATACAACATGTATATATATGATATATATATATATATATATGATATATATTTGAAATGGGATCTTGCTCTTGCTCTGTCACCCAGGCTGGAGTTAACTGACACAATCATGTTTCACTGTAGCCTGGAACTCCTAAGTCACAAGGTAACTCAAGAGATCCTCCTGCCTCAGCCTACCAAGTGGCTATGACTACAGGTGCATGCCACCATGCCCAGCTAATTTTTTTTTTTTTTTTGATACAGAGCATCACTCTGTTGCCAGGCTAGAGTGCAGTGGCTCAATATTGGCTCACTGCAACCTCTGCCTCCCTGGTTCAAGCAATTTTCCTGCCTCGGCCTTCAGAGTAGCTGGGATTACAGGCATGCACCATCACGCCTGGCTAGTTTCTGTAGTTTTAGTGGAGACAGGGTTTTATCATGTTGGCCAGGCTGATCTCAAATTCCTCAGGTGATCCACCTGCCTCAGTGCTGGGATTACAGGCGTGAGCCAACAGCCCTGCCATTAATTATAATTAAAAGTAAACTCTAGAGTAAAATTTGTTATATTAGCCAATCTATTAATAGACGTAGGCACTGTGCTTTCTTTACCATATACATACTTCTTTGGTTTGAAGATCTTTAAATTATTTCTGAGAAAAGACTCTATGCTGATTGACAGCTGCACAATGTTATTAATATCATTCCACGTCTGATGGATTTCTCCCACCATGATATACTTTGCACGTCCTGGGGTGAACTTTGATTTGTCACCTTGGGAACCAATGAAAGAGAAATAAATCTTGAAAAAGCTCAACATCCATCTTTTTGGAAGAGTAAAGAAGCAAATGAGTAAATAACATCTACATCAATATTCGATGTCTACATGCACACCCGAACTTTGAAGAACATCTGTCTTCCTGCCACTAATGATTTTGTTCCAGATGTAATCCAAATATGTTTGCAAATGGGGAGTGGAGGGGTTAGCACAATTTACTTTGTAAGCAGTGGGTGGTGATCACAGCTATTTTTGTTTCTTTTTTAAAGTATATACATTTCAAAAGTGATATGGCACCCCACAATGATGTGTTTGAAATGACAGTAAAATAAATCTAAAATTGCCTTTGGCTTTGCTCTGATGTTCCTCATCTTAAAAAGAGAGACAATATGGTGTAATGGCAAGAATGTGGACTTTGGAGTCAGACAAGAATTTGAAGCCTTGCTGATCAAAAGCTTTACAGATGGCGATATGCACAAATTCCCCATTTATGCCTTTGATTTCCTATGTGACCTAGAAAAAAGCCATTCTTATTAATAATAGAAAGAATAATAGAGTATTATTTATTATATATCAGTTATCTTAAGTGTATTACATGAAATAATATTCTTATAGTCTTTCTATCTGCCATATAAATTTTGTGCTGTTTATATTCCAATTTTAGACATGAGACCCAAGCCATAGTGAGGTGGAGTAATCTGCGCGGAGACCTGGAGCTAGGGTAGAAAATTCAGGTTGTCCAAAACAAATTCAAAACCTCGACTCAAAGCAGCCACATTCTAATGTCTGTTGTTTAGCAACATGCCCTCAGATAATTGCAGACTGCAGCAGCTACTAAACAGCAATAGTATCGGTAAGAGTCAAAACATCTAACACTTGTTTAGGTACTTTTTACATGACTGCTACAGCCCTGACAACTTACTGCTTTTAATCTCATAAAGTCTTCCCTATAACTCAGTGAGGTAAATCGTCTTATAGACAAGGAAAGGGAGGCAGAACAAATGAAGCCCTAGGTCATAAAGTTATTAAAGGCTAGGGCAAAAATTGGAATTCTGGTATGATTGGGTTGACTCTAGATATTGTATGTTTATTTGCTTTCTTTTCTTCTCCCTCCCTCCCTTCCTCCCTCCCTCCCTTCCTTCCTTCCTTTCTTTTTTTTGTTATAACACACCTTTAAAATTTCTTGAATGAATGGGTAAATTATCTTAATCCTGATTCTTCATTGCAAAATGGTTAGGATTAATAACAGCTCCCAATAATGCAATGGATCCCACTTTTGTGAAAGTAGGCATTATTATCATTCCTATTTTATGATGACACCAAGACTCGAAAAAGTTTCAGCCATTTCACGAAACGTGCTCATTTAGGAAAACATAGAACCAAGCCTCAGAACTGGCCTTCACAGTCCAAGTGCTCTGTGCCTCACCTTCTCCGTGTTTCCTCCTCTCAGCTGTCAACTGTCTTGATGAAATGTTCTTATGTATTGGATGTTTTGGGATTGTAAACTCATGCTCTTCCTCAGACTATGTATTTCTTTATTCATTATAATAACTAAGAAATAAATATATCAAATTTAGTATTAGGAAGGAGTAAAAGGCAGAGAGCTGAGTCTCTGCAATGTTTAAAAGATTTTAAAAGCCATTTGCAGCTTGCAACATAGAAAGTACAGGAAGAGAGACTTGACACATTGAAATTCAAATGTATCTTTCTGGCAGCAAACTATCTCTGGGAACACGCAGCCTGAGTCTGGGTGAGCTGAGAAGTAATGAAGCCCTGCGTCTCATGTCATTGACTCTGCCATTTCAAGTACCACATTCATAACAGTAGACACAAACTGGTAGGTCCCCTCTCTACTTCACTAAATTGAAATGGTTCTGCAGGGGAATGTGGCAACAGGGATGAAAGAAAAATAACATTTCCTTTCCCACTGTAAAAAGGGAAGGCGCTGATGATGTTTACTCAAAAGAGCAACATCTGGAAATGGAGCTAGGACATGGTGACATTATGCCTAGTCATGCTTCAGTAAAACATTCAACATCTTAGAGAATGCATACATATGCCCTCACGGGTTCCTTCCTTCCTTCCTTCCTTCCTTCCTTCCTTCCTTCCTCCTCCCTCCCTCCCTCCCTTCCCCTCCCCTCCCCTCCCGTCTCCTCTCCCCCCTCCCCTCCCCTCTCTCCTCTCCTCTCCTTTCTTTTCTTCTTCCTTCTTGTAATGAGGACATCAGGACTAAAGATATTTCTCATTCCACCCCAATCATTCCCTCTGTGTAACAACTTGGTCTTTTGGTTTCCATGAACAGAAACCCAGATGCAAATTAGCTTGGCATAGGTTAAAAATATTTAATGGATCCCATGTTGGAAAGGACAGGGTTAGTAGCTTCTGACAATGCTGGATATAGGGACTCAAATGATATGATGAGAATTCATTATTTTCTTCCCAATCATGTATTATTTTTCTCTATCTTGCCTCTATTTTCTTAGAGTTCTGTTGTCCATGGTTCTAATATTGCTTCCAGTATCTTCTGGGGTTACCTCTTTTTTAGTTCCTGTCTAACAGAGAAAAAAGAGTGGGTGTGCTTTCCTGATAGCTTAAAAAAATATCCCAGAACTTAGTGTCTTTGTCTCTGGTCAGCTTGACATAGCAACATATCTATCTCTGAAACAATCTTATTAGCAGTATGCTGCATTTTATTTCCTTAAGCTCACCTTAGAGCAACAGATGGACTCAACTTCAACTGAATATATAGATTGAGAGTGGAGGAAAGATGCTCCTCTTCAAATAAAATCTAAGATTTTTGCAAAAGAAGAGTAAACGAATGCTGTGTAACAAAAACAGTTCAATGCACATGTCCTTCTATTCGACCTCAAAGATATAATAACTAATTAAATTCTGATGAATCACAGAGCCGAAAGAGCCATTACGTCTCATGTAGTAGCTTTTTTCATTTGTTTTGTTTTCCTGATTTTTCTTTAATACAGTTGCCATCTTGCATAATGTACTATTAGATGCCTTCTTAATAGCATCTAATCTACCCTTCTGTTGCACCAATTGGCCTCCTGGGATGGAACTCTTGTTACCACCCATATTTGTGGAGTGCTGTTTTTCAGTACAGTAATGTAACTCATATGGTCAGGCCATATAATTCATGGGTAGTGGTATTAATTTCTAAAACTGAATTAATGCAGACATCCAAACCACATGTACTTTTCAACTTAAGAGTTCGTACAAAGTCTATTTCCTTCCTACAGTAGCTATCACTCCAGATTGCAGCTTAGGAATCCAAGAAGTGGGAAGAATGTCTCTGTTTTAAATGCTTCTCTCTTCCATCTTTTTTCTATCCTCCTTACTTTCTTCCTTCCATGTTCTTTCTTCCATTCATCTCCTTCTTTCTTATTTTTCTTCCTTAGAGGTTAACAGAAATGGGTTATTAAGGAAATCAAAGTCTAGTAAACGTCCAAAACATGGATATCAGAATAGTCACAAACTCTTGTTTGTAGTGATGTTAAATTACTGACAAATGATTTTTGAAAACAAAACAAAACAGAAAAAAATCTTAAAACCAGCACAAGCCAGTGGTGCTGCATATTATTTAAGCAACTGGCATTCTTCAATGCTTTTGAAGCGTATCTTCCGGGGCTGTACAAAGTCATCATCTGAATCATCACTATATTTATTATCTTCTGATTCATTCCTGAATTCTGGTTCAGGAAACTGTTTTTCTTGGATAGAGGTTCTTTAGAAGTTCTTCAAAATAATTTTCAAGTTTTATGCCAACATTGACTACTTCTGAATAAGGCTCATTGAATTCAGCACAGTTTTGAAACATCAATCTAAAATCAGCTACAAAATCTTCAGTTTTGAGTACATGGAATAATCTTGTAGTCTTATCTTGGTGATTGACAAATCCATCAGATTTTTAATGATTTTATAATAATCAGGCACAGTTACAGGAACAGGGTCTTGAAAAACCAGGCTCATTTCATGGCAGTAAAGAAATAAAAGCAGGCGCTCACATTTCCTTTTATCTATGGGTGTAAATTTAACAAGGCCTTCAGTTTCCTTTTTTTCTGAGTTGTGACCGGGAGCATCACAATCATATTCAACTTCTGGTTTAGATAAGTCTTGGCACAAAGTGAAAATCTACTCTCCACTTGCACATTCATGGTTCATGAGTGGATTTATCAAAAAAATGTGTATTTCTAAGACTTGCACAGGTTGTTCCTTTATTATAATGTGACCTGATACATTACTCAAGTCTAGATTTTTCATGTTTTCCTAAGAAACTAGAAGGTTTGGCACCCCCTGAGCCAATATTCTGACTTGGCAATTACCATCTGGAGATAAATAGTTGCTTTATCCTTTAGCCAAAGATACATGCTTCAGTTCATCACATCTCAACTATTCTATATTGTCTCCTCAACACAGGAGACCAATTTAAGTAATCAGAATTCAATATATTTGTCCTGTTGACATTTTTGAAGCAGAAAATTATGTCTCTACTAAAATCGTGACTGTGGTAGAATGAGTGTTTTATGTGCATCAAGAAAATGGAAGCAGCTATGTTCTTTGGGGAAGTAAAGTAATAGCCTTAAAAGTTGGATAAACCAACATTTCATGTACATAATTTATTGACATTTTAAAAAGCAGGCTTTTGCATTGGAACCCCATATCAATTTTATTCATCATCATTTTACAGAAGGTGAAACTGAAACTAAATATAATAACATCTTGACAAGATCCTTTACAGAGGTAGTGGAGCTGAGATTATTGCGTCTATATGTTTTTATCTCCTCCCCCACCTCTTAGCCCCCACCACACACACCACGAACACATTGTAGGAAATTGGGAAAATAGAAGAAAAAACTTTTTATTTAAACTGTAAAATTAATGTAAATATTTGCAGGAAAAAAATCTCACCTATAATTTTACCACACTGAAAGCAAAAAGTTATTTGTTCTTTTTTGTTACTCTTAAGTTTATACCTATTATTTTATAATGTAATTATAGAATGTATGCAACACTGTGTCCTGCTTGGTTAAATGTTTTATATGCATTTATTTTTGTCATGACATAGTGTTAATTGCTATGAAATGTGTACATAATTGTCCAGGAACAAATGTGCTACAATTTTGTGACCCTTCCTTTTTTTTATCTTTGCACATTCCACAGACTTCTTTTCTCTTCTATTTTGTCTTCTATTCCAACCTCTCTTCCAGCCAAATGAAAAATATTTCACAGGAAATCCCCCCAAGCATTTAGACAAACATTTAGTGGTAGGCTTAAGGAAGGTATTATACTAGGGGTAAGAATCTTAATGTAGGATTCAGAAATTGGTAAATTAAGAAGGAAAATCCAAAGAGGACATTCCAGATTGGCAGGGAAGTATAAGGGACTAATTGTTTTTATTAGGAATAGTTCCATAATATGCAGAGGAACCCAAAGATATTAAAGCCAGTTCTTAAGACTCTCATAGATGGGAGGTACAGAAGAAACACAGAGAGCAGGCATGCCCTGATTCAGGGCTCAAACGATTTGTTCATTAGACTTCTTCTCACACCTGTTCTTTCTATATCTGTATATTAGCTCTTTTACATGTTTAAGCAGGTTCCTTTCGTCATGTTTCAAAGAATGCTACTGCCAACCCAATTGACATTTTTGTATTACCATGACATCCAAGAAAGAAGCAATATTTCTAGGCAGAAAAGTCCCAGGAAAGCATAATAAAGTTTGATTCATGTACCTATTTCCAAAATAATTATGGAGGTCAGGAAAATAGATTAGTCATTCATTCTTCATTTATGCATTTGTTTATTTGTTTTGCAAAGACCCATGTCACTCTGAGGAGCTGGGAGTATGCAATCCATTAGCAGATGAAAGGGAAAGACATAGAAGCATGCTAGTATCTACTAGCTAGCACAATAGCTCAAAACTGGAGTGGCAAGAAGAGTTAGCATTTGAGGGCTTATGGTGAAGGCAAAATATTAGAAATGGACAAATCATTCTACCAGTATTTATTGATTCCTTGAGATTTTCTGAACTCCATTGTATGGTTAAAATAATATTCAACAACTAAATTTATTCTGGACTAGAAGAAATTATTTACTTTCTAAGGCAACGAGAAGGAAATGTAAAGATGTCACAAAATTGGATTCTAAAGGTGTCAGCTATGAGAGGCATTGATGGGAGAAGAGCTTTAACTGTAGACAGAAATGCTTTATGGGGCAGATGAGCCTTTGAAGGATATGTAAGTAAATGTCTAACAGTTGTGATGAGCACAGTGTGTGAGAATATGGAGAGGAACCTTCAGGCTGGAATAGTGAGGAAAAGCAGTAAGTTTGGATAAGTGAGTAAAACTTACATTGGGCATGAATTTTTTTCATTATGAGGTCGCTTCAAAAAACTTAACTCCAACACCTTTAAACTGTTTAGAAAAACTTTATGTTGAAAGTTAAAATACATCAGAATGAGAAAACCTAAAGGTATTATATGGTTATCAAGAGTAAACTATAAATAACCAGAAAAATATGAAAAGATGCCTACCAATACTAATTAAAGAAGGAAAGAAAGCAAAACATATTTATCAAAAGATTCCTAAGTCTAGTTTTAGCAAGGTTATGGTTAAACAAGAATCCTTATGCACTTTTGTACTGACTATAATTTCCTAGAAAAAAAAAAGTCCACATTACTTAAATCAAGAGTTTTATTTCTAAGAATTTACATTAAGTAAACAAATTAGTAGATGAGTAGATGAGTATGTTCAGTACAATACAGAAATAAGAAAAAAAATAAAAGAAGCTAATATCTCTAAAATCGAGGTATCAATTTCATAAACGTTTTGAAAATAATTTGAAAATAATTCAATAGGCTGTGATACAAAATCAGAAAATAATGTGATTCTAGATGTGCTCTATTAACAGATGAATATAATTTATCAAATTTTAAACTAAAATTTTAAAATTTGAAAGAAATGTATGCTAAACTATGAATAGTGGTCATCTTAGAGGCTTGAAGAGTAAGAGAATGAAATAATTTGTTTCTTACTTTATAAATGATGGTGCTGTTAAAGTTTTTTTACAGCAAGAATTCACTTATTTACAGTTAACAAAACATGCACACATACATTTATCTAAAAGAAAAGAAATCATTGAAGAATAAGTGAATCAGGCATAAACTGATAACATGACTGACTGGAAAGAAAAGTGAAAAGCAATAGAAAATGGACTGGCTGTCAATGTCAAGCTGATATGGCAGCAACTGTCTGATGAATTTGAACAGTGGAAACATTGACTTGGACAGCTGCCATAAAATTACACTTGAAAAATATGTCTGGCTGATCTGTTTGGAGGATACCAGTCTGCATATCAATTTGTTCTATAGAGGAAATAACATAGAAGTATTTGACTATGCAATATGGGTAGGCTGAATATTAATAACACTGGAGATACCAAAATTGGAATTTGCAAAACATTAATTAAGCCATTAGGATTCATCTTACAAAGGCACTTTACGTATGTGTGTGTGTGTATTTACGTATGTATATGTATACAGAAACATATATATATGTGAGTCACCCTAGAGTTTTTTCAATAACAAATGTTTCTAGTATAATTAAGAAGCAACTAAGTTTACAAAACTTCACTTACCCAAAGCTTGTCACAACCACAGCAGCTGCATGAAGGAAAGGCCTATCTGTAGTTCTTACTTTGATGATTTTTAACAGGATTTTCCGTTTGGCTGTGGCCTTGTGCATCTGGTCAGAATGTACTGGTAACCCTGGTTAGGTCTATCAGTGCAAATAAAATGAAATGGTTGACATTTATATGGTGAAATTGATCAATGTAGACAGGCGCTGTGAATAAATCAACCTTTAAAAGTCATAAAATCTTGTTTTGTGTAATTTTATATACTTCGCAAAAGCATTTTTATAGAGTCACAATCTTTTAGAATTAGAAGGGCCTCCAATACTCATATAACCCAGGTTTCTCATCTTACAGAATAAGAAACAACCTCCAAAGACTTAGAAAACTTGCCTCAGGTACCCATTTCCATCAGCTGAAAATGGAGAAGATGTCTGCTAAGATCAACTGCAAAGTCTTTCCCAATAAGCAATGTGTTATCTCATTTGTTTCTCAGGGTTACAACTTCAGTTTGAAATAGGTGAAGCAGAGAGTGCATTTACTACTGGTTACTAGGGTAACCACTAGTTACTCTAGTCAAGGATGTATTAAATCTTTCCCTGGCCAGGTAGATACACATACACACTCACACATATATTACAATATAAAAGTTTTCATCCTGAAAATAAAGTTTTCCCTGTGATCCAAATGTCTTTTCTCCTCACTTGACCTGTTATCTTTTCTAAAGACCTCACTCATTTCACTTCTGCAAAAAATGATCTGTCTCTATGTAGATGATCCTTGAACATTCATCTTCATCTTTGGTATCTCTCTTCAGGCTTCTGTTATGTATTTATTATTGCCTTATGCTTCTTCACAGTTCTAGAGAAATTCTGAAGCCAACATACAGAAAGAAATGTGGGTAAAAAAGAAACTTAGGTAAGAAAAGAAAGCATTTCAAGGCATCTGATTGTCTGGACTCAGTTATGTTTAAAACAAGCAAGATCTGTTCCTGCCTCTTCTGCATTTGGGATGCTGAGTCAGTGCATGCTATCTTTATCTTTAATTAAAATTGGGATTCTGCTAAATATACAACTGACTGCTATGAAGTGTTATCTAAAAAATATACATAGAAACTCATCTATAGATGGATATAGCTACCTGTATCTTATATTAGTCTATCTAGCTATCAATTTTTGCATTTGATTTCAAGTAGATATAGATATAAACATGGAGATAGAGATAAAGATAGAGTGTAACTATAGATAGTGAAATATTGTATTGTACAAAGGTGGCCACAATGACACTTGCCATTCCATATGCTCTTCTGCAATGGAAACTGCCACTACTCCACCAAAACATGGAGCCTCTCTCTTCAACCCCTTGAATGTGGGTTGGTCGTGTGATTGTTTTGACTAATGGAATATGTTGGAAATGATGTTGTGCCAGTTCTAAACAAGCTTTTAACTCTTCAGTCAACTTCCGCTTTCCGTGTCTCGGAATCCAGTCACCATATAAAAAGTGTCACTGCCCTGAAACCACCCACCATGCTGTTAAGAAGCCCAAGCAAGTGAAGTCACTCTATATTAGAATGGTAAGATGCCATGTGAAGGGAGAGAAAGAGAGAGAGAGAAAGAAGGATGAAGAAGAAGAAGAAGAGGAGAGAAAGATTATAAAGAGAGGGAAGAGGAGATAAAGGAAAGGAAGGGAAGGGGGAGAGGAGGGGTGGGAAGGGAACAGAGGGGAAGGGGAGGAGAGGGGGAAAGGAGGGGGTAGGAAAAGGAGGGGAGAGCACCAGAAGCACTGAGATGCCAACCTATGTGTTAAGAAGCCCTCATTCTGGAAGTGCATCTCCAGCCTAAGCTGGCCGCAGTAGTCATCACATGGATCAGGAAAAAGCTGGCCAACCAAACCCTTCAAAATTTCTGATACAAAATTGTGAGAAAAGCCAATTGGCTGTTTTACAGTAAAATTCACAGGATAGCTTTTACACAGAAATAGATTACCAGGAAAAATAATGTGGAGAAAATCACTTAGGCAGGAAACTTCAGGAAATGTCAAAAATATAGGTGGGAGGTCTTTTCCCCGGAGTAAGGAACATGGCAGAATATTATAGGAACTAAGCCTATATGGGGTTGATTTGAGTGCCCTTATGGAAAACTAAGTAGTATGGACATTGCTGTGCCCATAACCTGGACCCTGGAATATCTTGATTATGCCAGTGGCTAACATGATCTGAGCTATGAGAGTTTAAGAGTCCAGACTGGAGAGCCAGACTACCTCTGTTCTAATCCCGTTCTGCCTCATACAAACTGTTAACTTTAAAAAAATTGTTTTGTCTCTGTGTTTCAGTATATCCATCTATAAAATTAGTATAATAATATTACCTATAGCATAAGGTGTTATGAAGATTAAATGAATTAATATTTGCATAGTGGTGAGGACAGTGACCAGCACATAGATGGATTGTCAGTTAATTATTTTAAAATGATTGATTCCGACATCTCAGGATACACTCATTCACTTATTTTCTGGAAGAGGTGGTTAGGGGTCGTTTTTCTTTTTGTTGTGATAATATATATAACAAAAAACTTGCCATTGTAACTATTTTACGTTTATAGGTCAGTGGCATTAAGTATTATACATTTTTGTCATTGTGCAAACATTACCACCATTCATCTACAGAACATTTTTTTATTTTCTCAAACTGACACTCTATACTCATTAAACAATAACTTCCCCTTTCCTCCTCCCCCACCACCCCTATGAACCCCTATTCTACTTTCTGTCTCTATGAATTTGACCATTCTAAGTACTATATACAAATGGACCATACAGTATTTGTCTCTTTGTGCCTGGATTATTTCATGTAGCATAATATTTTCAAGGTTCATCATATGTAGCATCTGTCAGAATTTATTTCCTTTGTAAGGATGAATAGTACTTCATTGTATGTATGTATCACATTTTGTTTATTCATTCATCTTCATCCATCTAAGAACACTGGGTGGCTTTCATCTTTTGGCTGTTGTAAATGATGTTGCTATGAGCTTAAGTGCAGAAATATTTTTTTTCAAGTGCCTACTTGCAAATCTTTTGGGTATATACTCACAAGCAAAATTACTCCTTTCATGATAATTTAAGTGGTCATTCTACATTTATAATTTTTTGAGGAAATACCACACTGTTTCCCACAGTGACTGCACCATTTTCCAGTCTTACCAGCAAGGTAAGATTTCAACAAGGGTTATCATTTCTCCACACCCTCGCCAACATATGTTATTTAATGTTTTAAGTTAATAGTCATCATAATGGATGGCTAGTTGTTCATTTAACAAGTAATAATTGGAAATCTACTATGTGAGACACAATGCATTAGGAGTTAGCCATACAAAAGGCAGACATGGACAGCCTGGTGGGTGAGACAGAAAAGCAATTGTCAGAAAGCAATGTAATAAGTGCCATGAGGGAGTAGCCCCTCAAAAGGCATAGAGGAACGACAGCAGGACACCTAACACTGCCCAGAGGGTTTAGTTTAGGCTTCTTATAATAGGTAATATGACCAAGTTGAGATTTTAAGAACAAGTAAACCTTAGGTGGAAAATCAACCAAGGGAGGGCGTTGGCTATGCCATAGCCAAAGTATACAACCTGTGAAAAGGCTCTGAGGAAGCAGAGGGCATAGGATCATCAACTCACTAGACTTTTTTTTTTTTTTTTTTTTTTTTTTTTTTTTTATTTTTTTTTTTTTTTTTTTTTTCCCATTAGGGGGGGAAAGGCAGAGCGCCGCGCGGGGGGCGCGGCGGCCGCCGCCCCCCCCCTCAGCTACGGGGGATCTTGCAGAGCCCCCCCCCCCCAACGGACCCCCCCAGGAGAGAAGATTCTTATAGCCAGAGAGAAGACTGTGGAGGGAGTCGCGAGGAACAGGGCGTGAGAGGTAAACTGGGGTGGGTTCTGAAGAGCCATGTTTTAGAATTGGCCCCTCCCTCCCTAAGTATATCTAGAAGTTCAAACCACCAATACCTCAAAATGAGACCTTATTTGGAAATAGGATTATTGCAGATGTGATTAGTGAACATGAGATCGTACTGCAGAAGGGTGGGCAGGTAATTCAACACACCTGGTGTTCTTATAAAAAGATGGCCCTGTGAAGACAGAGACATACAGGAGAATACCCAGAGATGATGATTGGAATGATGCATCTGCAAGCCACGCAGCAATTGCTGGCAAATTCCTGGGAGGTAGAAAGAGGAAAGGAAATATTTCCCTAAAAGTTTCAGAGGGGCCGCAGCCCTGCCAATACCTTAATTTCAAACTTACAGCCTCCACAACTGTGAAAAAATAAACGTCTGTTGTTTAAGTCACTCAGGTTTGTGGCACTTTATTGTGGAAGCTCTAGGAAACACATGATGTTACAAAGAGTGGAAGTCATCCTAGAAAAAGATGATGGGCCAGTAAAGAAAGATTATGAGCAAGACAGAGAAACTGGTAAGCCTGGCTGAGAAGCCAGAGAGGTGATTTATATACTGAGTGCAGGGGTCGTGGATGCAGACAGACAAATGAAATAGCTGTGAGGTGTTTCAACACACACCAGGATTCAGCCAGAATAATAATAACAATAATAATAAAATGATGACAATGATAGTTAAGAACAAGTATTTACTACTTGCTCTTTGCCAAATACTGAGATAAACATTTAATTCTGAATTATTTATTTTATGAAACACACCTATAAAATAGCATTATCTTTTGCATCTGCTATTATAAGGAAAGCAAGTTGTTGTTGTTGTTTTAATTTATTTCTCTTCTGTTTGAGACAGAGTCTTGGTCTGTCACCTAGGCTGGAGAGCAGTTGCTCAATCATGGCTCACTGCAGCCTTGAATGCATAAGCTCAAGCAATCCTCCTGCCTCAGCCTCCCAAGTAGTTGGGATTACAGGATCGCATCACCATCTCCACTAATGAAAGCAAGTTTTGAAGACTTGTCCAAAAACACATGGAGATGGATTCTGACTGAAGCAGATTTTCTCTAGAGCCTGTATTCAGAGCCACTTGCCTCTAGTATTTCAATCAGAATGAATAATATAGGGGTGGGAAAATAGAATCAGTAAGATATTTATATGGATAAATTAAAAATTGCTGAAGCTTAGAAGATTAGGTGAAGGAGAAATGGATGGTGTCATTCAAACAAACAGGAGTGTTCAAGTTTGGAGCAGGTGCAAGCCCATCAAGAAGGAAACTGAGGGACAGCAAATTGCATCATGTCCCCACCCCTGAATGAGCTTGGTCATTTCCTCTGAGTGTTGTCCCCCATCGTGTTTCAGCCACTCCATGAATGATGTGCAGCTGCACTCCCTTCCCTGTGTTCCAGGAAAGCATCTGGAAATAAACAGCACTTAGCCTTACTGCAGAGACAAAGGCATTGTTTCTTTAATAACACGTCTCTTTGGAAACAGTCTCCAGACCTACTTCACAAGCCAGGCTGTGCTGCCCTTACATGATGTAGCTTGCTCAGTTCTTCTGGGAAAAGGAGCATGTGGGAGATATGGTGGGCCCCTAAGGAGAAAGCAGGTTGAGATTTGGAGGGAACTTTGGTCCCCTTAAAATGCAATAGGCAGGTACTTATTTAAGAATGTAGTTGGGGGAGACCCACATTTTATTTAACTCTGGTGTGTGTGTGTGTGTGTGTGTGTGTGTGTGCAAGCACTGTTACCTGGAAACCCAGCAGAAGTGACACATCACCCCCAACTGCTGTAACAATGACAGCATACTCTCAATTGACACCTGCTGATATTTATATCATACAGGTGACAGTGTTGGGAAGGTAGGAGGTACCATTTACTGAGTAGTGAGTACATGGTAGGCACATTCTTATCCCATTTCCTGTATATGCTTCAGTTAATTGCTGTTCTTGCAAAAAAAAAATGTTATGAAACTATGAACCATGAAAGCTCAGAGCAAAATAAAATAAACACTTAGATGTATTCATGAGGCTAGAGTTATCTGGTTAGTTCTACTGTTCTGAGCTGATCTTGGTGGGCTCACTCACAGTGGTCAACAGTGTTTGGGCCAGGTAACTCTGCAGATCTGAGGAGGGTGCTTACATGTCTGCAGGCTTGGATGGGATGACCAGGCTGATTCAATGCTGTTCCACTTGCCTGCTTCTTCAGCAGTCTGTCTTAGGCATGTTCTCATGGGGAAGGATGAGAAGTAAAAAGGAAGCATTAACACATGAGGACATTTGGGAGTTTCTCCTTGTGTGACATTTTCTGTTTCTCCATGACCAAAGAAAATTAAAGGGCCAAGGTAGAAGTCAGCATGGGAGGTGTGATGGTTAAACTGAGAGTCAACTTAATTGGATTGAAGGATGCAAAATATTGTTGCTGAGTGTGTCTATGAGGGTGTTGACAAAGGATATTAACATTTGAGTCAGTGGACTGGGAAAGGCAGACCCACCCTCAATCTGGGTGGGCACCATCTAATGAACTGCCAGTGCAGCCAGAATAAAAAGCAGGCAGAAGAAGGTGGAAAGATTAGACTGGCTTAGCCTTCCAGCCTCCACCTTTCTCCCATGCTGGATGCTTCCTGCCCTAGAACATCAGACTCCAAGTTCTTCAGCTTTGGGACTTGGACTGGCTTCCTTGCTCCTCAGCTTGCAGATAGCTTATTGTGAGACCTTGTGATCATGTGAGTTAATACTCCTTAATAAACTCACCTTTATATATACATCTATCCTATTAGTTCTGTCCTTCTAGAGAACTCTGGTTAATACAGGAGGTAACAAAATGTTACAGAGTGGGTCCAGACACCAGGGGCTGTGGACACAAAGATGTCTTTAGTGGGGCCACTGATATAATCAAGCTACTGAAGCACAGTTTTCTAGTCAATCCTTATAAAAATTAAATGACCATTTTAGAAATAAGAAGCTCAGAAGCCATCTAATGTCATTATTTAACACCACACAGCTAGAAAGTTAGAGAGCTGGGACTTGAAGTCATGCTATTGCTTGCCTGTCTGTCTGTTTGTATATTTGTTTGTCTAGTTTCATTAAAGGATGGGAAACTAGAATCTGACAGAATGAGGGTAGAGACCCTTGAAAGCAAGGAATACCAAGCCCTTGTTACGTTACAGTGCAATGACCTGTAACCCAAGTGTCAGTTATATCAGATTTGGTTAAATGCCACATCCATACCCTAAGATACTTTCAGAGCACCCTGTACTTCCTCATAATACTCTTCCTATCTGTATATATTTGTTTTATTGTCTGTTTTCCCTCTAGAGCAAAGGTTAAACAACTTTTTCTAGATATGGCTGGATAATGCATATCATAGGCTTTATGTGCCATGCAGTCTCTACTCCTTTACCATAGAAGCAGCATGAAAAATAAACAAATGAATGTTTTTTATAATGCATACCTGTATTATAGATAACTATAAAAACAGGAGGTGGACTGCATTTGACTCATGGGCCATTGATTGCCCACCCTTGTTCTAAGGTATAAACTTCACATGGATAAGGATTTTGTCCATGTTGTTTCCTCCTGGATTTCTGGAATCAGCATAACAATGGCACATCGTGTGTATAAAATAGATATTTGTTCCACAAATCAAGAAGGGTTTTCTTACAGACTGGGCTGTTTTTGGACAACAGATGTGGAAAGTCTATGATTTGGAGATGTCAACACTTAAACTTAAGACTAATGTCGCAAGGTTACCATTCATGGAGCCAAGGCTGCAGCATCACTACCCAGACAAGTTTTGTTTAGGACCTGTAGCAGACCTCAACCTCAGTTTAGGTGCCATAAATAAGTAAAGAAAAGACATCTAGGGAGAGCCTGGGCTGGGAAATTTAGCTTAGATTTTGGCTAGTCTGGATGTCTGAGTAGTAAAGCTTATTATATTTCTATAACTGTCATAAAAAATACCACAAGCTCGGTGACTTAAAATAACACAAACATATTATTCTACAGTTTATAGGTCAGAAATATGATATGATTTTTGCTGGGTTAAAATCAAGATGTCAGGTAGTCTGTATTCCTGTCTGGATCTAGCAGAACACCTGTCTCCTTGCTTTTTCCAGCTTCTAGAGACCACCTAATTTCTTAGTTTATGGCTCCCTTCTTCCATCTTCAAAGTCAATGATACTCATCTTTCTGACCATTCTTCCATAGTCACAACTCTCTCTTATCACAGTCAGCAAACATTCTCTACTTTTAAGAACCATGTGATTAGATTCGACCTACCCAGATAAGAATCTGATATTCAATCAAAGGACATAATTTAAACATTTTCTATAAATACGTAATTACTGAAGAAATGTTACTTTTTGAAGATGCAATGATATTGGAATTTCCATTATTGATTGTTTGCCTTTCATTCAATGTTATCCTTTCCTTGTAGAATCTAGGGTTATAAATCCCTTTGTTTTCTCTCAAGAGAACTCTCTGACACTTCCCTTTCCTAACAAAACAAACAAGATATAGCACAACAACATTGAAAATGTTGAATTAACTAAGGAAAAATAACTTGAATCCACAGCTTTCAAAATACAGACCTCAGTGAATTGAATATGGTGATGCTGGCAGGCTGAGCCTAGATAATTCCTGGGTCTCAGGATTTCTTAGCTTCAGATTGTGAACTGCAAATAAGCCCAGGGCTTATACTGATAATTCCCTAGAGATGGAAGAGGCTGCATAGACATCAACTAGGATAGACAGAAATCAGAACTTATTAGATTGTATAAAATTTCCTAGAATTAACAAGAAATATTGAATGAAGACATTCAATATTTGTCTTGATGTTCTTGACGCATTACCTATGGTTTTGAATTTAATGTAGAAATCCATGGGCATTGTAGGAATAAGAGAGGAGATATCATTTGGAACTTAATTCCTAAGAAAGCTGGAATATTTTTTAAATCAAGAAAAACTATGTTACTAGGTTTAAATCTCAGTTTCTGCCTTTATTATGACTGGTTCTTTATTATCTTTACTGATCTCTGTGGGTCTTAGTTCCTTCAATTATAAAATAAGAATGATACCAATACCTACCACATAGATTTGCTATAAAAATTATGTCTGTTAAGTATTTAGCATCGAATCTGTTTTCAATAAATACTGGTAATTCCAATTACATATTAATTAAAGGGACACAGGGTACCAGGTTAGCATAAGAGTGCATCAAATTCAGACATTCAGGTTTCCCAGGGGGTAGCTTGAAGGTATTTGCATTACAAAAGTAAGCACAGAAGAAAAAAGCTGAGAAAGTGGAGTGAGTACATTGATAAACAGTTATATGTGGAAGCAATTTCAGCTTGAGAACCCTTAGGCTGTCTTCTCTCTCTTTGGTTGACTGTCAAACACCAGAGATAGGGCTTCTTATAGCAACAGAGACAAATTATGCTCTGGATGAGGTAGAGTTTTCTTTAACTACAGTTGAAGTCAAGGTGGGTCAACTTACTGTCAGAATAATGCCCAAGAAAACTTCATACATTTAAGGTAAAAGACAAATTACAGTGTGTGTGTGCACACGTGTGTGCATGCGTGTATGTATACAGTCCAAGTAAAACAGATTTATTCATGGAAGATAAATCCACCCTATCTTTCTTTTCTAGAATTTATTAAGTCAACCAGGCACTTTTCCAACTCACTTCATTCTCCATTGCCCATTTATTCCACTTATTGAATCCTTAGGGGATCGCCAGAGAGCACCCACTAGTTGTGTCAATCTTGCCTAGGGCTGCACAGCTTGTCTATTAACAACTTGGTAGCATAAACTCCTTTCAGGTCCATTACAAAGTACTTCTTTCTTCTCAATGACTTATCATGGTAACTGGTTTGAACAAGCAGCTTAGGAGAGATATTTAGCCAATTTTTGAGATTTAAATTCGAAATAATAGAATAAAGAAAGCAGAAAAAAAAAGTTTCTGAGTTAAAATAGTCTACTTTTGGCACACGCTCCAAAAATTTATCAAATCAATTAACACATTCTTATTTGTAATTGTTCTTAGAATTTCATAGTGTTCTCCTTATAAACATAAACCTAACTGAAGAGAAAAATAATCCCAACTCTAGGCAAGAGAGATGCAATTGAACAATTCATAAGTTAGTTTCACTGCAAGAAGAGGTTATCAGTAACGTCAATTTAGGGTAGTTATTAATTTTCAATAGGAAATTAATATTGGGGACCAAAAATTGCCAAATTCTTACACATTTAACAAATGAAAAAAATTATAACCATATCTCTCTAAGTATTCAGAGGGTACTTCCTACTGACTTTATTTTTTTCTAAACTCACCTCCTCTGTATATGACTCCCACGAGACCAAGACAACCTAAGAATTGAATCCAGGACACTGGAGCTCTAATTACAGCCCTTGTAGTTATTTTATAAGTTAGTTTCACTGCAAGAAGGAGTTATCAATGGCTATCAATTTAGGGTATTAAATCTCTCCCAAATGTATTTGGAAGTGCATAGGGGTGCCTTCTCCATAGTTATGCTACTACTATTCAATAGGAAATTAACATTGGGGGACCAAAAATTGCTAAGTTCTCTCCAATAAATGAATTGTACAGTATAAGCTAGAATCACCCTGCTAAATTTGCCAGTCTCACTCAGTGAGAATCTTTGGGGTAGGTCATGCAAACGGTGATTTGGAGTGCTGACATGCAACTCTGTGACTTGAGCACTCGCTTTTAACAACAGGGAAGGATTACTTCATAAAATGGGCCAAAGAGACAAGAAAAAGGTCAGAGTGTGAAGTCCAAAGACAATACATACTTAGAATAGCCTCTTGAGAAAGGTGGTAATTGTAAGGTGCACAGAGGATTGCCCACATATTAACACTGGTAGATGTTAATTAGCACATTCAGATTTAATGAAAATTTTACTGGGAGTGCTACTTTGAGTTTTGTTAGTTTGATGGAGTGTATGTGCCCAGAAAGTAATCGTTAGTAGAATAGCTGGGAGGGGAGGGCTTATTGAAATCCTTCAATGGACCTGCTGAAACATTTCACTGGAACCCTCTGTAACTATGGCATCATGGAAGAACCAAGCACTTTGGTCTCCATAGTAAGAGGCAGTGAATTGAAAGAGTGATTTAGGGCCTGTTAACACAAAGGAGAGGAGACAGCCTGCCCTATCTATGTGTGACAGCCTCTCTACGAAGTTTAGACAAGGCAAAGATGTTTCTTTTCTCTCTGTCGTCCTCTCTCTGCAGCCCGCAGATGAGTATTTCATAGTGGAATAATTTAAAGTGAAAGAACCCATGGGTAATGCACCAACAGTCATCGAACATTTCTTAAACCACTTGATCTCACTGGAGCATCTACATGCCATATCTGCCCTTTGTAGACAAATTCCAGGCATTCAATTGGATTTAAATCTTTCTATCCATTCTGTCTTTCTCTATCTGTAGATCCCAATAGGATTATCCAGCACTGGGCAAGGCACTAGCATGTTTTAAAATAGTCTTTTTCACAGTCTGCATCAGTGCTCAAGTCAGAGCCTGACCAGTCCCACACTCAGAATTTCACATCCCTTTATTCATCAAGGCCTAAGTAGCTGTACACATAGTTAAGGATGTTGCAGTCAAATGCCTTCTCCACAAAAGTATACTTTTAAAATAAATGATATTGACATGCATTATAACATTTAAATACATATTGCAAAACATATGGTATAAAGACATTGTGCATTTTAGGTCTTCAACAAATGCCTTTGAAATAAATAAAATTTCTTTGAATTTATGCTTTATTTGACTAGTAAGTCATGAGCTAAGAAACAAATCTCATAGGTTAAGTAATAGAGGAAAATTTGAACATTTAAAACCCATGAAGAAACATTTGCCCAAATGATGGGAATCAAACATTACATCTCCTTGTATTACTTAAAACATTTCCAATTATGGAGGAAAAACAATGAATAAAACTGTCATATTTTAATGCTGAGACATGTACTCTACTTTTAATCTATATGCATTCAGTTTTCTATTATACATTCCAGACTGGCTTATGTGGTTTGTAAAAATCAAATTCAATTTGGATTCTTGGACAAGCCATTAATGCCTTGCCATACCCACAGAAAATCACATTCAGCACCATGGACAACACAGAATTGCTCTTTTCTGAACCACAGCTGTTTGCTGAATGATTTTTTTTTTCTCCTACTAAAACATCCAGACACACGTCTGTCTCTTAATTGCAGAAGGGGTTGTTACAAGGCATCTTGAATTTTAACAACCGATTTTAAAATGAAGAAAATTCACTAAAAATAGGACTTGGGGAAATCTTAATTTCTTTTGCAGAATTCAAAAACTGACACCCCAGAAAGTATGAAAAAGCTTTCAGAGGCAAACACTGATATTATACAGACGAAAAAAATGAGAAGCAGGGGCAGGTAACTATCAATGACTAACCAATAGAAAATATTATCGGATGTACTCAGAAAATTATGAAAGAATGGGAAAATGAGACTGACAGTGTTGTTATCGAAGATGCATCAAGGCACACTGGAGGAATTAAAATTCACATATGGGGTAGCAAAAACTAGTTTTGAAAATTTGGTCTCATAAGTGAACAAGGAATCCCCATTGTCTGCTAATAAAAAAGTCATAAACAGCAGCAAAATTGTGGTCAGTTCTTCAGTTTTTTTTAAAGAGATTGGAGATGAAAGACAACCAAATAGTAGAGTTTCTTTATGAATAATGCCTTAGAAATAGTAATTACAAAATATTTCTGATTATTTTGTGACAAACACAAATTTGATTTAAGAATGTGTGATGTTCTCTTACTCTGTCCCTTCCCTGTGGATAAGGTAGTCACTTCTTTTTAGATTTGTGGTGATTTCTTTATGAACACATACATTTGTCAAACATTTATGAAATGCCTCTTATATTTTAGGAAGTTTGATAGGTAATAAGTCCACAAGAGTGTCCAAGACATAGTGCATATCCTATAGAAACTCAGTTGTTGGAAAAATGCAGACAATGATGTTGGTCAAGAGCAACACATTCCCATGGAAGAAAATAAATAAATACTGGTTTTCTTCTGATTCTTGTTGGCATGCATTATGTACAAAATGTATATTGTACCTAGTACTACTGAATTCTATAACTTCCTTCTGTACACCTGAATAGCTTTTTAATGTCTATATAGTTAGAAGTCCCTCTCCCTATTACAATAGAATTTATTTCTCTTGGCATCCTGCTTTCTGCTAAGAATAACATACGTTTGTTATTGTTTATTTTATATTTGATATATGTTTATATATGCTTTTGTTTATAATATCAATATATGATAAGGAATTGTTAAGAAAAAAGATAATCAACTGAGGAAGAAGCTTTAATTTATATTAAAATATAAAATACTGCAAAACATTTTCAAAGTTTATTAATTAAGCAATTCTTTCTGGATAATTTGTGCTTTTTATGAAGTCTAAAAATCTTAAATTCAAAATAATTATTGTGATTTTATAAATAGTTGTCATATTGGTACTGTATGAGGACATTCTTGCATTGCTGTAAATAAATACCTGAGACTGGGTAATTTATAAAGAAAAGAGGTTTAATTGGCTCACTGTTCTCCAGGCTTTATAGAAAGCATGATGCTGGCATCTGCCTCACTTCTCGTGAAGCCCCAGGGAGCTTTCAATCATGGCAGAAGGTGAGGGCAACAGGCACATCACTTTGTGAAAGCAGCAGCAAGAGAGAGCGAGGGCGAGAGATGTCATACATTTCTAAACAACCAGATCTCCTGTGAACTCAGAGCGAGAGCTTGCTTATCACCAATGGGATGGCCCAAGCCATTCATGAGGGATACACCCTCTTGATCCAAACACCTCTCACTATGCTCCACTTCCAGCATTGGACATTGTGCCTCAAAATGAGATTTGAGTGAGGACAAATATCCAAACTATAGCAGGTAGTAACAAGTAATAGAAAATACCCTTTGACTGCTGTAGTGGGGGAGATCCCATAAGTGCCGAGGCAGGAGCAAAAAGCCTTAGCTTATTTCCATATAAATAATGAAGATGAAAGTAACTAGAAATATAACCATAGTAGTTATTAGTTATTCATATATGATCTTTATTCATAGGTGATATTAATTCTTTTACTAATTCCTCTCAGGTGGGAAGTGTTAACCTGGGGTGACATTGTGAAATGAATGACACTAAGGCAAGATATTTTAAGCCCTCTGTAACGCCCACATAAGGGCTGCTGGAGGATGCCTTGGCTGTGCATCAGCAGCAGCGCTGGGAAAGCGCCCACCATTTAGCCAGCTAGGGAAAGAGACATCCTAGATGACTGAGACTTCTCCTTCCCCAGAGGAGTTAGGAGAAAACTCTGCTTCTCCAAGCTCTTGTGGTAAGGGCTGGCAGCTGTCAGGTAGGCTCCAGACATCTGGGGGCTTAATTGTCTTTATGTGATGCTGTGCTTCACTGGTCACATTCCTTTGTCTACTCGCATGTTCTGCTTCTGCACCTGGTTTCTTTTTTCTTAGAAAAGATAATCAGTAATAGTAATATAAATCTTAATGTTTTAGTTCTTTCTTGATAAGTATGGAAAAAGTGCTGACGCATTATGATCCTTACTTCACTTCGGGTGCCAGAAATTCTGGAGCCCCCACCTGTATGCCACGCCCTATTTTACCCTGCCCCCAGTCACCCACCACCAAGGCCGTGCCCTACCTACGCCCTACCTTCCCTGCCCCCAGAGTTGCAACTCAATAAAAGTGTGAGCATCCAAGCATTCTGGGTCACTGCTGGTCTCCGCGATTTGGGTAGCAGTGAACCCCTGGGCCCAAACTCTCTTTCTTGATCTCTGTGTCTTGTGTCTTTTATTTTACAATTTCTCCTCTCCGCACCAGCCAGGAGGGGCTCACAGAATCCTGTAGGGCTGGACCCTACAGACCGCTATGTGTAATGTATTATATTATGTGTTTTCCTTGCCCTATCTTATTTAATTTTTATTTAATCACTACACTTTGTGAGGCATGTATTTTTCTATTTTTATGTCATAAATATGAGAACTGGGTCTTATAGGGGTTATATAACTTACCCAAACAGTCCGTAAATGTCTCAGTCCATTGGGGCAACTAGAAAAATACACCTTAGCCTAGATAATTCATAAACAATATACTTTTTTTTCTCATTGTTCTAGTGACTGGGAAGTTCAAGATCAAGGTTTTGGTAGATCTGGTGTCTGGAAAGAGCTCGTTTTCTGCTTCAAAATGAAACTGTCTTGCTGAGTCCTCTGGAGGAGAAGAGATAAACACTGTGTCCTCAAATGGCAGAAGGGCAAAAAGAAACGAACTCACTTCCTCAAGTCCTTTTATGAGAGCACTTATCCCATCCATGAGGGCTTTGCCATCATGGCTTAATCATCTCTCAGAGGCTCACTTCTGAATACCAACACCTTTGGGTTTAAGTCCTAACACAGGAACTTTAAAAAGACACATCCATTCAAACCATAGTAGTATGGATGTTATTTTAAAATTATTATCAAAGACTTTATTTATTAGATCAATTTTAGGTTCCCAGAAAAATTGAGATGGAGGTACATAGATTTCCTACATATCCCTTGACTCCACACATATCTGGCCTCCCTCATTATCAACAGCAGTCCCCAGAGTGGTACATTGATGATAACTGATGAACTGTCATTGACACCATGAAGATTCAAAGTTCATAGTTTATATTAAGGTTTAATATTATTAGTGTTGTACATTATATGAATTTGGACAAATGTATAATGACATGTATTTATAATTATAATATCATACAGATCATTTATGTTATCTACCCTAAAAATTACCTGTGCTCTGCCTATTTTCCCTCTCTGCTGTCCAATCTCCACAACCACTAATCTTTTTACCATTTCCATCATTTACATTCTCTAGAATGTCATATTGTTGGAATCGTATAGTATGCAGCCTTTTCATCTTGTTTTTTTTCCACTTAGTAATGTGCATTTAAGGTTCGTATTAGGGTTCTCTAGAGAGACAGGAATAATAGGATAGATGTACATGGGAAGATAAGTTTATTAAGGAGTATTGACTCACATGATCACAAGATGAAGTTGCACAATAGGCCATCTGCAAGCTGAGGAGCAAGGAAGCCAGTCCAAGTCCCAAAACCTCAAAAGTAGGGAAGCCGACAGTGCAGCCTTCAGTGAGTGGTTGAAGACTCGAGATCCCCTGGGAAACCACTGGTGCAGGTCCAAGAGTCCAAAAGCTAAAGAACTTGGAGTCTGATGTTCAAGGGCAGGAAGCATCCAGCACGGGAGAAAGATGGAGGCCAGAAGACTCAGCCAGTCTAGTCCTTCCTTCCATGTACCTTCCTTTTCTACTTTTATCCTAGCTGCACTGGCAGCTGATTAGATGGTCCCACCCAGACAGAGGGTGGGTCTGCCTCTCCTAGTCCACCAACACAATGTTAATATCCTTCGGCAACACCCCCCACAGACACACCCAGGAACAATACTTTGCATCCTTCAATCCAATCAAGTTGACACTCAATATTAACTGTCACAAGGTTCTTCCATGTCTTTTCATAGCTTGATGGTTCATTTACTTTTTAGCACTGAATACTATTCTATTATCTAAATGTACCACAGATATAATCCCCAAAATGAAATACTTGGGTATAAACCTAATAAATATGTATGTGACTTATAGGAGGAAAACTACAAAATTTGGAGAAAAGAAATCATAGAAGCACTATATAAATGGAGAAATATTTTATGTTCATGGATAGGACAATTCAATATGGTCAAGATGTCAGTTCTTCCAAATTTGATCTATAGATTTATTGCAATTTCATTTAAAATTCCAGTAAGTTATTTTGTAGATATTGACCAGCTGATTCTCAAACTTAGGTGGAGAGGGGAAAAGACACAGAATAGCTGATCCGATAGTGAATGAGAACAAAGTCAGAGGATTGATACTACCTTCATACTACCTTACTATGAAGGGCCTTTAATCAAGGCAGTGTGGTATTTATTAAATAGATAAATAGATCAGTGGAACAGAAAAGAGAGCTCTGAAGTGGACCCACATAATATAGTCAACTGGTTCTTGAACAAAGAAGCAAAGGTAATACAATGGAACAAAAATAATGTTTTCAAGAAATGGTGCTGGAAAAACTGGACATCCACATGCAAAATAAAAAGAGACAAACTCTCTCCTTCAGGCCCTTTTATAAGGGCACTAATCCCATCCATGAGGGCTTTGCCATCATGGCTTAATCATCTTTCAAAGACTCACTTCTGAACATCAATACCTTTGGGTTTAAGGTTAAGCTCTAACAATTTTAACAAAAATTAACTCAAAATGGATCATATACCTAACTGTATAATCAATCATATGCCTAACTGTAAAATCAAAACTGTAAAACTACTAGTAGATATCATAGGAGAAAACCTAGATGTCCTTGGATATGGAGGTAGCTTTTGAAATACAATACCCAAGCCATGATCCATGAAAGAAATAATTGACAACCTGCATTTTATTAAAATTAAGAACTTTTGCTCTGCACAAGATGTAAAGAGAGTGAGAAGACTAGAAGAAAATATTTGTAAAAGACACACTTGATAAAAAATTATTATCCAAAATATACAAAGATCTCTTAAAACTCAAAAGTGAAATAAAAACAAATTCAAAAATGGGCCAAAGACCTTAACAGATACTCTCCAAAGAGGATATAGAGATAGCAAGTAAACACATGAAAAGATATTTCACATCATATGCAAATTAAAACAACAATGAGTTACCACAACACATCTATTAGAATGGCCAATAGCCAGAACACAGACAATACCAAATGCTGATGAGGATATGGAGTAACAGGAACTCTTATTCATTCCTGCTGGAAATGCAAAATGGTACAGACACTTTGGAAGAGTTTCGGAGTTTCTTACAAAACTAAACATATTCTTACCATATGATTCAGCAATTATGTTTTTATATATTTACCCAAAGGAGCTTAAAATGTTTGTCCCCACAAAAATCTGCACATGAATGCATAAATTTGATTCAAAATTGTCAAAAGTGGGAAACAATCACCATCTCCTTCAGTAGAGGAATGAATGAATAAATTGTGGCATTTGTGTGTTTTAACAAATATGTTTGTCAAATTATATTTACTATGTGCCAATAATTGTTTTAAATAATTTATAAGTATAAAATTTCTTATTTTGTCAGTGTTGTTGTTATAGTCATCTTTTTGTTGTTGTTATTGTTTTAGAGACAATGTCTCGCTCTGTGGCCAGGCTAGAGAGCACTGGCACGATGCTGGTTTACTGCAACCTCCGACTCCCCTGGTTCAAGCTATTCTTCTGTCTCAGCCTCCTGAGTAGCTGGGGATTCAGGCATGTGCCACCATGCCAAGCTAATTTTTGTATTTTTAGTAGAGACAGGGTTCCACAATGTTGGCCAGGATGGTCTCAATCTCCTGACCTTGTTATCCACCTGCCTTGGCCTTCCTATATTCATCTTATAGATGTGTTATAATCATCTTATAAGTCATCTTACAGAAGTATAAATCTTATACTTCTATGACTATTGTTGTTATACTCCTCTTATAGAAGCAATATAAGGTTTAGTTAACTTCCCTAAGACCCCATATTTGCAAAAAGATGAAATTGAAACTCAAATCCAGGCAACCTCTCTTTAAAGTTCATTAGTAGTCTTAACCAACATTCTAAGCCTTCTGGAAAGGTTGTTTTAAATAATCTCTTAAACTACATTGTTAACTAATTATTTATTGTTTATATCCATCCTAAATATCTCTTTTAATTTTAAGGACTTTGAACCATTTCTTTATCATTATATATAATACATTTTCTGTCACATCAAATTCTCTTTTTTTAGAGATTTGTAAATTCACTTCATTGCTTCCAAAAAATTTGGAATCTCAGACTGAATTGTCCTAAAATCAAAAGGGCAGTTGACAGTTTTGCTTCTCATCCTGGGCATCCTTGTCCACCATTAAAATGCAAGTATTTTCACCCATCTTTACTCCCCCAAAACAGACACAAATATAGTTATACATCCTACCTTACACTTTCATTTAAAATCTATGCTTCCTGCTTTCTGAAAAATTCCTTGACCTTTATTTCTGTGCCAGTTATAACCTAATCTCCATTATAAATGCCTCCTTTATATCAGGAAACTTGTCACAGAATGTTCCTTCATCTCTTGTCTTTTTAAAACTCTCTTCCTTGAAGCCTGCTTATTCTTTCTCACCTCATGGTTTCTGAGTTTATGTCATCATCCTCTAGTTTGTCTTTGCTTCTATTACACATATTTTTCATGCACTCATGTAAAGAAAAGAGCTCTTCTTGTGTTTCATAATCTCCAACTGTACATTTTATTGAATTATGGACCACTTTTAGTATCTTAGGGGAGAAATTGTCCCATTTCCTTCCAAAATACCTTTTTCCCCTTTTTTTGATATAGGGTCTCAGCTCTGTCACCCAGGCTGGAGTGCAGTGGTATAATACTGGCTCACTGCAGCCCAACCTCCAGGGCTGAGACAATCCTCCCACATTAGCGACCTGACTAGCTGAGACTACAGGTGCACAGCACCATACCTGGCTAGTTTTTATTTTTTTGTAGAGATGGAGTCCCGCTATGTTGCCAAGGCTGGTCTAAAATTCTGAGGCTCAAGTGATCCTCTCACCTCAACCTCCCAAAATGTTAGGATTACAGGTGTGAGCCGTCATACCTGGCTCAGAAGTACTGTTTTTTAAACAATATTTGAGTTTCCATTTATTTGAATAGCCCTCTTGAGCACTAAGCACCACTTGCCATTCATTAATTTCATATATTGAACACTGTTTCAGTGTACACACTTCTTAGGACCTGAATTCCTGTTTTCCTCTGAACTTGCCTTCCACTTTCAACCCAAGCACACTAATACAACCAACACAACTTCAGTACAACCACACTGCATTAAGCATTTCTTGACCTGCTTCACACAGCCATCAAAGACCCTTCTTTAAGCAACGCAATTAGACCAAAACAATATCCAACAATATCAACATCAAATACTTACTGATTTCCAATTCTATATGGGAGATATTTCAATAATAACACTTACTGATGCAAAATGAGACAAGCAACTCTAAATCTATTAACTCTTAATCCTCATCATGATTTCTATTAAATTTTCTAGTTTTTTAATAAAGAAGTTAAGTTCAGATTGGTTAAATTATCTGTCAAGGTTTATACTCCTATTTATAGAATGATAATTGGAACTTAAACCCAGAAAATATGGCTATTGGGCCCATGTTCTCAAATGACAGTATTATACAAGCTTTGATTCTCAGCCCAAGGAAATATGTAGTTTAATGGTAAATTCAGATAAGTAAAGAAGTCAATTATGCTAGATAAATAAACAATCTAATCACCATTCAATGTACTTGTAGGACGATATGCCTAATATAGCCTAAAAGATAGAAGGCAATCATAAATATTATTTACTTTTCTTTCCATATTCTTCAGGGCAACTTCACATAATAATTAACTGACAAAAAAAAAAAAGAATATCAGTAACTACTTAGACACTGAAGTATGGATTTTGGGTGTTTGAAGATTTTTGATGTGCGTATTTTAAATCTTCAATGCTATGTGCAGAGATTTATACACTCTATATCACATCTCTGCTAGACTGAAATCTCTCATCCAAGCTCCATTTGTGGAGAATCTGAAACACTGAGAACGTTTTCTTTGACAAAAATCCCAACAGCTCTTAAATTACCTATCCTCAAGGAAAGTGAAATAGAAGGGACATATTGGCGTCATGATGGAGAAATATTGTTTTGAGAGACAGAATCCCCCAAGGAAATTGGGGCTGCTCTCCTAAAATGAATGTATCAGCCTCTTGCGATGTTCCTTTTGCTAATATCATGTATTGTTTACTCTGCTCTTTTATTCCTTGTCCCTGGGAGGAAATTTGGTACTGTGCTTGCTTTTTAAATGATTTCAAAACTTCTATTCACTAGCACTCTTAACTGCTCTACCTACTACTGTCTGATGTGTCATCTGTAAGTACCACTCTCTGTTGCCACTTGTTTTTTTCCTCACAGGCTCTCTAAGATTTCAGAATACATACAGAAAATAAAATTACTTAGCCTGGCATGCACAGCCCAGAAAATCTGAAGACTTCCTATATTTTCCAAATGTTCCAACAAAGTAGTATATAAATGTACCATAGAAGCTAGACTTACCTACTCATTTGTTTCCATGTTTCTTTACATTGTTTGACCAATTGAATTACCAAATCTTAAAGGCTATTTTTTGTTGTTGTTGGTAATACTGTTCTTCTACGTAGACATCAAATCTCAACCATACCTTAAATGTCACAAATTAATATTCCCAGCCTGGAGCTGGAGTCTGAATTACAGATTCCTCTACATAACTGCCTTATTCGTATTTCCACTTCCATGATACTTGCTATTTGCTCTAAGCTTTGTTACTTTAAGTCTCTTTACTTTGGTTCCCTCTGTTTTTAAATGGCGAGGTGAGTCATGTCTCACATATGAAGTTGTTTTGAAGATTAAAACAGCCAAAGTCTGTGAAGTGCAAAGAATGTTTAATGTGTAGTACTGTGTAAGCATTGCACTATTGCCATTTTCATGTCTAATGTTGCAATTACACTATGTGCAACTGCAGTATGTGACCATCACCAACAAGACATACAAGCATCATTTCTAATCCAATCTTCTCTTGAAATAATACTCCCCCACAGAAAATTACTATGCCCCAAATTTAGGTATTGCTTTGATTTTTAAACTTTTTTCTCTTGCGTTTATCTTATCACCAACTTCTGTCTATCATGACTTTGAAAACCATATCACATTCATTTACTTCTCCCATTCTCCACTTCTGCTACCATATGAAAGTCATCCTCACCTGTCACATGGACCACTGCAATGACTCACTAGTAGTTTTGTCGGCTTCCATTCTTTCCACTTGTGTTCATGAGACAGCCAGAGTGATCATTTAAAATACAAATTTAAATGTAAAAAATCCATGTGGATTATCACTAATTTTAGAATACAAACCCGTGCATTTTACTATGACCTAGGTAATTGTCATAGGTTTTAAAAAAATCTATCTCCAACTTCATTTGAGGCCATTTTTCTCTGAATCTCATAAAATTCTAGATTCATCAATGTCCTTCAACGCCCTGCATTATTCAAAGGTCTTTTTCACATATGTTACATATGTTGTTTGATTTGTTTGGAAAGTGAGTTTATATATCTTTATGTACATCTGCCTAATTTGTAGTATTCCAATCTCATGCAAAATGCCATGTCCTCAAATATAACTTTTCTAATTATACTATTTAAAGTGGACACTTCCTGCTATACTTTAACTCATCATTTTACCTATTGTTTTCAGAGCATGTAGTTTGCCTGTAATGATCTTGTTGATTTCTGCTGTTTCTTTTACCATATGTCCTTTCCTTTAGAATATAAGTTCCACTAGGACAGGGGTCTTATTTGTCTTGTTCATTGGTACATTCCCAAATTTGCCTTCAATGAATATTTGTTAGGAGAATGAAGGATCTGTGTTACTTTTTTTTTAAACATCCTTTGTGCTACTTTAATTAGTAAAATAATTTTTTGAACTGTGTGGTACATTACAATCTTTCTCAATTTCAATTGATTGCTCACTTTTTCATTCCTTCTCCATATTTTAAAGTTCCTGATAATATGGACACTTGTATCATTATAGTATCAATGACAAATGCATGGCCTGATTATGCCACTGATGCTCAGTAAACGATAAATCAGTGAATGATTAGTTTGTGTTTGTAATAAGGAATATGTGTTCATCCAGTCCACATCTATAAAGCACAATATATATCAAGTAAAGTCTAGGCTCTGGGGAAATGGGAATGTTTAAGGAAGGCATGGCTTCCACTTAGATCACAGTGCTTGTAGTCTAGGCCATGGTTTCTCAATTATTGAAACTGTTGCCATTTTGGTTTGGGTAATGCTGTCTTGTGAGAAACTGGCTTGTGCGCTCTAGGATGTTTATAAGCATCCCTGGCCTCTACCAACTAGATGCCAGTAATATTCCCTTTTCTGGCACACAATTTTGACAGCAAAACATAACCTCAGACATTGGCAAATCTCCCCTGGAGGGAAAAATCAACTCTGCCTGATTCACTGGTCTAGTGAAAGAGATAAATATTTATATATCTGCAGCTATACATATAAGTACAAATTGTGATGTATGCTATGAAGAAAGGTAAAAGCTGAAAGGTCAGAGTATAACTGAGAGACTGATTTGTATTGGTGGGTAGGGGATGTCAATAGAATGAAATGTTGCTGACAAAAACAGTGAAATTTAGGTTTTGGTCTATAGGATAAGCCAGGTGTCAAGTAAAGGTGGGAGGAAGAAATTTTCAGGCAGAGAAAATAACCTTTGTGGAGGGTCTGAAGCACGACAAAATTTGTTTTATGCTGAAAACTAGTGCAAAGTAGAGCAGAAGGGGGCTAGAAAGTTAAGCAGGGGCAAGGCCATGCAGGGTACCATAAGCTATTATGCCTTCAAATTTTATCTTAAAATTAATGGAAAAGAGTTGAACCAATAGGGATGTTAAGTGGAAATACTAAGTGGAATTATATTTCTACAAACCAGTTGTGGTGGCTGCATTCTGGAGAAGGAGGCTGTTAAAGCAATGAAGCTGAGAGACCGTGGTGATTTAATCTAGAGACATGGTGCTGGACATGGAGAAAAGTAGATGGCTGATAAAGTCACCTTCATGTATACGTGGATAGTTGGGTGGATGTATATATATTTTTTTGATGAAAAACATCCTCTAGTGGGAAGATAATCTACATTGAGATGCCATGGTGATGTTTTCTCAGGAAGCTTTGGAGTATAATTACTGGCTTTTCTACTTGATCACTTTCACATTCAGTTCAACTCCTGTGTCAGCCTAAAGGGTTCACTTTTGAACATCCCAGATGTTTCTTACCTTTTCTCCATTCTAAAGAGGACATTCCTTCATACCCCCTCTTCCTCTTCTGCCAGGTGTGAGCATGTGTATATGCTCAGTGTGGAGAGTGGGGGATCAAGTCAAGCAGAATGTGTCCCAAAGTCCAGGGACCTGAAGCGGGAATGAATACAGGAAGGAAAAATTGAGGGTTGGTTCCTTTAGCCGTCCACCTGCTTTGAGTGGTGAGTTAATTAGGAATGGGAGTGCAAGTTGACAGCTCTGAAAAGGAGCAGTAATGCAGTGGGGAGGTGAGGTAAAGCAGTCTTGCTGGGAACGTTGTTTTTGATTTATAAATACGCCTGATTATTATGGTGGTGCCCATTTGTGATTTCATAGTTAAGGGTCTGTCAGTTGTCCTCATCCAAACCCCTGGTTTTCAAACACAATGAAAGGAACTCACCACAGCACCAGACTCAGCATACAAATCAAGTTTTGTTTTTAAACATTAAAAAGAAAAAAAAAATCTGCTAGATTCACATTCACAAGGAAATAAAGTTTACTGAATGAATTCATCTGAAGTTTATTTGTAGCGTTGTTTCGTGTTTGTTTTTAATCACAGACCACATAGTGTCTTAACTGGAATGGACAATAAAGATTAATCGCTTCAGACCTCTTTTTAAAAAGATGGGTAGGGTGATGCTTATAGCTGAGATTTGAAGGAATGCTTTCATTCATTTTCACATCCCTCCAGCAATCATTTGTCGAGTGGTTATTCAGCACTGAACCATGGACTAGGGAAGGGACAGACAGAAAGAAGAAGCAGCCAAAGTTGTCCTCTGGAAGCAGTTTAAAACTTGGAGGGACACACATTTAATCATTAAATCTTCAGTAAGGAAAAAACATAACATGTCTTGCTACACAAACTGAATTCTACAAAAGTTGCAGTAAATTTTATTTGGCTATTTTAACTTGTTAAGAGTGAGTGTTTTTTCTGTGCCAAATCAAACTTTAAATAAAACAAAAATAAAACCTAAAAAAAAAGAGAAATGTGTGTAAAATATTGTCAGAGTGCCAGAGGGGAAAAGCAAGTGACATCAGTGGGGGATTTCATGAAGAAAGAGAGGAAAATGCAGGACAGATGTGAAGGAAGAAAAGAAAAAGAAAGGCAAGAGGGAAAGAAAGGTAAGAGTAATCATATTTTCTTTCTTTCTTTCTTTTTCTTGTGGTAAGAACATTTAAGGTCTACATTTAAGATCTAAGAGTAAAACTATTTTTCTTCCATATTATTGCACCCAACGTAACAATAGTGAGTTAAGATTTGGATGTTTAGCCCAATATGGAAACTTAACTGTTTCTTTATTGCCCTAGAGTAGAAATCATGGAGAAATAGGAATGGGCAGAAAACGGACTTGGAACAGAATTCAGAATTCCATCACTCTCCCCCAAGAAGCAGAGATCAGACTGTTTTTTGTTTTGTTTTTTATTTCTTCTTAAGTGTAACTCTGCCAGTCCCTGAAAGAAGAGGAAAAACACTTTAGCTATTATTAATTATTTTAACTTGGTTTATGCCAGGCTCTTTTTGATTACTTGCCAAAAGTAATATTGAGAAATAAAAAGAAAAAATATATATAACATTTTTAAATTTATAAAATGTCTTGGCCAGCAGGCTTGGTGAAGACAGGGAGGGTTATTTATAAAGTCTAAGTGTTCCGAACTGAGAAAATAGATTCCAAGCGGAATGACTGTCCAGGAAGAAATGAGCATGGGGGCTGGACAACGGTTTCCTAGAAGCCCAAAATCTGAGATCAGTAGCTATATTGCCACAATGACCTTGTTAGCTGGTGGCTCCTTTCTTATGTGTTTTAGGGTGCTTACCCCTCAAAATCCTGCTTCTTACACCAGTTATATAATTAGACTCATCATAGGATCATTTCATTCAATTTATGTCAAGTATCCTTACTATCCAACAGCCAAGAGGAAAACTGATGCCCAGTGCATGAGCTTTACTCTGCTACCCTTGGACTACCTGGTAAAAATGTCTCCCTATAATGTTCCCAAATATGATAGTAGACTGAAAGGCAGCCCTGTACATAACATGAGGAGGAGCTCCTACACTTGAACCTAGGAACAGGAGGCTGAACTGAGCATGCCAGAATACCTGAGACTGTGGGGAAGGTTAGAATTTTTGAAACTTTTAATATTAAGCTCTCACTACTTACCAGGCACTGTTCATCATTACAAGCATTATCTTATCTAGTGCTCTTAAATTCCTTTGTTATCCTAATCATATACTTAAGAAAACTGAGACACACAGAGATCAAGTTTTCTAAAGGTCATATACCCATTTAGGAGTAGATAATTCAAATTAACTATTCTACTACAATATCAATATTTTCCCGTTTTCTTTGCAATAAATTAACTTTCTGTATTATTCTATCTTCTTTTAAATAATGAGAAAATTAAGTATGCTTAGCCTTTCTTTTAACAGCTTCCCTTTTCTTAGAATAATACTTTCCAAAAGTATATTCCTTAGAACATTTATGCAAAGGAATATTAATAACCATTCTGTTGGAAGTTGGAATAGGTAAAAAGATACCTATTATTCCAAAATCTTAAAACGTGGTGGGGCAAGGAAGGTAAGGAATCATTTTTGTAACTGCAGAACTCTTCACAACCTTTAAATTTAGTGCTTGTTTGTTTTTGAGACAGAGTCTTGCTGTGTTGCACAGGCTGGAGTTCAGTGGCACGATCCACCTCCTGGGTTCAAGCCACTCTCCCTCCTCAGCCTCTGGGCTAGCTGAGGCTACAGGTGCTCACCACCCATGCCTGGCTAATTTTTGTATTTTTAGTAGAGATTGGGTTTCACCATGTTGCCCAGGCTGGTCTCAAACTCCTGGCCTCAAGTGATTTGCCCACCTCGGTCTCCCATGCTGCTGGGATTATAGGCGTGAGCCACCGCACTCAGGTACAACCTTTAAGATTCTAATGTGAGTTAAATATCTACTAAAAGAGGTAGATGCTAAGAATTTAAAACAGCATTAACAAATGTATTTGAACATACAATCCTCATTTTTTATTTTTTTCTTGTGTATTTATTATATTTGCTGTGAAATACATTTGGGGGTAGACTGGTGGAAAAAATGAAGTTCACATTTATAATTAACACAGTTTATAAATTATACACTCTTCCCTTAAACTCCAGCCTTGCCATCTTATCTTTTCTTATCATTTACTGCAAACACAAATACACACATCTGTACAGCCCTGCTTCTTTTATTTCACTCTCTCCAACACAGATGCACACAGGCTCTCTGAGCTCCTTGAAGGCATTGGTCTGTTTATCATCCCCATGTGTTTTCACAGAACTCCCACTTCCTAGACTGCCTTTCAGTTTCCCATTACCATCTCTTTGACAAGCATGTGTTCAACTTGCTGTGACTCTGCTCAAATGTTACCTCCCCTTGAACCCACTTTTGAGAAATATTTACATAATCTCATGCTTTCTCTTTTCCCAGTATGCATTTTTTATATTTTGGCAACACGCCAATGAAAACCAGACTCTGCTAGGAATTAATGGCTTGGCTTGATATCTGAACTCTTAGTAAGATCTTGGTCAAGATCCCACATAAATTTTGGAGGGCAATGTCTACGTATAAAGGCACCAGAGTATTAGAAATGCTAACGATGCACAGGAAGTCTAATTAGATACTTGTTTTCTCACTGTCATTAAACACAGGACACTTTTTCAGACAACCCCATAACCCAGTTAATATGATCATAACTGACCTATTCCCCAAATCTAATGCTATCCATATAACCTCGCTCCCAGTCTAATGTTATCCTAGACATTATATTACTAAACCAATCCTATCCTTATAACCCTTTGGCCCATTAATATACTTCTAATAATCCATTTATAAAACATAACCCACCCAAACAGCCCTATAACCTTTCTAATGGATTCAGAACCAGCCAATTACCAAACTTGATCTAATCTGCGTAGTTCCCACCACCTTTTAATGAGCTCTAACTTGCCCTGCAAGTTTCACCATTAACAAAAAACTATTTTACTCAATTTGTGGCCTTTTATTTGATTTTTGAAAACATCAAATACTGTACTGTTTATTAAAAGTCCATTCTTTCCAACTTACTCAATTCTCTTATTTCTTGCTTGAGAGAATTATATTTCCCAACATTTTAGTTCATTATCTTTCCCAAAAGAATTTGAGATGGGTTGTACAAAATGCATAGGTTTTCAGATTTCACTACCAAATTTACATTCCCCATTGGGTTTTATAGAGGCTTTCTATGTGCAGCCAAAGGCAGTCTCTGATTAATTTACTTCAGTGAATGCTTATAAGAAACCTACATTAAGGTTGCACACAGACCTATGGACCTTCCCATACAAAGCTAAATGGATCTGAGCTCAGAGCATTGCATGAGAAATGTTCCTTCCATTGCTGTTATAACAAACCAGATAGAACTAGGAAAAGGAGGAGGAAGAAGAAAAAGGAGGAGGAAGAAAAGAAAATCCTGCATACATAGGAGGCAGATGGCAAGTTAGCATCTTTATTAAAATTTTAATTTTTTTACAATTTTAATTAATGCTATGGACCTTCATTTATGGAGGTGAGGATTGACATGTAGTACTTTTATTCATGTGTTTATTTGACAAACATTTACTGAGTATTTGCTATTTTAGTCAGCTCATGCTGCCATAATAAAGTACCATAAATGGAATGGCTCAAAAACAGACATTTATTTCTCATAATTCTAGAGGCTTGGAAATCCAAAATCAATATGCCAGCCAAATCAATTCCTGATGAGATCTTCTTCCTGGCTTGCAGATGACTGCCTTCATGTTGTGACTTTACATGGCAAAAAGAGATCTTCTTCTTCTTCTTTTATTTATTTATTTATTTATTTATTTATTTTAGACAGAGTCTCTCTTTCTGTTGCCTAGGCTGGAGTGCAATGGTGTGGTCTTGGCTTACAGGCAACCTCCACCTCCCTGGTTCAAGCTATTCTCCTGCCTCAGCCTCTTGAGTAGCTGGGACTACAGGCACATGACACCATGACTGGCTAATTTTTGTATTTTTAGTAGACACGAAGTTTCACAATGTTGGTCAGCTGGTCTTGAACTCCTGACCTCGTGATCCGCCAGCCTCAGCCTCCCAAAGTGCTGGGATTACAGGCAGGAGCGACTGCGCCTGGCCTCTTCCTCTTGTTATAAGGATACAAATAACATGTTGGCCCCAACCTCATGACTTTACCAAAAACTAATTACCTCCCAAGGCCCCACCTCCAAATAGAGAGGGTGAGGTCTTTAACATATGGATTTTGAGAAGAGACAAACATTCAGTGCATAACATCTGCCTTATGGTGATGAGGCTATGTGAATCTGGGGCAGTGAATTCTATTAATCCTGTGGCACATCTTTATTGCTTGGTCATGTTTTCCATCAACTCTTGGACTTTTATAGGGGTAAAAGTGCACAAATGTAAATATTTTATTATGTAATCATATATATATTATTGTGTATTGAGTTACATATACAAAAGGTTCAGCTCTGCAGAAAATATGAATGGAGGACTCTGTGCCAACCAGCATACCCAATGCCCCATAAAGAATGTGTTATTTTTCTCACTTGTTTTTTGTTGAGTAAAGCAATGCTCATTGAGCTCAGGAAATTTGTTCAAGATCTCCCAAATGTCTGAGCAGAACCTGAATCCTTGGCTCTCTTAATTAAAAGCCTAAATTCTTTCTCTCATTCCAGACTACATGTCAAGCAGAGCCATTTCAGAGACATTAGCCTATCTATTCCAAATTCTTTATATTACAATGAAGAAATTAAGGCCAGAGAAAGGAAATGATTTTCTCTGGGCTTCATATGTACATCTGTACATGGAAAGACGGTTGATCTGGAGAAGAAGATGGTTTCTCTTGCAAGCACACCATCCTGCCATTTCAGATTGGCTCTGTCCATCAGCACAGCAAGAAGAGTGAACACCCCATCCCTCAATCCCCGCACATAGCCCTTCAGTAATTGATTCTCTGAGGCCTAGGCCCCCTGGGGGAAGAATGCATTGTACATCATATGGACTCAGCCATGCTATGCTTACAGTTATGAAGTGCCACATATCAAAATTAGCATTTGTGCAAATGATCACACAATTCCATCAGGCCTGCTGTGTCCCCTTAATAGGCACAACTTTCAATTATGAAGTAAAGATCCATCAATGTTCTTCTGAAATCTCATTCTGTTTGTTATTTTGACAGCAAAGAAGGAGGTTTTTTTTTTTTTTCCCCTTCCACTTGAAGTCAGGCCCATCAACACGAGATGGTTATTGAATCTACAGCAGAGAAAATAGACATTTTGAGTTTGTACTTCTATCTTAGAAGTGGAACACCTTTGAAATGCTCATGAATAGGAATACAAACATCCATATATAAGTCTCTATCTCCTTGAGTACATCTGATTAGTCTAATTCTGCCTTTCATTGCTCTGGGAATCATAAAATGTTAAGTATTTTAGTTGGAAGAGAATTTAGAAATCAGGCTTTCCTTCATTTCTACTTCATCTCTCTGTTCTCTCACATCTTTAACAAGTTATCCCACAAACTAGCTTGAGCAGACCTTACTACAGGGAACTCACTATCTTACAAAGCAGTATTTCTCTTAGGCAGCTGTCTTTGAATCAAAATTGGTATCCTTAATCTTCAATCAATTGGTGTACCATCTGTGCCTAGAGAAATAAATACAACCACTTTTTCATCAAAAAGAACTGCAACTATTTGAAAATGTAACTATTATCTGATTTCTAACCCACATTAAGCAATATTAATGGTATTTTGGTAGTTTTTTTCTGTTTATCAAGTGACCTGTGCATTCAACACACGGCTCAATACCCTTATGGCATGACTCACTAATATTTGTATATCCAAAATCAAACAAATTACCAAAGCACTCCGTGCATATGAATAAGCTCATGCATGTGGAGAGTCGAGAAGAGCTAATCAGTTGCCTACTGTCATCATTCTATAAGGGATGCCATCAGGCCATGCACTGGTTAAGCTGGAAAACGTGTAATTGATATTACCAGAGAAAGTAATTTTTAACTTTTACTTTTTTCTCTACTCTTTTAAAAAAAAATTTGAAGGAATTTTAAACTTATAAAAAAAGTCATAACAATAATATAAAGGCATCTTTATTTTCCCTGAAGCATTTGATCATGAGTTGTGGATATGCTGTTCTATCTCTCTTACACACTTTAGTGTACAAAGTCTATGAACATTAACATTTTGCAACATAACCACAACACCATCTCCAAAATTAGAAAATTCACATGGATACCTCACTAATACACAATTCTGCAATCCCTTGCAAGGGTCTTCACTTTCCCAAAAATGTTCTTTATAGAAAGACAGCCCAATTCAAAATTGTGTGTTGAAGTTAATTTTCGTATCTTTTTAGTATTGTTGAATCAGGAATGGTTCCTCAGCCTTTGCTTGTCTTTAATAACTCTGACATTTTTGACTATCATAGACCAATTATGTTGTAGAATGTCAGTCAATTTGAATTTATTTGATATTTCTTTATGATCAGATTTAAGTTATAGATCCTTGGGAAAAATATAAAGCAAGAGGTCCTGTGTTCTCATTGTAGCCTATCAGGAGGCACACAGTTTCAATTGTCTCACTGCTAACTTTGCCTGATGTAGGTTGTTTCTGTCAGGTTTCTCTACTGTAAAGTTACTTTTGTAATAAATTAGTATTATATGGGAATCATTTTGAGACTAGGCAAACATTCTATTCCTTATCAAACTTCCATCCACTAATTTCAGCATCCATTGATATTAGTTGGAGAAATGAATTATTACAATGGCTGCCAAATGTTGATTTCCTAGGGCCACTCTTTTCCATTTCTTAGTCTCCATTTAATAGGATAAGTAAATATCCCTATTTATTTACTAGCATATCAGAATGTACTCTTGGGAACCTAGTTTATTCAAAGGGTTATAATACATTACCATAGTTATTTAAATTGACATCAGGCTTATTTCACTGGGAGGTCCTTCAGGCTGGTTACTATGTTTTTTTATACCACCCCACTATTCTTTGCACTTGTGTACTTTCTGGTATACTGAGATGTATCAGGCTTATTTTATACTTTTGGTATCACAACATTGAAATCAGCTCTCTTTTTAAGGATCACTAGTTCCTTCCTTCCTTCCTTCCTTCCTTCCTTCCTTCTTCTCTCTCTCTTTCTTTCTTGTTTCTTTCTTTCTCTCTCTTTCTCTCTCTCTCTTTCTTTTTCTTTCTTTCCTTCTCTCTTCCTCTCTTCCTGCCTCCCTGCCTCCCTCCCTCCCTGCCTCCCTCTCTCCCTCCCTGCCTCCCTCTCTCCCTCCCCCTTTCTCTCTCTTCTTTCTTTCTTTGTTTCTTTCTTTATTTCTTTCCTTTCCTTTTCCTTTCTTTCTTTCAACAATGTCTTGCTCTGTTACTAGGCTGAAATGCAGTAGCGTGATCTCGGCTCACTGCAACCTACACTTCCTGGACTCAAGTGATCCTCTCACCTCAGCCTCATTAATAGCTGGGACCACCAGCACACACCACTACAACTGACTAATTTTTTAAAATTATTTTTGTAGACATGGGGTTTCACCATGTTGCCCAGGCTGGTCTCAACCTCCTGGGCTCAAGTGATCCACGCACATCAGCCTCCAAAGTGCTTGGATTAAAGGCATGAGCCACCATCCCTGGCTCTGTTTTTTGTAGGGGAAAATGTTATTTAAAGACCAAGATGTACATCTTAGATGTGTTCATTGCTATGGGGTTTCTCTGTTTCTAAGACTTCTCAATGAACAGATATAGACTACGTATGTATATAAATACAGAAATTACATACACATCCATTCTGACACCAGCCACTCTCTCCTAAACATTCTTCTCACCCATTCAGGATCCAACACACCCCTCAGCCATTGACCTTCTTTTTGAAGAATGTAAACTTGATCCATCCACTTAATGGCTATTTTACGAGATAATTTAGGAGGGAATAGTTAAGAAAAAAAAAAGAAAAGGAGGGAGAAATGAAGAAAATTAACACTGAAGGGAAGGACGAAAGGAAGAAAAAATGGAAGGAAGGAAGGCCCTCTTATTCCAGTTCAATGTTATTCAAATTTCTTCAGGAAAATAAGGTGCCTTGAAGCATTTCTTATACAAGTAGTACTGAATCATTCAATATAAACATGCTGAATGTGAGAGTTTTAAAGTAGCAATTAATACAGTTATATCAATCTTTTGGCTGCTATTATATTGGCTTCATACTATGAGGCCTAATATTGGAGGAATAAATTAGATGTCTCTATGATCTCTGCTCTTCCTGAAATCTCCTCTAAGAGAAATACTCAGGTTACCCATCCTTTTCTAAAATATATATCACAAACTGCCCATATATCTACTTTTTCTTCGCTTCCCTTCCCTTCCCTTTCCTAGCCTTCCCTTCCCTTACCTCCCCTCCCCTTCCTTCCCCTTGTTCCCCTCCCTTCCTTTCCCTTCCTCTCTCTTCCCCTCCCTTCCTCTTTCCTGCCCTCCCTTCCCCTCCTTCCTTTCCTTTCTCTTCCCTTCCTTCCTTTCCTTTCTCTTCCCTGTCCCCTCCCTCCCTCCCCTTCCTCCTTCGTTCCTTTCTTCTTTTCCCCCACCTTCCCCTCCCTCTCCTCCCTTCCCCTCCCTTCCTTTCCTTTCTCTTCCCTGTCCCCTCTCACCTTTCCTTCCTTCCTTCCTTCCTTCCTTCTTTTCCTCCCACCTCTCCTTCACTTTTTCTCTCTTCTCTTTCTTTCTCTTTCCCTTCCTTCACCTCCTGGACTCAAGTGATCCTCCCATCTCAGCCTGACTAATAGCTAGGACTATAGGCACATGCTACCATACCTAGTTAATTTTTTAAACATTTTCTTTCTTTTTTTGGGGGTCCTGCACTCCTGGGCTCAAGAGATCCTCTAGCCTCGGCCTCCTAAAATGCTAGAATTATAGGCATGAGCCACTATGCTCAACCCTGATTTTCTTATAGGTGCAGAATGTGATACAATTATAGCAATTTCAACTTGATCATGAATCTTATACTTTTTAACAATATGGCTAGATACTATAAGTTTTATATATGTGATAGAATGTTAGAATGCAAATTTTGACTGAGGTATGTTCCTAAATAAGGTTCTAAACCAAGAAGCACATATTTCAAAATAGTGGATTAGAATCTATCTGACAATATTTCAACGCTTATCTCTCATTAAGACTATAAAGTGCTCATTAATTGAAGATTAAAGAAATAATTTTGGAAACAGCTCTGTATATTCTCCAGGTTTCACACCCCTTTCGGGAAACAAGGGAAGCTTCCCTGTTTATCTCATATCAATACATGTGACTTTAGGAAAACCACTTGAAGAGCTTATTAAATATTCTTTGTAATCTAATACCTGAGTCATATCTCAGAAATATAAAAGTCAAGACCCTGGATAAAATGACTTATGTTTTCAGAACAGAGAGCTGTGGTTTGAGAAATAACTACCCCTATCAAGTTTATTAGACCAAAGCATGTTTGGCCTTCCTTACAAACCAGCTCTGGGCCATGTAATAAAGAACACAGATTTGGAGTTACCCAGCAGTTTCTAAGAGGGTTACATGGAGAAGTATGAGGACCAGAGTATAGCTCAGGGCTGTGGACTGAGTCAGAGAAGGTAATCTAGAATAGAAATGCATCATGAAAACTTTAAATGAGAGACACTCAAGAGTTGGGATGTTAGAATCAGAAAAACCTAAAAGAGACATTAAACAACTTTAAAGACAGCATTAAACAACTTTCATGCACAAAGAGCACTGAAGCTAAATCCCCAGCCAGTGCAATGAGAACTTTTATGCTTGCTTCCTGTCATAGCCTCCTGAACGCTTGCTCCAATAGTGGAATGTTTAAAAGACAAAGAGAAAGGAGTACCACTATACACATGTTCTCTTTCCCCTGTAGGCTACCAGGCTGAAGAGGGCCTATATGAGAGGAGGGGGAGAAACTTTCACTTTATATCTAGTTCCAGGTTGTAAGATTGCATTGGACAGAACATGATAATTATGAAATTAAAGTAGAGTTTTATAACTTAGTTACCTTCGAATATTTTCTATGGTGACCAGGGTAGAAAAGGTACCTGTTTAAGGGGCAGAGAAGCAGCTAAATTCTTAGAATAGTTTGGAAGCAGCTTTGTTATTGCATCTCAAAAAATATACATGTTTAAGGTAAGACTATCTCTGTATACATTATCATTTAATCTAAACAGAAACATCCAAATTTAATAAAATTAAATTTTATTACTATTTTACTAATATAATAATAATTTTCATAAATTATAGGATATTTAGGTAAAGTATGAAATACATTAATAATTTACTAATTTGTTTTATTTATTAACGAGGCAAGTAACTCTCAGAAGGGCAAATAATTTTTATTGAGTTGCAAAGCGTTTTAGTGGCAGAATAAGAATTTGAATTTAGGTTTAACTGATACTTAAGCCAGAACTGGGCTTAATTATCAGTTAAACCTAAATTTGAATTCTTGGGCCCAAGTCCAAGCCCAAATTATGTTTAATTGATACTTAAGCCCAACTACTCTGAACTACTCCTTATGAATCTGTGTCATCTCAACACAGATAAATATGATTTGACCATTTCATCACATTATTGAATTAATACTTGAGACAGACATTATTGAAACCCAAACCTTTAGGAACTGAGAAAGTTCTCTCTTTCTGTGGACGTAAAACAAATAAACAAAAACCTTTTAGGAACTCCACTTGAGAATGAAATGTTCAGGCTCTCTGCTCCTTCTGCTCGACAGACAGCCACATCTTGCCTCCCATCGCCAGCCACGTCCCTGAGACACCATGGGGAAGGTGAAGGTCGGAGTCAACAGATTTGGTCACATTGGGCGCCTGGTCACCAGGGCTGCTTTTAACCCTGGTAAAGTGGATATTGTCGCCATCAATGATCCCTTCATTGACCTTCACTACAGGGTCTACATGTTTCAGTATGATTCCACCCTGGCAAATTCCATGACACTGTCAAGGCTGAGAAAGGGAAGCTTGTCATCAATGGAAATCCCATCACCATCTTCCAGGAGTGAGATCCCTCCAAAATCAAGTGGGGCGATGCTGGCGCTGAGTACGTGGTGGAGTCCACTGGTGTCTTCACTACCATGGAGAAGGCTGGGGCTCACTTGCAGCGGGGGAGCCAAAAGGATCATCATCTCTGCCCCCTCTGCTGATGCCCCCATGTTCGTGATGGGTGTGAACCACGAGAAGTATGACAACAGCTTCAAGATCATCAGTAATGCCTCCTGCACCACCAACTGCTTAGCGCACCTGGCCAAGGTTATCCATGACAACTTTGGTATCGTGGAAGGACTCATGACCACCATCCATGCCATCACTGCCACCCAGAAGACTGTGGATGGCCCCTCTGGGAAACTGTGGCGTGATGGCTGTGGGGCTCTCCAGAACATCATACCTGCCTCTACTGGGGCTGCCAAGGCCATGGGCAAGGTCATCCCTGAGCTGAACGGGAAGCTCACTGGCATGGCCTTCCATGTCCCCACTGCCAACATGTCAGTGGTGGACCTGACCTGCCATCTGGAAAAACCTGCCAAATATGATGACATCAAGAAGGTGGTGAAGGAGGTGTTGGAGGGCCCCTCAAGGGCATCCTGGGCTACACTGAGCACCAGGTGGTGTCCTCTGACTTCAACAGTGACACCCATTCTTCTGCTTTCAATGCTGGGGCTGGCATTGCCCTCAACGACCACTTTGTCAAGCTCATTTCCTGGTATGACAGTGAATTTGGCTACAGCAACAGGGTGGTGGACCTCATGTCCCACCTGGCTTCCAAGGAGTAAGACCCCTGGACCACCAGCCCCAGTGAGAGCATGAGAGGAAGAGAGACCCTCACTGCTAGGAGTCCCTGCCACACTGAGTCCCCCACCACACTGAATTGCCCCTCCTTACAGTTTCCATGCAGACCCCTTGAAGAGGGAGGGGTTTAGGGAGGGAGCCCCACCTTGTTATGTACCATCAATAAAGTTCCCTGTACTTAGCCAAAAAACAACAACAAAAAAAAGAATGTTTGAAATGTTCAATTGCTTAGGAAATCTGTGGCCTTTCCTAAATAGCTGAACATTTACTAGACTAACTATATGTATGTATACTAACTATATTATACTAAATATACTATACTACCTAAATATAGCTATACTAACATTCAGTTCCATCACAGTTATTTTTGAAATATTGAGGTCCTTTTAAAAATGCTTCACTGGAATCCATAGACATCCCCTCCTGTCACCCCTCGGTCAACTAGTAAAACTCAATTATATAAACAAACCACAACCATAAAATACAAATGAGAATTCATCCTCTACTAAAATTAGATTGGAGTTTTTAGTATCTTGTACTCTGTATTTAATTTCTATCCCCACAGCATGTCCTTCCTCTCTCCTTTCTCTTTCCTTCATTTTTTCCCCCAAATCTTTTCCTATGCTATGGAAATCAAATTTCTTGGGGTTAAGAGAAAGCTATATAATCCTACTTTGGGGAATGATGTAATAATTATTACCCAATCATATCATGCTTATAAAGTAACCTATGTGCCTAGCCTAAAACTTGTCCCTACATTCACACACAAGTCTTTACAGATATTAAATGTTGGAATATGTGAAAATACCTGGTGTAAAGTGGGTGTTTCAATATTGCAGCTCCCATGAATACATATTCATATGTTTTGCTATATTCTCCACCTTTGAATGTCAAGTTTGAATCTTCTGTTCTCTATGAGGCCTAGTCTGGTAGGTCCTGTCTCAACAAAGAAGTCTCCCTCCTGTTGTTCCCTTCCATGCTTTTATCAGCCTTTTGTTTGTTGTCTTTCAGAATAAGCTTTATTCTGTATTATGTTATTTTAAAAATTCATAAGACCTTATAGAACCATTTTTTGTTCAGGCTCCTCAACAATTTAGAACCCTGGGCCAAAGGAATTAAGAAATTTTTCCCAAGTCCCACTAAGTTAAAGGCAAACAGTTGCTCTAGCTCATCATTAGTGCTTAATTACTTTATTGAAAGCTCCACAAGGACTAAAATTATGCTGTATCCTTTTATTATCTTTACTTTCTGAAGCTAACAGTAGTAGCAGGATCACCAAGTAGATACTCCATGTACTCTTGATGCATTAAAATTATGCTGATTTTATATCCAGGAGGGATTTTTGAATGTGGCCAAGCACAAGATTCACTTGAGGTCTCATAAAATCCATAGAATATTGTCTCTACTCCCAGAATCTGACTCTGTAGCTCTGCAGTAGGCCCCAGGAATCTGTATATTTAACAGATTCCCCAAGCAAGTTGATCTTAATGGTTCAAGAAACAGTGCTTAAGAATCACTGACTAGGATATATACCCTATTCTGGCACATTTCCAGGGGAAAAAAGTCCACAGTTTTGCTTAGTAACATGTTTGGTGTCTAACAGACCTTATAACTAAAGAAAAAAAAAATTCTTTATAATACTGTAACTAAATTCTCATGACTGCAATTTATTCCCTACTACCTCGGGTGGAATGGGTAACAGCTAGTCTTTTAATAACCCTTGAAAATTATTAAGTTACTCATCCACCTTCTTTTCTCTTAGCTAAATAGTTCCAATCTTTCTCAGATATCCTACAGGCCCTATTTCCCAAGCCCTCTTTTCTCTCAGAGTTGTCTAAGTTTTGAATTAAGACTAATAGCCTATGATTGTTCTGTATTAGATAAAATGTAATGAAGAGCATTTAAAAAATTTGGAGAAGTACCATACAAGTGGTAGGATTGGGTTTGAGAGTAATATTCTTATATGTTTTGTCTGCACACATCTCTATGGGTTTTATTTTTTAATATTTCTAAGCAGATACAGAGGCAGTACAGTGCCAGGGACTTTATATAGCCAGGGCAGGGCACCAGGGCTTCCACTGTCTGGGTATGTATCTTGGAACAAGTTATTTTCCCTTTTATATTGTTTATCTCCTTACAAAATTAGAGCTCTATAAACTCTAGCAGTTATCACAGAGCTCCAGTTGGGGCAGCAGAAGGAACTTTGAAACATACACAGTTCAGTCTGTATCTAGACTTCAGGGTTAGACACAAAGGAGGCTGATTTAATGGCAAGTGATAAAGAATTGGTCCATTCATATTCACGTGAATGTTAGAAAGTTCACAGCATAAAGATAAACATTGCAGGATTACTCAACAATGTTAAATGTCTGAGACACAACTAGGACAAGTCAGCAGGCAAATTCATGGCTAGTTGAGCCAAACTTCAAATGGGAGTGTTCCTCTTTCATCAAACTAACCAGTGATTTTCTTGAAAGGCAGATGCTTTTCTGGCTCTGATAACTGCATCTGTCCACCCTGGACCTAATTTCTCAGCAGGATCTTCCTCATGATGTCCCAGCTGTGATATCACTCCTGCTGTGACATCTCTATTGCAGTTCAACCAAAGCTATTCTATTATAAACCATGATGGTTATACATGAGTTCACAGCAGTGCAATACCCATTGTCACAGAAGAAATTGGACTTAGGGTGGCAGCTGTAGGAAAAAGACTGATTCAACATCCTCATCACCTACCACCCAGGTCAGTCATTATTCAGTAATAGCTATCATTTATTGAGCATTATTAAATAGCTCGTTGACCTAGGTGAAGATGATGCCAGTCTCTATTGTAAATAATGCAGTCTATTATCTCATGTAATCATCATTTAGCACTATGAGTTAGTGATTATCTCATCTTACTAAGTTAGAAACTGAGGTAGGAGGAGATGAAATCATTTGACTGAGACTCCGTAGTCACCTGATACTCAGAATCAGACTACGGGACATGTGAACCAATGCTCTTCAACACAAGTCTTCATCAGTCTGGCCTGCTATAGCAAAGCACCATAGACTGGGTGGCTTATCAGTAATATAAATTTATTTCTCTCAGTTCTGGAGTCTGGAAGGTTGAGATCATGTTGCCAACATGGTCAGGTTCTGGTGAGGGTCCTCTTCTGGGTTACATACTGCCATCTTCTCATTGTGCCCTTGCATGGAGAAAAGAGGATGTAGGGTTAGTCCATTGCAAGCATGCTACACAAATTTAAGGTTGGAGATGGAACTAGGATCTGATGAAATAAGTGATGACATTTTCATCCTGCCTAAGGAAACCTTCTGGTAACTTTATGAGTAGAGATTGAAGTCCTAACTTACTGGCCAAGCATCTAAGACTTTTCAGTCTCTAGATCCAAATTTTTCTCACAGTCATATTTCTGACAGTACCCATCATCACATCCCATATTCAAAGACAAACAAAACAGTCTCCTGTCTGCTGCTCTGCCTCAAGCTCCTCAATCCCACAACCTTTGTTTTCTCTGCTTTCCCTGACTCCAATAGTCTTTACAAAATTATCATGGCCAAATACTAACCTTTCCTCAACAAACAATTTCAACATTCCTGCTTCATTTTCTTATTTCTAATCTAAACAAGTAGATAGTATTTTTGAACTCCTATCTTTTTTAACCCTAGAATTTTCTGTCTTACAGTGTGATGTGATCATATCTTATCACTCTCAAAAATCAGTAATTTTGAGGGCAGGTACAGGGTGCTAAAGACAATGCCACATACTTTCCTGACCTTCACCTCACTCCTATGACGCTGGCATTATCATTTTCATTTTATGAGAAGCAATTAAGATTTGCATAAGGAACACAAGGTCATAACACCTGGGTTTACATCCATATATTTATCAATGTGAAACCTTTCTTATCCATAACCACACTGTACTATCTCCTTATTGTTAGTAAACTTATAAAAACAAAATCTGCATCTTGTTTACATTTGATTCCCTGAACATTGCGCATGACAGGCACCATGCTTTTTTTCAGTCCTTTGCAAATTGATTTAAATTAAATTCTGCCTTAGAGCATAAGCTTTCATGAAGCTGTACACTCACTCTAAACACAGCACAACCTGAGACTTTCTTCACCTTTGTTCATCATTGATGAGTGTTTGCTTGCTCTTTTAGTTACATTAAACTCTTTTATTTATTTTTACTTTACATGGCTCTCCATGTTCTTGTTGCTGAACTGACAATCCCTCATTTTAGCTGTCTGACAGCTTATACGCCCTGCCTGCTAGCATCAATATTTACTAATGGACGCTTTATCTTACAAAAGCTGTTTTGAATCAAGAAAGATAATGAAGAAATTACATGACCATAGACATGTAGCCAGGAGTAACCATGGCCTGTGTCATTGGGCTTCTTTGCCAACTGTGTCCAAGCAACAGGGCAACAAGGAAAGGATGGAGGAGCAGATATAGCTCTCCACCAAGGAGAGAGAAGACTGATGATACAGAAGCAGGAAGGGAACAAGTTTTTGTAAGTGTGTTTCTATGGCCCAGACATTTTACATGCATGTTCCTATTTAATTCTGAAAACAATGCTAAGAGATTTAGGCTAGTCTTTCTAATTTTTTCTTAAATAAAGAAAAACTGAGGATAAAAGACAAATGATTGGTTCAAAGGAACAGAAACAGAAGTGAGAGAAACTGTTTATTATGTTAATTTCAGTCTTCCTATAAATGAGCATGAAATGGTTTTTCTTTTGTTGATGTCATCTTTGATTTCTTTCAGCAGTTTTTTCCTAATTCTTGTTGTAGAAATCTTTCACCTCCATTGTTCACTGTATTTTTAGGTATTTTATTCTCTTTTGTGGCCATTAAAAATGGGATTGTTTTTCTTGCCTTGGCTCTGAGCTTGGAACATACTGCTGTATAGAAATGCTATGGATTTTTGTACACAGATGTTGTATCATGAAAGTGCTGAAGTCATTTATTAGTTCTAGAAGTCTTCTGGTAGTCTCTGGGGTTTTCTTGATATATTATCATATTGTCTACAAAGAGATATTTTGACTTCCTCTCTTTCTATTTGGATGCCTTGCATTCTTTCTCTTGCCTGATTGCTCTGGCTAAGACTTCCACTGCTATGTTGAATAAAAGTGGTCTTATTCATCTTTGCCTCATTTGGATTCTCAAGAGGAATGCTTTCAGCTTTTGCCCATTTGGTATGATGTTGGCTACTGGTTTGTCGTAGATGGCTTTTATTATTTTGAGGTATGTTTCTTCAATTCCTAATTTGTTGATAGTTTTCCAGATGAAGGAGTATTAGATTTTATTGAAAGATTTTTCTGTATTTATTGTGATGATTGCATGATTTTGGTTGTTAATTCTATTTACGTGGTGGATCACATAACCAATCCTGCATCCCAAGCATAAAGACTAAATTGTGGTAAATTAACTTTTTGATGTGCCGCTAGATTTGATTTGCTAGTATTTTGCTGAAAATTTTTGCAACTGTGTTCACCAGAGATATCAGGATAAAGTTTTCACGTTTTGCTGTTTCTTTGTCAGGATTTGGTATCAGAATAATGACAGCTACATAGAATGAGTTAGGGAGGATTCACATCTTCTGAAAATTTTGAATATTTTCAGAATTTTGAAAATTTTGAATAATTTCAGTAGAATTTGTACTGGGTCTTCTTTGTATTTCTGGTTTAATTCAGCTGTGAAGCCATCTGATCCAGGACTTTGTTTGGTTGGTAGGATTTTTATTACTGATTCGATTTTGGAATTTGTTATTTGTCTGTGCAGGATTTTAATTTCTTCCTGGTTTTATCTTGGGAGGTTGTATGTTTCCAGGAATTCTTCCACTTCTTCTATATTTTCTAGTTTTTGTGCATAGAGTGTTTGTTAGTCTCTGAGAATTTTTTTTTTTTTTGTATTTTTGTGTGGTTGGTGGTAATGTCCTCTTTGTCATTTCTGATTGTGTTTATTTGAATCTTTTCTCTTAATTTCTTTATTAATTTAGCTAGTCCATCAATCTTGTTTAGTCTTTCAAAGAACCTACTTTTGATTTCAATAATCTTTTGTTTAGATTTTCTTCTGCTAGCTTTGGGGCTAGTTTGCTTCTGTTTTTCTAGCTCCTCTAGGTGGCATAGTAAGTAGTTATTTTGAGATTTGTCTAACTTCTTGATGTAGGGATTTAGTGCTATGAATTTTCCTCTTAATATTGTTTTAGCTATGTTCCCAATTTCAGGTATGTTGTCACTCTGTTTTCATTCATTTCAAAGAATGTTTTAAAAAATTTTTGCCTTAGTTTCATTATTTACCCAAGAGTAATTCAGAAGGAAGTTATTTAATTTGTATAAATTATTATATTGTATTAATAGATCTTCTTGGTATTGATCTATATTTTTGTTGCTCTGTGGTCCGAGAGTTGGTATGATTTTTTAGTTTGTTGAGACTTGCTTTATAACTCAGCTGTGATCAGTATTAGAGTATGTATGTGTTGTGTGCAGATAAGAAGAATGTATATTCTGTTGTTGTCAAGTGGAGTATTCTGTAGCTGCCTATTAGATCTAATTGGTCAAGTATCTAATTTAAGTCCAGAATATCCTTGTTAGTTTTCTGCCTTGATAATCTGTCTAATGCTGCCAGTGGGATGTTAAAGTCCCCCCAGTGTTATTGTGTGATTGTCTAAGTTTCATTATAGATGTCTAAGAATTGTTTTATGAATCTTAGTGCACTAATGTTGGTTGCATATATATTTAGGATAGTTCAGTCTTCTTGTTGGATTGAGCCCTTTATCATTATGAAATGCCTTTCTTTGTCCGTTTTGATCATTGTTGTTTTAAAGTCTGTTTCATCTGATATAAAAATAGCAACTCCTGATCTATTTTGTTTTCCATTTACCTGATAGATTTTTCTCCATCCCTTTACTTTGAGCCTATGGGTATTGTTACTTATGAGATGAATCTCATGAAGACAGTAGACAGTTGGGTCTTGTTTCTTTATTCAATTTACCACTATATGCCATTTAAGTGGGGGACATTTAGCCTATTTACATTCAGTGTCAATATTGATATGTAAAGATTTGATTCTGTCATTGTGCTATTAGCTGGTTATTACGTAGACATGATTGTATGGCTCCTTTATCATGTCAGTGGGCTTCGTGCTTCCATGTGTTTTTGCGAAGGGAAGTATCATTCTTTCATTACCATGTTTAACATTCCCTGTAAGACTTCTGGCAAGGTAGGTCTAGTGGTAAATTATCCCCTAAGCATCTGCTTATCTGAAATTAATTTCATTTCTTCTTCACTTATGAAGATTAGTTTGAAGGCATATGAAATTTTGGTTGGAATTTATTTTCCATAAAGATGTTAAAAATAGGCCCCCAATTTCTTCTGGTTTGTAAGGCTTCTGCTGTCAGGTACACCGTTAATGTAATGGGGTTCTCTTTATAAGACCTGCCTCTTCTCTCTAGGTGCCTTTACGATGTTTATCCTTTGCTTTGACCTTGGAGGATCTGATGACTTTATGTCTTGGAGATGGTTGTCTTGCATAGTATCTCACAGGGGTGTTCTGAATTTACTAAGTTTGTTTGTTGACCTCTTTAAGAGATTGGGAAATTTTTCATGGAAGTATCTTCAAATATGTTTTATAAGTTGCTTACTCGCTTTCCTTTTCTTTTAGGAATGTCAGTGAGTCATTGGTTTGGTCTCTATATAATGCCAAATTTTTCAGAGGTGTTATTCTTGTTTCAAATTATTTTTTATTTTATTTTTCTCTGCCTGTGTTGCTTTGAAGGAGCAGCCTACCACTTCTGAGAGTCTTTCCCCAGCTTGGTCTATTCTTTTGATAATGTTTCCAATTGTATCTTGAAAGTCCTGTAGTAAATTTTTTATTTCCAAAAGTTTAGTTTTGTCATTTTTAAAATGGTCATGCCATTATTCAACTTTTGGATCATTTCACTAATCCTTTGAATTAGGTTTCAATCTTCTCTTATATCTTAACGAGCTCCACTGCCATGTAGATTCTAAAATCTATGTCTGGCTTTGCAATCATTTCAGTCTTCTTGAGAACCATTGCTAGAGAGCTAGTGTGATCATTTGCACGTAAGAAGACACTGGTATTTAGAGTTGTTAAAGTTCTTGTGCTGGTTCTTTTTCATCTGTGAGGGCTCATGTTTCTTTATCCTTTGAAGTTGCTGTTCTTCCAATGGGACATTTTGGTTTTCTGTTTTTATGGTCTTTATTGCCCTTGAGTTTTCTTTCATTCTTTTCTTTTTGAGACAGGGTCTTACTCTGACACCCAGGCTGGAGTACAGTGGCATGATCATGGTTCACTGAATCGTTGATCTCCTGGGCTCAAGTGATCCTTTCACCTCAGCCTCCCAAGTGGCTGGGACTACAGGTGTGTGCCACAATGCCTGGCTAATTTTTTAAATTTTTTTGTAGAGATGGGATCTCACTATGTTGCCCAGGCTCGTCTCAAACTCCTGGCTCAAGTGATTTTTCCACTTCAGCCTCCCAAAGTGCTATGATTACATGTGTGAGCCATCATGCCCAGTCTTGAGAGTTTGACTGTGGTGGAAATTTGATATAGTTGAATGACTTTGTTTCTGGATGTTTTCAGGGTAGCCCAGGCTCAGCTCTGCACTCCCAGGTTGCATGCTCTAACCCTGGGTGGCTGGGACCAGATCTGTAGCTTTGTCCTTTAGCCCATCAAGGCTGAGTACTATCTAAGCTTGAGGGGCTAGGATGCTCCCAGACTGCTGGCAACAGCACTCTGTTGAGGAGAGTTGGGGGTGCTCCAGCAGGGGTGGTATGGGCACCATAGATGCGAAGCATGGCAGTGGTGGCAGGGGCACTGGGGGCAGGAGCACTCCAGCAGGGGTGGAAGGTATGCTACGGGCAGGAAGTGCTTAATGTGACCATCAGGGGTGCCAGAGGCAAAAGTGCTCCAAGGGCATAGTGATAGGGTTGCTGGAGAGCACATTCAGGTGGGAGGCGGTCAGCAAAAGTGATCTGGTTGGGCAGCAGGGGGCTTGGGCAAAAATGCTATCATCGTGGACACTGGCAAAAGTGCTCTGCTGGGGTAGTCAAGGCTTTGCTGCATGCAGACATTGGTAGGCAGGGGCTGGCTGACAGTGGGGTTCACAGATCAGATTCGTTCTGGTCCTGCAGTAAAGACAGCCCTGCTCCCTCCAGGTCTAGTAACTTACATAGCTCAGAGTCACTATATCCTTATGAGCTATTCAGGGCCTGGAACACGTTCCACATTCAACAACCCCATGAAGGATTCCCAGCTTCCTCTCGCTTTCGTCCTGGTGTCTGGGCTGTCTCTCTAACCTCTTTTAGTTCATTCTTTCAGATGATCTGTTCCAAGTATGCTGGTTTACTGGATATTTTGGCCTATTCTGGTGAGAGACATTCTTCCTAGCAGCATCTAGTTAGCCATCTTGTCTTGGATACCCTGTCCAAATTTTTAGTATTAATTTCCAAGCACATAAAATGAGAATAATAGATCAACTCTAATGGTTTACTATGATAATTAAATGAGATAATGGATATAAAGTTTTGCCCAGTTTCAGACACATAAAAAAAATTGCAAAAAATATAATAAGTTTTCATATTTTTATTCTTATTAGCACTAAAATGAAATGATGTCTCCAACATTTAAAGCCCATTCCCTTTGAATTCTATGTTATTTTAATGCTATCACAAAGCCTGGGCAAGTCAGTAAATAAAAGAATAAGAAAGAAAGGGCAAGAATAATATACTAAAAAGTTCTCTTCATCCTTAAAACAGGCTTCATTATGTTGATTAGACTATAGGAAGAGCCCTCTCTAGCCCAGATTAGTACTTTCAAAATTTCAGAACTTACCAAGCTTAGTCATACTCCAGCTTTCTGAGTGGTATAATGGTACCTTATTGCCATAATCAAGTTGATTCCTTTATATTCATATTATAATTTTAGAGTAAAATTTGCTGTTTATCAACACATACAGCATATTTTTGTGTTAATAAAGTGTCAGAATACAACATATTTGAAGCAGAATACAACATATTTAAGTGAGAGAAATATGTTCATCCTTTATTCATGCTACTCTAAAATCATAGATTCCTCAGTTTTTATAGTTTCTATAGAAAAAATTGTTTATAACTTTAATCCTTTGAAGATGAAAGAATGTTAAAAACTTAAAAAATATATAATCCTGAAAGCCTGGACATCTATATTCTGCTTTGCACTCAACCTTGTACTGTTTGACCTTGCTCAATCTGTCTGTTGGTATTTCCAAAGCTTTGGAAATGAGGAAAATAAGCTTTTATTTTTTATATTCACCTATCGATAATATGTTTAGGACAGTACTAATTCACATATTTGATGAACAGATGTTCTCTTTCATTTCTGCTTGTTTGTAAACATGACCTGGTCTATTAGTCAAACAATGGTCTTAGTCTATAAAAGGTGGATATATGATCAGAATTTAATTACTAGGCATGTTATTGTCATTGATTCCTGGAAAATTTGATAATAGCTGCAGATCCTCACTTTTTACAGAAATGCACATGAACACATGCTCACACAATCAGGCCTGAATTTCAGTAGAAGTGTGTACTCACTACAATCCACCCATGAATGGGTCCACACCACTAAGATTCAGTTTCCCTCCACTTTTCCAGTCCAGACACCCACCACAAGCCGAATATGGTAGTTTTTCAACAGTAAGTCCACCAGCCCCTTTATCTGACATCAGCTTTATAAAGAGCTGGAACTTTATGAGTCTTTGAAAAGAGCTGGCATGATTTGGCTGAGAAGCCAGAAGAAAGAAATGAAGTAGAAGAGCCTGATTGCTGTAGGCATGAGAGGTGGCAGCATAGAGTAAAGTTCTCTACACCACTCTGTCTAATGGCAGAGTTCTACCTCCTCTCTAGGGACAAACTGGAACAGGTTCTCTCTGCAGCAGCCAAGGGTGCTATTTTCTGTCCTTTTACTGGCAAGGCAATTTCCACTGAAACCCTCCCCTGCCCAGTGCCATGTACTATCCTAGAACAGAAAGACTCTGAACCTGGCCTCCAGCCCTTTCTCTATGTTGAATTTTGGGATCTTCATGACTTCCCAGATGAGACGGTTTTACAAATGAGATGGCATCTGTGAATTGTCAGAGTGGCTGGCACAGAGTTGATGATAAAAACAACACACACAAAAAAAGCCAACAGAAAACCCACTATTTTTCCTCTGAGTCTTTTTTTCTGTTGATCTCCTTAAAATATTTCCCACCTTTTTGTGTATCACCTCATAACTCTTCATCAGATTTGATGACCCTTATTTCTTTACACAGATGCCTTTCTGTATGCTAACAGTATACACCAAGCATGATGCAAAAGGTCTGGGGTATAGTTACTACAAAATGAAGGCTGAATGAATAAAGCAATGAATGAAACACTACATGTATAAATAGATATTGTAATAATGTATGAACATATGCCTGATACTTAGGTTATAGAAAACTCTTGGTGAATGTCCCTTCCTTGGAAATGCCTACCTTGACCACATAATGTATCATTTACAGAAAGTTACGATTATATTTTTGTGTTTGTTTAATTTTTTTCTTTCTTATAAAGGCAAAAGACAGTAATATCTTGTCTTTTTGTTGTTGTTTTTGTTCAGTTAGGAAGAAGGTTTACTCCTGGAACAAACATTGTACCTGGGTCAAATATGGGTCCTCAATGTATGTGAGTAGAACAAAAGGGTCACTCACTTCTCCCTCCTACCTCCCATCTCTCCTTATTCTCCCCTTCTCTTTCTTCGTATGCTTTTTATTCTACTCTCCCTGATTCTCACATTTATTCACCTCTTCTCTTTCTTTTTCACTCATATAAAACATTTATATATGATCTTCCATCTTTCTTGCAAAATACAAACACATTGGACTTCATGAAAATGATGATAAAGAATGTGATGATGATATTAATAGCAATAACGTATTTAAGGTGTACAATATTCCAGACATTATTCTAAGCATTTTACCTAAATTAACTCACTTAACAGTCCTAGAAATTCTGTGAATCAGGTGCTACTCTAGTCCCCAGTTTACAGAGGAGGAAACTGAGACTTGGAGAAGTTAAGGAGCTATGTTATGGAACTAAGAAGTGTCAAGTGTCAGAGATGGCTACAACCCAGGGGGTTTAACTTCAGAGTGTAAGATCTTTAACTATTTAGATACATTACCTCCCTAAAGCCTCAATGGCCTCAAATAATGCATTTTAGGAATCTTTGGAGAGTTTTAGATTTTAAGATAAAATAAGATAGCTTTTAAATTTGCTTTGATACTCTTTAACCAATTTCTTAGAAAATTCACTTCACATTATCATTCTGAAAATAGATCTGACTGGATTGAAACTCTGAACCACTCTGGCCTGCCCTGCTGTCAAGAGCAGCCTGACAGGCACCATAGTTCTTGATCTGGGGAGATATGGGAGAATCTTGAACCTGTCTGGATGCTTGACCAGGTCCTTGTCCAGTGGGTGAATGACAGCAGCAACATTTCTGTCTCTACTTGATGTGCCATCTGGGAGTAGCCAAATCTCAGAGCTCTGTGCAGGATAGCTGCAACTAAAGCCCCCAGTAAAATGCTATGGTGTGAAGGAAAGTGGGCATGAGGTCAGAATGAAGGCACTGGCTGGGAGTCAGCATACCTGGGCTACAATCTTCCTCAAGATCCCCAGTTGTGTGATACGGGGCAAGCCACTTAACATTTTCAGACCTCCATTTCTCTAATTATTATATAAGGGAGTTTGGCTAGTATATCTTTCAAGGTCCTATTATCTCTGAAACTCATTTAAAACAACACACAAAAGAAGAAAAGAAAAATAATGAATTGTCAGTTCAGGCAATTTGACCCCAAGGCTTCAACTCTGAAATTTAAATCAGAGCCCATAGGAAACTACCTTCTTCTTCTCTCCAAAGGACGTCCCTACTGAGTATTAGAATACAAAAAAAAAAAAAAAGAGTAGTAAGTGACAGCTTATGAAGAGCAGTAAAACAAATGAAAATCAGCTGTGAAGGTGAGTCAGGTACTGGGAGGTGGTAGAGATCTATAGGAAGAGAGCATTAAAGTAAGAACAATGAAGAAGAAAAATGGGCCTGATGTGATCTGAGAAATGGAGTCAGAGACTTTATGTAGGAGAAGGTAGCGGCTGAAGCGGAACTTACCCAAGTCTGAGGCTGCATGTATTGTTAAATTTGGCTTTTAGAAATGGTTTTCTCAAAGTGACTCAAACAACAGAGGACTTATTTATGACCACATAAAGTGGATATCAAAAGCAGGATGGTCTTCAGTGTGTTTCACTCCATAGCTCAGGGATCTCTCTAAGCAAGTAGCTTTCTTCTATCTCTCTACTCTGCCTTCATTTATGCCAATTTCAACATGATTATAAGGCTGGCTGCAATGCTGGGGTCAGGATTATTAAGCTGCTTCTTGTACTACAATTTCCCAGTAGCTACTAGTGGGTTGATTTTGGATAGCTTACCCGGAAGGGCAAGTAGCTATTTCTATAAAGCCCTTAGAAAATCTTCTCTCATGATTCATTGATTCAACTTTAATCACATATCATTTTTATATCAATGTTACTGACGATGGGCATGATGTCCTCTGACTGGCTTAAACTTCTGTTACCCAAATTAGTCACCATAACAATGGGGTGGGGGTTCCTTATCAGATTAGGTAAATTTTAAATAGTACAAGAAAAGCTGGGACACTTAATCTCCTCTAAACCCATGGCTGTTTCACGATGAAAAGGAGAAACATGGATATTGGAAGGCAGCAACCATGGCCATGGCCATATCATGAAAAGACAAAATAAAGTAAGAGCAAATACTTACAAGAAAGGACAATGCAGTTTACCCTGAGAACGAGCTCTGATTGACTGGAGTACAATAGGCACTGAAAAAGGCAGCCGGAATGACATGTGTTTGCAACTCTGGACTTAGCATAAACATATATTAACAAGAAGAAACATATGTTGCCTGATTTATGAAGTCCAGTTATTTAGAATCCAGAAGAGACAAGGCATTGCTAGGTAACCTTCAGACTGCATTTGGTCCTGTATCCACACCATAACACCCTGTACTACTAAAAGTTGGGTTTACTTAATAGGCTTTTCAAATTCTGCAATTTTTGCCTATAGACTCAGCAGAATAAATGAAAAAATTAAGACAAAATTAACACGACAAATGACATGAGATGGAACTGAATTTGATGCATAAAGTCTTTATTACATCTAGGGTGGAACAAAAGGAGCAAACTACATAAAAGAGAGTCTACAACCCATGATCATCTTGAACCTCTCTCCTGATCATTAGTACATCGGCATCAGAGAATAGATGGAGATATTGCTTATCCAGTTCTCCAGGCTTAGACCTAGCCTCACAAGTAGGGTGACACAATTGACAGAAGGGACAGTCAGAAGTTGGTAAATCACTATGTTCAAATATTGAATTAAATAAGTATGTGCTTAGAGTTACCCAAGTACATACTTTTCTATAAGAAAATATAGTAAATTTAGATGTATGTTCTATTTACAATAAATTTGCAGTCTATCTAAAATGTGGGTAGAGGCGGACTGTGTTAATGAAGGATCAACCAGGAAAATGAAAACTATTCTGAGAGGAAACATAGTGCAGGGAATTTATTACACAAGTGATAGAAGAGATGAGAAGGCAATGAGGGTCAGGGAGGCATCCCAAGATTATCAACAGCTGAACTATACAACCATATCTAAGCTTTAAAGAGAAAGGAAAAGAAGTGATATTGCTAGATTCTGAGACAAGGTCACATAGAACCACAGGAAATTTGTCTAGAGAAACAAAGGAGAACCAGCCATGAGTATAGACATCACCAAAGGTGGAGGTGGAGGTGGAGTTGGGTGTTGAGGGAGAAATACTCTGGATTCTCCCCCTCCTCTCACCCTCCAATACCATTTCAGTGCTCCTGTTGTTTGAATATCTATATATTACTTCATATGAGATTCTGGAGCATACAGTATACAGGACTATATTCCACAGAACAGAGACATAGAAGAACAAAGAATTAAGCTTATGAAAACCAAGCAGAACTGACACAGAAATTGTCATAATAGCAATAATTTGTTACTTACTATGTGCTAAATATTTTGCATTATTTTTTCTTTCTTTTTTTTAAACTATATTTTAAGTTTTGGGGTACATATGCAGAACGTGCAGGTTTGTTACATAGGTATGCACGTGCCATGATGGTTTGCTGCATCCATTACCCCATCATCTATATTAGGTATTTCTCCTAATGCTATCCCTCCCCTATCTTATCCTCACAACAGACTCATGAGGTAAGTTCTATTATCATTCTCATTTCTTTCAGTGAGGAAACTTGTTTGGAACAGTTAAAGAAAAAAGCAAACAAAAGAACTTCCTCAAATTATATGGCTTATAAGAGGCTGAGCCAAGATTCAAACCCAGGTTTTCCACCCTAAGTTGATGACACAAACTACCATACCAGGCAGGCTATTAGGTGTGTCATAACGTGCCCAAGTTCTTCAAGCAGATGGCAAGAGTTTTCATTGGGCGTATCTAAGAAGCAGTCATAAAGGCTAGGGCATTGGAGTTATTTCTTCAAAAATGAGAGCACAGAAATGACTTGGACAAAAAAGGTATGGTAATGATTGGGGAAGCAGTGATGGAGACACTAGTGCAAATGGGAGAGATAGTATAGGCATGAACAATGACAGGAAAGTTCAGGACATTTTAAAGACAGGTGTGTGTGTGTGTGTGTGTGTGTGTGTGTGTGAGATCTAGTTTAAATGTTGTACAGAATAACATTCAAAATATAGTTTAGACCCTGAGGTTGGACGATCTCTGATTTAGACTAAGGATGCATTTTAAAAGAAAATCAAAACACGTATGTTTTATAATAATTTTTTAATGTTCGCATAATTTATAAAACTCTTCTAAATCCGTTATTCTTCAACCAGCCTTGATGTAACTCAAGAATATTTTTGCTGATTGTAGGTGATGGCATTGAGGCTCAAGAAAGGTAATCGACTTTCCAACTATTGCATAGTGATACAGAGTTTAGATAATTGTCCCCACCCAAATTTCATATTGAAATGTAATCCCTAATGTTGGAGGTGGCACCTGGTAGAAGGTGTTTGGGTCATTGGTGTGGATCTCTTATGTTGGTGCTGTCTGTGATAGTGCATGTGTTCTTGGAAGATCTGCTTGTTGTGAAGTGTGGCACTTTTTCTTTCTCTCTTACTCCTGCTTTTGCCATGTGATGTGCTTACCCCTGCTTCACCTTTCACTAGGAGTAAAAGCTCCCTGAGGCCTCCTAGGAAACCAAACAGATGTCTGTGCCATGCTTGTACAGCTTGCAGAGCGATGAGCCAATGAAATCTCTTTTCATTATAAATTAACCAGTCTCAAGCATTTTTCTGTAGTAATGCAAGAATAGCCCAACACAGAAAATTTGTACTGAGGAGTGGGGCATTGCTATAAAGATACCTGAAAATATGGAAAGAATTTTGGAAATTTGGAAGACTCAGAAGAAGATAGGAAGATGAGGGAAAGTTTGGAACTTCTTAGAGACTAGTTAAATGGTTGTGACCAAAATACTGATAGTGATATGGACAGTGAAGGCCAGGCTGATGAAGTCTCAGGCAGAAATAAGAAAGTTACTGGAAACTGGAGTAAAGGTCACCCTTGTTACGCCTCAGCAAAGAGCTTGGCTGCATTCTGTTTATGCCCTAGGGAATCTGTGAAACTTTGAACTTGAGAGTGATGATTTATGGTATCTTATGGAATAAATTTCTAAGCAGCAAAGTATTTAAGAAGTGGCAAGCCTGCTTCTAACAACCTACACTCAGCTGTGGATGCAAATAAATGACTTAAAGTTGGAAGGTATATTGAAGGGGAAAGAAGAGTGTACAAGTTTGGAAAATTTGCAGTCTGGCCATATGGCAGAGAAAGAAAAAACTTCTTCAGGGGAAGAATTCTAGCAGGTTGTGGGGCAACCATTTGCTACAAGATTTACATAATAAAAAAGGCTTGAAGGCATTTCAAATATATCTGAGGGCAGTTTCTTCCACCATAAGCCTCGAGGCCTGGGAGACCTAAATGGATTTGTGGACTAGACCCAGGATAGTGCTGTCCTGCACCGCCTTGAGACCCTGTTCCCTGCATCCAGGCAGCTCTAGCTTCAGCTGTGGCTCAGAGGGCTCCAGTACGTCTAGGGCTATTGCTTTGGAAAAGGCAAGTCACCATAAGCCTTAGCAGCTTCCATGTGGTAATAAGTCTGCCAGCCCACAAAGTGCAAGAGCGAAAGGGGCTTGGCAACCTCCACTTAGATATCTGAGGATGTATAAGAAACCCTGGGTACCTAAACCAAAGCCTGCTGCAAGTGCAGGCTTTCACTGAGAACCTCTATTAGGGCAGTGTGGAGGAGAAATGTGTTTGGAACCCCAACGCAGTCATCATTGGGGCACTGCCTAGTAATGCTGTGAGAAGGGGGCCACTGTCCTCCAGACCCCAAAATGGTAGATCCACTGGCAGTTTGCCCCTGTGCTTGGAAAAAACTCTAGGCACCTGTGAGAGCAGCTGCAAATACTGAACGCTGCAAAACCACACAGGTGGGGCTGCCCAAGACCTTGAAAGCTCACCCTTTGTACCACTGTGCCCTGGATGTGGGACACGAAGTCAAAATAGATTACTTTTGAGCTTTCAGATTGAATGACTACCCTGGGTTTCAAACTTGCATGGGAACTACAGCCCCTTTCTTGTGGCCAATTTCTCCCTTTTGGCACAGGAATGTTTGCCCAATGTATGTACTCCCATGCATTATGGAAGTAACTAACTTATCTTTGATTTTACAAGCTCATAGGTGGAAGGAATTTACCTTGTCTCAGATGAAACTTTGGACTTTTGAATTAATTCTTAAATGATTTAGGACTTTGGGGGAACTTCGGGGAACTTTGGGGAAGGTAATATTATATTTTATAATGGAAAAGTATGAGATACGGGGTCCAGGGTGTAACGATATAGTTTGGATATATCTCTTCCCCAAATCTCACGTTGAATTGTGATTCCCAGTATTGGAGGTGGGATCTGGTGGGAGGTGTTTGAGTCATGGGGAAGGATCTCTATGGTTTGGTGCTGTCCTCACCAAAGTGAGTGAGTTTTCACATGATCCAGTGATTTAAAAGTGTGTGTCACCTCCCTTCAACCCTCTGCTCTGCCACATGAGATGCCTGCTCTTGCCTCACCTTCTACCATGAGTAAAAGCTCCCTGAAGCCTCCCAAGAACCTGAGTAGATACCTGTGCCATGCTTGCAAAACCTGCAAAAGTATAAACCAACTAAATGTCTTTTCTTTGTAAATTACATAGTCTCAGGTATTTGTTTATAGCAATGCAAGAATGACCTAACACACATAGTAAATATTACGTGACAGTCAAGACTAGAACTTATGCTACTTAGCTCCTAATCTCAGATCTCTTTGCTAACAATTGATAAGAATTTGTGAAAAAAATTATTTATTTGGCTTCAAGACTCAGCAACTAATTCTAGATAACGTAAAGGAAAAGAAGCGTTACTATAAGCATAAAAGAGAGAGTTATGTTTCCTTGAGGTAAAGATTCAACTGAGACAGCATGATACTGGGCCTCAGGTGAAATAAACCATGTTAATTTTATCTTGATTTTTTTATCTTCTCTCAGCCCAGTAACTTTCCTCACTTTCTCAATCTACTTAGAAAGACTAAGAAGGAGAAAGATGCTCATGTCATCATAGAATCTGGATTTACAGTCCTAATAACCAAAAATTCTCTCTCTCTCTCTCTCTCCACCCCAAACTCTCAGGAAGAAACTATAACTAGGCCAGTTTCGAGCAGGTATTTCTGTTTAATCCAATCAGCAGTGAGAAATATGTATATATAGTCACATTGTTAAAAATGGTTGGCGGGGACTTCCAGTAAAGTGAGGTTGCTGGAGAACATTACCCCAAATGGTATTTATCGCTCTATGACTGTATTATAAGAATTTTCCTACCGTCGAGATGGGAGAAAAGGCCATGCTTCTGTTTATCAATAAAGCCTCTAGACCAGCACAGAAGAGAAGCAGAATGATCCATTGCTCTGATTGCCTAAAGAACAAACCCATGCCTCCTCCTGAGCAATGGCCTTCAAGCAGAGAAAACAGAGGGAGTACCTTAGGTCTATCCCTTAGTTCCATCCAACCTCGTGACTTCTAGTCCTCCAGAGTCTTTTTCTCAGGCAAAAGGAAGACTGCCAAATGAAGAAGATTAAGAAGACTCATTCACAGATTGTGATTTCATTCAGAGAGCTGAGACCCTGACTCTCTGGGATGCACCACACATTAATAAACTTAGAATGAATTCAATATTTTATAATAAAAATGTCCCTTAGGTGGGTACAGTTAACAAAGCACCTCTATTGCTCTGATCTCATTTGATTCTCACAGCAACTTTTTATCACAGGAAGTGTAGGAACAGCTGTTTCTTTCTTTCTTTTACACATGAGTCTACTAAGGTTCATAGAGGCTCACAGCATCATGAGATAGTTTGTACCATTTCGATTAGATGCCAAGTCTCTTTATTCCCAATCCAATGCTCTTTTCTATTATACCACAATTTTTACCTTGTGAGATCCCTCTCCTGTTTCTTCCTTTTTTAAAATTTTATTAACCACACCTCTTTGGCTTCTTTTTGTCACCTTAAATGTATTTTTCCTTCTAGAACATAAAATTATTTGCTATAATTAAGTCTCTTTGTTTACAACCGTGTTCTCCCTTTCATTGCCTAGTGTTTCATTTGGAGATATGCAGCCAGCATTACAACAGGTATCTACTTTTCAACATGTGAGAAGCCCATCTGATGAAATTACAATTCCTAGCCAGAAGAGACAATCAGAATAAAATATACACTGGAAGAGCTCGTGCCTGCATTGGATTACCTTGGTTGCTTGTCAGAATATTATTACCCAAACTCCTTTTTTCCCTTTCTCATCTCTTCATCTGTCTTAGACTGTTCTTGCATTGCTATAAAGAAATACCTGAGAAAAGGAATTTTTGAAAGAAAAGAGATTTAATTGGCTCACAGTTTTGCAGGCTGTAGAAACATGGTGCTGATGTCACTTGGCTTCTGGGGGAGGCCTCAGAGAGCTTCTACTCATGGTAGAAGGTGAAGTGGGGGGGGGGGCATGTCACATGGTGAATGCAGGAGCAAGTGAGAAAGAGCAGAGGGGAGAGACGCCATACACTTTTAGACACCCAGATCTTAGGAGAAGGCAGAGTGAGATCTCACATATCACCAAGGGGGTAACCCAACTGATTCATGACAAATCAACCCTCATGATGCAAAAATCTCCCACCAGGCCCCACTTCCAACATTGGGGGTTATATTTCAACATAAGATTTGGACCGGGACAAATAACCAAACTATATATCACCCCTAATTTTTTCTCTGCAAAGGCATTTTTCAGAATTTTTTATAGTTGAAATCTGAAAAAATGGTAACCCCAAAATCTTTTGTTTGTTTGTTTGTTTGTTTTTTTGAGACAGAGTCTCATTCTGTGACCCAGGCTGGAGTAGAGTGACATGAGCTCACTGCAACCTCCACCTCCTGAGTTCAAGCAATTTTCGTGCCTGAGCCTCCCAAGGTAGCTGGAATTACAGGTGTGCACCACCTGTCTGGCTAATTTTTGTAATTTTGGTAGAGATGGGGTTTCACCATGTTGGTCAGACTGGTCTTGGATTACTGGCCTCAAGTAATCAGCCTGCCTTGGCCTCCCAAAGTGCTGGGATTACAGGCATGAGCCACTATGCCAGGCCCCAACATCTTTATTTTTAAAATTCAATGGCTTGGTATTGAAGTTATAACTCACTGTCACACATAGCTGCTATTATTTCTCAGTAAAGTGGTTCTTCCCTATAGCCCTTTTTGGGCATGCGTGCTTTTGGAATTTTTATGTCCTGAAGTTGGGAAACAGGACAGAATTGGTGAAGTTTTTAGGTATGCTAGTATCCAGGTAATGGACACAGGAAGTAAAAGCAAAGGCTCTGTGGCTATCTGCATTCACCACAATAGAGCTTAGAATTCTGAATGTGTCATGCCGGATCCAGGAACAACTCCAAAGATTCTTTTCCACTGTACTATTGAGGCAACTGAGGTAAAGTATAACAGAGGAACTTGCTGAGAGGCATCTGCAGCATCCCAGGTCGGCAACGTGTGCAGTAAACCTTTCTGTGTCCCTTTGGCTTACAGGCTGCTGCCCCTTTGTATTGAAATGATGCATGCAGGAGGACTCAGTTAAATTACCTTTGGAGATTTTCAGCATTGTTTTATCCTCCTAATACCAGGGTTAAAAACATGGGGTGGGTGTAAAGAATGTTTCCAAAGGGCGGGCTGTGGGGGATGGTGGAGTTGGTGGTGGAAAGGAGAGAGATGGAAAGAAATGGTTTTTATGGTGAGATTCTCATCAGGAGTCAAAATCCTCCAATGGGAAGGAAGGATGGAGTTTGATGTATGTTGAATTCTGGATTACTGTTTAAGCTGGGAGTGGTGAACTCATGGAATGTGCTGGGTCTCTTGGAAGATGGTTCAATCTTTCTTTCTACTTCCCTGGTAGGAACCAAGAGGAAGGGGAGGATATGGAAATGGGCAGGTGGGTGTGGTTTAACATAATTTTGAATTCTGCCAAAACACACATCTTTCTGCTGAGCAAATCATGGTGTTTCCTGGGCACCAACCTAGGAAAGTGAATCTTAACAAGGAGGCGATCCTTGCAGAACCAAACAGCATTTGATCTGGAGTGGCAGCAGGAAGGTAATCCAGAAAAGCTGGCCTCAACTCATAATATAGGAGTGATGGGCCTATTTATTAAAATAATAATAATGAACCAGCATACATTAAGAGAGCTTGACTGGATTACGTTCCTGCTGCACTTACTTGCCCTCAATTGTTTCATTTATTCATCACCTCAAACCTATCTATGAAAGTATTGTTATCATTGTGATAAAAATGCATAGGATTAGAAAAGTTAACTAATTACCAAGATCACAAAGCTAGCAGTGGAGAAACAGGATTATAATTCAAGCTAATCTTTTCCAAAACCTGTGCTCAGTAATAGACACAAGTAATTTTAAAGTATTCTTGCATAACAAAAAGAGCCTGATTGTTGGATCCCAATTCTAAGTTCTATCTGAATCCTGAATCTGCACTTCTAATCTTTATACTACTTGATCTATTTCTAAACTCTTGGTTTAGAACTCAAAAGTGCTCAAGAAAATCAGTTAGTAAATGAGAATCTGACAGGACTGGGTAAATAGTGATGTGTGGTGAGAAGAAAAGGATCACACAAAATGGTTATGAAAGAACAAAACAGGGTTAAGAAGCCAAGCAGGCAAGCTGAGAATAAAAAGTTCATGGTTATGACAAAGAATTCACTTTAACAAGCTTGTTTTTCATTCTCTCCTCCCAGCTGATCTGATGACAATCTCATTCCAACTAAATTCTCTTGTGTCGTAAATCTTTGTTTTTCTGTCTCATTTTTTCTCACCTATTTTATTTTTGTTCTGTGAAACACCACCTCCTCTTCCTTCCTGACCACTTCATTTTCTGCCTGGCCTTGAGATTCTCCCCAAGCACCAGAATCTCTCAAACAGCTTGACTTCTTCCTCTGCCATGGGACTAATAGCTTTTTGTTGATCCTGGCCATCTGGAAGCCAGAGCAGCCTCTATCCCACACAAGACCCAGGGAGAGAAACCAGTGTAGGTGGCATGAGGAGGCAGAAACAAGGAAGAAGGAGAAAAAGAAAAGCCGGGGGATATAGTAAAGAGATGACAGAAATAAAGCAAAATGAGAGGAAAATAGGATGGAAAGAAAGGAAAGTAGAAAGATAGGAAAACCTGTATTTCAAAGATAAAGGAAGAGTTATAAGACAAAATGAGAGGTAGAAAGTAAAAACAGATAGAGAGAGAGAGGGAAAGGGAGGGTAAATAGAAAAGGGGAGACACAAAAATTTTTAAAAGTGAAGGGAGAGGAAAAGAGAAAAAAGCTGAGAAATAGTAAAATCTATATACAGTAAAGGAAAGACACTCAAGGTGGGGGAGGAAGGAAGTGAGGCTGAAAGGGATGAAAAAGCAAAATGAAGTAATCAAACTAGTTGAGAAAGCAGTGAGAGACATAGCCGGCAGAAAGAAATACGGAGAGAAAGGGAAAACAAACCCAGCGGGAAGAAGATAGATGTAGGCAAAACAAGATTGAGGGAGATTCTTAGATAAAATGAAAAGACTGTGTTTTCAAGTCGATCTTTTCCCTTGCCTCTACAAAGACATCATTTCATTTAACAACAAACGTTCACATTAAAATAGCTGAAAAACAAGTAACGCGGTCAGCTGTGCATGCAGGGGATATTGTTTGGTCAGCAAATGTCTCTCAGGAGACTCCAGGATTTCATTTAAGCTTTAGGAACTATGCAAATATCATCATAATAGCTAATATTAACTGGAAATGTACTATGCACTCGCACTGTGCTTAGCACATTGAACAGTAATTTGCATGTAATTCTCACAACAAGCCTATGAAATAGCAGCCATCTATATCTTTGTTGATCAGTGAGGATAGGGAGGCTTAGAAAGGTTAAGAATAATTTGCCTAAGGCTGCTCAGCTTTAGTACCAGATCCAGAATCAAATCATGTAGTGAAACTCCCTAGCCCATGCTATTAACCACCTATTTTGAAAAAGAAAAAAAAAAAAAAAAGCCATGGTGTCTGGAATCAGGGCTCAGAACTGGACAAATTCAACCATATTGGCTGAGTCTCATTGTGTGCTTGGCACCATGTTAGTGGCCAGGAGATAGTCAGAGATAAATAAGACATGATCTTGGCTTCCAAGAAGGCATGAGGCAGGGCTGGAGAGAAGATATGTACATGCATGATTCACTGTTAGGTAAGAAAAGTGTGTTTCTGTAGGTAAGAATTGAATGCTGCGGACGCAGAGATCTGGAATGGCCCATCATGGGCAGGACTGACAAGGAAGAGTAGAAGTTCTTACTGAATGTTTTCTGTCAAAAGCCAGGTCATAAATACTTTGGGCTTTGTAGGCTGCAGATCTCTGTCACAACTACCCAGTTCTTACTTTAGAGCAGCGGTCCCAAACTTTTGCCCCCAGAAATGGTTTAGTGGAAGCCAATATTTCCACAAACGGGAGATGGGGCTGGTTTCATCATGAAACTGTTTCACTTTGGATCATCAGGCATTAATTGGCTTCACATGAAGAGCGAGCAACCTGGATCCCTTGCATGCCCAGATCACAGTAGGGTGCTTTCTCCTGCTCCTAGAAGAATCTAATGCCCCTCACTGCTCTGACAGGAGGCGGAGCTCAAGTGGTAACGCTGGCTCACCTCCTGCTCACCTCCTACTGGGCAGCCTGGTTCCTAACAGACCATGGACCCATACCTGTCCTTGGCCTGGGGAGTTGGGGGATGCCTACTTTAGAGCACCAAAAAAGCCACAGACAATGTATGAACAAAGAAGCAAGCATGGACATATTCTGAGAAAATTTGTATTAAGGGCAATGAAATTTAAATTTCATATGATTGTTCACATGTCACAAAATATTACCTTTTAAACATTTCTTTGAAACGTTTACAAATATTTTTTAAAAGAACATTCTTGGCCAAATGTGGTGGCTCATGCCTGTATTCCCAGTACTTTGGGGGCCGAGGTGGGTGGATCATGAGGTCAGGAGTTTGAGACCAGTGAGGCCAACATGGTGAAACTTCATCTTTACTAAAAATACAAAAATTAGCTGGGCATGGTGATGGATGCCTGTAATCCCAGTTACTTGGGAGGCTGAGCCAGGAGAATCACTTGAACCTGAGATGCAGAAGTTGCAGTGAGCCTATTGTGCCATTGCATTCCAACCTGGGCGACAGGGCAAGACTCTGTCTCAAAAACAAAACAAAACAAAACATTCTTAGCTCATGGTCAGGGGGTTGTAGTTGGCCAATCCCTGCCCTAGGGGAAATAATTAAGGAGAACATTCCCAATATAGAGAGGCATGCTCAGAATCAGGTAGCATGACAAGTCTTGGGGTTTCCTGAGAATTACTATTGCCTTCCTTAAGTGCCAGGTGTAGCATAGGGCATAATGGAGGTGAAGTTAGACATCTGCGATGGGACTGGATTATGAAGTGTGTAGAATTCCACATAAAGAGCTTGAATTTTATGACAATACAGAGCCCGTGAAGGAGGTTTTAAGCAGGGACTTACCACAGTTTAATTTAATATTAGATATTAAAACATAAATAGGAGGACTGGAACCTCTAGCAACAATTCATGGGTGCACTTATGAAGGACCCAACTAAAGCAGAGTGAACAAATGTGATGGGAGGGGATGTTCCAATCACTGCTTAAGAGGTTGGATTGATTGACTTTGGTGGTTGAATAGTTGAGGAGGAAAAGATGACTGGTGTGGCTCACTTGTTAGTTATGCTTTCAATGTGAATGAAAAGAAGTAAATGTCAAAAAAAATACTGAGAGATTCTGCAAAACCAAACAAGTATACATATATAAATATGTGTGTGTGTGTACTTTTCTAATTGTAATATGTGCTTATTTTAGTAAATGCAAGGCTAGATACTGTAAAAAACCAATTATCATTTTCAATGACTCTGTATATTTCTTGTATACCACTTCAAAGCCTTTGAACCTCACCATGTCAGTCACGAATGGTTTACTTCAGGCATGACATAACAAGACCTTGCCTCAGACATGCATTAGGTACCTCCATCTTTTTGCCCCAGGACATCTCTGACTGCTTAGCAAGGAACACTTGCATGACATACTCTGTGTGCAATCATATACAGCCTGGAAGCTGGAGAATCAATGCCCCGGAGACCAGCTCTTGACCACCTGAAGATGAGAGCAGATGTAAAAATGCTCCCTCCTTCTTTTCCACAGGTACACTGCTCTGAGATGAACTTATGTGCCTCTTCAGAAGTCCTGTGGGATCATGCACTGGCTGTCTGCAGTGAGGGTCACCTCAACAATGTGTCCTTGTATCCTTACAATTCCTTTTTCTCCATCTCTAATTCACTTCATTGACCTCTCACTCTGGCTCTCTCAATAAATCCTTAAAAAACTATCTGCCTATAATTTTTTTATAGGGTCTGTTCTTAGGGAAAACAAGGGAAATGCATTTGATTAACAACAGAACATTAATTTTTGATTGGAGAATCAGAAAATATAGGTGTTCTACTTAGCAGGCAGCTTCCAAGGTGTAACTCAAGGACCCAAGTTCCTTCCACCATGTGGCTTTGTCCACTTTTAGGATCTCAGAGTCCCCTTTGAGGGAAAAAGTAGATGGAGAGGTACGGTTGCTTTTTTAATTACATATCTTCCACTCTCTCACATTCCATAGGCAAGCATGGAATCACAGGATGCTACCTAGATACAAGAGGTCCTGGGAAACATAGCACCTGCTTAGTAGCTTTTTCTTAGCAAAACTCCACACTATGGAAGGGGAATAAAGTATTTTCATCAACAGCCAGTCACTTCTATTTTAAGGTTCAATAAATAAAATTTTTCAATAAAAAAGAGTACATAAGTTACAATCACTTATAACGCCACCATCCAGAGTTAGTCACTATTTCATTTTGGTGTATTTCTACCTAAACTTTTTCTGTATCAATTATTCATATGTTTAGAAATATGTATATATAAATAAATATATATAGCTATATACTTAGAAGCCTCTAGTAATTACAAATGTATATCCTGCTTGATTCACTTAACATTGTATTGTGAACATTGTCTCATGTATTTTATATTCTTATTGAGATGTTAGGAAGGTGGAATTTAAGTTGACTGATTATGTGCAACCTGGAGACAAACCTCAACAGACCCAGATGCAGCTCGCAGTCTGTGGGGGAGATAAGACCTAGACCTAAACGAACATACGGTTGCTTATGTTAACAGCTAACTTACGAGTTGGTGTATTGCTGAAATGTGACTACCAAAGATTTTATGTGTCCTAACTTTAGTCACTTACTCTAATTTTTTTCCTTTCAGAGCTTAGTGAATGTAATTGAATACTTTTTTGACATTTGTTGTTACAAAAATAGAGGACCAACTTATATTTTATGAACATTTCAACAATTATTTCTCCCTGCCCAAAGTATATAATGTAGCCTCACAGAGAAAGGGAAGAGAAATTGAAGACACTGATAATACCCTCATTTGCACACAATTTAGGCAGCAGTTATGGGGTTGTCCTCAATGCAGTTAGCAATAGGACACGGAGAAGTATATCTATAACAAAAAAAATCAAATTCCTAAAGATGAATAAACTGTTTTGCTTGGAGCAAGCATTTCTTCTTTTTCTTATACTCTTACCAATGCAATTTAAACATTAAAATTCTTGCCACTGAATCGGTATCAAACTCAAGCAGAGCCAAGGCAACTTACGGGTTTCTTTTTTCCCATTTTTTATTTTTGTTTTCTTTCTTTCTTTTTTTTTTTTTTTTTTTTTTTTTGAGACAGAATTTTGCTGTTGTTGCCCAGGCTGGAGTGCAATGGCATGACCTCAGCTCACTGCAACCTCCGTTTCCAGGGTTCAAGTGATTCTCCTGCCTCAGCCTCTCGAGTAGCTGGGATTACAGGCACTCGCCACCATGTCTGGCTAATTTTTTGTATTTTTAGTAGAGATGGGGCTTTACCATGTTGGCCAGGCTGGTGTAGAACTCCTAAATTTAGGTGATCCACCCACTTCGGCCTCCCAAGGTGCTGGGATTACAGGAGTGAGCCACTGCGCCAGGCCTTGAGGGTGTTTTCTGTTATTTATTTACCCCGAAGATGCTATGAAAGGACAAATTTTAAATCTTTATTATGTAAACTCCTGGCCCCAAAGAAATTTTCCACCATTGTTATAGCAGAGAGTAATGTAGATAAAGTGTCATGGGATTTCCAAGAAAAAGCTATAACTTCTACTGGGGACACAGAAAATGTGAAAATGTTGACAACGAGCTTTCTGAAGGAAGCAGAACCTACTCTACAGAGTTGCAAGTTCCAATTAATGTTTAATTACCTGAAAAAGATATTTTATGGCCAAGAACTTGAATTATAATATATTGACTGGATTGAATACCAAGTTTGATACTTACTAAGAAAGTGACCCTGGCAAAGTACTTTAACTTTCTGCATGTCCTTTTAAGTAGTGCTACTCACATGAAATCTCCATGAAAAATGCATACAATACTTTATGCAAATTATCTGGAACTTAGTGTTTAGCACATGACAAGTGTCCCCCACATGTTACTCAAATTTTCAAAGTGCTAAATAGATGTTAAGTGGCACTGCAAAATTGTTTCTTTTAAATCTTGAAACACCTGGGAATTTAACATTTCCTTTAACATTTTTGAAGATTCTGACAAGTTTTCTAAAATGTTACATAGAAAAATAAAATTTTTGCAAAGGGCTTATTTAATTTACAAACTAAAAGGAAAGAAGAAAAATTGTTTCTATCAGACATGAACATATGAAAAAGTTACAGTAATAAAAAGTAGTACATTTAAATGGCAATGGACAGACTAGAGGAAAAAAATGTAAAGATTCTTGATAAAAGAGTATAAAGATCTTAAAACCTGACCAATTTATAAGTAGCAACTTAGTATATGATGAAGATAGTCCTACAAACTAGTGAGGAAAGGACAAATTATTTAATAGATGGTGCTGGGAGAACTGAATTGCTATCTGGGGAAAAGATAATTTAAAACTCTGCCTTACTGAGGATGGATTGGCAGCTCATATATAAATGAAAAAAATACCACCAAACCAATAGGTTCCAACATCAGAGAATTATAACCCTGTGGTAAAGAGTTTTTTCTACATATGACCCAAGGTTTATAAACTATAAGGTTTTGAGAAAATTACGGATTTTTAAATATCAGAAGAATTGATTTTTATTCAAATGGACACCACACATACAAGTCTAGCATGAATCATATTTTAGCATATAGTATTTGCAATGGTGAAATATGATAATCCAACATCAATCTTACAGGAGGAATGATGCCAGCAAGAGATGGACTAGGCAGTTCCAACACTCATCTCCCTCTAAAACACAAACAAACAAAAAACAAGTAAAGAAATAACTATCAATGAAAATAACTATGGAAGAACTCCAGAGTAAAGCAAAAGTAGTAGAAACTCAGTGCAGAATAGAAACTAAGGATAACCACATAGAAAGAGATAGAAAACACTTTGCCTGAACCACCTCATCCCCCAGCAGAGCAGCATGGACCTAAAAGGGATCCCCTTAGAAGGATCTTCCCCGCACCAGAAAAAGGTGAGCAGGAGGCCCCAGTTCTCACCACTGACAAAATACTTGGAGCCTTCACTACTGGGGACCTCCACAGTGTTTATCAATGCTAAGCCCATCTGAGAAAGCTGCCCAGGTAGAGTCCACACTGTCCACTTGTCCCAGAGGAGGAGAGAATGCTGTGCCCCACTCCCTATAATAAGAGTTGCTGTGGGGCCTCACCATCGAAAGTACAAGTTGCTTTTGCATTGCACCTTTACCTGAGTAGCCACTCCACCTCACCATTTCTGAGTCCTTGTTACCACTGCACTCCATTGTCTGGGGCTTGTGATGCCACACTTTCCCACCATCTTTGAGTCTGAGTTGCTGTTGCTCTGTGTCCACCTGGGTCAAGCTACCGCCAAAAAGCTATATTCCTAAGGCTCAAGTTATTGCTGCATCCTACATCTTGGGGCCAGGGTTTTTGCTGTGGGACAACATTTTTGAGATCTAGCTGCCAGGGTATTCTGCACCCCAGGAATTAAGCTGATGTGGTACTCCATCTTTCCAAGGACCTTTAGCATTTGAGCCACAGCTGCAGCCTATTTCTACAGCCCAAATTTCTGGGGCATGACACGGAGTCATAGACCCTACCTCTCTGGTGATCTGTGCAGGCTCACACCTCAATGAGTACACCTGCTCACAAAAATGCAGGTGTCACAGTACTTCCTTAAGTCCCTGAGCCCAGATGCACAGGCACTCTGAAAACTTTTGTCCTGGAGCTTCATAGAGTCTACACTGCTGCTTCCCATGCTAAACCAGAGTCACTGCATTGCACACAATCAGTGTCCTTGCAATCACCAGGAGGTGAGAAGCCAGCCTGTAAGGTCTGAAAAAGTAACTACTCCATTAAATGCACTAACAGAAACACAAGAGCACAGGAAACATGAAAAAAAAAGAGAATATGATACTACCAAAAGAATAATAATTGTCAGTAATTATCCAGTAAATATAAACATAAAGAAATGGAGATCTATGAATTTTATAAAAGAAACTCAAAATAATTATGTTAAGCAAACTCAGCAAGATGCAAGAAAATGCAGATAGACAATTCACCGAATAAGAAAAGCAATAGAAATTCAGCCAAGAGAAATCATGAAAAAGGACCAAGAAAAAAATCCTGGAACTGAAGAATGAATGAATAAAATAAAGAATGTAATAGTGAGCTTCAACAGCAGGCTTCAAAGGAAAAAATCTGAAAATGTGAATACAAGTCTTTTAGAATTATGCAGTCAGAGGAGGTAAAAAAAGAATGAAAAGAGTGAAGAAAGCCTATGGGACTTATGGGACACAAGCAAACCAATATATAAATTATGAAAATACATAGAAATTAAATACATTGTTGACAGTCAATGAGTCAAAGATGAAATCAAAAGGGAATTAAAAATATTTTGAGGCAAACAATAATGTAAACAAAACATACCAAAACTTATAGAATGCAACAAAAGCAGTTATGAGAGGGAAGCTTATAGTGATAAACATCCATATTAAGAAAAATGAAAGATTGCAAATAGATAACCTAAATTTATAGTTTAAGAATCTAGATAAAATTATGTCTAAAGTTAGAAGAATGAAGGAAATACTAACAATCAGAGCATAAATAAAACAGATGAAGGAACATAGAGCAAAAGGGCTGAATAGAACCCTCCAGTGATTGCACCCTCTGCTGGAACACCAAATTGAACAAGTATTCATGCAAGAAAGCATCTCTGTAAGAATTAAAAGTCAGGTGAGTGATCACAGTACCTAATTTTAACATCATATCAAGAAAAGAGGCACTAAGGAGAGTAGAAAAGACATTCTTGAATTGTCAACATCAGCATTCCCTCATCCTCTGGCAATAGTGACATGGCATGGAGAGAATCTATGTGCTTGAGAGAGGGAAAGTATAGTGATGATTGTAGGACTTTGGATTGGAAGTAGATGTTACCTGTCACAGAGGAAAGCTATACTGGGCAGAATTCAGCTGGTACCCACAGAGGTAGCGTTTAGACCAGCCCTAGACAGAGGGAAAATGTCCATCCCAGCAGTCAGAACCTGAGTTCTGGCTAGCTGCACTACCATGGGCTAAAGTAATCTGGGATCCTAAATACACTTCAAAGGCAATCTAGGCCACAACGACTGAAATTCCTGGGCAAACCCTAGCACTTTGCTGGACTCAGAGCCAGTAGGCATGGAGTGTATGAGACCTAGTGAGCTACCAGCTAAGGTGGCCAAGAAAATGCTTATGCCATCCTTCCCACAACCGGAGGCAGTGGGGCTCACAGCTCTGGGAGAGACTTCTTTTTTTCTGCAGGAGGAGAGGGAAGAATAAAGAAGACTTTTCTTGCAATGTGGATACCAGCTCAGCCACAGTAGACTAGGACACCAGTCAGAGTCCTAAGTACCACATTCAAGGATCTAGCTCCTAGATGACATTTCTAGACACATCCTAAGCCAGAAGTGAACCCACTTTCTTGAAAGGAAGGACCCAGTTCTGGTGGGATTTATCACCACTGACTAAAAAACTCTTTGGCCTTAAATAAACACCAGCAGTAGCCAGACGGTATTTGCCATGGGCTTTAGGTGAGACTCAATGCCATGTGCTGGCTTCAGCATGACCCAGCACATTCCCAGCTGTAGTGGCCACAGAGAGAGACTCCTTCTCCTTGAGGAAAGCAGAGGAAAGGTTGGGAGGAACTTTGTTTTATAGCTTGGGGTGCCAGCTCAACTGCAGTAGAATAAAGCACCAAGTAGATTCCTGAGGCTCCTGACTCCAAGTCCTGCCTCCCAAACCGGGAGAGAGCTCACCACCCTAAAGGGAAGGACACCAATCTGGCTGGATTGGCCACCTGCTGAGCAAAGAACCCTTAGGCCTTGAGAGAACATTAGCAGTAGCCAGGCAGTGGTCACAACAGGCCTTGGGTGAGACCCAGTACTATATTGGCTTCAGGTCTGAAGCAGCCCAGTCTCAGTGGTTGTGACCGCAAGGGTGCTTATGTTACCTGTCCTCCAGCTCCAGAGAGCTCAGCATGGAGATAGAGACTTTGTTTGTTTGAGACAAAGTAAAAGAAGAGAAATAAGAGTATCTGCCTGGTAATCCAGGGGAACTCTCCCAGACCACCAAGGTAGTACTTTTACAAGTTGACAGAAGTTACAATGTTACTGGGCTTGAAGTGCCCTCTAATGCAGAAAGGACTGCAATGACCAAAGTATTAGATCACAATGCTCAGTTCCCTTTGAATACTTGGAAAACCTTCCCAAGGATGAGTAGCAACATGCACAGATGTGAATGTTACAATCAATCCCTAATTCTTCAGTGCCCAGACATTGATGAACATCCACAAGTATCAGGATCATTCAGAAAAACATAACCTCACCAAACAAACTAAATAAGTCACCAGTGACCAATCCTGGAATTACAGAGATATGAGACCTTCCAGATTGATAATTCAAAATAACCGTTTTGAGAATGGTCGACAAAACTCACTACAATGCAAGGAATTTTGGATTCTATCAATCAAACAAATTTAACAAAGAAATTGGAAAGATTTCAAAAGATCAAGCAGAAATTCTGGAGCTGAAAAATTAAATTGACATACTGAAGAATGCTTCAGAGTCTCTCAACCACAGAATTGATTAAGAAGAAAGAATTTGTAAGCTTGGAGACAGGCTATTTGAAATCCAATGTCAGAAGAGATAAAAGGAAAAAGATTACAAAAGAATAACGCATGCCTACAAGAACAAGAAAACAGCCTCGAAAGAGAACTCCAAAGATTGTTGCCTTAAAGAGGAGGTAGAGAGAGATTTCGATGGAAAGTTTATTCAAAAGGATAGTAACAGGTAACTTCCCAAACCTAGAGAAATATGTCAATATTCAAGTACAAGAAAGTTATAGAACACCAAGCAGATTTAATCCAAATATGACTACTCAAGATATTTAATAATCAAACTCCCAAAGGTAAAGAGTTTGGGTGTTAAAGAAAAATCCTAAATCCTAAAATCAGCAAGAGAAAAGAAACAAATAGCACAAAAAGTAACTTTAATACATTTGGCAGCAGAGTTCTGATGCTGAGAGCAGCATGACATATTTAAAGTGCTGAAGGGAAAAGATCTTTTATTTTAGAATAGTGTATCCAGGAAAAATACCCTTGAAACATGAAGGAGAAATGAAGTCTTTCCCAGACAAACCAGAGCTGAGGGGTTTTTCCAACAACAGATCTGTCCTATAAGAAATGCTAAAGATAGTTCTTTAATCTTGAAAGAAAAGGATGTTAATATGCAATAAGTTATCATCTGAAGGTACAAAACTTACAGGTACTAGTAAGAACATAAACACAGAATATTATAACACTGTAACTGTATGTGAATTACTCATATCTTGAGTAGAAAGATTAAAAGATGAATCTATCAGAAATAATAACCACCACAACTTTTCAAGACAGAAAGTGTAATAAGATGTAAATACAAACAACAAATAGTTTAAAAGCTGTGAGGATGGAGTTAAAGTGTAGAGTTCTTATTAGTTTTCTCTTGTTTGTTAGTTTGCATTTGCAGTCAGTGTTATCATCCATTTAAAAAAATAGGTTATAAGATGTTATTTGCACACCTCATGATAACTTCAAATCAAAAAACCTACAACAGATACACAAAAAATAAAAAGCAAGTAATTAAAACATACCACCAGAGAAAATCACCTTCACAGGAAGGAAGGAAGGAAAGGAAGACCACCAAACAGCCAGAAAACAAATATGATGGCAGTAGTAAATCCTTACTTATCAATAATAATATTGAATGTAAATGGACTTCTCTTTTTTTCCCTTTTTTTTTTTTTGAGATGGAGTCTTGCTCTGCTGACCAGACTGGAGTGCAGTGGTGCCATTTTGGCTCACTGCAACTTCCTCCGCTTCCCAGGCTAAAGCAATTTTCCTGCCTTCCTGAGTAGCTGGGATTAAAGACACCTGCCACCATGTCTGGCTAATTTTTGCATTTTTAGTAGAGACGGGGTTTCACCAAATTGGCCAGGCTGGTCTCAAACTCCTGACCTCAAGTGATCCACCTGCCTCAACCTCCCAAAGTGCTGGGATTACAGGGGAGCCACTGTGCCTGGTCTGGACTTGTCTTTCCAATGAAAAGACATAGTGTGGCTGATACAAATAGAGACCAGAAAAACAATAAAAATGATTAATAAAATTGATTTGTTTTTTGAAAAGGCAAATAAGATTGACAACCCTTTAATAGGTTTAGAATAAAAGAAGACTTAAGTAAATAAAATCAGAAATTAGAGGCCTTGCCACTGGTAACACAGAAATACAAAAGATTATAAGGAACTACAGTAAAAAAAAAAAGTATATGCCAACAAATCAGATAACTTTGAAGAAATGGAAAAATTTCTAGAAACTTCCAACCCACAAGGCAATCATGAATCAACAGGAAATATGAAGAGACCAGTAACAGTAAAGAAGATTAAACCAGTAATCAAAAAATTTATCTACAAATAAAAGCCCAGAACCACATGACTTCATGGGTAAATTTGTACCAAACATTTAAAAAATAATTACTGCCAATCCTTCTGTCCAGCTGAACCTGTGCAGGAGTTGCCCCAGAGTGCTGGAGGAGAAATCCCCACAAAGAACTGTCCCAAACCATCCCATGATGGGGCTTGCTGGGATTGTAAAGAAAGAATCACTAAATGCCAGAGGGATCAACCCAGAGTATTTATTAAAGGAACTTATGTACAAAGGGGGCTACAACATGTCCTTTTGATGGACAGTGAGATAGAAAATGCTCTCTCTTAAATATGTCTTCAACAAGGAAGACCAGTTATGAAGTTTATTCGAGGGTTTATGGAATTTGGCTGGGGAGGCAGGGCTAACTTCTATGTGTTTAACAACATGGTTGATCTTTGAGTGTATAAACAAAAACTTAAACAAGATTATCAGTCTCTTGGAATTTTCAAGGCCCCAGCTTGGTTGAATCCACAGGGGAAAATATGCAGCTGGCTTAAGGCTGTATTTCTCACACAGTATAGTGAAAAATGTGTAGGAACTAGGGGATCCTATACTTTCTCAAAATCAAAAGCAAGAGGAGGAGTCATTTCCAAACTAATTTTATGAGGCCAGCATTACTCTGATACCAAAGCTAGATGAGGATACTACATGAAAACTACAAGCTGAACATAGATGTGAAAATTTGTAACAAAATACTAGCAAATCAAATACAACTGCACATTAAAAGGATTATTCACCATAACCAAGTAGAATTTATCTCTGGGATGTGTGGATAGTCAACCTACACAAATCAATAAGTGTGATGTACCATATTAACAGAATAAAAGACAAAAAGATCGTAGGATCATCTCAATCAATGGAGAAAAAAACATTTCATAAAATTCAACAACATTTTATAATAAAAACTCTCGACAAATTAGTTATAGAAGGAATTCTCCTCAACAAAATAATGGCCGTATATGACAAGTTCACAGGTAACATTATATTCAATGATTAAAAAACTGAAATCTTTTTACGTAAAATCAGGAACAAGACAACAATACCTACTCTGACAATTTCTATTCAGCATAGTACTGGAAGTTCTAGCCATAGCTTTTAGGCAAGAAAAAGCGATAAGATTTGCCCAAACAAGAGAGGAAAAAAATAAAATAATCTCTGCAGATGACATGATTCTTGGGGTCTTGCTCTGTTGCCCTGGCTGGAATGCAGTGGTGCAATCTTGGCTCATGGCAGCCTTGAACTCCTGGGATCAAGAATCCTCCCAACTCAGCCTCCTGAGTAGGTGATACTACAGGCATGTGCCACCATGCCTAGATAAATTTTGTACTTTTTTTGTAGAAACAAGGTCTCGCTATCGTGCCCAGGCTGGTCTCAAACTCTTGGCCTCAAGTGATCCTTCCACCTTGGCCACCCAAAATGCTGGAATTATAGGCATGAGCCACTGCACCTGGCCATGACATAATCTTTTATTAAGAAAACCATAAATACACATGAAAAAAACTGTTGAACTAGTGAATACAGTAAAGTTGTAAGATACTAAATAAACATAAAAAATCAGCTGTGCTTCTATATGCTAGGAATGATGTGTCTGAAACTAAATTAAGAAAATTATATTAATAGTAGCATAAAAAGAATAAAATACTTAGAAATAAATTAAGGAGGTGAGAGATCTATAGACTGAAAGTTATAAAGTATTGATGAAACAACTTGAAGAAGACACAAATAAATGGAAAGATTATGGACTATGTTTATGGATGGGAAGAATTAATATTGTCCACAATACCCAAAAGAATCTGCAGATTCAATGTAATTTCTATCAAAATTTCAATGGTTTTTTTATGTAAGTAGAAAAATAAATCCTAAATTTATATGTTCCCAAAACAAATCCCAATAGCTAAAGCAATCTTTGCAAAGACGAACAAAGCTGGAGGCATCACATTTCCTAATTTCAAAGTATATTAAGTTATAGTAATCAAAGTAGTGTAGTGCTAGCATAAAAGCAGACACATGGTCCAATGGAACAGAACAGAGAGCCTGGAAATAAACTTATAAAGTCAACTAATCTTTGAAAAGATGCCAAAAATACATGATGGGGAAAGCATAGTCTCTTTAATAAGTGATGTTGGGAAAACTAGATGTCCACATGCAGAAGAATCAAATTGGGTCTTTCTCTTATACCATGCACAAAAAATAAACTCAAAATTAATTAAATACTTAACTATAAGACCTAAAGTCATAAAAATCTTAGAAGAAAACAGGGATCTTGGCATTAATCTTGTCAATTGTATGAATATGACTTTGAAAGCAAAGGCAATTGAAGCAAAAATATACAAATGGGACTACGTCAAATTTACAAGTTTCTGTACAGCAAAGGAAATAATAAAATGAAAAGTCAACTTCTGGAATGAAAGAAAATATTTGACAATTTTCTATCTAATGGGGGCTAATATGTAAAATATATAAGGAATTCATACAACTCAACAGCAAAAAATCAAGCAACCCAATTATATTAACAAAATGGGCAAAGGATGCAAACAGCCAGTATGTTTTTTTTAAACACATACAAATGGCCAGTAAGAATATACAAAGATGTTCAACTTCACTAATCATTGGAGAATTAGAAATCAAAACAGTAAGATATCACCTTGCACATGTTAGAAAGCAGATTTTTAAAAGTCATATACTAAAAGTGTTGGAGAGGAATTGGAGAAAAGGGAACCTTCGCACACTGTTGGTAGAATTTTAAATTAGTCAAACCATTATGAAAGACAGCCTGGAGGTCCCTCACAAAACTGAAAATAAAACTACTATATAATCAACCATTTCCACTTCTGATTAGATATCCAAAGTACTGGTATCTCAAAGAGATATCTTCGCGCCTGTGTTCATTGCGGCCTTATTTACGGTACCCAAGACATGGAAATGGTACCCAAGACATGGAAATGGCCTAAGTGTCTGCCAATGGATGAATGAAGAAAATGTGACTGACTCTCTCTCTCATATATATATTTATATTACAGCCATAATAAAAACAAGGAAATCCTGCATGTGTGACAATGTGGATGAACCTATAGTACATTACACTGAGTAAAATAAGCCAAACACAGAATAGAAATACTGTATAATCTCACTTATGTGGAACTAAAAAAAGTCAAACTCATTAAAAAAAAAAAAAGAGAGAGAGAATGGAAAGGTGATTGCTACAGGCTAAGGGGGTGGGGAAATGGGAGTTTTGGTCAAAAGTTATAATATTACACTAGGAAGGTGAATAAGTTCTGACGATCTAATATACAACATGGTAACTATAGTTAACAGTAATGTTTTGTGTCCTTGAAATTTGCTGAGAATAGATCTCAAGTGTTCTCACCACACACACACACACAAATGATAATTATATGAGGTGATAAATGTAGTAATTGGGGTAATCATTTCACAATGTATACATATATCAAAACATCACACTGTACACCTTAAGAATATACAATGTTTATTCATTATATCTCAATAAAAATGGGAAGCAAAATAAAATTAATAGAATAATTTATTTTTAAGTCTAAAATATACAACATAAAATTAAGATTATAGTTAAAAATCAGTAAGTTATAAAAAGGTAAGCTCACTTGATAAATGGGCAAATAACATCGTTATTTACAGAAACTAAAACTCAAATGGCTAAAGTATATTAAAATATGCTTAACATAGTTATGAACTTTAAAAATGATATAAAACAATAATGAGATTCTTCTTTATACATATATTCAAAAGTTATAAAATGATACAGTGATAAATGGTGGTAGGAATTTGGAGAGTCAAAAACCTTTATATACCACTGTTGGGGAATATAACATGGGGCAGATGTTTCATAATACTTATTGAAATGATAAACTTATGTTCTTTCACCAAGGATTCCATTCTTGGGTACATTGCTATATCAGTCAGAATAAACCTGACTATGTTGTAGACAATAACAAAAATACATCATTTACAACCATAGACAAAATTGCGAAAGCTTAAAAACAAACTTCATTCGTTAGACTTTTGTGAGATGCATACTTTTCAAATACCTCCTTTCATTCTATAGGTTGTCTGTTTCTCTGTCAATAGTTTCTTTTGCTGTGCAGAAGCTCTTAAGTTTAATTCGATTCCATTTGTCAATTTTTGCATTTGCTGTAGTTGTTTTTGGTGTCTTTATCATGAAATCTTCACCCATTCCTATTGCCAGGATGGCATTGCCTAGATTGTCTTCTAAGATTTTTATAGTTTTGGGTTTTACAGTTAAGTCTTTAATCCATCTTGAGTTGATTTTTATATATGGTGTAAGGAAGGGGTTCAGTTTCGGTCATCTGCATATGGCTAGCCAGTTATCCCAGCCCACTTTATTGAATAGGGAGTCCTTTTCCCCATTGCTTGTTTTTGTCTGCTTTGTCAAATATCAGGTGGTTGCAGGTGTGCAGCATTCCTCTGGGCTCCCTATTCTGTTTCATTGGTCCATGTGTCTGTTTTTGTATCAGTACCATGCTATTCGGATTACAGTAGCCCAGTAGCATAGCTTGAAGTCGGGTAACGTGATGCCTCCAGTTTTGTTCTTTTTGCTTAGGATTTCTTTGGCTAGTTAGGGGTTATTTTTGTTCCATGTGAATTGCAAAATAGCTTTTTCTAGTTCTGAGAAGGCTGTCATTGGTAGTTTGGTAAGAAAAGCATTAAATATATAAATTGCTTTGGGAAATATGGCCATTTTAATAATATTATTTCTATCCATCATGTTTTTCCATTTGTTTGTGTTACCTCTGATTACTTTCAGCAGTGCTTTGTAATTCTTTTTGTAGCGGTCTTTTACCTACCTCAGTTAGTTGTATTCCTAGGTATTTTAATTTTTTTGTGTGTGGCAATTATGAATGGGATTGTATTCCTGCTTTGGCTCTTGGCTTGGCTGTTGTTGCTGTATAGGAATGCTAGTGATTTCTGTACATTGATTTTGTATGCTGAAATTTTGCTGAAGTTGTTTAACAGATGAAGGAGCATTTGGCCTGAAACTATGAGGTTTTCTAGATATATAATCATGTAGTCTGCCAACAAGGATAGTTTGACTTCTCTTCCTATTTGGGAGATCCTTAATTCTTTCTCTTGCCCGATGTCTCTGTCCAGGACTTCCCATACTACGCTGAATGGGAGTGGTGAGACAGGGCCTCTTTGTCTTGTGTCAGTTTTCAAGGTGAGTGCTTCTAGCTTTTCCCCATTATGTATAATGTTGGCCGTGGGTTTTTGTTTTTGTTTTTTGGTTTTTAGAAGATCTTGTAATTTTGTGTTGAAAGTTAGACATAATATATTGTGTAACAGCGATGCACAATATATTATTTACACAATATAGATTTAACTGAGATAAATCTGGTTTAGTGTTAAGTTTTATGCTACTCTTGCTATAAATTAGACTGTATTTAATGCTTGGTGTAGCTTTATGTGACAGAAGCTTCAAATTCTTCTAGTATCTTTCTTTTGTCTCTCTTGTTGACTTTAGACTTCTCTAATTACTCCTCTTCAGAGAGTCTGTGTCCTGCTTCCCTGTCAGTATTATCCAGTGCCATTTGATGGAGCCCTATTCATGTGTTTTGAAGAACAATTTTACTATCATTACCATTCCCTGTTTCTTGCAACAGTTGCCAGTGCATCTTTCTCTATCCTTACCATGAGAACCTGGTGGGGTTCCTAGAAGTCAAACTTAGGAATATGTGAGGAATCTACTAAGTCTGTGGCCCTAGAAAATTTTTACTTTTATGCTAGTCCACATTCTACCTTCAAAACTTTTTCAAAATTACTATTTAAAGGTTTCTAGTAGCTTCTGCTTCAAGTATGAATATTCTCTGTATTTGCCTATATTTTCAAGTTAAGTTAAAACACAGTGTCCTGAGAGTTGGAAGAGTCAGACCTTCTGGGCCTGAAACCTTGGCCAAACCTTGGCATAACCTTAGACAAGTAAAGCAGTCTCTCCTGGTCTTTTGTTTCTACAACCTGTTGAATGACGTTTGCTCTGCAACCTCAGTTCTCTAATGGGTCCAAGAACAATGTTGCCTTTCCGTGATTGTGTGTGTGTGTGTGTGTGTGTGTGTGTGTGTGTGTGTGTGTGTGTTGTAAGGATATGTGTGACAACTTTCAATTTTATTCCATGTTAAAAATAAAAAGGACCTAAATATTTTTTATGCCAAACACATATATCAAGTACACTAGAGTGGATGCCTGGAGCAGGGTGTGGTGTCGTGCATGAAGAATGGAAGTAGAGAGAAGGCATGTAGATAGAAGAATAAAACAAAAGCAAATAACCTAGTGTAATAAAACTAGAGAGCAGTCTTACATGAACCAATTCTATGAGAGTATGCTACAAACTGGGGAAACTGATTAACTGTACATTTGCACTCAATGACTCAGCTATACATGCATTAGTTACTAGAAATAGAATCCACAATCTGTAAATCTGTAGTTTTAAAAAATATTATCATCAGAATATCTTCAAATTACCCTAGTATTATGCTCCTTGTATCTGATCTGTGTTCTTTCTTTCTCATTTCCCCACCCCATAGCTGAACTTCGAAATTCTCCCTCTGAGTTTCCACCAAAGGATTTTTGAGGGCCTCTACTCTTTCTCCAGTAGCCACAGCCAGCCGGGGGCTGTACTTCCTTTCCTGCAGAAGCTCAGCCACTTGAGTACTTATCAGGAGCAGCTGTTAGACAATCTGGAGGGGGAGCCAATGATGCTTTGCTGGGGGAAGGCCTGCTTACGGAGGGAGAAGGCGGAGGCTGGAGAGGCATTCAGGTCTTGGATGGGGTGTCTTGTGAAAAGTATCAGGGAGGAAAGAGACATGACCAGAAGTCTCCCTCTCTGGCGCCTCCACCCCTTGGGGCTTCTAAGGTAAAAGCACTTGTGATCTGCCCAGGTCTAGGGTCCCTAGAGTCAGTAAGGGTCACTGATAAGAAAGTAGAAACACTGGGTCATTGGAATCACCCCTGAAAGATACCTGTCTCAGGAAGAGATGAGCCACTACCTGACAGTCTGGTCCACATTGATACTCCTCAAATATATCCCTCTTCTCACACCAAGAATGACTCTTGGTTCCAGAGGTGAGATAAAAGCGGAAGAATTTAAAGCTATCGAACAATTTCTGTGGAAGTGCAGTATGAGGAACAATGCAGTTGTTCTAAAAAACAGTGTCTTGAGAGTTGGAAGACCTGCCTTCTGGGCCTGAAAGCTTAGACAAACCTTGGCATAACCTTAGACACGTAAAGCAATCTCTCCTGGTCTTTGTTTCTGCATCCTGTTGAATTGGTGAAATGTCATTGGCAATGAAAGTCAAAAAGAGAGAAGCCCTGGGTAATTAGTTGACTGTAAACTCAATATTGATCTGTGACATGATGTAACTCTGATGAAAATATGGTGATATTAGATTGCTTGAGGAGGGAGATGTCTGTTCGATTTTGTTCTGCACTGATTACATTGTCTGAGATACAAAGACTTATTTCTAATTATACTTTTAGAGGATATATTTAGGAGAGAGGAACTGAGGCAGTAAATGAGAAAACTCAAAATCAGAGAAATATGCTATTAGGAGGACAAAAGACCAGAGGAAAACATTTGCTTCATTTTATTACAATAATTAATAGTTAAGACAGGGCTATGAGTGAATGCTTGTTTTGTGCTAAGTAGTAGTGTCTTAGAAACTTTGAATGTACCATTTCATTTAATTCCCACACTGTATCTGAGGGAATCAATGTGTCTCTGTGTGTATGTACGTGTGTGTGCATATGTGTGTTACCCTGTAGTAAAACTGATGAAACTGAGGTTTAATGAATGACATTTAATATTTCTAACGTCACACAGAGTGGGGATGCCTCAGTTAAAGTCTATGGGATTCTGGCAAAAAATGTAGCCCCTGACTTATAACAGCCACAAAAGAAGGCAAAGGTTTTTAAATCCATAAAGAGTGTCACAGGTGTTCTGTCTCTAATAGCAGAACCAGGACTTACATCTGGAAGTAACGTGAAGATGAAATTCACCTCAATTATGTACTTCTTAACAAACGAAGCTGTAAGACAACTAGATGAGTGTTTCACTACAGTTAGTGATTGGAGGCATCAAAACAGGGGGAGAGGATAATGTTTATTTGGGATATCTTTATGGCCATCCATGCTTAATAGAAGGTGGAATACATAAACTCCAAGGTCATTTCCAACCCTAAGGGTTTATGGCTGCTTGATAACCAAGTTCTAGCATGTTGTAACAGCCAGTGCTCCTTAGAGTTCACAATACTTGGCAGTATTTATGTAGATGATCAAGACAGATTGCAATCAACATTCCTCAGAGAAACAAAACAAAATAAATAAATAAAACAAGACTTAGAATTTATTTATCCCTTACATAGTTTCAGGCACTAAGTGCGTTACACACTTTAAGCCTCATAATGATGTCTCAGAAAGCCTATTTTATAATCATTTTACAAAGGGGGCATTTAAGATGCACAGTAGTTATCTTGTTTTCTCAAGTTCACAAGGCCAGTAGGTAGCAGAAGAGGAATTGGAAATCAGGCCTGTCTGTCTTCCATGGTTTCTTCCTTACCATTCTGCTATACCACTTCCCTCTACATGGTAAAATTTATCTTATTAATGAGAAATCTGATGGTTAGATTAAAAGAAATTTTCTATGGACTCAATAATTTCCTAGTTGCCCTGTGCTCTCTCTGTACCTAAGAAACCTCATTTAATACTCACAACGGTTCTCTTAAGTGGGTTTTATTACTCTTGTTTTATAATACAAAAATGAGAAGCAAAGAGATTGAGTACATCATTTCTCTCGGTCACATGCAATAATCAGCAGGACTAAAACACCGTAGCAATCCTGGATATCTTCACAATGAGCTCACTTGACTGAGCTCACCCAAAGATGTTTGATGATAAGAACATGTTGGCTGCCTGCGACCCCTGCCATGGCTGCTACCTAATGGCAGCTGCCATTTGTTAGTGGCTGCATGTCCATGAGGGAGGTGGAGGAGCAAATGCGTAACATCCAAAACAAGTACAGCAGTTACTTTGCTCATTGGATCCCCCACCATGTGAAAAGAACTGTCTGTGACATCCCATCCCTTGAACTAAAAATGTCTGTTACCTTCACCAGTAAAAACACAACCATCCAGGAGCTGTTCAGGTGCATCTCAGAGCAGTTCACAGCCAAGATCAGGTTTAAGGCCTTCATACACTGGTACTCAGGCAAGGGCATGGATGACATGGAGTTCACTGAGGCTGAGAGCAACATGAACAAACTTGTATCCGAGTATTAACGGTACCAAGACACGAGACAGAGGATGAGGGAGAGTTTGAGGAGTGGGCTGAGAAGAAGGCGGCTTAGACCCACCAGTTACTGGGTGAAGGGTGAAAGTGACATGTATTTTTCAATCATTCACAATGCGTTCTATGATAGTCACATCTCACTATGTGTGAACTTGCTGTGTGTTCACCTCTCTTAAAACCTTTTCATAAAAAAAAAACCTCTCAGAGAAACATAATAAAATAACATAAATGAAACAATAAAAATAAATAAATAAACTTGAACTGGCCAAGTCCATAATTAAAAAGCCAAATGATTTGCTTAGAGACCTGGGAAATCACAACCAAGAATCCATTGTTTTAAACACCTTAGTTAATTTTATTTTTCCTACACCAGCAATGCTCATCATGGAAAGTCAGTAAGTGTGCATGGCTCTGTTTATGATGACTAGCACTTCAAATCTCATTTTCTGATTCATTCATACTCTACAAACAAATGTAATAAGCATTTTCTGTGTGTGTTTCGCGAGTTGCTAATACAAAGCAGTTTTGGACGCATTTATCTCAAAGAAAGGAGAACCTGTGCCTGGACTCTGACATAAAAATGAAAAACAAAACAAAACAAAAAATGAGACCCTAGCCCAGGGAAAATCCCTTCCCAACAACAAGAAAATAAATTGGTAGCAAAAGATGACTTTCTTCTGCTGAGTTCAGATTTGGCTCTTGAACTCTGCAAAAGGAAATGAGGGAATGAATTTATTTCTGAAGAGCTTTGAAAAGGGAGCAATCTTTTTTCTCTGACTTTTTTTTCAAGTATCAAAAGAATCCTTAGACACATAGGGAAGACAGGGTCAACCATTCAAACCCCCATGATTTCCTTCAGTCTTCTGCACATCTCATAAGTAAGGAGTTTCTCTCCGAAAATACAACAGCACGCAAAGCAAGCTCAATAGTCCAATGAGTTGTCACTGCCAAAGAGTTAGCCTCATCCTCATAGACAAGACACCAGGACAATGTTTTCCTACCACAATGTCTTGAGGAAACCTGAGCACCGAGAAATCTAGGCGATTTTCACATTTCTAGCACATTGCTCCCCCAAAATGTGAATTTGTAACTGTGGTAGTTCCCAAATGTTTGAATGTAATACTTGTGATGATTAAAAGCATTCTCGAAATTGAAAAGGGCACTCAAAAATTGTAGATGGTACACAATTCCAGCACTAAGGAAACGTGAATCACATGATGGAAGAATAATTTTTATTTCAATTTTCCTCAAACTCTTTAGATTAAGTCAAAGAAAAAAGCTTCCAATTTTGGGCTAAAATAAATCTTCAACATCTAATTTAACACCCCTTTCTTTTTTAACAAAAAGTTGAGACAAGTTCTCACTTCATCATTCAGGCTGGAATGCAGTGGCACTATCCTGGCTCACTACAGCTTTGACCTCCCAAGCTCAAGCGATCTTCCCTCTTCAACTTGCTGAGTAGCTGGGACTACTCAGGGTGTGCAAGCCACCAAACCTGGGTGATTTTTATTTTTATTTCTTGTAGGTATCACTCTGTTGCCCAAGCTGGTCTCCAACTCCTGGACTCCAGAGTCTCCTCCTGTCTGAGCCTTCCAAAGGGGTGGGATTTTTTTTTTTTTTTTTTTAACAAAGAAGAAACAGGTCTCATCTCAAGAGCCTTGGGCCACTGAAAATATCTAACTCATATTCAGTCAAATTTAAAGCTACAGTTGCTCCTCATTGTCTACAGATTCCGTATTTGTGAATTCACCTACTTGCTAAAATCTACTTGCAATCACAAAATCAATTCTCACAAAGTTTCTGCAATCATTCAGACATGTTCAAAGTAGTGAAAAATTTTGAGTTATTCTACATGCTTGCTTTCAGCTTATGTCGAGTAAAGTAACATTCTGCCTTCTTGTTTCAGATCCCATACTGTAAACACATGTCCTTTTCACGGTCTATTTAGTGTTACATTTTTGAATTTTGGTGGGTTGTATTGTTAGTGATTTTGTTGTTGAAAATGGTTTCTAAACACAGTACTGAAGGGCTGTCTAGCATTCCTAAGCACTAGAATGCTGCAATGTGTCTTACAGAGAAAAAACATATGTTAGATAAGCTTTGTTCAGGCATGAGTTGTAGTGCTGTTGGCTGTGAGTTGAATGTTAAATATTAAATGAGGCATCCTTAAACAGACATATACATAAAACATGTGTATGTATTGATTGATTGATGACAACTTGTGGCTACAGGCTGGAAGGAACCTAGCCCTATATTTTCCTCAGGTGTAGCAATTCAATATTCACTGATTCTATGTTTGCAGACACTCTGTAGAACATAACTACCATTAATAATGACAATCAACTTTACTTCTCTTTTAGGCAAGTGACTTAAAACTTTCATTTATGATAGTACTATTTAGAATTTAAGCTAAAAGCAAGTCAATTTAAATAAAAACACGTAAGTTAACAAGAATAGTACAGGTTGTTTACTTTCACAGCCAAAATTTGAAAGCAGTAAGGAAAAATCTGAAGTCTGTGGGTCACTAGTCTAGCCAAAGCTTTTTGAGTCATCTTGCTGGAAGATTTTGTCAATTATTGAACCTCAGTGTCCTTATCTCTAAAAAGATTAACTTTTCACATAGTGAGGTATATTTGAGGAAACAAACTGAAAAACACTTTTAAACCTACCTAAGGGCAGGGTGTGGTGGCTCATGTCTGTGATCCCAGCACTTAGGAAGGTGGAGGTGGGTGGATCACCTGAGGTCAGGAGTTCAAGAGCAGCCTGGCCAATATGTTGAAACCCCATCTATACTAAAAACACAACAATTAACTGGGCATGGTGGTGCATGCCTGTAGTCCCAGCTACTCGGGAACTGCTAGGGAGGCTGAGGCACGAGAATGGCTTGAACCCAGGAGGCAAAGATTGCATTGAGCTGAGCTTGCACCACTAAACTCCAGCCTGGGTGATAGACCAAGACTCCATCTCGAAACAAAACAAAACACCTACCAGCCATACCAATAAGAGTGAGGAATAGCCACAGTAACTTGTTTCCTCTTGTTGACAAATTGTGAGGATTACCAGCTATTCTGAGACTACAATTCCATCTGTCAGAAGAAAAGGAAAAAAAAAGCACATTTGACATGCCCCCACCACCTACATTACCCACTAATAATGAAAAAATAATGATCTTTTTTCCTATGTTGGTGAATATTTTCCCTGTCAACTCAGATATGCTCATAACGCTGGCAGACAGATTATTTATGACCAGGGAAATTAAATATTATTTCATTTCTCCTAATACAATCTGTGGCGTCTCCCAGCTCCCAATTCCTTCCCATTAAGGTTATTGTCTTTTCTGCTCCAATTGGCTGCGTGCTCTTGGGTTGTAGCAGCACTGGCAGAATGCTCAGAGCATAATGGAGGTGGGAGAAATGGTGTAATTTGCAAGACTGCCTTCCCCCGTCTCATCTAAATGAAGACATTTGGTCCCTGCGAGTCAAAACCCATTTTGATGAGTCTAGATGCATTTGGACTAATGGAAAAGGACAGCCATCATTGTAATGGGCTTCCTGAACTGGGTTTTCTTACTTAGAATCACAGAATTTCAGAATTTGGAGGGTGATTCAAGTCCATCTGTTTCAAGTCTCTCTTTTGCTTGGGGGAAAGGAGGAGCAGAGAAGGGCATTCATGCAATGACACCTCTGGTGAAAGAGCACTTTTTCCCTTTCAACCTCTGTTCAGTGTTCTCATCCTTTCAGTATGATTTAGATCCTCATCAGCAGCCCACGCCCTTCTCTAAGCACTGAGAGATATGAGTACCTTTTATAAGGTCCAAAGGCAGGAATCTTTCTCAAACAGGAATTGTGCCTTCATGCCTCTGTGCCCTTGTGATTTCTATTCTTTCAGGTAGTATCAGCTAAAGTGTTCCTCAAGAGGCGAACTGGGATATTTTGGGGGCCTACATGGTGGCTCAACTTCTTCCTCTGCCCAAGCCTGTTTTCCTTCCTCCTTTTCATAGGTGTTAACTTATTTCTAATATCAAACCCAATCTCAGTCCCTGCTTCAGGAGGCTCAACCTGTGACATTGAGGAGGCGAAATGTAAGATGAGTTTCTTCCTTCCTTTTTCTCAGTTTTATTTCACACTTCCTATGTGCCAAAACTGATATAGATCTGGTGTATAAAAATATAGCTCCTCCTAACTGAAAGCAACCAGCTGGATAGCAAGAGACAATAAGAAGCAATCATGTTAAGCCACTGTTTAACGCAGACCATTGCTATCTCCTGACTAGACTACTGCAGATTGGCCCTTGCTTGTATTTCACTTTCCATATTGTTCCCATTTATTTATCAAGTGAAAACCCAAGTCTGATCATGTTACTTCTTGGCTGAAAATCTCTTAGTGAAGCCTGATAATAGTTCAAATGAAGCCTCAGTTCCTTATTTAGCTCTTGCCTAGTTCCTTGGTATTGTTTCTTTCAATGTATAATGCCTTAGTAACACTGATCTGTTTTCAGTCTCTCAAGCCAATGGGCTCTTCCCTATCTCAAAGTCTTCAAACTGTGAACCCTGGAAATCTGAGTAAGGTTGAAGTGATTTTAGAAAGTTTTATTTTTCCAAGGTTGAGGATGCTCACCCTTGGCACTGCTTCAGGAGGTCCTGATGACATGTATCCAAGGTGGTCAAAGCAGTTTGGTTTTATACATTTTCTGGAGACATGAGACATCAATCAACATATGCAAGATGAACATTGGTTCGATTTGGAAAGGCAGGACAACTCTAAGCCAAGGTGGGACGACTCCAAGCCAGGAGGGGTCTTCCAGGTCATAGGTAGATCAGAGACAAATGGTTGCCTTCCTTTGAGTTTCTGATTAGCCTCTCCAAAGGAGGAAATCAGATATGCATTTATCTCAGTGAGCAGAGGGTTGACTTTGAATAGAATGGAAGACAGGTTTGCCTCTGTTCCCAACTTGACTTTTCCATTTAGGTTAGTGATTTTGGGTACCCAAGATTTATTTTTCTTTCACAATACCTAGTAATTCCTCCATCTAGAGCATTCTGCTTCTGCTGTCTTTGAATATTTGACACGTTCTCATCCTTGACCATTTGTTTTATTTGTTATCTTCTCAACACTCTGCATAGTTTTGTTGGTTATATACTGAAAATCCAAGGGGGGTGCTGTTCACATTCCTAATCATCTGTAATTTGTGTACTTATATGATCTGATGGCAGTTTTAAATAAAAGAGCTTAAGCAAGAGATGGCTTTTTCGAATTTGCACAAAGGTCCTTAACAGATATAATGAAAGAGTAAAGGCTCATTCCTCAGCCACCAGCTTTGATCACTGGATCCAGTTTATTCCCTTCATATTACATATTGTCATTTTTCTTTTTTTTTTGAGACAGAGTCACTCCGTCACCAGGCACCAGGCTGGAGTGCAGTGGCACGATCTCGGCTCACTGCAACCTCCACCTCCCGGGTTCAAGCAATTCTCCTGCCTCAACCTCCTGAGTAGCTGGGACGACAGGCGTGCACCACCATGCCCAGGTAATTTTTTTTTTTTTTTTGTATTTTTAGTAGAGATGGGGTTTCACCATGTTGGCCAGGATGGTCTTGATCTCTTGACCTCTTGATCCACCCGCCTCGGCCTCCCAAAGTCCTGGGATTACAGGCATGAGCCACCGCGCCCGGCCCATATTGTCATTTTAATCATATATTTATTTACTTGTTTATTGCTTTTTTGATTAAAGTTTTTATATGGTTAGAAATGAATAACTTTTTCTTCACCCACAAGTATACTGTGTGTCTTGCACAGTGCCTGATATATAAAAAGTGCTCAACAAATATTGCTCAAATCAATGAAGGTGAATAAGTGACATTTGGGCTATTCTGTAAAATCAGCATAGGATTTAAACATCACTCCAAGAAAGAGAAGCATTTTTGGTGAGGGAGGGGAGAATTCCTTATTAAGAAATGGGACAAAAACACTAATCTTAGCAATGTGCTCAAAGATGTAAAATGCTAGCACAATGCTTCACATAGCAACCCTCAGAAACATTTCTACTATCATTGTCATCATTCTTTAACTGTGGTTAATGAACAACAGAAACATTACTCTTCCTCATTGATTAGAACGTATAGCATTGTAAAAAATACAAAATCAAAGTTTATAATTAGCTTGTATGGTTTGCAAAATTCTCTGGAGGAATTTGGATTTCATATATTTGAAGTTTTTTCCAGCCTTGTAATTTACCTTAGGACAGTGAAAAAAATAGATTTCACTAAAAATCAAGTATATTATACAGCCCAAGTTGTGGACCAGTAATTGAAAAAAGGTCCCATGTTTCTCTTTCTTATGAAATTTCATTCTCCTCATTATTGCCATGATCCACTGAACAAATGCCCTTGGGTGGCCAAGGCAGTCAGACAGTGTCACCATTTCCCACTTGAGCAATTCCCTGAAACTGTACATACCAAAGGAAGGACAATTGATATTAAGTTGTCAGGAATTTCCATTGTACCTCCAGAGTTATAAAACCATTGATACCTCTTTCCAAAAGGCTTTTTGAAACATCCTCTACTTTAAGAAGAAAAACATAACTGACGTAGCGAAAAACCCAAGTTCATGGTGAGAACTCAAAGTTGAGATCACATGCTATGTTTCTTGCTAGTAGCAATTATCCTTCTATTTCTCACCTTTTTTATTCTTGGGAACCACTGACTATATCCCACTCCCTGGGACCACTCTGGGTATCAGTCATGGTTTTGGTTGCAAGCAACAGAAAGAGAATAGACACTCTGGTGAGAACACAATTTATTGGAAAGATATTGGGTAACTTACAAAATCAACAGTAGACTAATCAATCAGGCTCTGAAAATATGCAGGAACCAAGAGAGGCTAGGAAGCTACTTGTCTGTACACACTGACAACTCATGGTGCAGCCAGTGGCGGGACTCTGTATATAATCATTTGCCACTGGGTCCTCACCACCACAGGATTCTTGATGCTGTCATTAACATGAATTATCTTTTTACCATCTCTGCATCTCTCCATCAATCCTTTAAGAGTGAGTCATAAATAATACCATCTGATTTTTTTTTTTTTAGGCCAAGTGCCTTTACCCATGTACTAATTCACAGCAAAACTTATCTAGCAGATGTTTTTTTTTCACTATTCATTCCAAAATGGGAACAACATTTAAATAGGAAGCAATAAATAAATGGTGGATTTCAGTGGCAAAAAAAGTAAGCAATACTAGGTTTTCAAACTTGTCCACATGTTTTAATCAAGCCCTCCATCATAGGGGGGAAATTAGAGTTGAATAAAGAGAGAGATTCTTCTAAGAGGTGAATATCTTTTAATAAAGATGTTAAAGCAACCATCTTACAAAACTTCACACATCTCACACCATCACAAACCACAATTGTATCCAAAGCAGATTTATCAGTTATTCCTTTAAAAAGTACTTATTAGAGACCTACTATCCAAGTAGTGCTCTGTTAGGCAGTGTGAATTCAGTCCCCCATCCACAAGGAATTTATCATATATAGTCCACCCTCCATATCCATGCATATCCATAGATTCAATCAATCACAAACTGAAAACATTAAAAAAAATGAAACCACAAGAAGTAATTTAAATAAAAAACAGCATAACAACTATTTACATAGCATGTACATTATGTTATGCATTATAAGTAATCTAGAGACGATTCTAAGCATACTGAAGGATGTGTGTAGGTTATATGTAAACTACTTCATTTTCTGCAAGGTATTTGAACATCCAGTCAATTCTGGCATCTTTAAGGGTGGGAGGTGGTATGGGGGAGTGGATACTAAAACCAACCTTTCATGGATACCGAGGGGCAACTGTACTTGTTGCCTTTAATGACTCAGCAGAATGAAATCATTGACTGCTTTCAGCGTTTTATGCATGAAATTAAAACATTCTATGCCTTTTTCCATTATTGTGCTTGCAAAGGACATTTGTACATTTGCCACACATATCATCCTATACATTTAAATATTAATAGGAAAGTTTTGAGCAATAAAGACAGGTGAAAAATGTGGTTAGAAGATTGGAGTCAAGTTTGATGATTTGAGTCTTAGATTTGCTGTTAGACAACTCTGAGTCCTTCAGTAGATAGGCAAATCTCAGCTTCAATCTCCTGGCATGTTAAATGGGATAATATCTAAATGTACCTTTTGCATGAATTTGCATGAATTAAGATGAGAGTGTCTACTTAGACTGGGTTTAATTTTTATTCTTTATAATAAACAAGGAAATATACTTTTTAGGGTACCAAATGACAGATACTGACTGACAAAGTATTTTGTAATTACACTTATTTCTCCACTGCAAGCTATCTGAAAACCTTTGGATATCAAATCAACTTTAGCTTCTCTGCTCATGTGGTTTCACCTCTTTGCTAACATTTCTTTTTTATTAAAAATCCAGGTGTTACAGTTATCCCCACCATTTATACATGCCTTTTTTAAGTGTTAAGTCATCAAGCACAAAGTGTTCTGTTGCACTTGAACTACTACTTGTTAGTTGAGAAATTTTCTCTCCTATTTTATTATCTCTCCTGTAGGTAACAAATAGTGAGCTTTGATAAGAGCTAAGTTTAATTGTCTTTGCTAGGAAAAAAAAAAAGATCATCTATATTTACATTCCCATAGATGAGACAAAATTTTCTTTTTTAGGAAACAAAAGTTGGAAATGTTTCTGATTTCTCTTGATGCCATATCTTTCTCATTATCAAGGAAAAAGTAAATTCTCCAATTGATAGGATTAAGAGAAGGAATTCACCATGATCATCCCAGGGTCTTCTTGCAGCTCTTTCAGAGTGTCAATGCAGACTCCTTAATCATTTGTGTCCTAAGCTTACAGGAGATTGAATGATGGATAAGACCCTGAATCTCTCAGGGGCTGGTAAACATTTTAAAGGATAAGCTTTCAGAAAAACCCAGCTGTGGTTACCGATGAGGTTATCTATTTTAATACAACTTTATCGCTAATAACACTCACATTTTGTTGTCTGACTGATGATAACCATACTCAGGAAAATAAGAACTGAGTGTTAGTTGTAGAATCCCTAAAATCTACAACTTATCCCATCAGTGGCAGCAGTTTTATAATGCAAGTCTCTCTCTATTCCCTAATAGTCACGTTATCAGCAAGTAAGCTGATATTTTCTAGAAATAGTGTGTCCACAGGAATATGGTAAGTATTACATGTTCTTTCTTTTCTTTTTGTTTTTAAACGTGTGTGTGTGTGTGTGTGTGTGTGTTTTAGACAGAACATGCAGATCTTTCTGCCTTCCTCTTAATTGACAACTTTGCTCATCTTATCTCATTGTTTACCCTCAAAGAGAGAAAACAAGCTTTAACTGGATAGCAAGTAGTAGTGAGGACTTTTAGGGGGAAACATGAGAAGAGATTTAACAAAAAGTTTTCTAGAACTCTACATTTGGGGTTATTTGAGGAAAAATTGGAAATGACAAAAAACATAGATTGTGTTGACAGTGGTCATTAAGAGATTTTTGTTTTTTTTTCCTGTGGTCTGAATCCTCAAATAAAATAGTACCTTGAGAGGAGGGATCTTCCTGTGGTCACTAAACTGTTTCCTAAATATATTTAACCTGTAGACATTAGATACACTATGATATGATTTTGCTAACACAGAGTAGTTTGAATTTCACTGCATATGCTATGCTTGAATAATGACAGGGAAATTGGTTTTTAGTGAATATACTTAAGAAGATTGATGAATTATTTGTACATGGTCAGACTAGTCCTTTAATTCAGGTTGTTCTTGCTAAGAGCCCAAACCACATCAAATTAACCTCATTTACTTCTTTATTTATTCATTCATTCATCATTCATCTAATTCAAAAAAGTTTATTGACAGTCAACTTGGTTTTAAGCATTTTTCTAAGTATTGGAGATCCACGAGTCAACACAAAACAGTGCTCTTAAATTCTAGTAGGGAGACTGGCAATAACACATTAATAATTAAATTATATATTACTAGAATGGTAATAAATTACAGAGAAAAAAGTGAAAGAATAGAAAGAAGCATGTAGATTATAGAGGGCAGAAAGGAGGGTTTAAACGTTTCAATAGAGTGCTCATTCAAGGCGACATGAAGAACAAAACATCTGAACAAGAAGTTGAGAAGAGAACTGTGCATATATGCAGAAATGGGCATTCCAAGAAGAGAAAACAAAATGTTTAAAGACTCTGAGCCAGGACTATGTCTTGAATCTGACCAGTCAGAAGCTGCTATGATTGGAGTTGAGTGAGTAGAGAGAAGATTAAGAAATAAAGTCAGAGAGATAATTGAAGGCCAGACTGTGTGGGACATTAGGGCCATTGTCTTTGGAAATATAAAGACTGAGATGGAAAACTGCTATATAATTCTGCACATTAACTCTGGTTGATGTGATAGGATAGGCTGAAAGGAGTTAGTTAATTAAGGATAGAAAGAGAAACCAATTAGGGTGCAACAGTGCAAATGTGGAGGCCTGGGCTAGGTCGCTACCAGTGTATGTGGCATTATGCAGTCTGGGTGTATTTTGAAGATAAAGACAACAATGTTTGTTGAAAGATTGAAATAAGAACATGTTGGCAATGGAAAAATCAAGAATTTTGGTTTAGACCCCATATATTACAGATATCAAATGTACAGGTAATTACAGGAAGCTTAATTTCAGGAAGAATGCCAAGGAATGGCTAGCAAATAGATGGGACCTACAACCTGAACACTAGATGTGATCAAAAAGTGTGTGAGTTTAGATAGAAAGAGAAGAAATCCATTGGTATTGTTGTAGAGATTAAGAAGTCAGGAAGATAAGGAAGAACCCACAAAAGGGACTGATAACAAACAGCTAGTGGTAGGAAAGAAAAAAGAAAAACAGAAGATTGTGCTCACCTGTATTAATGTACATAAAGGAGTGGGAGAAATAGAGCTTTTCATGTAATGCTCATAGGTCAACTAAAATGAGTACTGGCAGTGGCTACTGGATTTAGCAATTCAGAAGTTGCTGCTGACCTTGATAAAAGTGGTTTTGCTGGAGCTGTGTCAGTGAATGCCTTATTAGAGTGGGCACAGCAGGAGAGTGGTAGACCAATCGGAGACCATGACTATAGAGCTCTCACTTGCCCCTTTCATTAATAGCATGATGTCTCAGTGCTGGCAGACATCAGTGTGACTCACCAACAATTCTGAAGAAATGCTCCTTCAAGCACCCAAGAGGACCACCTCTCTTCTCTGTCTTGAAATTAGACATAGCTCTTTGTCTTGCTTTGTCAAGTGAATTATCAGCAGAAGTGGCCTGTATCCATTCAAAGCAGAAGCATTAAAATTTGGTGTGTGATGATCTCTTTCTTCTTTGTGCTGCTGTTGGCAATGTTCTAGGTAGCGGGAACTTCATTAGCCATGGTTCAATATGAAACAGAAATCCTCCACAAATGTGTAGTGTTGCTGGTGTTGTGGCTTACGCCTGTAATCCCAGCACATTGGGAGGCCAAGGCAGGTGGATTGCTTGAGCCCAGGGCTTTGAGATTGACCTGGGAAATGTGGCAAAATCTTGTCTTTACAAAAAAAAATTAAAAAATTAGCAAGGTGAGGTGATGTGTGTCAGTAGTTTCAGCTACTCAGGAGGCTGAGGTGGAATGATCACTTGAGCCCAAGAGATTGAGGCTGCAGTGAGCTGTGATCATGCTATTGCACTCCAGCCTGGGTAATAGAGCAAGACCCAGTCTCAAAAACAAATGTATGATGTTCATATGCTGTGAGTAAAAAAATAAACTTTGTTGTTTCAAAACACGGAACCTTTGGGGTCATTGGTTCCTGTAGCCTGATCTAGTCTAATATGACTAGCACACATGCCTGCTCTCTTTCTCTCTTTCTGTTGTACCTGCTGGAATGGCTGTAACACTGTTAACCGACTGACCACAGCTTGCTCAAAACGTATTGACAAATCATAAGCTCTGTAGAAGATGGAAAGTATCTGCTTTCTTCATTAGCATCAGCACACTATGAATGAAATGAATTAACCCTATTCTCGTCTGGACAAAGAGTCTTCCTGTTTCTCACCAATGAGGTGGTGGGGAGATGACAATAAGACATGCTTTTGTTTTATCTGGAGGAGGGAAAGGGTCTGTGCATTCAATGTAAGAGTCCAGCAAATTAGACAAAAAGAGCCTACTCTCAGCTCACATTTAGAATTACAAAATTAGTTTTATACATGAAAAAGACCCATAAATTATAAGTGTTTGGTAATTGTTAACTATTATTTTGTTGCAATTATTATTATTATTGAGATAGTCTTGCTCTGTTGCCAGGCACCAGGCTGGAGTACAGTGGCGCAATCTCAGCTCACTCCTGGGTTCAAGCAATTCTCCTGCCTCAGCCTCCCTAGTAGCTGGGACTACAGGCGCATGCCACCATGCCCAGCTAATTTTTGTATTTTTTAGTAGAGACAGGGTTTCACGATGTTGGCCAGGATGGTCTCGATCTCTTGACCTCGTGATCCGCCCACCTCGGCCTCCTATTTTATTATTATAGTGATTATTGTTTATCATTACAATTATTATTATCATTATTAAGTCTTGATGGTCATAATGACCCAAAGTAAAGTTTTCTGTAGCACACCCTTCTTTATGTACCAGGGGATATGTGAAAGAAGAAAACCGTAATTCATTCAATATTTCTTAGATGTCTACTACATACTGGGCTTATACTCAGAAGACTGATGTTGGACAAGCTATGTTCACTTTCAGTCTTCCACTTGAGCTTCATGGACCATGAAGTCATTTATATAAGAAAAGAAAGCATTAACTCCATCTATCTTCAGGGGGGTAACAGAATAGATGACCATATTTTCCCATGTCAACATACTGATGGCGTATTTTACATAAGTTTATAGCTCCCTGATCACCAGTCTGCAAGTTGGCAAACGGTACTCCATTGGATTGAGTGATTTGTAAAGGCTGAAACATTGAGAAGAAGAGAGACAGAGAAAAAGAAAGATTGGAACCTTGACAAGGAAAAAAAGAAGAAAATAAATACCTATGTTTAAAAAATGGATTTATTTCTCATTAGGTATTTCTTCAATGTTCAAGTGAATATATGGTTTTTATAATATATTGAATTTAAACAATTTCAGTAATACAAGGAAACTGCAACTGATGGAAATCCTGAACAGCATGCCAAATGACTTTGAGTTCATTCTTGTTCCTCTTTTTCTTCCATAAACTGCACCCAGCCAGACCATTCAATTCCACAAGCCATCAAGGACTGTGAGATATTACATCATTATAATGCTTATATATAATTCATTCACCACATCAAAGAAATGGTGATAAATGCAGGACTTACTCACAAGAATATTTTCACATATTTTATCTCAAGCATTTAAATTTTTTTTTATTTTTTAATTCCCTTTATAACTTCCATCAGCTGATCAGCCACACCAGCATCAAAATATTACACAGCTCCCAAAAGTCATGTGGAATAATGAAATCTGGGTGAGACGTGGTACACAGTCTCTGGCTTCTAAGGTTTGTTAATCTCATGGGAGCAAAAGTAGTATATGGATCAACATTTACTGAATCTCATCTATAAATTGAGAATAGAAATCTTACTTTGTATAGTTTTTAAAGAATATTTTATTTTCAGACTTAGGTCTCACTGGATACATGAGGCTGGCAAAGGCTTTATTTATTTTGATTTTTGTTTGTTTTTTTAATTCAACAAGTATGCACTGAAGAACGATATGCTGTAATCCCTGCCCTCTGAGAAGTTTTCCATCAGTAGAGGATACTGCCTATAAAATTGTAACCGAACAACTCAATATGAGAAGCCTGAGAACAGAGATCAGACAATTTGTTCTAAGAGAATCAGGAGGAAAGAATAAAACTTGGTCTGAGGCTCTCCTAGAAGGTTTTACTAAAAGTGTGGCTTACTTGCTGGGTCCTGAAACACATTTAGAGAAATTTCCACTTCATGTAAAAAAAGTGGCTTGTTCAAAGTCATGAATCAGTGAAAAGGGTGGGCATACCCATTGCATTAGTTTCACAGAGCTGCCATAACAAAGCAGCACAAACTGGTGTCTTACAGGAAATGAAATTTACTGTCACAGTTCTGGGGGCTAAAAGTCTAAAGTCAAGATGTTGACAGGGCTTCTTTCCCTTGTAAAACTCCTAGGAAGGGTCTTTCCTTGCCCCTTACAGCTTCTGTTCACCCCAGGTGTTCCTTGGCTCGTGTCAGCATCACCCCAATCTTTGTCTCCTTCTTCACTTGGTTGTCTTCTCCCTATTTGTCTCTGTCTTCACATCTCATTCTCCTCTGCAAGCAAAATTGTTACTATTATAACAATAATAAGGAGAATAAGGAGAAATATAGAAAGCTTACTTTCAGGAAGAAGGCCAAGTCGATTAATACGCAATTGAGAATGGTCAGCATATAGATGTGGTTTAAACCTGAGAACTAGATGTGATCAACAATATTTCTCCTCTGTATGTGCGTCTATGTCCAAATATTCCTTTTTTTTTTTTTTTTTTTTTTGAGATGGACTCTTGCTCTGTCACCCAGGCTGGAGCGCAGTGGTGTAATCTCGGCTCACTGCAACCTCCACCCGCTGGGTTCAAGGGATTCTCCTGCCTCAGCCTCCTGGGTAGCTGGGATTAAGGGTACGCGCCACCACACTCAGCTAATTTTTGTATTTTTAGTAGAGACAGGGTTTCACCATGTTGGTCAGGTTGGTCTCAAACTCCTGACCTTGTGATCTGCCTGCCTCAGCCTCCCAAAGTGCTGAGATTACAGGTATGAACCTGTAATTTTATAATTTTATAATGACATCAGTCCTATTGGATTAGGGCTCAAGCTAATACTCTCACGTTAGTTACGTCTACAAAGACCCTATTGCTGAACAAGGTCACATTCACAGGTATCAGGGGTTAGAACTTTAACATATCTTCCTTTTTTCTTTGGAGAAGGGGAATAATGCAATCCACAACACTCATGGAAAGTTAAGTGTAAAGTAAATATAGGGAACATGTTGAGAAAGGAGAGAAGGATGGAACCAGATTGTAAAGAACACAGCATGCCAAGTGGGAAGCCCTCAGGCATGTTTCAGCAGATGAGTAAAGAAAGAGGCTTTCTCTTTATAAAGACCATTCTATGGCAATGAAAAAAAGGACCAAATGGAAGTGACAGTTGTACGTGAAGCCCATAGTAATTGTCTAGATGAATACTAGGGAAGGATATGAGAGGCCAGAGCTAAGGGAAATCTCTCAGACTAGATGACAACTGATCTGATTATAGAAACAATCAAGAGGAAAGAACAGAGAATGACTCTGAGGCTTCTAGTCTTGAGTACTGGGTAGCTGGTAAGACTATTAACCAAGAGATGAACCATATGTAGTAAAGTTGACTGGGAATTAGAATAAGCAGGAGGCAAATGAAAACCTTAATTTAGTATATATTAAGTTGATCTGGGACAAAAGGAATTTAAGTAAAATCTTGAAGAATCCAAATAATGAGTAAATTCTGCATTGGACTCATTCTCAGGCATTGAAAAACTCTTTAAAAGGATGTATTCTGGATTCTTTTTAATAGTGAAAAATTCAGAGTAACAATTATCCAAAGTTTGATGGTTAATATTGAGTGTCAACTTGAGTGGATTGAAGGATGCAAAGTATTGTTCCTGGATGTGTCTGTGAGTGTATTGCCAAAGAAAATTAACATTTGAGTCATTGGATTAGAAGAGGCAGACCCACCCTCAATCTGGATGGGAACCATCTAAATCAGCTGCCAGTGCAGCTAAGATAAGAAAGAGCAGGCAAAGGAACCTGGAAGAACTAGACTGGCTAAGTTTCTAGCCTCCATCTTTCTCCCATGCTGGATGCTTTCTGTCCTCGAACATCACACTCCAAGTTCTTCAGCTTTTGGAGTCTTGGACATACACCAGTGGTTTGCCAGATTCTCTGAAGCCTTTGGTCACTCAGTGAAGGCTGCACTGGTAGCTTCCCTTCTTTTGAGGTTTTGGGACTCAGACCGGCTTCCTTGCTCCTCAGCTTGCAGATGGCCTGTTGTGGGACTTCACCTTGTGATTGTGTGAGTCAATACTCCTTAATAAACTTTCTTTCATATATACATCTATCCTATTAGCCCTGTCCGTCTAGAGAACCCTGGCTAATACACAAAGTGTATGAGTATGAGTTTTCTATTGCTATGTAACAAATTACAGAAATTTAGTCACTTAAAACAACACACATTTATTATCCCACAGCTTCTGTCAGCCAGGAGCCTGAGTATGGGTTAGCTGCTCCTCTGCTCACGGTTTACCAGGCTAAAATGCAGTCAGGGCTGTGACCTCATCTGAAGCATTGGGTCCTCTTCAATGTTTGCTGGTTGTTGGCAGAATTCAGTTGCTTGTGGTTGTAGGACTGAGGCCCTCAGCTCCTAGAGGCTGCCCGTGATTCCCTGTCATGTGACTATCTCCATATGTGACGCTTCACTACTTCAAGGCCAGAAAAAGCATCTATGCCACTTTGACTCTGATTTCTAGACAACTTATTTTTTCATTTTTAAAAAAATCTGGGGATAAATTATAGGTATTACATTTGTGAGGTAGATGAGATACGTTGATACAGACATACAATGTGTAATAATCCCATCAGGGTAATGGGGACTCCATCACCTCAAGCATTTATCCTTTCTTTGTGTTACACACAATCCAATTATACTCTTAGTTAGTTTAAAATGTATGATAAATTAGTATTGCTGCAGTAAATTATTACTAAGTCAGCAATAATGTATTGTACATTTAAAACTAACTAAAGAGTATAATTGGATTGTGTGTAACACAAAGAAAGGAACATTTTTTAAAGGGCTCAACTGATTAAGGAAGGCCCACTCAGACTAATTTCTCTATTGATTAAATTATTCTCAACTTTAAGGACATCACTTGCATCTGAAAAATACCTTTACCTTTGCCATATAAGGTAACATAGTTATGAAAATATCTCATCATAATCAAAAGTCCTACCCACATATGGGGAGAGAGGGAATTATGCAAGGCATGCAAACCACAGGAAATCTTAAGGACTGTGTCAGAATTCTGACGACCACATAGTGAGTCTTGGTAGAATAAGGAGTGTATAAAATATTTTTTTGCTTCCATTACTGGCACTCATCTGATTATCTTTGGGTGATGAAATGTTTATGTAGGGCCACAATTCTGGATATAGCAACAATCTTTGCACTCTTGTACAAAACTTATAAACGTTTTTAACCACAACGCTGAGTTTTTGTCACATACTTAACTAGAACTAAAGATTCATTTTAGACTAAGCAGAATAAACTAATATAAAAGAAAGTTGGCCCATATTTTAGAAATATTTACTGAATTAAAATTTTCTAGAAATTTTACAGTCATCTCAGTTAAGGTCATTCCCACAGCTATAGTAATTAATAATAATGGTGATGATCATTACTCATAATCTGCATTCCTATAATAATTTTATGCATTTTCTCAAGTCAGCCTCACAATGATGCTATGAATTCTAACCAATAAACACTATCTGATTACAGGTATTATAGCAGGTTCTTTTTATATAAAAATCAGTAAACTAGAACCTTTGTCCTCAGCTACTTCAATGTTTTGTTGGGCGAAATATATAAATGATATTATTTCATTTAAGAAAAGAAGGCACAGAGAGGGAAATTAATGAGCAAAAACCACACAGTTAATTAATAGAAGAGCCCACGTGTTCCAATGTCACTGTCAGCAGTCTTTCCACTGCCTTGTAGCACTGTATGTTTTAGTGGCATAATCCGTATACATCCACTTCTACTTTAGAATAACACTTTAAAGTGAAAATAAGTGATGATAGGAGAGATGGCACTTCATGCAAAAGTTCACTGGATTTCTTGACGAATGCTCTTTTCTCTAAGAGCCTGAAACTCCGCAGAATTCATCAAGGAAGGATTTGACACTGGCCAGTGTGTTGTGTGACCATCCTTGTTGTTTCAAACCATCTGGAGAAATATATGAAAATGAGATAAGGATAACTTTCTCTCTGATGCCACGGACTGGATTATTTCCCTAAGGTCAGAAGAAATTTCCCAGGAGTTGCAACTGGAAAGAGGACCAGGTTAACTAATTGCCTTGCTGATTATGAGAGGAAAAAAAAATCTGAAATCAGTGAAAGAAAAGTGATTTTGAGGCCATGCAATTAAAGTAGAAATCTAGGTTCTTCAGGGACAGCTCCCAAAGAATGACAATACAATGTAAACAGATGCCACAGAAATGGCTAAATCATTTTGAAAATTGCTTACCTAGTATTTAGAAGGGAAACAATATTCCGAAATGGATTGAACAGCTTTGTGCCACAAACAACTGTGTTGTTCTAGACAAGCTCCTTAGTTTTTCTTTTTCTAGAACTACTTAAAAAGTTCCCATTGTATCCCATCATGTTTTTATATCTCTGATTTCTGATTGGCTTGGATTTCCATCACCTGAGTCTTCTCTTACAGTAAGCTGAGGAAGTAAGAAAAAAAAAATTTAAAGGTGGAAATTCTGTATTCTGTACACAGTATGTGAGAATGTTTCTTCTTTTCCCTTTTCATCAAGTTGTTCAACTTCGACAACGATTAGGCAAAGAGAATAAATTGCCAGCTAAATAAATTTGCAGATGGTATTCAATAGTGAGAGTATGTGAGGATAAGGGATAAATGCAAAAGGCCTCAAAAGCTTTGCATTCTATGCATGAGAAAATGGAAGGGCATGAGTCATGTGTGCAACTAACATCTGGCAGATAGAAACGGCAGAAGGGAGGCTCCTGGGTAAAAGAGTGGATAGCAGTGAGAGAGTAATTGTAGGAGGAGCAAGATATGGACTCAAATAGCTGTGAGATAGCAGTGAACAATTATTCCTGTCTGGGTTAAAGACTGGATTAGTGTATAGGAGACCTCCCATGTATAGATTTCTGGAATGAAATCCCCAGAACTGCATCCTCAAATGAGTTTTTGATATTTGGCAGATCACCAGCCTCACAGCATATCTCTGGCAATACCATGGCTTTTGAGTTAGCCACGGGGGTTTCATTCACTCTCAAAGTAGAAGAAGCTTGTTGGCTATGTTCCAGAAAGTGCAAAACCAGATGATATGCATGGCACATATTTCTCAATTATTAGTTCTGCTAATAGCAAGTAATTTAAAACCTTATTTTGATATTAAAACAAACATAGACATGCTGTGGCATAAAATAGGGAATTTGCATGGATTTTGAGCTATAACTCAAGACTTGAAAAATATTTCTTTCTTACAGCATGCCATTTTAGCTTACATTTCCAGATACTCTAAGGGTACATACACACACTTCCTTGAGGTTAGGGATATTTAGGTAGGCAAAGCTGAGAAACACTGTATTACACCTATGGACACAACATAATATGAAATAACTATTTATTTTAAATTATGACAATTTATGAACTATTAATGGACTACCCTCTGTATCAATCATTTTTCTTAGGGTAAAAGGGGGCACACTGGTGTAAAAAACTGTCCCTACTCTCAGAAACTAACATTTAAGGTCTGTATTGTATTTATAAAGTCCCTCATATACAGCAATTTAACATAATTTCATTTAAAGCATTATTAGTTATTTATTTGTTTATTTTGCAAACATTTATGGGGCATTTTTCATGTGCTAAGTACTTTACAAGGCAATAGTAATACAAAGGTGAATATTTCACACCTGCTTTCTGCCTGAAAGAGCTGGAATTCTAAGAAGGACGACTGTCAATTGAGAAATTAATTCTAGTAGGATGCGATGAGTTTTATGGAAGGGAAGTAGGATTTGCTATGGGATAATTTGTCAAGAGACTTTCATCTGCATTCGGCTACATAAAAGTCCTCTTGGAGGAATTATATTTAAGCTGAACAGATGTGTAGGAGTTGGTCAGATGGACAGAATAGAAAACTGTGTTTCAGCTGGAGGACTAGAATGAGAGAGGCTGAGAGGTGAGAGGAAGCAGGACTTATTCTAGAGCATAAAATAAACTGATAATGGTTAGAATACACCAGAAGGAGCAGAATGTGAAAACATGGCTGTGGACATAGATGTGATTACAGAGATCCTCACAGGCCATCCTAATAGATCTGTATATTATCTTCAGGATAATGAAAAGACATGAAGGCAAAACATGAACAAAGCTGCAATTTTTTGTGTTTGTTTTTTGTTTGAGAAGAAATCTCACTCTGTCGCCAGGCTGGAGTGCAGTGCTGCAATCTCAGCTCACTGCAACCTCTGCCTCCCAGATTCAAGTGATTCTCCTGCCTCAGCCTCCCGAGTAGCTGGGACTACAAACAGCCAGCTAATTTTTTTTTGTTATTATTATTTTAGTAGAGATGGGGTTTCACCATGTTGGCTAGGATGGTCTTGGTCTCCTGACCTTGTGATCCGCCCTCCTCAGCCCCACAAAGTGCTGAGATTACAGGTGTGAGCCACTGTGCCCAGCTCAGTTGTAGTTTTAAATGGTCACTCTGGCTTCAGTCTGGAGAATGGATTTGAAAGGGGCAGAAGTAGAATCAGGGAGACCATTTAGGAGGTCATTGAAAAATACAAGCAAGAGAAGATATTTGTCAGGCTGGACTGGGGTTTTGGCAGTGGAGTTACACTAAAGTGATATTTACAAACTGAGGTTGTAGGATTCATTGATGGATTGGGAATGGGTGAAAGATGAAAAGGTGAAAGGTGACTCTTTGGGTTGGAGTAAGTAGGTAACAATTTGCAAGTGATTGCCATGGCAGTTTGTAGAAGAGATGGATGAGGCTGCTTTTGGATACCTTGAATGGGTAATAACCTTAAAATACCCAAGTGGGGGGTAATCAATGAATAGTAAAACAGAAACCTAGAAAGCAGGAAAAGGCTGAACTTTTAATTTTTTTCAAAGAGGGTTTTGTTGATCTTGGACTGTAATTTTTGTGGTTGGCAAAGCAATACCCTAACATAGTTTGCCTATTGGACTAAACTTCCTTGCAGGAACTGAAACTAGAATTCTTTCCATTATACCAAATGGGGCAAACCTGTCCCTATTTTGAGAATAAATCCAAACTTTTCCTGAGATTCCTCTAAAATCACTTGCATAAACTTGCAGCCCTCAACTACCAAACTAGTATGCTTTTAGTTTTTATATTTCCTCACCCCCACACCCCAGACTATGAAAACCCACTTTATCCTCAGCATCATGAGGACATCTTATTTTACCTTCAAGTGATAGGAGTATCCAAATTTATTTTCCTGGGTAATGGCATAAGTCCCCACATGGGAGCTCCTTCTTCCTGCTAAAGGAAGCCAAAGGTCTATTTGAACATGAGCCCAATTTCTCCCCTACCAACCATCACTGTCACAACTGACCACTTTGGCAGTATTGCCAGCTCAGAGCAGACGGGTTGACTGACAGGAAGCACAGATCTGCCGCTCACACAAATCTAGGTAGGCAAGGGATAGAAAAAAGGTGTGCTGCACCTGTCTGGCACCGACAGCTTCTGCCACACCAACATTTCAATCAGCACCATGTTAACACAGCCCGTGTGCCACTCAAAATAGCTCTAAGGGTGGCTTCTAGGGAGCCAAATGTATCCCCCAGGCTGCTGCAGAGAGAGGGGTTACCGGGTCTATCAGAGGCAGCTGCCACGCCTCTTTCTCTTGCCAGATAATTAGGACACAGTCCAGTTGGGTGACTTTGTTCTGCCCAAGGAAGTGACAGCTAGTACTGGGCTGGCAGAGGAGTGCTTGCCATGGTTCATCATAACTGTTGAAATCGGCAAGATCTGTCCAGTGCAGCCAAAAGAAGTTGAGTTTTGTTTATTCTGTCCTTGGGGAGCAGAGGGAATGGCAAGGGTAGGTGTGCTTTAGAATATCAGTCTAACTACTTAGATACTTAGTAACAGGCACATACATATGCTTATGTGTATGGATAAACATTTACTTGCACAAACACCTAGGAAGAAAACTGCCTGTTCATATATAGGCTGATTTAGGCACGAACCACAGGCACATAAACTGGCATGTATGTATGCAAAGCACTCATAGGTGAATGTACACGCTTATAAACACACAGATACAAACTTGCATTTGGATGGACATATACAGAAAGCACATACACATAAATACATGCATTTTCTACATATGTGGGTAAACATAAACACATAGACATTGAGAAACAAAAGATGCAGGAACTCATATAAACACAGGCAAATACAAATACATGTGAAAGGACATTTGACAAATACATGTCCCCTCCACACCCTCTTTTCTCAGTAACAATCTTGAAGAGAAAGGAAAAAAGGACAAAGAGCATTTATGCGTTGGAGTTTCTATCTGTCATCACTCAAATCACTTTCTAGTGTGTAAAACAAAAGAGGGGGGGAAATCAATTCCTGATAGAAGTTCAAGGAGCTGTGAAATCAATTATACCTTATTTTCAAATATCATTCAGATAAGCTTATACTCTTTCAGAAAAGTTTGGTCTCGCCAGGGGGCAAAGATCCAGCTGGAAATGGAAATAAGAAAGAAACTGCAAAGTTCAAGGCAAAGGTCAGTGCTGAGGTCAGAAATGACACTTTCATCTTTGGTGGCAGGAGAAGGGGGTTGGGAAGGTTTCAAGTGCCCTATTCAAATAATGGCCATGAGGGCTATCTGATGTGACATTAGTCACCTCATTGATTGCTAAGTTTGACTTGGTCAATTCACATTAAAAAATAAATGTATGTGAGAGCTGAAAGAATCCTTAGAAAGCTCTTTTTTTTTTTTTAAATCCAAAGAGACAAAAAGACTGAAATGAGAGGTGTGGCTGGGTCAACATCACCCAGGAAGAGGATGCAGAACCTGGGACTGAGCCCAGCCAGCTGGTTTCTTAGCTCTAACCTTCCTGCTTTTCCCATTAGACTTCTACCTTCAGAGCACCCTCTGTACCGGGCAGAACTTTGATTTCCCTATAAACATGCTCCTCATTAACTCACACAGTTTGGGGCGGGGGGGGGGGAGTTTGACTGCAGCTACTAGGCTGAGGGCTGGTGGCTGGCCAGAGGTATCACCAGGGCCAAACCCAAGGTGATGTATGCTGAAGAATAGCCCAGTTTTCCATTTGAGTGGCCTCCCTGCTTGTGGTCACCCCTTGACGGCCAGGGCTGGACTCTAGATAACATAGCAGGATGCTCTGGGGAAGTGAAAAAAGCAAACAAACAACAACAACAACAAACCCAGCACAATCACCGAAATCTTAACAAGCCAGAGTGCTTCCTATGAAGTGAAAGGATTGGGGAGGAGGGCACAGGGAAGGTGACACTGAGAAAGTTAGATGCCACCATTACAAGCTTCAGTTTTCTCACTGAAAATAAAAAGGAAAATAAAAAGCGAAATGTCAGTTGCAGGGCATTTAAATTAGTGAATGCATTTGAAAACATATTGTAAATTTACTAGACAAATGTAAAGTATATTACTTTTCTATAGTCTTGGTGAAGGAAAACATTACCCCAGAGGTTTTCTATATGCTGTTACCTCCACTGCAAATGCTCTTGGTGTTCATTGAATTAGACCTGAACCATCCTTTAAAAATTATCTCAATGAACTGACCTGAGCGCCATGGCTAAGAACCATAGTGCTGAAAGAGTTTTCAGACGTGATTTCCAGCATTTTCTACACTGGGTCTGGGATAGCATTCTAAGGGATGTTACTTAGTGCCACACAATAGTAGCTTTTGTAGTAAAACCATTTTAAGAAATGCTACAAAAAAGACTTTGCTCGTATAGATTAAAAAAATAAAGAAGCATCTTCAAAGTTCTGAGAAGTCTTTCAGGAAAGAAACCTACTTAATTTTGTTGAACGTGGCTTTTCTAAAACATTTTTGTCTTCTTTCTCCACACTGTTTTGTTTTTGTTTTCAATGTGGCACACGTATTAATATGCTAAAGAGGAACTTTCCATAGGATACAATTCTGGATGTGCTCAAAGACTTCATTTTACAGATGAAGAAACAAAGTTATACAAAGGGAAGTGAGTTAATGAAGATCACACAGCAAATTAATGATAGACCTATAATCCCTGATGTTGTTCTACTTTTCAAAATCCATACTGAACACAAATTTAGTAACTGATTATCCTCTGCTTTATCATGTTAGCTTATTAGTTTGTGTGTATTTTTAAATGAAATGATATGTGTAAAGCCACATCATATAGATTCTGGATCACTTAACAAATGTTAAGTCTGAATTCTCTATTTGTGTTGTTTCTTCAAGTAAATCACAAGCTCCTACGGAGGTCTGTGTCATATATGTTCCTAGACACTCCCATGTCTCATATAGCCCTTCTTGACACCCCTGAGGTACACAATACGTCCCTTCTCATCTACTGATTGAAAATCAGGGGCAATCCCAGTGCTATGCCCATTGGAGGAAAAGCAAAAGCCTGACATTAAAGAAATAAAATGAACCGTTTCCCCTACAGAGTTAGTCTAACATTAATAAAAGCTTCATGATGCACTATTATCCTCTCCTCTTATTATTCTCATGTATTTCATGCTGGATATAAATGTCAGAATGCTTTATCTGATTGCATTTTCGTGGGATTTATTGATACTGAAGGAACACATGCTAAGACTTGTGGCAAGGGAAACCTAGTCCTCACTGGCATTTTTTCTCCATTCGGCCCAAGGTTCCTCAGAGATCACAGGGTGAAAGAAAACAGGAAAGGAACACTGTCTCTGTTGTCCTAAGCCAGAGTTCAAAAATTCGGTTCTCCCATTTTCTAATTCTGAGGCTTTGTGCAACTTCTACTCTCTTGTTAAAACACAGATTTCTGGGCTTCAGCCCCAGAGATTCTGAACCTATTGGCTGTTAGAAGAACCCTAGAATATGCATTTCTAACTAGTTCCTAGGTGATGCTGTATTGCCGTTCCCTGGTCCACTCTTTTTGTACCACCCATCTAAGCCAATTGGGGTACTCACATTTCCATTCCCCTATTGGTTTGATTGTTATACTTTAACTCATTCTCCCACAAGCAGAAACTAAAATCAATCTATAAGTGCAAGTAGCTTATTGAGGCATGATCCTAGGAATCTTTGTGAAGAAGTCATGTGAGAGGAAGAAGCAAAGAAAATCACCAAAGTTAAATTAATAGGCCAGTCTTCTCTGTGTGCCACTGGGGGATTTTACTACTGAAGACAATCTGTAGAACTACGAATTTATCCTCTAAGGAATGGGGAGCCTAGAATTTTAGCTTCTAATCCTCACTGATTGACAGTTGCTCTTTAAGACTTCAAATCTGGGCATTTCCAGCCTGATTCATGCCCAGGCTAAGCACACTCCATAAGTGACCCTGAGGCTCATCGATGTGGTCCAAGGTCTGGAAGCATCACTCAAGAGCTTGCTAGAAGTGCACAAGGTCAGGCTCCATCCAGACCTACTGCACCAACATCTTCATTCAACCAAGTCCTAAGATGACCCATGTGCACATTAAAGTGTGAGGAACCCTGTCATACTGTGATGATTGGAAGAGCCGATGAATGGAAATCATGCTATCTATGCTGAATTTTATTATTATTTTATTATTGACTCATTGGTAGCTCCTTGTAGTCCTCTTATTCTTCATTCCATATGTAAAGATAAGATTACATCAGTCTATGGAAATGTACCCGAATCTGTAATTCATTGCTTGCTAATTAGTCTGAAAGGTAATTTTTATGTAGGAGTTAGTTTTCCTAAATATTAATGAGCAATTAGAATTCTATTCTGAAAACAGATGACATTGTATGTTGAGGGTGAGCAGAGGGAGGTGAGGAATAAAAGGATACACATGTTTATATATTGGGGTTATATGTATATATACATAAAAAGTAAACATGGTTATATATTGGGGTTACTATGTGGGCTTGTATTTCTTTAACCCTGACACATGGCAATTTGAATGAAAGTAAACCAGGCAGCACTAGGGTGATCACCATAAACAAATGACTCACCTACCAGGAAAAGAAAACAAACTAACGAAACTCTCCAAAGCAGAAATCAAGCAAATGGAAGGCTCTGTTATCACTGGAGAAGAGCCTAGAATGCGATTTTAGCAAGAGAGATCTCAAAACAGCATTTATTAATATGCTGCAGTAAAATAGATACTACTTAACAGTTTTGTGGTAAAGTGAACTGGGAAAATCTTGAGAAAAAATCATAAAGAGGTTAGTGATTTGTGCAATTTTTATTTTTTTACAATGGGTCAATTTTTCGAGGCTACCTTCTCTCTGCAAATCTTTGCCAATATTTCCTAACCAGTCCCAGTGTTTGCACTCTTACCTTCAACTACACTGTCTCTACAGAGCAGCAAGTATAATATTTTAAAAATGATAATGAGTTTAGCACACTCTTCTTCTCAAAGTACATCAATCAATCAATATATTTATATGTATGTATTTTTTTCTAACATTGCCAACAAAAATCTCTTTTCCTGTTATGTGTTCTTCTCAAAACTATGGCTGACAACTGTTTCACATTCTTTCACGTTGTGAATATGCCAAGGAATTTCCTCTCTGTGTTTTCTTACATACTTAAATTTTATATTCTCCAGTAGGACGTTTTGCTCACTCCTCTCATCTCTTAGAAAACCCTACAGATTTCCTTGAGAGCAAGTCACAATTTATAGTGATATTTCCATTTGGGTAGTTAGAGATTTGATGTGTGTTTCTCTCCCTCTGAAGGAAAACCTAAAAGAGATAAAAACTGTTTTATTTATCATCATTCCCCCATGCCAAACATGTGTCTGATACATAGGAGACAATTAGTAAATATTTATTAAATGATTATATAGTCACTAACCTGACAACGCACTGGGTTTTTCAAATGCATTTGAACACAGCAACCTTTTTCTTTTAAAGCCTGGGAATAATATTCCATGGAATAAATTTTGAGAAATGCTTTTCTAATGTCAATCCTACTCTTCCTAAGTGTGAAAAGAGGACATAAGTGATAACTACTATTTCAAGCTCTGACTATCTGTGTGACTATAAGCAAAGTTATTTCAAAATTGAGACTCACCTGTGGAATGATGAGGTTGGACAAGATAATCTCTGCAATCCTTTATGGCTCCCCAGTTCTGAAGTTCTAATCATACAAAAAGAGTACCACTTTCACTTTGAACTCTTGAAGAGTAAGTCAAATCAGTCTGACCTCATTTCACTTTAGGAGAGTTATAGTCTAGGATGGTAGATTAGGAAAAGGAAGTCAACACAGCGTATCTAGCTTTCCATGAGCCATTTCACAAAGTCTTCCCTGATGTCTTTGTAGAAAAGAGTTAAGGAATGGGGGCTTGATGGAGGTATGACAGACTGGTTTTGTAACCAGTTGAAATATGGTCCCCAGGAGTGCTAATTAATGGATCAATGCCAACCTTGAGGACAGGGGCTGGCTATCACCTGCAGACTCTGTCCTTTGTCCTTCCCCCGTTCAACATGTCTATCAATGTCTTGAATGAAGAGTGAGAACTCATAATCATCAAATATGTAGGTGACATGATGGTAGGAATATGTTGGATGACAGAAGCATGATTCAAAGTGATTTGAACAGCCTGGAGAAATTACCTGTGTCTAAAGTGAGAAAATGTAATAATATAAAAGAAAATGTCTGGAAACAGAAGCTACAATGAACTACTGAGAATTTTCATAATTACAAATATGTGTATGCACATGTGTGTTTTTGTGTGTGTATGTGTTGTGTGTGTGTGCCTAGGTAATGTTTGGGGGTTTTAGTTGATAGTAAGAATGAAATATTAGAATAATGTAAGATGGCCACTGAACATGAATGTTTGCTAGAAAATGCAAGTTCACATATAGAAACTTAGCATGTACAAAGAGGCAGATGAAAAATGCTGCCTATTCAGTTGCGACTCACAGCACCATTTCCAAATTTTAGGAAGAGAAGACGGATTAGAAAGTGTAATCACAGAAGAAGGAGCAAGATGGTGAAGAAAAGTATTGAAGAAAATAGTCCAAAGAAGAGACAGCATAATTCTGGAGACCATGATGATGTCACCTTCCCCAAATTAGGAATACATGCCTCTGTGTTGTAACTCCTCAGTGCATGAGACTTCCCTCACCATTCATCCATCACTATGCATTGTCATTGTTTCTGTAGGCCCCATACGTTGTATGAGAGAGGGTTTGAAGCTGTTTGATCACCATCACGCTTCCAGTGATTAGGTCAGACCCTGAAACATAAAATCAATGAGTTGATTATAAATAAGTATATTTTATTTTCTTTAATATTTTTAGCATTTTAACAAAAGATGCTTTGAGGCTGGGCATGGTGGCTGACACCTGTAATGCCAGCACTTTGAGAGGCCAAGGCGGGTGAATCACAAGGTCAGGAGATCGAGACCATCCTAGCCAATATGGTGAAACCCTGTCTCTACTGAAATACAAAAAAATTAGCTGGGCGTAGTGGCGCACGCCTATAGTCCCATCTACTCAGGAAGCTGAGGCAGAGAAATCGTTTGAACCCAGGAGGTGGAGGTTGCAGTGAGCCAAGATCGTGCCACTGCACTGCAGCCTGGTGACAGAGCGAGACTCCATCTCAAAAAAAAAAAAAAAAAAAAAAAAAAAAAAAAAATAGAAAAGATCACTTGTGTTTGTTTTGTCTAACCCAGTGGATTAGAAAAAGTATCAACTGAAAGTGAAAGTTTTTTCCAAATAATAATCACAGATTTTCAAACATGTTCTGAACTATTAAATCAGGTAGTTTCCCATCCCTGGAGGCGATCAAGCTAAATTCGGAATTTGAAGGACCCTCTTGGCTGGAGCCACTGGAGGCAGGACTTTAAGACACACATCCTATTTCCTGGGTGACTTTTGTGTCACTTAAAACTTGATTTTAATCCAGAAATTTCTTTCAAAAAGTTTGTCCTGAATCAACAGAACAATAAATTATGTCCTAAATATTTTCTACTATATGTTGCCTCTGGATCTTTAGTCTGGTTATTCTACCAAATCCATGGCCCACCCAGATTTTGTACATAAAAATTCTACCCATTCTATATAAAACCTCTCACATTTGCCTTTTGCTTAAAACATTTAATTAAAAAACCCACTAAAACGAATACCTTCCTTCTCTGCATTTCTGACTCTATAATACAACTCAAAATTGAGGGAAATTTTACATGTGCAGGTGGTTGTATATATCCATCAATCAAGGGACCCTTTTGTGCCACATTTCTGCAAAAAGTTCCTAATGAAAACAGAAAGATAAGATCTGTAATTTAAATCTTTGAAATACGCAATTATCTGCCTGTGAACACCAGAACTCCTCCTGGTATTCTTCCTATGTCAACGTGCAGAAACAAACTTGAGAATCGTTTTTCCTTTGCTGCACAATTGCAGAGCACAGTCTCCCTACCTTCAAGGTGTTGTCGAAATAAAAAGAAAAAAATAAAAATACAGACTAATGAACAGAAAAAGAAGAACAGACTGAAAATGATCGAAATACACATTAAGACTCTAGGATAGTGGAAATAAATTAAAATGACAATATCCATCACTTCATTTTGGTTGACATGTTTGTTTACCAACTTGTAGTTTCTTGTCTGGCAGGAAAGAGCTTTTTAAGAAATCATGTTGTGATTCTCTCATATTTCTTTTTGGACATCAAATAGTTTTATCCAATAATATTTGGATGATTAAAGAGTAAATTACTAAATTAGAAGCATATGGATTAAATTCCACTTGGAATATACTTCAGTTTCAGAAGAGAGGACATGTTTCTAGAGAATGCTGTACCAGGGGTATGTTTGATTTCAGGAACACTGAGATCATCTAGATGGTGGGCCATCTCCCAGTGGGCCACCTCCCCCAGACTCCCAGCACTGATCCTTTAAAAAAAAAAAGTAACAGTGCTTGCTAGCAACTGCTTTTCTCAAAACACTAGGCTCCATGCATGGAGAACCAGAAAAGATCTCTGTAAGAAAACTGTTATTTATTAAATTGCAATAATAAATGTCAGTGCCAGTTGAGGTTTCAAGCCGATTGTAGAAATCATTGTGTTTAATATTCACAATGATGTAGTGAAAAAAGTACTGTGATATTCTCATTTTGTACCATAGTATTAACATTAGTACCATGATCTTCTCATTTTGCAGATGAGAAAACTACAGCAGAGAGAGGTTAAAGAATTTACTTCAAATTGAAAGCTAGGAAACATTTCAGCCAGAATCTGAACCTCAGCAGCCTGTCTCCAGCATTCTTCCACTTCTGCACCTCATTGTGTTTCTGCTCCCACGACTACAAATCACTTACTCTTGATGAGTAGAGTTTTGTTTTCAAGGGTATACTATGAGGCAGATATTTTTCCCAATTGTTTTACAGATGATGCCACTGCATCTCAGAGGCAGTTTGAAGGAATACATTAAGTTCGCAGAAATAGTGAATGGCAGGACCCAGGACTTAAACTCAAATTTCATCAAACACCTGCCTCAGGCTCTTCTGTGTTCCAAGAATGGTCCCTGAATTAATGATGTCAGAATTGCCTGCGATGGGGTAAAGAGATGTGTATTGCTCTTTTTTTTTTTTTTTAATTCCAGATTTAAGACCATCTACTAACCACTGAATCAGAATCTCTGAGGTAAGGGGCCTCAGCATCTTCTTTTTAATTTAAATTAAATTTAATTTTGATGGAGTCTCACACTGTCACTCAGGCTAAAGTGCAGTGGCACAATCTCAATATAACTTCGACCTCCTGGGTTCAAGCAACTCTCCTGCCTCAGCCACCTGAGTAGCTATGACTGCAGGTGGGCCCCACCATGCCCAGCTAATTTTTGTATTTTTAGTATAGACAAGGTTTCAACATATTGGCCAGGCTGATCTTGAACTGACCTCAAGTGATCTGCCTGCTTCGGCCTCCCAAAATGTTGGGATTATAGGCATGAATCACTGTGTCTGGCCAGGATCTTCCTTTCTAAATAGTGGCAAAATAATTCTTTTTTCTTTTTCTTTTGAAATTTGTGAAAACAAATACTAATAATGATGATTTATTTTTAACTTTAAGTTCAGGGACACATGTGAAGGTTTGTTGCACAGGTAAACTCATGTCATGGGGGTTTGTTGTAGAGTATTTCGTCACCCAGGTATTAAGCTTAGCTTCCATTGGTTATTTTTCTGTTTCTGTTTCTCCTCCCACCCTCCACTCTCAAGTAGATCCCAGTGTCTGTTGTTCCTTCTTTGTTCCCTTCTCACCATTTAGGTCCCACTTACAAGTGAAAACATGCAGTATTTGGTTTCCTGTTCCTGCATTAGTTGGCTAAGGATAAAGGCCTCCAGCTCCATCCACATTCCCGCAAAAGACATGATCCTGTTCTTTTTTATGGCTGCATAGTAAGGCGATTTTTTTTAAGACATACTTTTCCTCTTGTCACCCAGGCTTGAGTAAAATGGAGTGATCTCAGCTCACTGCAACCTCTGCCTTCCAGTTTCAAGTGATTCTCCTGGATCAGCCTCCCAAGTAGCTGGGATTACAGGCACCCACCACCATGCCCAGCTAATTTTTTTGTTTTTAGTAGAGAAGGGTTTTCACCATGTTGGCCAAGCTAGTCTTGAACTCCTTACCTTGTGATCCACCCACCTCAGCCTCCCAAAGTGCTGGGATGAAAGGAGTGAGCCATGGTGCCTGGCAGGTGATTTCTGACTCACAAAACAAATTCTTCCTGCTGCCTCAGAAAATCTTGTGACCAAGAGGCACCTGCTAAATAATGTTATTAGGAAGTTTAAAGTGAGATAGGAGATGAAAGTTGTTGAGTGTGAATTTACAAAGAAATGAAGCAGCTTTGGAAACACAAATTGGAACAATCATGTGATTCCATGAATTATCTGTTTCTAGATTCATTTTTAGGGCTGTGATTAATAATCTGTTCTCATTCTCTTGAGGCCAGGGAGCAGGGAAAGAAGGAGAGAAGTCAGCTTGGTAAAATGCAAAGAACAGGTCTCTGAAGTCAATTCCTACTTCTGCCTTTTAATTATCATTTTGATTTGGGATGAGTTATGTATTTTCTCTGCATTTGAATTTTTCTGTCTGTAAGATACTTTTCTCTTTTATTATTATGCACATTAAGTGAGTAAAATAATATGCTCTAAAGTGAACACACAGTAGTTATTCAATAGTCTTTTTTTTTCTGCTTATGATGCTTCGCAACCAGTCATATTTTTCAGGTGGATTCCATTGCCAATTCTCCCCCACCCAGGCCTGTATTATACCAGCTGTTAAGAACTTCCAGTTTGTCAATTCTTTTGTTTTCTTACATAAAACTATCTCCTAAGGAAAGCACTTGCAAGTTAATGTGGTGTTCATGGTTAGTAGCAGGTGATCACTTTATCATCCACTGGCACTTTCATTAGAGAAATATGAAGGCATGAAGGAATACATCAAAGAAAGGAATGTCTAATGGGAAAAAAAATAAAAGATTATTACATATTGGTGGTAGGGATATTCGGAGGCAAAAGTCCTTCAAGAATATCATATAAATTCTCAGTTCCATTACCTATTTGAAACATCAGTTCAGAAACCTTTTTTTAAAGTGGAAATATAAAATTATGAAGTTGTAAAGGACTTAGAAGTCATTTATAAAAATTCTTAAGCAATGCCTCCCTTTGGAGGAAAGACAGCAACTTGTTTGTGTTATGTAGTGTGATCAAGTTCACATTTATTACTTACTAAACCAAATGAGAGAGAAAGTCAGGCACCACTTCGCAGATGAGAAGACTAAGGCTTAGAGAGATGAAGATGCTTGCCAAGGTCACTCATGTCACTCATATTACCCAAGACCAGTCCTTGAACCCAGATGCCAGACTCCTTGTCCTTCACTCCCCCTCCGTAAGCCACAGTTCTTCCTGATTCCAGGCAGGCAAAATATTATGGATGAATTCCTTTCTCTATCTAATTCAATCTCTCTTTTTAGAAACTTTTAATTAGCACTCAATTCTCTGCCATTATTAGTATTTGTTATAAAGCAGTAAGAGCCATCCCTGTTCCCTTCTCCTTTCCTGCTCACCTCCCCAAGATTTCTGTTCCGAGGTTTCTGGTTTTAATTGTTATTTTTTTTCACCAGTGATCAGTCGAGCTTCCCTAATGATCTCAACTCATTTGGAGGGTTTATAGCTCCAGCGCGGAACTCCAATAAAAGGAAACGAAAGGCTTCATGGGGGGAATCCCCTGGGGGCTTTGCTTCTGCCAAGAACAAAACTCATTTGCTGCACATTTTCCTGCCCTCATCCTAAGGTACCTTCGTTAGTGGAAAGATGCCCATCTCCTATTTGGGGGAAATTGTCTTCTTCTTCATTCCTCCCATTTGACTCCCTTCTCCTCACTTTCCCAAGATATAATCTGAAATTTCTGCACACAGTAGGTCGGCACTTGATTACTATATGTTGAAAGCTGCAATCAATAAGTGTATTTACAAAGGAAGAGGAGAGGATAAAAGGAAAGTTTATGGACCATTTATCTCTGCCAGGGAATGTATGAAGTTTTTGGAAGATTCAACTGCTCATGAACATGTGTAAATAGTTTTGTTTATGAGGAGACAGGCACAGAGTTCTATTAAAATACTCTCTACAGCCAGACACAGAGTGGTATTCGTAACAGCTAGTGTTAATGAACATTTACTACATGCTAGATCTAGTTCCAAGTGTTTACATGTATTGACTCTTTTAATTCTGACCACAATCTTATCATGTACTTGCACTTATTATCCTTGTTTTGCAGGTGAGGAAATAGGTGGGTGATCCAGGATCTAATTCAGAATGCGTTCTTAATGTTCACACCATTATAGTACCATGATTGCAAGACACATGTTCCAAGGTATGAGCTTTATTATTATGCATTTAAACTTTTTAAAGAGTTTGTCCATCTATTCTTTAATCACTATAATCCCAGCTACTCAGGAGGCTGAGGCAGAAGAATTGCTTGAACCCAGGAGGTGGAGTTTGCAGTGAGCTGAGATCGTGCCATTGCACTGTAGCCTAGGTGACAAGAGCGAAACTCCATTTCAAAAAAAAAAAACAAAAAGTGACATTGGAAGAAATAACACCCTCATACATCTTTGATTTTGGAGATAACTGAGGACAGGAAGAATGTATAGTCCTCCCTGGCACTCAATACCATTCAATGATAGATACTGGACCAGAACTCAAGACCATATGCAGTGAAAGGTAATAGAAACAAAATGACTGTAGGGATTGGTGACCATTATTCCCACCCTGACAGTGCTATATGCTAGCCATTTCATTAAGTTGAGGGTGATTAGCTTTTCTGAGCCTTGTTTTTTCTCATCTGCAAAATAGTGGAAAGAATGCCTATCTAAAGGGGTTGGGCAGGAATGTTATTAGATGTTTTATCTGCTAGAATATGAGAGATAACATTATATATTTTATTTTTTTCCCACAGGCTCATGAGACATATATCTTGTGACAAGATGAATTCTTACAATCTGGAGCCTCGAAGTCCTCAACAAATGTGTAAAAGTCTGGAACTTCTTTCCTCACCGTTCTGTGTTTGTCATCCACCAAGGAGAGAATCCAGGAAAATCACCATATATATTATGAATTGGATGACTTCCCTTTGCTGACTCATGGCTGTCCTACCTCTCTTGCTCCTAGATTAAAACAAAATTAGGTGTCAGTCAAGACAGCAGCCACAATTTTTCTAACCTTGCAGACTCCTAGAAGACCAGATGGGGAAAGACTAAGATTTAAGTTCCTCATCTTAAAGAAAAGAAAACATATGCATGGAGGGAAGAACTATTTGTGGTCACCTGGCTTAAAAGGACAGAAATGGAACTAAAATTCAAATATGGCTAAAATGACACCTTTTAATCTTATGCTACTATAGAGAGACACTACTTGGGGAGGAGAGCTTGGCATGGTTTGTAACTCAAGAAGACCAAAGCAAGAAAGTTCCAAGGGATATTTCCCCAGTGAAATTGTTCACATCAGGAGCAAAGGCACCAGTGCTATCCAGGGAGCCCCACAAGCTGATAGTGATGGAGCCCAGCAGTTTAATAAACATGAGGAGAAAGACCAAGGATTCCAACATTTAATTATATGCCCAATGATTGAAAGTCTAATTTAGTTTTTTATGTTTATTTGTGAAGGCTTCTGTATTTTCTAGCAAGAAAAAGCTTAAGAGATCATGGATTTAATGTAGGTAAATTAATTAAAGTGCTTCTCAATCTATACATCTTAGTAGCTTGATATTCAATCAGTTGCCAATGCCTCTCAATTCCAGACATGAAACAAAAAACCTGGGAAAATCGTCTTACAAATTTGTCACGTTACCAAAGGTAGTAATATATTAATTGATCATCAATTATAATCCAGAGAGTTAATTTATTTTATTTTGTTTAATTCTATTTTATTTTATTTTAGAATTGGATAGAATAATAATATATTTCACATGAAATATAAAAGGCCAAGGACATAAATCTTTGGCACTGTCACAGACTAGGTAGCCACAGATGCCTCAGTCAGTACACAAAATCTCCAACACTGAGTTTTTTTAAATGTACCTACAAAAGATCAGAAAAAGATTCAGAGACTTGAGAGTATGAAAAAGTGAAAATTAAAAGGGTAAATGAGAGCACTATAGACAATTCTTCATTAAAAACTTCTGTCATTTACTGGGGACTTAAACCCTGATTTTTAAGGAATCTTTTGAGCTAGAGAAAAGGAAAAAGGCTAGAATTTAGTCCCATGAGGATAAATACATCATCTATGTTAAGACAAGAACTCAAAGAGAAACAACTATCATTGGATGAACCAGAAGGAAAATCATCCACAGAGATCTTTGTGAGGTTCAAAACCACATACATATTGATGTTTACATCCTGTCCATCAAAATATGATAAATCAGAAGGGTTGTGATCAGAATTAAAGTTCATTAATATGCTTCAGGGATCTTTTTTTTCCCTCAGAGAGGTGAATATATTGATTAACTTTATACTTTGTTAACTTAAGTATGACTGTTATAATTTCTTAGGTAACCTCTAATAGAAGGCTGAATAACTTTTACTTAGTAAACTAGAAAAATGACCTCATTTTAAAAGAAGAAGAAAAAAATATATAGAAAATTGGTATAAATGGAAAACAATAAAATAGATACAAATCCAACTACTCCAGTAATCATAACCAATATAAAAAGATTTCTCTTTGCATTAAATAATTTTAAATGTATAAAATGTATTTTTAAAAACTCTACCTGTACACTATTTTACAAGACGAAACCTAAAGCACAAATGTATTCACAGATTAAAAGACCATAATGGAAAAATATAACAGAAAAATATTTACAGCCTTATAGTTTAATTGCTGTCAAACTTTCAGACAACATTGATACTAAGGTTATAAAAAGAGATATTTTCTTTATTGAGAAAACAGATTCAATTTACTAACAAAAATTAAAATTTATGCACATAAGCACTAAACCATACAGTTTCTAATTATATAAAGTGAAAGAATAAACAGTACTGAAAAAAAAATGACAAATCCACATCATGGTGAGAAATTTTGGTATATTTCTCAGGAATTGATAGAGAATATAGAGGACTTAAATAACATACATAGCAAACTTGATTAGTGAAATACTGCTACACTTTTTTTCTCCTATAAATAATTGACCATTTTCTATGTCAAAAATATTTCTCAATAAATTTAACAGAATGAATATTATGAATATTACTTTGCTAAATTTACTAACCAAAATAAAATTAAGTTAGATGTCAATATAAAAAAAAATGAAACATAAATATGTACACATGTACATACTCTCACAAACATGCATGTACCATAAAAAATCCCATATATTAAGAAATTTAAATAAAATAGCATTCTAAGTTATGCATAAAGAAGAAATCATAACAGACATTAGAAAATATTTAAATCTAAGCAACTAGGGAAATCTTATATATTAAAAACTTTGTCTTGCAGTAAAGTGATACCTGATGGCCAGTTGTAGTTTCAAAATCTTTATCTTCAAAATGAAAATGGATAAAATTAACTAACTTAAAATACAGTAAAAGAATAGAAGAAAAAAATGAACAAAGTAAGGATTTAATAATGCAGACAAAAGTATGTTTGTGCATGTTTATGTGCGTGCTTGTGTCCGTGTGAAAAAGAGAAGAAAATAGAGAGAAGGCATAGAGAACAAGGTTAAGAAAAGAAGGGAACATAACTATTATTTTAACAATGATTAATAGATATAAAAAGCAAGGTATATGATAAAAATTTCTGATGAATTGAAAAAGCACTTACATGAATCCCATCCTCAGAAAGATAGCTTATTAGTCCTGAGTCAGTAAGAGGTACAAAATCTGAATGATCCTTTTAAACACTGATGATATTTAAATATTGAAACAATATTTTAATATCTTCTCACAAACAAAACAACAGACCAAATGATTTTACAGGTAAGGTATATAAAATATTTAAGAAACAAATAATTCCAACCTTACAATATCTTTCAAAGGGGGAAGTCACTCCTCAACTTGTTTGATTATTGTTAGAGATTATATAATCTTAAAACCAATATTAGGCAATAAGAATATATGATAAAAAAGAACTCGTGAACATGTAAAACTTTAAAATAAAATGCTAAATATGCATTCAGCAATGAATATTTAAAAATGCATTATGACCAATGTGAGATTGTTCTAGGAATGCTTAATATTAGAAAATTTATACATTTATTCAATCATATTACTTTACCAAATAGAAAAAAATATATTAAAATGAAATCAGTAAAAGCATTCAATGAACTTGGTAATCATTTATAATGAAAACCTTTAGTGAACTACGAATAAAAAGAGAACTTTCTTCACTAGAGAAAAGATAAACTACAAGCAACCAGCATCTTTATCATAGGATCAAAACCTCACATATCAATATTTACCTTGAAGGTTTAAAAGCTCCACTTAAAATAAACAGAGTGGCAAATTGGATTAAAAAAGAATCCATTCATTTGCTGTCTTCAGGAAACCCATCTCACAAGTAATGTAATCCATAGGCTTAAAGTAAAGGGTTGGAAAACAATCTATCATGCAAATGGAAACAAAAAAAAGGTCACTATTATTATATCAAATAAAGCAGATGTTAAACCAACAACACTGAAAAAGGACAATGGAGAGCACTACATAAAGATAAAGGGCTCAATCCAGCAAGACTTAACTATTATAAATATATACACCCCCAACATTGGAGCAACCAGATATATAAGAGAAGTACTTCTAGACTTATGAATAGATTAGACAGCTACACAATAATAATGAGAAATTTGAACACCCTACTGACAGCAGAAATAAAAAAAATTCTTTTGAAATAAATGAAAGCAGACAGAACATACCAAAATATCTGTAATGCAGCAAAAACAGTGTTAAGAGGAAAGTTTGTAGTGCTAAACACCTACCTCTAAATGCTAGAAAAATCTTAAATTAATAACCTTACATCACATCCAGAGGAACCAGAACAACAAGAACAAACTAACCCCAAAGCTAGCAGAAGAAAAGAAATAATTAAAATCAGAGTGGAATTGAATGAAATTGAGACCCAAAATTTCATACACACACACAAAAAAAATCAACAAAACCAAAACTTGATTATTTTAAGGGACAAACAATATTAATAGACCACTAGCTATTAATAAATTAACAAAGGAAAAGAGAGAAGATCCAAATAAGCACAATCAGAATTAGCAAAGGTGACATTACAACAAATTCTGTAAAAATACAAAATACTAGCTAACATAATACAGTAATATATCAATAAGTAATCCACCCATGATGAAACAGGTACCTATATCTGGGGTGCAAGATTGTTTCAACATAAGCAAATCAATAAATATGATTCACCACATAAACAGAATTAAAAACAAAAACCATATGACATTTTATTAGACAAAGAAAAATCTTCCTATAAAATCCAACATTCCTTCATGATAAAAACTCACAAGAAACTAGAAATTGAAAGAATATACCTCAAAATCATAATAGGCACCTATGACAACAGCCAACATTATACTAAATGCACAAAGGCTGGAATCACTCCCTTGACAATCAGAATAAGACAAGGATGCCCACTCTCACCACTCTAGTTCAAGATAGTACTAGAAGTGATAGACAGAGAAACCAGGTAGAAGAGAGAAATAAAAGGCATCAAAATAGGAAATGAAAAACTCAGACTATCTCTCTTCATGGACGATCTGATTCTATACCAAGAAATTCCTAAAGACTCCACCAAAAGGCTCCTGGAAATGTTAAACAACTTCAGTAAAGTTTCAAGATACAAAATCAATGTACAAAAATCAGTTGCATGCCTATACACCAATAATGCTTAAGCTGAGAACCTAATTAAGAATGCAATTTCATTTACAATAGCCATACATACACGCACATACATACAAGTACCTAGGAATACATCTAACCAAAGAGGTGAAAAATCTCTACAAGAAGAATTACAAAATATTGCTTACATGAATTATAGATGACACAAACAAATAAAAAGAAACATTCCATACCCATGAATTGAAAGAACCAATATTGTCAAAATGTCAATACTACCCAAAGCAATCTACAGATGATTCAAGGCTATTCGTGTCAAACTACCAACATTATTTTTCACAGAACTAGAAAAAACTATTCTAAAATATATATGGAACCAAAAATAAAGCCTGAATAGCCAAGGCAATCCTAAGCAAAGAGAACAAAGATGAAAGCACCCATTACCATAATTCAAATTACACTGCAAGGCTGCAGTAACCAAGACAGCGTGGTACTGGTATAAAAATAGACCAGTGGAACAGAATATAGAACTCAGAAATAAAGCCCACACCTATTACCCTCTGATTTTTGACAAAGTCAACAATAACAAACAATGGAGAAAGAACTTCCTATTTAATAAAATGTGCTGGAATAGCTGGCTAGCTATATGCAAAAGAATGAAAACGGACCCCTACCTTTCACCATATATAAAAGATTGTCTCAAGATAGATTAAAGATTTAAATGTAAGACTTAAACTATAAGATTCCTACAAGAAAATTTAGGAAACTCCAATCTAGACATAGGCCTTTGGAAAAAATTTATGACTAAGTCATCAAAAGCAATTGCAACACAAACAAACATTGACAAATGAGACCTAATTAAAGATCGTCTGCACAGCAAAAGAAGCTATCAACAGAGTAAACAGACAATCTACAGAAGGGTAGAAAATGTTCACAAAGCATGCATCCAAAAAGGTATCATATCCAGAATCTATAATGAACTTAAACAATTGAACAAGAAATAAACAAACAAAAAAAAACTCACTTAAAGATAGAAAAAGAAATGAACAGATACTTCTCAAAAGATGCACGCAGTCAGCAAACGTGAAAAAGTGCCTCACATCACTAATCATCAGAGAAATGCAAATAAAAATCACAGTGAGATATCATTTTAAACCAGTCAGAACGGCTATTACTAAAAAGTTAATAAACAACAGATGCTCGTGAGGTTGTTGAGGAAAGGGAATTCTTATACACTGTTGGTGAGAATGTTAATTAGTTCAGTCACTGTGGAAATCAATGTGGAGATTTCTCAAAGAACACCTAAGTGAACTACTGCCATTTGATGCAGCAATCCCATTACTTGATACATATCTGAAAGAAAACAAATCTTTCTGCTGAAAAGACAAATGCACTTACATGTTCAACACAGCACTATTCACAGTAGTAAAGACGTAGAATCACCCTAGGTGCCCATCAGTGGTGATTGGATTTTAAAAATGTAGTACATATACATCATGGAATACCATACAGCTATAAAAAGAAGGAAGTCATGTCTTTTTCAGGATCATAGATGTAGCTGGAGGTCATTATCTTAAGCAAAACGGAAAACCAAACACTGCATGTTCTCACTTATAATTGTGAGAATAATATTGGGTACCCCGTGGAAATAAAGATGGCAATGATAGAAACCGGGACTGCCAGAATGGGAAGAGAGGGAAAGAACAAGGGTTGAAAAGCTAACTATTGGGTGTTATGCTCAGTACCTATGTTAGGAGATCATTTTATATCCCAAACCTCAGGATCATGAAATATACCTAGGTAATAAACCTGCATATGTACCCTCTGCATCTAAAATAAAAGTTGTAAAAAACACTTTATGAATACAATGAACTGCTTTTTCATGCCCACAACAGTAATAAAATCTAAGCAGTCTAGGAGAACCAAATACTAGTAAGGATGCAAAATAGAAAAAGAGTCTCATTCACCACCTGAGAGTGTGTAAATTGGTCCTTTTGTTTTGAAAAACAATTTGGCCTCTTCTAATAAAGTTAATCATAGTGGCTTCTTGTGCTGGGAATAGGACAGAAATTTCAACCAGCCAAGGGTACACAGAAAAGTTTAAAACCAATGGTACTATTTATTTAACTTTTGTGGGTATGAAGTGGTAATTTATTATTTATGTTATGCTGCAGATATATATAATACTTTTTATATAAAATATATTTTACAGTTTAAATTAAGTATATGTTTAAAAAGAAAAAAAAGTGGCCTAGAATAACAAAGAAATCTCTGTACAAAGGATAGTTCAGAGTGACATGCCTTGCTCATTAGAGAAAATACAATAAAACCAGTGTGAATAAGTCAATATGGTGGTGTCACAGTCATGAATAAATAGTTCATGAGACCAGAACATACATGTTTTATGATAACTTAATATAGAATCAATGTAATATTTTAATTCACTGGTACAATGATGGTTTGTATAATAAATGGTGCTGGCACAACTGTTCATATAGAAGGATAAAGTCGAACCTTTTAACATTAATAAAATTCGTTTTATGTAATTAAAAAGTCAAATTTAAAAGAAGTACATCTTATTAGAGAATCCAGAATATATATATATATATACATATATATACACACATATATATATATACACACACATATATATACATACACATATATAGATATACATATATATATTTTTTTCTGGGGTTAATGAAAATCTTAAGGGTAATGAGTTTAGTGAGTAGTTACCATAAATGAAGTCAAAGACAAATAATTGAATTGGAAAAAATGTAACACAAATGACAGATGACTAATATTTATTCAATGGAAAGATTCAAACTAAATAAAGGTGAAGGTATCAAGTTGAAGAAAAATGGCATTTATATCATTGTTTCCTTAGAGCAATGCAAATGGTTACTAGATGCACAGTAAGATGCAGGAACTTGCTTAGAGTTGAAATAATAAAAAGTAATGAAACAATAATATATCACTTCATGTTCATTAGTTGTCTATGTATTTCACCAATGCAGGTAGACATAATAATTGTTACACCACCATTGCCCGAGTCTTTGCCGCCGCCCCCGCCAGGAGGTCTGCCTCTGCCACCCATGCCCCCCCACAGGGCCTGTGCCCTCAGGGCCCCCAGGACCACCCCAGCTGCCCCCACCAGCTCCAGGGGTCCACCCCCCCGGCCCCAGTGGTGCACCCCCCCCCACATCTGGGGTCCATCCCCCAGCCCCTGTGGTCCACCCACCAACCTCTGGGGTCCACCCCTCAGCTCCTGGAGTCCACCCTCCAGCCCCTGGGGTTCACCCACCAGCCCCCCAGGGTTCACCCACCAGCCCCCGGAGTCCACCCACCAACCCTGGGGGTCCACCCTTCCGCTTCAGCAGGGGTTCACCCCAGGTCCCAGGGGTGCACCCAGCAGCCCTGGCCGTTCACCCTCAGGCGCTGGGGGTGCACCCACCAGCCCCAGGGATGCACCCTCAGGCCCCAGGGTTCCACCTCCAACCTTCCGGGGTCCATCTGTCAGCTCCTGGGGTCCACCCTCAGCCTCCTGGAGTTCACCCCTCAAATCCTGGGATACACCCCCCCCAACTCCCATACCCCCAGTGCTGAGGCCCCCACTCCCCTCCAAAGGCCCAGGAACATACCTTCCCCTCCCCCCAACCAACTGAGAAGCTGCTCCCTTCCCAGCAAGCCCAGCCCAGGTGCTCCTGCCTTTCCCATGGAGAGAAGGCTGCTCTTTTGTACTGTCCCTGCTCATTAAACAGCCTCCCCAGGCAAAAAAAAAAAAAAAAAAAAAAAATTGTTACAATCCTTTGTGAAACAATATAGTAATAGCTATTAAAATTTTAAATATACTTAACCTTTGACATGGCATTTCTTACTTGAGGTCTAGCCCTCAAAAATAAAGACTCATGATATGGAGATCTATGGATACAGATGTTGATTCATAGAGGTAGAAAGTAGTAACAAATTGAGAAAGAGGGAAAATGGTGAAATAAATTATAGCACATTTATACCAAGGGACTATTTTACAGCTATTAAAAACAATGGATTAGAACCATACTACCTGACAAACAGAATCTTATAAGGTAATGGGTTAGAAAATTAAGAAGTAGGAAATAGTATGATAACAAAAATAATGTGTTAAATAAGACTTCATTTAGAAAAGAAAAACTGGTAAAATCTCTATGTATATACATAGGCACACAGATGTATATTAGTGTATGTATATTGGTACATGGTATTTAAACATGAATAAAGTATGCAAGGTTATCTGCCATACGGTTACATATATTATCTTGAGAGAGGGAGCAAGGTGGAGGTGGGACAAATAAAAATAGACCAAGTAAAAAGACTGTACAAAAGGCCTTATATAATCCTGCTTAATATCTATGTATGTATATATAGGGATGAGGTAATTACAGAAGATACACAAATAGTATAAATCTGTTTTGAATAGCTTATACCTTTTGTGATATGGTACCAGATTGGAAAGAAATAAAATGAAGTTGCAGACTAACAAGTATAGTAGCACTCTGGGGGTGAAATAAAGTTCCAAAGAAATTGTTAAATGCATGTATTTAAAGGAGAAAGGAATATAAAGATATATATTAGGCTATAAACGTTGATTCCAGCAGTGGCAAAGGTAAAGATGATAGTGGTAAAGTGTAGTCGTGGGTGAGAGGGAGGGGATTATAGTTGTCTTCATAAACCTTTGCACTGTCTTGCTTTACTTTTTACAAGTGTCAGTGAATCCATTACTAATTGCCATGCAACAAATCACCCCAAAACTAAGCATTGTAAAAAAAGAAGCATTTTGAGAGTTTGTTAGTGGCTCGTCTGATATGGACTGGCTCCGCCAAGTTGACTCAACTGGGGCCTTATTTGTGTGTCTATTAGCAGGCTTTGTGTCACTGAGGTGATGGGGATCACCTGGTCACGTTACACACCCTCCAGCAAACTCTCCAGGGTAAGCATCACAGTGCAGTAGCCACAGGGCTCCCAAGAGCAACAAGAAAGAAAGCTCCTATGTGCAAATACTTTATAAACCTCTGCTTATGAGACCTGGGTCAGTGTAATATTGTTCAAAGCAGGTCACAAGCTCCAAGGAAGCGTCCTAACAAAAGGCATGGATAGAGAGAAAACAATAAGTTGTAGGTATTTTCACAACATTTTCTTGGCAGATATGCAGCTTCACTCTTTCAGCTTTTAGATGTCTGTAATAATTGAGCTGGGACAATATCATTTCTTGCTCTGAGACTATTTTGTGTTGTTAACATAACATTGAATTTTCCTCAGTTAATAACCCATCTATTCATTTCTTTAAGTTACTATTCCTCCTTCTCTCCATTAATACTCAAACTTTTTCAACTTTGCAAGGGACATTAGAATAGCCACTATGCTGGTCTAGATTGCAGGCAGCAATGCAAGTCTATCAAGTACCTCCTCCTCAGTCCACTACAATTCAGATAGGTAGGTGCGGAGCTAGTGAGCTATTTTTACCATCAGGCAGCATAGTTGCATTCACTCTCACCCCTATTTTGCTAGATAGGGTGGAGCACAACCCACCCCCATCAGGCCCTTTGGAATTCTGACCTAAGGTTTAAAACCTTACAGTTTCTTGTTTAGAAACCATCTCTGCTTTCAGCACTTGTAGTTGCAGCCCTGGTCCTAGGATCACTGCATCAGGTAGGGGGAGAAAAAAAACATTTTTTTTTTTTTTTGCATGTGTGGTGATTTGGGAAAGAAAAAATTATAGTTGTTATACCAGTGTACTCCTCTGCTGGGAAGAATTACATAGTCATACCAGCATCCGCCCCACCCCCTCTTCCCCCAGATCAAACAAAAAAACAGAGAAAAATCTAGCAGGGACACTCTTTAGTCCCACTCATGTTGAGTGTGAGCACACACTTATGAAAGTGTGTAAGGCAACTCTTTGTTCTTTCATCTCCCCTTGTTTTAGACAACCAATGTTTTAAATTGCCTGTTCTGCTTTTCTATCAAATTCTCACTCTAAGAAGGATATGTGTTCCTTGGTCTGAGGAAATGACAGCCATCCAAAACATCCACATTCCTGCCACATCTTCTCTTGCTTTTATTATTTACATATTTATTTTGTTTTGTTTTTTAATGGCACTCTGAGCATTTGCATCTACCACTTGATAGGCAAAGTTCATTCCAGAGTCAGTGTCTATTCCTGTCGGGACCCATTTGTAGCAGTCCGTGACTTCCAGCATCAGTCTCACTTGCCAGCTATGTTCAGGGCCTTCCCATCAGGAAATCGACCCTATAGCCATCTGCAATCTCTGTCTTTCTTTCTGAGAAACAAAACAGTACTTATTGGCATTATGTGCCTGAAAGGGTGCTAGAGGAACATGTCTAAATTCAGCCCATCTCTGCACTGCTGCAATACCCTTATATTAACTCATTTCATGGACCTAGGTAGCTACCTCAAGGGAGCACGCAGGGATGTCTGCTTGTCAATTCCAGTCACCTATTGAACCTGGAAGGGAGTTCTTCTGATGGGCATTGATCTGTTCTATTTTAATGCACCCCTCAAGTCTCCATAGGGCTGTGACCCATATGGGCATCCTTTTAATAGGAGAGGTTTCCATTGGCTTCTCACCTTAATGTATGGCAAGGCAGTGGACCACCACCTGTGAGTTAGTAAAAACCCAAATGCAGGGGTTCCTACCACTGTTTAATTCTTCCATTACTGTTAGAAAAAGATTGTAATCCAGCCCACTGAACTGAACTATTTTTACTTTTTTTCAATGAAAATAGCAGCTTTCCCAAACAAGAGAGTGTCCATTCACCTTGGAACTGCCATCTGTAAACTAAGCAGCTCCTTGTTGATCATCTGAAAACAGTTCATAGATGCTGTCCACGTGTTCATAGGATTTAGCCCTGAAGTCAGTCCTAGGGGTAAAGGGACTCCGTGCCTGTGAGTATCTCCTCCTTGCATTCTTCTGTATAACCATTTCCATTTGATTATGAAACACTTCTGAACACTGCTGTTCTCATTAGACCAAGAGTGCCCAGTCATTTGGCTTCCCTGGGCCACACTGGAAGAATTGTCTTGGACCACATATAAAATACACTAATATTAACAACAGCTGATGAGCTAAAAAAAAAATTGTAGAAAAGTCTCATAATGTTTTAAGAAAGTTTATGAATTTGTGTTGGGCCACATTCAAAGCCATCCTGAGCCGCACATGGCCCATTGACCATGGGCTGGACAAGCTTGGATTAGACTGTTCCCCCTGACAGCTGAGACAGTATAGGTATTTCAGGTGTCACAATCATTATATGTTCCTCGGTCACAGAGTAGCTTCAGTTAACATCCCATAACAAAGTAGTAAATGCCCATCAAGTAGAAATTCTCTAGTCCAAATTCCTAGTAGGTGTTGCTGTGAAACGCTCATAGGCCTTTGTCATAAGCCCCAGAAAACGCTCCATGAATACCTACCAAATGGAGAATTTCTTCTGACCGGCTTTTACTCTGCACTGTGTGGACTTAGGCAATTTTATTGGTTACAATTTAGCATGTCCAATTAACATTGCTTAAGGAGCAGATTTACATGGCTTCTGTTTATGGTACTAGGTAAAGAAAACATTTCCCAATCAGATACAATATTCATTTTAATGATATAATCGGGAAAAGAGACACAACCACTTCACATAAAATATATTCAAATATACTGACTTTTAAAATTCTATCAGCCCTTACATTTTCATGTTGTAGTTCCAGAAACTTCTCTTAAGTCTCAGACCATTTTACCCTCCCTTGGGCAAAAGGCTTTGGTTTCCCAGCCAAGGGTTGAGTTAAAGGAGCCTGGCTGTCTTGCCAATCTTTATCTTGATTAATCTGTCCAACTACTACCCTAAGCAATTTCAGATCAGATTTTCATTGAAATTTCTGTCTTTTATCTTTTTAAATTTCTCCAAACTGGAATAAATACAGCAAACTGGTTTGGGGCCTTTTGGGGACTAGATGGATTTCCTTTGGTCCACACAACCTTCAGTGGTTTTATTAAGACATTGGTTTTGGCCAGGTGTGGTGGCTCTTGCCTGTAATCCCAGCACTTTGGGAGGCCGAGTCAAGTGGATCACTTGAGGTCAGGAGACCAGCCTGACCAACTTGGTGAAACCCCATCGCTAAAAAAAAAAAAAAAAAAAAAAATAGCCAGGAGTGGTGGTAGACACCTTTAATCTCAGCTATTTGTGAGGCTGAGGTAGGAGAATCACCTGAACCTGGGAGGTAAGGGTTGCAGTGAACCAAGATCGTTGACTGCACTCCAGACCAAGACTCTGTCAAGAAAAAAAAAAAAAAAAGACATTTGTTCTAACCTTATGGAATTTCCATTTTATTCATTCAGTTTCTTAATAACCATCTGAAGATTTCCATACTGCTTGGAATTTGTTCCCTGACTCTCTCCTTTCTTTTTCTTCTTGGTTTTACTACTATTAAAGTAGCTACCTTGTCTGGGTTAAATACCCAGGATTAGTCCTCTCCAGCCAGGAAAATGTAGGACGCAGACACACACCAGAGTTTAGGAGCAGAGGTTTAATAGGCAAGAGAAAGAGAAAGAAAGAGAAAGGAAAACAGTTCTCTCTCAAGTGCAGTGAGGGGACTTCCGAGAGGAAAAGGCTGGCAGGTGGTGGATGTGCTGGATTTTACAGTCAGTTACATTCAGGTTTGAGGAGGAGGCGTCTGATTACATAGAGTTCACAGATTGGTTTGATCAGGTATGATGTTTATAGAGCATCTGGGAAGGCTGGCCGACTCACTCTAATCTTATTATGCAAATGAACTTTCCTCTTGGCCATTTCCATCTTGTCTGCTCCTTACTGTACAGGTGGCTGACAAAGAGAAGGGAAGATGGAGCCACCATCTTGAACGTTATTGGCACAACTGCTGGCATCTATGTCTGCAGCTTGATTTTACAGGCTGCTGTTAGTTAGAAAGGAAATAATTTGGGGCTGCTTTTCATTAAAAGGAAAACCTTACCGAGGGCTTCCATGCCCTTACTATTTACCTAAGTAATTTCTTAACTTCTGTATCACTTTACTTATTTTCTTTGTTCATCTTATTTTCTTTATTCAATGTTTTCTTTATTCATCTTATTTCTTAATAATCTTTTAAAAATGTCAGCCTCCTGGGATGAGTCTTTTGACTCTTTCTTTGCCATTCTTCCTTCTCTTTTAAATTAACATGTTTTTATAAGTCTTTATAAGATCCATGCAACAAAGCTGAGACAGCATATTTGATAAAGCTTCTCAAAGAACGGTTGTTTGATTATGCACGAGTAACGTCATGAAGGGTGCTCATGTAGAAGGGGCCCCTTCCACCACAGCACTTGCCATGACTTGAAAATGGGCTTATTTAGAGGGTGAATATCACTGTCATCATAAAGCTAGTCCCACATGACTAGCATAGGAAGCTATTTATGCATTGCTTCATATACTAGCTCCCTCATCTGGGGTGTTCCACTTGGCATTTATAAGTAGAGTGGGATAGCCTCCATCTCAGGGAAAACAAACCTTACAGTGGCTTTTTTCCAGTCCACCAGGCTGGCTGGTGCCTCAGGAATAACTTCCTGTGTGTCTGGATCATATATACCCATCTGTGATTATTCAGTAATGAGCTATGGGTTCTGTATCAACCTAAGCATGCTCTTCCACTCTTCAGGATTTAAAACCAAAGATACTGCATCTAAATTAGTTACTGTCATAATCCATTTTAGTAAAGGTTCCTCAGCAAGCTGATGATGCCAGTCGATAAAAGGGAACAATTCCTTTACACTATATCCTCTGATTTTAATCGTTACTTGGTTACGCCCTTTCTCACACTGACTGCCTTCTTGGCAACCACAAGTCTCAGAGGTACTTTCTGTTGTCCCTGCATAATTTTCTCCTTTGTGGGTTACTTTGTGGTTAGTTGCCTGAGCTCAGATAGACTAAAATCTAAGCTTAGTCTAGCATTAAGGTCTGACCTAGCATTCTCTTTTAAATTGATTTCAGCTAGTATGTATAACAATAACCAAGAGATTGAATATTTCACTTTTTATTTTTAGTTTGCATTTCTTTGTACATCCAGTGAACCAACTCCCTAGGAGTTAGATTCATTTCTAAATTCCACTGGTAATTTTCCTTTAGTAAGTAGTGCAACATGGTTGTGGCTCCATAGAATGGGTGATCACATAGCCCACCCAGGAATCAAAGGTTCCTCATCTCCACTCTGATTCTTACTCTTCCCAAACCACCTATTTCCAGAAGGCAGGGCCTGTCCAGCAAATCCTACCTCTGGCACCAATTTTGTCAGGAAAAATCTCTTGCAAACTGTGTCTTTCTTCTACTCTAACACCATAACAATCAACACAGAAGACTTCTGTGACCATGTATGCAGAGAAATTCTCTTTACACTCCAAGCAACAGACACCAGTTGCATGTCCTCTAGTTCAATTCCAACACTATCTCCCTGGAGATAGCATCAGATCCCACAGGTTGAAGGCTCAGTCCCCAAGACTACATCTCCCCCACTAGTTGCAAGTCTGGACCTCCAAAACTTCTGAGTCACTGGCTTCAAGTTGGCTTTACCATGAACCCTTCTTTGGGTTCGATTAATTTGCTGGAATGGTTCATAGATCTTAGACAAATACTTATGTTTACCAGTATATTATAACAAATATTGCAAAGGATACAGATGAAGACATGTATAGGGTGAGGTATGGGGAAAGGGATGCTGAGCTTCTATGCTCTCTCTAGGTGTACCACCCTCCAGGAATCTCCTAACCAGATAACTGGAAGCTCCACAAACCCAGTCCTCCTCAGTTTTTAGGAAACTATTTCTTCTCCGAGGGAGGAGGCAGAACTCTCTCAGGGGGAGGGTCTTAAGACTCACAATCAAAAAGGTGAGGTATGGGTAGAGTCCTGCCTTGGGGCAGATGAAGGGAGAGAAGGAGAAGAAATTTTTTCCTGAGGCTTACCCGTCAGGCCAATCACACCCAACATTATAAGAAAAGACTGGACTATGTAACAAGGAATATGGGAGTTATAAGATAGGAACCATGGACAGCAACCACTAAATTCGTATTATAACACCAACAGCCATTAAAGGCATTGTAATTCAGGCATGCCTTATCTTTTAAGGGTAAGTCTTATTAGAGGATGCTATAATCTGAATGTATGTGTCCCTTTGAACTTCAGATGATAAAACCTAATCACCAATTTGATGGTATTAAGAGGTGAGGCCTTTGAGGGGTGAGTAGGTCATAGGGTGGAGCCCTTATGAATTGAATTGGTGCCTTTGCAAAACAGGCTCTGGAGAGCTGCCTTGCCCTTTTTCCATGCAAAAACAGTGAGAAGGTGCCATCTATGAACCAGAAAATGGACCCTCACCAGATACCAAATCTGCCAATGACTTGGTCTTTAACTTCCCAGCCTCAGAATTATAAAAAATAAATTTCTGTGTTATTTTACAAGCTACCCAGTTTATGGTACTTTATTATTACAGCAGTCTAAATAGACTAAGACAGGTCTTCCCCATGAAATTTTTAAAAATTATATTTTATGCCATGCAGTATCTCTTATATTCTGTACTCCCTATTTTTCATTGTTGTATAGTTGAGGAATCTACATCCCCCACCTTACAGGGGCTGGTCATGCTTTATGCTTGATTCCTTGGTTTCCCATTCAATTTAGAAATTGCTCTGGAATATTTTTTTATTTATAACAAAATAGTGTTACTAATTGTTGCATTAAAACAAGCAACAATGGGTTTTTGGGAACTTCTATTTTGTCCTTGTAATTTCTGTCACGATCTAAAGTAACAGTACGTTGGATACATGTACAATAAACAGAAATTTTACTTTAACCAATGCCTACACACGTAGAATGACCAGCAATAATTTGCCTTTCTTTTTTATATAAATTGCAGATGTTATATTACAATGCCATTCTTTAAGAACTTGATGAAATGCACTTAGATGTTAGATTGTGGTGGGAAAGGTACTGCTGTTGCCCTGAGGGCCATTTACTATTAATATAATAGCCACCTGCACTGTACCCAACTGAGTGGGCTACAAGATGCCTGAAACTTCTCAGGACCCAGTAACCAGGGTCAGTGGACAATCTCAGAGATTGTAGTTTATAGGCACAAGGAATTGTGACAAAGTAAAAATGTATCTGAACACAATCACTACAGTGATTTTTTAAAAATCTATTGATTTTAATGTCCTATAACCTTTTATTTGTTTCCTTTCTATAAATGTTTTTTAAAGAAATAAGATTTTAGAAGGCAAATGGTTAATTAAAAATTACTACTGAATTTCAGTTACTAAAGAAACTTGATGATGAGAGTCATCTTCAAAAATATTTGTAAGCATTATCATCTGCCATAAAAGAGCATAATGATATCGAACATGAAAAGCATAAATGCACATTTTAAAGAAGAATCAGATTTGCTTCAAATTAGCAGTTCGTTTACATAAGATTCTTCCTCAAACAGTTTAATCCATGAGACTGCAGCAGAAACTGTTTCTATATCCATTTGCAAAGCATGACTTTTCATTGAGATCAAATGATTGTTCCATTTTATTTTGTGTGTGTATGTGTGTGTGTGTGTGTGTTTGAAGAATTTTTTTCTGCAAAGATAAAGTGAAGCGATAGCTGTTAACATGCTAGTTCCATTACTACTGGAAAAGCTTCACAGCTAGGTGTATAAAGTGAATTTTGTGTTGGTATTAGCAAATGCTATGAATGCAAGATTAGCTAATTCTAATAATGGTTTGATTATGATGATTATGACTTTGATGATGATTAAAATCAAAATACAGCTTTTGTAAGGTCAGTTTGTTGAATGAAACATCTGAAATTTTAGGGAATGTTATTGTAAATGTAGATGAAAGTTCAGCATTGAAAATAAAATTAGATGTTTTTGTGGTGGTAATATGAATACAAACTTCAGTAGAGCATAGCATGATGAAAACTATATTTTTACTAAATTAAAAAGCTTACAGTGAAAAAATATGCCAGAAATTGCTGTTGATACCCTCATAATTCATTATTATTTCCAGGAAGTTTATAAAAATATTCATTAGAACAGCAGTGCATAGTTAGCACTTTGATGCCCATCCTAAATCAAATTTAGAAATATTTGAGCTCTGGAAAAATTATTTTGTAAATCAATCTGAATGTTTTTAAAATGATAGTAAACTATTTTTTTTCAAATGAGGCTTTTAAATTTTGGCTGCATGTTTAAAATGTTTTACAGAATATTCAATGCTATGAATGCCAAAAATTTATCAGATTTTTAACTTTCAGAATACTGAAAATGTATTCTGTACTGGAATGCAATGACATGAAGAAAGCCCTCAATTTTGCAGCAACCAGATTTAGCAAAGTATTAAAAAGAATGATATATAAAGCAATAACTGACAAGTTTAGTCTTGTGAAATACTTGTCAGTAAAATTCTCTGAATAGAAGGAAAAAGACAATAGGTATGAAAATATTGGGGCTGAAATATTTATACATTTTAACATCAAAAATATAAGAACATACTCCATTTAGAAGAATTTGCCTTTGGCTTAGAGTTATTTCACATTCACAGAGAGAATATTTTCTCAAGTAAAATTATAAAACAGAGCATGTGGTCCACAGGTGATGTCAGAAACTTTAAATATGTTACCTATAACATGAAACTTGGAAAAAGATTACTAAATTTTTGTAAGAGAGAAACAATAAGACCATATTGAAGAGTGCATTCTTCAGAGAAAAACAACAGCAGTGACACAGTGATAGAAATAAATATGTTTAAGAAACTGATTAAAGTACATGAATATGTGCCAAGAATAATTATTATGGTTATTCCAATTTAATGTTCAGATAACCAAATAGAAAAATGTTGTTTAAAAATTTTTTAATTTAAAATACATGAATGCATGCCATTTTTATTTTTAAAAGTGTTTCATGCTTTTGAAAAGTTTTAAATAGAATTGTTATTCATATACAAATACAATAAAACTCGTCTGTCAATAAATATATATTTTTAAAAACTATATGATTTTTTAAATTAATAAAATTTATTTTTAGAGAAGGCTTTGGTTCACAGAAAGTATATTAAGCAGAAAGTATAGATAGTTCCCCCATTTACCTCCTGTCTCCACACATGTACAGCCTACCCCACTATCAATGTCCTGCACCAGAGTAGCACATTTGTTGCAACTGATGAACTTACATCCCACTTTATTATCAACCAAAGCCTGTAGTTTACATTAAAGTTCATTCATTACTGGTGGTGCGCATTTCATGGGTTTTAACAAGTGTATAAGTGTATAACATGTATCTACTATTATAGCATATTAAAGAATAGTTTTACATGGCCCCAAATCCTCTATGCTCTGACTATTCATCCCTCCCTTCTCCGATCCCTTAGCAATCACTAAGCTTTCTACTGTCTCCATGGTTTAGTTTTTTCCAGAGTATCATATAGTTGAAAATCAAATAGTATTAAGCCTTTATAAGACTGGGTTCTTTCATGTGATAATACACACTTAAATTTCCTCTCTGCCTTTTCATAGCTTGATAGCTCATCTGGTTTTAGTGCTGAATAATATATTATCTGGATATACTGTAGTTTATTTATGTCTTCATCTTCTAAAGGATGTCTTGTTGCTTCCAAGTTTTGGCAATTATGAATAAAGCTGCTATAAACATTTGTGTCTAGATATCTGTGTGAGCAAAAGTTTTTGCCTCCTGTGGGTAAACACTAAGGAGTATAATTGCTGAATCACATGTTAAGAATGTGTTTAGTTTTATAAAAAATTGCCAAACTATCTTCCAAAGTGGTTGTATTATTTTTCATTTATGCCAGAAATGAATGAGAGTTCCTGTTGCTCCACTTCCTCGCCAACATCTGATGTCACTGTTTTGGATTTCAGCTATTCTAAGGGATGGGTAGTGCTTTCTCATTGTTTTATTTTTAAATGGGCAATTCCCTAATGACCTATGATGTTGAACATCTCTTCAGAGGCTTAATTACTTTCCATATATTTTCCTTGGTGAGGTGTATGTCTGTTTAGGTCTTTTGCCCATTTTGTAATTGGGATGTTTATTTTGTCATTATTGCATTTTAAAAGTTATTTGTATATTTTAAATACCAGCTCTTTATTGGATGTGTCTTTTGCAAGTATTTTCTCCTAGTCTGTGGCTCATCCATCTATCCTCTCATTCTCTTGAAATTATCTTCAGAATCCTTGTGAAGCAGAAATGTTTAATTTTAATGAAGTCCTGCTGTTAATAATTTATTTCCTGGATTATGCCTTGGATGTTGTATTTTTAAAAAGTCAGTGCCATAACCAAGATCATCTAGTTTTTCTTCTATTATATTCTAGGTGTTTTATAGATTTGTAATTTAGGTCTATGGTCCAATTTAAGTTATTTTTTCTGAAGAGTATCAGGAAGGTCTATATCTAAATTCAATTTAATTTGCTTGTGGATGTCCAGGTGTTCCAAGACCATTTGCTGAAGACTATTTTTGCTACATTGCACTGACTTGTTCCTTTGTCACAAATCAGGGGACTGCATTTATGTGACTCTATTTATGAGCTTTTTATTCTATTCAATTAATTTACTGGAATACTTTTGCCAATACCACACTCTCTTTATTACTTAGCTTTATAGACTGTCTTAAAGTAGGATAGTGTCAATCCTTCAACTTTGTTCTTCTTTTTCAGTAATGAGTTGGACATTCTGTTTTCTGGTCTTGTTTTGGTTGGTTGGTTGTTTACTTTTCTATATATAAATGTTAGAATCAATCTGTCAATATCCAACTTGCTAGAATGGGATTGTATTGAATCTTAGGTCTAATTGGAAAGACTGTCACATTGACAATATTGTCTTCCTATTCATGAACATGGAATGTCTTTAATTTAGTCCTTTTTTGATGTTTTGCAGTTTTCCTTATATAAATCTCTATATTTTGTTAGGTTTATTCCTAAATATTCACTTCATTTTTGGGAGTTCTAATGTAAACTTTATTGTGTTTTAAATGCCAGATTTCACTTGTTTATTGTTGGTATATAGAAAAGCTATTTTCTTTTGTATATTCACCTTGTATTCTAAAACTTTGGTATAATTACTTGTTAGTTCCAGTTTTAAATATACTTTCAGATTTTCCACACAGATGATCATTTTATCTGTGAACAAAGACAGCTTATTTATTTCTTCCCAATGTGCAGTCCTTCTATTGTATTTTCTTGTCTTACTGCATTAGCTAAGACTTTTAGTACAATGATCAAAAGCAGTAATAATAAAAGACATTCTTGCCTTTTACCTGATTTTAATGAGAAAGCTTTATGTTTTTGTACCATTAAGCTGTCATTTTTTTTTTTTTTTGAGGCAAGAACTTGTCTTTAGGAGGCAGGAACTTGTCTATTCTCTTAGAGGAAGAGCAAGGGGGCCAGTGCGGTCTTAACTGAAACACTGATGGGAAGGACAGTAGGACAGAGTCTTAGAGGTTATGGTAAATATTGCTTTTACTGTGAATAAGACAGTAATAGAAATGTCACAATCTGACATATATTCACAGAACCTAATGTTTTTAATGGAAAATGGACTGAAAAAAGGCAAACTAGGAGCATACAAACTAGTTATTATTTTAAAGAGAAATGATGGTGACTTAGGTCATGTTTGAAGGAGTGTAAATGGTGAGAAGGGGATGGAATCTGGGTTATTTCAAAGAAGGTGCCAGATATCTCCTCCATATACACTTCCATGTTTATTAAAGCACTATTTGCAATACCCAAAATATAGAATCAACCTAAGTGCTCATCAACAAATGAATAGGTGAAGAAAATGTGGTATATAAACAAAACGGAATATTATTGTCATAAAAACAAATGAAATCCTGTCATTTGCAGCAACGTGGATGGACCTGAAGGTCATTATGTGAAGTATTATAAAATAAGCCAAGCACAAAGAGACAAATATCACATGTTCTCATTCACATGTGGAATATAAAAAAGCCAATCTCATGAAGCTAAAGGGTAGGTTGGTGATCACCCAGGGGCCAGAAAGGGTAGAAGATCTGGGAAACGAAGAAAAAAAATACAAATTAATTAAACACCACTGGATTGTACCTTTAAAAATGGTAAACATGGTAAATTTTACATCCATATTCTACCATAATTTAAAAATTATTTAAACAAATGAGAAAAATAAAGACAGTGCCAGAGGATATGCTGATGTATTTAATGAAGTTTGGAGAAAAAGAGATGAAGCAAGAAAAACTCCAAGGTTTTTATATGAATAAATAAAAATAATGAAATTAATAACAACTATTCCACAGGGTTATGAAGAACCAATGGGAAATGTAGGTAAAGAGCTTAATATATATAAGGTGCCAAAATGTTCAATACTTCTTATCCTTCTTTTCCCTTCTTCCAAAACACTTATATATAATCTTTGCACAAATTTTTGACTATGTAAGGAAAGGCTAAATAATTACACCAGTTGTCTTGATGTATTTTTATTCCATTTTTCAGAATAATGGAACAACAGGTAGATGGTTTCACGAAGTTGAAGGAAAGAGCTCAAGTTTAACATGCAGTTTTAGCAGATATATGATGGGTTTCTATTTATGTTCTGAATGGATTAGATGTATAGACAGGCTATCTCATTTAATCACAAAAATCCTTTGAGGTTGATGATATCATCACCATTTAATAAGTAAGAAAACTGAGGCTTCGAGGTTAAACAGTTTATCCAATGTCACAGAAAATTAGAACTATGATTTCAACAAAGTGTTGCTGTCTTTGCAGAAGTTAGTCTTCACCCAGCTCCATCTCTCGTGGCCAGTTTTAGAAGCATAAATTGATTGTTGTGGGGGAGACTCTTTGCTTCACATTTTTCTTCAGGGTAACTTCTTTATCATTTTCTGTCATAATCATGCTAAACCAATTATGTGCTTTTCCCCAAATTTTATGTTATCTCTGATATTTTGAATGCTCTGTTTCCTCTCTGTGGAATGTCTTCTTATCCACCACAGAAATTTTAATATCTCTTTAAAATTTCAACTTAAGTATAATATTTTTGTTGGTAAGATTCTCTGATTCTCCTGGGTAAAATTAAGATTGCTTCTATCTATTTTTCAATTTCACCTACACAGCAGAAATACTAGTAGTTGTGGTATATATATGTACTACGTATGTAGTATAATATAGAACTATATTACGTGATGATGAGAGACTTGTCTTCTTCACAGAGATACAAGCTTTCTGAGGACAGAAATTTGTCTTATTTGTCTCTGAATTTCCAGGCCTGAGTCACTACCAGACACACAGACCACAAATAAGGACATACTGATGTGTAAATGAAAGAACCCCTCAAAATCCATATAAAGTACATGAAACTACCTCAGAAAAAGCTATCCTTATGCCTTGAGGCTAGGCAGAAAATAAAATCTTCGGGTCTGACGTAGCCTGTATCTGCTAAGTAGTGCCACTCTAAAGTTAAGTCTAGATTTCAAGGTCTTTCTTGAAGGGAACGTTGCTCTCCCACAGGAAATAGGAAATATTAGCCCATGTTTTGGTTCATTAACCAACAGACTCTGATCTCCCATCTGTTCCATTTGGAGAGTTCCCTCTACACCATGGGGTAGTGCCATGAGAAACCTGGCCCTTATCTGCCTTGAGAACCCATCTCTGTGCTGAGACATCCTCTAATGGGCCCTGTACTTTGTTGTTCTATCTCAGAGTTGCATCTGACAGTAAATACTTCTCACATATCATAACCCAGTATCCAAAGTGGCAGGTGTGCAATGGGAAACTACACTGTAAGGACTACCATGATTGTGTGGATGTGTGTGTGTGTTTTGTATGCCACACATATAGAAAGTACATTTCCTTTACCTCCTTTAATTTATGGTGTAATAAAACTTACTGTGTTCCTACCCTGTTAAGAGAGAGTAGAAGCAAAAGGCTCCCCCTTGCTGCCTATTCAAAATTCTTATTATGAGCAGAAGTGATGATAAAATTTGAGATACCAGAGTGGAAGAAAAGACACCATGTTCAAGAAGGTGAAAGAAAGAGAGACTATTGACAAAATCTGATGCAAAGTCTTAACAGGCCCTGCATTTCTCTAGCTGTAATTTATGTCTTCAAGATGTCATTTAATCATGGCTAATGTTTGTCATTCACACACACACACACACATACTCTCTCACACAAACACACATGCACACACACACACATGACACACACACACACAACACCTGCAGGTGACCGAGGCCTCAGTTTGAGGCCTCAAGGACATGAAACAAAGGACATAATTATGCCTCTGCCTCTGCCTTTTCATAACAAATTTGCATGGTTGGGAATGGGGAATGGGGTATCTGTAGTTTAAGTCTTTGAGAAAAGAAAATTAATATGAGCAGGATTGCCCATTGGTTAATGAACCAAGAACTTATTTGCAGGGATATATTAAAAAGAAGCTCCTAGCACCTGAATAAAAATCATTTGTAAAGTAAAAAACAGATTTCTTCATTGCTGTAAACACCAATTCTGCTGAGAGGCTTAGTAAATATTTTTGAATGAATCTGAAAATAACATTATTGTTAATAAAACAAAAATACTTAACATTTATGAAACAAGGAAACACTTATCAATCATGAAGCACTTCATATTTGTTAAGTGCCTACATGTACTTGAACTAATTGAGGTCATTTTATGTTTTACCTTAATCAATCCTCACCATAAGACTACTTGGTAGTGTTTATTCATCATTTTACAAAAAAGAAAACTGAGACTCAGAGAGGTAAAAAAATTATTTTCCCAAAGCCATACGGACAGTAATGGATAGGCTATCAGGTTACCTTGATTCTAAATCAATTACAGTCATTAATAGTTTGTTCTAATCCAGAAATGTTGTCAAGAAATTTCAGTTACCTAATACATTTTTCTTTGATTTAAGAACAATTTTGTCTTTAAAATAATTAATATATGTTTATTACATATATTCAAAATACGTAAATATAAAGAGAAGGAAATAACCATTATGTCCTTCTTCCAGAGAAAACCAATTAATGTTTGGGTAATCATTCCGTTAAGCATTTCTCTACAAATATATATGGAAATATGTACAAGATTTTATATAAATGGAATAATACTGAACATACTGTTCTAAAATCTGTTATATTTTTTACACAGCAATATGTCATGGGCATCCTTCCATGTCAATAAATAGAGATTTGTATAATCATTTTTAATTGCAGCATAATTAGAAATCACAGTATTTTGAGAGACAAAAAAATGTCAGAAACTGTCTACTCTAACCTCCTGTCCAGTGTAGAAATACTCTATTTAACTTGCCTGGCTGATAAACAGGCAGATTATCCTGAATATTGTCATTCAAAGATGATAGCTCTACTTGTGAGGAAATTAAGTCAAATTTCCCCTCTATCTTTTGCTTGCTAAAACATATGTTTATATTATTAAACTTAGCTATTACCCCTGATTTTTCTTTCTTAATCAATCCTGCCCTGAGCTAATTATCACCAGTTATTGTTTGTGAAGCAAACTTCGCAAACCTTTTCCAATCTAAATACTCTCTCCCAGGTATGCTCTCATGAGCATATGAACTGAAATTGTTCTTCATTTTTGGTATGATCAGCATACAATATAATCGTCTTTTCCAGTTCAGTAATTTTAACATCTTTTACTCATTAAAATCGAACAAAGAATGCTTTAGAAAGATGAAGAAATGGATGGTAGTTATGTAGAACTGGAATCAGTTCTGTGAGTGTCCATGGAATTTTTGTTTAATGAGGCCTTCAGAGAATGAATAAAACTCATCTTTTTTTAATTGTTCAGATTATAAAGGCAAAGGCAATACGGTGAGCCAAAAGACATTTGAACGTTTATACTATTGGAAAGTCTATAGTCTGATATCAAGAAACAGACTGAAGACATCATGGAAACCTCAATGGAAGGTTGCCAGTTGACAATTCAATATTATTTCCCCAACATTTTATTGTTTCATATCATTAATTGTGGACCCAAATGTTTCTAGACTCTTGCCCAATGTCATATGGTAAGTAAAAGAGTAGATGGTGTTTTCTGGAACACTTAAACAAAATAGTGCTGCAGCAAGTTAATAAAATGATTAAATCTTTCATTGAACACTTGATCAGGTAGCTTATGTGGAGAGAGATAGACTAAACTTGAGTGATGGTGCTCCAAAGTCAGGGGCCAAGTTTCCTTCTCAGAACTAATATAAAAACTGCTGTTGAGTTTTGTTGTTATCTTGAAGACAGCTGAAAGTCTGGATTGAGTAATTAAAATGCTAATTGGAAATTCACCATTCATCAGAGGAAATCACAATGAGTCAATTGTCTTTTCTTTCCTTTTTTTTTTTTAAGTGTTTTCTCTGGTGATGGCAGATGTTGAGGTTGTGAATTCATTGTGTGCCCTACATGTAGAGACCTCTTCTATTCAAGCTGGGTTTTTCCCCTGTATTTTTGTTGATTGTCTACTTAAATTAACCTTCCCTAATGAGATGGAGATTTGATGGCTATGTCTGTAATTTACTGGCTGTGAAATTAGTTAGTCTGGATAATTCATCCCATGGGTGACAAGGGTGAGATCACAGAGTAAACCACCAGGTGAGAATAAAGAATATAAAGAATGGTTCTTCTGCTACTACATCCACAGATTTTGTATGTGGAGGCTAAGAAGAAAATGCATATGGCAAGCACAGCCTCTAGGTGACCCCAATTAATCATCCATCCACCTTCATGCCCAACATCTCCCATTGGGAGTTTAGCTGGGTCAGACCTGCTACTTAAGAGTATGAAACCACCAGATGTCAGTATTGGTGCAATGGCTGTAATGAAACTTCCTTCTTGGCCAAAATGTAAAATTTCACATAGAGAAAGAAACAAGCAGTGAGGAAATATAATATTTAAATTATTAAATCTTTGTTCTTTTTTTCTGAATATAACTTGACTTACTCTAGAAGAAAACTATCTAAGCTCTTTTTTGAACCTCTTTATAAGATGTCTGGGGTTGGATTATTACTGAATTAGCCATGTTTTGTTTCAAGAAATTCTAAATAGACATTCCTTGAGGAATGAGAAGAAAGGGACAAAATTCTGTAAGTAAATAAATGTGTAAATGCTAACTTTAATTACATATTTACAATAGGGCTTCTTATAATTTGTAATGAGTTTATATGTCTTGCAAGTCTTCAAGATGGGATAAAGGTATGCATTGCTTTCAATATTATTTGGCATTGTTATTTAAAAATGTAATTTACCAAGAATATTCCTTGTAAATACTAATTGTTTTCTTTATATTGCAAATAAAGTGTTCTAAGTACAAAATGGTTATGTGATCAACAGACAACAATTGAAGTTATTGAACCTGAGAAACAGAATATAAAAGAAAAAAGAAAAGTAAGAATAGTCTAAGGGAGCTGTGAGACACTATCAAGTGAATGAATACAAACATTATAGGAGTACCAGAAGAAGAGAGCAAAAATGGAAGAAAGAAGAGATAATAAATATTTTATATATATGGATATATTATGTAATCTATATTTAAAACCTTTCTAAATTTGATAAGGAACATGAATATACAAATCTAAGAAGCCTAATAAACTTATAGCAGGAAAAAGTCAAAAAGATCCAGTCTTGTTGTATTCAAATATCTCATCCCATGAAAGGGCCTCTCAATGAGTTTAATAGCTGCTTTCGCAACAAAAAACATAGTGGTTTTGCGGCAGTATGATGATATATTTAAAGTACTGTAAGAAAAAAATCATCTATATCTGACTAAACTATCCTTCAAAACTGAGGGAGAAATTAATCAACAAAGGCTAAGAGAGTTTATCACTACTAGATCTGTTCTATAATAAATGCTAAAGGAAGTCCTTCAGGTTGAAATGAAAGAACACTAGAGAGTAACTTGAAAACATATTAAAAAAACCCATTTAATTATGGTAAATAGATGGGCAGATATAAAATACAATATTAAAGTATTTTTGGTTTGTAACTTCAATTTTAATTTTCAACATAATTTAAAAGGAAAACACATTAAATTTATAAATCTATGATATTGAGCCCATAATTTGTAAAAATAGATTTATGAATGACATTAGTAATTTAACAGTGGTGGTAAGGGGCTACAGCTAGCTGTATAGAACCAGAGTTTTCTATGTTATTGAAGCTAAGTTGATACCAATTCAAATTAGATTGCTATAATTTTAGGATATTAAACGTAATCCTGTGGTAACTGCAAAGAAAATGTCTGAAGAATATCTATACTAGAGAACACTGAAGATGGCCAAATAGGAACAGCTCTGGAGTGCAGTTCCCAGCAAGAACGCAGAGGGTGAGTGATCACCACATTTCCAAATGAGTTTTTACTGCCCATAGACCAGGAGATTCCCGGGATGAAAAGCACCATGAGTCTCCAGCATGGCTATTTCAGCCAGACCAGTGGGTCTCCACACAAAAACTCAAACAAATCTGGGCAGCCTTTTCAATTGGCACCTGGAATGCCTGGGAGGCAGAGTCGCCCATTCAACTGACAAAAAGGGGCCTGAAATAGGGAGCCAGGTGATCTGGCTCGGCAGGTCCCACCCCCACAAAGACCACCAATCTGAAACGCTCTGGATTAAGAATTTCACAGCAAGCACAGTTAGACCTGGGAAGGTCCAGCTGTGTGGGAGGAAGGGCATCCACCATTACTGAGGCAATCCACCACTACCAAGGCAGTCCACCATTACTGAGGCAATCCACCATTACTAAGGCAGTCCACCATTACTGAGACAGTTCTAACTATAGCTGTATAAACAAAACCACAAGGAACTCCACACAGCAGCTGGGCAGAGCTCATGGCAGCTCAGCAACACCTCTGCTGGCAGACTGTGACAAGGTTACCTCCTCACTGGGCAGGGTATCTCTGAAAAAAGGCAGCAGCATGTCAGGAACTTATCAATGAAGTCCCATCTTCCCAGGACAGAGCACCTGGGATAAAAAAGGTGGTTATGAGTTCCACTGCAGCAGACTTAAATGTACCTGCCCAGCAGCTCTGAACAGAACAACAGCTCACAACTCAGCACTTGAGCTCCTGAAAAGGACAGTCTGTCTCCTCAAGCAGCTTCCCAAACCCGTATATCCAAAGAGACACTCATGAAGGAGAGCTCAGGCTGACATCTGGCAGGCACCTTCTGGGACAAAGATAACAGAAGAAGAAATCAGCAGCGACCCTTACTGTTCTACAGCCCCCATGAGTGATCCCCAGGCAAGCAGGGTCTGGAGTGGACCCTCAGCAGTCCTGCAGCAAAGAGACCTGTTAGAAGGAAAACTAAGAAACAAAAAGAAATAGCTAGACATCAACAAAAAGGACGTCCACTCAGAGACACCATCCGAAAGTCACCAAGTACAAAGACCACAGGTAGATAAAGCCACTAAGATGGGAAGAAACCAGTGCAAAAAGGATGAAAACACCAAAAACCAGAACGCCTCTCCTCCTCCAAGGGCTCATAACTCCTCACCAGCTAGGGATCAGAGGTGGATGGAGAATGAATCTGATGAATTGACAGAAACAGGCTTCAGAAGGTGGTTAATAACAAACTTCTCAGAGCTAAAAGAACATGTTCCAACCCAATGCAAAGAAACTAAGAACCTAGAAAAAAGGTTAGATGAGATGCTAACTAGAATAAACAGCTTAGAGAAGAATATAAACAACTTGATGGAGCTGAAAAACACAGCATGAGAACTTTGCAAAGCGTACACTAGTTTTAATAGCCAAATCGACCTAGCAGAAGAAAGGATACCAGAGATAGAAGATCAACTCAATGAAATAAAATGAGAAGGAAAGAATAGAGAAAAAAGAGTAAAAAGAAATGAACAAAGCCTCCAAGAAATAGGGTTTTATGTGAAAAGACCTAATCTGCGTTTGATAGGTGTACCTAAATGTGATGGAGAGAATGAATCCAAGCTGGAAAACACTCTTCAGGATATTATCCAGGAGAACTTCCCCAATCTAGCAAGGCAGGCCATCATTCAATTCCAGGAAATAGAGAGAACACCACAAAGATATTCCTCAAGAAGAGCAACACCAAGACACATAATCGTCAGATTCACCAGCATTGAAATGAAGGAAAAAATGCTAAGGGCAGCCGGAGAGAAAGGTCGGGTTACTCTCAAAGGGAAGCCCATCAGACTCACAGTGGATCTCTCGGCAGAAACCCTACAAGCCAGAAGTGAGTGGGGGCCAATATCAACATCCATAAAGAAAAGAACTTTCAATCTAGAATTTCATATCCAGCCAAACTAAGCTTCATAAGCGAAGGAGAAATAAAATCCTTTACGGAAAAGCAATTGCTCAGAGATTTTGTCACCAGCAGTTCTGCCATACAAGAGCTCCTGAAAGAAGCACTAAACATAGAAAGGAACAAACCAGTACCAACCACTCCAAAAATGTACCAAATGGTAAAGACCATTGACACAATGAGGAAAATGCATCAACTAACTGACAAAACATCCAGCTAGCATCAAAATGGCAGGATCAAATTCATACATAAGAATATTAACCTTAAATGTAAATGGGCTTAATGCCCCCAATCAAAAGACACACACTGGCAAATTGGATAAAAAGTCAAGACTCATCAGTGTGCTGTATTCAGGAAACCCATCTCACGTGCAAGGACACACATAGGCTAAAAATAAAGGGATGGAGACAGATTTACCAAGCAAATGGAGAGCAAAAAAGCAGGAGTTGCAATCCTAGTCTCTGATAAAATAGACTTTAAATCAACAAAGATTAAAAAAGAAAATAAGGGCATTACATAATGGTAAAAGGATCAATGCAACAAGAAGAGATAACAATCCTAAATATATACGCACCCAATACAGGAGCACACAGATACATAAAGCAAGTTCTTAAAGATCTACAAAGAGACTTAGCCACCCACACAATAATAGTGGGAGACTTCAACATTCCACTGTGAATATTAGTCAGATCAATGAGACAGAAAATTAACTAGGATATCCAGGACTTGAACTCAGATCTGAACCAAGCAGACCTAATAGACATCAACAGGACTCTCCACCCCCACATCCACAGAATATACACTCTTCTCAGCACCGCATTGCACCTACTCTAAAATTGACCACACAGTTGGAAGTAAATTACTCCTCAGCAAATGCAAAACAATGGAAATCATAACAAACAGTCTCTCAGACCCTCTCACAGTGCAATCAAATTAGAACTAAGAATTTAAGAAAATAACTCAGCATTGCACAACTTCATGGAAACTGTACTCTGACAGATGTAGCTTTGAAATGTTTTACTGTCACACTCAGGTACACCTATCAAACGTAGATTAGGTCTTTTCACATAAAACCCTATTTCTTGGAGGCTTTGTTCATTTCTTTACTCCTTTTTCTCTATTCTTTCCTTCTCATTTTATTTCATTGAGTTGATCTTCTATCTCTGGTATCCTTTCTTCTGCTAGGTCGATTTGGCTATTAAAACTAGTGTACGCTTTGCAAAGTTCTCATGCTGTGTTTTTCAGCTCCATCAAGTTGTTTATATTCTTCTCTAAGCTGTTTATTCTAGTTAGCATCTCATCTAACCTTTTTTCTAGGTTCTTAGTTTCTTTGCATTGGGTTGGAACATGTTCTTTTAGCTCTGAGAAGTTTGTTATTAACCACCTTCTGAAGCCTGTTCTGTCAATTCATCAGATTCATTCTCCATCCACCTCTGATCCCTAGCTGGTGAGGAGTTGTGATCCCTTGGAGGAGGAGAGGCGTTCTGGTTTTGGTGTTTTCATCCTTTTTGCACTGGTTTCTTCCCATCTTAGTGGCTTTATCTACCTGTGGTCTTTGTACTTGGTGACTTTCGGATGGTGTCTCTGAGTGGACGTCCTTTTTGTTGATGTTCTAGCTATTTCTTTTTGTTTCTTAGTTTTCCTTCTAACAGGTCTCTTTGCTGCAGGACTGCTGGAGGTCCACTCCAGACCCTGCTTGCCTGGGGATCACTCATGGGGGCTGCAGAACAGTAAGGGTCGCTGCTGATTTCTTCTTCTGTTATCTTTGTCCCAGAAGGTACCTGCCAGATGTCGCCCAGGGCTCTCCTTTATGAGATGTCTCTTTGGGTATACTGGGGTTTGGGAGCTGCTTGAGGAGACAGACTGTCCTTTATAGGCGCTCAAGTGCTGTGCTTGGAGCTCTGTTTTTCCATGCAGAGCTACTGGGCAGGTACGTTTAAATCTGCTGCAGAGGAACTCATAACCACCTCTTTTCCCAGGTACTCTGTCTTAGGAAAGTTGACTTTATTTATAAGTTTCTGACATGCTGCTGCCTTTTTTCATAGATTCCCTACCCTGCACATAGTAGTCTAGTCACAGTCTCCCAGCAGAGGCATTGTTGAGCTGCCACAGGCTCTGCCCAGCTGCTGTGTGAACAGCCTCTGTATTGGCAGACTGCCTCGGTGTGGCAGACACCCTTCCGACCACTGAGCTGGACCATCCTGGGTCCAGCTGCACTTGCTGCAAAACTTTCAATCCAGAGTGTTTCAGATTGTTTGTTTTGTGGGGGTGGTACTCGCCGAGCCAGATTGCCTGGGTCCCTGTCTCAGCCCCCTCCCTTTTACTTGAATGGGTGGCTCTGTCCCCCCAGGCATTCTAGGTGCCAGTTGAAACAGCCTCCCAGATTTGTGTCAGTTTCTGTGCACCAACCCGTGGCACCAGCTGAAACAGCCATGCTGAAAACTAATGGTGCTTTTTGACCTGGGTATCTCCTAGTCTGTGGGTAGTGAAAACTTGTTTGGAAATGCAGTGAGCACTTACCCTCTACATTGCTATTGCTGGGAACTGTACTCCAGAGCTGTTCCTATTTGGCCATCTTGGATCGCATCCCTTGATTCCATTTTTTAAGAAGAGGACTGGGGGAGATGTTGGTCAAAGGGTACAAAGTTTCAGTTAGACAGAAGGAATACGTTTTTAAAGTCTATTGCACAACATGGGGACTTTATAGTTAATAATAATGTATGTTTCAAAATTGCTAAGAGAGCAGATTTTAAATGTTCATCCTACAAAAAAATAAATATCTTAGGTAATGATATGTTAATTAGCTTGATTGAATCATTCTATAACACATACATTTATCAAAACATCACTTTGTATTCTTATATATATATATATATATATATACAATTATATTCCATTAAAATTAAAAATGGAAAGAATGCCTAGTCCGTTTAATCTGATCCAATGCCCTCTGACTACTCACAATGTTAACTCTTTTTTGTATAAATCCTATGAATATTTGAAATATGGTCAGAATGTCATTTCTGAAAGCAGGGGGCAGGACGTATTCAGGGGCAAGATATCTAAGTTCAAAGCCTCTTCACTACTTGTTTACTCTATGTTTGTCAAATGACTTACAAATGTCTAAAACCATATATTTTTGTTAATTACTTAAAAAAATAATAAAGTATATATTTGGGGTTGGAATAAAACTTAATTTAAATTATGTAAGCAAAATGTTAATCATACTGTGTGGGATAAATATTCAATCCTTTTAATCATCATCATTGTAATCATCAACAACAGTATTTTCATGAATACATTATAAAAGTATTTTTGGCCTAGTAATACACAGCCTATATTTTTATGACTTTGTCTTGGATACCACATGACCCTTATAGGTGAACCAATAAAATTTTGCTTAAACTTTTTTTTAATATTCTAATAAATTCTATATAAAGAAATCATAGTGTTTCATAATTTGAAGAAATCTTGGTCTCTGTATTTCAATCTAGCACTTAAATTTTTTACAGTAATATTATCTACAACATTATAGGTCCTTTAAGGACCCAAGTCCCCAGAATTTCAAAACAAACAATTTGTTTAATGTATATACTCTTAAGCTGAATAAATAAAGAATATCTATTACTTTGTTTGTTTGTTTGAATTAATTAGTTAATGATGAATGGAAATAGCTTCAGAAACTCTAAGAATGCCTCATAGAACATTGCAGTTTCAATGAATCCAAGAGAGTGAATTTTGTCTTACAATATCCTCACAAAGTAGTCATAACCTTGACCCTGGAACTTCAGTGATTAAAGATTCATCATCTCTCAAAGGATGACCTATTCTCTATTTGTCAGCTTTTTTCTTTTTTTTTTCTTTTCTTTTTTTTTTTTTTTTTTTTTTTTGAGTAAAGAATGATTATGCTGGGAATTTATTTTGGGGGGTACATAGCAGGTGTATATACTTATGGGGTACATGAGACGTTTAGATATAGACATGCAATGTGAAGTAAGCACATCATGGAAAATAGGATATCCATTCCCTCAAGCATTTATCCTTTGAGTTACAAAAATACAATTATACTCTTTATTTTTAAATGTACAGTTAAGTTATTATTGATTATAGTCACCCTACTGTGCTGTCAAACAGTAGATCTTATTCATTCTTTCCTTTTTTTCTTTTTGCACCCATTAATCATCCCCACCTTTTCCCCAATCCCCCCACTACCCTTCCCAAGCTCTGGTAAACATCCTTTTCCTCTCTATGTCTGAGTTCAATTGTTTTGATTTTTAGAACTCACAAATAAGTGGGAATGTGTGATGTTTCTTTTCTGTGCCTGGCTTATTTAACTTGACATAATGATCTCCAGTTCCATCCATGTTGTTGCAAATTACTAGATCTCACTTTTTTATGGCTAAATAGTTCTCTGTACACCACATTTTCTTTATCCATTCATCTGTTGATGGGCACTTAAGATTGCTTCCAAATCTTGGCTATTGTGAACAGTGCTGCAAAAATACAGGAGTGAAGCTATGTCTTTGATATACTGATTTCCTTTATTTGGGGTACATACCCAGAGTGGGATTGCTGGGTTATATGGTAGCTCAATTTTTAGTTTGTTGAGGAACCTCCAAACTGTTCTTCATGGTGGTTTTACTAATTTACATTACCACCAACAGTGTACAAGTGTTCCCTTTCTCCACATCCTTGCCAGCATTTGTTCTTGCCTATCTTTTGAATATAAGTCATTTTAACTGGGGTGAGATGATATCTCATTATAGATTTGATTTGCATTTTTCTGATGATTAATGATTGTGAGCACCTTTTCATAAACCTGTTTCCATCCGTGTCGTCTTTTGAGAAATGTCTATTCAAATCTTTTGCCCAATTTTCGATTGGTTATGAGACTTTTTTCTACAGAGTTATTTGAGCTCCTTATATATTCTAGTTATTCATTTTTTTGGTCAGAGAGGATTTGCAAATATTCTCTCTCATTCCGTGGGTTTTCTGTTCACTTTGTTGATTGCATGCCTTTGCTGTCCAGAAGCTTTTTAACTTGATGTGATCCCATTTGTCCATTGACACCCTATCATCAAAATTGAAAGAGCTAGAAGAGCAAGATAAAAAAAAATCAAAAACTAGCAGAGGACAAGAAATAACAAGGGCTGAAGTTGAGGCAGCAATTAATAGCCTATCAACCAAAAAAAGCCCAGGTCCAGACAGGTTCACAGCTGAATTGTATCACACGTACAAAGAGGAGCTGGCACCCTTTCTTCTGAAACTATTTCAAACATTACAAAAAGAGGAAATCCTGCCCAAATCATTTTTAAGACCAATATCATCCTGATACCAAAACCTGGCAGAGACCCAACAAAAAAAACCTTCAGACCAGTATCCATGATGAACATAGATGCAAAAATGTTCAATAAAATACTGGCAAACCGATTGCAACAGCACGTCAAAAAGCTTATGCATCACTATCGAGTAGCCATCATTCTGGGGATGCAAGGCTGGTTCAACGTACACAAGTCTATAGATGTAATCCACCACATAAACAGAACCAAAGGCAAAAACGACATGATTATCTCAATAGATGCAGAGAAAGTCTTTGATAAAATTCAACAGCACTTCATGCTAAAAACTCTCAATAAAGTAGGTATGGAAGGAACATATCTAAAAACAATAAAAGCTATTTATGACAAACCTGCAGCCAATATCATACTGAATGAGCAAAAACTGGAAGAATTCCCTTTGAAATCTGGCAATAGAAAGGATGCCCTCTCTCACCACTCCTATTCAAAATAGTATTGGAAGTTCTAGGCAGAGCAATCAGGCAAGAAAAAGAAACAAAGAGTATTCAATTAGGAAAGGAAGAAGTCAAATTGTCTCTATTTACAGATGACATGATTGTATATTTAGAAGACCTTATCATCTCAGCCCAAAATCTCCTTAAACTTGATAAGCAACTTCAGCAAAGTCTCAAGATACAAAATCAATGTGCAGAAATGATCAGCACTTCTATACACCAATAACAGATTAACAGAGAGCCAAATCAAGAGCGAACTCCCATTCACAATTGCTACAAAGAGAATAAAATACCTAGGAAAACAACTAACAAAGGATGCAAAGGACCTCTTCAAGGAGAACTACAAACCACTGCTCAGTGAAATAAGAGAGAACACAAACAGATGGAGGAACATTCCATGCTCATGGTTAGGAAGAATCAGTATCATGAAAACGGCCATACTGCCCAAAGTAATTTATAGATTCAATGCTATCCCCATCAAGCTACCAATGACTTTCTTTACAGAACCGGAAAAAACCACCTTAAACTTCATATGGAACCAAAAGAGAACCTGCATAGCCAAGTCAATTCTAAGCAAAAAGAACAAAGCTGTAGGCATCATGCTACCTGACTTCAAACTATTCTACAAGGCTGCAGTAATCAAAACAGCATGGTACTGGTACCAAAACAGAGATATAGACCAGTGGAGCAGAACAGAGGCCTTGGAGGCAATGCCACACATCTACCATCGTCTGATCTTTGACAAACCTGACAAAAACAAGCAATGGGGAAAGGATTCCCTGTTTAATAAATGGTGTTGGGAAAATTGGCTAACCATGTGCAGAAAGCAGAAACTGGACCCCTTCCTGACACCTTACACTAAAATTAACTCCACAAGGATTAAGACTTAAACATAAGACCTAACACTGTACAAACCCTAAAACAAAACCTAAGGAAATCCATTCAGGACATAGGCATAGGCAAGGACTTCATGACTAAAACACCAAAAGCATTGGCAACAAAAGCCAAAATAAACAAATGGGATCTAATTAAACTCCAGAGCTTCTGTACAGCAAAAGAAACAATCATTAGAGTGAATCAGCAACCAAACGAATGGGAAAAAATTTTTACAATCCACCCATCTGACAAAGGACTAATATCCAGAAAGAGCTAAAACAGATTTACAAGAAAAAACAAACAAATCCATTCAAAAGTTGGAGAAGGATATGAACAGACACTTTACAAAAGAAGACATACATAAGGCCAACAAACATATGAAAAAATGCTCATCATCACTGGTCATTAGAGAAATGCAAATCAAAACTACATTGAGATACCATCTCATACCCGTTAGAATGGCAATCATTAAAAAATCTGGAGACAACAGATGCTGGAGAGGATGTGGAGAAATAGGAACACTTTTACACTGTTGGTGGAAGTGTAAATTAGTTCAACCATTGTGGAAGACAGTATGGAGATTCCTCAAGGACCTAGAAATAGAAATTCCATTTGACCCAGCAATCCCATTACTGGGTATATACCCAAAGGATTATAAATCATTCTATTACAAAGACACATGCACATATATGTTCATTGCAGCACTGTTTACAATAGCAAAGACCTGGAACCAACCCAAATTCCCATTGGTGATAGACTGGACTAGGAAAATGTGGCACATACACACAGTGGAATACTATGCAGCCATAAAAATCAATGAGTTCATATCCTTGCAGGGACATGGATGAATCTGGAAACCATCATTCTCAGCAAACTGACACAAGAACATAAAATCAAACACCACATTTTCTCACTCATAGGCAGGTGTTGAAGAATGAGAACACATGGACACAGGGAGGGGGAGCATCACATACTGGGGTCTGTTGGGGGGGGGAATGGGGAGGGACAGTGGTGGGTAGGGAGGTTGGGGAGGGGATAACATGGGGAGAAATGCCAGCTATAGGTGATGGGGGGGATGAAGGCAGCAAACCTGCCTCTATTGCCATGTATGTACCTATGCAACAATCCTGCATGTTTTGCACATGTACCCCAGAACCTGAAGTGCAATAAAATATATATATATATATATATATTATAAAATATACCAGTGCAGCCCCAAACAAACAAAAAAATGGAATCAGATATTGTTAAGCCATAAATATATGATAATAACATTGTAGTAGCATATTAGTTTGAAATAATAGTCTGCAACATACTATTGACTTTGATTTGTATTATCTTGATGAATTTTTACGATAATTCCAAATATGAATATATGCTTCTTTTCAAATCACTGATGGAGAAACTAAGGTTCAAACAGGTAAAGTCATTATCAAGGTTGCTACTTAATTAGCAGAAAACACGAGCTTAAATTCATACTAAGGCCTTTATTTGTGGTATAATGCTTTTCATAAGCAGAATTGTGAAGGTAAAGTTGAAGAATGTGATTTAAAAGTATTATTCTAGAGCTCTCTATCATTCTCTTCATCTCTACTGAACTCTGTCACCTACACAATGTTTAGGATGTCATTATAAAGAGAAGATAACAGTGCAGTAGCATTAACTTTAAGGAGTTGTTATAATCAATTACATAACTCATCAGCAATGCATGGACATATATTGCATATGCACTAAGAATTTAATAAAGCTCAGCTTTTTTGTGTCTGTTATTTTGTTTTTAAACATGAAATCAAAACCAAGCATAAAGGATTTGAACAGCTACTAAGAAAATTCACTTTAGTATTCTTCAGTTAAGGGTTGAAGAAAACAAAACAAAATGTAACATAGTGAAAATTGAATTGGATTTGGTGCACAGTAGGTGGGACACAGCACATAGAACCATATTAGAGAATCGTAAGATTATAGATTTAAGGAATTATATATTTTTAGAAAGCAAAGACTCACAGACTCATAAACCACCAAGTGATGCACTCCCTGGATAGCACTAAGAATTAACTCTTGAAATCACAAATTTCTGCCAAATATATCTTGCAAAACACCACTTTAATTTCTGCTTGGATATTTTTTTGATCAGGGATGGCTTGGTCCTTGGGGTATCCAATTTCTGCCCTGGATATCTGTGAAAAATAGAAAAGCAATTGATATGGTTTGGTTGTGTCTCCATCGAAATCTCATCTTGAATTGTAACTCCCACAATTCCCACATTTCTTGGGAAGAACCTGGTGGGAGGTAATTGGATCATGGGGGCTGCTCTTTCCTTTGCTGTTCTCCTGATAGTAAATAAGTCTCAGGAGAGCTGATGGTTTTATAAAAAGGAGTTCCCCTGCACAAGCTCTCTCTTTGCTTGCTGCCATCCATGTAAGATGTGACTTTCTCCTCCTTGCCTTCCACCATGATTGTGAGGCTCTCCCAGTCATGTGGAACTCTAAGTCCAATAAACCTCTTTCTTTTGTAAATTATACAGTCTCGGGTATGTCTTTATCAGCAGTGTAAAAATGAATTAGTACAGTCATGCATATATTAAGTCAAAATATGTCCTCCTGGTCCAGCTCTAACTGACCCAACTCAGGACTATAAAATGGAAGGTTAGTTGATCTTTGAATGATGAAAGAATTCAACATGGAAAAATGCCTTTTCCTCTTTACCTTGGCTTTTACCCTGTTACTGTGGAATTATGTCTTTTCTTTTTCTCCTTGTCATCTCCTTCCTCTCACCCTCATCTCTTCTTCCTATTTTTTCCTTAAACACTTGAATCTTGATGAAGAAAAAGTTATTGTGACTTGCAGGATATGTTAACACATACAGTTTTAACTTATTAGAACATAAGGGAGGTTGGACAATATCAAGTCTTTCTTCAACAGGGTAGAGATGAAAGAGGTGAAGTCATTTGTCCAAAGTCAAATAGTAACTTAAGCATGAAAACACACAAGGTAATATGTATAGAGGTCAACATGGTAAATGTGGAGTCCTTGGGACTGTTTGTTTGCTTTCCACTTTAATTTCATGTAATAAGATTATATTTAAAAGGACTAGACAGGAGGGGCCTTAAAGGACTCTGTCTACTTTGTGAATTTCATTCCCAGGTGAATGAAAGGTTAATTTTTTACTTTGTTTCTGAAAAAGCATGTATCATAGAGGGGCCTTTTTTTTTTCTCCTGCTTGTCATTTTGTCCAATCGCCCAGATAGTAACTATTTTCCACTCTAAATTAAGGGCATGTTACTGCCTTGTGCCTTTGGAAGGAGAAAGTTAAAGAATGCAGTGGAGCAGTGAGGCAGAGAGAGACTCTGGAGTCAGTTGGAATGGTCTGTTCACAGGGGACCAGCAGAAGATGTTGGGCAAGGAAAGGAGTGAGTCTTTTTAAAAGGAGATACTTATTAAATATTCTATCAGCAAGATACCTAAGGAGCTTCACTCTAGGGTGAAATGGAGAACTCACTTATGGAAGTCAATTCAACCTCATTTCTGATCCCCGTGGAGGCAGATGGAGAAATAGCTGGATAAGATTTATAATGAAAAATCAGGGAGGCAACGGTTGAAATTATAAGCATACTCTTATGTTGCCTGTTGCACTTAAATATCTGAATGACCTTGGGCAAGTTACTCTCCCTCTCTGAATCTTATTTCTTTCTGCCCATTAAATGACTAGACAATTTCAAATGCCATTGGCCATTTTAACGTTCTCTGGTTCTAGATAATAGCATTCCCTGAACCTTAATACATGTGAAAGTAAACCTGAAATGGTAGAATAGGATCTATTCATTTTACAGTAAACTTTTGGAAAGTATTCCACATATATTTGGGACATGCCGTTCTTCCAATTACCTGAGTGCAGAGATGCATAATGCTGGCTTTAGTCACTGAATGACATTAATTATGTCAGCTCCCTTTCTACAAGAATGACTGCTTTAATGGGAAACTCCAGCCACTGTCAACATGCCAGGGGGTGTGAAGAAGGAAAAGTAGATGAATGGGAGGGTGTTATTAAAAAGGAAATAATGGATGAGGAATCAAGCTCTTGTGTGCCGAGAGTGGAATGAAAGTTGGAGCTTGGCTTGAAGAAGCCTGACCCATTGTCTCTGGGGAATATTTAAAAATGTTCAACAGCAAATCGAAGATCCTCTTCTCTACGTACCTTCATGCATATCACCCTATGCAGTGGAGGCTGTGTCGTATAATAGTTAAGAGTGCTGGCTATGCACTTAATCTGGTTTTGTATCTTGTCTTTATTGTTTTCAAGATGTAGAACTCAGTTTTATTATCTAAATATTGGAAATAATAATAGTGCCCATTTGATAGCATCATTGGAATGATTTAATAAGATCATGCCTCTAAGATGCTTAATATAGGACCTGGGACATACTAAGCCTTTGTAAAATTAGCTGTTATCACCTCCCTTTAATTCTATGTTATTCACAGGTTTCATTTACATTATTTCACTTAATCCTTACAAAAACTCTCTGAGGTAGCTTAGGAATTACCACACTACAGATGAAGAAACCACAGTTAAGTGATATTTAGAGTCAGATAAGATCTAAAGTTGGTTCCAGAATGAAAGATTGTCCTACAGCAAATGAGTGCACATATACTAAGTACCAGTGCTGTGCCAGACAGCCTGTTAGGTGCTTTTGTATACATTCTCAATCCTCACAGCAATCCATTGAGATAGTTTTGTCTGTATAAAGATAACTGAGGTTTGGGGAAAGCAAGTGATTTATTTAATAATGCTTGACCAGTTTTTAAAAAAAAACAAAAACAAGGTTTAAATCAGACCCTAGGACACTATGCCCAGTGTTCTTTATCTCATAGTCTGAGTGGTTCACTAATCAATAATTAATTCACCACATAGTCCTTGGTGAAAATATGGGCACATTTAAAGGCTACATTAGAAGCTGAGTCTTTTAATAGTTCAAATAATGCATCCAAAATACATATTCAGTATCTTCAGCAGTGATTCTCAAAAATCAAGAGAAAGTTGTCAGAATCAAAATAGAGTCACTAATGCTAAGAAAATAACAAACAGAGCCAGGGAAGACCATGAAGAGAGGGTTATCATGTTTGTTTGCCTAATAACAACAACAAAAAAGACCACAAAACCTTGCACAAAGGCCATTGCAACCTTACACAAAGTATCTTCTGCAAGGACATAAGCCCAGCAACTGTCTGATTTTGGATTAGTGTCACCCTTGTTATTGATCTTGGTAGCCAAGAATAATTATTTTAAAACAATTATGTAATCTTCATTTTTGAATTTGAAAACCTTAGTCTTCTGCTGCCTACCTGAAAATGCGTATAGTTTACTATCATATGTGTATTCCCACTGCAATGTTTTATCTTAAGCACATTTCTTTTAGGGAGCTTCTCTTTGTTTGTTATTTGCTTTTGCAATAGTTTTCCCCCCAAATTATTTAAAGATCAATAATTCGTTAAAGTAATTTGCCCACAGAGTATCCTAACAGACAATACAGAATGACAACTTATACCATGAACTTTGAAGACAGCCATAGAGCTATTTATGAGGTCATGTTCCAGGACATTTACCAATTTTCTGTCTTTATAAACATTACATTTTAAATTTCAATTTTCTAACCTACAAAGGAAAAACAATACTATCACTCTGGGTCATTGTGGGGATTAATTATGTAATTGAAGCTAACAGTGCTTACTCATTAAATGAGAACATTTAGAAAGGGAAATTTGTTTTACACTGCAGATTTAAACTTAGAAATTCCTATGCATATGCCCTATGTTCATAGAGATGGCTCATATATAGATATTGATCTATGTAAGATTGTGATCAATATTAAAATTAATAAGTAAAATAACTTTATAAATGTGGGCACGTGTGTGTATGTGTGTGTATTGTCCCCAGTAACATACTGCTTGGCATTTTCCTTGCAATGAGGAGAAATTTCCAACAAAGTTTCACTCTGATCCTTATAATGAGTCTAGAGTAGAAAGACACTGGATGTAGTACAAGGCATATGGTAAACAGTAAGTTAAAAGTTAGCACTTATTCTTTGTACTTTGAAAACGCAAAAAGTTAACCTTGGACAGAAATAGTCCCAAGGGATGTATAAATTTGATGCATTCTATGAATAAGCTAAAGAACTTTTCGATTTCTCTTAATTTCAATTATTACCCTCAATTAATTTTTGTTGTGTTCACTAAGTTGTGGGAAAATATAAACATAAGCATTATTGCAGAAACCCATTGGTATTGCAGCTCTGTCCAACAGGATTTTCACTGATGATGAAAATATTCTCTGTACTATCTCTTACTGCATCTAACCTGATAGATTGAAGAATTGAATTTATAAATTTTATCTAATTTTAAGTAAGCTAAGTTTACATAACTTCATATGGGTAGTGGATATTGTATTGATCAATCCAGGCAAAAAATAAATGGCATTGTTCTCTGAGTCAGGCAACTTACACTCTAGTTTCAATCCTACCTGTGTAGGATGTATGTAGTGTGTGTGTGTGTGTGTATGTGCACATGTATGTGAGAAAGATATATATAAATATAATTTATATGGTATATAATAATATGTAATCAATATTATATATAATATATTAAATACAAGATAATATTTTATATATAATGTATATTACATATGATTATACTATATATTGCATATAATATATAGTACATAATATATTGTATATTATATATATATACTTTTGTTTGTTATATATATAATTGCATATTATATACATATGTATATACACACACATATACACACACTCTTTCTTCAATGTCTACTCTGTCCGTGACTAAATTTCTCTATTAACAGACCAACAGATTTCACTAGGATCAAGATTAAAAACACGTGGCATTGGAGCCATTAATGCTGATTCCTGTGCTCATGGCAGACATCACTAATCAATCACCACACTTTTTTTTCAGTGAGCCAGGTGTAGCATTAATATTCTTCTCCACAGGATGCTGCAGTAAGCACTTACCAATAGAATACAGTTGGCAGGTGAAAAGAGCTTATATGCATTCTCTGTAATAAATAGCTTTTGCAGTTCCTTCCAACTCCAAATTACTCGACTGAATCCAAAGTGTCTTGCATCTTAAGATGAATAGAATCTTATGTAAGCAGAACATGGTTGTCCTTCTTGAAGTCAAGCTGAAAATAATTAATCATTATGATACAATCTTTAAGAATTTACCTAAACAGTTTTGAACCTATTTGTCCACCATGTGGTGGAAAAAACTGTGAAGTTAAAATAAGAACAAATTAGTACTAGTCCCAGCTTCTTTAGTTATTGGCTCATAGGAGCCATGAAAAGCATTTGAGTTTCAGTGTTCCCATTTGTTAAATATTGAGGATTATATTATCTATTATATCAATTTCACTTGCAGTGAATTAATAGCTGCAACATGCTTAACAAGGAAAAATTGCTATTAATATGCTGGTGGTGAAATGTGGTCATTTAGTATTTCCAGGTTGCATTTTACTAAATAGCACAGCAAACATTTACTTGTATTAAAATTATGACTTTTATTTGTAAAAGCTATAGGATGAGAAGGATTATTTGTAATAGTTATTTATGCATACACTCACACACAAACAGCCTAACAAGTTCTTGCTGTTGGAGATTCTACATTAAGATCAAAGATACATGCTTGGGATATGAAGTGTAGTAAATGGAAGAGAACAAGTAGGTCATCGATTACAGGTGGGGTTCCCCCAACAAGCAGACTCTAAGATACAGATTAGCATGGGTGAGGTTAATTAGGAAATGCTCTTGGGATAAGCAAATGTGAAAGAGAAGAAAAATAAATAGGATTGGGATTGGACAGAGGGAAAAGTCAACCTATGGTATAGTCCCAAGGGAACACTCCAGTTAATACCAAGGGACATTCCAAAGATGATATGATCAGAGCTGTGCTGATGTGGAACAGGAGGATGGGGCTTTCATACTTCCATGTGTCAATCAGTCATTGGATGTCAGCCATTCAAGGAAGAGAGTACAAACTTCAGGCAGGAAGCTTGCTTCAGCTGAGAGACAATTCCCAAAGGGGATTGGCAGTTGAGGGTTATCTTCCAGCAATACTCCAGCAGCTTGGAAAATAAATATTTTATTCCTGAAAGGGGGAAGGATCTGAATAGCACTCTGTAGCACCCACCAAATCATCCAGTTCACCACTCTCTCTACTTGAATGAGGGTCAAAGTATATAATCACCTACCTATCAGCAAAGTGAGAATTCTTAGGTACACTATAACTATAATTCCAGGATTTCATTCTCCAAAGTAACTGGTTACCAATTCACCCACCCTTCTTAAACTCACTCTACATAGTACTTAGCACTAATCCTGGTCATGTGTGCTCAGTCTTCATAGTTGACTGTACACTTAGAGTGGTTAATTAATCACAACTATGCTCACTATTTAGGTGGACCTAGATGACAAGACTAGCTGCCTGGGCCTTCTGCGCATTGTCTACCACTTCATCTCCTTACGTCTGATTGACTCAATGTTTCATTTTTCTTTTTCTTTTTTTAAAATTATTATTATACTTTAAGTTCTGGGGCACATGTGCAGATCATGCAAGAAGGTTACATAGGCGTACACATGCCATGGTGGTTTGCTGCATCCATACCCCATCACCTACATTAGGTATCTCTCCTAATGTTATTCCTCCCTCCCCCAATTCCCCCACCCCCTGCTATCCCTCCCCCTCTTAGCAGTAATTCCAGTTTTCTCTACTCCACAACCACTAACCCCCTTATTCTATCCATTTCAGTAACCACAGTCCAATAAGTAAATAATAAATTTTCTGAAAAACACTCTTAGCCTCACACAAAAAGCTCAGAGCTCTCCTTCAGAAGTTGTCTCATTCACAATGGTAACCACTAAAAAAAAAATTTAAGAACATGGTTTTCAACCTCTACACTACTTGGAGCTAGATTATTCTTTCCAATAAGGACCTGTCTCTGATAAGGACCTGTCCTGTGTGCTGTGGGGTGTTTGTGAGCATCCCTGGCATCTACCAACTAGGTGAAATAACACCTCCTTTAAGTTGTGACAATAAAAAAACTCCAGATATTGCTAGATGTCTCCTGGTAGGCAAAATCACCACTGGTTGGAAATTATACTACAGAGATCTTGAGACTTAATGCTTTACTTCCTATTACAGGGAGAAACCTCTCCCTCCTTCGTTGCCAGAGTTCTCTCCCCATTTCCTCCCGCAATCATCAACTCCTTCTACCTGTTTTCCTCGTATTTTTAAAAGAAAATATTTGGGTATGTTTTTAAGAAAATATGATACATATACTTAAAATTTCCTTTATCACCTTCCTTCATCTCATTTTTTTTTCTTCAGAGTTCAACCTTACCTTCAAGATATTTTAAGATACAAGTACATTGATCTTGTAGAAGCTTGTTTTAAATTTTTTACATATGTATAACAATGATCAAAATGCTTTTTATCTTTTTGTAAGTACTACTATTAAATTATATATATATACACGTACATATATATATCCACTAGAAAATGCTTGTTTATCATTTATATGTGAGAGATTTTTTCTGTTTTTTGGGTTGTTTTTATTTTTTTGTATTTTTTTGAGATGGAGTCTCACTCTGTCGCCCAGTCTGTAGTGCAGTGGCATGATCTTGGCCCATTGCAACCGCCACCTCCCGGATTCAAGCAATTCTCCTGCCTCAGCCTCCCAAGTAGCTGGAATTATAGGTGTCCACCATCATGCCTGGCTGTTTTGTATTTTTAGTATATACAGAATCTTACTATGTTGGCCAGGCTGGCCTCGAACTCCTGATCTCAGATGATCTGCCCATTTTGACCTCCTAACATGCTGGGATTATCGGTGTGAGGCACTACACTCGGCCAGTGAAACTTTCTTTTATCTCTCGTGATCTCTGTGCTTACTGTATGTTCAACCATGCATTCATGATTCATGTTTTCCCAGGGCCCCCCCCCGCGCACCCCGCCCCCACCGATAGTAGGCGGCCCCTCTTGGGGACGGCGGTGTTATCCTCCATATGGGAGGGGGGGGGGGGAGGGGGGGCTCTCCTGTTGTGGGGCGGGAAATCTCGCGGTGTCTACGGTCGGGGTCGGCCCGCGGGGCGGGCGGGAGGAGGTGGGTGGAGTAATTAGGGCACGGAAATCCCGGCCGCGGCCCCCCTATAGATATATTCCCGAAATTTTAAGTTTTTCCCCCTTCCTGTCTTAGTGTATGTTTTTTGTTTAATATATGGGCTCTTATTGAAGAAGAGGGGCGCCTATTCCCTATCTTTTCACACCGATGACATCTACCACTACAATCCCTTAAACATCTTTTAGTTATTATATATATTATTGTTATATATATTATAAATCTGTGTATTATTTCAATCCTCACAGTATCTCAATTATATTAGATATCATTATTTTCACCTATAGAAAACTTAACTAATATTTAGGAAGGTTAAGTGGTATAAGTGAGATCTGAACTCAGGTATATGTAATTTTTTTTTTGCCCGTTTGAGCCTTTGTTGTTGTTGTTTTTATTTCAATACATTTTGGGGGAACAGGAGGTGTTTGGTTATATGAATACATTATTTAGTGCTAATTTCTGAGATTTTTGGTGTGTCCATCACCAGAGCAGTGTCCACGCCCAGTGTATAGTCTTTTATCCCTCACATCCCTCCCACCCTTGACCTCGAGTCCCGAAAGTTTATTGTATCAGTCTTATGGCTTCACATCCTCATAGCTCAGCTCCCAGTTATCAGTGAGAATATACGATGTTTGGTTTTCCATTCCTAAATTACTGCATGTAATTTTATAGTTCAATTTCTTAAATACCTGGCTTTACTAATTCAAAGATGAATAGCTAGAAAGAAAGTAATTCTGGCCACCTGCCTTATGATTATAATGAAAAATTGTTCTGTTTCCTTAATTTATCAGTTATTTTCTGGTATTTCTTCTCTCTTCTCATTTCTCTCTCCTAACATGTCCCTCTCCACCCTTGGCAGGTTGTTATTAGAATATTTCTGCATATTAACTTAAACTAACATACCTTTACCATATAAGCCAACATGTGAGTGGAAGGTCCTTCAACACACCTGGACACATGAGATGCATCTCATCTCTATTAGTTTATGTGGGTCTGTGTACTCCATCTCACTATGATTCCTGATCCTTCTTTTTCCCTCTCTGGGTGCTAAGTATAAACTGAGGCAGCACTTTCATGACTGTCTTTGTTCCACTGCTGAAAAGTATCATTGGTATAATCTCAAAAAGAAGTCACATGCACTATTACAATTTTTAGTTGAATAATGCCAGGATAAATCTTCAGAGAAGGCCAACATATAATGAGGTGCAGTAGAGTATGTTGGAAAGAGCACTAAATGTTAGCTAAGCCTTCCTGTCACTCAGAACTCCTGGGTATGTCCTGTCATCTCTCAGCATCAGATTTCATATCTCTAAAATGAAAGTAAAGATCAAATGGGGTAAATAATGTAGAAATACTCTATTTTTAAAAATCATGGTAAGAAGCAAGTATGATGAGAGGTCAGAAAATATACTGGTGATATTCTGGTAGACTCCTCATTCAATTTCTTCAAGAGAATCCAAGATTATTCTTTTTACTTAATTTATCTTCATTCATTGGTTTATTCAAAAATATTAATCAATAAACAATCAAAATTAAAATTAATACACAAAAGTTAATCATTCTATGAATAAATATATTAAAGAGAAAATATAATTAAAGAAATAATTTAAAGTATAATTGTGATATAGGCACTTAAAGGTATAATAATAAATATATCAAGAAAAAAGCAGAATCTCTAAAATAATTTTACGTAAAGAAGAAAACTCAGAAAAGATATAGAAAAAAATTTGCTTGAATGGAAAGACCTAGAATTATTCTAAAGTTCATCTGGAAGATGTAAATATTCTTTTTAAGAGTAACATAATCAGTGTTGCATAGTTAATTTTCCAGATGAACTTTAGAATGCTATTAAGAGTATTCCCAAATTTCTTTGGAATCTATAATAGAAATACATACCTGTAGCAAACCTGCACTTGTACACCTAAACTTAAAATAAATGTAAAAAAAAATAAAAGAATATTCAGAAAGGAGTTACCTCCCATGGGTATTAAGGATATTTTAGGGCTGCAATAAGTAAAATAGATACCTCTATTTGGATATAGACAGAGAAACACAGAAATTTCAAACTTACAAAAGCAGACACTAGTGTGTACTGAGATTTAAACAATTCAAAAGATAGTTAAATCAGTGGTTTGAAAAAATAAAATGAGATAGTCAATAAATGGTGGTGGTCATGCTTTCCATTTGAGAGAAAAAAAATCAGCCTAGATTCTCATCTTATTATGACACTAAACGTATTTCCGATAGATCATTGGCTAGTCGATTACTTGGGTCTTATTTTATTATGTTGTATTTTATTGTCATTTATATAACATATCTTGAACCTAGTTATAACCCTGTTTCACCAGCCCTCATCAACTCAGACATAAACCCAATGGGTATTAGGCTAGGCAACCATACCAAGTGTCAAACACTATGCTACAATCCTTCTCATCTCTATTGAGAAGTCTATCCTGACTGTTACAATGACTTTCTTTGTGGATCATGTTCTCCATGTCTTGCTCTTTTTTCTGCTAGCATTGAAGTGTAGCAGAATATGCCCCCTAGTATGTCACTTTGGCATAAAGATTATTTTGAGCTGAAGGCAATTGAGAAGAAGCAAATAGAAGAAAAGCTCTCTGCTCTTCCCTTATTCGCCTAAAAGCAGGGCATATATTTATGAAGCTTTCCTTCCTAACTCTATCATGAAAGACAAAGCCTGATCCCTGGAGAAGACCTACCTTAGACACTTATCATCCTGGAGACGGCACCAGAAGAATCTATTATACGTTAACAAACTTTACTAATTAACCTTTATCTACCTTTGATTTCCCATGTATTTTCCTTCTCACAATTTGCTGCCTCTAGAGACTCAAAATCCTTTACCTTTGTCTTGTCATTTCTCTAAAATTGCGATGCTCTTTGTTTAAGATACTATATATGCCAGAGCTCTATGCCACTTCTTTAAGAGTTAATCTTTCCCTGAGTTTTCTCTTATGCATAAATAAGAGAAATCAACTTCTGTTTGTTTTTTCTCTTGATAATGTGGTGGTTGTATTTAAGGGTCCCAGCTGAGAGCTCTGAGAGTAGAAGGAAAAAACGTTTTTTCCTTCTCTGTAGGAAGGAAAGTCAAGGCAAGTCCACGGCTGCAATAAATGTGCCCAGACATATTTAAGTCCCAGCAATTGATATAATTTTAGTTCTTAAAAGGGTCTTGGGTACATGTATTGCCATGACTTTGTATATTAGATATAAGCTGACTCACTTATATCCTCTCTTTTGGAGTTTCCACATGAGTCTTTTGTGAATAATAATCAATCATTAGCTAATCTGTTGAAATAAGCAACCCTTGCATATATATTCTGTATATGCATTCTATATATATATATATATATATATATATACACACTCAATTCACTTACAGATCTTACCCATATGAAGCTCAATCTGTTAATGTTATTACTTTAAACAATTAACTTATCCCCTTTAGGCATTCTCACCATTTATTCCAGGTGTTGGCAATTTTTTTCTGTCAAAGGCTGAAAAGTAAATGTTTTAGACTTTGTGTGCCATAGGGTCTCTACTTCAACTACCATAGTCTGCTATTGTAGCACCATAGATTATACATAAACAAATTAGTGTTTCAATACAACTTTATTACTAAAAGTAGGCAGTGGGCCAATCTACTACTAACCACAGACTTTATATGTTCTGAGTACTTTTACCTAATTAAAAATGTAAAAAACATTTTCAAAATATTACTCATTTCACTGTTTAAAAGTAAACAAATAAATAAACAAGTTAGTAAGTAATCATTGACAGTAATTAATTTTTATTATAAAGATATTTATTTGTTCATAATTTGGCTATATCTTTGGGACAACACTCTTCTTTAGAAATTAAATGACACACACTATCATTTTAACAAAAAATAGATTATCTGGAAAGATGGTAGGTCAAAATGGAATATTAAATGACTGTGTTTTCCTACTAACGACACATGGTTCAACCTTTACTACCAGACACAAATACCAAAACCTATATTTTAATTCTAAGTAGGCTGGAAGCTAGAAATTATTGTTGTAGCAGCATAAACTTTGGATTCAGAGTGATTGGTATTAGAATCTCAAATCTTGTATTTGCTAACTGTATGCATTTGAGTAAAACAGCCAATTTATCTTTTTTTTTTTTTGCATTTGTAAAACTGATGTTATACTACCTAGCTTAGCAGATGGCCTTAGATATTAAATGATATGTATATATACAATATCAGTACATAATAACTGATCAAAAAAGTTTTGGCATTATTATTCGACAATAATCCTAATCTTTAATACATGAGCAGACTTTCTTTTTTTCATTGTACTTCAAGATCTGGGGTACATGTGCACATCCTGCAGCGTTGTTGCATAGGTACACACGTGCCATAGTGGTTTGCAGTCTCTGTCCCCACCCCCCACCGTCACCTTCATCAGATATTTCTCCCAGTGTTTTCCTTCCCCAGCCTCCCTGCCCCCGACTGTCCCTCCTCTACCCTCCCACCCTCCAACCTACCCCAGTGTGAGATGTTCCCCTCCCTATGCCCACGTGTTCTCATTGTTCAACACCCACCTATGAGTTAGAACATTTGGTGTTTGGTTTTCTGTTCTTGTGTCAGTTTGCTGAGAATGATGGTTTCCATATTAATCTTAGCAAACTTTCTATCTAAACTGTTTCACAAAAGTATACTCAAAACTTTCACACCTAAACTAACCATTTTCACTTTTAAAAATATAATTGTTTTTATTATTTTGGCATCTTTAAAGTTTATACAGTATTTACCCAACTAGAGGGATCCTTGCAAACTGGAATGTTCACTATTTTTTTATGTGCTACTGGGCTAAACCTGTAAATATTACCGGACCTAACAGTAAATCAATATTTATTTCTGTTTGTAAGGCCATCCCTACACCTTCCTATAACCCTACCACACCATACCAGGTATCCATATTATCAGAAATCAAGAATTAAAGTTGTGGGATACTTCATATCTGACAACACTTCTTCAATAACTCAACTAACAGCTTCAAGATTTCGGTTTCTTCGTGCTTAAAAATGGGACTAACTCTACCTTCTCTAATTAAACAACAGATCTAAAATGGTATAATAAAAAATGGTAATATAAAGAAGTTATATATTGTTATTTTTGCCATTATTAGAGAACATGTCCACATTTAGCATAATCTCAGTATATAAATCCAGAGATGGAAGAAGATCATCAAAGTGAATTAAGAGAAGATAAATTTCAGCTAATCATAAGTAGGAATTTTTAAACAATTGGAATGGTCTAAGAAACCATTGTGGAAGACAGTGTGGCAATTCCCCAAGGATCTAGAAATAGAAATATCATTTGACCCAGCAATCCCATTATTGGGTATATACCCAAAGGATTATAAATCATTCTACTATGAAGATACATGCACATATATGTTCACTGAGACACTGTTTACAATAGCAAAGACTTGGAACCAACCAAAATGCCCATCAATGATAGTCTGGATAAAGAAAATGTGGCACAGATACACCATGGAATACTATGCAGCCATAAACAAGGATGAGTTCATGTCCTTTGCAGGGACATGGATGAAGCTGGAAACCATCATTCTCTGCAAACTGACCCAAGAACAGAAAATCAAACTCCACATGTTCTCACTCATAAGTGGGTGTTGAACAATGAGAACACATGGACACAGAGAGAGGGACATCACACACAGGGGCCTGTAGGGGTTTGGGGGGCAGGGGAGGGATAGCAGGGTATCAGGGGATTCAGTAGGGATAACATTAGGAGAAATACCTAATGTAAATGATGGAGGGGATGGATGCAGCAAACCGTCATGGCATGTGTATACCTATATAACAATCCTGCACAATCTGCACATGTACTCCAGAACTTAAAAAAAAAGAAACAGACTTATTGAGATGCAGTGAGATCTGTGCTTCATTAAATGTTTACTCCAAAAATGGTGACTACTTCTAAGAGATTCATGTAAGATACATCAATATTTCAACTTTTAAGTCTATTATAACTCTAAAAATCAACTATTCTCTTGAAAAGGCTAAGAGAAGACAGAGGGTTTAAAAAATAAGTAAATAACAGAGAACTTCTCTTTCTGATGAAGGTAGGGTATCTAGGACTGAACCTCCTCCCACAGTAAAAATGACAACACTAGTAAAGTATGGCATTAGGCTGAGGAGGCATGTGTCTCCTGAAACAAGGGGGAGGAGATTAAGTGAACCTTATGGTTAGCTTTCTACTTGGAAACACTTCGTGGATAGCAGGTGCATGAAGCTGGTGGGGAAGCAGTATTACAAAAATAAGTAAAAAAATTTGCTCATGGGAGAAGGCGTACATCATAGTCAGGGAAGAATGAAGTGGTTAGAATTTATAAACCAAAATACAGAAGAAGAGGATCAGCATAGTGAAAAAATACTCCAGAAGTCTGCATGTGGGCTTCATTGTCTTTTGCTGAATAGTAAGATATGCATGCAGAGGTCGAAACTCCAAGAGAAGAATGAATGGGGAGGGAGAGATTGGCTGTGAAGTGAACAATTCCTGAAGCTTACAAAAGATGAAAGACAGTCAATCTCTGATTGGTCAAAATAAAGAAAATATATTGAACACACGGACATTTACTGGATAACTCAGATAGAAAACACATTAGTAATAGGGCTAAAGTAGTATAGTATATAATGTGTCTTCTCTGGGTATTGAATTCTTACTATCTCTTGCTAGATAGATCCATAGATAGATAGATAGATAGATTACAGACAGACAGATAGAATTCTTACTATCTCTCTCCTTCTCAGAGAAAGAGAGAGAGAAGATAGTAAGAATTCAATACCCAGAGAAGACATCTTTGAAAATAAAGGTGAAATACTTTTTTAAATAATGAAAGCTGAAAACATTTTGTCATCAGCTAATTTGATCTAAAAGAAATACTTAAAATGTTTTTAGACAGAAGGAAAATGATACTACAAAACATGGGTCCGCACAAAAGAATGAAACTTCCCAGAAATAGCATATAAGTGGGTAAATATTAGAAACAGACAAACTTGGCTTCTATTTTCTAGTAATGGCAGAGTACCTTATATAAGACTAAATTTCTGGTTGATAAGAGAGAGAAAAATTGGGCAAAAAAGGTAATGGTTTTAAGACAATAGAAAGTAGTCTAAAGCAGACATAAACTGGACAGGATTTGTCTCTTGAAAAAAAAGCGTTAAAAGACAGAGGAAAGAAAGGAAAATGAGACATTACCTATAAGATTACAAAAATAATAAGGAAAGCTGAATTTTGTCATAGAAAAAAAGATATTAAATAATCACAAGTTCAGGAGTTCAAGACCAGCTGTGGCCTACATGCTGAAACCCCATCTCTACTAAAAACACAAAATTAGCTGGGCATGGTGGCAGGCACCTGTATTCCCAGCTACTTGAGAGGCTGGGACAGGAGAATCACCTGAACCTGGGAGGCGGAGGTTGCTGTGAGCGGAGATCGTGCCATTGCACTCCAGCCCCAGGCGACAGTGCAAGACTCTGTCTCAAGAAAAAAAAAAAGAAAAGAAAAAAAAGATAATGAAATGACATCTTAAATGCTGAGAGAAAAACAAAAAACACTGTCAGCGTGCCAGTCCATACACAGCAAAAATACGTTTCAAAAACGAAGACAAAATAAAGACATTTTCAGATAAACAAAAAAAAACCTTATAGTAGATACACACTATAAGAAATATTGAAATTCTTCAGACGTAAGGGATGTGAAGTTACACAGAAATTGAGATCTATGATATGAAAAAGTTAGTGTTAGAAATAGTAAACATGTAAGTTAATGTAAAAGTGCTTGTTTCTTAGATTCTTATAAAGTCAATTGACTAAAGTGAGAAATAACGTATGGCAAGACTAGCAAAGCGATGAAAGAAGTCATAAATAGGATTATTCTGCTATAATGTTATTGTATTATATGTAAAGCCACATATAAATCATTAAAGTCACACTGTCATAAGTGAAAATGCATATATAATATCAAAGCAAATACAAGGTCTATACATATATATATGCACATATACATATATACTTATCTCTCTCTGTATACATGAGGCCAAAGAGCAGAGTGATGGAACATTTAAAAATATATAGTGGTTTCCAGGTACTGGCAGTGGAGGTGGAAAATGGCATTGTTTTAAGAGTACAAACCTTTAGTTTAAGATAAAGAGAGTTCTAGAGATGAGTGGATATAATGGCTGCCAACAATATGAGTATACTTGATGCCACTCAACTGTGCAATTAAAATGGTTAAATTATATGTAACACACACATCTGTACATTAAAAATGGAAAGATAAAAGGGCAAAATAGAAAACGAACAGCAAGATGGTATATTTAAACATGAGCCTAGTAATTTAATTTATAGCTCTATGCTGCAACAGATACATTCTATGTATGAAGACAGAAGCACTGGACAAAAATAAATGGAAAATATATTTTTGCAGAAATAAGCATATGAAAGCTGATGTGGCTTGCTTACTATCAGGACAAAACAAAATGTAAGAAAATTATTATTAGCAGAGATTAAGTAAATCACTTCACCACGGTAGGTGTCAATTAATTAGAAACTGTAAATCTTAATGTAAGAAGTTTTGTAGAAGTATAGGAGAAATACACTAAAACTTAGCCATAGTTGGAGATTTCAATATTTCTATTTTTGTAATTAATATGAAAAGTAGAGAAAAGATTAATAAAAATACAGAAGATTTGAACAACAGTATTAAACAATTTGGTATGACTGACAACTAAACAATACTCATTCAAAAACTGCAGGACAAACATTTTTCTCAAATGTCCTTGGAACAGTCAGTACAATAGACTTAGTGCTGAGGCATAAAACAAGTATTCATGCATTTCAAAACATACTCTGTTTCCTGAAAACAACAGGATGAAATTATAAATAAAAAAAATAGGATATCTAGAAAGTTTATAAATATTTCAATTTAGGAAGCTCATTTCTAAATACCTATATGTCAAAGAAGAAACCACAAGAAAAATAAAAAATATTTTTCACTGAATGGTGACACATCAAAAGTTGTGGGATACAGTTAAAGTGTGATGGGAAACTTACACTTTTAAGTACCACTGTTACAAAGGAGAAAGGTTCACTACATTATCTACTTTTCCAAATTAAGAATTTAACAAAAGAAAAACTGAAAGCAAGTGCAATACAGTAAATATTAAAGATAAAAGAGAAAGACATGAAATAGAAAACAAACTACAAATTCACAAAGCCCAAAATGTATTGTTTAAAAAATTAATGAAATTAGAAAGCCCTACTTTGACTAGGCCAATTAGTTTGATGAACCCATCAAGACTTCTAAAGTAACAGAAGGAGAATTAAAAATAAACAATTTTTCCTTTATATAAAATGCTTTTTTTGCCTTTTTTATTTAAATAGATAAATATAATTAAAAATTAAATTATATGTCATAAAGTGCCAGGTACAGATAGATTCATTATTTATTTCTATCAATCATTGTATGAGGACTAATACCGAAATCACATAAATTATTTTCTAAAATAGAGAATTGTTTTATGAGATCACTTTAAACTTAATAGCAAAATCAGATTTTAAATACACAAATAAATTATAGGCCAATATCCATCCTTAATATGGATATAAAAATCCTTATCAAAATGTCAAACCTACGTAGGAAAAATATTTTTTAAATGATAAAACAGCATGACCAACTGTGTTTTTCTAAGGAATGTAAGTTTGGTTCAATGTTAAAAATAATGATAAACAGATTGTGGGGTCGGAACCAAGATGGCTGACTGAAGCAGGGGCAATCAGAGGCTCCCATGGAAAAAATCCAAAACCATGCAAATCCTGCACAGGCAACCAAGGTATCCAGGTTCTGTCATTAGGACAGACTAGGCAGCTGGTGGGACCCTAGGAGAGGAAAGAAGAGCAGTGTGGTGCAGCAGCCCACCAGAGAGCTGCTGGGGACAGGGGAGCCCCCACCTCCAGCCAAGGGAGGTGGTGAGTGAGTCTGCTACCCAGCTTGGGAAAGTGTGATTTTTTCACAGAACTGTGCAATCCATGGATTGAAAGATCCCACTCCTGAGCTCATGCCACCAGGGCCTTGGGTCCCAGTTAGGAAGTGATGCAGATTCTAACTCGGCTAGAATCAGCCTGAACCAAGTTCCCAAGGGAAGGGGTGACCATTACCACTGCTGCAGTTGCCTGCTATCTAAGCCAGCTGAGCTCCTTGGGGGAGGAGCAGCAGTCAACACTGCAGTTGCAGAGCCTCCCTGCAGGAATTCCAACTCCAGCCAAGGGCTCTGGGGCAGAACTCTAATCTCCCCGGGCCTGAAGCCCTAGTGAAAGGAGTGGCTGCTGTCTCTATGGACCAGCAGACTTAGTCTTTCCTCCTGCTAGTTCTGAGGAATCTGGGCAGCCCAGACAAATGGATTGCTCCCAGCACAGTACACCACCTCCACCAAGGGACAGCCAAAGTGCTTTGTTAAATGAGTCCTGCTTCCCATGCTACCCACTGAGGTGAGAGCCCCAACAGGGGCTGTCAGACAGCCTATGCAGGAGCATCCCTACTGGCATCAAGTCAGTGCCCCTCGAGCTCAGAGATCCCAGAGGAAGGAGCAGGCACCCATCTTTGCTGTTCCCTAGCCTCCTTGAGTGACACGTCTAGGCATAGGAGTCAATCAGATAAATAGGGTCTGAAGTGAACCCCCCCAGCAAACTGCAGCAACCCTAAAAAAAGTGGGACCTGACTTTTGAAAGAAAAACAAACAAATAGAAAGCAACAAAAACAGCATTAATGAAAAAATTACCCAAAAAAACCTCATCAAAGTGTCAACAGCCTCAAAGATCCACACCTCTCCAGCAGGGGCACAGAACTGGACAGAGGGTGAGATGGACAAATTGACAGAAGCAGGCTTCAGAAAGTGGGTAATAACAAACTTTGCTGAGGTAAAAGAACATGTTCTAACCCAATGCAAAGAAGCCAAGAACCTTGAGAAAATTTTAGAGGAGCTGTTAACTAGAATAGCCAGTTTAGAGAGGAACAAAAATGACCTGATGGAGCTGAAAAACACAGCATGAGAACTTCGTAAAGCATACACAAGTATCAATAGCCAAATGGATTAGGCAGAAGAAAGAATATTAGAGATGGAAGACCATCTTGCTAAAATAGGGCAGGCGGACAGGATTAGAGAAAAAGGAATGAAAAGAGCAAACAAAACCTCCAGGAAGTATGGGAGTATGTAAAAGACCAAACCTACAACTGATTGGAGAACCTGAAAGAGATGGGAGAATGCAACCAAATTGGAAAACACATTTCAGGTTATTATCCAGGAGAACTCCCCCAACCTAGCAAGACAGACCAACATTCAAATTCAGGAAATATAGAGAACCCCACTAAGATACTCCACAAGAAGATCAACCATGATACACATAATCATTAGATTCACTAAGGTCAAAATGAAGGAGAAAATGTTTAGGGTAGACAGAGAGAAAGGCCAGGTCACCTACAAAGCAAGGCCCATCAGACTAACAGAGGATTTCTCAGCAAGTCAGAAGAGAGTGGGGGCCAATATTCAATATTCTTTAAGAAAAGAATTTTAAACCCAGAATTTCATATGCAGCCAAAATAAGCTTCATACCTGAAGGAGAAATAAAATCCTTTTCAGACAAGATAATGCTGAAGGAATTTGTCACCACCAGGCCTGCCTTGCAAAACCTCATGAAGGAAGCACAAAATATGGAAAGGAAAAACCAGTATGAGCCACTGCAAAACACATGAAAATATGAAGACCAATGATACTATGAAGAAACAGCATCAATAAGTGTGCAAAATAACCAGCTAGCATCATGATGACAGGATCAAATTCACACATAGTAATATTAACCTTAACTATAAATGCCCCAATTAAAAGACACAGACTGGCAAACTGGATAGAGTCAAGACCCATCAGTGTGCTCTATTCAAGAGACCCATTTTACGTGCAGAGACACACATAGGCTTAAAATAAAGGGATGAAAGAAAATTTGTCAAGCCCAAGGAAAGCAGAAGAAAACAGGGGTTGTAATCCTAGTCTCTGATAATGTGGACTTTAAATCAACAAAGATCAAAAAAGACAAAGAAAAGCATTACATAATGGTGAAGGGATCAATTCAACAAGAAGAGCTAACTATCCTAAATATATATGTACCCAACACAGGAGCATCCAGATTCATAAAACAAGTTCTTAGATATCTGCAAAGAGACTTAGACTCTTGCAGTGAGAGACTTTAACACCCCACTGTCAATATTAGACAGAGAAGTGAGACAGAAAATTAACAAGGATATTTAGAAATTGAACTCAGCTCTAGATCAGGTAGATCTAATAGATATCTATAGAACTCTCCACTCCGAAACAATAGAATATACATTTTTCTCTTACTCTAAAATCAATCATAACATTGGAAGTAAAACACTTCCCATCAAATACAAAAGAACTGAAATTATAAAAGAGTCTTTCAGACTACAGTGCAATCAAATTAGAACTCAAGATTAAAAAACTCACTCAAAACCACACAAATATACAAAAATTGAATAACCTCCTTCTGGATGACTCCTGGGTAAATAATGAAATGAAGGCAGAAATCAAGAAATTCTTTGAAACCAATGAGAACAAAGAAAATGTATCAGAATCTTTGGGGCATAGCTAAAGCAGTGTTAACAGGGAAATTTATATCATTAAATGCCCACATCAGAAAGCTAGAAAGATCTCAGATCAACACCCTAACATAAAAATGTAAAGAACTAGAGAAGTAAGAGCAAACAAATTCAAAAGCTAGCAGAAGACAAGAAATAACTAAGAGCAGAGAAGAAATGAAGGAGATAGACACAAAAAAGTCTCTTCAAAAAATCAGTGAATCCAGGAGCTTGTTTTTTGAAAACAATTAAGAAAATAGATAGACCTCTAGCTAGATTTAAAAAGAAGAAAAAGGAGAAGAATCAAATAGACACAATAAAAAATGATTACGGGAATATCACCCACCACTGACCCCATGGAAATACAAACTACCATCAAAGGACACTATAAACATGTCTGCACAAATAAACTAGAAAATCTAGAAGAAATGGATAAATTCCTGGACACATACACCTTCCCAATCCTTAATCAGGAAGATACTGAATCCCTGAATAAACAATAACAAGTTCTGAAATTGAGGCAGTAATAAATAGAATACAAAAAAAAAAAAAAAAAAAAAAAAGCCCAGGACCAGATGGATTCACAGCCACATTCTACCAGAGTTACAGAGAGGAGCTGGTACCATCCCTTCAGACACTATTCCAAACAATTAAAAGGAGGGACTCCTCCTTACCTCATTTTGTGAGGCCAGCATCATCCTGATATCAAATCCTGTCAAACACACAACAAAAAAAGAGAACCTCAGGCCAATATCCCTGATGAATATTGATGCAGAAATCCTCAATAAAATACTGGCAATCTGAATCCAGCAGCACATCAAAAAGCTTATTCACCATGATCAAGTAGGCTTCATCCCTGGGATTCAAGGCTGGTTCAACATATGCAAATCAATAAATGTAAACCATCACATAAACAGAACTAATGACAAAAACCACCCACAAGATTATCTCAATAGATGCAGAAAAGGCTTTCAATAAAATTAACCATCCCTTCATGTTAAAAACTCTCAATAAACTGGTACTGATGGAACATATCTCAAAACAGTAAGAGATATTTATGACATATGCACAGCCAATATCATATTAAATGGGCAAAATTGGAATAATTCCCTTTGAAAACTGGCACAAGACAAGGATGCCCTCTCTTGCCACTCCAATTCAATGTGATATTGGAAGTTTTGACCAGGGCAATCAGGAAAGAGAAGAAAATAAAAGGTATTCAAATAGGAAGAGAGGAAGTCAAATTGTCTCTGTTTGAAGATGACAAGATCCTGTATTTAGAAAACCCCATTGTCAGCCGGGCGCGGTGGCTCATGCCTGTAATCCCAGCACTTTGGGATGCTGAGATAGGTGGACCACCTGAGGTCAGGAGTTCGAGACCAGCCTGGTCAACATGGTGACACCCCATCTCTAAAAAAAAAAAAAAAAGAAAAGCCCATTGTCTCAGTCCAAAATCTCCTCAAGCTCATAAGCAACTTCAATAGTCTCAGGACACAAAATTAATGTACAAAATTACAAGCATTTCTATAACCAACAAAAGAATAGCAGAAAGTCAAATCATGAATAAACTCCCATTCACAATTGTCACAAAGAGAATAAAATACCTAGGAATACAGCTAACCAGAGACATGAAGGACCTCCTCGGAGGAGAACTACAAACCATTGCTCAAGGAAATAAGAGGGGACACAAAAAAATGGAAAAACATTCCATCCTCATGGATAGGAAGAATCAATATCATGAAAATGGCTATACTGCCCAAAGTAATTTATAGATTCAATGCTATTCCCATCAAACTACCATTGACATTTTTCACAGAATTAGAAAAAAACTACTTTAAAATTCATGTGGAACCAAAAAAGAGTACACATTGCTGAGACAATCCTAAGCAAAAGAAAAGAAAGTAAACAAAGCTGGAGACATCACGCTATCTGACTTCAAACTATGTTACAGGGCTACAGTAATCAAAATAGCATGGTACTGGTACCAAAACAGAGATATAGACCAATGGAACAGAACAGAGGCCTCAGAAATAATGCCACACATATACAACCATCTGATCTTTGACAAACCTGACAAAAGAAGCAATGGGAAAAGGATTTCCTATTTAATAAATGGTGCTGGGAAAACTGGCTAGCCATGTGTTGAAAACTGAAACTAGATCGCTTCCTTATACCTTATAAAAAAATTAACTCAAGATGGATTCAAAGATTAAATGTAAAACCCAAAACCATAAAAACCCTAGAAGAAAACCTAGGCAATACCATTTAGGACATAGGCATGGGCAAAGATTTTATAATGAAATAGCCAAAAGCAGTTACAACAAAAGCTAATTTGACAAATGGGATCTAATTAAGCTAAAGAGCTCTGCACAGCAAAAGAAACTATCAGAATGAACAGGCAACCTACAGAATAGGAGAAATTTTTTGCAATCTACCCATGTGACAAATGTCTTATATCCAGAATTTACAAAGAATTTAAACAAATGTTCAAAAAAAAAAAAATCAAAAAGTGGGCAAAGGATATGAAAAGACACTTCTCAAAAGAAGACATTTATGCAGCCAATAAACATGAAAAAAAGCCCAACATCACTGATAGTTAGATAAATTCAAATCAAAACCACCATGAGATACCATTTCACACCAGTCAGAATGGCAATTATTAAAAAGTCTGGAAACTATAGATGCTGGTGAGGTTGTGGAGAAACAGAAACACTTTTACATTGTTGGTGGGAATGTAAATTAGTTCAACCATTGTGGAGGAAAGTGTTGCAATTCCTCAAGGATCTAGAACCAGAAATACCATTTGACCCAGCAATCCCATTGCTAGATATACACCCAAAGGCATATAATTTATTCTATTATAAAGATACATGCACACGTATGTTTATTGCAGCACTATTCACAATAACAATGACATGGAACCAACCCAAATGCTCATCAATGATAGACTTGATAAATAAAATGTGGTAAATATCCACCATGGAATACTATGCAGCCATAAAAAGGAATGAGATCATGTTCTTTGCAGGGATATGGATAAAGCTGGAAGCCCTCATTCTCAGCAAACTAACACAGTAACAGAAAACCAAACACTGCATGTTCCCACTCATAAGTGGGAGTTGAACAATGAGAACACATGGACACAGGGAGGAGAACAATACACACTGGGGCCGGTTGGGGGTGGGGGTCAAGGGGAGGGAGAGTGTCAGGACAAATAGCTAATGCATGTGAGGCTCAAAACCTAGGTGACGTTGATAGGTGCAGCAAACCAACATGGCATACGTATACCTATGTAACAAACCTGCATGTTCTGCACATGTATTTTAGAACTTAAAAACTAAATAAAATAATAAGTATGATCAGTATAATTTCTCACACTGAAAAATAAAAAAACAAAAATATGCATGTTTATCTTATTTCTATGCAGAAAATATAATTTGGCAAAATTTAAGCACAAGCCACAATGACAGCTTTTAACAAAATAGAAATGGAAAGCAAATTTCTCAATTTGAGAAAGGGCTTACATAAAAAACAAAAAACTAACATCATAGTGGTTACATATTGAACAAATGTTGCCTATGATTGGGAAAAAGTCAAAGATACCTGTTTTTGCTGCTTTTATGTAGACTTGTACTACATATCTTATATTGTTACTTAAAGCATGAAAAATAAATAGCACAGAACATAGAAAGAAAACACAGTTGTCTTTTTGTTCATAGAAGAAATGGCATTAACAGAAAAATCTTAAAGAATGTGTAAGTTTCTAGAACATGGGCATATATACATCTATAGACTTAGTCAATTTTGCAGGATACTGGGTCAATATACAAAAAAGAATTATTTATTTAACTTTTAAGTTCAGGGGTACAAGTGCAGGTTTGTTACACAGGTAAACTTGTGTCATGGGTGTTTCTTGTACATATTATTTCCTCACCGAGATATTAAGCTTAGTACCCATTGCTTATTTTTCCTGATTCTCTCCCCCTTCTCCCATCCTTCACCCTTAAGTAGATCCCAGTGTCTGTTGTTCCTTTCTTTGTGTCTATATGTTCTTATAATCTAACTCCCACTTACAAGTGAGAGCATGCAGTATTTGGTTTTCTGTTCCTGTGTTAGTTTGCTAAGGATAATGGCCTGCAGTTCTATCCATATCCCTGTAAAATACATGATCTTGGTTTTAATTTGCAATTCTCTAATGATCAGTGATGTTGAGCTTGTTTTCATATGATTGTTGGCTACACGTATGTCTTCTTTGGAAAAGTGTTTGTTCATGTCCTTTGTCCACTTTTTAATGAGGGTATTTTTTTTTCCTGTAAATTTGCTCAAGTTCCTTATAGCTATTAGACCTTTGTCAGATGCATACTTTGCAAAAGTTCTCTTCTATTCTGTAGGTTGTCTGCTTACTCTCTTGATGGTTTCTTTTGCTGTGCAGAATGTCTTTAGTTCAATTAGATTCTATTTGTCAGTTTTTGCTTGAGTTGTAATTGTTTTTGGCATCTTCGTCATGATATTATTGCCTGTGCTTATGTCTTGAAGGGTGAAAAGTATTCCCATTCCCAATTCTCGCAAAAGAATGAAATATCTAGGAATACAACTGACTTAGGGAGGTAAAAGATCTCTACAAGGAGAGCTCCAAAACACTGCTCAAAGAAATCAGAGAACAAATGGAAAAATATTCTATGCTCATGGACAGGAAGAATCAGAATCATTAAAATGGCCATACTGCCCAAAGCAAATTATAGATTAACTGTTCTTCCTACTAAACTACCATTGAGACTCTTCACAGAACTGGAAAGAACTACTTTAAAATTCATATGGAATAAAAAAAAAAAGCCAAGACAATTATAAGCAAAAAAAGAAAAAAAAAGCTGGAGACATTATGCTACCCAACTTCAGACTATACTGTGGGGCTATAGTAACCAAAACAGCATGGTACTGGTACACAATCAGACACATAGACCAGTGGAACAGAATAGAGAACCCAGAAATAAGACCATACACCTAAAATTATCTGATATTTGACAAACCTGACAAGAACAAGCAACGGAGAAAGGATTCCTTATTCAATAAATGGTGCTGGGATAACTGGCTAGCTGTATGCAGAACACTGAAACTAGACTCATTCCTTACACCATATACAAAAATTGACTCAAGATGGATTGAAGACTTACATGTAAAACCCAAAACTATGAGAACCCTGGAAAAAATATACATATTTTTTGAGACAGAGTCTCACTCTGTTGCCCAGACTGGAATGCAGTGGCATGATCTAGGCTCACTACGGCCTCTGCCTGCTGGGTTCAAGCAATTCTCCTGCCTCAGCCTCCCAAGTAACTGGGACCAGACATGCACCACCACATCTGACTAATTTTTATACTTTTAGCAGAGATGAGTGCAAGTTTGTCATATAGTTAAATTCATGTCACAAGGGTTTGTTGTACAGATTATTTTGTCACCCAGGTACTAAGCCTGGTACTCAATAGTGATTGTTCTGCTCCTCTCTCTCCTCCCACCCTCCAGCCTCAAGTAGGCCCAATTTCTGTTGTTCCCCTCTTTGTATCCATGTGTTCTCATCATTTAATTCCTACTTACAAGTGAGAACATGCAGTTGGTTATCTTTTCCTGTGTTAGACTAAGGATAATGGTCTCCAGCTCCATTCATGTTCTTACAAGGACATGATCTTGTTCTTTTTTATGACTGCATAGTATTCCATGGTGTAAATGTACCACATTTTCTTTATCCAGTCTATCATTGATGGACATTTAAGTTGATTCCAAAAATAACCCCACTATTTTAAAAAAAGAAAATGCCAGCCACTTCATTGTGAGTAAATATTCACTTTAAAATATTTGTATCTAGAATATAAAAAGAATTCCTACAGCTCAATAGTAAAAGATAACTAAATAAAATGAACATGAGACTTTAAAGAAAAAGAAAAAATGAAGTGAAAATATGCTCAACCACCCCACTGAGATTCCACTATATACCCACTAGAATGACTATAATCAAAATGATTGGCACTACTAAATGCACATAGTTACTGAAATTCTGGTTCATTGTAGATGGGAGTGTAAATTGGTTTCAACCACCTTGAAAACAATTTTGTGGTTTCATATAAAGTTAAGCACACACTTACACACAGTGAATCCATTCCTTGGCATTTAACCAAGATAGATAAAAATGTACATGTGCAAAACTATTTGTATAAAAATATCCATAGCAGCTTTATTTATAAGAGCAAAAGACTCATAATAATCCAAATGTGTATCAACCAAAATCACAAATGGTGATATATTCATACAATGGAATAGTATGCAGCAATAAAAGAACCAAACTTCTGATATATACTAAAATATGAATGTACTTCAGTAGTATTATACTACGCTGAAAAAAATAATCCCACAGGATACCAAGGAATACATGCCACATGATGCCATGTGCTATGAAGTTGAAGAACTGGCAATACTATCATCATACAGATACATTTTGTGTACTGAGTGTGGGATGACACCAAACGGGTATGAGAAAATTTTCTAGGGTGATATAAATGGCTTCTGACCTGATTGGGATGGTGTTAATAAGGGAGTTTATTTTTGTCAAAACCCATTGATTTTCATCCTTGTTCATTTTATCTAAAATTTGCTAACTTATGAAAAAAGAACAAAAAACATATTATTTATGTTTTTTTTTTAAACCCTAAAAGGGTTTAAAAACCCTATTTTTCCGATTAACCTCCCACAACTTCCTAAATAGATTCTGCCATATTTAACAGGTTAGGAGATTTCTACTCTTGGTAATTATTCTTGATTCCCAAGGTCATGTATTTCAGTAACCCCAAATATTATAAAGTCGATCTAGGCATGTTCCTTGATATAATATTGAATCCTGTTTCAAACATGCCAGCTATCTTATTTTGGGGACAATGTTTGACTCTGAACACAGATGGTATTTGATGAAAATTAAGGATTATTTTACCATTTCATTGGGTTTGATAATGGTATTCAGCATTTGTAGAAAAGGCTCTATTTTTTAGAAATGTATACTAAAATTAGTGCTAAAATGAAATGATATTATTTTTATTAGGCTTTAGCACATTTAAGCAAATATCAGGCAAATTAAATACAGCAAAAACTAAAATGATCAAATCTGGAGGATATTTATATCAATGTTGATTGTAGTATCCTGTCAGTTTTCTACAGGCATGTGAAAACTAAATTTAAAAGTTAGGCCAGATGAAGTGACTCATACCAGTAACCCCAGCAAGTTGGAACGAGTAGGCAGCTGGATCTCTAGAGCTCACGAGTTCGAGCACAGCCTCCTGAGCAATGTGGCAGAAACCTGTCTCGTTGCTCAGACAAAAATTAGCCAGGTGTGGTAGTGCGCACCTGCATGAGAGTCTGAGATGAGAGGATCACTGGAGCCTGGAAGATTGAGGCTGCAGTGAGCCCTGATCATACCACTGCACTCCAGCCTGGGTGATAGCGCCAGAACTTGTCTCAAAAAAAAAAAAAAAAAAAAAAAAAAAATTAAAATTAAATTATTGTCTCTCTTTTATCCTGTTTTACTAATTATTGGATGTCCTTTAGATGTTTAAGTGCTTGAGTAATCAATGTCTTTCTAAATTCAAAGCAACATAAATTATTTTTTCTAAGAAAGAAATTTAAAATTTTCAATTTCCTTATATTACATATGATATTGGGTTTTTCTTTTTATTGTCACCTCTAGGAAGTTCAAAGTTAGGTATTGTGCGTAATGTCTGTACTCTTCCTTTAGCCCACTGTTCTTCACGGGGACAAATATTGAACTCATGCAGGAGTTTCTAAATTATTTTCTCCCAATGCTTCTGTTACACTTCTCAGCAAAGGAATGTTCTTTCTATGAAAAGAAATGTGTATCTTTAGAAAAATAGTTCCCAATTGACTTTAGTATGTTATTTCCATTTACTTCTTGGATCCTGGTCAAAAATGTGATAACCCGTGCATAAATGTTTTGTTTCCATAGCTTTTATTAGCTGACTCTTATATTTGTTTCGTTTTGAAATCTGGTTTTATTAAGTGTAGGTTTCTATTGCAAGCTGCTCAAATTCTCTTTAGAAATGAGTGGCATAATGAAGGAATACATGAATGAATGGTTTCATGAATCAATGAATTAATCATTGAGTGGTCAGGCCTATAATTCTTCTCCTATCTTTTGCTTAGTTTAAAAACAAAATTGGCTTATCTATGGAAAATGAATAATTTTGACCAGCATGGTTAACTGATCCTTATATATGAAAAAGCAATAGTTGTTCTAATTTAGCTTTATTTTATACTACATATGCTAGTTTCAGGCTTGAAAAATTATTTCTCCCAGATAATTTAATACTTTAAGATCCGTTTTATTTTTCATTAGTTTCCCTGTGTTCCTGATGACACATTTTTCTCTAGTTTCTCCTATAATAAGACCTGTTTTTCTCGCTCCAGTGTCTGGGCTCATCTTAAGGGTACATTAAGTTCTTCTTTCTCTCGAGGGTGCATAGTGGCAGCCAGACTGTGTTGGCCAGCTGATGCTGGGAATGTTAGAACCAGGAAGCTTCAGGATAACCACTGCCATGTGTCCTGCCATGTTGACCAACTGCTTGAAAGCCAGTGATAAGGAGAAGTGCCAGTTTTCTAGAATAGCCAAGATACCATGAGTTGCTTTCTCTTTTGTTGTATTTAAAAGTGTGCCAGAGATGAGCATATTCACATATGAATACAATTTCAATCTGCTGTGAACTGCTTTCTAGTAAAAGAGATGCATTTGCTTTTTTCATTTCTTCTTCAAAAACAAACCTCCAGATGGGGCATGTGGCAGATGGTGGTGGTCTGAGACTCCCCTATGGAGTGCAAAGAGCAAACATGATTTTGGGGTGTCACAAGGCAGATGCCATTCCATGGGGCAGAGGAAACCATATCTTGATATGACTGTCTAATGAATAAATTTGTACCAAGATCATTCTATTTTATAAAAATGTTCCAAGATTCTTTCCGGATGCTTTCAAGTGAGCCAGTGAAGGATGGCATTTGAGAACACTAGTGTTAAAGTTAGGCAGTCTCCTATCAAAATTCTGATTCTGTCACTAGTGACTTTGTGAAAGTAGCTGTATTGCTTTGAGTCCAGGATTCCTCATTTTTTAGAGGGAAGGATCATTGTTTAATGAAAATGTATTTGTATTATATATACTTTTCTGTATTTTCTGTTCCATTTTTAAAAAATTTAGATTCAGTAGGTACATATATTTGTTTGTTATATTGGTATTACATGTGTACTGTTGGGGGTTGGGTTTCTAGTTTACTACCACCCAAATATTGAACATTTTATCCATTGGCAATTTTTCAACCCTCACCTCACTTTTCCTTCTTTTGAAGTCCCCATAGACTATTTCTTCCATCTTTATGTCCATGTGTACCCTTTGTCTAACTTCCACTTTAAGTAAAAACATGCAATATTTGATTTTCTGCTTGTGAGTTAGCTTACTTAGGATAATGGCTTCCAATTTCATCTGTGTTGCTGCAAAGGACATGATTTCATTCTTTTTTATGGCTGCGTCCTCATGTTTCAAAAGGGGATAACCATGCCTGAGACAATGCATGAAAAATGCTTAGCATAGTGTCCAATATGTAAGTATTATAAGAACTTAATGAATAGTAATAGTAGTCATAATAATTATAGTAATAATAATACATTTATTGAGCTCTACTTTGGTCATGCTGAAGAAACAATAAATTATACCCTAACTTTGTCTTCGTAGAACTCCTGAGTATTAGTCTGTTCTCATGCTGCTAATCAAGACATACCCAAGAATGGGCATATAGAGGAAAGAGGTTTAATTGACTCACAGTTCCATGTGGCTGGGGAGGCCTCACAATCATGGCTAAAGGTGAATGAGGAGCAAAGTCCCCCCCCTTACATGCTGGCAGGCAAGAGAGCTTATGCAGGGGAACTTCCACTTATCAGATCTCTTGAGACTTATTCACTGCCATTAGAAAAATATAGGGGAAACCACCCCCATGGAAAACATGGGGGGGAACCATCCCAGTTATCTTCACCTGCATCCCCCTCTTGACACATGGGGATATTACAATTCAAGGTAAGATTTGAGTGGGGGACACAGCCAAATTATATCACTTGCCTAACTGGAGATATACATAAAGCGTGTGATATCTGCCTTCTAAAGCATTTGTGGATTAAATGAGATAATGCATGTGAAATCTCAACACAATGCCTGATTGCTATTTCTATGGCACACAACTATGCCATATTTTGAAAAATGCTAATTTTAAGAAGCTCAATTATTGTATCTTGGGAAATCAGGGCACGACAACTTCCCACTTAAAGGATTAAGTGGGTGAGTGGAATATGATAGGCCTCAGCAGAGGAAGAAATGGGAGACTTTATATTTAGCAATGTAAATTGTCTGAAGTTTGTGTTACAGTGATGAGCATCAGGACTGCGGAGGGGGAGTTTTCATGGCAAAGATTAGTGGTTTAAAGGACAGAGGCTCCTAGGTTTAATAACATTCTTTTATATATGCAGACATTTAAATGCCCACATAGATATTTCACACATATTTTGCTATCAGATAAATACCTCCAAGTTGGACAAGTTTATTTATTATTCCTATTTTCAAATGCAAAAACTAAGGACTGCAATTTTGAGGGTTTTGTTTGGACCAGACTCCAAAATGACTGAGCCATGCTTTTGCCTTCAAGTGCACCCTGCTGCCTCCCTCAAGCATGATAACTAGAAATGACAGCCAGCAATGATATTCATCTTGCAGCGATGGCAGGGTACCAGCACATGATGGTACCTCCGAAATGAAATATTAGCTGAGCCATGGGCTTTCTGTTTCAGGGCTGCTGGAACCACAGGCAATACAAAGAATGAAAATAGCAACTTGAAAACAAATTCCACAGTTTTTCTGTGAGTTTGCAAAAGTCTACACATGGAGAGTGAATAATAAGTTTTCTACTGTCTGTTAGCAATGGTGAGCCTGGATATTGAGTGACACACAGTCCATCTCACTTTGAAATCAACTTTATGCTTTTAAAGTTTCATGTAGAGTTGATCTATGGAGAAACATCTATGAGGACTTTTTGTAATGTATCTTTACGGGAACCTCAGTTTCTTTTTTACTAGCCATTAGGTTGGATTACTTGTTCTTCAAAGGCCCTTCCTCTGTACTGGTTATCTAAGTTTTTCTCCCTGGAATATAATTACCTTTTCTAACCTAGGACACCATTTTTTTAGATGTGAAAAAAATCCTTCATGTTTATTTATTTTGCAGATTTTATCCAGGGCTTTAACTGGGGAGAGAAAAATTATCACACTTCTTTATATTATATATAAGCACACAAAAACTACATTTCCTAATCTCTTTACTCCAAGTCTTTCTTAAAATGACCCTGGTAGCAAATACTTGAATGTCATCATTCTTCCATAATCACTCTATATGACATAAACCAGTGGTCACTGAGTACCTTCCAACACCAAGCACTGAGCACTTTGTAAATTTATTCCTAGTTCTAGGAAGTAGGACATGTTTTGTATTTTCTAAATCAAGTCTTTCTCTAACCTTTAATGTCTGGGGCTGTATCTTTAATTTTTATATTAAGTGCAGGGGGTACAAGTGCAGGTTTGTTACTTAGTTAAATTTGTGTAATGGTGGTTTGTTGTACAGATTATTTTATCACCCAGGTATTAAGCCTAGTATCCCTTAGGTATTTTTTTCTGATCGTCTCCTTCCTCCCACCCTCCACCCTCCAAAAAATGATTCTACCCAGCAATCTCATTACTAGGTATTGGAAAGGAAAATAAATCATTCTATTGTAAAAACAGATGCCCATGTATGTTCATTGCATCACTATTCACAATAGCAAAGACATGGAATCAGCCTAAATGTCCATCAACAATAGACTTGGTAAAGAAAATGTGGTATGTATACACCACGGAATACTATGCAGCCATTAAAAAGAATATCATGTCCTTTGCAGAAACATGAATGGAAATGGAGGCCATTATCCTTAGCAAAGTAGCACAGAAACAGAAAACCCAGTACCACATGTTCTCACTTATAAGTGGGAGCTAACTGATGGGTTACCATTTTTTTAAATTATACTTTAAGTTCTATGGTACATGTGCAGAACGTGCAGGTTTGTTACATAGGTATATATGTGCCATGATGGTTTGCTGCATCCATCGCCCTGTCATCTACATTAGGTATTTCTCCTATTGTTAGCCCTTCCCAATCCTGCTCCCTGCTATCCCCTCCACGAGCCCCCCGAGCCCTCCAACAGGTCCCAGTGTGTGATGTTCCCCTCCCTGTGTCCATGTGTTCTCATTGTTTAACACCCACTTATGAGTGAGAACATGTGATGTTTGGTTTTCTGTTCTTGTGTCAGTTTGCTGAGAATGATGGTTTCCATTACCATTTTTAATGACTGCATTGAGAAATTTGAAAATTAGTTGAAAACAACACACCATATACAGAAGTTAAAAGGCCTTTCTAGTTTTTGAAAATTCCTAAGGAGTTTAGATTATGAGATGGGGAAGAACAATATTCTCTTGGCCATTAGTAGTCTGATTCAGTTTCTTCATTTTTTATTTTTTAATTTATTTATTTTACTTTAGGTGCATACTATATCTGGCATTTCTACCCATGTTATCCCTCCCCATCCTCCCTCCCTCCCCACCCCCCATTGTCTCTCCCCTACCCCCCGCAACTGTTCCCTCTGTGTGATGCTCCTCTCCCTGAGTCCACGTGTTCTCGTTGTTCAACACCCACCTATGAGTGAGAACATACGGTGCTTGGCTTTCTGTTCTTGAGTCAGTTTACTGAGAATGATGGTTTCCAGACTCATCCAAGTCCCTACAAAGGACACGAACTCATCGTTTTTTATGGCTATGTAGTATTCCATGGTGTATATGTACCACATTTTCTTTGTCCAGTCTATCATTGATGGGATTTGGGCTGGTTCCAGGTCTTTGCTATTGTACACAGGGCTGCAATGAACATACGTGTGCATGTGTCTTTATAGTAGAACAATTTATAGTTCTTTGGGTATATACCCAGTAGTGGGATTTCTGGGTCAAATAAAATTTCTATTTCTTGATCCTTGAGAAATTGCCACACTGTCTTCCACAGTGGTTGAACTAATTTACACTCCCACCAACTGTGTAAGAGTGTTCCTATTTCTCCACATCCTCTCCAGCATCTGTTGTCTCTCGATTTTTTAATGATCGCCATTCTGACTTGCCCAGTCCATTCTGCATTGCTGCAGACCAAAAATAACACAGCTACCTGTTCAAACTCCACAGCAAGGGACCATGGCCCACAGTATTTGTCTTTCCCAAAATTTCTATTTATTTCTCCCATAAAGAAGTTTGGTGACCTCTTCGGTTAACCTTGTATCATGATGATATATGTCCTCAGGGTCTTGCTTTCATCCCGAGAAATTTGCCAGGCATATTTCATATAAAATGAGAGTCTCCTCCTTTTGGGAAATTCAGCAGCAAGTTTCAAAGATATTAACATTTCCCTTCATTACAAATCCATCTGATATTTAACAAGAAGCATGAACACTGACAGCTGGCTGTTGAACAGATAAAACTTTCCCTGAACATTTTCCATGTCATTAAGTGTTCTTCCACAGCAACATTTGTAATGGCCATGGAGCATTTAAGCATATGTATGCCCTATAATGTATTAACTTATCCCTATTGTTGGACAATTAGATTGATTTTTAAAAACGAATGAAGTTTTGAAGTCTTACCATTTTTAAGAAGCACTTGTCAATTTGATAGGAGAAAAAAATGACATTTTGGTGGTTTTATTTTATTTATGTGTGTTTTTTCCCAGTAAATGTAAACACTTTTCTAATTAATTGATCATTAAATTTTATCCCTACATTCCATCAGATGGAATATTTATAAAATCTCTTTACTTCTCTCCCTAAACATCACTGCTATCACCCTAATCTGAACCATTGTTTAACATGAGCTGCTGTAATCATCTTCTAATTGGACTCCCTGAATCCACACTTATCTTCCTGCAGGTGATTCTCTTCTTAAAAAAACATCTGATAATGCCCCACTCCTGCTTAATATAGTTAATTGACTACCCATTTCACTTACAGCAAAATTTAAGCTCCTTGCTGTGGCCATCAAGATTCTGTGTGACCCAGCCCTTGCCCAAACATTTCATGTTTGAAATTGTCTTGTGTAATTCTAACTCTTCATTCACTAACCTGCAGCCACACCAGCTGCCTTGCTTTTAAAAGAAAACTCAAACTCACTTCTTTATACTTGCCTTTCCGGAAGCTTGATGATGCTTTCACTTTCACTTCCAGAACTTCATGTGGCTGACTCTGTCTTATCATTTGGGTCTCTGTTCAAATATTACCTTCTTACAGAAGAATTTATCTTACCATCTACCTAGATTATTCTTGTTGACATCATAAGAATTGAAGCAGCATAGGCAAATGTATTGAGACATACAGCTGTAGTTTCATTGTTTGGTAAGTAAAAAAAGGGTCATGAAAGATTGGATTAGACAACTAGTCAGAGGACGGAAAACACAGGGCCTTATATGTAGTCAAATATCCTGTATTTTAATTTATAGAAACCTACATAGAGTTTTCAGACCTCTGTATAATTTCATTTAACCATCATTTATTCATTCATCAATCATCAGTACTATATACCAAACACTGATAAAACTAGAGATGCAAAAATTATTAAGGTCATTTTTGCCTTTAAGTGGCTTGAAGTTATTATTTAGAACCCAAAATACTCAATATCCCCAAATTAAGCTCCAAGAATAAATGTAAGAATCCTGAGCTATGCGTTTTCCTGACTGTCACTGGACTGCGATCCATTAAGGAGACATCTCCTAAATGAAACAAGATTCATTGGGTTCTTGTGCCTGTAAGTCTTTTAATTTAAGGAGTTGCTTTCTTCACTTGATAATAACTCCCCTAGCCATCTTCTAGCTACAGGCTGTAAGTGAACGTGTTTATGTCCTTGGCTAAAGACTTAGATAAAAATTCCACCCCAAGATCCCATACACACAAACGTCGTCTTTTTCATCCAAAAGTTTCTTCTACCTGTGGAAAGAGGTGAGGTGAAAAGAAGTGAGGAATTAGTAAGAAGCGGACTGTCAAATTTCATCTTTCTCCCTCCAATAGGGGAAGAGGACTTGCACATCAATGAACATGTCATCTTATTGACTGTATTTCTACTCCGGGTGTCCTGGAGATGAGAGGTGTCAGTTCCCATCTCTTTGATCCATCACTGCAGCATGTTTGAGAGGGGATAGAGGACCTCTTCACATTTCTTTTCCATCTCTTTTAATTACATTCAACAGAGAAAGACAAGCCTTATCTCCCCCATAAGCAAGATACTTTCATCATTATGAAACTACTTGCTCATTCTTTCTGGTTTGAGGGCAAAGAGCTTCGTTTTGTCATTTTTGACCCATCAAGGTTAAGTAAACTTTTTTTTCATTTATTTCTTTCTTTTGTCCCTAACAGACACCAGAACAATATGACTTGGAAAAATCTGTACATCTTGGCTTAGTAGCTGACTACCAGCAACCTTGGATACCCTCTAAAGCTAGTATTAATATTAATTAGAAACACTTTTCCTTTTTTGCTGAATACATTCTTTGCTTAAGCATATACTCCAGGGCAAATGTCCTTAACATTTAAAATTCTTTTAAGTTTTAGATTGTTTGTAATTGGTGCATAACAATTGTACATATTTATAAGGTACAGTGTAATATTTCAGTACATGTATATGTTGTGTGATGATCAAATAAGGGTAACTAGCATACCTATTCCTGAAACATTTAATATTTCTTTGTGATGGAAACATTCAAAATCCTCTCTTCTAGCTATTTTGAAATATGCAGTACAGTATTGCTAACTATGCCATGAATATCTTTGATACTCTAGTGAAATCTATAGAATTGTTCTGTGACAAATTAAAGGTGGTCACAATTTTTTGATAGGTATTCTCATAAGAAGAGAGAAATATTTTGCCTTCTCTTGAATTAGGGCTTGTCTTAGTCGTTCATTTGTAACCAAGAGAAAGTAGAGGTGGCACTGCATGGCATGTGAAGTAAGGTCAAAGAAAGCTGGTTGCTTCTTCTTTGATCTCTCAACACACTCTCTTCCTGAATACTACCTCTTGATGTGCTCCTTCTCACAACTTAGCCACCATGGTGTAAGAATTCCATGTTACAAGGGGAGGTAGATGTTCTGGTGGTCAGCCCCATCTGAACTCCTAATCATCTTGGATGTCCAGCATCTGAAAAGCACCTGAAAATGTGCTTGTGTCTTTGATGACTGAAACTATAGCAATCAATGAACTGCAATCGTGTGAGAGATCACATATGACAACTGCCTAGTGGGACCCTTCTCAAATTCCTGACCCACAAAAGCATAAGAAAATAAAAGATTATTGAAATTTTCTAAATATTAGGGTAATTTTGTTACTCAGCAATAGCTAACAGGAACACTTTCTCAGAATAATGTTTTTAAATGCATGAAATAAAATGTGTAAAATTACAAAGAAAATGTATATTGAAATAGTTATAAAATATTTAAAATAAATTTAATTTTTACTCATTAAACTCATATATTGTTAACTCATTAAATAGGAAGAGCTAGCAGCAGGTCTAAGACTATTATAATTTAAAAATATCAATGAGCAAAAAAGATAAGGCTGAATATTACAATATTCATCAAATATAAAAACATCTGATTTATATTGGTGACAAATTTTCAAGTACCACTAAACTCCACTGTTTGTTGTCAGACTGAGATTTACTAAATTTCCATTTGATGTTGGTAAAAATGAAGCATTTTATAATACGTATTTACTGATCCCTTGGCATATGCTTGGACTACAGATCATGCAACCCAACTGTAGATATTCCTTCTTCAGGTATTTTTTATGCTCTTCTTTTCACCTGGAATAAATTTTCTCCTCCTGAATGTTCAAAATCAATGTGTTGTTCAAGAACCCATCTTAAATATTACCCCTCAACCAAGTCTTTCCTAATGTCATGCCATCTCCAGTTCTAATAATCCTTCTGGACTCTTAAGGTTTTTTTTTTAAATCTTTTATGGCTATTTATGCTCAAGATATATATTCCCTAATAGAGTCAAAAGTTCTTAAGCAATGGATGATTGTGTTGTGAATTTGTTTCCCAGAAACTAGTAAATTCTGTCTTTCAGAAACTAGCAACAATTATTCCACTTAGTGGGTTCATAATAAATTTATACTAGGTTAATCAGTGACTCCTAAAACCGGCTGATTATCAACATCACCTAGGGAATTTTTAACAAATACAGATTTTCATGTTCCCGTCCAATCTACTGAATCAAAATAACTAAAGATGGGCCCATGATCAAGATTTTTGTAACTATATTCTCCTCCTCCCTGTCTCGTCCCTTGAGTAATTCATATATAGGCATCCTGATGCTGGCCTGGACTTTCAGAACCACTGGACAGAAACAATATACAGGTAAAATAAGAACCCTTGATCTTGCATGTTCTTCACATGTATCCCAAAACCTAAAATGCAATTTAAAAAAAAAAAAAAAAAAAAATATATATATATATATATATATATATATATATATAATAAAATAAAAGAAAGAAAAAAAAAAAGAACCCTTGATCTTGGCATTAAAACATTTCCAAAATTTGGACTTCATGAACCTACCCTACATCTGTCTCCTATCTTCCTGAACATGTCTTAGGCAAAGTCTTGGCCATCTCATCAATGTTTCAATGTAGATCATGAGGATCCAGTCCCAGCTCACAGTAATTTTTTTTTCCATCTATGAGAACCACAGCCTCAGCTTCCATGTCTGTGTTAGATCCCAATAGTCTGCCCATAAATAAGTAGTCCAGGGAGGAACCTGACACAGGCAAATCAGACACATTCCCCCAGGAGAATCTGACATGGAAATAAAGGAAGAACACCAGTCTTTTTCTGGTAGTAAGAGAAGAAATGTGAGACTCAGAGTTTGCTGCAGGCTATGTTTCCTTCTGGTTAATGAAGAGAAAATACAAAACAGAATATAAATATGGTATATAGAGAGCACAGAACAAACTTTCTGATGGTGATTCAGTTCCTGGTTCTAATTGTCACCAAAGTCATCTTCATTCTGTCTTGTTCACTGTCATATCCTCTATCTTCCAATAAATTATCGTTTCTGCCTAAACTGGTTCAACTCGGTTCTGTCTCTGAGGTCCAAGAATATTCAGATGCTAAAACTTTCCCTTTTCCCACACCTCAATTCAAAGCAATAGCCCCTTAAAACACCCATCCCTGTTCCCTTCCCTTGCTCAGAAGCCCAGTCTGTTCTAACAGCTTGAGCCCACACTAATATCTAGCATTCCTGATCTTCTGTAGCATTGATCATCTGTACCACACAAATTGGCAGACTTATTATCCTGTTCTGTATCTTGCACTGACTCATTATTGTCTCAAATTCAACTAACAATATTCTTTAGGCTTTATTTAACTGTACCATTTTATACCTGGAAAGAACATTAGTGATTTTTAATCCAACCTCCTCATTTGTACAGAAGGAGAAAATAACACTGAGAGAAGTGACTTTCCTAAAGTCATATAACATTTCTCAAACTAAGTTCTGCTTAAATACAACAATATTGTCAAATGAAAAGGTGCTTGTGATAAAATCAGTTTATAAAAAGCTGCATATTCTACTTCTTAGAATAACTAATGCTGAACAATTAATATTGCATATCAAAGCTTCTGAGAAATCCTGCCGAAAAAATAGAGCTGTTCTAATTGCTTTAACTTCATTTTCTGAAAATTCAAGTGTTGAAATATTTTTTCACCAAATACTGTTCAGAATTAGTGTTCTTTGGTATATATTTTGATAACCCCATTCTACTGATTATTGACTTTGTCTCCTTGTTGCAAATCTAAAAACATTTCAAACTCCAAGGAGATGTTTTATTATTCTCTTCTACTGCAGTTGAATGAGTAAGACTATGACATCTCTCCATGTTGTCCCTTAATTTAAAAGATTTTCACTTTAACTTTCTTTAACTTGAAGGTTAAACCTACAAGTTTTTACCTTTATAGTCTGTAAAAAACATTATGTTATCCAAAATATACTTAAAATATAGGTGATCCAATTTCATGATCAAATTCTGAGAGAAGCAGTATGAAGGGACCAAATCTTCTGCATCTGTACCAGAGACATGGTCCAAAACTTAGTAAGAGCATAAATTATGAACAGAATCCTAAAACTAAAAGTGACCTTAGAAAGAGCACAGTTAATCATACTCATCTTGCAGAAGTGGAGATTAAATTTCAAGATAGAGAGAGGACTTTGCCCAGTGTTACACAGAGATTTTTACTTGAAGGCAAGACTCAAAGCCAGGCCTTCAGGTTTCCAGTCCTGTATTCTTTCAAACAAATCTTGTTATACTGACCATCTCTTCAAGGTCTCAGGTTGATTACATGGGTTTTCCTTTCACTTTTTCTCTCCTTTCTTTTTGTTCTCTTCTCTGTCCCCCTCATCTTCTCTTCCTCTCCCTCCTTCTCCCCTTCCTTCTCCAAACCTTATTTATTCTCCTTCTCTGTCTTCTCATCCTTCTACTTCTCACTCTTCTCCTTATGTTGCTTTTATGTGACAAAATTTTTCATTAATTATTGAGCAAATTAAAAATTTTTCTGGTACTGAATGTCTTAGTCTGTTTTATGTTGCTATGAAGGCATACCTGAGGCTGAGTGATTTATAAAGAAAAGAGATTTGGCTCACAGCTCTACGGGCTGTACAAGAAGCATGGCACCGGCATCTGCTTGGTTTCTGGTGAGAGACTTAGGCTTCTTCCACCAGTGACAGAAGGTTAAATCAAGTTGGCATGTGCAGAGATCACATGTAATAGAAAAAACGTCAGAGTCAGTGGAGAGGTGTCAGCCTGTTTTGAACAACCAGCTCTTGTGGTAACTTAGAGCAAGAACTCAACTGTTACGGTGAGAATGGCACCAAGTCATTCATAAGGGATCTGCCCCCAAACCAAACACCTCCTACTATGTCCCACCAGCAGAATTGGAGATCAAATTTTTTTTATATACACATATTTTTATTGCATTTTAGGTTTTGGGGTACATGTGAAGAACATGCAAGATTGTTGCATAGGTACACACATGGCAGTGTGATTTGCTGCCTTCCTCCCCATCACCTTTATCTGGCATTTCTCCCCATGCTCAGCAAACTGACACAAGAACAGAAAATCAAACACTGCATGTTCTCACTCATAGGCAGGTGTTGAACAATGAGAACACATGGACACAGGGAGGGGAGCATCACACACTGGGGTCTGTCGGAGGGAAATAGGGGAGGGACAGCGGGGGGGTGGGGAGTTGGGGAGAGATAGCATGGGGAGATCAAATTTTAACATGAGGTTTAGAGGGTACAACTATCCAAACTGTAACAATAAGAAAATTTGCATGCAATTGAAAGATGAGGAATGTTTAGTTTTTCAATATATTTTTCTTCCCCTATCTCTGAAATTATATGAATGCAATAGGCTTTTTATCCAGAAAGAGCTCATGTACCAATAGGGCTTTGCATACACTTTTAGGTGTTCATTGAAAGCATCATAAATCTCACCTATGTAGTATATATCAGTGCCTCCCAGACTTTCATACATATTAACTACCTGTAAGTCTTGCTAAAATGAAGATGTCATAATTCATTGTTTTGAGGTGGGGCTTAAAGATCTGGGTCATTAATAAACCCTAGATTACACCAAAGTCCATAGGTTATACTATGATTAGTAAGAGTAGAGACCAAAATAACCATTTCCTTTTGATTGGCCCTGGTGGTTTACACAAAATCTTCATGTACATTCACTCTCCCTCAAAAATATAAAGAAGTAATAATATTATAGAAAACTTGTAAGGGCAAGAAGATGAAATGAACGTAAATAAAAGATAAAGTAAGTAAGTTTACCCACCCACATATTCTTCATTCACAAAGTAATATGAAAGTTAGACTGGTCAAGATAATTACCTCAAACGGTAAATCTGGTAAGTTGTAGAGCTAGTCAGATGCCCAAGTCATGTACTTTCAATTATACTACAGTTAGAAAGTCACTCTCTCAAATACCCACACCCACACCCACACACACACACACACAAACACACACACACACAAATCCACAAATACATACATGCATATGTATACAAGGGAGAGAGCAGTTATCATCCAAAACATTGCTAAGAGCTCTACAATTATAAGGAAATAAAAAGGCAAATTTCTTTAACTCTAATTTTTCTTAATTTGATGTTTTCTCTGATTGAATTTTGAGACTGGATTTGTAGGAACTGGGTTCTGCCACAGATTTGGCTTATTTTCTTTACGTTATGCAACATTACAGATTCTATTTTTGTTAAATGACTGAGTTTCATATGTTGAAATAGAAAACTTAAAGTTTTTTGTTTTTTTTTTTTTTTTTTTTTTTTTTACAAAATGCATGTGCATCTTGGAATCATGGACTACAGAAGAACAAATAGGAAGACAGTATGATTCTCATTATGGTTCAAATCCTCGGTGATGCCCTTTTTCCTTGATGTTGCTGCTTTCAGTCTTATGGGAAGATGGGATCTCAGCCCCTCCATGTGCCTGCTCTTCTTGTGGAACCAGGAAGCCACATCCCATAAAGCAAATAAATAGTCCAGAAACAAAAGGATCTGATTTAAGGTGTATAGAACAGTATACATTCTCATTCTTCCCTACAATCAGGTCGATCTACAGGCTTGGGTAGGAAAATATCATCACAAACTTTGTAAGAGACAATTGTGCTATCTCCAGGATCTTATCAATTTGGCAAGGTTAAGGAAAGTGATCACAGGCCTTATATGGGTTTCTTATATTTGCATTCCATATATGAGAAGTTACATATATTCCATATATGAGGGTTCTTTTATTTGGGTTCCATATATGAGGAGCATGTGATTTTGTATGTTGATGAGGTTTATCTTAGAAATATCTAAAGAAGTGTTGCTTTGCTTGATGTGTAAATCACTAAGGTGATTTACAAGAAAATTATAATAAGGAAAATAATTGCCTTACTCTTAGTAGAACCCATAAGAATTGCATCTTCCCATTAAAGTGTGATTCTTACAGATAATAGCAAGAGCCAATATATATTGGCCACTTTGGTGAAGGCATGATGCTTAAAAATATGTTGATATTAGCTTAGGCAATGCTGCATGGTAGCCCCATTTGGTAGATACTAGTGTGATGACCATTTTTAGATTTAAAAAAATTAGAATAAGTAAGAATTAGTGAGTGGTAAAGTAAGAAAACAAATTTGAGCTCTAGGACTATAAATACTGTGCGTGTAACTTTGCATATTCTACCTCAATGGGACCTCATCATATACTCCATATTACACTAATGTATAAATCACAGTAGAGTATATATAATTCAGTTGAAGCATCAGTTTGGCTCAGTCTAACTTTCTGTTTGTGCCACATACAGATGTTTTTGAGAATGATCTTTATCAGCACTTGAGAATCAAGAAATTTAATTCAGATGTGGTAGATTGTTTGCAAAAGGGCAGCAACCCTTTCTCTCCTCACCCCATTGCCAGGTAATTGTGCAGCAATTTCCACCAAGAGGTGAAGTCTATTTACATTCTCCTTCAATCTAAGCTGTCTTTGTGACTTGCTGTGGGCAATGAAGGTAAAAGAATTAATGTTGCACCAGTTTTGAGCCCATGCATCAAGAGAACTTGAACACTTCCACTCTCTCTTAGTCCTCAGCCACTACTCCATGAGCAACCTGGGCTAACATGCAGGATAAAAGTAGTGTGGCCCAGTTACCCTTGTGGCAATCAGTCATGGCCAAACGTGTGTGAGGCCTTGGACTAGCACCTTCTTGCCAAGCCACCAGCTGATCACATGCACATGGGCAAATCCACTTGAGATCAATAAAGCTAACCCAGAAGAACAGATCCACTCAATTAATCTGTAGATTCATGAGCAATGTTAAATGATGGTTGGTTACTTTAAGCTATTAATTTCCTTAGAGTGGCTTACTATGCAACAATCAGTAAGTAACACACCAAGAAAATAACAGCAAAAACACATATTTTATTCCATAGTGCCCATTTAGTTTCTTGCGTCATTCATTTATTCAGTAGTCATCTGATAAATGTTTACTGAAAAAGAAGTAATAATTTTGGGTCTAAATATTGTCTGTTACAATGAAGCAGTTGCTTACTTTAGAATAAGCTAGAGACAGCAGCCCAAAGTAGTACTGTCTTTAAATAAGGCACCTTTATCGTCTGGCATTAGAAAAAAACACTTGCTAAATTTATCAAGTCTTATTGGCTGCTCCGAGCAAAACTTGCTCACCAATTCAATACCTGGGTTTCGTCACCTTTTTGTCTAGCTGTAATTTGGTTCATTTTCCTGCATCTCTTGCACATTTCCCAGGGCCTATTTCTGTCCTGTTAGACTTAGATCAATATAGCTAACTTTTCTTCTCTCGCTCTTCTATTTGACCTACTTTATTTCTGTCAAAATTCTTAATTTAGAATCTCTCTATGACCTATCTTATCACTATTCAAATACCTCAGTTTACCCTTAGACAAAGTTTTAACCTGATGAATGGCACCTACTCCTCACCATCTGCCAGAATACTTTCCTTATAGCAGCTTTGAGGCATAAAACACTGAAAATGATGATGGAAAATAACTTGGCAGATATGAAAGAGTTATAAATATACGTGCTCACCCATAAATCAATACCAATAATAAATTGCATTCAAGTGCTATTTAATTCTTTGTGATCATCAATAAGGATATAAAAAGTTCATCACCCACATCCTCTCTGTGGTTAACCTCTCAGCACCTCTATGCAGCTTTCTGCACTATTAGTCATCATTCTGTTTACCATCTCTCTGATGGTCTGCTTTAGTTTGATTCATCTCATTCTGGAAGCATTTTACTATGGAATGTCATTTTGGAGGTGGTTTAGAGGAGAGGTTGCTTTTCTTTTCACAGCCATTTAGAAAACTTGTACATCAAAAACTTGTGTTGGTGACTTTTAAACCCAGGGTGTCTTTGTTTTCTGACATAATTTATTCTCCCCCCATACCAGGGAGCTCATGGTTAGTTCTGGTTGGAGTTTAGCAGGAAGCCCCCTACCCACTAACCGCCCCCTCCACTTTCTTTCTTCCCACTCCCACCCAATGTCCCTTTTCTCCCCAGTGCCATTTTCTTAGGTTCATAATTAGACTCTGCAACCTCAGGTCCCTTCCACAAAGTGATGAGCTACTAAAAATACAGCCCTGCAGGAATACGTTCAACTTCTATTTCTGTTATTTTTTTACATCAGTTTCCGATGAACAAAGCAGTTAAACAAAGGGAGAGAGAAAGTGCTGTGATTGTGAAGATGGAACATTGCTACTTACTTTGTTCATTTTAATTACACAAAGTGATCATTTAGCAGAAGCCCAAGGATACTGCAAGGGAAATGCTTTCACAGACCTGCCTCCTTTTGATATTTCCCATTTAAACCTCTTCCAATGACCCTGAACATAAATACCTTCATTGTAACCCTGAAAAACCCTACATCTCTGTACAGCCCATGAAACGGGAACAGCTGCTTTTAAGATGTGGGGAAGGCTGGACATAATTGGACCATTCTGCTAATGAGACCTACTTCCATCACTCTGCTGACTGTCTCATGGCATTTAAGATGAGTCTCTTAAAACTGGGTTATGGAAATGAGGGTGGGGCTAGAGGAGGGGTATATGGAAGACTCCCATGATAATAAGAGTTTTCAGTCTTCAGTAGATATACAGAGCCAGAACACGAATGTGAGAAGAAAAAACAAAAGGTTTGCTTGTGTGAAAATCTAAACTCTGAATGTTTCTACTTCTCACCCACATGCTTGATATTTAGCAACTCCTATTTTAAAATCTGTCTTGTGACAGTGCATCAATGGCTTAAGTTTTTCATAATATTAGATACTATTTCTTGTATATTATATATCAGATGTGTTAGTAAAAAACATATTGAATAAGTTATTTAATCTGCATTACATAACTACAAGAAGGTGCCATTTCCTCTTACTTTCTAGATAAAAATAAATGAGGCTTGCTTTGGTTAAATAACATAGTAAAGGTCATGCAAATAGTAGATGAGTGAGGCAGGATTTGAACCTAGGATTCCTCAGTTTAAAGCCTGAGCCTTGATGATGATGCCCACTTGAGGAACTTAACATATAACATCAGTATCGGACTCTCAAAATCTCAAGTCGTGCACTAATTTATTCAGTGAATATTTATGTAACTCCTAATACACACAAAGCCCAGTGCAAGGTAGTGAGGATGCTTAACAGCTGAATAGGGCTTAATTTTGTCCTTTGAATTACTTACAGTGTGGAGTTGGAGAAATATATTCATGGAAAATATCTGGTGTATAGTAAAATATGTTAATAATCATTAGGTTTTTGGTGCTTAAAAGAGGAAGTTACAAGAGTAGAGAGACTGAAATGACTGTGGTTAGCAGGAATCAAGGATGGTTTGAGAGGGGAGTTTTAAAGTATCCCAGACTGTATTATTTTACTTTATCACTATATCCCCACTAATGACCAGGGTGCCTGGTATATAGTCAGTGTTTAATAAATACTAGCTTAATGAATGAAGGAGTAAATGAGCATGTGAATATGTAAATGATTTAGTGAATGAGTGCATGAATGTATTTTTCAACCATAAACCTTAAAGAAGCGTAGATATTTTCCCAGTGGAGAAGAGAGAGATGAAGCTTCTAAAATCAAGAAAGTGAGAAATGGTATGACTAGTGTGGAAATAGGAAGTAATCAAGTATCTAAATGTTCTGCAAGGAAAACTAAATTACTTAACTGTAGAAAATTAATTGGAAGCCACTGAATATTTTTAATTGGTGAAGAAAAATTATCAAATTGGCATTTTGGAAAGATCACAGTGGCAACAGAGAATGAATTAGAGGAAGGGTTAAGAGATGGTAGCAACGAAATCAATCTATATTCATAAACTTTTAGTTCAATTGTATTTCATTGAATTGTACTGATAGAAAACAAACTGCAGAGAAACACACTTGAAGGACATCTGTTCTAATATCTCAACCTACTCTTTTTTCTAATGCTGAAATGTGTTTAGCAGCAGCTTGTGGTGTGAATCAGTATTTTCATAAATGTAGCTCTATGATCATTGTCATGTCAATTAGCCACATTTTTTGTGATCTGTAAAATAAGTATATTGATTTCAACCTGCTACAACATATACAATAAGTACAATAACATTTACGATAAGATTTGATAAGCCATGAAGTGATGATTTTAGTTATCATTATAATTATTAAAATTAAAAACAGTGCCAGTGTGAGTGATAAAGTTGGAGTACTACTAACATTAGCACCATTACCCCAGATTTCTGTGTTGGCAGTCTACTAAAAAGCAAAGGTCATAGTGGCATAATCCTCAAGTCTGAAAGAAATTAGCTGAGATTTATTAAATAGCCTTGATACTAAACAAATGAGTAGCACATAGTAAGTGCTGAATACCTTTTCTTTACTAAGCACAATTGATATCTGAAACCACCTCTATTCTCTCATCTGAAAGTTCTTCAAGCATCCATTTAAAAAAAATCCCTTTCTCCACTCCAAATTTCCACTGTGTCATTTTATGTACACTGTGTACATATGTATGTACACATTTCCACTGTGTACATACATATATGTCATATGTGTGTATATATGTATGTACACATTTCCACTGTGTACATACATATATACACACATATGACAAATATAAGCTAACAGAAAATTTACTGCTAAAAATTGTTAGTGAGTCATCAGATTTCATATATCTCTGATAATTTCTCCATCTGTAATAAAAAAATGAATTTACTTCTATGTGTTCTCTGGAACAGTCTACTGAATTTCATCTTGCACTTATTCTCAAATTGATTTGGTTATATTAAACCACTGCAATTTATTTATGTGAGTCTTCTTGTTTTGTTTTTTTTTTTAACCTCTCCGTCCCTGGTAAAAGACACATCAGCCCTCCTGGTGTCCTTGTTGGCACTTGCTGTCTTCCTAACTCTCTTTCAGTTGCAAGAATGATTCTATCTGTTCATAAGCCCATAAAATGGATATTTGATTTGATTTAGGTGGAGAGTCACTGAGCTAATTTCATTATGATTAACTATCTACCATGAGTTTTGTACTTTTTGTGGTTCCGAACCTCTAATGTAATCCAATTTGTCAGTGTTGTCAGTGAGCAGAGTCTCCGACCTACATTTGCAGTCTTTTTTTTTTCTTTCTTTTTTTTTTTTTTTTTGCTAAGAATGGAAGGTAAAGTTCACTCTGAGCAGAAATATGTTTATTGACACGTTGGTATGCTTGCTGTACACACAGCAGTGGTAGGCACTGGGGATAGAAAGATGAGAAAGATACAGCTTTAAAAAAATAATTAAAGAGGTTGCCAGCCCAAAGCGAAGATGGATGACTTCAGTGAATGGTAAAATATACAATAAAAACTATATTAATAAGTTTTTATAGAGAAGAAATCCATCCACTCATTAATGAATATTTCATGAGTAGCAACTATGTATTTAAAATGAAGATGGATTTTGCCCACATGTGCAATCAGGAAAGATCTGGAAAGGTTTTGAAGACAGAGTTACATCCAAGCAGTGTTTTGAAGAGTGAAGAAAATTTGCTGGTTGAACGCTGTGAAAGATGTTTTTTCAAATCTGCTGCAGTTATATTTTTCTCTGTATTCAAGCTTCTGTGAAATTAGACCCTGTATCTCTTCTCATGAAGAGGTAAAGTCCACTTCTTCCTTACTTATTCTCTCTACATAGATCTAGGATAGTCACATATGACTTGCTTTTGGCTAAAAAAGTGCCATAGAAGCAATAAGCAATGTTGTTCCAATTCTAAAGTTCAACATCAAGAAGCTTTGCATGCTTCTAATCTTTTTCTGAAATCCTATGACCATCACACAACCAAGTGTAGGCTAGCTGGCTGGATGAGCAAAGCCATGTGACCCAGTCACTGCTGTCACTCTAGACAAGTGCCAGCCAACTCCAGAGGCAGAGAGCCTAGCTTCTGGATCACTGCATCAATGATCCCAGCCATGGCTGGAAGAACCATCTAGCTTGCTTATTCCAAATTTCTAACCCATAAAATCATGAGGCAAATACATGGATATTGTTTCGGGTCACTAAATTTTGGAGTGGATCATTGCCTGGCAAAAACTAAATGTTTAGATAGCACCTTCCAGAGAGTAAGAATAGTATATGCAAGAACACCGAAGCAGGAATCATCAAGAGAACTTATAGGATATATGAGAGGTTCAATGTTCTCATTAGCACTGTTCTAGCAACAGGTTATGGAAACCCCATGAAACCTCTTTGAGAATCTTTTCATTGGTTTTATAGAGAAGACTTGCAATTGGTGGATGCACCTTCGGGCTAAGTTGTATCTAAAAGTTCAAATGATGTCATCGAGGCCTTATACTATATTCAATGTTGTTTTAGTCTTGTTAGCTTAATTATTACATAGGTTATCTTCTTGTGGTCCAAAAGGGACCATGGAAAACTCCAGATTTCCATTACCTATCTAGTTAGTAATTCTTAGGATGGTATCTCATTCTCAGTTTATATATTGGACTTTCAGAAAAACTCTGATTTCACCTAGCTATGGAGGAGGTGGGACCAAATTCAAGGTCATAGGGAAAAACAGTCTCCAAATAAAAATAGGTACTCTATTACTGCAATTAATGGCAAAAATCGTAATTACTTTTGTACCAAACTAATACTACCAGAAAAAAAAAAGGTTGGAAGAAAGTTTGTTCAGAATTAAAAATAGCCTTCCTCTATCAGTTATAGAATGCCCATTTCCAGCTGACTCAAATAACAATATAATTATAGGCAAAGTCCATTTTATCATATAGTGTAATAAAAATGAGATGTGGTGTTGACTTCAGGAATAGTTTGATTCAGAGTTTTATAAAGTCATTAGGTCTTTGGCACCATTTCTCTCCATGATGCTGAAGATTCCCCTCCTCATCTGCCTTCAGCCTGGATTTTCTCATGATAGTAAGGTTGACCATAACATCTTATGGCCTCATATTGACATACTCCAGAGTCCAGAGAAAGGAGAAAGTCTGTTCTATCAATTTTGCAAGAAAAAATAAGATTTACTCCGCAATGGCAGGCTTAAGTTGCATATTGAACTGGAAAACAAAACACTGTGATACAGAACCACTGGGGACCACAAATGAAATTTGGATCTACTGGAGAGGGGAGAAATAAAAGCTGAGAAGGCATCTAAAATGCCTATTATTTTCATAATGTCAGAATTAATGGAAAATAAAATAATGGAGAAAGGTGATAGAAAATGAAGCTCATTAGCCATAATTAATTTTTTTCATCCATCCATCTATCCATTTTCATCCATCTATTCATCTATTCATTCATTCAGCATATATATGGTGGGCATCTATTTAAGCAATAGTCTTTGACAAGCACTGATGACGATGCTGCACAGATGTACTGCCATTGCCCAGGGAGCTCACAGTCTAGTAGGGAGATAAACACTTAAGAAAATGCTGGCAGTATGGTCACAGAAGTGTCTAGGTAAAACTTGTTTTATTCAGCAGGTGTTTATATCCCTGGTAGGATAAAAGTCAGCAGAATTTTGTAACATAAATCCTATTGTAAATGTACCAAAAAGAGTCAGAAATAATATCTATGATTTATTGGTGAAGTCTAGACTTGATTTGCATCATTTTACTCAATCTTCAAAACACTCCATGAGTTTGACATTATTATCAATGTAGCTGGTGAGAAAACTGAAACTCAGAGCAGTAACATGCCCACAACACTTAAGCAGAAATAAGAAATGAACTTCATTCTGACTGAATCTAAGGCCTGGGCTTCCAGCTACTACTTTACACAACACATTTTACTGGAATTTCAAATGTTCTTAGATATTCCAGTTGTGCATAGTCACCTTGGTCTTTACAACCAAATTATGAATAATTCCTATATCCATGCCAAAGATGGAAGCAATTCTAATAGTTTTCAATATTTTCTGTGATTTTTTTCAGTCTTCTTTTCTCAGAACCTCCTTTGACTGTGAGCTTCTTCCGATGAAACCACCTAGGGAATATTTTCTCATTCAGTGCTGTGATACCTTTCTGTTCTACCCTGGATAAACTTAGAATGTGGAAGCCAAGGTCTTCCTCTTTTGATTTCCAAAAAGAAGTAAAAAACAAACAAATAAAAATTGACAGGCTTATATATGGGTAGATGGCTTTATTGAAGAATTAAATGATAAAAAGTAATTTATACTGAAACACTACACACACACACAAAACTTAAACACTCAATTCTGCCTCTGAAAGTCCATTGATTATTTTCACTTCTCAGTGTTCATCCCCCTAGCACATTTCAGGTCTTCTTTTGTCCTGTTTCCTCTCTGTCTGTCTCTGTTCTCTGTTTTCTATTTTTCTTTTCATCCCCAAATTCCTGCCTAGATGGTTTAGCTGTTTCTTTGTTTCCCAGACTCCTTTAATCCGTATTTTTGGGATGGCATCAACTATCCCAGGAAGCTTTCAAAGCATTTTCCTAGACAAAGACAGTTTCCTCTCTCTCAAAGGATTGTTGAAGCTACTTTTAAACATATAGTTTCACCCCACTGATCATCTCCTAAAGACCTAGATTAAGTAGCATAGGACTTGACAGATTGAGTCAGGATGGGAAGAGGTACCCAGATATACTGAGACATATTGTGAGGCTTGAATCCAGATAGCAGAGTGGCAAATCTGTGAGCTGTGTAAGGATTTATCCTTAATATACCTTAATAGATTAAAACTCTCTGACTGATACTAGCTGGTCGGGGGTGGGAGGGTGGGCAAAGTCTTTGTTTAATTAAGTCTATATCTCTAGTGCATAAAATAGAAACTGGAACATTTTTAGAAGCTCAATAACTTTTACCAGAACAAACTGAACCTAGCCAAGTAAGATAAAAACTATAAAATCAACTATTAATAGAATTTAGATGATTTATTTTGCTCCTCACATTTTTAGTCTATTTTCTTATGCCTTCTTTCCAAATTTACTATAGATATTTTAGTCTAGCTTATCTGTGTTATGTAAAAGCAACAAAAAGAAAAGGTGTATGCATCCCAGGGAACATAATAATGGTGGTGGTAGTGTCAGAATTAGAGTGAGAAAACTATCAATTAAGCCACCCCCGCTTTACCTCTTGAGTCTTTTTAATGCTGAAATGACAATATCCATGCATAGTTCTAAGACTGGAGATTTTTTCCATTAAACATGTTTATACACTAATAATAATAATACAATCAGATACCACTTTACATATTAGGATAGCTATTATGTAGAAAAAAACAGAAATGTTGAAGCATTGGCAAGGATGTAGATAAATTAAGTCCCTTGTGTATTTCTGGTGGGAAGGTAAAATGATGTGCAATGCCGTATGGTAGCCCATCAAAGACTTAAACATAGCATTACCATATGATCCAGGAATTCCGCTGTTAGTATGCAATAGACTGAATATTTGTGTCCCCCACAAGTTTATATGTTGAAACCTAATCCAAATATTAGGTATTTAGAAGTAAGGCATTTGGAGATAATTGGATAATGAAGGCAAAACCTCGTGAATGGGATTAGTGCTTTTGTAAAAGAGACCTCAGAAAGCTAGCTTCCTTGTCCCACATGAGGACATAGCAGGAAGGTGACTGTCTACCAACAAGAGAGCAGGTCCTCACCAAACACTGAATCTACCAGTGCTTTTATCTTAGACAGCCCTCAGAACTGTGAGACAAGTGTTTGCTGTTTAAGCCACTCTGTGGTATTTTTGTTATAGCAGCCTAATGATAAGGCATATACCCAAAATAATTGAAAACAAGGACTTGAATAGATATTTGTACACTCATGTTTACAGCAGCATTATTCATAATAACCAAAAGGTAGAAACAACTCAAGTGCCCATTGATGTATGAATAGATGAACAAAAAGTGATGTATTCATAAAATAGAATAGGGATCCCCCGCCTCTGACCATGGACCATGGACCGGTTCTGGTCTCTGGCCTGTTAGGAACCAGGCCTCACAGCAGGAGGTGAGCAGTGGGTGAGCAAGTGAAGCTTCATCTGTGTTTACAGCTGCTCTCCAACACTTGAATTACTGCCTGAGCTCCACCTGTGGTCAGATCAGCAGCAGATTCTCACAGGAGTGTGAACCCTCTTGCGAACTCCACATGTGAGGGATCGAGGTTGCATGCTCTTTATGAGAATCTAACTAATGCCTGATGATCTGAGGTGGAATAGTTTCATTCTGAAACCATCCTCCCCAAACCCCAGGTCCGTGGAAAAATTGTCTTCCAGTAAACTGGTCCCTGGTGCCAAAAAGTTTGGGCACCGCTGCAATAGAAAATTACTCAGCCATGAAAATGAATGAAATTCTGATATATGCTTCAAATTTGATACACTTTGAAAACATTAGAGTAATCGAAGTAAGACAGACACAAAAGGATAAATATTGTATTCTCCACTTATTTCAGTACGTAGAATTGTCAACAGTACAGATGAAGAAAGTGGAATAGTGGTTACCAGGAGCTGGAGTGAGGGGAGAATGGGAAACGATTGTTTAGTGGGTATTGTATTTTAGTTTAGAAAAATGAAAGTGTTCTTGAAATAAATAGTAGTGATGGTTGCACAATGATGTCAACACACTTATTGCCACTAAGCTGTACACTCGAAAATGATTAAAATGGTAAATTTTCTGTAAAAAGTCACCCCTAAAGGATGAGTCTTGCATTCAGTACTTTATGAATGTGCTATCTCACCTACACCACAATCCTACATAGTGGATGTATCAGTCCTTGTCTAATCAGAAAGCAAAAACTGCACAAGTTACTTACAAAGAGAGAATTAAAATAGAAATGGTTAACCATATTATGGAGAACTGAAAAAGTGAAAACAGAATTAAAAAAAAAAGGATAGTGCTATCCCTTCTAGGTCAGGAGCAAAAAGAAAGAAATGAGAATTATTGAAACTGAGAAGGTTGGAGGAAAGGCTCCAGGGAACTGGGATTCAGGCCTCTGAGAAGGAACAGTGTCTTGTGTCTCCGAGATGTATGAGGTGGCTTCTGAAAGTGTTGAGAAAACTGCAACCCAGAACCACCTGCTGCTACAGAAATGTGCTGTGGCTGCCCGGGTGAATAAGCCTGGCTGAGTTACACTGATAGAAATAAAAACAGAGTAGGATGGTGTGCGTCTTTTCCTTTATCTTTTGTCTTAAAGCCTCATTTCAGCATTCCCCAGATGATAAAGAAAACAAATATTTTATACAGCACACAAATGTAGGTTTGGTGTTGAGAGGCAATTGCTGAATAGCTACTATAGTTTGTACGTTTATCCTCATTTTACCTATGACAACCCTATGATTTAAAGAAATCAGATAGCTTGCATAGGCCACATGGTCACTTCACCAAAGAGCCAGTGTGTGGACTCAGCTCTCCTTCAATGGAAAGTATGTTTTAATTTCAATGGACCATCTTGTCTTATTGGTTAATTTGTTCATCCATTTAATTATTCAAAAAATTCAATTCTTGAAAGACTTACCAGTAGCAAGCACTGTGCTTGGTAAGGCAAAGATTAACAAAATAGTTAAGTCAGGGATACAAGAAGTATCCAGATGATTACAGGCCAATGGCACGTTCTATAACAGAGGTAAACAGCACATTATGGAGAGCACTGGAGCACGCTACCTGGGAGGGTCAGGGTAGGTGCCAAAGAGTTGGTGACATTGGAACTGTGATCTTGTCTGTGTCTTGTGGTAATTGAGGAAAAGTGGACCTTTCTTTATCAGGATTGTAGCATGATGAAAGCACTTTAAGAAATCCCAAATACTGTACTTCTTGAAGATGAAGCCTATTAACTCAGCACAATGTAAGCACCAATCATGAAGCTGCCCTGTGAAGCTCAGTGTTTCTCCTTTTGCCATGAGCCATGAGCCAGAGAGATGTTGACCTTTCTACAGAAATGGACAAGGATTAGAGGTCAGGGATTTTGTTTAAGTGGGTCACCTTTGAAGTCCTTAAGTTTCGGGAGATAAAAAGAGGCGCTCATAGGTCTTTCTTTTTGGCCCTGTCTTTGATTCCCAGACAAGGATATGAGAAATCAGATCATTGTGTCAGAAGACAAATTCTCATTTCCAGGAATTTCCAAAGAGCCTAATTTCTACCTACATTTTAAGGCAAAGTATGAGAATTTCCCCCCCTTTTTAGCTTCTCTTTGTTTATGGAATGATTGACAGAAACTCACAGAATCCTGTCTATCTTTTTTTCTCCTTCTCTCTCTCTTTTGTGCTATGTTGAAATGATTAATAAGTGCTGTTTACTTAGTACAGACTGCATAACTCTGTGTGCAAGCTGTACATATATTAGCTTATTTAGTTTTCACAACTAAATATGAAAGAAAATAGGGCCCAGAAAAGTCATATAACTTGATCAAATTCACAGTTAAAACAAAACAAACAAAAAACAGATCTATTACCAGATCACAGGCCCAACGAGTGGAATAACTTGCCTCTCAAAGATGCAAGTTCTTTCTCCTATGCAATAACCCTTCTCCCCTTTATAATTCAAGTAGTTGGCCAAAGGTAAATTAGAATAGCTTGCCACCAAAATAATGCTATTTGAGAAATGAAAATGTCATTCAGACAAAAATGTGTTTCCATTAGTCTTTGCTTATGCTGGAAATTTCCACTATTTCAAGCAATTCAATTAACACGTATTTCATTTCTACTAGGTATATGGCATTGTTCTTAGCATTAGAGATGCCAAATATCAGTTAAGCTTGGTCTCTACTATCATGAAACTCAAAGTGTAATTTACCAGTTATTTTGATTTTCAGAGGAAACCAGAGGAATAGATCCATGACTTGAATTCCAGAGCTGCTGTAGAAAAATGATTCTTTCCTTAAATCAAAAGGAGGAAACTTCTTTGAAAAAGGGAAATGATCTTTAAAATTATCTTCTTCATTTTCATTGCCTTAGTTCTTTCCTCTCTCCCCCATTGGGTTATAATAGCATGTTAGGTCCAGAGGCAGCTTCCATTATGAAGACTTTATTTTTAAAAAAATTTTTAGCTCTGGAGGGGACAGAACATTAAGTTGGGGTCTATGGGAAAAATAGGTAACAACTGATTTGAGTGATTTATCTGGGGACTCAAGGAGGGCAAAAGAGAGTTCTTTGACTTCTCTAAGATATCCTATCTTATCAACAAAGGATAAATTATTGGAGACAGAAACTCTATTTAACCAGCATTAAAGAATAAAAATTCACTGTAGTGTTCTCCATGTGCCATGCTAGGTGAGAGGCAAGTTGGTGTGCAGTAGTAATGGACAAGGCAAGAAAACCTTCACGTTCTTTTGGATCTCTATTTCCATAGGAGGAGTTCAAGACCCAGAAAAATTAAAAGCCTATTCAAAGATGAGAGTCAGCACAGGATGAAATCCTGTGCCTTCCAGCTCCAAAAGGAGCATTCCCTCTTTTTCAGACACCCTAACACAAAGTACCATCCCTGAGAACCCCCCTGACATGGAAGGCGCATTTATATAAACATTAAAAAGTGGTATCTGCATAGTCCACACCAATCCATCTTTTAAATCTTGCTTTTCATGGCATCATTATGGGAGCACGCTTCACAAAGAGCTCTCTGTAGATGCTATTACCCCGCAAGGTGGCTTTGGAAAGTAGGCTGAAGAAGCTGTGAGTTTGTGCAACAGCACATGTTAACATGAGTTATAATATGTCAGGGCCCCCGTGTTAACGATCAGAGAACGTATGCAGCTCCTTTAAGGTTAATCAACTCAGCATTTGTGCCAGGTGTAATGTCTAATTAAAATGATGGACGGATAGAGAATGCCTCCAGGCAGAGGGAGGAGATGGCACAAACAGGGAGCACCCGTGCCATATTGGTTTGGAAAATCAATAAGAGGAGCTCATTTTATCCCAGTGTTATCTGCGTATTTGCCATTCAGTGGCTCATTTGAAAAAGTGCCAACTGGCTGATGAGTAGACTCAGCGGTGCTGTGTTTTCAGTACTTAAGAATGCTTTGGTTGGAGGAAGCTCAGCAGTAGCCCAGGATGTCTCCAAAGGGAACCAGAGAGAGGGAAGTATGGCCATCCTGGCTTCTACTTTCAATCATGAAATCTAAGAGTTAGGAGGAAGCTATAGACAAAAGCCACCAGAGTCAGAATGGGACAATATGAGTCTGAACATCAGTCACTAAATAGATTTTTAAAATAAATAAACTCATTTTATTTTTTAATTTTATATTTTACTTAACAAAAAATAATTGTATATGTTAATGGAGTACATAGTGATATTAAATATATGTCATGTATAATAATTAGATCATGATAAATAGCATTTCCATCATCTCAAATAGTTATCACTTCTTTGTGTTGGAAACACTCAATATTCTCCTTCTAGCTATCTGAAACTACATATTATTATTAACTATAGTCATCCTGCAGGGATATAGAGTACTAGAACTTACTCTTCCTCACTATCTGTAATTTTATATCCTTTAATAAAGTTCTCTCTGTGGATTCTTAATGTTGGGGGAGTATTCTCAGCCCTCAATTTTGCCACCTGCAAACATACAAAATCATAGCATTAGCTGCCTTGCTAACTACCTGATGCTATTGGGAGGATTGGAAGAAGTTTTGAGTGTGAAAATATTATATAATAATATATAAATTTAAGAGGTGTAAATATGTATCTGTATGATTTTTAAAAACTCTATATTTGTATTAATTTATGTAATAAACATTTATTGAACACCTACTATGGGTTAACTGTTCTAAACACTAAGGATGCATCAAGAAATAGACAGTGTGACTGCTCCAGAGAAACTAAATATCTAGTGAGAGAGAAAGTTCTCACAGATACTGGGTTATGTCTACTATGTGAGGTAAAATTTTCTCATCCCATCTTTGCTAAATCAACTCCAGGGGAACCACCTGGAAGGTCAGTTGCATAGAAAATATGTAGGGGACTAAAGATTGTGCAAAGGTAAATTATTATAAACTGATTCATGTAAGCATTAAATGAACAATCTTATTTAAATCACAATGAGTGCATGACTAAATAGACTGCGATGTAAATGTGTACAGTGTAATAATAGCCAAAAACTCAGAGCAATTGCTTTGATCACTGTTGGGATAAACTAAAAATAACTCAAATTGAAATTTACATGTAGAAGCAGTTGGAAACCACAGCTGATCTAAGATGGCACAAATGACACAAAGATATCTTGCTTTAAAACTCTGGAGACTCCAGCTCTAGGGGCATGGAAATATACATGGGAGATTTTCACCATTGCCAAAAGTGAAATGACACCAGAAACTTTATTAGAGCAATGAAACAGAGTCCTCAGTAGATTTTAGCTAGGTATTAAGTTTTAATTTATTGATATCTGATGTTGGTGACCACCAGTATCTTTCTTAGAATATAAAAAACGTAAATTTGTTTATAATTCACCTTGAAATACTAAACAGTGGAAAAATAAATGTGATGTTTTAATTTTAGTTCACAGCCCACCAAAAGTACTTTTGTAACCTATCAATGAGTTGTGCACTATAATTTGAGAATTAAATATGATAGGAATATATGTGTTTTCTGGGAGATGATTCTCTAATCTCAATTTGATCACTTTGTCTTGGGAGATCATTCCATCATGGGATTACCCACACCACTGCAAGAGAACCATGGAGGTATACAGCTTGTTGAATTTTCTTGTCTGCAATATATATTAACTTATAAATACATTCATTATGAAACTTTTATTAGAAACCTACTATTTGTCAATTGTTTTGCTGTAGATGATGGAAAAGAGAAAACTTATGAGAAAGATGATAATAATTAATTGATTGAAGAAGCACTTAACTGGCATATGGGGTCTCATGGAATCAAACTATTTTAAGTATTACATGGCAGATAATTAGTTATTATCATTCAGTGTAGGATAAATGAAGCCTTGACATTATGGCATAGAGTTAACAGAAATATGTACGGTTGACCTTTGAACAATGCGGGGGTTAGAGGTATTGATTCCCCTGTGTAGTTGCAGAATCCATGTATAATTGACTTCACCAAAAGAACTACTAATAATGTATTGTTGATGGAAGCCATACTAACAACATAAACAATCAATAAATATTGTGTTTTACATATATTTATTATACACTGAATTCTTACAAAATAAAGTAAGCTGGAGAAAATGTTATTAAGAAAATCATAAGGAAGAGAAAATACATTTACTATTTTTTAAGTGGAAGTGGGTCATCCTAAAGGTCTTCGTCCTCATTATCTTTATATTAATCAGGCAGAGGAAAAGAAGGAAGAGAAGGCATTGGTTTTGCTATCTCAGGGGCAGCAGAGACAGAAGAAAATCCAAGTAAAAGTGGACTCTCACAGTTCAAACCTGTGTCATTTAAGGACCAAATGTACTTACAAATGGATGACCCTAAAAATAAATTACTTACACAGATTGTCTTAGTTTATTGGGCTGCTCTAATGAAATATCACAACCTGGGTGGCTTAAAAATAACAGAAATTTACTTCTTAAAGTTCTGGAGGCTTAGAAGTCCAAGATCAAGACACCAGTAGATTCAGCATCTGCCAGCTGAGGGCACATTTATTGGTTCTTGGACAGTACTTTCTTGCTATGTTCTCATGTGGGTTACAAGTCTCTCTTGCGTCTCTTTTATAATGTCACTCTCCCATTCACAAGAGCTTGACCCTTATGAACTAGTTACCTTCAAAAGCCCTCACACTCTAATACTATCACATTGGGGGTTAGGATTCCAACATGTGAACTGTGGGGGAACACAAACATTCAGGCCATAGCAGAATACTTGAAAATTAATAAGCCCCAACTTCAAATACTAGAATAAGATTCCAGTCCTCTTTACCTTAATCTAAATTTTACCCAGTATTTCATGACACTGCACTTACTGCATAAAGTTGAAAGCTGCTATGAAGAGAACAACAAAAACAAAAATAAGAAAAAGAGAGACAGAGAAGAGATTCATTCTAGGAAAGCATATTATTAGTCCTAAATAGGAATAAAAGAGACACCTAGAAAATGTTATGGACACCAGTTAGAATTTGCATTCTTGGAAATAATAGATAAAACTACACAAGAGATGCTAAGTTAACTTAAAATAGTTAATACATTTTGTGCATGTGTGTGTGATGGGTTCAGATCAGAGAAAAAGAAGAACCAGAATGATTGTACATTGTTGAAGTGAGCAGGGAGTGATTGGAGGGAAAAAGAAGGGGAAAATGGACAACTCACTGTCTCCTTTCTTCCTTGAAGCTTGCTGAATTTGAAGGTTGATTTGTTTGTTTTTAACATGTATAGAAGAACCAGTGCATATAATCCTAGTAAAGGAGGCAACATATAACCAATGGAGTATTAAAATTACTAAAGTTCTGGGCATATTGGCTAGTGTTTACTCTGAAGTGAGAGGGAATGGTGATGATAATTGCTACTGATGGAAAAACAAATTAAAATTTGACGACTAAGAAAGTCTTGCATACCTAATTTGATGCCTCACTCAGTCTTTGATGCTACAATTCTTATCGAGGAAGTATAATTCCTGATTAAGTTATAAGAAGTGAAAGGTGTAAAAAATAAATAGAAAAGGAAGAGAAAGCAGAGGAGACAACCATTCTCACCATTACTAAAACAAATAAAAGCACTTAAACTAAACAATGAGCTGTATAAAGTGCCCACTATGTGCAGGTGTCAAGAAAAGTACTTTATCAATGTTATCCCAATCAATTCTCAAAACACCTTTACAATGTGAGTGTTCTGCATTTTATAGAAGAGAACTTTCTTTGCATCATGTGCCCAGCACATTCTCAATGCAAATGACCATCAAGATATTTGGAAGTGTAAGCTATAAATTCGAAGGCTATATGGTAGTCCTATCTGTTGACCTCTGAGATTTCTGTGGGAAACAAATGAACAGCTCATTTAAACAACTGCATTTTGAAATGTCTTACTTTCTATATTATCCCAAATAAATTATAAATAATACAGTGGATGTTAGAAGCATGATTCCCAGACCTGATTCTATAAGCTCTTGAGTGATCGCCATATATATTAATTGATTCATATTAATTTTACAATAGAATCTCTTGTGTTTAAAAATTTTTTTTTCATAGATGGGGTCTCACTACATCACCCAGACTTGTCTCAACTTTGTGGGCTCAAATAACCCTCCAGCCTCAGCCTCCCAAAGTGCTGGGATTACAGGTGTGAGCCACCATGCCCAGCCTACCATATTCTTAAATACACACATGCCACCTCTTACTCTAGTGTAAAGAAAGTGTTGCCGACACACATGGATTAAATATCTCCATTTGCATAACAAAAAGACCTCTTGAACTTTCTGAGTAGTGGAGCTGGAAAACACTTAATAAAAGATAAATGGAGTCCCAAATCTGTGGTGTTTTCGAACTCATGTTTTCAACTTTCCACAAATGGTATAGAGCAGAGTCCTGGTATCTTGGCCTTAAATAAATTTAATTGTTATTCAACCATATCACCCATAAATTGTGTGATTGAGGATCGTTGCAATATTATTTTAATACTCATGCCTCAATTATTAAATTAGAATAAATCATAAAGTATTTGAGAAAATCAAAGGAAGCAAAGGCTATATGAAAGGGTTGTGTTAGCTGGAAAACTTTTTAAGCTTTTTGAGACTTACTTTGTCCAGTGTCCTGAAAAAGTCCAAGGAAAGGATAAAAAATGACAAAGTGCAATCACTATCCTCAATGTCTTATCAGACAAGATTAATTATAATGATAACAATAAATTAGAAGTAATCTGAACAAACTTGTAAATTTTGAGAGTGCAGAGAAAGTAAGGATTAACACTAACAGGTATATAATAGGTATTTTTGAATAAAATACATCATTTCAATGTGATTGAGGCTAAAGACTCAGGAGGAGCCCAATATCAATTTGAGTCATTCATGGCTAGAAGAGAAATAAAAGCAAGACACAAAGAGTGTGGACCCTCACAGAATTTTAAAAGCCCCCTCTTGGCTTTGAAGATTTGATTAAGATACATGGCATGATTATGGTGTGATGGTAAATGTGCATGACATTTTACAAATTTGAGATTGGTTTGAAATTAATGAGACCCCCACTTTTTTGTTGTGGGGCCATGCTGGTCCTAAGAACTAGTAATAGGGATATGGTCTTTAGAAGATATCGTGGTGGGGATCTCAATACTTTTGCCACTGTTTTCAGAATTGGAGACAATGGCATAATTTCTGTATTGTGCTGTATTTGAGGCAAAAGTCAGGGGCAATGAATAGAGAAGCAGCATTCATTCTACTAATTGTATATTTCTTTTTGTTAATACTTCAAAGCAAATGACATGAAAAATTTTCTATAATGGTGATGAGCAGATTTTTCCATTTGTAGATGATGACCACATGCATGGATAGCAGAACCATTCTTCATTTATGCTCAACAGTTTCTGCAAATAGAGAAATCAGCTAATTATCTACAAATTTTCATTCTTTATCTGCATAGAATTTTAATGAACAGGAATTGCCATTTACTCATCTATATTTGTGAAGAGGGAACAACCTCTCCCTTTGGTGATTTCTCTCCCTGTGTAGTTCTCAGACCTGATAGCATTAGAAGAAATAAAATTCTGGCTGGTCACTAAGCAATCCTTTTCTGCTGCTTTCCTAACCACAGTTTTCTGAATCAAATTTCTTGCCTGGAATTATGAGGGTGAAGTAGGGTAGGGATAGTCTAAAGGGTGTCCTTGCTGTGTGGTCTTCATAGACCTGGCTCTTTGTGAAGCCATGGCTTGTATTTAATTGGGTTGTAATGCACACAAAGTAATCAAGTCAGATCCACAAATGGTCATTGAGGACAACTATTACAAGCAAATAAGCTTGACAAAATGCCCCTTTACTAATTTCTGGCCTGAAATCTACAGACCCTGTAAGTACTTGGCACAGGGGTGCAACTTCTGTGCAGCTAAATGAACATCATCATTACCAGTAACAAGAGTTTATTATTGCACCAAAATGTCTCTATACTGATTCAGGCCTTCATATGTCTCTCCCCAAAAATAAAATTCCTATCTAGACTCCCTGCCCCCCCTAGTTTTTTTTTTTGAATACATTCTGTCTGTGATGGACAATTCTTTTTAATATAGATCTTCTTTTGCCCTTTTCTCAGTCAAAACCAGTTCAGTGTTTCCTTCATCTACTGCAAATTAATCTAATACAAAGTTATCATATAAAGAGTAAACAATTGTTTGTGGACCACCCATGAAGGTTTTAATCATTTTCATTATAACATTACTCAAGCATAAATCTAAGCATGTACTTCTTAAAATCATGCTTGTATATCTCTATCACCGAACCAAAGTTATTAATAAAACAGAAAAAACATACTGAACCCCAAAACAAATCAATTGTCAATACTAAGTTTTTCCTCCTGAATTGATATCAATATAGGATTCAACAGTAGAAGATTAAAACTTCTACTATTAGAAGTTCTGTATGGTAAGTTCTACTTTTTAATACAGACTTTTATTGTCTTATATTTTGATATAATGAATTGAGTCATTGTCATTATTAGTAGGTTTTAAATACTCTATTTGTTTTAATATCCATTTATTTTGATGGATCAAATAAGTACAATAGAATCCAAACAGCAGATATGTGGAATGAATAAGTCTGGAGATCTAATATACAACATGAGGACTTTAGGTAATAAAGCTGTGCTGTGTATAGGACTAATACTAAATAAATAGATTTTAGCTGCTCTTGCCACCAAAACAAACAAACAAAATGTGTAACTATATATGTTAATTTGCTTCACTGTAGTAACCATTTTACTATCCATGTGTATCCCATAACATGTTGTATACCTTAATTATGCACAACAGAATTTATTTTAAAAGGAATCTTCACACAATTTTAAAAAATCATGATTAAGGAAAAAATCTTTATTGCACATTTGCTATCTAATATGATCTGAATGTTTGCATCCTCTCAAAATTTATATGTTAAAATCCTGCCCCCCGCCTCGTCCCCCCGCCCCCCACACCAAAGTGATGGGCAGGAAGAGACGACTTCAGGAGGTGACTAGGTCAGGCAGGAACCCTCATGAATAGAATTAGTGACCTTGTAAAAAAGGTCTGAGGGGAGCTCAGTGGCCTCTTTTACCATGCAGGGAGAAGGCTAGAAGGTACCATCTGTGAATTAGAACGCAGTCTTTTTCCAGATGCTGAATCTGCTGTTGCCCTGAACTCTGAACTTCCCAGCCTTTAGAACTGTGAAAGATAAATTTCTGTTGTTCATGAGCAGTCCACTGCAGATGCTAAAATGAGATTCAACAAGGTTTCTATTTTTCTGGGAATCACCCGAGATCTCACTAAATCTGGGATTATTTTTTAAAATAATAATAAGTAAATAAATGTGATATTATTTTCTTAATCCAATGAATTTCAAACTCTTTAAAGACTTGAAGCACTCTGTGAAAGTTAAATCTCACTGATGATCAATACCCCCATGTTATACAGACTAGTTCCTATTACACAGCTTGATCTGTTTCTTTAGCACTTATCAGAAATATAATTAAATAATGAATGTGCATTGCTCTAACTCCCTGCTACAAAGAAGTGAAGAGGAAGGGGCCTACAAAGCTGGCTTGGTCAAAAGTCTGTCTGAACCACCCTACACAGTGGCTTGTGATATAGTGGACACTCAATAAATATTGCATGAGTCCTAAAGCAGGTTTACTCTGTTGAGACTGGAGTGAGAGAGTTTCAGCTAAGTCCCTCCTGTTCTTCCTCAGTGGTCCCTGGAGTGGTTTAGCACAATGTCTAATGTTCATCAGAGTATATTTTGGGGAAGAACAAACGCCCATAAAAAAAAACTCAATTTTCTCATTCTTCGTTGACAAAGTGGAAGTGATAATGAGCAACCAACAAGGTTGTCTTAAGGATGATCCAAGATAAGATAATGTATGCAAACATGGATTTTAAACCTTAAAAACTGTTTATCATATTTGCCATCTTTAGAAATCTAAGATATGGCTATCACCCAAATTTTCCTTTAATACCCGGAATAGAAGCCTGGACGGACGTCCTAGACTGAGCCAAATGTACTTTCTATAATATGTGTTAAAAATATTAAAGGCGGCTGGGCGCGGCGTCTCATGCCTGTAATCCCAGAACTTTAGGAAGCCAAGGTGGATGGGTTACTTGAGCCCAGAAGTTGGAGGCCAACCTAAGCAACATGGTGAAACTCTATGTATACAAGAAATAAAATTTAGCTGGGTGTGGAAGCGTGTGCCTGTAATCCTAGCTACTTGGGAGACTGAGGCAGGAGAATCACTTGAACCTAGGAAACAGAGATTGCAGTGAACTGAGATCGTAACACTGCAATCCAGTCTGGGCAACCGAGTGAGACTCCATCTCAAAAACAAACAAGCAAACAAATAAACAAAAAATGATAAGGACTTATCTTGTGGACCCTGGTTTAATAAAAGCAGCTCAAGTCCAGAATCAAAATATATCACACCCAAAATGACCAAACACTAGTTAAATTTTATTTTTTTGAACCTTTCATCTTCATTTTATTTTGACCTCTGCAGCCCCACCAGCTCCAGAGTAATATATTCCACACTTCATATTTTTATTTACAGGTTTTTGGGAGAAATCATGCATGTACCTGACACTTTTGAGTTGAGATCACAATTAGAAATAATTTTGAAATGGCTCAGTCTGGAATCTACAAATTTGGGGTGTGTGCAATGGTCAGAATGGAACTAAGGTTGAGGAGGAAAAGAAGATAAAACTTTAGAAAGACCAAATATGTATATAAGGGCTTGAGAACAATTATCCTAAAAGAATCCTCTTGTCTGCACTGCTTTTGTTTAAATAAATATTGCATTTAAATGAAAGTCCATGTATGGGACTTTAGAACCTCCAGGTCCTGTCTTAGAAAAAACTGCATCCAAAATCTAGCTTTAATACTTTCTGCACATGTTCTTATACAAGTGACTTGATCCCTTTATGCAGCTGTTTTCTTATATGCAAAATACAAGTATTAGCAGCACCTGTCTCTCAGGGTTGTCATGAACATGAAGTCACACAGTTTTTAGATGCAGGTACAGAGATCTATATAAGGTTTTGAGACCTGGAGTGTCTCCAGAGTGTTCTACTGCTATTATGATCAGGCCCCAGAAGTTTCTAATCTGTTCTTTTTAATTATAATTCCACATCTGCCTTTTCTAGCCATTAATACCAGTGGATATAAATGCTGCAAAAACAGAGGGTTTTGTCTGTTTCATTTCCTACTGTATCTGCAACAACTTAACTAATACCTAGAACACAGTAGACATTCAATAAATACATGTGGAATAAATGAATGAATAAATGAATTCTATAAAAGTAAAACCAGAATGGTAATGACATGCCACATTATTAGTAGCTAGCTTTACAGGTAGACTAGCATCTTCTTCCCCTGATCCAATCAAAGCAGAGTTCAAAACCCTTAAGAGCTCAGACTCTGAATACAGATTACATATATTTTTAATCCCAATTTCACTACTTATTAAATATATAACTCAAGGAATATTAAAAATGATTCCTCTGACTTCCATTTTCACATATGTAAGACAAGAACAACACTGACACTTCCATTATGTGGTTTCCAGTGAGGCTTAGGTAAATTATTTTATATAAAGTGTTTAGAAAAGTTGCTAGCACATAGATTGTGCCATATGTATTAAATATTACTATCCATGTTTTTATCATTTTGTTTAGTGACATGTAGATTACAAAACAGACCTATTACTGGTATTATTAAATTTGTCTGTTTATTGGTTGCATATATTAGGTCATTTGATGTTCATGAATAATCAAATATGGGAAGTGCTTTACCCATAGTACAGTTGAGAGAACTAAGGCTCACAGATGGAATTAATTTGCCAAGATCATACGTAATTAGTAAGTAACAGAAATGGGGCATAAGCTTAATCAGAGTCACACCAAACTTTACTCCAATGTCTAGGAAAGAGCATGGAAGATTGTTTATATTTAGAAGTCACTCAGAAAGCCTTTTCCACACCACATTACTGACCCTTGTCCATGGTAAGACACAAGAAGCATAGTGATCCTGTGTGTTTCTCTAGTTTTTTTTCCTTTTATCAGAGTCCCTGTCTCACAATAAACTTTCAAGTGGTAGACATGCTAAGGGAAATGCTACTGACTGTAGCTACATTTTGTGAAATGCCGGTGACATTCCGGGCCAGTACTCCGTACTTTACAATCTCTCTCATCAATTCCACGTAATGATTCTGTAAGGTGAACACAATTACATATTAACCAAAAAAGTTCAGAAGTTATGCATTTTTCCCCAGGCACCGCAGCTGATATATAGCAGAATTGGAATTTAAACAGGCCTGGTGACCCAAATACTTGACTCTATATCTTATCCTGAAGAAATATGCAAGTGATATCAAGTCTGGTATGATATCAAGGCTGATACTGAAACTTTAGTCCACTTCATGAAAGACTCTGGAAAACATGTGACATAGCAGGTGAGTGATCAAATTGGTTTCTCTCTCCCTCTCTCTCTCTCTCTCTCTCTCGACTCCAGCTTGCCATGGACAAAATAGAAATAATGAAGTGTCAATAACTAAAGTTTATTTCTGGCAAACAGCTGATGAGCGTTTTCAGAGGCTCCTGTATTTTGACCTTTAGGCGCCCTAGGCAATGATGGAATGTTGTTGAAAGCTCTTTAAGCTGAAATTAATTTATGCTCGACAGTGATTAAAAGAGAAAGTGAGAAGGGGATGGAAATTAACAAATCCATCTTTATTGCTGAGATCCCATTATGATTATAAGGAAAGGGAAAAAAATCAACGTGGCGGGTGCCAGCTGCAATCTGGTAAGGAGTTTAAACAGCCCATCCCACTTGGAAAATGCCCTTGGGTGGACAGATTTATCTGTCATTGAGGCTCTCGGAGAGAGGGGCTTATTTATCAAGAACTGGAATGCTGAGGTTCTTAACTTGTTTTTGGAATAAGAGGCTGGGGCGTAGAGGTATTGCCAGAGGGTCAGGCCAAAAATTTTGACAGATGAGGTCTCTTGAAAGGCAAATCTTTCTGGTGCATCCAGGAACAGAAATGACTGAATTGCTGAATTGCCATGTCCTGTGTTCCTATTGAGCCAGTCTGTTTCTCTTGGGTACATGCCTTTATATTGAGGACCTTTATACTGCAACTCATCATGTGCTGTTTGGGAGGGCTCTGAGGCCAAGGATCTTGTTTCATACCATTTTCTATTCATAATGCTCCTTTGACAGTGCATTATATGTGTAGGAGGCCAAACAAACATTAAAGAAGAGACGGCCACTATTTCTTCGTTCATTCTTCAAAAATAATATTTGCCAAACACCTCATATGCATTATGCTCAGTACCAGGCAATGAAGATAAAGATGTTAGGTAACAGAATATCTGTGTCCTCATAGAGCCAACCTCCTGAGATAGTGAGACTCATTTCCCTTTAAAATTGAAATCGGAATTTTCCAAAAGACAATGCTAGACTCATAGCATTTCAAGAGAACTAACATGTGCTGAGAACTTTCTACATTCCAAACATTTGACAGATTATGTCTCAATACTAGAAACAATTAAAGTAACTATTCTTTCCCTGATTTTACAATAAGTGAATGAAGGCTCAAAGAGGTGAAATGACTTCTTTCCGGGCACAGAGCTAAAACAACTGGAGCCAGAGAGTTTATACACAGACCTCTTATACACCAAAGTCTGGCTTTTCTCTACTGTCCTCATCATGTCAAAGATATGATGGGGAAATAAGAGCATGAGTCTAACAAGAGGCCTGACCATGTGTTTTGGCTCAACCTCTTACTGACTTTGTGACCTTGGAAAATTATTGTATCTTACAGTGTATAGATGTTCTCATTTGTAGAAAAAGGGATAAGATTCCCTGCTCTTTGTGTTTCACACAGTAATCTTAGGCTCAGAGGAAATCACACAGGTAAAAGTGCTTTGCAACTGTAAGCTACTATTATTAGATAGGTTAGTTTCCACTAACACATAAATCTCCGTAATATTTCTTAATGTATCGCATAATCGCTTGTGTTTTAAAAACGTGAAACTGAAAACATTATATCACCTCTTGTAAACATGCTCTGCAGGGGACTGATATGTAGACTATGATTCTTCCACTTTACTTTATCCTTGGACATATCTCAAAAGGAAAACTTGCTGTATTTCAAAGCAGGCAAAAATATTGTGAGTTGACTGAAAGCATTAATGATAAAAATAATAATGATAAAATAATATTTTATTTGATGGTTACTGTAATCTTATGGGAATTAGTATTGCTAAAAGGAGGAAACTGATAGCTTATTTACTCCTTGAGTGGAAAATTACATTATTGCGACCATGTACAGAGTCATAGTGGTTGCTCTTGGAGCAAACTTTAGAGGACTAGGGTTGGGATGATGAAGTTTGTCAATGTACTCAATTGCTTTGGAGCAGTTATTTCACTTCTGTGGACCACCACTTCCTTTTTTTAACAAAAGGGTCATATGTAATATTCAGATCTATATCCCTTAAGATTATAATTATTTTATAAAAAATTGATTCTTCAAAGTCCTAAAGATACATTAAGCACTGCTTAATTGCTATGATTTTACCCTCAACTCTGGGTTGCTCTGAGATGGAGATTCAGACATAATTCACATGTGATGATGTCTCATGCAGGGGAATGGAAGCAATTGACACCCTTTACCTGCAATAGAATCCTTCCCTGCAAGGTTTGGGGAAGCTACACGCAGAGAATTAAGGCGGATGTTAAACACCGAAGTGAAATAGAGTTGGAACAAGCAGCATAAATTTGAAGCCTAGGACATACTTCCTACTCTCATGTATTCATTTTCTTTCAAAATATAAATCTTGGAATTAGGATTCTAGGGAATTATGCCAAAATGAGAAAGTGGAGAGAGAGCGAAACAGAGACAGAGAGATAGAGAGAGAGAGGATTTTTGTCATTTGACCCAGAAGCAAAACCATGTTAGTGTAAGAAGCAAGAACTGTATGGGAAGAGCCAACTCATGTGGACTTTAGATGCACAGGATTATTACAAGTGAGCATAGCCCAAACAAGATTTTGAACTCTGACTCAGATTAGCAGCTCCTCTTACCTTAAAGAAAAGTTGATGAGTTAATATAAAAGCGATCACAGGGTGAAATTTCATGACTTAGAGAGAGAGAACAAACTGTTCCTTCTCTGGTCAAACATTTTCAATGGATCCACCTTGACAAGAGCACAATTTCCCACGTTGTGTTCTATAAATCATGAGTTTCCCAAGATATTGTAGATGTTACTAGAATGAGTTATCTGGGGAAAATGTGTTTGAAAAACATCAAGTTAAACATTTTACTAGGTTGCTTTTCTACATGACTTCTCACAGCCCTCGATAACCTAGTATTTATTACGAGTCTGTCAGAGTGGATGTAATATGCACAACATGAATATTCAGGCATATTTAACAAGAATCCATGATAATGGAGCATTTCCATGGATAAATGTTATGACAAATACACTTTGGATACACTTTGGAAGATGCCAGTCTAAAGGATATAATCCCAAGCTAGGAGTGCTTCTTTCACTGCCAGCACGAATAACTAAATGGCTGCTTTCTCACTCATGAAAGTTCTTACTTGGTTGAATCTTTCTTCCCACATTGCACCCACCAGAACTCAGTCACATTATCCTACTGAGATACAAAGGGGGTTGGAAAATATGGGCTTGCTTTATGCCTAGGAATAAAGTAAAACATATACACCACAGTGTCACTTGGAAGCTTTCTATAGTCTGTGCTGAAATGATTGGAAATGGTTCATGACAACACATTTTAAATGCTTTTAATTTCCTTATGTTTCTTACATTTTTGGTATTGTTAATTTTGCACATTTTTTTCTTCTTCTTTAACCTATCTCACTTTTTTTTCTCCTTATGTCTGAGAGGAAACCTTATCCATCCTAAAAGACCCATTAAAATGTCACTTCTACCATGATATCCTATCTACTCATCATATCATACTTGTTTCAACTTGTCTTCTTACTATATGACATTTTTAATCTCTCTATTATATGACAGTTACTAATTTAGGATTTATTGGATACTCTTAACTCTTTTAATATAAAAAGCTGAGGGGCAGTTGTGGCATGATATAGAGCGAAAATTGGGATCTTCAGAACAAGACAGATCTTAGTTTACATCCTGGCTTTATCACTTACTAAATATATTACTTTGGCCAGGTAACATTACCACTCTGCAGTGCTTATTCACTTGAGAACCAGGGACTTAAAACCTTTCTAAGTCAGGTTGTGGGAAGGTTCAAATGACATAATGCACAAATGTTCTTAATACAATGCGCCTCCCAAAGACAAAGTCATCTACATATGTTTATTGTTATAATTGTTTTCATTGGTTTTGTTTTTGAAGCCACATGGACCTGGCCTGCAATCCTGACCCTGACATTTATTAGTGGTCTAACTTATAGAAAATTACTTTCTACTTCTGAGTCTCAGCTTCTTCATTTGTAAAAATGGGTGTGACCTTTTCTTTCCAGTGAGTAGCAAGAAGAAATGTCTATCACAATGTATCCCAATGTCTGACATATAGCAGAAGCACAAGTAATTAATGAATTTATTACAAACTACTTTCAATACAAGGCGTAAGAACAGTTATTCACTTAATGATTCTATCTAGGAAGGAAAATAGACAACTTCCTCCATATAGCTTGCTTTAGTGCCTGAGGACATGCAGCTGCTCAGTTCTTTGTTAATTTCCCTTTTAATCTTCAAAACTGTAATCTAAGCCCAGTTATTCTTTTCTAATATGAACTTGGTCACCTTCCTTCTTATACCATCCTCTTAGGCACTTGAAGACTGTTAAATTGGCCCTGCATCTTTCTCTTCTCCAGGCTGAATTCCTTTAATCTTGTATCCCAAGTTTCCATTTCCAGCTCTTTAATCATTTCTTATTGCACTTCCCTTCCATTTTTGAACCGTGCAGAGGCACAGGAGGACACAGAAAGTCCTACAGTAATATGAGGAAACAGCATGGACCTACCCTACAAACTAACCAGTAAAGGCAGAGTTCATACATATGTATATATGAAGAGTTAGAAGTAGTAAACTCCAAGAAATTTCTCTTTACTCTCTACTAGCAGTCCAACTTCTAGTATCATCTTCAGAGCCAGTAGCAGGTGGCATTTTACAGGTATTCCTTCCTCTATGCATAACAAAGATTTAGTCATTTATGTCTGGATGTTGCATTCACATGAATCAACAACAAATACTTGCCATATGCCAATTGTTCTATAGACAGCATTCGGGTTGAAGTCCTGTTTCTGCAAATACAAAATCAGCAGTAAACAAATAATGTATAAGCATATAATGGCTATGAATACATATATTAAAGAAAACAGTCGTGTATGGAAAAAAGCAAAAAACATTTTGTCTTACACAAAACATGGATCTCCCACTAACTAGCTATGGATATTGCATGACTGACCTCTTTTTGAGCCTCAAGTTTTATTGTTTGTGGAACCGGATAGGGCCAATAGCCCCTCAGAGTTTTCTTGGAAATTAAGTAAATCAATATACAAAAACTATTTCCTCTGTGTCTTACACCTAACACTTAAAAAACTGCTTTTGTTTTCTGTCTCTGTTTTGCAAGTACAAAGAAGAAATATCAAGTAAAGAAATCATAGTGGCAGAAAACCTTTTCAAACAGAGTACTCAAGTTTGTTAAGAAGCACTTGTTTATAACATTTCTTCTTCCTTTAAGAATCAATTTCTATTAGTAGGGAGCAAATTATGCAGGCCCCAAACTGTAATCAAACATCTCTCTTTCACCTTATCCTCTTTTTTTATCTTTGTTTTATGCAAACCTCCTCTTCTGTTTATTTATAATAACCTGTCTCCCTCATCTGCCCTCATTTCCTCATGTTCCCTGTCTAATGTTTTTCTACCACCATGTTTCTTCATTTTTTTTTTCTGTCTGCTGAATCAGTTTTTCTCTCAGCAACCACGAGTGATCTTGAAAGAAGAAAAAAAAAACACAGATAGAGTTAATGATGGTGTAGGACTGTGATCAGGGACATAGGTTTTGGAGTCAGAGAGCTCTGAATTTCAATCCAGCTTCTCTCATTTATTAGCTAATAATTTTGGAAAGGTACTTAACATTTAAAAATGATAATTAATTGTACATATATATGTGATACATGTGATATTTTAAAACATGCATACCATGTATAATGATCAAATCAGGGTGATATGATTTGGATTTGTGTCCTCACGCAAATCTCATGTGAAATTGTAATTCCTAGTATTGGAGGAGGGTTCTGGTGAGGTGTTATTAAATCATGCAGGTGGATCTCCCCCTTGCTGTTCTCATAATATTGAGTGAGTTCTCATGAGATCTGGTTGTTCAAGCGTGTAGCATGTAGCACCTCCCACTCTGGCCATATAAGACATGCCTGCTTCCCCTTTGCCTTCCACCATGATTGTAGGTTTCCTGAGGCCTCCCGGCCATGCTTCCTTTACAGCCTGCAGAATTGTGAGTCATTTAAACCTGTTTTTATTATTAATTATCCAGTCTTAGGTAGTTCTTTATAGCAATGCGAGAACAGACTAATAGACAAGGTAAGCGGAAGAGCCATCACCTCAATCATTTATCATTTATTTGTGTTGGGAACATTCCAAATCTTTCTTTTGAGAAACTTTGAAACATAAAATACATTATTGTTAATTATATTCCCCCCCACTTTGCTATTGAACACTATACTTTATTCTTCCTAATAGTATTTTTGTACCACTTATCCAGCTTTTTTTATCCACACTCCTCCCTGCACTTCCAAAACTGTGGGAACCACTAAACTACTCTCTTCCTCCATGGGATCAATGTTTTTAGCTCCAAGATGAGTGAAAATGTGTGATATTTGTCTTTCTGTGTCTGGTTTATTGCACTTAACACTATACCCTTCAGACTCATCCATGTTGTGGCAAACAAAAGATTTTATTATTTTTTTTTGAGTGAATAATATTCCTTCGTGTACATAAGCTATATTTTCTTCATCCATTCATCCGTAAATAGACACTTTGGTTTATTTCACTACTTGGCTATTGTGCACAGTGCCACAATAAACATAGAAGTGTAGATTTTTTTTTGACATAGTGATTTACTTTCTTTTGGATATCTGTCTGTTTTTATGCCAGTACCATGTTGTTTTGCTTACTATAGTTTTGTAGTGTATATATTTTTTAATTTTTATTTTTTCTGGGTACATAGTAAGTGTATATATTTATGGGGTACACAAGATACTTTGATACAGGCATGCAATGTGTAATAATCACATCATGGAAAAGGGAGTATTTATCCTTTCAAGCATTTATCCTTTGTGTTACAAACAATCCAATTTTACTCTTTTAATTATTTTAAAATGTACAATTAAATTATTATGGACTCTTGTGTTATCAAATGCTAGGTCTTATTCATCTTTCTAACTGTTTCTTTTGTGCCCAGTAACCTTCCCTACTTTCCTTCTTTCTCATCTATTTCTGTTCCCAGTCTCTGTTAACCACCCTTCTACCCTCTATCTCCATGAGTTCAATTGTTTTTATTTTTAGCTCCCACAAATAACATGTGAAAAACATGTGAAGTTTGTCTTTCTGTGCCTGATTTATATCACTTGAAATAATGACATCCAGGTCCATCATTTTGGTGCATACGACAGAATCTTCTTTTTTATAGCTGAATAGTACTTCATTATGCTTATGTTCTACATTTTTGTAATCCATTTGTCTGTTGATGCACATGTAGGTTTGGTCCAACTCTTAGCTATTGTGAACGGTGCTGCAACAAACATGGGTGTGCAGATACTTCTTGAGTATACTGATTTCCTTTCGTTTGGGTGCATAGTCAGCAGTAGGATTGCTGGATCATATGGTAGCTCAAATTTTAGTTCTTTGAGGAACCTCAAACTGTTCTCCATAGTGGTTGTACTAATTCCCATCAACAGTGCAAAAGTATATGAAGATTCTCTTCTCCACATGCTCCCCAGCATTTGTTATTGCCTGTCTTTTGAATGTAAGCAATTTTAACTGGGGTGAGATAATATCTCATTATAGTTTTTATTTGCATTTCTCTGATGATCAGTGATGTTGCACACCATCTCATATGCCTATTTGTCATTTGTATGTCTTCTTCTGATAAATGTCTATTCAAATCTTTTGCCCATTTTTAAATTAGATTATTTTATTATTTCCTATAAACTTGTATGAGCTCCTTACATATTGTGATTATTAATCCCTTGTCATATGAGTAGTTTGCAAATATTTTCTCCCATTCTTTGGATTGTGTCTTCACTTTGCTGACTGAAATTTTTGCTGTGCAGAAGAAGCATTTTAACTTGATGTAATACCATTTGTCCATGCTTTCTTTGGTTGTCCATGCCTTCTTTGGTTGTCCATGCTTGTGCAGTATAATTCAGGAAATCTTTGCCCAGACAAATATCCTGGAAAGTTTCCCCAATGTTTTCTTGTAGTAGTTTCAAGGTGTGAGGATTTAGATTTAAGTCTTTAACCAATTTTGATTTGTTGTTGTTGTTGTTTTGTATATGGTAAGAAATAGGTCTCAAATTTTATTCTTCTGCATAAAGATACCCAATTTTCCCAGCACCACTTATTGAAGAGACTGCCTTTTCCCTCATGTATCATCTGGGCACTTTTGTTGAAAATGAATTCACTAGGCCTGGCACCATAACTCATGCCTGCATTCCCAGCACTTTGGGAGGCTGAGGCTGGTGGATCTCTTGAGGTCAGGAGTTCAAGATCAGCCTGGCCAACAGGGCAAAACCCCATCACTACCAAAAATTAGCCGGACGTGGTGGCACCCATCTGTAGTCCCAGCTACTTGGGAGGCTGAAACAGGAGAATTGCTTGAACCCAGGAGGCGGAGGTTGCAGTGAGCCGAGATCACACCACTGCACTCCAGCGTGGGTGATAGAGTGAGACTCCATCTCAAAAAACAAAAAAAAAAGGAAGAAAGAAAGTAAAAAAATGAATTTGCTGCAGGTGCATGGTCTTGTTTCTGGGTTCTTTATTCTGTTCTATTGTTCTATATGATATCTTTCTCTAGGTTTGGAAAGTTCTCTGTTATTATCCCTTTGATAAACTTTCGAAACCTCTCTCTTTCTACCTCCTGTTTAAGGCCAATAGCAGATTTGCCCCTTTTAGGATATTTTCCAGATCTTGTAGGTATGCTTCTTTTAAAAAAAAAAAATCTTTTTTCTTTTTCCTCCTCTGACCACATATTTTCAAATAGCCTGTCTTCAGGCTCACTAATTGTTTCTTCTGCTTGATCAATTTTGCTTCAAGACACTGATGCATTATTCAGTAGGTCAACTGTGTTTTTTTAATTCTAGGATTTCTGTTTGAGTATCTTACATTATTTCAATCCTTTTCATGAATTTATTTGATCGAATGTTGGATTCCTTTTCTGTGTTAGTCTGAATGTCTTTAAGTTTCCTCCACACAACTATTTTGAAGTAATTGTCTGAAAGGACACACATCTGTGTGTCTCTGGAATTTGTCTCCAGTGACTTATTTAGTTCATTTGGTAAGGTTATGTTTTCCTGGATGGTCTTGATGCTTGTAGATGTTTGTCAGTGTCTGGGCATTGAAGAGTTGGGCATTTATTGTGATTTTCACAGTCTGAGCTTGTTTGTGCCTGTCCTTCTTGGGAAAGCTTTTCAGGCGTTTGAAGGGACTTGGGCCCCAAGCCCAATAAAGTTATTTTTTTTGTTGTTATTAATTTCTAGTTTCATTCCACAGAAGATGGAATTCCAAAGAAGATGGTTTTGGCAGACTCATAGCAGTACCACCTTGACAGTATTGGGTAAGATCTGGTAGAATTCTTTAGATTACCAGGCAGATACTCTTGTTATTTTCTTTTACTTTCTCCCCACAAAATAGAGTCTCTCTCTCTCTCTCTGTTTTGAACCACCTGGAACTGGGGAGGGGGACACAAGCACCCCTGGAGAGGGAGACACAAGAACCACCTAGAACTGGGGAGGTGGACACAAGGCCATCACCACTGGTTCAAATATGAAGTGAGCACAGCACTGGGTCCCACCCAAGACCTGCTGTAACCACTACCTGACTACCATCTATGTTCACTCAAGGCCCTAGGGCTCTGTGATCAGCAAGTGGCAATGCCAGCTCAGTTTGTGTCCCTTCCTTTAGGGCAGTGAGTTCTCCCATGTCCTGGTTGGGTCCAGAGATGCTATCTGGAAGGCAGTGCTTAGAGTAAAACAAAAAATCTAGAAATTTACCTAATGTTCTATTCTACTGCAGCTAAGCTGGCACTCAAACTATAAGACAAAACACTTCCTGCTCTTACCTCCCATTTCCACAGGCATAAGGGCCTCTCTCTGTGGCCACTGCCACCACCAGCCCATAAGGGGTTCTGCCAGGCCAGTACGGATGTTCACATAGAGCCCAAGGGCTCTTCAGTCAGCTTGAGAATGGTGCCACACTTGGGACTCTCCCTTCAGGGCAGTGGGCTTATCTGTGGCCCATGGCAGGTCCAGAACTGCCATCCAAGATCCTAGGCCTTGGCTCCTGGACCCCAAGAGCCTGCTGGGTGCTCCACCCCACTGTGGCTGAGCTTTTGCCTAAGATGTAAGACAAAGTCCCCTTTAATTTTCCCTGTGTTTTTTTTTTCAAACAGAAGGAGTTTTTCACCATAGTCAACACAGCTGGAAATGTGCTGGGTCACACCTGAAGCCAGCATATCTCAGAGGCCAAGGCCCATGGCATACCACGGGGATTTTGCTGTTGGTTACTCAGGGCCCAAGGGCTCCTTAGTCAGTGGGTAATGAATCTTGTCAGGACTGAGTTCTTCCCTTCAAGGCATTGGGTAACCTTTTGACCCAAGTTCTGTCTAGAAGTGTTGTCCATGAGGTAGGGCTTGTAGTAGGGGCCTCATGGCTTTGCCTGGTGCCCTATCCTACTGTGGCTGAGCTATCCAAGAGGAAACACAAAGTTCTGTTTATTCTTTGCTTGCCTCTCCTCAAGCAGAAGAAAGGAGTCACTTTTGTTGTTGTGAGCTCCATTGGCTGAGGTTGGGGAAGAAGTGGTGCAAGCCCTCCCTTAGCCACTTCATCTGATTTCTCCCTAGGTCATGTGCCACCCTAGTCCACTAGCTCTAAGCTTATCCCAGGACTAGGCATTGGAGTCCTCATGTCCTAGATTGCCTTTCAAGTTTATCTAGAATTCCAGAGCACTTTGGCTGACAGTGGTGAGGTCTGTCAAGAAACACAAGTTCCAACTGCTATGGTGGGTAATTCCCCCTCTGACTGGATCTGGTCCAAATTCTCCCTGTATGTATGGGCATCAGCTGAGCACAGCATGGCTTTGCTCTCCACTGTGACAGGAAAACATTGAATCCAGTGTAAAGCCCACCATTCACTGCACTTTCCCTCCCCCAAGTACAGAGATTCTCTGCATGCTGCTGGGGGATAGGGGAGGAATAGTATTGGTGATTCAATACTGTCCTTCCTACCCTCTTCAGTGCCTCTTTTCACCACATGAAGTTAAAATCAGGTACTGTAATTGTTCACTTAATTTTTGGTTCTTGTGATGGTGCTTTTTTTGTGTTTAGCTGTAAACATTTGGTATTCCTGTAGGGGAACGAACGGTGTGGGCTTCTATTTGGCCATCTTACTCCATCCTCTGGTAGCATATTTTGAAGTTAGGTATTGTGATGTCTCCAGCTTTGTTCTTTTTGCTTAGGAATCCTTTAGCTATTCAGGGTCTTTTGTGATTCCATATGAATTTAAAATTTTTTTCTTTTTCAATTTCTGTGAAGATTGTCATTGGTAATTTGATAGGGTTTGCGTTGAATCTGTAAATCACTTTGGGTAGTATAGACATTTTAACAATATCATTTCTTCCAACTAATGGACATGAGCTATGTTTCCGTTTATCGTGTATCCACTTCCTTTTTTTAGAGTAATGTTTTATAGTTTTGATTGTGAATATTTTTCACCTCTTGTTACATTTATTCCTAGGTATTTTTTTTCTAGCTATTATAAATGAAATTGCTTTCTTGATTTCTTTTTCATATTATTCACTGTAGCTGTGTGGACATTCTACTGATTGTGTATATTAATTTTGTGTCTTACAATTTTACTGAATTCATTTATCAAATGTAAAAGTTGTTATGGTGATGTCTTCAGGTTTTTCTAATTATAAGATCTTGTAATCAAAAAAGAAGAGTTGATATCTTTTTTTCCAAATTGGATGTCCTTTCTTTATTTCTCTGTCTTACCTAATTGCTCTGGTGAATACTTCCAGTATTATGTTGTGTATGAATTGTGAAAGTGGGCATCCTTGTGTTGTTGCAGCTCTTAAAGGAATAGCTTTCAATTTGTCGTCATTCAGTACGATGATGTTAGCTGTGGGTTTGTCATATATTACCTTTATTATATTAAGGTATTTTTCTTCTGTACCCAGTGTGTTGGAAGATTTTATCATAAAGGGATGTTAAATTTTATTAAATGCCTAAACTTTTTAAACTTCTATTCCTTCATCAGCAAAATCAGCATGATAATAGTTCTTTCCTCATAGGTTTTTTTTTAATTAACATTAGATAAAATTATGCATGTCACACATTTAACGCATAGTAGACTTGGAATAAAGAGTATTACATTCTGTATCATACATGCAATTCAGAGACAATCTGTTAAGTACTGAATGTTATGGTTGAGTACCATGGAGAAGACAATAAAATCAGGATCTTTCTCCTCAAAGAGTTAACAGGACTTTGGAGAAGTAAACATGCCTACATAAAAACATAAGAGTCATAAAAACCACACAGCAAGATTTTCTGTCAAGTGAATGTGTTATATGAAAGATCACAAATGAGATTTTGTTTTAAAAACTAATATATTGGTCTTGGCTGCTTGGAAAGGCATGCTAGGAAGAATTCTGAGGGTAATAGCAGAATGAGTAGAAAATAAAATGTCATAACTGATTAACAACGCCAAGAAAACAGAGGAGAGACTGTCCATCAGAGGGTATTTTAGGTGGCATGTTGGAACAAAGAATAAAATGCATTTTTTAGTATCTTTATGAAAGCTATATTTTACTAATGTTATTCACTATATGGCATGGATATTGTTATTCTCATTACAACTGAAACTCAGAGAAGTTAAGTAATATGTCTAGCTCACACAGCTAGAAAAATGGTGTGGAATAAATCTGAAACTAATACGGATTTAAACACTCATACTAATCATAGTTCTGCACTGTTTGACAAAAGTGGTATAGCAGAGACTGAGTAAATCTTAGTCCCATTCAAATTTTCTTTAGGGTTTATTTTATATCTACAAAAACAGGACTTCATTCAGAAAACTCTCTGCCTAAAGACTAGCTCCTGGTATACATTAATTACTTAATGTTGAATTAAGTATAATATCTGGACTTAAACAGCTAAACATTGTTTATGCATAGAAGAAAAGGAAAGATGCCTGTAAAATGGCACCTGCTATTGGATTTTACTAGTTGCTTTCATTTTTCTGGATACACAGTAAAGCCTATATTTTTTAACTTTTATTGAAGTTAGGTTGGAGCCATGTAACTAATACTATATCATGGCATGTGGGGGAAAACATACATGACACTCTCACTTGCGGCCTCTGCAATCTCTCATGAGATTCTTTACCCATGCGTTATGTTCTTTCACCTGACCTGATGTAGGGGCATCTAGCAGAGAGGATCAAGAAGGCCCAAGGAAACAGTGGAATCCTAAGTGGTAAAAAGATTTGAAACCTGTCATACTTTTTGGAGAGGAGCCATCTCTGAGAAAAGTCTAGATCTTGTCAAATGCAACATATGAAAAATAAATGTGTTTTTCATGCAATGTCATTGATATTTTTGTGTTTTAGAACAGACAACATTACTTATCTTGACTGATAGAAATTATCAAAAGGCAGTCAGTAAAGAAGTGAAATTTCCATAGAGCCGGGAGGATATAGAGGTGGGTCTTCTAGAAAGAGGACTCATTTCCAGAGAAGCACATGCTGTGCAAAGTATTCAGGGAATTTGGGTTGGAAATGTAGATAGTGGCTCAGATTGGAGCTCCAGTTAGGCAGTAAGAAGTTACTTAGTGTTCTGGTTATCCATTATTGTATAACAAACTACTGAAAGTAGAATGACATAAAACATTAATCCTTCTGTTCTATTCTATTATATATTTTTGTGGTCCAGAAATTTGAGCAAGACTCAATTGGTTGAACCTTCTCTTCCATGTGGCATCAACAAAGGTCATTTGGCTGTATTTGATTGTCAGATGGGCTGTTACAGAAGATCCAAGATAGCTTTACTCCTATGTCAATTATTAAGTGTGGGCTCAGCTGGGGCTGTCAGTTGGTGTGCAGATATATGTCTCTAAGGTCAGAACTACAATAGGCAAGGTGGAAATCAGCAGTTCACTTACAGGCAAGTACTGGAACTGGCATTGCATCACTTCCTCCATTTTCTGTTGCAGCAAGTCATTAATGCTATGAGATTTTACCTCTTAATGGTATCAGACTCCCACCTCTCAATGAAATAAGCAGCAAAAATGTGCATCCATCTTCAACGCCCTCTATCTGGGATCTGTAAAATCGGGATTTCAGGGGAAGGGACTTGGCAGTGTGCATCTCTGCTTCCCCAGTATAAACCACTTAACCTACTGCCTAGGGTTCAAACAGCAAGTTACCACAAGCTTGTGGAATCACAATCACCCTCTAAGCATACATCAAAAGAGATGTAAAAGGGAACTGAGTTTTACAGAATACCAACTACTGCTTCAAATGTTTAATCTTAATATATTCTCAAAGTGACTCTAATTTAGTTGTGTAGGTTTTATTCTTCCTGAATATTACTGAAAAGACAAGCAAGGTTCAGAGAAAAACAACAACAACAACAAGTTTCCTAAGATAGATCATGGCCAAAGTAGTATTCTTTCCACCACAGTATGCTTCCTTCCACGTGCACAACTTAAATGCCCCGTGTTCAGAATGTGGACTCAGTGGTCAAGTTCTTCAGTTCCATCCTGGCCTCTATCCACAGCCAGAAACTGGATCAAAGCCTCTAATTCTTCAGTGATCATTTATCATATCAGAACCAAAGGAGACTCCAGTCTCTGCCTTTCCCACCATGGGATTGTGAGGGATTGATAATGAAAATGAACCTCAACTCCTTGCAAATATAAATGCTAACCAATAATAAGATGAAAAATGAGGGCAATAATATTTCTCCACATGCGTAAGAGCCAGGGATGAAAGGCATTGTAAGGACTGCTATTATCTCTGCATATTCAAGTCCCCATTCTTCCTTTTCTGTTTATCCTCTGTTTCTGAAATGCTTGATTAAGGCTCTTTAACAGTTTATTTTACTTTGTCTTATTTTTTTCCTACTTTGAGAAATACTTCACTATATCACTGGAGACAATTTAGCCTTTTGTTCCATTTGAAGAAAGAAAGCAATGCAGGCTTACTTCAAAGAGGAACTGATCAAAACCCATTGGGGATCTGGTAATGAAGAAACTCTGCTTTGTTTTCAAGCAGGGATATGAAATTATGCTATAAATTGTACAAAGCAACAGGGGGTGGGTGGGGGGGGCGGTGAAGAGCAAGAGATGAATGCAAGTCAGAAATTCTGGTCCCATGGCCAGTGTTAAAGGCTACAACTCAGAGATTTAGGGAACCAGCTGGTTTTAGAATAGAAGAAAACTTAAAGACACTTTAATCCAGCCTTCCATTCTACCCAGGCATCATTTCTGTGATGGCTCTTAAATAATCCCTAAGACCTGGAGTTCACTCCTGATCATCAACCTGTACTTATTTAGGGCAGCTCAAAGTAGAATTTCCTGTCTTAATCTGAAATTATATTGTGCTTTAAAAAAATCTACAATTCCTGGCTCTGTCTTCCATGGGTTTCACAGAGCAAATTCTCTTCCTTTTTTGGGGAAATTGAAGAGTTAGAGTTGTTTTAACATGTGCTAACACCCACAACTCCTTCAGCTGTTCCTGGAATGATTTTTGATAAGATTAATTCAGTCTCCTGGGAGTTTATAAGAGGACTAGCGAAAGTAATTAGAGAAAACTATGGGTAGAAAAAAATTTGATTTTCTAACCAAAGCTGATAAACAGCTTAGTGGGTGGAGAATAGCTAAGAGGTTGGAGAATGGTTTCCAAGCAGCAGACCTGACCTCTTCCCAGGAGGGAAGAGAGAAGAGGACAGGCACAGGGAAGGTGCAGGAAGGCTCTCTAAGATTGTTACCCAGATCATGTAGGCTGAAGGTCACTCTGCCAGAGTTCTGAGGGGTGATTAATACTGCTTTGCAGGAGGAAGAAGGAGGTGATCACCTTAATTAGGTAGGTGGAGACAGATTAGTGGAATAATAGGGAGGGAGGGAACAGGTTAGAATTGCATCTCATTAAGAAGTTCGGATAAAGGGATGAAAGAAAGGAAGTAGGAAAAGGTTAAGGGAAAGCAAGGGAGAGCAAAGGCATAAAGCTTTATGTGAAGCTTGGAAATTAAATTCATTATTCAAAAGCATGGATGCGTGTGTTCCGTGACAGTTTCCAGGGAAATCTTCCCTCTACTCTCTGTTCTTTCTTTATTGGATGTAATTTAACTAGGTTTATGTGGGTCATCATACATATTTTATACATATGTAATCTACATACCAATTCTGCTTTTCTTTCACAACTACCTAATTTAACTACTAATCTTCAAGTATCCAAGAAAAGTATGCAACACACTAGGTAACAGATTATTCCAAGGGTGTGATGGCAAATGTTTAACATCTGACTCTGCAGTGGAGAAAAAAGGCACTGACTTAAGCTTTAATCATTGGCCAATTTCTATGGTATAAAAACTCCGACTGTGGCTCATTACAATCTACCAACAAGACAGCACTGAACACAGGAGTCAGAAGACATTCACAATAGCACATGATTATGTAGTGCTTGCACATAAAGATAAAAATAGGAATAATGTTAAGAACATAGATGATGGCAAAGTGTAGAAAATAATTAGCCAGTAATGAGTTTTAAAGATTTATTAACTTTGTTTTTAATATAATCTATTTAATTGTAAGTTTATATAAGTTAATTTTTACTAAGGATTCAGTTTAACAACTGACTTGCAAAATTCCTGAAAATGTATAAGTCTGCTTGGGAACCTAGAACAGGCTGTCTCTGATATACTACTGGGCCCTTCTCTGTTATTAATGGTAAGGAAATGTTTTGGCTAAGTTCGAGGTAAAAAATAAGGTTGGCCTGGTCTGAGTAAACTTGCAGTTTGGGGGAGACTAAAAAGATAAATGAAGAGTATCCATTTATTTTAACTAAGCAGCAAAAAGTATATATGTATTATATAATGAATAATGTGGTTATATATAATAAACTGTAAAGTATATATTACATTAGCATATATATTAGTATATATATATATGTATTTATATATTACAGTAGGTAGCTAATCAGGCATGAGCAGGGGAGAGAGGGCTTCCCCCTGTGAAATCAAGAATATGAGCCAACCATCTGGTGATGGTTAGGTGGTTGTTACACTTTTTATCTGAAATAACAATTGGTCCCAGCAGATACCAGCAAAAGACAGTCTCCCAGAAGACAGAAATATCTTGAAACTGGTGATCAGCAGCTTCCTGATAGAATCTCAGGAGTTTGACAAGTGGGCTCAAGCATGTGCATTAAGAGGCAAAATGGTGGTATTTAACTGGCATATGACCTTTCAGGGACATTCAGCTGCTAAGTGAAGAACACCTCAAGTGAACATGCGTACAACTCCAGTGAACACACTGAGCATGCGGCTCTCCCAAGTGCCAGCAGGCCACTGTGAGGGCAGGCAGCCCACCCCAAGGGAAGAATCAGGAGAGAAGTAATGGTAATGCAAGACCCCAGAAGAATGTCAACATATGAAATCCCAAGACAAAGATCAAACAAGGCACTTGTCTTTCAAGCCCACCACCTCGTCCTCTTCCAAGTGGACCTTGCTTCCTTTTGTTTCTGCTCTAAAGATTTTTAATAAAATTTTATTTCCGCTCTAAAATTTTACTCAGTCTCTCCTTCTGCGTTATGCCTCCTAGGTTGAATTCTTTCTTCTGAGGAGGTAGAATTGAGGTTGCTGCAGACCCATATGAATTCATGGCCACTAACATGCATTACTAATACATGTACTATACTAGCATTTGTACATATTAATAATATATTTACAATATATATTACTCTATATGCTAATATATCTAATATTCTTAGATATATAAGTATATGTGTGTATATTGTATTAGTCTCTATATGTATAGACTAATCATAAATAATTTTTATATATCCATAAAATGAATCCTCTAAAGCTGCGCCCTCAACCACGCTTAACTAAGTTAAAGCATTTCTTTGTGTATTTCAGGATCAATTCTTCTTCTTAGTATTATTATTACTTTGTGTAAACTTAGCTATATAATTCAGACCATGAGTGTTTCTGAAACTCCAGTAAGAGAAATACTCCATAACTCCACAGAGAATGAGACATTTGTGAGCCTTGAAGTACATTTGGAAAGATAGAGAAGAAAAGGTAGAGTCAAAAACAGAGACTTTGGTAACAATAAATACATATGTTGCCTCTGATAATTTGATGTACTCCCTGGAATGTTGAGACTTACAGAAAAGTTTAAGCTTCAAACAGTAACTTTGGCCTGTTTTAAGAATAATTTGTAATCACTTGGACAGAAAAGTTCTATATAAAAAACAAATAACAAACATGGGATATTTAAGTTTTTCAATCACATTAATTAGCCATGTCAATGGAATCATATGACTGTTAACTACCTAGGAGAACAGTAATCTCAACACTCAAGAAATTTAGATGAACCCATTTTCATACTGACCATTTCTAGGCTAATTGTAAAATATTCTTATCTAATCAGTGAAGACTTAATGACTTCTCCTAGGCAACAGTTAGTTAACCTATGTATAGACTGCATATAAATTTGATATTAACTAAGAGTTTTGAGAGAATCATTTTAAGGTTCACTAATTTGGCGATTTTACTGCAATTGTAAGGTGGTACATGTATGCCTATGTGTCCAAAAGATAAACAAAGTGAGATCAAATACATCTTTACATATATATGTATATATGGATTTAGTTCTAAAATGGAAATCAACTTTTGTATTTGTAAGACACAATCTCACTTTTCCTTTTTAACACTTTATATATTAGCCTTGGCATTGTTTAAGTCATGGACAATTTAGACATCTGTACAGAAGTGTATACATTTATCTAAATTACAGAGACTCCTACATCTATAATGATAAAACTAACATTTACTGTTACTTACTCTGCGCTAGGCTTTTCTGAGCACTTTACATAAATTAACACCTTTATTGCTCATAATTGCTACATTAAAAAGGTATAATTGTTATCCTCATTTTACCCATATGGAAATTGAGTCACAGAGGTTAAGTGACTTGCCAAAAGCCACACAGCTGTTGGGAAAACCACGTAATGTTTCTCTAAAATTCATGTTATTTACTGTGACATAATCTCAGCTTCTTCAACTGTGATATTATCATTACCGTAAGAGTTGGTAACAAAAAAATATTCTATTTTTTCACTTGAATTCAAAGCCCCTTTAATTGTTGGAAGTTAGAAAAATGGGTTGCACAATTAGAATGCATCTTTCTCTTAAATGGTTGTATCAATTTAGTGCCTTCTTTAAAAATTTCAATATACTTTCTCTAAAAATTTTCATTGAATACCTGCTTTGGCCTCTTGTTATCATCCCCATACTTTTAAAATCTCACTGCCCAATTCTCCCTCTCCAGTTTCTTCTATTCACTTTGCAAATGGTCTCAGACTTAATCTCAAAGGTGACTGTTTCTATTTATATATTGCATTTATTTCTATTTGCCTCTTTTCAATTTTAGCGTTTTACTTATTTACTGCAAGTCTATCCTGGGCATTTAACATTTTTTAAGTCTTGCTGAAAATTCACAATCCTTAACTTTACCTGTTTCACTTGGGAATTATATTGCATCATAAGCTCTTTATTCATTGGTTAGTACATTTTTACCAACATAAATTTAATTCCAACTATGTGCCAAACAGAATTTAGAACACCTGGGATATAGGGATTAAAAATAAAAATAGAACATCTCTAGCCTCAAGGAGTGAGTCTCTAACTTCACTGCATATTAGAATCACTGGGATATATATATATATATATACACATATATATATATACATATATATATATATATACACATATATATATATATGGGGAATATATATATATATGGGGAATTTATATATATCGGGAATATATATAAATTCTTAGAGCACAGGCTACACTCCATACCAATTAAATCAGAAGCTCTGAGTAGGAAAAACCCAGGCCATAGTTTTGTTTTATGTTTGTTCGTGTGTTTTGTTTTGTTTTAACTTTTCAGATGATTCCAATGTACAGCCAAGTTGGAGAACTACTCTATTAGGGGACACAAAAATATCTAGAAATTATTAATAATAGAAATGTGCACAAAATATAGAGGTAGCAGAAGCAAAATAATGATGTACTCTGCTTTTTGAAAGGGTCTCAGAGGATTTCTTGGGAGAGAAGCTGTTATTTAATGAAGAAGAAAGGCTTAGCATTTCGAGGACCCTAAGCATATCCATGTTGCCCGAACATAAAGTAATAAGCAAAAAGTTTCAAGAGAGGAGATTAAAAAGGTAGTCAATAAGAAAGATCGTGAAAACCCATCTAAGCTTTATTTATGGAGCTTGTACTTGTATTCTGGCTAATAGATTAAACTTTAAATAATATCTAAAAAGACTCAACCATGTTTACCCAAATTTTAGTTGAAGTACTTGATGGATAGAAAGAGACTAGCAAAGAAGTGAGAGACCAGTTAGGAGGTTTTGCAGTATTCCACCAAGAATTGAAAGTGATCTAGATGAAGATAGTGGTAGTGAAGTTAAAAAAAAAAAAAAATGAAAGGATTCATGATTCATTTTGGAAAATATTCTATACTTAAAGATGGATTGATAATGGATTGGTTATTAGTGATGGAGAGAGAGAGAAAAACAGGAAGACAGAGATAGAGAGGGGGAGAGAGATACAAAAGACAAGTCGAATCACAGGAGATTTTATTTTTCTGGCTTGAGAACCCAGATCTATATTGAACTCATTTTTCCAAGAGGATGACTGAGGGGGAAAAAAACAAAGAAAACAATTTGTTTATTCTTTATGTTCAGGCAACATGGATATGTTTAGGGTCCTTGAAATGTTCAGCCTTTCTTCTTCATTAGATAAAGCCTAGCTTCTCTCCCAAGAAACAACTTAAGAAAACAACTTAACCTAACATTTGGTTAAGTTCAGTTTTATCCACTTTAACCTAGAGATGCTTATGGAAATGGAAGACGGAGAGTGTCTCTAAAGCAGAAAGAGTCATTGATTGTATTAAAAGATCCTAAGGATAGTAAGAACAATATATATCAGGTTGTTGGTGATTTTAATGACATGTATTCTAGCACAGTGGCGATACAAATCTGAACAGAGTGGATTGAAGAATGAATGAAAGACGAGGAAGTTGAGCTAGCAAGTTAACAATTTTGTTGGGGGACAAAAAATGTGATGATAACTAGAGGGAAAAGTGAGGTCAGAATTAAGTTTCTTTGATCTAACAGACACTACTATATCTTACGTATGCTCATGAGACAGATTCAGCAGAAAGGGAGAGAGACTGATAATGCAAAAGAGAGGAAAGAGGGAATATGTGTAAAGATGAAAATGGTTAACATCTAAAGTTCCTATACAGGGACTGACTTCTGATAGAAGAACATGGGTAAAGAAGCAGGTGGATTCCTGGATTTGTGAATAAAAGAGAAGAGGCTCCAATCAGATGGTTTCTATGTTTTTAATGAAGTGCTGTCCTGTACAGTCACTCCTTTTCGTCTCCTGCAATATTTTTAAGTAGTAGGCTACTTGCCTCATTGAAACTTCCAGAAAAGAAGACCCAGGAAAATTAGCAACAGACATGGGGGAGAATAAAAATGACAATCTATATTACCACTAACACCACTACTTCTATTGTAATTGTTATTATTACCCCTGTTATTTCACCTTTGATTTATTAAATGTTACTATGTGCCAAAAACTGCCAACAACTGACACTTATTTTATTGAAAAGGTTTACTGAGAAAGGTTTCAAGCTGGGTATAAACAGCTTGTTTCTTGTTTCTGCTTAAAAATAAGAAACATCTTACTTGAATCATGTTCCTCCACAAGGCCCAGTGTGGCCTTTCATTGAGTAGGTACAATGAGTGAATTTAAAAATGGGCAGATAAATGTTAACCAATGCATATGTCACACTGCTGGTGTATCTGTCTCTTTGTTTTTGCTCACTGGTTATCTGCTGTGAATGATATCATGCTTGGCTGACACCCAAGAGGCTTGGAAGTCTGGTGGTAAACAAAAGAAACAGAAATGGAAGAGAAGCTAGACTTGGGTTTTTTGTCCTTGAGTAGGATAGTGGTGACTTGAAGCATTCACAACTCCTGAAAGCTTCATGAGGGAGCAGGATGGCAGAGAGTATGTTGATAACTGGGCAAGTTCAAATAGAACAAGTGAATTTAGTTATTTCTCTAAACTAGTGCATTTAGATTCTCTAAACTAGTGCATTTAGTTTTTTCTGAAGAAAGGAAGTGGGCCAGCCATAGTGGTTCACACCTGTAATGCTACCACTTTAAGAGGCCAAGGCAGGAGGATTGCTTGAGCCCAGGAGTTCAAGACAAGCCTGGGCAACATGATGAAATCCTGTATCTACAAAAAAATACAAAAATTAGCTGGGTGTGGCGGTGTGCATCTGCAGTCCCAGCTACTCAGGAGGCTGAGGTGGGAGGATCTCTGGAAGCTGGGAGGTCAAAGGTACACTGAGCCGTGATTATGTCACTGTACTCTAGCCTGGGTGAAAGAGTAAGACCCTATCCCCAAAAAAGAAAAAGAAAGAAAAAGAAAAAAGACAGAAAAGAAAAAAGAAAGGAGGTGAGATATGTGGGAAAACCAAATCAAAACAAGCAAAATGAAATAAATATCTATTGAGTGTCCATTGTATTTAAGCCTTGTACTTGAAGATTTGTGAGGTGCTTTGTATAGGGCACACACCTATGCCTTATACAAAGTGTGTGCATGTGGTGTGTGTGTGTGTGTGTGTGTGTGTGTGTGTGTGTGTGTATGTGTGACATTTGAGCCTGAAAAGGTATGTATTATTTCTCCCTTTATCTGGGGAAAAAAAAATTCATGAAGCTGGCAAGTGGCATGGTAAAGATGAAAAGATTTTACTTTCCTCTCTATCTCAGTAAAGCGCCAGAAATCCAATTTGTAACCACCCTCTTCCTATTTACTTTTTATGTAGTGATCATTACAAAACAATGAACCAACATGCAAATCTTCACTCTAGCTCTTTTTGGACCAAGATTGTGGCACTGAAAGCTACAAAAGTCTTCTGGAAATTAGTTTAACTTCTTTCTCCTCTACCTGAGGAATATTCTGCCTCTCTTCCTTCTATCTGTCTAAGCTCTTATATTTCCTATCGAAAACACTTTGATCTCCTATTCCACTCTACTCCTTTACTTGAATGACAAATCCACCAGGGCTTTTAGATAACTCAGTTAATGAATCAGAGCAGTGGCCATATTTTGCTTTTGACATAGTTTTAAGAATAAAGTTAACTCCCCCCCTCCTTTTTTCCCAAATTCCTTTTTTTTTTAATTTTTATTTTAGGTTTGGGGATACTTGTGAAGGTTTGTTATATAGGTAAACTCATGTCATGGGGATTTCCTTGTACAGATTATTTCATCACCCAGGTATTAAGCCTAGTACCCAATAGTTATTTTTTTCTGCCTCTCCCTCTCCTTCTACCAGCCACCCGGAAGTAGAGCCCAGAGTCTGTCTTTCCCTTTTTTATGTTTGTGTGTTCTAATTATTTAGCTCCCACTTTTGAGTTAAGGATAATAGCCTTCAGCTCATCTATGTTCCATGAAAAGACATTATCTCATTTTTTTAATGGCTACCTAGTATTCCATGGTATATACTTACCATATTTTCTTTACCCAATCTGTCATTGATCGGCATTTAGGTTGATTCCATGTCTTTCCTCTTGTGAATAGTGTTACAATGAACATTTACACACATGTGTCTTTATGGTAGAATGATTTATATTCCTCTGAAGACATGCCAAGTAATATAATTGCTGGGTCAAATGGAAGTTCTGCTTTTAGCAATTTGAGGAATCACCACACTGTCTTCCACAATGGCTAAACTAATTTACACTCCTACCAAAAGTGTATGTGTTCCCTTTCCTCTGCAACATTACAAGCATCTATTATTATTATTATTTTTTTTGCTTTATAATAATGGCTATCCTGATTGATATGTGATGGTATCTCATTGTGGTTTTCATTTGCATTTCCCTAATGATCAGTGATGTTGAGCTTTTTTCATATGCTTGTTGGCTGTATGTCTTCTTTTGAAAAATGTCTGTTCATGTTCTTTGCCCACTTTTTAATGGGGTTGTTTGTTTTCCTCTTGTAAATTTGTTTAAGTTCCTTATAGATGCTGAATATTAGACCTTGTCAGATGCATAGTTTGCAAAAATTTTTTCCCATCCTGTAGCTTGTCTGTTTACTCTGTTGATAGTTTCTTTTGCTGTGCAGAAGCTCTTTAGTTTGATTAGATCTCATTTGCCAATTTTTGCTTTTGTTATGATTGCTTTTGATGTCTTTGTCATGAAATCTTTGCCTGTTTCTATGTCCGGGATTGTACAGCCTAGGTTGTCTTCCAAATTGTTTTTTTTTTTTTATAGTTTTGGATTTCACTTTAATTAATCTTAAGTTGATTTTTCTCTGTGGTATAAGGAAGAGGTCCAGCTAGCATATGACTAGCCACTTATCACAACACCATTTATTGAATAAGTAGTCTTTTCTTGTTGCATGTTTTTGTAAGCTTTGTCAAGGATCATATGATTGCAGGTGTATTGCCGTGTTTCTGGGCTCTCTGTTCTTTTCCATTGGTCTATGTGCTTGTTTATGTACTAATACCATGCTGTTCTGGATTCTGTAGCCATGTAATACAGTTTGATGTTGGGTGATGAGATGTCTCCAGCTTCATTCTTTTTGCTTAAGATTGTCTTGGTTATTTGGGGATTTGAGTTCCATGTTGACTTTAAAATATTTTTTTTCCTAGTTCTGTGAAGAATGTCATTAGTAATTTGATAGGAATAACATTGTATCTATAAACTGCTTTGGGCAGTATGGCCATTTTAGTGAAATTGATTCTATCCATGAGCATGGGATGTTTTTCCATTTGTTTATCTCTTCTCTCATTTATTTGAATAGCATTTTGTAATTCTTATTGTAGAGATCTTTCACCTTGCAGGTTAGCTATATTGCTTATTGGGTGTCTACTCTAGGCCAGGATATTGGGCAGATACATTAAAAAAAAAAAGAAAAGAAAAAAGGAACTAGCTTATACTGAGTGGCTACAATAATGCCAGTATTATGAAAATGTGGCCTCTAGTTTTCACAGCTCTATATTATTGGTAATCCTATTTCTCAGAGATAGGTGTAGAGACTGATTTTCAGAGATTCAGTAACTTGTTTAAACTCACACAGCTAATAAAGGAGCTAGAGTTTTAACCAGGTCTGAGTTACTCTAAAATATTAATATATGTTCTCCTCACTACCCCATCCTGCTGCCTCCAGAAAATGAAGAAATCACTTCTGCTTTCAAGTATGTTAAGGGCTAGTGGTAAAGTGAGTCTCACATGTGAGTAATCACTGTTCACTATTGTAAAATAATGGCTAAGGGTACTTGTTAATGGTACAGGTGTTGAAGTCAAAGGAGCTAGAGCACTCATCCTGGCTCTGCCACCCTTGGTTTTATGACCTTAAGCATGTGCTAAGTGTATCTAATATATTTGTTAGGTAAACTAAATAAGAAAAGTTATATAACATGATTAGGAACAACCCCTACATATTAAGCATTTAATAGATGAAAGCTATTTTTTTAAATTGCATTTTAGGTTTTGGGGTACATATGAAGAACATGCAAGATTGTTGCATAGGTACACACATGGCAGTGTGATTTGCTGCCTTCCTCCCCATCACCTATATCTGGCATTTCTCCGCATGTTATCCCTCCCCAACTCCCCACCCCCTGCTGTCCCTCCCCATTTCCCCCCAACAGACCCCAGTGTGTGATGCTCCCCTCCCTGTGTCCATGTGTTCTCATTGTTCAATACCCGCCTATGAGTGAGAACATGCAGTGTTTGATTTTCTGTTCTTGTGTCAGTTTGCTGAGAATGATGGTTTCCAGGTTCATCCATGTCCCTACAAAGGACACAAACTCATCATTTTTGATGGCTACATAATGTTCCATGGTGTATATGTGCCACATTTTCCCTGTCCGGTCTATCATCGATGGGCATTTGGGTTGGTTCTAAGTCTTTGCTATTGTAAACTGTGCTGCTATGAATATTCGTGTGTATGTGTCCTTATAGCAGAACGATTTATAATCCTTTGGATATATACCCAGTAATGGGATTGCTGGATCAAATGGAATTTCTATTTCTAGGTCCTTGAGGAATCGCCACACTGTCTTCCACAATGGTTGAACTAATTTACACTCCCACCAACAGTGTAAAAGTGTTCCTATTTCTCCACATCCTCTCCAGCATCTGTTGTCTCCAGATTTTTTAATGATCGCCATTCTAACTGGTGTGAGATGGTATCTCAATGTAGTTTTGATTTGCATTTCTCTAATGACCAGTGATGATGAGCATTTTTTCATATGTTTGTTGGCCTCATGTATGTCTTCTTTTGTAAAGTGTCTGTTCATATCCTTCGCCCACTTTTGAATGGGCTTGTTTGTTTTTTTCTTGTAAATCTGTTTTTACTTCTTTGTAGATTCTGGATATTAGCCCTTTGTCAGATGGGTAGACCACAAAAATGTTTTCCCATTCTGTTGGTTGCCTATTCACTCTAATGACTGTTTCTTTTGCTGTGCAGAAGCTGTGGAGTTTGATTAGGTCCCAGTTGTTTATTTCGGCTTTTGTTGCCAAGCAAATGTCGACTGGATAAACAATGAAATGAAGGCAGAAATAAAGATGTTCTTCGAAACCAGTGAGAATGAAGACACAACATACCAGAATCTCTGGGACACATTTAAAGCAGTCTCTAGAGGAAAATATATAGCAATAAATGCCCACATGAGAAGCAAGGAAAGATCTAAAATCGACACCCTATCATCAAAATTGAAAGAGCTAGAGGAGCAAGATCAAAAAAACTCAAAACCTAGCAGAAGACAAGAAATAACTAAGATCAGAGCAGAACTGAAGGAGATAGAAACACAAAAACCCTTCAAAAAATCAATAAATCCAGGAGTTGGTTTTTCGAAAAGATCAACAAAATAGACCACTAGCCAGAGTAATAAAAAAGAAAAGAGAGAATAATCAAATAGATGCAATAAAAAACGATAAAGGGGATATCACCATAGATTCCACAGAAATACAAATCATCATCAGAGATTATTACAAACAACTCTATGCACATAAACTAGTAAACCTGGAAGAAATGGATACATTTCTGGACACTTGCATCCTCCCAGGCCTAAACCAGGAAGAAGTTGAAACCCTGAATAGACCAATAACAAGGTCTGAAGTTGAGGCAGCAATTAAGAGCTTACTACCCAAAAAAAGCCCAGGTCCAGATGAGTTCACGGCCGAATTCTACCAGACATACAAAGAGAAGCTGGTACCATTCCTTCTGAAGCTATTCCAAACAATCCAAAGAGAGGGGAATCCTTCCTAAATCATTTCATGAGAACAACATCATCCTGATACCAAAACCCGGCAGAGACTAAGCAAGAAAAGAAAACATCAGGCAAATATCCATGATGAACATAGATGCAAAAATCTTCAATAAAATACTGGCAAACCGATTGCAACAGCACATCAAAAAGCTTATCCACCATGATCAAGTAGGAAAGCTAGTTTTTAGTACTAACATTAATGGCTCATAAAGGCTGAACATGAAGTACAAGAGAAACCAAGAACTCAGAGCCCCTAACTTCCCCTGGGAAACTGCATGGAAGGCTTGGTAAAGAAGACCGCATTTGAATTAAATACGACTGAAGAAGATTGACAGTAGAAAGGGACTGCCAGGGAAAATGTAGAGGTCATGAAAGGTCAGGACAGTCAGGTAGGGCTGGAGGGTGTTCAACTCCTTAAGGCCTTAAACGTCTTGCAGAAGTCTTTGATCTTTGCTGTATAAGCCACAGGAAACCCTTAGACACCTTTAACTGAGAAAGTAATGTGACATTGTTGGTTTTAACATCACTATGACTGCCATATGATGTGTCGTCTAGAAGAGCGAAGAATCTGCTCTCCCATTCTTCATTCCTGCTGCATAGACACCCTCTTGGGTCCTAGATGTCTCAATCTGTGAAATCACATTCAGGGGGTATGGGTGTGGGATGGGGAGAGACAGAGAGAGAAAGCAAAACAACCAAAGGGGGAAAGGCAGGTCCCAGGAGACTCAACAGAGACGCCCTCACGTTGTTCTACCATGAATAAAATGAGAAAAACAAGGAGCATGTTACAAACAAGAACATGTGTATGCATTTATTAACATTTCCAACGTGGATTTAATTTTCAGTGTGTATCTCGCCTACGCAGAGCCCAGTGCGTTTCAGCTAACCTCTCGTTAAGTTGTGTGCAAGCCATCTTTTTAATGTGTCCTCTGGGAAAATCTTCAAATAGATTCTGTAATCTTGCTTCTAAATGGCTCTCTTTCAAAATGCTGTTTATATTCATTCTTTTACCAGCACCCAGCTCCCACTCTTCGTTCACCACACCCCCTCCCAACCCCCCCGCCCCCCCCACAAAACACACACTCTCTACTATTTGAACCCTTTACCTGTTAGAGCAAAGAATGGCTTTCCATTTTGGCAGGCACCTTGGTAGAGTTGAAGCAAAGTATATGAGCTTTGGGATAAGAAAGACCTGGTTCTGCCACTAACTGGTTGTTTTATCTAGGACACTTTATGCCACCTTTACAAGGCAAGAGGTCACCATTTGTAAAATATGGACAGAGATAGAAACTGCCTCTGTGTTATTGCAGTTTAAGTGGATGGTGACTACAAGCTCACAGGGCACATATGAAACACAATAAATCTCAATTCTTTCATATTATTCTCATCCTCTAGAAGTGAGTTCCTATAGTGTTTTTTTTTAACACTTATTAACTGTATTCCTTAATATGTGTTAAGTTTAGTTTTATCATCTGTAAATAGTATTAATATGTAAACATTTATCTTGCGATGTCATATTAGGACAAAATTACATGAGCTAATACTTACTGAGACTTTTTTATATGCACAAACAATTTATGTGGTTTATTTATTTTAATACTCTTAACTATTAATGAAGTGGGCATAATTAGCACCCTCATTTTACAAATGGGAAGAGTTAGGTGCAAACAGGTTAAATAATTTGACAAGACCACAGAGCTTATAAGTGGGATTAACGTTCAAACCTAGGTACTGAAGCTCTGGAGCCTATTTCAATCTCCTTATTCCACTTGCCCCATGAAATAGCAGGACTGCAAGCATCTGGCATGGTTCACTAGGCTTAGCTGATTTGTAATGTTAATTTCTTTCAACAGATCCCTTCAGACACAGGAAGCAAATATGGCCTCTGCAGTCTGAGAAGAGCAAGGGGAAGATGAAAATCTGATTAGCACAACAATACAAGATGTGAATAAAGTAATTATATATCATCATCAGAGAACCAACTTTGAGCCCATTGTTGTGCATGGCTTGGGATAAGGGAATAAGTAAGAGAAGTAAATGACCTGCCCTCAAAAGAAGTTGGAGAAGTAAATGCTCCCTGTCCTCAAAGAACTTTGTTTCTACTAAAGGAAATGGCATGTATGTCATTCCCAATGATACAATGCATATTTACAAATGAACCTTAAGAGGTACTATATACTACTTAGGAGAAATGATATTTATTTCCATTATGCAGCAAAAATGCATAATGGATCACAGGCATTGTTTAAAAAAAGGAATAATATAAGCTCTACTCAAAAATAAAGTAGGATATATTCTGTAATATTCCCCATTTCTAGTCCATTCCCTACTTGAAAATGAATAAAAATGTTGAGAGGAGATAGACTTAGGATAAATGTGTACATTTACACCTTACGTAGGTGAAAGAAAATCCCTGCAACTCATCCCAGAAGATTGTGCAAACAACGTATCTAAATACACAGTAGCCTATATAATTCATTTACATAGTTGATGAAAAACCAAATGGGTGTTGAGTCAACCCTTCAATCGACCTGAAAACTGTCCCTTAAATCAGTTTGTGAATAGAAACATCTGCCCAAAGGAGTAATAGATGAAATGTAGAAAGATAAATCTGGCGTATTGTATTTTACCAGGTTTTTCATGAGGATCAAGTAACGTAAGTAATAGTGTGATCACTTGGATAATAGAAACTCAGCAATAGCATATATTAAAGGGATTGTTATTACTTCTACTGTTGTTAACCTTACTCAATCCAAGGTTCAGTATCTTTAGTAACTGTTGAGAACCAAGACACAAACATCAATAAACCTGAAGGATTTCTGTTTGTTTGTTTGATACAGGGTGTTGCTGTTGTCTAGGCTAGAGTGCAGTTGTGCAATCAAGGCTCACTGCAGCCTCGACTTCCTGGGCTCCAGCCATCGTCCCTCAGCTACTCCTGGTAGGGCTGGTGGGTGTGTGTGACTACAGGTGTGCACCGCTGTGCCTGGTTAGTTTAAAAAATAAAATTTTAATGTGTTGTAGAGATAAAGTCTCACTATGTTTCCCAGACTGGTCTCAAATTCCTGGACTAAAGTGATTCTCCCACCTCAGTCTCACAGAGTGCTGGGATTACAGGTATGAGCCACCACTCTCAGCCCTGACGGAATTTTTGATATCGTGAGCAGCTTGTTTTTAATGGTGTACTTGTGGCCCATTCCTGGGCACACAATTTCCTGAGGACTAAGAGGAGGACACATACAACAAAGTCAAGCCACAGATTTAGGGTAAAAACAGGATGCCATCTTGGAACGATATTTCTCAGTCTTCCTGAAACCTGTGTTACCCTTTGGATAAACATAAAAATTTTATAATCTTGGTTAACAGCACTCCAAATGTCAAAGTAAATATATTCACAGTCAGGAAAGAATTAAAGGAACAAAAAATTTAACAAACAGACAAATAAATCATAAAAATGGCAATTTGTATCCTTTTTCAAACTATTCTCTCTGTCACACACACACACACACACACACACACACACAGCACACACACGCTGTTTTTCCCCAGGGAATGTCTCCTCTCCCTTCTGGCTCTGACAGATGAAAAGTGACTATGGAATATTTGGCAACTAGGATGGAAACTGAGGCAATCAAAGCCAATAGACAACAGTCTTAGAAAACAGGTAAATTTTAATCTGTTCAAGGTAGGAATATACACCTTTCAACAAACTGGTAGATCCTGAGGTTTTCACTACATCACAGCAAGAACAATTGTCAGTTTTCATAATCATGATTCTGAGGTACTAAGACAAGGTATGGTTATGTCCAAAACTTTCTGCTTATGAAAGTAGTTATAGTAGTAGTGACAGGGGCTTGATTAGATCTCAGATCCCTGGAGTTCCAAGTGCTTCCTATAATCTCTCAGCTACCTGAAAAATTTATTACTATTCAGTTATATATCTTGAATCCTAATTTTCTAATTTATACTTTTCTTTGTATATTTTTTCCCAGCACGTGTGTGTATGTGTGTTTGTGTGTGCGCGTGCGTCTGTATGTGTGTCCTTGAATTAAAGCCATGATTTTGGTGTTTGAATCTTCGGCCTATCATTTGTTGCTGGGTAAATTTGTGTTTAAGTCATTAACTGCTCAGAATATACTTTTTTTGTTTATGAAAATGAAGCAGTTGTAATAAGACCTATAGTCAAGGACTAGTGGACTATTGTAATAAATGAAAGAATTTATTCTCATCTAGAAAAGTGTCCTAATGAATAGGAGGGGGGATGAAGTATAGTGGCTACTAGCAGAGTCTAACAACTAGAAATTCTTCCACTTAGAAGGTATGTGACTTTGGATAAGTTACTTACACTGTTTCTTCCTCATTGTTTTCATCTGTGATCTAAGAATTATAATGGCCATCATGGAGCCACTTTGAGAATTCAGTTAAGGAATGTAAAGAACCTGATTTCTCAATAAACGTTTGACATCATTGATTATGAATTATTGAGATGTTAATTAATGCAAATAATATCATTACTACTACTAAGTCATCATTTTATTTACTTGTAAACTTAGTGCGGGTAGCAGCTAAATCTTGTTATTTTGTGTCCACCAGATGATATATAAACTTAACAAAATAAAATAAAAAGAGTACATAATGTGCAATAGATTAAATCAAACAAACCATCCTGAGTGGTGGTTCACAGTTGTAATCCCAGCACCTTTGGGAGGCTGAGGTGGGAGGATCACTTGAACACAGAGTTTGAGACCAGCCTGGCCGTTATTGCTAGACTCTCTCTCTCTACAGAACTTTTAAAAAATTAGCTGGGTGTGGTTATGCACAGCTGTAGTCCCAGCTACTTGGGAGGCTGAGATGGGAGGATTGCTTGGCTCTGGGATGTCAAGGCTACAGTGAACTGTGATCATGCTATTGCCCTCCAGCCTAGGCAACAGAGAAGGACCCTGTCTCAAAACAATATTTGGTGAAAGTTGTATATGTAATTCCATCACAATATCATTGCAATGGAGGGGAAGAAATTGTGCAGCCTTCTGCTGCCTATGTACCCAGCTAATGGCTCTAGGCTTAGCCCAAGAAATATTTTCCAGTTGTGTGATCCAGGAGAACCTTTGGGAACTCAGGAACCTTGGCAGAAACTGCTAAGAGATAGGAAAGGAGATGGGGGCAGGTAAGGAAGGATCTTCCCAGCTCTTTCTTTGCTCAAGGAGTCTCCCAGCTAAAAGTACCCACGCACTTACTAAACCACACTATATACAGCAAATTAGCCAAAGATAACAGAGAAACAAGATTCTGCCAAACATGAAATTAGAATACTAGGGGCCAAGGTTTTTTGTTTGTTTGCTTCGAGGTAGGGTCTTACTCTGCTACCCAGGGTAGAGTGCAGTGGCACCGTCTTGGCTCACTGCAACCTCATGGGCTCAAGCGATCCTTCCTGCTGGGCTCAGGCAATTCTCCCACGTCAATCTTCCAAGTAGGTCATATTACAGGCACATGCCAACATGCTTGGATATTTTTTTTCTCATTTTTTGTACAGACAAGTTTTCAGTATATTTTCCTGACTGGTCTTGAACTTCTGGGCTTAAGTGATCCTCACACCTCCACCTGAAATTCCAAAGTGCTTGTGTTCAAATGAGCACAGTGTTTATTGGTTTCATATTTTACAATTTTAACCTCTGCTTAAAGAAATAAATTATATTGGCCAGGTGCAGTGGCTCACGCCTATAATTGCAGCACTTTGGGAGGCCAAGGTGGGCAGATCATGAGATCAAGAGATCGAGATCATCCTGGCCAACATGGTGAAACCCCATCTCTACTAAAAATACAAAAATTACCTGGGCGTGGTGGCATGCGCTGCTAGTCCCAGCTACTCGGGAGGTTGAGATAGGAGAATCACTTGAAACCGGGAGGCGGAGTTTTCAGTGAGCTGAGATCATACCACTGCACTCCAGCCTGGTGACAGGGAGACTCCATCTCAAAAGAAAAAGAAAGAAAGGAAAGAAAGAAAGAAAGAAGGAAAGAAAGAAAATTATATAAATATTATGCATTCATTTCAGAGAATTAGAAAAAAATCAGAAAACTATGACTCATTAGTATATAGTCTTAACATGAATTTCATTAATAAGAATAATACCATATATTATTAGCATAGATTTTTACAACCTTTTCATTTTTATTTTATACACTGAGCATTTGACTCATGTAAAATTATGGATTTCTTGCTTTGCATCAGTCATGCCTGCTGTGTCCAGCATCAAGAACTTAGAACCATCTAATCCCTCAGCTTTGAATGCTTCACTTTTGAGTTGTCACATGACACATTCCCTCACTTTCTTTAACTCTCTACACAAAAGGACACTTTGTCAGAGGCCTTCTCAGGTTATAAGATAAGCTTTGTGAGCTCAGGGCCATTGTTTCATTTGCACCATATTTCTAGAACCTAGTATAGTATCTAGCACATGGTATGTGCCCAATAGTATTTGCTTAATACATGCAATGTTGAGTAAGAAATTATTTTTTTTCCCATTCAGAAATCAACAGAAGTGAAATAAGTAAGGTGACAGGGCTGGCTTATGGCTAAAAAATAGCAGAATAGGACATCACACCAGTCCTCCTAATTTCTAACCACATGCTGTCTCCCACTTAGCTCGGTTCTGCCTCTAATGTAATTGGTTCTGTGCACAGAGCCAGCACGGCGCTGCATAGAGCTGTAGCAGTGCAACATGCTCAGTAAATAGATCTGAGTCCTGGTACTTAAGGGGGAAAAAAATGCGCTGTTGTAAAATTGACCTCCTATTTATCTTTTTGAGGGCTCCATTTTGGGAAATGCTAACGGGGAGAAAATAAATTGCTCCAAAGCAACCACAGGAACTAGAAACCCTTTCTTTGTTCCAAAGAGTGGTCCTTGCTCCACTTAGCCTGTAGAATCATATGTTGAGGACTTAGTCCAAACTCTGCCCCATGATCTTGAGCCAGGTGCATCCTCTCCAGAACTCAGTTGTGCACATCTGTAATATGTTTCAGCTGGGCCAGATGATCTCTAAGCCCCATTACACTTTAATACCTTATGCTCTGGGTAGGTTTGGTGCTCTTCTCCCCCACGAAGGAGACATGTCTCTGGGGATGGAGAGGGGACATATTGGGTACCATTAATGTCAGATGAGCAGTAAATCCAGGATCCTGACTTGGCTCTTGGATAGGTGGAAAAGAAAGCATGCAAAAATAAAACCCTGTTGCCAAGTTTTGGGTCTTTTTTTTTGTTTTTTGAAACACATTTTAAAGAACAAAATCTGTTACCTTTCTCTCATAAAAGCAACACCAGGCCTGGAGATAATGTGAGCAAAAATAAATATGTGGGAAAGTTTTTTGCTGCTGCTTCTAGCAGTTTTCTGATCTCTTTTCTCACTTCACACTGACTGTCAAATGGTCTATCAAGAGGTTAGTTTGTAATTAAACTCAGCTCTAATTGCTGGAACAAGTTACTAATTGTGTTCTTAAATCCTTTTATTCTATACCCTAGAAACCAGTGCTTTCTAGCCTCTAAATGCTAGTGGTTTGAGAGAATCACATAAGTACAGCTTTTAGCAGAAATTTTTTTCATTTGAAGCTTTTACCCAGAACATTAATCAAGAAAATTTAAAAACATGAAACCAATTGGTGAAGGGAATAATCATCCCTCCACAACAATAAGAAAAAATAAATTGGGAAATGTTCTGCCTTCTCTCTTTCTTAATTGTAGATAGAACCATGTTTAATGTTTGGTTTATATATTAAGACCCACATTCAGGAGTCTATCCATTTTGAACAGAGGTTTGTATCTTTAAAGGGTCAACTGGGTGCTTTTGAGGTGTGAAAAATCTTTTCAAACCATTCAAATCCACTTATTGAGTCATCACATTTTGAAAAAGGAATGTAAGTAATGCAAGTGTCAGTTTAATTTGAATTTGGTTTCTGCAGGGTAAATAAAGTAATTAATCTGGAAGAGTAGAACTTGGAAGAAAAGCACAGAAAATACACCAGTTCAGACATGGTAAGTGCTTGTTTTGTATATTTAATGCTGGTGGTGGCTGGTGGTTCAAAATATTTTAAATATCTTTCTATATTTGGAAAATGTGCAGAGTATTTTTGGTTTTGTCTTCAGCCTGAAACTCTCAAGTTAGCCTGCCTCTGCCTAAGCGTTTGAGTTTGGTGGCAATAACCCCACCTTTAGGCTCTACCCTTTGCCCCTTGTCACAGTAATATGGTCATTCGGCCTTAGATGAACCCATGACATCCTCATTCTAGCCAATGAAGACAAGAGAGACGGAGTTCCATACCTTCATTTGTGTTAATAGAGAAGTCCATGTTTTCTTTTCTGCTGAATTTGTACATGGACACAGGCAGCTTCAGGGAGCAACTATTTATTGTATTTGATGCCACCAAGAATCGTGTGAAATATTTTCTTATTTTAGATTTATTTTAGTGTTAGCCATAGAAGTTCTGACTAATAAAATCTAGAGCAATTGGAGCAATCTGGTTTTCACTAAAGAAGACAGACACTGGCAAAGATAATATCACTATCCAGGGGACACACACAGACACAGATAGAGAGAGAAAGAGTGAGAGAGAGAGAAGATTTTGGTGACATCATCAAGTTGCTTCATCAAAACTTACCTAAAAATTTTAAAATATTTTTCTAACTTTTCCTTCAGCTATGTCAATAAACTCCCTTTTATTGTTTCTAAGAACATTTTCTGAATATTTATCATGTGGCAGAGCAGGACCAGGCGTGGCATTTCAAAGAGGTCCCCCACCACCCAAGGTGAGGAGAGAGTAAAACAAATCGTCATGAGCAGCATAGCAACATTTCGGTCAACAACCAACTGCATATGCAATGTTGTTCCTATAGGACTATGATGGAGCTAAAAACAATTCTTCTGGCCTAGTGTGTTGCCATACCAACATTGCAGTGCAATTACTTAATTTTTCAATAAACTTAGTGTAACCCAAGTGAACAGTGTGTACAAAGCCTACAGCAGTGTATAGCAATGTCCTAGGCCTTCATATTCACTCATCACTTAATCATTTACTATTCCAGAGCAACTTCCAGTCCTAGAGTTTCCATTTGTAATAAATGCTCCATGTACTGTATCTTTTTTTTATCTTTTATGCCATATTTCTACTATATTTTTTTGATGTTTGCAGATGTTTAGATATACAAATACCATTGTGTTACAACTGCCAGCAGTATTCAGCATGATAACGTGCTGTACAGGTCTGTGGTCTAGGAACAATAGACTGTACCATTTAGCCTAGATGTGTAGTAGGCTGTACCACGTTGGTTTGTGAAAGTACACTCTATGATGTTCGTACAATGACAAAATTGTCTAATGATACATTTCTCAGAATATATCCAGGTTGTTAAGTGACACATGACTGTAAATAGACAAGAAGGTAGATAGAAAGATAAAATTAAAACAGAGTATATGAGTTTACTAGGGCTGCCATAACTAACTACCCTCAACAAGGTACCTTAAACAACAGACATTTATTGCCTCACATTCTGGAAGATAGAAATCCAAGATTGAGGTTTCAGAAGACTTAGTTCCTTGTGAGGGCTGTGAGGAAGCATCTATTTCATGCCTCTCTCCTAGATTCTAGGGGTTGGCTAGCAATCTTTAGCATTCCTTGGCTTGTAAATTCATCACCACAGTTTTGCCTTCATGACATTCTCCTCTTTGTCTTCACATTGTCTTCCCTCTATGTATATTTGTGTCTCTGGGTCCAAATTTCCCCTTTAAAATAAAAAATGTCATATTGAATTAGGGCCCACTCTAATGAGCTCATTTTAACTTAACTAATTACATCTTCAAAAACATTATTTTCAAATAAGTTCATATTCTGAGGCCCCAAGGTTAAAACTTCAACATATTTTGGGGTGGAGACTGGGAAAGTAATACAATTCTATCCATAACACAGAATAATGAGAATAGGTGACTATGGGAATGTCTTAACGTGGATGATAAAATTCCTTACTGAGGACACAACATTCACTCTTATAATTAAGAGATAAGATGAAACTAAAAGACTAAATCTGACTATTAAGAGAGAAAAAATATTTCAAAGAAAAAAGCGAGTGTATATTTCTATGGTACAGCTGAAAAACAAGAAACAACAACAAAAACAGTCAAAAAAGCAGCAATAAAGAAGCCTGAATAAAAAACGACTTAAGCCTTAAGGTTTAAGTCAGTTTGAACTGGATTTGATATAATTTGAAATTTAAAGAGTAAATAAGTAGAATCCATCTTAATAATTCTTATTAGAATTTTACTTATGATCTGTAATTTTCTTTAAAAAAACCTCTAATCCTTATTTTCTTTATGGCATAGTGAGGTTACTTTTTACTTCTTGCTTTGATGTTTGTTTGATATTATGATCTTTGGTTTTCTTTGATGTCAAATTTTACTAATCCTGCATTTCTGAAACTGGGAGTCATCTTAGTATCATTTGTCTCTCTGGTGTCAATCATACGCCTGAAAAATAGCAGGGCCTTAACAAAAAACTCAGTGAATGAAAGGAACTTTATTCTAGTTTAGAAGCAGTGATATGCCAGTAAGTGACAAGTTCTCTCCCCCGCAAAATCTGATTTTTGGTGTGTGCCAATTTTCAGGCTGTAAATACTCCCATCATGGCTAATTTCAAGCTACCAACATGATGTCACTGAACTGAGAGTGGGGAGTGGTTGCACGTAATCAACTTTGTAAGCCAAAGCTAGCCAGCTCCAGCACACCACTATTCAAAGATCTGTTGCAGGAATCTGCCTAGGGAAATTGTTCACGCCTTGGTATCAGACTAACTTAGGTTGTTGATTTTTTGCTAACCCTTCAAGATGTACTATTGTCAGAATTTTATTTATCTTGGTAAGTGTAAATGTCCTCATCTGTAAAGTAGGAATAAAACTTGCTCCAGAGGATCCTTATGAAAATTAAAATTAATGATCACTTATGAAGCAACTAATAGAATAGGCAGCATAGAAAACAACTGACATATGTTAGCTTTGTTTTTAATTTTGTCGGTGTTGATAGAAAAGTTTTCTTGTCTTTTGAATTCTGTCACAAAGTTGAAAAATATCTAAATGCTGTAGTAGGACATGCGATCTTATTTTGCTGTAAACCAGCCCTTACTATTGACTTAAATCTAGAAACATTGCAAAAAATGCAGGTTTTTGAATGGGCATCATTAACTGGAAGTTGGTATGGTTCTCATGATGCTAAATCTATAACTAGTTTCTGGCCACAGAGAAGGTATAATGTCAGCTTTTGAAATAAAAATAATAAAGAGGTGGCTCAAATAACTGAAGTATGAGAGAAAAAGTAGGAAAATCATGAAGGACTTGGAGACCTATCACTCTTATTGAAAACTGCTTCATTTATGCATATGTTTATTCCTCAAAAGGAGAAAGACAGACTCCATCTTACTGCAGAGGGTTGCAAACCCAAGTGGTAAGGGTCGGGCAACTAAAAAGAAGTAGTAAGTGAAATAAACTCAGTGTATGTGTAAAGAGGGAGACAGAAGGAAAGAAGGAAGGAATATAGAACAAAAGGAAGGAAGGGGGCAATTAGACTAAGAGAACATCCAAAAACATTCACATTTTAAAATGCTTAATGACTTTGCAGACTGAAATAAAACATGTGTGCTATGGAATGGATTCTGGCCCACAGGTCTCAGATTGAGACCCTGCTTTATGTTGAGAATGTGTCAAGCCTGTTCCTAGATTCAAATCGATAAGTCAGTTCAGTTTTTAATAGAGATAAATAAAATCAATTTAACTTGACTTCTTTCTACTAGATTGACTTATTTATATCTGATTTGATTTTTAAAATTTTCCTTTCATCCACAATGAATGTATGCTCATAAATACTTCAAACAAAATAGAAAACCATATGGCATAAAGTAGAGTACCATCAAAATCTCCCACTCAGAAGAAGACAATTGAAAATTTTAGTGAAATTCTTCTATGCCTATGCATATGCACACACATGGATATACACACAATGAATACTAGGTATGATTTTGCAAACTAGGCTCATATTATGTATGCCCCTTTTTAATGGATAAATTACTAAGAATGTTTATTTAATCACTCTAGTCTTAGAATCTTGGTTCTACAATTTAGTAAATTTTGGCTCAAAATATTGCAGAAAGTAATTATAGTCCAGAGATCAAAGTCTCCTATCTAGTCAGTTTCTCCCTTGAAATAATACATTTCTTCTTTTGTCTCATTTCGGAGTTAGGGGAGAGAGGGGCAAACTTGTTTCAGAAATGAGGCAAAAATATTGTTAGGAATTTATCAACCTTTACTTATCTCTATTTTTTTTTCCTCCTCACTGTGTTTTATCTCCTTTCCGCTGATCTTTTTTTGCAGATGACCTTTCATCTTATTTCTCATCTGCTGGTCCCATCAACCCTAACTTTGTATCTGCTAAAACTCAGGTAATTGCTTTTAGATGGGTATAATTAAGAAGCCATTAGTGTAAAGTTTCATTTCAGTTTACGCCTTGGTCTGCATTTGAGCAGAGAAATATAAAATTAAGGTATTAGCTCCTTTCAGGAGTATGAGTCACGAGCTAATAAGTTTCAAGAGCAGTTTCTCAACTGTTATGATTGTGCTTTTCTCTTTGAAAATCTTCTCTTTGGAATACTCATAGAGGGAATATTTTAAAAGAAAGGGGAATAAATCTGTAGGGGCAGACCTGGATTGGGTGCATGATTCCGGAAATGCGAGTGTCCATGTTGCCCTACGAGGATCCTATGGGGTCTGTAAAAGGAGCCGTTGTGCCCTGTTTGAGGGCAGCTGTGAGAGACATGGTAGAGGGAATTTATGTCCTGCTGAAGGAGGAGAAGGCAAGATGACTTAATGTGATTCAGGGTAAGCCACCTATAACAGTAGTTATTAGAATTACCTGATATTATTAGTTTCCTGTGGTTGTCATAACCAATTACTACAAACTGGTTGCCTTAAAACAACAGGAATCTATTCTTTCACACTTCAGAAGGCCAGAAATTTGAATTTAAAGTGTTGGCTGGGCTATGCTCTCTCTGTAAAGACTGTAGAAAATAATCCTTCCTTGCTCTTAGCTTCTTGTGTCTCCTAGCAATCCGTAGCAGTTTTTTACTGGTAGCTACACCACCCCAATCTCTGCCTCCATTGTCACATGGCCTCCCTCCCTGTGTATGTATAAAGAAATACATAAAGAAATAAAGTCCTCTCTTTGTCTTTTAAAGACACCAGTCATTGGATTTAGGACCCAGTCTAACCCAGTATGACCTTATCTTAACATTAGTATCTACGAGGGAAAACATCTACATCTTAAGTTTCCATCTGCAAAGATCCTATTTCCGAATAAGGTCAAATTCTGGGTTCTAGGAGTACATAAGTTTTGGAGAAATATTATTAAACCGACTACATCTAGGAAGATTTTTAAAATCCCAATGCCCACACTGCACCTCAGATAAATTAATTTAGAAACCTAGGAGCATGCATATTGGAATCACTTGGGGAGCTTTAAAATAAACTGAAGCTTGGGTCTCATCCTAAAAAAATTCTTATCTGCAATATTGGTATTCTAACAGGTACAATGGATTGTTAGGAAAAATTATTAAGATGATGTGAAAAGTCCAAGAAAAGCCTGGTACATAACATGTGGTCAATAAATATTTTCTTGTTGATTGATTTATCTTGCTGGGTTTAGAAACATATGGACATAATTTCACATATGTAAAGATGCAGTGTTCAATTAGCACTAATCCCCTCCTTCTGCCTTTATTTGGACTACTCTGATTATCTTCTTTATGTTTCTAGGATCAAGGTTTCACCTAGTAGATGGGTTGCTATTACCATAGCTCTCACACATTCTACTTTCCTGATAAAAAATATTTACTGTCTCTTCCATATTTGAGTCTAATTGCCATCCTCTTCCTATGTTCCATCTTTTCTTTGTAAAATAGGTCAAGGTATAAACGCTAATCTCCTCCAGCCTGCCAAAATGACTAACCAGTCTAGTTTTCCCAGGACAAGGGATTTTCCAAGATATAGGACTTTCAGAGCTAATACTTAGACATAGGCAAACGAGCATGATGCTCACTCTTTTTCCCAGTCACCCTGGTAACAGAACATGCCTACTGTTACCCCAAGAACATTACATATATTACAAGTGCAAGCTTCTTTTAGAGGAAATAAAATGCATTTAAAGTATGATGCTCATCTTCAAGTCTATGTAAAAACTATCAGAGGGAAAAACAGAAAATAATAATGATGATGATAATGAGAATATTTATTGATCACTTACTTTAATCCAGTTCCTGTTCTAAGGCTTTTACAGGTGTTATCTAGCTAATCCTCACAGCAAGCATACATGGTGAGTGGCACTATTATCTTCTTTTTCTAGATGAAAAAATCATAGTTCAAGCAGTTTATGGGACTTCTGCAAGGTCTCACAATATCTTCATTTGGGCTACTATAAAATATTACCTTAAACCAGGTAATTTATAAACAATAGAAACATATGGCTCACTATCTGGAAAGCCAAGAAGTCCAAGATCAAGGTTTCAGCAGCTTTGGGGTTTGATGAGGGCTGACTGCTTTAGAGACGGTGTCTTCTATGTAACCTCACAAGAGAGGGAATAAACAAGCTCTATACAACCTCTTTCACTAGGGCACCAATCCCCTTCATGAGGGAACAGACCTCATGACCTAATCACCTCCCAGAGGCATCACCTCTTAATACTGTTGCATTGGAAATTAAGTTTCAACAGATGACTACTGTGGGGTTGCCAACATTTGGAACACATCACATAGCAAGAATGCATTTTGGCCCAAATGCAAACCCAGGCAGTTTGGCTTTCACACTGGTGGTGTTAATTCCCACGCCATTTTGGGGTGCACAAGAGATGCAGAAATACAGGCCAGAGGAGGATGGAAACTCTGTTTTTGATTGGTGTGTTACGGAAAGCAATCACAAATAAGAAGGAATTGAAATGGCACACCTACAACTAAAAATGAATCATGACTTCCCTTAAGTGGTTAACTTAAAAAATGTTAATTAAGCACCTAGTATGTGTAGAGCACATACAGAAATATTGAAGAATAATAGCAGTCAGAACTTTTAATGGAGTTACTATTTCGCTGGCATTGTGCTAAGCCCTTTATACAACATTAAGAATATTACTTCATGGCATGGCCTCCTGGTACCCCCCTCAACAAGAAGAAACTATAGTTCTTCCCATTACAGAAAAGAAAATTGAGAATCAAAGGTATCCATTTACTTGAGCTAGGATCTCAGAGCTAGTTTGTGATAGATCCACGATTCCAAGGTTTGTGTGTGATATGTGTGTGTGTGTGTATGTGTGTTTATGATGGAGTCTATATTCGTAATCACTACCCTGTCTTACCTTTCGTAATCAGAAAGGCAGAGGAATATTTTGGTAAGCGTTAAGCAAAAACATAGAAAATGCATATAGCAGATGTGTTCTATAAAAACTGGTTAATTCATCTTTTCATGATTGGAGTGAGGATGTTAAAGCAGTGGAGAAGAATAGTGAAGGAAACATAGAAGAGAACTTTCCAGCAAATAGAGCTGGGTGGCAGGAACACTTTATCTTTGATGCATAGCCAGCCCTCATTTTCACTAAGAAAGGCAGCAGCCAAGGCTGTGGAACTCACTCTTATGACAAAATTGGAAGTACAGTTAATCAGGACTTAATTGAACAGTTCAATCTCTGAGCAAGAAATGGTAGGGAGAGGTGATGGAGGATGGAGATGGGAAGAAGAAAAACTCATAAAGCCCCTCTGTTTAAGATAGTAAAATGTGTCTTCTAATCCATAATGCAGCACATAATGTTCTTGTATGAATTGAAAATGCCAGGCAATCAAAGGCCATATGTCATCAGCTTAAAACCACAGAGTGTCCATGTATTTTTAATCAAGGCTGCATCTCTGACGTATGTTTATGTTTTCTTGGCATAAAAGATGCTTTACAAGATTAGTTCTGCATGGAGCCCTAGGCTGTTACCTTTGGCCATGCCAGGAGAAAGGAAGTTGGCAGATACCCCCATAATGCATTACTATAAAGCTAATGCAAATTGTACTTGAAAGATAGTGCACAGTGAGCAATCGGTTAAGCCTAAGAATATGGGCTTATGCATCACGATGTCTTCACTCCCTAGAAGATCTCTCTGCTTCTCTCCTCATGCCTTAAAATTCATCCTTTGCACAGTACCCAAAGTGATCTGTTAAAAATGTAAATTCAGTCTCTTTATTTTCCCACTCAAAACTCTCTGGTAGAGGATGAACACATTTAAAATAAAAACCAGACTCCTTTATGTGGTCTACACAGCTGTGCATGATTTTTTTTGCCATCTCTATTTCCTCTCATACCTTACTTTCCAATACTCACAATGTGTCAGTCACATTGCCTTTCTTTTTGTTCCTAAATAGTTTCCATTACTAACCACCTATTCTTGACTTTTTCATGCATTCGTTAAAAAAAAAAAAGTTGAGCACAACGTGTGTCTAGGAACTCTCCTAGGTATTAGAGATAGATCAGTGGACACAACCGATCAAGCTTCCTATCCTCTTGTAACTTAAATCCTGGGAAAGAGGAGGAGAGAGATAATAAACAATAAAGGAAATGGAAATGTAGTGTATAGCATGTTAGAAAGTGGCAATTCCTTTCTGAAACAGAAAAGGAAAAGTAGAGTAGTATACATAGGGCCAAAAACAAGTGGTAAAAAGTACTGGGTCATGAAAGTCAATAGAGTAGTCAAGGATAATGTCTCACTTTAAGGCATTTACTCTTACTATTCCCCTCTCCAGGAACACCAATCACCTAGATATTTTCATGAGTTTCTCAAAACTCAGGTCTCAGCCCAGATGTCAACTCTTTTGGGGACCTTCTCTGATCTCCCCATGTGAAGTAGTCCCTTCTACTCACTCTCTGTCTTACCACACTGTGTGATGGCACTTAAAGTGATCTGAGATTATATTTTTTCATTCATTCATTTACTTTGTTTTTGTCTTCAATACTCATGAACTGTAAGCTTCCTGAGCACAATGTCTTTATCACTTTACTGTTAAGTCTTCTATGTCTAGATTAGATTCTAGCACATAATACGAACTCAATAAATGTATGTTGAATAAAATAATAAGAGAATGGCTGAAGATACCAGCATATTTATTTAACCATAATGACAAGAGAGGGATTACATTAGTCCATTTTCACGCTACTGATAAAGACATACCTGAGACTGGGCAATTTGCAAAAGAAAGAGGTTTAACAGACTCACAGTTCCACATGGCTAGGGAGGCCTCACAATTGTGGCGGAAGGTGAAAGGCTTGTCTCACATGGTGACAGACAAGAAAAGAGAGCTTGTGCAGGGAAAGCCATCAGATCTCATGAGACTCATTGACTATCACCAGAACAGCATAGGAAACACCCACTCCCATAATTTAATCACCTCCCCACCGGGTTCCTCACATGACACATGGAAATTGTAGGAGTTACAATTCAAGATGAGATTTGGGTGGGGACACAGCCAGCCCATATCTGGGATATAACATTTGCATTAAGAAGTCAGTGACAGATTTCACTTTTGTCTTGGATAGTCTTTAGGACCATTGAGCTGCTCTACCAAGATAAGAATTCTGACTCATACTGGAAATATAGAACACAGTGCTTTCTGCAAAGTAAGGAATTCTGGTGTCTTGCTTACCACATTGGAAAAGGCCCTGAGATTAATGGCCTTGCCTGTGTCTGAAGACAAACTAAAGTGTCTGTATTGAAAAAAGGAGTAAGAACTAATGCAAGTCTTTGAAAGCATATCTTCCAATAATCTAATTTCACTGATGAAGAAAGCAAGAACTCTAATGGTTGTTTAAATAATATCCTCTTTGTTCTTGAATTGAATTCTTGATTTTCTTCACATTATGGTTTTTTAAATCTGTTTAATTCAATTAAACTCAATATATTTTGAGAGTTGCATTTTTTTAACCATGTGCTAGATATTGAAAATATATAACCCCCACACACAGGTTAGGTCTTCCCCTGGAACTCTAGCTTTATAACAAGTGTTATTTTAAGTTTGCATGTTTCACAGAAGATGCTGTTTTATCTTGCAATGCAATTGTATTCAGAAACCAAACCCTCTTTGAAACCCTTTGACTAAGTTGTACTAGAGCTTTGGTGAACAGCAAATATTTAACTAAAAAAAAAAGGATGAAAAATGAACAGGGAGGAGATTACATCACACATCTTTAAGCAAACAACTTAAAAATATCCCCCATGTAAAGATACTTCTCTGAAGTTCTTTTCCACACATTATCACTGGGGGTTTCTTTTTCCTTTTTGAATGTAAGAAAATGCCATTCTAAGTGACTTAGACCTCATCTCTCCAATATTTTTCTCTAGGTATTTTATATATTTTTTTCTATATTAGACACCATAATTCAACTCTGAGTGATATCTTGTTTCCAAAAGTGCTCATACAAAGTCATCACTGTTATTCAGCTAAATACAAGGTCCTCTAATGAGCAGAACTTATCATCCTTAGAAAATGATGTACACTTTGTATTCTATGCTTGAACAACAAATCCCAAAGAGTCAAATCATCATTAACCTAAGGTTCAAGCATTTGAATCATTGTTTAAAAGATGTCCACAAAGATACTGACCTCATGGAAATGTGAAAAGAACCTGGCATAGAACCCAAAAGAGAGGAGCCTGGTAGAAACTTAGGGCATACTAGTTTATTTTTCCTTAATTAAGGAAACACATGATGATTCATGTGTTCCATAACTTCTTACTGTGTTAGTGTTTAGGGAACATCTCAGTCTCTTAAAGCTTATCAGTCTCTCCAGCATTAGCTCGAAAGTAGTCCAGAAAAAACTGCCAATGAAAAAAACCACGTTATTGTCATTTTCTGCATAATTGGGACACAACTATCCTGATGAAAATCCATAAAATGTGTATGTGTGTATGTGTGTGTTTCCAGAGAATTTATAAGCACTGAGACTTCTCTATCAAAAGCTGTGTTATGTTTGAAAGCACATTCTTTTCTTCATAGCCTTATTTGATGCTGGGTAGGCTAATACTCCATTAGTAGTGACAAAGTCATTATGTGTTTTTACTTTGATTCAAAATTTTGTCCTTATCCAGAAATGTCATAGTTTGGGAGTCCTTAAGCACCATAAAGATGGGAACAGTAGACACTGGGTACTACCAGAGGGGAGAGGGTTGACAACCTACCTGTTGAATACTGTGCTTACTACATAGGTGACAGTATCATTCAGACCTCAAACCTCAGCATCACACAATATACCCATGTAACAAACCTGCATGTGTACCTCCTGAACCTAAAAAAAAAAAAAAAAAAAGTTGAAATAAAAAATAATAGGAAGAAAGTCCCTAGGCAAAGAAGCTTCTCTATTTGTAACCTAATGCATTTTCTTAGCCGATATTGGGAACAATCAGAATCTTTGCTACAGCTGTCTGGGCATGACTGAACAGAACCACTGACCAAAGATGCTTGATACCATCTAAATATAAGAGATTCCCAACCCCTTAAACCTCTGATTCAAGTGACTCTAGAGGAGACGGTTCTACTGGGCTTTTGTCAGTGGAGCCAATGACAAAAGCACTCATGTAAGTGAAAATGTATATTCATCTACAAGAGATATGAAGCAGCACATCCTAAAAGAAATGCCAGACTTCAGACCTTTGGCCTTAATTTGGAATCATCGAATTTCTTTTTCATTCCTTAATATCCCATTACTGTGTACAAGTCATATGTACTTTCAAAAGATCTGTAGAAATTATGGAGCTGAGTAATAACTGACTAAATATTTATGCCATAAATATCAAATCTGTTAATCTACACAGCAATTTTACAAGGTTGATATAGTAATTGTTATTTTGTAAAGGACAAAAAAAAGGCTCAGAAAGATGAAGAAACTTGCCTAAGATTAGCAAGTTAATGCTAACGCTGTGTTTCAATGCAGATATATCTGGGAGAAGAGTTAAAACACAGTCATAAATAATCTTGGTAGATGCTTTATATACATTTTCTTTTTCAATCTGCATAAAAGCTCTTTTGTCTCCATTTCATAGATGAGCACAATGAAGACCAGGAAAACTTGGTACTTATTCAGAGAGAGCATGCAAATATTCTATGAGAAGGATACTGGAAGTACTCTTGGTTTCTGGAGGTCATCAAAGACATGGAGTTAGGTTTAGTACAATGCACTAAATCTCCGATGATGTCTGAAAAGGGGAGAGTTGAAGAAGAAAAAGTGTAATCACAAAAAAATAGCTGCATTAGCATGAACACAAGTTTTGCTTCTATTTTAGATGACAAATCTACATTTTCTGTTGAGTTATGTAAGAGAAGGCATTGTGTTTGTGTTCAAAGGGCAAGTTTGAGGAAAATCTCAGGACACTGCCTGCATTCTAAGTGGCCCGACTGATGGAAGGAATGGGCCCTGTTCCAAATTGATTAGTTCTGCTACCTTCTCATTACTGTTCCGCCTGAAGTTTGGCACACAAGCAAGGTCATTCCATGCATGGGTCTGCGTGACTTAACTGATTTTGCTACAAACTTCCTCCCCTTCCACACCACCACCCCCACCACAGCATGCCACCTACACTAGAGAAAATTAAAAACCAGCCTATACATTTTACATGAGTTCCCAAGACCAGTGAGAAATTAATATTATGTTGTCTTTTGATAAAGATACAGCTGTTTTAAAGATGTTCATCCAATTCAGTAATAGAAAATCTTGTTTAAATTCCTCTGTGGAGCCTATACAGCAAGATGGAAAAAAGAAATACATATAGACTCAGAAGCATATGTTTGAGTAGTTTTCATCTTGCAGTTCACTTTAAAAAGAAATTTCAGGGTTACATATTAGGTTGCTGTCCTCTCCAAACTCTTAGGTGCCTCATTAATTCTCTATTTCCATGTTTCTTTTAGGTTGTTCCCTTTGCCTGGAATTATGTCTTCTCATATTCATATATTCAAATACTTCTTGTTGTTCAAGGTTTACCTCAAATGTCTCATTTTCCGTCAAGCTACCTCATTTTCTGAAAGTAAGATGTGAGTGCTCTCATGTCAGATCTTCTGTAATTCCTGGAGAAGTTCTGAATCCCTCTCACTCTTAGTTTCCCCACCAATAATCACAGCTGTATTTCAGTGTTTATTGAAAAAAATAGAGATAACGTATAAGAAGCCTAGCACAGTACTTGACAGACAATGTTCAACAAATGGTATTTGTTTTGTTATTATTCCTACTGACAAGGAAATATGATGTCCAAAATTCTTTGCATGAAATTCAAAAGTTTTCATAGTCAAACTCCAGCCTTAGTTTCTAGTCTTTCACTCTGCCGCTTTCTTGGGAATAACTCAGTCTGCAGTCTTCCAAAACTCTGTGTTCTATTAAACTATATCTTTCACTGTTGTATAAACATTACGCACTTTCATTATAGAGGACCTACACAGTTTTCTTATTTTTCTCTCTTTTCTTTGCATAACATATGTCTAAGTTCTCATGGTTCTCAAAACATAGAGGCAATATGACACAAAGTCAGATTTAAATTAGCTCCCTATATCCATAAACAGTTCAGCCAGAATTCTCAAAGATGCCAAATAATTTTTAAGAAGTGATTTTTTTTTTTTGGTTACAAGCATAAGTTTTAATTTGGAATGAACCTTAGTTTAATCATTAGCTAAATGGCTGCACAATTGTAAACAAGATCCACTGGATCTCTAGCTTATGCAGGGTTCTTTGTAAAAGGCTCACAATATATACCTCTTAAGGTTATAACTATGTGTTATGATAATATATATTAATGATTTTACCTATATATGATGCATATATATCTATAATTTGATTCCCTATAATAAATTTAAGGTGTGTATATAAATGTATGTGTGTCTATATAGTATGTATATATAGAATATATTGTACATATATGTTGTATATATAATGTATAACATATCTATGCCTATATATGCCTATATTTATATAGCACATAAATATATATAGTGTAAGGTCTGTCTTAAATCTGACACAGGCAGAAATAGATCCAAGAGCCAGTTGGTTTGAAATCAAATGTTACATTTATTACTTTTAAAGTTATCAAACAATGCAGTTTAGTTTAATATGAGGCTACATGGACTGGCTAAAGCCCATTGCTATACTCCTCAGGCCTTGGAATATCATCAGAAGGGCAAGTAAAGGCCTCAGGTAAGTGATCCATAATCAGTGCCCTGCAGAATTACTGGATAGAGAGGGAGGGGAAGAGACTGAATTCCTAGCATTCACTAAGTTGTAATAAACTATCTCTACCAAATTGGGTAACACAGACCAATGTCTGTCACCCCAGCAGTTGATGACTCACTTGTCTGCTATGAGAAAGGCTTAGAATAAGGGTTGCTATGGGAAGCCAGGAGTGTTACTGGAGTCGAAATTCATCCACATGGAAAATAGGGAAGTCCAGGAATAAAGGCTCTATTTTAAAACAGCACAGTGTCTAACGCATAGCAAGCAATTGATTAAGTGGTACCTGTTATTATGAGGCATTAGTTGCTATTGACAAGTCTGGCTGATCAACATTGAAATATTATTAACGATACTAAATATATCTATATGATATATACATGTTTTTGTTCATAAAGGCAGAAATAAACCCTTCAATAAAAGCCGTCTAATGAAGGTTTCTGTTTAGCAATGCAGTTTCCCCATCCCTCTGAAAGTGTTGGCATCATTATATTTTGCTGACTTAGCTTCACCAAATTTTAATTCAACAAAAAGCCCAGTTGAACAGATGCATTTATAAGTTCTGGGCCCTGTAACACTCAATCTGTTTAACTGAAATGTTTCTCTGGTTCCATATCTGTGCTGTCTGCTGGAACTGAATTTGTGTCTTCCTGTCTCAGTGGAGCATAAACGTAAGGAATGTCAGGAAGTAAGCCGTGTCTGGAAGGCATAAGAGGTGAAGGGGTGGCTGGGAGATTACAGAGGCTGAAGTGTTGGAAAGATACAGAGAAAGATGATTCAGATGATTTCATCAAATAAAAATGAGTACACAATACTCCCTTGTGAACTATCACAGCGATTTTCACTTACACTCAATATGAATTTAGCAGACAATTTTGATGGCCCAGTGAGATTGTTACAGTATTGCTTACATGGGCATGTATTTCTCTGTGCATGTACACATTTTGATCAAGGGAGAAATATTAGGGAGAGAAAAAATACCTTAATTACCACAAAAAAAAAAAATAGGTATTAGGCTGGGCACATTGGCTCATTCCTGTAGTCCCAGAACTTTTGGAGGCCAAGATGGGAGGATTGCTGAAAGTTAGGAGTCTGAGACTAGTCTGGGAAACATAGCAAGACCCCATCTCTACAAAAATTAGCCAGGCATGGTGGCACACCCCTATAGTCTGACTTACTCAGGAGGCTGAAGCAAGGAGACTCCCTTGAGCCCAGTAGGTTGAGGCTGTAGTTAGCTATAATTGTGCCACTGCTCTCCAGCCTAGCTGACAGTGAAAAATCCTGTCTCAAAAAAAAAAAAAAGAAAGAAAGAAAGAAAAAGAAAAGAAAAGAAATTGGAATTTGATGGCTAGAGTTAGCTGTTATTCCAAAGACTTGGGATATATTAATGCCTGAGAAAGGACCTTGCTTTCACAGATCTTACAGTCACAGAGCAAAATTATATATGAAAGCATATAATTAAACATAATAAGGTCAGTTAAATATGAGGCTATAAAGGTAGTGGACACCAAAGCTGGTCACATGAGCTAAATCTGGGGTGGGGTTGGTGATGCAGGATGAACAGAGTGAATATCAGAGATGTGATATTTCAGTCATCTCGAAAGTCTCTCTACCTCAGATTGGCCTTCTGAATTCCAATATCAATGTAAATGTATTCATATTTACTAATCAACTTATATATCTCACTACCAACTAAGACTGTTTACTGATGATTATCATTAGTACTCTTAAGCAAGTAACATAATATTAAAAAAAGACCCCTCTTCCTGTCTGTCAAAATTAGGTATGGCCATGTGACCTGCTTTGGTAAATGAAATATTGTGTCACTTTCAGGTGTAAATAATAGTAGATCGTGTTTGAGTTAGTTTTCAACAGCTCCAGCTTAGTGGTCATGAACAATTGTGTTTTGATGGAGCTTCCATTATTTGAAGTACTACTGTGGATGCAGAGAGCAGAGCCCCACTCACCCACATTTAACTGAATATGCACATGAACATAACAAAAGCCTTCATTGGTAAAAGCCACTAATGTACTTGTGGCCTACCAGACTGAAATCACTCCAATTCTAGCATCTGAGTATAGACTGAATTAGACAGACAAGAAACCTGTTGTCATAGACAGAGGGAGAATGCTGAATAAATTCTTGTTAGATTTCTTCATATGGACATTTTAAGAGTTCCTCAAATTCAACTTGTCAAAAACTGCATTTATTGCACATTGTATTTTCCACCTCCCACCTCAACTTGATCACCCTTTCAATAAATAGTTGCTCAAGTAAAAAACAACAAATATAATGTATTAGTCCATTCTTCTGCTGCTGCTATAAGGACATACCCCAGACAGGATAATTTATATAAAAAAGAGTTTAAATTGACTCTCAGTTCCACAGGACTTGGGGAGCCCTCAGAAAACTTACAATCATGGCAGAAGAAGAAGCAGACATGGCCTTCTTCACCTGGCGGCAGGAAGGAGAAGAATGAGAGCTGTGTGAAGGGGGAAGTCCTTTATAAAACCATCAGATCTTGTGAGAACTCACCCACAATCATGAGAACAGCATAAGAAGCATGAGGGTAACTGCTCCATAATTAAATTACCTCCCACGACATGCAGGGATTATGGGAACTACAATTCAGGATGAGATTTGGGTGGGGACATAGCCAAACCATATCATATAATTATCTTGAATTCTAAAATCTTCCTGACCACATTCAGTCTCGTCAGTCTGCTTTGTAAATACCATTATTTATTTATCTGCACTATTTTTTATCTCCACTGTCACCACTGAAGACCAGGGCACTAACCATCTCACAGTGGACACCTTCTTTCACACATTTCTAGTTGATCTTCCTGCCTCCAAGGTTTCTCTCCTTGTAGCCTCTCTCCAGCCATGGTGAATTGCTACCAACATTGCAAATCTCACCATGTCACTTACTTCTTCTCTGTTTCAAAATTCTTCATTATTCTTAACATGGTTTGCAAATCGCTCTAAGAAGATGTGTGTACACTCTCTCTCTCACTCTCTCTCTTGTCTTCTCTATCTCTCTCTGTTCTCTTCTCCAAGGTCTTCACAAATGTGGTTCTCTCTAGCAAATGACTGATGAATGCCTACTCATGACAGATTCTTCTTTGAATATGCTTCATCAGCCAAGTTATCTGGCTTCTAGATTAAAAATTGGTTTATTTGTGTATGCTCCCATCCCACACTGCACAGTGTTACCTAATATCCTGTTTGCAGGTTCTGAAGCCAGATTCTCTGAGTTTATATCTTCACTTTACCATTTACTAGTTATGTGACCTCCTTTAAGTTAACCCATAACTCTGTGCCTCAGTTGTCCCACCTGTGAAACAGAAATAATATTAGCATCTAGCCTCTGGGTTCCATACTAGGTATTTTAGAATTAAATGAGCCTATTTATTTAACAAGATAAAAGCAGGGGCTGACGTTGAATGCATGTTACCATTATTCTTCTCAACCTGCTTCGTTGTGAAGCTGAAAGAGTGGGAAAGAGACTATGAAAATAATACACTAAAAACTAAGAGATTGGCTTTTATCTTATAATAAATGGAAAGCTATGGAGGATTTTAAGGAAAGAACAGACAGAATCAGAATTAAATTTTAGAAAAAAATATAAGAAATACAGAATGAGAGGCAAATAGATGAAGAACTCTGAAATACACTCAGTGTACCTAGGTGATTTAATCTTAAGCAATCATATTTAATCAACGTTCCCCAAAACTAAGAGCCCATTTAATTCTACAAACATTTAAGGAGTATTCAATAAGGATGAGATGCTATAGGGGGCTGAAAATTAAAAAGAAGCAGTAGAGTATGTCATGGAATAAGTGTAGACTTTTGGTTGAGATCACTGAATTTACAACCATACAGATCCAAGTTAACCATCAAGCCCTATGCTTTCCCATCTAAACAAAAGTCTTAAATAAACTAAACCTCAGTTTTCTCAAGAGTAAAATAAGAATCAATGAGATAATGTCTATGCATCACCTTAAAAATTCTTGGGGTATGGTATGTGTTCAATCATTGCTAGTTAACATTATTACTACTGTTATTGTTGTTATTATATTATAACAGTGCTAAATGGCACTTTTAGCCAATACCAAGCTGTTCACAGTCTACATACAGAAAGCAAATATGTAGGCACATAAAGTATATTCTATTTGGGGTGTCATCCTTTTAAAAGTAGTGAATAGTTTTTAAATTATGTCAGGTATTGTTCTAAGTATTACACATGTTCAATGGTATTTAATTCTTACAACAACCCTATGAGGCAGGTGATATGATGCTCAATGGTACAGATGGAAAAATGCAGGAGCAGAAGTAATGTGCCCACGATCACATAGCTAGTGACTGATAAGGTTGTCAGGTGAGCTGAGGTAGCCTCACACAGCTGCCATGCTCCAAACCACTAGTTTACCTTTCTTCCCGGATAAATAAGAATGTGATAATTTTAAAATCATGGAATGTTTTGAATCAGATGTACCATCTGCTGCTGGGCTCTGACAGATATCCACTCGCTTTGTTCCTTAAAGCTTGAACTTAAACCATTCCAGGCAGATGGCTATAACCAACTTTATCGAGACCTAGAATGCTTTCCAAAAATTTCTTTCATATTATAATGACCAGTCACGATTTTCAGAAAACCCTCCTATATATTAAATATTAATGTTGGAATTTGGGCCAAAATAAATGAATACCACCACCCTACCAGGAGGGTAAAGGTAAATTCTAGCAGTCTGCACAAGCAAAGTGATCCTCCCGATTGCTGATTCTTGGTACAGTTTGTACTTATTTGTAAATGGAGGTGATGAAATAATTTGAATTGCGATATTAATTTCTCCTTCCATCTATGCATGAGAATTTCCCTCATGAATCTGCAAGGTCAACAAACAACAAGGTCAATGTTAGTATTACTACTGAAATCAATTATAAGTGTTAATGTTAGTACAACAATTGATACAACTAGTATGTTATCAATATCTTCATAAAAACTCTACAAAGTAGATGTAATTGATTATATCCTCTTAAAGATGGGGACACAGAGTCAGGAGATGATTTAATATTATATTCAAGATTGCATAATTACTAATATAACAGTTACAGACATGGCCAAAAAATGGTAGCCAGGTAACAGCCATAGTTATAGATCTTTCTCAGCATCCTCATTTTAGACTATGATTTGTGACAGAATGCACAATTGAGCACTTTTATTTGCTAAATCTCAGTGCTCCCTAACTGTAAGGTTTCAGGTGGGAGTAAGGAGAATAAATCTAGCTAGTGGGCCAACCCTACACAGTCCCATCTGAACAGAGAAAGAACTAATGCATTCCAACAGAGTGAACAATATGTAAAAAAGTAAATAAATAAAACAAAAAACCCCTCATCAATTACCCCAAAGATGCTATGTCATCTTCCCTTAGCCTATAAAAGAGTAAGTTCCACCCAACCTTTGTAGCAGTTTGGCCTGCCCAAAGTATTCCATAGTGTCAGACTGCCCCAGAGGTAGGGCAGACTCTTTCATTTTGTGAAGCTAACTCAGTATAACTGGGTTTCTTATCAGTTACTAACAGTTGTATATGGTTGTTTTACTCTCCATTTCAGCTGAACAATCAAACACAGTTGTGCAAAATTTAACCTAACCCTTATATTTTTCTAAACATATTTCTTTACCTTTATTAGCATGAAGACATCTACTAATTTAATGAAGCATCTAGCGATCTTCTAAATTCAATATTCTTGCCTAGTACATTGAGCCAAAGAAAAGGAAGAAAGAAAAAAAGAATATTTCATAATAGCCTTCAGCTGCATGGAGTGTTGTGTTTATTACCACTGGTCACTAAATATTTTGGGTCCCCCTTCTGCGAGCTACATCTTAGTATTGTGCTTCCTTACTCACGTGAGGTTGGACATGGTCATGGGATGTGTTAATAAAATGTGAACAGAAGCATTCTGTATTTTCTTTTGGCAGAAGCTTTCATAAGACAGTACATCCTCTTTTATGTTTTCTTCCTGTTTCTGCAGTGACAGTGGAAGCCCGTGTCCAGGTGGTATCTCTAACTACCTGGGCCAGAGATGACAATGAACAGAGAATATCTGCTTTCTCACACTGGACTTGTATTAAAGCATTGAGATTTAAGGGCTTCTGTTTTTGTCATTATCATCATGATTATTGTCATCATAATGATAAGAGGCAAGCAAACAAAGACACAGCAAATCTAAGAAACACGTCTAGAAAAGAACAGTGAGGGTGGTATTGGCACACAGAAACGACTGGATTCAAAGAGATGTGAAGCCTACTAACATGTCAAGTGGCGCTGCAAATAAATCACATCATCAGCTTTCTAATGTGATTTGGTATATGATGTAGATGTTTTTGGCAACATTGGCAATATACTACAAGAAAAGAATGAGTCCAGAAAACAATTGACTGGAAACAGAAGGGACTAGATTTAAGAAGTTCAGCAATTTTAGGACTGACAGAGGCAACTTTTTCAAACCCAATCTATAAAAAAGATATTATTGAGAATGTTACTGAATTTAGCAAAAGCCAAAAAAAAAAAAACAAAAAAAAACACCTTAGACTTGCACCAAGAATCAAATGAAAGAAATAGCCATCAAAACCACTGTCTCTGAGTCAATAAAGATATTTCAGAGAAAAGGTATAATTAAGAACTTGATATCCAGTACATGCATTCTGTTGCACAAAATGCTGCAGAGGAAAAGCAGACAAAATCTTGGCTTGCCTATGGAAGCCTTATAAGTTAAAGTTGCTGTAATTTAGGTTGCAAGGGGTGGAGGGAAAAGAGGCAAGCAAACAAAGACACATCAAATCTAAGAAACATATCTAGAAAAGAACAGTGAGGGTGGTATTGGCACACAGAAATGACTGGATTCAAAGAGATGTGAAGCCTACTAACGTGTTGAGTGGTGCTGCAAATAAATCACAAACAGTCTGTGATTATTTGAGATTTAAAATAACACTAAGGCTGTCAAACTCCTAAGCAGAAAAGAGGCTGCAACCAACGCTCATTCACTCTGAGAGCATATTCTCTAATGCCAACTTTTGATGTGACCAAGGATGCTAATGGAAATGGAAGAGCTCCAGAGGACAGGATCATGGGCTCTAGGAAATGAAGAATCAGGAGCTCCAACCAGGAAGCAGAATGGGGCACTATTATGGGACATTTCTACTCCAAGGGGGACCTTGTTACATCTCTCCACAGGATTTTAGAATTGCTATAGACCAATGATTGTATTACCTCTATTTGTGGTTGGGAGTGTTCATTGCAGTAAACCTGTGCACGTTTTCCTAAAAATATATATACTTTTAGTTCAATTTTTTTGGTTCAAATCACTGAACCAAAAGGAACTACCTCTGGAAATGATGAAGAAGCAAAAGGAAACTGTTCAGGGATCTGGACTTCAAGTTGGTCACACTGGCTAGGTGAACTGTCTCTGAAGTGGTTGCTCTTGGCTTGGGAATGAATTTGTTTTACAATTAGGAAGAAGAAATAAAGAAATATTTGCCACCAGAAAGGCAGACTGCCATAGTTTTTAGGACTGTACAAAAATACTCTCGATTTTCTCCATTCTTGGCACATGAAAAATATCACATTTTCCTGCCTTCTTCAAGTTAGACATTGTCATGTGACTACATTTGACCAAAAAATATGAAGAGACGTGCTGTGTGTCATTTTGAGGAGGAAGCATTAGAGTGTCAGGACGAAACACTGTAGTGCTGTGGTGATCCTGGAAATATATGTAGGGATGTACCCTCTATCAGCCAGGGTCCCTAATTAGCTATAATGAGCAGAGCACGCTGCTGACCTGCAAGGGACACTTATTTTCAGAAAAAAATAAAGTTCTGTTGTTTTCAGCCTCTGAAATTTGGGGGTTGTTAATAATTCAGTATAACCTGTCTATTCTGCCTTGATCATGGACCTGCATTTGTGTTACCTAACTCCAGATATGCTTTACCTACAACTATAGAATGGACTTTATCTTAAGGTATAAGGTAGGGCTCTTCTGGTTGATCAATGTGATCCATCACCTGAAACTGAATACAAACCCTGGACTGGCAGCTATTCATTGAGATTATAGCCATTTCCATCATGAAGACAAGACGAACGCAACACTTTCATGCTTTCTTGTTGCTGTAGGCAATTGGCAGTGTCCTCCTTCTTGAGTTATTTACAAGTAATAATAATTATAGTTTTAAAAAAGTCAGAAACCAACAATTCAGCAGAATTGCATCTTATCTGACTCCTCTGTATCCCATTTCTTTGATAAAGTACATGCAAATCTCCCTCATTACTTCTTTGTTACCTCATCCATTAAGATAGATAATGAGAAAAGACTTGCATACCTCATGGTGTTGCTCCAAGCAACACGTAAACCCTAATGTTCTCTAAGTAATTTGGATGAGAAGCCATATATTGTCATGCTCATTCTCATGTAGTCCAAACCTCTTTTGCTACCCTAAGACTTCAAAAAAGAAGTTAGCTTCTCCTGCCGGGCACGGTGGCTCATGCCTGTAATCTCAGCACTTTGGGAGGCCTAGGTGGGCAGATTACAAGGTCAAGAGTTCAAGACCAGCCTGACCAGTCTGATGAAACCCTGTCTCTACTAAAAATACAAGAATTAACCGGGCATAGTGGGGTACATGCCTGTAGTCCCAGCTCCTGGGGAAGCTGAGGCAGGAGAATTGCTTGAAATCAGGAGGTGGAGTTTGCAGTGAGTCAAGATCACACCACTGCACTCTAGCCTGGTTACAGAGTGAGACTCCATCTCAAAAAAAAAAGAAGTTAGCTCCTCTTTACGGAAAGGTGCTGTGTGAACACACCCAATAATAATAATTTCATCAAAACAAGCAAAGCTCCTTTTTGACTTTAGCCTTATAAATCTTCTTCAAGCATATTTCTTATGTTCTGTCTCTCAGTTAGTCGAGCAAAGTTAATACATGTTGTGTGGGTGGTATATTAGATAATGGACATTTAATAATTCAGACCTTTGCTATTGAGGATCCACTATATGCTTGGTCTTGTGCTGGAAGTACACAGGGAAGGCCTCTCTAGGAAAATGACTTTGAAGGGAGGAAGTTAGCTAAGTGAGGGCAAAACCATTCCAAGCAGAAAGAGCAGCCTGTGCAAAAGCTCTGGTGTACGCTACCTCAATTTATTCATAAGTTTCATAAATTTCAAATAAGGCTAGAGGAGAGGATGTAACAGAAGCAAGTATGAGAGGAGTTGTGGTGAAGACATAGTCAACATCCAGTTTTATGCCAGGCCTTGTAAACTTTGCCAAATTTTTAATATCCTGTTTGAAGGACAACAGAGAGCCATTGGCTAAACTTACAGTGCCAAAGTTCTTCCTTTTGAAAATCACTGAATCTTAGAAATGCAAAGGTTCAAAGGTTCATGTCCATGCCCCATCCTTCCTATCATGCAAGAATCTTTTTCCATAGCAGACTGGACTTTTCTTTAAATTCTCATAACTATGTTTGATTACCAGATGTTTATTGAGGGTCTTTTGGATGTTAAACACCCTGCAAAATTGCTGGAGGTATAGACATATCTTTTAAGTTACAGTGGTCATGTAGTGTACAATAAGATTAAGAATGTTTTTGAAAAATAAAAATGCTTCTTTCTATTTATGTATGCCCCTCAAACAATAATTTTGCTTTCTCCAAGTGGGAGACAAAAAAATTATGAATTTTAAAATTCATAAGTTAAAAATTGTGCTTAATAAATAATCCATGAGAGTCAAAGGAATAAACATATTAAGCTACTTTGAGAACAATAGAAATGGAATAGATGACTAAATATAAGGAATAGCCCTCATGAGTCTAGTGACAAAATTCTCTTAAAAAGCCACTGAGCCAAAAGTGGAGTGAGAGAAGAACCAAAAGCTTGCTGCAGTTGCAGAATGTTAAGAGATTTATTTAACATTCTCTGGGCAGAGTTCTAAAATATTCATGCATGTTGGACATAATTATGTCATTTTATCCTCCACTATGTGTCAATGAAATGCCATTTTTTTTTTTTTTTTTTTTTTTTTTGCTATAGCTTGTATCACTTCTTTCACAATTGGGAAATGCAAATAATTATAAATAGAGGAGTCTTAAGTGGTAGAAAATTTGTTTTATGAATCTTATAGTGAAACTTTTAAATTTGAATGCTGTACTCAGGGAATGATTGAGGAGCAAATAAGCACATTTTCTCTATACAAAACAGAGAACAGTCCCCTTACAACCATAGCATTTAAAGAAACATTGAACTAATGATATAAAGGGTCAAGAAATACTATAGTGAAGTCTGAACTGGGTAAATGGCTATTTTCAATCTAGAAATGACTATTGTTCTGTGTGGCTTTAGAAGACTCCTTTAATACCAATGAATGGAAGCTGCAAAGCATCTGATTCTCTTCCAGCACAAAGGGAAACATTCTGTGGAATCCAGCTTTACAGGACAAATTGTGAGTCTTGGTATTAGTCATATGTCAGCAGAGGGCTGCTGTGGATGAGCTTCATACACTGTGGAGGACAAGAGACGAGAGACACTCAGGGGACACTTTTGCACTGTGGAAACTGCCTGAACTTTGAGGTTAATCAGATTTGGGTTTAAATCTTAACATCATCAAGTTACTAGCTGGCTGACTACTGGAATTAAGTAAACTCCAATAGTTTACTGAAACACCTGAAAATAAAAATAGCCTATTTAGAGTTGTGGTTAAGATTAAATGAAATTATTTACTTCTTTTTAAGGGTGAATAATATTTCTGCATGTGTGTGTGTGTGTGTGTGTGTGTGTGTGTGTGTGTTTGTACGTATGTGTGCGCATAAATACTTAGGTTGTGTCCCTATCTTGGCCCATTGTGATTACTGCTGCAATGATCATGGGAGAGCAGATAACTCTCCAGCACACTGACTTCATCCCTTTGAATATATACCCAATAGTGAGATTACTAGATCATATGATATTTCTATTTTTAATTTTTTAAGAAACTTCTATATGGTTTTCCATAATGGTTGGTACTAATTTTAGATTCCCACCAATAATATAAAAGGATTCCCTTTTCTCTACATTCTTGCCAATGCTTGTTAGCTTTTGACTTTTTGATAATAGCCATCCTAACAGGTGTGAATCATATCTCATGGTAGTTTTGATTTACATTTTTCTGATGATTAGAGAAGCCAATCACCTTTGAATATATTTGCTGGCCATTTGTATATCTTTTTTTTAAAATGCCTATTCAGGTTTTTTTTTTTAACTTGTGTTTTTGCTATTGAGTTGTACGAGTCCTTGTATATTTTGGATAATAACTCTTAGTGAATATATGGTTTGCAAATATTTTCTCTTACTCCATAGCTGTGTTTTAACTTTGTTAATTATTTCTTTTGCTATGAACAAACTTTTAATTTGAATGGTCCCATTTGCTTAATTTTGCTTTTGTTGCCTCTATTTTTGGTATCATATCCAAAAAATTATTGCCAAGACAAATTTCATGAAGATTTTCCTCTATGTTTTCTTTTAGGAGTTTTTCAGTTTGGGGTATTACATTTAAGTCTTTAATCCATTTTAATTTAATTTTGTGTATGATGTAAGATAATGATCCAATTCCTTTTTTTTTTTTTTTTGCATCTGATTATTCAGTTTACTAAACACTATTACCAAAGAAACCATCCTTTATCTCTTTCCTTGGCATCTTTGTTGAAGATGAGTTGAGTTATAAGCATGGACCTATTTCTGTGCCTTCTTTTCTTTTTCAATGATCTATGTGTCTGTTTTCATGCCTGTATCATTACTATAATTTGGTTATATAATTTGAAATCAGGAAGTGTGATGCCTTCAGCTTTGTTTTTTTCTCCAAATTGCCTTAGCTATTTGAGGTCTTTTGTGGTTCCATATAATTTAAATTTTTTTCTATTTCTATAAAAATATTTTTGGACTTTTAATAGGAATTAATCTGGAGGACATTATGATAAGTAAAATAAGCCAAACACAGCAAGAAAAATACCGCATGATCTCATTTATATGTGGGAACTAAAAGTTCAAATTAATAGAAGAGTTGTTACTTAGGGTCAGAAGGGAAGATAAATGGATGTTGATCAAAGGTATAAGAATAACTTCAGGAGACCTATTGTATAGCATGGTGGCTGCAGTTAATAACAATGTGTTATATACTTGAAATTTTCTAAGAGAATAGATGTTAAGTATTCTCACTACACACACAAACAAACACAAACACAGTTTATTTGTTTATATGAGGCTAATTAGCTTGATGGTGGTAGTCATTTCACAGTGTATATATATATCAAGGGCTGGGTATGGTGGCTCATGCCTGTAATCCTAGCACTTTGGGAGGTCAAGGTGGGAGAATTGCTTGAGTATAGGAGTTCAAGACCAGGCAACAGGTGAAATCCTGTCTCTACAAAAAATACAAAAATTAGTCCGGCATGGTGGTGCATGCCTGTAGTCCCAGATACTCTAGAGGCTGAGGCCAGAGGATCACTTGTATCCAGAAGTTCTACTCTGCAGTGAGTGGCGATCCTGCCACTGCACTCCAACCTGGGTGACAAAGTGAGACCCTGTCCCCCACCAAAAAAATAAAAAAAAAATCCAAAAACACAAAGAAAAGCCCACCAAAACAAAATTTAAAAAACAAATTATTTTGTACACTTTAAAATAATATATATATATATATATGTTATTTTTATATGTCAGTTATACATCAATAAGGCTGAAAAATTAAGTTAACAGATTGGCAATTTAAAAAATAGATTAAATGAAGTTATGGATGTAAAATTCTTGGCAAATACTCATCAAATAAGTGTTTAATACATGTTCCTGGGGAAATGAGGCTCACAGTAATGTAGTGCAATTACTGTCTCATAGTAGGTGCTCAATAAATGTTAGACTCCTCTACCTTGCCATGTCACAAATTGTAGATTGACTTTAATTTTTGAAAGCTTCCACTATCTTCTTTACTTCCCACACTGAGTAAATGCATTCATATGAGAGTTGTTTTATTGCCTTTCTGGTTTTAATGTTCAAAGACTGTCTTTGTTTTCCAAGCCTACCTGTACTTCTTTCTAAAGGTGATGAATATCCCTTTATGTCTTAGAGTTCTTTTTGTTGTTGTTGTTCCTTCTTTAAAATTGTAGGGTTTTTTTAATGAAAACTTCAAAAAAAGAACATAAAAATGCAACATATTTTGATCCCTGTCACAATTTAAATTAAAAACCAAACTAGTGACATTAAATCCAAAAGGAGTTTGGATTAGTCAACTCCATTTCTTTGATTTGGTGGCAAGAGGGGGCAGCTACAGTTTTATAGCATTGGTTTTATTTTTCTTCGTTGCAAAGAAATCAAAGTTCAGTTACAATGTTACTTGTGGCTGCCAAATATGACTTATGAAACTGAACACCACCTCATGTAGTTTTCAGCCCTAAAATTCCCTAGAGTAATTAATTTTCTTCATCCTATTGTTATTCATTTCCTTTTTCTTATCATTGCCTCTACCAAGAAGCATAACCAGAATTTTATATTACAAATAGCAATGGGCAAATTCAGAAGACCCAAACATATAAACTTCAAGTTATCTTAGTCATCTCTGTTAACCAAGAGTTGGAAATTTGGGGAGTCAATAAGTAACATGTCTTTTTTCCATCCTTGCCAAAACAAACTCTTCTGCAGAAGAGGTTCTGAGTTGTCCAGCTTGCTCTATAACTGGCTAAGTTATTCTTCAGGGCAACAATGACAACATTTCAGTGGGCTAAAGAAAAAGTTTAATTTTTGCTGATACTGCATATCCAGCAAGGATTGGAAGAGGGAATCTGCACTTTGGACCCTAAAAGGTCCACCCTGATGTTGAAATTTTAAGACAAATTGATAGGTGGAAACAGGATTCAAGAGAGGAAGATGAACACACCACTGTTACTATGGACAGAAGGTGGATTGAAGTACGTGGCTTTCATGTGTATACACAATGGTCTTCTTCACATTTATCCCTGCCTTATGTTAGCTAATGAGGTCACCTTTCAGCCAATGGCGAATAACGTTATATCCAGAGTGTTGACTCAAAATGTTGTATAGGTTTTGGAAAGATAAGGCTAACAGTAACAGCTATAACTTACTAAGGATGAAATTCTAGACACTGTGGAGCAATTTTACATTAACTTTTCATTTAGTTCTTAATGTGTAGATGCCATATTCTCCCCATTTTTCAGAAAAGAGGAAATTATCAAAAGAGGAGGCACTAGTTTAATATTAGAGATTTAGTAATTTGTAGAGTATGGTTGCAAATAAATTCATACATTATTAACAAGAACACATTAAAATAATACTAATGGTTTAGCTATGTGTAGGCATTTAAAATTTATGAGGTGATTGTGTTTGCATCTACCAATCCAAATGGGATTCTGTATAATTCTGGAAGATTAACAAGGCAGAGAACACTGTTTTCATTTCACAAAACAGAAAGTCAGAACTAATAGTAACATAATACTTAGCAATTGACAAAGCATGTTCTTACATGTCACCTCACTTAATCCTTACATGAGGTGAAAGAGGAGAGGATAAGGAATAGTAGAGATGAAGAGGAGTGGGGAGAGTCATAACATTTTTCACTTGAGATAGCTCATATCCCTTGAGTGAGTGCAGGTGAATTACCTCTGTGTCAGAAGAAACCCCCCTTCCCCTGGAATCATGTGTCTATGATGGAACTCTCATTGACTAACTCATGATCTTTCTCTTCATTCTTTCATGGAAGAGTGGCTTATTTAATTGGTGAATTTTAGAGAAGAAATTGAGAATGTCTGCTACTTTTCATCCCTGCTGAAACTACTACTAGAGATGCCTAACATGTTGACCTGCTCTTTGGAATGTGGTAAACTTGCTTTGCAAACTCTATTGCAAGAAAGGCTTGGGATCTTTCAGTTTAGTTTATAACTGACTAGATTTATCAATCCAGACTGGCTAGGTTATGCTGGGTAGCATACAACACTAACATTCTAGTGAATTTAAAGGTTTAACTTCTGCTTATACGGCTTGTCCAACAAGTGTGAGCAGAGATGCAGCCTGATGGAGACTTAATCTTAACATTCTCAACTATGATTACCAAAGCAGAAAAATAAAACACAGTAAATCACATGCTGGCTTATGAAGCCTTCATCTTTAAGTGACATGTGCACTGCACTCCTGTTAATAGTTCATTGACCCAAGAAAATCACTTGCCATGCCTAATTTCAAGGTGGGAAAAAATGCACTTCTTCCATGTGCCTAGATGAATGAACTACAGCACATGTGTGGTGAATAGCACAGTAAGAGTCACAGTGAATCAGTGTAATATATACAACTCAATGGTTTTTAGTATATTTGCAGAGTTGTGCCACCATAACCACAATCAATTTTAGAATATTTTTATCTACCCCAAAAGAAGTCCATACCCTTAATTGTCAGTTTCTATTCTTTTGAGTAGAAAAAAAAATGTGATCAAAGCAGAGCCAGGGATCATGAGAAACTTCAGATCAAGGTACATAAATGAGATATCCGTGAGACGGTCAAGGCAGTTGGGTCAGGCAGTAGGACAGCACAAATGCAAAAGAGAAAATGGAGTGAAGGAATCACTATATGTCAGAAATATGATCAGAATTAAATGCATTTTCCTGAAAACAGAGAATAGAGCAAAGAAGAAAAGACGAGGTATAAGACACCAAGGAGAAAGCAATTCTGAGACAAACTCCAGAAGCACAGTATCTGTTGGGCAATTAGTGTGGGTCTCTAGTTATATACATTTTTTTCTTAAAAAACAAAACATAGCTTTGACAATTATTAGCTACTTGGCTTTGGGTGATTTTCTAACTTTTCTGAGTCTCAGTTTCTTTGTTGCTAAAATGGGGGTGATAATATTTATCTAAAAGTTGTATTGCGATCCATGATTGCATCAATTACATATCCTAATGATGTGAGTTCATAACACCTCACACTTCACATTAATAAGAGCCATTGCTTTTACCCACCTCCAAAACACATGAGAGCAACAACTGTGTCTTACTGATTATTGCTGCATCCGCAAAATTCCCTAGCAAACAGAAGTCATTCAGGACATTTTTATAGAATGGTCTTGATTAAAATTGCATGGATGATGTACACGGCATATAGTAGGAAGTTCACAGATGTTAGATTTATTTTACTCTAGAGCAGAGTTTGGCAAACATTTTCTGAAAAGGGCCGGATAGTAAACATTTTAGACTTTGCAGTCTATACAGTCTCTGTCAAAACTATTCAACTCTGCTGTTGCAGTGTGTAAGCAGCCATAGGTAATATATTAATTAATGAGCATGGCTATATTACAATAAAACCGAATTCATGACAAGATAAAGAGGGCCAAATTTGGCCCTATGGTTATACCTTATCAATCCCTGCTCTAGAGTATACATTTATGTATTACCAACTATAGCAACAGCTACTTTTAAAGCTTCTGATGCAGTGGCTTGGGCATGCTGTTAGGAAAAAGGTTTAATGTGGATAAAAAGAGTGAGAAGTAAATTATAACTCCATCAAACAGTTAACTATTTCTCTCCCTGCACCCTTTCTCTACTCTTGTTCCTCCATATGATGTGCTTCACGTTCTTAATTTCACAGCAAAACTTTTTTTTTTTTCCATAGATAGCACCAAGGAAGACTTCTACCCAATTCAGTCTGAACCATTCTGAATAAACAAAATACATATGGATTTATAAATTTTAACTTCATAATTCTAATGAGCATGAAAATATGTTCCAGTATTTTTATTGAAAGTAAATTAAGGTTGGACTATTCATCCTTAAATTACTTCTCATATCATCTTTGACACAAGTGTCTTTTGTAGTAATTGAAAGTAAAAAGTTTCCATTTATCATACTAATTATCTCATTATGCTTCTTTTTTTTTCTTCGAGTCTTCTGAATCTAACTGGAAACCATCTTGAAACACACAAGTTGTGCAAATGAGATACCACTATCTATATCTTGTGCCTTTTGTAACAATATAATAAAACTGTCACATATTGATTGCCAGAATCAATACCAGGACATTTACATACATTTTCTGATTTAACTTTTGTAATATGGCGAGTCATTTTGATTCTATAGGTCAGGAAGTGATGACTCAAGAAAGGAAGTAATTTGCCCAAAATTACAGGACTGGATTCAGATTTTCAGATCCCAACATCATTGTACTTAAAAAAAATTCATCTGTACTCTGGATGTTCTATTTTAATATATGTTATTAGAAAATAGTGGTAATTCTCTCTATCTCTCCTCTCTCTCTCTCTCTCTCTCCCTCTGTCTGTCTGTGTGTGTGTGTGTGTGTGTGAGAGAGAGAGAAAGTAAATAGAATGATAGGATTGAAGCATCTGGCCATATGTCAGGCATGCTAAATTAGAATCTGCATTTTAACTAAAATGTCTAGTTAATCCCTATGTATATTACAATGTAAGAAACACTGAGTTAGATAAGATCACCCTTATTTTACAGATCAAAATCCTCAGAAACAAGAAGTTTTTCAGCTCAGATTGTGAAGATCTTCTTAAGTTTTGTCAAGCAATAGGGACACTAAGTATAGCAAAAGTAAAGAGGAGTATTAATGAGTACTAGCTCTCTGCTTCATCAAGCTCACTATAACAGGAGATGAGAATAGTGGAGAAGAGACTATAACCAGCCCCCCATACTCATGGGTTCCACATTCGTGGATTCAATCAAACTTGGATACAAAATTTTAAAAAACACACACACGACAATAAAAAACAACACAAATTTTTAAAACAATAGAGTATAACAATTATTTACATCACATTTATATTGTATTAGGTATTTAAGTAGCCTGGATATAATTTAAAGTATATAAGATGATATACATAGGTCATATGCAAATATTATATCATTTTATATAAGGGACCTGAGCATCCACAGATTTTGGTGTTCTGGAGTGGGTCTTGGAACTGATTCCCTGTAGCTAACAAGAAATAACTGTATCTGTGAAGGCTTCCTTATCAGAAGTCTAACTTAGAACAATGGGGAAACTAAGAACTGGGGTCTACTTTTTTTCTCCCCCAGAGAAAATCAATTAGTTCCTTTCAAAGAGGGTCTCTGATATCAGGAAAGTGCTGTTACATGTGAATGCTGGCATCCTGTTTTTCAAGATAACAGTAATTTGATATACCAGATGTTAGTCTGACTAAAAATAGTCAGAACAGAAAGAAACTCTTCACCTGAGAAATGTTCCTACACATTCTGAAAGAATCCTCCTTTGAAGAATATTTTTCTACCACATGATAATAATATAGGTGGAATAAATCATCTAAAGGAGAAAATCCATTTCCAAAATATCCTCCTTTTCATTCTACTTTGATATTCTATTTATTCTTTTTTAAATCCTTTCTTGTCTTCTTTTCCATCCTTCCCTTCTCTTGCTGCTCTGGCCCTACAGGAATTATTACACAATCCCTACTTGTCTGTGCTACCCAGCCAAACAACAATGTCATTTCTTTATAATACTACCTGAAACTTTAAAAGGAGAAATAATAAAAGACTTATGAGCAATTAAAAATTGGTACCTAATATCTGTGCCATAATGTTCATTTATATTCTTTAGTAAAGATCCCCAGGTCGTATTTATTTTCACTTTACTTTTAAGTAAATGGAACATATCTGTGTTACTTGTTTTTAATTGTTATAGAAGATGGCAGATCCAGCACTATTTAAGATAAGTTTTAGGCAAATACACAATGAAAACAACAAGAGGGACTCCTACAGGTATGTAACTAATGGAAGAAAGCAAGAAATGATACAAAACAAGTAGAACCAGGGAATAACAGTAGAAGTTACAACATTCTGAGCGTTCTAGAAAGAGGTTGAAATGATTCAGCATGCACATGAATGTTTGTAATGATGATTCCATTTCATAAAATAATAGTTCAATGACATGTAATATGATGCAATTACTAAAAAATAAAAAAAATAGTAAAGAACCTTACAGAAGCTTCTATCTAAAATTGTTAAATTAAAATTTAAAAACCATTTTTGGTCCTAAGGGAGTTATATTTGAGGTATCTGCATAAAAATAAACTTATGAAGGATAGCATATCCTAGTCTTCAGACATGTTGAATATAACAAATATTATCATCTCTTTTCTTGAGTATTCTAAAATATTCAAAGTCTTTCTAAAACATGTATTAATTGATCTTCAGAGAAACTATTTGTGATTGATGGAGAAGATAGCAGAAAATCAAATTTTATAAATGAAGAAATTGAGGCTAAGAAGGTAAATTGACCAATGCAAAAGCACGAAACATAGCAGCCATTATTATGCAATATTTTGCTCCAACTCTATTTACCATATCTACAATACACTTTCACTTTTTCTTTTTTGCTTTTTCCAATAAATCTATAAAAATAAGTAAACTTTTGAAAATGTGGCTGGATGACAATAATTTAATGATTATTATAATAATATATGCAGGCATCAATTGTAATGAAATAATATTTTAATTCATCGTCAATGTTTCCTTAGTTAGCAAAGATTTAGGGAGAAATAACTGTTTATTAAATATTTATATATAACAAACCATGGGTATAAGGTGTGAAGATTCATGAATGAGCAAGATAAAACTCTGGCCTCTAGGAGCTCACAGCTGATACCAGTGGTTCTCAACAAGGGGTTGTTTTACTCCTCCCAACCTCCACCAGAGGTCATTTGCCAATATCTGGAGAGGGGATATTTCTCAATATCTGGAGATATTTGTTATTGTCATACTGGGACTGTGAACTGCTGTTGGAGTTATTGGCATCTAGAGAGTACAGACTAAGGACGTTGTTAAACATTGTAGAATGCAAAGAACAGCTCCCTTCAACAACTAAATTTCAGGTCCATAATGTCAACAGTACAAAAACTGCAAAATCCTGGCTTACATCAAGAGGGCAAATAATTACAAAACAAGTTCAGGGATTCAAAACAAATCCCTATTAGAACCCAAAGGAGCAACAAATTATGACTGGGCAGGGAAGAAGAAGTTTCATGGGGACGGTGTCCATGGGCTGTGTCTGAAAGAACAGATTCAAATAAAGTCATCAAAGAAAAATGTACATTAAAAAGCTAGAATCTAAAATAGGGACCAGCATTTTTCAAAAGTTCATTCCAGGGAATAGTAGGGTTTATAGGGGCATAAGATTACAAAGGTATTAAACATACATGCATACACACACACACACTGTGTTAACCCATTTTGCATTGCTATAGAGGAACACCTGAGGCTGGGTAATTTATAAATAAAAGAGGTTTTTTTGGCTCCCAATTCTGCAGTCTGCACAAGAAGCACAGCACCAGCATCTTCTGCAGAGGCCCTCAGGAAGCTTTTACTCATGGCAAAAGATGAAGGGGGAGCAGGCGCGTCACATGGCAAGAGAGAGAGCAAGAGAGATGCCAGATTTCTTTAAGCCACCAACTCTCATGTGAACTAATAGAAAATTCAGTCTTTACCTTGGGGATTGCACCAAGCCATTCATAAGGAATCTACCTACATGACCCAAACCCTACCTCTAACAAAGGGAATCACATTTCAACATTAGCTTTGGAGGAAACACATATACAAACTCTCTCGCTCTTGCTTGCTCTCTTCTCTCTCTCTCTCTCTCTCACACACACACACACACAAACACACACACATGCACACGCACAGTTATGCATACCCAGATTCCTGAGGTCAGAGTTTGAGCAAAGCAAACTTAACCAAAATTAAGTAAGATTCTTTACTAAAGGATTTATTATAAATTTAAGATGTAAATTTCTAAGAGGAGAATATAGTTTTCAGCATTTTCAAAATATATTTAACCAGATATACATTGTTTTAGAAATGCATCTGTTGTGATTAGTGTTACATGGATAACAGCTTTGAGAAATGACATTTTAGACAGTAGGAGATCATTTAAGGAATTAAACAGAGAAGTGGTCTGAGCATATGTCTGATTTTAGGGAGTAAGTAGTAACTGTGCAAAAAGGGACTGGGGACACACCTGCAGTGGGAAAGAGAAATGAGGGATGAGGGACCAGTTAGAAGGTTATCACAATAGTTAATGGAAAATTAATGGAGTTCTGTTTTAGGGCTATGGTTAGAACATGGTTGTGAACTAGACTGAGGGCTATCGTCCAGATGAGAGTAACATCCTTTATGCCTCATCACTTGCCCTTATTTTCTCCTTTAATTTATTTTGCCCATGGAAGAATGTCCATCCATTAGCAGAATCACAGCATAAAAGGCATTCTCTTTATGTATGCACTAGGCTTGGGATTTCAACCTACAATAGACCTGCAACTAAGACTCTCTCAGGCAAAATTCTCATTCACTAAGTATTGGAGTGAAGCCATTATCTCTAAGTAAGGCAGGTTGTCTTTATAAACTGCAGCCTTGCATGTTTGCACAACACACAACCTTCAGCTTCTGAGGCCCTCTGAATGGTGGAAAGTTTGGCAGCTCATGCATCACTGAGCTCCTTGCTGTATGAAGAGCTCCAAAGTTACTGAATAGTCCACACTGCACCATAAATTACAGGGTAGTTATTTCTTAGTTATTTAGCAGTTGCAGTGCAATTAGTTCCACTTAGTGTCAACTTTTGCCAATATATCTTCCATTAGCCTGAAAATTATAGCTTGGTTCTATAACAGCCATAATATCAAGCGGTTTCCAGACTTCAGCTTGCATCTGGGAGGGGAAGGCTGAGAGAAAATTGCTACAAAAACCAAGTTGATCTGAATGTGGATGTCTGAGCCTCATCCCAATTCAGAAGCCATCCACTGACAACCTCGCAGCCCACTTCTGTATCAGTGACTCAACGAGAAGTTTGGAGGAATACAATGCCCACAGCTGGAGAGTATGGTATAGCTGATGAAAGACAGGAATAAACTTGTCAGTGCTGAAATCCTGAGGTCTGACCAAGTGAACTCCAAGCTGTGCCACCCTCTGAGTATATAGAAGGCTTGGATTAGTTCAAGTTTGTTACTTAGTTCAGAGTTTTCCAACATACTTTTCATTTTTTAGCTCACTCTCCTACTGAATGTACAAAGGGATTACACAAACTAGACTTTCTTTCTTTGCTTTTATCCAAAATTTAAATAGCCCACGTATTGTATACTTTATAGATAAAGAATTTAAAGAAATATGGCTTAGCATCTAGCATCTCTCTTTCTCTCTTCCTCTCTTCTCCACACACACACACACACACACACACACACACACACACACACACAATGGAGTGAGGTTTTATATAACAGTCTTTTTTTTTAACCTCTATTGGCTTAATCCTTCAAAAGGTGCTTGGGTTATTTATTAAGGACTCAAACATAGCATATATTTACTGGGCACTTACTATGTGCCAGGCATAATACTAATAATATTGCTTGAGTTATTTCATAAGGTTGGTATCACACTATAATTTCCCTTTTTAATAAACAAGGACTCTTAAGTACTAGAGAATTTAAATAATTTCCTCATGGAGTAGTATTTGATTTCAGGTCTTCGGGAATCCAATTTCCATACTATTTGTTAAGATATATTCTTTAATTTTACTTAACCACTCAATATGAGCCAGGGAGTGGAAAAACTAAGTAATACTATTATAGAATTGGAAAAGTCAGGAGGTTACCAAATAATGTGTTTATTTTCACATGTGTGCATGCATTCAGTGTAATTTAAACTGATTCTAAAAGTGTTTGCCAAAAGGACATCTGTTTTGAATGATGACAGCTTTGTTGTAAGCACAGGTGACTTCCCACATAGGAGGTCAGCAGGAGCCAGCATTTCTCTGTTGTGCTTTCCTTTGCTTGCACGTTTCTTGAGACCCTGATGCCATCTTGCTTTGATGTATAACTCATTGTTTATATTTGCTGTCTTCCACTTATCTCCAAGGTCAGAGGCTGGGTCTTCCTCCTCTCCATACTCACTTGCCCACCATAACACATGACCTGGTAGAGCAGCACACACAGTAGCAAAGGACCTGGACTGTGCATGACCATATGCACATTTAATAACATTTCTAAGCCTTGGTTTCTTTATTGGAAAAATGAGTATAATAACACTAACCTACTTTACAGGAGTTTTGTTAAGACTAAATAAATATATTATGTATCTGTAATAAAAAATATAATAAATATATATTTATTATTATGTATATTAATTATTATAAAATAAAAAATAAATATATCATGACTAGTATCTGTAACAGAGTATATTCACAAAGAGTGGCTAAAGCTATCATTCACAAGATGATCATTTTGATAGTAGTCATAATAGCCTGTTTAGACGTAAGAAGAAGAACAAATAAAGGGAATTTTTAAAATGTTCAGTTGTCCAAAGAATCAGGATTAAATTAAACACAGCAAAGAATAAAACAGGCTCTAGCACATTATGCATTCTTGTCCTGTCTTTTCCTTTAGATAAAGGAAGGTAAAATGCATGCCTCAATTGTTTATATACAAGCGTGCATGACTTATCAATCAGTGCAGCCCAGTGAATATAGAGCTCTAATGTCTATCTCTACAAACATCCAGACTAGTGGCAAGTGACTTTTTCAGATTCAATCAGCAGATCTGCAGTAAAGTATAGAAATTTTCCTCCTTGGGCTCTACCTTAGCTCTTGTTACTAATAATACCGCAACTGTGGTGGTCACATTACATCCATTATCTCAATAGCTCCAAAGACAACCCATAAGATCAATAAAACTTTTATTATTTCCCCTTATTCATCTTCATATCCTGAACTATCCAACTCAGTGGCTTATTAGTAGTGACTTTTTGGGAGTTACTATTTGTTGAATAAATGGCAGTTAACCATAAAGTAAGCTTTATGTTTAAGTGACAGACAACAATTAATCAAGCAATCAGTCAACCAATGCTCATGAGAGTCTTACCCTGGAGAGGAAAGTTATTACTGGATAAATCCTGTATTTTTGCAGCACTTTCAAACATTGTATTAAAATTAAATATGACCACAGTGTTCTGATTAAACTTACATGTGGTATTTAAAGTAGTTCAATTCATAGAAACAGAAAGTGGGATGGTCATTGGAAGTTGAGGAAAAGGAGACTTGCTGTTTAAACGGTATAGAGTTTCAATTTTGCAAGATTAAAAAAGTTTTGGAGAGCTATTTCACAGCAGTATGAATACACTTAACACTACAGAACTGTACACTTAAAATGCTTAAGATGGCAAATGTTATAAAATGTGTTTTTTAACCACTGTAAAGAAAAAATAACCTTTTCAAAAACTTAGAGCACAAAGTTAAATATAGAAGTTTATGAATACATTGATCCTCTACCATTGTTTCTCTCTCCTAAACTCATAGATTTCTTCCACAGAGACAATAGCTGTTAATGATTTCTGTGTTTCCTCTCAGAGAGTCTAAAACATATACATGTGTATATCTATATCTATAAATATTCGTTTCCTATCTTTTTACACTGAAGATGAATCAGGATTCAATCAGAGGAGAACCAGTGTGAGATACACATACACTTTCACGCACACATACACTAATACATGCATATGCACAGATATGCATATACAGGGATTTATTAGGCAAAACTAGTTTAGGCAATTATCGGAGCTCACTAAACAAGTCAGTAGTCTGTAGGACAGGTAGTCAGGAAGGGAAGATCTCATGCAAACTGGAATTGCACAAACACAAGATGAAACTCCTTGTGCACAAACAGTGGTAAGGAAGGAAGATCAAGAAAGAATAACTATAGACCCAGCTGTTTGAAGTATCTGCCTCGGGGAAATTCCTAAGACTCTCTGTGAAGGCCTTCCAGGTGACTGAATCAGGGCCACATGGGATAATCATCCTGTTACTTAACTAAAAGTCAACAGCTTAGGGACTTAAATCACACCTGTGAAATCACTTCACAGTAACACCAAATTAGCGTTTTATTGAATAACTGGAAGAAAGTGTGGGTATGCTACTAAAAGTGACCACAGCTTTCTTTATATTTCCCAACTTTCCTGAGAGGATATCCCTTACAGATCTCCCTAATAAGAAATGTATTATGAAGTAGATCCTGGGACCATGGCTCAGCCTAGCCAAGTTGCTACATCAAAAAGCATCCCAGGGGTGCCGTGCTCTACATGATGCTAGCTCTTCATCTTGTGTCAGGAAGATTTACCATACTATTAAACAAAAAGCTCTTTTTAGCAGCCACAGGATATTTCAAGGCACATGTGTAACAACTTCTTTTACTGATGGAGATTTATGTTATTTCCAGTTATTTTCTCACTTCCCATAATGCCTCAATATTTACCTTATATGTATCTTTCTTAGATGTACCAATATATTTGTAAACAACATTATTAAAAGTGGGAACGTTAAGTCAAATCATATATGCATTTAACAATTTTGCCAAATATTGCTAAATTTCTCTTTAGAGAGGATGCAGGAGCTTATTCTTCCACCAAGTCTTAGGCATTCCTTATGCTCAAGATGGTCTTTCCCCTTCTTTCCTTGGGTTTCACCCAGCTCAGTACTGTGTATTCTTCCCCAGGCAGATATAATATCTCCAAAGTGTGGAGCTTCCCATGAATCTACGTTTTCACCACCTTGAATTTAATCCCTTATACTTGAGTTATGAAAGCAAATATTGATTCCAGTATCATGCATTACAAATAGGGTATGCTAGCCAATGTATGGTAAACTTCTGGAGAGTCACAGGAATTTGAAGTGGGAGATACCGAACAGAATAAAGCATACCCTCTCTCACATACTGTTCAGTTTTCCTAAAAACCAGTTTTGCAAACTTATGTATCCGCTTTCAGAATTTGTAAAGCCACCTGTGCCCTATTTGATAGACTCTTTGAAACTTTCTAAGGTGATTTTATTTGGGAGAATATTCTAATTAGAGATATAATTGCACAGCTAATTATGAATAACACTTAAATGGTAGAGGTAAGTGTTCAAAAAGGTTTGACCTTAGAAAGCAGAGAGTGCAACAAACGCATGACAAGAAGAAGGCTTAGATATGCACTTGTGCCTTTCCCTTTTATTCTAAAATACGTAGATCTATTCTTAATTTAACAATTTTACCTTTTCAGTATGAACTCAAGGCTCAACTAATGATATGGCCTCTGTTCAGTGAGATACAGGAAAGGTTGTTAAAGACTTAAAAATGCCTGTGCAGTTTCAGGAGAGAGAGAGGATGTACTGGCTCAGATGTTTTGAGTTCAGAGATCTGCAGCCGTTTGAAAACCCAGCGAACTGAATGGGAATAAAATTGTCCACATCAAACAAAAGCTGTCTGCAGCTTTTGCGCCCGGTCTTATCCTTTAGAGCATCAAAGAAATCCTTTTCCTCCATGGACAAAATAACCTCACATAAATCAATAAAGGAAGAGGCAGTAAGAAGAGAGTTTGCCAGATTCAAGTAAGCAGAAGGAGTTAGGGCTGGGGAAGGTCTGATGGAAGGAGTGTAGGGAGAGAAAAAGAGAGAAAATACTGTTGCTATTCAAGGGACAGAGTTGGGCCATGTAATGCATGGGTGAGAACAGCAATTAATGGAAGAGAGAGAAAGTGAAGAGAGAGAACACAAAAAGAGGATTGATGGGACTGAAAAAATGAAGGGAAAGGGGGAGACAGAAAAAAAGTTATCCACTAGGCTGTTTGCTACTCTTTTTATTTAGTTAGATATTATAGGCGGGGGTCTCACTATGTTGCCCAGGGTGGGGTGCTGTGGCTATTCTCAGGTACAATCATAGCACACTATGGCCTCGAACTCCTGGGCTCAAGCAATCCTCCCATTTTAGTCTCCCGAGGAGCTGAGACTAGAGGCTATTGATACATTTTTACTGATATGCCTATTATAGGTTCAGGGCTCTGAGACTGAGCACCTTCTTGAGAGTTATGATCCAGTCTAGTCCTGGCCCCTAGTACCTAATATGCTCTGGCACCACCCCAGGCCCTGGTGATGTCGTATTGAACAAGACGTGGCCTTCCTTCCAAAGGGAGAAAACAGAAGGAAGGTTGGTAGACAATTATAAGCCAGTGTGATACAACCTATGAGAGGGGGCACTCAAGGTTATAAAAACACACACAATAGGGGCAGTTAACTTCCTCCAGGATAAATTAGAGTTGGGATAGAGACTAAGGAAATGAAAAGACAGCAAAGCAAGAACAGACTAACATTTCCTCATGGTTTGTGTAGGTAAGAAAAATGATGATGATGACTATAACAGCTAATGTCCATTTTTAAGGCACTACCTTTACTGTTCTCTCTCCTTTCTAGATTCTCACAGATGTTATCCCATATTAACACAGCAGTATTGAGTAATATCAATTATTGACACATTTTGAATGTGAATAATTTCCACATTTGAGCTAGGTAATTTTCTCAGATTTACAGAATGTGAACCCATCCATGTTCTTCTTGCATCTAAGACTGTGGTCCTTCCATTACACTACGTTGCTAAGAGGGGGAAGGGAGGAAAGAGCGATAGAAGATGAGAGGATGGGAAGTGTGCAAGAGAAGAGAGGAAAGAGGAGAGAAACATAATGAAGAATGAAGTTGGTCCTTAGAAGAAGGAAGGCCCCCAGGTGAGGAATGGAGGCAGTAAGGTAGTGAGCAGAGTAAGCAAGGATGATAAGGTCATGCACATGTAAGAAAGCTGCATGTGGACAAAAAGATCTGAGTGTATACTATGGAAGAAATGAATACAATAGATGGAAAGAGACCATGAGAAAGGGAAAGAGAAGCACCACAACAGAGAGATCCCAGGGTCAAATGGTGACCATGAAGAGCCTCAATTGATTTTACAAAACTGGCCCCCTTGGGCACTTAGTTTGGATTCCTCTGACTCTGGCCTCTCCGCAAAGCCAACGTTGTCTCTGACCCTTGAAGTCTCCAGAGAGGTAATACAAGGTCTGAGATGTGAGCTGAGACATATCACCGTTGGTCTATCTAGCCAACATCAGCACTGTGAACACAAAGCTCTGCCTGTCCTGCAATAGAACAATGGAAAGGGATTGTATAACACAAAGGAGAGAGGAAAGAAGAAAAGAATGTAGGTCAGAAGGGGAGCCACTGGGTCCAGATGGCAGAATTACAGAGAATTTTCAATACCAATATTTTATTTTACAGATGGGAAAACTGAGGCCCAGAAAGAACAGAAGTCCTGATCTAGATCTCTCAGCAAATTGAGGCCAAAGACAATTTGCTGAGACTTACTTCTCTCTAGCGTGTTCTCTGTCACCCCATCTGTGAGAGGAAGGGGAAGAAGAGACCCAGGGAATGCAGGCACTTGGATAATTGAAAGAATGTTAAGGGCCAGCTTGCTCTTCTGCAGTTCCCCAGGGCAGGGGTGTTCGCCTGCAGGCAGATCTCATTCAGCAAGCTCAGGTTGCAAGAGATTGTGGGTTTAAGCAGGTGCTGCTATTTCTGTTCTGTTCCCTGTCTATTTTCAAGCACAGGATGCCGTGGGAAGGACTCGTGAAACAGTAGCTTTGCTGTTCCTTCATTTCTTTTTCTTCCCCCATTCAGTCTCCCCTTCTGCAAACCACAACTTCAACTCTGGCTTATTCCTGTAGAAAGGGTGTTTCAACCCTCCACAGGCTGATCTGGGATGAGATGCTAACTGTCTTGAATAAGTCGCTCTGGCTTATGTAGGAAAAGGTAAGAAGGGAGCCTCATATGAGCTCTCTGTGAAGGCACCCCTGGAGTTCACTCAAACTAACATCAGTAAGCTTCCTGGCAACTGGGGCTCAATAGATGTCTGCTGAGTCAATGAACAGATGAATGAATTAATGAATGACTAACATCTGAAGTACTCCTCTTTAGTTTATAAGTGGGAACACTTAAGGCCAATAAGTGAAAAGATTTTCCGAATATTTTGCAAGTGAATGACAGTGCCAAAATTAGAAGCAGGTCTTCTGAAGAAGGGCAGTGAGCAGGGATGGGGTCATGACACAGCTATGCCATAATAAACCATGAAGGCAATGCTTGATCTAAATCCTTCAGGCTCAGTCTATGCTAGTGAGTTCAGAAGTAAATCAAGAGGAAAATCCATGCATGAGAAGTCCCCAGAGGCAGAAAGTACATGAGAGCATGAACTCCTTGGATCCACCATAAGAGGTCCATGCTCACAAGGTGAGGCAGGGTCAGGTATGTAAAAGGAGTTGTAGGTTTCACTAAGTAAGGAAGCTCCATGTACGCTGCAAGAGAGTCAACCCTATGAAATTGCCAAGCTGAATTTCGAAAAGAGCCAAGAAAAGGAAAGGATATCAAGGACAGGAAAAGTGAAGCAGGATAATGAAAGGGAGAGAAAAAGGAGAGAAATTGTGGGTTCTTCCAGAATCAATGAATCTCACACAAAGAAATGGCCAATGGGACCAGCAGCATGTGCACTAGGCAATTATAAGAAGTCATATGAAAGAAAGATATTTAGAAAGAGCAGTTGATATCAGAAGGCTATTTGAAAAGCAGTATTCCTTTAAAAGGGTGCAAAGGAAAGGGTGGTCTAGTGGGCTGACCTGCTTCTCTGGCCCAATGAGAACAGAGAACAGACAGGTGCATCTTCCCCTGAGTTATCTCTGAGCTTGAGTAAGGGCTCACGGTAGAGCTGGGAACGGCTGGAATTACCTCTCTAGCAAACGGGATCTCTTGAAAATCAATCTCAGTGAAAAACGGCAACAGGTAATTCCAGAAGAGCTTTTGTTTGTTTCCCTAAAGTAACTGTAGAAGAATTAAATCCATACTTGAGAGGGCAGCAGATCACTGTTTTATAGGAGGTATGATCTGGTGTGGTACAAAGTGCGTTAGATTAATACGCTCTGCTCTTAGCTCAGTTGGTGGATTTGAGAGAAATTACTTTCTGCCTTGAAGCCTGTTTCCCTATCTATAAACTACTAGTGCTTTATAGGATTTTTGAAGTCATAACCTACTTTATTTTGTCTCTATTTCTCCTTTGTAAATATTTACAACACCTGTCTTTCCTTCTAACTGCGGGAAATCACGGGGGGTAGAAAAATCACTTCTCATTTAATTACTCTTACCTGGGTAACAAGGGAGAGGCTCTTCAGAAAAAGAACCAGGGGCTCTGGGAGGAAACCAGTTTAGAAATATGTTGATTATTGCTTAATAATTAGTCAGACTCTGAGGTCCTTAAAACAGAAACAAGATGATATTGAGATGATTCTGGATGCTTTTACGTTTTAGTTCCTGGCAAGGCTCCTTCCTCCTATGCATAGACAAAACTGCTTCCTTAACCAAGGTCGGGTTAAATGGACTGAACCTGGACAGCTCTAAATTTGGCTGCAAGCCATTCAGAGCTTAATAACCATTGCGTTTCGTCCCGTGAACTTTGTGACTCAGGTTGGTTTCACATTTCTTGATGAGCGCTCTTTCTGCAAATGCCTTTTCTCACAAAGAGCATTTCTAAAGGTTGAATATAGTGATTAGTGACACATACGCACTTAATCTTCTCCAGTCTCTCTCTGTCTGTGGCTCCCCTTCGCGCTTCTAGTCCTCGAGTTTTATGCCCATATCAAGGAAATGTTTTCATCTGTCTAGCTGCTATTTTCTTTTCTGTCTTATAAATCCTTAAAGAAATGTAGTGTGAGTGAATTTAGTGGGAGTCTGGATGGATGCCTCCAGAGAATGAATTCTCTTCATCTGAAGAACAGTCTCTGTACACAGAGAAGCAAATAGCATCTTCCAATTTTGTCAATGTGATTATTAAGCATGTATAGAGCTTTTCCCTCTCTCACTATAATAGCTACAAGCAGTTTAATTAGTCGGTTTTCACCCCAGAGTTGTAAAGATAGATGATTCAATTTATCCACTCTTAGATTAAATGCACATTTGAACCCAAGAACTCTGATACAGTACCTGGAGATCTTGGCTTGGTGTCAAATGCCCTGGGTTAACCTTTGAGGCCTGCAGTTTTAAAAAGTGACAAGCCTACTACAAATCAGTTCATGATTCAGGGTCAAAAAAAAAAATGCACATTGTGATACCATCAGAGCATGCATTCTCAATGACAATGAGACAATCTGCTTCCCCAAGGGGGTGAAGATTGGTTCTTACAAGAAGAAAAAGAGAAAAAAACTTCTATCTAAAACTCTTTTTAGACACAAAGCATGGACTTGCATAATGCATAGAAACAGACATTCAGTGTATCTGTGATATTAAAATTTTATGGAAAGGGGGGCAATTAGGGAAAAAAATGTCTAAAATTTCTCCTCAGGAGGTATAATAATGAAAAAAGTTGAGAAACCATGAAACAGAATAGGGATGGAATATCCTTTGAGCACCTACTGTGTTACAGCCCTGATGATTCCATTAAGCCTCACAACAATGCTGTAAGTGAGCTGTGGATAAGTGTCTTTATTTAATACCATATTCAGGATAGGAGGCAACTCAGACAATATGTGCCAAATACCTTTTGGCAATAAAGTTCCATACAAATATAAGGTGTTATTATAGGTATTAGTGATTTCTTAATAGTGTATATAGCGTTTAGCAGTAGTTGGGAAATAAACTACCCTAAAGCTAATAATAACCATTTGTTTAGCTCACCATTCTGTGGGTCCACAAATTAAGCTGGGTTCAGCTGAGCAGTTCTGGGATTGGCCAGGCTCCCTCACAGACCTGCAATAAGCCGCTGGTCATTCAGGCAGCTCTGCTCCTGCAGGTTGGCTGGCCGTTGGCTGTGGCAGTGGGGGTACCTAGGACTTGTACCTATCATGGCCCAGAAGGTCAGCCCAGTTTGTTTTCCCAGGGTAGCAGCAGGGTTCCAGGAGACCAGCTGAAGTGGAAAAGACCTCTTGAGGTTTAGACTTAAAACCAACACAGTCATTTCAGCTATAAAACATTTGTCCAGAGCAAATCCCAAGGCCAACACAGTTTCATGCAGTAGAAGGAGCTACATTTCTTGATGGGTGAGGCTACAAAGCTACATTCCATGGGATATGAATGAATGAAGGTGAATTGTAAAGGGTACGAATGAATTGCAGGCTTTAGGATAAACAGTCTTTCTCATCACACTAAGCAGAAATCATAGTTACTGGCTTGTCTATCTTGGGACCAAAAACATACCTTTAAAACTGTAAATGGTGATATGAATGTTAATTGTTACCATCCTCTGGCTTTTTATTTTTAAACCATACTTGGAATGTGGGGAGCAAAAGAGTTGACACAATGTTCCCTCATATAAACGGTATGGAATAGTGGCAAAACAAGCACTTGCTAAACAGCTCCGTAAGAGTTTAGAAGAGATACATACAGTCCTTTTCCAAAGCTTGCTTTAAATACCTTCCTTTTGAGAAAGGCAGTCTAATAGACATGCTAACTCACCATTCATCTCAAGTTCCCAAGTTTTATTCAAGCGTTAAGTTAGGGCATCAAAAAAGCGAGCACTTGGACACCATTATATCAGCTTTGCACAAAATTGCCTGCCCTGAGTTAAGATTTAATGTCATACCCTCTGCCTTTATGGAGGGTTAGTATGTGAGTCACCCAAGAGAAGAATATTTCTATATCTTTTGTAAAATTCTGGTTGTAGATAAAGTGCACTGAATTTTCTTTGTATTTCCTTTACATATAGGTGTACATGCTAAATTTCTGCTTGAGTTAAGGTCCAGAAAGAATTTTCTCTGTAGATGAATTATTGCGTAACTTCAGATGTTTCTCTTTATAGCTTAGCTCCTAGAAAATAAACTAATTGTCGCTGTACTATAATCTTGTCAACTCAAGTGTCTGAAAGTGCCAGTTCTGTTTTTTCTCAAATGCATTTTCAAATAACCTTATATGATATTTATCCCACTTGCCTCAACTACTAAGTCACTTTAAGCTATTTCAAAAGAAGTCAAAGGACATATTTAAAATATCTTTGTTTTTTAAGTGAACTAATGTTCAGGGGAGATGTTTGTATAATTATGAGTTTGGGTTTGGAAAGGTTAGCCCTTCAGATGCTATTTTTATCACTCTGTATACAAAGCTATGTTAAGCTGCTTCCACATGGATGGGGGCACTGGGGTTTTGCTCTTTGATCCTGATAATTTTGCTTTCCTGAATTGTGGTTATCTGATTGAAGAGTCTTTCTCCTGAGTTACACTTTTTTTCTATAACAATATATATCTTTTTAAAGATATAGCAGTATTATATTTACTAGATTTACTAATTATATTTAATGATACACAATTTAGATAAAAGATTTAAAGTGCCATGAAACTTCCCTAGCTTTAAATTGGTTTTCCCTTTGATGATCTTCATGTTGGTCATAACTTTTAAAATGCGCTTGTATTTCTGATTGTCATTAGTTCAGCAATTCTTTGGGGGTTGCTCTAAACTTGAAGTCAGATCAGTTTAAGTGTGAAATCTTATCCCTAGTGTTTGCTGCTGTTTCTTGTGGGTTTTCATCGTAATGGCCAATAAATATTTACTGAGTGACTGAATAAGTGTTCAGTCTACATCTTTGTCACTGTCAGAGAAATTCCTGGCCACACTGACCAAACTATCTCAACCATGCTATGGGCATGAAATTACATACTTTACAAGTTGGTTGCAAAAACTGAGTAAGATAATGACCATAAAAAGCTGCAGTGAATTATGAAGCATTGTAGATGTGGATGTGCATGAGAAAAAATCTTCTTCTTTGGCTTCCTCTTCTTCTCAGCTCTAACATTGATCTTAGCATCATGACTCATGGTTTTATTCTGAAAACAGACTTAAGATATTTTCCTCCAGAGATGTTTTTGGAGCAGTGTGCAAGAATGTTCTGAAAGTTCACTGATTAATGCACACCTGTCCAAAGAGGACTTCGACACCCTTGAAGATTCAGTGAAAGCCCAAGATGCTTACAAATATGAGTCCTGCCATTAAATTGCTTCAGCTCTGCAGCTACATTAAGTCTGTTAGGCCCTTTGGCTGAAGGAAGTGTGTGACATTTCTCCTTTATTGCCATATGCCATCAATTTCCTCCCATTTGGGGGGAGTATGGAAGCAGGGGAGATGGTAAGGAGTGGGAGAAGCAGAGAGAAACACACAAAGACAAAAGCACCCAAAACCTGTTTTCTTACATCACTGTGAAAACTAATGAGCACTAAACCGAGATAAAAACAGAGAAAAAGTTCTAAACTAATAATAAATAATATACAGATGTTTATGTATTAAATAAAACTAGAGTAGGACACAGACAATGAAGTGACAACTGGGGAAATTATGGAGGCTTTCATGGAATATCTGAGACCCATGGGCTGCTCCTCAGTGGTAGGAAGGAAATATCTGAGACTCTGAAAAGAGCACTCAATTTTCAGTTAGAGTCCTGGATCCTAACCTTGGGTAAGACTTTATGGCTCTTTGAACCTTAGTTTCTTTTATCTGTAACTAAAAGTTTAATACAAGGTGGCCTCTAAGATTTCATTTAAACCTCAAAGGTCATGACTCTGTCCATAAATTTGTGAAAACAAATGCCACATGTTTTTGGTCACCATAACATCTCAAATTCTATCTCTAATTTGAGATAGAGTAAGTGGATGCAAAGAGTTGCAGTCCGGTCACTCTAAAGTTAACTCTTTCTTTGTTATTTTTAATGTGACGTTTGTATATTTTTCTAGCTTCTGAAAGGGTAGGCCTCTGTGCTTATCTCACTTACAGTGATTGTTAAAAGGTATGGACCAGGAAGAAGGGGCTTGCCTCTCAGGGTCACTGTCAGAGATTCTGGCAGAGCTAGTTTGAAAAATGCATTTTAATAAAATTGTCATTAGTTTTGTGTTTAGTCACAGCATATATTTATCAAAAGAAAACACAAACTTCAGTTAAAGAGCAGAAACTGAGCACATATGACATCACACTGAAAAATGTTTGTGTCTTTCTCTTGCATAAACCTATGGCTTGCTCCTCAGTAGTCAGAAAGAAACATGATTATTTTTTAACATTTTATCATCAGCCTGACCAACGGTGGATTCTCAATATTCATGGAAATGAACTGAATCCCTCTTATCTGTTTTCTAAGTGAAAGTCTATTTGAAAAATAAGACCACTCTGTTTGTGAAGCAGGGGGATGAAGAGAGTAAGCAGAGCAGATCCTTAATCCTCAAAGTTCTTTGTCTTGTATTTTTTTTCTCTCAAATGCCTTTATAGAGAGATGGATTTTTTTTTTTTTGGTAGCTATAAAGTTAAAAAAACACACTGTGAAATATTTCACATATAATCATTTTACACTATACAGTTAATCAATAAAAGCAGTAATGGAGAGTTGTGTAATAAATTAAATATGAATGTAGTTGGAAGTAAGAGTGCTTCCAGGCATCAGCTACATGTCCCATTAGAGCCAAGGCAGACAGGTGTAATATTTGTTGAATAAATAGCTACTATTGACAAGTAGAAAAGGGGGAAGGCAAACAATCAAGAAATGTCATTCTGTTTTTTTAAAAAGTAAAGAAAATATATTTATTTACCCTGTATTGCTAATACATTAGAATTTTGCTGGTTTTCAATAAAACAAACACTTATTAAGACAAAAATTAAGTTGAATCATCACAAACTACTATTTTTATAGGTCAAAAATAGTTGGATATTTTGGAATGTTCACATGTTTTAACCTAAAACTATATATGTAAAGCAGTGCTGCTAGTCACTGTGCAATTTCAAAGATTAATGTAGTCTTTATTATATTATTCTATTTTATTCCCTTGAGAGTGTGAAGAGGCTTATCAAAATATTCATAATGAAATGAAAGAATACAAATTGATTAAAATAAGAGAAACTAAAACTTACATGGAAATTCAAGATTAGAGAAAATCCAGATTATACAGATCCTATATTCTTGCCAATTATTAAAACTGATACAAAACATGACTCTGAGCATCCTAGCAGCCAAGACAAGGTAGAAGAAGTAAAAAGAATATTGGTTTTCACATAAGTAAAAGGCCTACAAAAAGAAGATTTATGTCACAGAGGACTGAGTCACACATGGAAATGAAGGATAGATTGAATTAACAAAGACTTTTAGTACCAGGACGTGAAATCATCTAGTGTCTTATTGTTGTTTTGTTTGTGGTGGTGTTTTTCATATTTATTTATTTGTTTTTAATTTTCAGATGAGATAGCAGAGAATGAGGATCCAATGGGAAGGTTTTAGAAGAAAAAATGTGGAGGAAGTATCATTTGATTGTACTCTCAAAAGTGTACAAAAAAGCTTGTGATAACTAAAGAACAACACATAGAAAGTGGTAGGCTATTGTGAGGAAAAAAATTAGAAATGAGCCAGAAATTTACACCTGCCCCTCACTAAAAGGACCAGGGAGGAGACACCAGATCAGGCCAACAAGATAAGGAAATTGACTCTGTGCTGGCCATTTCAAAAAGAAAATTGTATAAAGTAATGGTATTAACAAACATTGTATTTAGTATATGCCAGTCATGATTCTGAGTGCTTCACATATATTGACTCATTAAATTCACACAAGTAAAAGGCCTATAAAACAAGCTTTTGAGGTAGGAAATACAGTCACATTTTACAGATGCAGAAACTGAAGCATGGATGGTTACGTAACTTCCCCAAGATCACCCAGCTAGCAAGTACCAGACCTAGGTTTCAAAGCTGGCAGTTCAAAGCCTATGCTGTCAATGGCTGTGTCAATGGTGATCTTGGGTAAGTCCTGCCTCTCTTATATCTGCTGCCTTTCATGTCTATAGACCTTTAGGAGTCTTACCAAACAATTCAACATGTATTTAGTTAACACCCACAATGCACACACATAGGCAACAAATGGTTTGTCACCTAGAAGAAGAGACACTCATACGACAAGATGTTGTCAGAGAATGGCATAATGGAATAGAACTCAAGGGACTGTGAAATATGTTGGTTAAAAAGTAAGGGTTCTAAAGCCAGAGAGATGGTTTGACTTCTTGTAATTTACTACCAAAGAAACCTCCAAGATGTTTTCTAATCCCTCCTAGCTTCAGTGGTCTAAATCATTAAGCAGGGACAATAGTGTCGGTCTCACTGAGTTTGTGCATGGCTTAAATGAGATATTGTATAAAAGCATTTTTAGTATATTTTCTGGAAGACTGTAGCTCACAACAAAGAGTACTAGTGGTGGTATGTTGGTGGTGGGGGATGACTAGGATACATAGACAGAGGCACAAGCCCCCAGACAAGGATTAATGATGCCCGCTACCTTAGCCTGAAGCTCTGCAAATAGAGCAGAGAATATCCAGCTTGATCTAAATTAAGACACTGCCTGGCCCAAATACTCATCAATAGGTGAAGACAGAGTACAACAGGGAGACCTCATTCACTATTTCAGGACAACTCCCTTTTACAGATTGAGAAAAAAAAATCGACATAGCCCCTTTCAGGATTGTCGCTTCAGTCTGAATGTCACCAAATTATGGATGTCCCCAAACCATAGGGCACTGTAGCTGAATGAGCCCACAGAATTTAACTAATCCAACTCCTTCACTCTAGCGTATATGGAAACTGAGGCTCAGAAATAAATGAATTGTTCAAAGTTCCAGGGCAACTCAAGGCAGACCTCATCAGTGCCTCTCACTCTAGAGTTGTTTTTTGTGTTCGTTTGTCTGCTGCCCTAGCTTGCCCCATTGAGGCAATCATTCACTCCTTGATAATGATTAGGGGTGACCTGTGATAAAACTAGAAAGACAGAGATGAAAGTCTGTGTTGTGTGTGTGTGTGTGTGTGTGTGTGTGTGTGTGTGTTCATAGCCACGAAAGACATATACTCCTCAGTAAACTAGGGAAGTAAAAAAGGATTGAACCAAAGAAGGCATAAAAATATTCACTAATCTTATAAAGATTGTAGTGAATGCCACCTAATCTGTATGGCATTAGAAATGGTCAGGAAAGGGCTCTGGAAATAGTTGATGACAAAGCTAAGAAGAAAAGGTGTAACTAAGAGAAAAGGAACAGGACATTGTTTCCAGAGAAGGATGTAAAAAGGAATGAAATCAGTCATTCCTACGTAGAAAGCATGGATCCCACAGTCAGAGAAGAAGTCAGACATACTCAACTGCAAAGGCTGCCCAATGCATTTTAACATAATATCCTCGGCTTGCTCTCAATCCTCTGCTCAGATAGGACTGCTATTAATTCAACCCTCAAGACAAAGAATACTAGGGACAGGGAAGTTGAACAACCTTCCCATATAGTGTAATAAGTATAAGACCTCGAATTCAAAACCCAGCATCCCGACTCCAGAGTCTGTGTACGGTCCTAACTAGTTAAATACCATGCAGCATGCTTCTCTGAAATCAAAACCACTAGAAAATTAAGTCTATCTTAGATAGAAACATAATTCCAGAGAAAAGCATGCAAAAAGTTCAGTTTGGCATATGAAACTAAAATGCATTAATATATTTTAGCTTATATAGTCAGAATTTATTTAATAATTTTAACTGCAAGCTAATTCATAAAATGATGTGAAAATGAGCCAGGTCTTGATTTTTTAACAGTAATTTTTCTGACAAAATTGTATGATCAAATGAAATGAAATCCTTCACTTTGCATTTAACTTTCATATCATGATTAGGAGGAAAGGTAATTTTTGTAAAAATATTTGAGAGATTCATCATTTTTCCCCTGAGGCTTCTCTTAAGCCTTTGATATTCAAATATTTCTCTTTTGAAGCTTCTAATCATCTTCCATGTTGATTTTCTTTTTTTCAATTGTTAATTTGTCTAACTCAGCCAAATCCTTATTTGCGAATGGCTTAGGATGTGCTTCTAGTATCACTTTCATCAACTTCATGATATTGTGTAGCTTTCACAGGACTACAATTTCATTTTACAAGTGAAATGCATTGTATTCTCATTGTGATGTTAGTGCTCAAAATATTTTATAAAATCAAGACAACCTAAACAACAAAAAGTTATTTTTATAAGATGGGAAGAAATGGAGTAGACATCTTGGCAGAGGTTAATTTTATAAGAATAGTTTTACTGAATATTTTTGTATAATGAAGACATTAGCACAATCATAGCTAACTGAACTTAAGTAATAAACACATATATAACAAGGATTCACATATATACAAATGCCTGGAAATTCCCAAGGTCCCAGAGCAGCAAAAGTAAAAAACACGGGACCCCCATCTGCTCAATTTGGAAAAAGGAACATCTTGGGAAAAAAGGAGAAAAATGATTTTGTAAATAGAGTTGTATTTTTTATGTACATTCACTGTATATGACATAGCTCCTATTAATGTATATCACTAAGTTTATGTGGAGTAAATATTTTTTCCAGTACTTTGATGACTGAGTACATGCTGTGAGCTGCCCAGAGACAGTGTTTTTCCAGGGAGGTGAACTACATATAAGCTCAATGACTTGAAGTTCCCTTTGCCTAGAGTGGATAAAGGACTTTTGAAATTCACTACCTTGTGGGCACCATCTTTCTCCCAGCGAAAAACATAAATAATTAGTTCTGTCTTCTTGGTCTGCAGCTTGCATTTAGAACTAGGGAGCAGACATTTTAATGAAGAAACTGAACATCAGTGCTATCTACTGGTAATTCTTGGTTTAGAGGGTATCCCAAACGTCCAGTTAATTCCTCATTGTCAATGAAGACAAGTAACAGAGATGTTTTCTTCAATTCAGGGAGAGAAACACTGACAGAGAGATTCTCTCTTCCCTGTTATGCCCGGTGCCTTTCTACAAAGCTGGTTTGTGTGCAAAGAGCTGGCCATCTGTTGTGTCTGGGGATGCAGTGCATATGTCTGAGCATAGAAGAAGAAATTCAGACTCTCAGTTGTACAGAACTAAATTCCAGAATTTTTTTTATGTGGCAGGAGCTTCCTGGAGCCAAGAAGTAAAGGAGCAAATGTTTTCAGTGGACTGTTCTTTCAGTTTACATGTTAGGCTTGGAATCCATAAACCCCTCTCTTCCCAAACTGTGACTCAACTCTGCTCAAGTCCACACATTTTTATTAAGTATATCTTTTTTTTCTTAACCTGTCACAGTAAGAAACATCACACATATAAATAGGCATGGGTATGCATGCAGACACATACACACCCCCACACCCACCTCCCCCTGCTCACACACAGACAAACTCCAGCTTCCGTTTGCTGCACAGGTTGTATACGCTAGGCGATGTGGTAAAACGTTTATGTTCCTTACCTCTTAACACGTACATCAACTTTGGGAGGAAGGTATTTTTATTACCACTCCACGATAAAGAAACTACAGCTAAGCAGGGTTAAGAAATATATCTGAAATCACAGTGCTAACCAACTCTACAGAACTAGAATTTGAAACCAGATCTCCCCGACTTCAAAGCCTATAATCTAAATTTTTGTCTTTCTTATGAAACAAGATATATATGTGTGTGCATAAGTGTGTATAATACTATTAATATAAAATATTTGAAATGTGTAAGAGGTGAAAACATCAGCTCATCATCAGGAATATATTGGTGTAGGAATTCATTGAAGTCTGAGCTCATAGATTCTCAGAATTACAAGGGACATCAGAAGACCTTAAATTACCCTGCTCACAAATATCTACACTGTATGGTAATCAGAAAGGGTGATTCCAAGAGCCTATTTCAACTCTGAGATCTCATTATCTTAATTATTACATGATATCAGTTGCTACTTTTCAGATTATAGCACCTATGCCTCCAGGAGTGTGCCAAGAATCAATGTTATAGGATAATAAGTATTCCAAAGGCTATATTGGAACAAAAAGAGACATATTATTTAATGCAAAGTTTGCATGGAATGTTAACATTAAAGAGAGGACTTCAAATCCATTTTCTATTCATTTTGAGCTATACTTTCTTAGATTTCTATGCATACATACGTAGGACCATTTTGTCATAAAATTTGTTGGGGAGGAGAAATGATGAGCAAGCTCTCAAAGATCATCTGACTAAAATTATTTCACTATCATTTCTAATTCACAGAATGCGTTTCCATATTTTGAATTGAGATCTGCCTTTCCTTGCCTCTGTAAATATTGAAATTCCTCTGTTATAAATGGTCGATCCTTTTACTAAACATAACTTTCAGAATAAGATACAATCCTCTCTTTGTCCAGCCAAAAAGTCTTGAAACAGATTTTATCTGGGCAGTCAAATGGTTCCTCAGTCATATTCATATCATTTGACCAGTGCAACTCACTATTCTGAACCATGTAGAACCCAAATTATACAACCTTCATGGTACAAAGCCAGTGTTCAACCTCTGTGACCCAGGGAAGACCGTTCCTTCTATGATGCCTCAGTCTCCTTTTCTGGACAGCATGAAAAATGCAAGTTGATCATATCTAATGTTGACTGCTCTGGTTGGTGAACAGAAGGCCAGAGCTAAGACATTTTGGAGCACTTGACATTCCCCTGGAAGTGAGTGTCCTACAGCATTCCTGTGCCTCTTTTAAAATAACATAACATCTCCTACAATCTCTGAAATGACCCAGGCCTCCAATTCCATCATATCTCCTGTAGGGTAATATTTTGTCTGTTGCTGTGAGTAAATTTCAGAGTTGAGCAACTATGTATGAGCAACATCCTAGTAGGATGAGGCACTGTTCTCTCCAATAAAGGATAGGGATCTGAACAATAAGCGATGGATGGTTATGCCATAAAGAATCACCTTTGACCTTCTAGAGAGTGTCATAATGCAATAAAAAAAGTTTTATAAGTAGGAGAAATCCATGTCCCACGGCTTTAATACTCTCTACCATCACTAAGAAGCTTATTGACACCAACCAGTCCTGCCTAAAGAAACTACAGGGACAAACTCTCTCCTGGCATCCCAGCCTCTCCATAACTCAGCCCATTGCCCTTCCCAGCCTAGTCTCCTCCTGCATGCCAATGCTCCTTCCTGTTCCTCTGTCATGCGTTCATACCTCAGCACATTTGTAGGGGCTGTTTCCTCTGTCTCAGATGCTCTCCCTCAGCTTGGCAAATTCCCTATTCATCCTTCCTGATCCAAATTAATTAAGCTTGAGCTTTGGAGACACATTGAGCTGGGTTTGAATTCTTTTATTCTAATTGGTGTGTGACTCAGGTAAACTATCTCTGCATTTGTAAATTGAGTACAACAATAATTATGTTATATAATTGCTGTGATTAGCACATTAAATGAAATTTTTAAAATTATTAGTAAAATGCATATCACATAGTTGACACATGGGTTTTTTTTTTATTTTTAATAGCATTTTTACTGAATTTGAAACAATACCTATCTCACTCTTAATTCCTTATTCTTAATTATTATCCAATAATAACACTTCTAAACCAGGAGTCTGCAAACTGTTTTTCTGCAAGGGACAAGATAATAAATATTCTAGACATTGTGGGCCATAAGACCTTTGTCATAACTACTCAACTTTGCCAATGTTGCATAAAACCAGCTATAGATAATACAAAAGTGAATGGGATAGACAGTTTGAACTCTGATGTCAAATACCAGGTATTATTCAACATAGAATGCTCAGCATCTAACTTAGGGGTTCAATTATAACACATGGCACAAATCTGGCCCTCTGCCTGTTTTTGAAAATAAAGTTTTCCTGGGAAATAAAGCCATTCCCATTGGCTTATGCATTGTCTATGGCTGCTTTTGCCCTACAATGGCAGAACTGAGAGTAGATGCAGAGACCACAGGCCTACAAAACCTAAAACATAGACTATCTAGCCCTTTACAGAAAAAGTTGGCCAGTCTAGCTCAGTGATGATTGGCCCTTCTTTGTTAAATGAATGAAGAAATACCCAGCATCAACAATCTGGCCCTAGGACATTCCAAGCTTCTGTGAAAGAAGATAAAAGGAAGCAGAGGTCATTAATCTAGGGAGATTCTTAGAGGTCAGAGAACCAGCAACAATGGTCACAGAGTAAAAGGTTGTGATCCTTGATTTTAGGGTATGCTTCTGGCTTCTGCTTTATGCTCCCGCTAGATGGTGATCAACCTGGCCATGGGCAAAAGAGGAAACTGAAGCCCAAAGGAGGAAAAAGTTTGCCCAAGGCCATATACGTGATGAGGCGTTGAGTTGTTGCAAGGCTGCAGTCACACATGCACCTGACGGAGAGGAAGCCTGAAATGATTAAATCACCCCCACAATTGGATCACCACAACAGAGCTCTAATACGCTGTAGTGCTTATCTTTAATTTGTCCACCAGTATTTTTCTGACCTATAGTTCAAGATGATCACTTTAATAGTGTGTTTATTTTTGTAGTGACTATTCATAACATTTTTAAAACACATTATAGCATTTCACAGATGAGGAAAGCTATGACCGATGATACATAAAATTCCCATTCAATCACATTTGGCCAGTATTTCTCTGTACCCTGAACCTCTGTATTAGTCTGTTCTCATGCTGCTGATAAAGGCATACCTGAGACTGGGTAATTTATAAAGGAAAGAGGCTGGAGTGACTCACTGTTCCACGTGGCTGGAGAGGTCTCACAGTCATGGTGGAAGGCAAAGAGAAGCAAAGACATGTCTTTCATGGCAGCAGGCAAGAGAGCTTGTGCAGGGGAGCTCCCATTTATAAAACCATCAGATTTCTTGAGACTTATTCACTACCATGAGAACAATATGGGGGAAACTTCCTCCGTGATTCAATTACTTCCCACCAGGTCCCTGCCACAACTACAACATGTGGGGATTATGGGAATTACAATTCAAGATGAGATTTGGGTAGCGGTATAACCAAACCATATCAACCCCCTTTATAAGGCCCATCCTTGTAGAAAAGATATTCGTGGTGTTTATTTTTAGAATGATTTTATTTTATGTCCCATGTTTAGCCTCCAGTACCACCAGCATACTTCGAGGCAGCCACATACTGAGATTTACATGTTCATGGCTAGTTACTGAATTTGCCTGAAACTACTTTTCATCAAAAATAAACTGTTTTTCAGTTTTGCACTGTCCAGCTGCTTCCTGGACTATCCCCCTCTATCGTTCATAAATAACCATTTCTCATAGTCAACCAGAGATTTCCTTTCTTAAAAATACCCCCAAAATGTAAGACATTAGCAGTTGAATTGAAGCTGGGGGAAAAAACATGCTATATACAGCCATTTCCATTGCAGGCCTGTGTGGTGTATGTATCAATTCCAAATTTTTGCCTGAGACAAATGCAATCGATTCATAATCAAATGTCCTCCTAAGATCAGAAAATTGACTACTGGTCTTGAAGGTCTCTAGTCCACTGATACCTAACCTTTCTTCCTGCCATGTACATTTTTATCTAATGCATTAGGTCCCTCAAAGTACCTCAACATGTCTCTTAACCTTGAAAAAGACATTTCCAGCAATGGAGAATTCAGTCTCTCTGAATTTTTCATACTCACCTGCTGGAAGTCTGATCATAAGAAATTTCTACCTAAAATTCATAATCTTTAACTTTCATCCAGGGGCACTTTTCCTAACTTCTGTGACCAAATGAAGCACTTGTACTTTTAGGATACAAAATGCCTTCAGAGTTGAAAATGACTACTGTTCCTCTCCCAGGAACTTCTCTCCCTTCAATTTTAACATCTCCAGTCCAACCAACAATGCTAGTAGGTTTGACATTCCCAGCCACCTTTTCTAGGCATTATCCTACTCACCAATACTCACTAAAAAGACATAAGTATCTTACTTCATTTATCAGTTGTCATATTTGACAATAATTGGATTTGTTTGTATAGTTAAAATGAATAATAGTACACCCACATATATTTATTCTTTTCCTGGAATCATTTGCTTTAGATTCTAGATTGTGGAGTCTATAACCAGAAAGACTTTAATAAGGTTATAACTGTTTTTCTTCATCTCCTCTATCTTTATAATAATAAAATAGTTATGCCTAAAAGAAGTGGAATGAGTTGCCTTAGTTCGTGCTGTGAAGTAACATAGCCTTGAATGAATTAAAGCAAAGAAAATAACATTGATGTAGAACTGCTAGTGCTAAGTGCTTTGACCATGTTTTCTCATGCAGTCTTTACAGTAGCTCCCTGAGACTAGATGCTTTCATTTCTATTTAACAGATGGTAGAACTGAGGCTAGAAGAAAGAAAGACCTTGAGGATGCTACGTGGAAGTGAGCCCAGGTCTTAAAGATTTTCCGGAAGACAATCTTGCTCTTCAACTGAGAATCCTATTTAAATCATAACCCTTGCAACCTTAGGCCAGTGAGGCTGCTTCTGTCTGAGAGAAGTAATTATTCATCAGCTTGCATAATTACAAAATCTTAGAGCAGGCAAAGACCATATGGAGGTTGTCGAGTCCAACTTGATTACTAAGAAGAAACATATGCACTCATTGGGTTTCTGCAAAACCCAGCTTCTTTTCTACTTTAATATCTACCATTCTATATCTGTGAAGTTAATATCTTAGATTAAGAAAATTTCATCCTTGCACTCACCCGTGCATGTAGCATCACCTTATGACATCATAGTCACCATAGCAACACCCATGAGTTGGCAGCATATTGCCTTCAGTGAGGAATCATGGCAATGAGTTAACAAAGGATGGCAGCTTCAGATGCTGATGTGAACAGGAAGGGAAGAAGTGGAAAAGGAGGAACAGGTGTACTGCTTTTCCTGCCAACATTCCTTAGGTCTGGGATGAAGTGGGAGTGAACATGTGAATAATCCGTAAGGAACAGAAATAAGTCTCCTAATCACCTAGCCAATAAAATGAGAAGAGGGGAAGCAGGACAGAAGAGAAAGTGAAAGTATTCTGGTGTCCTGTTTCCAAATATCAGGATTGAAAGTTCTTTATTCTTTCTCTGCCCTTTACTCTTGAGTAGTGTGCCATTTCTGAAAGAGCATGAAATTAACAAACCCTGGGTGGGAATTTTTTTTTTTTGAGATGAAATCTCACTCTGTTGCCCAGGTTGGAGTGCAGTGGCGCGATCTTGCTCACTGTAACCTCCACCTCCCAGGTTCAAGAGATTCTCCCATCTCAGCCTTCTGAGTAGCTGGGATTACAGGCACCTGCCAACATACTTGGCTAATTTTTGTATTTTTAGCAGAGACAGCGTTTTGCTATGTTGGCCAGGCTAGTCTCGAACTCCTGACCTCAGGTGATCCACCCACCTCAGCCTCCCAAAGTGTTGGGATTACAAGCGTGAGCCACCTTGCCAGGTTGGATTTTTTTTTTACTATACCAGTTATGAGGTTTCACACTTGGAAAAGTTTCTTAACCTTTTGAGTCTCAGTTGTCTCATCTGTACAAAGGGTATGATATTTGCATTTTAAGATTGTGATCAAATAGTAATGCAAGTAAAGTATCTGATTGATAGAAGGCTCTCAGTTTTCCTTTCTTTTTTCTAAGTGATTAAAATTTAGAAGTATTAAATGTCTTTGTTCAGGCTGCTATAACAAAATATTGGAGGCTGGAAGCTTATAAATGACAAAAAAATCATTTTTCATAGTCCTAGAGGCCGAGAAGTCCATGATCAAGCCACCAGCAGATTCAGTATCTGGTGACGACCTGTTTTCTCATATATGAGGCCTTTAAGCTCATATATGAGGGGGCAGGTCAAGGGAGCTTTCTGGGGCCTCTTTTATAAGGGCGCTAATCCTGTTCATGAGGGCTGTCTAGTTTCATAGTCTAATCACCTCAGAAAGACTCCACCTCCTAATCTGTTTCGACATATGAATTTCAGGAGGGTGTGAATATACAGACAATAGCCTCAATTATGGTAGTCAGTGATGAATGGCCATTTCAAATATTATGTTCTATGTATTTCTACAAGTTTGAGCTATTCCACTATTATTTAATTTCTAAATATGTTTAATTTGCTTAAAATGGATGTAATAGATACATTTCTCAATGAATTTGATCAATCTCTACTCATCTGAACCTGAAAATTGTATAAAAAGAAAAATAGATTTTATGTTCAGTTATTCCTTTCCTTCTTGTATTACACTTTAATGGAACTTAGTTGCCAGACATGTCTTTCTACACCCATATATCCATCACTGTAACTGCAACTTCAAAATTATCTATTTATCTGTATTCTTCTATTTAATCAATTTCTTTCTAATTAGACTTCAGCGAGGAGGTTTTGCGTTTGTTTGGTGTATCACTGTATCTCCAGATTCTAGCACAGTGTCTTACATAAAGAAGGTGCTCATTATACACACTTGTTGAACAAACAACTTTAGCAGACATCTTTATATGACATAAGTATTCAAAATGTCTGCAGAATATTATTGAATAACTGAGTCCACTCACTAAAGTAATCAAGTGTGCCCTTAATATATACCAGACTTTGTATAGATTTTTACCTCACCTTTTGTCCCTTTATCTAAGCTATGTGTTTCCTTTGTGTGTCTCTTTCTCTCTCTTTAAATATACACGTTATTACATTTTTTTCTCTGCCTCCCTGTCTTCTATACTAGGTCTTCGTTTCACTGCTCCCTGGTCTTAAAAGTTTTTTCCATGCCACTCTCCTTGCCAACATAATTCTGTGTGAGTTACATTCATTTGCAAAACCTTTCAGCATATGAAGATGTTCTATTTAATTAGTAAAAGTTCAATTTTTTTCTGTCCTCAATGGACCATCATATATCACCAAGTCTGAAGAGTCATTAGCTGTGATATTAATCAGAATGGGAGCAAAAGCAGAATAATACCCCAGACCTCAGTGAACCTTGCCTTGTCTCAGGCTCAGCTGCAACTTCCCTCCAGGATGGAGCCCTCTGAGGATCCCGTGGATCATTTCCACCCTGAGGGGGCACAGTGAAGAAGGCTGTTATTCACCCTGGCAGATACTGTGTTACTGCTGTTCAGGGACATAGCAGGGGGACAGGGGAACTGAAGGCTGAATATCTTGAGCACAAAATATCCCACTTGGGAGCTCCCGTGCCTTTGCTGAGGGAAAGTATTTATTTCCTAGAGCCTCTTTCAGTTTAGGTGGAAGGTGACTGCTTCTTCTCTTGGGAGCTTGGGAGATAAAAAGGAGAGTTTGTTTCCACGTGTAGGCCCTGCCTAATAATCTTTATGAAATACTGATTTCATCTTATGATTGGGAACAAAATAAGGAAGCAAAATGCATGTAAACTCCCTAGAGATATTTGATCTCTATATAAACTATGCTAATTGGTAACTCCGTGAGTCTTTATGCTTTCTGGGACTCAGTTTCCAGGTCAATAAAATGGAGAAAATGATGTCCATTATGTTTCCCTTGCATAGTTGTGAGAGAAGAAGAAAACAAAATTAATGTTGAGATGTTAAAATGACCCCTTAAGTTTGTTTTATTTCTTTAGATTTGCAAAAGTAACTTTGTCAAATACTAAATCGTGTTTGGATAAAATTAAAATGAAACATGTGACCATAAATCACACACATTGTGTCCACTATGTGGATATGAGTGAGAGGTAGCTGTCACGTAGCAAAAAGAGTGCAGGTCATAGCACATCTCCACCGTTCATGACTTCTGTGACCTCAAGTCTATGAACTTCAATTACCACATCAGTAAAATGAAGACAGTAAAAGTCACCTATCAAGGTTGATATAAGAACAGAGTAACTTTATGAACTTCCACCTGCCTTTATTTTGACTGAAAATATCAGGTTAACATTTTCTTGATTGCCTCAGTGTAGCTATATAATCTTTACAGACTGGAAATGGTCTGGGATTCCACTCTTCTTTTTTATTATCATTTTCTCTCCTGACATTTTTACGTCAGTTTTTTCCTCTGGAATCCATCATCCAGGCAGCCTTTAGTAGGCATCACATGCTACCTAAAGTGGTTTGCAAATGTTACCTTATTTACACACCTAAAGCAGCCTGTGAAAGTTAGGCATTATCTTCATTACATCAAGAGGAGGAGAAGAGTTCCTGGAAGTTACTCAGTTACTGAGCGGGAGACCAAGATCCAAACCCATACTCTTTTGTCCCCGAAGCTGCAGCTCATTTTTTTTTATCCCATTGCCTCTCAAGAAGTTTTCTCTAGGAGCTGTAGAAAGCTGCACATCCTCTCCGTTGGCGTGACATGGGTTTCATGCTCAGGTATAAGGAATATAAGGAATGGGCAAGCTCAAGGTCAGGTTGGATTTCTAGGCAGCAGCTAATATGTTAGTGTTTCTGTCTTGTTCTTTCAGATGTGACATAATGCACAGCCCAGCAGGTGATCTGGCCCTGTCAAATGGTAAATTATCATAATCATAATACTTTGCATCGATATAGCACCTTTCATCTAAGACATCTGGGGAGTCAGCAGACATTAATTAAACTTCACAGCATCCTAATTCCTTGAGGTCAGGACTGTACCAATTTTAGAGAGAGATAAACTGAGATAATAATGACTCTCATAAGGCAGAAAATCAAGATGGATAATTTGGCAGATGGTAGAAGCCTAGCCTCTGAGTCGACTGAAACAATCATTAGGTAAAATTGTGTGTCACAGAAAGCACCTGCTGTGAAGTCAGTAGACATAAGTTTTTGGACTGACCTTTCCATTTTTTGAGTGAATAGAATCAAGTCACTTTTCTTTCTCATTCTTTGTGCATTCATCAGTAAAACAAGGGAGCTGCTAATCACTGCCTTACGTAGAAGCATTCACTCTCATGCTGACATGGCCCTTAATAATCATCTGCCTATAATTCTCTGAACACTGCTTCAGTGGTCATGTGTCACCAGGACGTTTCAGAATCATGAGGAATAGGGAGTGGGAGAGAGAGCTTGTTTAAAATGCAGATTCCCAGGGACCCATCCTAGTGATTCCAATTTAGTGGGTCTGGGATGGGACTACGAAATGCAAAGTCTTTAAACACTTTCCAGATGATTCTGGTGTAATCAGTCTGGGACCCACATCAGGTGAAGCTCTATTCTGATCTTTGCCTTTTTGCAGGTTCTAGGGAGCTTTTCCACACATACCCCTTCTGCCCCTACCCCACTCCTTCTCCCCATCCCAGGTATGGCCCCAGATTTCTCCTTAAAATTTGTATCATCTGCTTGTTCTAAATAGCAGTTGAGAAAAGAATTTCATGTTAAGTGGATTATGATCAATCCACTTTTCTTGATATTACAGAAGGTTTCCAAAATTTTTTTTTTATTCTATAGTAACAGATCTTCATGAAACACTACATGCCAGGAACTATTAATTAGTTTTATATATATATCAACATATTCAATCCTCACAGCTGTCCAATTAGTAGGTAATTAATATTATTATTTTAGGTGTGGAAACGAAGGCACAGAGAAGTTATGTAATTTGTCTAAGGACACATAGCAGAGCTGGAGTTGAAGCCAGACAGTTTGGCTCAAGGTCTTTTCTCTTAAGCTCTATTTATAGTGTCTCAAATAATCCAAAAATGAGAGAAGATTCTAATAACTGCATTTTGTGAAGTTCTAAACCATAATGAGGCTTTTGAGAATCTGATAAAAGTTGTGAAAGCCTCTCCCAGGAAATTTCTCATATGTATGTAAACAGTCTCAATTTGGTACACAATTTCAGGGGTTGAACAATATTCAAAAGTTTTTCCATGAAATCTCTGTTAAAAAAGAAACTGGAAAGCAGTTGACTAAATGAAAAGCTGTAAAAAATGAGTAAAGGGGAATATAATCACTGTTTTTAGATAAAAGAAGTGCTAAAAGGCAACAGACATGGTTTTGAAATAAAAAATAGCATATCATGATTAAACACAAAAATATACCTTTTTAATAGAGTTATCAAATAGTGAATTGGCTTCTTCAAGGAGGTAGTGAGCTCCCCCATTGCAAAAGGTGTTCAAGCAAATGATGGGAGGCAATCTCATAGGGATGCTGCCGATGACATTTTCTATAATAAATTTATTTCGCATAAAAGAACAAAACCACAACACTCTAAAGAAGGTGGAGAAAATCCAGAGTGTCATTAATGTAGCATCCATAATGTCTAGTATACTACAGCAATAATAATAATGATACTAAACCTAGACATGTAAGGAAGCTCAAAAATGTGGCCACAAATCAAACTGATCCTGAGATAACCCAGGTATAGAGATTAGCAAAAAACTATCTTAAAGAAGTTATTATAAATATATTCAAGGACTTTAAGAAATATATGTTCATAATAAGTTAATCTATAGCACACAAAAACTATAAACACCAAACAAGTTTTAGAAATGAAAAATATAATATCCAAAATGAAAAATTAACTGATTTTACTTAACGGCAGATTAAAGACAGCAGAAAAAGAGATCACTGAACATGAAGATATAATAAAAGAAACTATTCAAAATAAAGCACAGAGAAAATAAAATTTTGGAGAAAAACATAGCCAAGACTTAATAACTTGTGGAACACTATCAAGCACTACAGTATCCATATACCTGGAGTCTGAAAAACAGAGGAGACAGATAATGGGATGGAAAAATAATTAAAGAAATAATGATAAAAATTCTCCAAAAATTTTGTAGAAAACAAAATTTATATATCCAAGAAAATCAGCAGTGAGTTTCAAGAAACAGAAAAACAAAGACAATCACACTTAGAATCATCACAGTCAATCAAAAATTAGAAGAAAACATTGAATAAAGCCAAAGAAAATAATAACTTACACCAATAAAACAATGGTATGTGATGGCTGATTTCTTGTTAAAATCAATGAGTGATAGAAGACAATGAAATTTAAAAATGAAATGACATTTTTAAAGTACTGTGGGGTGGGGATACAAAAATCTGTCAACCTAGAATTCCATATTCAACAAAAATATACATGGACAAATAACCAAATTAAAACGTTTTTAGATTTGTAAAATTGAGATTTGTCTCCAGAAGACTAGAATTATAGGAAATAGAGAAGGTAATTCTTCATGCTGAATGGTATTCATAGATCTACATAATGATGTGACAAGCACCAGAGGAGTCACCACACTGCTTTCCACAATGCCTGAACTAATTTACACTTGCACCCAGTGTATAAGCATGCTTTTTTCCCCCACAACCTCACCAGCATCTGTTATTTTTTGACTTCTTAATAGTAGTCATTCTGACTGTTGTTAGATGGTATCTCGTTGTGGTTTTGATTTGTATTTCGCTAATAATCAGTGATGTTGAACTCTTTTTCCTATGACTGTTGGCCACATGTATGTTTTCTTTTGAAAAGTGTCTGTTAATGTCCTTTGTCCACTTTTCAATGGGGTTGCTTGTTGTTTCTCATAAATTTGTTTAAGTGCCTTATAGATGCTGGATATTAGAACTTTGCCAGATATAGAGTTTGCAAAAATTTTCTCCCATTCTGTAGGTTGTCTGTTTATTCTATTGATAATTTACTTTGCTGTGCAGAGCTGTTTAGTTTAAATAGATCCTATTTGTCAATTTTTGCTTTTGTTGCAATTTCTTTTGGTGTCTTCATCATAAAATCTTTGCCTGTACCTATATCCTGAATGGCACTGCCTAGATTGTCTTCCAGGATTTTTATAGTTTTGGGTTTTACATTTAAGTCTTTGTGTTCTCACTTGTAAGTGGAAGCTAAATGATGGGAACACTTGGAGCTATAGAGGGGAATAACACACACTGAAGCCTTTTGGAGGGTGGAGGTTGGGAGGAGGGAGAAGATCAGGAAAAATAACTAATGGGTACTAGATTTAATACTTGGGTGATAAAAGAATCTGTACAGCAAACCCCCATGACATAAGTTTACCTATGTAACAAACCTGCACTTGTACACCTGGACTTAAAATAAAAGTTAGAAAAAAAAAAAGCACCAGAAGTGGTAAGCATAAGAATAAACATAAAATATGTTTTTATATTTTACCATTTTACTTAAAATGCATTTGATTAGAGCAAAAATTATAATATTGCATATATATTACAGATAGAAAAGATGTGACATCATAAAAAAGAGGATGGTAAATAGAACAGTAAGGTTGCAAAGCTCTTTTACTTTCTAGAAATAGAAATACTGACATTAAGTAGTAATAACAAGGATGCATATTGGAATCCCTAAGGTAACCATTAGAAAATATGAAATACAGCTGAAAAGCCAATAGAGGAATTAAAATGAAATGCTGGCAAATGTTTGATTAACCCAAATGAAGACAGAAAGACAAACGCAGAATAATAAGAAAATTGTAGAGCTAAATCCAACTATATGAATAATAACATTAAATCTAAATAAACTCAACGTTACTATTAAAAGGTTGAGATAGTTAGATTAAAGAAAAAAATAAACAATAGCAAGATGCAATGTCACTGCATGGTACTTTAAATATGAAGCACCAGTTCGAAAGTGAAAGGATGGAATTAAAAATACCATGTGAACAATAAAATTAACAAAGCTGAATAACTACATTAATATCAGACAAAATAGACTTTAAGACAAGAGTACTTAATAGTATTCTAAAAATATTCCAAATATAAAGAAGAGTTGCAATAATAGATTCACCACATTTTAACGTTTACGACTTTTCTCCACATTTCTCACTGCGTATCTCTGCCTCCCTTTAATTCCTTTTTCCTTTCTCTCTTTATCTGTGTGTAGATCTGTACACATACATACACACACATGCCGGGAGATGTTTTTCTGTGCCATTTGAGAATATGCTGCATACATAATTCCTTTTCATGCTTAAATATTTCATTATGTTTCTGAAAAACCAGGACATTCTTACATAAACATCAATACAAAAATCAAAATCAGGAAATTAGCAATGATAACATAGCAGTATCTAATCTACAGATCCCATTAAATTTTTCCCAGTTGTATCACTAAGATCTTTTTTATAGTAAAAGTAATTATTTTTCTAGTTCAGAATTTAATCCCCCATTAAATGTTGCACTTACTTGTCCTGCTCCTTTATTTTCCTTTATTGTGGAATGGTTCCTCAGCCTGTCTTTCATGGACTTGAGCTTTTGGGAAATCACAGGTCTTCTTTGGTAGAATATTCCTCAGATTAGACATATATGATATTTCCTTATGATTAGTCTGAGGTTATGCATTTTTGGCAGGAGCACCTTGGGAGTAATACTGTGTCTTTTTCACTGCAAAACATCCAGAAGAACATTGTATCAATTCGTCCTATTTCTGGTCATTAACTTTAGTCACTTGATTAAGGCGGTTCTTGCCAAGCTTTTTCTCTAAGGTTACTGTTTTTGTTTTGTCATTAATAAGTATCTTATTGGGAGATAGTTTGACAACATGAAAATATCCTAGTTCTCATTAAACTTTCACCTACCTGTTTTAGCAATCATAGGTGATTCTTACTGAAGCAACTATTATTATGCTGGTTGCCAAATAAAAGCCAAGAGTGCAACCAGGTATAAAGAGCAACAATTGAGACTGAAAAACGGCCAATTCATTGGGAAGACATAGTAATCATAAATGTATGCATGCCTTATTAAAAAGACGTAAAGCAAAACCAACAGAATTAAAGCCAAAAAAAGACAAATTCATAATTGTAACTGAATATCATAATACTCCTCTCCAATAATTAATAGATAACCAAACAAAAAAATCAGTAAAGATATAGACATGAATAACACTATTGGATCTATTGATGTAAGTGACAATTTTGCCACATTACACTCAGAAACAACCAAGAATACAAACTTTTCCAGTGTTCATGGGATGTGTGCCAAGATAGACCATATGCTGGATTATTAAATTGGTCTCAATAAATTTTACAAAATCAATATCTTACAGAGTACAGACTTTAAACAAATTGAATTATATAAGAAATCAGTAATCTACAAAAGCCCCAATTATGTATCAGTTAAACTGCTGCTGGAATAAACAGTGTATTAGCCAGGGAGGTGGCCTTATAGACAAATTCTAAATATAGATTCCACAGTGTGTTGCACTTGGGCGTTTGAAGAGAAACATTATTTTAATGCATTTCATTATTATTTGATATCTGCATATTCAGGATAGAAACAAGTAAAGAATGCCAATTATGATTAAATATATATAGATGCAGGAGTTGAATCCCATGATTCAGAGAAGATTTTTTTTGGTGAGGGTTTTTAAGCATGGGCCAGACCACATTTCACCTGACCAGCTAGGTAGGATAATCCCTCCATTTATAGACAGGCTGGGGATCCAATGTGTGCCATGGGACCTGCTCATCCCCATGGTTTCAGCAGCTACCTCATCCAGGGTTTTGGGGAGATGGAGTTTTTAGCAACCCGTGTACCCCTACTCCCAGATTCCAGCTTTTAGAGATGATGACATTCTGGCTTCAGAGAACTATAGAAATGAAGCAGCAGCAGCAGTTACCTGGCAGTACATTGATGTGTAAGTGACACTGGATCTTTATTAGACTGAGAATGATGCCGGGCATGATGACTCACACCTGTAATCCCAGTACTTTGTGAGGCTGAGGCAGGCAGATTGCTTGAGGTCAGGAGTTTGAGACCAGCCTCATCATTTTGGTGAAAGCCTGTCACTACTGAAAATAATAATAAAAGAATTAGCCAGGGGTGGTGGCAAGCACCTGTAGTCCCAGCTACTCGGGAGGCTAAGACAGGAGAATTGCTTGAACCCAGGAGCCAGAGTTTGCAGTGAGCCAAGATCACCCCACTATACTCCAGCCTGGGATACAGAGCAAGACCCTGTCTAAAAAAAAACCAACCAACCAACAAATAAAAAGAATGGGAATGAAATGCCCAGAGCAGCTGACCTCAGGAAGCTATTTCTACCAGTAGATAGTGGTATAAATTGCATCTACACCTATACACACATTTATATTATTTATATATTTTATTTTATCTCTGATATTTTTATGCAAAAAGTATTCTTTAAGAGATATATATTTATGCTTATATATATTATTTTAAAAGTGAAAGTGAATTCAGTGTTCAATACAAGAAAGGTGTTTTATTTTGTTTTGTTTTTTCCCCATTACCCTGTAGAGCACTGCCCTGTCCTCTTTATTTTCAGAAACAAACGAGTGCTTTGAAATAATCAGGAAACAAAAGGAGAAAAATTTGCACTTAGTTTTTTTTTCAGGTGGATAATGAACTCCACACCCAAAAGGGAGAAAGAGAACTTGAGAACACAACTGTGCAAGTTAGGAATATCAGTATGCCAGTCAAAATGGGTGTCAATAGAGAAAGGTGGGAGGTGGGGACATTATGAATTAAGGGAAGCAATTCAGTGAAGAAGTGAATTGAAAGGTCAGGCTGCTAAGAGTCCCTGCAGGGCGAGAACCAGAAACACACTCTACAGCCGACGCAGGCCCACACGAAGGACGAGAATAACTGACGATATAAGAGCCAGGATTTGCGTAATTCACAGGATCTTAAACCGCCCACAGACATGCAGCCCAACTGTCTCTGTGCAAACATCACGCAGCTCGGGTGATATTGAGAGCCTTTGGGGCTGTGAGGTGATAGGATAGCTAAAGAGAGGGTTTGGATGAAGAGGGACCTGAAACTCACACTAATCCATGCATTACGTTTTGAAGACAAAGGAACAGTGATTCCTTGAAAACCAAATGTCCCACTTTGTGTGAATACATGTGCAAGTGTCTAATAAAACAATGCTGAGCTATTTGGTAAAGAGCTGGGTTGGAGTTGATGCTTAGCACTAAAGCTTAAATATATATTCTCCTGCCCCTGAAATCTAACTTGCCCTAGCACACTCAAGCCTGCCTGAAGGAGAAATACTTGGCTTTTTCCCAGTGGGGATGCTGGTTTAGCTCCTGTTTTCTGCCTCTAGAGGAGATGGAGGACATGCAAGAAAAGTGCTAATATCTGATTTCTGATTTCCAAGGCATAGGAAGCCTGTTGACTCTCCTTCTGTAGCTCAATTAATGATTCAGACGTCCAGTCAGATAACTTCCTGTGTTGGAAGAGAGCTAGGAAATGTGTGCAGGGTGGCTAGCTGGCATGGAGAGAGGGACACAATGGTCCCCATCTGCTATATGGGGACTGAGCAGTCTCCCTCAAGTACATGGATTGCAGCGTGGGTGAGCCTCATTTGTCCCTGTGAACTGACCTGAGCTTCTCCTGGTAGCTGTTATCAGTGCTTCCTAAAACTTTAGCTCTGTTACCTGAAATATGACTTTTATAACTATCTGTTTATGATCTCTCCAAATCAAGGCAGGAAAGAGCCAGGCTCTTGTGCTGGTACTGACTAAACTTGAAACATCATTTAAGCTCTCTGGGCCTGCCATTTTTATTGTTTGGATTCATTCGCTTGGTGCTAAGCCTAGTGCTAAAAACCTTGGTCACAAAGCTGAGTAAGGGAAAACAGCTGCCCTTGAAGTTCTTACAATCTAAACAAATACAGAAGTCACTGTGAAACGAGGTGATAAGGTTAGGAATAAAGGTGTGTCTATGATGTGGGAGGAGAAGAAGAGATTAAGGCTAAATAGGTATTGCAGTAGAGATAGCCAGTTTTCCCTTAGGATTCACCCAGTCTTCCCTTCTTCCTTTAACAATGGACCTTGCCAAGATTTAGCTGGCTGCATGGCCCCAGCCCCTTATAATAGGCATGGGGCTTAGTTCTGATTAATGGATGTGAATGGAAGTGATATATCCAACTGTGGGGTCATGATTTTTAAAAAGAAAATTTCTATATACTTACCTGGCAGGGGAGATACCATGATCACTAAGGTGGTTTTCCCAGGGCAAGGCTTATCCATTGCACTCCAGATGCACTGACCCCTGCGATGTCCCCAAATGTGGGAAACTGGACTGCATAATTTGTGGTAGTGGGGGACTACATTTGCACTTTCCCCTGTTTTTTTTTTTTTAAAGAAAAGAAAATTTCTGTCCTCAACAAACTTTCTTCCTCCTACCCCGTTATGTCCTAATGAAGACAAGATGCTGGTGAGCCAGGCTTAATTGCCTAGGGAAGATTAATACCCCTAGGGAACAGTGGGGCAATAATCTGGAGGTAACCTGGGCCATTGTGTGACCTCATAGAACTGAGACTAGACCACTTATCTCTGGACAGGAAAATAAATGTTTGAACTATTGTCTTGGGTTCTCTCTGTTATTATAGCCCTTATCCTGTACGCTAAGTAATACACAGTTTCATGTTAAAGAAAGGATTAACATTTGCACAAAATCTTGAATAATAGGAAAGAATATCCAGGATGACAAGAAATAGGAAAATAATTCTAGATAAAGAAAATAGCATATTAAAAGATTCAGGGACGTGAAAAAGGATATTTCAGAATGCCTCTGATGTGAATGGGAGTGGAGGCCACTGACCATACAGAGAAGTGGGAGAAGAGGAGACCTTAAGAATTAACATCAATCAACCCACAAAGAACTTTCTTGCCCATCGGTAGAATTGAGATTTTATTCCACTGGAGTTGGGGGAGTCTTGCAGAGTTTGAACAAACTAAGGAGAGATATGATCATGTATGTCCTAAAAAAAATGATACCTCTTATTATAGAATACAGGAAATTAAACTAGTAGCAGAGCCTTAATAAATGCAACCATCCAATGTCCTTTCTGGGGCTCATTTCCTCACTTGTGAAATAGCCAGATTGCTCTAGATTAGAGGTTGGCAAATTATGGTCCATGGGCCAAATCTGACCTCCTCCCTGTTTTTGTTAATGAATTGTTTTTGGAACGCAGTCACTATCACTTATACATTGCTCATGACTGTGCCTCTGGTATAATCATAGAATTGAATAGTTATAAAGAAATCCTATGTAAATACATATACTCACTGGCCCTTTATGGGAAACGTTTGCTGATCTTGCCTCTAGATCAACCATAGTCACTCAAGAATATCCACAAGTTAGCTGAGGAGAGGCCAGGCTTCCTGGTCTTATCAATTATCTCTTTAACCACAGCAGCTCTATTCTTAACCACTTTATATAGAAGCCCTTCATGTAATATTTTGTTTTTCAGAAAGATATTACTGGAACAAAACAGTTTAACAACTACTGCCCTAAATGACCTTGAGGATTCCTTCTAGCTTCAGGGAATCTCAGTTCATTTGACAATTAAACAAACATACCTTTGAATGCCTGCAATGTGCTAAGTGCTAAACTAGGTATAGCAATGAAAGGAAGAAATGTAGTCTACTTCACAGGACTTACAATATATTAGGGCATGTAACTTCTGGAATACTGAGTGATTTTATCTCTTTGCGTGACACACACACACACACACACACACACACAATGGAAGGCTATATTAGTTTCCAGGGCTGTCATAACAAAATACCAGACTAGGTGGTTTAAACAACAGAAATTTATTTTCTCACTCTTCTGGAGGCTAGGAGTCCAAGATCAAGCACCTTTGGTTTCTTTGAGACCTCTCTTCTTGGCTTGCTATGTCCTCACACAGTCTTTCTCTGTGCATGTGCATGTCTATGTCCTAATCCCCTTTTCTTTCTTTGCTTTTTTTTTTTTCTTAGTGACAGAGTGTCACTCTGTCACCCAGGCTAGAGTGCAGTGGTGTAATCTTGGCTCACCGCAACCTCCACCTCCTGGTTCAAGCGATTTTCCTGCCTCAGCTTCTCGAGTAGCTGGGATTACAGGTGCCCACCACCATGCTTAGCTAATATTTTTGTATTTTTAGCAGAGACGGGGTTTCACCACGTTGGCCAGGCTGGTCTCAAACTCCTGACCGCAGGCGATCTGCCTGCCTTTTCTTATAGGCGCACCAGTAATATTAGATAAAACCTCACTCATATGACCTCATTTTACCTTAATAACCTCTTCGAATGCCCTATCTCCAAATAAAATCACATTCTGAGATACTGGGGTTAGAACTTCAACACATGAATTTGGAATTTGGGGGGTGGGAGGGGGGGGACACAATTTATTCAGCCCATAATAAACTGTGTTGCATATTTTTTAAAAAATATGAAAACATGGTATCTATTTTTGAAATCTTTTCAGGCTAGTGGGAGAGGCAAGACCCTATCTAAATATAAATCATGCAGGCATACAGCACTCTAGGAGCTTAAATTCAAGCTGAAGAAACAAAGCATATTTACAAATAAATATGCAAGTATTTGGAAAGGTTTCATGAAAGAGATAGTAAGAATGTTAGGACTTGAATAAAAGGAGGTACACGCTCCTTTCCTATCTTTTCTAAATATTGGTCCTGGTTAGGACTTGTGTCTTTTCATCCACAAGTAGCAGATGAAAAGTAGTGGATGAGAGTAGTAAACTCAACACAACACTGTAGCAGGGAGTGGGGAGAGGGCATGGAGGGGAGGGGTGAGAAACGGAGCCAACAATGCAAACTACTGCAGCTTTCCCTTTAATAAAAACAAACCCTCTCTTGCTCAGCATTCTTTATATTATCAAACATTGTTGTCAATTACTGCCTTTTAGCTAGGCAATGCTAATTCCTTCAAATGCGTATTACATAGACTCACATCATGTAAGAACTAGAAAGAGCCTAAGAATCTTCTAAAATAGAAAGGGAGCATGAATGGGATTTAGAGAGAGCAGGGAACCTCTAAAACAATAATTGATTTTGTGATTATGCACATTTAATTATGGAGAGAGTCCGTATTTGTCATTACATAAATATCATGCACTACTTTACAGAACACTCAGACGGCTTCTTCACATTGTGCTTGAAATAGAACCCATTCTTATGACCGGGCCCTACGTGATCTGACCCCTGCTTATTCTCTGCCCTCATCTTTTCCCCTCTCCCTCGTAGTCACTGAACCACAGCTACTCCAGGCCTATTTGTATTCCAAAAAGATACCAAACTGTCTTCTGCTGCAGGAAATCTGTACTAGCTGTTACCTCTGCTGGAACACCTTGCTTCCAGATCTGTGCCTGGTTGATGCCTTCTGGCCATTCAATCCTGAACTTTAACTATTACCTCCTTCACAGCCAAACTATTAACTTTTCCATTCCCTGTTTATCACATTACCCTCATTATTCTGTTTTGTTTCCTCGACATCCCCTATCATAATGTAAAATTATCTTCTCCAAATGTTGGTTTACCTGCTTCTTTCATCCCACACAGGCCTGTGTTTATAGATGTATTCTGAATAGTTGGAATTGTATCAGGCATATTGTAGGTGCTCAACACTTATTTCCTATGTAGATTCTCAGACTGATCTGTGATCCATTACTCTGTCCCATCCACATTAAGCAAACCAATAATTAACAGCAAACAAAAAAGTAAAATGGAGAAACCACCAATTGCCTCAAATTTGCTCATCTTTAAAATGAGAAAAATGAGGCTCAGAGGATTTTATCCATCTTACCAAGCCCTATGAGGAAACATGCAAAGCATTTTTGCCATCTGAAGACTCTTCTTTGGACCTGCTTCAATTATCAACTTTTTTCCCTAAAATGTGGCCCTGAGAATCCCTTAAAATTGGTGGACTGGAGAAGAATAGGTAATTACCTCCTTAATCCTGCACCCCTACAGAGCTATGGGCATTAGGTCTTCCTCAGCATCCTCCTTGTGCCAGCAGATAGCTCATTTCTTGCAGTTCCTTTGGAAGCAGTTACCATATTTTTTGTTATTAGTTATTACCAATCCAAACAACACTTTAGTTTTCCCAAAATCCAGAGAAAGGTATTTTTTAAAAGGCATCTTAATTATACACAGGCAATGGAGAATCACAGAGGATTCATTAATATAATAAACAGAAGTCTCTTTCCAGTATCACACAAGCAAGGTAATATAACAACGACCATCATTTGCTGCTCAGCAACTCATGAGTTCTTTTTCTAAGGTCCTCTCCGGGCTTCCTTAGTTTTGGGATTCTACCCATGACTTTACCTGAGGGGGAAAGGGACGTTTTCAAAAAGCAGGTGGCGCTTAATCTCTACCTTGAGATAGAGGTGGAAATGAGACCAGGAACACTCCAGAGAGGGTCTAAAAGCAATAGAGATGACAAAATATGAGCCCAAGTAGAAATGTGGAAAGAACCTTAGCACAGGAAGGACAAGAGATCTAGTCCTAACTCTACAACTCACCAACTCTGTGACCTTGGACCAACAATATAACCTCTGTGAGTCTGTCTCTTCCTCTGTAAAATGGCATTATCCTGTGTCTCATGTATATTTAATAGACACCAATCTATACATGACATAGATTTGCATGTGTCAGTCTCCCAGAACAGTGCCCAACCCATCCTCAGGAATGTTGGTTCCCTTTTCCCAAAAGACAGTCACAAAAACAGAAAACCAGACACTGCATGGTCTCACACATATGTGGGTGTTGAACAATGAGAACATACGAACACAGGGAGGGGAACAGCACACACCGGAGGCCTGGGAGGTGGGGGGGCTAGGGGAGGAATAGCAGGGGGTGGGAGGGGATAGCATTAGGAGAAATACCTAATGTAGATGACAGGCTGATGGATGCAGCAAACCACCACCATGGCACATGTATACCTATGTAACAAACCTGCACGATCTGCACATGTACCCCAGAACTTAAAATATAATAAATAATTTTTTTTAAGGCAGTCATTTAGCACTGTGCTGTTAAGCCTTTGCCTGCCTCCACCTCTTCACCTTACCCTAACTTGAGACGTTGATCAAACTTTATTCTTCCTGGGGCCTCAGGGCTGGGTCTAGAAGCCAGTAGGGTGTGAATAGTCACTGCCTGCCAGTTGGCAGGGAAGAATGGTGCACTGGAGTGGGGAATTGAACTGTTGCCATTGGAGATGGCAACAGATGCTTTCTGGTTGAGGCTGAGTTGGCTAAATCAGGGCTCTGTGCTTTGAGACAGATCCCAATTATTTCCAATTAGGAGATTGCAGCGACAGCTGCTCTTAACCCAACCACTCCTCACTGCTGCTAACCTGGGCTCATTCAGTGGAGAGCTTTAACCTGGACTCTGGATTTGTGAGAGCATCCCCAACACACATCTTATTTGAATTATTTAAATCTCTCTCTCTGAACCGAAGATCCCATGATGCTTAGCTTAACAGTAGTTCTGGGAGGCAAAAATGGGCAATAAAATAAGAACTGGGCTCAATTTTCAACTGTACTACTTGCTGACTATTTGACCTTGGGTATCTGTGACCTTGTTTTCTCATATAGAATGAGACCAATAACCTGAGTCTTGTTGTGATGATAAAAGTAAGATATCCAGTATGGAAGGACTTTGTAAATGAGCAAGGACTATACAGAGTCCTTCATGTCATTGGTGGCCCCTTCCCAGTGAACCCAAGCCTGATACAGCTAATGGAAGGAGACCTCAGCATAAAGTCAGAAGATCTGGATTAAGCAAATATGCTGTATGGCTGAAGACAGTCATTTTAACCACTGAACATTCTTTGTCTCTTTCAAATTGAAGTAGAATTAATAGCAGAGTGCTTGCCTCACAGGCTTTGCAGTTTTATGAGTGTAATGTGGAGCCCTTGGTAAACTGTAAAGTGATGTGTACACATGAGCAATTATTATTATGTTCTTAGGGCTTTTTTTGGTTTGGCATCAGTCGAGTCAGCTGAATGCTCTAAGCAAGAACAATCTGTTTTCTCTTCCTCTTGGCAAAGAACACAAAAGACAGAGCAGCTCATAGAAACTGGGGCAGGAGAGAAAACTTAACTCTCTCTCCTCACACACACACACACACACACACACACACACACACACACCCCTCCTCCGCAGATTCCCACAACTCCAGCATCCAAAATACCACAGCAGAGCTTGGGAAGTGGCCTCATTTCCTAACCAGTCTCTGTATCCCTAGTTCTGACACTCACTGTTCATTGCCCAGATATAGTCAAGATCTAAATTAAGAACAAGTCCCTGGCTCCAGCAGGCCTTGTCACATTGTGTAGAGCTCTAGACTTGAATCTGAGATGACTGGCTGTGTCGTTTCTTTAGCCTCTTCTCCACCCCATGCCAATCAATCTTCAAGCTTTGTTAACTTTATGTCTTAAAAATCTCTCATCCCACTGACTTCTTTCCAGTCCATTCGTCGCCACCTAGGTCAAGCCACAACAACCCTCTTCACTCCTAGAAAAGCCTCCTGTCCAGCACCCTGTCTCTACTCCAGCTCTCATTAATATATTCTCCACTTTACAACCAAAGGGATTTTTTTAAATGCAAAAGTCTCTCCTCTGCTTAAAACTTATCAAGGGCTCCTCACTTCTCTACAATACAAAACAAATGTCTTAACGCAACTCACAGAAATGTGCATAATCTGAACTCATTTGTCTAGCCTCTACAATACTCCCTTTTGACCCTGAGTTCCAAAGATGCTTTCTGTCATTGGGAAACATTTTCTCCTAGACTTTGGTCTATTCATACAATGTTTTCTGTCTGCCAGGAAAGTCTCAAGAAGCCCATTCTTCTCTGTTTACCTTGCCCCACTTCCAACTAATTAACTCTATCCTCTTCCTGCAGATAGCAGTTCACAGTTTCCTCCACCACAGGCATCTTCCTCAGTTTCTCAAAGTAGGTTAGTCTCTAGTTTTATTACAAGCTCATGGCACTTCAACATTTCCTGTGTGGCACTTATCCCAGCTTGCCTCTATATACTTATTTCTGTTATAATTAATATGCTAAGGATTCTGTGTTCTGTGAGAGCAAGCATCATATGTTTGCTGAACACATACTCCTCCCTTTTCACAGAGTACATTGTATGAATAGTTTTGAATGAATGCACGTGAATTTGTGCAGTTTGTATATCTTTTCTGAATCGTCTCCTTTCTTATCTACAAAATTGAGCTAAGATTATTTTTCTGTAACTATTCAAAAATATGGATGAGACAAATGAGATCACATATCTGATAAGGGCAATGCAGGTAAAGCATGGACCTACCCAATGCTGACTGAGCATAGTAGGTGCTCAGAAAAATCTATTATCATTACTGCTACAATTGTTATTGTTATTGTGGATATTCAAAAATGTCAGCTTCTACTTTGACCCATTTCTTACCCCATTTAAAGAGAGTTTCCTGCAAAAGTTGATTGGTAATTCCTCCTTTGCTGACAAATCGTCTGTATTATGCATGTTGAATTCAGTACAACAAAATGTATGTATTTTGTTATTCACTAATCAATTCATGTTTGTAAATCTTGTACCTCCTTAAGGGTAAGGACAGTCATATGGATCCATTTTATCACCAGCTGCACTCACCTGAGTGGAAAGTGTGTTGCAGATATTTGGTGGATTGATTCAGGAGACACTAGTAAAGCTAACTCAGTAATTCAGACTTCACTAGTTTGCATTTTCTAGTGGAGACATCAGTAGCTCAAGTCTGTTTATAGGAAAGTTAATCACATTCAAGGATAAAATCAGAGTGTTTAAACTGAGGGGGAAAATAGAATGTTTTATGAAGAATTTTGGAATCAGTTTATTATTAGTCTTCAGTAGGATGAGAAAAATTCACAAAATAGAGTAAGTTGCAATCTAGACATATTTGACTTGGAGAGATTTCCAGTGATGGTTTGAAGAGGATGATGAGTTCTTTCTGCAATAATAAGTGTACAACTAAGCACATTACATTCACTCAAATACTAACTTTATAAGAGAGCAAGAATGAGATTATAAAAATATATTTAATTTGGGAAATTTTCTCAATAGTCCATTCAATGTGTGTATACTCCAGAGGTCCTATGCTTTGTATGAAAAGTCTGAATCAGCTGTTCTTGAAGCATGATTTGAGGACCTTGCCATGATGAGGGTGTTTCTGGTATTAAAAGAAATAAATAACTATACAGCATGTCTCCTAAACTAAGTCAGCAATGGAGATAAGGAATGGTGTTGCATTATTACGTAAAACAGGCAACAGAGCACAGTCATGAAGAACATGGCATTTTGGGGCCAAATGGGTTAGTTTCAACTCCCATAACTGCCACTCATTAACAATAGGACACTAGGGAAGTAACTTAACATTTCAGTGATGCATTTTACTCATCTACAAAATGGGGCTGATCATTGGACTTCCTCATAAGATTGAATGCATGACTATATAAAATATTTGGCACATAGTAAGTACTATATACGTAGTGGTTGTAATTGTTATTATTCAGAAATTTTCAAAGGTAGTTTAGAACACAGACAACTTTCGCTTTACACACTGCCTATGGAACCAACCCCTGAGGCAGATGCAGTGTTCCTGAATCTATATGATAGTTACACATAATTTTAGATAATTATTAAAGCAGGTCCTTCATAGGCCGAAAGTGGCAATTTTTCAACGCAATTCAAATAGCTGTCTTTTATTGTTTCACTACACTATTTTAAAGAAAAGTAAGATATACCAATATGTAATACAATTCTGTTTTTTTTTAAGTAGTATAAAACTGACTTGTCATTAATTCCTACTTCCCAGCCATGTCCAGTGTGATCTGAAATAATGGGGAGAATTTGTTCCACATTATTCAGCATAAACACTAGTTGGAAAGTTTGTGACTCACTGTGTGGTTTGAAGCCTCTGTGCCTATCAGCTGCAGTGACATATGGAGAGGAGGAGGCGTTTGGAAGGAAATAAAGCATAAAAATTCAAAACAAAGCCTCTGGATTTGGAGACCCTGAGTTCAAATCCAAGATCTGCATTTAACTGTGTGGCTTTGGGTATGGTAATTAACTTTTGAAGCTTAATTTACTTATCTGGAACATGGGGGGGTGACAGTGACATATGTTTTATGAGATTCATTGAAATCATGGATGGATATCATGTGTACGGTGTAGCTGGCTCATAAGGACTAAGTAAATACCAGCAATTATTACCAAAGCATCTTTGCCTACTTCCTAATGTGGAAAACCGAGTTCTCCTATATTCATTTAGGTGTTGTTTATTGAGTGAAATGAAACTCGAAGCTGGGACCCATTCCCTAGACAGTTTGTGAGACTGTTATCCTCCAGGGCAGGGCCTTCCTGCTCACCAGGACCATTCAAAATGATATTTTTCTATCATTTTTGTGCATCTGTTAATCTTCTCTCTCTTAGAATTGTAAGTGTTTTTGGGTCAAGGGCAGTTTCACTGAGTAGCCTTTTTAAGAATGTATCTGGGCATTAGTCTCTGCCAGACATTCCTTTAGGAAAAGATACTCACCAGTTAACAGATTCCAAAACTGATATTAGTTCTTCATTGCCCAAGACAAATAAAGCAGTATATGGAGATGATCTCAGTCAACATTCCACTCATCTCTTAAAATCCAACTCAAAAGCTACCTCTGTGTGAAATTATCTGTGATCATTTTCAGCCTAAACTAAGCACTTCTGCCTCTGAACTCCTCTGCACATCTTCTGACCATCTTCCATTAACTCCTCTTCACATGACTCATTAGAAAAAAAAAAAAAAAACTATAGCTATGTATTTCTTACCTCACTTCAAGAAGGAAATGGATGAGAGCTATTCAAAGGTGTGTGTGTGTGTGTGTGTGTGTGTGTGTGTGTGTGTATGTATGTATACTTTTTCAGACAGGTATAAATTAGAACCCAATCTCTTTACCTGTTTTCTGAGTGATAATAGAAAAAAGCTAGAGTTTCAGCTTCTGAAAATCAGGCAGCAGGATGTGGCGAGAAATTACCAAAATGTATCTGATGGATACTGAATGAAGAAGGACCCTCTATGCATTCATGGGGTTCAGCTTCAATAGGATTGAATATTTGGTAGTGACTCCACAGAAACCTTATCAAATATTCTTTGTCCAATCTCTGGACACTACAGATAAATGAGGCTTGGGCTCTGATTTCTTACCTATTTCCTTAAACTCTGTTTGGCCTCAGACTCTTTAGAATTGAGTTCCTATGAGAACTCAGTTCCTATTTCATCTCTCAACTTTGCCATTTTCTCTGAGACTTAAGTAGAGTAAGTCAGCTCTTTCAGCCTCAGTTTATTTATATAAAAAGAAGAAGAGCTGGGTGCGATGGCTAATGCCTGTAATCCTAGCCCTTAGGGAGGCCAAGGCGGGTGGATCACCTGAAGTCAGGAGTTTGAGACCAGCCTGACCCAACATGGGGACACACCGTCTCTACTAAAAATACAAAAATTAGCCAGACATGGTGATGGGTGCCTGTAATCCCAGCTACTCAGGAGGCTGAGGAAGAGAATCCCTTGAACTTGGGAGGTGAAGGTTGCTATGAGCTGAGATCACAGCAGTACAACTCCAACCTGGGCAACAAGAGCAAATCTCCATCAGAAAGAAGAGAGAGAAAGAAAGAGAGAGAGAAGAAGAGAAGAGAAGAAGACAGGAAAGAAGGAAGGAAAGAAGAAGAGGAGGAGAAGAAGGAGAAAATATATGTATATATTTCTTATAATTTTTGTGAAGATTCATTTAGACTAGCAGATACTTAAGAATATTTCGTAAAATGTTCATTACAGAAAATATAATAGGTATTCTGGGGAAAAAAATGTCATGGTCAAATATATTGGGGGAATTGCTGTATTAAACAAAATTAAGCAGACTTATTTGAGGTAGAACTTTATAAAACTTCTACGGGTTAATATAAATTATGACTCTAGAGAAGATATGTAAGATTTAATGTCTCCCAAAAACATTGGTCAAAAAATATGTGGATCCAATGCCTTTCAAAAATATTGATAATGAAATCTATGGTACCCAGACTGTTACTTATAGGTGATAGAGCCCAACTCATAATAGGGAGGGAGGAAGGAAGGGGGAGGAGCGGGGGAGAGAGAGAGAGAGAGAGAGAATGAGAGAATGAATATATACATGCATTTTTTCTTTTCAAGAAGGGCATAGATTCAGAAGGTCAAACGTAGTCATTAAGACTAAGTCTCTGTTTATTTCTGGGTTCTAATTATTGTTCAAGTTTTTTTCCATTATTACAGAATTGGATCCTTTACTCATCTCTGAACTAACCAATGAGGATTATAGTCAGATTGATACGATGCTCTGATTAAACTATCTCTGAACTTAAGAAAAAATCATTTCCATATTATCTACATCAATTAAGAGTAGGAACTGAATAATTTTGGCCTCCTATTTTCAAAATGGAAACATATAAGTCAGGAATTACAGAATGTGTGCTACAGAATCATACCCTCTTCTTTTGGATTGAACTTCAAATGAAACAAAGACACAGCATTTTTTGGAAAATATAAGTTAGATGGTTGTGTAAAGGGTCCTGGCCATAAGAGATCCTCATGAAATGTCAATTCCTTTCCTTTGTCACTCAGTCTATGCTATTTTAGTGTCTTAGCAAATCTTTAAAACAATTTGGAAAGCCCTGTTAACACCTAAATATCAATCTAAGTATCAGTTCTTAGAATCGAAATCAAACCGCCAAGCACTCGAAAAGTTCTTTAAGGATGGTCATGAAGTCAGTACTATAGGATGCCTAACTATATTCTACTATTATTTAAATGAATACACCAAAAATAGCTGTGCTTCCATATACCACACACCATATAGCTCCTAAGAGTTATACATATTTATTAGTTTAAATGCCATTGGTGACTTTCAAAAAAATTTCCCCAATCCGTTATTAAGATTTTTTTTTCATTTACTCTGAAGACATTAATACTTCAAGGTGGCCTTGACCTGTTTCTTCTCTACTCTTCCCTAACTGCTTTGGGGGACCCATGTTACCTTTCTCACCTCTTCATACCCCTCTTGATTCACCTCTCGTACTTTGCTTGGCTAGGCTCTCTATTGCATCAGTGCAGCCTTTGTTTGCTGCCTTCTTTTTGATTTTTATCTATCATCTTTCCAAACCCACACATCCTCTTTGACTCCTGTATCTCCCTTCTTAAATGTCTTTCTTTTCTCACCTTAGTCCTTGCTATGGCATTGCATTCATAAATATTGTTTCCCCCAGTTGTTAGCCATGTGACCTTTCGTTTGCAGAAATCATATCCATATTCATAAGCTGCTAGGCATATTTTATAAATCAGAATTCATTGTGAAATACATTAACCCCTCCTATTGTCTCAGCTTGCCGGTTAGAGGAAACCAGTCTCTTGCAGTTTTGTTCCAAAATATGAGAGTTCACTTCAGCTCCTACTAAACGGAAGATACCAACAAATCACACCCCTGCTAACCTTCTGACACTTCTGTCTCACCAGCAGCTCTCTGAGTGCAGGGACACAATAATAATAATGGAACTGCAGATACAAATACATTTTTCATCTGCAGGTTTCCCTCCTTATACTAAAACACCTTAGCATCTGGAATGATTGTCAAGCATCCAGTTCTGTTATTGAAAAACCAAGAAGGTCACTCAGCCATTGAATAACTAAAGCTAAATTATTGACTTTTACAATAAAAGTAAAGAGAAGATGAGAACTAGTGTTTGTTGTGACTTCAACACATTAGCACTGGGTTAGGTTATGAGCCTTATCTGAGCTACAAAATGATTGTGTATATATATATACCCACACACATAATTTATACACATAATTTATAAAATGCTACTAATTATATGGCATCTCAGGCTACCATAACAAAATACCACAGAATGGGTAGCATAAACAGCAGAAATTCATTTATCACTGTTCTGGTGCCTGGAGTCCCAGATCACAGTGCTAGAATAGTCTCGTTCTGGTGAGGAATCTCTTCCTGGCTTACAGGCAACCATCCTCTCTCCCTGTGTCTTCATGTAGTACAGAGTGAGAGAGTTCTAGTCTCTTCCTCTTCTTATGAGGACACTAATACAATCATGGGACCTCATCCTTATGACCTCATATAAACCTAATTGTCTTCTAAAGGCCCCACCTCATCATACCACCATATTGCAGCTTGGAGTTTCAACACATAAATTTGGGGAACACAAACATTCAATCCATAGCAATATGTGATCCCGAATCTTACAGAAGAGGAAACTAAGGCTCTGATACAGCCCAGCGTCACACAGTGAGTGAGGAGGATGAGGTATAGACCCCAATCTTTGTGGCTTAGAAGCCCAGATACATTTCAAGGCTGAGTTTAACAAAAATATATAACAAAATAATTAAAGTTCTGTGTGAACTCTTAGAATCATGAGAAGCTCACTTCCTCGTAATACATCTTGGTGTTTTCATAGTGTAGGAGGCAAAGCTTGGGTCAAGAATTGTGATTACCCAAGTTTTAGGCTTGTCTCTTCCTCCAGTAAATAACTTTCTCTCTCTGGGAATCCTCATCTACTAAACAATGGGGTTAGAAGGTGATAGGAGTGGTTAGGAGTGGTGATACGGGTGGTTAGGAGGTCTTTGCTCTGAATTACTTAACTCTCATTGGTAGAATAGTCTCAGTGTGCCAGATATTCCAGTAAATGTTAATTTAACGTTCTCATTTGCAACAGATACTTTTGTGGATGAGGTAAATGAGGGCTCAAGAGGTTGAGTAACTAAACCAAGTTAATCCAACTAGCAAGGAGTAGGAATTTGAACCCAGATCTGACTCCAAGCCTATGTCTCAGCCACAATTCCTTACAACAATTTAAATATTATCTTCAGGAGAGTACCCATTCTTCTTAAAAGATAAAAGACATCTCCAAGTGTGATCTTATAATTGAAACTGACCATGAAAATATTATTCCATTGATCTGTCTTCTACAAACACCATCTGTCAAAATGAAAGACATAGGCAGTCAGGCTCCAAGGTCAAAGCCAAGCTACCACTTAGTGCCACCATTAGTTCATTCATCTGACTCAACCAGAGGATGAAGAGACTAGAGTTTAGCTTCTGGGATTTGAACTTGTGGTTCCCAGGAATCTCATAGGATGTTACTTGGGCTCCACTAATTAGGTCCTCCCACTGACTCTCTCTGCCTCATTGGCCGTGTGACATTTGTGTTAGTTCTGTACATGCTACAGTTACATTGCGAATATTGTGCACTCTGGTAAAATGTTTCACCTTCATATATCAGGCTGCTGTACAAACAGTAATTAATTAGGCCTCATAACCCCCTGATGAGATTATTATGTGTAAAACAGTCTTGTGCGTGGCCCATGGAATTTTGCCATCGGGAGTTGTAAGTTCAATTCACACCTTCACCAAGGACCTCAGGCTACTGTTACAAAGGCTATCAGAAAGATGAAAAAGGGTGATATTATGATTCAGATCATGAACTTCCTACTATGGAGCAGAAAAGGAAATACTCTTGAACATACAGCATTCAGTTTGTGGAGTGACGTTCACCCAAGGAGCACTGGAGTTGGGGACAGAAGATAAAGGTCTTCAACCTGCCATGGACACCAAGTTACAGCAGTGCTGTTGTCAGTGTAGCCCTGGGCAAGCATATCCCTAAATGTCAACTTTTTATTAATTTATTTTTAACTGAAAAATAATAATTGTGTATATGTATGGGGTACAATGTGATGTCTTGATCTGTGCATGCATTGTAGAAAGATTCAATCAAGCTAACATATTCCTCACCAGCTTTTTTTGTGGCAAGAACATTAAAAATCTATTCTTTTAGCAACTTTGAAATATATGATACATTATTATTAACTGTTGTCACCATGCAGTGAAATAGAATTGGAAGTAAAGATAATAAGAATTTCTGTTCTGCAGACTTTACGGAAGACTTAATCATATCAGACCATAGGGAATAAAGTGTTTGGGGGCCCATAAAGTGTTATACAAAGTTTAGTACTTGCTGCCACTATGACTTGAGCTCATGATGACCTGCTGGATATAAAAATCGGTTTAATTTCATTTGCTATGCTCCTATTGAGTATTGAGCACCTAGGTCTCCTAAATATGGAAGATGCAAAGGTGAATACAATCATTTTCTGAGGGCTTTCTGCCTCCTTGTGTCTATGCAAGAGAACTATGAAGCAGATATTAAAATGTTAATTAGCACTGGTTGCATTTCTATAATCATCCTCTATTTTTTTTTTTTTTTTTTTTTTTGCATTTCATGGACAGTGCAAACACAACTACAATGTGTAATATAGCTAGCCCCCATGAGAGGGAGTATGATTTTCTGTACCAGAGAATAAGATCCTAGTAACGCATCACAGAGGATGAAAACAGTATATATCCAAAGTCTGTTATTTGCAGTTGAAATATAAACAGCTTCTCTTGCTTAATGACATACTACCTATATTGCTCATTCGGAATCTTTTTTGTCAAATTGATATGCTAAACTGTCCATATATACTATTGTGCCAAAATTAATGTTGAAGACATGTATAACATCTGAGGACTCCTTATTTCTAAAAACAATTTGGTTATTTTTATGGACCAAATGCTTTTTGTCCCCCCAATATTCGTATGTTGAAATGCTAACTCCCAATGTGGCAGTATTAGAACACGGGGCCTTTGGGACGTAATTAAGTCTTGAGTGTAGAGCCCTCATGAATGGGATTAATGCCTTACAAAAGGGACCCCAGAGAGCTCTCTCTCTTCCTCTTTCCACCATGTGAGAATATAACTAGAAGACAGCAGTCTACATCCAGAAGAGGGCCCTCTTAGAACAGACCATGCTAGCACACTGATCTGGGGCTCCCAGCCTCCAACACTTAGATAAAAAAATTCTATTGTTTATCCACCACCCAGTCTATGATACTTTGCTAGAACAGCCCTAATTAGTACAGATATAAATATGATATGTATGATGACTCTTCTTGTTAGGTTATTAAGAAAAAATACAATTTCTCACAGAGAGAGGCTCTGTGGAAAATTGAAGTCTTCTGATTCCTTTCTTCATTATTAATAAAGTATTTAATTAAGAAATAATGTATTAATTTAACAAATATTTATTGAGCATTGCTGGTAGAGGTATCAAATGGCATAAGTACTTTGAAAAGCAGAGGAGCAGACCTTTATAAAGATTCCCATAAACGATCCCCTCAATAGAAGTGAAAATGTCTCTTTGCCCCAAAAGAAATGGAAATAGCTATTCACAAAAAATTACCTATGTAGGAATGTTCATGCAGCTTTGTTTTAAATCATGAAAGACTGGAAACATGTCCATAAACTGGAGAATGGATGAACAAAATGTGGTATAGCCCTACTATGAAATACTACTCATCAATACTAAGAAACTATTGGTACCTACAGTGTCAGTGCATCTCAGAGACGTTATGCTGAACAAGAGGAGCCAGACCCAGGAGGAGATGCTGTATGATTCTACTTACATGTAGTTTTAGAACAGGTAAGTTAATCTGGAGAAGTAGAAATCAGATGAGTGATTGCCTGGAGTCAGGTGTAGGGAATTTTGGTTTTTAATTTATTTTACTTTTGGTGCATATTATATCTGGCATTTCTCCCCATGTTATCCCTTCCCACCCTCTCCTCCCTCCCCACCCCTCGTTGTCTCTTCCCTAATCCCCGAACTGTCCCCTGTGTGTGATGCTCCTCTCTCTGAGTCCACGTGTTCTCGTTGTTCAACACCCACCTATGAATGAGAACATACCGTGCTTGGCTTTCTGTTCTTGGGTCAGTTTGCTGAGAATGATGGTTTCCAGATTCATCCGAGTCCCTACAAAGGACATGAACTCATCGTTTTTTATGGCTGCGTAGTATTCCACGGTGTATCTGTACCACATTTTCTTTGTCCAGTTTATCATTGATGGGCATTTGGGTTGGTTCCAGGTCTTTGCTATTGTACACAGGGCTGCAATGAACATATGTGTGCATGTGTCTTTATAGTAGAACAATTTATAGTTCTTTGGGTATATACCCAGTAATGGGATTGCTGGGTCAAATGGAATTTCTATTTCTAGATCCTTGAGAAATTTCCACACTGTCTTCCACAATGGTTGAACTAATTTACACTCCAACTAACTGTGTAAGAGAGTTCCTATTTCTCCATATCCTCTCCAGCATCTGTTGTCTCCAGATTTTTTAATGATCACCATTCTAACTGGCATGAGATGATATCTCAGTGTGGTTTTGATTTGCATTTCTCTAATGACCAGTGATGATGAGCATTTTTTCATATGTTTGTTGGCCTCATATATGTCCTCTTTTGAAAAGTGTCTGTTCATATCCTTCACCCACTTTTGAATGGGGTTGTTTTTTTCTTGTATATCTGTTTTAGTTCTTTGTAGATTCTGGATATTAGCACTTTGTCAGATGGGTAGATTGCAAAAATTTTTTCCCATTCTGTTGGTTGCAGATTCATTCTAATGATGGTTTCTTTTGCTGTACAGAAGCTCTGGAGTTTAATTAGATCCCATTTGTCTATCCTGGCTTTTATTGCCATTGTTTTTGGTGTTTTAGTCATGAAGTCCTTGCCTATGCCTATATCCTGGATGGTTTTGCCTAGGTTTTCTTCTAGTGTTTTTATGGTGTTAGGTTTTATGTTTAAATCTTTGTTCCATCTGGAGTTAATTTTAGTGTAAGTTGACAGGTAGGGGTCCAGTTTCTGCTTTGTGCACATTGCTAGCCAGTTTTCCCCGACACCATTTATTAAACATGGAGTCCTTTCCCCATTGCTTGTTTTTGCTGGGTTTGTCAAAGATCAGATGGTTGTAGATGTGCGGTGTTTCTTCTGGGGTCTCTGTTCTGTTCCATTGGTCTATGTCTCTGTTTTGGTACCAGTACCATGCTGTTTTGATTACTGTAGCCTTGAAGTATAGTTTGAAGTCTGGCAGTGTGATGCCTCTGGCTTTGTTCTTTTTGCTTAGGATTGTCTTGGCTACATGGGGTCTTTTGTGATTCCATATGAAGTTTAAAGTGGTTTTTCCCAGTTCTGTGAAGAAGGTCATTGGTAGCTTGATGGGGATAGCATTGAATCTATAGATTACTTTGGGCAGTATGGCCATTTTCACAATATTGATTCTTCCTAACCATGAGCATGGAATGTTTCTCCATCTGTTTGTGTCCTCTCTTATTTCATTGAGCAGTGGTTTGTAGTTCTCCTTGAAGAGGTCCTTTACATCCTTTGTTAGTTGTATTCTTAGGTATTTTATTCTCTTTGTAGCAATTGTGAATGGGAGTTCGCTCTTGATTTGGCTCTCTGTTTGTCTGTTATTGGTATATAGGAATGCTTGTGATTTTTGCACATTGATTTTGTATCCTGAGACTTTGCTAAAGTTGCTTATCAGTTTGAGAAGATTTTGGGCTGAGACAATGGGGTCTTGCAGATGACATGATTGTATATCTAGGAGTAGGGAATTGACTGGCAAAGGATGCAATGGAATTTTTGGAGGGTGATAGATATAGTCTCTATTTTGACCAAGGTGGTGATCACAGGTATGTACATGTTCGTTAAAACTCATCGAATTGTATAGAGTACTTAAAATGAACACATTTATCTTACTGTGTGTAAATTGTGCCTCAATAAAACTGATTTTAAAGCATATACAACGGTTTTATCACATTAAATGTTGTCAACAACATCCTGTTTCTTCCCTCACAGTCTTAGCTAATTTATTGTTTACTTACTAATTAGAAGGGGCTAGAAAAAGCCTCCTGCAATTGTGAGTTTAACAATCTACATGAAATCATAAAACTGTCCAACTCCATGTGGAAATGCTAAGTTTTTGTTTTTTTTAATGGACAAAACGATGACCAAATGGACAGAATTTGCTCTGATTTGTCAAATCCAAATTGCCTCCCTGATGTGGCATTTCATATGACTGAGAATTCAACCAAGCCTTTAAAAAAGTACCTGAAAGCATTCAAAGCATGTTTCTGAAGGAAAAAAAGGTGTGTGTGTGTGTGTGTGTGTGTGTGTGTGTGTGTGTGTGTACCTGTTAGAACCTACTGTTCATGTATCTTTAACTTATGGGAACATTAAAATATCTGGTCATCTGGTTCTTAAACTTTCCTAGCAGCATGTCAACTATCACCACCCCCTCTTCTATGTGGCATCTGAGGCACAATCTTCTTCCTTTCATGCCTGGGGTGCTACATAAGTTTCATCTCTAGATAACAAGTCAAATTTGCTGAGCAATCACTGTGCCAGGCACTATACTAAGAGCTCCTCTACAGTCATTATCTGCTTTTCTCCTCAGAACCAGTCTGAGAGAAGGTAATCTTATCCCTTTTTTATGAATAAAGTGGCAAATTAAATGTCACTCAGGTAACACAGTTATGGTATACCTGAGATGTCAACACAAAGTCAATGGTGACAAATATGGGTGTTAACCCTGGAACAGCATTGCCTCCTGATGACACAGTGGCTGCCAAAACTTACTGCTGACTTCTGGCATTTGGGACAGCTAAGATAATATAACTTCTAGCCCTGGGTTAAGTCTGATCATCGGAATAAAGTTATGTGAGCACGTGATTTCAGGCCACTGGAAGAAGTGTCATTTCTGTAATTCTCCTCTCTTTTGCACCCTCTGATTTGTGTGGCAGGCCAAACCTAGGAGTCTACCTTTGAACCATATGCACGGGGTTTTTTTTTTTCATAAAATTATAACGGAAGGTAGGAAGAGCTATGCAATTTGTGGGAACCAGTGCAACAGAGTTATATTAGGTCTTGGTGAGGGGTGAGAACACCAAGTTCACACGGGTTCACTACCCTAATCTACTGCAGGCAGGCAACATCCCAGGTATTACAACCTCTGAACACAACAGCACTTGCTCAGTATCTAGATAAGACGTAAGCAAGAGGCTGCTGCCCAGTTACCCACTAAATGCATCTCGGTGATGCCAGGTGGGGGTAACATGCCCGGGGGAATATGCTGGAGCCCCACTGGGAAAAGGGTGATGGTAGAACTCAATCTCCATCCTACCAGTGTGATCTGGTTGCCACTCTGGATGGGAAAGTGGCAGTAGCCATGGAGTGGAGGTAGGGAGGTGGAGGCTGGCCAGGGCCCAGGGCACCAGGAATGGAGAATAGGAACTGAGTGTATCCCAAAGAAGCAGAGCCACATGTCAGCAGTGGCCCTCAGACCTCAGCAGGTGCTCTACTGCCCCATCACACTTCACTTCCAAAAAGCAAATTCAAAGACAAAATTGACCATTTCAGGACAGCAACAGCAGAGCATGAAACCCCATGTAGGGGACCTTTGTGAGTGCACAGCCCTGTGCTGCACCCTCATGAAGCCAGCCATAGCTGAAGACTGTGTACGCGAACTTAGGAGCATGGATATTGGAATAGGACTGACTGTATTCAAATCCCAGACCATTATTTAATAGCTATGTGACTTCTAGCCAGTTTCTTAACCACACTGTCTCTTAGTTTTCTTATCTGTAAAATAGCATCTTTGGGAAAATTCAGTGTGTAAAACGAATTAAGCACTCAGACTAGTGCCTGGCACATAGTAAAAGTTATATGTGTTAGTTATTTGCTTATTATTTATGCGTATTTCCCACATAAATGTCCCAAAGCCCTTGTATGTGTGTCTCTAAGCAAATCTGTTTTTTACCATTAATTCGCTGATGTGAGTTATAATAAGTATGCCTCTCTATTTAGTCATCTCCTGCTGCATGTTTTTATTATGGAATAGATGGTTTCCAAACAATATTAAAATACAATTTGTAAAGAGAAAAATATTTAAGTGTATACACATACATATTTCAATTTTTGCTTGTAAGATGCCACAACTTGCCCATATGTATGCATATTTTTACAAAGCATTGTATGATATATATCATTTTTTCACTTAACATTAAATTATAAACATTTGTTCATGACACTACATTGTCATCATAATATCATTGTAATAGTTGCATAATATCCTATAGTGTTGATATATCATAATTGACTATAAATTATTCCCTTATTGATGGACATTTCAGTTGTTCCATTTTGGGGGGGCAATTATGCTAATACTACAGTGATCATCACTCACTCGGCAATTCATTTTTGTGTTGAATTGTTTTCTTGGGATTTATTTCCAGGAAGGGGATTCCTGGGGCAAAGGGGAAAAAATACATCTAGGGCTCTTTCTACATATTGAGCCATTGCTTTCCAAAAGGGTAATAATAATAATAAATAAATAATAATAGCAAGAAGGGACACTTAATCTGCACAGATGTTGTGCTAAACTCTGTGGATTTTATTCTCTCTATGGCACTAGGTATTATGATTCCCATTTTATATTTGAGGAAACTGAGGCACAGGGAATTTAAATAACTGGTCCAAGTCCATGCATTTAGTAAATAGAATAACTGGTTCCTTTCCCAGTTATTCTGTTTACTAAATGCATGGACTTGGACCAGTTATTCTAATATCAGTCTAGTCTGATATTGAAGGTGGTTAATTAAAGCAGGCCCTGAAACACTCCCCTATACTTCCTGCTGTTGATGTGGCCATAATCTTATAGATTTTCAAATAATTTTCCTTTGGACTCTCTATAGAGATTGTTCCTGGCACAAATTCACAATGAATGTTTTCTCCTTTGACATGCTTTTTCAACCCAAATAAGGAAGGCATGGCAATTATTTACTTTCATCTACTTGTTCTGTCCTCTTGTCTTTCTTTCCCTTCCCGGATCCTTCATCCTCTCCCTCTCCTTATTTTATGCCTTTTCTTCTTTACTCCTTTCTGTCCTTCTTTCCCTTCTCAAATTTAGAGCATCCATTATGAGCTAAGTTTTGCTAAAAGCTGAAATAGGGTCTTCATTCTCACCGTATTTTGCCTAAGTTGCCATTGTATTTTTCCACTTTCAAGTCTTGAAGCAATTGTGCCAGATATTAAGAAATATTTTCATCTACCTTGCATGTATATTTTGTTACTTATTTTGAGTGTCATTAATATCAAATTGGTAATATATTTCTTTATATCATAATCTACTTAAGAAGGTTTACAGAAGTCTTAACTGTAATTTTCATCCAACTCAGACATTTTCTCTTCCCAAAAGAACATTTTCATAATATATGAGAGACTCAGAATAGGTTAATGCAGACTTTCTTCATTAAAGAAAGTCTTTTAAAAATAATCATTTGGGATAAATTAAAGCATATTTTGTTGCACAGGGATTATATGTTGTCTGAAGTATTTTTAGTATAATGGTGATCTAGTCTTATTGTCTTAAATACAATTTCAGTGACAGAAAGGGGCTGTTCAAATGTTTGTAAGCAAACATTTTCTAAGCCTCTGTGCTGTAACTTAAAAATAACTATGATAAAAAAAGAGATGGGAAATTAAATAAGAGTTAGAAAAAAAAGAAACTAAACCCAGAGAAGGAAATTGAACAAGTTGCGATAAGTTCTGAAGTGGAAGAATCATTCCACACCCAGAACATTCTATTACAGGTGTTGCAAGCCCACCAGGGATAAGTCTTCAAACATCCAACACGTAATTCAGTGGTGAACTTTAGAAGTAAGCCCAGCTGAGAAATAACTTTGTAGATTGCAGTGCCCATCTCTAGGGGCTTTTGCATCTCTCTGTCTTTCTCATTCCTTCCCCCCTGTCACCTCTTTCCTCCTTAAGCCCCTTTCAATCTACAGCAAAATGAAACATTCACATGCATTATTCAGTCTCAAAGAAAATGTCAGCTCTTTCCCTTCCCTCCCCATTTATTGTTTTCTCTGGTTTTCCTTCCAGTCACTGCTACAGACCCAAGTCTCAGTGGTTTTGCCTGTGGTATTTTGAAATAGAAAAGTTGCAAGGAAATATTTCCCTAAGCACAGGAGAGTTTAGCTGCTGAGAAACAGAAAATCAGAGGTTTCTAATAGCGCCCTTTGGTTGTGGTTGTAATGGGGACCAAGGAGACAGGACACAGATAAGAATCAGATAAACCCAGCCAGACTTTTCTAAGACCCATGTCATCCCCAGGCCCCAGGGGTCCTGAGGTCAAATTATCTTTTTTGAAATAATCTCAAGAGTAACCAAAAATCTGGGATACATTTGTAAAGCGTTCATAATGTAAACTCTGACCATTTTCTACCAGAATAGGGAAATAACTTCAAGTCTGTTTTTGCTGTTTAATTTCTCAGTGTCTCTATAGTACATTGTCTCATTCCTCCATCAGACTGTGGTCTCAACACCCAGAACAGTTCTGGGTTTGTCTTCAAATACATGGGATGTCCTGATAAATGTTTGCTGAATGAGCTGTTTTGGGAGGCCCAGTTAGGGAAAGTCCAAGCAAAAGAATTGCTGAAAATTGTTTCCTCTTTTTAAAAGGGATTATGCAACCCAGCAGGCCTCATACAACAACCAGGCCAATTAAGTGATAGAACTGAATAGTTTTCAGATGCTTGCGTTAGGACATTTTTCTGTAACATTGCTTACAAAAGAAAACCAAATTACACAGCATATCTTCTCAATTACTATCAGTGAGGAACAGAGTAGGTATGGCTACAAAATGAACTAAATATTTTTAAAAATGAGTCCGGTCTACAGACATTGGGAGAGGCCATGTAATACTTTGGGGAGGAAAAAGCATTCATTACATACAATACTTAAAATTAACCTATTGCTCACATACATTTGCATATCTGGAGGGATTCACCGGAGTAGCTAACGTGGGTTTTCACTGTTTGCCAGGCATCGTGCTAATGTGCATTATTGTACTTAATCTTCACAAGTAATTCTGAGAGGCAGGTTATGAGGTTGAGTCCCAATATTTCCACCTAAGGAAACTGAGACTCAGAGAAGTTAAGTGACTTTCCCAAAGTCACATAGGGGGAAAGTGGTAAATTGGGACATAGAGGAAGGCAGAGCAGTGGGGTTCACCGTTGAGTACTGCTTCTAGCCAGCCTGTAAACATCACTGAAGAACCTTCACTTTCTTTGGTATAGGCTTTCATTTTCCTCAATTTGTTTTCACATTAAGAGAGTATTGTGTTTATCATAAAAGTAATTTGTATTTAGAAAAAATAAAATGCAGAGGTGAAATGCCTTGGTAGGCATTTGAAGCCATCAAGAGCTAAAACTTCCATGTAGGGGAAATATAATATATACATATTTATAATTCGAATGACCAGGTAAGTGAACAAAAGCAAGGCAAGGGTAAGGTTAAACAGGATATAGAGGCAGAGAAAGACGCAGAAGAACGAGGAAGAGGAGGAGGAGCAGAAAAATTCTCCTTTGCTTTTTTTATGACTGTAGAGTGCCAAGATAGCTTAAGAGGAGCCTAAAACAATAATAACAACATGAACAACACTATTTTATACTAGCAACCTACAACTATAATGATCATAGCATTTATTTTTAAATCCCACAAAATCTCTATTCTCTCTACTTCTTTCCTTCCCTCTTACCATGTGCCCTTCCCAGCCACAGGTGGCATCTTTTAACCTGTTCAGTAACATACAGTGATAATGAGTTGTATTCAAGGCATAAGCTAGACTTTTAGTTTTTTGTACAGTTAGCCAATACAAGATGTAAGTGTGAAATAACTTGTTTCTATTCTTTTAAAATTAAATTAGGCAGGGTGGGTGCCGTGGCCCATGCCTGTAATCCCAGCACTTTGGGAGGCTGAGGTGGGTGGATCACCTGAGGTCAGGAGTTCGAGACCAGCCTGGCCAACATGGTGAAATCCCATCTCTACTAAAAATACAAAAAATTAGCCCTACGTGGTTGTGAGCACCTGTAATCCCAGCTACTCCAAAAGCTGAGGCAGGAGTATTGCTTGAACCCAGGAGGTGGAGCTTACAGTGAGCTGAGGGCAGCCATTGCACTCTAGCCCTGGCGACAAGAATGAAACTCCGTCTCAAAAATAAAGAAAGAAATAAAATTTAATTTAATTAAGCAACCCCTCCAGCACTTTTCCTGTCCTCTGACTTTTCTCCTGTTTTGGGACAGTTTAGAAATTTTAATGCAGGACAAGAATTGGCCTGTCCTGCCATTTTGTCCGAGGTAAAGAAGGAAAGGATACAATGTGAAAGATTTATGCCAAGCAGAGAAAACAGAACTCATTTTGTTCTGTGAGACCTAAGAGAGCCCTTCCCCCCGACCTTCAGCCTTGCCTCCTATGCAGTGAGGCGGCAGTGCAGGTGATTGCCCTGTCTTGCTATGGCACTGGGGGAGCCAAGGTCAAGGCTTAGGTTGAAGAAAGCAGGAACTCTATCCTTGGGCTGGACAGTCAAGAATGAGCCTGGCACCTCAGGTGACAGGGATCAGTGATGCCAGTTTAATTATCAATCCGTGAGCACATGACTTAACTTCTCTGAGCCTTCAGGAATAAAATGAGTTTCTTCATAAATGAATCTAATTGCCCTCCTTTCCAAGGGTGTTTTGAATATCAAATTGGATATTATATGAAATACTTTCATCAGTTGGTAGGTACAAAATATCGTTGATGTTCCCCTTCTCTTCTTCCTAATTCCTATGCCCACACCTTGTCAGTTGTTTTCTCCCTCACCCACAAAGCTTTCCACTTTTCTTTAGAGAAAAATACCTATTATCCCCTTTAAGATTTGACATACAGGTCATATTTCTGAAGATTTTCACCAAGAAATTCTGACCTAGGATGAATTGCATAACCTTCCCAAGACTCAGTTTCAATAGCTGCAAAGGAAAATGATTGAAGAATATAAAACTGAGTCTTTTTCAATATTAAAATGATTTAATTCCATATATTTTTATTACCCACTCTCTGTCTCCTCTCTCCCTGCCTCTTTTTTCCTGTCTGCATCACACTGCTGGCAAATCAAATTCAAACCATGAATCAGATTCAGGTGTTTACTTGCATTGCTCATAAATCTAAGACTTAATTGTGCAGGAATAGGTTCTCCATATTCTGATTGAATTAGTTAGTTCTGTGTCTTCCTCTCCCTTCCCTATGGCTTTCCTTCTATTTTTAGATAGACAGTCTAAAATGTCTTAATATATCAATGACATTTATAACACATGTTAATATCTAAACCGTCAATGCTCTATTTGTAGAAATGACTGCTGATGTGATGAGATGCTTTTATTATATCAGTGACTTTTAAATAGGATAAAATTCTGCACTCTTTTTGGAAAATTAAAGCATAATAATAAACTATTCTCTGCCCTAGTTTGTCCAAGTGTCAGCTTCCAGTACTAGGTTTTACCTTTTTATTATTTTTTTTTTGGTGCACATTTTATAAATTGCTCTTTACAAGTTCAGGGTGAATATGTGTCTCTTTTAATACATGACAGCAGACTCTTCTGGGATAATGCATTGGGGAGGTAAGTGCTGACACCTGGGGATCCATTTCATAATCTTTGTAATTTCTCAGGCTCCCTATGGGGCCCAGCACCTCAGAACTCTGGAGGTGGCCACTGCTGTAGTCTTTATATAAAATGTATAATCCCCATCTCTGCCTCCCACATCTTGCCTGTCATTAAAGTGCATTTCACAGTTAGAGGAGCTGAAGGTTAGGAACAAAGCAGACAGGCATGGGCTGGAGTTGCTGCCGTGTGATTTGGGCAAGTCACACAACCTCTCTGAGCTGCATTTTCTTCTGTAAAACATGGAAAGCAAATGTATCTATTGCAAAGAGATAGTGATGATACAATGAGATGGTATATATAAAATATTTAGCACATATTAAAGATGCAAGACTTGTGGCTTTGTCTATTTTGTTATTATTCATAAATAATATGAATAGTACTGCCTTGCTCATAAACAATTTCTTTTTTACTCTGCAACCTCATTCCCACCATCTACTGCATATCTGATCCTGTTCATAGACTTTCTGCACAGCATTTGTCACTTTCTACCTATCCAGCTTTGTCATACCCTCTTCGGGACCAAAACCCCAACATATACACGTACAACCTATAATCTAACCATACAGAATTTTATATTCATTCTTTAAACATACCAGGATTTTGCAAGCTACTATGGTCTCCATATTTGTTCCCACCCCCCAACACACACACAAATCCTTTGTTGAAAACGAATCCCTAATGCAATAGCATTGAGAAGTGGAACCTTCAGAAGTCATGCCATAGCAGCCTGAACAGACTGACACAGGCCTTCTTGGTTTGTCTGCTTACCTGTCTTCCTCTCTTATTTTAATTGGCTCTCTAAATCCAACTTAGATTTCACCTCCTCTATGAAGTCCTCACTTGTGTGAAGTAAAGTTCATCTATCTCTCTGTCATCCCATAGATTCCTCTATTAGCTCTATCATGGCTTTTGCCAGAGTTATCAATGTAATTGATTGTGTCCTTCCTGGAACCATGAATTTATTGAGAGCAGACATTCCATCTCATTTGCCTATGTATTCCCAGGGTTTAGCACAAAGAACTTAAGAGATATGTGTTAACCAACTGATATCGGAGCATTTCTCATCTTTCCTCATAGACTATCAATTCTTTCAGTCTGTGAATTGTTAGTTTTTGCTGGACTGCACTGTCTCTAGCACAACTCTTCATTTATTCAAGAATACTCTTGAGTGGCTATAATCTACTTGGACCTAACATCAATGATGAGGTATAGTGATTCACAGCATAGGAGAGGAAGAGCTTCAGGCCCTTATCTTTGTGTCAGTCCTGCCTGGGATACTCAGCAAAGAAGAAGCGTCATCTGATTGATGGGAGCAGAGACCACATTCTCTAAGGCATGAGATTACCATGTCTTAAATATAGGGTTTCATGCTTCTCATGTATATACTCAGACAAAAAGTAGCCTCCTTAAGGCAATCAAGTCTAATCTTTTGTGCTTTGCTTTCTACACCCTATGGTAGAGTGGATAAACTGAGTCTTACTCTGCTCCTCAGGTCTGGCCACATTATTACCCACTTTCCATTTTACTTCTTTCAAGCAGCTGTCAGAAAATCACCAGATGTCGAGATTTATGTGGAGAGAGTGTGTGCAATAGGAGAAGTAAATTCCCTGTTTGAACCTTAAGCCAAAATCATGTGTACCAGCCCAATCTTTACCTAGAGTGCTGTGCTGCAGTATCAGGTGCTTAGGTAATTATTAATCCTGTTGCATTATCATGGCTTGTTTATTTACTAGCTCCTTGGGATCTCATAGAAGCAGAAGTGATTAGCACAACAGGTATCAGGGGATTCCTAGATTTCTGACCCTAACCTCATCTGATACTACCAAGATTTTAATCTTTTTTACAAAGAAATAAGTCTAAGCCCTTACCTTGTTGACTTGCTAGTCACAGAGACAGCCTTGAACACAAAAATTACATCACAGTGAACAAAGTCCATAAAGAGTGGTAAGAATTAGCAATGTTGTATTCAACCAGATTATTAGATGAATGATCTTTAAAAAAAACTTTTGTTTTCCATGCTGCTTCCTCTATGGCTGCACCATTATATTCCTTATATTCCATATTTTGGAATCCCAGAAGATTACAGCTATTTGTCCCATGGCCTTTAAAAGAGTCTACATGCTCTCTAAAGGAGAATGTTTTCCAAACTGCTCCCAATCTCTACTTTCCACATCCCTCCAACTTTTTACAAGTTTATAAAAGCATATTGGATGCTACTCATCTTCTTTCAAACATTCAAAAATTCTGGAAGCTCTAGCAAGTAAACTTATATCAAGACAATGTGCAATGGTTATAAAATGGTCTCGTGTTTAGGCACAGATGGCAAAGATGAATCATACTGCATTAGTTAGCTATTGCCATAATAATGATGTAATAATGAACCACCCCCAATCTCAGTGGCTGATGACAACAAGAATTTCTTTTTCTTGCCCATGGGTCTGTGGGTGGCTTTGGAAGCTTTGTTTCAGTCTCAAGGTCCAGTGGGTTCATTCTCAAGATTCAGGTTCAGTCTCAATTTCCATCAGTTTCACACTGGGAATAAGCAAGGAAAGAGTGCCATGACAAGAGAAATGATGCATGCCATGGGTAGAGAGGATTGTGTGGCAGAAGGTACATATGCTACATTGGATATTTGGTCCCAAATCTTCTCTTCTCTGTTACAGAATTTTACGTCTGTACCTTTCCTCACAGAAGTTTATGGTGCTCACCTATTGTGCACAGAGTACTGTCCTACACTATTGATGTGAGCTTGGTTATGTAATTTTTGGTCAATGAAGTGTTAGCAGACATGCTTTGAAATAAGGGAAAAATGTGCTTCTGTATACTGACTTGTTCACTCTAGCCTGGGTGACAGAGTGAGACTCCATCTCAAAAAAAAAAAAAAAAAAAAAATGAATGAATGAATGAATTTAGGCTCTTAAATCACATTATGTGGGTTTAAAGTATCACAGCTGTATCTAACTTCAGGGGAGTCATTTCCCTCTATGGCCTCAGTGTCTCCATCTGTAAAATAAGGATAATAATAGTGTCTATTCATAAAATGGTTGTAAGCATTAAATGAATGGTTGTAAGCGTTAAATGAACGGTTATAAGCATTAAATGAATTAATGCATGTAAAGTTCCTAGAGCAATGCCTATCAACTTAATAACTAGAATTTAATAAAAGTTTACTATTATTCCATCTATATCTCTATATCTAAATATATATATTATGTTAGATATCTATGTATATGTGATAGCTACATATGTATATATGTACATATAATTTATATTTACATATACATTATGCATAATATAATCTCTGGGTCTAAAATGACTTTTCAGCTCTCATCCCTTTTTGGCCAACGAGGAAATGTTAAAAGACAAGGTGGTATGCAACTATTTATTTTATATGCTATGCATTATTTCTACTTACATTTCAATGACCAGTATTTAGTTATTTGACCATAACAAGCTACAAGAGTAGCTGGAATATATAGTCTGTAATTGGGTGATCATATACACTGCTAAAATTTAGAATGTCTATATACACTGCTAAATAAGGGGGAGAATAGATATTGGTGAACAATTAGCATTCTCTGCCATAGTAACGATACTCAACAGACAATGTAAAGGATAGACATAGCCCCTGCCTTCATGAACTTGTATGGTGGACTTGGGAGATAGACCATGGACAATTACTCTTGCTGTGAACAGGGGTCAATGAAAAAGCAAGGTCAATAATAAGACCTGAAGAATAGGTGGGGTGGACCACATAAAAGCTGTGGACAGAGGGAGTACAAGGCATTACCAGCAAATGAGACTGCACAAATATCTGAAAAGAATAAATAATATATATTTCAAGAACTGAAAGACATTCAAAATGAAAAGATGAGGACAGAAGGTAAGGCTAGAAAACCATATAAAGTTGGAAACCATCATTCTCAGCAAACTGACACAAAAACCGAACACCACATGTTCTCACACATAAGTTAGTGTTGAACAATGAGAACATGGGCACAGGGAGGGGAAGATCACACACTGGGTCTGTCGGGGGGTTGGGGGGTTGGCTAGGGGAGGGATAGAAGTGGGTGGGGTGATGGGAGGGATAGCATTAAGAGAAATACCTAATGTTGATGACAGGGTGATGGATGCAGCAAACCACCATGGCACATGTATACCTATGTAACAAACCTGCACATTTTGCACACGTACCCCAGAACTTAAAGTATAATAATAATAATAAAGAAAATAGGAAACAGAGCTTACCACATTAAAATGTGTAGGCTTTATTCTAGAGTCCATGAGCCAACATCACAGTATTTTAAGCAAGGAAATGGGGTAAATCACAGGGGGTCCACACGACATTGAGAAAAGAAGAATTAGATGACCCACAAAGTTGGATAGTGAAGGAGGGCACTTTAAAACTATGTCTTTAGTGGGGGAATAAAACTGGAGCAGGGGAGGGGAGGGTGAACTCATAGAGAAGTTATGATGATCTAAGTTTAGCTACTTGAGGGCGATTTGCCAGAGGCCCAGAACCCAGTTTACAGAAGCCCGGGGGCACTTAGCAGCACCTCAATCCTGCATACTGCTGCTTCTCAAACCCAGCTGCCTTCTAAAGATTCAGGAAGGCTGAGAAATGGGGACGCGGAGGGGGAAAAATGGCTAGGTGAACGTCTCTGATTTCAAACTGCCCTCTGTCATTTGAAAAGTGAACTATTAGAGGAGCAGGGACAAGCGGAGACAGAACCCTGCTTGCATCCTGCCCAGCAGAGGAAGGAGCAGCAGCATTGCAGAGGAATTATTATGCTGCCTTGCTGGAGTCTTTAGAGTAACCCGCCAAGGAGTTTAGAGTGAAGTAGAGCAGTCATAAGACAGGCTGACCCGTCCTCCACTTGGAGTGAGCTAGAGCAGCAGCACTTCACCTAAGACAGCAAGTGGGGCAGCTCTTAAAATCATTATGGCTCTTATTTACATCTTATGCTTGGTTGGGGGACACTGTTTATGTTTCCATAAATCTCCCAAAGAATGTGTGCATGCCTCTCTTTCACTGTATTTTTGCTACTGCTTAAGAAAGAAAAATCACTTAATGGTCACCTGTGTGAGTGTGTGTTTGTGCCTGTGTGTATACCAGCCCTACCTTTGCAAAAGCTAGTCTCGCTTTTCCCCCTTTCTCTTCCTGCAGTCCCACAGGACTAGAGAGAGCCTCTTGCTCCATTCCTGAGAGGGTGTGTTAACCGGTAGTAGATAAGTCTCTTTTAAGGAGTTTAGTAATATTTGGCTCACCTGGGGTTTGCTGGCCAGAAGTTGGTTTATAAGTTTTGGTGAATTGCAAAGGGGAAGTTGAGAAAAATATTCTTTACTGGAAAGCTTGAGTTCCTAAGTGTAATAGCCACCAGGACTAGCCTTTAGCAGTCATGGCATGGACTTGAGGGATAATTCAGGTGTTAAAATGATGTGAATCAGTCCATTCATTTGTTTATTTATTCTTTCACTCGGCAACATTGAGAATCTACCTCATGCTGGACATAGTAGCAGCTGCTTGAAGACAATAATGGAAATGACCACATGGTTGCTGTCTCATGGAGCTTAGAATACAGTAAAGCTGGTCAATTTTTTAAATCATAAATAGTTGTTTCAGTATGGTTCATGCTAAGAAGGGCAAGGTGCTTAATGGTTAGGAATTAGGATGAAGAACTAATATACCAAAAGGTCTCTCAGAGAAAGAGAACTGAAAGGCAGTGAAAATGAATCAAACCAGTTGGGTTTGGGGCGAGCACCCTACGTTCTAAGCTAGAAAGAAGCCTGGCAAGTTTTAGGAAGGTAAAGACAGCCACTATAGATAGAGCAAGGGAGCTGATGAAGAAAGCGAGCAGAATCAATCAAGCCATGCCTTTCATCTTAGACATGGGTAAACTGAGGCCCAGAACAGGCAAGCAGGTAGCCTAATCTCACACAGAAAATTTGACACAGACCTGATTCAATAACTCAAGCCATCCTTTTCTCTGTATTTAAGTGGAATTTAGCCTCTAATATCCCAAACAGGAAAAACAGACTTTGGGGGAACTAAAAAAACAAAAACTCAAAAAAGAGGTTCTTTCATATCTTCAGCAAACTATTTGAATGGGCAAATTCTTTATAACCAGAAAGCCACTTTTAATAACTAAATTCCATATCCACTTTTCTTTCTTCTCCAATTTTAGCATTTTGGCAGAATATTTTATAGGCATCTCCTATATAAGATCCCACTGTAGATTTCAAAATTATTACTCTGTTTCAAGTCACTCTTTTTTATCTTCTCACACAATATTTTAAGAATGTTTTTCTTCGGTTATGAATACAAAAAAGATAAATTCTCTACTTGCATGTGTATTGTTCTTTGAGGCTTCTCATGGTATGTCACATAGCCCTAAGAGTTGTAAAGGACAGAAACAATTTTTAAGAGATGATGACAAGCAAATGAAACAAAAAATTTTTAAGTCTCATATATGTTAGTTAAATGGATAGAGAACAGTTCCTGGAAGATGAGTTGGAAATACGTGTCAAAATCTTAGAAAATGCACAGACTCTTTGACCTAGCAATTCCACTTCTGAGAATTTACGTTGGAGAAATAATCACAAAGGTGTCGAGGATCACTAGAAGAAGCACACAGTATTACTGTTGCTGGAAAGGGGTCCTGATCCAGACCCCAAGAAAGGGTTCTTGGACCTCACGCAAGCATGAATCTGGGCAAGTCCATAGAGTAAAGTGAAAGCAAGGTTATTAGAGAAGGAGAGAAACAAAAGAATGGCTACTCCAGAGGCAGAGCAGTGGTGCAGGCTGCTCAACTGAATAGACTTATAGTTATTTCTTGATTATGTGCTAAACAAGGGGTGGATTATATGAGCTTTCTGGGAAAGAGGTGTGCAATTCCCAGAACTGAGGGACCCCCACCAACGTTTTTAGACCGTATAGGGTGACTTCCTGATGTTACCATGCCATTTGTAAACTATCATGGTGCTGGTGTAAGTGTGTTTTAGAAGTTAATGTATTATAATTATCATACAGTGAGCAGTGAGGATGACCAGAGGTCACTTTCATCACCATCTTGGTTTCCGTGGGTTTTGGCCGGCTTTTACCACAAACTGTTTTATCTGCAAGGTCTTGTGACCTGTATCTTATGCTGACCTTCTATGTCATACTGTGTCTAAGAATGCCTTAACTTCCTGGGAATGCAGACCAGTGGGTCTCAGCCTCATTTTACCCAGACTCCATCAAAGATGGAGTACCTCTGGTTCAAATGCCTCTGACAATACTAGCATTATTTAAAAAAAATCAAATACACTTTGGGAGGCCAAGGCAGGCAGATCAGTTGAGGTCAGGAGTTGGAGACCAGCCTGGCCAACATGGTGAAACCCCATCTCTACTAAAAACACAAAAATTAGCTGAACATGGTGGCATGTGCTTGTAATCCCAGCTACTTGGGAGGCTGAGGCAGCAAAATCGCTTGAATCTGGAAGGTGGAGGTTGCAGTGATCTGCGATTACACTACTGCACTCCAGCCTTGACAACACAGCAAGACTTTGCTCAAAGTAAATAAATAAATAAAATAAAATAAAAAACAACAAAAAAAAGGAGGAACCAAATGGTCCACAGTAGGGAATGGGTTACATGCATTATATTGCCTCTTATCTCTACAACAGAAATGCACACACACACAAGCTAAGAAAATGAAACACTAGAATTATAACAGCAAGAAATATCAGGTTAGGAACATGGCAGATACTGAAGAAATATTTTTAATATGTAATAAAACACCTAAAGTTATGTTAATTTATTCATCAAATCTGTATTGAGCTCCTACTCTGTGCCAGGCATTATTCTAGATGCTAGCAATACATTGCTTAATAGATACAGGTGTGGATGATGCCTTCAGGAAACTTATAGTCTGGCCTAGGTACAAGCTGCTGTATTTGAGTAATAGTATTCATATCTTCCTTTCTACTTTTTTTATATGCATTCAGAAATATTTTACTTCTGCAATCTAAAAAGTTCTGTCAGTAAATAAGTATATATTTGTATTAGTTCATTTTCACGCTGCTGATAAAGACATATCTTAGACTGGGTAATTTATGAAGAAAAAGAGGTTTAATGAACACAGTTCTCCATGACTGGGGAGACCTCACAATCATGACAGAAGATGAAAGGCGCATCTTACATGGTGGCAGCAGAGAAAGAATTTGTGCAGGGAAACCCGCCTTTATAAAACCACAGCTCTCATGACACTTATTCACTATTATGAGAACAGCACAAGAAATACTCACCCCTGTGATTTAATTACATCCCACCAGGTCCCTCCCATGAGACATGTGAGAATTGTGGGAGCTACAATTCAAGATGAGATTTGGGTGGGGACACAGCCAAACCATATCAATATTGACATATCAGTTTTATAATCATTACTTATTTGATTCTCACAGGTACTCCTGTGAAGGAGAGATGAAGGGGAAAAGAGAGAATGCAGGAAGGAGGAAGCATTGGCCAGGAATCTACAAGGGGCTAGGCATTTCATATACTTTACCTCATTGAGATTTTGGGATACTTTGGAGAGCCATAGTTTAATTATTAATTCTGTTTTGCAGTTCAGGAAGCTCTCAGGTCAAAAGTGTTCAGGGAAATACTGAGAACTGACGCACGTTTACCAGTTCACACTTCCTTCAATGATGTGAAATTGAACATGCACACGTCATTTAGGGAACTACATACAACTGGGTATCCTACCACTCCCTGGAACTCAAACACAAAGCTAGACTCTTGATTACTTTCCCTTTTTAATCTTCTGCCCCATGCAGGTGGCTTTGTCTCCTTTACATCAATTTTTGCAAGTGTAAAATGGGGATAATAATAATTTTCTTAAAGGGTTACTATAAAAATCAAATTAATTAATACATTAAAGTTCTTAAAATAAGGTTTCATAGGCTGGGTGCAGTGGCTCATGCCTGTAGTCCTAGTACTTTGGGAGGCCAAAGCAGGTGGATCATGAAGTCAGGAGATCAAGATCATCCTGGCTAACAGGGTGAAATCCCCTCTCTATTAAAAATACAAAAGAAATTATCCAGGCATGATGGCAAGCATCTATAATCCCAGCTAGTCAGGATTCTGAGGCAGGAGGATCACTTGAACCCGGCAGGCAGAGAGTGCAGTGAGCCAAGATCGTGCCACTGCACTCCAGCCTAGATGACACAGCAAGACTCCATCTCAAAAATAAATAAAATAAATAAGTATTCATATGTAGTAAGCTCTCAATAAATGTCATCTATCTGTCCATGGATCATCCCTGTTATTATTAATTATGCTGTTTGTCCCTGTCTTGTGTAAAACAAACCACACACTGTCATCTTACATTCCTATGTTTTCTTCAGTGTCTTCCTTACCCTCTCATCAAGCACCAAGTCCTGTTGATTCCAGCCTAAAATCTGTCTTCAATCTTGATAGCCCACTCTTATGATGACTCAGTAAAAAAAAATAATAGTAGAGATTTTATTGATATGACAGCTAGCTTTCAAGACTGAAGCTGAAGGATCAATGAATATGAGGTTCAGGAGGTCAAGATGTCCCTCAGAGGGGGAGAGATACAAAAATTGAAGGCGGATTAACAGGAGAGATAAATGACCATTTCAGCAACCTAAACATGTCCCCACCTTCCCTTGTTTAACAGGCTGAGGGAGAAAAGAGCATTCCTACCTACAGAAGTCTTTTCAAAATCTAAGTCAATGTCTGTTCTGCTGCTTTAGTCAGCTTAATGGAGAGCAATTGAGCTACTTATCCTGGACCTGTGGATGCAGGGGCTATGTGGAATATATTTTTAAACAGGTGGTAAAACAATCACATTAAAAACAGAAAGAATTTAATGTGTGATTTTATTGGAATTATTGGATGTGTGATTTTAGAGTATGTGATTTTAGAGTATGTATCTTCAGTTCTCTGAGACTTGTTTCCCTCCTTGGTATTAAAGATCATAATATTTATCTCATGGGGTTTTTATGAAGATGAAATATATGTCATCAATCTTGCACATAGGAGATCAATAACTGGTAACTACTATTATTATTTGAATGATAAATGAGTAAAACATGGCCATTTTGTCTTGGTAAAAAGGAAGAAAAAAAAAATTTATGAAATAATGTTTAATGAGTAGCAACTCTATGTCATATAATATGTATATATATTTACATATATATCCACACATTTAATCAGTTTATTGTTAATAGTGAATAATTTTCATTAATGTTAATGATTTTTAATAGGTAATATCTGTTAATCATATCATAGCTTTGACAATAATATCTCAAATTAGGTTGATAAAAAATAGATTGTAAAGGTTGTGACTTTGAATAACCAAATCATTTTATCCAATTATAATACAAAGCAAAATTTAATAAATGTCTTAATAAAAACATAAGCCCAAAATATGACAAACCTGGGTATTTGGGTAAGTGTTGTGTAAAGGAAATGATTCTATAGTCAACCAAGTTTGTCAAACAATGGATATAGAAATAAACTTTACAAAAGAAGACATCGATGAGGCCAACAAACATATGAAAAAATGCTCATCATCACTGGTCATTAGAGAAATGCAAATCAAAACCACATTGAGATACCATCTCACACCAGTTAGAATGGCAATCATTAAAAATCCTGGAGACAAGAGAGGTTGGAGAGAATGTGGAGAAATAGGAACACTTTTACACTGTTGGTGGGGGTGTAAATTGGTTCAACCATTGTGGAAGACAGTGTGGCAATTCCTCAAGGACCTAGAAATAGAAATACCATTTGACCCAGCAATCCCATTACTGGGTATATACCCAAAGAATTATAAATTGTTCTATTATAAAGACACATGCACACATATGTTCATTGTGGCACTGTTTACAATAGCAAAGACCTGGAACCAACCCAAATGTCCATCATCAATTAGACTGGATAAAGAAAATGTGGCACATATACACCATGGAATGCTACGCAGCCATAAAAACCAATGAGTTCATGTCCTTCATAGGGACATGGATGAATCTGGAAACCATCATTTTCAGCAAACTGACACAAGAACAGAAAACCAAACACCATATGTTATCACTCATAGGTGGGTGTTGAACAATTAGAACACGTGGACACAGGGAGGGCAGCATCACACACTGTAGTCAGTAGGGGGGGGCTAGGGGAGGGACAGCAGGGGTAGGGAGGGTGGGGGAGGGATAATGAGGGGGAGAAATACCATATATAGATGACGGAGGGATGAAGGCAGCAAACTACCTTGCCATGTGTGTACCTATGCAACAGTCCTACATGATCTGCACACATACCCCAGAACCTAAAGTACAATTTTAAAAAAAGTAGTTTATTCAGCCAGGATACTATAAATGCAGTTTGGAAAAAAATAAAGTGCTAATGGAAGGTCTTGCTTCAATAAGTTTGTAAGATGTTAGTTCAAACAAGATTGACTTGGAAAAAATGAACAATTAATAGGAGATCTTGCTTCAATACATTTTAGAAATGGTAGTTCATAGTTAATGAGATCTGTGGCCTGGTGCAGTGGCTCACATCTGTAATCCCAGCATGTTGTGAGGCCAAGGTGGACAGCCCACCTGAGGTCAGGAGTTCGAGACCAGCCTGACCAACATGGTAAAACCCCATCTCTACTAAAAATACAAAAAAATCAACCAGGTGTGGTGGTGCATGCCTGTAGTCCCAGCTACTTGGGAGGCTAAGGCAGGAAAATTGCATAAACCCAAGTGGAGGAGGTTGCAGTGAGCCAAGATGGCGCCACTGCACTCCAGCCTGGATGACAGAGTGAGACTCCATCTCAAAAACAAAACAAAACAAAACAAGATGAAAATAAAGTTAATGAGATCTCTTAATTGCGGTTTCTCAAAGACCATATATACCAATGATATATGTGAGTAAACAAAAGTATTATATGATGTGACTCAGTCAGTGATTAACTATATAATTACAATTTTACTTTGTTGTGATTGTTTTTGATTGGTTAGTTTGCAGGACTAGTCTGTGAAGCTAGTGTTTTAGCTGTTGTTTTTCTGTTTGTTTTGTGTTTGTTTGATTTTTTTTCTTTTAGAAATGGCTGCTATATGAGTCAAGAGAGAAGATCTTTACAAAACTTTGTGTAACAAAGACTACTAGTTTTCTCTAGTATCCATTCTTTCTTCTATCATAAGACCTCTAAATTTTAGCTCAACACAAACCATTTAGAACAGATATTATCTTTAGCAGCCCTCCTGATATGATCACTTTCTGGCAAATAGAATAATGAAGTGCTATTTGTAAGTTCCGGAAAATGTTCTAGAAGAGAATGGATTCCACAAATCCATTCTCTTTTTTTGTAAAGAGAGACAGTAAATAGTTTTTTCTTCCTGTAAAGAGTCAGATGGTAAATAGTTTCTGCTTTGCAAACAATACAGTCTCTCAACTAGTCAACTCTACCATCATAGTTTGAAAGTAATCATAAATAATACAGAAACAAATGTAAACAAATTGTCATAGCTGTGTTCCTATCATAAAAACAAGCAGCACAATGCACCTAAATACTGTGGGCATTGCATATAAAACAAACATAAGAAGATTGATAGGTTTTAAGAGGAAGAGGACTACTCAGGGACCTTGGAAGCTGATGTAGGGCACGGTAGTGAGTTCCTTGGGTTCTCATTTATAGATCCCAGAGATAAAGAAGCTAACCACTCACAGTCATCTGTGGACAGAGACACAGAAACCCCCCAAAAACCCTCAATCTCTCTAGTCAAAAGACAAGGAAAGGATAGTTTTAGCAAGAAGAAAAATTTGTACAGAATAACTGTTCTACTCCAGGCAGAAAAAAAAATACGGTCATCATGCTCACCCATATCATCAATGACCAAGTGGAAAATCTAGACATTCACTCTCATGAAGCTATAAAGAGACACCTAATATCTCTGTTGAGGTGCTGTCAGAGAAGGCAAAGTAAGAAGCTGGGATCACTATGGCGTCTTGGAGACCGCATAGGAAGCCTAGTCTTCCATACCCACCCTACAATTACAAACTATTCCTATTCCTCCTCAGAGGAGGTCTATGGAGAATCAACCCTACACTATCACCCAGTGGTAACTAGGCTGCCTTCACCACAGTATCAGTGGAGACCACACAGGAAGCTGATACTTGGTAATAAGGAGTGATAGGAAGCAGGAAAGAGAAATGCTTCCCACTTAGTGACAATGAAGGTCAAATAGAAAGCCTGGACTTCTGCCTTCAACTGACAATGTAATGAGGCAGTAGTCCCTCTTTCTGAAGTAGTGTCAGAAAAAGTTAGCTGAAAGAGGTTTAAATAAGATGCAGAATTCTCATAACATAATGTGAAAAAGTATAGATTTTGACAGAACATGACTTTATGCAAAGAACCAAGAAGGTCTTAAACTAAATGGGAAAAAAATGTCAATCAGTATATGTCGCACAAAGATGTCCAAGATCATAGAATTATCTGACAAAAATTTTAAAGTAGCCATGACTGAAAAAAAAAAAACCTTCAATAAGCAATTACAAACAGGCTTAAAAAAATATAAAAATAAAATGTGTCAGCAAAGAAACTAAAAATAAAAAGAAGAACTAAATGAAAGTTGTGAAACAGAAAATTGCAACAAACAAAATAAAAATGTTCAATGGATAGGGTCAACAGCAGATGGAGGACACCAAGGAAAGTCAGTAAACTAGAAGAGATAATAACAGAAATCACTCAATCTGAACAACAAATATAAAATAGGCTGAAAAATGTAAGTAAATCTCAGACAGCAATGGGACTACAACAAAAGATTTAACAATTCTGTCATCAACTTCCCAGAAAGAATGGAGAAAAATGGCATAGCTGAAATGATACTCAAAGATGTGAAGGCTGAAAAACTTCTGAAGTCTGTCAAGACACAAACCTAGCCATGAAGATTTGGGTGGGCCTGTACTCCCAGCTAGTTGGGAGAATTGCTTAGCTCCAGAAGTTTTGAGATTGCAATGTAACATGATTGATTGCCCCTGTGAATAACCACTGCACTCCAATCCAGACAATATAGCAATACTCTATCTATTAATTTTTTAAGTAATAAAAAATGACATAAGTCTACAGATTCAGTAAGCTAAGCAAATTCCAAATAGGATAAACCGAAAGACAAACACACACACACCAAGATACATTATAACTTCTGAAAATAAAATCCAGATACAAAATCTTGACAGTGGTAAGAAAAAAATAACATCTCACCAATAAGAGAAAAACACTTAAAATGACTGCCTATTTTTTTTTTTTAATCAGGGTGACCAAAAGGGAATTCCACAATATTTTTCAAATGTTGAAAATAAAGGGCTGGCAACCCAGAATCCTATGCCCAGCCAAAATATGCTTTAGAAATGAAGAGGAAATCAAGACATTCTAAGATCAAGGAAAACTGAAAAGTTTTGTTGTTAGCCAACATGCCCTAAATGAATTTAATAAAGTTCTCAAAACAGAAATAAAAGAATAAGTTTTAAAAATCCTTGGAATATCAAGAAGAAAGAAAAAATACTGTACGCAAAAATGTGGGGAAATGTAACAGGCATTCCTTTCCTTTTTCTAAATTGTAGTTGATGAATGAAGCAAAGAGATATCATTGTCTGATGTGTTTTTACATGTTTGTATAAGAAATGTATAGAAAATTATAATTGGAGGAGGGTAGAAAGTAAGGGAGCTAAGATTTCTGTACTTCATTCAAACTGGTAAAATGATGACACCAGTAGACCGTATATATTCATATATGATGTAATGCCTAGAGCAAACATTAAAAAGTTTGTAATTTCTAGAGCAAACATTAAAAAGTTATTCAAAGACATACACTTAAAAAAAACTAATGATAAATCAAGGTGGAATTCAAGAAAAATGTTTAAGTAAGTAATTTATGGGAAGACAGAAAAAAGTATATAGACAGATAAAGAGAGAAAACAAAGAGAAAACAATAGAATGGCAGACTTAAATCCTAAAATATTAAAATACATTAAATATAAATTGTCTAAATATGCCAATTAAATAGAGATTGGAAAATTGGATTAAAATATGACTGAACTATAGATTTTCTACAAGAAATGCACTGTAACATAATAATACAATCATATTAAAAGTAAAAATATAGTACATACATCATGAAATTATTAATCAACAGAAACCAGGAGGAACATATTAATATCAAATAAAATAGACTTCAAAGCAAGTAAAATTACTGACAAAGGTATTATATATATTGATAAAAAGTATAAATCCTCAAAGAAAACATAGCAACCCAAGAGATGCATCACCAAACAAAATAGGAATTTTAAAACATGTAAATCATGTGGAATATGTGAATCAATCATGAATCAACAACAAAAGGTAACAAAAAATATTGCCAACAGTTGTAAACTAAACAACATAATTTTAAATAATTCATGAAGTAAATAGAAAGTGTTTTTTAACTTTTATTTTAGGTTCAGGGAGACATGCGAAGGTTTGTTAGATAGGTAAACTCATGTCATGGGGGTTTGTACAGATAATTTTATTACTCAGGTATTAAGCCTCGTACCCAACAGTTTTTTTTCCTCCTCTCCCTCCTCCCAACCGTCACCCTTAAGTAGATCTCAGTGTCTGTTTTCCGCTTCTTGTGTTCATGAGTTCTTATCATTTAGCTCCACTTCTAAGCGAGAACATGCAGTATTTGGTTTTCTGTTCCTGTGTTAGTTTGCTAAGGATAATATCCTCCAGCTCCATCCATGTTCCCACAAAAGACATGATCTTGTTCTTTTTTTATGGCTACCTAGTATTCCATGGTGTATATGTACCATGTTTTCTTTATTCAATCTGTCATTAATAGGCATTTAGGTTGATAGGCATTTAGGTTTTTGCTATGGTGAATGAACAATATAGTGCTGCAATGAACATTCTCATGCATGTGTGTTTAATGGCAGAATGATTTATATTCCTCTAGGTATATACCCAATAATGAGATTGCTGGATCAAATGGCAGTTCACTGTTAGCTCTTTGAGGAATCACCAAACTAATTTCCACAAAGATTGAACTAATTTATACTCCCACCAGAAGTATGTAAGTATTTCCCTTTCTCCACAACCTTGCCAACATCTGTTATTTATTTATTTTTTTACTTTTTTAATAATGGCCGTTCTGAATGATATGAAATGGTTCTTATTGTGGGTTTGATTTGCATTTCTGTAATAATCAGCAATATTGATCTTTTTTTTATATGCTTGTTGGCTCCATGTGTATCTTCTTCAGAAAAGTGTCTGTTTATGTCCTTTGCCACTTTTCAATGGGATTGTTTGTTTTTCTCATGTAAATTTGCCTAAGTTCCTTATAGATGCTGAATATGAGACCTTTGTCAAATGTGTAGTTTGAAAATGTTTTTTCACATTCTGTGGGTGGTCTGTTTATCTGTTGATAGTTTTTCTTTTACTACGCAGAAGCTCATTAGTTTAGTTAGATCCCATTTACTCAATTTTACTTTGTTGAGATTGCTTTTAGTGTCTTTGTCAAGAAATCTTTGCTCGTTTCTATGTCCAGAATTGTACTGCCTAGATTGTTTTCCAGGGTTTTTATAGTTTTGTGTTTCACATTTAAGTCTTTAATCTATTTTGAGTTGATTTTTGTATATGGTATAAGGAACAGGTCCAATTTCAATCTTCTGCATCTTGCTAGCCAGTTATCCCAGCACCATTTATTGAATAAGGATTATTTTCCCCATTGCTTGTTTTTGTTGGCTTTGTTAAAGATCAGATGGTCATAGGTGTGCAGCCTTGTTTCTGGGCTTTCTAATCTGTTCCATTGATCTATGTGCCTGTTTCTGTGCCAGTACCACACTGTTTTGGTTACTGTATCCCTGCAGTATAGTTTGAAGTCAGATAATGTGATGCCTCCAGCTTTGTTCTTTTTGCTGGAATTGACTTGGCTATTCAGGCTCATAAAGAGGTAGTTTCAACAAAAATGAGAATACATTGAACTGGATGAAAATGAAAACACAACATATCAAAATGTGTGGGTCACAGCTAAACAATAATTTAAGCTGCCACGTCAAGATTCTATAAAAGAAGGATACTAAACCCAAAGCAAGCAGAATAATAAAGACAAAATCAGAAGTCACTTAAACTAGAAATCTAAAATCAATTAGAAAAGATAATAAAGAAATTACAAGTTACCAATATCAGGAATAAAACCAAGGATATTGTTGAGATCCAACATCTATCAAATAAAAAAGAAATACTACAAACAATGCTATACATATAAATTTTACAAGTTAGAAAAATGGATCAATTCCAAGAAAAATATAAATGGTACAACTTACCCCAACATGAAATGAATAATTATTTGAATATTCCTATAAGTTTTTTAGTAAATAAATTTATAACTTAAAATTTTCCTCCAGACACTGATGGTTTTAGCAAAAAAAAAAAAAAAAACTCAATAATTTTTTTTTTTTTTTTTTTTTTTTAAGAAAGAATCTCACTCTCTTGCACAGGCTGGGGTACAGTGGCACAATCTTGGCTCACTGCAACCTCCGCCTCCCAGGTTCAAGCAGTTTTTTGTCTCAGCCTCCCAAGTAGCTGTGATTACAGGCATGTGCCACCACACCCAGCTAATTTTTGTATTTTTAGTAGAGACAGAGTTTCACCATGTTGGCCAGGCTGGTTTTGAACTCCTGACCTCAGGTGATCCACCCGACTTGGCCTCTCAAAATGTTAAAATTACAGGCGTGAGCCACCAAGCCTGGCATTAATTTTTTTAAATAACACAAATTCTACACAATTTCTTAAAGAAAATAGAAGTAGAACTTTCCAATTCATTTCCTGAAGCCAATTTTCCTCTTGCAAAAGTCACTTAATCCAATATTAAAGACAAAAACAAACAAAATAGTAGACCAATATTTCTCATGAATATAGACACAAAAATCATTAGCAAAATATTAGCAAATAAAATTAAGCAATATATAAAAATAATTTCATACCATAACAAGTGGAGTTTATTCCAGGGATGCCAGGCTGGTTTACATTTGAAAATCAATCAATATTATTGTTGTATAATAAGTTTTCTGGCCTTTGTACTTAATTCCTTCGTATACACTTGGAAATTTCTGAGTAACAAAAGTGTCTTTTTTATTCCTGAGCACTTTGGATTGCCATAACCACTGGAGTTTATTCCAGGGATGCAAGCCTGGTTTAATATTTTAAAAATCTATCAATATTATTGTTGTATAATAATAATATTTGGTCTTTGTATTTAATTCCTTAATACACTTGGAATTTTCTGAGAAATAGAAGTGTCTTTTTTTACTCCTGAGCCTTTGGATTACTATGCTATCTATCATTTTGCGAATTAGGTGACTCATGGTGGGCCCCTAGGTAGCCTCAGGATGGGAACTGGTCACCAGGATGACCACCTGCATGATTAGAGTATTGGGACTTTGAGCCAGTCTGACCTCTGAGGAAGAGGTGGAGGCTTGAGGTAAAGCCCAATCACATTGCTAATGGTTTAATCAATCATGCCTACATCATGAAACTCTAATAAAATCTCTGGTCTCTGCAGTTCAGAGGAGCTTCCCAGTTGGTTAATACATCAATGTGCTTTGGAGGATGATGTGATGATTTTACAGGGAGAGGAGAATGAAGATCAGCATTTAGCACTCTTCCAGATCTAACCCTATATGCTTTTTAACTTGGCTCTTCCTGAGTTATAGCCTTCATAATAAAATTTAAATCATAACTGTAGTGCTTTCCTGAGTTCTGTGAGTCATTCTACCAAATTATAGACCAGACAGGGTCATGGTAACCCTGAAATTTGTAGCCAGTTCATCAAAAGTGTGGATGACTTGGGGACCTACTGAACTTCTTGCTGGAATTTAAAGTGAGGGCAGTCTTGTTGTATAATTTGCCCTTCATTTTGTGAGGTCTACACTAACTCCAGGTGTGAGTGGCAGAACTGAATTATACTATATCTGTCAGTGTTAGAACAGATAGGGTTAAAACAGAGCAGTTGGTCTTAGAGTAGTGATCCACTATTTATCAAGGTAAAGAAAGAAATACATAATTATATCCATTGCATAAAAAACCTTTACACAATTTAACATCCATTCTTGATAAAATCTCTCAGAAAGTTGAAACAGAGAAGAACTTTCTCAACTTGATAAGGAGTATCTATTAAAAAATAATAACAAAAGCTAGCAATTTACTTAATGATGAAAGACTGAACACCATCACCCTAAGATTAGTAATTAGGCAAGGATATCCAATATCACCACTCTTAAGCAACATAGTGCTGGAAGTTCTAGCCAGGATAGTAAAGTAAGAAAATGAAATAAAAGGCATACAAATCAGAAAAGAATAAATAAAAACAATTGTATTTACAGGGTATACATAGAAAATGTCAAGGAACCTGAAAAATAAAACAAAAAACCCCTAAAACTACTAAGTGTGTTGAGCAAGGTCATACCATACAAAGCAACCTTGAAAAACAATTGTATTTCCTTATATTAACAATAAATATATGGACACCAAAGTTAATAACACAATACCATTTACAATAACTTAAAGAACAAAGTAAGTTTAAATCTAAATAACATGTATAGGACTTCTTTGCTGAAAATTACCCAGCGCTGAATAAAGAAATCAAAGAGCTAAATAAGTAGAGAGACATCTGGTGCACGTGAATTGGAAGACTCAACCTAATAAAAATTTCAGTTCTCTCAAATTGATACACAGTTTTAACTCAATTCTTATCAAAGTCCCTACCAGGTAGTTTTGTAGATATGGACAGTTATTTTAAAATTCTGATAAAGAAGAAAAAAAGTGAAAGTTATCAGTCAACCTGATCTTAAGGCTTATTATAATATGCAACATTAATTAAGATGGTGCAGGGATGGACTCATAGATCAGTAGAATAGAATAGACAACCGAAAACTAGATGTACACACATGTGTGACTTTTGGCAATGTTGTTGTTTTAAGACACTAAGTCTCTGGTAATTTATTATAGTAGAAAGAGAAACTAATACAGTTGTCCTCACCAGGTTTTAGGAATATAAACACATCATGAGGCAAAACTTTGAGAACTGCTCTCCGGTGATCTTGGGTAAATATATGTTTGCCCACTGATACTAATCTTTGTTTCTATGTTTCTAAAATGCCATACCAGTCTTCCCAAATTAATGAGTGTTTTAAGCATCAAACAAAATCATTCACTTAAAGTAAGTAGAAAATTGCCTGGCATATTCATGCTAATATGTGACAGCTAATACTGTATTATTGGCAGAACTATCATTGGCTAGATCAATGTCACAAAAAAAGAGAAAGGTAAAGAAAAGTAATAAAAATGAATAAACATGGCCAGGCGTGGTGGTACATGCCTGTAATCTCAGCACATTGGGAGGTCAAGGCAGGTGGATCATGTGATGTCAGGAGTTTGCAACCAGCCTGACTAACATGGTGAAACCCCATCTCTACTAAATACAAAAAAAAGAAATTAGCCAGGCATGGTGGCTCATGCCTGTAACCCGAGCTACTTGGGAGGCTGAGGCAGGAGAATGCTTCTACCTAGAGGCGAAGGTTTCAGTGAACTGAGATCACACCATTGCACTCCAGCCTGGGCAACAAGAGCGAAACTAAAATAAACAAACAAAAAACAGAATAAACACAATAAATAAAAGTTCTAAAATATATATATATATATATTTTTTGAGGATACTTGTATTTATTTAAATCTAGTAAACAATATATATATATATATATGTATGTATATATATATATTTTTTTTTTAATTGCATTTTAGGTTTGGGGGTACTTGTATTTATTTAAATCTAGTAAACAATATATATATATATATATGTATGTATATATATATATTTTTTTTTAATTGCATTTTAGGTTTGGGGGTACTTGTATTTATTTAAATCTAGTAAACAATATATATATATATATATGTATGTATATATATATATATTTTTTTAATTGCATTTTAGGTTTGGGGGTACATGTGAAGAACACTAAAAATATATTTTTCTTTAGTGAGCCAGATTTGACTGCAGTAAAAATATAGTCTGATGGGTTTCCCCTTCGCCTGAATCACCTTTTATTGTTCTGGGAATATTCATCTGTTGAGACAATTTCTTCCCATGGTTTTATAAAACAGTATACTTTTTAAAACAACAGCGCATGAACACACACACACACACACACACACACACACACACACACATTAGCTCTTACTCATTTTAAATACAATGAATGTAGAAGTTACATTTCCAATTTTATTTCATTTCTGTATATCTTGGCAAATGGCTTGTGTAAGAAAAGCCTGGCATTTTCAAAAATTATCTCAGCACTTAAGAGCACATTTTTCTGAGCCTGGTCTTCTATTCATATGTCTTAGGAAGGGTGAGCACAAAATTATCTTTTTCTCAGCACCACTGGGTAGATTCATCTGCAGTGGTACAGTGCCTATTGAGATCATGTCCTTTCTTAAGGAAACCAGACCCTGCAATCGCAATCCTAAAAACAAACAAACAAAAATTGAATTAACATTTTCAGCCTTTGACTATATATTTCATCATGAAACCAAGGTTCATGAGGGGTTGCTCTTCCTTTATTCACTTGTCCAAACATCAATATATATTCAGTAGGTATTATAGGTGAGATCTTTCTATCCCTGAAGATATGTTTCCTGCTTCCTTGGAGATTACAGTCTAATATTCACTGTAGTCTAATGCTTCTTTATGCACCAGAAATTTAGTCAAATATTTAATATAGCACCTTATACTACCTAGGTCCTAAGATGGTACATGGTTAGTTGTCAACAATGAAAAGATTAGTGAATGAACTTCTGCCATTCAGGCTTTTGTTCTGAGGCTCTTCTTTATAACTTGTTCTAATCAAGCCCTCTCCTCTCTCTTGGTTGCCGTCTATTATATCAACCTTTTTTTCCCTTTTATATCCTTTATTGCAGTCTGAAATTAGGATTTGTCCATTTATTTATCTCCTTCTTTATTGCCTGTCACTCCTAATTGACTATTAAATTCCAGGAAAGTCGGCTGACTGTTATCTCTGTAGCTTAGTGCCCAGAAATATGTCTAGTCAGTGCTTAGTATATGTTTGAATGAATGGGTAAAGGAATCAATTAGCCAAATTAACTCTTGTCATTCTGAAACTTTGTGGTACAATAGGATAGTCATGCATGTTTTTAATTCCTTGAAAGGTGGCTAATTTTAATTGATATATACTATAAGTATAAAATACATATCAGATTTCAATGACCTAGTCCCCAAATAAAAAGAATACAAATTTTACAAATATTTGTTATTGATTCCATGTTATAATGATAACATTTTGAATATATTGAGTTAAAATATACTATTAAATGTTTTAAAGGTTAATTTCACATGTTTCTTCTTGCTTTCTTAAATGCAGCTACAAGAACATTTAACACTTAGTATATAATTCACCTTTGTGACTCACACTATGTTTCTATTGGGCAATACTAGTCTAGAATAATAGCCATGGAAAATAAAGTCCAAGAAATACACAGATGTAAATGGGTGATTAATACTAGGACTCAGGCAGAAGCAAATAATACTTGGAATAAATTCAGATTCTGCCTCCAGGCAGCTTGGGGGAGTAAATATTCAAAATTAAAAGAAGTAAAGCCAGCATTTACCTCCAGACACCTCCAGAGAGGTATCTAATAGAAACTAGATGCCACACCCACTACTGAAAATGAAAGAAGACATGGCCTAGGGTTAAGGTGGCCACATCACACACAAGAACCCTTCAGAAACCACTTCCCTCCCCTTGATGTGTGACCGAATGCTATCAGGATGGTGGGCAGTGATTAATGGTGACAGCTTTACGAACACAGCAGTGCATAGGGGAAACAGACAAGGAGCTCCCCCAGCCGCTCAGGAGGGATTTTAAAGGCCATTAAATCAACTCTGTGATATATTGTATTTCGCTCTAACAGTCCTGGCTTCAGATGGGCCAGCTCAGAGAGTCATCTTCGTACATGTGCATGAACCTTGCTAGAATTACAATGGAAGGCCAAGATAACAGGCCAGCTCTGCTTTGTTTTCCTTATGGGTCCTGGCAAGTGCACAGGTGGTATTAGCTGGTCTTCCATGGTTTTCCCAATGGGGAGGAGATGCTTTTTGTCTGAATCTCCTGATCTCTATTTTTTCTTTCCTGTGGACATCTTGTTTCAGATATGTACATGTAAAGGAAGCTAAGGCTACAAGAGTTGGTATGGCTTGGAGACTGTTCTCAACAACCGCTTAGACATTCAGGAGCATAAAACTCCCCGCTGGAGAAACTGTTGACGATGAGAATATTCTATTCCTGTTCTAATTCTGGGTCAGGCTCAGGAATCTGTCTTTAAATCTGAATAATTCTGATGCTGATGATCTACATGGTTGACACGGACCCTAGATATTTGCCTCAGAGCACAGATGAGGAAATATGGATCTTTTTAAGGGAAAGAACTTGTCCAAGTTTCCACTAAATCCTGACTTCTAGGGATGTAACCATGGTTTTAATGGCTTCCTGATCTAATCCATGACAAAATTTTCAGAAAATTGTTAAGCAAAACATTTGGAATGGAGTGGGGTGGTGTCATATGATCTTCAACGCATTCCTTCCCTTACCTGTCAACCCTTCTCCTACCCCAAGCTTGGTCGTTTTACCGAAACAGAAGTTCTTTGTGTAACCTTGAATTCCTCAAAGTATGTGAAATGGGACATAAACTGGCACTGCCCAGAGACTGAATTCAAGGGTAAAAGCAGATTTTAAAACTACAAGGTTGCAAAGCTAAACAAGAATTTTGTTTCTTTAGATTTACTCTGTGTTTATTTATATCAGGTCTCATTAGGGTCATTACTATATTAATGTCATGTATTTTATTTAAGCATAGAAATCTCACAGAACTCTAGATGGGAAAACAGTAGCAATGCTGGTATGTTACATTTTACAATATTTTCATATCAGTTGGTTCCAATAGTTACAACCTGGTGAAGAAATTACTGTATGGCCCTCTCCCCATTTAATGGCCCTCTCCCCATTTAATGGATGAGAAAACTAAGGACCAGATAGTAAGTAAATTACCCAGAAGCACAGCATTAGAAACAATAAAGCCCTTTCTCAAGCCCATGTCCTCAGCCATCGAAACTGGGCCTCTTTTCCACTATTCTGTGACTTGGATGAATGGGAAATTAAAGAGCCTTATTCAGGGAAGGGACACTTTTGCATTTTGTGCCTTTCCTCAATTTTCTTTGCAGTTTCTTTTTCTAGACTCAACTTAAAGCTTGCAAAGAAAAGCATGGCAGTTTTAACACTTCAGATGGAGAATCTGTTAATAAATTGGTTCACCACCTGCCTGCTCTTTTTTTTTTTTTTTTTTTTGAGGCACAATTTTGCTCTTGTCACCCAGGCTGGAGTGCAGTGGCACGATCTTGGCTCACTACAACCTCTGCCTCCCAGGTTCAAGCGATTCTCATGCCTCAATCTCCAGAATAGCTGGGATTACAGTCTCATGTCACCATGCCCAGCTCATTTTTGTATTTTCAGTAGAGACAGGGTTTCACCATGTTGGCCAGGCTAGTCTCGAACTCCTGATCTCAGGTGATCCACCTAACTTGGCCTTCCAAAGTTCTGGGATTACAAGTGTGAGCCACTGTGCCTGGCTGCCACCTGCCTGCTCTTAAACTTTAATCACTGACTGTGGATCCTGTGTTCTCTCTATTGCTATTAATATTCAACTTAAAAACAAACAAACGAATGTGGCATATGCATGGGTGACTTTAATGCTCACATGCTGGTAATCACTGTGGCCAGGGTAAAATCAGGAATGAAGAAGAGGCTCTTCTCAATGACCAGTGTGAGCCCCAGGCCTCTCCATGCCTATGAGGCTGGCAGGCTCCTTTGTTTCCAGATCCTGTCCTATTAGAGCCAGTTATGACCACAGGTAAAATCAGTAGAAGCTTATCAATTAATAGGACCCAAATCAAGCACAAGCTATTGCAAGTAGGTTGACAAGCATTGGCTACTTTGTGATAATATGTGATGGTCAAAGATCTCCTCCCTTAGTCTCTAATCATGGTGGCCTCCATATTTCTGGAAGCCAGGCCACACAGTAGAGTTCCTAATCTGCTATTTTTTCTGTCTTAGACTGGTGGACCTATGCTCCATAACTTGGTAGTCTCTCCGGGCCATGACTCTGCTCTTTCTTTTCATAGCTTCCTATCTTTTTTTTATCCTTGTATTTGCTCCAAACTGACTATGTTTCTCAAGCACATTTTAACAAATAGGACAAATGAATGGCATCCTTGAATATGTGTGTGTATATACGCATGTATATGTGTGTGTGTTGTGTATCCCCATAGGGTGCATTGACAGGGAGTAAAGGCATTTGCTACGTCCTTAGCATGGCATTGTAAACTTGTGTTCTAGCTCTGTAAACATGCAGACACAAATGAGAAACACAATCACTAATTACTCAAGACCACATCATCCTGGCATCTGCCATTGAAGAAGACCTTGTGGAAGAAAGGGCAGGACTTGAACTTGTCAAGTGTTACCCAGGAGTATTGCCAAACCTGCTCCCCCAATTTTATCATCTATTTTCACAACAGTGTAAAATAATCAGTGCCTAAAAGTGCATAGTAGTAATTAAGGTGCCAGAATAGAATACATCCTGTGATGAAGAGCTCACTACCTCTACTACTAAAATAGTGGAGATTTCCCCTCCACTATTACTCTCCCATAGAAATGTTTCCCTCCCATAGCTGTTCCTAAGTGGCTCTTCAGGCCTTCAAAGAGCCAAACTTTTCCTCCTTTCTAAGGCATGTTTAATCTTTCCTCGGGCCTCTGCATTAAAACAAATTAAGAGTTTAGAAGGCTAATGAATAACCCCACATTTTTCTCTACAATATTCAGAACTTATTGGTAATAAGATTCAAAAAGCACACCAAGGAAGATCAAACATTTCAGGTTTACTAACAACAAAAGCTTTGTTGGGATGGCAAAACACGTGAGTGGTCATTCAGGACTTCCTTTACTTCACCCTGTAATTAAAGTTACCTCCCCATCATAGACAGCACTGCAACACTGTGCCCCCAGCACCCAACCTCGATTTGACGAGAGACTGCCTCTATAAGCTTATCAATGGAAGAAGGAGATGTGCAGGTCCTATGGACAGGTTACCTAGGCTCGCCTAGATCCTTTTCTCAAACTCAGCAAGTGATTGCCCATCCTCTGAAACAGAGAGAGAACAAAAGCAGAGAGAAATGGAAAGTAAGTTGGCAGTAAAATAGGAATTTCCTTCACTTAACAAATACTTGATCTGTGGAGAAAACATCATCCCTGTTCTCTTCCTAACAGTTGATATTCCTAGTTTGACTGTCCTCATTATCACGTAGTCTTGGTTGACCTTCCCTGGAGTTCATGTGCAGTTTAAATTTCTCTTTTACTTGTAAGCCTGAGAATAGATAAAACTATGAGCATGTCTGAGCAAAGAAGAGTTCAGTTGAGGAAACTGAGGTCCAGGGTGGTTAAATGGCTCCCTCAAGATCACACAGCTGGACATCAAACCCATACCCCCTGCCCGTCTGGAGTACTTGGCCATAGCACTCATCACTGCCATGCTGACTCCCCCAAGTAAGGAGTATTAGCAGGGCAAGCTGTTTTTGCATTATCATCTATCAAATGAAATAATGATTCTGAAATCCTGGCAACCTGAGCCAGATCAAAACTGGCAACCCCAGGAGAAGAAGGCATTTTACTTAGCACAGTCCATCAATCCATCCTGCCACCTACACCCACCCTTGCATGGAGAGACTTGTAATGTGTCTCTATTGTCCTAGCAAGTGAACAGGTGTTGAAAGCAAACAGAGAACAGCCCATCAGAAAAGCAAAATGGAAGATTCTGGTTTTATTTTTATTTTTTTAAGGATACTTTTAATCAAAGGGGAGGAAAAAATAGAATAAAGAGGAAAAGATGAGACAAAATGGATAAGGGGGAAAAAAGATTTTGTGATGGTAGAGCTGATAATGAGAAAAAAAAGGGAAGGGAGAGGTAGCCAGCTTTCATTAACACAAACCCACGCCTTGTATATCCTTGGTGGGTGACATCCACAGGAATCTTGTACAACTGGCCTGGTTTTGAAGCCAATTGGAAGTGTAGCACTAAATGTGATCTATTTTAAATGTATTGCAGTTGAATTATTTAATTTGAAATTTAGCTGGTGCCACAGGCTCTGGAGCGGGAGCAAGAAGAATGAACTAAATTATTTCATTGGAAAACGGTTTAATTTTTAATTGTGAGATAGGGCACTTTGGGAAAATGAGACAATTGGCCCATGAGAGCTTTGTCTCCTGGGTTCACATGGAGTCTTGATAGGCACTTACGAGTGTTTAATTTGCTTGTCCAGGTGACTGTCCATTGACTCTAAGAACAGAGATCAGAGACGTAGTCACCATAACTATGACAATAACAATGATAATTGTAACTTGTGTTTGTGTAGAGGAAGTTTCAACTGATTTTCTTCGTTGTCGTAGATGCCATAAGCAACCTCATCTAACCCACAGCCTGCAGGCTACATACTGCCCAGGATGGTTTGAATGTGGCCCAACACAAATTCATAAACTTCCTTAAAACATTACCAGAATTTTGCAATTTTTTTAGCTAATCAGCTGCCATTAGTGTGAGTGTATTTTATGTGTGGTCCAAGATAATTCATCTTCTTCCAATGTGGCCCAGGGAAGCCAAAAGTTTGGGCACCCCTGCAAGGTAACCTGGAATTTGTTTTGTCTTTTTACATGACAAGAGAATATGATGCAAAGGCCTCAGGTATGGTAGAAAAAAGGCTTGGACTGGGAATTAAGAACATAAGATACTAGTTTTACTGTTGCTATGTAACTATAATTGTATCACTTTGAGTGAGTCATTTTACCTCCTTAGGCTTCAAATTCCTTAATATATAAAAACGTCTTTGGGTCTGGTGAGCTTTGTGATCACTTTTACTTTTAAAATGTACCTTTCTGGATTTGATCCTAATCAGATTGTTCCATTAACTAAACTATTCTCTGTAAACAAGGTTCTTTGTGAAAAGCCTCCCATAAACATTCGATTCTAAGAAATATTATTCTATTACTGTATTATTCAATAACGCTTTATTGAGCAGTATCACATGGTGGTCCATTAAAGTCACTCAGAGACAGGCATAGATTTGAATTCAAGCTATGCTAATTCCTGGTCTGCTAGCACTGTGCAGGTTAATTGATTTCTCTGAGCCATGTCTTTCTAAAATGGGGAAAATGCTATTACTTACTTCAAGGTTTGTTGTGAAAATTAAATGAAGTGATCCATGTAAAGTGCTTGAAAGTGCTGTTATAACATGGGAACTCAATAAATATTAGCTCCCATTGTCACCACCATCATCATCTTCATCACCACCACCATCACGATATGCTAGACAGACTCTCTTATAGACATTAGGGCTATGGAGCTGAATAGTTCCTACTATCAAAGGGATATTAATATTTTAAGAAAAGAGGTAAACACAAACTCTATGTATTGTCATATAGGTTTGAACAAAGAACTCTGAGACTATAGAAAAGAAAAAACTGAGGCTCATGGAGATGACATGATTTGCCTAAGACCATTCAATGTATTATCCATAGTGCTAGTACCAGAAGCCTAGTGTTCTCTCCTGTGTCATCAAAAACTATCTTTACAAAAAGGCATTTCAAGAAACTAAATGAAATTAACATCATGAGTCTACCCTCTGCAAAACATACAGTTTCTTCCATTTCCCGACACTTCGAGGACTACCTTATGGAGATTACTGTTTTCTATTCACAACTCAACCTGGAATTGATAACAAATGATATAAAAAAAAAAGATACATCTACATACATATGTGTATTCCCATGTGAAAATATAAGTGCAGATGTGCAAAAATATGTGCATCTATAAACACTTGTAGTTACATATAGAGATGTGTAGTAAGTCCCTATGTGCACACATTAGTATATGCCTGAGCACATGGGCATACACATGCGCATGGGTACATCCATATGTGGCCATGCATATATTTATACACAAGCATGCATGTGTCCAAACACACATCACACTGATACATATGCACAGAGGGTATTTTGACAACACTGTGAACAGTTCCAGCAGCAAATGCTGTGGAGGTTCTTATAATTTAATTCAACAGTTGTCACTAAACTTAAGTTCTGGTTCAGGAGGAGCTGGGATCTCCAGCTGCACTAGGGCTTATCTGTTAATCTTCTTAAATTAATGCAAACAGTGCTTTAAAACATCAATGTCCTATATTATCTGTAAATTTAAAATCTACCGTGTGAATTCAATTCCAAGTGAATCAAAGAATGCTAAATCAAGAACAGAATTTAACAATGCTTCTCAAACCTCACTGTTATAACAACTCCAGGAGTGTATTTATTTTGTCAATCATTAGTCTGCAGCCCAAGAGACTCTGACTTCATCTCAGGTGGGGCCCAGGAATCTGCATTTAACAAGCCTCAGCAGTGATTTAGATGCTGGTGGTTTATGAAATATCTTTTAAGAAGTAATAATTTAAAGGTGGTCAAAACCTCACTTTGCAAAAGAGTTAATAAAGGTATGAAATGGTGAAGTGACATTCCAAAATTATGTTATTGTTAATAGCATAATAGGATTTGGAACACAGATCTTGTCCCTGTATCTCAACAAGATGAGATAAGAAGTTATTATTTTATTATATCTGTGTCTCATCTTCTAACAAAACTTTAAGCCTCTCAGGATAATTGTGTGCACGCTCTCTCTCTCTCTCTCTCATATTAGAATACACATGATAAACCAAAAGAAGAGAAGTAACAGTAGAGAAAAATATAAGAAAAAAACATTTATTGGTGAAAAGTGGTGACCAAATTGGGAAGAGTATGAATATTTATTAAGTTCCTATTATGTGATTGGCGCTATGTTTGAACTTTGTATCAGTTGGGGCTGTGATTGGCTGCAAATAACAAAAAAACCTAACTAGAGTGGCTAAAACCAGTAGTAATTTATTTTTTCATGTCAAATAAGGGTTCAGAGTGAAGAACTGTTTTAACAGCTCGAGAATACTGAGATTGATGTCTATACATTAATAGTTTCTTTTGCAACTTTTAAAATGTTTGTCAACTCATGATCACAAAACAGTTGTTACAGCTCCAGTCATTGCATTTGAATTCAAGGTAAAAAGGCTGAGGAGACATAATACCAACTTCATTTGCCCCTTTCATTGAAAAACAAAAACGTTTCTGGAAAATTTCAGAAGGCTTCAGCTTATATATCACTGAAGGATTTATAAGAGCTGAGAATTTGCTCTCAGAAATAGATTGTGTCAGCAAAGATGAAAAGGGGATGGCTTTGGCACGTTTTGCATCTTCACGCTCATAAAGGAGAAAAGAAAGAATGATCCATGTGATATGAGGATGAAACAGTAGGCATTTCTCTTCCAGTACTTTATGGATAATGTTGGAAGAATTGTCTTTTCATGGAGCAGACATTATTCAAGTGTTCCTTACATACCAAGAGCTGAACTAGGTGCCATAAAGTAGAAATAGACATGGTTTCAGTCCTCGTTCCACAGTTAAGGATCCTACCATGAAAGCAACACTACAATTCAATATAATATGTTCTACAATGGAGACAAAGTGTTCTAGTTTTGCATGTCATTTCCATGTCCCTTAAAGTGTTTCTTGTTATTATTGTTGTTGTTCTCCGTATGGCTTAGTATCAAGAACTGCAACCCACAAAGTCCAGTATAATATAAAATGGGACCACCCAGCTAGACTCATCTTATGCTCTTCTTGCTCCTTCTTATAATGGACCAAGCTTCTTCCTACTCAGGACTCTGGCACGTGACAATTCCTCTGTCTAGAATATGCTTTTACCCAACTCCTCAACCTACATCATCTGTCAATCCCTCTTTATCATTTAGATCCCAGCTCACATGTAATATCGAGTCCCCTAGACTAGATTATATTCCTTGTGGTCATCCTTATAACACTCTTAATGTCTACTACATCTTGCCATCATATTAATATGTGCCATTTGTTTTATATATGCCTCTCCCTCTATACTTCAAACTCCATAAGGGAAGGGGATATGTGTTCTTGAATAACAATTTTATCTCTAACACTTAGCACATAGTAGGTACTCATCATTAATCATCAATAAAATAGACTAATACCTGAATGGGTGGAATGAAGCTACAGCTTCTGCTTAGTGATGCCAGGCTTCACAAAGGATATAAGATTTAAACTTGTCCTCTCTGATCCTCAGTTTTCAACATATTTTAAATGAGTAGGACAAAGTGATTGTTAAGGGCCTGTTCAGCCTTATTCTTCATTGAGATTCACTCTTGCGTCCTGACTCCGTCTCTGCCTTTCTGTGTGAATTTGAGCAACTTGCTTAACCTCCCTCAGCCTCAGTCTCCTCTGTGAAACAAGCAGAGATTATCTCTGAGGTCCCTTTCAAGCCTGAAGCATCAATACATTTCTGAAACACCAGAAGGAACATGAAAACTGCAGGGTGAGAGCTGGAGGGATTCTGCTGAGTTGTGGGTTTTGCAGGTGTTTCCCAGCAGGTTCCCAAGGAGCCGTTCTCGAAGGAACTCAGCGTGTTACCTGGACTAATTTATAAAGGAAATGAAAAGGAAATGGACTTGTTATAATGAACACCATTAATTCACCACTCCAGACTTCACTGTGTAAACAGCAAGTATCAAGCGATTCAATTGTAATTTGTGGATTGAATTCTGCTATTTTGCCTGTTGGAAATGACCAGCCGACACAACAGCATGCAGAACATGGCAAGACTACTAATTAGCATATATATTGTTTGTCCTGGTATAAATTTATGGCAAACAGCAATATTTTACACTCCAGTAAAGTTAATAAATGAAGCTTTGGGCTATAAAAATTTCATGTTCCTTTGTGCAAAGGTCAATTATAAATAGTTAAGCACATATTCATTCAAAAGCTTGAGGCCTCACAGCCAGGAGAATGAAATATATTCTGGTAAATTTACACTCTGGCTGGACTTGCCTTTCATTTTATAGCCTTGGTGACATCCCTCTTTGCTCCTCAGCACAGTCTGCATTCCCAGAGAACTCCCCTGGCCGGAGAGACTAAATGAAATGAGTACGTGAACATTCCTAGCCCTGTGGTTTGACACTCAGAATGTGTTTAATAATGCCAGTTTAATCTGGGGAAAGCCCACGTGACAGAAGAGGCAATTGGGATTCACAGCAACACCTAAAGGTCTTTGCCCATAGGGAGAAGACTAGACAAGAAACAGATGTGTTTTCTTATCCCAGTTCTACCATAAACTAAGAGACTAGGGGCCAGGATCAGTCTCCTCTCTAGGCCTTTGTTTCCCCATTTGAAAAAAATGAAGACAGTGAATTTCATTAGTTTTCCAATTATCTATTGGCTGCATAACAAAACTCCCAAGACACAGACAGGTTTAAATTGTTTTAAAACTCAAGCCTGTAATCCCAGCATTTTGGGAGGTTGAGGTGGGCAGATCAGGAGGTCAAGAGATCGAGACCATCCTGGCCAACATAGTGAAACCCCATCTCCAATAAAATATAAAAATTAGCTGGGCGTGGTGGCGTGCGTCTGTAGTCCCAGCTACTCGGTAGGCTGAGGCAGGAGAATTGCTTGAACCCAGGAGGCGGAGGTTGCAGTGAGCCGAGATCATGCCACTGCACTCCAGCCTGGCGACAGGACGAGACTCTGTCTCAAAAAAAAAAAAATTGTTTTAAAAAATGCAATCATTTTATTCCATCTTCTGATTTGGTGGGTCAGGAAGTTGGGCAGGGTTCAGTGGGAGATTCTCTGTTCCATGTGATGTCAACAGAGCTCACTTAATTGTTTCTCTTTTTTTCTTTCTTTCCTTTTTTTTTTTTTTTTTTTTGAGAAAGAGTCTCCTTCTGTTGCCCAGGCTAGAGTGCTAGAAGGCTAGAGTCAGCTCACAGCAATTTCTGCCTCCCAAGTTCAAGCAATTCTCCTGCCTCAGCCTTCTGAGTAGCTGGGATTATAAGCACCCACCACCACACCTGGCTGATCTTTGAATTTTTAATAGATATGGGGTTTCACCATGTTGGTCAGGCTGGTCTGAAACTCCTGACCTCAGGTGATCCGCCCACCTCAGCCTCCCAAAGTGCTGGGATTACAGGTGTGACTTAATTGTATTTAGCTGATGGATTGACTGGTGGAAAATCTAGGAAACCCTCTCTCACATATCTGGTGCCCTGGGGAGATGGTGAGAAGGCTGGGTTTTCTGCTGAGACTGTGCACTAGAATATCTATGAATGGCCTCTTCAGCATGACATTGCTGGGGTAACCAGACTTCTTCTGTGGCAGCTCAGGGCTCCAGTATGAAAGGCAGATGCTACCAGTTTCTTAAGGGCTGAGTCAAGAAACTGGCACAGCACCATTTCTATCACATTTTATTATACAGAGCAATCACAGAGGCTTCCTGGATTCAGGTAGAGGGAACGTAGATCCTATCTCTTGATCAGAGAAGAATCAAGGTTTTGCAGCCATCTTTAATGTGCCCTACCAGTGCTTTCTGATTGGGTTCCAAATTAAGAGATGCTGCATGGAAAAGGATTTGGTGGTCAGTAAGTTTGGGAAATAGTGGATGAAAAAGTTGAGCAATTATTGTATGTGTGTGCTGTAACACTTCTTAATATCTTTCACTTATTCCCTCATTCTCTTAATACTTATTGATTGTTTACTCAATACCAAAACCTGTCAGGCTACAAAAATGCAGGCTGGATGTAGTGGCTCAGGCCTGTAATCCCAGCACTTTGAGAGGCCCAGGCGGGTGGATCACCTGAGGTCAGGAGTTCAAGACCAGCCTGGCCAACCTGGTGAAACCCTGTCTCTACTAAAAAAAATACAAAAATTAGCTGGTATGGTGGTGGGCGCTTGTAATCCCAGCTACTTGGGAGGCTGAGGCAGGAGAATCATTTGAACCTGGGAGGCAGAGGTTGCAGTAAGCCAAGATTGCACCATTGCACTCCAGCCTGGGTGACAGAGTGAGACTCTGTCTCAAAAAAAAAATACAGCAGTGAAAAAAATGGCACATTCTAGTGTGTGTATATGTGGGGGAATTAGACAAAATAAAGTAAATCTATAGTGTTGGGTCCTGTTATGTGTGATGAAAACGATGATAGAGAATGCCAAGACTTACTCTTTCAGATGGGTCAATCAGATGGAAAGAGGAAGAGATATATCGGCAGGTAGCTACACAGTGAGAACAGAAACCATATAGAAGATTGATGCAGTAGCAACAGCAAGGTGCATAGCTCCCCAGAGTGGGAGCATTGTTGGTCACATGGCTGGGATGGAGTGAATAAGAACATGAGTGGGGAAAGATCTGAGAAGCAAGGTGGGGTATTTGGAGCAATGACAGACTTCAGAGTTTATTGGAAGTGTGATAGAAAGCCACGGGAGGCTTCTGGAGTGGAGGAGAGTGTATTATTACTTATAAAAGATTCCTTCCTTACTGTGGGAGGCCAAGGCGGGTGGATCACCTGAGGTCAGGAATTTAAGACCAGCCTGGTCAACATGGTGAAATCCCGTCTCTACTAAAAAAAATGCAAAAATTAGCTGGGGGTTGTGGTGTGCGCCTCTAATTCCATCTACTCAAGAGATTGAGGCAGGGAGAATCACTTGAATCTGGGAGACAGAGGTTGCAGCGAGCTGAGATTGTGCCATTGCACTCCATCCTGGGCAAGACAGTGAGACTCTATCTCAAAAAAAAAAAAAAAAGATTCCTTTCTACTCTGTGGAGATAAACAGTAAAGAACAAATACACAGGAATCAGTTAGGAAGCAACTGCAATATTCCAAATGGGAGGTAATAATGATGGCATGACCAGTGGTTAAGGTAAAAGTGGAGAGGTATAGATCTGGGATATATTATGGAAGTAGAGGCAATAGGATTTGTTGATGGAAAGTGAAATGTGAGTGAAAAGTGAAAAATGCCTCCAAGGTTTTGGGTCTATGTAGCTGTAGAACTATGAGAATATAGGCTTAAATAATTTGGTGTGTGTTATGACTGCTAAACGAACACTTGCAGACTTATACTGAGGACCAGAGTGCCAAGGAAGACATTCTGAGATATGTTAGACTATACTTGTGGAAGAAAGATTGCACCAGATGGAGTTACACAGGCAGAGAAACCTTTATTCAAGATTATTGCAATAGAGGTTAAGACTTGCAACAGAGGAGATGAAACTTCACTGAAACAAAAGGCAGAGTATTCTTAAGAGCAAAGGTGAGCTAGTGGAAAGGTACTGGAGGATGTTAGCAGGAAGGCTGGCCATTTGTGCTTGCTAATTGATGCTTAGAAAGTTAGGCTCCTACCTATCCTCAGACACTGGGAGATAGAGGCATTATCTCCTTTGATGATATTTTAAAGAATGAATTCCAGGTCCTTTAAAAAGAGCTTTCTAGACTGCAAATCTTGCAAGAGGCTAGGAGAAGATGTACATCCCAAATGAGCAGAGAAAGAATAACAATTGAAAATTTCCTAAAGTAAATGCTATGAGAAAACGAAAGTCGGGGACTTCTAATCAGAAGAAACTTGTGTGAACTTGAGTTGCGCTAAGGGGAATATCATGGTCTTCTTGGTTTTGCTCTATCATCTGACGCTTTCAGGTTTGGAAACTTAGACACATTTCGTGGAATCCTAGCAATCTAGGTCCTAAAACTATTTTGTCAAGAGACCTTCTATCTGCGTGACTTTGGACAATTATCTTAAATTATCTTTGTCTTCACATTCTAATTCTTCTACCTCAGAGGCTTTGCATTCTCTATTCCTCCTTCCTGGATGGATCTTCCCCTACTTACATGTATGGCTATATCCCTTTAGTCTTTTGTTCTCAGTGAGAGTATCTCCTTTCGGTCTTTGTTCTCAGTGAGGCCTACCCTGACCACTATTTTAAAGTGACCATTGGCCCTTTGTTGCTTCCTGTCTCCTTAATTCCTAATGCAATATACCATTTATTTTATATTTTTATGTTTTCTATTTCTAATCTGTTGCCTCCTGATGGAATGGAAGTTTTATTGGCAAAGTGGCCAATCACAGAATTACTTGTTATACTAAGAAATTGAAAAATAAAGCTAGAAATGCAAAATTAAGAGAATACTTAAGAAAGTTGATACCTCTGGCTGGGCGCAGTGACTCATGCCTATAATCCCAGCACTTTGGGAAGCCGAGGTGGGTGGATCACGAGGTGAAGAGATCAAGACCATCCTGGTCAACATGGTGAAACCCTGTCTCTACTAAAAATACAAAAATTAGCTGGGCGTGGTGGCGCACACCTGTAGTTCCAGCTACTCGGGAGGCTGAGGCAGAAGCATTGCTTGAACCCAGGAGGCGGAGGTTGTAGTGAGCCGAGATCGCGCCATTGCACTCCAGCCTGGGTAACAACAGCGAAACTCTGTCTCAAAAAAAAAAAAAGAAAGAAAGAAAGAAAGAAAGTTGATACCTCTAATCAGAGAAATAATATGCAGTCATTTAAGTTACGCTTATGAAAATAGTGTAATAAGGAGAGCTAGTACATGGAAAGGATAAGTTAAAAGAATCAGAATATAAAATTACAAATAAGTATTATTATAAAAGCCAAAATTGAAAAAAACTATCCTGCATTTAACAAATATGTGATGATACTCAAAGTGGTTACCTTTAGGTGCCATTATTATGTATATTATGTTTTCTTTCTTTTTTTTATTTTCAGGATTTTTTTCAACTTTTAAATAATGATTAAGTTTGATTTTAGAGTGGAAAACTAAAACCCTTTTTTAAAAAACAAATAAAAGACTATGAGACTACCAATATTATAAACTTCTTTGTTTCCAATTTGTGACACATACATAGAGCCCAAACTGCTTTGGCCTCCATAATGGGGCATGCCTTGACGTGTTTTGAGTATCAAGAACAGAAAAAGCTGGAGTTTGTCTTTTGAAAAAATTGCATGATATTTTTAAGGGAGTGGACAAATAGAAGCCTGGAAAGAGGAAACTAGAAGAAGACAAACCACAGAGAGTGGTTTGAAGGCAGAAGCACCTCCATAGGGTGCTTTGGAGACCCTTCAAGCTGCAGAGAACAGCAAGGTAGATAGGTGTGGAGTAAGAATTATCAATATTAGCCCAGTAACTAGGCAACTGAAAGATTTGTAAAGAAAGCACAGCATCATGTGAAATGTAGCAATGTGTTTTAAGGATTAAGAGCCCTGTGATTCATGGAAACAGCAATTTATCATAGGTGCTATCTACCATGTGAAGGTGACAAAAAGTATAGAGACAGTGCAGGAGAAGTGTGACAATGAACTGAGTGATAAGCACAGATGGGAGAAGCACCAGAATGACTTCACTTTAATTATTTTGAACTTGGATTCCTCTACACAAAGTCTGAAGACATTGTTCTACCATTTTTGTTTGTTTCACCTGTGTTTATTAAATGCTGAAATCAATTTCTCTCAGACATTTTTTTTCTACCAAAAGGAAGGCTTGCTTTTATTGAACACCTACTAAGTATTAGCCATTATCTACGGTGGTATTTGTTAAACCTCTCAATGACCAATAGTGTGTGCATTATTCTTCTTATTTCAGAGACAGGCACACTAAGACTTAGAAGAAGTGATGCAAAGTCATTGCAAGATTACGTATTAGTAACTGTCAAATCCTTTTGTAGAATCTATGCCTGTCTAGTTTTACTTACTTACCTACTCTACCGATCAAATTATACATACAAAAAATTTTTCCTCTTGAGCTGGGTTCGGAGAGTCCTCAAAACCTGTTTCTCACAGTTTGAGGTATTACAAGTGATTGCCAAAGAGGCACAGCCTTCAGTTTTGTGTCTGTTGCTTTTCCGGGAGGTATACTGACGTGACAAGTTCAAATGCTCCTCAACTTTCAATTTTCTAGCAAAATGGAAAACACAATTACAGTATTCAGCAAAATATTGTTGTTGGTTCAAAAATAATTAAGGATAGTATTAAGTTGCTGTTTTACCAATGGGATGCAGAAGGAAAAGCAGGGACTATTTAGAAAGAGGGTGTGTGAGGAGCGAGGGGGAGAAGAGTGGGTGCATTTTCCGGGGAAATACTTAATAAGCTGAGTTTTTAAGAGAAAGGGCTGCAGGCCAACTCCTCTATGGAGCAGGCTCTCTTAGTAAGAGTTTAATGCAAAAGTTGACTGAAGCTAACTCCTTCTATTATGATGACTTTGCAGTTGATTTCCCCAGGATTCATTTTGCGGCTTGATATTAGAGGAGTTGGCTGCAGTAAGAAAATTCAGAAGGTGAAAAGACCAGTTTGGTAGATATACAGGCTGTTAACGGGGACTAAAGTAAGTCTCTACCAGGAAAAGAACAAAAAGGGATGAGAATTTATTGTGTACCTGCCATGCTCCAGGCAGTGGATAAGGATATTTTCTATCTGGACAGAGAAAGAATGAGGTATTCATATCAATGACAAATTATCTATTAACCGAGTATCTATTATGTGTCAGGTACTGTGTAAAAGCACTTAACATGCAGTTTCTCTTTGATTATCAGAGCAGCCTGCAGAAGCATTTAGCAGATAAGGAAATATAAGCACAAAGATATTAATAAATATCCTAACACAAATAGCAAGTAAATAGGAGAGATGCTGTTAATATTTAGAAACTTCACCTTTGACCACAATAGTACACTGTTTCTGACAGCTGAGAAAACTGAAGCTTAGATATTACAGAATTTTTTTTCTATTTGAGAAACAACCTCATGCACCATTAAGTGTTTAGGGGGTGAGAAACCTCACTTCCAAACCTGGCTCTGTTCTGGAAATGTGGACACTTTACTCTGCCTCTGTGAGACTAGATTTCTTCACCAATGTTGCTGAAACCACAGTAGTCACCAGAATCACTCCCAGGGCTTGTTAAGATCCAGATTGCTGGGTTCAACCTCCAGAGTTTCTGATTCAGTATGTCTGGGGTGGACACAAAGATTTATACTCTAACAAGTTCCCAGGTGATGATGGTGTTGCAGATCGGGGATCCCACTCAGGCAGACTGCACTGTACTGTCCTCTGAACTGAAAGCCTGGTTTTTTCCCTGGCCCGAAGAGACTGCTTCCTTAAGTAGACAGAGAATTAGCTTTGGAGACTAGGCCTCATCTTTCCTTCTTTACTTACTATCTGTGTGATCTTAGGCAAGCTGCTTTATCCTTCTGAGTCTCAATATTGTCATGTGTAAAACGGAGCTGTTGCTTTCTTTGTTATCATCTTGTTGGTAAGGACTATGTGAAGCGATTTATGGAAAGCATCTAGACTGTTGGCTGGACAAAATGCTCAATCAATGTTGATTCTCAACATTGAGTAGTTATCAAGATTGTACAATATATTGTTGTGTGTATATATGTTATATGTACAACATATATAACTTTTGATCTCTTTTATTCAGCAAATATGCCAAACATTGTAACATTTCCTTTGCAGTATTTTTGTTTCCTAAGTCTCTGCCATCCTTATACAGATATGCTGTATGGCATCTGTAGAACATGCAGATTAGAACAAGGTGCTACTCATATGACATGTCATTATTGTTGGAGAAATATTATATGTATAGTTTTAGTTCAAAAGTCATAATTCATGGAAGTCTCTTAAAGAGAAGATTTTGGATATTTTTGGATTGCAGGCCTCTGTAAACTTCATGGACCAGAAATTGTCAGAAAAAAACCCAAAGAGATAAAGGTCAGGTTGAAGAATGATAAACTCTTTGATGTCAAAGGCTCTATCTCTCATAGTGAGAAATTCTTTATCTCTGCCTATCAAAAAGATATTGCTAGTTAATCTGTGTTAACAACAGTTAATCAAACTAGTTAGAAATGCCGATGGATTTGCTTCTTTTATTATTTTAAATAAAAATTTAAGTCCAGTATTGCATCCCAACTGCACCTCAATCCAAGGAGAAGTTCCTGAATTGTTTTCCCTCTCTCTCATCTTTGTCCGTGTTGAAAATCAATGGATCTGGTTCACCTTGAATCTTGAGCTGCATATTTTTAGCAGCAGAAAAGCCTGTATTGCCAGCATCACTGGAGAAAGGCAGATAACCCCACAGTGTCCTCCAGCCAAGGAGGAGGACAGAGGGCTCAGAGGGGCAGAGGGCCTGCAGCTTAGATGATTCACCAGCCTTGATTCTTACTGCTTGCAGGCTGGTGACTATGACCCAAGGACCATGAACCACGAGTTAGAATTTTCTGACAGAGTCCCTGATCTTAAGCTACCATTTTCTTTAATAATTGATAAGCATGGGAAAGAGGCTTAAAGTAATAAAAGAGCTCCTATATATTATTATTATTAGTCCTAAGAAGTCTATATTAAGGAATGGAAGTGATGTATAAAAATTATAATATTTAGCACTCATCTGTGCTTATTTCAAGCCACTTACTGTTCTGAGTGCTTTACCTTTGTTGACTCATTTTAGTTTTATAACATTTCATAGATGAGAAAAAAATAATATCAGCATCAGCAACAACAAAATGGAACTGAGAAGTTAATGAACTTGCTGAAGTTCCCCTAGCTGGCAAGTAGTGGAAACAGGATTCAAACCCCCACATTCTGGCTCCAGAGAACTCAGTCTTTATGCTTTTACAGTTAAGCATAAAGCCACATCCTTTTACAGATTTCCAAGGAATGTCTTTCACTTGCATATGTCATGTGAACCTCATCATATCCTTGCACAGAAGCAAATACATGGATTTTATTATCTTCATTTAAATAATTAAAGTTCAGATTCAATAAACATTTGTTGAGTAACTATGCCAAACCTTGTGCTATGTGCTGTGTGATTGATTAAAACACAGTTTCAAGAGATGAAAAATAAAGATAGCTTCTGTGATATCATGCAGCTTGCTTAAGACATAGACTCTGAGCTCACAGGGGGTAGAAACCTTTGCTAAATGAATCCGAAGTCTTTCTGGAAGTGGTGAGACTTCATCTGAGCTTCAAAGGATGAAACAAACCACACCTAAGAGTGAAGCCTGTTAAGATGCAGGAAGCTGAAATTCTCACTTTGTCTCTCCTTTAGATTTTCAGGGTGGAACACAACCTCTGTCCTATTTATATTCCCAGGGTTATTGGAAAGGTCAAATGTTAAAATAAATATTGGAGTGCCAGGTGAACTATAACATGTTGTTCCAATTTCTTTTCCTCTCAGAAAACTCTTTCTCTGATGCAGCCAGATGACAAATTCTGACAAATCCATTCAATGGTCAGATCAACGGATGTCACTTTAAGAGGCCATTTTTTCCTCTCCCTCTCTTCTAGGTGAGATTTCCTCTCTTTATCATTTGTACCCACACTGTTTTTACTTACACAGTACTTGAGATCCTTTGTGAGAAGGCCTGTGTTCCCTGTGAAAATGAGAATGGAGTCTTGCTTTATTCATATCCTCATGCTTGTTAATTAGCACATGAACAGTCACCTAGTAAATACGCATAAGTGTTTAATTAACTATATGTGTGTCCCATCTTTAATTCCAATGTTCTCTTCTTACATATTAATATATAATAAATGGTGGCTAGATCATTAATTTCAGAAACACCAGGGTACTCTTAGTAGGGCACTGTGGAAAATGCAATAGATACAGTTATAAACAAGACAGAATATATATAATTTTATAAGGAATGCAGTCATTGAATTGGAACATGGGGTGTGTGTGTGTGTATGTGTGTATGTGTGAAAGAGAGAGAGAGAGACAGACAAAGAGAAAGAGAGAGAAATGAAGAGAGAAACTTCTGCACTGTATCAATAGATCCATCCAGTCATTCCTCAAAACTCATAAACATTTACTATGTGTCATGGACTGTGCTAGGTACTGAGATATAATCTTGAACGAGACCTACTCCCTGCTCTTAGAATACTTATAATCCAACCAAATCTTCCTGCAAAATCAGTAAACATAGACCTAGGATTTTAGCTACAAGTATAGAATTCGGAATTGAAGCAAATGATCTTTCCTGTTAAGGGTGCAGCCTGGTTAGCAAGATTTCCCCTCAGCTCCTTGTTTTTTCCTGGGAAAGGGGGCCGTGTTTCCTGGAGTCCCACTCAGTAATAAACACATTCCCTCTGGATATTAATCAGCACCTTTACTGATGAGTCTGCAGCAGCACTGTGGAGACAGAAGGATGGAAGATGCCTAAGATTCTATTTACTGTCTCTTCCAGAGAAAGTCTCTGACCTCAATTTCGTTTCTTGTTTTTATTGACCCATTTCACGCTAGTGGAATAAATTTTTCAAGGCCCTTTAGGAACAAATTGGCTTCTTTTGTCCTTGTTAAATGGATATTCTCCATTCAGTCATGGATGGACACAATCTTATCATGGAGAAGATAAGGTCTGAAGTGTATGATTTGCTTGCAGTGACCCAGACTGTATCTAAGTCTTCAGAAACCAGGCTTGCTTTAGTGGTTGAATTTCGTAACCAGGACCTAGGATTGACTCCACATTCTGATCATAATTTGAAACAGAGCAGAGGGTAGATAAAGTGACTCTGCCCCTAAATTCACTTATACCTAGGTTATCCCACAGAGGCACCTCAAGGTGAGCAGGGCTGCAGAAAGGAGTTTATAAGACAGAAAGACAGAATTGAAGGTAGGAAAGGAACAGAAAGAGAAAGAAGACTTCAGGGGTTGAGAGTATAATCAAACTTGGAAGACTCCTAGGAAGAAGAAGATTAAAGTTAATAGGATGAATACATTAGTCGGGGGCAAGGGATGGTGAGAGGGGATGGAAATGACCAAGTTATGTTGTAGTAACAGACAAACCCAAAATGTCAATGGCTTAAATCAATACTACTTCTCATTTAAGCTACATATCTATTGTGAGTCAGAACTATTCTGGTCATTGCAGTCACTCAGGAACCCAGGCAATGCAGGCAGCCTCACAACTGTTGCTGGGCACCATGTCAAAAGGAGGGAAGCTAAGCTCTAAAGAGTCTACCAGCAATTAAGTGCTCTGAACCCTAGAGCAACACATATAATTTATATGCATACCTTATTGACTAGAACTAGTCACATGTCCCCACTTTCTCCCCCAAGGGAGCTGGAGCCATGTGCTCAGGAGTGAGAGAGCACTAGAGTCCACCACAAGGGATTTGGGCGTGGAAAGAAAATTCTAAGAGGTGCTTATGCCAGTATATTGTTCTCAGAGGTGGGCAGGTCTTCTAAATACTCTCTGAAAAGATTCTAGTCCTGGTAGAAATGTGTTCACTCTTCCTCAGGGTTTAAGAAGAAACCCACAACAAAGCCTGGGAAGGAATAGTAAAGTCAGACAATACAATGTATAATGAACAAATATCTTTTTTTTTTTTCATTTTGCTTTGAATCCCAGCTCTATCTTTTACTAACTCTCTGACATGGAGTGAATGACTTTCCCATCTATGTCAGAAAATCCTTATTTAAAAAAATAGGAATAACAATATTACTCAATCTCTAGGACGTTCATACATATTAAATGAGTAAAAGCAGTAAAAGGGCTTAGGATAGTCCTTGACGTATACTAATAAGTATTCCATGAGTGTTAACCACTTTTCTTTTTCTTAACAACCCAAAGAGGTGGGTTCTACCTCATTAATAATAGGTTATCTCATTAATAAATACGTTTTACCTGATTTAATAGTGTGAAAAGTGATGTCTAGAGAGATTGAGTATATTCCACATCAGCTGTGTGACCAGTGGTGGAACCAGGATTCACATTTAGGTCCTTTGATTTCAGAGGTTGAAATTTGTATTTTGCATGCAAATTATCCTCACAATTGACCACTTTAACAGCCCTGAGGATGAAGCCAATAATATTCTTCCAATCACCAACCTTTCTGCTACTATTACTGCCATCACTGCAACTTCCAGGTACCATTTATAGAGTACCTACTTTACATAAATCACATCTAAGTCTCACAAAAATTCCCTTTTTATACTACAATCTGAGGCTCAGAGAAGTAAAGTACTAGTTTTCCAGGGCTGCCATACAAAGTACCACAGATCAAGTGGCTTAACAACAATTTATTTTCTTACAGTTCTGGAGGGTAAAAGTCCAAGACGAAGGTGTTGGCAGGGTCGGTTTTATTCTGAGTGCCCTATTCTTGGTTAGGAGATGATCACTTTCTCCCTATGTCTTCACATGGTTTTCTGTCTGTATGTGTCTTAAACTCTTCTTCCTATAAGGGGGAACAGTCTTACAGGATGAAAGCCTAGGCATGTGACCTCATTTTAACCTAATTACCCCTGTAATGGCTGTATTTCCAAATACAGTCACATTCTGAGGTACGGTGTGTTGAACTTTGGGTGTATGTTGAGGCAGGGGGAGTCAACTAGAAGCCTGTACCCTGATGAAACTGGAAGTTAAATATAGGATATTCTGACTGTAAGCCCACATCATCCTTCTATTTTTGTTCCATTAATAAATGTCTCTTACGTGTTAGGCATAGTTTGTGGTGTTTTGTCACTCCTTTTTTTCACATCTAGTTCTCAGAGGAAATGCTGACTCCTTTGGTATAGCTGAGGAAATTGGTGTTCCCAGTGTGGTCGCTGTTGGTCACCTTGGGATGTGTTCAGATCTTCTGACTCCACTAAGAAGAAACTGTCCTTTTCTCCTATCTTGCTTTTTTGGAGATGAGATAGCCCTTTTAAAATTATGCCATATCTGTTATATCATCAAGAGTTGGCCTTTATTAAGTACTAACTCTCTGCAAACATTAGGATAGGCACTTAACATGCAGAAACCTGCTGGGCGTGGTGGCTCATGCCTATAATCCCAAAACTTTGGGAGGCTGAGGCGGTGAATCACAAGGTCAGGAGTTTGAGACTAGCCTGACAAACATGGTGAAACCCCGTCTCCACTAAAAATACAAAAAAAATTAGCTGGGTGTGGTGGCACACACCTGTAATCCCAGCTACCTGGGAGGCTAAGGCTGGAGAATCACTTGAATGCAGGAGCTGGAGTGAGCCAAGCCTGGGTAACAGAGCAAAACTCCATCTCAAAAAAAAAAAAAAAAAAAAAAAAAATGTCATAATGCCAACTTCCCAGGAAATCATAACCTGGATGAAAAGGCAAGTAATGAAAAATACAATATTACAATATAAATATCAATTGTCGTTCAACGGGAAGTTCTATCAGTAAATAGTGTAAATATTCAGAGGAAGCTATAACCACTAGAGAATGGTTATTGAGAAAAAACTTCTTGGAAGGTTGTGAGGGATGCATTTGGAGGTTGGAGTAGTTAGCATGTCAGCAACAACAAGAAATAGAGACATGTTTGTAGGATAATTTCCGATCACATTCTTGCTTAGATATTAATGGTGCACCACTGTCTGCAAGGTAAAGTCAAAGATTGTTAGTTTACATTTTGCATTTGAATAAGCTTCTGCTTCTGCTTTAGTACCCACCATTCGCCCAGGTGCAAACCTGAGCTCTGAGCCAGTCATTTCTCACCTTTGGCCCTTCACCCGGGAACAGAAACTGCATAGAGAAAAGAGCAGGGATCTCAGAGTCCAGCAGGTCTGAATTCTGGCTCTGCCACTCACTAACTAGTGGGACATTTCATGTGTTATTTAACCTTTCAGTTTATTCACCTGCAAAACAAAAAAATAGTAACAACCATCTGTCAAGGGATATGTGAAGATTTAATAAAATTAACTTTTTAAAGTACCCAGCATATTGCCTACTCTATTATATAGACTTAGGACCTGGTAGTTATTATACTAATGATGCCTTTTTTTTTTCTTTTTGGATTTATTTTTATTCATAGAAGATGACTTTTACAGCATAGTGTCTAGGGTGTTGGATGATATTTAGTATACTATTATTCCCATTTTTAAAACAAATTGCCTACTTGCTTTTCTAGCCAAGTCATGGCAAAATGACTAATTTTTTTTTTTTTTTGCCAGTGATTTCTCTCTTCGTTGCAACTCACTTCCACCACTTCTTAGCCTAAACAAGTCCCTTAGCATATTTTTATATTTATAATGTAGCTTTATATTACTGCATCATATTACTTATAGGAAGAGGCAATGTAATATGGTAGTTAGGAACACAGTCCTGGACTCAGTCAGCTTACCGTTTATTAACTCTACCACTCATTATACGTGATGTTAGGCAAGTTATTTGGCCACTCTTGTTGCTCAGCTTTTTTATGTATAAAATGACATTAGGATATTGTCTGCTTCATAGAGACAATTTTGAAGACAAAATGAGTTTACATAGTAGTTTCTGGAATATGGCATATATTCAATAAATGGAAGCTACTGTTTTATTCATTTTATACAGGAAAAAAGAAGTGATGTCACTTGACCAAATTTGAAAGACTAGTGGGACAAAAACTTTTGGCATCACGATTTTGAGTTTTGTGAGTTCCTTACAAATTTTCAATACCAATTCCCTTCAGATATATAATTTGTAAATATTTTCTCCTATTCCATAAATTGTCATTTTATTTTACTATTTCCTTTGCTGAGATGAAACTTTTTAGTTTGATATAGTCTCACTTGTTTATTTTTGCCTTTGTTGCCTATGCTTTTGGAGTCATATCTAAAAAAATCCTTTCCAAGACCGATGTTAACTTTTTCCTTATGTTTTCTTCTAAGATTTGTGTGGTTTCAGACCTTATGTTTAAGTTTTTAACCCATTTTGAGTTGACTTTTATGTATGGTGTAACATAAAGATCTAATTTTATTTTTTGCTTGCAAGTATTCAGTTTTCCCAATATCATTTATTGAAGATACTATTCCTTCCCCCATTGCATACCCTTGGTGCCCTCATAGAATATAAGTAGACCACATATGTGTGGGTTTATCTCTATTCTGTTCCATTGGACTGTTTTATGCCAGTACTATACTGTTTTGATTACTACAGCTTTATACTATACTTTGATATCAGGTAATGTGATGCCTTCAGCTTTGTTATTTTTTCTCTAGATTGTTTTGGCTATTCAGGGTTCTTTGTGATTTCCAGCACATTTTAGGATTGACTTTTCTAATTTTGTTTAAAAATATAGTACACATCCAAAGGAAATGAAATCAGCATTTCAAAGAGATATTTGCACTCCCATGTTCAATGCAGCATTATTCACTCTAGTCATAATATGAAAGCAAAGTAAGTGTTCTTTGATGAATTAATGGATCAGAAAAATGTGATATGTAATACATATATAATGAAATATCAATAAGCCTTTAAAAAGAAAAAAAAAAATCTACCATTTGTAACAATGTGGCTGAGTCTAGAGGATAGTGTACTAAATGAAATAAGCCAGACATAGAAAGATAAATACTACAGGATCTTATTTATATGTAGACTCTAAACAAATCAAACTTACAGAAACAGTGAGTAGAACATTGATTGGCAGGGCTTGGGAGTGGGGGAAAATGCGATTTTGGTTAAAGCTGAAAACTCTCAGTTATAAGACGAGTAAGTTCTGGAGATCTAATGTGCAGCATGGTGACTCCAGTTAATAATGCTGCATGATATACTTAAAATCAGCTAAGAAAGTAGATCTTTTCTTCTTCTTTATTTCCATTGACAAATAGTAAGTGTACATATTCATAGGGTGCATAGTAAATAGAGTAGATGTTAAGTCCTCTCACCCTAAACACAAGGTAACTATGTGAGGTAATGGGCATGTTAATTAACTTGATTGTGGGGGATTACTTCATAATATATACATATACCAAAACATCACATTGTACACCTTAAATATATACAATTTTTAATTGTCATTGCACCTCAGTAAAGCTGGAGGTTGGGGAAAAAATACAGTTAGGTGACTCCACAGTCTGTGCTCTTAATCACCAGGCATTTGGATAACCACATGAATAAGAAACACTTCCGCCTCCAAGTCCTTCCCCCACTGTCATTATCTGAAACACACACTTGACAGCTTCTGCTGCCCAGGCAACTTTCAGACTGCAGACAGGATTAACCGCCTCCTACTTTCATTCACTTTATAAAAACGGCTGCATTGATACTGGCTCCACTTCTTTTATCATCCCTCAACACATACAACTTTTGCATGTGAAAACAGAAGACTCAGTCAAGCAACATGTGCAGGGTGCATCGTTAAAAGACAAATAATCACTATCAACATCTAGGTCAACATAGCTGGCTGGTGAGTTTGGAGCTCCTGCTAACTCCATGTTTTAGCCAATGCTAAACACAGCCTGTTATAGCCAATGGTGGAGGAGACCAGGCAATGTGTGTGTTCCATTATGTCAGGAACTTGACCATGATTATCTCTGACACACAAAGGCCCCTCACTAAACATTTGCTTAATGAATGGCTCACCAACCTGTATATTCCTCTACCAACCTATCTATCTAGGTATCATCTATCCATTTGTCTACCTAGGAAAGCCCTTGCCTAATCTGGCATTATATACTCTCAAATGGGAGGAGACAGAAATGTAAGCAACTGCTCACTGTATGCTGTGTAAAAAGCCAAGATGGGAGTGGGTGCTACAGACACCAGGAAAAGCTCTTATGACTAGCAAATCTGTACATTCTGCTCCACCCAGCATACTTTCCTGCCCACACTTAATTCTTCCACAAAAGCACAAAAAGTCACGATCACAGCAAACACTTATATAATGCTATAGTTATGCTCTTAGCAAGCAGCAATAATCATGAAAATCTTTAAACAAAGATGAAACAAAAAATAGAAGAAATCGAGTTGCATTATCTAATATGAAAAATACATTAGGATTTTTTTTTTTTCAAAAGAAAAGTGGTTCTACATGAAGATCAGAATCTATACCACACCAGCAAACATTGTCTGTGCTTTCTTAATCCTCTGATTTGTAGATCCACTCACAGCACTTCCATGGCCAAAAGGTTTTACTTGGTACCTATAGAGGCTTGACTTGGCCTAGTTCCTATTTTCTTTGTGAGTTTTGTTTCTTTCTTGTCATTTCTCACTCTCCTGTTTACTTTAATTATTTTTATTTGTTTTGTTTTGGTTTGGCTAAGTTTAAAGACATATTTTAAAGATTTTTTTAACTTTCATTTTTAATTCAGGGGTACATGTGCAGAATGTGCAGTTTTCTTACATAGGTAAACATGTGTCGTGGGAGTTTGTTGTACAGATTATTTTATTACCCAGGTATTAAGGCTAGTATCCAGTAGTTATTTATTCCGATCTTATCCCTCTTCTACTTTCCACCCTCTGATAGACCCCAGTGTGTGTTATTTCCCTCTATGTGTCCCTGTGTTCTCATTATTTAGCTCCAACTTGTAAGTGAGAACATGCTGTATTTGGTTTTCTGTTACTGTGTTAGTTTGCTAAGGATAATGGCCTTCAGCTCCAACTATTTCCCTGCAAAGGACATAATCTCTTTTTGTAATGGCTTCATAGTATTCTGTGGTATATATGAACCACATTTTCTTTATTCAGTTTATCACTGATGGACATTTAGGTTTATTCCATGTCTTTACTACTATGAATAGTGCTGCAATTAACATGTGTATGCATGTGTCTCTATAGCAGAATGATTTATATTCCTTTGAGTATAAACCCAGTAATGAGATTGCTGGGACAACTAGGGTATTTCTGTCTCCAGGTCTTTGAGGAATCACCACAGTGTCTTTAATTAATTGTGTGTACATATACACACAATTGTATATATATACACACAATTGTGTGTATATGTACATATACACACACGTCTATCCATATATACCTGGTAAATAGAGAGCATATAGGCAATATTAACATTATCTATACCTCATACTTCAAAATAGTGTATTGGAGATTCCTTGATGTTTTCCTCACTTCCACTTTCTGCATTCTAATAATCACCAATTTCCATTCATTCTACATCCTAATTCTCTCAAACTCACATTTCCCTTAGCTCTCATAATCATTGCCTTATTACAAGTCTTCACTGATGCATGGACCATTGCAATGACATCTTAAGTAATTGATCCCCATTTGCTCACCAACAATACCATTCATCACCAACAATGCTACCAGGACTTTTAAAATCTCAGATGTGGTCATGATCTCTGCTAGCTCAATGATTCTCCAGTTTTTAAATAATTAAGTTTGCGTTCCTAAGCATGACATGATGGGCTGACCTGGCAGAATCTGACCTCTGCTTCTATCTCCCACTTCACCTCTAATCCAGACTGAGAGGTAAAGATTCAGCAACTGTAGATATGTCATTGCTGTCCATTGTCTGCCAAATGGTTTTTAACTCCTCGACCTTTTTACATGAGATTTCCTTCCCTGCTGTAAAGATCTCCACAATTTCTCCAGCCTATTATCTTTTTTTTTTTAACTACCAAACTCTGGTTTTGAAAAGATAGCATTTGTCCTTGCAGAGAGCATTTATTACTCCCTTATTCTTACTACCAATGCATCAAATGGTGCTACTTTTATATAAATTGCCCTGAAATATTATAACTTTCTTTTTATTGTAAAGGAATATATGTACCTTATAAACACTTGAGAAAATATAGATAAGCAGAATGAAAAAGAAATTAAATCATCCATAATTTTGTGATTCAGATGCATCTACTGTTAACATTCTGTGAGACTCTGCCTCTAGTCTTTTCTCCAAACATATGTGTTTATTTTGTAAAAAGAGAATAATACTATCCATATTGTTTTGTATGGGCTTTTTTGAATGGAAGAATATATTGTAAAAATTAACTCCTGTGTTTAAAATTATTTCTTAATATCATTGTCAGTGCTAAAAAGTATTTCCTTGGATGAATGGAATAATTTTTTATTATCTGAACTACAGTTATAACCAAAGTTTCACATTACAAATGAGAAGGCAGTTATTCTCTTTATATATAAGCCCTTAACTGTGATCACAATTACTTCTCTTTGATAAATTTTAACAAAAGCCATTTCTGGATCAATGAAGATGCACAAGTTTAAGCTTTTTGATACATACTTCCAAATTATCTTCCAAAAAGATTCTACCAATTTTCACTTTCAAACACAAAGTATGTCTGCTTCCTTCTCAAAGGTAATATGAATATATGATATTTGATAGGCTAATTAATAAGCAAAAAGTATAGCTTCCTGATTTGATATAACCCCTCCGTGATGGGGTTATATCAAAGAGCTACACATGAATATGCTTTATTTTGCATATTAAATGTCTACATATAGCATTTAAATATTTTTTTTCTTTTGTGATTTTCCTAATTGGGTCCTTGATTCACTTTAGACTGAATTATCTTTTTTTTCCCATTGATTCCTGAGTTTTTTATATTATCCTTTGTCTGTCATGTAAGCCACATGAAAATTTTATCTCCTTTTGCTGTCTGCTTTTGAGTCTGAAAATGATTTATGATTCAATTCATCTAATCCCCATTGCTTGAAATGCTACCAGCATTATGTATTGATTCCCATCTATACTCAGATCAGTTTATGAACATTTAGGAATAATCCATCAGCCTGTTCCTCTATCACTACTCTATTTTAAAATTATTTTGGTTCATATCAATACTATTCATATTTTCATTCACACTGTTATTATTTTAATAGCTATCATTTATTGATCATGGCCAATATATATAATATGTTTCAATGTACAGTGCTTACTGCTTTTACAAAATATGTCTGATTTATTCTTCCAAACAATGCTGTGAACTTGGTGCAATTATTATATAAATGTTTCACCTAAGGAGACTGGGATGAATATTACTTAGTATCTGGCAAAACTGAAATTAAAACTGAGGTCAGCCTGATACCACAGCTACAAACTCCCAAATACATATACTTTACTCAGCTCCAAAAATGTTTTGTACCTATTTTCTGATGTTTTACTCCTGAAGATAAACTTTAACAACTTTATTGAAAAACAGCTTTTGATTTTTTTAGTAAGCATTTTATTGAGCTCTAACATTCATGTATGCATAACCACAAATGAACATGTGTACGATCTATACCCAGATCAAGAAACTTACCAGCACACAGAAGCCCTATTGAGCCCTCTTCTCCTCATTACTACTTCCCCCAGGTCAGACCTATCCTGACTGCTACATCATTCATTAATTTTATGTGGTTTTGAATTTTAAAGAAACATACAGATATAAATTTATATTGCCGAATGTCTTTTCATGTGTTTTTGGACACTTGTTTATCTTATGTTTTAAAATATCTGTTCATACATTTGACTATCTTTAAATTTGGTTATTTGTTTTCTTACTGAGTTGAAAAGTTATTTATGTATTCTGGATATGACTCCTTTGTCAGATTATACATACATACACATATATAATTATATAAATTATATACATATCTATACACAGTCTTGTGTATGTTTATGTAAAATATTTTCTTTGTGTTTGCTATTTCTCTACCTTATTTTTTGAAAGAAAAGATAATTTAATTGTGGTGAAGTCTAATTTCCTATAATGATAAATACCTGCCCTAAGTCTGTAGATCATTTTTTGTGTTTATTCTTCTAAAACTTTTATATTACTAGCTTTTGTATTTAGGCATATGTGATCCATTCTGATCACATAACTGTATAACTTCTATGATTTATGGATTGGTATTTATTTTTCCATAGATAGATACACAGTTGTTTAAGCATCATTTATTGAAAATATTTTAATTTCTCTGTTAAATTACCTAGGACATTCTCACTAAAATCAATTAAACATATAAGTGTGGGTCTATTTCTTGATCTATAGGTCTGTTATTTTTCAATAGCACATGGCCTTGATTACTTGCAGCTATATAGTAAGTCTTCAAGTCAGATAGTGTAAAAGTTTATAACCTTATTCTTCATTTAAAAAGTAATTTCAGCTATTCTAGGTTTTTGGCATTTCCACATAAATTTTAGAACTAGCTTGTCAATTTATGTCAAAAACTTACAAATGTGATTTTCATTGAGATTGCGATGACCTAAAAATCAATACAGGAAGAATATTAGATGTTACAATCCATGAAAATGGTATGTGTCTTTTTTATCTTATTTAGCCTTTCTAAATAATGCTTTATAATTTTTAGTGTGTAATTCTTCACATAGTTTGTCAAAAATATTTTATATGCTTCATATTTTATAATGTTAGTGATATATAAATAATATTCCATATTTAACTTTAATTTTCTATTTTTTATAAACTTTCAGAAATACAATGTGATTTTGCTGAAATCATTTATTACTTCTAATAATTTTAGTAGATGCATTAGAATTATATGTTACAACCTCTGTATAAATATACAGTTGTACCATTAGCAATGTGTGGGATAAGGGCACCAAACCCTGCCCACACCACACACAATCAAAAATTTACACATAAGTTTTGACTTTCCCAAAATTTAATTTTAATGCTTACTATTGACTGGAACTGACAACATAAATAGCTGATTAACACATATTTGTATGTTATATGTATTATATATTGTATTCTTACAATAACGTAAGCTACAGGAAAGAAAATGCCATTACAAATCATAACAAACAGAAAACATATTTTCTATTCCTTACATGGATGTGAGTCATCATAAAGGTATTCATCCTTGTTGTCTTTACATTGAGTAGGTTGAGGATGAGGAGGAAGAGGAGGTGCTGGTCTTGTTGTCTCAGGAGTGGCAGAGGTTAAAGAAAATCTATGTATAAACAGACCTGAGCAGTACAGACTTTTGTGGTTCAAGGGTCAACTGTATGCATATATATCATCTGCAAAGAGAGACAATTGCTTGACACAGTGGCTCACACCTGTTATTTCAGTACTTTGGGAGGCCAAGATGGTAGATCACTTGAGCCCAGGCGTTCAAGACCAGTATAGGAAACACAGGGAGAACCCATCCCTACAAAAAAAAAAAAAAAAAAAAATACAAAAATTAGACAGGCATGGTGGTACACACCTGTAGTCCCAGATCCTTGGGAGGCTGATGTAGTAGAATCATCTGAGCCTGGGAAGTGGAGGCTGCAGTGAGCCATGACTGCACCACTGCACTCCAGCCTGGGTGACACAGCAAGACCCTGTCTCAAAAAAAAAAAAAAAAAAAAAAAAAAGTGAGAGAATAGTTACATTTTACATTTTTTCCTAATTAATTTATCTTTATTTCTTTTACTTGTGCAGTGAAATACCTTCAAAAATGTATCTTAGAGAAATTTCTTTAAACTCTCCTCACTTCTTCTAAGAATTCAGTAGACCACCAGCTTGTAATTTGGTAAGACACAATGTACCAAAGAAGGGATGTCTCTCAGCAATCCTATCCTGTCTTGCGCACTTACTTGGTAAAGGCCAAGATGAAAGAATTGGTGAGTGGGTGCAGACCTACTCTGTGGCTGGGCTGTCTTGAGGTTCTAATCCGTCAGAATATTAGAATCCATACATAGATATTAAAAGTTTGTTAAAATGTCTGGCCACCTTCACTTTACCCATATGTATGGCAGATTCTTCTGCCTCTTTGTTTTCTGATCAAGATGAAAGCAATTGCAAGTTACTGCTTTCCTAAGAATATCTCATTTTAAAAAATTAATTTATATAGGTTTCTTTGGGTCTACAGCTATCCAAGGGGATAGCTTATCTAGCTTTTTTATATTGTTAGGTCAGAAAGGACGTATATCTTAACTAGAAGTTAACAACATATACATTTCCTTGATATATTCATGTCTAACATTTGGATTTGTTTTCTATATTAAATTGTTGTTTTCTATTTAATTAACCTCTGCTTTTGTTATTTCTTTATTCTTTATATTCACAAAAAGATTTGCTTTTCTTCTAATATCAAGAGGTGAAAGTTTAGATCACGAATTTTAAATCTTACTCCTTATCTACTGTAAGTATTTAAATAATTTAAATGTAAGCATGGCTTCAGACATGTGACAAAATTTTAGGTCAATATTATTCAGTTCAAATATTTTACCATTTTTATCATGATTCCTTTCTTGGCCCAAAATTATTTAATTCCTTGGCAGTGTAGATTTTTCAAATTTATATTTTGTTATTGATTTTCAGTTTTAAATCCATTATGGTCAGGATTTTACTCTCCATGATCTCAAGTCTTCATAATTTGTTAAGGTTTGCTTCATGCACTACCACATAATCACTTTATGTAACTACTTTATATGCCTCAGCTAAGAATATTGAATGCAGTGTTTGATATATGTCAATTGTTGGCTTTGTGCAGTGGAGTGTAAGAACATAAAAATTATGCCAATGTTATTATATTGTTCATATCTTTATATATTTCCGATATTTTATGTACTCTCATTACAATTCACAAGAGAAGTGCCTTAAAATCGTCTACCACATTGTGGATTTGTTTATTTATCTTTTGAGTTATTTCGTTGCTTTATATATTTGGAGAAAAAGTTATTAAGCGTATACAAACATAAAATTACTGTGACTCCTGGTCCACCAATTTTATGATTTCTTTTCCAAATGTCCTATTTTGTTTTTTGTTGTCGTTGTTCATCCTTTTGTTTTAAACAAAAATTTTAATGTACTGTTTGAATTCCAAAATGAATTTTTGAATACATTTTCCTGAATTGTTACTTTTGTTTGATCTAGGAAACACAATATGCATATTTAATTTATCGCAATGTACTTAATACTGATTATCTTCTGTCTACTAAAATAAAGACAGACAATTCTGGCTACAGTAAATTTTCAATTGTCCACCCTCCATCCTTTTTTGGTACTATGTTGCCATATATTACACACACATGTATATGTGTGTGTTATATATATATATATATATATGTACCATGTGTAGTATATTAGTCTATATCTATATTTATATTTCACAGATATGTGTTATAAACTCAAAAATGATTGTCATCATTTTTGCTTTAAATGGCCTTTAAAGTAATATAGTGTGATAATTATAGAGAGGAATTTCTTGGATCACCTTCAAGAGAACATGCTAAAAATTGAAGAGGAAAAAGTATTCCAAAGGTCATTCTATGAGGTCAGCATTACCCGGATACCAAAATTAGACAAGAACTAAGCACAAACAAAATCCTCAATGAAAGGCTAACAAACCAAACCCAGAGGCACATTAGAAAGATCATTCACTGTGATCAAGTGTGATTTATCCCTGGGATGCAAGGATGGTTCAACATACTCAAATAAAAAAAAATGTGATACATCACATCAACAGGATTAAGGATGAAAATCATATGATCATCTCAATAGATACAGAAAAGCATTTGATAAAATTCAATATCCCTTCATGATAAAACTAGATATGGAAGAAAGGTACCTCAACACAATAGAGGCCATATGTGACTAACCCACAGCTAACATCATATTGAATGAGGAAAAGCTGAAAATTTCTTCTCTGATAACTGAAAGAAGACGAGGATGCCCATCCCACCACTCTCATTAAACATAGTACTGAAAATCTTTGCCAGAGTAATTAGGCAAAGGAAATAAAGAACATCCAAATTGGAAAGGAGGAAGTCCAATTGTCCTTGTTTGCCGACCACATACTTTTATATATAGAAACCCTAAAAAGTCCACCAAAACTTTTGGAACTGATAAATAAATTCAGTAAGGTTGCATGATGCAAAATCAACATAGAAAATTCAGTAGCATTTTCATGTACTAACAATAAAAGAGCAGGAAAACAAATCTAATTTACAATTGCTATAAACAATTAAAATACTTAGGAATAAATTTGACCAAGGAGGTGAAATTTCTCTACAAGAAAAACTACAAAACACTGATTAAAAAAACTGAAGAGCACACACACGCCACACACACACACACACACATATACACATACACACACACAAATGGAAAGATAAGCCATGTTCATGGATTGGAAGAGTTAATACTGTGAAAAGGATCATAGTACCAAAAGCAAACTACAGATTTGATGCAATTTTATCAAAATGCTGACAGCATCATTCACAGTAATAGAAAAAACAATTTTAAAATGTATATGGAACCACAAATAGCCTAGGAGGAAAAAATGGTTTTGTGGGCGGGCCCCATTGCTGTGTGCAACCTAGAGACCTGGTGCCATGTGTCCCAGACACTCTAGTCATGGCTAAAAGGGGCCAAGGTACAGCTCAGGCCATGGCTTCAGAGGATGAAAGCCTCATACTTTGGCAGATTCCATGTAGTGCTAAGCCTGTGGGTACAGAGAAGTCAAGAATTGAGGTTTGGAAACTTCCACCTAGATTTCAGAGAATGTATTGAAACATCTGGATGTTCAGGCAGAAGTTTGTTGCAAGAGCAGGGTCCTCATGGAGAACCTCTACTATGGCAGTGTGGAAGGGAAATGTGGAGCTGAAGATCCCACCCAGAGTCCCCACTGAGGTGCTGCATAGTGGAGCTGTGAGAAGAGGGCCATTATCTTCCAGACCCCAGAATGATAGATCCTCTGACAGCTTATACTATGCACCTGGAAAAAGCTTCAGATACTCAATGCCAGCCCATGAAAGTAGTGGGGAGGGAGCCTGTACCCTGCAAAACCACAAGGGTGGAGCTGCCCAAGACCATGGGAACCCACCTCTTGCATCAACGTGACTTGGATGTAAGACATGGAGTCAAAGGAGATCTTTTCGGAGCTTTAAGATTTGACTGCCTTGTTGGATTTTGGACTTAACATAGGGCCTAGTCTCTTCATTTTGGTTAATTTCTCCCATTTAGAATGGGTTTATGTACCCAATGCCTGTACCCCCATTGTATTTAGGAAATAACTAACTTGCTTTTGATTTTACAGGTTCATAGGCAGAAGGGACTTGCCCTGTCTCAGATGAGATTTTTGGACTGTGGATTTTTGAGTTAATGCTGAAATAAGTTAAGACTTTGGGGGACTGTTGGGAAGGAATGACTGATTTTGAAATGTGAGGATATGAGATTTGGGAGGGGCCAAGGACTGAATGATATAGTTTGGCTGTGTCCCCCACTCAAATCTCATCTTGAATTGTAGCTCTCATAACTCCCACATGTTGCAGGAGGGACCTGGTGGGAGATAATTGAATCATGGGGGCAGTTTTCCACATACTGTTTTATGGTAGTGAATAAGTCTCAGGACATCTGCTGGTTTTAGTATTCTTTGTCATTTCCTATATGTACAAGTCATTATCAGATACCATTTTTTTCTTTCTGGAAACGTTTCCTTTATCATTTTCTAAATTGTGTTTGATAACAATAAATTCTGTCAGTTTTTAACTGAAAATGACTTCATTAAACCATTACATTTTTCCAGCATTTAGAATGTCTCAATCCAATGTCTTCTGCCTTTCATTGTTTCCAATGATCATTTAGCATTTACATATTATTGTATTCCGGCATGTAATGTGTTTTTTTAATGTTGCTGCTTTTTTTTGTATTATTTTTGGATTTTAGCAGTTTTACTATGATGTACTTGTGTGTGTGTGCATGTGTATGTGTGTGTGCATGTGTGTACTCATCCAGGTACTTCTTGACAGTTTTTGAGCTCCTTGGATCAGTAAATTAACATTTTATTTCAACAAATTTAGGGAAAGTTTGATCATTTCATCTTCAAATATTTCTCTGCCCTACACTACTTTTTATTTTGGGATTCTAGTTGTTGGGTTGCTCAATATTGACCATAGGTCTCTAAGGCCTCTTACATTTTTTTTTTCAATCTTTCTCCTCTCTATTTTGATTAGAAAATTTCTATTGATCTATATTTAAGTTCAGAGATTCTTTCTTTTGCAATCTCAAATCTGTTGTTGAACCCACCTAATAATTTTTTTTCACTTCAGTTGTTACACATTTCTTCTGATTTCAAGTTTTGTAAGTTGCCCTTTAGAGTTTCTTTTTCACTCAGTTTTTTAAATCTATAAATTAATTAATATCATATAGTCTTCAAACTTGTTTTCCTTTAAATCTCTGACTACACTTAACATTAGTATTTGATGTCTTTGTCTACTAAATCCAACAGATGGACATACTCAGAATCAATTTCTATTGACTGGATTTTGTTTGTTTCTTTGTTCGCTTTTCTGCATATATATTGATGATGCTTCTTTGCGTGTCTGATATCTTTTGACTGAAAATGGAACATTGCAGATAATATGTTATAGGGATTCTGATATTTGTTGGGTTCCTCTGAGTACTGTCAAATGTTTGTTCTAACAGGCAGTTAACTTGCCTGCACTCAAACTATGAAATCTGTCTCCCTGTGGTGTTCAGCAGCTGAAAGATTTGCTGTTTTTTTTTTTTTTTTTTTTTTGGCTTCCAAGCTATTGCTTTTTAAGACACATCCTCTGGGTATTTCCCATATCTGCATATCTTTAGTGGTCAGCCAAAACTGGATAGACTCTATCCTCAGATTTGGGGGTTTAGCGTCTCCATGATTTTCATGATCCCAAGATTTCTTACTTAATTTTCTGATTCCTTTATCAGCTCTTGTTGCTACTTTAACGCTATAAGCCAAGAAGGTTTCACCGAAATTCTGTGTGGGTTGGAAAATAACTCAGTCAAAGGTGAAACAAACACACAGATGATATAAGTAGTAGTTCTTTAATTTCAACTGCAGACCCTTTCAGTTTTCACTTATTCTTTCGATGAGCTCTCTGAGGTCCTCTGTGTAGGTAGTTTATTGACCAGCTAGAGATTAGAGCAGAGTTATTACTCAAATTTTAGATATTAGTCTTTCAATGGCTTTCTTACTTCAAAAACTGTCTTTTAAATTTCCAGTATTTCCCTTGCTCTGTCGTCTTTCCCCTCAAGCCAACAAGGCTGTGGTTTCCCACCATCCAATCTGTGAGGATTGGGCAACACACAGGAATAAGAAAGCCACAGTCTCCTGGTTCTTCTTTGGTGCAGTGGCAGTCTCTGAAGCATAAGCTTTTCTCCAGTTTTAGCCTACTCTTTATTATTTTGCTCATCTTTAATTTTTTTAAATTAATGTCCAGTTTTTAAACTATTGTTAAATATATCATTGATACAATAAATGTATATAATATACATGCATTTTAACATCACACTGTACCTTGATATTCTCCAGGTTTTAATTATTATTTTCCGTGAAAGAAATCACCTGTCTTCATCATGCAGTCATTATTAGAAGTCAGGCCCTGATTTAACAGTTTTTCTTGTGCTAATTACCCTTATTTCATCATTACACATTATATATATGCATCAAAATATCATATATATGTATCACAAAATATCACATATATAGGTATCAAAATATCACAAAATGTTCGACCATTGGGCCAATTTCTCAAATCACTTAAAACAGAATTACAGCAATCCCATTTTTCCATTTATATGTATAGATAAAATTATATGCTATATTGGCCGGGTACGGTGGCTCACATCTGTAATCCCAGAACTTTGGGAGGCTGAGACAGACAAATCACTTGAGGTCCGGAGTTTGAGACCAGCCTGGCCAACATGGTGAAACCCTCTCTCTACTAAAAAACACAAAAAAAGTCAGCCAGGCATGGTGCAGGTACCTGTAATCCCAGCTATTCAGGAGGCTGAGGCATGAGAATCACTATGAACCTGGAAGGCAGAGGTTGCAGTGAACCAAGATTGTGCCACTACACTCCAGCCTGGGTGACAGAGTGAGACTCAGTCTCAAAAAAAAAAAAAAAAAAAAAAAAAAAAAAAAAAAATTATATATCACATTTTAGATTAAGTATGGTGTTTATTCCAAATTAGTGAAATAAATTATTTTTAAAAATTCCTCCCTTTTGTTTTTAATAACTAAGCTACATAAAAACTGTGCTTTTTAAAAAATTTAAAGACCTTGCCATTAAACACTCTGGGCATTGCTCTCTCTGTATTACTTGAGTAGTTTTCACATTACATCCATGGGTACTCTGTATGTATATGCTTACATCAATCTAGATACTTTATTTCAGAAATAATTTTCTAGATATTTTAAAATTTATTAGCAAAGCATTGCACATCACGTTCTTTCATCCATCATTCTTTCATCTTTTTATCCATATAGTTTCTCTGTATCCATGGTTATAAATTTTTTCTGTTTATTTGAGTTTTTTTCTATTTTCTTTACACTCGTTTTAGTTGGTTGTTTACGTATGAGTCCTGTTCTTTAGGCTGTGAACACCCTGAAGTCAGGAATTATGCTTTGCCCACTTCTATGATTAAAACACTAGTACAGTGTATTTTACATTGTAGGTCTTTATTTATTGTGTGTTCAACTGAACTGCAAATGCCTGGAGTTAGTTATGGAGAAACTCTCTATTAAGTCAATCCAAAATGATTCATTAAATGTTAGCACTTACATGGGACAAGACAGTTTCATTTTACAAATGATGAAACTGAGAGGAGAGTTCGTTTGCCCAAGGTTAGCTAAGAAAGTTTGTGATAGTACAGACTTCTTCCCAGCAAACCATGCTGTCTTCTTAAAATGAGTTAAATTTAAGATAGTCTCAATTACCATCTCTTCCATACATATATATTCAAGTAAAATAGGTGCTGATTCCAACACAATTTCCAGCTGTAAAATTACAAATATCTTTCTATTAGTACTCTGCTTTGTAAAATTCCTTTTTGTTATTAATGGCTCCTACACTGGGGCCCCCCGGTTCTCTGTACTGTGTCATTCCAGGAACATGTCAGTGTGTGATGGATGTGGCTAATATACAGATTCTTTGCAACTTTGTAGAGAATCACCCTGCCAGTTTTGGCAGGAAGGCTTGCTTTATTAAAACTGGAACCCCCCATTGACGTAAATAATGTCTAGGAGTGTCCCTTTAAGGAAATGTGTTTCAATTGAGGGAAATAAGTTATCTCTTTTCTTTCTTTTCTTTTGGTCATATTAATATATATTTGTGTCTATATGACAATAAACATAGAATATTAAAGATAGGACTAAACTGGAAGTTGGGAAACTGACTCTATACCAAATTTTGCTACTCACTTGCTATCGATTTGTTTTCTTTCTAGAAATCACAAATTCCTCATCTTAAATTTGAACCACTTAAATTAGGTACACAGAGTTTGAACATACCTTAGAGGTACTTTAGGGGGCTCTATTTAATAGATAAGCCCAGAACAGTTTTCAGAAGTCATGTATTTGCCTGACCCTAAAAAAATAAGAAGGAAGTCCAGTTTTAAGATAAGTTTTCCTTTAAACTCTGCCACTAATTTGGGAACCAAAAAGTAATGTTATTATTGCAATAGAAGCCATCCTCCAAAAGTAGCACAAGAAATAATAGAAAACATATTCTAACTATTCAAATGACTGAGAAATCACTGTTGGCATTTTTGTTTTAAGGTGGTGGGTAAGAGGAAGCATGTGAAAATGTTTTATAAGAGTAGTGACATTAGAGATAGTCCTTGAGAAATGAATAAGATTTTCACATTTATCTATTAATTCATTCACTTCTCTAGTTCTTTGTTTATTTAGTACATAATTGTTGAAACTGTACAGTGTACCCAAATTATGCTAGCCATTGAGGATAGGAGTTTTATAAGGTAGTGACATTAGAGATAGTCCTTGAGAAATGAGTAAGATTTTCACATTTATCTATGAATTCATTCACTTCTCTAGTTCTTTGTTTATTTAGTACATAATTGTTGAAACTGTAAGGTGTACCCAAACTATGCTAGCCATTGAGGATAGGATGGTGAGCTTGCAGTCTGGTGAGGATATAGATATTAATTCAATGATCACATATGTGTCATTACCAATGACTATAACTATTACATAATAAGAAACATTCAACCATTGTGTAAAGCAGTGTGGCAATTTCTCAAATAACTTAAGACAGAATTACGATTGGACCCAGCAATCCCATTATTGGATATATGGCCAAAGGAATATAAATTGTTCTACCATAAAGATATATGCAAATACATGTTTATTGCAGCACCATTCACAATAGCAAAGACATGAAATCACCCTAAACGCCCATTATTGGTAGGCTGAATAAAGAAAATTTGGTACATATACACAATGGAGTACTATGCAGCCATGAAAAGAACAAGATTATATCTTTTGCAGCAAAATGGAAGGAGATGGAAACCATTATCCTAAGTAAACTAACAAAGGGACAGAAACTAAATATTGTATGTTCTCACTTACAAATGGGAGCTAAACAAGAAGAACGCATGGATACAAAGAGGGGGAAAAAAGACACCAGGTCTTCTTGAGGGTAGAGAGTGGGAGGAGGGAGAGGATAAAAAAAGATACCTATTGAGTATTATCATTTTTACCTGGGTGACAATAATCTGTATACCAAACCCTTGTGGCATGCAGTTTACCTATACGACACTCCTCCTCATGCACCCACAAACCTAAAATAAAATTAAAAAAAAAAAAAAAGAAAGAAGTGTTCAGTGTGACTTGGTGTAATCCAATGAGAGTGGGGAATGGTGTCCAATGCATGAAGAAGTGACACATGCATTGGTGTCTACAGTGACTGTGCTAAATGGAGGTCAGGGAGTTTGGTAGAAGGACCATCATGTGCAAAGACCCTGAAGAGAAATGGAGCATGGTACCTGTGGAATAGAAACAAGGTTAGTTAAATAGAGTTCAGAATCAGGAGGGGACATTAGGAAGGGATATTCTGAGCTACCAAATAGATATGTGGGGTGGGGGGGGGGGGGAGGCATAAGCTTTCCTGAGAAATACAGGTAATTGCATTTGATAAGGGCTTCGAATACCTGAGGAAGCAAATTTGGGGTTGGTGAGGGAAAAGTGAGTTGAGTTTGTATTGTAGAGAGGTTTAGCTGACAGGTTAAATAATTCCAGCTTAGACACCATGTGTTAAAGAGAGATTCTGAAAAGTTATTGACTTTAGAGTATGCTTTTACAAACTTACATTTGTTGCCAGGTAAAGAGATTACAAATAAAGGGAAAAAAAAAAACTTCACGGTAAGAAATGGGCTCTGTGAGAGTCACAATGTATACAGACAGCTGGATGAGTAGCTGCACTGATATTACTGCACATCTTGTGCGTTCTTTTATGTGGCTAGTTGCAAAAATGTGTGAGGAATGGAAGCTTAGCCTCTTCCTTTTCATCACGGGTGCTGTTTGTTGTTGCTTTCTGCCCTTTTTTCTTCTTTGAGGTGTCACCCAAGCAGTACAAAGTGACATGAGAAAAATAAAAGCATCTCTTTTTCATAGTTGGGTTGTAGTAACAGATGGTCATGTTCACTCAGCAAAGACAAATAGCTCAAATGATAAACACAACAGGGTTGAGAGGTGCAGGAGGGAGATCTTTGCCAGCATCCTCACTCATAGCTGGCTCTGGAAACAGAACAATCATGTTTTACACTTTTAGTTGTTGCAAAGGAGGGGAATTTGAATACCTGTGCTGGAAAGAATGTGAGCCTGTTAGAGAGAGGAAGAGTCTGTTAAGGTACACGTTTCATCACACCATGGGAAGTAAGTGCCATTCACATCCCTTCAGCTTCTACATTCAATCTCTTACCAAGGCCCAACAAGTTTGTTTGTTAATTTTCTGTCTGCCTCTCCTCAACTCCATCCAACTATTCAGGCCTCCATAATCTTTTCTATCTTGTTTCAAAAGCCTCCCAAATAATTCCCTCTTCTCTGCAACTGCTTCCTTGCTTTCTAGTATCTATGCTGCTATTTGTCATCTTTCTAAAATACAAATTTGATCATGTTGCTCTCCCATTTAAAACCTTACACAGGTTCCCTGTTGCATCCAGTCTATACCTCAAATTTCTGAATCTGGCATAAAGGAATCAGCTCCTTCCTACCTTAGAGCCTCAGCTCTGCCCAACACTGCTCCACCACAGACATGCACACCCTTCTGCTCAATGACTGATGGTCTATTTGAAGTTCCATGAAGGTTCTTCATGATCTGAGCCCCATGGTTTCCCATTCTGATTTGATTTCGCTAGAGTAGCTTTCCTTGCTCCTACTCACCCATCAAGACCCCATTCAGCATCTCCTCTCTATGAGGTCTACTTTGAGCTTGCCTTTAAGAGCACTGAATAATTAACTACTCCCTTTTAGCATCCACACATCTTTTACATTTCTCTGTCATCTCACCAATAATAATTGTATTATAAGTACTTGTTAATGTGGCAATATCCCCATTATTGGGGGCTTCCTGGAGAAAACGGCAAAACTATGTTTATCACCATTGATCTCTATAGATTGGGCTCTCACAATAGCAATACTGTAACTAATATTTATGGAGAGTTACTATGAGACAGAAGTTGTGCTCAGGCCCTCTTTCAATGGTATGGCATTAGGACCTCAGTATTGTCTTTTTAAATTCAAGATGCTCATTGCATAAAGTATGATCCATCTGCTGATTCACAAATTATGAGGATAAACGATGTCCTTGAAGTATAAACTCAGCTAAGGACTTGAGAGAAAAGGAACAATTTAAAGATGGATGGAAAAGTTGTGTGTCTGCCATATAAGACATTCAGTCTAATTTGAGAAGTATTGATTAAGTATCTGCTCTGTACCCAATCATGTACTAAACAATTAACGAAGTGTTTGCTTCAACAGAGATGTTCCACTTTATTCAAAGTCAATTTTTTTCAGTCTGTAAATGAAAATAAAAAAATTAAAAAAAAATGCTAAGCAGGCATGGTGACCTGCACCCCTGGTCCCAGCTACTTGAGAGGCTAAGGTGGGAGGATAACGTGAGCCCAGAACATTGAGACTGAAGTCAGTCATGCTCATTCCACTGCACTCCAGCCTGGGTGACAAAGCAAGATCTTGTCTCAAAAAAAAATATGGTCTTCAAGACAGTCCCTCTCATCCAGACACCCAGAAACCTAGGAGAAGAGAATGGTTTCAGGGGCCAGTTCCAGTGTCCTGCTTCCCTGCTTAGCCTCAGGACATTGCTGCCTGCATCCCAGCCACTCCAGATCCAGTCTTGGCTCAATGGGGCCCAGGTACAGCTTGGGCCACTGCTTTGAGGTCACAAGCCATAAGCGTTGGCAGCTTCCATGTGATGTTAGGTCTGTGAGTACAACTACACAGAATGCAAGAGTGAAGGAAGCTTAGTGTCTTCAACCTAGTTTACAGACGATGTATGGGAAAGCCTGGGTGCCAGGCAGAAGCCTACTGCGGGGGGTGGAGTTTTCACAGAGAGCCTCTACTAGGGCAGTGCTGAGAGAAATGTGTGGCTGGAGCCTCCTCACAGAGTTCCCACCTAGGAACTGCCTACTGGAGCTCTGAGAAGGGGGCTGCCACCCTCCAGACCCAAGAATGGTAGAGCCAATGGCCGCTTGCATCCTCAGCATAGAAAAGCTGCAGGCACTGGACTCCAACCCATCAGAGCAGCCATGTGGGCTGAATCCAGCAAAGCCACAGAGGTGGAGCTGCCCAAGGCCTTGGGAGCCTATTCCCTCACACCAGTGTGCCCCAGATGTGAGTCACAGAGTCCAAGGAAATTATTTTGGAGCTATAAGATTTAATGACTGTCCTGCTAGGTTTCAGACTTGCATGGTACCTGTAGCTCTATTCTTTGGCTAATTTATCCCTTTTGGAATGGAAATATCTACCTAACACCTGTACCACCATTGTATCTCAAGAGTAAATAATTCATTTTTTTAATTTCACATGTTTATATGTTGAAGGAACTCATCTTCAGATAAGACTTTGTGCATCAGACTTGGGACTTGGGACATTTAAGTTAATGCTGGAATGAGTTAAGACTTTGAGAGACTATTGCAAAGGCATGATTGTATTTTGAAATGTAAGAAGAACATAAAATTTGTGGCATCAGTGGTGAAATAATATGGTTTAGATGTTTGTTGCCTCCAAATCTCATGTTGAAATGCAACTCCCAGTGTTAGAGGTGGGGCTTAGTGGGAGGTATTGGATCATGGGGGGTAGATTTTTCATGAGTGGCTTTAGCACCATTTTCTTGGTGATAAGTGAGTTCTCACTTGGTTAGCTCATGTAATATCTGGTTGTTTAAAATAATCCGGGTCCTCCTCCTCCTCCTCCCCACCCCCCGCCCCGCTCTCACTGTGTGATACACTGGTTCCACCTTCACCTTCCACCATGATTGCAAACTTCCTGAGGTTTCACTAGGAGCAGATGCCAATGCCATGCTTCCTACACATTTTGCAGAACTGTGAGCAACTAAAACATTTTTCTTTGTAAATTGTTCAGTCTCAGGCATCCTTTTACAGTAACACAAAAATAGATTAACACATTAGACAAGGTACTAAAGAGGTTAGATAGGTGGTCCTGAAGTTAAAATGTCTAAATCGTATTCCAGTTTTGCAAACTGTGTACCTTGAGGTAAAAAACTCAGCCTTTCTGTGCCTCATTTTTCTCAAATTCAAAAGATGGAAAATAATGTTACCTATAGCATAAGCTTAATTTTTAGTAAATTCATTTACAGGCATAACTTGTTTTATTGTGCTTTGCTTAGGGCATTTTGAAGATACTGTGTTTTTACAAATTGAAAGTTTATGGCAAGCTTGTGTAATGCAAGTGTACTGGTGTCACCAGTTTCCCCATAGCAGGTGCTCCCTTTGAGGCTCCGTCTCACATTTTTGCAATTCTCATAATATTTTGAACTTTTTCATTATTATTATATCTGTTATGGTGATCTGTGACCAGTGATCTTTGTTGCTCCTATTGTAATTGTTTTGGGACCCTACAAAACATGCCTATGTAAGACAGTGAACTTAATTGATAAATGTATGTGTTTTGACTGCTCCTCTGATCAGCCCTTCCCACTTCTCTCCCCCTCTCCTTGGGCCTCCTTATTCATTGAGACACAACAATAATGAAATAAGCCCAATCAATAACCTTACAATGGTTCTTAATTGTTCAAGTTAAAGGAAGGGTCACATGTCCCTCACTTTAAATCAAAACTAGAAATGATTAAGCTTAGTGAGGAAGGCATGTTGAAAGCCAAGACAGGCCAACAGCTATGCCTTTTGCATCAAACAGCCAAGTTGTGAATGCAAAGAAAAAGTGATTGAAGAACATTCAGCGTGCTACTCCACAGGACATACGAATGATAAGAAAGCAAAACAGCATCATTGTTGATATGGAGAAAGTTGTAGTGGTCTGGTTAGAAGATCAAACAGCTACAACATTCCCTTAAGCCAAAGCCTAATCTAGAGCAAGACCCTGACTCTCTTCAAGCTTGTGAAGGATGAGAGAGGTGCCGAAGCTGCAGAAGAAAAGTTTAATCAGTCAGCAGCCATCAACATCAAGGCAAGACTTCCAACAGTAAAAAGATTATAACTTGCTAAAGGTTCAGATAATTGTTAGCATTTTTAGCAATACAATATCTTTATATAAGGTATATACTTTGGTTTTTCAGACATAATGCTATTGTACATTTACTAAACTAGAGTGTAAACACATTTACATGTACTCAGAAATAAGACTTTGTGTGACGTACTTTATTGTAGTATTCAGTTTATTGCAATGGTCTGGTTCAAAACCTCCAATATTCCCAAAATAGCCTATATAGTTACCTTGCATAGTGTTTAGAATAGTTTTTGCACATATTAAAATCTCCTTAAATATCATTATTATTATTGTTTATATTATTAACCAAGGTGCTACTTAATTTCATCATCACTGGTCATTAGAGAAATGCAAACCAAAACCACATTGAGATACCATCTCACACCACAGATGGTATCTCAATGTGGTTTTGATTTGAATTTCTCTAATGGAGATGATTAAAAAATCTAGAGACAACAGATGCTGGAGAGGATGTGGAGAAATAGGAATGCTTTTACAGTGTTGGTGGGAGTGTAAATTAGTTCAACCATTGTGGAAAGCAGTGTGGCGATTCCTCAAGGACCTAGAAATAGAAATTCCATTTGACCCAGCAATCTCATTACTGGATATATACCAAAAGGATTATAAATTGTTCTATTATAAAGACACATGCACACATATGTTCATTGTGGCACTATTTACAATAGTGAAGACTTGGAACCAACCCAAATGTCCATCATCGATAGACTGGATAAAGAAAATGTGGCACATATACACCATGGAATACTATGCAGCCATAAAAATTGATGAGTTCGTGTCCTTCATAGGGACATGGATGAATCTGAAAACCATCATTCTCAGCAAACTGACACAAGAACAGAAAACCAAACACCCTATGTTATCACTCATAGGCGAGTGTTGAACAATTAGAACACGTGGACACAGGGAGGGGGAGCATCACACACTGCAGTCAGTAGTCGGGGGCTAGGAGAGGGACAGCAGGGAGTGAGGAGGGTGGGGAGGGGATAATGAGGGGGAGAAATACCAGATATAGGTGTTGGGGGGATGAAGGCAACAAACCACCTTGCCGTGTATGTACCTATGCAACAATCCTGCATGATCTGCACATGTACCCCAGAAACTAAAGTACAATGAAAAAAAAAAATGAAAGAAAAGAAAATTAACATCCAGGGAAGTGATATGACATTTCCACAGTCAGAAAGAAATTCCTTCACCAGAAAATGACACTAAAAATTAAAGAAATAATAATAATTGTAACACCAACAAAGATTTGTATAACCTTCTAGGCTTGCAAGTCCTTTTAGATAGGAACACTTATTCCACTTGCAAGAGAAGAACCAGAGAGGTTAAGGGATCACTTCAAGGTTGCCCAGGTAATTCATAGTAAAGCTAGAATATAAACCTGGATAATCAATGCCACAGCTTTCTGTTCCTTTAAAATCACAAGGTTGAAAGTAGGTATAAGCCCACACTCACATCCCCTTGTGCCTCCCTAAATCCTTGACACCTGAATCGGTTCCATAAAAAAGGTTTGAGAAGTTAGGAGATGAGAGTATAACAAGGTCAATGTATCTGTCAGAGTGTCTGTTCATCTGTCTATAAATCATTTGTCTTCCAGTTACTGTCTGTGGATCTGGGGATGTTAAGCCCTGATTGAACTTAGCAGAATGTGCTTCCTCTCTCTCCAGAGTACTGCTACAGTCTGTCTGCCTCCCAAAGTGCTCTTTTGAGCCCACCGGGAAACCTTGAAATCTCCTTTGAAACTCTGAGCCCCATGCCCTCAAGCAGATGTCCAAGGACATTTGCTCACTTAATGATCTGCTCAAGACATTTGAGGATGCACACTCTCTCCCTATCAGCCTTCTGAAACATGCATTATCCATCCGTCCTTGAAGCGGGTCCCCTGGTGCAGTGATTAAAACAGTCCTGTGTTGGATAAACCCAGTGCAATTTTCCAAAAGTCATCATCTCTGCATTTCCCCTGCTGCAGCCGAGCACCTTGCCTCCAATTTCTGGGCTTGCTCATTTGTTTTCCTTCAGACAATCTTGGAGACACTCTTTCAGTGACCTCTGCTAAGGGAAGAGAACAGTACACACATATCCAACATTATGCAGACACAGTGACAAATTGGTCTATTTTTTATGCTTGACAGAAATGGGAGGGGTGGGAAACAGGAGAGACGTATCAACTCATGATAGGTTTGACCACTGGTAGACAAAGCTTCGAAAAAACTTGGTTTTTTCTTTCTTTTCTTCCTTATATCTGTTCCCAGCTTATTCCTTTAATTAGCCCTGGAATGTGACAACATTTCCAAAGTAGGCTGCAATCCTAGTAGATATGAAGCAATATGACCAAAATAAATTTTTTTAGTACTCTCCTAAACCATCTTCTCTTCCTAACCTCTCCCCCACAGCCTGTCCTTAGTGAGTGAAACAATCGCTCTCCAGTTAATCTGCTATTCAAATGCTGGATGCATTTCTACTCCACTCTCTTCTTTATTCCTCATGTCATTAAGTCCTATTGATTCTTCCTTAGAAACATATTTTTTGTTCACCTCTCTTTGCATTTCTACATTGTGTTCCTAGTATGGGTTTATGAAGGGGTGATTCTCCTACATCTGCATTTGGTTAATTTTTTATTATTTTAACAACGTTTTGTTGCACTGCATGATCACTTATTGTTTTGAATTATATTGTAATGAATGTAAAGCACGGTTGGACTGATTATCCTTCCTCACCTGTGTGGCGTTGCACGCATGTTCTTCCCTGAAAGGTACAGTCATTCAGGGTTTCATTGTCTAAGTGTCTCTCAAACCAGAAAGCAACCGCAAGGATGAATGGTAGATGGGTGGAGAATTTATCTTTTGTGATCTTGATCATAGAGGGATCAAGGTGGCTGGGAGATAACTCAATGCAGTTAATTGTAATATTGAATTATTCACTTCGAAATAGATTAGATGCAAAGAAAGAAATCAGAAAAGTGAATAGCTACATCACTCCTTCTCTGGGTGGCTATCTTCCTTACTCCCCGTGCTCTGACTGGGCCCATCCCACTACACTCTCATAACTCCTTATTGATCTGCTACCCTATACACAAGATACTGGACTCCTTGTGAAATAAAACAATTCTGCCTTTTCTGACCAATATATCCTCAGCCTCTACAGAATTTCTCAGTGTTTCTGAATAGATGCTTAGTGTTTTTTGAATTGCATTGAACTGTGATAGTCTTTGGGGCTAGAGACTTTATAACTTAACTTTCATTGTAAAACCACCCTTTTTCCTCTCCTGTTTTTTTATTTTTCTTTTGCTTTTGTTCAGTATTTTAAATTCTTTTTCTATTCTTTCTTTCTTTCTTTTTTAAAGAATCCTATATGGTCTCAGTTATCAATGAGAAATAGAAAGAAGGAAAATTGTGTACCAACTGGTGGGTCAGATCATTATACTGGAGGAGTGTGTTGCTTGGAAATTATTGCACTCCAAGCAGGAAAATGCGTAGAAGGAGACAAAACTCCTGGTAAAGTATGAGATCACCTGTGCAGGGTGTTAGTATAATTATGCTTGCAAATAAAAAGAAAAGCTCTAATGTAAACTAACTTATGCAATGATGGTATTTATTATTTCACATTATGAAATTTCTGAATGTAGGGTAGGCCTCAGTGAAAATAGATTCAGTGTCTTCAAGAAGCTGAACATTTTTCATCTCTCCTTTCTGTTACTTTTGAAATATAAGTTTTAATCACAGACTCACTTCCTAAAGTCAGGACATGGGGCAAATAGGATATTGTTTTTCTTTATGTACATTGAGCAGGGAACAAAATTCCCAACCTTGAAATATGCTTCTTCCTCTAGCCAATTTGGAATACGTTTTGATGAATCAGAGGCATCAGTATAACGGGATACACTCATTGGCTTGTCGGGTTCCTAAACCCATCAGTGGTAAAGAGAGAAGAGTTACCATGATTTACTAAGACTAAGATTTCTCAACCATAGCACTACTGCCATTTAGGAACCAGTCAATCCTTTGGCCTGGGATGCAATTCTGTTCATTGGAGAAGCATTATCCCTAGCTTGCTAGATGCCAGGAGCGCTCCTCCCAAGTTATGACAAATAAAAATATCTCCACACATTGCCATATGTTCTCTTGGGGGTAAAGTTGTCCCTGGGTTGAGAACCACTGACTAGGACCAATTAACTTGAACATCTGAGAATTAATCACTATGTCCACCATAATTAGCAATCCCCCCTCTTGACTAATTTTATCCTTTAAAAAGTAAATTTTTAAAGTTATAAGTTTTATTTTAAAATGTCCACTTCACTTACAAGGTCTTTATCATGGTATGCCAAGACTATTGCACAGTAACAGGTCTTGATGTTTGCTTCAAAAATGTCAGAATGTAGAGTGTACACCGGCTACATGTCATCAAAATTTCACCCTGTTTTTGCTTCATACTAACCATGCTAGTCTCCAGTATGGTGCCTTTCAGTAACCTGAAAAGTGCTCTCTGAGGAGAGCAACCTGTTTCAGGATATCCACTGTCATTGAGAGAAAGAGAAGAAAACGGAGAGAGAAAATGAGAGGGGGAAAAGTGACATTGGTAGCAAGGAGTGTTATTTCTACTCATTAGAATAGTTACCTTTTTTTGGCTTTTATTCTATAAACACTGTGTTCATAGAGCACTGTATTGAATGTTTTACATTGGTTATCTTATTTAATCTACAACAATACATACAATGTAAGCATTTGTGTATTCACTTATAAGTGAGGAAACTGAGGCCAAGGGATGCTTTATCTTTGCCTAAACTTGGAAACTACTGTGTTTATACATTTATAATACAGGAAACTATGGGGATGCCATAGAAACACAATTTGAACCTAACATCCTTCCCCTCCAAGTTTACCATTTTATAGTCCAACATCTGCCAATATCTGTGTCACTCTTCTTTTATGAGTCCATCCCTCAGAGCTCTAACCATCTACCATTCCATCATTATAAGGACAGAGATCCTGGGCACATGCAGTGAGAGGAGGTAGGGAGAGCTCTGAAAGAAAAGAGAGGTCAGGGGAGCAAAAGCCTGCTCTTCCTTACAGACTCATCTCTACAAGGCTGCCTTCTGACTTGTGTGATAAATCCTGCTCCCTCAAGTCACTTTCTTCAGCCACAGCTGAACACAGCACAGTCATCATCATCAGAGGGGTTGTCTCCTAATGGCAAAGGACAGCCCAGCAGAGGAAATTATAACAGATAACACACACTGCCTATATAGATCTGTCATGCAGAAAGGGCTGGGTGCAGAATTCTAACTCCGTTCCTTGTAGCTCTCCACTGCCTTCCATTCCTTTTCCAATTACCCCAATTGGAACCACATTTTTCAAGTCTCTTAACTGGCCTCCCCTGCCTTTTCTTTTCCTCCACCAATCTGTTTTACTTAATTGGATTAATTTTTTTTCCTGAAGGACTTAACATTTCACTTCTTTGCTGAAGAAATGAACGTACAAATCAATGAAGAGCTATAATAAAAAGCAACCAAGCTATGACTTCTCGGCTCATTGTGCACAATCCCAGGCACAATGTCCCCACCCTCCTATGATCTGGTCTCATCTGAGATCCCACTGCTCTATCAGATGCCATTACACTCAGCCTCTTACATCATACACATGGAGACTGTTCTCTGTGTCTTTGCTCATTCTGCTTAGAATGCTCTGATAACTCTGCATATCTAGGTTGCCCTGTTTCAACAATTCCACTTTTTACACGCTGACATGCTAGAGTCATTATACCCATTCTACAGAAGACCAAAATGTAAGAAACAGGATTTGAGTCATGAAGTGTATAGGTTGTAGAGCAGGGCACCAGAATCCGTGTCTTCAGATTTTCTAATTCTTCAGCTGATGTAATACCCTTACCGCCTCTTAATGGAAGCGTACGCATGTACATTCAAAATCACACCTAGCCCCATTTCTCACAGCTGCTTTATCTTCAGAGTTCAGCTGGTAATGTCAATGCAGCCCATTTAAGGGCATTATCAACAAACCTTCTCTCATGCTCCCTTTGTTCTAAACTCAAAGGAATTATTTCCGTGATATTAATTCTGAAGCCGCTGTAGCATTTGTATAGGAGATGACATCGCCCCTTATCTTAATTGCATATTTGGAAAACCTGCCCTGTGCTTGCTTCATATGGCATGCCATTTGGTGTTTATGACCATCATACTGGAGTTAACAGCATATGGGGAACTCACCCACTCTGAATACTAAGCTTATCCAATCTCTCTCCTAGAGCTGACATGAGAAATAACTAATAAAAATGATTACAATAATAGAGGGTCATATAAATGCCAAATGCAATAGGGATTCTTTAGTCTAAAGTTTCTTAATCTCTTATCCACCAACATCATAAAAGTGTGGGAGGGGGAAGGTAAGACATCCTGTATAAATAATGAGCAACATTTTCTCAAGCTTTATTTCAAATTTTTCTGTTGAGGGTTAGGATGCAATTTTAAGGTCAATCTGAAGGTGAAGTGAAGTTTCAGGGATGACTGAATTAGAAATTGTGTGACCTTTTCAAAGACCTCTCTTTGTACATATGCATTTTTCCCCAACCAGCAATAATAATAATATCAAAAGATACAGGAATAATGCTTAACTAAATCAGATACAGATGGCTGTTTTATCAAGCAGAGGCAATTTTTATCATTTTAAAACCTTTTGTTTTTGTAAAAGGAAGAAAAGGGGACATGTTCCCTAGATTGTTTTTTAAAGAGGAAAAACCATATGTTTTTTAATTTGAAATGGAATATTAATGGTGTTATCTCCCGAGAATTGCTGTGCTAGAGTGAATTGTGGAAAATGCATTTACTTGCAAGCTTTCTGGTAAATTCTTCTCTGACTTAGAGAGTTAGTGGCATATTATATCAGCCTCCCTTTCCAAGAGAATACTGTGTACACACCCTGAGAGTCAATTTCCTGAGCCTCTTTTACTAGATCATCTTGTTTTCTTTGTTTATATTATTGATTTAGGTAAAATCATTTGGTGAATATTGAGTGTTCACCTAAGTGAGAAGGTTGTAATATGTAGCAAGTAGACAGAGAGGGTTATAATGTAACTGGGATAATAAAGCCTTATATCTCCACTGAAATTTACAGTTTGCATTATCCTATTTGAACCTCAGCATACACCTAAGAGTTATGGGGATAGAGACTACCATTTCAATTTTATAGTTGGGAAGTCAAAGCAGGGAGAACTTAATTGGCTTTCCTGTGGCCCCCTCCTCCTGCACAGCCAGTAATTGAGCCAGAATTGCAACGTTAGCCCGTCAATCTCATGTTCCTTCTGCACAGAGCTGCTTCCAGATTAAACTTCAACCAATCCATCCAGAGGCATTTATAGAGTGCCTACTGTTTAGCTGGCACTCAGTTAAAACAGTGACAGACATAAAAACCTTTTAGATGCTGTTTCTGCACACAAGGTGCTTTCTACTGAGTCTAAAAGACAAGACAGAAATGTATGAACTACTTAGTGAATAAGTTATGAGTATAAACAACTGCATGATCTATGTATGATGGTAACATATAAGGTCTTACTGAGAAGGAGGCCTTTTATAAAGATCCTAAAAATGAGTAGAAAATTAATGATGAGATGGCTGGCATTATATAAGCCATTACTATGTTCCAGTCACTTGAGTTATAACTTCATTCACTCATTCAACAAACATTATCTGCCTTTGACCCAAAGAAGATATTATGGAGACTTACAGGAAAACAAACAAAAAAAATTCTGGTTCTGGCTTTTTAATGACCAGGAACATGTGACTTCATTTTTTTTTCTTCCTCATTTTATTTATCTGAAAAAAAATGGTTTAGAAAAAGTATTCAATTTTTAAAGTTTCTGTGAATAGTGAATAAAATGAAATGTTTGCAAATAAGAATGACCTTATGATAATGTGTTTTTGTTGGATTTATTATTGTTATTTTTATAATTACTACTCCTTGGTAAGGACTGGTGATACAAAAATGAATAGGAAAATTACACTAGTCTTAAGAAACTCCATCTAGTAAAAGAGATCATCCATATCACTTCCTTAACCCATTCCTTCATCCTTTTCTCCTCCCTCTCTTCCTGCCTTACTTTTTCGTTTTTTCCTTCCTTTTTTCTTTCATTTCTTCCCTCTCTCTCTGCCAGGCAAAAAGCAAGGTGTTTAACTTTCAAGAACGTATTAGGTATTGACCAAGCCCTAAAGGAGATCCCAATATAGAGGGGAAAATAACCCACAAGGCCACTGGTCAGACTTAATGTTACTTAAAGAGTGACCACCAGACCATGTGTCCCTGGAATGCAATAGGAGGTCCACATTACTATCTACTAACTTGAATCTAATCAATCATCTGGACATAGCTTTCAGATTTTAGGAAATATACATGATAAAGGGACATATGATAACCTATAAAGATGGAATCAGATAAGATACATAACGTGGGAAATTCTGCATGACAGGTGACCCACTTTTTTTAAGTAAAAATAATGTCAGTTCTGTAAGAGAGAAAAGAAATTCCTTTCATGCATAGTTCAAAAGCAAGCACAAGTTAGTTACACTATAAAGAATAGAATGGTGGTTCCTTACAGGGGGCATATAGACTCAAAGGAACATATGGCTGGACATCATCTGGCTCATAATCTGTGTGGTCTAAGGAGCGTGCATGTACTTCTACAGACATGGCTATGTAAAATGTACTGAAATATAGACTTAAAATGTGTATTACTAAACTCTAAACCAAAAACATTTTAATTAACTAATATAAAGAGGGAGAGAGAACTGTTACTAATTAAAGTAGACTTAATAAGCATTTCAAATACATTAAAAGTGTAGATCTTGTTCAGGTTCTGATTTGTTAGTAAAAACTATACAATGTGGAAATATTGAACACAGATTGAATATTAGATGATAAAAATTGCAAAATTCTGTTGTGCAAAAATAGTAATATGGTTATAAGAATGAGGAGCAAGGAGGGGAAAATGAGGGAAACTGAGAGGAGTCAGGAGGGAGAGGAAAGAGTTCTGATCTATTAGAGATAATTACTAAATTAATTATTAAAATATATTATAAGATGTGTGGTATTTACCTCATAGGACTCTAGGGCAGGGGTCAATTAACTATGGTCAATGGGCCAAACTCAGCTACCACCTCTTCTTATAAATAAAGTTATATTAGAACTCACCCTGTCTCATTTATTTACATACTATTTATGGGTGCTTTTGCATCACAATGGAGAATTGAGTAACTGTGACAGTAATTTCTCCCTTAAAAGCTGAAAATATTTACTATCTGGCCCCTTACAGGAACAATTTGTCAACCCTTGCTGTGGAGATGGAGTGGGAGAGAAAATGAGAAAGAAAGGGAAGGGAGGGAGGAAAGAAGGAGGGAAGGAAGGAAGGAAGGAATAAAGGAAGGCAGGGAAGGAGGGAGGGACAGAGGGAGGAAGGGAGGGAGGGAGGATATATAACAGTAGACAGGACCTAAGGCTTATCTTAAATGCAAACACAACCCACTATTTCTATTGCTGCCCCCATTTCAAGCCATAACCATCATCTGAAATTTTCTAGTGGTTTCTAACTGGTCTAGCATCTCTTTTCCTCCTACCTTCTTTTCTCTATATTGAAGCCAAAATGGTCCACTTGTAACATAAATTAGATCATGCCACTGTCTACAATGAAAAAGTCATTGGAAAAAAATGTATACTTTAGTCAATAATATGATAAATGAACTGGCATCACCAGTCTCATGGGCTGAGTTTTCTAAAAGTCTCTCTTCTTGTTATTCTTGGTAAACTCCAAGCCTATTCCAAAGTCAAGACTTTTTACTTCATGCACGTTAACTGGAAACACCTTTATTTAGCTCTTTGATTCATTTCATCTATCATTGAAATCTCATCAGATAAACCATCCAACCTACTAAAATAACTTCCTCATCCCCAATTAATCTATATTCTCTATTATCACACACTGATTTTTTCAGAGTATGTATATTCACTTGTTATATTGTTTTCTCATCCACTAAAAAGTAAGCTACATATAAATAGAAAATAACTTATCTTGCTTCTTACTTCATTTTCAGCCCTTAAGAAAAAATAAAAAAAAAAATAGGGGAAGTAAAAAAAGAAAAGAATAAATTCAGAAACTAGATTTAGAGTGATATATTCTAAAACAAAGAACATGGATATTTGCATGAAGTAAGAAGCAAGAAGCTGATAAATATAAGAGGCTCTGCAGAGCAGAAGTCCAAGAGAGATGGAAGAAACAGCAGTTCACCATGATTCAGCTCACCAGATATTTATGAAACACTTGACTGTGTCGAAAGATGTGATGCCAGGCTCTGGGGGGATAGAAATATCTAACACAAATTACTTTATACACAGTCTAATAGTAATAATGGTACAGATAATCAATAATAGCAAAGCTGTTAACCAATATTGATAATTTCCTATGTTCTTTTCCCTGTTTAAAGATTCTACGAGAATTACCCCATTGACATTTATTTCTCACAACAACACAATGAGACATGTATTATTAGAACATACATTTCAAGAGAAGGGAACTGAACTGCAAGAAATAGTGACTTATTAAGAGCCAGTAGGTGAAATACTTTGAAGCAGCTGCCAATGTAAAGGACAGTATTAGTGAAGTATTTGCCAAATCCTTCTGTATAAAGGAAGGGATAGGGTGATCTATCAGGACATGCCAGAGGAAGCTTCATAGATGAAGAGGGCAAAATTAGTCTGTGCCTAATGAAATATGAAAGGTATTGCTACCTAGAGGTTAGGGGGATTGGTTCTCTAGGATGATAGAAGGCCATGAGTAACACTACAAAGATGTCAAAACACAGCTGAGTACTTAACTGCTGGACTTTAGTATCTGATAGTACTTAAAGTTGAAATCCCACTCTCGTATGTAGCAACTCTGTGACCCTAAGGTCATATCCCTGATTTCTGACCCTATAAAATGTCATCTGTCTCACTGGATTGTACTGATAATTAAGGTAACTCTTGCGTTTCAAGCACAGTGCCTGGCACATAGCAATCACTGAAATTTTATTCAGCTCTTACTCCTTGCATTTAGGAACAATAAATATAAGAAGCATCAAAAAAATTGTGTAAGTTTGTAAAAGGTACTCTGAGACTGCCCTGCTTAGCTAACAATGTGAAAAGTTTGGACTTGGTTCCATAAACCTAGGGTTTCAGGCTCACAAAAAGGAGGCTAAGTGCACTAGAAGGAAACTCCAAGCAGTTGCAGTTAAGAGGTGAACTCAGCAGGGCACCTGAAAGTATTATGTTTTGTGACTATTATTATACACAGTTCATGGCTAAATAAAAGAAAACTTCATTAAGAGTAAAAGCAGCCACTAATTGGAGACCTATAAGTTGGGAGCACTACAGAAGCAGTGGTTTTTGAGTAAGAACACACTCTAACTTTGTTTGGAAGTACTAGTCAAACAACAGTGTGGAGAATCAATGGAGTTGGTAGATACTTAAGTTAGAGAGTCAATTTGAAGGGTATTGAAATCAAGTGAACAGTGAGTATCTGAGCAAGAAAAATGCATTGACCTTCACTCCTCCATCAAAATACTACCCATTCTAGACCTCTACCCACTAGATGCCAGTAGCACTTTTCTCTGGTCATGTCTATCAAAAATGTCTTCAGACATTTCCATATGTCCTTTGGGTAGGGGCAGAGTTCCATTATATACATTAAACACTTTTGCAGAGAATTTAAGAAGACAAGGGTGATTAGACAAGCATGGGTTCAAAGGGGGAAAAAAATGATTCTAGACCCAAAACAGAAAATTTTAAAAACAGAAAATACAGGTATCAGGTTTAATTATTTTTAAATCCAGAATGTCCAAAAGTTTTAAAAATGATTTTGAGCAACTCTCAGAACCACAGAATTAGCTCTGGAAGACCCAGGCATAGTTCAGGGACTAAGGTTGGTGATGTTGCTGACAAGCCTGAGAATGTTAAGACCAGCTGTTCCAGGGTGATGATGGTGACTTCACTGCAACAAGTCTCTTGTAGCTGAGACAGAAAGATAGGCATTCAAATGTCAAAGTCAAATATCAGAGACTGGCATTCAGAAAGGTGGTAGGGGTAACCAATTAAAACTTTCTTCCATTGTGTAATAGCTCTTTCTATAGCACAACAGAAAAGTCTGTCTGAGAAGCTACATAAACCCGTGTCTTCCGTGGACATATTTATTAAAACAATTCTTCCTAACAGATTGCATTGCACTCTACTGTAAAAATATTTGTGCTGTGGGCAATGCAGATAATTTTGAAAAGGATAAAGTCCTTGATCCTACATGTTCTCTAGTCCTGTGCCAATCAATATGATAGTTACAAGGCACATGGGAGATGAATGAGCACTTAAAATGTGACTAGTCCAAATTGAGATGTGACAGAAGTGTGAAATACAATACAGAATTCAAGTATTCCAAATGAAAAAGTAAAACATTTTATTAGTATTTTTGTTATATGTTGAAAAATAGTATTTTTGATATATTGAGCTAAAATAAACTGTTTAATTTTACCTGTACTTTATTTTTGTGGTATGGCTACTTGAAAAATTAAAATTCTCTGGTTTTCATTTGTGACTCACATTTTTACTGGACATTGCTGCTCTAAACTAAACGGTAAAGTTTTCTGCTGCCCCTTAGTATAATCGGCACCTTGTTACCCCATCAAAATACTACCATCAAAATACTACCCATTCCCAAACCTTAAAGGATAGTGCTTCACTTCACCCTTTTATGAAATTTCTAACCACATGAGATATTCTGTGAAGTCCTCTGGGACATTTTTAAATTCTTATAATGTATTTATCTTAGCTTTCCTTGTATTTTTTGCATTTATTTTACCTGAACATAAATTCTTTGAAGACAAGGATCATATGAAAACACATTTATATCACACATAGAGCCTAGTATAGTACTTTATATTTTTTTAAAATAAAATTCATCCCAGGGGCCTGTAATCTGTTGTGAAGATGCCCCAGGGATCTCAGAAATCTTGATATAAGAAAGGGGGGCACTTATCTCCTTGTTCCTGCTTTTGAGACGTTGTAGCCACTAAGGTAGATCGTCAACAGGCTTGGAAAGAAAGAAAAAAGATGCACAATGAGTTCTAAGAATGGGGAAGTTTAGACTGATAATAAAAGGGGAGTTAACAAAACATGCATCTATACACAAGACAGCTGAAAGAGAGAAATAGAAACAAACAGACTGATTGACAGAGGCTGGAAAATGCTGATCTTCTGATTCTGCTAGGGACTAACATTCAGTCCATGCTATGGTTTGATTGCATGTGTCCCTCCAAAATTTATACTCTGGAACTTAAACCCTAAGGTGATAGAATTAAGAAGTGGGCCCTTTGAGGGGCAATTAGGCCATGAAGTTTCCATGCTTATGGATAGGATTCATGTCCTTATAAAAAAAAAAGTCTTAAGAGTGTGAGTTTGCCCTTCTGCTCTTCCACCATGTGAAGACATAGCAGCAAAGAGCCATCTTGGAAGCCGAAAGCAGCTCTCACCAGACGCCAAATCCACTGACATCTTCCCAGTGGAATTCCCAACCTCTAGAGTTGTAGGAAATAAATTTGTGTTCTATAAATTACCTAGTATAAGGTATTTTGTTTAGCAGCCTGAATGAACTAAGCCAGTCCAAATGGTCAGATTTTAAATTGCTTACTCAAGTAGTCAAATTCCTGTCATATATCACCATTAGCTTTCAAGGGGTGATGAAATAAAAGTTTAAAGTTTATATTTCCTGCATGACACAATCCAATGTGAGGAATTAAGGGTTGAGGGGATGCTCTTCTCTGCACAGTAGTTCAAGGTCCACAATCCCTTCATTTTTTGGCTTTTCTTGCTCTAGGTGACAGAGTCCTCTCCATTCAGCTATTGCAAGAAGAAAAAGAGAGATGGGAAGGTTTATTAAAGGGTCAGTCCCAGAAGTGTCATATGTAACTTTCATTCCCATCCTATTGAACCAAACTCTATCAAATAGCATAGCTGACTTTAAAGAAAGGGTAGAAAACATGGTCCAGATGTGGGTTAAGAAGAGGAGTTCAAGCATGTGATTGAATGCCAGAATCTCTAGCATGGTAGACTACCTGCAGAATAGGGATTTAAATTATTTATTTTTGATTTATTCCTTTAATACAGAAATTCTCAGCCTTGACATCATTGACATTTGGGATAGGATAATTATTTATGCAGGACTGTCCTGTGTATTGTAGAATGTTCAATAGCATTCCTGGCCTCCATCCACTAGATGCCAGTAGCACTCCTCTCTGGTCATGTCAATCAAAAATGTCTTGGGACATTTCCATATGTCCTTCAGGAAGGGGGAGGGTTCCATTATACACAGCTAAACCTCAAGCATCATGCCAGGGAGAACCAACTGCAGACAGCAGGCCTTATCTCAATTGTCAACCTATTTATATGCCTATGCGTATTTCTCTCCACTATCATCTTCCTGATTTTCTTATTTCATGATCAATAACTTGCCTCTGGATTCTATTTTTAATACCTATTTTGTCTTCATTTTCTGGAATATTGAATTCCTCTTCCTACAATTCTTGAATCCCCATGCTTAGTCCAACATATAGCCTTTCTCCTCGTTTCTAATGGTAATAGGAATCATACAACAACTAAAAATACCATATTCCAAGAATGTCCAAAAAAATTGGCATTTATGCTGCTGCTACCACATCTTGCACTTTTGGTTGACACCTCTAATCAATCATGATATCCTTCCCTCCTGAGGCTGGAGTCCACTTCAGAATCCAGGCAACACTTGAGGCAGTCACTGTTGACTGATCAGAATTGGTTTAAGAGATTAAAACTATGTATTCTCCAAGCTCTGGTCTAATACCTTCATTTTAGAGCTAAATAAACTGAGACCCAACTGATAAAATCGATCACCAAGGCCACATAGAGTTTGATTTCTTTGCCTTCTGTTTCTTCTTCTGCCCATGCAGTATAAAATCAGAAGGCTTGTCTAAGTCCTGTAAGACTTCGTTGGAAACAGCACCTTGGAAAAGGTTGCTAAAAGCAGAAGTATTGCTTGGAGGGGCGGGTAGGGTGAACTTGACTTTAACCAGGTTCTCTTTTCACTGTCTTTTGAACAACAATCAATCCAGTATATCAAGCAAAGATTGAAGGGATGCTATTAACCCCACCACTGTGATTTTTTTTTTTTTTTTTTTTTGAGACAGAGTTTCACTTTTGTTGCCCAGGCTGTGGTGCAATGGCACAATCTCTGCTCACCACAACCTCTGCCTCCTGGGTTTAAGCAATTCTCCTGCCTCAGTCTCTTGAGTATCTGGGATTATAAGCATGTGCCACCACGCCTGTCTAATTTTGTATTTTTAGTAGAGACAGGGTTTCTCCATGTTGGTAAGGCTGGTCTCGAACTCCCAACCTCAGGTGATCCCCCCTGCCTTGGCCTCCCAAAGTGCTGGGATTACAGGCATGAGCCACTGAGCTGAGAGAAGAAGATTTTAAATGTTAACTAAATACGTACATTTAAAATTCAAGTACAAGAAGAAGCAGTCTCATGAAAATAGGGTTAACATTAGCAGAATGCATGGAGCTTGAATGTGGCATGTATATTGGAATGATAGGATTTGAGATTTAATGTTAGTACACAGCTCTTTTAGAAAAAAAAATTCAGCAGTCTGGTGGGGAAATCAGAGGCGGTTTACGCTTTATTGTTTGTATACAATAAAATACATTGGGAAGAAAAATTGATCCTGGTTCATTTTCTCAGATCTGAGTTTTATTTCCCTGCCCTCAGCTTTCCTGGCTGAGGCTCACACTGCCCATGTTTATGTGAAATGGGCTGATGCTCTCATCTTGCCTTTCAATAATTATAGGTCTCCTCAGGAAAGTGGCTTTTCCGAGAGATTTTATAAAGGTTTTAAAGATTTTATTATGAAGAATTCTGCCTTTCCACAATTATTAGTTTTAAAAGGTGCTTTGTAGCTATTGCTAATAGAACAGCTATCGATTCTTTTACAAAGGGAAGACTGACTCTTGTACACCAGCCTGAGGGCTGTATCTTGCCATCTCCTAAAATGATGTAATGATGTTGTGAAGTAAAATGATCATTTTTCTTATTGGAGAACATCTTATCCCCACTAATGGTGACGGAGGCCTATGGGCAATAGTAACCACAAATTTCACTTTAGTTTTAACAGTTACATTAGAGGCTGTAATGAACTTTATATTGTTGCAAAGTTTGCTCAAGAGGCAATTGTCAGATGTATTACATAGAAAACCTTCTAAATATATTTTTTTACTCAGTCCACTCCTCATCACCTCTGCTGTAGCCACCATCAAGATTCCCAATAGGTAACTCTTCTGCTTGTGTATCCTCTGCTAAAGTTGGTGTTTTCTCCTTCCTGCAGGAGAGAGTCCAAACTGCACCATATAGCATGCAAAGTCCCTGGTGATCTGATTCTTATACGCTTTGTCTCTTAACTTGCTCCCGTATGAACCTCATGTACCAGCCTAACAAATCAGTTATTACATCATATCTCATCCAGTGGAATAAAATAGTTTGTGGCATGTCTTTTAAGGCAGCTATGGAGTCCAATCTAGGGCACAGGAGTTTTAAAGCCAAACAGGAGTTTTAATTTTTTTTTTATTGGTGAACGGACTTGAGAAAATAATTTAACCTCTGAAATCTCATGTCCTACAAAAGGGCATAATAATAAGAAGAGATAGATGTAAGATGCCAGACACAGAAGCTGGCATATCATCATTATGCCATGAAAAAGGAACTGTATTTCTATAGGTTATATAATACAATGGGAAAATATATAATGACAGAGGCAAGTAGGCTAGGTTTTTATCTCTGAATCTCAGTTAACTCATCTGTAAAATAGGGATTAAAAAATGTGTCTAGTTGGGATGTTAGGATGAAATGTGATCATAATATAAATAGTACAGGGCCCAGCATAAAATAAAATTGATGTCTTTTTCCAGATGGCCCCATGTGCGTAAAATGAAATACATATCTATCTATAAATGTGTATATATATATACACACACACACATACACACACATATATTTATATATATACATATATACAATATATACACACATATATATTATTTGTATATATGTATATATGTACATATGTATATGTTAATTTTTCAAAAATTAGTGTGTCAAAAAGTGTAGGCATTATTGCTGTTAAGACTTCCATACAATAGCACAGCACTAAAATCATTATTCAACTGAACTTCAACCACACAATGTTAGTAGTGAGATGGAGGTAAAGTTATGCTCCTGAGCCATTTCTTCACTCTTAACTTAACGAGTGTTGTTTTAAATTACCATAGTGTTCCAATTCTGATTCCAGATGATGGAAGTATAAAGATGAATGTTAATTCCCTTGTTCACAGGGAACTCCCAACCTACTGGAGGAAAAAATATTTTATAAAGTCAAAATATAATATATACATATGAGGAACATCCAAACAATGTGCTGCCAGTATAAAGAAGTGAAACCCATTTGCGTCCAAGAAAGCATAATGGAAGTATTGGCAATGTGGGCACAAAGGAGGAGTAATAGCCCCAAAGACAGTGGTTAGAGTAGAACATTCTACAATTTGAGCACAGACACAGATATGGAAAAGATCTGGAGAATGCTGGAGCATAGACAAAGATAGATGAATGGGACGCCATGGCCTGGAAGAGAATATTGATTGTCAGGAAATAGGAGCTTAGTCTGGGGTCATAGGAAATCATTGAAGATTCTTAAACAGCAGAAGGACATGATCAGAGAAATGTTTACAAAGTTGAATCTGAAAGAAAGGATAGGAGGAGAGACCAAATCGAGATTTGGAGACCAGTTTAGAAAGCTGTTGTCATAATCCAGCTAAGAATGACTAAGGAAACTAAAGTACTGATAGGGGAAATTAAAGAAAAGTCCAGCTGTTAGAAAGGCTGCCTCTGTTGTAAGGAGAAAAAAAAAAAGTTAATTATCACTATCTGGAAAACACTGTACTTTTTGCAAATTATTGCTGTATTCTGGTTTGTAAGCCCAAAGATTATTTAGATGTTTAAACAAAAAAAGTTTTTCTCATCAAACACAAACTTTCTTAGCAAATAAGATCAAATGAATTTCCTGTGGCCACACATCATACATCATACTTGGTGCTGGAACGAAGATTAGAAACTCAAGTTGGTCTAGATCCAAAGTCCATGTGCTTTCCATGCTCAAGTTCCACTGTTCTGCCTCCTGGAAAGGCAGGTGCTAGAGTCTTTTGCTCTGCGGGTAAGGTGTAACAAGAGCTTAAATTTCGTGGAGGAGTGTGATGAAAGGAAAAGCCCTGCAAATAAACAAGAATTACATCATCCAGCTCTGCCTATGCCACATAATGGAGCTTGTGCCCTGTGGGCAGTGGGGGAATGCTGAAAATTTGAAGAATTTGAGAAACATGACCATGAACATGACATAGAATGGAGGCAAGGAGACAGGTTAGGAGCTGTTGCAAAGATTAGGCAAGAAAAAGTGGTGGCTTCAATCAAGGCATGGCAGCAGAGAGGAAAGTGTGCATATTGAAATGGAAAGATATTGGCAATGTTTTGCTAATGAGTAAAATCAGGCTTTTAAACTATACGAATTCCACTTTCTTTAGAAGATAAATAAGATAAACGGCATGTCTATTTTTCATAGATCTCTGCCACAGTTATCTCTCTCTCTCTCTTCCTCCTTTTCTTTCTCCTCCTCCTCTCTCTCTCTCTCTCTTCCATCTTAATATCTTAATAGGTAGTCCTAAAGTGAGAAGGTGGCTGGCTGGCATATTTTTTCTACTCTTTTTTTTATTATAGCTAATATACTTTAAGTAATTACTGTATCAGAAATTGTGCTAAAAGCGTGACGGTCATTCGCTTATTTAATCCTTATAGTAGTTTTATGAGATTAGTATTAACGTAATTATCACTATTACTATTACCATTATTATCCCCATCTTAATGTGAAATTGGGGTTCATGGAAAATAAGCAAAATGCCTAGAGCATAGTTGCTTGTTGAATAGAAGAGATAGAGATCACACATGTTTTAGTGACAGGATGATGATACCAGCTAAGACTGCATGCCTCCATGGACTAATCTTAACCACTATGTTACAATTTATCAATCGTCTATTAGTTCCTTTTATTCAAGATGAAATATATTTAATCTGTAAATTAATTGACATAAGCTATAAAATATCCTTTACAAATTATATAGCTCTCACTTGTTCAATGAAATATGGCCATTTTGTCTCTTTTAGGTATCTTTTTTTATTTTTTAAAAATATATATTTTATTGCACTTTAGGTTTTGGGGTACATGTGAAGAACATGCAAGATTTTTGCATAAGTACATACATGGCAATGTGGTTTGCTGCCTTCCTCCCCATCACCTATATCTGGCATTTCTCTCCATGTTATCCCTCCCCAACTCCCCACACTCCACTCTCCCTCCCCTAGTTCCCCCAAACAGACCCCAGTGTGTGATGCTCCCCTCCCTTTGTCCATGTGTTCTCATTGTTCAACACCCACCTATGAGTGAGAACATATGGTGTTTGATTTTCTGTTCTTGTGTCAGTTTGCTGAGAATGATGGTTTCCAGGTTCATCCATGTCCCTACAAAGGACACGAACTCATCCTTTTTATGGCTGCATAGTATTCCATGGTGTATATGTGCCACATTTTCCCTGTCCAGTCTATCATTGATGGGCATTTGGGTGGGTTGAGGTCTTTGCTATTGTAAAGAGTGCTGCAATGAACATTCGTGTGCATGTGTCCTTAGAATAGAATGATTTATAATCCTTTGGATATATACCCACTAATGGGATTGCTGGATCAAATGGAATTTCTATTTCCAGGTCCTTGAGGAATCGCCACACTATCTTCCACAATGATTGAACTAATTTACACTCCTACCAACAGTGTAAAAGTGTTTCTATTTCTCCACATCCTCTCCAGCATCTGTTGTCTCCAGACTTTTTAATGATCGCCATTTTAACTGGCATGAGATGGTATCTCAATGTAGTTTTGATTTGCATTTCTCTAATGACCAGTGATGATGACCATTTTTTCATGTTTGTTGACCTCATATATGTCTTCTTTTGTAAAGTGTCTGTTCATATCCTTCACCCACTTTTGAATAGGCTTGTTTGTTTTTCTCTTGTAAATCTGTTTTAGTTCTTTGTAGATTCTGGATATTAGCCCTTTGTCAGATGGGTAGATTGCAAAGATTTTTTCCCATTCTGTTGGTTGCCGATTCACTCTAATGATTGTTTCTTTTGCCGTGCAGAAGCTGTGGAGTTTGATTAGGTCCCATTTGTCTATTTTGACTTTTGTTGTCAATGCTTTTGGTGTTTTAGTCATGAAGTCCTTGCCTATGCCTATGTCCTGAATGGTTTTGCCTAGGTTTTCTTCTAGGGTTTTTATGGTGCTAGATCTTATGTTTAAGTCTTTAATCCATTTGGAGTTAATTTTAGTGCAAGGTGTCAGGGGGAGATCCAGTTTCTGCTTTCTGCACATGGCTAGCCAATTTTCCCAACACCACTTATTAAACAGGGAATTCTTTCCTCATTGCTTGTTTTTGTGAGGTTTGTCAAAGATCAGATGGTTGTAGATGTGTGGTGTTGCCTCCAAGGCCTCTGTTCTGTTCCATTGGTCTATATCTCTGTTTTGGTACCAGTACCATGCTGTTTTGATTACTGTAGCCTTGTAGTATGGTTTGAAGTCAGGTACTGTGATGCCTCCAGCTTTATTCTTTTTGCTTAGATTAGGTATCTTACTATAAAGAAATGCATGCATATAGTAAACATTTGATTTAAATGGTAAAATAATGCAAAAACAAGTCTCCTGAAAATTCCATACCCCAAAGAACACTACTGTGAACTCCTTTTTAAAATATCAGTATTTCTTTATTCTCTAAATGCAATAGCTAATACTTCTAGAACAATGTTAAATAATAGCCTACAAAATATTTTCTTTGCATTGTTCTTGACTTTAATAAAAATGCCTCTACTGTCTCAAAATTAGCAACTTTTTGTTTTATACAGGGTTAAAGAAGTTATATTCCATTCTTTTATTAAGCATATAAAAATTAGGTAGATTTTATCATTGATTTGACTATGTATTGAGATAACCACATGCTGAATCTTTTTTTCCTTTGCTTTATTAAGATATTGAGCAATATTAATGTAATACTTAATCTTAAATAGTTCTTTCCTTACTAGAAAAAGAAATCCACTGGATTATAGTGTGTTAACCTTCTTATTCATAGATGGAGTCTATTTGCTAAGATTTTAGAGTTTTACACCAATATCCAGAGATGTGATACATTGTATTTTTCTATTTTGTTCCAGTTATCTGGTTTTAGTATCAATATTGTCATTTTCTAGTCACATACAGCACCCTTAGCACATACAAACATGCATACACTTTTTAGAAAATTAGATACTTAAGGAATATTTTTTCCAGAGCTACAACCTTTAACTATGGTCATTGTATTTATTAATTCCACTGTTTCTGTTTTCAAAATAATTAATTTTGGTTTTTACTCATTAATGCCCACCTTTTATCTTCCATATGTTTACTTTGATTTTCATTTTCTAAATTTTGCAGATGAATGAGTAACTGATTTTCATACTTTTTTATATACAAATGCTTTTATAGCTATGAATTCTCTAAGCATAATTATACTCTATTACATATAGCCCCATCTATGGTATTTTTGTTTTTATTTTCTAGATATTCAGTAATTTTAGTTTTAATTTTCATTTTGTTCTAAGAATCATTTGGAGTGCAGGATAAATGGAGCTTCTGATCTTGTCTTTCATAATCCCATTTTGATTTTATTGTGAGCAGAAACATAATTATGCAGTTTCTTTCTTTTAACTTTGAAGTTTTCGAGTTTGAAGTAAATCAACACAAAATTGGGATATGTAAATGTTCCATGGGCATTTGTAAAGAATGTGCTGTTCTCTAGTATAAAATTAATAACCTGTGCCTTATTAGGTACATTATTTATGTATTATCTTCACATCTAGTTTTTTTCTTCTACTTGATTTTTCTTCAGCTGAGAGTTTTATTGGACAGCCTCACCAATGTTGTTTGTATGTGCTAATTTTGACATTTTTTACTTTTTCTTTTTGAGATAGAGTCTCACTCTGTCACCCAGATTGGAGAGCAGTGGTGTGATCTTGCTCACTGCAACCTCTGCCTCCCAGGTTCAAGCGATACTCCTGCCTCAGACTCCCCCAGTAGCTGGGATTACAGGCACCCACCACCATGCCCAGCTAACTTTTCTTTTTTCTTTTTTTTTTTTTCCAAGCTTGCCCGGATGTCCCCTCTCTAAGATTTCCTTTTCTGTCTCTAATGGCTGTGATTGCCCCGGACCCTACGCTAAGGTCCTGGCATCCAGAAGACTGTGCGTTTCTAGTGACTCTAGCCACCCCTGTATGGTGCCTTGACTGCTGCCCACCCTCAGCTTCACAGCCTAAATAAATAAACCTCAAAAATGGGAAACCCACTCCATTAGGTTCATTCTTCCATTTTGGACCCCTTGTAAAAATCTGAGTGCTTTTATTTACCCCCTAGAAGGTTCAGGTATTTTAGTTTTGTTTTATACAGGGTTAAAGAAGTTATATTCCATTCTTTTATTAAGCATATAAAAATTATATGCTTAGATATAATTTTAGATTTAATTTTAGATTTAATTTTAGATATAATTTTAGATTTCATCATTGATTTGACTATGTATTGAGATAACCACATGCTGAATCTTTTTTTCCTTTGCTTTATTAAGAAGAAAAAGAGAATAAAAAGAAAGAGAAAAAAGAAGAAGAAAAGAGGGAGAGAGAATGGGAATCTTGCTCTATTGCCCCAGGCTAGAATGCAGTTTAAAAATGGATATTAAAAAGCTCTTTTATACTAATAATTGTGTTATACAATGGAGACAGGAAGGAATAAGGGAGGAAAATAACAAACAAACAGCCAACCAATATTTCATTTAAACCTATGAAATGCTATGCAATTGCTGGGGGAGTGATTTGCTCCCAACCACGTGGTCACTTTTAGAATAAATGTGATGTGTTACTGAAAAAAAAATGTATGTTTTGTGGATTTGGAGTAGAGAGTTCTGTAAATGTTTATTAAGTTTACTTGTTCGAGGTCTAAGTTCAAGTCCCGGGTATCCTTGTTAACCTTCTGTCTCATTAGTCTGTCCAATATTGACAATGTAGTGTTAAAGTCTCCCACTATTATTGTGTGGGAGTCCAAGTTTCTTTGTAAGTCACCAAGAAGTTGCCCTATGTATCTGGGTGCTCCTATATTGGGTGCGCATAGACTTATGGTCCTTAGCTCTTCCCATTACATTGATCCCTCTACCATTATACAATGTCCTTCTTATCTCTTTTGGTTTCTATTGCTTTAAAGTCTATTTTATCAGAGACGAGAATTGCAACTCCTGCTTTTTTTTTTTTCCTCTCCATTTGGTTGGCAAATCTTCCTCCATCCCTTTGTTTTGAGTCTCTGTATATCCTTGCATGTGAGATGGGTCTGGATGCAGCTTACCGATGGGTTTTTTGGAATGTCTGATACTGGTTGTTCCTTTCTGTATATAGTGCCTCTTTCAGAAGCTCTTGTAAAGCAGGCCTGGTGGTAATGAAATCTCTGAATACTTGCTTGTTGGTAGAAAATTTTATTTTTCCTTCACTTATGAAACTTAGTTTGGCTGGATATGAAATTCTGGGTTGAAAGTTCTTTTCTTTAAGGATGTTGAATATTGGCCCCCACTCTCTTCTGGCCTGTAGGGTTTCTGCTGAGAGATCTGCTGTGAGTCTGATAGGCTTCCCCTTATGGGTAACCTGACCTTTTTCTCTGGCTGCCGGTAGTATTTTCTCCTTCATTTCAACCTTGATGAAGCTAATGATTATGTGCCTTGGGGTTGCTCTTTTTGAGGAATATCTTTGTGGTGCTCTCTGTATTACCTGGAGTTGAGTATTGTCTTGCCTTGCTAGGTTAGGAAAGTTTTCCTGGATAATATCCTGAAAAATATTTTCAGCTTGGATTCATTCTCTTCGTCACATTCAGGTACACCTATCAAACGTAGATTAGGTCTTTTCACATAGTCCCATATTTCTTGGAGACTTTGCTCATTCCTTTTTACCCTTTTTTCTATAATCTTGTCTTCTTGTTTTATTTCGTTAAGTTGGTCTTCGACCTCTGAAATCCTTTCTTCTGCTTGATCGATTCGACTGTTAAAACTTGTGCATACTTCGCGAAGTTCTCGTGTTTTTCAGCTCCATTAATTCACTTATATTCCTTTCTAAATTGTCCATTCTCGTTAAGATTTCGTCAAATCTTTTTTCAAGGTTCTTAGTTTCCTTGCATTGGGCTAGAACATGTTCTTTTAGCTCACAGAAGTTTCTCATTATCCACCTTCTGAAGCCTGATTCTATTGATTCCTCACATTCATTCTGGATCAGGCCTTGTTCAATTGGTGATGAGGAACTGCAATCCTCTGTAGGAGGAAAGGCATTCTGATTTCGGGTGTTTTGAGTGTTTTTGCTTTGGTTTCTTCCCATCTTTGTGGATTTATCCACTTGTCATCTGTGTAATTGCTGACTTTCAGATTAGGTCTCTGAGTGGACTTCCAGCTTACTGGTGGTAAAGTTTTTTCTATTTCTTAATTTTCCTTTGGCAGACGCCCCTCCCCCACAGAGCTGGACCTTCCCGGGTTCAGCTGTACTTGCTGTGAAAGTCTCAATCCTTAGCAGTTCCAACTGCTGTTTTTTGTGTGTGTGTGTGTGGAGGGGGGTACCAGCCTTCCCCTGCGGCGACCCACTACGCCGGCTCAAACAGCGGCGTTAAGATTTGTGGCGCTTTTCTGCCAGGGAATCTCCTGGTCTGGTTCCCCGCTTCAGTCCGCTTTTAAATCAGCTGAATGGGAGACTCTGCCTTCCCGGAGCTCCAACGCCAACCAAAAGGGCACTCAGTCCTGTATACTCCGGACTGAGAACCGCCGCGCTGGGGCGCCTGCAAAACGGCCGCACCCGCCAAAAGAGTCGCGCTGGCGACCCATGGGGCTCTTCCGCCAAGAATCTCTTGGTCCGTGGGCAATAAAAATTCGTCTGAAAATGTGGAGTTCACTCACTCTCTGCACTTTCAGTGGGAGCTACAATCCTGAGCTGCTGCTAATCGGCCATCTTGGATCTCTCTCCTTTTTTTCGTATTTTTAATAGAAATAGTGTTTCACCATTTTGGCCAGGCTAGTCAGGAACTCCTGGCCTCAAGTGATCCTCCCACCTCGGCCTCCCAAAGTTCTAGGATTACGGGCATGAGCCACCACACCCAGCTGTGATATTAGAAATGTAAAAATTCATGACAATGAGACCTCCATTGTTTTATCATTAGAAAGTATTATTCTTTCTTAATTATTTTAACTCTGATTTAAATTTATCTTATGTTTATAACTTAATTTCTTTTTTTATTTTTGTTTAAATAGTATGTCTGTATTTAGTATTTTACAATTGTTTGGAGACGTTTTAACTTCTCCAAACTCTATATTTTTTTTCTGAATCAATATGATGGGTTTTTAAAAATAATATATGAGTTCATCTCATTATAATTGAACATGTCTGGTTTTGCTTTCATTCTATTATTTTATTTTATGTTTATTTCTGTTTTCTGTGCCATTATATTTTCTGTTTTGCCGTTAGGCATATGTTTTGTTTCCTTTTATATTTCTGATTTCCTTCCAATAAGTTAGAAGTTTCTTTAATAATAAAAGTAAAAACCTATTTGCTACATTCATTGTTATTAACTCCTATAAGTTTTTGCTTTCTCACATATAAGTAATATTCATAAAATTCTCCAACCACAATGAAAACTTTTAAAAATTAGCACATGTGCACACACAAATACACACACATACACACACTTCCATCCACCTCCCGGTTTCTCACTTCTAATTTGTGTTAGTTTCTTTTTCATGTATATTTTCATGGTTTATACTACTCATCACTTTGCATATTAACCTAAATTCCAACCATTCTTTAAAATTAGTTCTAAATTAAAATAAATTCAGTACATAGAACTTTGTTACCATAGTTTCTCCATTTCTATGCATTTTATTTTGCTTCATTTCTTGGTTGACTGGACTTTATGACCACATCTTTTTTCAAGAAAGGCTCATGGGTGACATTTACTCTGAGTTCTACCATGTATAAAAATGGCTTTTGATTGCCTTTATTCTTGAACACCAATTTGGCATGGCATGAAGTCCTTGGGTCACACTTCCTTTCCCCTAAGGCAGGGTACACCTTGCCTGTCTACATTGCTTTGCTGACTACTAGCATTGAATATTGCCTAGAAATAAACAGCAGAAGTTAGTCTATTCCTCTCTGTAGGCGGAGTGTGTGTGTTTGAATGCCTTTAGGAGTCGTTTTTTATCTTTGAAACTTAATAACTTATACAGCTATGTCTTACATTTGATATGTTTTTGTTTAGATGTTTTTCTGTTAAATCACATTTTTGAAGACTTTGTACACACTTTCTTCACTTTGTATATGTATTTCTTTAATTCAGTGTTTTTCTGTTACATTATAAATATTGTTTTCTACCCAATTTGTTCTCTTTTTCAGAAACATGAATCATTTATATGTTTGTTTTCTTCTATATTCCTAGCTATATTTTTTGGATCACTTTTACTATTTTCCTATTTCATGTTATTTTATCTTATTTTTTCTAAATGTGTCCTTCACAAGTTTTGATGTTTGGTAAAGTTTTAACTGTACTTTCTTTTCTTCTAATGATGATTTAATTTATTTAATGGCTTTATTATTCTCCTCTAAACTTTTTTTAAATTAACTCAGTTCACTTTTTATGTCTGTACCCTGTTATCTTGTTTTCTTCTTTTATAATACTTTAGGGACTTCTTTCTTTACTGAAGTTAATTTTTTTCTTTCCAGACAATGAGATTTTTTTTTTCTGAATACTTTTAAATATTTATGGTTTCATTTATTCTTCTGATTGTACATTTTATATTCTTTTTTTTTTTTTTTTTGGCCTTCTTTCAGTAATGTATTCCCCTCAGAGTATGGGGTGAAGGTTTGTTCATATAGATACTCCCACATGTTTTTGGACTTACACGCCATACATAGGTAAAATACTGAAACTTATGTTATTATCAATTATCTTTAAGTGGAGACTATTCTTTCACACTAGCTATTTGCTTTGTGTAAAGAGAAGAGAAAATTGAATAGCTAGAAGCTTAGTTTCTGAGGTATTGACTCAAGATTCTTTCTTACCATATCTGCTATGTCCTCTTCCCTGGAGGCTTTCTCCTTAGAAATCACTTTCTTGGTTTCTATAATAATGAGTCTCTCTGTTTCCCTTAAACCTTAGAGTCAGGATTTTCTATAAAATTTAAGTGATAATTTAAATTTGTTTACCCCTCAGCTAGTTCTGCCATGTAAAATAGATTACAGAGATTATCTAGCAGCAAATCTATGTTCCAAGAAGGTGTGAAGCAGATGGATTTAGAGAACCCCACTGAGGTCTGTTGGGGGGTGGAAGGGGGTCTAGGGGAGGGATAGCCGGGAGTGGGGGGGATTGGGGAGGAATAACATTAGGAGAAATACCTGATGTAGATGATGGGGGGATGGATGCAGCAAACCACCATGGCATGTGTATACCTGTGTAACAATCCTGCACGATCTGCACGTATACCCCAGAACTTAAAATATTTATTTTTTTTTTAAAAAGAGAACATCACTGGAAAGGGCACTGTCACAGTGCCCAAGAGACAGGTCAAATCAGAGTTCTTTACCAGTTGATCATTCAGCCCTCCAATGAATATTTTATACAGCTTAACCCTGTGCAATTGCTTATCCAATCTACACAGGGAAAATTATATCTTCCCTTACATCATCACCTATCCAGTCACCCACTCAGAGTGAATAATGTCCATGTCAAGAGGATTTACTAGGCCACTGTCTGGCTGTGTTTATAGTGGTCCCAGAATATTTGAAGCTTTAAAAGGATTTCTAACAACTACAACTCTACTAGAATGACAAATTTTTTTAAGTTGACAGTACCAATTGCTGGTAAGAACATGGAGCAACAGGAGACTCTCATTCATTGTTGCTGGTAATACAAAATGGTACATTTTGCACATTTTGGCAGTCTCTTACAAAATCAAATATTGTCTTGCCATGCAATCCAACACTTGTGCTCCTAGGTGTCTACCCAAGTGATATGAAACTTTATATCTACATAAAAAATCTGCATATGAACATGTATAGCAGCTGTATTATAAATGCCAAGAGCTGGAAGCAACCAAGTCCTTCAGTATGTGAATGGATAAACAAACTATGGTACACCAATTCAACAAAGTGATTTAAAAAAATAAGTTATCAAGCTATCAAAACCATGGATGAACCTTAAATGCATGCTGCTAAGTGAAAACCTCAATCTGAAAGACTACATATTGTATGACTCCAATTACAAGACATATGGGATGGTAATTTGTGGCAATAAAATTACACTCCCTTCATAAAATAAAGTAAAATGGAAGAGAATGGAATAAAATGAAATGAAACAAAACATAAACCTATTTCAACACTGCCCTTAATCACTATAACAAGCAATTTCAGCTAGCATAATACTGAACTGGAACAGCAAAGACACCAGCCAGTAAGAACAGACTCTAAGCATACTGATACACAGTGGCTGCATTTCAGCCCTGTGTTCGGAAAAGAAACCACCATATTCACAGATTCCATCTCTACTTCCTGGACACACAGTAAGACTTGCAATAGGCTGAAATCATATGACTCATTTTTGGGCAATATAATGTGGTTTAAAAGAATAGAAAACATTTTCAAGTCTGATTTCTAAAATTTTCAGTAAGACCCTCCCTCTCTTCTGCAATATCTCTGGAGGCTACATAGTAAACATGCAAATATTGCAAGAAAAAGGCATCTGGATCTTCAGGTTCCTACTTACAGAGGAGACACCAAGATGAGCCACCCAATTGACATTGGACTATGATATGGAAAGAGATAATTTTATAATGTTATGACACTGAGATTTTGGATTATTACAGTAAGAACAACCTTCCTAACTGGTTATCTATCAAGACATTTGACATCTATCCTATTAATAATAAAATATCCAAGTTCAGAATTTGGATTTTAGAAGGTTAGGGCAGGCAAGAAAAAGAGAAATTACTAACATCTGCCTGATTTCCGACTGGACTTATGTTGGGTTGCTTCTTGTTTAAAATGGCACTCTTTACTTCCAGAAAGACCAAATGAAGTCTATATTAAACAAAGGCTGATGTGCACTATCTACTTCAGAGAATTCTGAATTGCAAGCTTAGATCATTAAGGACAGTCGATTGTGAAGAAAAAGATGTCATTAATAAAATTATATTAATAAAAAGAAAGTTTAAATCATTATAAAATAGTTTATCTCATTTTTTCTCCTCATCGACGTATATGCTGATCATTTAAAAAATGCTGAGGTTTAGACAGGTGAAACACAAAGCTAAGATCATATATTTATTAGAGGAGGAAGCAGAAGTTAAAACTCAAAATGGCTGACCCCTGATCCAGTGCTCTTTCTTTACAATGCGCTTTCTCTGAGCCTGTGAATATGTTCCAGTTTCAAGGGGAGTTATCTGGTCAATCCAATCTCATGTTTATCTCAAGAATCAACCATCGAAAATCAAGAATGACCAGCAAAAACTAAGGCCCTTTAAAGTTCCTAGTGCACTCCCTGGATGAATATTTGCAACAGCCAGAATGCAGTCTGGCTATTAGGATGCAGCACACAGTCCTGTGCAGTGTTGAGGGTAGGGGCTTTCTTTTGGCTGACTGTAGCTTTGGATATCACTTCTGTAGTGCACCAGCTGTGGAAACCTGGGCAATTCCTTTCCTATCCCTGAGCATCAGTCTGTGATTATTTGTGATGAAAAACTAAATTCTATCTTTAAGGTGCTTGGAAAATTATCTGAAACAAATAAGATATTCAGTTCACCTGCAATCATTGTAATGTAATCATTGTAACGGTAGCAGTAGGAGTTGGAGAAGTTTTATGGGAGGTGTTTGGCACTCCTAATGCCTTATAAGGCATTCAGTAACTACATAGGCTACTGTGCTGTGTGTGAGCTGCCTCAGTTTGACCAAGACACCTCTGAAGTTCTGCAGAACACATACAAAGGCAGAATCAACGTCGTTTTTGACTTCTACAATCCTGCCATAAGAGGATCATAACAGGTGGTTGCTGATACAAAGTAAGAGGTAGTCGTGGCTCCCTTCATATTCCAAACTGAATGGATTGCCTGATTGACTGCCTCCAACAAGGGTGGCCTGATGATAAATTTTAGAATCGTGGTACCACAGCTTCTCACACAACTTACCAAGTCTTTTCATTCATAAATGCTGAATATGATTCAGCTTTACTTAATATATACTATTTGCTGAAAAAGAAAGACCTGTTAGATATTCAAAAATCTTAGTGATTTTTTACATGCTGATGTTGATGATAAAAATAAGAGTTCTTTACAGAAAATACTTACAAATATAAAGTAGAAAGTAAAAATCACCTTTTCTCCAACCCACCATAAATATGCCACTTCATTTTAAGAGGTTTCCATTGTATTTTTAATGCATACACACATGTATTTATGTGTAGATGCAATATGTGTGTAATATATTTAGCATTATTGAAAGTGTTAGGTTTGGTGACTATTTTAAAAGATGTGTAGCCTTATTTTTTCCCAACTCTACAAACTAACAAAATAAAGGAAAGGTTTGCCAAACAGGAAATTATTATTTGATGAATAAGTTTTTATCCTTAATAAACAAGCACAAAGGAAACTGTTTATATGTTGATGGCCCTTGTGAAATCCCTAAAGTGTCTGGAAGCATTGCCTTTTAAACAGGTAAAACGTTCTCTTACCCTGGAGGTCATATTTCCACCATTAATTTATTCAAAAAATATTTTTTACTTCTGGATAACACAAAGTTGTGTTTCAGTACAGCCTGAATTAGTGGAGCTGAATTAATCAGATTTATCTGTATTTAATTCAACTTCTTCGAGCATGTGTTCTTCCAATAAAATCACCTCATGAGGCAAGAATGAAACAGTAACAATTAAAATATGCAAGAGCAGAGTGCTAGTTCTGAGCATATCTTAAGAAATCGATAAGACACCATTAAGGCTTTAAATTGTGCTCCCAAACCAGGAGGGAGAGTGGATTGTGTTTCAGCTTGGATAAGCAATTCCAGGGTATAGGTTTGCCATAGAAAATACAACACAACCTCCAGGTCTCTAGAGGTGTAATTTGAGCTCTGCCAGCAAAAGCCTTGCAGAAGAAGTTGCCAAGGCAGGCTACAAGGCCCAAATCTGAATGGCAATTGAACTGATACAGATTGAGCACCAGGCTAAATAGAGCATCTGTTCCAAACCATCATGGTTGGTGAAGGATATAGGTATTGAGGGCACTAGTCAAATCGTAAGTGAATATTGGGAATAACTGAAGCCTTCAAAAATGGTAATTGAAGACTAGGGAGAAAATGGGGAGCTGATGTGAATGCCAGAGCAAAAGTAGGTGTTTTTAGAGTGCAAATAAGAGATGTACCACTGTCTCATCTATGTCTTGAGTGTATCCTGCAAATGTGTCTGTCTTTGTTTTGGGGATGCATGTTTCTGTGTTTCATCAGCATGCTCTGTTTCCTAAAACTGAGAATAAACCCTTTAAGGCAAGGACTTAATTGTTCTTGTAGCCCCAAAATATAGAGCAATATTTAATACATAGCTAATACTTAATGAGTGTTCAATAAATGAACAAATGAATGAAGCTGAGACACAGAACCCTAATGTTTCACAACAGCTTTTTTTTTAGTCAACAAAAGGGGAAAGAGTTGAGACAGGACTAAGAAGTGGCTGATGGAGCCAGGTCTGAATATCTGGCCACATTCTGATAGATGCAAAACAGCTTGAGAAGAACTGAAGATTTAGAAATAGTCCTGAGTCTGTAGGGAGGGGGGGTTGTTTTCCTTACATATTTGGTGTTAATTTAGTTCAATGGAGGTTATTTATAGCATTTTTGCATTTTAAACACTGAAGTATCTTATGTCATGGAGACCCTGAGAGTTGGGAGTCGATAGTAAGAAGCACAGTGTTTGCCATGAGGTCAGTGTAGAACGTTGTTGGCAGACATGTCCTGGCCTCCAGAAACACTGGGGAGTTCTAGCCCCGGCAGCACCGCTGATTTCCTATAATATCCAAGCCATTTTCTTTCCTTTCTATCACTCAGTCTGCCTAGAATGGCATCTATTGATCAGAAGTATGTTCCATGCATCTCTCTACTTCCTATGAGAATGCAATGAGTGTTCTGACAGTTGTGTTTGAAAGATCAAGTGACTTTTTAGGCTATCTCCTTGCACAGTGGTGCATCAGTCTTCTCCCTGACATGCCATAAGCTTGGGATGGAAACTCATTCCTCACAGAGGCCTGTGGTCATCCAGGGCCATTTGTGACTGGGCAGGTATACCCATAATTCTGGGGTGTAGTCACGGAGAACCTTTTATGATATGCACCTAAACCACATCCACAGTCCTCTCCTTTTTCAGTGTGAAAGGCAAAACACAATCTCCAACTGCTTAACCATTCTCAAGGTCAGCTGGGTTAAGCTGGAGGTATCTTTGGAACCCCTAAAACACCATCAAAGAAGGCACTTTACCTCAGTGAGCCTAAGAGTCCTTATCCATAGAATGGATATGCCAGCTCAGGTGATCTCTGGAGTGTGAAAAGGAATAGAGAAGATGATGAGTGGGAAAGTAGATAGTCATAAGGGGGTGCCCTTGACTACCCTGAGACTTGACGATTCACTGTAAGAACTCACAGAAGTTGTTATATTAACAGTTAAGGAGTATTGCAGCAAAAAGTATTGCAAAAAAAAACCCTGAAAATCAGCAGAGAAAAGTTGTATAGGGATGAGTCCAAGCAAAACTGCCCGTGCAAGCTTCTGGGTGTCCACTGCTTGTGAGTTGCATGGACATCTTAATTCTCCCAGCAACAATGTGTGACAACACATGTGAAGTGTTGCCTCCCAGGGAAGCTCACCTGAGTCTTGATGTCCAGGATTTTTACCAGGGACTGGTGACATAGATGTGTAACATCTGTGTAACTGACTTCAACTATTTTGATTTCAGGTCTCCAGAGCAAAAACAGGGCTTCACCATAAACAACACTTATTAGCAGAAGCTATCTGGTCAAACTGGTACAGCATGACCCAAGGCCCTAAGCATACAAAAATACTCTTGTCAAGCAGAATAAACCAAGGCTCAGAACTCATCTCCTAGGAGTTAGCCAAAGACCAACCCTGAAGATGAATCTGGCTTGGGAATGAGCATGGTTTGCTAAATTAACTTCTGTTTTCTGCACAATGTTTAATTATAAAATACCCATCTATGAGATTAGGTTTCTTAATGTAGTATAAAAGTGCTGATAATAATGAGGTCTGTATTTCAACCAGAAATTTGCTACACTCAAGCACGCTGTAAAAACTTTCTGATTTGAGGAGGATTTCTAGTACATTTTCCTTTGCTTTGAGGCAGCAAGCCATCTAACTGCAGTACCAAGCAAATAGTACGTGCTCATATATGCTTGATTTGAAAGAATGAAAGAATGGCTTAATAATATGAGCGTGTGTGTCAGACAAAACTTGTGTGAATCCTGCTACTCCAAAGTTTCAAGACCAAAGACACTTGCTGAGAATCGGTTGCCTATTCAGTAAAATGAGGGTGTCCATGTCTATCTTGCCTTCAGTCTTTTAGAGAATTAGAGATATAGATGTACACCTCATCGTCAGGCACATACATGATAAAATACTCCTATTGCATAGGCATAGTCAGAGATTAATTAATCCTAAGAAGGCCCCGTGCTTACCTATGACTTTATCCCTCATGTACTGAACTGGTAATAAAGCAAACCACCAAGGAAGGTTTAAACAAAGGTATGGTCATGCCAGACCTTTACTCTGATGACTGTGAGAAATGTGCCCCAACCCAAGGATGTACATCTTCTCATACAACAAGATCCCTGCTTTTTTTACACTCAGCATGAGGTTTCCATTCACTTTCCTTCCTATCAGATGTCTGAAAAGTACATATTAAGGCTTCAAAAATTTTATTTTTTAATCAGCTTATTAGAGAGTTCCACATAGCATAAAGCTGTTATATGGCAGCAAATCCCAGCTGCTGTGAAGTTTCTTGTAACATGACAGATTTAGGTCAGTGTCATTAACAAACTTCCAGATTGATGTTGCCAGCTTGATGATCACAGAAGATGGCAATTCCCTTTGCACAGTGACAGAGGAAAAGAAGATTTGTCACACTAGATCATTCTGCACATTCTGGCCCAGACAGAAAAGATGTTAAATATCTACATGGGCTTTCAGCAGAACATTGGAATTGGAGTCAAATGTTTTCAGTCTTGCCTTGTCTCTAAAATTGACTCATTGCATGACCTTGGTGAGGTCTTTTTACTGCTTGGGCATCTCTGAAATAAAGGAAATAACATATGAATTCTTGACTTTTTTTTTTAATTCAACAAATGCTTACTGAGCACATACCTGGTACCAGACACTATGCTTGTAGTAGGAATGCAACAGAGATCAAAATAAGTATTCTTCTTACCTTAATATACAATGTGGCTGTAGAGTTGCTCTATTTATATATGATGGATATTGGTTTATTCCAAACATACAGATGCTAGAAATGTTACATGTCTTTCTTTTTAAGATATATTATTTCTGGTTCTGAATTGCTACCCACTTGATTAGCAAGATGACCATTGCACTCATTAATGAAGCTCCCTGGAACCTCCTTTTGGAAATTGCACCAATTATGCACATATGGTCCCAAGAAAATGGGGCAGAGGTCTGATTAATGGTCAAACCATTGCTTTGCAACCACTCTGTGGAAATTCTGTGAAGGCATTCTCTGAGGGTGCTGCTTCCATGGAAAGTCACACTGAGGCCACTTGTAGTGTCCTCTTCATGGTCTTACAGTCTTCACAAGAGGACCTAGATACTGGTCTCAGGGCACACACCAGGCACCCACTTTCCAAGGCACCTAGGGTGGCAGGTGCATTGATCCAGTTCTCTGTAGGAAAGCAAAGTACAGGTCTCTATCCACCATTCTCAGGAAATCTAAGCCAGGATTGTCCAACCAACCATTCTCTCTTTTGATTCAAGCACTTGCCTCTCTTCACCTGGCTGCTACCTGTTTCCACAGTGACTGCCTATTTTTTAATGGGCCACTGTATTCATTTGCTAGGGTTTTCATAACAAAATACTATTGGTTTACTTAAACAACATATATGTATTTTCTCAACGTTGGGGGAGGCCAGCAGTTCTAAATCAAAATGCCAGCAGTTTCGGCATCTTCTGTGGCCAATTTCCTTGTCCTGTTAATGACTGTCATCTTCTTATGCACTCACAAAGTCTTTCCTCTGTGGACTCACAACCCTGGTGTTTCTCTGTGAATCCAAATTGCCTTTTTCTGTAAGGATACTAGTCAGATTAGATGAGAGCTCACCCGAAAGCCTGATTTTACCATAATCATCTCTTTAAATGCCCTGTCTCCAAATATAGTCTTATTTAGAAGTCCTAAGGGTTCAGACTTTAAACACATGAATTATAGGGGCATATAATTAGCCCATAATAGTAATCATCACTATCTGCTGCTGCGTGGGATGCCATTTTTCTAAACTAGGATAAGAATGCAGCCATGAAGATTTGCAATTCAGCCATTCTGTTAATCTCCCAGAGGGAGGTTTTTTTGTTTTGTTTTTGTTTTTTCAGAACAGCCTCTGAAACTAAGAGGAAGGGTTTAGAGGCTGCTGGGCCTTCTCAAAGACGGAAAAGAGAACTTAGAAGACAAATACTGCAGTATGTGCCTGGTACATGTGAATACACAGAAAGAAATTCTCATGATGGATGGTTACCTCCTGTTCATTAATTATGAGCCTATATTCAAGAAAATAAGACACAGTTAATCACTCAATTGGGTTATGCTGCTTCATTAATAATAATAACGAATAATATTAGCTATATTTATTTTGTTTTTACTATGTGTCTGTGCTTTATATGCACAATCTCCTTTGATCCTCCAATTTTAGAAAGGCATTGTAAGGATCAAAACCAGAAATGTGTGCAGATAATGTGCTTTCAGAGGAAGGGTGAAGAGGAACCAGTGTTTATTTTGTTTCTACTATGTGAAAGGTTCTATTCTAGATATTTTCTCCTCATAGTCTCTTTTAATCTTCACAACAACCCCATAAAGTGGGCAACAATATCTTCGTGTAAGAATAAGAAAATCAGACTCACAGAGATGAACTAACTTGCCGAAGTTCACCCGGCTAAGTAGTGGTACAAGCCAAGATTCACCCGCAAGGGAAATTGACTCCAGAGGCAGTGTGCTTAGCCACTGTTCTAAAGAGATGAATGGCTAATATGAATATTTTGGGTCATCACTGGGCTGGACTGAACTCAAAATCAGACAAGCCTTTTGGGGCAGATCAGTTCCCAAACAAATAGTTGGTTGCTACAGTGTGTGGGAAGATAACTTCTTCAGTGGGTGTTACCTGGTGTAGGGAGGATGAAGATAATAGTGAGTAATAGGTAGTCCAATCAAACGGCATCAGGGACAGCCATAATAGTACATGGAAATGGGTGACAGGGATAAGCCCTATGACTGACAGTCTTGTAACAGGCAAAGTCAGAAGAAGTGGCAGGTAAATGGATGCTACAAGCTCATGTGCAAGAGCAGGGCTCTATACATCAAAGAAGGAGTTGAGATCTGAGCAAAAAACTAGCAAGATTCCCTTACTTCAGGGACAGGGACATTAAGAAGGAAATGAAGGAATTCAAGAGACTGGAGTAGGGATCCAAATACTGTGATACAAGAATAGAGTAGGATGGGATAGCAGAAAGGCTAACTGGATGCTGGGTACATTTGATTATATTTCATCATGCTGGAAGTTCTGCAATGGCTGACTCTAGCTCTTAGGATAAAGTCCAGGATCCTCATATGACTTGTAAGACTTCATCATATGACTGCATAATACTCTTATCTTCTGCTACTACTACTCTGAATCTCCATCTCCAGTTCATCCACTTCTCTCATTTCCAGGTGAACTGGACCACTACCTAAGCGGTGCACTCCCCATGGAAAAAATGGTTCCTTTGCTCTCTTCATTCAATTTGACTTATCATTCAAGACTCCTATTAAACATCAGATCCTCTGGTGCTTTCTGTGACCTTCCCCTTCCTGTCCAATCTAGGTTAAGTGTCCATGTCATGTACTCGAATAGCATCTTAAATTTCCCTCTCCTTAACATGTATCACACTTAAAAACTAGTGCCCAACTGCCTGTCTGAACTGCAAGCCTCAAAAAATATGTGTTGAATGAATGAACGTAGAGTTGAACCTTAACACCTTCAGTCTTTACTAAGGATAACATTTTCTGCATATCTTACTTTGAGATTGAACTTGTAGGTGGTAACCAACTGGCTGCAGCTATTGGGAGTGATTACCTATATGACCTGGTAACTGAGTGATAAGGCTTAGCTATGTCCCCACCCAAATCTCAACTTGAATTCTATCTCCTAGAATTCCCACATGTTGTGGGATGGACCCAGGGAGAGGTAATTGAATCATGGAACCAGTCTTCCACCGTGCTATTCTTGTGATAGTGAATAAGTCTCATGAGATCTGATGGGTTTATCAGGCATTTCTGCTTTTGCTTCTTTCTCATTTTTCTCTTGCCACTGCCATGTAAGAAGTACCTTTCACCTCCCATCATGATTCTGAAGCCTTAACAGCCATGTGGAAGTGTAAGTCCAATTAAACCTCTTTTTCTTCCCAGTCTCTGGCATGTCTTTATCAGCAGTGTGAAAATGGACTGATACACTGGGCATGTCCATGTCCTGCTGGCCTCAATCGCCACATCAAAATTCAATGAAGCAGACTCACCAAATCCTTGGCTTGGCAAATCTTTCTTACCCCACTAAATTTAGCAGTGCTTGAAGAAGATAAAAATAATATTTTCTCTATATTTCTCCACTAATTTAGATCTATTATTTTCCCCTTTCCCTGCCTTCTGTTCAACCTTACCCCTCAGAAGACTCTCTTCCCAGGTGTCTCCAATTTGCTGGTGTCCCTTGGTGCTGAAGGAAGGGTTTTAAATGAAAGTTTGGTCCTTTTCAGGACTGCAGTAGCAACCCTTAATGCTACCAGGACGAACTCACTCCACTGTTCCTTATGGGGTTGCTAAGCAACATCCCTGATTGCCTTGAAATGTGGTGAAGCTGTAGGAAGCTTTGTCAGGGGAGAGGACACTAGGAAGTCACTAGGAGCTCCTTCCCTTAAAGATTTAGTCTTTCATTCTCTTGTTTCCAAGTTCCTATTTTTTTTTTTTTTTTTGAGACAGAGTCTTGCTCTGTCACAATCTTGGCTCACTGCAACCTCAGTCACCCAGGCTTAAGCAATTCTCTTGCCTCAGCCTCCCACGTAGCTGGGATTGCAAGGATGTGGCACCATGCCTAGCTAATTTTTGTAGTTTTAGTAAAGAAAGGGTTTCACCATGTTGGCCTCAGGTAATCCAACCACCTCAGCCTCCCAAAGTGCTGGGATTACAGGTGTGAGCCACCATGCACAGCCAAGATTCCATTTTTATTATTTAAAAACAATGTCTCCTCTGATGGTATCCTGCTGCCATTTCAACATTTGTTGTCATTGGTCACATGTGAACGTCTGGAAGGCAGAGATTTATCTTTAACTCTTCCACTCAGTTCCTGTGCTGGAGAGGATTTCACAGGAGACATATACACAATAGGGAAAGCCAAGGAGCATAAAGGGACAATGATTCCAAGTCTTGGTCTTGAGCCATGCCTGGCTCAAGGAAATAATGAAAGCTCACTTCAGATGAATGCTTACTAGGTGCCAGGGAGTTATAGACAGGGCCTTACTTGCACTAACTCATGTAAGCGATGACTATCTGGCAAAAGATGTGTCCTCATGGCAACAAGATGAAGTAGGAGTTACTCTACCTACATGACAGATGAAGAGACTGAGGTTACAGAGATGAAGTAACTTTCCAAAGCCACACAGTTTGTGAAGACCAGAACCAAGAAGTGACCCCTTCAGGCCTTAGGTCCCTCTCTGCTAACCACTCCATATCATCCTCATGTCTTAATGCTTGTGCTAAATCAGTAACTGCAAAACTGAAGTTACCAGGCCTTTTTGGTGCCTTGATTTCCTCACCTGTATGATGGAAATAACAATAACTCTGTCTTAGAGATTTGTGAGAATTAAATAAGATACATTTTAAATACCTGGGACATCACAAGAGGCTCAGTAAAAATTATATGCCTTCTTTTCCTCTTCTGTCCATGTGTGCTGAATCCTGGCATAGTTACAAGACCTGTTTATAAAGTCTGACAAATCATAATTCCACCATGGCCACATGTCAGATTGCTTGACTGCGTGGCCACAGGCAAATTACTTCACTTTTCTAACTCTCAGTTTCTTTGTGTGTAAACTGAAGTGTTCATTAGACCCACTTCACTGGGTTACCATGACTTTAAATAAGATGTTACACTTTGAATGATGGTTATTCTCCTCCAAAAGTAATGTGTTGGAACCTAATACCCAAGTTTTAGGGTATTACAGTTCTAAGAGGTGGGACCTTTGGGAAGTCATTAAATCATGACCCTCCATTTGCATTAATTGGATTAGTGACCTCATAGCAGAAACTCAAGCTCCCTTGCCCATTCCACCATGTGAGGAGAACAAAACAAAAAGGGGCTGTCTATGGGAAACAGGCCCTCATCAGACACTGAATCTGCTGATTTCTCAATCTTAGATTTTCTAGCCTCTAGAACTGTGAAAAATACATTTTTATTGCTTGTAAATTACTGAGTTTAAGTATTTTGTCATAGCACTCCTAACAGACTAAGACTTGCATCAAATTCTCACTATAGTGCTTGGCTCTTCCATGAGCTCATCTGATTTTAGTTCATTATTGTGATTAATTTGTCTATCTGCTTATCAAAATTATATTTTTATTTGTGCCATTCATTTAACAAATAGATAGGTTTCCTACATGACAGGCACTGTTCTAGGTGTTTAAAAAGTACTTAATTCTTATAAGACCCATTTTAGGGAGGCTGTATGAAGAATCTCCTTTACCGAAGAAACATTTGAAGCAAGAGAGGTTAAATATCTCAGTCAAGTCACACGGCTGGTCAAGCTCTATGTCCCATTTCCTGTCTTGAAATCTGTGCTCTTAGCCACAGCCTTATGCTGGTTATTTTCTCATGTCACAAATAAGCTTAAGTATAATGATGAAATCACTAGCCTGGGAATTAGAAAAATTGAGTTCTACTTCTGGTTCTGTAGGTGCCTGAGAATTCAGGAAAAACCTGGAACCTGGGTCTATTCGCTAAGCTCAGAATACTTTTGTGCACTCACAAAATGTTAGGTGACATTATTATTAATTTATATTATGTGTTCCACAATTAACACCATGTAATTAACAAACCCTTGGCAGTGTTTATAATCATCCCTAATTTATAAGAGCGTTACAATATCCTTATGCATTCAGGCCTGTGGCAAAGTCAGTACAATCTCTGCTCCCTGGTTAAAGCTTGCAGGAATCACTAGACAGGGAAAGCACAGTCACTTCTGGTGACATCAGCACAAAATTCAGACTTTCAGTGTGGGTATCCCTTCCGTCTCCTTATCATCAGCTCTGCAGCTTTTATTTAAAATTTTTATCGAGGCCATTTTCTTCCTGCTTTGGGATAAATATCTACATTTAGAAATTTCATGAAGACCATGAAGTCTGAGCTCTGGAAAAGGCTCATTGTCCATTCTTAGGGAGAGATTGGCCCTTGAGTGGAATCAACACAGTTTCAGGGGACACCTACCAAGCAAGAAATGTTAAGAGTGGAGGTCAAATATTCAATTCAGAGAACAACTCGACTTGTGATTCATGAAACCTATTTGTTTATTCCAAGCTACTTGGCAGACATTTTTCTTTTTACTGATTTAACAATGTCTCCTTCAAGCCTCATGCCCACCATTATCCCAGGTTCAGTGATCTAGATTCTGTCTACTGATGATGCCATATATATCAAGGTGCTTCTTTTCATCCTTTAACCTAACTCTTTACTTTCCAGTTTCGAAGCCTCTTTCTTTCAATTAATACTTACAAATAATATATCCACTTAATAAATGTGTTTCTAGGGTATGTTTAGGGTGTTATTAAAGTGACCATAACTACTATTCCTATCAAGATATTTATCATTATATAAAGGCTGCCTTCTCTGATGGGCAGGAGGGTGCGATGTAAGCTTGGTAAATGATCCTAGTTCAAAACATACGCATGAAATAGTGAAAAGGAAAGGAATCTCATGGTTTAGAGTAGATCAGAGGTACTCACCCAAGGTTGGTAGCATTCCAGAATGTTCAAGTAAAGTTGTTAAGGGTTCTGTGAAATATTATTCAAAAGTGTATGTGAAGGTACATTTTTATTGGGATGGAACCTAGAGCTTTCAGATATCTCAAAGAAATCTGTAATTTTCCTCAAATTAATGAAAATGAAAGTGATTTGTAATTGCCCCCAAATTGACTAGGTGACAAGTTTATGTAATAAATGTGAGGTTATTTCCCACTCATTGGTTCAAATATATCACATTGCATTCCTTGCATTCTTGTCAATTTGTGAGTTTGCTGAGAGGGGGAGGAGGGTTCCAAGACAAAGTAGTGAGAGAATATGCCTTGTGCCTTGATTCCAAATGCTGACAGTTAGATCCCATAATGAAAAGTAAGGAATGACATTACACTTGTCACTGCAGGTTCTGATAACAATTTAAAGAGAGAAGGAATACTGGCAAGAATTTACTCAGGCAGGCTTCTGCTTTTAGGTTTTTGGAGTTCCTAAGGCTGGAGTCACTGACATGCAATTCTCAAGAAGAGATTGACCTCCACTCAGCATAAGATTATTATGAACATCCAAAGATTTAGTTGATCCTCAGTTGAAAAAATGTCCATGTATAAAATTTTGATGACAAGAATTTATATATATATATGATTATAGGTTTATATATATAATATATATATTATGTATATATAAATTGTATATATATGATTATATATTTTTATATATTATATAAATTATATATATATTATAGGTTTATATGTATAATTTATATATATATAAATTCTTCCATATATATATATATATATATGGGCTGGCAGCATGTATTTATGTGTGTGTATGTGTGTGTGTATATATCTATATAGACATACAGATATGAAGAGAGGAAGAGTGTGTTTGGTAACCCATTATTATAAATGTCATGGGGTTGAGCCTTGATTTTTGTACTAATTAGAAGATTAGATGAGAAAATCTTTTACTTCCAGACAGTAAAAGAGAACTAAACTCACAGTCAGTGTTCAAACTTGTAGAATAACTTTTTAAATAATTCTCTCCCTGTGAAAGTTAACATTTTAAAGATCCATAAAGTCCTCTTTAGCCCTAAAAGTCTATAATTCCACCTGTCCAGTCTTTTCTCCATTCTTCCTGGTAAAATAATCCTCTGTAACCCTAATAAAGTAGTTTTCCTAAAAGTCTATCTTGACTGCCATGAACAGTGTTTCATCAGCTTTCTTTTAGTCAATACGTGTCTAGCACATCTTTGTCAATTCTTTAATTTCAACCTTTATCTACTTTTAAAATTATAACTTGTAGTCTGAAAACCTCTGGTTTTTTACTGACCAGTTTTGTCCAATTACATTTTTTGTGATTATCTGTATGGTAAGTTTCATTATTGTATCTGCTTGTATGTGTTCAGTTATTTTAATGATTCTTTTGTTTTCCATTTTTGCCTTCGATTAATTTTTTTTTTCTATTAACTTAAATGGTATAGGATCTGCATCTGTTATATTAGGGGTTAGTCACTCTATGGTCTCCTCCCCTGATCATTTATCACCATCTAGTGGATGGATCAATATCATTATTATCATTTTCTTTCTATAGAACAGAGAATATGACAAAATATTTGTCATTTGGATCATTTTATCAACACAGACAACCCAACAAGATACTCCACATTCCAAACTATATCCTTGGACTTGAATAATCCCAAAGCCTCATTCCTATTATGTTCATCTGTTTTGCTCCTCCCCTTTCTTCCACTTTCCAACATGTAGTCTCTGTGTAACTATGATTTTTATCACTGAAGGGAGCCTTGCTGTTACTGTGACCTCTTCTTGCCCTTCTCTTTTGAAGGGAGCAGATGTGCCAGGGTCCAGAATTTTCCAATGATTTTATTTGATAGCTAATTAATGTCCGTCTGTGGTTTCCATAGCAATGCCACGCTTTGCTGCCAGGCCTTATCCAAATGGGCATTCTGTTCTTAGATCAGATTCTTGTGTCTTAGCATCAGCATATTAATCAGACACCATAGGTCCTTGGTTGCTGCATCAAATTGGAAAGACACTAATTGAATTAAAATATCACTTGGAGGCTTCAGGCTTCTCTTCCAGCTAGAGGGGAACCTTATTAGCTCAAAGGGGGAGCCAGACTCAAGCAGGAAACATTTGGAAAACCACACAACTTTTTGTCCTTTCATAGCAAATTATATTTTTTCTCACCACAGAATAAATATTTTGATGTCTGAATCCTTTTCTCTCCTTGAAAAGTTTTCTATTTCCCTGACCTTTCTAGTCATTAGACAATGCTGTATTCTTTCTGTAAGATAAAGTGACTGAGTTAATATTTTCAAGGTGAAGGGTAGAATTTTTCCCACAGATGCAGTGGGTGAAGTCTGGAAAATATCTCAGATTGAAGGTCCTAATTGAATTGTGATAAGGATTAGGTATCACACTGCATATGAAGATTGCTTAGCAAGCTGTAAAGTGCTATGTAAATACAAGGGCTTATTACATTAGGAGTCTTTGGAAGTGCCTGGAAGGTATAAATGAAGCAGAAAAGAAAGAGGGGAACTGAGGACAATCAGTCTTAAATTCATTCCTTAAATCATAAAGGTTATGGATAATTGTTTCCACTTCTCATATAAAGTCAAAATCCTCCCTCCCTTTGTAGGTTTACCATTTTAAATAACACCTTTAAAATCACGATTGGAACTGACGCTTAAATACATACCGCATATTTACACTTTATAATTGTTTTTGCATCCACTGTTCCTTTGGTCACTCTATTCTTTTCTACTTGCCCAACTCCTGATCATTTTTCAACACTTGGAATGAACAAGTCCCTTCTATAATGGCTTTCCCAACCCCATGAACAGAGTTAATATCTCCTTAGGGCTTCTCTTTGTGTGCCTGACTGCATGAAAGCGCTGATCATGGTAAACTGTAATTATTGTTGTTTTTAAAAATTGGTTTATGTGTCTTTTTCATTAGTTTATGACAGGCACAAAAGGATGAATGATTTCCTTTCAGATCTATGTATTTCGGACATGCCACATTCACCTGCTAGGTGTTTAACAAACGTTTGATTATTGACTGGCCTTCTGCCAAATTTCATGCTTGATGGATAAGCTGTGATGTGACCTCTGGCATAAAGGATTTTCAGCCTAAATGAGCACTGAACCTTCTCAAAATCTGAGATCCAAAAACCTATGTTAGTGTAAATTGCATGGGACACTGTGAAAGTTGGTATAGAACATATGCTAATTCATACTAAAAACTAAAATAAAGTTGGAATTTTACCATACTAAAAGAAAAAAATCTTCTAGTCAGACACACTTAGACAAAGTAGGTAATTCTTTACCTCTATGCATTGAAACCCTCCCCTTCTTTCACCCTAAAATAAACTACACTAGGGATGGTGTTCACTTTGTGTCCTGCTAACACAGAGTTCAATAACCTCTGAGATAGGTCTTTGTATTTTATCTAGGAGGACATTACGTAAGAATGGAAATAAGAAGGAAACGCACATTGCAGAACTGGAGCCAGTCGGTGAGTATGCAAAGCTGATCAAAATATGGAAGGATATTCCAATTAGATCTGGTTTATAACACAAGCTGGAATGGGAGCTATTACTCTTCTTCCATGAAATAATATTAATAATTCAAAGAAAGTGGAAGATAGAGTTAATTAGCTCCGTGTCCCTGGCATGATCTAGTCAGTGAACAGTGGTGATTTCCCAATGATGAAGAGATTTGCTCTGGAAGAAGTTGAGACCACAGTAGTTCTATTTTCTCTTCCAACCCTAAAATTTTGTGATTCTGCATGTATCTGCCAATGCTGAAATGAGGATCCAGATGCTCAGGAAGCACCTCTTGCAAGTTCCATCTTAGCAAAAAGATGAACTCAGAGTTTATGGAGACTAGGAAGTGATGTGTGACCAAATCCTTTACATAATGCTTTCAAATGAGCTGTCTTTCTTAGTCTGTCATCCTGATTTAACCCCCAAGTTGCTCATAAGACCTCTCACCCTTTCACACGTGGAAGTGGCAGTGTTTATATTTTTGTGTGTGAGGAAGGACAGTGTGTGTAGGTGGTAGATGCGCATATGTATTGTCAAAGGAGATAGATGTGTGTATGGAGAGAGAGAGGGAGGGAGAGAGAGAGAGACTTCTTGGGGAAGTCTATCTGACAAATCAATGCAATACTAAATTTACCCTGGTTTTTGGTCACTGATTTTATTTAAACTAAAACATTTTACCTTTAATATAGAAATAATTTCTGGGAAATTTAACAATTTGTTTTAGAGAGTGGGGGGGGGAGAAGATTTTTCAAACTCACTCAATCACTGTCTCTCCAAACAACCTCAGACTGAAAAAATTCTTCATCCCTTGGCAACTATTTTGAAGGAGAAAATACAAAAGTGGCCAGTGTAATTTGGAAAAAGGTGTATTGCCAGGGGAGTCAGAAAGGAGAGTCAAGTTCTCATTTAGGCAGTAATTCTGGTTTCATCATGTGCATGCCATTCCTCTCTGAACCTATTTTATTTCTCAAACTAAGGAGTTTGATGAGCTGATACCCAAAATTACTTAGTGTCCTGCGACTATGTGAATGTACGCCCTCCTAATCCCAACTACTAGCCAGCTTCCATAGTTTTAGTGTATTCAGAATGAAAGAAGCCACATGGGTAAGATAGCATTGTCATTGTATCTCCACCCCTGTGTGAGAAAGAGTCCAAAAGAAGAGAAAAACACACACACACAAGGAATTAAGCATAAAGAGGAAAGAAATCTTAACCGAAGAAATATCTTCTTTATCTATGTCCATTTCCTCCAAAAAGGAAAAATGGCAGTGTCAGTTGTACATTACATATCATATATCTATCTCTCTTTCTCTTTAGTGTTTAATCTTAGCACCTGCACAGCAGAGATCTTTACAATTCATTGCATATGCTTTCTCCCTTCTCCCCCCTCCATACAGCACCTGAGGCCTAAGAAGCAACTCCATCAAAGCTCCATAAAAGGCTGAGACCCTTCTTCATGACTGAGTATAGAAATAACAAACATGCCCAACGGTTTTATACAGTTGCTAGAACATTTTCGTTTCCAACAAATGAAGATTTTCCCCTTTTCTTTGAATATTAATTACATTTTACAAATTTTTGTGGGATTTTTGTTTTGTTCCATTTTGTTCTGCTGCATTTGCACAACAACAGGGAAGGTCCATGGCAAGGAGTCCCGGGTTAGCAGAGTTTGGCTGTCATCTGGTCCGACTGTTTGAGGATCTCCGTGTTGTACAGGTCCAAGGCGTGGTTCACCCTGATGATCTCACTGTTGGTCAGTTTCAGGCGGTGTTTCAGCATACAGGAGAACAAGTCCAGCTGGGGTTCCCCGGGGCCACAGGAGGGGCCAGACGATTAATTCGGTCCCGAATATCCAACAAGAGGAGCATCACCGACGAAGAGGAATAGAACTGGCCGCCCTGTGTGTAGGACTGGTTGACCTGCTGCACCGCGCTGCGCAGGAGGTCGGCGTTGAACCTCAGGCTGTACCCGAACACCTGCACATCCGAAATCTTGATGTAGAACTGCCTCTTGGAGGGATCGGACAGGTCCACGGGGCCCTGACCGGTCTCATTTCGCAGCAGGGTAGGTAGCCGAGTCCGACTACGTAGGTAGATGTGGACCGTCTCGAAAAACGTTTTCCACCGATTGCCCAGCAAGAGTGTCCAGTTGTAGCACTGGCTGTTTTGGAGACGGATCTTCTCCCAGCGTGGGTAGCCAAATTCCCCGAAGGGCATGTTCCAGCCCTCCGAATGGCTGCCGCTGAAGGGGTTGACGTACACAAAGAACATGGGGTCCAGGCTGCTGTTGCGCATCTGGCAGATGCGCATGGACATGCCGATCACCATGTGGATGAAGTCCATGCGGTTCTTGTTGCTCTTGAGAGTGAGGGACATGCGCTTGCGCCACCGGGGGGTCAAAGAAGGTGTCGAGGCGAATCTCGTTGCTGATGAAGGTGGTGTGGACGTAGAGGCGCGAGTCCATCTTCTGCAGCAGGTACTTCAGCTCCAGGTCCTGGAAGTCCAGGTCGGTCTCAAAGCTGATGAACTGCTCGCTCCGCTCCGAGTCCACGTTCTGCGGTTCGCAGCGGCCTCGGTACAGCTTGTAGCCCTTGTTGCAGGAGCCACAGAGGGAGATGTTGGCCAGGCTGCACATGGCGCAGCTGTTGTTCCCGCCGATCACGCAGGGGATGGGGCGCTGGCACAGCGTGGTGCTGCCATGGCACACGCAGCTCCGCTGGCTCTCCAGGAAGGTTCCCCAAAACCCGTTCTCATTACAGTAGAGGAGCGACTGGACCCTTGCAAGCCACTGCTGAATTGTCCTGGGAGACAGAGGAAAAATGGAGAAGGTTAACCACCATGGATGGGTCTGTGAGTTACTGTTATCCAACTGTTAATGCAAACCAGAGCTGCCCAAAGGATGAAGGGATCGGATGGAGCAGTGAAATTTACAGGAAGGGCATCGAATATAAAGGTAAGAACTACACTGTAGCTCTTCGGAATGCCACAAACCAGCTGCATGACATCGTACTTTACCTTTCTAATACTCAATGCCCTCATCTGCAAAGCGAAGGGGTTGGAGTACCTGTTCCTTGGGGTCCTTCCAGCTCTGTGATTCCGTTATACAATAGTCCCAAAGAAGTGTGATTCAGGAAATGAAAGTGTCTAGACTCAAATAACCCTTCTGGATGACAACATATTGTAAACAATCAGCAATAAAAAGGACCTAGAGGTTATTTCATTTAACTTAAAACAGATTCCTCCCATGAGGGTGTATAACATCTAACAACTTCAACGAAAACAAATTATATTTTATCATACTCTACTCTAGAAATCATGTAGTGCTTCCCTATTGATGATCTTACATGATCCTCATGGTGGCTTTTTAGAACATGTTAGAAACAGGTTACTTCCCTGCATTTTTTCAGAGGTCCAAACTCTCCATTCAGTTGAATTTCTGTTGCAACCTCGGGGCTCCCTCCCAGGCCCTCAACACTATAAATGATACCAAAGTCTCTCACCTGATTTCAGCCACTGAAACATTCTAATGAAGACAGATACTCCATCAGATAAGTAGCAGCATCAGAGGAGGAACAAATATGCAAGGCAGTGAGCTTAGAGGCCTCTCATCTTTCTTTTTTCCTGTGCAAGTCACCTCTTGGCTGTCTTCCATGCTACCAATAATCTCTTATGCATGTCTAGCACTTTTTACCCTGCACAGGGTATATTCGCTCCCATTTTCTCACTGGAGCCTCACAGCAACACCTTAAAAATACCTTGGGACTTGAGGTCAGTCAGAGATAGCTGAAAATCACCTGGCTCCTCCATCTGCAAGCTAAGGTAATACTGGGCAGTTTTCTTCAACTTCCTAATCATTCCTACCACACAGCGCTATGTGAAGATTATATAAATTTTCATGTGAAGGCTTAGCCCCAAACTTGGGAGTTATTAAGAGCTCAATAAAAATTAGCTGTTGTTATACCTGCAAAGGGACCCTCAGCAATATTTTATAGACATGGCAATGGAAGCTCAGAGGTGACCTGATGGACGCAAAGTCGAACAATCAGAGAGTAGTCTCCTGGCTCATAGCCGTGGCTTTTTGCATTGTCTGTCAAGTGAGAGTCAAAGCACCCTTCTTAAGGCTGTCGTGTGCTGTGGTGATGATGATGATGCTCTCAGTGGTTCCTGATCTCCATTTTATAAAGCGAGAAACAGAAGCCAATTTGCATTGTACTCTCTGTGGTAGGAAGTGTTAACAATCCATCTATTCTATCGCTTCCACTGATGAGGCACAATCCCCAGACCACAAACACCAAGAGCCTAATTAGGCAGTAGAGCCTAATGTTGAAAAGCATAGGTGTTGGCCCAAGAAGAGCTGAGTTCAAAGCTGCATTCTATAACCAGGATCGAGTCACTTCATCTCTTTAAGCCTCAGTATCCATTATCTACAATGAGGATATTAAAGCCCATCCTACGCAGCTGGTGAGAGGATTCAGTGAGATAATATATTTAAAGGGCTTAAAAGAGCCTGGCACAGAGCAATTATGAAAAAGGTAATAATAAAAAGTACTCTTAATCCCAGAGAATAAGCTGTTCCTTTGAAGGTATTGAGACACTCTCAGGGATTTCACTATCGCTCTGGAGTTTGAGGAAAACCATTTTGTTACAGCCAATTGAAAATGGATACTGTTGAAATGGTTTCCCAGCATGCTTTGCTTTCAATGAGTTGCTTATGCGCTGGAAGAAAATGGCGGAATAATTAGTGGGCTCCTTGAAACCCTCTCCTTTTAAATCCACAGAACCACTCAGCCCTGGCGATAAAACCTCCCTCACAGCATCCAAAACATTGTATTGAAACCCCGAATTTCCTTGTCAGTTTCCCCCTCCAGGCTCTTAGGCTTGAGAGGGGGAGATCCCTCCTTCTCTGAGCACCTAGCCCTGAGCCTGGCTCTATAAACTGCTTGCTGAGTAAATCTATGTTTGCTGAATGAATGCATAAAGAATATTCATATTTTTCTTGTTATTTTTTCATTTAAAAAAAGAAAAACAAACTTCTCCCTCTCCCCTTAGGACTGCAGTCAGTATTTGTTTTCCATACCATCCACCCGCACAGCTCCAGGCCTCCCCAGTTTCTGCTTCGTGAGACCAATCCTATTACAGCCTGGAGAACAGCAGCAGGCCCAGCCTTCAGGAAACAGAGCTGGAATAATGATGAGCTATGTGGCTCCCACCTCCCAAACCAGAACATTGACTGAATATTGGGTATGAATCATCTGATATTTCTGTGAGCTGCAGGGGCCCTCCACACAGCCCTGATTGCGTGGTTCCATCTGACGAGAGCGTCATTTCAAAATGCCTCTTTCACATGGCCCACACTTGCCCCTGTCACTCCCTCTCCAAGTGACAGGACAGTACCCCATTTAGAGCTCCTCTGTTCCCATCTGCAAGGCATTCTATAACCCCGTAGAGCGCCCCCTTTCTCGTGTCTCATCATTGGGACCCTTTGTAAGAACCACAGCCCCCACTCCTTGAATCAATGCTTCATTGTGGCTGAACTCTCAGAATCCTCGGTGAGGGAAATAAAAAGATGAAAGTTCCTGGTGATACTGCAATAAGCAACAGGGCTAGTGGCAAATTAGGATTCCAGCCCTGTCGGGCAGGAGGGATTGGGGACAGAGGGCCTCTGAGACACATTCGCGAGCTGCATAGCACCTGCATCTCCTGACCTCAGAATAATCATGAGGTTGTGGGCTGTATCAAAGAAGGCATTAATGATACAGCAAGAGGACTTGGAAAGCAGGTGGTGTTCACGGGGGAGCAGGGAGCACGAGGCCAAGGGAAAGAGGAAAGAAGACAGAGGGGAAAGGTGGAGAGTGGGGAAGGGTGATAAGTGGAGAAAAGGACTTGGTGTTGGAGATGGAGAAATATGGAGCAAATGAGCAGGCAGAGGCTATGGAAGAGACACTGGACGGGGAGGATGAGATGGAATGAAATTAGAGTGGGTAGGATAGAAACAAAGAGATGCAGCCAAGGCATCATCTGTGTTAACGCACAGATTTGGGCAAGGTGGACATTGGATGGGCCATTTGAGGGCGGGCTAGTTGTTCATTCTTCTCCTTTTCTAGAGAGGCCAATTATGCTGACAGTGGGAGCAGAGAGGGAAAGCAATTGTTTCCAGTTAGTCCTGATCCCCAAGGTCAATGAACTTTCTTTCTTTTGCTTTTCAATATTTCATTCTGAGATTAGAACCAAAAAAAAGCTCATTTCATTTTGCGTGTGTGTTTCTTTTGAATACAAGCAAATTGCAATAATGAGGAAGAAGCATCAATCAAATCAATCTCCTATGCCTTCTCCATCTCCAGCCAGTTCTCTGACTAGTTGTCATGGATGGTCATAAACTCTACAAGGTTGAATTGTAGGCAGTGCCCTAAACCAGCCAAAAGCATCTGTGACTTACAACTATTGAGTACGCACTGTATACCAGGCATAGTGCTGGAGGCTCTTCATACTGTCTTCCTGAACAGCACATGAAACCCTCTCCATGTTACAGACAAAGAAAAAGGAGTCCTTGAGAAGTGAGAGAACTTGTCTGAGATCACAAAGGTACTCCACATTCAAATACCAAACTCTCTACCTCTGGCATCAGTGCACCTTCTTTTAGGTACCATAATGTATTGTAATGATGAAGTGAGCAATAAGAAGCAAGCAAGAGACGAGAAGAGAAATAAATGGAAATAATGGAAAAATACAGAAAGTTTGAGCTTGTGAAGGGCCTATTATCACATTCCTTGCTTCCTCTGGACCTGCCAGGGTCCCTCTCCTCCACTCACAGATAATTGGGGCTCCAGACAAGTGCATAGGGAGATGCTGGGGATCAGGGATAGAAGGGACTGCAATCTATAAATACCATTTCCCAGGCTAGTTGGTGACAGCCTGCCTCAACCCTGGCAACAGAGAAGCAGCTTAATAGGCTGCTCCAGAGGGGAGGGTCTCACAAAGGCTGACACAGCCCTGCTGAAAGCCAGTCAGTGCGAGGCAGGGAGGAGCAGGTTTTAAAGTGCTTTTCTCTGTCCCTAAGGACCCAAAGCATCTTCCATCTGCAGCCAAAGCTGAGATGAAATACATCCAAATCAGCATCGTTCTGTTGGATGGGATTTCAATGCATTCTGATAGGGGGATGAGAGGAAGGAGGAGAGAGAAGGAAGCTGCATTTTCATTTCTAAACTGGAAAACCCTGGGGCCTGATTGACAAGTACCCACACTGGCTCCAAATGAAGCAGTTTGGACCATTAGAAGCAGGGAACCTTCAAGAAGAAACCTTGGAAATGGTCATCTTCCTCATGTTTAGGCCTGAACACAGAGACGGTTGCTGAGGTCAAAAAAATCACTGTTTCTTAAGTGTTTTCTACATCATGGCAGTTACCACTTTATCCTCACATCAGCCCCATGAGATAGGATTCCCTTGTGATTTTTATCCCACTGATGAGGGCATTGAAGGCCACAGAGAGACTGTGACTCACCTTGGTCACACAGCATGGGCGTAGCAGAGCAAAGTTCAGGGTTCCTGGGTTGAAACCCAATACTCCCTCAATGCCCGTGCTCTGCGTTTCCTCCCTCTACACCCCCGACTGGAGGAGAAAGGCTCTGGACCATGGAAACACCTCAGCTGCCCCCCTGCAGGCTCTGTCTTTGCCTCAGGCAGGATTTTCTGGCGACCTGACAGGTCTCCTGGTGACACAGCGTGGAGTCGCTCGTCATTTCGAGGACATCTCCGCCACCCAGGGCTTCCCATCAGTGCTTTCAAAGGTACACATCTCCCTTTCAGCACCCCCTGGCTAGACAGCCCAGGCTGGGGTTCCTAAATCAAGCAAACTCCCTGCTGATTTTAATTGGAGGTTTTGTCTAAGATGGGAATACAGTGTGGGGCCAGTGGCATTTTAGGGGAGATCATACAAATTGAGTGCCAAGGAGAGAGGGAGAAAAACAGATCTAAGCTAAAATAGAAAGCTATAATCCATAACTCCCATTTGCCTACCAGGAGTGTGTATTTTAAAGTGCCAAGGAAATGAAAAAAAAAAAATGAAATTGGAGTTCTGTATTATTCTTTTATTTATGCCCTTTGCTTTTTCCTTGGCATTTATTTGACATTGTAATGGGTGTCTGAGTAATTCTGTGACTCCACAAAATGCGTATTCCACAGACCACAGACTAAACTGAGAAGACAAACAGTTTTTTTTTTTAGGATTCTGATGATGTAGCTAGCACATCTCTAGTTGTGTGATAGCACAACTGTTCTTTAGTTGTGCTATGTATGACTCTGTGTGTGTGTGTGTAAAGAAGTGGCATTTATAGAGATGAATACATCAAATCAATGGTGTCAGAATGCTTGAGGTTCCACTGAAAGGAGCCTCAGAAATGCTATGGATGTGCTAGTATGAATTATAACTGGCCATCAGACCCACTCTGTTCACTATTTTTCCCAGATAAATATTTAGCTTTTAATCATTACCCTGTTTGAGTTTCTGACATTGCTTTAATAACCTGTTTTTCCTTCTCTAGGTTCTTCACATGGTTTCACAGCCTCATTGAGTAGCTCATAATAATAAGAAAGGAAGACCAAAAGAAAATGTTATGGTCCCTTGTCATGCTGAAGCCATTTTCTAATTTTCAGTTGTGGAGTGAAGGTAATAGGCCTTACTGGAGATGGCAGAGGTAGAGGGAAGAAGGAGAAGAGCATCAATGTAAAAAATCCAATAGGGTCTTTAAAATTAGGTTGTCAGGAGCTTAATTGGGGAGGATCATGAAACAATTTTTGCAATTAGACAGTTCTGTGTCTGGAAGGCGACAAGCAACATCAGCTGCATATTCAAATTCAGCATTTTGCTCTGGGGCATGGATGTGCTGAAGACAGGTGAAGGAAGGCGTCTGGAGCTTCTCAAGAGTGACAGAAAGGCTAAAAACAGCAGGGCACTCCCTGGTGGAGGGCTATGAGAGTGGTTTATTCTTCCCAGGCAGTAGTCAGGCTGGATAACAGACTCCAACCAAAAAGCTATGAAATAAGAGGGGGATGAACAGGGTCTAATGGGCCTGAAGTACAATAATGGTGATCTAGATCTACGATCTTGGCAATAAGTAAGGGAGATCATAGGTGAGGGAGTAAGTTAAGTAAGTGCTGGGTCCTGCTCTACCACTATTTGACCTTGGATATTCAGTCTTGCATTCGACCTTAAATAAGTTGCCTGACCTCTTTGACCTTCAGTATTCTTATCTGTCAAATGGGGAAGGTAATATCTACTTTACACTTTGTCTTAAGAGCTAGAATGGAACCTGCAAAGCTCCAAGAGACTTCCAGCGAAAAGAAGTAATGACTGGCCATTACTAACCATGATTGTTACTGAGGGCAAGGAATAACTAGGCCTTATAAATGTCTCCAGTAAAATTATTCCTCTTGGTTACTAAAACAGCCCAGTTGATTATAGCCTAGTTTCTTCAACTCACTGGTTACTCAGTCTCCGCAGTTCTAATGAATGTTGTCACCATGATACTTGAAGAAGAAAGAGCCAACATGAGTTTTGGAATCAAAAAAAAGAAAGAAATTGAGTCACAGCTCTGCTACTCATTATTTAACCTTGAGTTAATTGCTTGTCCTTTCTAAGCTTCAGTTTTCTCAACTACAGAATGGAATAATAATAATAATAATACAATCCTGGCAAGGCTGTTCCGAGGCTCAGATAAGATGATGTGCGTAAAGTTTCTAACATATAGTAGGTACATACTGTCTCTCATACAAACAAACTATGTTTCTCTTGAGCTCACACAGTGAATGAGCCCCTCTGAAATCAGTAATTATAATTTAAAAACTCAGAGAGGGGAAAGAATTCAACAAATGCTGCTGGATCAGTTGAATATCCATATTAAACAAAATAAATCTTGACACTTAACTTCGTCTGTACTCCTAAATCAAAACAGATGGTTTGGGGATCTAAATGAAAAAAGTAAAAGAACAACAGCAACAAACAACTTTTAGGAGAAAATGTAGGGGAGCATCTTTATGACAGTAGGCAAAGATTTCTTAAAAGTCTTCACCATAAAAGAAGATAATTGATTAATAGGACTGTACAAATATTGAAACAAATTCAGCAAAAGATACCATAGACTGAAAAGACAACTTTCAATGACAGAGTATATTTGTAATACCTTTAGCCTACAAGAGATTGTATTTATAAGACATGCTAAGGTCTGAAAGCTTGTGTATTTTCTCCCCCAAATTTGTATGTTGAAATTTCAATTTCCAAGGTGATGATATTAGAAGGTGGTGCCTTTGGGAGCTAATTAGGTCATGAAAATGGAGCTCTCATGAATGGAATTAGTGTTCTCATAAATGAGACACAAGAGAGATTCCTTGTCTTTTCCAACATGTGAAGACACAGGTGGAAGGTGAACCCAACAGCCCTTACCAGACACCAAAACTACCAGTGCCTTGATCTCAGACTTCCCAACCTTCAGAGCTGTGAGAAATAAATTTATGTTACTTATATGCTAGCCAGTCTTTGGTATTTCATTATAGCAGCCTGAATAGACTAAGATAATACATAAACAACTACAAATCAATGAGAAATATTCAGATAACCAAAAGAGAAAATAGGTGAATGATAGGGACAGGCACTTCATCAAAAAGAATATTCAAAAGGCTGATATGTAATGAATCTCTACTTCATTCACTATCAGAAAAATGCAAATTAAAATTGCAATGATATACTACTCAGCAGGATGGTAAAATAAAATTAGAATATAAAATTAAAAAGAAAGTAAGTGCTAAGTCATCAAGGTTATGAAACAATAGAAACTCTCCTAGGCTACTGCTAGGAACAAAGCTTGCTTCAACAAATTTAGAAAACTGGAAGTATGTATTAAAGTATCCAGTAAGCTGAACATATATGAATATAGTATACAGCATGTTCTAACAATTCCACACCTAATATGTACCCAACAAAAAGGCATATATAAGTCCACCAAAAGACAGGTATAATATTGCGGTACTACTTGGAATAAGGCCAAACTAGTCACATGACCATCAGCAGAAGAGAATTCTACACGCACAGTGAAATATTTTTGAGGATGAATGAGCCACGACTATACAAAACAAAACAAAATGGAGGAATATCTCATAGAAAGATGAACAGGTGAAAGAAACCAGATGCAAATAATTCATTTCATATATAAAGCAAAACTGACCTACACTGGATAAAGCAGTGAAAAAATAATTCCCTTGGGGAGAAGGTTGATAAGGCTCAGAAGAAGACACAGGGGGTCTGTACAGTGCAGAGAATACCTTAGTTTTTGATCTGGCGCTGGTTATATGTGTGAATTCACTTTGTGAAGAATCATCTTACAGTACATTTATGTTGTTTCCACTTTCTATATGTACGTAAAACTTCAGTAAAACATTTACTGAAAAGACTTTCCGTTGAAACAATCGGAGTGATACCAATAAGGTGGCAGAACATGACATTTTTATGTCACTTTCAAACTTTCTAAAGCTCTTTTGTTTGTTCTCTAATTTTGATCCTCACAATTTATCTGTGTCCCAGGCTGGGTTGAGAGAGTGTAATTAATTTCATTTTAATGATATGAAAAAACTGAGGCTCAGAGAAAAGAAATAACTTCCTGATGGTCACTAGTGACTTGTCACATGAAAAGACAATTTTCAATGACAGAATATATTTTCAATACTTCTAGTCCACAAGAGATTGTATTTATAAGACAGGCCAAGGTCTGAAAATTTGTGTACCCTCTCCCCCAAATTTGTATGTTGAAATTTCAATTGGGACTGGGACTAAAACTCATCCATGCATGAGTTTGCTGGCAGGACGTGGAGGGTGGAGGTAGGGAGGAGAATTTGGTGATGGCTCTGACAGATGATTAAAAAGAGCTATCCATAGAAATTATTAAGACTTATGTCTATTTTTGACTAAATCCCCTGAGCTTACAGATTCTATTCCAAACAGGAAGCTACTTCCTAGCCACAGGGGGAAAAAAAAAAAAAGAAAAAACCAAAAACAACAGAAAGGAACTGGAGATGCTTATTTTCTTGCCTTGCGTCAACCAAGTGAGTCAACTGCCCTACTTGCTACAAATGCAGAATGACAAGCACGAATGAAAATGGAGAGATTCCTACTAGTGTGATCTTAAATAAACCCAGGACAGCACTCGCAGTGAAGCTCAGCCACTGCCACACATCTCCCTGTCCCTCACCTAGATTGTACACCCTCAGTTGCCGTCATTTTGGACCTCATTACCTTTTTTCCTGCCCATAAATAGAAAAAAAATTCCAAAGATATTCTCAGCTAAAAGCTTCACTGCCACATAGTTAGAAAGATAGTTGCAAGCACTTGTGATTGACAGCCAGATGCCCTGAGCTAGCTTGACTTCACATGTGGGCTTGTACCTCTTATTTATAGGACAATTTAATACACACTCAGAATAAGTTTTTGTTGCCCAAATTGTACCGCCTGCCCCCCACTCTCCACATGCATGCACACAAAAGTCAGTAGTCAGGGACTATCAAAGTAGCAACTTCTTCTGGGGGGGAGCTGCCTATGAGTTCATAGTGACAATTCTAGAACCTCAAAGCTAAATAACACTTAGGCAAGGCCTGGTCCATGTGGCAGATGAGAAACAGAGACCAGAGACATTAAGTAACTTGCTTGTGGTCACACAAGTAGTACCTGAAAGCCCACAACCAGAATCTTCCCCTTGAGGAAGGAACCTGCACACTTCCCAAAATTTATGGTGTTAATCTTCCTCCTAGCCTTCTCCAAAGAGACCTACAACATGTTACCTGGGTGACTGTTCATTGAGTGAGAAAAGGAAATAATAATGCTTTCCAAAGACTTTTGCACACTGGCTCTAATTCCAGGAGATACAAAATGTCACTGTGGCCCACCAGTCAGAATAAGAGTTTACGGATGTCAGATGAGGAATGGAGTTTTAGCTCAGGTCCATCTCACAGTGGGTCCAGTGGACACCTGTGGTAGTTCCCCAGTCCTAGAATTAACTGACATTAATTCCAGGAGATGCAAAATATCACTGTGGTCTACCAGTCAGAATAAGAGTTTACGATGTCAGGTGAGGAATGGAGTTTTAGCTCAGGTCCACCTCACAGTGGGTCCAGTGGATACTTCCTGTGGTAGCTTCTCAGTCCTAGAACGCACATTGGGGATATCATAAATGGAATACTCCCCTCCCTTCCCTTATTTGGTACACACACTATCTATACACCTCTTCAAATAACAGAGTAATAGTATTTTATGGGACATTTTCCCCCATTTAAACCAGCTTTCAAGAAGACCAAAAAACAATAACAAAAACAATGGCAACATACAACAACAAAATACGCACCTAGACAGAAACATGTAGCAAGGGGCTGAAACCTTAAGATAAATCCACTAAACAACAATCTTGATTCACTGATTTTAAAGAACAATCTTGCATCACAAACTATTTCCTCAGGACATCCCTGAAGAGTGTACTCCCCCTTTGTACTAAAATGTATCACAGGCTTGTGGTTAGCAAGATGACTGACTCTATAGAGGTGGCTCACACTCATTGCCCGACACAATAAAGGACCAAAACAATGAACAAACAACTACATTTTTACCACAGTGACTAATAGAGAGCACTGAAGTACAACAGCGGGTCGTGAAAACCCTGCGAGGCACAGAAAAGCAGGATGACTCTATAGAGAAGGAAAGAATACCTCTTGTCCCTGCCACCTCCTCTCCCCCAGTCAGGATTAGCTCAGAACCAGATGAGTCCTCTCCCTGCAGGGGAAACGTCTTCACGGGCCCTGAGCCCGGTTTAGGGAACTGCCTGAAGTTCGCACAGCTGTACCACTCCAGAAAAGAATCCCACGTTGTATCCCACCCCCAACCCTTTTAGTCAACCTGCTACAGCACTGTGCCATTTTGAAACCAGAGCTCCTGCTGGAGTGTCTTTTTCTCCAGTGGCCAGTAGCCCCTGCCCTTCTCCATCCTGAGGCACTGACATCGTTGCACTATGGTCATACACAGTAGTGTACCATTCCCCAGCCAAGCTGCTGCAGTTCCTTACCCACAGGGGAACAAGCTGCCTGGGAGGCACTCCATCTCCCCCATTTCATTTGCTGCTGTGCCGTGCTCCTGGTACCTGAGCCTAGGGCACTGCATGGGCTTGGATGCCAGGGTCACAGCCTAGGTTCAGTGGAGCAGCTGTGACCGTGGCACCCAAGCTGCAAACAGGGCACCCAAGTGCCCTACCCCCTAGGGAAGAGACAGTCTGTCCCAACAGAGAAGCTATGTCTGGGAAGGTGAGGCAGCTGTGTCCCCCTCAGTGCCTAAACCAGCCTGCTGCCCCAGCCCCAGGGAAATGAAGCTTTGCCCAGGGAACAGCTGCAATTTGGCACCCTGCCCCTCCACAACCAGGTACTCTGGCCCAGGAGAGAAGCTCCATGCAAGTCAGGAGAGAAGCCACACCCAAGTCAGGAGAGAAGCCTCACTTTCTGGATGCCTGAATCAACCTGTACCTCGGCCCCAGGAAACTGAAGCTTTGACACATGGGAACAGCCATGACCCCAGTGTCTAAGCCCTGGTGGTGTTCTATCCCTTGGAGATCAGGTGCTCCAGCCCAGCAGAAAAGCCATGCCCAAGCTGGTAAAGCAGCCTTGCACACTTGGCACCTGAACCAACTAGTCTCAGGTAATTGGATCTTTGGCCCAGGGGAGCAGCCACAACCGTCATGCTTGAGTCCACATGGCACCTTACCCCCCAGGGAGGCACCGCCTTGGCTGATCTGTATCACCTTGTCCACTATGTCAAACTGCTGCAGCACCTCACTTCCCTGGATCTGGACCAGCCCTCTGGAGCATGCACTACTGAGGCGCCCTGCCTCCAATGCATAGTAAAACCAACACTGCATTGCTATTTGAACCCTAGAGCACAAGTCATAGCCATGCCCGGCCACTCCCAGTTCTTGCTTCTACAGCACCCAGCCACACAAGATTTGGGGTAACTGCTATATCCCACCATTCTAGGGTCCAGAGTCACCACTAAGCAGTACCCTCTTTCCTGATGCCTGAGTTGTATTTATACCCTGTTGGCTCTGCAACCCAAATTGCAATTGTATCCTGCTCCCCAGAGCCTGAGCCACTGGAACACCCTTTCCTTCCTGGAGCCATACCAGTGCTGTGTCCTGACACCCAGGATCAGAGTCATAGTGACATCCCTGCCACCTGGGCCTGAGCTACTGAAGTGCCTTGGAATCACAATCCTATGCTTGGTGGGAGTGCTAAGAAAGCAAACCTGCACCCATGTCACATGGGCCACAGTATTCAACAAGACTCTGATCCTAGAACCCCAGTTCCACTGCCACACTAAGCACCTGTGCCCTGGAACACAGTGCCACTATGGCTGCCTGTTACCTATATTATACACAACTCCAAAAGGAATTCCATTCAGCTAAGTCTTTGCACTGTGGGGGAAAATGAGAACAGGATCCCTGAAGCCCTCGTTGCCAACAAACTTAACAATCTACCTTGCCACCACCACTGCCACAAAGTCTTGTAGACTAGGCTATTAAGGTACTCACAGAAATTGCTGACATTGATTACAACTGAAGAAGTTGCATGAAAGCTACACCAGTGCACCCACCCAGAAGCAAAATCAATGCACCCTACCCAACCAACACCATAGGACCCACCTGCAGAGGAATGTCTTTTTATATGAGAGCTGCTCTAGAAAACTGTAACTGGTGATTGTCCACTAAATGCACAGATATAAACACAGGGACACAAGGAACATGAAAAAACAAGGAGACATTACACTACCAAAATAAAAAATAATTATCTAATAATGAATCCTCCAAAATAGTAATTGTGAATTGCCTAAAAAGGAATTCAAGACAATGATCTTAGAAACCAAAATTCATTGAGATATAAGGGCATATTGACAGATAATTCAATAAATTTAATAAGACTTCATGATCTGAGAGAAATTCAACAAATAGATATCATAAAAAAGAACCAAAAAGAAATCTTAAAGCTGAATAATTCAGTGAATGAATTGAAAAACACAATTGAGAGCTTCAATAGCTGACCACATCAAATAAAATAAAGGAATTCTGAACTTGAAGAGAAGTCTTTTAAAATAATCCAGTAAAGGGGAAATTAAACAACTGAATAAATTAAAAAGAGTGAATAAAGTGTGTGGGACTGTGGGATACCAGTAAGCAAACAAGTACTTACATGATAAGAGTGTAAGAGGAATAAGAGATGAAGAAAGGCATACAAAGCTTATTTAACAATATAATTGTGAAACATTTCTCAAGTCTTGGAAGAGATATGAACAGACAGATTCGTGAAGCTTATAGGTTCCCAAACAGGTCCAACCCAAAAAAGTCCTCCGCAAGTCACATTGTAATCAAAATATCAAAGACATCATAGAAATAATTTTAAAAGGCCAGAAAACAATAGGATGATATAGTTAAGGTACTGAAAGAAAAAATAAAATCTTTCAATCAAGAATATTATACCTAGCAAAGAAATAAAGAGGAAATAAAATATTTTCCAGACAAAGAAAAGCTGAGAAATTTCATTGCCACTAGATCATCCTAACAAAAAATATTTACAGCCAGGCATAGAGTAAAATAACCAATAATCCCTGGAGACTGTGGGAGGCTGAGAGGGGAGGATCACTTAAGGCCAAGAATTTAAGACCAGCCTGGCCAATATAGTGAGACCCCATCTCTACAAAAATTTTAAAAGTAATAATAATAAGAATGATTAGCCAAGCATGGAGATATGTGCCTGTCATCCTACCAACTTGGGAGGCTGAGGTGGGAGTATCAGTTGAACCCACGAGTCTGAGGCTATAATGAGCTATGATCATGCCACTGAACTTCAGCCAGGGCAACAGAGTAAGATCCCAATCTTTTAAGAAAATAAAATGGGGAGTGCTTCAACTAAAAGTAAAAGGATGATAATTACTACCAAGAAAATATATGAAAGCATAAAACTCACTGGTAGAGGTAAATTCATAATTAAATTCAGACTATCCCATTACTGTAATGGTGATGTATAAATCTATCAAATCTCTAGTATAAAAGTTAAAATGACCAAAAATTACTGTAGCCACAGTAAGTTCTTAAGGAATGCACAAAAATGATCCAAAATGACTGTAACCATGGTAAGTTCTTAAGGAATGCACAGTATAAAAGATATACATTGTGGCAACAAAAATGTAAATAGTTGAGGGGGAGGGTAAAGGTCTAGAGTATTTATATGCAACCAAATTTCAGTTCTTATCAGCTTAAAATGGTCTATTATAATTATAAAATATTTTATGTAAGCCTCACAGCAACAACAAAGCCAAAAAAAAAAACAAAACACTGCAGAGATACACAAAAGAAACTAAAGATTAGCCCTACATAAAATAATCAAACTACAAATGTAAGCAGGAAAGAAAGAAAAAAAAGGATCTACTAAACCACCAGAAAACAATTAACGAATAGCAGGAGTAAATCCTTCCCTATCAATAGTAACATTGACTGTAAGTATCCAATCAAAAGACATAAAGCAGCTGAGCAGATTGACAAAAGAAAAGATTCAACTATAGGCTATCTATAAGAGTCCCATTTTAGCTTAAAGGACACACAGCTGAAAGTGAAGGGATGTAAGAAGATATTTCTTGCAATAATAGTTAAAGAGAACAGGGGTTGCTATGATTACATTAGACAAAATAGACTTCAGGTCAAAATTTCTTTCAAGAGACAAAATTGGTCATTGTATAACAATAAAAGCATCAGTTCATCAAGAGGACATAACAAATACAAATATATATGCACCCAACATTGGAGCACTTAAATATATATGGCAAATATTGATGAACCTGAAGAAATAAATAAATATCTATATAATAACAGTAGAGGACTTCAATACCCTGCTGTCAACAACGAATAGATAAAGCAGACAGAAAAATAACCAAAATATACTGGACATGAACTGCCCTTTAGGCCAAATGGACCTAACAGACATACATAAAAGATTTCATTCAACATCAGCAGACTATACATTCATTTCTAGAGCACATAGTACATTCTCCAGGATAGATCATATGTTAGGCCACAAAACAAGTTTTTGCAAATTCAATAATATTAAAATTATATCTAGTATTATTTCCAACCACAATGATATGAAACTAGAAATGAGTAACAAGAGAAGTCTTGGAACATTCACAAATATGTGGAAATAAGACAGAATGCTCCTCAACAACCAGTGAGTCAAAGAAGAAATCAAAAGGGAAACTAAAAATATCTTGAGACAAATAACAGTAGAAACATGACATATGAAAACCTATGGGATACATCAAAAGAAATTATCAGACGGAAGCTATGGCAATAAATAATAAACAAGAAGAAAGATCTTGAATAAATTAAGGAGTTAGAAAAAGAAGAGCAAACTAAGCCTTAAGTTAGAAGAAGGAAGGAAATAATGATGATCAGACAGAAATAAATCAAATAAAGAACACAAAAATCATGGAAAACAATCAATAAAACCAAGAGTTGGTTCACTAAAAAACTAAACAAAATCAACAAACCCCTAGCTAGAATTAAAAAAAAAAAAAAAAAAAAAAAAGGAAACTCAAAATCAGAAATGAGAGTGGAGACATTACAACAGATGTCTCAGAAATAAAAAGGATCATAACGGACCATTATGAACAATTATATGCCAACATATTGGATAACTTAGAGGAAATGAATAAATTCCTAGAAAATACAACTTACGATGGTTGAATCAGGAAGAAAAAGAAAACCTAAAGAGACCATTAACAAAGAGATTGAAGTGAAGTAGTAATTTAAAACCTTCTAACAAGGGAAAGCCCAGGACCAGATGGATTCATGGCTGAATTCTATCAAATATTCAAAAATAATTGTTACCAATACTTCTTAAACTCTTCCAGAAAAATAGAGCTAGAGGGAATACTTCCAAACTCATTATGAGACTAATATCACCTTGATACCTAAGCCAGACAAAGACACTTGCAAAAAAAGAAAACTACAGGCCAATGTCTCTAATTAACATTGATGCAAAGATCTTCAATAAAACATCAGCAAGCTGAATATAACAACACATTTAAAAGATTATTCATCATGAGCAAGTGGAATTTATCCCAGAAGCACAAGGCTGCTTTAACATATACAAATCAATAAATGTCATATGTCACATTAACAGAATAAAAGATTAAAATCATAAGATCACCTCCATTGGTGCAGAAAAAATTATTTGACAAAGTTAAAAATCTTTTCTTGTTAAAACTCATAAGTTTAACTATAGAATAAAAGTTTATCAATATAATAAAGGTCATTTATGAAAAGCCCACAGCTAACATCATAATGAACAGGAACAACTGAAAGCTTTTCCACTAATATTTGGTTCAAGGCAAGAATGTCCACTCTTACCACTTCTATTCAATATAGTACTGGAAATACTAGCAAGAGCAACCAGACAATAAAAAAGAAATTAAAAAGCAACCAAATCAGAAAGGAAGAAAATAAACTCTATTTGCAAGTGTCATCATTCTATATGCAGAAAACCCCAGAGATCCCCCCCCCACAAAAAAACTATTAGGACTAATAAATGAATTAAGTAAAGTTAAATTATACAAAAGTAAGATACAAAAATGAGTAGCATTTCTAGACACAAACAACTTAGTTAAAAAAGTTTTTAAAAAGAATCTCATTCACAAAAAAATACTTAGGAATAAATTGGCCAAGGAAGTTAAAGATTTGTACACTGAAAACTATAAAACATTAAAGAAATGAATTAAAGAAGACACAAATAAATGAAAAGATACTCTGTTCATGGATGGGGAAAATTAATATTATCAATATAGTCACATTATTCAAAGCAATATAGTGATTTAACATAATGTTGATGTCAATCTTCACAGAAATAGAAAAAGCAATCCAAAAAAAAAAAAAAAAACCTACATAGCCAAAGCAATACTGAGAAAGAACAAAGTAGGAGGCATCATGCTTCCTGATTTAAAATTATACTACAAAATTATAGTAATCAAAACAATATAGAACTGGCATAAAAAACAGAAACATAGACCAATGGAACAGAACAGAGAGCCCAGAAATAAATGATGAACTAATTTTCAACAAGGGCACCAAGAGGATACTATGGGAAAAGGATGGTCTCTTCAATACATGGTGCTGAGAGAACTAGATTTCCACATGCAGAATAACGAAATTGAAGCCTTATCTTACACCATACACAAAAATCAATTCAAAATGGATAAAAGTCCTCATTGGAAGACCTGAAACCTGAAAAATTCCTGGAAGAGAACATAGGTAGAAAGCTCCTCAACAACGGCCTTAGCAATGATTTTTTTTTTACATCATACCGAAAGCTCAGGCTACAAAAACAAACATAAATGAGACCACAGTAAACTAAAAAGCTTCTTCAAACCAAAGGAAATATTTAACAAATTGAAAAAGTATTTGCAAACCACATATTTGGTAAATAGTATTTACTAAATACTATTTAACATTTACTATTTAACAAATATGTGGTTTGCAAATACTTTTTTTCAGTTTGTTAAATACTGGGAAAAAGTATTTGCAAACCATATATTTGGTAAGAGATTAATATTCAAAATTTATAAAGAACTCTTACAACTCAAAAGCAGAAAAACAAATAATCCAATTTAAAAAATAAACAAAGGACCTGAACAGACATTTCTCCAAAGAAGACATAAAAATGGCTAACAGGAATATAGAAAGGTACTCAACATCATTAGTCATCAGAGAAATGCAAATTAAAACCACTATACAATATCATCTTGTTCCCATAAGGATGGCTATCATAAAAAAGACGAGATAGCAAATGTTGGTGAGTTTGTGAAGAAAAGGAAACCTTTGTATACTGTTGGTGGGAATGTAGACTGGTACAGCCATTATGGAAAATAGCATAGAGGTTCCTAAAGAAATTAAAAATAGAACTACCATACAACACAGAAATCCCTCTTCTGGGTGTATTTCCAAAGGAGATGAAATCAGCACAGATAAAGATATCTGCACTCCCATATTAACTGCAGTATTAGTCACAATAAGCCAAGATATGAAAAGAATCTAAATACCTATCAACAAATAAATGTATAAAGAAAATGTGGCATGCAGTTGTTTCTCAGAATCTATTGGGAACTGGTTCCTCAACTCCCCCAAGATACTAAAATCTGGTGATGTTAGAGTCTCTTTATGACATAGTATTTGCATACAATCTACACACATCTTCCTGAAGACTTTAAATCTTTTATAGATTACCTATATTACCTAATGCAATGTAAATACTATGAAATGGTTATAATGCTGTATTTTTAAAAATTGTATTACATGAAAAAAAGAGAAAATTTGACACATATACACCATGGAATACTATATAGCCATAAAAAGAATGAGACCATGTCCTTTGCAGCAACATGGATGGAACTGGAAGCCAAGATGCTAAGCAAATTAATCACAGAACAGAAAACCAAACACTGCGTCTTCTCAATAATAACTGGGAGCTACACATGGAGCACACATGGACATAAATATGGAAAAAATAGACTCTGGGGGACTATTAGAGGGTGGAAGGAAAGGAGGAGTGGGTTAAAAACTATCTCTTGGATACTATGCTTACTACCTGGGTCATGAGATCTGTAGTTTAAACCTCAGCATTACACACTATTTCCATTGTAACAAATCCGCACATGTATCTCCTGTATCTAAAATAAAAGTTAAATTTTTTAAAAGAAAAAAAATTTAAAAATTGTATTATTTGTATTACTGCATTGTTATTTTATTTTTTTTTAATTTTTTTATCTATAGTCTGTTGAATTCATGGTTGTGGAACCCACAGATATGGAAAGCTGACTCTCTCTATATATACAATATAGTATTTTTCAGCTTCAAAAGAATGATATTCTACTGTTTGTTACAACATAGATAGATCTACATGACATTATTCTAAGCAAAATAATCCAGACACAGAAATAAAAATATTGCATGATTTCACTCAAATGCAGAAGGAAAAAAAAAGAGCTCAAATACACAGAGATAGAGAAATAGAGAATGGAAACAGTGGTTACTGTGCTTGCCGTGGGTAGAGGAAATGGAGATATGTAGGTCAAAGGATACAAAATAGCAGATAAGTAGGATGAACAAATTTACAGAATTAATACAGTATTGGGGATTGTTGTTAAATAGATTTTAGCTGCTCTTGTAACAAAAAAGTAATGAGGTGAAATGATAGCCATGTTAATCTGCTTCACCATAGTAACCATTTTTCTGTCTATATGTATCTCCTAACAGCATGTTGTAAACCTCAAATATATGCAATAAAATTGTTTTCAAAAAATAAAGTGCTTGCAAAATATTTAATGTTTTACACTGGAAAAATGAACAAATGGAAAACCTACTATATGTGTCAGGTGGCCACAAATTATTTGATATTCCTCCCATAAAGACAGGAGGTCTATGTACCCTCCCCTTGAATCTGGAAAGACCCTACTATGGCTTTGGCCAATATAATAAGGCAGAAGTGATTCACATAGTTCATAGGTGCAGACCTGAAGAGACTGGTAGCTTTCACCTCCTATCTCTTGGAAAACTCCCTCTTATAACTCTGAGATCCATTCTAAGCAATCTGGCCATTCTACTGTAGGACTACACAGAGAGACCTTGGAAAGGAAGAACTGCCCAGCTGAGGCCGGCCTTCTGACCATCTCTGCTTCAGACATGTGTGGGAAGCCTTCTGGGAACCTCTAGGCCAGCCTCACTGCCAGCTAAACACCAATAAGTGACTGCAATCAACTTCACATAGAACATAATTGCCCAGCAACTTCCAGCATAAATTCCTGACCCACAGATCATGAGCAAAATATAACAATTGGTATTTTAAGCCCCTAAATTTGCATCAATTTGTTATACAGCAGTATATATTCAGAACATTATATTTTATGAGCTCCAAAGAGAACCCAGGTTATCTCTTTTTCATTCTATGATTCCTGAACTGTGCTACTGTACTAGGGAGCATTCTAAAAATGCCTCTTCTTCCCCATGGTTCCAGGCTGTAATCCCCCAGGACCTGTGACTGTGGTAAGATAGCACTCTGGTGATTGTGTTCTTTTACATAACACAGTTAACCTACAGAGGAAGATTATCTTAATGGACCTGATCCAGTCAGATGTGTTCCTTTAGAAGCAGAGAGTTCTCTGGCTGTTGGCAAAATTCAGAGTCTGAAGTGTGAGAAGGATTCCATGCACCTTTATTCTTTTGAAGATGAAGAAGACCTTGTCCAAGGCCTGGAGAAGGGCCCTAGGCGTTCATAGAGAATCCTGGCCAACAACCAGCAAGGAAACAGTGACCTCAGTCCTACAACTACAAGGAATTAAATTCTGCCAACATCTGAAAGGAGGTTGGGCTTGTTTCTTCCCCAGAGCCCACTGGTAAGAGGCTGGTCTGTCCAACACCTTGATTTCAGCCTGTGAAGCATAAAGTGAAGACCCTGCTATACCATACCTAAACTCCTGATCCCTGGAAATTATGACATAATAAATCTGTGTTGTTTTAAGTTTCTTAATTTATGGTAATTTGCTACATAGCAATATAAAAATTAATACAGTTATTCTGGACAAAACTGTTTCATTTTACTCCTTAATAAAATGATAAAGTAGATTAGACAATCTTTTAAGTTTCTGTCAGGCACAAAATTTTCTAATTCCATAATATTTATTAGGTCACTTAGCCTTCCTGAGCCTCAGGTTTCTAAAGTAAAACATGGATGCAAAACCAATTCTGGGCCAGTTTTATCTTCTAGGTAGTCTATCTTCTAGATCTCAAGCTCTCTGTGAACAAGGGCACTTACTGTCTTGCTCACCCCCTCTACCACTTGTATACTGCCTGGCACTTAGTGGGTATTCACTAAATATTTGTTGAATGAATTAATGAATTAATTAATAAATGAAGATTCAGTATAAACATTGACAAGAAAAAAGGTCTATTCCTATGAGGATGACAACAGAATAATGAGTATTACTTTATAATCTTGGGCAAGTCATTCATTTCTGTGAGCCTTAGTTTTCTAACCTGTAAATGGGGAGAGGGATCCTCACTCCTCACTCTACCTCACCCACTGGTTATTCCAATCCCATAATATCATCAGTGTGAAAGCCCTTTACAAACTTTAAAATAACCTATACATAAGGTATTTGTTTTGGTAATAGTTTACTTTTTAGGGTTAGGAATGTCTCTAAGCCACATGGGGTAAATTTATTTCCTAATTAATAAATTAATTAGGAAAATAATAGCAGTAATAAATTAATTAGGAAAGTAATAAATTAATTAATAAAGTAATAGCAGGATCACCTTCCTGCTATTACTTTCACAGCTGCTGGTTAGCAGTGGTGCCACCTCTCAGCAGAGGTGGTACCTGCAAAGCCATTAGCATCTGCTTAAGCAGAAGGTGTTAGAAACTCAACTCAAAGAAGACTTACTGAAAGATGAAGATCTCTACTAACAAGAAGGGAATGACAACCTGTAGTGTCACACCAAATAATCTGAGTAATTGCTTCTTAATCTGGTGTAAACCACTTTTTTCCAAAGCTGTGTTTTGAGGAGCCCAATCTCTTGAAAAACTTCAAAAAGAAAGATTCTAAGGCCAAATAAATTTAAAAATATGCAAACCTGACCTCTGCTTTATTTAGTATTTTTTTTTAATTCAACATTTTCTAAACTCATTCAAACACAGACACCACTTCCTTATTTTCCTCTTTTCAATGTCCTATAGGATTCACTTAGTGGAACTCGTTTTTGCTTAGTTTCTACCAAGTGCATAGAAAGAGGTGTGATCATATTTAAGGCAGTGAAGAGAGACTTAATCCAAGTCTGGTGTGGCCCTTAGACTAGTGGCGTCAGTATCACCCAGGACATAGGATCCACCTCAGTTCTACTGAATCAAAAACCCTAGACACAAGGCCCAGAAATCTATGTTCAGAAAGCACTCTGGCTGACTGTGATGCTAATTCCAGTTTGGGAAGCAGTGCTTTCATCCACAGATCATGTCAGCACAGGGAAGAAATACTGAATCCTCTTACACCCAACAGAGAGATCCCATTGATTCTCCAGTTCATCTTTCTAATGGCTACTAGAGAACCTTTACTAAACCACAGCGTCCCTTCTATTATTTTTCCTGCTGGCTTCACATCACCTTAATGATAAGATACAAATTCCACCACTAGGTATTCAATCCCTCCATAATTTCCCAACATACAGATCTAACCTTATTCAATAACAATAAGGACAACTGCACTAAGTGCTAATATTTATTGACCACTTACTACATGCTAGGAATAGTGAATATGTATCTTGGGTGATCCTCACAACAACCCTGTGGAGGAGATATTATCCTCATTTTACAGATGAGGACACTTAAGGCCAGAGGACACTGAGCGCATTGCTTGCCAAGATTTAACCTCAGTTTTCTCCGGTTCCAAAGCCCAGGTACTTAATCCTGACTTATATCCTGTTTCTGATTTGACATTTCTGGATAAAATTAATCCCACTCTCTATTCTTCATAGGTACATACTGTTTTAGTGAATGGAAAATCATTCTTTTCAATGCAAGTACAAAGCACAATCATCCCTCAGCTCCCATGTGAAATGTCCCCTCACTTCAGTGCAGCAAAGGCTATGTTGTGGTGTTCCAGACACTTTACCAATCACTGAGGATACACTGCTTAGCAAGAAAGGCAAGTTACCTGCCTTCACTGAATTTGTGGTCAAGAAGGAGAAATCTGGGCTTAAACACAGCATTGCAAATATGGCAAGTGCTAGAAAAAAAAGAAACACAAGCTGCAGTAAAGGCATATAATAGAATGGTATAACTTGGTCCACTGAGTCAGGCCAAATATTCCTAAGAAATCAGGGATCAACCTGAAAATTAAAGGATGAATAAAGTAATCCAGACAAAGGAAAGCACTTTTTCCAGTCTCCCCAGCAGGAATGCATTTCTCTCACTATCCTCTTCTCTTGCAGCATTTCCCTTTGCTACTCAACCTCTCTGTCTGTAATATGGGAAGCACAGTAGAACCTTTTTTATAGGGTTGTCGTAAGGATTACATACATTAATATATATCAGGCACTGACAACTGTGTCTGGTACATAATAAATGGTCAGTGTGTGTCAACCATTATTATCATCATTTTTTTCTTACTATAATATGTGATCTTGAGCAGGCTGTTCCAGTAAGAGTGGCAAGTTACTAGGAATCAGAGTTTCTCTGTCCAGTGGGATAAGCTCTCATAATTGACCTCTATGAAGTAATTGTGGGAAAACGACTCTTCCTCCCATCAGATAGATGCGGTGTGTGAAGCTGATGGTGCATTGAATACTCTTATCTGGTAGGTTACACTTCCACATGCTTCTCTTTCCACCGAGTAACAAGAACACGAGCTGAAAGTCAGTTTTTTATATTCCCAAACCTGTTTATGCCCATTGTATTTGCTACTATTATATCTTATAGCTAAAAAGTTATAAAATAACTAAATTAAAACTAAAATAAATCAATGAAATGTGAATTGCTTTTTTCTGTGGAAACCAATTTGAATTCTATAAAGACCAGTTATTGACAAAAATGACCATCGATTTAAATAAAGGGGAAGTAACAAAAAACCTACAAACTTTAAGTTGTTTTTTAAGAATCTAAGCTGTTGCTCCACTTTGAATAAACCGAAGTTTGAAATGTTATGCAATTATGATATCGTTTATGGAAGAACACCAGTAAAATGTTAAATAGAATATACCACTACCTTCAAAAAAGATTTTGGCTTTACTTCAAGAGGCTGCCCAACAAATGTGCATTTATATGTTTTTAAGTTAAAATAAAATGGTTCACATATGTATAGCATGTATACATTTTAGGATTTCCTAGTTTAACTTCACTTTTCAGATTAACCAACAAACTATTGATCTCCAGTTTTGTACAATAAAGAGCCACATGCTTTGCCATTTTACTGTGTGCTAACCCTGGCATCTATATTTTCTTATTGGCTCTCCAAGGCTGGCTACTATTTTCCTCTCCATCACGCTAAGTAGAAAACTGAAGCTTGAATGCCTTAATGCTATGCCAAGTATTATCAATAGTAAATGACAGTGACACACTTTGGTCTGTCAGACTAGAGAGTCTGAAGTCCTGAGCTTCTTAAGTTATTTTGTTTATTATATGATGACATTTTGTTTGTTAGGCTCATGCTTTATTTTACACAACAGGAGCATCCATTTCTTGGAAATAGAAAGTGTTGTCATCAAATATCTAGGGTCTGCTACTGCTGTGCTCTTGAATATATTAAGTTTTTTTTGAGACAAAGTCTTGTTCTGTTGCCCAGGCTCAAGTGTAGTAGTGTGATCTTGGTTCATTGCAACCTCTGCCTCCAAGGCTCAAGCAATTCTCATGCCTCAGCCTCCCGAGTAGCTAGGATTACAGGTGTGCACCAACACTCCGGGCTAATTTTTGTATTTTTTCAGTAGAGACAGGGTTTCTCCATGTTTCCCAGGCTGGTTTTTAACTGCTAGCCTCAAGTGATCCACCTGCCTCGGCCTCCCAAAGTGTTGGAATTACAGGCATGAGACACCGCACCCGGCTTTGAATATATTAATATTATATCTGTGTATTTCTTTAAAAGTTATGAAGAATTTTCACATATATCATACAAATTGACTATGGCAACAACTCTGTGGGGTAGCCATTCTTATTATCCGAACCATACAGGTGGGGAAACAGAGGGCTCTGGTAGGTTTGGAGACTTTTGGAGGTCAGATATCTAATGAATGACAAAGACGGGACTGTCAGTCTAATAAACTGAAACTGACTTGAGTTCAATAAAATACAGGAAACCATATCCCTCTGCCCCACTGCAGGAGTCTATGGAGATTAAATCCAGAGGCAAGTAAGTACAGGGTTCCGAGAGAAGAATCAAAATCAGTGTGAATATTGAGGGTGGTCAGAATAGAGATAACGATTATCTTGGTAGCCAGAGTCTTTCTATAGACACCAATTAAACACTGTATGGAGAAGGAAATATGCTAAAAGCTGACATGGGTTCAGAAGCTATGGCCTCAGCTTCAGAGCCTGAGGTTGATGCCCCCAAGAGATTTTCATCTCAACAATGCATAATTACATTGTGCTTGGCTGAGGCTCAGACTGCTGGGTCAAGGCCATGTGAATTTGAGAAGTAAAAATAAATCAAAGACCAAGCATCATCAGAATAATTCTACTGTCTGCCCTTAAGGTAAGCTTCCATGGATCTTGTTTGCCTCACAATACTTTAATCTTTAAAAAAAAAAAAAAAAAAAAAAAAAAAAACAGTAGATAGCCAGATGTAAGGAAGAAATGTCAAATCACACTGACCTTAAGTACCTACTTGATGCTAGGAGTTTTACTTCATTTCATTACATTGATTAGTATCTGTTTTTTTCCAGTAGAGACTATTTCCCAAAGTAATAGAATTAACAAGTGGTAACTTTAGGATTTGGATTCAGGTCAGTTGAAGACAATTGCCATTTGCAGTTTCGATTTTTCCAAACTGTCTGGACTGTCAGTCTATTGGCCTGAAGTTTAGTTATGATCTGTTCGCAAATTCCCTGAGTGACCCTGGAAAAGTCACGTAACTCCCTTTGATCTTAGTTTATTCATTTGTGAATGAGGAAGATAATCTAAATATATTCAACATATGTAGAAAGTACATGCACTTTATATATCATCATGAAACTCAAGTTGCAGGAGATTACGTCAACATGCCTTGTGGTACATTCTAAGAAGCAAATAACCTATGTGTCTGTTCACTGAACAAAGTTTTTTGAATAGCTACTGTGTGTCAGGTAGTGTGGTAGAAAGTTATAAGAACAAAGTTATGAAGAATATAAAAAAAAGTATGAGTGAGCTGATAGTCTCATGGGAGAGATAGGCACTAATAGATAGATTTAAAAAGGAAAAGGGTAGTCAGGTGCAGTGGCTCAGAGAGACCAAGGAGGGAATATTGCTTGAGTCCAGAAGTTTGAGACAAACATGGACAACATAGTGAGGTTTTGCCTATATAAAAAATTAGAAAAACTAGCCAGATATGGTTGTGTGCACCTATAGTCCCAGATTCCTGGGAGGTTGAGGCAAAAGGATCATTTAAGCCCAGGACTTTGAGGCTACAGTGAGCCATGATCATACCACTGTACTTCAGCTTGGGTGACAAGGCAAGACTCTGTATCAAAAAAAAATATATATATATATACTCGTAAACTGGGATTTGGGTTCAATTAGAAAATTAGAATGATAAGGAGGCATATAAACAAGTCCTAAAACAGCCTTTCAATGTGGGAATCATGTTCTTGAGGAATATTTGAGCTGAGGTCTGAAGGGCAGGGAGGTAAAAGCTACCACAGTGAAGAACAAAAAACAAAAAAGGAAGACATGTTCAAGCAGAAGGAACAGCCCAGGTGAAGCCTTTGAAATGAAAGGCTGAGGGGAGGGGTGGAATTAGGCATTTAGAGAACTCAGAGAAAATTAGCAGAACTGTCCTGTCACTGAGAGAGCCAAGAAACAGTGTGGAAGCCTAGCCAAGGGGGAGGCAGGAACCAGATCATAGCAGATCTGCAGGCCACCTTAGGATTTTGTTTTTTCTCCTAAAAGCAGTAAGCAGTAACCAAAAAGTTTTAAACAGAGATGTGAGAAGATTAAATTTGCTTCTTAAGTGATAATTCTGACTGCCATGGAACATAGATTGCAAAGTGACCAAAGTAGATTCTGGGAAACTTAGTTAAAAGGCCACTGTAATTTCAGGCAAAAAAAGATTTTAGTTTGAACTATAGGCTACTCATTAAAATTGACTAATTAGCATCATCTGAAAGCAATGCTGCTCAAAGATTGAATTACTGACCTTCTACCAATATTCTTGAATTGAACTATTACTCTCATTCTCTGTAAATGTTATGTCTCTTAGAGTTGGGAAGGACCTCAGAGATAATTGAGCCTTGTTGTTTTTATTTTAGCAAAAAAGAAATAAAGAAAAAAATCACCTTGGGTTCTCGAATGAATTTTAATTCAGAATTTCCATAAAGAAATTCACTGAAGAGCTGCCCCAGTTAAAGGTGAGGTACAATTGTTCACTATTCAACCTGTACCCCACCTCTGCAAGGCAGGATTTCTATACCCAGTGCTCTCACACAGGGCAGAATAAGACTTGAACTCAGGTCTCTGGCTTCACAAAACAATGTATTTTCACTTTTCAGCAGATCCAGAGGCTAGATAATGATGGTTTGAGGATCAAGGCACAGTTGCTTGTATCTTTAAATGCCTTTCAGTGGCTGACACGAGATTGGAAGATAAGGTGGTTGGTAAACATTCAGGTAATTGCACAAGAACCAGCTACATTCAGCTTTGCCCAAAATGACTTTGTGCTTCTTTTCTTCCTCCCTCCCTTCCTTTCTACCTTATTTCTCTCTCCTTTTTTTTCTTCCTCTTCTTTCCTGCCTCCCTCCCTTCCTTCCTTCATCTCCCTTCTGCAATGACAGGCAATTTCCACCACTATGCAATTCAGTTTTTAGTCTTGGCAGGTCATCTAAACACCTTGGATCATCTTGCCTTGGAGATAGGTAGAATAGCAGAGGAGTGACAAGAAGGGATTCTGCTGGGCTTGAACCTGTCTTCTACCTGCTATTCAATCATCAGCAAGTCATTTAACATCTCTATGCCTTAATTTCTCTATTCATAAAGTGGGATAAATTAGTGGTACCTCACAGGGTCGTTACAATGATTAAATAAGATGAAAGCCATATGACAGTGGCTGGTGCATCGTAAATTCTTTAGAAGCGTTAACTATGAAATGTCGCCATGAACCTGAACTCAGCCCCATTTCCTTCTTGATTAGTTTGGCTTCAAGTTCACCCCGATTGCATAGCCTCCTTTCTAGAGCATTCAGAGTTCATAAATGTATACACCACCCCCTGATGAGCCCCCTAGTGGCCCTCTGAGGCAGGCAATCAGAAATTATTATACCCATTCTATAGGTGATAAAGCCAAGGCTTAAAAAGTCTCAGTGTCCAGTAATAGCTGAGACCAAACTTAAAGTCCATCTTTCCCTTTTCAACTCTACATAGTGTAAGGATCTCCTGGTGGCAAGACAAGCCACAGGAATCTTATTGTGGGTCCCTGCCTTCCCTTAGGTCCAGCTGCAGTCTGACACTAGGGCCAGCTCTCCTGTGGGCTAACAGAAATCCATCACAGTATCCCCAGACCCTCAAACAGAACCTAATACATAATGATTACCCACTAAACATTTGGTCGAGTGTTGAACTCCCATCTATGGATGTGGTCTGGAGTTATCTTGCTGCTCTCCTCTCAACAAGCACTGGGCCTTGGAGTGGGGTGAATCTTACTTATGTTTCTGCTTCTAAAGCCTGCCACATAGTATGCTCTCAGGAAATGTATATTGAGCTGGACTGCACTGAACCAGGCATCTTCTAGTTAGCTACAGGGAATATGTCTTTCTGGGTTTCTGCTTGGGCTTGAGAGTTAATTCAGAGCTCCATGATCAGGGACATTTCCTGCATCTCAGCACAATAGAATCTATATATTTCAATCATCATCTGCTACCCTCAACCTTGATGAGCAAACCCTGCCTTTGGCTTTACCACACACTAAACCAGGGTGCCCCAAACACAACACAGCCACCTATCTGCCACTGTGCACTGCTTAAGTAACATGGGTTCTTGCTGCTCTGCACAGTGATCGTGACCATCAAGTCCAACAGTAAAATCAGCAAAATAAATCTAATCTGTCCTTACCTGCCCATGTGACCTTTGATGAATTAATCACACCTGCCTCATCAGTTCCCTAACCTATAAATGATCCAATAGCATCTACTTCACAGAGATGGGATGAGTATTAGATAAAAAATACATGTCACCAATGCTCAATCTCACTGGGTAACTAACTACTGAGTGCCAAGAAATTTATATGCCAAATATCAGTGCTTGGGGGGAAAAAACTAAGAAGAACAACACCTAACATGTATTGAGTGCTGTCCACGTGCTAATCACTGTCCTAAGCAATTTACATAGGTTAAAGCATTTAATCCTAAAACAACCTTCTGATGTAGGCACATCAGCTCCATTTTATATATAAGAAAATTGAGGCTCAAAGGTTTCAGTAACTTCCTCCAGACTTACAATGTAACCAGGTGACAAAGTTGGGATTTGAACCAAGGTGGTCTAACTCCAGAATCTTTAGCCGACTCAATTGCTGGTTATACTAGCTGCTCAGTAAGTAGCTATTACTGCTTCATTATTATTATTATTAATCTTATGTCCCCTATGTCCAAGATAGTCACCTCTAGCTCCAATTCCACTCAATTTCTATTGTACCTCATCTCCAAAATATACGTCCCCAGCCCCCACAATGAACTGCACCTCCAAATATTCACACCCTTGAACCTAGGTTAGGCTTTTGGCCAACAGAATGTAGTGGAAATGATGCTCTCCAACTTCCAAGGCTAAGTTGTGAAAAAGTCTTACGGCTGGCTTTTGGTCTCAGAACACTCCCTCTCTGACCCCAGCTGCCATGTTGCAAGAAGTCCAGTCCCCATGGAGAGGTCTTGTGTGGGCACTCCAGCGACAGCCCCAGCTGAGCCCCCAGCTGACAGCCAACATCAGCTGGCTCTGAGAGTGTGTCATTTTGGAGATGCAGCCCAGTCAAGCCCCCAGATGACAAGAGCCCCAGCCAACTTGAGACATCCTCAGCTGTACCAAGTCAAGATACACATTCATAAGAGATAATAACATAGTGTTATTTTGAGCCACTACATTTTGGGGTGAATTGTTTTACACCAATAGATAGCTAAAATACCCCTTTTGCCTTCCAGCCAATATTACGTTTTTAGCAAGCAGTGAAGCCAAGTTTTAATTAGCTATAGTTGACCTCTCACTAAATCTAAATCTTAACATTTCTTTGAAGTAACAATAAATTAATTAACATTCATTGACCCTGTGCACATTATTAACCTTTCTGTGCCTCAGTTCCTTTATCTGTAAAATAGGAATGGTAACAGGACCACTTCATAAGACTGTAGTGCGGAGGAAATTAGTTAATCTCATATAAGATGCTAAAGAACAGTACCTGACCTTTAGACTACATATACTAAGTGACAGCTCCTTCCCTTCTGTCTCTTACTCTCTCCCTTCCTCCCTTCCTTTTAACTGATGCAGGCACTTTACCAAGGCTATTTAAATTTTAAAATCTTAATCATCATACTTAACCTGAAGGCAAGTGTTATTATCCCCTTTCACAAATGAGGTGCAGGGCCTTATATAAAGCTCTGTGTCTGGTAAGTGATGGAGCCAGGAGTTGGACCAGTCCACGTGTGGCTAAGGCCCTGTGCTTGTTCCCTCTTCCCTCTCCCACCTTACCTTAACAATGCCACCTGTTTGTGAGACAAGTAAACATCTCTGTGGCACCTGCTGCAGTAATGGCACCTGCTCAGCACACTCATCTTCCACAGACTTCAGCAAGCAGACATATTGAAACCAAGCAATCAGTTCATTTACAAATATCAGCTTGCTCAGCTAGAGGTGGCCCAAGGTTCCCAGTGTTAGCACCTCTGTTTGACACTGCTCCATGGCAGAGAGGTGCCCTTCGGTGTGAGAAATGCTCATTAAAACCTCAGATTCAGATGTCAGGAAGCAGCCCACAGCCAAGCCAAGGAAGTTCATCTCTCCGGGGAAGGCTTCAGAGGAATCAGCCATAGAGCCTAGTGTCTGTGTGCTCCTACCCCTCAGTACCTAGCATTCAATACTCTTCAAACTAATATAATTGAGTGACGTGCCAATGGTGGAATGCCAGACATCCTCTCCAAGTGAGAGGAACATTATGATTAGGGCAGGTTTTCTCCTCTTAGGAGGAGAGAGGGCAACACTATGAGCTCTTTCCTTGAAGGTCCCAGTCATGGTAGAGCATTTTTAGCTATCTACACCTGAGAGCTTGCAAAAGGAGAGCAGAGACTTATTCAAAGATGCAGACACCTACACTGAGCATGGTGAAGTGACTTGCCCAAGGCCACACAGCTTACTAATGGTGGGACATAAATCCAGACTCCTTGACTTTTCCCAATGTTACTCCTATTACCCAGTGCTGCCCTCCTTCCTCCCTTGTAATGTGTATCCAGCTACCCTCCTCTGAAAATCCTCTCCAGTCTTCCCTGAACCTGGCATATCTGATGATGCTCAGTCTCTGGAGATTTTACTCATCTTTAACAAATATGCCTTCCCAGTGTCTTTGGACCTTGGGATCTTACTCTCCATTGTCTGAGGTGACAATTGCCATAACTGAAAGAGGTATTTGTTTGACTTCTCATAATGGTTAATCGTTGCCATCCTCAACCAGGTTTGCATGGAGCTTGGTTGCTCCTTAGTATGCACAGGTTATTCACCTAAAGATCTCATCAAAAGCGACCTCCTATAATATTATAGACTGAAGTATATACCCCTCCAAACTTATATGTTAAAGTCCTAGACCCCAGGACCTCAAAATGTGACTGTGTTTGGAGATAGGATCTTTAAATTGGTAATTAAGTTAACATGAGGTCATTGAGGTCAGCTCTAATCCAACATGACTGGCATCCTCTTAAGAGAAGATATTAGGGCAGGGCGTGATGGCTCAAGCCTATAATTCCAGAACTTTGGGAAGCTGAGGTGGGTGGATCACCTGAGGTCAAGAGTTTGAGACCAGCCTGGCCAACACTGCAAAACCCTGTCTCTACTAAAAATACAAAAATTAGCTGAGTGTGGTGGTACACACCTGTAATCCCAGCTACTCTGGAGGCTGAGGCAGGAGAATTGCTTGAACCTGGGAGGCAGAGGTTGCACTGAGCCGAGACAGCACCTCTATACCCAGCCTGGGCCACAAAGTGAGACTCCTCAAAATAAATTTAAAAAAAAATTAATTAATTAATAAAAGTAAAAAAAAGGGAGAGAGGCAATTAGGACGCAGATGCACACAGAGGAAAGACCACGTGGAGACACAGGGAGAAAATAGCCATTCACAAGCCAGAAAGAGGGGCCTGAGAAGAAAACAAGCCTGCTGACAGTATGATCTTGGGCTTCTGGCCTCCAGAACTAAGAGAAAATAAATTTCCATTGTTTAAGCAACTGAGTCCATGGTACTTAGTTACGGCAACTCCCACACACTAATACATATGGGGTCTGATTGACAGAAGAACCCCTCCCCACTCCTGCTGTACAAGACATCTTTCACAGCACTGTTCCCTGTGTGTGTTTCTGAATTTCCCACAGTGCTTGATGTGGGTCTCATGGCAGATGTGCGATGGATCTAAAAGGAAGCTTCTTCAGAGACTTGCTCGTGGTAGCAGTCTGTGCATCTGTTGCACTTGACAAGAAAGCAAGTTTGTGACCTTTTCTAGTCCTTGGTTCGGCAGCATTGCAACAAGAAACTGGCAAAAGAAATTCTATTTAATCCACAAAGTAATATAATTATTACAAGCTAGATGCAAAGCAGTGGGCCCAAATTTGGAAGGAATGGGGAAAACAGAGATGAGCGTGAATGTCTGCACAAGCAGGGTGTTTTATAAGGGGGGTAAGAGAGAAATACGCTGACTAAGGAAAGGATTTTCGATTAGTGGGAATCTAGAATAAGAAGCCTTCTATATTGGCTAGTACAATCGGGAAAGACTTTATGGAGGGAACAGCAGCATCAGCTCTGACTCAAGAAAAATGAGAGAAGAAAGAATGCACCAATGGGCTAATTAGGTGGAGGGACTGCTTTAGAAGACTGCAGTTGTTAAATCTTGAGTGCCAGTAGAACAGGCTGGTTAGGAGGAGAAGATTTTGCTTTACAGATTTATTTAGGTTGGTGCAAAAGTCATCGTGATTTTTGCCATTAGCAAAACCAGTAATTTTAAATTTAAATGGTAATTTTAAAGTTAAATAGAAATTTTAAAAATTAAATAGAAATTTTTTAATTACATAGGATTTAATTTAATTAGAAATTTCAGTAATTTAAAAATTAAATAGTAAATATATTTTAAACAGCTAGGATGATGCCACATAGCTATCTGGGCTAATGTTAATTCCCTACCTCAATCAGGTGAATCAGACAGAATACAGAGGCTGAACCATTAGCAAAAACCATGATGACTTTTGCAACAACCTAAAACAGGTGGCATCTTGTCTGTCTTACATAACAATTACTAAGCCCAAGCACCACTAACTTTTGAAGTCAGATATTTATTTTTTGTAAGAACTGCCTGTGCAATAGTACTCCCTACCCCTGTTATAATAATCAAAATTGTCTTCAGATATTTTCAAATGTCCCCTGGGGAAAATGCCATCCACAAGCCAGAACCACTGATTTACATCGTAGGTTTGGACGAACTACTTGACCTCTCTCAGCTTCCATTTCCTGATTTGTACAACAGAGTAACAATCTTACATATATATAAATATGTGACTGACACAGAGCATGCTACGTGAATGTAAACGGGCTTATTCTTTTTAAGAGTGGATTTTTCTTAGAATGAAATAGAAGGTAGAACCCCCAAACAGGCAAGAAATAATAGCAGAGCTGCTCTGTCTGAAGCAGGATGGAGAGTCCCACCCTGCCCTTTTAGCTGTCCTGTGATGCCCTTTCAGAAACCCGGGAGGCACCTCTATAGACCAGCTGCAGATCAGAAATGCCCTGGAAGAGTGGAGTCCAAAAACCTGGATTCAAATCCTGGCTCCTTCCCTGTGTGCCCCTGAGAGTTAGTAAACCCTAATTCTGTGGTGGTGTGGGCCCAGTCTGTCTTGTCCATCTCTGTATTCTCCGCCATCTGGCAGATACCCGGTATATCCAGGGCAGGGCTGGGACTAGAGGAAGATTTTATGGAGGGAACAGCAGCATTAGCTCTGACTCAGCTGCAAGGTACCCTGGCACTGAAGGTGACACTCTCTCAGGTGAGGACCCTGCACTCAATGACCCCACAAGTGAGTGTCTCCTGACATTTTGTACTAAGGTACCTTATCTGTGTCACTCACTCCAGGCTCTGATCAAGGGACCTCAATAAATAAGGCAGTGATTGATTAGTTAATCCAGTTTCTTCACCATTAAGGTGGAGATACTAAAATCGGCTTTGCTCAGTAATTTAAAAATTAAATAGAAAATATATTTTAAACAGCCAGGTCAATGCCATACAGCTATCAGAGCTAGTGTTAATTCCCCTCCTCAGTAAGATGAATCAGAAAGAACACAAAGGCTGAAAATTCACGGTATATTCAGGAAACAATGTGGAGTCTGTTGCATCCAGAGCCAGTAGGTGAGAAGCCAGAGGCGATCCAGAAACTTGTTGGTCTGGACCATGCAAGGTCCTGCTTGCCACCCCACAAATGCACCATGTGCACTGCATTTCACTCAGCAGCAAGATAATGTACACTAACGCCAGGTCGGTGCCTGCAGAGGTGGAGGCGGTGGCAGCACTTACCTCTCTCTAGGCAGCTGGTGGTTGGGATTGTGGCGACAGCGTACACTGAGGCCGAAAAGCTTGCGGGCAGTGCGTTGGATCTTTTGTCTCTGTGCCTCCGTGGCACTCTGCAGGAGCTTGTAGCGGTTCTGCAGGTCCCAGTCATTGCCCCAGTGCTGATGGATGCTCCCGATGGTCAGGAAGTGGTTGCTGGGAAGGCGCTTCATAAACGATTTAAACTCATCTAGCGAGAGACAAAGGCCGAGAGAGAAGGGTTAAGCATGACAGTAGCCATCTGACGTTGCCTCAAATGCTTAGTCTCTCTTTCCAATAAGGCAGGCCTGCAAACATAATTTTTCTTTATGTGGGCCATAGAACATGGCATTAGCCTGTCCTTCCCCTACTAGAAAGTTTGAAAGCCACTATGCTTTCTTATAAAGGGAATTTGCATACTGCATCCTTGCTTAAGACAGGGCTTCCCACACTTCTGGCATCAGAAAACCGACTTTATAGTAATATTCATATATTATTATATTTACTTAACATGCTATTTGCATCAAATCATTATTTTTAACTTAAAAACAGAAAACAAGGCAGGGTGTGGTAGCTCACATCTGTAATCCCAGCACTTCGGGAGGCTGAGGCAGGTGGATCACAGATCAGGAGTTTGAAACCAGCCTGGCCAACATGGCAAAACCCCATCTCTACTAAAAATACAAAAATTAGCTGGGTGCGGTGGTGGGCGCCTGTAATCCCAGCTACTCAGGAGGACAAGGCAGGAGAATTGCTTGAACCCAGGAGACGAAGGTTGCAGTGAGCCGAGATTGCACCACTGCACTCCAGCCTGGGCAACAGAGGGAGATTCCATCTCAAAAAAAAAAAAAAAAAAAAAAATCAAAAACAAAATGTTTATCTAGTTCTCCAGAGAAAATCACTATTGCATGCCTCCAGAAGAATGGTAGCTGTAAAAATAAATATGATAAAAACAATGTTAATAAATTCTAGTCAGACACTGTCTCCTGCTAAATGATCAAACCTCCATGCCTGCTCTCATGTTGAAATACAGGAAATTAGCAAGTATTAGAGAGGTGTTAAAGGCATGCTAGCACCAAACTGAAACTTTCTCTTTGATGTAATCTGCAGGTTTGACAGAGAACTGAAATGGATCAACTTCCCCACTCCGTGATCCAGTGTGCTTTGAAGTTGTACATGTGTCCCATCTAGCATCATCTCACATTTCAAAAAACTTCAGCTAAAGAGATAGTGACAAACTCTTGGGTCTCTGGGGTAAAGGTTTCTGCCTCAGTTTGTGATGCTGAGTTTCAGAGTGTCAACTTGGCACAGCCATGAAAATTATCTAGTTCAGCTTTCTTGTTCTACAAGTAGGAAAACCGAAGCCGAAAATGGGAAAATGATTTTCTAAAGGTAATGTGGCTGATAAATGACAAGATCCAGGTCTGTGTCCTAAGTTTTTGTTTTCTAATCTAATAATCCAATCTGTTGTAATTTTAATCCCTATCACCCCATCCCTGGAAAATTAAAAAATCAAAGGGTTGATCATTTTGTAGGAAAAAAGGCCAATGGTTGGATTTATATAAATATCATAAATCTTCAGCCTAACACTTTCACTTCATATTATAAAACCTCCAAGACATTTTAGGTATACTATGCATTTATGCTTTCATTTTATTTTTAAAAATGCTTACATAGTTCTTGACAGACACCAGGCACAGTCATAATCACCTAACATATATAACCACATTTTATAGCAAACCTATGAGGTAGGTATTTTAGAGCCCCATTCTAAAACTAGGGCACAGAGAAGTTAGCTAACTTGCCCAAGATCAAATGGCCAGTAGATAGGAGAATTAAGACCCGAGTCTGGCTCCAAATCCTGTGCTCTTAGTTAGTATATTATATTTCCTCTCAACACATAAAAAGGGGCAATCCCGAGGCTAAGTACATTAGGAGAAAATAGTAAATAAAAGGCGATTAAAAAAACAGAAGTCTGACTCCTAGAAAAACTTCAGGCACTTCATTATAGAGAGATGGGCAAGAGTTGGAGTCACATCTGAGTACTGCACAGCTCTGGGACCCCTATTCTCTCAAGACCTCAGTTTCCCCATCTGCTAACAAGAATAATAATATCTAATCCAAATGTTGAGAGTGACACAGTGGCATAGGACTGCATCTACCTAACTAGTTTCTGATACACAGAAAGTACTCGATTGATGGTAGCATAAGATTGACAGGATGACACAAGTCTCTACACTGATTGATTGATTCAGTGAGCTGGCTGAAGGCAGGAGACAGGCCCTGATGACTTGTTCTGTTTGGGGAAGCTGGGTTCTCCTCCCATGGAAAATGTAAAGCTTATCTTGCAGAGGGCTCTGTTGATGTCAAAGGGAAACACAGGCCTTCCAATGAACCCAAATTTGGGTCTGAAAAGAAAATGGCATTTAAGGGTTAAATGCATTAACTTTCTTGAATAAAAGTAGAAGTATTCCAACCCATCCACCAGGAAGGAGATGCAGGTCGCCACTCATGTACAGAAACTAGGTCCTATTTGCCACCTACACTCTGGAGCCCACAAGGAACCAATGCCTTTTACTTTGGGCTGGTCATTAATCCCTCCAAATCACCTGGGCTAAGTAGTGAAGGTTAAGGGCTAAAAATGAACCAAAGGAAAACTCATATGCACAAGTCTGATGCACATATGGATGAATGGATTTATCTTAAAGGGTAAAACCATTTCAAATACAGAAGCACAGGAAATCTAGAGGGAGTGTATGCCTTATGGGGAGAAAGTGTGACATAAATCATTTTCTTGGCCTGTACAGCTTATTCAATGACATCTCAGTTTTCTGTGTCTCCTCACCCACCCACTCAAAGTGGTTTCTTTTCCTTGGAAATAAGGATTGTATACTAAGGAGTCTTATTCCTTATACATATAGCCTAAATTCCCTGTTTTTTAGCAATCGGTGAAATCTTTTTGCAAAAGCATTTTATCAAATGCTTTCTTTGTTTGGGGCCAAATAATCATCATAGTACATTTTCATCATGAACTTCTCTTTTATGGGTTCCCAGGATGGTCAATGGACTAATGGGTGTCATTGTAAAGCATCCACAGCTCCATTTGAGCTGCACTGCATGGTAAGAGCAGAATCCCTGATGCATTCTGGGCTCCCAGAGCTGGTTTACAGCTTAGAGTTCATGGAAACCAGTTATTTTCAGATGCTATTCTGCAGAACTCTGCTTTTATCTGTGGTACACTGTGGCTCCAAGGTAAGATTTTGCTTGATCAAAGAATGTCTTGTCTAAAGACTTGAATAAATTCAAATATTAAAAACATAAACATGTCCTCTCATTTATCAGATGAGGGGAACCTCAGGCCTGGAGGGCAAAGTAAAATTAAGTTACCAAAGCTGCTGTGAGAGCTAGATTTGGAATAAGTAATTCAACTACCAATCCTGCCATTTACTAACTGTGCAACCCCAGGGGAAAACACTGGGTCTTGAAGGAGGATTATAGAGGAGGCGTTCCCTTCCTCGTAATACAGAAATGTTACTACTTCCTTTAAGGTGGCTATTATAACAGATTTAAGAAATATAATGTTGTTTTAAAGACAGTAATGCTCTATGCATAAGCCCATTTATTTAACAGGTACCTGAGTACATATTACATGCTAAATGCTTGCTTGGCATCTGGGAAGTCTCCAGGATTCTCGGGCTTATCCTATATAAAAGTGAGCACATGGTCTTCTTTCCAAATCTTTCAGGGTGTCCCAGCTCAATGAAGATTACCAACATCTATCCAGTTGTCTAACATGCCTATCTAAAGGAGGTTCATGAATATCACCTCAACACCCCCTTTCTCTTCAACTCTTGTAGACAATCCAACATCAAGCTCTGCCATTGTTTCCTTCTAAATATCTTGGCATCTCGGCACACTTCCTGTTTTTACAACTTGTACCACCTCCCTAACCCACCTCATTATCGTCTCCCTCCTAGGCCCCTGTGCCTCCCATTGGTCTATCTGCACTCACCTTCTGATACCTGCACCATAGTCAGATACTTCAATTTCTGCTGTTTTTAAGGTAGCCTTCCTTGACCACATTGACCCCCAGCTCTACATCATTTGCTCACAGCAGCTCATCCTTCTTTACAGATGTATCATTGCCATTTCCTAATCACTGGCATGGTTACATAATTAATGCCTGACTTTCCACCAAAACTAAAATGTCCATGAAGCCAGAGATCCTACTTTGGACTTCATCTGCTTTAGTAGCTTGGGTGACTGTCTTTCCTCCCCTGAAACTCATTTTTCTGAACTATGATAGGCATAAAATAACTAAGTTACCAGAAAAGTGACTTTGAGCTTTGATAGTCTGTAGATTCTTTGGATATCTATATCTCTATGCATGTGCACACACATATATACACACAGAGATATGTGTTTATTTATAGAGACAGACAGAAGATATACACCCACACACACACACACACACACACACACACACACACACACACACAGCCCAAGGAATCAATACGACTACCTCTGACTCTTCCTTCTCCAGAGGTTTCCTATGCAGATTTATTCTTTCTGTCTTCTGGGTACAACAGAAACAATACATCATATGACCACAAACTGGATTATGCTATTCATTAATTTTCTTCAGTGGAGATTTATTGAGTGCCTGCTCTGTGCCAGCTATTATACTTGCATCTGGACCCTCTAAAGTGGAAGAGTCAGGGTCACTGAACTTTCCCTCGCAGCAGTCCTAATTCCAGTTAGATTAGCTCCCTTTCATACTTGGCTCAAGGCCACTCATGCAGTGGCACCGAGTTAGACCCTCTACCTGAATTCTCCAGGTCCTTATAAGCTTCGGCCCAAGACTTGGCCATATTGGCCAGTGTGTACTCCATGATCTGGATGTCCGTGATGGGGCAGTTGCACTGTGGATACTCCTCGGCACATTGGCATCGACACTGGCTGTTCTGGCACAGGTACTCCCCCCTCCCCATTGCACATGATGTAGCTCAAGGCTGACTGGACAAACTTCTCTTGCAGATACTGAGGAAAGATTATCTGAAGACCTGTTGAGAATAGCAAGAAGGGAAAACAGAAAGGTTAAAAAAAGGTGTTTCATTAACAGTTTCCGAAGGTGACACATAGGAATCTGAAGCTGCTACATTTCTCCCTGTGTACTGGAACCAAAATATTCCGGGCCAACCTAGATCCAGACAGGGCATTATTGGTGAGGCTTCCAGTTGCGTCAGTTTTACTTAAACTTCTCAGGTCATGACCTTGGCCGTCTCTGAAAGGCATAGCCTATTCTGTTGTAGTAGGATTGAGGCTAGAGCCACATATGGTATATACCTTTTTCATTTGCGGAGAAAGCTCATATTGAAAATATAACATTATTGTTTATCGTTCTTTATTTCCTTAATTGCTTTCCTTAAATATTTATAAACCCTATTTATGAAACACAAGTCCTGAGGTAGGCACTAGGCCCACAGAGATTTAAAAAAAAAAAAAGAAGAAGATACAATCCTTGCCCTTGGGGAGTTTACAATGCAATCAGCAGGCATGGACATGGACACACATCATCATAACATGGCTTTATAGACCTATCACAGAGACAGTCATAATAACATTGTTTAGATAGCAGAGAAACCTTCATAGAGGAGATAGAATTCGGGCTGGTTGAAAACCAAATAAGAGATCACCAGGTTAAAAGAAGAACAGGAAGGACATTCTTGAGAGGAAACACATCATTTGTCTGAAAATTCCTAGTGAAGGAAATAACTTGGATGAATGAGTTGCTCATGCTATAGTAAATAGATGTAGAAAGGGTCAGAGGCCAGTGCGCAAAGGGCTTTCTTATATGCTAGGGAATTTGAACATTATTCTGTGGATCACAGGTGCACATTGGTAGTTTTGAAGGGTATGAGTAACACAATTAGAGTGATATAACTTAATAGGATCACTGTAACATAAAAACGAACACATCACTAGACACAAGCATCACTAGGTAATTAATTTTCTCTTCTTTGCTCTAACAGTGAAGAAGCCATAGTCCACCAATAGGAAGTGACCAGCCCACGGTGATAGGACGAGCACTCTGGACTACATTTCATGATCTTCTCTCTAGACTTGAATATTCAAAGTCTTAATACAGAGGGCCAATGATAGAGAAGGATTTTTTTGGGTATAAGCACTACTCCGGTACCTAAGAAAAGTCAGCAGACTAGTCTATTGTCTATGGTGCCCAGAGAGAAGGACAGATCTGGACTACCTTAATTCATTAGGGCACATTCGCTTAGGACATTTCTCTCCACCTCATTTGGAGCTGCAAACAGTTTCAGCTTCCAATATGAAGTAACGGTTCTACTACTCACTGTATAAAACAGAACTGTATTCTTATTTGGATTATTTTTTTTCTCATTTATGCTTCAGGGACACTTCTTAATCCTACTCATCAGGGATTTGCTGAACAAGGTCAGCATTTCTTCCACTTTCTATTTCACAGTTGTTTCTAGATTTTTATCTTTTTTTCTATTTTCTTCAAGTTTTGTATACATTTAAATAAGCCCCATCCTTTCAACCTGTCTTCATATGGCAGCTAAATAAGAATATTCTCAGAGGGACACTGTGGGAAAGAAGATGGTTCCTCCACCATACCTTAATGCCTTATGCCAAGAAATCACAGGCTATAGTCAAAAACCTGGGCAGAGCTGCACTGGCTCCTCTACTTACCACCTAAGTCATCTCAAAAAAAAAATATTCAGTTTGTCTTCAAGGTTCCAGTTAGTACCTACATGCAAGGATTACTGAGAAGACTACATGAAAGAATGCCTGCAAATTGTTGGGAAAGGTTCCTGGCACCTAGCAAGCAAACAACAAATGTTGTCTATTCTTATTTTTGATGTGATGACGATGACGATGTTGCCACGCCTCTGATTAAAGTGGTTAAAGGTTTAACAGAACCATCAGGATTCATGAAGGAAAAACAGGTGTGGGTGTATCACCAGAAGGCAGTCTTCAGATATTTGCAGAGCTCTGATAAGGAGGAGTGTTTAGAATTTTATGTCTGTTGAACCAGCATTGAGGGCAGGGCTGTTGAGGAAGGTGTATATGTCAATATGCATGGACAAGATTCTAGCAGATTGAGCTGTACAGTTGAATGATGGGCTGCTGTGAGACTGAGTGAGGTCTGCATTGATGAGCAAGGGGTCCATATGGGTTTGAGTGACTATTTGGGAAGGCTGCTGTACAAGGGCATAACACACATATCAAAACATGAGGTAAAACAAATTAAGCGATAAAGTCCCTGCTGTACTGAGTCTATAATTCTTTCAGAGTGTGCATTATTGAGTCATTTTATCTATATCACCATTTTTTCTTCCAGAGCCAAATTTATTTTTAGCTGATCCCAATCCCCCATAGGCAACTGGGTATATGGATCGGGGTTAAGTTTCTGTTGCTTAAAGGAACTCTGCAGACTATATTCTCAGTTCCATTTTTCTAGCTTGCTCATCATTTTCTTTCTCCCTTCTGTAGGGGGATAAAATATTCTATTCTTGGTCCCAGCCCAGAAGGAATTTGGGGAGAGCATTTTTAGAAAATTGCGTCAAATCATTTTTCCATTTGGCAAGGATACAAAAGGCAGTATTACCTACCCCATTTAATGCAACTGACAACAGATGAAGTTTGGGGTTGGGGGTTTTCTGGGAGCAGCTAAAACACAAAATTGGCTGCTCTTTAAAAATGGAAACTCAGAACATGCCGAGCTGTCTTGGAGGCAGAATCTCCTGGGCAATTTCGAAAGAGAATAATGAAGACGTAGCAATTAAAAAGCACTTTTCTGCAAAATGTCATTACTGTTTAAAGTTACATAACCATTTCTACGGCAGCGGAGGTTCACACAGCAGTCACAGCCAGAGTCGTCTCCTGATGGCCTGTGTCCAACAAAGAGGCCCAGTGCTGACCTCCTACATGGGCGCCTGAATCCTGCCTGCTTCAATGGGAGCCATAAATAATTTGGAGGGGGGATTTGGCCTGTGAAACCACTGTTTGAAAGATATACAGCTGTCGGCTGGGGTGAAATATTCTGTCCCACAGTTCCCAAAGACACGACACAACACACACACACACACACACACACACACACACACACACCCCCCCGAGAGAGAGAGAGAGAGAAAAGAAAACTGAGAAAATCAGAGAGAAAAGGGCTACTGTTACTGCCAAGCATATAAATTTTGCCTCAAAAAACCCAGGCAGGCAATAGTTGAGAGTTTTATTTGAACGTCAACTCACCCACACTGAACATATGGAATATTTTTTCCCCAATCTTTTTATATATTTTAAAAAGTCTTATTATAATTTAAAATGGAATGTTTCAGCATTCTGCAGAGCGAGTGGGCAATGTATATGTGGGAACACCCAAGATGTCTTCCTTCTCTTTCCTGATTTGTACCTCATTCTTTTTCCTTTCAATTCACCTTCGACACGTGCATCTCACAATATTTTTTGTAGTTTGTATACAGTGTTTGTGTGCTGAGATATTATTTCTCTTTCTCTGTGTCACGTGATGGGATGTCTATTTCCTTGCCTCCCTCCTTCCTCTTATCTCCTAATATTCTCTTCTATACTCAGAACACATCAGAAAAATGATGCCCTTTTTTCAGTCCCTGCAATACGTCAATATGGTTCCACCCATAATCTTCGCACTTGCCTTTCTCTGTGCACCAAATATTCTCAACTCTGATCTCTGCTTGATCTCTTGTCCTGTAGTCCAGACCTTCCCAGGCCCACGTTAAAAGGCATCTTCAATTTTCTTCATAGGATTAATTCCTGGCTGAAATGATCTTTTGAATTTGTTTTATTTTTAATATTCCCTAGAGTGGGCTCTAGGGGAAGAAAGGGGCCTGTCTGCCCTCTATGGGCACCCAGAGTGTAAACTAAGGTCAAGCCCAGGGTAGGCTCCAGGCACTCATTTGTGGATCAAAGGAACTTTGAACTTTGAATATTTCCTCCTCCAAGATGAAAAGAAAGGTGGCTCATGAAGCTTGTGGGGTGTTAGAATTTAAAAATCAGATGACCTGGGCAAAGTCTCACAACTAAGGTAACAGAACCAGGACTCCAATCTAGGAATTCAACCTGAGTTCTGACACACTCGAGGGTGACCTAGCTTAGAACTGCTGTGGTGGTTGCAGTACAGAGTGACCTCTGGCAATGTTTTATCTTCCCTGAAACTCAGGGGTTCTTTGCCTGTGACATTGAAACCCCAAACTCCTAGTATACTAACGAAGAGAGAAAAGGCAAAAACTTAAGCCACAACTCACCTGCTAAGGACTGAATGTTTATGCTAATTCCCATTCACACATTCATATGCTGAAACCCTCACTTGCAATGCCATGGTATAAGGAGGTGGAAACCCTGGAAGGTAATTAGGTTTAGATGAGGCCATATGTGTGGTGCCCTGTGATGGGACTAGTGCCCTTGTAAGTAGAGGAAGAGACAGGAGAAGAGACAGCTTGTAGCAATCTACAAGCCAGAAAGCAGTCAGTCCCTCCCTCACCAGACACCATATCTGCTGGCACTTGATCTTGGACTTCCCAGCATCCAGACCTGTGACAAATAATTTCCTTTCATGTAAGCCACCCAGTCTAGGGTATTTTGTTACAGTAGCCTGAGCAGACCAAGACACTGTTATAATTAAGTGTTCAACGAATATTAAGTTCCCTCCATTTAACCAGATATCAGATCATATTCATTACCTGGACCAAACTTGAACTCTTCTAGAAAAATCCTCCTTGAATAGCACCATTTGAGCCAGTATAAAACATGCCAAGAATGCATTTTCTCATATGAGCATTAAAATAATTATTATTGGTCTTTGTTTCTAATCACTCTATAAATTTTCCTTCCTTCCTTCTTCCTTCCTCCCTCCCTCCTTTTCTTCTCTCCTTCCTTCTTCCAATTTATCTTTTCTTTTCTTCCCATCTTCCTGCTTCCCTTCTTTCACACACATTCCTGAAGCCCTACTCTGTGCCAAGCACCTGTGCTGTGGATACTAGGGGGAAGGAGGCAGACAGCTCCCCTCTTGTTGTAGGTCTTACAGTTTAGTAAGTGAGTGAGAGAGAAAAAGAGAGAGAAGTGTAAACTAGCTGTTTGGATGCAATAAACCCAGTATTGTATGAGAAGTACAAATTTTTCAGGTAATACAGGGAAAGAAAAACTAACTCAGCATCGAATGGATTAGGAGTGTTAAAGGCTCTCTTTACTCTCCTAGGGGATAGTATTTAAGCTGAGAACTATTGGATACATGGGCACCAGGCGAGGAGGGGATCCATAGAAAGAGTACTCTATTCAGCGGGAAGGGCATGGAAAAGGCCTCAGGCATAGAACTCCTTCCAACTGAGAATCAACTTGGCCCTCACATTTCTTTATGATTAAGGTTCATCTTTGTTTGTTTGTTTGTTTTCTTTTAAGTTCCCTAGAAAGAAGAGAAAGAGTTCTTGCACCTGAGACATCAAAATTCTGAAGGAAAGAGTGACACAGAGCAGAGATCTGTGGGTTCCTTAGAGGAAACAGCATTTCTTATAGTACAAGAAAGATCTTTAATCATCACAGGAAGGGATTCTGAGACTCAGGAAAAAAAATGGGGCTCACTGTGTTGTTGAGTTTCAACCATTAGGAGTATCCAAGTAACAGAAGAACTTTCAGGAGACCCTCAGATTGGATCTCTGGAGACCTTCAACAACATTGATGATATTGCTAGCACAAGCACTTGGTTCAATTGACCATGCTCTGTGAGGCTGGGGAACATTTAATATCTGGAAAAGAAGATCCAATCAACAGAAGCTGAAGGTGAACCTAAGACATGAAGATTATAGCTCAGTCTTCATCTCTGGCTTTGATTCTACTCTTTTGTTGATAGGAACTCAGCCTCTTTCTCCTTCTTTTAACAAGTAGTAGATTAGGAATTGTTGGAGGAAATCAAGAAGAGGTTTAATACATGCTTCCCACCTCCTAAGGAAACAGAGGGGTTACTTGGATATTCAAAACTAAAGGAAATAAAAAAAAATTCAAGAACAAGAAGAAAGACCTTGATTGATGGTTAAAACATTAAAAGTAGTATTGTGTCTGGCACATAGTAGGTGTTTATAAATATATTTCAAATATTGAATAAGTCAGCGATCTATTATGAAGATGAAAGAAAACAGGCCTGGAAAAAATGAATATGGAAGACTTTGTAATGACTGTGAGATGTAGGTTGAATCTTGAAACATGAGCATGGTCTGAATAGATGAAAGGCAATGCAGTGTGCCATAGCAGAGGGCATAATTTGGGTCAATTTAAGCCGTTCTTACTCAAAGCAACGGCCATGCATTCTCATAGGTTGTTTTTGCTAAGCTTTATTTTATTTTATTCTATAACATAATTACCTAATACAGTGGTATTTTTGATGGATTTGCTCTTTTTTGACCTATTTCATTAGATATTAAATACATGATTTCTTACAGTGCCAAAGGAAGAAGGAAAAAAAACAGGTTATACTTTGGTTGAATATAAATATTTTTCTATCCTGTTCTTGTACCTGAATGTGCCCCCCGTAGATATCTCTGAGCTTTATAGGAGCCCCAGCTGTTGTCTTGTACCGCTAAGTTCTGCTTGTCAAATTCTGTCCATTTCTGAAATGCACAAGGTGGGGGAGAACAACAACAAGGACTGTACCTTTTGCAAAAAGTCAGCCTGATCCCCTTCCTTGTGAAAGCCCAGGGATTTCAGACTGGCAGATAAAGGACTTTATGGCTCCAACAGCCATGCTGAACTCCAGTGTAATGAAGGCATGCAGGTCAATTACCCATCTGTTTGTGTTTCTATTGCTGTGAATTACAGTATCCATTGCTGACAGCTCATTGGAGTGGAATGAAAATAAGACAATAATTCACTGGGTGAAACTGTGCAGAAAGGGCGAAAAGGCTATGATCTCATTCAGAAGTTCAGCCCTGTCTCCGTGATGGGTCATTTACACTCTGGAAAATGAAGAAAGGCAGCTACCTGGGGGTTGGGGTGTGGGTTCCTGCTTCCTTGATATAAGAATTAGGAAATGGCTCCTCCGGGTTAATCTTTGGTGTTTGTAAATAAAATCATCTGCTCTGCAGGATCTTAAGAAGATTTGGAATCCTTAGGTGAAAGACATGGGTATATGGAATTCAGCACAATAAAATCACCTTTTTAGCAATCTGACGTTTTAAAGGATGAAGCAGGTTGCTTTGGTAGCAGAAGACTCCCCATCACTGGAAGTGTGGAAGTAGAGTTCGAAAGGTAACATGGCACAAACAAATCTTTGTTCCATCAAAGATTCAAATGACAGGTGGTAGGATGCATTATCATTAACCCACATACAATGCCCCTTCTTATAATGTATCCTTATAGAGATAACTACCCATCTCCATTCTCCAAACTTAAACGGGTTCATACGACATGTTTTGGCCAATGAAATGTGGGTGTGAGTGATGTGTGTCTTTTCAAAACAAAGCTACAGAAAACAATATATGAGCTCATCAATCTTCTTTGTACAAGTCCAAGAATGTTCCAGATGGGGGGGCCACCAGAGGAGCAGAATCACAGAACTGTGACCACCATGTAGCATAAGGAAGAAATAAGCATTCACTTTGGCAAACCACTGAGATTCGGGAGTTGCTTACTAGCACAACATAACCTAGCTTATCCTAACAGATACAGGAGTTGACAAACTATGGCCAATGGGCCAGACTGACCTGCACTCTATTTTTATAAGCAAATTTTACTGGAACCCAACCATGCAGATAAGAGTTGAGTAGTTGCTACAGAGAGCATGTGGCCAACAAAGCACAAAATACATATTATCTGCCTCTTAACAGAAAAAGTTAGCCAACCCTTTTACTAGATGACCATCAAGATTTTTCTAACCTTGACTTTTCTATGATTCTGCTCTGTGCTGTTGTTTATTCATTTGTCAAGCAAAGATCAATAAGGCATCTATCATATGCAGACACTGTTATAGGTTCTAGAGAAAGGGCAAGGAACTAAAAAAGGCAAGGAACTAGAAAAGGCAAGGAACTAGAAAAGGCAAGGACACAATCCTGGCTGTCATGGAACCTACCTTGTAGTGAGGGTGATCGGCAACAAATAAATAAATAAAAATAGAAAAGAATTCATACCAATTACAGGGGTTGGGGCAGGGGGACTTCTAAGTGAGAATTTTAACTTCAAAAAACATAGTATCTTTTAATTTATGAAATCACCAAGGATAAGGAGGCTGGCATACATTTTTTTTTCAATTTCATAAAATTTCAACATAAACATGTTCTTGAAGCTTTAAGAAGAGGTTGGTTCAATTTAAATATAAGCTTCTTCACAGAATTATGATACAAACCAAATTTGATACCTGTAAGAGTCTGTGCTACCTGATCCCTGATCAGTTGATGTCTCCAAATTCCTGTCTTACCCAGTTCCCTTCTTTCTCTTGCTACATCCAGCCATACCATTGTCTCTGTTCTCCAAGTATGCCAAGTTCTCTCCTATTCACATTTTGCCTTCAGCTCTCACTGACAGTTTGACCTTGGAGAAGCTAAGAGGCTTAACTTCTCTGATCCTCAGTTTTCTTATCAAAGGTTCCTTCATAGGGCTAGTGTAAGAATTAAATGAGCTATTTTATATCTTGATTGTGTTAGTAGTTACATAACTGAATATGTTTGTCAATTTAATGGAAGAGTCCGCGTCAAAAGGATATATTTGGCTGTACATAAATTACAGGTCAATGACCCTGAAAATAAAATCACATAAATAACACATGTGCTCTTAGTACAGGGTAGTTGTTTAAGTGACATTATTTTCTGACCTTTACCTGTTTTCTATCGCTTTCTCTGAAGTCTTATGCAGTCTTAGGTAGCCCCTCTGCTGGCAACCACAAGCACCTTGCACATACTTCAAATCCCAATGGGACACTTATAGTATCACATGTGTGCTCATGTTCAAGTCTCTCCTACTCTATAAGCTTCTCAAATGCAAAACACAGCTCATTCCTCTGCTATTTACCCATCATCTAGCATATTATTGAGTACCCAGAGTACATGTTTGAATGAAGACAAATTTAGACAGAATGTGTTTCAGAGAGGACTGTGGATCTGCCTTCTATGTTTAGCATGCCCATCTCTACAGCCACCCCTCATTAGCAAAACCTGTATCTCTTTCACAATATTATAGCTTGAGACCTGAGGCTTTTTTAACTTCATCTCAGTAGTTACAGAAAAGTGCTCAGAAAGATCTGAGTAAAAAAGTACGTAGACCCAAAAATATTCCTAAGAGAACAATGGTGCAAAAAGACTTGTACACTCCTGACTGTTAGAAGGAAAACTAAGAAGCAGAAAGAAATAGCTTCAACATCAACAAAAAGGATGTCCACTCAGAGATCTGATCCAAAAGTCACCAACTACAAAGACCACAGTACATAAAGCCACTAAGATGGGAAGAAACCAGCTCAAAAAGGATGAAAACACCAAAAACCAGAACGCCTCTCCTCCTCCAAGGGATCACAACTCCTCACCAGCTAGGGATCAAAGATGGATGGAGAATGAATCTGATGAATTGACAGAAACAGGCTTCAGAAGGTGGGTAATAATAAACTTCTCACAGCTAAAAGAACATGTGCTAACCCAATGCAAAGAAACTAAGTACCTAGAAAAAAGGTTAGATGAGATGCTAACTAGAATAAACACCTTAGAGAAGAATACAAACGACTAGATGGAGCTGAAAAACACAGCATGAGAACTTCGTGAAGCATACACAAGTTTCAATAGCCGAATCGACCAAGCAGAAGAAAGGATATCAGAGATTGAAGATCAACTCAAGGAAATAAAATGAGAAGGAAAGAATAGAGAAAAAAGAGTGAAAAGAAATGAACAAAGCCTCCAAGAAATATGGGATTATGTGAAAAGACCTAACCTACATTTGATAGGTGTACCTGAATGTGACGAAGAGAATGAATCCAAGCTGGAAAACACTCTTCAGGATATTATCCAAGAGAAACTTCCCCAACCTAGCAAGGCAGGCCACCATTCAAGTCCAGGAAATACAGAGAACACCACAAAGATATTCCTCGAGAAGAGCAACCCCAAGGCACATAATCCTCAGACTCACCAGGGTTGAAATGAAGGAAAAAATGCTAAGGGCAGCCAGAGAGAAAGGTCGGGTTACCCACAAAGGGAAGCCCATCAGACTCACAGCGGATCTCTCGGCAGAAATCCTGCAAGTCAGAAGAGAGTGGGGGCCAATATTCAACATCCTTAAAGAAAAGAACTTTCCACCTAGAATTTCATATCCATCCAAACTAAGCTTCATAAGCAAAGGAGAAAGAAAATCCTTTATGGACAAGAAATTGCTGCGAGATTTCATCACCAGTAGGCTGCCTTACAAGAGCTCCTGAAAGAAGTGCTAAACAAGGAAAGGAACAACCAGTACCAGCCACTTCAAAAATGTACCAACTGGTAAAGACCATCAACACAATGATGAAACTATGTCAACTAATGGGGAAAAACATCCAGCTAGCATCAAATGGCAGGATCAAATTCACACATAACAATATTAAACTTAAATGTAAATGGGCTAAATGTTCCAATCAAAAGACACAGACTGGCAAATTGGATAAAAAGTCAAAACCCATTGGTGCCCTGTATTCAGGAGACAAAGAAGGGCATTACATAATGGTAAAAGGATCACTGCATCAAGAGAAACTAACAATCCTAAATATATATGCACCCAATACAGGAGCACCCAGATATATAAAGCAAGCTCTTAATCACCTACAAAGAGACTTAGACTCCCACACAATAATAGCGGGAGACTAACACTCCACTGTCAATATTAGACAGATCAACGAGAGAGAAAATTAACAAGGATATCCAGGACTTGAACTCAGATCTGGACCAAGTGGACCTAATGGACATCTGCAGAAATCTCCACCCCAAATCCACAGAAAATACATTCTTCTCAGCACTATGTCACACCTACTCTAAAATTGACCACATAATTGGAAGTAAATCACTCCTCAGCAAATGCAAAAGAATGGAATTCATAACAAACAGTCTCTCAGACCACAGTGCAATCAAATTAGAACTCAGAATTAAGAAACTAACTCAGAACCACACAACTTCATGGAAACTGAACAACTGGCTCCTGAATGTCAGCTGGATAAACAATGAAATGAAGGCAGAAATAAAGATGATCTTTGAAACCAATGAGAACGAAGACACAATGTACCAGAATCTCTGGGACACATTTAAAGTAGTGTCTAGAGGGAAATTTATAGCAATAAACCCACCAGAGAAGGGAGGAAAGATCTAAAATAAACAATCTATTGTCAAAATTGAAAGAGCTAGAGAAGCAAGATAAAAAAACCCAAAAGCTAGCAGAAGACAAGAAATAACTAAAATCAGAGCAGAACTGAAGGAGATAGAGACAAAAATTCTTTCAAAAAAATCAATAAATCCAGGAGCTGGTTTTTTGAAAAGATCAGCAAAATAGACAGACTGCTAGCCAGATTAATAAAGAAGAAAAGGGAGAAGAATCTAATAGATGCAATAAAAAATGATAAAGGGGATATCACCACTGATGCCACAGAAATACAAACTACAATCAGAGATTACTACAAACAACTCTATGCACATAAACCAGTAAACCTGGTAAGAAGTGGATAAAGTCCTGGACACTTGCACCCTCCCAAGCCTAAACCAGGAAGAAGTTGAAACCTTGAACAGACCAATAACAAGGGCTGAAGTTGAGGCAGCAATTAATAGCCTACCAACCAAAAAAAGCCCAGGTCCAGACAGGTTCACAGCCAAATTCTACCAGATGTACAAAAAGGAGCTGGTACCATTCCTTCTGAAACTGTTCCACACAATACAAAAAGAGGGAATCCTTCCCAAATCATTTTATGAGACCAACATCATCCTGATACCAAAACCTGGCAGAGACTCAACAAGAAAAGAAAACTTCAGGCCAATATCCATGATGACACAGATGCAAAAATCTTCAATAAAATACTGGCAAACCAATTGCAACAGCACATCAAAAAGTTTATCCATCATGATCAAGTAGGCTTCATTCCAGGGATACAAGGTTGGTTCAACATACGCAAGTAACGTAATCCACCACATAAACAGAACCAAAGACAAAAACCACATGATTTTCCAATAGATGCAGAGAAGGTCTTCGACAAAATTCAACAGCCCTTTAGGCTAAAACTCTCAATTAACTAGGTATCAAAGGAACATATCTCAAAATAATAAAAGCTATTTACAACAAACCTACAGCCAATGTCATACTGAAGGGGCAAAAAACTGGAAGCATTCCCTCTGAAATCCGGCACTAGACAAGGATGCCCTCTGTCACCACACCTATTCAATATAGTATTGGAAGTTCTAGCCAGAGCAATTAGGCAAGAAAAAAAATAAAGAGTATTCAATTAGGAAAAGAGGATGTCAAATTTTCTCTATATGCAGATGACATGATTGTATATTTAGAAGACCCTATCAGCTCAGCCCAAAATCTTAAACTGATAAGCAACTTCAGCAAAGTCTCAGGATACAAAATCAATGTGCAGAAATCACAAGCATTCCTGTACACCAATAGCAGACTAACAGAGAGCCAAATCATGAGCAAACTCCCATTCACAATTGCTACAAAGAGAATAAAATACCTAGGAATACAACTAACAAAGGATGTAAAGCACCTCCTCAAGGAGAACTACACCACTGCTCAAGGAAGTAAGAGAGGACACAAACAAATGGAGAAACATTCCATGCTCATGGTCAGGAAGAATCAATATCGTGAAAATGGCCATACTGCCCAATTTATAGATTAAACACTAGCCCCAAGAAGCTACCAATGACCTTCTTTACAGAACTGGAAAAAACCAGCTTAAACTTCATATGGAACCAAAAGAGAGCCTGCATAGCCAAGACAATCCTAAGCAAAAAGAACAAAGCCGGAAGCATCACGCTACCTGATTTCAAACTATACTACAAGGCTATAGTAATCAAAACAGCATAGTACTGGTACCAAAACAGAGATATAGACCAATAGAACAGAACAGAGGCCATGGAGACAATGTCTCACATCTACAACCATCTGATCTTTGACAAACCTGACAAAAACAATCAATGGGGAAAGGATTCCCTGTTTAATAAACTGGGTTGGGAAAACTGGCTAGCATTGTGCAGAAAGCAGAAACTGGACCCCTTCCTGACACCTTACACTAAAATTAATTCCAGATGGATTAAAGACTTAAACATAAGACCTAACACCATAAAAACCCTAGAAGAAAATCTAGGCAAAACCATTCAGGACATAGGCATAGGCAAGGACTTCATGACTAAAACACCAAAAGCATTGGCAACAAAAGCCAAAATAGACAAATGGGACCTAATTAAACTCCAGAGCTTCTGTACAGCAAAAGAAACAATCATTAGTGTGAACTGGCAACCAACAGAATGGGAAAAAGTTTTTGCAATCCACACATCTGACAAAGGGCTAATATCCAGAATCTACAAAGAACTAAAACAGATTTACAAGAAAAAAACAAAGAAACCCATTCAAAAGTGGGTGATGGATATGAACAGACAGTTTTCAAAACAAGACACATATGAGGCCAACAAACATATGAAAAAATGCTCATCATCACTGATTATTAGAGAAACGCAAATCAAAACCACATTGAGATACCATCTCACACCAGTTAGAATGGCGATCATTAAAAAATGTGGAGACAACAGATGCTGGAGAGGATGTGGAGAAATAGGAACACTTTTACACTGTTGGTGGGAGTGTAAACTAGTTCAACCATTGTGGAAGACAGTGTGGCACTTCCTCAAGAACCTAGAAATAGAAATTCCATTTGACCCAGCAATCCCATTATTGGGTATATACCCAAAGGATTATAAGTCATTCTATTATAAAGACACATGCACATTTACGTTCATAGTAGCACTGTTTACAATAGCAAAGACCTGGAACCAACCAAAATGCCCATGGACAACAGACTGGAGAAGGAAAATGTGGCACATATACACCATGGAATACGATGCAGCCATAAAAAATGATGAGTTCGTGTCCTTTGTAGGGACATGGATGAATCTGGAAACCATCATTCTCAGCAAACTGACACAAGAACAGAAAATCAAACACCACATGTTCTCACTCATAGGCAGTTATTAAACAATGAGAACACATGGACACAGGGAGGGGAGCATCACACACTGGGATCTGTTGAGGGGTACCAAGGGAGGGACAACGAGGGGCTGAGGAGGTCAGGGAGGGATAACATGGTGAGAAATGCCAGATATAGGTGACATGGGGATGGAGGCAGCAAACCACATTGCCATGTGTATACCTATGCAACAGTCCTGCATGATCTGCAGATGTACCTCAGAACCTAAAGTACAATAAAAAAATAAAAATAAAAATAAAAGACTTGGCCACTAACTTCAGCACATAATCTGTTTTGGATCCATTGCTATAAATTACGATTCTTGAGGATATCACTTTATCTTTTTTTTTTTTTTGCATTCTTTACAAGGTAACAAGCCCAGTGCTAGATCATAGTAGGTATGCAAAAAGTACTCAATTCAGCATCCATTAATAAAGTCCTTTCTTTTACCAGTTTATTGAATCAGTTCTATACTGAATGCTAGATATATAGATATAATGCTATAATACCAAAAATGACTATGACATGGTTTATGGCCTCTTGGGGCTCTACTTGGGAGCTACAAAAAGATTTATAAATGTGCAATGACAATCAAATATATGCATACATATACACGAGTTCGCATAGGAACAAAAAAGAAAAAAAGACCTCCCTAACTTTTATAAGAGTAGAGGCATTTGGGAAAGTTATTTTGTACAGGATTGAACCTGAATGGTATATATGGTCCAGCATTTGCCATGTTGTATGACACAGAATCACAAATCTGCAAGTATGCCCAAACCCAAATACAATCAGAAAACTGTGTAATTAATTGTCCTCTTTAGACTCATAATACACATTAGCACAGTCAAGGCACTGAGAAGTCTTGCTGCAAACAAACGTGGTTTATGTTATTTAATCCAGTGTTTTAATATTACGGAGTTTTTGCTAAATTACTGTGCAGTAACAAATAACCTCAAAATCCCAGTGGCTTATAACCACAAAGGTTGATTAGTTGCTCATATTTCGTGTCAGCTGCGCTTTGGCTCTGCTCCAGATGTCTTCTTCATTTCAAATCTAGGCTAAAGGGACAGCCTTTTTTCAGGAATATGCCATCCTCATGTTAAAAGGAAAAGAGCAAAAGTCATGCCAGACAATGTTTCCTAAAGTGTCTTGCCCAAATACGGCATGTAACATGTTCTCTCATATTCCATTGTTCAAAGCAAATCACATGGCCAAGGCCAATGTCACTAAAATGGAAAGTCACAGAGCCTCCCACAGTACAGTGCTGCCAGTCACACGGTAATGCATCGTATGTGTATAATCCTCTTAGAGGAAGTGAACAATCATGCAATAATGAAATCTGCCACAAAATACACTTATTTTTACACCAAGTATTTTTTTAAATTTAATTACCATATGATTCAGCAATTTTACTCTTAGGTATACAGTCAAAAGAACTGTAGACAAGGATTCAAACAAAAACTTGTAAACGAATGTTCATAGCACTATTCATAGTAGTCAAAGGTGGACCTAAGTGCCCATTGATTGATGAATGAAAAACCAAAATGTATATTCCTACAATGGAATACTAATTCTGCCACAAAACCAAATGACATACTGATACATGCCACAACATGGATGAACCTTGAAAATGTGAGATGGAAGAAGCCAGACACAAAATACCACATATTGTATTATTCTATTGATTTGAAATACAGTTATCCCTTGGTATCTGCAGAGGATTGGTCCTAGAATCCCCACCGTCCCACCACCCACTGATACCAAAATCCATAAATACTCAAGTCCCTTATACAAAATGGCATAGCATTTGCATATACCCTCCACATATCCTTTTTTATACTTTAAATAATCCCTAGAATACTTATGATACTTAATACAATATAAATGCTATGTAATTGTTGTTACACTATACTGACTTTTTGTAATTTTTATTGTTGTATTATTATTAATTTTTGAAATTTTCTCTGTGTGGTTGGTTGAAGCCAGAGATCCAGAACCCACAGATATGGAACTCAAGGGTATAAAGGGCAGAGTGCCCCCAGAATAGGCAAATCTATAGAGGCAGAAAGCAGATTAGTAGTTATCAGGGGCTGAAGGGAAGGGGACATAGGGAATAACTGCTTAGGGAATATAGAACTTGTTTTGGGGGTTGTGAAAAAGTAGAAATAGTAATAATAGTTGCACAACATTGTGAGTGTACTGTCACTAAACTGCACACTTTAAAATGATTAAAGTGTTAGATTTTATGTTGCATATATTTTGCAACAATAAACAAATAAGATTCAAAACAAATCGAGTTGACAGGATAAATACCTTAAGCCAGTAAATATTTATTGAGCACCTACTATGAGCTAAACACTATAGGAAAGAGAAGCAAATAATGAACAAATGAAAAAGCATATGGTTTCTCCTCTCAGGGATCTTCGTTACAATTTAGTGGCAGAGGACAGAATGTATCTGGAATATAATAGAGGCACATTAAAAATGCTTTGTTAGCCATGCAAAAGGAGAGCTTAATTCTAAGGTAAGTTGTTAGGAAAAGATAAGTATTGACCCAAACATCTTAAAAAATAAACAGGCACCATATATCTATGGAGTCAATAAACTAATTATCATGGATGACTTATTTAGGTTTTGGCCATCCTGATGCCTCATTTCTGCACAATCAATGACATCGACAAGGAATCTAATGGGACATGGTTGTTAAATAGACCAAATTGCCACATCGACCGTTTATCTGTCACAATTTCCACGCTGTGTACTTGGCCACAAGTTCATTTGAAAGGTATAGCCCCACATGGCTACATACCAAAACATAAATCCCTGATATTCCTTCTCTCAGCATGTGTCTATAACCCATCAGTTTGCACTTGCTTAGAGTTCTTTACTCCTTCCTGCCCAAGTCTGAGTCTTTAAGTTCCCTCCAGATTCCAGGTTTCTATAGGTCAGAAGCAGCTCTTTTTATAGTCATATATTCCTGGACAGTTGCAAGGCCTAGTATCATCTATTCCAGGGGGATTTTAGTCTTTTCCGGTTATAGATCCATTTGAGAATCTAAGAATAATTATAGAAATCGGTCACACCTACACAAGTTGGCAAGTAATTTTAGGAAAATCACAGACTGTCTAAAGTAAATAGCAGAACCTAGAAAGGTTATGGTGCTGGCACATGGAAAGGGATACATAAATTCTTTCTCTAGTAAAAACCATGACTATTATAAATATGCCCCAGCTTGGGAAGCAATATGATGTAGAGTTTAAGAGTACCAGCATTCAGTGTATCTGGGTTCAAATTCCTGCTCTACAAGAAAGTTACTTAACTTTTGTGAGCTTCAACTGTCAAATCTGAAAAATGGGACTGTGATGAGGTTTACATGAAATATTGATATAAAGAAATGAGCTCTATACCTGGCACATAATAATTATTCACAAATAGTAGCCTTGATTATTAGTATTCTTATTTTATGAACCCTCTTGTTTTTTAGGTCAGGTGCTTTCTATATGTTTTCCAAATACATGAAGAACAATAGCTCTGAGGTAGATGTGTTCTTATTCCCATTTAACAGATGAAAAGACCTAAGGAAGTTCAGAGGCCTAATTAACTAGTCCAAGGTCTTTAAAACCAGCACATCTCCTCTGCCCATCCTCCTTATTTTCTTCGACTTCTGACTGAGTCTTTGATTGACAACTTCAATTTCTTTTTCTTGTGAAGAATCCTCTTCTCCTCTGACAAGCATAGAACAAGGTACTCCTATGTTCATAAAGTAAAACCAACATTTGGATACAGCTAGCTTGGTAGAAATCAGTAATCTCATTTGTCATGAAGACACTGAAGGCACCGCTCTTTCCCTGAAAGGTCCTCATCGGCAGAGCCCCAGGAAGCCAGAAACACAAATTCCCATTAGGGCCTCTAGGTCCCTGTTAACTGGACAAGAGAGGCTGTAGGCATAAGCCACTGCTTGTGACTCTAAACTAGTTCTTAACAAAGACCATTCACCCCAAGGCTGCTGCTGAGACCGAGTACTGGCGACAATTACTTAGCGTATCACCCTGAGGTTACAAGTCCACACAAGTTAATGGGTGTGTGGGAAAGGAGGGACTTTAGAAAAAGGAGACCTATTCACTCTCTGTCTCCTCATCCTTTTTGAGCCTCAATTTCTTCATCTGTATAATGGGTAGCATGACCCCTAATTCTTACTTGATGGGATGGATAAATGAGCTAATGGTTATAAGCTCAATGTCTAAGAAGGATAGCATCTAAACAAAATGTTTTTAGACACTTATCTTACATTTTCTTTTTATACTACTTGCTGAAAGATGATATTGAAAATACTCATCTTTACTCCATGTGTGATGTCTAGCTACTGAGAAATAGGATTATCGACACTACTCTTCACCAGACTGCTCTCTTGCTCTGCCCTCTCCTCTCCCTCTACCCCCTTCTTTATTTCCCCCTCCTCTTTTCTCTCTTTTCACTCTTCTTTCTCTTTCTTTCCTTTCCCCTTCCTCATAATCTTTATTCTTCTATTATCTTCCACTATCACTCTAGCACAAATCATATTCAAAAACTCAATTCAGCAATACATGTATGTAAATCATGTACACACACACACACACACAGGTATATATACATAATTCCTATGCCTATGGCACTACATTAAATACTAAAAAATGCAAAGTTGGCAAGGAAAAATCTTTACCTTTAAAGAGGCCTATACTCTAATCTAATAGAAAAGATAAAAACCTAAACATAAATGAATATGTTGCAAGTTGAGTAAAAAAAAGAGTAAAATGACTAAATGAGTAAAAATGAGTAAATGAGTAAAAATTAGTAAAATGAGCAAATGAGCAAAAAAAGATCATGCTGCAAATGAGGGGTAATCAAAGAGCTATAAAGGGGTGAGAGGAGGGACATTTTTATCCAGTCCTATGTATGTGCATGGGAGCATGCAGGATACCATGTTAGATGGTTCCCTGAAGACTAAGTAGAATGGCAGTGGGTTGAGATGGGAAAGCAAGGCATCCCCTGATAGAAGGTACGGCTGAGCAAAGACAAATGGGAAAGAAGAGGGTGAGCTGAAGGAAAGATGACTTGCATGATTGGGCATGTTGGTTATTATCATTGCCTCTTACAGGACAATGTTGTTGTTGTCCTATAAGGACATTGTTCCAATGGGCTTTAGAACTGAAGCTAGAAAGGGAATTTGGGACCCCATGAATGCGGGGAAACCACTGAGTGATTTCAGGCAAGCGTCAGTCCTAATAGGCTGTGACTTAGGAAGATTAATACAAAGGGATGAATTAATGTATACTGAATAAAGATGCATTGAGAAAAATGTTAATTACTTGATTGATTCATAAATAAACTGATCAAACTGAGATTATCTTTAAAGTTACCAAGTACGTGTTTTTTGTGTATGTTTTTGGTTTAATCCCCTAGACTGTGATCCTCCACTGTGACTAACACTGTGGTTGTTCTTAATATTTGGCACACCATAAATACTTGCTGTGATTTTTGTGGATGGATTTGCTGAGTTCCCAACTATGTAAGGAACACTGCATTTATTCATTCAGCATGTATTTAATGAGCACTTGATATTGGCCAAGCACATATGCCATGGAGGATGTAAATATAAATAAAGCAAACATTTTGCAAATAACACATTGATAGAGGTGGTAAAAATAATACGTAACATTTTTTGAACGCTTAATCTAAGCCAGGAATAATGTATATTCTTACATGCATAATACAACAACCTTAGGAAGTAAGTGAGTAATAGAGGCTCAGAAGCTGCTGTAACTTACCTGAGACCTCTCAGCCAGCAAATGACCGAACTAGTACTGGAACTAAGGTCTCTTTGACTCCAGGGCCTTTTCTTGAAACCACTATTCTACATTGTATCTCCTTATATAAGAAAGAGAGTAACAGTGGTCATAATGTAGAAGGTCAGAGAAGCAAAAGAAGCCAGGAGGCTTCTCAGAAGAGGTGGCATTTGGAAGATTCAATGGTATGACCCTGCCTGGAATATGTAACATCTAAAGCAATAGCAAAAGCACATACCCTTTTGAAGAATGCTGTGCAACACAGCACAGAGAATGGCATGGAAACAGGCCCTCAGGAAATGGTCATTAGGTTGAATTAAAGTCACTATCATGTGGGATAAGAAGTATAAGCATTCAAAGAAAACAGAGTTCACTATGGGCTGGGTGATTCATTCACATATTCATTCATACATTCGTACAGCAAATATCTTTTGAGCAGTGTCTACGTATCAGTCTCTATGTATTGTGCCAGAGAGAGAGGTGGTACTTACCAAACAAGAATCTAGGCCAATTGGAGAGTCAGATTAATAACAGAATGGTGATACTGTTGCGTGGCAACTCCTAGAGAAGAAGTGTGCAGACCATCTAACAGCCTGGGGAGGGGCGTTAAAGAAGCTTACCTGAGAGAAATGAACGTTCAAGAATTGGAGAAAGCCTGTGTAAAAGTGCAGGGCAATAAAAAATAAAGCTAATAGTTTTAAAAAGATGCCTGCAGTGAAATATAAGAAATGCACTGGCCTGGAGCATGGATATGGTATATGCTGAGTGATAGCATAAGGCAAAGCCAAGAAGACTGGCAAGGCATTTGAACAGCCTGATGTTAAGAAATCTAAACTGTATACCAAAACTTTCATGGAGGTTGTGAAGGGCTGTGAGCAGGGAAGCAAGAATCTGATTTGGTTTTAAGAAGATCACACTGGCTGCTATGAGGCAACAGATCAGCAGGAGTGAGATCTGAACAAGAAGGCTGCTTTGGCTGTCATTGTACAGATCTGGGGAAGGGAGAAATGATGAGATGAGGAGCTGAACCAAGGCAGAGCGTGGAGAAGAAATGATTCTGATAAGGGGACATTTGTGCTTGGCATTGAGAGATGGGCCTCACTCAATAAAAGAGAGTGGGGGATGTCATTTTAGGCATGAGGAGAGTCTGGGTGCATGAGAGATAGGAAATACAGCCTAGTCTAGAAGGAGCTGAGGTTTGAAGCAGAGACACAGGAAGAAAAAAGGTCAAAGAGGAGAAAGAAGGTTGGGAGAAGAAGGAAAAAGAGGTGGATGAAGAGAAGGAACAGAATGATTTAAGATGAAATCAGATAGACCATTTGAATGTGAAGATTTGAAGAAGGCTCTCAGAACACAAGTCTCAGGTGGCCCTGTTGGAGGTTCAGGCCAGAGGGTAGATGATTCCTCAAGTTAGTGGTCTTTGATCCCATCTCCCTTCCCTGACCTAGCCTCCCATCTCCCAATGATCTTTATCCTCCTTGCATTCATCTTTACCGTTTGGAAATTGGGAATAAGCTAATGACTTCACTCAATTTTTCGGGAAAAATATCTTATGACATTGAGCCTAACAATCTAAGACGATATTTACTGTAAAACATACTACTGCTTTATGTATACTAAGAAAAAAATACCCTGCCAATTAAACTAAAACACATCATCAATTATAAAAAGCATTCTAATTTCGGAGGTATTAAAATCTGAAAAATGATACAATTTAAAATCTGTGATAGGTAATCAAGAAATAAAGATCAAGACAATGCCCCCATTACCACATCTATAAATTGTACTAGCCTCTGGTCTCAGTCTCCTTTCCTTCTCTGCCAAGGATACATGCATCCATCTAAGGCAAATAATTTCCTTTATAGACAAGACCCTATTTACTCTTGCCTGCCCCCACTTTGATTGTAAAACCACCCCCTCCCTGCTTGCAGTATCAATTTTTGCCTCTCTACAGAAAATTTCTCAACGTTAGACAAAAGTTTTGTTGTTGTTATGTTAGAAAAGAAAATTTAAAAAAATCACTTTACTCCTGATCATCTTAAGCTGTTGTGCCATTTACTGTAATATTACTCTGTAGTGTTTGCTCTTGAATGTATTCTACATTCTACCCAGAATTTCACCCCTAGAATTCCATTGAAAATATCCTTTGTCATCAGTGACCTACGTGTTGCTAAATATCATACTCAGTTTTCAGTCCTCACTTTAATTATACTATCCACAGTATTTGATGCAGTTACTGCTATCTCTGTTGTGAAAAACATTCTTTATCTAACATCCAAGATACTAGACTCTCTTGTCTCTCTTCCTACTTCTCTGGACACTCTCCAGCTTCCTTTTCCTGTTCTTCATCATCATTCTATCATCACGACCTTTTAATATTAATTTCTCCATGACTCAATAACTGAATTTTTTTCTCTACCTACACTCTCTCCCAAAGTAATCTTGTTCAATCTCAGATAATTGAAGTTTTTCTTTCCTAATTTATATTTTCAGTTTTCTCTTCTTCCCTTTCCAATGTCTTCCACTCAACATCTACATTTGGACATCAAACAGACTTGGTCAAACTTAGGTTCAAACTCAACCAGGTTCAAACACAATTCCACATGTCCCATCAAAACTGGTCCTTACCAGTATCATCATAGCAATGTGACAATTGTGCCATTGCAGTTGCTCAGGCAAAACTTTAGGGTCATCCTTGACTTCTCTCTCAACACAAATATTTTTGAGTTCATTACCAAATCATGGCAGGACAACTTTAAAAATACATCCATAAATTCAGTCACCTCTCACCACCTTCATTGCAACTATCGTGATCTAAGCCACCATGTTCTCTCATCTGGATAAACATGACAGCCTCCTAGAAACTGATATCCTATAATTGTTCTTGCCCTCTATTGTCCTTCTTACTCAATAGCCATAGTGATCTATTTAAAGTATAAGTTAGGTCAAATTACTTCTCTGCCCAAATTTTCACTTGCTTCTCATTGCATCCAGAGTAAAATCTAATCTAAAGTCTTTGCCGTGGTCTACAAGTTTCTGCATGACCTGCTTCTTCATTAATTCTCTGATTATAAAGAAATATTTTATTTGTTTATTGTATGTTTTTGCCATATACACACATCAATTATAAGCTCCAAAATGATTCAGTTATCTTATTCACTGCTGTATATCTGGTTTTAAAAACATACCTGACCATACAGTTGGTGCTCAGTAAATATCGCTAAATATATAAATGAGTAAATGTATGAAAGAATACATTTCTGCATCATCCATAGATTTCAGCAAAACATTCTCTCTGCATCCCTTTCCACATCAGTGAGCTACTGAGGCACAGCTTTGCTCCCTGTTTATCTCGCCATATGGATACTAGATTAAATTACATGACAATGTCGGTAAAACATTCAACCGGCTTCTTGGAAAGAGAAGTATGAAAATTAGAAGTTATCATTATGCTATTAGTGTTATTACTACTATTTGAGCTGTTACTGCTATGACTACTAATAGCCTCTGATCATTCTCATGATGCTTTCTTTCTCATTTCTAATCTCCAACAATCCTCTTCTTCTTTTCTATTTTGTTTTACCTTTGCCTTGTTTTAATAAACATTTCATGAAACATCACAAGGTGAAAGTCATTAGAGTGCCATTGATATTGTTCTTAATCTACCAGAATAACCTGCAGAATCTGCCCTCCCAGCCTCATTCAAAGGAATGAGACGAGGAATAGAGAAATATAGAGCAAACTCATTTGAAGAAGCTTGAAGTTAGGCTGAGTTAAAATTCCAGCTCAACCACTTATTAAATAACCTCTCTAGCCCTGGTTTCTTCACCTGCAAAATGGGAATGTTATTTATGCCTTCCTCATGGGAATCATGTTAAGGATTAAAAATACAATAAAAACAATTATAAAATTTAAAAAGTTAAAATAAAAATATACATAAATAAGCCAAAATAAATCTAACAAAATTAGCGCAATCTCTGGCATATAGGGATGCACTGAAAAAATAGTATCTACTGTCATTTCTGGCTCCTTCAACCTCAGTTCATGCAGCCTGTCCTCCAGCTTGGCTGAACCACCTCCCATTTTCCCATGCCTCTCTGCTTTATTCATGTTCTCACTTTGCAGAGGATGTCAACATAGGACATGTTATTAAATAAAACTTTAATAGATACATATTGCATATACAGAAATGCACCCATAAAAATAAAGTATGCACAGCTTTTTGAATTTTCACAAAGCAAACACAGCCATGTGCTACCACCCAGATTAAAACAAACAAAAAAAAAAAAAAAACAAAAACAGAACATTACCAATATCCCCAGAAATATCTCTCACCCCTTCAGCCACTGCCTTATTCCTCTCCCTAAAGGTTAATACTCTCTGGACTTCTAAAACCATACATTTGTTTTTACTTTTTTTCACCCCAACTAGAAGTAGAATCCCACAGCCTGCCCTTGTTTATGTCTGACTTATTTCACTCAATGCTGTTTTTGTAAAATTCTTCCATATTGTTGTATGAAACAGTGATTTATTCTTTCTTATTTCTGTATGGTAGCTCGTTGTATGAACGTATGACAATTTATTTATCCATTGTCTTGTTGATGGACATTTGGGTTATTTTTAGCTGGAGTTATTTGAAATAGAGCTGCCATGAACATTTATGTCTTCTGGTAAGCATGTTTTCATAGGAGTTGGAATTGATGGGTCATAGGCCAAGAACACGTGCAGTCTTTTCCAGATACTGCCAAGAGTTTTCTGAAGTGGTTGTACCAATTTGTGTTCCTGTAAGCTGCGTGCCTAAGTTCCCATTGCTTCACATTGTCCCTCCTTGGCATTGTTAGTCTTTTTTCATCTGAGTCCTGCTCATTGCTGTATTATGATATTAAGTTGTGACTTTAATTTACACAGTTTTTTTTTTTTTTTTGACTAGGAGAGTTGAACATCTAAGTGTTGGCATTTTGACGTTCTTATTTGTGAAGTGCTTGTTCATGTCTTTCATTTTCTTTTCTTACCAGACTATTTGCCTTTTTCTTATTAACTTCAGGAGTTTAAAAATATATATACGCTATAAGTGTTCTTTTACAGGCACATGTATTACAAATATTTTCTTCCACTCTATGGCTTGTATTCTTATAGTATTAATAGTATTTTGATGAACACAAATTTTAATTTTAATGTATCCAATGTATCAGCCTTTTTTTGCCTTATACATAGTGTATTTTTGCATCCTGCTGAATAAATATGAGCTCTCTCCAAAATCATGAGATAATCTGTCTTATATTTTAGAAGCCCTTTTGTTTTGTCTTCCACTAGGAGAATATGATACTTCCCCAGAACTTTTTTTCCTATGACTCCTCTGCCTGAACAGACAGAATTAATCACTCCCTTTTCTGAATCCCCATAATTCTATGCCTTATTTTATTATTACTATTAGGTTATGTCTTATCTTGAATCATAGATACTTGCCCATCTATCCTTTCTATCTCAATCCCCCATACTCCATTCACCCAATCATTTAAATTCTTTAGTCTTTTCACTAAATCCTCATCATAGTGCCCCCTAAGAGGCCGGGCATGGTGGCTCATGCCTGTAATCCCAACACTTTGGGAGGCCTAGGCGGGTGGATCACAAGGTCAGGAGTTCGAGTCCAGCCTGACCAACATGGTGAAACCCCATCTCCACAAAAAATACAAAAAAAAATTAGTCAGGCGTGGTGGCTCATGCCTGTAAACCCAGCTACTCAGGAGGCTGAGGCAGGAGAATTGCTTGAACATGGGAGGCAGTGAACTGCGGTCATGCCACTGCACTCCAGTCTGGGCAACAGAGCAAGACTCTGTTAAAAATAATAATAATAATAATAATAATAATGCCTCCTAAGTAACTCTGGGATTGCTCCTAACTGTCACCAAACTCTAATCCACCGCCTCTAATTCACTGCCCACATAAGAGTCAGAATGGTCTTCTAAAATATCAATCTCTTCATGCTACTTCTATTTAAAAATGATTGCATGGTATCTATTGCTCTCAAATTAAGTTTCAACTCAGTAATGTGCTGCAGGAGCCTTCTAGGACTTGAAGGATTATTTTGTCTTTCTCACCATTGATGTCTCTGGTTTAATCTCACAAGAGTTTCTTATTTCTTTGAATATCCCTTCATAAAGATCCTCTGTATGCCTCTCAATCCATGCCTTTGTCCTCCTATTTACCCTTTAGGTCTTATCCTACATATCTTTTTGGCAGAAAACTTTCCTGACTCCCTGATACGTTAAGTCCTCACACTGTCTAATGCCATATAAACCTTATACTTTTTCTCCATTAAAATTTATTACACCTACTATTGTTTGTTTGAAGCTCATCTTCTCTAATAGAATTTATGTTTCCTTGGGGCAGAAACAATGTCTGTCTTGTTCACCACTTTATTTTTTTGTCTATCTCATTACCAACATGACTTCTTTAAAAATACATTTGTTGAATTGAACTGATTTATGATGATATGCCTGGGGTCTAGTGTATTGGTTTTGGCATGTAGTTAGTTTCAATAAAGGTTTTGTAATTCATCATTTTCATAAAATCCTAGAATCAGTGTTGAGAAGAACTTAAAACCACCTACTTCAATCACCCAACCTAACTGACACTTAAATCATCTCTATTATAACATGTGTACCAAATATAACCTACTTATAATCATCTGGTAACAGGGAGTCACATCCTTCAGCAGATCATTCCAGGTTTGGTCATAAATGTGTACTAGAGAGATCCATTTTACGCTGAGCTAAAAGCTGGGATCCTTGTAATTTTCCCCTTCCTACTAGATTGGGATTGGTCCATTTTATTAATATTACTGTGGTTGATTCTCTTTTCTGCAAGACAACCTTTTAGGTATCTGCAGCAAGTTATTTTGCTTCAATTTAACCTTCTATTACTATTTATCATAGTAAAACACTTTCTCAAGAAAAACTGCAGTTTCTCAACATCCCTCTTGGGGCATGCATGATGCTCAAACACAGATCCAATCGTCCAGGTGTACTCTAACCTATCTAGGGTAGGACAGTAGGCCTGCTACCACCCTTACCATTCATAGCATACTTCTAATAATGTTCTCAAGGCAGATCTAGATTGTGGAGAACATAAGTCTTATATAATAGTTGTTGTTTTAAAAAAAATGAATTCAAAATTAGATATAAAACCAAGTATGTATTTAGAAGGAGAAAAGGTGGGCACTTGGAAGGTGCAGAATCCTTGAACCTTAAGCTGCGTTGGCTTCAGGTAAATCAACCTCTAAATGTCCCTAAGATCTCAATAATTTCCTTGGTAGAAATATCTCATTAATTCCTTCTATTTTTATTCCAATTATAACTCACAGATCTTTCCACCCTCAGTATGCACAGCAGGGTGATCAAACACAGACTGGAGCTCCATTGCCTGGATTCAAATCCTGGCTCGCACTTCACAAGGTCTCTATAGGTATCCCAAGAACTAACACACTGAAAATCCTGGCACACACAAGGAAGACCTGTCTTTCTTATCTACTTTCTTAACTGGCATTAGAAAATTTTCTATCTACACTTTTTCTAAAGATGGTAGGGTTATGCTCCATGTATTTAAGATTCTAGTGTGTTGTGTTTTGTTATTTAATAGTATACCAGTTTCTTGGCCTAAATTTCCTGAGGATTTTCATTCACTGGTCTCAAGTGACTCTACCAAGCCCTCCATGCAGGTTAGAAAACAGAAGATGTAGCCAGGTGCGGTCGTTCATGCCTGTAATCACAGTACTTTGGGATGAATGCTGAGGCAGACTGATTACTTGAGGTCAGGAATTCGAGACCAGCCTGGCCAACATAATGAAACCCCGTCTCTACTAAAAATACAAAAAGTAGCCAGGTGTGGTGGTGTACACCTGTAATCCCAGCTACTCAGGAAGCTGAGGCAGGAGAATCAATTGAACCTGGGAGGTGGAGGTCGCAGTGAGCCGAGATTGCACCACTGCACTCCAGCCTGGGCAATACAGTGAGACTCCATTTCAAAACAAATAAATAAGAAAGAAAGAAAGAAAGAAAAAGAAAACAGATGATGTTTTCTAATCATCTTACATAACAGGAGCATCAATCAAAGAGTTGCCAAGGATCCGAATATAAAAATCATATTAGGCTCTTCTTAGCTTTACCTGCCAGTCTCAACTCAACTTCCTCCCACTGACATTCAGAATCACCTTTATCATACACCTTTATAGAAGGTCACATTTTTAGTCTGCTCAAAGTTAAAGCATGCCATTTTTTTTTCTGACTATAAAGTTAATATATGATCATTGTAGAGAAGTTAGAAACGAAACTAGATGCCTAAAATACACCATCTGTAACCTAGCGATCCAGAGGTAAGCTCTTCTAATACCTGGACTTATTTCCTTGCTACATTATTTTTATTTATCTCTTTAAATTATTAAGATCATGCCATCCATTCAATCAGAAACATTTCATTTAATAATTAACATTATATCAAATTATTTTCACATATTATTGGAAATTCTTTATAAACATCAGTACCAGCTTAATATTATGTTGTATTAACACAGTATAATTCACTTAGTCTTCTCATGTAAAAATTAAAATCCTTACTTTTTTGATATAATACATTATGCTTTTTAAAAATAGTGCTCTGCGTACTTAAAGCCTTGTCCAACTTTTCCCTCCAATCTCCTCTCCTCTTTATAATGTGAATTAATAAGGATAAAATTACTATTTTAAAGGATATATTTTAACATAATAAATAATCTATATGAATAACCTAACATAAACTTGACATATACAGACACCAAAGAAATACAGATATTTATAAATATCAACAAATTAATCCCTACCGGTTGCATTCTCACTAGTCATGCCTGAGAGTATCTTTCCCTCTATACCCCAGCCAGCATTGAGAATGATTATTTGTAATCTCTGCAAAGGCACATGTGTGTATGTATATATTTAAGACTATGAATGAGTAGCAAACAAAGGGAAAAAAATTACAGAGATTCAAAAATTTCCATAAATGTCCTATTTTGTGGGGGATTAAAATAATATCCATTGAAAATCAAAAACAATAATGCAGAAAATTCAGACAATGAGATATGAAACTTTAATAATATATTAGGTCTGAGGCATCTATAAATAATACCATTTAGACATTTCATCAAAATTATCAGATACATACAGCTCACATTTCCTTACTTTCCATCTGAAAATTAATTAATAATCATAAATTTAATGCCCTGCATATGTTAAAATTCTAAATGTATATGTATATACACCATATCATAGTGGTCTTATTTCCATATTTGCCTTTTTCATTAGAGTTTCTATGCTTCATCTTCTTTATTCTCCCTTCACACCATCCCTCCTGATCCCCTCCCCACCATATCACAGCCATGCTGCTTCTCCCAGCACTGAACCCACTTTTTCCACTGGCTTCCTACCTTGAAGGTGCAGTTTGCTCTCCGTGCTTTGCAGAAGGACGGAACTCACAGAGTCCAGATTGTCATAGCTGTTACAGCCCAGAGGCCCAGTGCGTGTCTCTGTGACCTGCAGCAGATATCAAATGAGACAGGTGTGAGAGAGGAGTCATTGTCTAGGACATACCCGAAGAGTCATACCCAAGCAGAGTACAGCCAGCAGAAAAGGCCTCCTGGTTTGAGTCAATGGTTTGAGTCTTGAGCTCTGTGCCCATATCTGGGACCAAGCACAGCTATGACTGAGTAGACAGGCCAGCAGGGTGGTCAAGCACACAGACTGCATGGCTGTTTCTACCAGTGGTTCTCACTTCACAGGGTGACTGAAACCCTATGACCTAGGGAAGCCAATTAACTTCTCTAAGCATCTGCAAACCAAAGCTAGTAAATCTCTTCCAGAAAGGTTGTGAGACCAGGTACAATGGGTCTAAATGCCTGGCACATGGCATGTGTTCAATAATGGGTACCTCATGACCAAATGGCTCTATAAATTATAATGAGTATATATACACTATTATTAGCAAGAACAAGAAGATGATACCCATTTTCCTAAAGAAGTTTCAGCAAGAAGCATAATTGTGCTGCTGCCGGAGAAAATGACCCAATCCTGTGGCTGTGCATTTCTAGAATATTGTCTTAGAAAGACTTAAGGTAGTGGATAAGAGAGGAGTAGCTATTCAAAAAGATAACCTTTAAATAAGAATGGCTTAGTATGAAAAGAAGCCTCTTCATTTATTTAGCCTTTGCTTCCCATTATTTAGGGTTGTTTTGAAGTTTGCATCCAACTATAAAAACACAGCATCCGCTGTAGAGAATAATGACTGGGGGAGGCAGTCACAAGCACCTTCTCTGCCCTTTTCTAGCTGTGAAACCTTGGATCAGTAACTTTCTCTTTCTAAGCCTCAACTTCCCCATCTATAAAATGTTAGTAATGCTCTTACTACCAAAATAGGGTCAAGAGATTATATTTTTGAAGTATTTTTAATTATATATATATATATATATTTTATTGCATTTTAGGTTTTGGGGCACATGTGAAGAACATGCAAGATTGTTGCATAGGGTGCAGTAATATTTAGTAAATGGCAAATAATTAGGTTTTGTTTTGTTTCATAATTTTTATATACAAAATAATAACATATTTATTATTGAGTGAGAGTTAAACTTACTCATTTATTTTCCTAAAGATACCTATGGTGGGGGAGAAGGGCAAATGGGCAAAAATTCTCCACCCGGTTTAGTGGCTGGCCTTAATCAGGCCCAATAGTGAGACAAGTTTTAGACAGCTTGGTCTTCAGGTAGTGGCAATAAATGGCATGAAAATTCTAAGGGCCAAACTAAGTGCAGAAGACAGTGCCTACTGTAAGAAATGGTTTATTGAGTGGCCTCTGTGCAATTTCTCTGAGAAATTCCTCCTACATAGGCAGACTGCACTTCCAGGATGCACAAAAGAGGATTATTTTCTGACAGAGCTTCAATATCTCAATTCTGCATCCCATCCAGGGTGGAGAGAACCATTTGGTGATAATGAAAACCAGGCCTTTGTGGCACTCTGACCCCAATGGCTTCATAAAGATCCATCTCTCTAAGCCGAGTTCCCTAACAACGTAATCCCCCCAATATAGGCAATTCTTCTCGGATAAACCGGCCCTTTGTTTGTCAGTCTGATTTATTTCTCTCCTTACTACCTCCCTTCTCAGTAACTCTCTCTCCCTCCTACACTTTTTCTCTATCCTTAGTCAATTTCTGACTCATCTGCCAGCCTTGGCAGGGTAAGACCCCTTGGCCTTATCCTCACCCTTTTTCCCTACAGATATCTTGGAAAGGCTTAATATAAAGCTAGGTTAGCATTTTATTTCGAAGAAATTAAAGACTGAGATGTAAAATGCAGGCATAATCTGGTAAAAGAACATTTGAGATGGAAACATCTGCACTAAAACCCTCAGAAGAACAAACACTTTATATGGACAATGTCCTCCCACATTCTCTTTATGGAGGCTGTCTCTGAATCTGTTGCATTTAGAATGAAATCTTGTTAAAATTCCTGTGCTCTAAGGCACTCAACTGAAAGTTCAGGGCTGCTTTTCTCAATGTGACCATTTAATTTTTAATTAGCTAGAATTGAATAAACTTAAACAATGAGCTCCTTGGTAGCCACGTTTTAGGTGTTCAATAACCCCATGTGACTAGAGACTACTATCTTGGCTAGCACAGATACAGGGCCTTTCCATCACCTTAGAAGGTTCTACTGGACAGCACTGGTATAGACAGGGATAGATCAGCAAACAACAGAGTGCCTGTTTTGATAAAGTCATATTGGAACACAACCATGCCCATTTGTTTATATATCTTCTATGGCTGCTTTTATGCTACAACAGCAGAGTTGAGTAATAGCAATACAGGCCATGCAGTCCACCAAACCCCAAATAATTATTGTTTGGTCCTCTACAGAAAACTTTTGCTGACCCCTGGTCTAGAGAGCAGAGTTCTAGTCCCTGTTAAGTTATTCTCTAACTGTGTAACCCTCAGAAAAAAGCTTTAAACTTTTAACCTCAGTTTTTCCATCTGTAAAATGGTGAGTAGGGAGGAAAGAATAAAAAGCATAGACGTTTAAAATACTGCCAAGTTAGGCATAAGTAATCTCATTGTTGCTAGCTCTGAGACCTCAGGAAAATCATTCACCTCTTCATAGTCTCCATTTCTTCTTCTAGAAAGGAGATTTGATAATCTCCATACAGGAGACTGAATGAGAGAACTGTTGATAATTATGCCATGACTATAGCCAGGATACTCTAGTAAATCAGTCCATATGGCCACTGGAATGACAATGCACATTGATATTACAGGGCAATGGGACAATATCAGTCTGAGTAGCTGGCAGAGGGCACCATGATCTACATGGTTGTGAACCCAGAAATTGTATCTGCCCCTCCACTCTCAGTATGCCTGTATTGCAATTCTGTTGTACTGAGAGCCTGCCACCCAAATCCACCCTCAAGCTGTACCTTGATTGCTCCAGTTGATATCTGGATCTCATGAAGCCTCCTCATGGTGCCATCACGGTCAACAAAGTAGGATGATGCAAGCTGGTGCAGAGCTTCAACGCTTTGAGTGGCATTCCCTGACTTCCTGTCGAGGCGACTTTTGTCCATATACATGGTCAAAGCCTCCTCTCCTGGATGGGAAAGACAGGTAGATAAGAAGTTTGTCGAGCTTTCATGTAGGAGGACAGGCACGGGGACCTGGATGTTGAAAACAGCCTTATATCTCCAACCGGTTGGGCCCACATTTCCTTCTGCCTCTAAAAATCAAGGGTATGATGAAAATAAACTACCTAGAGGTGGCTGTAAACACCAGGCTCCATTAGGACAAGGATCACTAAAAATCCCCCAGCAACAAAATCCAACTCCTAATAATTGACTTCATGCTTCTCACCAGCATCATCTTACAACCAAAGCCTCTTCCCCTCTTCCAAGAAAGTTCAGTCTCTTCTATACCATGGTAAATGTGGCATATTCTCTTCTCATTCTTTTTTCCTCCTCCTCTGGCTCCTCATTGTCATTCAATTCCTCCTTTCCTTCTGCTCTCCCATCTCCCCTTCCTTCATTTCTTTCTCCTTTCCTTTTCTCTTTCCCCTTCCCCTCCCTGATTTTTTCTTAATAGATAAATGAATGGATGGATAGATAAACAGATATTTGGATGGACACAAATGGATGAATGATAGACATGTTTAAATAAATGTAGAGGTAAATTTAAAAAATTATACATTTTCTTCTATGAATTTTTTCTTAGCTATGCACACATAGATTAAAATACTGTTAAACTATGATGACTTATAATTTGGATAAAACACTGTTTATCCAGAACTCCAGAAAGAAAGCTCCAGGAAGCTACCTCTACTCTCTATCAACTTCATGAACAAGGGCATGTTTTTCTTTCTTTTCATTCATTCTAAGATGCTTTATTTGGTAAACAGTTGAAAACCTAAAGCCAGATTATCACAAACTAGTGCAAACTTTTTTTTAAGTTCCGGAGTATATATGCAGAATGTGCAGTTTTGTTACATAGGTAAACAAACGTGTGCCACGGTTGTTTACTGCACCTATCAACCCATCACCTAAGTATTAAGCCCAGCATGCATTAGCTATTTTTCCTAATGCTCTCCCTCCCCCCACCCCACCCCGGCAACAGCCCCAGTGTGTGTTGTTGCTCTCCCTGTGTTCTCATCGTCCAGCTCTAAGTGAGAACATGTGGTGTTTGGTTCTCTGTTCCTGCCTTAGTTTGCTGAGGATAATGGCTTCCAGCTCCATATATGTCCCTGCAAAGGATATGATCTCATTCCTTTTTATGGCTGCATAGTATTTCATGGTGTACATGTACCATATTTTCTTTATTCAGTCTATGATTGATGGGCATTTGAGTTGATTCCATGTCTTTGCTATAGTGAATAGTGCTGTAATGAACATATGCATGCACGGATCTCGTAATAGAAGGATTTATATTCCTCTTGGTATATACCCAGTAATGGGATTGCTGGTACAAATGGTGTTTCTGGTTCTAGGTCTTTGAGGAATCACCACACTTTCTTCCACAGTGGTTGAACTAATTTACATTCCCACCAACAGTGTAAAAGTGTTTGTTCAACTGATTGACCCTTTTTTTTTTCCCAATTCATTTCTCCATTTTGTCTTTTTCAGTGTAGTTGCCAGAAGATTTAAAAGGGGCCTATGTGGCTCACACTTGGGGCCACATCATGTATCTATTGGCTAATGCTGGTCTAGAGATAGAGAGTCATAGGACATTATTTCCATACATACCAGGTGAATAGCCAAGGTAGAGGAGTGCACAGAATGCAACACAGACCAGAGAAAGAGTAGGCAGCTGCATCCTGTAGGTAATGTGGACCATAAGGCCTGGGTCCATGTGGCAGGATAGAGCATCAGTTTTAAGCCAAATCTATTCAGGTTGCCATATAGATTGGCCCCCACAGCAACCTGAATAGATTTGGCTAAAAATTGACGCTATATCCAATTAGACTTTGAGTTCCAGGGGCCATGGGAGGTGGGGCAGAGGAGCAAGGACTCCATCCAATTTATCTTTCTAGTATTCCAATGCTTATCTTAGGGTCTGATGAAGAACAGATGTTCAGTTATCAGATATAATCTGGGCTCTCTAGCTATATCTTTTGCTGCTCTCTGGGTTTGCTCCACCCTGTACAAATGTGCCCCATTTTCCCTCATTGTTAGGACTTCCATTTTTCTGTTTTTCTCTTGGCTAACTTATATGCATCCCTCAGGTATCACCTAAGACATCACTTCTTCTGAGATGCCTTCCCCTCAGTACTTCACTCCTTACCTGAACTAGATTAATAACTCTCAGGTTCCACAGGCCAAGGCTTGAGCTGAGTTCATAGTAACGTGCTCATGCTTGCAGTTTCCCCAGAAACTTTACTATTATGTAGTAACATGTGATTGTCTATCCTTTGGCCCCCACGGCAACCTGAATAGATTTAGCTTAAAACTGATTCTACATACAATTAGACTTTGAGTTCTGGGACCATGGGAAGTGGGGCAGGGGGAACAAGGCCTCTATCCAATTCATCTTTCTAATGTTCCACAGCTTATCCTAGGGCGGTCTGACGAAGAATAGATGTTCAGTTATCAGTTAACAGATAAATGGATAGATAGATAGATGAATGGATGGGTGTATAGATAAACAGCTAGTTGGAAAGGTAAAGTTAAATAAGTGAATATGCTAAGAGTTTGAGCCATGAGGCAGAGGAAATAAATGTTCCAAGTATCATCTCAGGCTCTCTTAGGTGCCTGTGAAAAAGAAGGTGAAGCAAGCCCAGTTCTCTCTGGACTGAGAACTGGCAGAAGCAAACCTTAGATCAAGAGGGGTTAATGGGTTTCTTGCTGCATTATTAAGGCTTGATTTCTTGTTTATTAAGAGAATGTTCTGTTTAGAGTTACTTTCCCCCCTTGGGCATTCCTGCAAATTGCCTCTTCACCCCACATAGGCCTTTCCTGAGTATTTCTGTTCTCCAGGAGACTTGGCCTCACTCTCTGCAGCACCTTGTCTCAGAGATGAAGAAAATGGGACTCTCAAAGGGAGTGAGGAAGAGTGGGAGATGATCCTGTTACCTTTTGAGTCAATAGGAAATTTTGTTCCCAGATAAGAGGACGAGGTGTCTGGATTTTAGACCTCTGGGACATAACTCTCCCTTTCCTTCAGAGCCCCTGTGATTTTATTCTCAGCCTTCCTCTTAGTCAAGGGGACCTCTCCCAAAATGCAGGGAGGAAAATAATGAATACACACATAAACAGAAAAGTTGAGCCCTCATGTATAAAAAGACATCCATGCAACACACACCTTCATATGCATGTGCCATCTCACATTCACACACACATATATCCATGTTGCAACCATATATGAGCAATGTGTACACATGTGTGCAATGTGCATGAATACATGCTCATGTATAAATTAACTCACATCTAAGCAGGAATAGGCTTGGTGCACATCTGTCTATACAGGTAGGCATTTGTGCACATCTGTTTACACAGATGTACTTCCATGCATGCATAGTCACACATGCAAGTTTAATTACACATGTCACACAGGCATCCAGTCTCCAAGATGGTTCCATCAGCCCAAGACATGCTCATCAGGGGGGACTAAGAAAAATTTCTACCCGTTTTCTTGTGTGTCCTTCCAGACACACAGTTTTTTCTCTTTACCACCCTTCATAAGAGTATTCACATGTTGATGAGTTTAATAGATTTCACCAAAAATCTGAAGATCCCATGGAAATCTCTTATTTGTTGGCCCTCCTATCAGTTCTACTTCTCCATTCTCATAGCCTTTTCTTCTTCTTCCCTCTCCCCAAAGAGCCAAACAAACACTTATTTGTCTCATAGGTGGCAGGTAAAGAAGCATCTTTTAGTATCTTGATTATGCCCCTGTGAAATTATCTGACATGTCAAAGAGTTAATAAAGCTCAATGAATACAGGGGTCTTAGAAAAAATTATAGTAAATAAAATTGTTTGCATCTCCTTGTTTACATAGAAATTGATATTCAGACAGAAAAATAAATTTCTCAGTATCTCCCACTCATCTAGTGAGTAGCAGAATTGGGCCTTAATCTGGATTCACAAGTTTCTTAGCCCCATTAAGTAATAACAATAATAGTAAGAACAAAAATAGTAATGTAGCAACAATTTGTTAAGTGTCAGACAGTGTGCTAAGCACTTTCAATTGATCATTTTATTTAATTTTCGCAATATGTATGAAGGACTATTATTGTAACTACTTACAAAAGAGGAAACTGAGACTTAGAGGATTGACTTACTTGCCAAGGTGACTGTGATGGTTAATAATGTCAACTTGATTGGATTGAAGGATGCAAAGTATTGTTCCTGGGTTTGTCTGCCAGGGTGTTGCCAAAGGAGATTAACATTTGAGTCAGTGGGCTTGGAAAGTCAGACCCACCCTTAATCTAGGTGGCCACCATCTAATCAGCTGCCAGTGTGGCTAGAGTAAAAGCAGACAGAATGTGAAAAGACTAGACTGGCTTAGCCTGCCAGCCTACATGTTTTTGCCATGCTAGATGCTTCCTGTCTTTGAGTTCTTCAGCTTTGGGACTTGGACTGGCTTCCTTGCTCCTCAGCTTGCAGACGGCCTATTGTGGGACCTTGTGATCGTGTGAGTCAATACTCCTTAATAAAATCCCTTTTATACGTACATCTACCCTATTAGTTCTGTCCCTCTGGATAACCCTGACTAATACAGTGACCCTAAGCTAGTGAACAGCAGGAGCCAGGACTGGAAGCCAGGGGATCAAACTCCAGAGCCTGCCCTTTCATTCCCTACAATCTCCCTCCTCCCTTCTCTCACACTGCAGAGGAGGCTCTTAAAAATATGTTATCCAGAAGTGAATGAATGAAGTGACAATGTAAGAAAAGCTTCACATCATTTCTGGCACACAGTGTTCCATCAACAGTAAATCTCTTTGCCTTCCCTCTCTCTACTCCACCACACTGAGGGCTGAGGGAACATTTAGGGCCCGCCGTCCAACACTAGATCTCAATCCAAAGCTTTGCATATTTTAAAATGTTGTGTTGTAAAAACAGGAGAGGAACAAGGCTCTGTGAATAATTCACCACCCCGCCTTAGAGAAATTAAAAATATATTTCATTGAGGAAGAAATATATTAGTTACTTGGGGTTTCCAGGAACTCAGATGAGAGCACAGCTTTTAATGGAAGAATTGAATTGGTCTCAATGCTCTTTTTTTTCCCCCAAGTGAAATGGGAGGTGAGAGATGTCCAAAGAAAAGGGCTCAGGTAATGCTATACTTAATGTAGAAATGGACTCATTTTCACTTTACAACAGAATAAAATTTACACTAATGATTTAATATTCAAAGTCCTACTTAATATCTAACTGGCAACAGACAACTAAGACATGCTGGTTGGCTGGCTGTTGGAGTGGGTATTGGGTTGGTGGGCAAGTGAGTTGCTTAAAGAGATGACTGACATTGGATCAAAAACAGAATGTGGGCTTTGTGAATGGAAAACATTCAGTTAATAGCTTAGCTTTATCACTTACTAGCTAAACTTCTTCTGGGTCTCAGCTTCTTTATTTATAAAATGGAGGTAATAATGGCTTCACGTGCAGTTTTGAGAGCTAAAGACAATGTACAATGTCTGCTATATGGCAAATAACTGGGTGTGTCTTGTCGATGAGGGTGTTGCCAGAGGAGATTAACATTTGAGTCAGTGGACTGGGGAAAGGCAGGCCCACCCTTCATCTGGGTGGGCACCATCCAACCAGCTGCCAGCATGGCTAGAATAAAAGCAGGCAGAATGTGAAAAGACTGGACCAGCTTAGCCTCCCAGTCTACATCTTTTCCCAGTGCTGGATGCTTCCTGTCCTTGAACACTGGGCTCCAAGTTCTTCAGCTTTTGAACTCAGACTGGCTTAGTGGATAATATTGTTCTAAGAATGAATAAATTTACCTAACCAATCTCCCCCCACCACATTCCCCACATTATCACATTATGAATTGGGTCTTCCTCAAATTGTGGACAGTATGCTGAGCCTAGAAAGCTCTGCCACCTCCCTTTAATTAATCAGCTCTTTGTGAGCAAAACTGTCACTTCCTCCAGGAAGTCTACTGACCAGTCCAGCTGGTAGTGCTCAACACTTCTCTGAAGAAGATCCCCTGTTATAATTATATCTGAGTCTACCGTGCCTGTATCAATATGCCAATCTCTCTTAGCAGGGCATGGGCCATACCTAAATGCAGCTGGCAGCTTTGTGAGTATGTTGCACAGTGATCTATCACTAAAGGGGCTTTCTCAAAGTTCAGTGAACCCAGTCACTGTGGCAAAACTTGTGCCTAAAGGATTGCTCATAATATGAAATGATCCTTTCAGGCAAGATCCACACTCATCTGAAGGCACTAGTCTGTACCATTTTCCACTCATTGTCTTTGCATTTATTTCTTCTCCTTTATCCAGCCCTCTTACCCTTGCTCTCTCAAAAACTGACTGGCCCTGATGGGGAGGGATGGGTAAGGCTGAGCAGGGTGGAACAATTAGTCTGCTTTCCTATAAAACCTACTCGAAGCCCATAGGAGATACAAAATGATAGCCTGTTTGTAAAATGATAACCTCCAGTTATCAGTCTCTAAAGTAGACTTAAATAAACAAAGCATATTCCCTAAACAATACCTGAAATTTAATTATTTTCCCAGATTAGACCAAAGGAACTGAGACAATGATCAGATTAGGCATTTCTAACAAATGGAGCCAATTCCAAGGGTAAGTCATATTTTCAGAAAATTTAGTAAACTCTCAAATTAGACTGTCCCATAGAACTGAATCATCTCCTCCTAGGATATGATCACAACAGCCAAGACCATTTGGCTTATCTGGGTGTATATGCTTTTGTTTGATGTTTAATGGCAGAAAGGCTAAGAAGGCTTTGCTGTCAAGACATCCCACTCTCCCTTCCATCCCAGACCCAAAGTCATGACAAGGCTCTGACCCAGTGGCTGCTGACCTACCTCCCAATGTGGCTGAGATGAGCAGGTGGGTGCCGTACTTTTTGATGATGGTATCGATGAACTGCTGAGTGGTGGGTCTCCTGCCAAGCAGGCGGATGCTCCTTTGAAACTCCGGCATGAGGGGCACTGGATGGCGGACCAGATCTCTCCTCTCGATGGCTGTGTTCCTCACCTTCCAACGGGCAAACTCCCTGGGCAGGAGAAATGAGTAACACTCCTCAACTTACCACCACGGCCCTCAAGCCAAAGTCCACCCAGCCATCCATCCAGGCATCTCTCCTTAAGTGGGAAAGTGCCTACAATTTTAATATGTATCCAGTGATGCTTTGATCTGGAGTTTCTGGAGTTTCCAATCATCTTCAACCAACAAATATTTATTGAGTACTATTCTTGTCACAGGAATATTGAACCAGATAGACAACATTCTTGCCCTCAAGTTGCTTACAGAGCACCAGGGAGACAAATATCAGGAGTTACTTTTATTAGGGGATGGGTAGAGAGATGAGGAAAAAGAAAAAGTAATAAAAATAATAATCTGATGAAACGGATGATGATGATATGCTGATAAAAATTTTCATGGTATTTTATAGTCCCCAAGAAAATCAGGTCTAAGGTCTTATATAATAATCATGCTAGCCCTGTTCCAGGAGATTATTATCCATTTCTGATACCTATCACAAGATCGATTCCTCCATTGTCCTCTAGTTGCTTATCCATCTCTCTCACTAGACTGTAAATGACACCACAAGAATAGAATCTTCTTAGGCACTCCCTAACCCAGCCCTGTAAATACTTCAGTGCCTGTTACATGCCAGGATTCATGATAATGCCTGATGGAGAAATGAATAAGCAAATGGAAATCAGGAGGGAGGGAAGGAGGGAGGGAGGGAGGGAGGGAGAGGAAGGAAGGAAGGAAAAGGGAAGGAAGAAGAAGGAAGGAGGGAGGAGGGAAGGGGAAGGAGGAAAAGGAGGAAGGAGGGGAAGGAGGGAAGGAAGGAAGGAAGGAAGGAAGGAAGAAAGGAAGGAAGGAAGGAAGGAGGAGAGAGGAAACATGGAAGGATATATAACAGCAGACAGGATCTAAGGCACAAAGAAACCTGAGGCCTGTTCTAGGATAATCCAAAAATCAAATACTGAGCCCAGAGCTCACTTTAATCCAAAATGTTAACATGTATTCATTGTGCACCTAGTACTTGAAAGCAATTAAGCTATGTTCCAAAGACCATGTGGGAGAATTTCCATTTTTGCCTTCACTAATAACAAAGTATCTCAAGACAAAACAGCATCGAATTTGGAAGTCCAAGTCTCACTCTGCCTCTTGCAAATTATGTGTTGTGATCTTGTCCCCCTCTCTAGACCTACATTTCTTCATCTATAAAATTCAATTAATGGCATCTATTTGCTACTGCTGATGCCAGAATTACATGAAACATAGAGTGCAAAATACCTTTGGAAACTGCAAGGTGATAATTTAATGTGAAATATTGTTTTATAACTTTATTTTCTCATAAGTTCCCAGACATGTACATGTAAATCATTAAAAGTTCATATACAGTGAACTTGCAGCATGAAAACTGAGTACAGGTGAAAACTTAAAGGGACTCAGTTCAGGTTGCTTTTGCTCAGTAACGCTTGCAGTTCCTACCAAAGATTGAGCTCCCCTAGAATGACCAGCTCTCCAACATGCCTGAGTTACATGCTTTCGGTCCTTGAGGAAAACAGACTAGACAAGAGGGCTGTAAGTTCAGTAGAGATAAACGATGGGAACCAGAGTTTAATGAAAAGGTCTCTCTCTCCTGCCACATGATGGGAGAAATGAATGAGGAAAGGGACACAGGGCAAGAAGAAACAGAACAGCGGGGGGCATCCGGCCAGAATGTGCCCTGGTAATTTAGCGGTGGTGTCTGACCCCCTGATTCACAGAAAACTGAGTCCAAAAAAAGATTTCACATTAGAATATGTTTCCAGGATTCAGAGCCTGCTGAATAAATCTCTGTCCATAATTCACGACATAGTTCAAATTTGAAGTCAGCTGAGCACCTTGTACATTGTTGTAGGTACTTAAGTCAATCAAGAGCACTCATTGAACCCTGCAAGACACCTACTAAGGGCAACATATGATGTCCATAGAAGGGGGATGCACATGTCACAGTCCCTGTCCTTAAGAAGCTCACAGTCTGGAAGACTTTTCAGTTTATTATAAACAAAGGACTCAGGATGCAAGAGGAGGAACCTGAACTTCTTGGGCCTCTAGGAAACGCTTCAGAGAGGAGGTCAGGTTTGAACTATAGTTTTTAACTGTGCAGGGAATTTAGGTCAATGAAATGTGGTTAAAAACAAAAATGGTCAGAATGGTAGTGCATGCCTGTAGTCCCAGCCGCTCAGGTGGCCAAGGCAGGAGGATCACTTGAACTCAGAAGTTTGAAACCAGCCTGAGCAACATAGCGAGAACTTGTCTCTAAAAGTAAAAGAGACACAAACACAACAACAATAACAACATAACCACAGGGAGGAAAAATCAGGAGCAGTGAGCAGGGATACAGAATATGTTACGGGAATGGGAAGAATTAAATAGGAGGAGTATAAAAAAGAGGGTGTCAGAGGCAACAAGATGGAACAAGTAGCTGATGGGATGTGGAGAGGAGGGAAAGAACTTGATAGCCAGCTGAGACAAATGCTACAGGTGTGACAGGCAGCTTGCAGCTTGAGTCCTAATGACCTCAAGCCCAGGGACTTGTTTCTAATTAATAGAATATGAAAGTGATGGAGTGTCACTTTCATGATTCTGTTACAAGATTTTTCGATGTCTATTTTGTGTGCTCTCTCTCTCTGTCTCTGGTTCTCTAAGTCCCTCTGTGTCTCTCTCTGTCTCCTTTTCTGTCCCACTCACTGGCTCTCTGTTCCCTTTCTCTTTCTCACATTGGCTCTCCTGCTTTCTCCATCACTGCGTCCGTCTTTCTCTCTCTCAATTGCTGCCATACTGTGAGATGCTCTATGGAGACACACACATGGGAAGGAGCCAAGGGAATCCTGTGGCCAACAGCTTCCAAGGAAATGAGGCCTCACAAGGAACTGAATCCTGGCAGTAACCATGGGCGTAAACTAGGAAACAGACCCTTCCCAAGCCAGCCTTGAGATGACTGCAGCCTGATAGGAAACCCAGAGACAGGGTGTCCAGATTCCTGACTCACAGAAACTGTAAGATAATATTGTTTTAAGTCACTACGTTCTGAGGTAATTTGCTAACGAGCAATTGATCAATACATAGCAATGAGAAATGCCAAATATCTCTGAGGAAAAGAGTATTTCCTCTTCAGCTAATCCAAGAAATTTATAAAATTATATATACATATAATTATGAGGTTATATATATGCATATAAACATATATATCAGTATATAGAAAAAATATATAGATATGTGTGTGTATGTGTGTATATATATCAGTTTTATTCATGACTTACTGTCTTGGGTTGCTTTTTTCATATGAACAGGCCCATATTCCTTAAAATTAATATTTATTTACACACAGAGAGGTTACGTAACTTGTTAAAGGTCATGTAGCTAATGGGTGGTAGAACTGAGTGTAGAAAACTGGCATCCTGACTCTTAAATCACCCTTTTAATGTAATATTGAGAGGTAGACTATAAGTATAGTAGAACCAGTACCAATACAAGAATAATGCCACCCCACTACCAAATTACAAGGCATGACTCGATTCCTTTTTTTGAAACAGCCATCACAGTCTGTGATGTTCACCAGCAATAGACAAGGGCCTGCCATCTGTGTTGCTTCCTGGAAAAGAAGCTCAGAAAGAAGCCAGTGCCAGGTACCCAGTTCATCCCTCACTGGGTGGATGTAAGGCCTAAGTGAGGAATGTGTGTGACCTGCTGAGCACAGAGTCAGGCACTGGGGAGAGCTTAGTAACTGGGGATGTTACCCTAAAGCACCAACCACCTGCTCAGCACCACAGATAGACTTTTCATCCCAAGGAATTGGTCCATTGGGGGAAGGGGGACAAATGGTTGTTTAGGGAAGGTATTAAACTATAATGTACAATATGGAGGTTCCTCAAAAAACTTAAAATAGGACAACCATATGATTCAGCAATTCCACTACTAAGCATATACCCAAAAGAAAGGAAATGTATATTAAAGAGATTATCACAGCACTATTTACAACTGGCAAAATGTGGAATCAACCTAAGTGTCCATTAATGGATGATTGGATAAAGAAAATGTGGTATACATACACAATGGAATATTATTCAGCCATAAAAGAAAATAAAATCCTGTCATTTGCAGCAGGATGGACAGAATTGGAGGCCATTATGTTAAGTGAAATAGTCCAAGTACAGAAAGACAAATATCACATATCCCACTTATTTGTGGGAGATGAAAAATGGATCTCACGAAGATAGAGAGTGAAATGATGGTTACCAGAGACTGGGAAGGATAGGGAGAAACAAAGGGAAAAACGAAACAATATAAATGCATTTATTACCACCGAACTGAACACTTAAAAATCGTAAAGAACAATGAGCTCCGTGTAAAAAAAAAATGGAGGTGAATGAGAGGAGATAGGACAGTTAGAAAGAAAGGGATGAGTGTGTCTGTGTGCACGTGTAATATATAAATGATAAGAGCTAAAGGCAGAGAGGTTGTCAGGGACCACAGGATGAATGACTATGTGTCAAACTATGTTACTACATTTCAGTCTATAAACTCTGTTCTCACTGGCCAACAATCCAGGCTAAAAGCATTTTGAGGATGGGTTTATGTGGCTCTGTAACCGTTACAGGCATGTTGGAGCAAAGACTGTAACAATCACAGGATTCTGTGATTTTTACACTCTTTACCAAAATACACTTAAGTAAAATGACTCAGTAGCACCTAGATCTATTCAGAGCTAGATTTAAACAACATTGGAGATGAAAAGGTTGATTACATATTCAAAATTTGAACACCTACTATTTTTCCAGCTCTAAAGATACCACAGTAAACAAAACTAATGAAAGTCTTGCTCTCAAGGGCCATACATGCTGGTGACAGTGGACAGATAATGAAGAAACAAATATGTAAGGTGTCAGGGGAGATAAGTGTTACAAAGACAAATAAATCACGGGGAGGAGGCTGGGATGTCCAGAAGTTCATGAGGCTGTCACTTGTTATAGGTCTTCAGAAAAGGCCTTCCTGATTTGATGACATTTGAGGAGGACACCTGAGGGAAGTGAGGGCAAGATCATGAGGCCACCTGGTGAAATAATGTTCTAGGAAAAAGTAACAGCAAATGCAAAGGTCCTGGGGTGGAAATGTGTTTGCCACATTTGGAGAACATCAAAGAGTAGGCCTAAGTGAGTAAAAGGGTGATATGCGAAGAAAGATAAGATCAAAAGATGGAGCAGGGTGAACATAGACCTCAAAAGCTTTGTCAGCTTTAGTAAAACTTTTAAAAATATTCTAAGTAACATGAAAAGTCAAGAGAAGTTTTTGAGATTACCCAATCCGATTTATGTTCTAAAGGAAGGGTAGGCAAACATTTTCTATAAAGGTCCAGGTAGTAAACATTTTAGACTTTTCAGCCACAAGGTACCTCCTGCAACCACTCAACTGTGTCCTTGTAGAGTGAAACAGTCATAGACAATACAGCTGAGTGTGGATGTGCTCCAGTAAAACTTTATTTACAAAAGCAAGTGCCAGGCTATATTTGGCCCACGGGTAATATGTCCTAAAAGCTTCACTCTTACTCCATTCATAGAAGTCATCAAATCCAACTCATACAATCCACTGATGGGAAAATTGAACGTCAAAAAGATGAAGTTATTTGATCAAGATCCCACAGCAAATGATTGGGAAGCCTCAAATCAGAGCCTAGGGCTCATGACTTCAAGTGCAGTGCCCTTTCCACTGCAACATGTCACCTTAAAAAAAACAAAGTAAAAGAAAATACATAAAAGAAAGCAAGCCTTGCTTGCCATGTTATCTAACTGCTTTGCTGGCCCAGGAACAATTTCATGTCAGTTCTCAGGGAACTGAACACAACATAAAATATGTCTTTCCTTCTGAGTGCACAGAACAAGCAAATTCCCCTTGGAGGAGAAGGCAAAACTCACAATGGCATAGGATCTGCAGAATATGCTTATACCCAATTAAGCATCCCAGCAGGGTGGGCAAACCAATTAGACTGAGATTAAAAAAGGATCCTGGATGGAAGTCATGGGGTGTCTGCAGCAAGGCCCATCCCGCTAGGGGAGCTGGAGGTGGGAGGGCAGATGACGACAGGGCCTGGGGACGGATGAAGACTGCAGCCAGGGTTGCTAGATTTAAGATGAGGCTGGAGAGAAAATTGTAAGTCCAAATGTTTCTTTTTAGAGCAAAACGTTGCCTGTATAGGAATCCTCCTTCATCCTCTTTGTTAGTCCTCTGCTTTGCTACATATATGCACACAGATACACGTACATACGCCCAGTGACACATTGCACAGAAGAAGGAGACATGATTATGAGACAGGAAGGGAGGGAGCCAAGTGTGACGGCTCACACCTGTAATCCCAGCACTTTGGAAAGCCAAGGCGGGTGGATTGCCTGAGCTCAAGAGTTCAAGACCAGCCTGGGCAACACGGTAAAACCCTGTTTCTACTACAAATGCAAAAAACTAGCTGGAGGTGGTGGCATACATCTGTAGTCCCAGCTACTCGGGAGGCTGAGGTAGAAGAATTGCTTGTGCCTGGGAGGCAGAGGCTGCAGTGAGCTGGGATCATGCCACTGCACTCCAGCCTGGGCAACAGAGCAAGACTTTGGCAATAAATAAAATGAAATAAAATAAAATAAAAACGAGACAGGAAGGAGAACTGGCTCTGTGCTCTTGAGAAGGTGTATCCATTCCTGGATATCCGTGTCTTCACCTGTGAAATAAATTGGTTGATTTGGATCATCTTTAACCCCTGTATCCTCCATCCTAGGCTCTAGGGGTAAAAATGTAAGTTATGATTCTACCACCTATTGGTTTATACTTTGTAAAATGTAAATAGTAGTACCTTACAAGGATAGGCTTAGGATTATATTAAACCATGAAACCATCAATCAAATATGAAAGTTATTATCAATATTATCCTTGTTGTTATGATTATATGAGCAGCTACCTTGGAAAGTTGGGTCATCATGGATAGATTGGTGGGGGAGAAGGGAAAGGACACAATCATGTTCTTTTAAAATTACCAGTAGATAAACATTAGGGAAAGGTGGGATCTGATTTTTGTGAAGTATACTGAAAGTAGCAAGGAGGAATTTAAGAAATAGACCAATAGTTTATAAACTCCATCTAAGTCTATTTTTTCACATATGTGATGAGGACTAAAAGCATCTCCACAAATTGTGCTGGGAGAGTTAAATGAAATAATAGACAACTTCTTTGTAAATGGCAACAGGGTATGAACAAATGTTAGCTGCTGTTGGCATTAGCATTATTTTTTACAACCATTTGTACAGGACACACTTACCATGTTTCTATTGCTTAAAAGGTCCTATTTTAGTTTCCTCATGTTTAAAATGGGAGTGGGAAGTGACAATTTCTGCATCTTAGAGTTGTAAGGGGAATGCCTCCAGCAGCTTTGTGTCTTTAAGGAGCACTGGATAAATGTGTTTCCTCTATCGTTTTTAGATCATCGAGCTCCCCTCCTAATGATCTCTGAATAAGTGAAGGGTTCTTTTACTCTTTGCAGGCATGTTTCATGATTTGTTCGTTTACATGAATCTGATCTCAGATGTAGCTGGAGGTTACTTTAAAAAACATACACATCTTACAGGCTTTAAAATATACATAAAATAAGAAAACTAAAAGGGAGAATAGAAAATAAAGTTTGGGTTAAAATAAAAAATGAAGTTTGGAAAGTTAATTCTATGAAGTCCTGAACACTTGATGTAAGTGAACGGTATGTGTCCCTAAGCTTCCTTGCAGCTAAAGGAAAAAGAGTAATGATAGCCAAAAGCCATACCGTCAGAAAGACAGCAGAGTAGTTGTTCAAAGTTGTTTGAGAAATAGATTCCCCTGGATGCTACCATAAGACACAAACACTTCCCATGGCTTCTCATAAAGAGATCAGTATAGATGACTCTGGTGTTCTTAACAATATTCCTGTGAGTTTTATGGGCTCAAGGTAGCCTACTGCATACGATAAAGCACTATTCATACACTATTCATACAATAAAGCAACTCCATGAGAGACAAACATATTACAATCTAAATATATAGCTTTCCGATGGTCTGGCTTAATCCAAGAATTCATTTTGGAATACTGTAATGACATTGTACCCCGAATAAGTGTTTGTTGAAAGCATGATTGATCACAGTGATGGGATGTTTACATTTGTTTATTACTGGGTGGCTTATCCCATTGGTAGCATTAACTAATCATTTGGAAGTGGATAAGAGAAGCTCTGAGTATCGGGGTGGTAGAGGAGAACTCTGGGACAGCTTCTGTTACTGTGAGCAGCAAATTATCCCCAGAGAGGAACAAGGGGAATCACAGAGGAGAAGAGTGAGATGAAATCATTGAGCTGAGAGAGGAAAGAGGGCCTTTCTCTTGCCTGCTGCTCCCAGCCTCTCCCCACACAATCCTCAGCTAGCTCAGGGAAAGGTGAACCCAAGGGCATATGTGAGGCAGAAATGATGCATCTTAACGAGAGGGTGTCAGCTCCAAATCCCCTGCCTGCCTTCATGCCCCAGAACACAACTGGCAAGGCAGCTGAGAAACAGCCGCATCCATGCGGATCTCGCAGAGCATTTTGGCCCCAGAGGGGTGAAGTGAGGAAAAGCAGAAAAAGAAGAAGGAGGAGAAAAGAACTATCTCCGAATATGTAATTATGAATAGTATTATTTTGATTACAAGTAAAGATATCAACTTAACTTCAGAGAATAAAGTAATCCTTGCTTACAATGTGTACAGAGGTCTGTTTTCCAAAGGTGTTCACTTAAGTAATGATGTATTTACTCTTATGCCAGCCTCATAGCAGTTCTGAAGGCTCTTACGGGGTTAACATCAGAGCAATGGAGGTGAATAATCTAAGGGAAGAGCACTGTAAGGGCACTGTGTTTCTCATTGCATAGAAACTTGAGACAGAAAAATAGAAACACAACAAGCACACTGGGAATGGCCCAACTTTTATATAAATGGACCCTTTCCAGAAAAGCAAGTGGGATAATTCCTGAAGCGTCAACTGAGTGCAGGGGGCCACAGTGGTGGTTATGAGAGTTAATCATGGGAAAGAAGTTAGAATGCACTTGTTTTATTTTACTCCAAAGGGCCCAGTGTTTCCTGAGACATACTCCATGCACCTGAACTGCTCACTGCCTTGCCATACGAATCTCAAAACATCAGGATAGAGGGGCGTTAGGTGCTCACGGCCATCACTGTCATTTCACAGATGAAATGAGGCCCATAGAGAGAAAGGGACTTTCTAAGGCCAAAGCACCACTGGTGGCAAGAGGGACTAGGAAATAAGTTCCTCATCTTAGATTCAGTGTTCTCAATGCGGATCCACTGTCTTATTCCATTTTCTTGGCTTTGTGGAATCTGTAGTGTACTTGGTCCTTTACAAATCTCTGTCACCACATACATTATTCTCCCAGTAACCTGGAAGATGGAGACTATCATCATCCCCATCACACGTGGAGAAAACCGAGGCCAAGGGCAGTAAAGGCTGCTTGGAAAATCTGCACCAGAGCTGGGACAGAAACTCAGATTCTGTGGTTCTCAATCTGGCTTCTTCTTTGTTTCTTCCTATTCTCTACTCCCCTGTCCCTTCTGACGTCCATATGTGAATAGGGGAAGTCACTGACTCTCCCAACCCACCTTGCCAGGAGTCCCTGCAATGCCCTACAGAAAAGCAAAATAGAGGATATCAAGGAAAGCAAATGCTCATTCCTTTGAGCACCCGGAAAGAGGGTGCAAAACAGGTCCTTTCCCGAAGACATTCTGGCACTGTGGGATGAGCACAGTCTGTACGGTCAGACTGGTCTGGCTCTGAATCCTACAATAAACCCACTCATTCACTGAGAGAACATTTGCAAATCCCTCAGCATCTCTGAGCTTCTTTGTCAGTGCAATAGGAATATTAGTATTTACCTTGCAGCATTGCTGGAAGGATTAAACATAATGAATGCAATTAATCTGGCAGTAGTAGCTACTCAATAAATGTTAGCTACGTATCCTTTGGCAAGGCGTTCTAAAAGGAGAGTTTGTTGTGTAACACATAACTTTTAATGGATATTTTAAATGATCTTAATATGCCTATGGGCTCCAGTACACAAACTGCATATAAATAAAATATTTAAAATTCTGTTGACTCAATTTGTCTCTTTGTTTATTTCCAAAGCAACTATTGTGAAAGCATGACTCATAACTAAATATAGATTAATAAAACCTTGGAATGGCAATTATTTTCCAATTATCATAAATCCTATTAAACATTGCAATTATGTGAATTTTTTTCTTTCAGATCACAAAATTTGAAAGCTCCAAGGAACCATAAAGAGTGTCTTTGTCATTGCCTTAAATTTTAGATGGAAACACAGGGACTCTGATAGAGGAAATAATTCTCTCAAAGACACACAGCTGTCAGTACGAGAGCTGGTTTTAAATCCAGGTCTTGCACACCAGGTCTCTGCTTAATTCCCTCTGCCACAGTGCATTGTTTAAAAGAAAAATGAACAATTTTTTCCCCCGACAAGTAATACTGTATTTAATTGCCAATTTCTTTCTTGTTAAGATATTTTAGGATTAGTGAGCATGCTGCCATCTCTGAGCCACCCCCAATACACATTATCAGCTAGACCTTTCATCATTCTCCTGTAAAGAAATAGTCCCTGTCCCTGTTTTAAACTGGTTAAGAAATATATTTTTCTTCTGCTAATTCATTCAGTTATATTCATTGAATGCCTGGCTCTATATCAAGAACCAGGGACCTAAAACCCTACTTAACCAAAATGCACTAAAATTGTTAAAGATTAACTCACAAGGCATCAAACTACAGGCCAAAGATGAAATGTGTCCCACTGTCTGTTTTGCCAATAAATTTTTACTGGAAAACTAACACAATCATCTGTTTATGTGCTGTATATTCTGTGGCTTCTCTTGTACTACAGTGGCAGAGCTGAGTAGCTGCAACAGAGAACAGAAGTCCCACAAAGTCTAAAATATTTACTATCTGAACCTTTATAGAAAGTTTGCTGATCCTGTTTTAACTCATTGACCTGGACATCAAATAACATATTTTAAGGAAATAATCAAGGGTGATCAAAGATTTATATATTATACTACCACTGACAGAGATAGATAGATGAGTAATTTGTTTGTTTGTTTTGCTTTGACAAAAGTATTCTCCTGCTCCCATCGTGTTTGAAAACTACTAGGCTGAAGCAAATTAGAAAACAGAGATGTTTTCCCACATAGCCTTCTTGGAAAACTTTTAAACCTGAATAGCACACTCGTTATTTAAATATACATCAGAAGTAACTGATAAAAACTGCCCAGATCACAACTGAGGTAAGAAAATAAATGTTTTAAGTGGAGTTTATGATTTGATGATTAAACAAGGTAATTGATTTAGTACAATCAATGATCATAGAAAATGATAGGCGTGGGGGGGGATGTGTAAAATATTCTTAGAGATATTTGATTTGATTACCAAAGCACCAGAAGAAGAAGGAAGACATCACCAATTTTCCTAGCTGGTAGGATCTGATGAGTTGTGAATGTCATGGAAACATGGCTCTGAGAGGTAAAATTGGAATGACTAGGAGTAATTGACAGCAATTATTAAATAATAATTTAATTTATTCTCAAATTCTCAAAATTACACTCAATAAAGCAAGTCCTTGCTGACTGTGAGAACTGACCACAACAGAACAAGCTGCTCTGGGAAGCAGAGAGGTCCCTGTTTTTGAAGAAAGCAGAGTTTGCATAACTGATTGACAGAGAAGCTTATGGGAGGGGATTCAGAATCCAACAGGTGGCTGGAAAGTGTTATTGTTGTCCTACTTTCTAGGAAATGCTATGAATTTCAGAGAAGTAAAAATGTATATGGAACATTAGGAATTGTCTTCTGGATACCCAGGTGAATTGGACATGTTTCAGTCAAAAATTAGTCATTGCTGTGGCCACAGACGTGTGTCAGTCTCACATAGGCATCAAGATGATAAATATCGTAGGGATTGCCTACTTAGGGTTTTTCAGCTCTGAGTTAGTTGGACAGTACTCCAAAACACACTGAGAAATGCCAGTTTCCTGTTTTACCCCAGAGCTACCCCCAAAGTCTGAATTTTAATTCTGTTCATTCTTCTAAACCACACAAAAATAACAGTTTCTCTCCACCAAATTGTCTTCGGTTCCTCTTTCTTCATGTCTCCACACATGACTACAATTCTTCTTGAGCATAAAGGTATTTGATGGCCATATCTTACAAAAGCCACTGCCGACAACAAACATGATACCTCTGCAAGCTCACGTGGTATTTTCCAGAGGGAAGAATTTCCCTCTTTCTTTTCTACTTTCTTTTCTTTCTTTCTCTTTCTCTCTTTCTTTTCCTTCCTTCCTTCTTCCCTCCCTTCCTTCCTTTCCCTTCCCATTCCTTCCTTCTTCTCTCCCTTACTCTCTCCCTTCCCCCCTTCCTTCCTTTTCCTTCCCCTTCCTTCCTTCTCCCCCCCCCCGACTGCCTTCCTTCTTTTTTCCTCTCCTTTTCTCTTTTCCTCTCCTCTCTCTCCCTTCTCCTTCTCTTCCTCTCTCTCTGTCTCTCTTACTTTGTCTCTCTCTCTCTCCTGCATGTACTTACTGCCTAAATCCCTAGCAGACTCAGAGATAAACAAGATCTCTTTCCCATATTGGACATGTTTGATTTTCCGGATCCATATGCTTAAGCATAAATAAATGTTGGTCACCTATTTTTGGGCCAGGAACTTTGTATGAATACTCACAAGCACCCTGAGAGCTGCTTGTGATTATTTTCATTTTACAGATGTAGAAACTCAGGCTCAAAGATTCCGGGTTTAACTATCTCTATGACACTATGAGCATGCCAGATGTGGTTTAGGATTGCTTTCAATCCAAGATTCTCTTTAGCAAGCTAATTGCCCACTATGAGCCTCAAGTCTATGAATTCATATAAATTGTTCTTAAACTGCATCATCTTTCTTACTTCCTGTATTTTCAGCAAGATTCTGCGAATATTTTGTCCTCCTTGAAAGGTGAGGCCAGGTGCGATGGCTCACACCTGTAATTTCAGCACTTTGGGAGGCCGAGGTGGGCAGATCATGAGGTCAGGAGTTCGAGGCCAGCCTGGCCAATATGGTGAAACTTCATCTCTACTAAAAATAAAAAATAAATAAATAAATAAATAAATTAGCTGGGCCTGGTGGCAGGTGCCTATAATCCCAGCTACTTGGGAGGGTGAGGTAGGAGAATTGCTTGAACCTAGGAGATGAAGGTTGCAGTGAGCCAAGATAGTGCCACTGCACTCCAGCCTGGGCAACAGAGCAAGACTCTGACTAAAAATAAATAAATAAAAGCTGAAATTGGACCTGGAAGAACCAACACTGGACTGTGGGCACAGGCATAGTAAGTCAGCCCTCTACTCTAACATAATAAGCTGGACAACCTTAGACAAGTAATGATTCCTCTTTGAGTTTCACTTTACTCATCTGTAAAATGAGTAGCTGGACTGAATTAGTGGTCTTCATGCTTTTACTTAGACTTGAAACATTTGACTTATTAATATATTCTTTCAAATAATTTTGGGGGGAAGATGTTGTCTCTGTGTTAGGTGCTAGGACTACAGGAGTAAACGCTATTCACAAAGACTATACATTTTGTTGGAAGAAGTACAAAAACTAACATTCCAATCAATATTTTGCAAAATAAGTAAACCTCATGTAAGTAGAACTTCTCAGGGGATAGGGATGCGGCAGACCCCTGCCTCTTCTCTCACCATCCTGCCCTTCAGGCCAGGGGGGCACAATTTGAAAACTATCAAACACAGATTCCATGTGTGTTACTTTGACGTGAGGTCAGCCACCTGCATCAGACTTTGGTGAGAATCCATGTTAAAATACACAAATGAGAGTTTAGTCAAAACTTAGCAGGCCAGAGTCTTTGCCTCTGCCTTTTTTAACAAGCTCCCAAGTGACTCTTCTATGGAGTGGAACCAAGAACTTCAGGACTGAAGTGCTTCTGAGGTCTCCTCTACTTTGGACAATCTTCTCCCCCATTCGCACCTGATAAACTCCTTCTCAAAGTACTGGCCCTGGGAATGGAGTTCACTTCTACAGGGCACTTTAGTTGACTTCCCCAATTAGCTCAGGCTCAGGCTCCCCCAAACCAACTAGCAATGATTTTATTGTCCTCACTCTCCACTAGACAGTAACCTCCATTGGGCAGGAACTGTATCTATTTTTCTCAGCTCTCAATACATTGCCTGGAAGTTATAAAATACCCAGTAAACAATTCTTAAATGAATGAAGGCAGTACAAACAGGCTTATGAATGGATCTTCTCTCTTTCCAACACTAAGAAACTCATGTTCTTAGGCACTTGCCGCAATCAGATTGTTTCACTGCCAATAAGGAGCCCCTGGAAGCTGGCAAGTTACCTTAGGACTCTGTTTCCAAATTGCCTAAGTATTCATTGACTTCCTGTTTCTATTTATTACTTCACCCTGTTTCATGCGTAGGTAGAGGTGGCAATTAAATCCTCAGAAGTGAGGAATTTTGGAATTAATCCTTAACACCTTAGTGCATTCATTTTTTTTCCCCCCTTTCCAGTCAGCAGCATGTCTGGTAAGACCAGAGATCTTCGGGAAAGAAGTCTTAATGGGATTAAATAAAACCAGGTTCTTTGCCAAAACACACAGAAGTACAAATGCCACCCACCTGGTCGCCCTGCTTCTACCTTGACAACCTTACAATTCTTCTTAAATATGACAGCCAGAATTATCTTCTCAAAGTGTGAGTTGGCTCATGCCACCTCCTCCACCTTTTTGGGAAGCAGTCAATGAACCCCACTGTCTAGGAGACAAATAGGAAACTCTCTCAGATTTATATTCAAGATGCCTTATGTTCAAATTCCCAGCTCCTTCCTCATTGCCCTGTTCTCATCCCAGTCACTTTATGCTGCTCTGTGAAACTATTCACAATTAGCCTTACCCACATTCACCTTTTCCTTACATTTATATGAACTTTCAGAAACTAGCTACTATCTAAAATGTAGCCCAATATTTTAACAGTGACTAGGACACTGTCTGTCCCATCTCCTTTTTTTTTTGTTTTGTTTCTATGTTACATCCAAGTGTACAAACACACTGTAACTTCCAAGTTGTCTTACTTACATGAAGTTTTCTGGACTGGAAAAACTCATTCCCTACTCTCTCAGCTTCATGCTTACTCACCAATATCACCTTGCACTTCCTCAAAGTATGTATCACCCTGAACTAAAACTGCCCATTAACTTCTCTCTGTCACTGCTACAGGATGTGTTCTGTATGAGAATGGGAAAGGGGTAGCTTGTTGGGATATTCTTAACATCTCGCTCAGGGCTTACATATATTCAGTCCTCAAGGCCAGGTATGGTGGCTCACGCCCGTAATCCCAGCACTTCAGGAGGCCACGTGGGGTGTGGGGGGGATCACTTGAGGTCAGCAGTTTGAGACCAGCCTGGTCAATATGGCGAAACCCAGTCTCTACTAAAAAAAAATTTTTTTAAAATTAGCCAGGTGTGATGGGGGCGGGGGCACCTGTAATCCTAGCTACTCAGGAAGCTGAGGTGGAAGAATTGCTTGAACCCAGGAGGTGGAGGTTGCAGTGAGCTGTGATTGTGCCATTACACTCCAGCCTGGGCAACAGGGCAAGACTCCATCTTAATTACAAAAAAAAAAAAAAAAAAATCAGTCCTCAAATTATCGAGGAAAGAATAACCATGTCTCTCTCAAACTCAATTGACTCCATGACTTCCTATTCATTCTTTCAATCAGTACTTTTTTTTTTTTTTTTAACTTTTAGCTTTTATTTTAGTTTCAAGGGCACATGCACAGGTTTGTTTATATAGGCAAATTGTGTGTCACGAGGGTTTGGTGTACAGATTATTTTGCCACCCAGGTAATAAGCATAGTACCCCACAGGTAGTTTTTCAATCCTCACCCTGCTCCTTCCCTACCTCCTCCTTCAAGTAGAGCCCAGTGTCAGTTGTTCCCTTCTTTTCAATCAGTATTTTTTGAGCTGTGTTTATGAGACTCTTCTAAATGCGGGCGATCAGACAGTGAAAAGGACAGGCAAACTGTTGTTCTTTTTGAATATACCATCTAGTGGGAGAACCAGATGATAAACATGTCAATGCAGATATAACGAAATGCCAGACATGGTAAGTCCCATGGTAAAAATAGAGCAAGTTCAGCGGACAGACAGTGGCAGAGGAGGGTGGTCCCATGTTCCTCAAGGAGGAGAAATACAACCAGAGACCTGAAGGAGGTAACGGAGACTCAGAGGCAGCAATCTGTTCCAGGCAAAGGGAGGAGCAATTGTAACATGTCCCATACTGTGAGTGAACTTAGAATGTTTAAAAAATGACAAGAAGGGCAGTTTGGAGAGGTAGAGAGAGGGAGCAGAAGCCACGTAAAGGAGGTCCTGGTAGGCCACAATGAGGACTTTATTGTTATTATATATTGACAAATTATAGGGTACAAATTATAGGACAGAAAGTGAATTTATGATTATTTAATACAATGTGAAATGCTCAAATCAAGCTAATGAACATACCCCAGACCTCAAATATTTAACTTTCGTTTTGTGATAAGAACGTTTTAAATTTACTACCTTAGCAGTATTAAAATGTACAGTACTCAACCATTAACGATATTCACCACACTGAAACAGATCTCAACATTTAAGCCCCAGATCTAACTGAAGCTTTGTATCCTTTGCCCATCATCTCATTTCTCCTACCCTCAGCCTCTGGGAACCACCATTCAACTCTCTGCTTCTATGAGTTCCATTGTTCTAGCTTCCACATATAAGTGAAAATATGCAATATTCATCATCCTGTGCCTGGCTTATTTCATTTAGCATAACATTCTCCAGTTCCATCCACGTTGCTGCAAATGAAAGAATCTTTTTCTTTTTTAAGGCCAAATGGGAAGACTTTAGATTTTATATTAAGTGAGATAAAAAAAAAAAGCCACTAGAGAGGTTGGAGACAAGTGCTAGGATCTGAGTTGGGTTTCAGAAAGATCACTCTGGCTGCTGTGCAGAGAAGACCCGAAGGCTGGGGAGGACAGAATCAGAAGTGGGGGATGCCACCAGGTGGTCACTGCAGTGATCTAGATAAAACAGGGAGTGGCCTGGATGAAGGCCTTAAGTAGATACACCAGAAATGCATTTTCTTTTCTTTTGTTTTTAATTGACACATAATAATTGTGCATATTTATGGAGAACAGTATAATGTTTCTAAGGAGAGTTTATAGGATTTGCTGCTGTGGGATATGAAAGAAAAAGAATCATGGATACTGCATGCTTGGGGTTCAAATATCTGGATCAACAGTGATGTCGTTCAATGAAAATGGAAACATTAGTAGAGCAGCACATTTGAAAAAAGCAGTCAAGAATCTAGACTTTGACATGACACATTTAAGAAGGCTCTCTCTTAAAGGCCAGTTGCAGTGGCTCATGCCTGTAATTCCAGAACTTTGGGAGGCTGAGGAGGGATCACCTGAAATCAGAAGTTTGAGACCAGCCTGGTCAACAAAGTGAAACCCTGTCTCTACTGAAAATACAAAAATTCGACCAGGCACAGTGGCTAGCCTGGTGCGGTGACTCATGCCTGTAATCCCAACACTTTGGGTGGCCGAAGCGGGTGGATCACCTAAGGTCAAGAGTTCAAGACCAGCCTGACCAACATGGAGAAACCCCATCTCTACCAAAAATACAAAATTAGCCAGGTGTGGTGCAGCATGCCTGTAATCCCAGTTACTCGAGAGGCTGAGGCAGGAGAATCTCTTGAACCTGGGAGGCGGAGGTTGCAGTGAGCCGAGATCCCGCCATTGTACTCTAGCCTGGGCGACAAGAGTGAAACTCCATCTCAAAAAAAAAAAAAAAAAAAAAAAAAAAGGAAGGCTTTTAAATAACTAGAAATATAGGTCTGGAATTTAGAGGATTTGTCTAGGTTGACAACATAATGTGGATTGTCAGGATAAATTCAATAACACTAAGAGAACAGAGGAGAACATGAAACCATAGGCATAGATAGAGAAGAGGCCCAAGGACTGAGAGTCTGGGTGCACCAATATCTAGACTGAAAAGAGAATAATCCAGCAATGACACTGAGAAGGCTATCCTGGTGAACAAAGATGAATGAGAGAGAAGTTGAGTAAAGAAAGTGTTCAGTTAGGTCAGGTGCAGTGGCTCACACCTGTAATCCCAGGATTTTGGGAGACCAAGGCGAGCAGATCACCTGAGGTCAGGAGTTCGAGACCAGCCTGGCCAACATGGTAAAACCCCATCTCTACTAAAAAACAAAAATTAGCTGGGCGTGGTGTCACATGCCTGTAATCCCAGCTACTCAGGAGGCTGAGGCAGAAGAATCACTTGAACCCAGAAGGCGGAGGTTGCAGTGAGCCAAGATTGTGTCACTGCACTCTAGCCTGGGCAACAGAGTATACTCTGTCTCAAAATAGATAGATAGATAGATAGATAGATAGATAGATAGACAGACAGACAGACAGACAAAAGTGCTTTAGTTTGCATAAAATTGAAACTCTCTGCTATAGCTGATATGGACTGGCCTCTGTTTATTTCTCCAACTTCACCCTCTACCATCTTCCACTAACTGATCCCCACCCAAAGTGGTCTTTTTCAGTTCTCAAAGAGGCAGGATTGGGTTGGCCCTCATACTTTGGTAGCCTGCAGGGAACACCAGCACTAAGATCTCTACCATGCTGCCTTGCACCATGAAAGCTCAAGGCAACCAGCTTAGAGAAACAGTCTTTGGCCACCAAAGTTAAACTAGACATCATCCTATTACCTAATTTTTACTTATCTATGGCAATTGTGTCACTGCCTAGAATTATTTTATTCATTTGTTTATACCTTATTTCTTTTCTTTACCTATTCTCCAGGCCTCAGCCCTTTTTTCCACTATAATACAAATTCCAGTAGGACGAGGATGTTGTTGTACTTATTGCACTGTTTGTGACAAAAACCTATTAACTGTGCACAGCACTTAGTAGGTGCTCAATAAATATTTGTTGAACACATAAAAAAAGAAATTACCTGTCCAACTCCCATCCAACAAGACCAAAATAAAATCCTACTTCATATATGGAAACTACTGTAAGACTTCCATCTCAACACAAAACATGAGAGGCACTAAAATGAAGTCAGAAAAGGGTATGCCTGGAAATCAAGTCAGAATAAGGTTCAAGTCCTAAATCTGCTTCTCACAGCTGTGTGACTTGGCAGTGGTGACATAAATTCTCTGAACTTGTTTCCTGCAGAATGAGGACTCTAAAGATACTTCTCCACGGGCTTCCTGTTAGAGATAATGTGTAAAGTGCTGGCTACATTATAATCCTTATCCCTCCCTCCTTGGCAGTCCCAAAGCAGGCATCTGAACTTCTCATGACCCTGAATTACTATTATTTTTACACATGGGCTTTGTCCTCTTCAAACACTGTGAAATTATCAATACCAGTTCAACTCTCTCTGAGTAAAGGAACTTGCAATTTCTAGATTCCTTGTAAATGCTCATAGAATGAGTCACCCTCCCCTTCCTCAGGGACATGCAGCATTTTTAGCCTGAATTTCTTCCACTTCATTTTCACTAGTGTCTTATCCCCTCCAGTGCTTGCATTGGGATTGTGAGAGTTTGCCCATTTAATCCCCAGCTGGTCACTCTCACTCCATGGTTTCTTTCTCTTCTTTTTGTCTTCCTTCCCCCACCCCCTGTTTAAAACTAACATTTATTCAGTGTCTTCTAGTTTACAAAGCACATGTCAAATACCTTAGTTGAATCCTCAAGGATGCCTTCTGTGGTAGAGATTTTTATTTATCAATTTTTAAAATGTAGAAACTGAAGCTCCACAGGTGACATAACTTGAACAAGGCCACAGAGTCAAAAACAGGAGAAGCCAGGAGGCGACTCCAGGTTTATATAAATTTTGATCTTGCTTTCACATGATTCATTCATTCATTCAATATTTCATTCATTCCTTCATTCATGCATACATTCTTCAGCAAATATTTATTTAGCACTAGACACTATTCTAAACACTTGAGATATATTAATACACAAAACATTTGCGGATCCTTCTTTATGAGACTTCTAGCAGAAAAAGACAATAAATATTTTGAGCAAGTAATTTAGAAAGTGATATGTATTACAGAAAAAAGAAAAGGCGGAACAGAGAAGGGGAGATTGGAAGTACTGGCAGAAGGAGATGCAGTTTTAAGTGGGATAGTCAGGGTTGGTCTCACGGAGAAGGTGGCATTTGAGCAGACACCCGGAGGAGATAGGGGAATGAGCTGTGTTGACAACTGGTAGGACAGTGAGCTATGTTGACACTTGGTGAAAGAGGTTTCTAAGCAGAGGAAACACCAGGAGAGCAGACAACTAGAGAGTAGTGAGGGAGGGGCAGGGACTAGTAGTGGGCAATGTCAGAGAGAAAACAAGTGACTGCCCATGTTGGACCTCACTGACTACTGTAAAGACGATGGGTTTTGCTATGAAATAAATGAAAGCCATTTGCAGGGCATTTAGTTAAATGAGACAATCTGACTTACGTTTACAAAGGTTACCCTGTGTTGACAATAGAATGTGGACAGGCACACTTAAAAGCAGTAAGATTATACAAGAGCATATTCCAGTAATCCAGGAGAGCAAGGACAGTAACTTGAATTAGGGAAGTACCAAGAGAGGAGAAAAGAGGTGGCCAGATTCTGGGTTTGTATTTTCAAGGGAGTAAAATTGCAGTTTCCTAATGAATTAGACATGAAGTATGAGAAAAAAAAAGGGGAATCAAGAAAGAGTAAAAGATTTTGATTTGAGCAACTGGAAATAAGAATCTTCCATTAGCAGAGATGGGGAAGGCAGTAGATAAGATAGATTTGGCTGATAATGAAAGGGGTAGTCAGAAATACAGGTTTATACACAATATACTTGAGAAGTCAGACAGCCAAGTGGACATGTCCAGTATGCAGTTGAGTTTACAAATCTGGATTTGGGGAGAAAGATGTAAAGAAGAAATATTACTGACACTACCATTCACTGTCCAAAAAGATTTTTTATCCAATGAATATGCCTACTATTCACCAGAATCTGAACTAGAGACTAGTGTTGATATGGATGGGGGAAAATGGACATAGTTTCTTCCTCAGCATATTTACAGTCTATTGGGAAAACAGAGTAAGTATAAGAAATAAGTAATTATGAGAAATAGATTATATTACAATATGATAAGGTTTTTGATTGCAAAATACAGAGGGAAACGGGAGTATGCAGCTGTAGCATCTGCTCTAAACTGATGAAATGGTTAAGCCAGGAGCACAGAAGGAAGGGAAATATTTTAGGCAAAGGGAATAGCTCATAGTTGAAAGGAAATTTGAAGGAATAAGAACAATTCCAAAACCATCAAGATGAGTACAGGGTAAAAGAATGAGTTTTAATGTGGAGAGGGAATGCTGGAAAGAGGGACACTGGGAAGAGAGACCAGAAGGACCAAAAAAAAAAAAAAAAAATCTATATGTGTCCTTTGATCTGACCCTGCAAAGGAAAAACAGTGATGAAAGAGTTTTAGAGAATATTGATGATACTGAGTATTAGATCATCTTATGCAACTATTAATTAATTTTCTTAAGGATTTTAATAGCCTGATTATGTATTTATTGTGAAATTTATTTATAATTTATAGGAGAATGTATTATTTATATGAATAAATTCATTTATTTATTGTTTATACGTGTCCTCATTCTTAGAAAAAACATGCCAAACTATTACAGGGGAAGTGACAGGATGTCTGCAACATATTTTTCATTTTTTTCCAGAAGGAGAGAGAAAAAGTAGGGAGAGATAGGAAAAAGATAGAAAGAGGGAGAAAGTAGATGTGGCAAAACATTCATGACTGGCAAATCTAGGTAAAGAGTACGTAAATATGAATTCACCACTTCTTTGTCTTTTTTCTTTTTTTTTTTTGAAGACATACAAATATGTGCAAATTTATTTTTGGAGAGAGTTTGAGAGGATACTGAAATTACCTTTTTTTTTTTTCTTTTTAATACATAGAGACAGGGGTCTTACCATGTTGCCCAGCTGGTCCCAAGCTTCTAGCCTCAAGCAACCTTCCTGCCCAGCCTCCCAAAGTGGTGGAATTACAGGCATAAGCCTTTTCCCCTTTTTAAAATTGTTTGAAAATATTTTGAAATGCTTTGCACCAAAAGGTGATAGAAAACTATTTTTTAAAGATGATGAAATTCAAAATATCTGGTTGAGGTGGGTTACCTGCACATCCATATTGAAATGAAAGTAAGAGAGACCAAAGCTGAATTCATAAGAGCATACAGTAAAACTGCTATCCCACAGAATGCTGGGAAGAATACCTCAGGGGCACCAACTGCAAGTCCTGACAAGCTAGCTCCAGACAGAAGGAAAGCCAGCTACCTAGGTACAACCTGGACAGTGGGGGCAGGAGAAGGGGAACGTGGACTCTGCGTGTTAAGCTTGCTACTTCCAGGCATTTTCTTTCCACACCATTTCCTGCTGCTGCAGCAAACATGAAAGACCAGTTTCCCTGGTGGCCAAACTAGCCCCAGCAGCCACATCGCAGGGGCTGACACTTTTCCAAGAAAGTTTTTCCTGTACTAGCTCTCACTGTTACCCATTTGATAACTCAGGGCAGCCTGCCTTTGTGTTCTATATTGATTGAAAGTAATTTGAGCTAAGTCTTGTGTAGGTCCTTGTCCTTAGAGATAGTTCTTAGACCAGAGAATGTGAGCCTGGGAGAAAGTACACATGGAATTCCTGCAGGGCTAAAAGCTGTTCTCCTGGTCCCCTCCAACAAGCAGGTGCTGAAATCAGGCCAGCAGCCAGAGCTTCAGAGCCCTGATGTTTCCAGCACACAGTTCTGGGTGCTGCCATAACCCACTGCACAGGAATAAGAAACCAATAGCATTGAATTCTAAAATTTATTATCTGCATCAGGAGACAAAACTCAAAAAAAAAAAAACAGGAAACAGAATAAACCCAGGATCCTATTTCTGGCTCTGTCACCAAAGTGTTGTTGTTTTTTTTTTTTTAATTTGGGCAACCTGTTTCACCTCCCTGGGCCTTGGATTCTCCATCTATACAATCAAAAGTTTGAATAATATCCCTGAAGTCCTTTACAGGACACACTATAATTTTTGGAAGAATTAGAGAACAAGTGACTGTGAACCCTGAGTGATTCTCAGTCTGAATCCAAAATGAGGTCAGAGGCACTCAGATGGGGAGAATCTTGGCTGGGTTTTAGGAGTTGTGAGGATTTGAGTCAGTAAAGAAAAAGGATTAAAGGCTGGCTCAAAACCCCTTGGAGTGGGGGTGGGAGGGGGTGAAGAAAGCACGCAACCATCAGCTCACTCAGTCTAATTCAAACTGCAAAGCCCAGCACTATGCTACTTCCCTCCAGGAAGCCTTCCAGATTTCCAATATTCACTGTCTCTGTAGCCTGAATCATTCCTTTATGATGATATCATTAGTGCTCATTAGTAGACACCACTTGTTGAGTACTTACTCTGAGCCAAGGGTTTTAATTACTATCTCACTCAACCACTTCAACCATAAGGGTTGGGACAGGTGTTAGTAAAGCCAAGATAAAGATGCAAAAATTTCAGGATCAGAGAGGTTATGTTCCTTGTCCGCTTTCACCCAGCTACACCAACTCTCTTTACAACTACTTCATTCTGTTTATCCTTGGCTGATTTTCCTACTAAATGTTGAGCTTCTCAAGGATAGGTCACCTCTACCTCTGTATTCTCAGAACCTGGCATAGAGTTGAAGCTGATTATAAAAATGCAAATTCAAATGAGAGGATACTGAATGCCTAGACCAAGATACAGATTTTAGCAGGTTAGGAGGCTAAACGTGGAGAGTGAATGCAATTCACAGCCTTACCTCACTGAGTCAATCCTATTTTGTTTATCCTGAGTCATTCTCCAGGTTGCCCAGCCAAGGAAACCTTTGTTCTCCTCCTCTCCTCCCACCCACCGGCTATGCCCTCTAAATGACAGTTGTTTCCTAGCTCAGAGAAATAGAGAGTCTATCACAGGAATGGAGAATAGAGGCAGAACCCAGCATCCCTCTGCTGGCCTTCAGTTTTCCAGCCCCAGAAAACAGGACCCTGGGGTTTGAGGACCTATGAGGGAGAAGCAAATGGTAGTAGAAAAAACAAAATGAAGAGTGAACAGAGTTAAATGATTCCTCTAGGGTGACTAACAAACGGATTTGGTTGAGATTACAGAGAACCTTTGAGAGCCTATACACTTCTGCCAGTGAATCTGAATTCATTTCACTGGACTAAACCCCAGTTGGCCCTGATTTGGAAGATACCATTAGAAGTGCTGGAGGAACACACATTCTTTTGCTGGGCAACCCTCAGAAAGTCTCTCTAACTTGCTGTGCAGCAACGTCCTCTTCTGTAGAATGAAAATGATTCTAACAGTTCTGTCTACTTCACAGGTCAGCTCTAAAGACAAAATAAGAAAACGTGGAGTCAGGCATGGTGGCTCACGCCTGTAATCCCAGCACTTTGGGAGGCTGAGGAGGGTGAAACGCGAAGTCAGGAGTTCGAGACCAGCCTGACCAACATGGTGAAACCCTGTCTCTACTAAAAATACAAAAATTAAGTCTGGCATGGTGGTATGTGCCTGTAATCTCAGCTACTCAGGAGGATGAGGCAGGAGAATCGCTTGAACCTGGGAGGTAGAGGCTGCAGTGAGCTGAGATTGCACCACTGCACTCCAGCCTGGGCAACAGAGTCAGACTCCATCAAGAAACAAAGAGAGAAAGAGAGAAGGAGAGAAAGAGAGAAGGAGAGAGAGAAGAAGGAAGGGAAGGGAAGGGAAAGGAAGGGGAGGGGGAGAGGAGAGGAGGGGAGGGGAGGGGAGGGAAGGAAGAAAATGTGCACAGAATCAGTTTCATATCCATTCTAAAAATTAGAAAACTGAGGCTCAAAGAGATAAGTGACATTATCAGAACCCTAAATCATCAAGGGATGGCTTCAAGTCACAGAGAGTAAATGCAGCACTTAGCTTGGAGGATCTTCTAATTAAGATATAGATATATGTGTATATACACATATATGAAATATACAATAGATATATCCAATATATATACTATACATATAGTGTGTGTGTATATATACATTATTTAATATACAATGTTAACATTATTTAATGCTTATAATAACCCTGTGGACTAAATCACATCTCCATTTATAAATTAAGAAACTGAGGCTTACATAGGAATGTGACTTGCCACAGGTCAACTGTAAGTAAAGCCAGAGCTTAGATTTAAACCCAATTCTGTTTGACTCTAAACTTAGGTACCTGAACTATTAAGTTATTCGATTCCCAATGGCTGGAGTTCATAATGCCTATCTAACAGAGAAATGGATCTATTTTTCTTTTAATATATACTTAGGCTTATAAAAGCCCATCTTCAAATGAATAGGAATCCTTGTAATCAACAAGGAAACACTGAAGTTTCTTAACATCAAATCGTCTCTAAATTCCTTGCTATTTTGCCTCACCTTGTACATATATATTCCCAACTCCCACAAGACTATGAGCTTGCACCTTTAAGGTTATAATCTTATCCTGTTTATCTCTTCCCTTTTGACACTGTCCATCACAGTGACCAGCACACAGTAGATGCTCATGAAATGTGTGCTGAGTCCGGTAGGATCATATGGGTACTCTGTCCTAACTGATTACCTTCAGTGACTTCAAGGTTCTAAGGAGACAGCTGGGGAGGTTTCATGAACACTCTTTACACGATTGACTCTCCAAGATTAATCCTGAAATGGACACACTGTTGGGTAACTCTAATTCAATTGGATGCTTGGGACCAAGTTCATCCATACTATAGGCTCTCCTACAACCTCAAAAGGAGAAAGCCTCCAGTCATACCTATAGTACTGTTTTCACTAGTTTCTGCTGGATACATTAATCCCAAAGCATGAGGTATGAATCTCTGGTAGCTATTACCTTGACAAAGCATGCTCTACTAATGGCTCATATGCTATATGATACAGGCACATCAAAATCAAGCCTGTTAACTGGGAAAGGGTGTCAGGTAACCCTGGGTTCCTTAAGAGAGAACCCCCAAAGAGCAGAAAAGAGTAGTATCTTCCCTCTGTCCTCCTGATCTGATCACTCACTCACTTCTGCACTTTGTTCCTCTCCTCTCCCATCCTTTCCTCGCTCCTCCAGCTTCTCTGTTCTTTTCATTGCTTCCTTTTTTCCTTGCCTCCTTCATTTCCTTTTCTTCTTCACTGTCTTCCCCTTTCCTTCTCTTTCATGCTTTTGTCCTTCATGGCAACCAGACAAAACATCTTTACTTGACGACTCATTTTCTTGAAATATCTGTAACAGTCATCTGAATTGGATACCTTCTTAAGTATTTAACACATCCAAAACAAAGTCCATAAGTGTATATCATAGTTCCCAATGACAGTTAATTTATGTTTAAGTATCTGAGCAATACATGAATACAGTGCCTTGTTTTTTTTTGTTTTTTTTTTAATTTAAATCGTAGGTAATTGCCATTATAATGAGAACACCTTCCAGATTTTTCTTTTCACATTTATATGTGTATAAATGTACTCTTAGAAAATATAAACTATTTTTGTGGGTATGTTTAATATATATGTGAAATGCTACCATATGGATCTTTTTGTATTTTTTAACAAAATCTTTTATAGAACCTTTAATATCAATACAATTAGTTGTTTTATTATTTTTTACTTACTGCAGAGGGTTCTACACTATCAATAAACCACAACTTACTTATGCATTAACCCACTGGTGGGTACGCAAGCTGCTTCGAATGTTTTCACTCTTATGTTACAAATAATCTGGCAAAGAGTACCTTCATCCACACTTCCCACTATACTGGTGCATGTTTTCTCCAGGGTAGATACTGAGAGATGGCATAGCTGGGTCAAAAGATTTGTCCATTTTAAATGATATAGATAATCCATGATTTCCTTCCAAAGCAGATTTAAATTCTTTGTCTTAATTTCCTTTATCTTCTCTTTACTTCTAATAGTAGTAATTATTATTATTCACAATGAAACTGACTTAAATATTCAGTGTACAGTTCCATGAGTTTTGACAAATGCACAATGTTATTAACCACCATCAGAGTAAAGAACAGTTAGTTCCATCATCCCCAAATCTACTTTTGTAATAACACTCTCCTCCTCAGTCTTGGAAACCATGATTCTGTTCTCCATCCTTATAGTTTTGCCTTTTTCAGAAAGTCATATAAATGAAATCACAGAGTTTGTAGCCTTTTGAGTCTGGCTTCTTTCACCTACCATAATGCCTTTGAGATTCACTCAAGCTGTTGAATGTATCAGTAGTTCATTCACTTTATAATAGTCTATGCGTAGATGCATCCAAGTTGTTTTTTCCATTCACCTGTTGAAGGATATTTGAAGTTTCTGTCTTTATTTTTCCCTTCTGTCCACATCCTTTTATCCACTTCACCTTCCCTCTTTCGTCCAATGCATTAGCTTTGAAATCTCCATGAAGGAAGCAGAAAACACAACTCCAGGCATTGGTTTATCAAAGTCAGCTTCTAGGGGTTCATAGAAGTTGAATGTATTCCTTGCTTCCTAATTCCACATTTAGGAACATCAAGTTGGTAGCTTGACAGTGGGAATGTTTACGCAATGGAAATCGGCAAACACTAACAATCAGAGCTTTATTTGGAGGAGGGAGGGTGAACATCATTAATGATTATTAAATATTGGAAATAGTTGCTAAGCATATACCAGCATACTACTGATTACAAGAGAGAAGCCTACTATGACAGAACTAGAAATAAACTCCAAAGCCATTTATGAGGTCTTGATTAAGTAGTACAGATTAATACAGGTGAATGCTGAGGGAAAATGTGCCTGTTGATGAAAGTTAGTGCCTAATGTCTTGAACCAGCACAAAATACGACATAACATTTTAGAAAAAGAAAGGACTCCCTGAGATGTAAGCATGTCTAGTAATCTCTCCAGGCAGTAAGTATGGCATCTATGAAGAAGGAATTGAGGAATATTGGGAAGTCCATCCTATCTTCCACTCGTTTCTTATTCCTCCTCAAAAAGTGGTTACCCTACCGCTGCTTAAAAGCTTTCCATTAGCTGGCAACTCTCTACAGCATCAGAATTTTTCTTTATCTATATTGAATCATATTCTTTATATGGATTCTTCCATATATTGAATATTATATAGATATTCCTTATCTATACTGAATCAAGCTCCACCCTATATCTTTGGCCCACTATTTTTCTTCCCAGCTCTTGGATGAAGTAGAAAAATCTTGTTTCTTGTTTTTTCCCTTCTCTGGGACTCTTCTGTATTTACAACTCAGCATTTGTGCTGGATGATCTCTCAGGTCCCTTTCAGAACCTCTGATTTCCGTGGAGTCCCAGCTCCAGCCCTCCCATGGATCCCCCTCTTCGCCTCTCTGCGTCTCTCCCACAGCCCTGCTGCACTGAGGGCACTGGCAGCATTTGGAGCCTTAATCTTTCTGAGCAGTGGACCATTCCCTACACAGTCAGAGGCAGCCCTGCCTTGCTGACTGATTGTTGGCTGATTTTATTTGGCACTGTTTTTCTGGCCTCATATAGAGCTTATTAGAGAACCATTTTCATGTTCCATAGATTCTATTTGTGACTCTGCTCCAATGAAGAGCTTCAAACAAAGAGACGGATTAGGGGGCCTCAGGAACTAAGGGATGCCCTGTAAGAAGTGAGTAAATAAGACAAATGCATTATCTTGCATCTTTTTAAAAACAACTTAAAGCGTTTTTCTATCAGTTGATTTTTATACCCAAAATATATCCCAACAAAGAAAGCAGATATAATGCTTTACTTCCATTTTATTGGTAAGAAAACTGAGGTACAGAGATGAGATATACATTGATTTACCAGTGCTCAGAGCAAAAAAGTACAGAGGCAAGTTCAGAACTCTGACATCCTCAGGTACTTCCCAGTGCTCTGTGCAGAGGAGAGAAAGAAAACAACATGAACTCAGCTATTTGGGGAAAGTTCAGTCTGAATAAATAAAAAGGATGAGTAATTTAATATTTAAAAACAAACATCACCTAATGGATGTATTAACTGAAAACTGTGTCCCTATCTAAACTGTTTGTTTGGTAAACTTCCACTCCTTTAGAACTCAACTCAACTGTATTATTAACCATGGGGACTTTGCCAGGGCACCTGCCCATGCAGGGTTCCCCTCCGGAGGTGCCCAGATCATCCTGTCCATCCATCCACCATCTCCCTGATGCACATATTCACAGACCAGTCTCCCTTAAGAGTTGAGCTCCTTGAGAGAAAGGGTTGAATCTTATTTACCTCTGTATCCTCAGCACCTAAAATAATACCCAGCAAATAATAAATGCTTCAAACATGTGTCTCAAATGAAACCCGTGAAAAACCCTTCAGAGGTAGCCAAAACCTCATTCATGTTAATTGTGTAGAAAAAGGTGGAAATTCGTTGAACAAGTGTTGATCACTGAAGGCCTGCACTAATGAACTGATGAAAATAAATCATAATTAGCATATCAATTCTGTATGCAAGAAAAAGATGCCTACAAAAAATGCTTAAAATGTTTGCATGAAATATTGTCAGAGGAACCCTGGAAATTGCATTCATGCCAATTTATTATTTAACAATTTCCTTTCGTAGAGAGAGCAAATAAAGCTCACTACCTCCCCAAATCAGTGTACATTCTGAATTACTGGGGTCAAAATTAATGAGGCTTGTAAGAATGATCATATACTTTGACCTAATAACCTTCTCCTGGAATCTATCCTAAGGAAATACCTCAAAAGAAAAAAAAATGCTATATGCATAACAGCATCATAACATATTTTGTTATAATTTGGAAAAAATGGAAACAAAATAAAATGTCCAGCATAAAGAAAATTGTAGATGATTTTGGGAGAAACTTTCCGGGACACAGATACCTGTTTACAGAATTAGCTTTCATGAGAAATTCAGGAAATTAATGTTAGATATATGGATGCATGATAACATACAAAGAAAAGATGCAGTTGGTTTTAGAAATAAGAACAGGAGTGAAATATCTAGGATTTTTAAATGCTGTTGAATCAAACCGAATTGAGATGCAACAATCATTATTTAATAGGCCTAACTGAACCAGGAATCTACTCAGTTTGTCACCTAATGATGTCATCCCTCATTCATCCCTTTATTTCATTCATTGAGCATCTACTGTATATGAGACACTTGGAATACAAAGGAAAAGATACGATCCCTGTCTTCAGTAACAATCTAGTGTGAAGAACTGCCCCCAAGTCAGTTCAATACAAAGCAACATTAAATAATTGCTCTAGTAATAGAGCAAGTGAGATGTATTTAATTTGGAAAGAGCACGGGGTGTATGAAAGAAGACTTCTGAGAGAAGGAATCATTCAGCCATACCTTAAAGACTGCTTAGAACTTGGACAGCTGGAGGAAAAATGGTTAAAGCCACAGAGGTTTGACTGTGCCCAATGTGCCCAGGAAATGGAAACATTCTCTGCACTACCCAGAGGTGCAGGAAAGGCAGGTGCTGGAGATAATGAGGGTTTTAGGCTGGATGGTGGAGGAACCTGAAGGGCAAAGCCAAGGAGTCCAGCCAACACTACTGACACTGGTTCTGAGAGTACAGAAATGTGACAGACTATGGATGGGTCAGGAATTACACACAGTTCTCATTGCTCACTGCCTTTCATTCCTGGCCTGGTAGAGATACTTCTCTGAATATGGGATATTTTATTCTGTTTTTAAGAGCTCTTCATTTGTCATTTGGGACAGAAAGTTGGACCTCGTTGCAATCTGCAATCAATCAGCCTGCTTTGCGGAAGAACTACCAGGAAACCAGTTCTCTTCCTCTGTGGGTTTTTTAGCATTGATGTAAGCAATCAAAAATCACTTAGGCAGTGTGTATGAGAAAAAGTGAGGGAGGGTGGAAGAGACAGAGTAAAAGTAAAGCAGGAAGCAGAGAGAGGGAGGGAGGAGCAGGGAAGGAAGAAAGAGAGGTGTCATAGGGTAGTATGGGATTCTCTATGGGTGAGTGAGAACAAGCCAGCGTTATCAGGGAATATGAAGGGTGTGTTCTCTTTGGAAAAATATTTTAAATTACTCATTATTCTGCTAGTTCATAACACATCCTTATACATTTACTTATGCTTATATAAATCTAGCATTTATGCATATAGAGCTATAAACATTTTTAAGCAAAAAAGGTCATGATGTTTGTTTATGTGTATGCAACTTGCTTTATTTTTCATTTCAACAATATATCATGGTTTTTTTCCAGATCAGTACACATAGATTGTTTTTTTTTTTTAAATGGCTTTGTGGTAACACAAGAATGCACCGTAATTCCTTTGAGCAATCCCTTATTGATAGGTATTCAGGTTGTTTCCATATTTTGTTCCTCTTGGCTAGTTACAAATGGTGTTGCAGTAAATATTGTTAAGTACACCTCTGCACACACTGTGAGTCTTTCTTGGAAATGATTCCTAAAGTGGAATTATGGAGTCACAGCTCATAGGCATCTTGAATTTTCAAAAACACAAACTTATACTTCCATCAACAAAGTCTGAAAACACTGATTTCTCCACACCCTCTGAGGGTTTGAATAGTTTTGACAAGGCCCTTCACCCTACCTAAGTGATTTTTGTCTCACACCCACCGCCATCCCTTCCCTGTGAATTACTGTGTGTAGATGAGATGTCACTGTTGGGGAGAGTGCTGAACTTGAGAATGGTGCTTAGACACAAAGTAGATAAAATTCATAGGAGAAAAGAGCTGAGGTACTAGTACTTGGGTTGTAGCTGTGGCCCTGCAACTGAGTATCACAGAGTCCCTTCCATAAGATCTAGTAAAATGGGTCAGGCTTTCTCTGGACCTTGGTTTCCCGTCTGGAAAACAAGAAGTTGTGTCTGATCATTGAAGGTCTCTTTGGCTCCAACATCCAGTGCTGAAAGGAGAACTGAAGGAGAAGGATAGAGGGAGGAGGGAAAGAATGTAAAGAGAAGAGTAATAAGGAAGAAAAGCAAAAATGAGCGATAAAAGAAAAGGAAAGAAATTAAAGAGGAGTAGCATGAAAAATAAGCCCATCTCCACTGTTGTTGTTATAGAAAAGCACTTAAAAAATTCAATATGCAGCAATGCCAGGAGCTATAACCTTTGAAAGAAAGAGAAAGGGATTCTGAAAGGGGGACTGGGGAACAAGAATGTTGTTCTTTTATTTTCAAAAAACCCCAAATTTAATTTTGCCCAGAAATAATGTTTTTCATGTTGAGTGAAACCAAGGGGGAGAGTAATAGCTGGTCTCAGTGGAGAGAGAGCGGTGATAGATTACCTCTCATGGTTGGCTTTTCCGTGTGTACCGCAAACACAAAAGCTCTCTGCCCCTGGGAGGAAGGTAGGTTGTTTTTCTCTTCAATGTTATATTAATCACAGCTGCCAAAGTTATCGCCCTCACTGACCACCACTTCTTAGATTCCTTTTAAACCTTTTCAGAACAGAAATTGATGACAGGACTTGACCAAGGATACAGAGCTACGGAGAGGCAGAAAGAGGACTAGACTAGCAGTTTTCAGAGCTTGGAGCCTGGATCTGTGTTCTCACCAGCTCTGGGGTTGTAAATCAGATCACTTTTCCTTTCTGGGTTTCCTTGGGTATTTCTTTAGAATGAAGGGATGGAAACACACAGTGGTCCTCGTCATCCCTGGAATTGAAGCCTCAGCTGCCTCAGCATCACCTGGGAACTTGTTAGAAATGCAAAGTCTCTGGCCCAGCCCCAGACAGACCCAGTGACTCAGAAACTGTGGTGGGGCCCCACAGTCTGCTTTAGCAAGCCCTCTAGATGATTATGATGCAGGTTAAAGTTTGAGAATCACTGACCCAAAAGATCACTAAAATACTTGCCACTTTTACAGGACACAGTTTTGCCCTAAGGATTTTTTTTTAAAGTGGTGGGAGTGTGAGGGTGAAATTAAACAACCTTTTCTACTCTCAGATCTTTTTGACACGGAGTCTCCTTCTGTTGTTCAGGCTGGAGCACAGTGGCATGATCTTGGCTCATGGCAACCTCTGCCTTCCCGGTTCAAGCAATTCTCCCGCCTCAGCCTCCCAAGTAGCTGGGATTACAGGCGCCTGCCACCACACCCGGCTAATTTTTGTATTTTTAGTAGAGGTGAGGTTTCACCATGTTGGCCAGGCTAATCTTGAACTCCTGACCTCAGGCAATATGCCTGCCTCGGCCTCCCAAAGTGCTGGGATTACAGGCATGAGCCACCGCACCTGGCCTACCCTCAGATCTTTTAAGACAAGTACCAAATGGTCACCTGATGCTATCATTCCTTGTTTCTCTCCTTAGGCCTGTTTCATATCATCTTGCTGCTTAAATTGCAGCTCTTGGACCACCATCAGCTGCATCTGGTGAGTTTCAGAATCCTCTGGGGAATCGCACAATCCCAGGTCCCACCCGAGACCGAATGAATCCAAATCTATACGTTTAATGAGATCCTCAGCTGATTCAAATACACATTAACTTTGGAGGGGCCTGCCACCAGTCCTCTGATTTTTCTCCACTCCCCTCCCATCTAGGTTTCCCTTTTTGCTCCTTTCTGCATCACTTTCTTTTACTTTAGTTCTCTCTGGGAAAGCCCATGCTTTCCAGGAGCATGGCATAGACCAAGGTTGATGCTCATTTTACAAATTGCATAATATCCAGAGACTTGAATATCCAATTTCACACTCAGAGCCAGAATCTGACGAAGCTGCACTTTTCTCTTCCCCTGTGGGAGGCAATGTGGTACAGGCAAGAGGCCCTAACTTAGCCAACTTCTGAGTTACAATACCAGCTGTGCCCTAGCGCTGTGTTTGGCAAAGATGTTGAAGCTTTAGGAGCCTCATTTTAAAAATGGAGATAGTTTCACATTTTGGAGAGGGAGGCAGGGGTGGTTGTCAGGCTCAAATGAAATAATAGAAATGGCTGTAAAAGCCCCAATTCAAATACAAGGAATTATAATGACTCTTATCAAAGCAATTCTTTCTCTCCCCCTTTTCTTAGGGCTTTTCCAAGAGCAGACCTCAACCACTTGCCCCCTCACCCTGTGCTGCTGAAAATGGGGGACCAATTTCCATTCTTTCAAGCCTGTCCCCCGGGGTATTTATTAGGGAAGCAAATAAATGATTGCTCCACTCCCTCTTCTCAATAAATGTGTTTATCGCCCTGTAAATTCCAACATATCAGTAGCTTGTTACAGAGAGGAAAGGTCGCTGCCAAGAAAGATGTGTCATTCCACAGGAAATTTGGGTTTAATATATACAAGGAAGCCGGCTCATGGAAATCTCTTTGGAAATGATAAAGTCCTATAATGAAAAATACCACTACAATACTGGGCTTATTTCAGCAGATAAATATTTAATATAGATCAGCCAAGATTAATTGCCTACTGAAACACGCCTGTCCTCTGGCTGGTGAGGAAAAAGAGCATCTTTACATTAATTTATGACGGAGTTTTGAAACAAGCAAAGCTTAGTTCGTCCCGGATTCATTTTGCCTGCCACTGAGAAATGCATTGCATGGTTCCCAAGGCCTTCTGCTCAGCTCTGGGCTCCTGCTGCAGTGTGGAGTGGACTGGCCACTGCTTCGCATACTAATCAAGTTCTTGCAGGCATCAAAAAAAAAAAAAAAAACACAAAGGTTGTAGAGAATCACTGAAATCAGGACATGGAACGAGCCAGTGAGAAAGGCCATCGTGGGCTCAGGGGGCTGGGGTAGAATAGATCGGCACATTCAAAAGGGATGGCAGAGGGGGAATCAAGAAAATGAGGGATATTCATGCATGTGTCAGCAGTGAGTAATTTGATTCAAGCATTTCTATCCATTTAACTATTACCATCAAAACAATTACATAGATGTGTTCCCATTTTATAGATGAGAGCGCACTGAAGCTGAGGGTAGTTGACTGACTCAAGGTCCACATAATTAGTAAGAGTTAGAATGTGATTTCAGTTTAAGCATTTCTGACTCCAGAGCCTATCATTATAACCCTTCATCTAATTACTTATCTAATTGTCAAAGTCTGGTACTTAGGGATTAGTAGCAAAGAGGGAACTTTGAGTTCAGCCCTTTTGGCTCCAAGATACTTTGTAGCTTCTCATTCTTTCTCTTTACCCATTTTCTTTCTTTCCCTCCTCATCTAACTATCCCTTAGGTTTTCTTGTATCCCCAGAGGATTTCTGGTGCCTTGGTAATGGTATGTATCTGGTATCATTCAGGAAGAAACACACTTTATCAGAGACTCCAGTGGGGCTCTTTTCCTGGTTTTCAGTTATTATATGCTACTAACTTATTCTTTTCTAAGGAGAACTGAGATCCAGATTATACCAGAAAGGAAAACTAAAGAGGCTCAAAAAAAACCCACAAACATCCCTGGGCAAACAACTGTGCAACTTGGAAATCAATTCATACTCATCATTCTCCCCCAATTATCAGCATCTTCAAAATCATCATGGCCATCAACTTTATCATCATTATATGAACATCAGCATTGATACCAGTTGGAGATATTATAATTATCCCCATGAAAATTGTCTCCAGCAACCTCTGTCATTGCCAACATCGATATTATTAGCAACTTTTTCTACCATGAACCATACATGCTCTGCATAGTTGAGGGCATCAAGAGTGTTATCACCATCATCATCATATTTTTTTTTGAGGCGGGGTCTTGCTTTGTTGCCCAGACTGGATGGAGTGCAGTGGCACGATCTTGGCAACATAATTTAAATCCATGATTTTGATCAAGTTGCCTAACCACTCTGACTTCAGTTATTGAATAAAAAATGATAAGCAACTGCTAGATAGACTTTAAACACTTTTCCAGACCTAAAGATCCTTGGAACACTTGAATTGCGCAACATGTGGTTGGCTGCATTTGTATTTTCCAAATCACCAAATAGTCTAGTTGATTTCACCTTGAGGAATCAAAGATAGAGAGAAATTTGAGATAGGAGAGTAAAAACAAAAACCAGCAGACCTCAGAGATGTCATTTGATTTATCTCTTCTCTAAGGGTATCCCATCTTGGATTTTCCCAGACACTTAGTTTGCAGAACACACAGCACTTTGGTTTTAAATAATTCACATGGTGCTTTAAGCCCTCCCTTCTTAGAGTGTGCTATCATAAGAGATAACTGGTTCCAAAGAACAGTTCTTGAATAACTTCTTAAATATATCATTGCAAGATGAAATGTCATTATCTCTGCTCCAAAATGGTTCACATTTTTAACTTTTATTTCACATACCCTCCTGGGAGTAGACAGTGTAAGTTTGAATCCCAGCTCTTCTCATATTGGCTGTGTTATCTGGAACAAGTTTATTAACTTCTCTGAACCACAAATCAGTAGGAACGGTATAATCACATCTCTACAGTAGAGTACTTAGGATAACTCAATTGGTGAGATATATCAGAATACAGAGCCTACTACACTGGACTTGTTCCCTAATAAACAAAGAAACAAACAGAGAAGTAAGACAATATAAAGGACCTATGGAATCAAGATTTCAAAGGCTTTCAGGTTCATGAATAGTCAAGTGCAAATGTAGCTACACCACCATCGGAGTGGTCAAACCTGACAGTATTCACATCTGAAGGTAGCATCCCTGACACAGATCCAGCCCATTGTTGATCTGCACAAATAATGGCAAAGCTGTAGCAGACATAAATTTTTCAATCAAAAACCTCAGATGGGCCACGAGCGGTGGCTCACTCCTGTAACCCCAGCACTTTGGGAGACCGAGGCAGGCAGATCACCTGAGGTCAGGAGCTCGAGACCGGCCTGATCAGCATGGAGAAATCCTATGTCTACTGAAAATACAAGAAATTAGCTGGGTGTGGTGGCACATGCCTGTAATCCCAGATACTTGGGAGGCTGAGGCAGGAGAATTGTTTGAACCCAGGAGGCAGAGGTTGCCATAAGCCAAGATCGTGCCATTGTAATCCAGGCTGGGAAACAAGAGTGAAACTTCGTTGCCAAAATAAAAAACCCTCAGATATCTGGATTTTTTCTTGAATATCCCTTTCTAAAAAAACAAAGACCTGGGTGGTAGGAGGTAGAGGATCAGAAAAAATGTTTAACAGGTACTAGGCTTAATACCTGGATGATAAAATAATCTGTAAAACAAGCCCCCATATGACATGTTTATCTATATAACAAACATGCATATGTACCACTGAACTTAAAAGTCTAAAAAAAAACCCCAAAAACTCAGGAGACCCCGCAGTTACTTTTAAAAACTTTTTGTGGGTCAAGTAAAAACATGCCTTTGGAGGAAGGTTTAGATATTATATTATAGGATGGGAACAGATGGGTGGGAAGCTGTTAAATGTCTGGTTTATTTGCATGTAAAAGGATTCCTTTCCATTGTCCTTTTTAATCCCTTCATCTGAAGAGACTCATTTAAGGAGGACAAATGACTTCAACCTCACAGTAGCTTTCTGTAAATAATTTTCTGTGAATGATGCTGTCAGTATGCGACTCCTGGAAGCCAAATATGTAAACAGCAATAGTCACAACTTGGTACTTTTTTCTTTTTTTTTTTACCATATCCTAAACATAGGTTTATGATGTAATGTATGCAAAATACAATGCTAGGTGATTTGGGGAAACAATGGATGACTAGACCTGGGCCTTGACCTCATTAGCCAACAGACTCCTTGTGGTAATGAGAAAAAGTGGGAAAGAGTAGCAAAAATACAATACAGAAAGCAAAATGAGGTCTTTCAGCAGTCAGTTAATTAATAAACAACCACTGAGTGTCTACTATGTTTAAAACAAAAGCTGGAAGCAATGCGCTTTGCTAAATCTTAAAAAAGGGCCACATCATTTAGGGGTGATACTTTTAGCAAGAGTTGGGAATATGCTTCTTACTCAACTTCATAGCCTTTGGATATAGCATAGTGACTGGCACATAGTAGGTACTCAATAAAAATATCTGAATTAAATGAAAATAGGTGAATGCACCTAAGAAGAGGTATCATTTAAGCCAATTCTTTTTTTTTTTTTTTTTTTTTTTTGAGACAGAGTTTTGCTTTTGTTGCCCAGGCTGGAGGGCAATGGCGCAATCTCCACCCACTGCAACTTCCGCCTCCTGGGTTCAAGCGATTCTCCTGCCTCAGCCTCCCAAGTAGCTGGGATTATAGGCATATACCACCACACCCAGCTAATTTTTTGTATTTAGTACAGATGGGGTTTCACCATGTTGGTCAAGCTGGTCTCAAACTCCCGACCTCAGATAATCTGCCTGCCTCAGCCCCCCCCAAAGTGCTGTGATTACAAGCATGAGCCACCATGCCCAGCCCATTTAAGCCAATTCTTCAAGTCTGAGAATATTGTTTTAAAAGGCAGAGCATGGAAATCAAGGAGAAAGAGCATTCTAAAGCAAAAGAACAGAATGAGAAAAATCACAGAGGCAGGGCAAGGTGAATGAAATTCTGGAATTGAAAAGTAATTGGGTGTGGCCTTGCCAACCTAAAGAAATGCAATAGTCAGAAAATTACTGGAATACTAAGCCAGAGGATTGGTATTCTCTACCCATAAGCCCTGGGAACCAATGAAGACGATGGAAAAGAGGCAAAGCATGGTCTCATTTTCATTTTAGGAAATAAGCTAACTCTGGCTGTTCTGTGTAAGGAGGAGGGCTGATTGGGAAACTATTGCAATTATGGGACTGAAAGATACTGATGGCATGAGACAGAGATAGAAAATGAAAAGAAGGTAGAAAGGTAAGTTAGAAGCAATAGGGTTGATGATTCATTTATATGCAGAAAGTGAGAAAACACGTCTAAGATTCTTCTATTAATCTGTCTGAAAAACATCCCAAAGGATATAACCTCACACAGAAGCCCAGCTACTACAGACAGCATTTTAAGCATGCTGCAGGCCCCACCAGTTACACATTCTGAGTTCTCCTCAACTCAGCAATCTAGAACCCATGCATTGATTAATAATTCATTGACATATGTCAGAAGGCTATGCTGTTTTGATTCTGAACTGATCACATGGATTGATACAATCCTGACATCTTAAGCCTCTTGAATGTGATAATTTCTCAGAAGATCCATAACAGCCCCTAGTCCAAGCCATTATTATCTCTTGACTGGGCAATTCTGCCAACTTATTGATTGGTTCCAGCTTACACTCTTGCTCCCCCCTACTGGCTAATTCACCTGCAGTGATCCTTCAATAATTAAATCCGGAACTGGTCAGATCTGCAGGATAAAGTGGTCAAGCAAAACCTTCCATGGTAAGTAATTATAAATACTGAATACATTTAAAAGAACAACAACAACAATTTAAAGACTATGGAAAGAACCTAAAACAGACAGAAGCCATAGGAGAGTTTATTCTTGAAAAACTGCAACTGAAAAAGGTTAAGAATTGCATGTCTATGGCTTCCTGGCCTAAGGGTGCTTCCCAACCCTAAGACAATAAACAGTGGTGAATTATGCAACTTTTTGCAGGCCCAGAGAAATGGAAAGGTCAGGAACAAACAGACATAGAGTGTGAAATATGGTAAACATTTAATAAATATTAATAGTTACTATAAAATTATTATTATTATTAAGCAAGCAAGAAAAATCATGAAGAGTAGTGGCTAATCTTCTGGTTTAACCCCCTGACCAATGATTGTGTCATTACTGGGAACTCAGAAGGAGAAACAAACTGGTAGGAAAGGAGAATGAGGATTCTGAGCTTTCATTAAAAAGTCTAATGGAAATGCATTTGGCAGTTAGGTGTAAAAATTCTGAAGTTTGAAGGAGAGATGAAAACTGAATATAGATATTTGGGAGTTGTTGGAATGTAGGTGATAATGGAAGAGAAGGGAACAAGTGTGATTACCCAGGGAAAATGGAGGAAAAGGCAGCAGCATTTGATTGATATCTAGAAGAGAAGCCCATATGGAAGACTTCAATAAAACATCTCGAAACAGTCAGCATATACACTGCATTGTAATCAGACTATCAGGGCCTCCATTCAAACACAGATGCCATGTAAAAATTGGAAAAAGTTTCTCCCTCTAGGCAGACAAATTGCAAAAACAGTCCTTCTTTCAGATATAAGTATACATTCCCATGCCAGGATGGGGCTTCCATTGGGCTTCTCCATCAAGATTCCCTTGTGCAGTAGACAAACTGTGCAACTCTACTTGGCTACCCAGAAAACTAACTTTAGGTTGTGAAGGGTGTCTGACAAGGTCACTGAAGCCAACTTCTCTTTGTGCTTACATACTTTCTTGGTCAGACTATGCTAATTAGAATCCCTTCGGTGACAGAACAGTGACCGCCCACTCAGTTCTATTCAGGTGTTTCCTCTGTCTTCTGACAAATCTGACTATTAAATACTTTTTCTTACTTTGAAGACTGTCTTCCAGTAACCACCATCAATTTTCTCTCTGGAGCTCCCTCATTAGAAACTTTCTGTTCCCCAGTACAGGTTCTGTATACATGTTTACAAGCTTCCTACACATAATAGATATTGGTCCAGTGTCAGTGGCTACTTTTTCTAGTTCTCTTTAAGAAACAAGCTCCCAAGTTACTGCTGAAAATCCAGCACCCAGTGGCAGATGGATAAGGAAGCAGATGAGACATCTGAGATGTCTTTCACACAGCCTTGTCTCCCAGAAGTAGGTGGGTGGTACTCAGCAAAAGAATAGGATTCAAAAAAAAAAAAAAAAAAAGCAGAGAATTATAGAGTAGGCTGAAATAGAACAGCATAATAGGTACAGCCACGACCTTCTCTCTAACATCCTCCACTAGCAACAGACAAAAGAATCTCTACTCCGAAGCCTGGTGAGTTGGTTGTTTTTAATAATACAACATCAGTCTTCTAATTTTAAGAAAACAATCTTAGAAAAAAAATACTTTATTCCCAGAGTCAGAAAATGACACTCAATGAGAGTTAATTTTCTGAAATCTTTGAGAAGGCGAAGGATTCACAGAACCATAGCATGTAAGAGCTGGAAAGAAGCTCAGAAAATATTCGGCCCTAATACCTATTTTTAGAGATGGAAAAACAAAGGCCCACAAAGGTCACTGGACTTGACCAAGTCCACTTAACAAGTGAGATATAAAGCTAGAATTAGAACTGAGGTGTCATATGATCCACTCCATGTTTTTTTACCCAGTGTTCTCACACTAACTTCTGTTCAAGTTGACTGCTTAAACGAAGTAGAAAAATATAATGGACACAGGATAGACACAAAGAGAAATAATGACATAAGCTATATATGCTTTTATTATAGCTTTATAGCATTATCTTATCTTTGTTCACTTCTCTGTCATTAATACCACACAATTAGCTCCTTCAGCTAGGATGTTATGTTACTATTCATATTTATATTAACTAGTAGAGTGCTTGGTACAAAATAGGTTAAATATCTGCATGATAACAGAATATGTAAATGAATGAATAAAAACATAGGGACTAAGACAGTGTCCTTCATCTATCGTTTACTTAAGTTCAGCCTTTCATAGACTCTGCCAATGCAGAAAATTCCAACTTCCACTATGAAAAGTATGTATATTGGTATCTTTCATACAATAAGTGAAGTCCCAGAAAAACAGTATCTATGATATGAAGTGATACCAGAGGCAATGGACAAGTCTTACACTCAAAGGTCTGAAAGATGTATCCTCAATGGTGAGGGTTTTTTGTTGTTGTTATTGCTGCTGCTTGTATGTTTATATTTTACAGTGGTGACTAGATGAAAGATCAGGTGTTTAGATGAGGTCAAGAACCATAGGAATGAGAGTTTAGAACCAAGGTTACTAGCAAGAGTTCTCCCTGAGAAGGTTAAATGTATTTATTGATTTAGTCACAGATTCCACAAGACCTGTTGAATGGCTGCTATATATCAGGCACTTTTTCTGACTCTGAATACACAACAGTGATTAAAATGAACAAAAATCCATGACTCGATGGAATGTACATTCTGAACTAAAGTTTACCAAAAGGTGATATGGCTTCTTATGAAAGCTCCCACTGTGTGGCATAAATGATCAGTAAATTGAGAAAGTAAATTCTTCCCAGGAATATGACATGTTATAAGAACGCTTAGGGGTAAAAAAGTGCTAAAATATATATATTGGGATTATGTTCTGCTCCAAGAATTAGTAAATGGAAAAATCTAAGTTTCTTTTTCCTTTTTTCTGAAAGCTAAATATTCCTCATTCTTTCTTCTTGTAAATGTCACTTCTAGAATCCTTAAGTATGGATAAGGATTATCCTTATGCATGAATAAGGTGAGTATATTTGCATATTTGCAAGACTCTTCTTCATTCTCTTTGAAAAGTGTTGCAAAAAGCACTAGCGATGTACCCAAACTGAGAACCAATGATAAGAAGGGACCCATGAAACAAAAAGGCAGTTGTAGAAAGTTAAAATGAATAACAAAAGTCACATCAGAAGACATAGATAGATGCCAGTGCTTCATCACTTACCAGGTATATCATACTGGACAAATAATTTATTCACTCAGAACCTTCACTACCTCATCTGTAAAATGAGATATTATTACCTACCTCATATAAGAAATCATTTTATGAATTTTAAGGCATTGCATACAGATAGCATATTTGAACAGGAGGTAGAAGAGTGAGAAAAAGAAAAAAAAGAGAAAATGAAGAAGATGGAAAAATAAGAACTGTGGAGTATTGTAAATGGAAACTAAAAGCTTTTCCTCTAAGATTCAGTACAAGGCTAGGATGCCCACTCACCACTTCTATTCAACATAGTATTGGAAGTTGTAGCCAGAACAATTAGACAAAAATAGGATAAATAAATAAATACATACATATATACATACATGGAATTCAAATTTTAAAAAAGTAAAATTATCTCTGTTTGCAGATGACATGATGATACATATAGAAAATCCTAAAGACTCAGCAACAACAAAAATGGTCCAACTTATAGATGAATTTAATAAAGTTGAAGATATAAAATAAACATACAAAAATCTGTGAACTATCCAAAGAGTAATGCTAACAATGAAATATCTTAAAAATTATAAAAACAATCCCATTTACAACAGTAAGAAAAAGTATAAAACACTTAGGAATAAAGTTAAGAAGTGAAAAGACATGTATGTTGAAAGTTATAAAACATTATGAGGCCAGGCACAATGGCTCACGCCTGTAATCCCAGCACTTTGGGAGGCCAAGGTGGGCGGATGATCTGAGGTCAGAAGTTTGAGACCAGCCTGGCCAACATAGTGAAACCCTGTCTCTACAAAAAACACAAAAATTTAAAAATTAGCTGGGCATGGTGGCACATGCTTGTAATCTCAGCTACCTGGGAGGCTGAGACAGGAGAATTACTTGAACCTCGGAGGTGGAGGCTGCAGTGAGCCAAGATCACACCACTGCACTCCAGCCTGTGCAACAGAGCAAGACTGTATCTCACAAAAAAAAAAAAAAAAAAAAAAAGACACAGAGAAATGGAAAGGTAGCACATGTTCATGAATTGGATTAATATTAAAATGTCCATAATACCCAACCGATCTACATATCCAATGCAATCTCTATCAAAACTTTGCATTCTTTATATAAATAGGAAAAAAAAATCTCAAAATATATGTGGAACTACAAAAGACCCCAAATAGCCAAAGAAATCTTGTACAGGAACAAAGATAGATGCATCCCCCACTTCCTGATTTTAAAATATACCGGCATGTATCACTTAATGATAGGAATGCATTCTTTTTATTGTTTTTAATTTTAATTATTTTTTAATTATTTATTTTTTGAGACTGGGTAATGAGACTGGCTAATTGCTGTTTTTTGGTAGAGACAGGGATTGCATTTATATTGCCTAGGCTGGTCTCGAACTCCTGACCTCAAGCAATCCACCCACCTCGGCCTCTGAAAGTGGACAGGAAAAGGCTGGGCAAGGTGGCTCACGCCTGTAATCCCAGTACTTTGGGAGACCAAGGCAGGTGGATCACGAGGTCAAGAGATCAAGACCATCCTGGCCAACATGGTGAAACCCCAACTCTACTACAAATATAAAAATTAGCTGGGCATGGTGGTGCACACCTGTAGTTCCAGCTACTCGGGAGGCTGAGGCAAGAGAATTGCTTGAACCCGGGAGGTGGAGGTTGCAGTGAGCCAAGATTGTGCCACCACTGCACTCCAGCCTGGCAACAGAGTGAGACTCCATCTCCAAAAAAAAAAAAAAACAGAAAGTGGACAGGAATACATTTTGAGAAATACATCAGTACATCATTTCGTCATTGTGCAAATATCACAGAGTGTACTTGCACAAACCTAGATGGTATACCCTACTATATACCTAGGCTCTATAGCATAGCTCATTACTCTTAAGCTACAAATCTGTACAACATATTACTTTACTGACTACTATAAGCAATTGTAATACAATGGTAAATATTCATGTATCAAATATATCTGAACATAGAAAAGGCACAGTAAAACTGAGGTATTATAATCATATAGGACCACTGTCATATACAGTCTGTTATATCATCATGCAGTATGTCATTGCATTGCAAAGCTACAAAATTCAAGAGTATGGTACTGGCATAAAAATGAACATACAGACAGATAGAAAAGAATAGACCAGAAATAAATCTAGACATGTATTGTCAACTGATCTTCAACAAGGGTTCCAACAACACACAATGAGGAAAGGATTCTCTCTTCAATAAACGTTACAAAAACAAGAGTCCAGCCAGGCGAGGTGGCTCACACTTGTCCCAGCACTTTTGAAGGCTGAGGAGGGTGGATCATGAGGTCAGGAGTTTGAGACCAGCCTGGCCAACATGGTGAAACCCTGGCTCTACTAAAAATACAAAAATTACACATGTATGGTGTTGGGCGCCTGTAGTCCCAGCTACTCGGGAAGTTGAAGCAGGAGAAACGTTTGAACCCCGGAGGCGGTGGTTGCAGTGAGCCGAGATTGCACCACTGCACTCTAGATTGAGTGACAGAGTGAGACTTCATCTCAAAAAAAAAAAAAAAAAAAAAGAAAAAGAAAAACAAGAGACCCATATGCAAAAGGGGGAAATTGAATCCTTATCTCACACCATATACAAAAATCAACTCAAAATGAATTAAGAACTTAAAGATAAAACCAGGAACCATAAACCCACTAGAAGAAAACAGGGATAAACCTTCTTAACATTGGTGTGAGCAATGATTTTTTGGATATGACCCTGAAAGAACAGGAAACCAAAGCAAAAATAGACAAGTGGGATTCCATCAAACTAAACAGTATCTGTATATCAAAAGAAACCATCAACAAACTGAAGAAAAACAACCTATGGAATTGGAGAAAGTATTTGCAAACCATATATCTAATGAGTAATTAATGTTCAAAATATATAAAGAATTCAAATAAATGAACAGCAAAAGAAACAAATAATTCAATTTAAAAGTGGGCTAAGGACCTGAATAGGCATTTTTCTCAAGAAGACATACACATGGCCAACAAGTACCCAAAAATGTACTCAATATCACTAATCATCAGGAAAACATAAATCAAAACCACAATGAGGTATTACCTTGCACCTGTTAGAATAGTTACTATAAAAATATGAAAATAAGTGTTAGCAACAATGTGGAGAAAAGGGAACGTTTGTACACTATTGGTGGGAATGCAAATTTATGCAGCCATTTTAAAAAGCAGTATGGAGATTCTTCAAAAAATTACAACTAGAACTAGTATATGATCAGCAGTCCCACTTACAGGTATTTATCCAAAGGAAATGAAATCGGTGTGTTGAAGAGCTATCTGCATTCCCATGTCCATTACAGAGTTATTCACAATAACCAAGATATGGTATCCACATTAATGTCCATCAAGAGATGAATGGATAAAGAAGACAAAATACACACACACACTCACCCACTCACAAAGTGAAATATTATTCATTCTTTAAAAGAAAAAAATTCTGCCATTTGTAACATGTATGGGCCTTTATGGCAAAATGCAACATGCCAGACACAGACAAATACTCATGATCTCACTTGTCTGTGGAATCTAAAAGAATCAAACTTACAGAAGCAGACGGTACAATGATGGTTGCCAGAAATGAGGGGAAGGGAGAAATAGGGGGATTTTGGTCAAAGTGTACAAAGTTTCAGTTATACAAAATAAGTAAGTTCTGGAGAGCTAATATGCAGCATGGTGAGTATAGTTAACCATGCTGTATTGTATTCTTGAAATTTGCTAAGAGAATAATCTTAAGTGTTCCCATCACAAAAAAAGAGACAGAAAATAGTCACTGTCTGAGCGATGGATACCTTAATTAGCTTGATTGTGGTGGTAATTTCACAAGGTATATGTGTCAAAACATCTAGTTGCATACCTTAAGTATATACAATTCCTATTTGTCAATGATACCTCAGTAAGGCTTTAAAAAAAAAGTGACATGAACAGACACTTTTCAAAAGAGGACATATATGAGGCCAACGAACATATGAAAAAATGCTCATTATTACTGGTCATTATAGAAATGTGAATCAAAACCACACTGAGATATCATCTCATGCCACTTAGAATGGCGATCATTAAAAAATCAGGAGACAACAGATGCTGGAGAGGATGTGGAGAAATAGGAACACTCTTACACAGTTGGTGGGAGTGTAAATTATTTCAACCATTGTGGAAGATAGTGTGGAAATTTCTCAAGGATCTAGAAATAGAAATTCCATTTGACCCAGCAATCCCACTATTGTGTATATACCCAAAGAACTATAAATCATTCTACTATAAAGACACATGCACATGTATGTTCATTGCAGCCCTATGTACAATAGCAAAGACCTGGAACCAACCCAAATGCCCATCAATGATAGACTGGACAAAGAAAATGTGGTACATATACACCATGGAATACTACGCAGCCATAAAAAATGATGAGTTCCTGTCCTTTGTGGGGACTTGGATGAATCTGGAAAGCATCATTCTCAGCAAACTGACCCAAGACAGAAAGCCAAGCACCATATGTTTTCACTCATAGGTGGGTGTTGAACAACGAGACCACATGGACTCAGGGAGAGGAGCATCACACACAGGGGACAGTTGGCGGGGGGTAGGGGAGAGACAATGGGGGGTGGGGAGGGAGAAATGCCAGATATAGTATGAAGCTAAAGTAAAATAAATAAATTATTTTTTTAAAAAAGTGGATAGTACTTTAGCAATCATTCTGTCCAAAACACGAATGTTATAGAGGAAATCGAGGTTCAGGGTTATAATGTGCTCAGGTCACAAGGTAGATGATACAGTGTTAAAGACAGAGGAGGACATGGGCTCTTTGATTCTCAGAGGTCCTCTCCCTTCACTTTCTCAGCACCCTATGTAGCCAGTGGTAACAAGCACAGACTGTGCAACCAGATTGCCTGGATTCAAATCATAGTCATGTGACTTCCCAGCTGTGTGACCCTGACCATATTACTTCTCTGAGTCTCAATTTCCTCATCTGTAAAATGGGGTTAAAGGCTATAGCTGTCACAAGGTTTACACTCGAGTATAAGTGACTTAATAGAGCTATAAATGCTTTAGCTATTAATACCATATTCTGTATCATATCAGACAAGTGTATTCATTCCATTCTTTTTGTTTTATTTTTCAACTTCCTTCTTGGTTCTGAAATGAACTCTAACTGGATTCTATTTTGGACTTCGTCTCATTATCCTGCTCATTTAGGCTCAGCTGGCAGGATCAGGGGTGGGCCAATTACATGATAAGACACTTCTGCTTCCTGAAATCCTTGGTCTTTAGTAGTTTTCTTTTTCTTTCCTTCTTTCTTTCTTTTTTTTTTTTTTTTTTTGAGACAAGAGTTTTGCTCTTGTTGCCCAGACTGGAGTGCGATGGCTAATTGCAACCTCTGCCTCCCGGATTCAAGTGATTCTCCTGCCTCAGCCTCTCTAGTAGCTGGGATTACAGGCATGCGTCACCAAGTCCAGCTGATTTTGTATTTTTAGTAGAGACAGGATTTCTCCATGTTGGTCAGGGTTGGTCTTGAACTCCAGACCTCGGGGTGATTGGCCTGCCTCAGCTTCCCAAAGTGCTGGGATTACAGGCGTGAGCAACTGTGCCCAGCATCCTTTGCCTTTCTAATAATTAATAATAATTATATAAATGCAGGTTGAGCTGAAACGGAGAAAGAATTTTGTTCTGTCTGCAGGAAGTGCAATGCAATCTCCATTTTCCTTTTGCTGACAAGCGGGCCTCAGTGCCCCAGAGCCTTTTCGTAAATCAAAAGAATACTGAACTAATTATATTGAAGCACAAGTTATCCTTTCATCGGTCAATTTGTCTGGGTCAACTATTCTCACACATTTATTCTGGACATCTAAAAGACAGAACATCTAACAGTCCATCTCTAATATTACAGCTGCTGCTCATTTTGTTACCCTAAAGTGATAATCTGAAATCAGGCCATTTGAATGCAATTATTAGGTACCAAAACACTATCTTCCACCAGAGCAGTGAAAAGGAATCCAAACTCCGTCCCTCAAGTCAGTAAACAGGAACAATGGGTCCCATATTTACATGACAGTGCATGGTTTACCAAGCACATTTACTTTCACTTCTTATTTTGAGTATCACATTCTACAGCTCTGTTGGCTGTGTGTGTGGTGGGGGGGGGGAGGTAAACATAAATTCCTCTTTTAGGAGAAGGAATTTGAGGCTCAGATCACTACTCAAAGATCTAACATAGAATGAAACAAGACTTGAATGCTTTTTATAGATTGAAATTTCCCCCACCCCTTCCCTTCTTGTGTTCAATAACCAAATTTCAGAGTATTCTCTCAAGTTATTTGAACATGTCAGCACATGACTCAGACTTTATCTTCACTCCAGGTTCTATCTTTATTCCATATACCTAGCATCAAATGCCCCAGCCTCTCGTCCCTTGATCTACTCCATCTCAATGACCTTTACCCCATCTTCTTCCAGGCACCTGCTTCCTCCCATGATTACTCTAGAACTTGCCATCTCCCAAAGCCCTTCTAACTTTAACATATTGAATTAAAACTTTCCAGTCCTAACTAGTCTTTCACAACACCAGCTTTTCCACCTTTTCAAGACCTCTAGGCCCATAACCCTCTCCTTTCCCTTTATGTACTATTCAGTACCTGCTTTCTTTTGTATCCAACTTAGATCCAGTGATCCACCTATGCACTTACTTTGAGCCAATACTCTTTTTTTGAGGTTAAGTATTTATTTTAACTGAGAAGTAAAAATCGCATATATCTTTGTTATGCAATCTGATGTTCTGACTTATGTATACATTGAGGAGTGGCTCAATCAAATTAACATATGCCTTACCTCACATACTTATTTTTGGTGGTAAGAACATTTAAAATCTGTTATCACATTGATTTTTGAGTATACAATCCATTATTATTAATTATAGTTGTTAACTATAGTTATCATATTGAACAATAGATCTCAAATTTGTTCCTCCTATCTAACTGAAATTTTGTATCCTTTGACCAACATCTTTCCAATTCCCCCCACTCCTCACCCCTAGATCCTGGTAACCACTATTCTACTCTTTGCTTCTATGAATTTGACTTATTCAGATTCCACATGTAAGTGAGTACATGTGGTTATATATCTTTCTGTACCTGGCTTATTTCACTTAACATAATGTCCTCCAAGTTCATCCATGTTGTTGCAAATGACAAGATTTCGTTTTTTTAAGACTAAGTAATATTCCATCATGCATGTATACCACATTTTCTTTTTTTTCCTCTTTTTAATTTACTTATTATACTTCAAGTTCTGGGGTACATGTGCAGAATGTACAAGTTTGTTACATAGGTATACACGTGCCATGGTGGTTTGCTGCATCCATCACCCTGTTATCCACATGAGGTATTTCTCCTAATGCTATCCCTCCCCCAATTCCCCCCACCCCCTGCTATCTCTCCCCTAGCCCCCCACCCCCGACAGGCCCCAGTGTGTGATGTTTCCCTCCCTGTGTCCATGTGTTCTCATTGTTCAACGCCCACTTATGAATGAGAACATGCAGTGTTTGGTTTTCTGTTCTTGTGTCAGTTTGCTGAGAATGAGGTTTCCAGCTTCATCCATGTCCCTGCAAAGGACATGAACTCATCCTTTTTGATGGCTGCATAGTATTGCATGGTGCCACATTTTCTTTATCCAGTCTATCATTGATGGCATTTGGGTTGGTTCCAAGTCTTTGCTATTGTGAACAGTGCCGCAATAAACATATGTGTGCATGTGTCTTTATAAATCATTCTAGTATACTACATATTCTTTATTTAATTGTCCACTGATGGACTCAAGTTGATTCCATATCTTGGCTATTGTGAAAAATATTTCCATGAATATGGGAATGCAGATATCTCAACTGCATTATAGCCATTATAAATCAATGATTACCAACCTTATCAAAGCATTGTTTCTTAATGACCCTTCTGTATTTCCTTAATCATATCCTTCTAAAATTCTTTAGATTAATTATTTCTAAGTTTTCCCACACACTATAAAAACTTTTGACACTCCACAGTACCCCCTTCCTCAGCAATTGGTTTTACATCCCACTTCACAAAGAGAAGAGAAGCCATCAGAAGTCCCTTCAAATCTTCACAAGTGAAATCAATAGACATATCTGCACCCGACATCTCTTTCCCTTCTTTCCTCCTATTTTGACAAAAGATATCTCTCCTTTACCATCACCTGTGCTCTTATTCTTTCCCTTCCTGCTACTTGGGAATTGCTTCATTAAAAAAAAACCCATTGTAATGGTTAATGAGTACAAAAAACAGAAAAAATGAAAAAGACCTACTATTTGTTAACACAAGGTGACTACAGTAAAAAAATAATTTAATTGTATATGTAAAAATAACGAAAGCAGAGTAACTGAACTCTTCGAAACACAAAGGATAAATTCCGGAGGTGATGGAGACCCCATTTACCCTGATGTAATTACTATGCTTTGAATGCCTGTATCAAAATATCTCATGTAACCCATAAGTATATACCTACTATATGTACACACAAGAATTAAAATCAAAATATTAGTAAATAAAAAACAATAACCCTACTGTGTCCCACAGTGTCAGCAGTGTCAGTCTCTTCCCTCTCTTAAATGTCCTCTCCCTCTTGAAGCCAATGAACATAAATAAAACTTCATTTCACATCTCTGCTTCTTTCGTCACCATGCTTCTTTAAAAAATAAAATTAAATAAATAATAAAATGTCTACTCCCTTTTTTCTCACTTCTCAACCCACTGCACTCTGGTTTATATCCCTAACCCTTTGCTTAAACAGCTCCTGCCAAGGGTCAAGACTTTATAAAAGACTATTTGCAGTTCTCGCCTTATGTGCCATATCAAAAACTACAGCTATTGATTACCTACACCTTCCTTCTTAAAACATTCATTTATTTTTGCTTCCATGGTACCAGTCATCCCTGATTTTCATCCTGTACCACCAGACATGCCTCAATTTCTCAACGCTTTCCTCAGCACCTACAAAACAGGTTGCTTCGTGAGTGAGCACAGCTCCAAGGGTTACCATCAGTAACCTGGTAACTCCAAATAGCATAACTTTTTATCCCAGCTGTCTCTCTTAAGGGTTGGAATCATTTGTACAACTGCCTACTAAGTCTCTATTTGAATGTTCCAGGTAGTTTCAATTCAACATTTTCAAAGCTGGCTCATCATCTTCAAACATGGAAAACCTCAAAAAGTCCCCTTGTCTTCCAGGGCTCCCTACATTAATGAAAAGCACCATCACCCACCCAGTTGACCAAGTTAAAAATGCTTCCCCCTCTCTTTCCTTACTTAACCTAGACCCAGTGGATTTATTACTTAAGGTATGGTTTGCCAGTCCCCTTTCTTCTTGAGTATTTCTTCCCTGTCAACTTTCATATTCAAACATTCACCAAATACTGAGTCTTCTGTTTTTTTAAAGTATCTCAGGTTATGACCATTTACATAATATTTTGAAAGAATAAAATCATAGAGATGGAGAACAAACAAATTAGTGGTTGCCAAGGGTTAGAGATCATGGATATTACAGATGAGAGAGAGGTTTGACTGTAAAGAGCTAGCACAAGAAACATATTTGCGGTGAGAGAGCTGTTCTGTCTCCTGATTGCAGTGGTGGTTACATGAATCCACACATATGGTAAAATGGCACAGAACTATACATACACCTTAGACCTATGTCAGTCTGTTGGTTTTGATATTGTACTACAGTCACATAAGATGTAACCATTGAAGAAAACCATGTAAAGGGTACATAAGACCTTTCTATACTATCTTAGCAACTTCTTGGGAGTCCATAATTATTTCAAAATTATAACCTAAATAAATATATATCTCAAATATCCACCAATGCTACTTTAGTCCAAGACAGTTTCCTCTCTCACCTGGATGACATACTTTGCACCCTCTCCCATCTTTTCCCCATTAATCTATTCTTTCAATTATAACAGAAGTAATCTTTCTAAGATGACAACCTGATCATGTTCTACTGCTGGGCAAAACTCCTAGAGCTCCCTATTGTCATTAGGAGTAGTTTGCAAATTGTAGGTGCTACAGCAAACTCACAGGAGCACAGCAGGATATTTTAAGTGTTCAAGGGAAATGAAGGATACTTGACATTTATTGGGCATCACAAGAACTTCTAACTCGAGGTTGTTCACAGTTTCAACCTTAGAACACAATACATTCCTTTCAATGTTAGTGTATCTTTGCGAAGCTGCATTTTTGGCAGTTGGTACAATTTCAAAGTACTGCAAAAAATTAATGAACAGAAAATGAGGGTGATTTTATCTAATTGCAAAGTTTGAGAAGTAGTCACTGTGATGATTTAAGAATAAAATAAAAATATTGCCTTTTGTTTAGATTTTCATGTATTGTTTTTTTCAAATGGCCACTAAATGTGTGACAACAAAAATACTTCATTAAGTTGTTTGGATCTAACTACTTGACAAACAGCGTTGTCAGTATTTTTTTGGACTATGGGAATCATTAAAAAAAAAAATCATTAAAACCTTAAGAACATCTTGAAATGAGAAAGTGTAGGATCCACCACCTTAGAATAAAGTCTGAAGTCTTTTATATAACATGCACCAAGCTTCATGACCTGACCTCTCTGCTGAATTTTCTGGCCTGCATGCTAACACCTTCTCTGCCCATTACTTATGGTGAATTACTTGCAAGCTCCAGAAAAAGTATGCCCTCCACTAAACACTGCTTCAAAACACACACACAAACTTAATTAAAATATTTTATTGGAATCTTTCCTTAATCTTGCAAGACCAACTCAATGCTCTTTCTTTGCACTATTACTTCATCTTTCTTTCCTTCTTTCTTTCTTTCTTTCTTTTTTTTCTTGAGACAGAGTTTCACTGTTGTTGCCCAGGCTGGAGTGCCATGGTGCAATCTTGGCTTGGCTCACCGCAACCTCTGCCTCCCAGGTTCAAGTGATTTTCCTGCCTCAGCCTCCCAAGTAGCTGGGATTACAGGTATGTGCCGCCACACCCAGCTAATTTTGTATTTTTAGTAGAGATGGGGTTTCTCCACATTGGTCAAGCTGGTCTCGAACTCCAGACCTCAGGTGATCCACCCATCTTGGCCTCCCAAAGTGCTGGGATTACAGGTGCAAACCACCACATCCGGCCTATTACTCCATTTTATTTTTATTTTTTTCAGCACTCCGCATACTAGATGTCAATTCGGCCGTTTTTTGTCTCTCCCCTCCCCCACTACCCTATGAGTGCTCCTGAAGGGCAAAGATGAATAATTCCTTGGTGTCATCAGAGGTTAACACAGTGCATGCACATTAGTAGGGACTCAGTAAATACTTGTTGAATTAATGCACAGGTGAGCACTTTTATCTCAAACTGTTTACCAGCACGGAGACTTATTTCTTTCGTATCATTTGTATTTACCTCCTTCTTTCTCATACAAACCACACTCCCCCACAAATGTGATATAGAACTAGGTGCGCTGGGTGTCATGTTAGAGTCACAGAGAGACTGTCACAGTGTTCAGCGATGAAGGCTGCACCTTGCTTACTTTCTCTAAACAAGAAACCAGCAATTTGAGGAAAAGCAAAGTTACCTGCACCCCCCCCCCCCCCCCCACACACACACACACACACACACACACACACACACACACACACACACACACACACGCAGAGCCTGCCTTAAAATGCTGCTGATTGCCATGGAGGTGCTTGTGTGAGAAGCAGTCCCTGAGGGACCAATGTCCCCTGAGCATTACACATCAAAGACACCCCTGGTGAGCACGGTGCAGTAGGAACTAGAAAACAAGATGTCACAGACTGCTCCCATCACCTGAGCTGATGAATAAATTAGACTCGTGCTAATCATGGGACGTGTACTGTGTACATGAATCAATGTATGCTGATAGCTTAAAGAGACCTTGCCAGTATAGTGGCACATGTGTGCCTCAGGTCATCAAAAATCTTTCTGTCTCTGGTCCTCTTTCTCTAGCTTCCTCCTAAAAAGCATCCTCCTTGGGAGGCCAAGGTGGGCGGATCACGAGGTCAGGAGTTGCAGACCAGCCTGGCCAACAGAGTGAAACACTGTCTCTACTAAAAATTCAAAAATTAGCCAGGTGTGGTGGCACATGCCTGTAGTCCCAGCTACTCGGGAGGCTGAGGCGGGAGAATACCTTGAACCCAGGAGGCAGAGGTTGCAGCGAGCCAAGACCACACCATTGCACTCTAGTCTCCAAAACAAAACAAGTGTCTTCTTAGTTTAAGAATAGAGCAAATGCTACTTTTATAGGGTACCTATGCCACAAAGCACATCAACCAATCATCCCCACTGCAGTTGTTGGAAGTTCCAGTAAGACATTTCAGAGTCCCTGTTGCTGAATTTGCAGGGGTGGATACTTCAGGTATTTGTTTTAGCTACTAGTCCTGGAGCATTTGCTCTGTGCTAAAGGCTTTTTTTTTTTTTTTTTTTTTTGAGACAAAGTCTTGCTCTGTCAACCAGGCTGGAGTGCAGTGGCCTGATCTCAGCTCACTGCAACCTCTGCCTCCTGGGTTCAAGGGATTCTCCTGTCTCAGCCTCCAAAGTAGCTGGAATTACAGGCACCCACCATCACACCAGGCTAATTTTTGTATTTTTAGTAAAGAAGAGATTTCACCATGTTGGCCAGTCTGGTCTCAGACTCCTGACCTCAAGTGATCTGCCCGCCTCATCCTCCCCAAGTCCTGAGATTATAGGTGTGTGAGCCAAAGCGCCCAGCCACTAACAGCTATCTTATATTCTCTTCTTAAATCTTCACAACAATCTTGGAATTTATCCTCATTTTACTGATGGAGAAATTGAAGCTCACATGGCTTAAGTAATGTGCCTAAGATTTCATGGGTAGGAAGTAACAGAGTCAGGATTCAAATTAAGGTCTCCCAGAGTCCAAAGACTTGCTAAGCTATAGCGACCATTGTAGGGTTCACATAAGCTTAGACACTAACTTGCTGCTGGAAGTTTCCATCAAGGTGAGCGGGGAAGAGTCAGGTACAAATAAAGGGTGGAATGCAAAGCCTTCCTCCAAGCCAGTCTGGGAATCCATAGCTAATGAGATCCAGTAATTCTTGTGCCCAGGAGGAAGGCCTTGAAAGATAAAGAAACTGCCCAGAGGCAGAAGTCTGAGCCTTCTAGTTCCTTTTATTAGAGACACAAAGGTATCCAGTAGCTGTAGAACTCTGCTTAAAAGAATGCATCCTGCCACAGGGTGCTGAGGATGGAACTGGAGTAGGTAAGCCTGGATGCTGCACAGAAAAAGGCTGCCTGACCCGTAGGTCTGCAGCAGTTGTTGGTGGCACTGATTGGTACTTGAGGGTTAATGAACCCCATCTTCACTGCCTTTGTCTTGGTTCCAGCACTCCCTTTCTCTCCCTTAAATTACTGCCACAGTTTTCTAACCCATCTCTCTCTCTCCCTTTCCCCTATTCCTCAGGCTGCTGCCAGAGCAATTCTAAATGTATATCTGTGCATGTTAGCCTCATGTTTCAAAGCCTTCATTGTTTTCTTTTTGCCCCCATCAGGCAAGGCACAGGTTCTAACCTGCTTAACACAAACCCGTGGCAAACTCTGCTAATCACACGTGGTACAATTTTCCTCTGAGCCAAAACATGACCACATTAGTGCATCAGCATTTAAAAAAAAAATAAATGAATGTAAAGGAGCACATTACATTTGAAAGGAATAGCACAGAAGATATCTCGATATTTAAGATGCATCACATGTAGTAAGGTTAAGATTTTTTATAGATTTTTATTTCAATCATACATTTTTATCTATATTTCTGGCTGGGTTTATTGAGTGAGTGTCAAACTAAAATGTATTTGTTCACATGTATTAAGGTCAAAAATGTAAAAAAAAAAACAACAACAAAGAAAAAACACTGTTCTAAATGGCTAACTAGTAATATTCTGCCAATTAACTAGACTTTAAAAATTGGTTGAAATCCATATGCTATCTCAAATTTTTTTCATTGTTGGCTTGAAGCTGCTCTCCAACCTTCTGCCCTACTATCAGTACTACTCAAAATACACCCAGCCAGGCGTATTTGGTGGCTCACACCTGTAATACCAGCATTTGGGGAGGCTGAGGCAGGTGGATTGCCTGAGGTCAGGAGTTCGAGACCTGATTCGCTAACATGGTGAAACTCGTCTCTACTAAAAGTACAAAAATTAGCCAGGCGTGGTTGTGCACACCTGTAGTCCCAGCTGCTAGGGAGGCTGAGGCAGGAGAATCACTTGAACCCAGGAGGTGGAAGAGTTGCAGTGAGCCGAGATCATGCCACTGTACTCCAGCCTGGGCAACAGAGTGAGACTCCATCTCAAAAAAAAAAAAGAAAAGAAAAAAAAAGCCACCCAAAACACACGAAGATGTATAGTTCCAGGCTTTCTCCTGTCTTCTGACTTCACAGGTGCTATTTCATCTGCCTAAGGTGCTTCCCTCCTTACTGCCTTCTCATGAATCCTCCTTGAAGCCTATGTTCAACACCTCTTCCTCCAGCATGCCTTTCTAAGCATGGCTTTTCCTCCTCTCCTTCCCCACCTTGGCCAGGTCAATATAATGTAAGTTCCCCTTCCCTACACTTATGGAGCATCCGTGGCATTTCTCAAGGCACATGTCACTGTGGTCATTTGCCTTCGGTCAGTCTCCCTCAAAGATGCCATGAATTCCTTGAGGGAAGGGATCAATGCTGTCTTCCCTCTATCCCCAGGAAATAGTGCAGGGCCTGACTGGTAGGAGTTTAGAGATCAGTAAACATTTTTTTGAATGAATAAACTGCAGGTGCCCCAGATCACAGATCCAGTCTCCCTTTCTTCCTTGGCCAAGATTTGGAGCACAATATTTGAAGTCCTAAGGGCTTTTTCTCCATTTCTCCTCCTAACCTACCTAATCCTAACAATCACTATCTTTAGATCAGTTTAAAGATACTGTGTCAGTCTGTCCATAGGAGTTGGTGAGCAAGTAGGCCCATTTTCAGACACTGCTCCTGACAAAAGCTGGACAATTGTGCTGTAGAAATTGTATAGTTGGTTTGTAACTAACTATGGTTTGTAACTCACAGAAGTCAGTTCAGTAATGGCATGGGAGCAAAGAGGTAAAATACTGTAAACGTACCAGTTTGATAGCAATAAAGCTATCTTTTTAGAATTGGAGGATCAATTTTAAGTAATCGACACTAAAGACAATCTTTGAATTGGCACCAAATGGCCCAGAAAAAAAAAAAAAGTTTGCGAATATCCTTCTCCACTTCTATCTATTCAGGGAAACCTTGATCAAAAATTTGGATTAAGCAAGGGATGTACGTGGGCTGGGCGGTAAGGGGAGGTGCAGGTTCATGCCTCTCACCAATACTTTCAGCCTTTAAATGGCTGAAATTGACAAACATGAATATGGGACGTCATCCTATTCTCATCTTTTGAGTCAACCAGGAATATTCTGAAGGTAAGAAAAAGTATCTTTTAACACACTTGGTCTAAGCTGGTTTTTAATGACTCAGGTCATGTATATCTGGACCTAACAATGGAGGGTGAATATCTTACTTCATAAGGAATACTGTAGGCAGAGTAAATAGCCACTAGAATTTCCAGAAGAAGGAAGAATTTTTTTGACTGGAGAACTAGTTTGCCTTAACCACTCCCTCTATGCAGCAGAAAGCAAAAATGGATCCATCTCTCTTCATGCATTGAACTGCCATCCTGGTCTCTGGCCATGTCTAAAAACATGGATGAGGCCGGATGCAGTGGCTCACACCTGAAATCCAAGTACTTTGAGAGGGTGAGGTGGGCAGATCTCGAGGTCAGGTGATCGAGATCATCCTGGCCAACATGTTGAAATCGCATCTCTACTAAAAATACAAAAATTAGCTGGGCGTGGTGGTGCATGCCTGTAGTCCTAGCTACTTGGGAGGCTGAAACAGGAGAATCACTTTAAACCCAGGAAGTGAGTTGCAGTGAGCCAAAATCCTGCCACTGCACTCACTCCAGCCTGGGCAACAGAGTGAGACTCTGTCTCAAAAATAAATTAATAAATTAATTAAAATAAAAACATGGACGATTATTTCCCCATTTTATCCTGTGGACACACACTCTGGGAATCCAGTCATTACAGTGGCACCTATATTTAAGCCATCCTGATTCAAACTCATGAAGACCGAAATCTAAGACCATTTATTCAAATATTCTTCCCATCACCTTTTTCTTTTCTTCTTCCCCAGAAATACTAGAGCAGGATTTCTCAACCTCTACACAACTGAAAGTACATTGGTTAATTATTTGCTGGAGAAGGCTGTCCTAATCATTGTAAGGTATTTAGCAGCATCCCAGATCCCTGGCTACTACCCACTAAATGCCAGAAGCACCACCAATAAACACCACCACCAGTTGGACACCAACAATCTCCCCCAACACAACTGATACATGTTCCCTTAGGAAGCAATATTATCCCTGACTGAAAATAATTTTCCTAGCTCCTGTCTCTCCTAGACCAATTAAATCTAAATACCTGGAGAAACATCCAAGCATTGCTATGTTTTTAAAACTCTGCATGTAATTCTAATACCCAGCCACTTCTTTGCATATTGGATCAGCATTGTACCTAACTCAACTGTTGTTCTGCTCTCTGTTGAGATTTGTATATCTCTACCACAGGGTGGAATGCCAAACTTGGGAACTGGAAATAAAAAGGGGACAGAGGTTTGTGATGAGAAAACTGAAACTGCTAATTTTTTCCATCATAAACCAGGAGGTAGATTTAAACCAAATAACTTAAAGCAAAAGCTTAACAGGAAGATTGGCTTCCTCAGCTAGTTACCCAGTTACTCAAAAAGAAGTAGTATCCCTTTTAGAGTGCACTGACATAGGCTGGAATCCAAAGAAGCAACACCCAAGCTGTCAAATTTAGGCAGAGCCCACAATTTCCTGAGCCTGCTCACCAGAATTTCAATTCCTCTAAGAAAAAGAGGTTGTATGGTTTAAAAGGTATGGCTAAATATTGTTAAATAGTGTAATATTAATAAAGGTCTGTGGCAAGGAGTCCTGTGTAACTTTGGGCTTTCCATATGCAGGTCTATATCATTTGGGAAGCAGGTAGGCAAAGTCAAGGACACAGCCTCTAGATTCACACTTGCCTGTGACAGGTCCTACTCTATTACACGTTAACTCTTTTACCATGCACAAGCTGTGTAAATGGAGAGATAATAGCAATGCCTACTGCACAGGATTCCTGTAAGGATCAGCTGGAATAATTTCTATACCAGATAAAATGCAATGCTAATCATTTAAGATTTCAGTGTTAGCAATTAACTCATCGCTGTTGTGATTATTATTGCTTCTTTGACTGTGGGAGTCATCATAGGAAAAAAATAGGTGTTCTTTTTTTCCAGAAAACATCTTTAATATTACATTGAACTAGAGTTCTCTGTAATATATATTTTAAAATGCTGATTTAGGCCAGGCGCGGTGGCTCACATCTGTAATCCCAGCACTTTGGGAGGCCAAGGCAGGTGAATCATGAGATCAAGAGATCGACACAATCCTGGCCAACATGGCGAAACCCAGTCTCTACTAAAAATACAAAAATTAGCTGGGTGTGGTACGCGCCTGTAGTCCCAGCTACTCGGGAGGCTGAGGCAGGAGAATTGCTTGAATCTGGGAGGCGGAGGTTGCAGTGAGCCGAGATCGCGCCACTGCACTCCAGCCTGGCACCTGGCGATGGAGCGAGACTCTGCCTCAAAAAAAAAAAAAAAAAAAAAATGCTGATTTAGACTAACTTATGCCATGCTAGTCCTTGTACGGCATGATGTCAAGATTATACCTGGAATCAGAAGGCTGAAGGCTTCTTTCAAGTTCAAACACAAGCCCCTGGAGTGGGGCAAGGGTGGGCTTCTCTCTAAACTCCACTTGTCTGTAAGCTCCTTGAGGGCAGGAATGTTGTTCATCACAAGATAAACTCCCCATGTACAATATCTGGCACATCTAGATGCCTAATACATAATCTTGAATGACTGCTGCATAAAGACCACATCTCATTCATCCTTGTAGAACCATTCACCCATCCCCAGCACCATCCATTTAGCCAAGTAGCTTTACCACAAAACCTATTATTTGTGTGAAACACGTGAAGGAATTATCAGGACAGCAGAGGAGGGCTGAGATCTCTACAGCTCTGAAATAAATATGCAAGGCAGCCAGGCAATTAGACTTGGCTTACCAAGATTTGATTTACACTCAACTTTCAGGTACATATTTACAGCTCAAAGGGAGATGCAACATAAGCCACAAACCACTTGTTCTACAACCAGCAGGGAAAATCACTCAATATGGAACCACCTCTAGTGACATAGTGACCACCATTACCAGAATCTCCCCTTTGGCCTGACTCTTCAGATCCAGCGAGTACCATAGTTATCCTATTAAAACCACCTTTGAAGTAATTGCTAAATTTACAGCAGCTACTGATTATCTCACAATTAGGAAAAAGTAAACAGAAAATAAAACACAAAAAGGCATTGGAAACACAGGAAAAACCTTTGGACTAATTGGCTTTGAAATTACAATGAGAATAAAAAAATAATTCCTAGTAAACAACCAGCATCTGAAGCAGAGGAGGCAACCAACGTTCTGAAGTGCCTTTAGGAAGCTCCTGCAAAATTCTAAGCTCTATATACTTGATATCCAAGTTATTTCTCACCACAATTGCATGAGGCATTTAATGTCATCTCAGTTTTACAGATGAGAAAACTGAGTCTCAGAGAGATTGAAACCTGCCCATAGTCAAAGGAAGCCCATTGGCTTTTGGTGATAAATCAGGTAACTAGGACGGGTGCACCTGTAATCTCAGCACTTTGGGAGGCCGAGACAGGTGGATCTCGAGGCCAGGGTATCGAGACCATCCTGGCTAACATGGTGAAACCCTATCTCTACTAAAAATGCAAAAACTTAGCTAGGTGTGGTGGCACGCACCTGTAGTCCCAGATACTCGGAAGGCTGAGGCAGGAGAATTGCTTGAACCTGGGAGGCGGAGGTTATAGTGAGCCACTGCGCTCCAGCCTGGGAGACAGAGCAAGACTCTGCCTCAACAACAAAAAAAAGAGAGATCTTTAAAAAAAAAAAAAAACAAAAAAAAAAAAAAACAGATAACTAAGAACCAGGGAAAGTCATGACAGCATAGAGTCAGGGCTCATGTTAGGAAGTCCCAGAGACCAGATTTTGAATCCCAGCTGTGCTGCTTCCCATCCTGTAATGCGAACAATGTGCGCTTGGTGCCCTTCTCATTTGTGACATGGGACAATAATAGTATTTCCCCTAAGAGTATGGCTATAACTAGTTAATGACTAATATATGTATAGTCTTAACAGAAAGTGAAAATAAATTACTTTGTTAGAATGATGATTTAGACCTCTAATGAAAAAAATTCAAGCCTAAGATAACTTAAATTTTACAAGGCATTCTCACAAAAACTGTATCTCATTGACCTAGTAGGTAGGGCAGACATCATTATCCCTTTCTACAGAGGAGGAAATTGAATATCTGAGAGGTCATTTCTATCCATGGAAAGATCACTGTTTGATTATTCACTTTTTACACCGTCTATCCTTCACCCCTAACTCTGAGCTGGGTGGAGGAGGGGGTGTGGGTTATGTGGGGGGTGGGAGGATGTATGTGTGCAATCTATTGGGTTTTTTGGTCATCTCTACATCACCAAATAATTGTACAGTTTACAGATAATGATTGGTGTTAAATTCTTTTTTTTTCTTTTCCTTCTTTTTGAGACGGAGTTTCACTCTTGTTGCCCAGGCTCACCACAACCTCCACCTCCGGGCTTCAAGTGATTCTCATGCCTCAGCCTCCCGGGTAGCTGGGATTACAGGCATGCGCTACCACGCCCAGCTGATTTTTGTATTATTAGTAGAGACAGGGTTTCTCCATGTTGGCCAGGCTGGTCTCAAACTCCTGACCTTGGGTAATCAGACCACCTCAGCCTCCCAAAGTGCTGGGATTACAGGCATGAGCCACTGCGCCCGGCCCTGATTGGTGATAAATTCTAAACAAATAAATGTATGAGTGAGTGAATGTGGCATACAGGAATTTGCCCAAAATGAGAAAGCTAGAAAGAGGCTCTAGAATGAACAAAACCTGAATCTCTAGACTCCAGACCCCAAATCCTTTCCAATACCACATGCTGTATGTTCAAATGACAATATTTCACAGAATCATATAATTTCAGAGATAAAAAGGATCTTGGACCACTTCAGCCAGCACTCCCACTTCACAGATGAAGAACCAAAGGTTTGAAGAAGTTCCATTAGTTGACCAAAATCACACAATTAAATAAGAGAGCTGGGTCAGCACCAGTTCCCTGACTTTGAGGTCAAAAGTGCTCCCACTGCACCCTGGCAGATTCAAGAGCAGAAAACTCCCCCAAACCTTCAGGTGGCAACTCAAGTTTGTGAGTGACTGTTCATGTCATGAACCCAAACCACTGCATGTGCACACACTGTTGCTTGGCTTATAAAGCAACATGAGAAGAGGTTTCAGCTGGGTTTTAATTAAAAAGGTTCTCATTGTTGTCACTAGCAGTGACTTGACCATGACTCTGTGAGCAGAAGCCAGCCTCTGTGTGCAAATGCAGGAGGAAAAAAGATGGCCTTAACCTAGTAAAATAAGGAGAGAACACTTTGGGAGGCCCAGGTAGGAGGATCATGAGGTTAGGAATTCGAGACAAGCCTGACCAATATGGTGAAACCCTGTCTCTACTAAAAATACAAAAATTAGTCGAGTGTGATGCCGTGCACCTGTAGTTCCAGCTACTCAGGAAGCTGGGGCAGGAGAATTGCTTGAACCCAGCAGGCGGAGGTTGCAGTGAACTAAGATTATGCCACTGCACTCCAGCCTGGGCAACAGAGCAAGACTCTGTCTCAAAAAAAAAAAAAAAAAAAAAAGGAAGGAGAGAAAGCTTCTTCCCAGTTTCTTTCTGAAGCTTCCAAATCATGCTGGGTTCCAGCCAGGAGGAGGGAACCGGTGGAAGCTTGAGGTCTGGGCAGATCAGTAAGGCTGGCTCTCTAGCATCAAAAAAAAAGGTAGCACTATGGTAGTCAGGCCTTTTTTAGACAATGAAAATGTCAAGTTTGTAATGTGCTATGTCCATGTTAGCATAGAGGAAGACAGGCACACTGGAAATTGGCTGTGGACATGCTTTATTGAAACATCAGTGTTTCAACCAAGTGACCTACAGGAATGAAAAAGAATCAATTCACAACTGCCCCAGTGAGCATGTCCTAGTTGGCTTTTGCTCTGATTAGCATCTGGATGAGAACATGTCTCTGGATGCATATTTGTATATGGGTTCATATGCACATTATGACAAGAGTTCCACCTAATTATTATACATTGTAGGTGCCAAATCAATGTTTGTGGTATTTATGATTTCTCAGTTATACTCATCATGCACATTTTTCTTTATAGCACTTATTATACATGGAAATGTGCATGTGTTTAATTAATGTCAGTCTCTCCTATGACAGCAACTACTATATTTTACTCATGATTGTATCACCTGCCATAAACATAGTGTTGAGTCTGTAGCTGGTGCTTAATAATTATTTGAGGATTAAATAAAAGAAGGAAGGAATAACTAGATGATCAGGGCCCTGACTTCTGGGTTGAACTCCATCATTTAATTAACCATTTGACTTTGGTTAACTCTTAAATGTAATTTTGGAGCTAGAAAAGGATCTTAGAAATCAACTTATTGGATGATTGCAAACTTTGTTTTAGGAGTAGAATCCAAAGTAAAGCATACATGAAATCTTAACACAAAAGTGAATGCTAACCTTCTCTAGTATAAGGGAGGTGTAGGGCTCAGAATCCTGCATGATCACCTCTTTGCTACTCTCCCCACATTGCAATGGTTTCTATGGCTACTTAATTAATCCTCAGGTTTTCAAATAACATAGGCTGAAAACTGCTGATCTACATCAACCCTATCATTTGATAAATGAGGAAAGCAGAATGCAAAAGATGAGGCAGCCTACCTAATGTCACAAGACCATGCATGAAGAACTGAAATCAGTATCTAGAGGTCTTAATCCCCCATCCTCATTAGCAACCTTTTACTTCTCAACATGTCTAACACAATCCCTGCCCCCCCCACCACCGCAGATGTTTACAAATGACTGTAAGGAAAAATGTTTGGAGAAATGTTTTTAGAGCTCTGCAACACTTTACATTTGGAAGCTATACCAGGGGAAGGCATCCAACAGAATGGTTGGAAGGAAAGCATTTGGGTCAGGTAAATCAATGTGTAGACTCCAGCTCCACTCCTTACTGGATGGATGAGTTACAGAAATGCATTCAACCTCCCGATTTTCCCATCTGTAGAAGCTACTGCCCATCTCATGGAGGAGGCTATGAGGATTGAACATCCTCCCTTCGTGGCACATGATAAGTGCTCACTAAAAGGATATTACTGTTGAATATTCTCAATCTGTGGTTCCATTCATGGTACCTGTTGTTTCAACAGCAAAAGCAAACACATATGGATTATCTAACATGAACCAGAGTTCCCCCTATCAAACTGCCTTATTGCCACCACCCTGTGGTATTATGACTAGTTATCCTAAGACTACACCTGACTATACCAGAGAGTTTTTTGCATTCTCCAATTCATTTAAGTCCACAAATTCATTGTGTGTTTATGATAACAAGGCAGAGCAAAAATTACTCTACGGATATAGAAATGAATTCTGTATAAGTCATTCCCTCAAAGAGCTTCCAGTTAGGTGAGAAAAATATACAAGAATGCACTCTACTTCCAAATGATTTTAAATTAAAGAGGTGTTAGTGTAGAGAGCTGTGGATATATCAAGGACATGGTGGTTAAGTGGAATGTGAAGACCTTAAGATAGTTTCAAAGAGGAAAGATTTGGCCTAAGTCTTTTTTCCAATAAGTAGAATGTCAATAGTCCAAGAATCAGTATGGACCTGCTCAAGAAAAGGTTACTTTTCTTCCCAAATATTTGAATGTATTTGAGTAGGATATTGGGTACATTCATAGCATTTTCAAAACAATGTTACTTATACTTGTGGTTAATTCAAATTATGACTATGGATGCAGATAAACCAGATTTTGAATCCCAGTCCAACCACTTCTAACCGTATGACATTGGACAAGTAACTCAACCTAGCTAAGGCTTGATCACCTAATTGGTAAAGTGGAAAAAACAATCAAACCTGTATCTGATGGTTAGTAGAAGGTTTAAATGAGATAATGCATAGTAAATATTAAGCCCCATGCCCAGCATATAAATAAGTGTTCAATAACTATTATTTGATCCTCTTCTTGACATTATTAATCTCTTGTGCAAAGAAAAAAAAAATAAAGTGAAAAACAGCTTATGGAGGGAGCACAGACCCTTGACCCAGACACTTCTGCATATAGCAAGGGTTGCACCAATCAATGCCTGACTCCACAAAGCACAATGTGAATGAAAGGCAAGGACTATTTAGCCCAGGTCTTACCTGTATATTTTATATCTGGTTGTAAATCCTTGACGGTGTCTTTCCACAAAGGATAGGTAGCTCCTGGAGTGGTGGAAAGGCCCCCTGTCTGAAATAAGCCAATCAAATTCCTTGGAGACATGTTGGTCTGTCCCAGCTGGTTCCTGGTGGGGAGGGCTGCACTGAGATATGGCCCCATATAAACAGGAAGTAGAGGAGCTCAACAAACCTCCAGTTCATGCTTTTCTGCCGGCCTTTTTCCTCTCATTCTTGCTCCATTCTGTGGAGTCCTATAGAAGAAATAATAAAAGAGAGCGAGAGAAAAAAAAAAGAAAGCAAAAGAGAGAGGAGGAGAGGGGGAGAAGAGTAAAAGAAAGAGACACAGGAAAAGAAAAAATGTTGTTAACACATCTTCATAATAATACCTTATATCAGTAGCATGCTTTACATTTACAAAACTCAGTACAGTTCAAGGTAAAAACAGAATCTATGGATATCTGGGCCCATGTTCCTGCTTTGCTGCTTACATGTTGTCTGAACATGGACAAACTGCTTGGTCTATTATGGATGCAGTTTTCTCACATGTAAAACTGAAAATGAGCTTTCATGACTATATCTTGGCACTTAGCACATTGTAGATGCTCAAGGAAGATGTGTTGAAAAATGAATAAAATGAATTAATGTGGAAACAGAGCCTCATACACCCAGTAAGAGACATGGAGACATAATTCAAATAACTGTACCATGTACTGTCTTTACTAACAACATGCCTCTCATAAAGAGGAATCAATAAACAAGAGTTCCTTTTTCTTCTCTCACCAGGCATGTATCCACTGAGCAAAAACTTTGCTTTTGCATGATCAGATGAATGCACAAAGTCTTGTAATGGATTATTATCATGACTATCTAGGTTGAATACTTTAGAGATGAAGAGTTCTGGAGCTTGTTTACAGTTCAGTTCTGCAATGCTCAATGGAATGTCTCCCAAACCCAAAGAAACATGGCCAGAGAATTCGTCTCTTGGTAACTCAGCCTCAAAGGTTGCCAGGGTTCAGAAGGAAAAACTGAAGGTGATCATGTTGGCAGGGGGTTTCGCATGCTTCTTTTATTATGTGGTATTATGGCGCAGTGGTGCTGCAATGGCAATATGCTTAGGACAGAGGGGTAGCTTTGGAAGAGGGTCCTTGTGGAGAGGATAGACCAGAAATCACAAAGCCATGCCAATTTTGTACACAAAATTTACACTCTGTCACCCAGGCTGGAGTGCAATGGTACGATCTCGACTCACTGCAACCTCCGCCTCCCGGGTTCAAGGGATTCTTCTGCCTCACCCTTCCAAGTAGCTGGGACTAGAGGCGCATGCCACCAAACCTGACTAATTTTTGTATTTTTTGTAAAAACTGAGTTTCACTATGCTGGCCAGGCTGGTCTCGAACTCCTGACCTCGTGATCCGCCCTCATTGTCAGTCTACTTACTCACTTAACTGTTTGGGACCCCACCCCTACTTATTCTAACAGGCAGCTTTAAATTCAGTTTGCATCTATTAGAAACAGTATTATTTCAGGTCCTGTATTTAACTTCTCTGACTTTCAGTTTCCTCATCTGCAAAATGTGGTTAACAACAGCACCTACACTCAAAACTAGGGTGACAATTAAATGGCATAATTTATGTACAATGCTCCCTCTTGTGCGTGGCCTACAGTGAGTGCTCAATAAATGGCATGTATGATGATGAGAATAATGACGATTAATGTTGATACTGGTGTCAACTTGTTCCCTAGGAGAGAGTGTTTTTGTTCACCTTGTCCTCACTTCCTAGCCAAACCCTATTTATCCTTCAGTAGCCAGCTGAGATCATGTCTTCAAAGGTCATTTTCTTTTTTTATTCATTTAAAAAAGTGTTCGTTGTTTATTCCTCTGAGCTCTGGTTGGTCATTTTCTGTAACTGCATTTTAGCCCTTACCACCTTGTATTATACTTACAGGCATACTTCACTTATTGTACTTTGCTTTATTGAGATTTACAAATATTAAAGTTTTTACAAATTGAAGGCTTGTGGCAACCCTCAACCTAGCAAGTCTGTTAGCACCAATTTTCCAACAATATGTGCTTACTTCATATCTTGGTGTCACATTTGGTAGTTATCAAAATATTTCAAACTTTTTTATCATTGTATCTGTTATGGTGGTCTGTGGTCAGTAAACTTTGATGTTATTATTGTAATTATGCGGGGGGCACCATGAACTGCACCCATGTAAGATGGCAAACTTAATCTATAAACATGTGTGTTCTGACTGCTCCACTGACTAGCTATTCCCTTTCTTTCCCTTTCCTCAGGCCTCCCTACTCCCTGAGAAACAATAATGCTGAAATTAGGCCAATTAATAACCCTACAATGACCTCTAACTGTTTAAGTGAAAGGAAGAGTCGCACGTCTCTCACACTGTAAATCAAAAGCTAGAAGGCACGGCAAAAGGCAAGACAGGCTGAAAGCTAGGCCTCGTGCAACAGTTAGCCACGTTGTGAATGCAGAGGAAAAGTTCTTCAAGGAAATTAAATGTGCTGTTTCAGTGAACACATGAATGATAAGAAAGCAAAACAGCCTGGTGGTGAATAGAGTTCTAGTGGTCTGGATAGCAGATCAAACCAGCCACGACATTCCTTTAAGCCAAAGCCCAATCCAAAGTAAGGTCCTAACTCTCTTTAATTCCATGAAGGATGAGAGAGGTGAGAACGCTGCAGAAGGAAAGTCTGAAGCTAGCAGAGGTTGCATCCTGAAGTTTAAAGAAAGAAGCCATCTTCATAACATGAAAGTACAAGGTAAAGAAGCTAGTGCTGATGGAGAAGGTGCAGCAAGTTATTTAGAACATCTAGCTAAGATTATTGATGAAGATGGCTACCCTAAACAACCTATTTTCTTTCTTGTTTTGGTGACAGTCTTGCTCTGTCGCCCAGGCTAGAGTGCAGTGGTGTGACCTCAGCTCACTGTAACTTCCACCTCCCAGATTCAAGTGATTCTCATGCCTCAGCCTCCCCAGTAGCTGAGATTACAGGTGCACGCCACCACACCCAACTCATTTTTTGTATATTTAGTAGAAACAGGGTTTTGCCATGTCGGTCAGGCTGGTCTCAAACTCCTGGCCTCAAGTGCCTGCCTGCCTCAGTCTCCCAGCATGCTGGGATTACAGGCATAAGTCTCCATGCCCGGCCAACAACCTATTATCAATGTATACAAAATACATTGATATATGTAGAAGTCGATAATTTTCATAGCTAGAGAGAAGTCAATGACTGGTTTCAAAGCTTCAAAGGACAGACTGACTGACTCTCTCTCATTAGGGGCTAATGCAGCTGGTGACTTTAAGTTGATGCCAACGCTCACCTACCATTCCAAAAATCCTAGGGCCCTTAAGATTATACTAAATCTACTCTGCTTGTGCTCTAAAGCCTGAATAACAGCACATTTGTTTACAACATAGTTTACTGAATATTTTAAGGTCATTAGCAAGAACTACTGTGCAGAAAAAAAGATTTCTTTCAAAATATTATTGCTCTTGACAATGCATCTAGTCACCTAAAAGCTCTGATGGAGATATACAAGGAGATTAATGGTGTTTTCATGCCTGCTGAAACAACATGCATTCTGCAGCCAATAGATCAAGGCATGATTTTGACCTTCAAGACTTATTTAGAAATACATTTTATATTGCTATAGCCACCATAAGAGGGATTCCTCAGATGGATCTGGGCATTGTAAATTGGAAACCATCTGGAAAGGAGTCACCATTCTAGATGCCATTAACAACATTTGTGATTCATAGGAAGAAGTCAAAATATCAACAGTAACAGGAATTTGGAAGAAGCTGATTTCAAACCTCATGAATGATCATAAGGGGTTCAAGACTTCAGTGGAGTAAATCACTGTAGATGTGACAGAAATAGCAAGAGAACTAGAATTAGAAGTAGAGCCTGAGGATGTGACTGAATTGCTGCAATTTCATGATAAAATTTGAATGGATGAGGAGTTGCTTCTTATGGGTGAGCAAAGAAAGCAGTTTCTCGAGATGGAGTCTACTCTTGATGAACATGCTTTGAACACTGTTGGAATGACAACAAAGGATTTAGAATACTACATAAACTTTGATAAAACAGTGGCAGGATTTGAGAGTATTTGACTCTGGTTTTTAAAGCAGTTCTATCTTATATAAAATACTATCAAACAGCATCACATACTACAAAACTATTTCATGAAAGGAAGAGTCAATTGAGGTGGCAAACCTCATTGTTGTCTTATTTTAAGAAATTGCCACAGTCACGCAACCTTCAGCAACCACCACCCTGATCAGTCAGCAGCCAGCAACATTGAGGCAAGACCTTTCACCAGCAAAAAGATTCTAACTCACTGAAAGTTCAGATGATCGTTAGCCCTTTTTTAGTAATCAAGTGTTTTTAATAAAGGCATAAACATTGTTTTCTTAGACACACTGCTATCATACACTTAATAGACTACAGGATATTGTAAACATAAGTTTAATATGCACTGGAAGGCCAAAAAGTTGGGGTGATTCCATTTATTGCAATATTTGCTTTATTGTGGTCATCTGGAACCTAACCTATAATATCTCTGAGATATGCCTGTATTTGTTTCTGTGTCTGTCTTGTTCATTGGGCTGTGAGCCTTTAATTGGAAATAATCTTTGGAAAACTGTGGCTACTCTCATTCAGCTGCATGACCCTGGACAGTTATGTCTCCTCTCTAGACCTCAGATTTTTATGCCTTCCACATGAAAATATGGTGAGGACACAAACAACTTGTCAACTGTAAACCCATCTCTATACATGATTAAATATGATACCTCATTTGTCTACTTTTCCAGCTGAATATGAAAGATAAAGCAAAGCTAAGAAAGAGAAAAAAAATTAAGAGAGAGACGAAATTTCTTGTCCAATTGGTTATTTCTCTCTGTTGCCCATTGCACCGTGTTTTCATGAGTTGCTACGAAAACGCGCTTGTCACTGCAAGTCTCAGCTGTCAGGGGCAAAGGAGAAAGGTACATGAGCGGAGGAGTGAGCTGGCAAAAGCTGTGGCCTGTGGTCTCGTTCAGAGCCTAAAACAGAGTCGTACATGTTGAGTGCAGAACGGTAACAACGACAGCTACCAAACTGTCTGCCAGAGCCCCCAAGTGGCAAGCAGGGGACGGAAGAGATTGTTGGGAGATCCTGGTAGTGACACAACACAGTGAAGTCACAGTGTGTCACCCACACAGCCCTTCTACATGGCTGCTATTGTACGTTGGTGCAGGGTAGGAGCCTGTGAGAGAATACTTAGCTGTTAGACTGTTTGCAAAGAAACATGGCTCAGAACACTGCAGCTCTCAAAAGTGGAACGCGGTCATATGTGAAAGAGCCATGTGGAATGTGTGCGTGTATGTGTGTATGTGTGTGTGTAGGAGAGTGAGATCTGAGCCATGTGGTGTGTGTGTGTGTGTGTGTGTGTGTGTGTGTGTGTGTGTGTGTAGGAGAGTGAGACCTCAGCCTATAGTCCCAGAATTAGCTGCAATTTGAAAGATTTAATTCAGTATTTCCCAAGTGTGGACCTTTTGCTCCCCCAGGGAACATCTCTGATTGTCATGACTGAGGGAATGCTGCTGGCATCTGGTGGGTGGAGGCCAGAGACGCTGCTGCTAAACATCTTACACTGCACAAGACAGCCCCCACAACAAAGAATATGGGACCCCACATGTCAATGATGTAAAAATTGAGAAACCCTGCTCTAATCCAACTCCTTTTTACAGATGACAACCTGAATGGCAAATTGGGTTAGACTCCTATCTTCTAGCTCTCAGTTACAAGTCCTTCTCATTCTGCCACATTATCTTGGCTGGGCACTGGGCATGCATAGCTGTGTTTCAACCTGCTTTGTTATTAGGGTCTGTGACACAATCTACACTTCCTCAAGTAGAGATGAATACTTCATGGAAAAAGTCAGAATATATCTCTGTTGATTTAGAAAATCACAATGATCCGCAGAGCACCAGAAATGAAAATGAAAGGTTCTATACAGTCCTTGACTCTATTAATGGAAATGGTTATTTTTTGGGCTTGAACAAGGATGCATACATATGTTGCCCAGATATATATATATAAGTTATGATGCCAGACAATGACTCCCATTGTGTAAATAAGACCATATCAGTACCAACTGTGCTGGAGACTCGAGATAATATGAGAGTCGCATTATTGAAATTAATTGAGCATCTACTATATGCTGGCCTTAAAATGGTTTTTCTTGGTAGTTGCCAAAGCATACAGTCCAGAGCAGTTATTAATAAAGATGTATTCCACAAGATGGGTACGGTTATCCCATTTAACAAATGAGCACCTTAGGGCCTGGAGATATTGAATAGCTTTCTCAAACTCACAATTCCCAAGTGTCAGACTCGGGATTTTAATCTGCATATACCTCATTTCACAGTCTGTACAATTTCCAGCGTTCCCCAGCCCCATCTCACTCCAGCTGAAATTAGATGCTGCCCTCCAGAGATTCAAAATATAATGGGGGAGTCACAGCCACATGTGAACAATCCTAATATGAAATATGCTGCCATAAATACTATAATAAAGAAATGAAGTCCAATGGAGGAATGGAGGCCAGAGAAATTGTTTTTAGCAAGGGGTCTGGAAGAGCTCTGTAGAAGAGGGAGGTAGTACTTGAGAAGGATTTCAAATAGCTTATAACGTTTTAGTGAGCACAGATGGAGAAAAGGAAATTTCAGCAGAACAAATAGCCTACAAGAAGCCTTGGGTGGGTGGGAGAAGGCAGGAGAGTGAGGAGATGAGTGCTGGGGATAGCACACCAGGTGGCAGAGGGCTTAGGGTGAACCGGAGCCCTAAGGCAGCTGATCACCCATCTCTCACTCTCTCGCTCTCTCTCCCTGTCATCAAATGAACTGTGCATTTCACTTCTGTACTGCCCACTAAGTTCAAAAAGCATTGTGGATGTTCAATAAATTTATCTATTCATTCATTACCATACTGAACAAGTATTATGTGTCAGGTACTCTTCCAGAAGAGAGAAATTTAATAGTGCACAGAACAGCCAGGGCCCTCTAATAGCCTATTTTTGGTTAGCAGGGAGAGAGGAAGAAACAAATGGGCACTGACTCTATGTGTGGTGGTTGCGGAGTGCTCTGAACAAAATCAAAGCAGGTCAGAGGGATGAGAGTGCAGGTGCTGCTTTCTATGCAAGGGTGCTCAGGAAAAGCATCTCTGAGAAAGGGGCTTCCAGGCAGAGACCTAAAGAAAGTGAAGGGATGAATGGTGCAGATGCCCCAGGGAAAAGCAATGTCAGTGGAAAAAAGGAGAAGAGACAGGGACAGAGCAGGTTCATGTTCAGCTATAATCAGAAGTCAGGTTGCATTTCAGTCTCCCACAGGGAGCTTATACTTTAGTTGCTGTAAAAGTCATTTTGAGGAAGAGACCACACATTAAATGAACATTTACTATGTGCCAGAAACTGCACTTGTTGCTTTACACATGTGACCTGTGGAAATACCAGGAGAGCGAGGGGTGATGGTCCCCCATTTTATACATGGTGGAGAGGGGGAGACCAAGGTTCAGAAAGGTGAAGTAACTGGCCTCATACCACAAAGCTGGCAAACAGCACATTTAGAAATGTAGGCTGTGCTGTTCTGTGTGAATTTGGGAGCCCCTGACCACGTGTGTTTATCAAGAGCTTTCAATGTGGCTAGTCCAAATGGAGATGTGGTATTCATAAAAATAAAAACCAGCGTTTCAGAGACTTAGCAAGAATAATAGAATTTATTCATTTTTTTGAGACAGGGTCTCACTCTGTTTCCCAGGCTGGAGTACAGTGGCACAAATACGGCTCACTGCAGCATTGACCTCCAGGGCTCAAGTGATCCTCCTGCATCAGCCTCCCCTGTAGCTGGGACTACAAGCACATGTCACCATGCCAGCTACTTTTATTATTTTTTGTAGAGAATAATTTTATTATTTGGGGGGGCTCAAGCCATCCTCCCACCTTGGCCTTTCAAAGTACTGAGATTATAAGTGTGAGCCACCATGCCTGGTCAATAGAATTTTAAATAGCTGACTAATGTTTCATATTGATTACATGTTGAAATATTATGATCTGGGAATATTGGATTAAATAAAAAATTAAGGTGGCTGCTAGAGACTTTAAAATTACACATGTGGCTGGTATTCCACTTCTACTGGGCAGCGGGGGCCAGGATGAACCCTCATACTCTCTGACACTGCTCCCGAAGGTCATTCATCCATCTCCACATTTTTTTTTAGACGGAATTTCACTCCTGTTGCCCAGGCTGGAGTGCAATGGTGCGATCTTGGCTCACTGCAACCTCCGCCTACCGGGGTCAAGCAATTCTCCTGCCTCAGCCTCCCGAGTAGCTAGGATTACAGACATGAGCCACCACAGCCAGCTAATTTTGTATTTTTTTTAGTAGAGATGGAGTTTCTCCATATTGATCAGGATGGTCTCGAACTCCTGACCTCAGGTGATCTGCCCGCCTCGGCCTCCCAACGTGCTGGGATTCTAGGCCTGAGCCACCATGCCTGGTCCCATCTCCACATTTTTATCAACAGTGTAGAACCCAACTTACTCTCCCTTACAGCCTTGGGGTTGAGCCACTCTCCACTTGCCTCTTGCCTCCAAAGTCACCAAATTAACAAACAATAAATATACTGGAAATATAAATTCCCATGCATGAGGGCCACATCTCCCAATCCCCATGCCTTAGCAACAGTCTGGAATATCTACCACTATGCATTTCAGAACTGTTGTTCTTCCAAAAGATTCACAAAGGGAATTTCCTAGCACTGGAGTTTAGAGCTTGTGAAATGAGAGACTGGTTCTATTCTGAATGCTGCCCTTGACCTCCTGTGACCTCCGGTGAGTCACAAGCCCATTGCTGCACAGGGCTCTGGTCTACCCAGAGCCGCCAACACTGGCTGTGGTGTGGCAAGCACGTGGGGGCCTTGGCTGAACTGGGCTATATATAAGCCTGCAGTGTTATTAAGGGAATCGGGTTCATCCCCACACAGAGTGCATTCTCTAATTGTTGCTATTGTAAATTATTTACATCCGAGGCACGCACTTAGGAGGAGGAGATGAGAGAGAATGACCTTCCAGCAGCGCTGTTACCAAGCTCATCCTCTGGAGATTTCTGCATGGATTGCTGGACCATGACCCATATTCTGGGCCAGAGGTAGAAGGGAATGCCTCCTCCCTCCCTCTGCCCAGGTCCCTGAGAAATTGGGCTGATGATGGGATCTGGGAAATTAACCCACAATACCTGCCTCTTAAATCTTAGTCAACTAGATAATCTCATATAGGCTTAACTCCCAAATCTGCTTCTCCAGATAAGACTTCCCACCAGCAATGCACACCTTCAAAGCTGAGTGACCTTGGGCATGTTATTAACCCCCTCTGTGCCTCAGTTTCCTTATCTGTAAAATGTGGCCAGTAATGGGAGATGCACATCTCTCAGAGTTCACATTCAAATTAAACATAATTTTAAAATGTAACTATTTGTCTTGGTTTAAACTGAAGCGCAAAACTATAGCTACCATATTCCAAACACAGGTGCATGACTGTCATATGGAACTTATAAAATCAGGCAACTGAAATGCACTTTTTGGGGATTCTTAACTTCTTACCCACATGATGGCATTAAAAGTAAGATGCCAGGACTAGGAGTGGAGTTTAAGTGGCCTCTGACAGTGCTGAGTCCTCCTTTCTACCCTTTAAACTTCCCAGGGGCAGAATTGGGTATAGAGGCCCCTCACCTCAGGCTTCCACAGGACAACTCAAAGAGCATGGCAAATGTCTCCCGGAGCTTGGGGGGAGCATGGAGTATTGGTGTCTAACTCACATCAGAGAAATCTCAAACAAAAATTCCAAAGAGAGAAATCTAAAGAGAGGCAGGTTGAACCCCAGCAACAAAGAAGAGGCTGCAATTTGGGAAGTAACCACCTAATTCATGGGTAAAAGGAATGTGCCCCCTCCCTTCCCCATAGATCAGAGGTGGGCAACCTGCAAGGGGAAACTGGGTGATGTTGCCTTCAATCCTAACGCAGAGGGAGAGGTGATGCCAGAGACAGGAAACTGGAATCTCCCTGCCATGTGCCAAGAGTCCAAAGGATGAGTGACAGGCAAGCAGCCGAAGATGCATTTTCCGACATCAAAGGAATCATAAGTAAGAAATCCCAGAGAAAAAGAAAAACTCCAAAAATACCCAGAAAGAAATGTTGCCAGTAAGAAAAGGTTAGCATTAAACATCTGCCAAGGCTGCAAAGCACTGATACCAGATCATCAGAAAATACTCATCAAGGAAGATTCCTTTTACCTCCTTACTTCTCCATTGTTGGCCAAGCCTTGTGACTTGAAGAAGTCAGAGGTCAAGGTTAGCAAGATGGAGGAGGGATGATAAAATTGTAACTTAGGGAAAGAGGCAAGTCTGGAGGAAGAGTGAAGTTTTCACTTTAAATAAAATATTTGTTGTAATATACTGAACTAGACACATTGATTACTGAGCAGAGACTATGTATAGAGAATAGAGGTGAACCCCCCAAAATTTTCAAAGTCACCTGAAAAAATCATAATTTTTAACAATGCTCAATCAAAAGTGAGATTTAATCAGATTTCTCAAGAATTGAGATATTCAAGATAATCATGAAGACTAAAGGATGGATTTACATCTACTATCATTAATACTGACCCTTGCTCTAAGTGGATTTTGAACACTGGGGAATTGAGATATTAGCTAGTAAAGTTAATATGTGTAAATAATTTATACACATACAATCATAGGAAGGAATATTGCCAAAAATGTGTACCAATTGTTACATGCGTATCTTATGAAAACATTCTAGAAAACCCTGGAATGAGTGTTCATTATAATTTGTATATTTTACATTATTATTTTTAACCAAAAAATCAACATCTGTAGGAAATTCCACAGGCTTCTCAAACTCAAAATATCCCCAACCAAACTCATCATCACCCTCTCAAACTTTCCTTTCTCCTAGTATTCCCCATCCAAGTTAACCACATAATCTCCCAAATCATGCCTGTGAGAAGCTTGGGACTTTTCCTAACTTTCTCCTCCATCCTACTGAGCCATTGTCACTGCCGCCGCCACCATCTCCACATCCTGTCAATTTCCTTTGCTTTCACATCCGCTTTCTTTACCAGTCTTATTCTTCTCCCTTTTCTGTAAACCTCAGAGCGACCTTACACTCTTCCTTTTGCCCTTCACACTTCTCTGTTCTAAGCCTATCCTTGCTTGACACTTGTCATTCCATTTGGAACATGGCTAAGTCTCACTGGGACTATCACAACCATCTTCCTACTGGTCTTCTTGCTTCACATCTCTCTACCACCTCCATCCTAAGCACTTGTTGTCAAAGTAATCTTTCAAAATATAGACATGACACCTTCTTAATTTAACAGATCCAACCATTCCCTATTGATTGTTTCACACCTTAGTCTTGCATTCAACAATAAGCTGAATCCTTTTCCTACTTCCATGATTCCATACCACATTCTTAACTCATCCTGTTCTCCAGATTCTTTCCCCAATTGCACAAACTGAACACATTGTAAATCTTCATGCCTCAGTGCCTTTGTTTAGGCTGTTCCCCTCTCCCAGCAATGCCCATCCCTGTTCCCCAACTTCATAATAGGAAATTCATGGCTAAGAGTGAATGAAAGATTATTGAGCATGTATTACCTGCTAACACTATGCCAGACTCTCATGCCCCACAGCATTAAATCCACAGAACCATCCGATAAGATTAAATTGCATTATTTCAATTTTTGCAGATGATAAAGCTAAGGCCCTTTTAAAAACCTGATTATTTTCCCAGTGTCTTCGTATCTAAAAATGGCAGAATTGATCTTAAACCTAAACCAATTCTAAGTGCTATGACTCAGGGTTTTAAAACAGCAAGCTAAGAAACCACATCTTCCCCAATTTTAGTTTTCTTATTTTGACCAGTGTGAACTACCACAAATAAACTGTAAAAATGTTAATAAAGAGAATTTCTGTTATGTCATCTTGAAGCATGAAACTCCTGGAAATAGTGAATCTAGAGAAGTTCATGGAAACCTGGATAAAAATTAAAATACGTAGAATATTTTTTTTGAAATTTTTTTTTCTGTGATCCTGAGTATTATTTTTTATTAATAATATAAACATAAGTTATGTACAGTATCTTTTTCTTTTTCAATATTTCATTTGGAGCCACATTTAGGAATGTGAAGATCTAAGTTCAGGGAAACTGCCTTTGGAGCTTTCTTCCAAATTATCAGCAAACAATGCAAGAGATCTTTCAAAAAGGAAGTGAAATAAACATTTTAGAGTGTTTACTCTAGGCCAGTTTACTTAAATTCAATAGATATTTATTGAGCTTCTATTTTAATTGGCTCTCACAGTCCAGAATGCAAGATGGACACAGAAAAAGGTAATTACGATATAATGTAATAACAGAGAAAAGACAGGGTATGTCCAGGGTTCGGTAGAACATAGACCCCTCAACTAGGGTTTCTGGCAATGCTTCCTGAAGACGACATCTACATGAGGCCTTAGAAGACAGAGAGACATTTGTAAGGTAATAAAAAGTTTGGCCTGCATTTCAGGCCAAAAGAGACACATGTGAAATAGCATGACACAGTGTGTTGTGAACACAGAATCTACAAATATTTCCCAGTTGCTGCAGTGGGAATTTTGAGGCAGTGAGTGGTGGAGGATGAAGCAAAACCTCAATGAGATCATTTATTACATAATCATATCATCACCCACAACTGGTAGTTTCTTGAAGACCAAGATTCTTTTTTATTTTATTTTAGTGCCAGGGTACATGTGCAGGATGTGCAGGTTTGTTACATAGGTAAACATGGGCCATGATGGTTGGCTGTACCTATCAACCCATCACCTAGGTATTAAGCCCAGCATGGATTAGTTATTTTTCCCGATGCTCTCTCCCACCCTGCCTTCCCCCGGCAGGCCCCAGTGCATGTTGTTCCCTTCCCTGTGGAGGATCAAGATTCCTTTTTCCCCTTCTATATATGTCCAGCATCTGCAACCAATTATTGGGTAGTTACTGAATCAATAGTGATTGAATGGGTGAACTATACAAAGTGAGATCTAGGATTCACTCCCTAGGATCACAGGGAACCATGGGAGGCTTCTAAACACAGTAGCTCTATATCAGAGTTTAATTTTAGATGAATTACTCTGACTGCAGGAGTTAGTGGATAGATTTAAGGTGGGATAAGGAAGCAATTGAGGACACTATAGATTATATATGGTCTGACCAGGACATCTTGTATTAGATGGAAAGTAAAAACTGAGAAGCAAAATTAGCAAGATTTGATGACTAGGTGGGTGAATTGAGAAAAGCAAGGTGTATACAATGACTCCTAGGTCTGTTTTGGTAACCAGGTTAATAATGGTGCTGTTAATGACTGACCATTTCAGTACTGTTAATAAACAATACTGAAAAAGGAATGTGTTTTGAGTAAATGATGACAAGTTTCCTCTTGGATCTGTTGCATTTGAGGTGTCTGTTGACATTCAAGTTAGGATTTCTAATAGGCTAAGAATCCTTGAGCCAAAAAGAAAAGGAAGAAGGAGGAGAAGGAGGAGGAATAGAAGGAGGAGGAGGAGAGGAGGAGGAAGAGGAGGAGGAGGAGGGGAGGAGGAGGAGGAGAGGAGGAGGAGGAGAGGAGGAGGAGGAGAGGAGGAGGAGGAGAGGAGGAGGAGGAGAGGAGGAGGAGGAGGAGAGGAGGAGGAGGAGAGGAGGAGGAAGAGGAGGAGGAGGAGGAAAGGAGGAAGAGAGGCCAGGGCTAGAGTTAAATGTTTGTAAATCACTATGAACCAGTGGTGATTAGAACTCCAGGAGTGGATGAGACCACTCAGTGAACACATGAGTCAAGAGTAATGCAAATAAACAATAATCAATGCTCCTTTTTAATCAACAAGAAGAGGAAGAGATGTCATGAAGTAGACTGAGAAGAGATAGTAAGATGAGAGAAAGGGAATTATGACAGAAAAATGACAACAAAGCAAGGGGAGCAGGGGTGTGTAAGAAGAAAAAGGGTCTCAAGTTTCATAAGCTGCAGAGTGCTACAAGATAAAGATGTAAAATATCTATTAGACTTAAGAATACAGAGGTAGTTGACAGTTGTCAACAGTTTGATGGGAACAGAAGATTCATTGAAAGAGATTAAGACATGAATGGGATGTGAGTCAATGGAGACATGGAGTGTAGAGTACTTGGCTAAGATGGAAAAAGCAGAGGAGCAGTATCCAATGCCTCTCCTTCCTTACCAGAGAGGGAAGCCAATAGTCAATGGAAGATTTTTTCTCTTTAGGGAAAGGCTTTAGTATATTTAATCCTAGGATAGACCTAAAATTAAAGAACAAAATATGGGAGAGAAGATAATTAGCACCTATTATGAGAGCAGAATGGAGTCTGGGGTAGGGTGGTCAAGCTCTGGACCAGCCACTCAGCAATTAAATAGAAAGTGTCTATGGCTTTAGGGAGCCATAAGCTGATAAGGGAGATAAATCTTTTTTTGTAATTTGTAAAACCCAAATTACAAACAATAGATTGAGTATCAGAGATCTGAACAATATTGTTGGAGCAAAGGAAGGGAAAAGTAACTCAAACAGAGCCAGTTTAAAAAGACTTCTCAGGGGAGCTGAGATTTGACTTGAGCTCTAACGGTTGAAATAGGGATGTGCTAGCTGAAAGGAGAAAAAAAAAAAAACAAGAGAAAGTTTTCCAGGTCATGAGACCAGTGTGAGCAAAAGCATCAAATCATAACTCACCTACTATGTGCAAAACAACAACAACAAAAAAAAAAACTCTAAGAGAAGGTTTTCCAAGTCATGAGACCAGTGTGAGAAAATGTATGGAATCATAAAAACCCACCACTAAAATGAGTAAGAAAAATTAAGTAAGAAATATAAAGAGTAAGTAGTTTGCTCTTCTGACAGAGGCATACTGAAGAGCTTGGCGGCAGAAATAGATGTCAAAGATAGAATCTGGCACTACACAGGTGCTCAAGATATAGTGGATCAATAAAAAAACAGATTGTTCTGGTAAGTTAATGGCTCTGAATTCTTTCCTGGGGTTAATTATTCTTAATATTCAATGGAGAAAATAGATAAAACACTTAACTTGTGTGTTTGAATCCAAATTCCAGTATTGACTCATCCAAAGTTCTCACCCTTGACCTGATATTTTCAGCAGATCCCTACTGAAATCATCAGAAAATTTCCTGGTGGATTCATTGGTATAGAAACTACCTGGGTTCAGCTAATTCTTCTGCAATGTTGTCTGTCTTTTATAAAATACCTATTAAATGATGAACTAAAAGTATAGGAACAGCTGACACTTATCCGTGACAATCATAGAATCCAAGAAAGAAGGTGGGGGGGGGAGGTGCATGAGTATTTAAGCAGGTGCTGGATGTTCCCAGATCAGCAATCACAGGTTCAGTTTGGAGACTGAGCACTCTGCCTCTTCCCACTTTCTCAAGGCTCTCCTCACACCATCCTTGCATTCCAGTAAAACTTCATTCTGCAAAGGGATTAAGCTCCCATTTGATCTCTCGGCCACTTTTAACATACACAGGGCAAAGATTTATACTCCTCATTTCAGTGATGAGAAAATGAACAGTCAGGGAGGTAACACCAGTAAATAATTTTAATAAAATATGCATAATTAACTTAGCCCTAAAAACAAGATCTGAAGAAGATGTGATTATCATTCCTATTTCATAGGTGAGAAAAAAGCCAGAAAGTTTTAGAAATTTACCCATGGTCTCAAAGCTAGTGTAAGGCAGCAGCAGGATCCAAATCTATGTAATCTGGTTTCTGAATCCATTAGCCAGTGACACCCATTTAATATTCTACTTGGATAAGAAGTAGACTTGGATTTAAACTCTTGCCATAGGCCCTGAGCTGGGCTTCCAGTTTTATACTTTCTCATAATTCTTCCCTTTGATAAAGAACAAATTATTTTCCACACAGACACACATCCAGGATCCACCAGTGAGGGATGTGAACATATTACAGAGGGTGCCAATTTTTTTAACCTTTCCACATGTCTCAGAATCAGAGAAGACACTAGGAGTCCTCAGCTTTTTTTTTCTCTGCCTTTTGCTAAACCAGAACTATTTAATTTCCCTGTCACCTGCAGGATACAGTCCAAATTCTTTAACAAGGCATTTTATCTCTACCCTGCCTACTTTCCAGACTCATCTCACCACCTTCCACTCCCCCATGCTCTTTCCTACAGTATACCGAACACTGGTTACTTCAAGGTTTTGCAAATGCTATGAAATGCCTCCATGTCTCTAGGAACTAAAGAGCAAATTCTCACTGTCCCTTGACAATTCATCTCCAGTATCTCCTCTGGAGGCCTTTATTGATGGAAAAGGACACTGGTAGGAGTAAATTCTCCCATATTTGGGACCTTGCTGGCACTTGTTCCTTCTTCTTTGTGTTTCTATCTCATTCCATGGTTGACATTTATGTTTCTGAGACTGAATGATGAGCATCCTAAAGGTAAGGCCCAGGTTCTAACACAAACCTATATCCTTATGTTTAACATAAAAACTGGGAATGCAATAAATGTGATTGACCTTTTCTATTTACCTCTCAGGGCCTGTTTTCCCTTCTTAACAGTCATCAATTTTTACTCAGAGTTCTATTACTTTCCCACATTCAGTTCTTATAGTGTGATGGATAGTTTCAAGATCAGTCCACGATTTGACTTAAAGAAGTAAAATGTAAAAGACCCTCAGGACCAAGAAAGCAAGGCTTTGCTACCAGACCTGAACCTAAAGGGATGAGAAGCTGGAGTGTTGGTGGCCATTTTATCATCATGAGGAGCCTTCGAAAGGCAGGACCAAGACTTGCTCTAAGATGAGACTAGAGGAACTAGCAACCTGCTTCCCAGCTTTGCTCACAAGCTTTAGTTACATAAGATAATCACATGGTTTTGTTGTTTTGGGTTTTGGATTTTTCTTACCTTAAAACAATTTCAGTTTGGTTCTCTATTGCTAGCAACACACAGAGTCCAAACAAATAGCAATTTGTCAGCAACATCTGCATCCATCTATAAAATTGGGGGGATTCCAATGTAATTTAAATGGCTCCCTCTATGGTACTGGTTTGGAGGTGTTTCTGCTGCCATGAGTGTTTCTTGGTAAATGTGAAACATAATGAAGTCTGTCTTAATCATTTACCGCTCTCTCTTCCTAGCTTTTTCTAGGCCTCCACTGATTGCATAGCTGCCATTCTGCCCAAGACCTCCAGCTTTACTCATGTGAGAATCAACCAAAGATGAAAAGATACAAGGAATTCACTATTTCCATCCCCTTGATACTATCTGAGATTTCACAAAGAGTAGTCCACAGACCACCTTGGTAAAAATAACCAGGGATGCTTAATAAATGTTCAGCCTCTTCAACCCTTCACCAGACCTACTGAATCACAATCTCTCTAGTAAGAAGGGTACAGGGATATGCATTTTTAGTAAATTCTCCAGGTGAATGCTATACACTAAAGGGTAAGAGCCACTATCCTAGCTGAGGAGGAAGATTGGTAGGGTCAGCTGAGGCCATTGCCGAACTCTAAGAAATGCCTTACTATATTGATGCGGGGGATGAGCCTCCTGATGAGCTAGAAGTAGGGTCCTTCCTGTTATCCTCAAACCTGAATAAAAAAGCCCTGCACTATCTGATATCTAAGGTTCCAACCAGCCCCATCTGTGTGATTTTCAGAAGGCTACGTCACCACTCTGAGGATCTATTTTCCTATCTGTGTGGCTAGATTCAAGAACTCTGGATGTAATAATTCTAACCACCATTTTTAGTCCTAACTTTATTATGAAAAATGTACTAATGACAAAAATAAATTGCAAACACTTAATGTATAGACAGGAGCTGTGTCAAGAACTTTGAAGACATTAGTTCAATTGATCTCCACAACAACCTATGGGACAGTTGTGGTAGATTACTTTAATGGCCCCAACACATCACCCCTCCGTAACATTAGGCACTCTGTCATGTACTTTTTCAACCCTTCTACTATGGAGGTGGAGTCTATTCCCCTTTCCTTGAATTTGGGCTCATCTTCCTAACTCTCTTTGGTCAGTAAGATGAGGCAGAAGTGATGGTGTGTCAGTTCTGAGCCTGTACAAAAGAGTTTCCACTTCACCTCTGTGCTCCTGCTACTGTCACAAGGATATGCCTGATGTTTCAGAGACAGGATAAAAGACATGCAGAGCAGACTGTCCAGCTAACATGCCTCAGCCAAGCCAAGCTTAGAGTAGAGCCCCCCACTGAACTGCAGGAGCAAGAGCAGCCCAGCCTAGATCGGTGAGCCTGCGTTAGGTCAGCTGGCCCTAGCTGCCCCACGGATGCATGAGCTTCAACTGCCAGCTGTTTAAAGCCAGTGAATTGGGTGGGATGGTGGGAAAAGAGAGGTTGTTATATAACAAGTCTGTGGTACTAGCTAACAGATACACTAGGTAGTATTATTATTCCCATTTTATAGATAAGAAAACTGAGGGTCAGTGAAGCCAAAGTCACTTGTTCAAAGTCACAACATTAATAGTAAGAGCCAAAGTTGGGAGTTGATGCTAGATCTATCCAAAGCATAGGCTCTTAACTCATTAAACTGTCAGCTACTGGGTTGAGGACTCTGGTCCTCAAGCAACGTGCCTTTAATCTAGTGTGGCTTGTAAGTCTCAAGCAGTCTCTGACTTTAAAGTGAATTTCTCGTAGGGCATGGTGGCTCATACCTGTAATCCCAGGACTTTAGGAGGCTGAGGCAGGTGGATTGTCTGAGCTCAGGAATTTGAGACCAGCCTGGGCAACATGACAAAACCCTGTCTCTACCAAAAATACAAAAAAAATTAGCCAGGCATAGTGGCACATGCCTGTGGTCCCAGCTACTAGGGAGGTTGAGGAGGGAGGATCACTTGAGCCTGGGAGGCAGAAGTTGCAGTGAGTCGAGATCATGCCAGTGCACTCCAACCTGGGTGACAGAGTGAGATCCCCATCTCAAAAAAAAAAAAAAGTTCTTGAAATGTTTTTAATCTTAAAATAAAATAAAATAAATTTCCTCCTCCAGATTTCATTCAGAATTCTGGAGGTTAGGTCCCAAAATCTGTAGTCTTAAAATGTTCCCGTATTATTTTAATGCATTCATGGAGATGAATGGCCTATATTTGGAGCAGGAAAGAAGGCCTTGTCCTAAACAAGGGGGCACTGAGTATTCACTGAAGTTCTTTCCATCTCATAGGCTATGAATGTGCAGTCCAACTTAATCCATCTATGCATAAGAAAGGAAGCTTGCAGGTTTTAAGCCAGAAAGGAACAAGGTGTTTCACTGGGAACCTAAGGAAAGTAAAAAATATATATTGCATCTTTTGGATGAAAGGACCCTTAATCTTCAAAACACAAACCATTTTCCATACCAAAGCCCTTTCAAGTCTAGGAAGTCTGCTGAGGCCTCAAGTCAGGCAAACAGCTTGTGTTTTGCAGATTAAGGGGCCTTTGACCCAAAGGATCCATTTTTGTGAAACTCCAAAGGAAATGCCTGGTCTATTTCTAGCCCATACACTCTCTGACAGCAGCAGCTCTAAATGCAGTCTGAGAAGAAGGCTGCTTCCCCTGCTGGGAGTGGGGCCCAGCACACAGTAGGTAGTCAGATGAATAGAAGGTTTCCTGAAAGAGATCCTTTGCCTTAAAATATCATACCTGCTTCCTCGCCAAGATGCCCCAAATGCTCATTATAGAATAAGTACAACTCTGAAATAATGAAAATTCCTGCTCAAGGAAGAAGGCCAATAGTGCCAACCAGCAGGAGCAGGCATATTTCTAGCACCTTTGAACTGAGGGGCGCATCACCTCATTCAATTCTCACAACACCGTGTCACTGGCACAATGGGAAAACCGAGTCATCACTCCACAGGCCAGGAAACTGAGAGCTGAAGCAGTGTGCGTAAGATTACCCAAACAGGGTCTCATGCTCCTTCCTCATCAGACCCCAGCCCTAGGAATTCAACAAGGGCAAGATAAAGTTAGAAGCAGTGTTACTTGTGGAGGATAAACTGGAGCATGCCATGAGGCTTAGCTGACACTGAGCTAAGCTAAGTGAAAATACCCCAGTTCTAGCCTCCTCTACCACTAGAGAGGCAAGACTTGGGGCAACTGATAGCCCTAAATCTGTGGAACTTGGTCTCTGCATCTGTTCAACCAGGAAGGTAGACTTCAGTGTTTTCTTATGTTCCTTCCAAGAATCACAGTATTTGTCTTGGACTATAATTCTGTACTGGTGAAATAAGGAATAGGCCGGGCGGGATGGCTCACACCTGTAATCCCAGCACTTTGGGAGGCCAAGGCAGACAGATCACAAGGTCAGGAGATTGAGACCATCCTGGCCAACATGGTAAAACCCGGCCACTACTAAAATACAAAAAATTAGCCAAGTGTTGTGGCATGTGCCTATAATCCCAGCTACTTGGGAGGCTAAGGCAGGAGAATCACTTGAACCCAGGAGACAGAGATAGCAGTGAGCCGAGATCTTGCCACTGCACTCCAGCCTGGCAACAGAGCAAGACACTGTCTCAAAAAAGGAAAAAAAAAAAAATAAGGAAGAAACTTGCATTTTATGGAGGGGGTGGGGAAAGAGGAATAGAGAGAGAAAGAATCATGCTCCATCTTGGCTCACCTTGGATGAGGGGACATTGTGCCAGACAAGAGAGATGGAGTCTGAGGAAGTGAATGGATTTGATTTGTCTAAGCCTTAGGAAAGCAAATATTATTGAAATGTTGGCTGACCGCCACTGACTTCCAAACAGAAAATGGCTTCCAGATATACTGTGGGAGCTCAGCAGGGTCTGTTAGAGTGAGTGATGGGGTGGCTGTGTGCTGCTGGAGAGCAGGAAGAGACATCATAATATTCTCCTGACTGAGACCAACAGAAACAGCCAGCTCAGGAAGAGGAGAAAAGGCACCAGCTAAGTGTCCCCTAAAAGGCTCAGATAATTTACAGAAAACCCAGAACGGCCTTTGAAAACCGTTAACCTAAGGCTGCTTGAGCCAAGTTACATGGTTAGATGCCAAGAGAGTTGGTGAGTGCAGCAAGCACTGATCTGGGAGTCAGGAGGCCCAAGCGCAGAGCCCAGCTAGGTTTCTAATTCATCATGTGATCTGAGTCAAGGCTCATCCCATCCACAGACCTCAGTTAGGCTGTGCAGAAAGTTGGAAGTTTTAAATTATCTCTAAGGGCCCTTCTAACTCAGGCATTCTATGACACACTCTTATCAGTGACTTTCACTCAACAGGTCCTTATTGGATACCTTTCCAATATCAGTGATTGGTTCAACAGGACTTAATGGACACCTTTCAAGTGCCAGGCAGTGTGCTCAGACTTCTCTAAACCTAAAATCTGCTTTCTGTGAGATTATCAACACTTTCCTCAGGGGAGCACTGACCTAAAGGTATCATCCAATCCAGGCTTCTACCTTCAGGAGGTCCAGAATTACAGCATGGTTTGATGTTCATCTTATTCTTGATGACCCATAGAGAAGAGAAAGGGCTTTCCTTAAGAACCGCTAAGATTTCATGTAGTCAGGATGTTCTTCTTTTCAGTCTCCCCCTGAGACTTGCTTGCTCTCCAGGGAGGTAGTTCTTGCTAAGGCTGACATGGATGGGTAAAAGTCTCTTGTTCTGCACAATTATTATGTGTTACTGGCATCACCATATCAGGCATAGATTGAAAAGAACACCCATCAGGAATATCAGGGTGACGTTTCCCTCTAGTGCTCTGGAATATCTTAAATTAAGTGGTCCTTAAAAAGAATAAAATGCAGCTGCTTTATTTTATAAAAAAGGAAATCAAGGCTTGCCCAAGGTCCCACAGCTAGTTAATGACAGCAAACCAAAAGTATAAACCCCATCTTCATGCCTCCTCCTGCATATTGTTTTTACTACTCCAAGTATCCTCTCCTGTTCCTAAAGACATTGATTTTTTTTTTTTTTTTTTTTTTGCTGGGTTTCGTTTTCCTTTGTTTTAATATAAGAACCATTTTCCTGGGAAGTCAACTTCCCAAATTCAGCTTCTCATTACTTTGAGAGCAATCACGCTGTAATGTGTGTGAAGGATGGAGAGACATGTGGGCCTTTGAGGAACACACTGGAGAGGTGATAGAGAGGGTGGCAATGAAACACGGGAGAGAGAGTGTGTGCTGGGGAGCAGAGGGAACAAGAATGCTGCAGTCAAATGCAGAGATGGAAACAAAGCAGTCGTATTGATTTGAAAAGGCGGTTCACTGAGCTGACGCTGCCAGCCTGGCTCTTCCTGGTCTGCTCTCAGCAGGTCTGTGAAGGCACACACCCGCCTTCGGAGGTTCAGAACCATCCATTCTGTATGCAGGGGGTGAATTGTGGGGAATGGGGACCAGATGGGATGTGTTCGCTTGACAGAATGGGGAGAGAGAAGAGAAAGAAAGAGAAAATAAGGGAATGAAAGAGGATAGATCCCTTTTAGATGAATACAATACAAAAGCAACCAGGTGAATGGGTCGAAATGGACAGGCATCTGATTCTACAGAAATGGGATAGGGAAGCCTTTTCTTTAAGAAAAGGATTAATGGGAGAGAGGGAGAAGGGGGCCAACCTCTCTCCATCTCAATGGTTCTATTTCTAAGCAGATTTCATCCTCTCTCATCCGACTGGGTCAGCCTCCTAATTCAGCTCCTGAACTCAAATCTCCCCTTTCTAAACTCTTGCAGGAAAGAGATGCTCAATAAATGTTTGATGAGCAAATAAACAGCCCCAAATATTGATTTCATCTTGTCAATGATGACGAATTTTTAGCACATCACCACTTCTGCAGGCAATGCAAACTCAAAAACCCACTGAGTCCAGGCAGTAAACAAAAAGGAATGATGTGGCCAGATACAGAGTTTAAAATGGGAGTATGGTGACAAATGGTAGGCACAGGTCCCAGTCTGGAAGGACAGCAGACAGCTTCCACGTAGGAATGAGATCTTTAGGCTGCTGGGTCACTTGGTTTCTCAGGATAAGCAAGGAGGAAATACAGATATATGAAATCTCTCCTATTAAAAGTATTGGCCAACATCCTTTCCTCCACCCCAGCCCTGTGAGGGTCAAATACAAGAAAACATCGACGTGTTGACAGGCGCACCTGTTTGTGACTATAGGCTTACAGGATCAAGTCCAAACATCTTAATTAAAAGCCCAAGATTCTACTTTAACTAGATCTAACCTATTTCCCTAGTATTATTTTTGCTTTCTATCCAGAATTAAAACTGTGACCACAGTCAGTCCAATTTTGACAGGTTGAGAAACTTAACGGTTGTCTTTACAGACACAGAGCAGTTTCTCTGTCTGTTCTGCCTCTTGAACTTAGTTCAAGTCCCACCTAAGCCTCACCTCTTCTAGGAAGCTTTTCCTGATGACATCAGCCCCTTCTCAAATCCTATATAGCTTGGAGGGAATAGAAGTGTATTTTGTCCTTCAAAAGATATGCCACATTTCCATGGTTACCAGAGTCCTACAGTGAGAAGAGTGTTTGACTGGGAACTTAGGATGCCTGGGTTCTAATCCTGGCTCCCCCATATCTCCCCCTGACCTTGCTGGGTAGGTAGCCTTGGGCAAGTTGCCTCTTCACTGAGACTCAATTTCCACCACATTTGAAATAAAGATACTGGCTTAAGTCAGCAGTTTTTAAAGTGGGCGCAGAGGTAGCTATAATGCACGGAGGGGTGTTGAGTTGCAGGAGAGGTTACCTAGGCCGGTGCTGCTGCTTCCTGGAAAAACACTAATCTCCAATTGCTAAGGCTCTGATTAGTTTCTGGTATTCAGATTATGAGGGTTTTTTTGTTTTGTTTTGTTTTCTTGAGATGGAGTCTCGTGGCTCTATCACCCATGCTGGAGTATAGTGGAGCGATCTTGGCTCACTGCAGCCTCTGCCTCCCGGGTTCAAGCAATTCTCCTGCCTCAGCCTCCCTGGTAGCTGGGATTACAGGCCTGTGCCACCATGCCTGGCTAATATTTTTGGATTTTTAGTAGAGAAGGGGTTTCTCCATGTTGGTCAGGCTGGTCTCGAACTCCTGACCTTGTGATCCGCCCACCTCGGCCTCCAAAAGTGCTGGGATTGATTACAGGTGAGAGTCAATGTGCCCAGCGGAGTATTTTTTTTTTTTTTTGGCCTCTGCAACTAGATTGAGCGTTTTTTTGTTTTTTTTTTTTTTTTCAACCCAGCCTCTGTAACTAGATTGGGCTTTTTATTTTTTTTAACCCAGCTAAATTTCATTGAACATTTATTATATGCCAGGCACTGTACTAGATGTTATTCCTGTTTTTCATGTCTCTTGTCTACTCTTATCCCCTAACAATGTGCTAGGTACTTGGTGAAAACTGCAGGGAGAAGAACATCAATTAGGAGGTGGTTTTTCCCTCACAGCCACTCCCAGGCCACCTTACTCTGGCAGTCCCTTGCAGTTTCTGGAATTCAATGTTCTTTCCATAAGTGGAGAAGACTGAAATAGAAGGAATCTTTCAGATCAAAACACAGGAGGGCAGGGAGAAAGAAGGGAGGGAGAAGAGAGGAGGAGAGTGGAAGGAAGAAGAAATAAGAGAGGGAAAAAATGAGGCACTAAACCAAAGGGGAAGATAAAGAAAATCTTAGCTTCTCTTTCACCTGGACCGCAGCTCCTCCTAGCCCTGTTTTCCTCTAGACCAAGAGTAAAATATGTTTTCTATAAAAATCTGGGGTAGTAAATATTTTAGGCTTTATGGGCCACAGTGTCTATCGCAATTACTCAGCTCTATCACTGTAGCCAGAAAGTAGCCATGGACAATCAATAAACAAATGAGCATGGCAGTGTGTCAATGAAACTTCATTTGCAAAAACTGGGAGTGGGTCAGATTTTGGCCCACAGATCGTAGTTTGCCAACTTCTGAGCTAGACATTAATATGCTTTCTTTTCTCCCTATAGAACTTACAACTACTTCATGTTATGTTTTATGTTTCATTTGATTAATTATTGTTAGTCTTCTCAATTGGAATATCAGCATCAAGAGGTCAGGTGGAAACTTTTATCTGTTTGGGTTAACCGTGTATCAATTCCTAGAACAATGCCTAGCACATAGTGTAAGCTCAATACATATCTCTAGAATGAATGTATGAATGAATAAATGGATTTAATCACTTATTCCCTAGCAAGTGCCAGGCACTGGACTTTGCTGTCTTTTTAATTTTCTACAGGAATTATTTCTTCTATTTTACAGATGAGGAAACAAGCTCAGAGAGATTAAATGATTCACCCACAGTCACATAAGTCATTCATTATTTAAAAGGAAAGGATTCAAATCTGAGGCTCTCCCACTATAGCACAGCAGATGCAACTTTCTTTTGCAACCTCTTCCTTTAGAATGTAGGCCATTCTACATGGTCTCAGAATCCTGGGGTGGGTTCTGGCTCCCCCAGGGAGTTCCTATGAACAGTCTTATTCCACTATTAGACTATACGCACTCACCCATATGGACAGGGTCTGTCTGCCCAGCTAATCCCACACTCACTCCCTCTCCCTGCCCGTCTCCAAGTGCCCCTTGTGTTTCAGTAAGGATTCACCTTCCCAAAACACTGTCTCAGGAATAACCTCAGCTTCCATCCAGAAAGGATCCACAAGCTGTTCTTCTCTCCAGAGATGACACCTAAAATGATTTTACTTATTTATTTAGAATTCATACCCCACCTACCCTCATGACACAGTTAAAGTGATATTACAAAGTTAAATAAGATATAAATCAGGACAATTAAAAGTAAAAATGGAACAAAGAATGGTTAAAATGAGTGAAGGGATAGATATTACCAGGCACCTGGGATGAGCTAATTGCTCTGGATTTAGTTCTGAGATTCCTGGCAGCTGAAGTAAAGTAAAGCTCATTGGCCCCCAAGGGGCTAAAATCCATGGGTAGGGTCTTATTAGCATCATATTCCAACCTCTGAAGAAAAAAAAAAGGCTGAGCCAAAAGGTGTGACAGTGAGCCCCACCCCCAGGATGCAGGGACAGATCCAGGAGCTGCCCCCATCTAAGAACTTACTCTTCACTAGTCCAGCTAATCTTCAGTGTATCACAACTACTGAAAAAGAGTACAGGATTTAGAGACAGTCCCATTCTATACAGGGCTCAGAAGTCATGCTACTCAATAGTCACTGATACTCTCCAAACCTCATTTTCTGATGTGTAAAGTAAGACCTTAACTCATTTTTACATCATTGAGTTGTTGGGAGAAGTGAAATAAAAAATGCCAAATGCTCAACCTATGATGGGGGAGAGTAAACTTAGGATTCATGTTCATTCCTCCTAAAGAACTGTCATAAGGAAAATCCTCCTTAGACACAGCTTTTTAAATTTGTCAGTCCTTGGAGAAAAAAGGAGGGGAAAGTAGGTAAGAATCATATGAAGGTTCTGCGGAGTAGGGAGCTAGTGGGCATTAATAGCAAAAGGAAAAGAACGGAAAGGCTAGAATAGGAAGATGTGTCCCTGGACACAAATGTCCGGCACTGGGTATTTCATCAGTTCCAATCCCTGCCTCTCTCCTAGGTTTTAAGATAGCTGAGTGCAGCAACGACTCTCTTTTGACTTCCTTCTTCCATATCACAGTCTAGACTCATACCTTCACTTTCTCTCTCAACACGTCTACTTCTGTCAAACTGGATCTCTAAGTATGTGGAGGCCCCTAAAAGATTCTTAAAGTTAAGGAACGCAAAAGATGAGAAGACACAACAGACCCCCACATCCAGCATTTCAAAAATATGACAGCTGCCTACACTGGCCAAAGCAGGCATGGTTTTAAATGGAAACTCAATTTTTCATAACGTAGCTTTAACCCACATAATGAGAAAGAAAAATCCCTTTCCAATTCTCTTAATCCTGATTATATCAAGGAAAAAGGTTCATTTGGGTGTTATGATGTCTTGAGCTTTTCTCTAACATTTATAAATTCAGATGTCTCCCAATTTACAGTGGTTTGACTTCGAGACTTTAGGATGGTGTATAAAGGATACACACTCAGTAGAAAGCAGGATACTCTCCTGCAATGCCCGGCAACAGCAGCAGTGAGCCGCAGCTCCCAATCAGCCACGACTTTATGAGAATAAACAACTGACACTCTACAGTGTGTGGTGATGCCAGATAATTTTGTCCAACTGTAGGCAAAGGTAAGTGTTCTAAGCACGTGAAAGGTAGGCTAAGCTAAACTATGATGTTTGGTAGATCAGGTGTATTGAACGCATTTTTGGCTTATGATAGGTTTATTGGCTGGTAACCCCATTATAAGTCCAAAAGCATCCGTATTTTTTTTTTTTTTTTTTTTTTTTTTTTTTTGAGAGGGAGTCTCACTCTATTGCCCAGGCTGGAGTGCAATGGCATGATCTCGGCTCACTGTAACCTCCACCTTCCAGGTTCAGGTGATTCTCCTGCCTCAGCCTCTGGAGTAGCTGGGGTTGCAAGCACAGACTACCACACCTGGCTAATTTTTGTATCTTTAAGTAGAGACAGGGTTTCACTATGTTGGCCAGACTGGTCTTGAACTCCTGACCTCGTGATCCGCCTGCTTTGGCCTCCCAAAGTCCTGGGATTACAGGCATGAGCTACCACACCTGGCCTGCATCTGTATTATTATTATTATTGTTTAACACAAAGAAGTCATTTATAAAGATCAGAGCCTTGGATACACAAGAATATAGCCAAATATGCATGCTAGAATATAAATAAAAATGTGATTGTATTGTTTTTGGGTTTTCACTGTATTTATTCATACAGTTACCATCTATTTAGTGCAAATAATACTTTTTTTCAGTTGTGGTAATAATATGAAACTTCCTATGGAAATATGTGAATTCAAGTAAGAAGTAGACTGATTTAAAGAGAAATATTAAGTAATGCAGATGGATTGAAAAGACAATAGAAACTGTTAAAATGGTGCCTGAAAGACTAACATTTCAGAAACATAGATCTAATCCAATCTGTTTCATGGACAAAGAAACAAAGACAAAAAGAAGGGAAATGGTCTTCAGAAAGTCTCATGTAAGAACAAGAAATTTTGAGCCAGTTTAGCCTCAGTTTTAATCCCAAACCTGCCAATTACATAGAAGTACCTTCTGACTATGACCTCATCTGCTTAAGCCTCCATTTATGTCTCCACAAAATGAGAGCCTTCATGCATTTGCATCATGGCTTGGAGCTAGACCCAAGGTTTATATCTCAAGCACCTGACAGACCGGTATGCCTGATCCTGAATATATAAGACCCGTAGGACTACCCCTGTGAATGAGAGGTAATTTGTGAGCAAAATTAACTCAATGTCATTTGTGATGGCCAGATATTACTTTCATTCCTGTTCTTAAGACATAATTACTATTTTAACACTGCCCCAACTGTCCTTACACTTGTGCTAGAAAATCCATGCATAGCATAAAGCAAGCAACCATGCTAAGCACAGGCTCTGGAAATGAGGCATTTCCCAGTTTAAATCCTAGGTGTTCTCTTGTTATACTAAAGAACTGTTCAACCTCGGCAAGTTGCTTTATTTATCTCTGCCTCAGTTTATAGATTTATAAAATAGAGATGAGTATAATACATTGGGTGAATGCCTGGCTAAAGTCAAGTAACACATGTAAAGCAGTTAGCAGAGTCCCTGCAACATAGGAAGCATGCACTAAATGCTTCCATTATTATTAGAACACAGTGTCAAGATGAGCTTCCTCTAGGTCATTCAGCAGAATGGTAATTTGGCTGCTGTGCTGTGTCCAAGATGTGACCCACCAGGTGTGACGGGAGAAGGACCCACAGCTGTATAAAGTGCAGATGCAAACAGATTGCTCCGCACCGCCTACGGGGAATGAGATATGGAGTCAGCGAAGGGTGAATTTTAGAAGAACAACCGATTAAAAACACATCAGTAAGAGAAAGCTGGCTATATGGGTCACGTTCTTCAAGTCATAAACCTTGAACTTAACAACTGCTCCATTCCCCCGCCTGGCACCATGCAACACTTTTCCCCCTACTCACCACTCGAATTTACTGCTTTAACTCCATTTCCATTTCACTTTAAGAAACTGACTTCTTTAACATGTTTCCTTCTCCTGCACGGCACCAGTACCCTGTTTGAAAGCCTTTTCCTGCCTCCCAAAGGAGTTCTTATACCTAGAAGCCCATTTTTCTACATATAATACCTGCTTCTTCATTCTTTGTCTACATCTCTGTAGGGTGTTTCCTAATCAGGTCAGTGAGTCATTCCTCTCTCACTCAGTCCCCAAGAAGTAAGTGATCCTTACAGATACTGAAATCTGAGATGTAATATCTGCCTGAGGCTGTGCTATAAAGAGGAAACAGAATGTCCCTCTCCCACCTCAACTCCCTGGCTGACCCCAACACACCTACTCAGAGTTCATTGAGCCACTCAACAATATACGATTGTTTAGACCTCCATGTGTTTGCATACATTGTTCTCAAGGCCTGTACTGCTCTTCCCCAACATGTCCTCCTAATGATCTCTTACTAGAACTAAGGTACCTTATTTACAGCTTTCCCTCCTCTGTCTTAATCCTTCCCCATCCTCAATTGCAACCCTTTTAGTTGTTCATTCCTCCAGAGCCCCTACATCATGTTGGGGAGATGGTACACATGGTGAGAAGCTCAGGGGAGGATGGAGTCAGGGGACCTCAGTTTGTCTCCCACTCTGCTGTGATTCTTTTAGTTTCTCTAAGTAATTGGTTTAACAGCTCTTAATCTGTTTCTTGATTGGTAAAATCTGGATAATAACTGCATGCTGCCTACTTCAGAAGACAGCAGGGAGAATTCTTTGGGACAGTGCATATAAAATGTTTTAGTGCAGTGGTAAATGCTCAATATACATTATTATTATTATTTGGGAAAATACATATAAATATATATGTGTATACACACACACACATAGTCTAGCACTCTCATGTTATATTCCATTTGCCTACTATTACTTTCTCCCAAATTTTAAGCTCCTTAAAAGTAAAGGTCATACTGTCTCACTCACTTTTATGTTTCCAGAATTTAGAACACAATTGGTGAACAACATATTTATCAACTAATTAAACTCCTCTGGAGCAGGAACAGATCCATTTTCTCATTTTAACCACAGCTTCTAGTACAAGGAAGAGCTTTTCCACACAATCTCATTGCATGAATAGATGAACATCTGGGTGGATAGATGGATTTCCAAGATGCTCTAGTTGAAATGCTTATCTGATACCCAGGGCTGAAGTTATGAACCTACCTCCACTTCCCAGTTTCTGACACCACACATTGAATCTCAAATGCCACAACCACCACCTAAATATGCAAATAGCTTTATTTCACCATTTTGAGTATAAAGAGGTACTCAATCAGATTATCCATTTACCGTCCTCTGCTCATGCCTGATGTCTTTTTTAACGTAGCCCCTGCAGTGGCTTACAAAAATTCCATAAGCACATAAAAAAATACAGCCCCAGACTCCTTGCTCTCTTCCCAACATGAGCAGTTCTCTCCCATAACTTTAATGCTCCAGCACTTACTTCTTCTCTGCACGAAGACAAATAAAAGACATTGTTGACAAACTTCTGAAAATCAGCAAGAATGCACGTAACATCTTGGATGCAGGTAGCATCCAGATGGCAGCCTAATCTCTGGGAACAAGCAAAATCCAGAGAGCCGGAAGCACTCACAACCCCTGTCTCATTGAATATTCACACACACATCTGATTCCACCCACGTGTAGAAACTCTTTCCTGATTAATCTCGTCTTAAGTACATTTGATAACATTTCCAGATCCTGAACAACAGCATTCTAACAACTTATGTTCTCTTAATTCCATGTTAAACTTCAGTTTCATCTTTTCATCAACTCCCTTATGATAAGAAGGTCTTCATCATGATAGCGAATTTCCTGGGAGAAAAAAAAATTCTATTTCTGAATGTCTCTATGGAAAAGAATGTTCTATTAGCTGTAATAGTTTCAATCTCTTCCATCCCAAAAGAAATGACTGAGCTCACTAATTCCTCAAAGAACATTTCTAAAGAGGAAAGTAAGTGGCTCCAGATATTTTCTACAGGTGATTTCACTTCTTTGCTCCCCCATCTTACTGTCTGTTTCATAGCAATATCCTACTCATCCTTTAAGGTTCCATCTCATGGCGGCTTTTTCAACTTCTCCATTCCATGCACATCAGCCTTCTCCAAAGTTGTATTATTAGTTCTAAATGCAGGTTTATACTAGGAGGTTAAGTGACTCTTCCAAGTTTACTCAACTAGTAAGTAGCAGAGCAGAAACACCCAGGTCTTCTGACCAAAATCAACATGAACTCCCTACTACACCATTTCTGATGTGTAAGCTTTGATGAGGAGAGTTTATAACTACTGAGTACATACCATGTGTCAAGCACTGATATAATATCTTTAAATTCATGCAATCTTCACAGCAACTCTATGAAGTTTTTTTTTAATCACACCTACTTTACAAACAGTGGTGAGGCACTATATTTCTAAATGACCTGTTTGAGATTGCACAGCTAGTAAGAAGGGAAGCCTGAGCTCACACCCAGGCAGTCTAGTTCTAGAACTTGAGCTTTTAACCACAAAACATACTCAACTCGGATACCTTGACAGTAGGCTTTACCACATCAAACAGGCCAGAATATAAATGCATGCTTTACCACATCAAACAGGCCAGAATATAAAAAAGGTACTCTGTGTTTTTGATTACCTGGAGACTCATTACATATAACATATTTAATGATGACCTAATATGGGCAAGACATTACCAAGGGATTACAGGAGACAATAAAGTACAAAGGTATCAGAGTAATCTGTAGTCAAATGTGAAACATGAAACAGACTTACTCTGTTTGGTCTATAACCATCAACATCAACCTTTTAGATCTCAAGGCCAAATCAAATTTGTAAACTCAATTTTTTGGACCAATGTGAAATTATCAACATTTTCTAGTTCTAGGAAAGGTCATTCAACAAAACAGAAGTTGCAATTACCATTACCAGAATTTTATAAGTGAAAGTACATTTTAACCACCCACATGAAGCAGGGAGGGCATAATATTAAAATAAAATATTATCTTCAAATTTTGACACCAAATTTTAGACCAGCACTTAAGAGCCATCAACCTGCCAGAGTTGGCCAAAGGTGGATGACACAGAGAGGTACATACATAAAAGAACAATCTCAACAGGCAGAGATTGCAACAATAGAATTGCAAGGTAGCATTGAGGGGTTCTGACATTGATATTCACAAATTTAAAGAGAATGAAAATCTCAAAGGCATTTCAGACCACAGAGCTCGTGATTCTACGGCTCTTTTTCAAGGAACTTAAAACACTACCAAAATATACTTATACAAGGAATAAAATAAAGGTTTTGGGTTGGTTTATGGCCTTTTCACTTTGGGGTTCTGCCTCTGGTGGATTGTCAAGAAAGGCAGCTTCCATGCCATTCACCAGACATGTGAGGCAGCTCTACAGAACTCACTAGACCCAATGTGGAGGTTGTTAACTAGCAAAAGCCAGAAAGCCCAGCTCCTTCACAGATTCCCACCTCTTCCTCAGGTACAGCAGATAGTTGCCCATATAGACTTACTTCTTGGAAGCTCTCCCTCTTGCCCCAAAACATCAATCACCTTGAAAAGGCTTGGAATTATGCCTGCAAGCCTACCAGCAAAGTGACCATTTTTACAGTTCCATGGAATTTTCTTACCCTCAAGAATAACCGCAATCTGCTACTTGCACAGGCTCTCCTTTCACTAGCTCCTTCCTCAAGCTATCCAGTTATTCCTGAAATGTCAATGTGGGCAGTGAGGAGATTAAGAGCAGAGACTTTAAGCAGACAGACTTGCCTTTGGCTCAAGCTATGGGGCCCACTATCTATGTGGGCAAGCCACATAAATCCATGTAACCTCAGCTCCCACACCAGTTAAATCATACCTCTTTCACAGGATCTTACTTTGTTTGTGCTTTCAATGAAATGAATATAAATCATTAACACCATGTCCCGCACATACTGTTCAGTAAAAGGCAACTATCATTATTATTATTGGGCTACTTCCTTGATTTCACCTTGATCAATGGTGTCCTCCCACCTCTAAATGTAAACAATTATCCCTTGTCACTTCACCCTCTTATTCCTCACATCTCACTGTCCACCCCCTCCCCAATATCTCTGCCTCTGCTTTCTAGATTCCCTGCAGATATTTTCTGCAAGCCCCAATCTGTTTTACCCAGTGGCCACTTTTTCCCAAGCTGTTCCTTCTGCCTAGAATGCTCTTCTGACCTTATCCTCATTCCCAACCCTAAAAAAACTTTTTTTTCTTTAAGCCATTACTTAAGAAAAATTTTAGGTTCACAGCAAAATTGAGAAAACACAGATCTATCCCATATACATTTATCCAGTCATATGCATAGCATCCTCCATTATCAACACACCCTATCAGAATTGTACGTTTACTACAAACCATGAACCTACATTGATATATCATCACCCAAAGTCCACAGTTTACATTAGGGGTCAACCCCTGGTGTTGTACATTCTATGGATTTGGACAAACGGGTAATGATATGTATTCATCATTATAGTATTATATGGAATAGATACACCACCCTAAAAATCCTCCGTGTTCTGCCTACTTATCTCCCGTGCCTCATTCTCTCTTGATAACCACTGGTCTTATTAATATCTCCATAGTTTTGCCTTTTCTAGCGTATGTTGGAATCATACAGTAGATATTCTTTTCAGATTTACTTCTTTCACTTAGTAATATGCATTTAAGTTTCCGCCACATCTTCTCATGGCTTGATAGCTCATTCTTCTTAGCTCTGAATAATACCCCCTTGTTTAGATATTGCAGCTTATCAGTTCACCTACTGAAGGATATCTTGGTTGCTTCCAAGTTTTGACAACTATGAATAAAGCTGCTGTAAACATCTGTGTGCAGGTATTTGTGTGGACATAAGTTTTAAACATCTTTGGTAAATGTCATGGACCCTGATTGTTGGATTCTACGGTAAAAGTATGCTTAGTTTTGTAGCTGTGGCTGTACCATTTTGCATTTCCATTAGCAATCAGTGAGAATTACCATTGTTCCTTATTTTTGCCAGCTTTTGACTTTGTCACTGTTCTGGATTTGGGAACCTTTTATTCTTTAATATTCAGTTCAAGGTCATCCACTCTTTGAAGAATCTCCTGATCCCAAAGGAAGAGAAAACAACAGCCTATTTACGACGCTAGGTCAACACTTACTATGCTGTCATATGTGTGGACTTTTGGAGGATTTGGACTTTGCCTTATTCATCTTGGTATCATGCACAGTGAAGCCGGGCCTGGTGCATAGCATTCATCCAGCAAATGATCCATTAATAAATAAAGAAGCAAATGAATCAAATGAACTGACGAATGCTCTGGCTGGGTATGTGTGGTATAAGTGTAGCATTTCACAATTTGCAAAGCATTTGTGCTTCCATTAAACCATATGATCCTCACAAGCTCCTAGGGCTTTTGCAGCAAATCCAGGCTCGAAGAGTTTGCATGATTTGCTAGGTTGAAACATGGCAAAGAAAAGACTTGAAACCAAGTCTTCCAAGGCCCCTCCCACACAAAAATATGGTCCTTATTGATTAAAACTAAGGACAGTTTATTAGGAAAAAACCCCATGTAGGAGCTTGCTAAGGATAGGGGACAGGCAAAAATAAGAACAAAATTGTTGGCTCCATTGTAAGGGAGAGTGTAAAAACCTAAATGTGTGGTGCCTGGAGTCCTCCTAGATACACACAGGGCAACATAATTGCACTAGCTACATACATGGGACAACTGTTAGTGTGAAGAAACAATTATCAAAAACATACTGGAAACAGATTTTACCAGTCTCCCGACTTCACCAGTGGCCAGCCCCACTCTCTGCACTGCATTCCTTGCTACAACTTAAGTTTCAGCTCTTGGAAAGAAGCCGAGAGATTTCTGCAAATGTTTTCTCTTCAGCAGATGGAGCAGAAACCGAGAAGCGTTACAAGGAAGATGGATCGGTGCGGCACACTTGTAACAATAAAAATACAGCAACGGTTAAAAGCAGTCTCAGTTAAATAGAACTGGGAACCCAGGGTTGGCCTAAATCTTTTTTTAATTAAAAGTGAAGGGGAATTTCAAAGTTCTATTTCAGCCCCTCCAAGCATCAGTGCAGTGAATGCGGAATGTTTTTGTGCTTGGCTGGGTGTCAGACTGCTTGAGATTTATTTGATTTGGGGTTGTAGTCAGAGAAAAGCCCCCAGCAGAGGAACCTCTGAAGGGGAAGTGCAGAGGGGAGAACACGTAGGCAGGAAAACCTGGAATCAGATCCCAGCTCTGTTCCTGCGTGACACTGAGAAAATTATTTTCCTCTTCCTTCGCACTTCTTTACTCCCAGTTCCTCACTTCTTTCTCCTCCTTAAGCTTCTGTATTGTGAATACCCTCTGGCATTTGCTTCCTTTTTCTCCCTCTTCTTCCATCTTTGAAGTCTGCTTTCATGTCTAGATGCACAGTTCACAAACTGCAGTTTCAGGATCGCTCAAAACGTACATGGTTGGGGCCTTTTTAGATGATTTGGGGTCCTGACGATGGACTTACTGAGTAAGGTTCCAGGACTGTGAAGGCTGGAATCCTGCCTGTCAATCAATATCCAATGTGTGGTGGAAACAAACACACCAGCGTTTGGGAACAACTGCTCTGGATGAAGGCTGCTAGAGCAGAGGATCTTAGTCTGAGATGCTTTTTAGAACAGGGGAACTTTCACAAAACACTCAAGTCAGAGCCCTGCCTGAGAAAATCTGACTCACTGGGTCTGGACAGGGCCTAGATGTACCTTGAAAACAAGCTCTTGAGGTTGAATAACTTACGGTATAGAACCCCTGAAAAACACTCAGCTACGTCAGTGACATGGATGAATTTATACCAAGCTGCCGCCCTGTCTCTTGGATGCTTTCTACTACAGTTCACACAGTTCATGTTCTCCTGGTCCCTAAGATCAGACACGTGCGTTTGCTTTGCTGGATGACTCAGGTTTCAGCTGGTGCATACATATTTATGACATGCACATTCATATAATATCTAGAGATATATCTCTCCACATGTATTAAGAAATACACATGGAAAAAGATTACACACACACTCACATGTCCACGAACACATGCACACACACACCCCTGCTCTCACACACCAGCATATTCAAACACAGAAACTCCATTTCAAATACCAGCCCTGGCCGGCTCAGTTCTAAGAGTGTTAGTTGACACATCTTCAAAATGAAAACTGTAATACCTGCTTCATGGTTGTGAAACCAAATATATATATAGATGCACATGCTTTATTATCAGAGACGCAGTAGATGTTCAACAAATGTATGTCAAGAACCACATATGTATTAAATGTCTTTTTTTCCTTTTTACTTTTAGTTCTGGGATACATGTACAGAACATGCAAGTTTGTAACATAGATACACATGTGCCATGGTGGTTTGCGGCACCTATCAACCCATCATCTACGCTTCAAGCCCTGCATGCATTAGGTATTTGTCCTAATGCTCTCTCCTCTTGCCCCCAATCCCCTGACAGGCCGAGGCATGTGATGCTTCTCTCCTTGTGTCCATGTGTTCTCATCTTTCATAAACACATTATTTCCACACAAGTTTATCCACTTATGAATGCACTTAGAAATCCATGAACACATTCAAACTCAATTGCACGTGAAAACATCCAAGCTCACATTTTTATATGAGCAGCACACACACTTGCACACACACTAACACACAGCGCTGCCCTGATACAAAACAAAGAGCTCTACTCACTCTAAACACTTCATTAAGCCAGGTTCTTCCTGTATCTATCAAGCTATGCCATTGGATCTGAGGTCCTGTGGAAGAAGGTGGAATGTGAAGCAAACAACTACCACACATGAAATGGATACCAGGTTTAAAAAAGAAAAAAAGTCTTGGCAATACAAGCCAATGCTTCAAAGGCAGCACAAGGATGGAGATCAACAATAGTTCATCATGTGTATACAAGAGGAAGTGCTGAGGGAAAGCTAGACTGAATGCCCAAAGCTTCTAAATATGTAAAGCACTTTTCTATAGATCCCATAGAAAACAGGCACATATCACTCCTACCCTCCCGAAGATCACCTGAGGTCAGGAGTTAGAGAACAGTCTGGCCAACATGGTGAAACCACATCTCTACAAAAAATAGGAAAATTAGCTTTGCGTGGTGATATGTGCCTGTAATCCCAGCACTTTGGGAGGCTAAGGTGTGTGGATCATGAGGTTAGGAGTTCAAGACCAGCCTGACCAACATGGTGCAACCCTATCTCTACTAAAAATACAAAAATTAGCTTGGCATGGTGATATGTGCCTGTAATCCCAGCTATTCAGGAGGCTGAAGCAGGAGAATCCCTTGAACCTGGGAGGCGGAAGTTGTAGTGAGACGAGATCCAAGGCTTACAGTCCTAGGAAAGACCTATGTTTAGGGGACTATTTTCTGATATGACAGAAATAGTAAGATTGGCCAACATGAATAATTATAGTGGGATAGTCAGTGAGCAAAGTCATTATTCCTATTTTGCTTCCAGTTTTCTTTTTTTTCTTTTTTTTTTTTTTTTTTGAGACAGAGTCTCACTCCATCAACTAGGCTGAAGTGCAGTGGCGCAATCTCAGCTCACTGAAACCTCTGCCTCCTGGGTTCAAGCAATTCCCCTGCCTCAGCATCCCGAGTAGCTGAGATTGCAGGTACCCACCACCACGCCTTGTAGAGACGAGGTTTCACCGTGTTGGCCAGGCTGGTCTCAAACTCGCACCCTCAGGTAATCCTTCTGCCTCTGCCTCCCAAAATGCTGGGATTACAGGCGTGAGCCACGGTGCCCAGCCTGCTTCAAGTTTTCATTACTCAAGATAAATGTTTGTCTTAGGTGTCAGTAAAGTCAACAACCATCCCAACGAGAACTTTTATGATGTTCAGAAGCTCCATCTGTCTTTACTATCAGTGCCCTCAGTCAGTACGATTAATACCATGTTATTAAGCATGATAGTTCCTTCATAGACGTTTTCTAATATAATTAAAATCAAGAATATTTATATTTTAGTGCTATATATGTAGTTTTTTGAATTGGGAAAGAGGGTGGGCCAGATAACCACAAAATGCTGTGTTCTTTTAAAAGGCTCTCATTTCATGATTCCATGTCTTTTTCGTTTGTTGGTTTTTGTTTTTGAAAAAGAGTCTCACTCTGTCAGGTGCAGTGGTGCGATCTCGTCTCACTACAACTTCCGCCTCCCAGGTTCAAGGGATTCTCCTGCTTCAGCCTCCTGAATAGCTGGGATTACAGGCACATATCACCATGCCAAGCTAATTTTTGTATTTTTAGTAGAGATAGGGTTGCACCATGTTGGTCAGGCTGGTCTTGAACTCCTAACCTCATGATCCACACACCTTAGCCTCCCAAAGTGCTGGGATTACAGGCACATATCACCACGCAAAGCTAATTTTCCTATTTTTTGTAGAGATGTGGTTTCACCATGTTGGCCAGACTGTTCTCTAACTCCTGACCTCAGGTGATCTACCTGCTTTGCCCTCCCCAAGTGCTGGGATTACAGGCGCGAGCCACCATACCTAGCCAGATTTGATTTTTATATTCCATAAATATTATACTCTATGAGTCTATTCTGACTCTGAATTTTTATTGTTCTAAGATTATGATGCCAACGTTTGATAGATTATGAAGTTCTACAACTTATGATTCAAAGATGCCAATAGTATAAGAGTCTGACACTGTACTTTAAAAGTCACCATCAACTTCATACAAATGAGGTTTCCAGACTCTTTTCTATGAGACATAGGAACCTAAGTCAAGGCCAAAGTGGCTGTATTTGAATGGGGAAGGCAGAGTCAGCATGCAAAGAAAGAATGACCACTAAAAAGAAGAGCTCTTAAAGCATGCCTCAAGGCTACTCAAACACCTCCTATAGCTCCAGTTTCCTCCTTGACTTCATTTTATGGCCTAAAGATACAGAATACTTATTGGCAGAATTTAGGTGCCACTGAGGCAAGCCTTGGCTATGTCTTGTCCTTTTATTCTCAGCATCTAGCACAAGGCCTGGAACATAGAAGGCTCTCAATAAATGTTGAGCTTGAATGAGTTAGTTGAACTCATTGTGGTGCTCTCTTTCTTATTTTTCATTGCCTCCTTCTAAGTTTCCTCCACTTTTCCCTCCTTTTCTCTTTATCCTCCTCCATCATCTCTTAACAGTACTTTAGAGCTTCCATGTATATTAACTATTCAATCATAATAGGAATCCAGTGATATATGAATTATTATCCCCATTTTACAGATGAGGAACCTGAGGCTAAGAAATGACACTTACCAAAGATCACATAACACCAGTGTTGGAAAAAGACAGAAACTCCAACACTCTGGCTTCATGTTGGAGCTCCTTCCTTTATCTCACAACTGCTTTACAGTGTTCTCAATAATAATAAAAATAACATCATGAGAAATTAAGAAAACTGTTGCTTAGAGAGGAGGCCCACACTTTCTGTTCCTGAGTTTAACTCTGAATTTATTTTGTCAATCAATACCAGTTCCCATTTCAGAGTATTCAGTAATTAAGGGCCTTCTACACCCAACTGTTCATTTCATTTTCTAGCCCTTTCTCCCTCTATTGAGGGTGCTGTACATGGCATGTGTTTATTTTTCAATTAAAGCAAATTAAACTTAATTTTATTTTGAGAACTTTTTTTTTTTAGAATTTCACAGCCCACGGTGAGATAATTGAGACCCTGCTGTTCCTGGAAGCACTATTTAGAGAGAGCAGGCCTCAGCAGATCTGGAACAATCTTGGAGGAAGTCATCTTTAACACCTTCGTCTCCCTTGACCCACCAGGGGAGAGAGTGAAGGAAAGAGAAAGAGGTGAAACTTACATTAAACTTCCCTTCTTACCATTGGGAAACTTCCCTTCCTATTATTCTTTGGTAATTTTCTAAAAAATCATCACCATTTCTGAAATAATACAGATCATCAGAATTGCTTATATACATTTTTTGACATGCATAATATTCTGGTTTTTATGGAAAATACATTTATCTAGTGTAGAGTTTCCTAAAGAATGCTACACAGAATATTAGTAAAAATTAAATGGAAAATCTAGGACAAAATCTGTCACTCATAAATCTACCTTAGAGATGATTTAAAGTTTAAACCAACGATTTCAAGTCATGTTTTAAAGCCTGGGAGCCTCTTATTCAAAGCTTATACAAAAATGTGATGAAGTTAAGTGGAAAACATGGAGCTGCTCTGGTGCAGGTGGTGAGGTGGGGATGATCTCACATCCCGGCTCACCTGCTCAACCCCTCCCTGCTTTTGTGGTGGGCTTCAGCGGTTTTCTTAGAATCTCTGTTGAACCTCAGGCTTCATTTTGCAGGTGAGAAAACTTAGGGGATGTGAGGGTCCAGAGAAGGGATGTGATTTACCCAAAATTAAAAATTAAGATAGCATGAAAGCAAAAGCCTTAAGCCACCAAAGTAGGAGCTACAAATCCAAAGTTTCCAACGTGTGGTACACAAAGTACTACCAGGACATGAAATGATTCCAAGTGAAACAAAAGTAGTACAGCTTTTCTTTATGGATCTGATAGCTATTTTAGTAAGCCTTAGAAAGTATACATCAGACCAGGCACAGTGGCTCACACCTGTAATCCCAGCACTTTGGGAGGTCAAAGCAGGAGGATCGCTTGAGGCCAGCAGTTCAAGATCAGCCTGGGCAACACAGCAAAACCCCCATCTCTAAAAAAAATAAAAATAAAAACTTGCCAGGTGTGATGGCATGTGCCTGTAGTCACAGCTATTTGGGTGACTGAAGCAGAAGGATTGCTTGAGCCTAGGAATCCAAGGCTGCAGTGAACTATGATCATGTCACTGCACTCCAGCATGGGCAAAAGAGTAAGACCCTGTCTCAGAGAAAAAAAAAAAGTAAGTATAAAACATTTAACAAATCTCCAGTTTTTATGAGCATAACCATTCAGGCCAAGGTAGAGCAAAAGTGAGAAAAAAACTGAGTCTATTTAAATTTGATTTAGGATGGATGAATTACTTAGAAATTGAGAAAACAGAATTAAAGCTTTCTCCTCTGCTTTGGCTCCTGTTCCTACCACAAATTGCTCACTGATCTCCCACATCCCACTAATTAAAATGTTGATTATACAAGTAATACACACTTATTAAAGAAATATTAGAAAATACAGGTAAGAAAGAATGAAATTCACTATAACCCATCACCCAAAGATGACTATTCAAATACTAGGATACATCTTATAAAATAAGCATGCTGTATATGATATTTTTCATCCTATGCTTTTTAAAATTGGTAATTCACAAAAAACATGTTGATGTCGATAAATGTCATAAGCGCCATTTATTACTGTATGCCAGGCATGCTGCTAAGTGCTTTGTACATGCGACATTCGTTCTCAACAGCATAACTAGAAGGAAGGTACTATTGTTGTCAGCCCTGTTTAAAAATGATACACGCTACCTTCATCCCACCTTCTAATGTACAAGTGTGCTTCCCTAATACCATTCTTAAGGACCACAGAGTATTCCATTCTATGCTTTGCTTTCCTTCTTTTCTCCAAACATTCTGATAACATTTCTTCTTCACAGACTTGTACACGTCTAATTAACTGACTTCTTAGAAGGGGACTTTTTTTTTTCCACAGAAATATTTGCACCTTTTTTTCTTTTAAAAAATAGGTATAGAGATAAAAATAGAGACAGAAATAGAGATAGAAATTTTAAAAATCAAGACAGAGATCTAACCCATGCTTTCTCAATAATGTATGTCTTCTTTCTCCCCCTATTTCCTATTGGTTACTCCACTTCAGTCACACTGGTTTCCGTATACACTGAAAATCCCATCTCAAAAATGTAATGCTTGCTGTCTCCACCTGGAATGCTCTTCCCCAGATATCCACCTGAGTCTATCCCTGACTTCCTACAGATCTCTGCTCCAATGTCAGCAACCCAGTGAGGGCTTTTCTTATCCACCTACATAAAACAGCAAGTCCTCTCTCACCAAGCCATCTGGTCCACGCGCGTTACCTCCCTATGTTATGTTTTTCTCCATTACACTTCATTATCTGATACACTGCATGTTTACTTCTTTATTTATAAATTATCTTCTTTCTCAATTAAATGTCAGCTCGAAGATGGTACAGTTTGACTCCCTCCTGTATTCATAGCTCATAGAAAAGCATCTGGCAAAGAATAAGTGCTCAATAAACAATGTTTGGCTGAACATGGTAGCCTATAATCCTAGCACTTTGGGAGGCCAAGACGGGTGGATCACCTGAGATCAGGAGTTCAAGACCAGCCTGGGCAACGTGGTGAAACCCTATCTCCACTAAAAGTACAAAAATTATTCGGTCATGGTGGCTCATGCCTGTAATCCCAGCTACACAGGAGGTTGAGGCACTAGAATCGTTTGTAAACCCAGAAGGCAGAGGTGGTAATGAACTGAGATTGCACCATTGCACTCCAGCCTGGGCAACAGAGTGAGACTCTGTCTCAAATAACAAAATAAAACAAAGAAAAACACACAATGTCTGTTTGTTTATGAAAGAATGATGAAAGTCATATTTCATAAAAGGCTATATTCAATATAGATTTTCATCAATGCTGCGTGAGAGTGTTCTTTTCCCTGCATTTTTGCCAAAACTGGATGCTGCCATTAAATTAAAAAGCCATTTTGATGATAGTATCACATTGCTATTTTCATTTATTTGATTACCGGAGAACTAAATATCCTGTATTTTATACATTTATTGGCCACATGAGTTCCTCATTCCATTTTTAGATAGCAGTCCCACCCCAAGATTATCTTCTGATAAGTAGGTGATCTTAATACCATATCTGGGCTCAGGTTCCATTACTAGAGAAGGAGAAATCTGCTTTGGATATTTTCTGGCGTATCAACTGCTCTTCTTCCTACCTATTCTCAACCACGCTCAATATTCCTTTATAGTTGTGTGTGTGTGTGTGTGTGTGTGTGTGTGTGTGTGTGTGTGTACATGAAACAGAGAGAAAGAAACAGAGACAGACAGAGAGGTTGCAACATCTGGCTATCACAATTCAGGCTAACTCTACCCTGCTATTTCCTGGCTTGAAAAACTGTTACTGTTATCACTAGTGGCTTTGATGGTTCTACTCCCAGGAAATGTAAGATCCTGGCTCTTGGCTCCGCCCAGAGTTAGAAAGTAGCTCATTCTATAACTATTGGTCCTGGTGTCAGCAGCATTTGAACTAAGGATACAGATAAACATGTTAAGCTAAGGTTTCCTGCTGAGGCATTGTGAAGTTAAATTACTATTTCAAGAGGCTATGAAGTTGGCAGCCAGAAAGCCCTGGAAGAGTGGAAGATATTCATGATGCTGACAGATAAAGGACAGAAAGCAAAATGCAGATTGTTAAGGAGATTTAAGAAAGCTCCTTCCAGTGGCACCATTTATAACATCTCCTGAACGTGAAAGATGGATGCCTTTCTCATTTAGGCATGTACAGGATCAGGATTGAGGGCAGAGACTGCATGACAGAGTGGCTGAAGATTTGCAATGACCAATCTAGACCAAGACCATAGAGATCAGGCAGCAATATTCAACCTTGTCTTTGAGAGACCATCAAGCTGCTGAAAGCTGGGCAATGCCTTCAGCTGTGGATGAAGGAATGGCAATTCAAAGACAGAACATCACATACAGTTGCTGATAACACACACCGGGCTTGGAACCTTATGCTGTCATCTACTATATATCTTGGGGTAAATCCTTTTACCTCTGACCCACAATGTTCTCATCTGGAAAATGAGGAGACTAGTTACAACTTCAGAGTGCTACCGTAAAGGTTAAATGAGAGATAACAAGTGACAACATGCAAACACTCGATAAAATAAATGAGAATAAGGATGAAGAGGGGGAATCATAAGGAGGAGGATGTTGAACACAGTTCACACAAGAGCATCTAGCATACTGTCAATCATCTACTTTCTCATATGGTTTTCTTACAGAAAACCAAATCAAAAGTGATGCTGTGTACAGTAGCTCATGCCTGTAATCCCAGCACTTTGGGAGGCTGAGGCGGGCAGATCATGAGGTCAGGAGTTCGAGACCAGCCTGGACAACATAGCAAAACCCCATCTTTACTAAAAATACAAAAAATTAGCCAGTTGTGGTGGCGGACACCTGTAATCTGAGCTACTTGGGATGCTGAGGCAGGAGAATTGCTTGAACCCAGGAGGTGGAGGTTGCAGCAGGCCAAAATAGCACGCCACTGAACACCAGCAGGGGTAACAGTGTGAAACTCTGCCTCAAAAAAAAAAGTGAGATGGGCTGCACAAGGCTAGGGTTCTAAAACCAACTCAGATATGAATTGATCTTAAAAAGAGTTTGTATGTATAAAAAAGGAGTAAGAGACTGGAATTTGAGCTGCAGTGTGTTGAAGATGACTCCTGCCTTGATGGTGGATGATCCTATATCTTTATCTGGTCTTTACATCTATATCTAGTTTCTGGTCTGTTGTAACACAGAGAATTAAAAAATCTGCCTCTGTCATTTTGTGTTCTCCCATGCCTTTTCCTACTTTCTCACTCTCTCCTCTAATCACTGTTATCCCCACTGCCACATGGTGGGGGAGGTTAGTAGAAATAATTGAGTGAGCTCTTTGCAAGGCAGTGCCTTGAACCTAATGATATTTTTTTTTTCCTACATCTTATTTCCAGTTTGAGCACATACCTGAGAGTATGAGCAATGCTTAATCTAACAGGGTGTGGAAATCATACAAAGCAGTAACAGTTAATGTTTATATAGTGTTGATGACCTGCCAGGCACTGTCTGAGGCACCTATCATATCAACTAATGAAATCCACACATACCTCCATGAAGTTACTATTATTGTTATTTTTGAGATATAATCTCACTCTGTCACCCACACTGAATTGCAGTGGCATGATCACAGCTCACTGCAGCCTTGAACTTCTTGGCTCAAGTGATCCTCCTGCCTCAGCACTCCTAAAGTAGCTAAGACTACAGGCACAGGTCACCACACCTGGCTAAATTTTTAAAATGTTTTTGTAGAGATAGGGTCTTGCTAAATATTCTCAAGGCTAGTCTCAAACAGCTAGCCTCAAGCAATCTTCCTGCCTTAGCCACTCAAAGTGCTGGGATTACAGGCGTGAGCCACCATGCCCAACCTGGAGTTACTATTATTCTAATACTCATCTTACAGATGAGAAAACTAGTGCAGAAACATCAGGTAATCAGTCCCACGTCAAATAGCTAGTAAGTGGCAGAGCAGGTATGCAAACTCCAGCATACCCACGCTTTCTCAACCTCTATACTTTCAAGTCAGAAAGACGAAGATTCAAATCCACAACAAAACACAACTGACTCAGTGTATGGCCTTGGGCAAGTGGTATTACTTCTCTGAGCTCAGTTTCATCATCTCTAGAATGGGGCACAATGCTACCTATGCAAGAGCTTGCTGAGAATATTCAGTAGGATATCTACATCAAGTATCCATTGCAGCACAAAGAATATGTCATGTGCTTGGCACATCCACTTTTCCACTCCAAGAATGGCTTTATGGCAGTGACATTTCAGCCATCTCTAAATGTTACAGATCAAGATCCTTCCAGAGCCCCCTCAAATTCCAGTCCATACTCTGCCTACATGTATCATTCCCACTGTCAGGGGAGAGAGAGAGGTAAGCAACACTGGAGCTGACTTGGTAATATTTTCAGGAATCATTTGCAAGCCTTCACTGGACTTTCAATGTTGCTGTCCCATTGATATACATTCAGAATAAAATTCTTTATAACCCCTCTCAGCTCTCCCCAGCCTTGGCTAACTCTGGCAATGGCATTTGATGTGGATCACTTCACTTGTAAGAACTATATCTCCAAAATGTGTCCCAGCAGCAAAACCGTATTACCAACCCTTGCCAAGTAATCTATTTTTCAATCTTTCCTGAAAAACACCAAAGTGCTGATTTTCTTTTTGATGGCCCCTGTGCTTGTGAAAATATTTTTATCGTGCCAGCCAAGGCTTCCTGTAGGTCCTTCCTTTATCATGTCCCTGTAAAACTCAGAACCTATCAAATTCCATAAAAAATTTAGCTTATCCACTACCATGCAAAGGGAAATGTACTTACAGAAGGCAGTTGTCTCTGTCACAGTTCTCTGTTTGCTCTTCTAGGTTTATCTTGGAGCTCCTGGGGGACTCCAGGATATCCACAGCCTACTTGAGTTTCATCTACTTTTGCAGATTGCTAAATCTTAGAATGGAGACTTGAGAATTCACCACTTTTTCCCCAAAAAGCAATCATATCCTGGATGTCTGCCTTTCCTCTATTTGAATCAGCTTGTAATCCGTAACACGACTGTTCTCTATTATCCCCAAGATCCATTATTTCTCACAGAGGTTCCCACTGGCTCATTTGCAGGACCTTTGCAAGGCTAGATAAATTATATCTTAGAAACCTCTGAGGGCCAGTACTGGGTTAACCCTTACAAAGGGTTCTAGCTGTTCACATAGGCCATTTACTCGGAGCCCTGCTGCTCTGACCTTTGCAGTTTACACAAAAATGGTTGCATGTTGCTTTTGTTAATTGCCTTATCAATCTGCCTCCCATCCTTGGGGGGAATACAGTCTCCTAGCTATCCCAAGACGGCCTCAACTTCCTTGTATACAACGCTGCACCCTGTGAGAAAACCCCTGCAAACTAAAAACGAAATTTGTTCAGAATGATGTATTTTGTGTCCTCACCAGGTTCTCCACTCCTGTGTGGGGGATAGCAGGAAGCCCAGGTAATTTATGACTCTTAACTTTCTCATATCCAGTCTTATTCAAGCTATTCTCCTTAAGGCCACTTGCAATCTCCAAAAGATAGTTCCCTCAGGACACAAAGATCCCCTTCACCCTCATATGGAAAAAAAAAATTAATTTCACCTTTTCTCAGCCTCATTATCTCCTTAATTGTCTTCTTTGCCCCCCTCAGTAGCAAGGACTGTTGATGGATCTCTAAGCAGTCTTTCCAGGCTGCTGTGTTCCATGAGGACAGTGGGTTTCATGTTAACACTTAATCACTTTGATATCAGGAGTTGCCACCGCGGCACAGAATCGCTCTCTCACCACCACTCGGCCACACTGTCTTGAAACAGAGTCTGTGTATGACCTGCTTTAAATTTGCTTATTTTTTAGAAGGCATCTAAAGCTTATGAGGAAGCACAGGTACTGTGTGTGTCTGCCTCTACTTGTACAAGAACTCTGTCATGCAATATATTCTTCTTTTTCAAACAGAGTCTCACTCTGTCACCGAGGCTGGAGTGCAGTGGTACAATCTTGGCTCACTGCAACTTCTACTTCCCAGGCTCAAGTGATCCTCCCACTTCAGCCTCCCAGGTAACTGGGACCACAGGTGTGTACCATGATGCCCAGCTACATTGTTTTGCATTTTTTTTTTTTTTTTTTTTTGTGAGACGGAGTCTCGCTCTGTTACCCAGGCTGGAGTGCAATGGTGTGATCTGGGCTCACTGCAACCTCTACCTCCCAGGTTCAAACAATTCTCCTGCCTCAGCCTCCTGAGTAGCTGAGATGATAGGTGCATGCTACCACACACAGCTAATTTTTGTATTTTTAGTAGAGACAGGATTCCACCATGTCAGTCAGGCTGGTCTCAAACTCCTGACCTTGTGATCCACCCACCTCAGCCTCCCAAAGTGCTGGGATTACAGGCATAAGCCACTGCACCTGACAGCAACATTTTCATAGAGTCAGGCAATATACCTTCAATGAAGCAAGCCATAGCTGGGTCCTTCTCAATTTACAGAAGGCAAGCCTAGAGAGAGAAAGATATGCTCTTAAGGAGGTCTAGATATATAGTGATAGGAACCAGGACTGGAATCAAGTACCCCAAGTCCCTGTGCTCTTATTGTATGAAATTCTGAATTAATGGGGATATACAATAAAAAGATACAGCCTGTGATCTTGAGACTTATAGTTACCGTCAACATCCTCCTCACCACTATCACTACTGATGTGTCTTCCTTTAGATTTCACCTTAACCAAAATTCTCCCAGACCTTCTAAAGTGGCAATTATCAATTTATCATGAATAATTATTTATAAATTTGCAGTCTGTACTATTAGATTGCCAGCACCTAGCAAGATTGATCACCATACTGCCCAAGTCACTTTGTCCAAAGCCTTTTCAAGACAAGAGATGCAATAAATATTTGCTGATTAAAAGTGAACACTTCCAGCTTTCATCCTTTTCACAAGACTCCATTTAAATTACTTTATCCCCACATATTCATTCTCTTCTTCCTATTCTATCCATTTCCCCTACTCTTGTTTCTCTTCCACCCTTTAGACTGATGTATCTTCAGGGTATGACATTCAGAGTAGGACTAGAAATTAAAATGAGAATACTTGTTGAAATTTCTGATTTAAAATGGACATCATAAAAACCCACCAAGAGTACCTGACAATGACCTTCTGTCAATTCTCAAACTCTCCTTAGTCCTCAAACTACCTGCCTTACAACCAGAGATGACAAGGAAAAGATGTCAAAACTTCTCACTCTCTTGTATAGGCCATTGTGATCTGCCCTGCCCACCTTCCTAATTCCCTTTCGTGTCAATTTCCCAATTTGAAAGCTTTGGCCACACTGACAGCTAGTCCATCTCTTAGACTTCCTCAGCTTGTTCCAATGAGGTGACGCTGTGGTTTGTTTTGTTTTGTTTTTTGAAACAGGGTCTTACTCTGCTGCCCAGCTGTAGTGTGGCAGTGCAGTCACAGATCACCGCAGCTTCAATCTCTCACCTCAAGTGATCTCAACCTCAGCCTACTAAATAGCTATGACTATAGGTGCCCAGGTTGTTTTATTAGTATTACTATTTTTGTAGAAATGGGGTCTTGCTATGTTTCCCAGGCTGGTCTCAAACACCTGGGCTCAAGCGATCCTCCCACCTCAGCCCCCTAAAGTGCTGGGATTACAGGCATGAGCTACCAAACCTGGCCAACTCCATTTTATTCTTCTCTCTGCCTCTAATGCTCTTTACCCACAAAATCACATAGCTGGTTCCTTCTCATTTAAACCTCAGTTCCAATATCACTTTCTAGAGAAAGCTTCTTCTGCCTACTCTATCTAAAATTATACCATCCACAGTCCTTTCTAGCATATCACCATAATTAGTGGTGCAACATTTAATATTGTATAAAATTATTTTGCTTATCTATGTGTTTACTCATTGATTATCCATCTCTCGCCACTAGAGTGGGAGCTTAATGAAAACAAGACCACGTTCATGCTACATTTCCAAAGTCCAGATCTATGCTATTCAGATACAGTAGCCATGAACCACAATAGCTATGTAAATCAAAATAAAAATTCATATAAGTTAAATAAAATTAAATATTCAGTTCATCAGCAACACTGGCAACATTTCAAGTGTTCAGTAATCATACATGGTTAGTGGCTACCATATTGGACAGCACAGAAAACATGTCCATCATCGCTGACAGTTCTATTTGACAGCTTGTCTACAGCAATGTTTGGCAAACAGTAGGCACCCAATAAATATTTGTTGAATAAATCCTCACTCAATTTCAGGTCATCCTTCCCTTTTTTGTGGCATGTAAGCCCTAAAAGTGAGTTAAACTAGACAATTCCTCTAGGACAGGATTCAGGGTGCCAAGAGGCCTCCAAGCAGATACTATGGAAGACAGGACTGTGAAGACAATCCCCTCTATTCTGAAAGAAAATAGTTTTGAATAATTATGTTTTTATAATATTTGAAGAACTGATAACTGGAAGTGAATTACACTTGTGCAATTTCAGAGACACATGGATGGAAGGATGATTTAGGGGCAAAGTAAGAAAATATTTCAACAAATCTCCTCAAATATGACATAGGCTGGTTTGTGTGGTAATGAACTTGCTGCCACTAAAAGTACTAAAACTGAGACTGAACGGTCACGCATTATTGGTATCACAAAAAGGACTTGTCATTCCTGAAAACAGAGAAAAGTTTGGTTATTGAGAAACCTTCAGAGGTTTTCCTTAATTCAGTGAGCTCCATGACACTTTCCTACCATCAATTTCAAAGAGTTCATAATACGTCCAGCTATTCCTAGCATCTATTGAAAAACCTGATGTTGCCAGTCATTCATAACAGTTACCATTAACTCAGTGGTCCAGTGAAAACAGCAGAGATGATGCAGGAAAGAGGACAGATTCAAATGCTAGCTGTGATGGTTGTGTGACCTTGGTCAGGAGTCGATCCAGCCGGGGCTTCATTTTCCTCTTCTGTAAAAGGGGCTGTATCTGCCCCACTTGGTGGAAAGAAGGACTACATGAGAGAACAAAACTAAAGACCCTGGATTACAGGAAGTCAGTGTTCACTTCCAAGTAAGGTCTAATTTTTATCTGTCTGTATTATCATTGGAATCGCCATATTCTTGATATGGGCAAAAATGCCATAACGGCATTGCTTTAAATGAATATGAAGCAATTGTCAGCTAGAAAGTGTGAGAGACAGAGAGAGGACAGCTGCTATTGAGATGCGACATGAAATGCAAGGGCAAATATTTATAAAGTGACTACTCTGTGTCAGTCCCTGGAATACAAAGATGCTTCTTAGACCATCCTAAGAGGGCCCTATAAAGCAGGGCAAACGGAGACACAAACTAAAATAGAGTTTCAGATAAAATGGTATACAAACATCAAGTGATAAAGAGATTAATTCCAAAATAAGGTATTGAAAAGACTTCTTGGAGGGGTCATTTGAGCTAATGTTGAAATATGGGTAGAATTTTGTTAAAAGTCATGGCCAAATGTGGGACATGGAGGAAAGAATAATAAAGATGGTCTTTGCAGAAGGGAGCACTACTGGAGAAATTATTTGAAGAATGACATTTAAGGACCTGTCTTTTTCACATGACCTCCATCTTGTCTTTAACATGGTTTCCAGTAGTTCAGCAGCCAATTTGTTAAGCTTTGTATTTCAGCAAGGGAAAAGCAGGAAAAGAAGGGTAGGGTATGTCTAACCTTAATGGCCTGTTCAAGTGATAATGTACTGGTGATTTCTTCTAAGGAATTGGGAGGGGGAGAGGAGAGAGGTTGCAAAGCAAAAAATGTCTCCTTGCACAACTGAAGGGCCTTTGGGCAAAGACCTTTACAGAAAAATAGAGGACTTTATGATCAATAACATAAACTCTTGCACACACTAAGAAAGAGATGTTGAATTTGAACTGATCAGGGGAGGGTTTTTCACAGTCCCTGTCTGTACCAGCAGCAAAGACATTCATTGCAGCCAGAGCTGGGTCGTCTAAACTCAACGGGGCCCCAACAGCTGATTTGGAATCTCTGAGCTGTTTCTCCTTGGTTGAAATGGAGTCACAGCTCCCCCTTCTGGGAGCTAAAGTGCCATCTAGCCTCGGAAAATCCTGCATGGAAAAGGCTCTATTGCAGATGGGCCTAAAACCCCATATTTTTCAGTACTTGCCAGCACCCCGAAGAGGCATCTAGAAGTCTAACAGCACACTTTTGAGTGAACTCCATTCTGACTTCTCCAGGGTCTCTCTTTCACAGGGCTTTACGTTTCTCCTTCCCTGGAGTTCATGAGTCCTAGTCTTCATATGGAAGATGCTTTATATGAGAGAACACAATTTGGTGCGGAGGTTCTCTTTTCTGGAAATGTAGCAAGTAGGAAAGGTTTCTGGATCTTTGTGTGCACATGTGTGTATCAGAACACCTATGCATGTGTGCTTGCATGTGGTCCAGTGCCTATAACATGTAGAAATGTATAGAGGTGAGATTCTAAATTAATATAAAGAAATTAATGTGCCTGAAATATTTGCATTGGTGGATGGGTGTACATTTTGCTCTCTGGAAAGCAGAGCATTCCTTAATAAAAAGCTGAAATACAAACCAGACACTTTGCTGGGTCTGCTTACTAGTCATAGTCAGTACTGAGTCCTTACCTGGGTAATCCTCCAAAGATATTGGAGAAGAAATCTATGTTCTCTCTCTCTCTTCCCCCTCCCCACCCATCCCGTTGTGTGTGTGTGTGTGTGTGTGTGTGTGTGTGTGTGCACGCACGCGCGTGTGCACGCATTGAACCTTTTCTCTTTGGGGTCATGTTTCCAGATAGAAAAACCTTGAAATCCATCTCTGAAAATGTGAAGTTTAATGAGGGAAGACAAGTGATTGTCTGGCTTGGGATCATGGTGGCAGGGTGGCAGGACAGGGGTGTGAGCAGTATACAGTCCCAGGCAGTATGGGAAGAGTGGAAAGGGTATTGATCTAGCTGATAAGCCTAGATTCTAGTCCTGGACATGCCACTAACTCACTACCAAATGTTGGGGAATTCTCTTTCCCTCTTAGGCCAGAGTCCTGCCTTTCTGCTCTTAATATTCCTTCCAGCTTCAATCGTTTACGAATTTGGAAGAGAGAAAAGGAGGCAGTTCCCCCAAAAGGGGTCTCCTCCTTGGCCCTAATACCTCCTACCCAAGATAATGAAGGGAGCTCTGCTCTGACATGAGTTTCCTAAAGGAGATTTTCTGTGGCTATGTGAAGGCTTCAGCCTGAGGTATCAGCCTCTGGACAGAGAATGGTATGTCTGCAAGTGCCTGCAGGTAGAATCCACCTGCCAGGGCAGGTTCCTACAAACACGTTTGGTTTTATCTCTCCCCAGAAAATATATATATACATATATATGTGTGTGTGTGTGTGTGTGTGTGTGTGTATAGATATATAGATTTTTTCCTAGAATATATATGTGTATATTTTTTACGCCAAGTATATTTCTACTTTTTTCCCCTAAGGTTTTCAGTGGCCCCTCCAAGCTGAGTTAAATGCGAAGCTGTGTCCCAGCATCACAGCCCTTGTCTTCTCCTAGCCTCCCTGCCTGAGAGCAGAACGGCTGTCGCTTACCTTGAGAAAGTAACAGCTGCCGAGTCTGGAAGCCATACTAACAGCAGTAAAACTCAACGTTTTTGCTGAGTAGGGCAAGCCTTTAAGAGGCAGCTGGGAATCAAATCAATGGCTGACCCCAGAGCCCAAGCCCAACAGTACCAAGGCAGGGTGGCCAAGGGACCTACCTAGAGAGCCTCCCAGGAGGTGGAGGAAACAAGAAAGAGGGCCTTGACCCAAACTGCCTTTCTGGTTGAGAGTCTTCCACCGCCCCCCTGCCCTTGGCAGTATTTTGGAGCCAAGTGAGAGATGCGATGTGCAAACCGACAGCAGTTTAAGTCAATTACTGCCACATTCTGTCGTGGGTTCCCCACTCACAGCCCCTTTTCATAATTGTAGATCTCCTTCAGTACTGAAATAATCTCTCTCTCTCTCTCTTCTCTCTCTCTCTGTGTCTCTCTCTCTCTCCACCTCTCTGCCTTCTCCCAATATCCTTCTAACTCCAGTGGAGCCATGGAGAGGCATATTTAGGAAGAGATTCTCGGGGGGCTTCCCTGACTGAAATGGGGGAAAGACAAATCTACCTTAGGAAAATGCCCCATCCATCTCCTTCCATATTATCCAGAGCTGCCCCCCAAATGAAATTTCCTCTGAGACCCTTTGCAACTGTGATGGATAGCAAGTCCCCGAGGACACTTTCTCCTTTTCCCTGAGGGGGATCCATGCAAACTTGCCTAGACCCTCCCCCAAAGCACCAGAAGCCTGAGGGGCTGTGTTGATTACCAACAGGGAGGCAGGGTAGATCCCTATCCCAGACTTGCCAAGCCCCAGATGAGGAGCCCACCGCCGACTTCCCCTTTCTCTGTCACCCACTATCCAGTGTCTCCAAATTCCCATCAGAATCCTGGAGTCTGCCCAGTGTGGAATTTAAAGTGACAGCGTCTCATTTGTCTCGGGGCTTGGCCATGTCTCTTTCATACTAAGCGGTGGGTCCCAGTGTAGCAGGATTCCGCCGTTTAGAGGAATTTTTTTTCAAGGGTACCAACACTGGGCTAAATAAGGTGCCATCTACATACAGCCCCATAATTCTCCCCCAATCCCAAGCCCAGAGCCCCTAGAGGAAGTCCACAGTGGGCTTCCCGATGACTACGTGATCTTATAGTAAAGGAGTCCCATTCCGTGTAAGCTGAAGAGATCTTATTAAAAAGACACATGAGCGCACACATACACATACGTACAAACATGCACACACACATCGCGCCGTAAGTAGGTTATAGGACCTCTCTCTCTTCACCCCTCCCATAACACACACACACACACACACACACACCACAAACACACGTATCAAACGCAAACGACGCCGCACACGCACACTCACACTAGCACCACACCAAGTTCCCACCATGGTGCACACGTCGGGAGCGCGCGGGGACACACACGCCACTCACTCCAACCCGCAGTTAACCCTTTCAGCCTCGGGTGCAGGAACCCCCTCCCTAGAACCGGAGAAGACTTGGAGGCGGCGGGGCAGCCAGGTGAGGAGCGGACAAGGGTGCCGGGAGGGGGAGGGGCGGGGGCGCGCGCGGGAGGTGCCCAGAATGCGGTCCAGCGCCGGGTCCAAGGGCAGCGGGGCTGCGGGGCACTGTACCCGGCGCCGCCTTACCTGGAGTCAATGTCCGTCTTTGGCGGAGAGATGCGGGCGGACGCTTTTTATTCGGCTCGGTGGGAACTTGGGAGAGCCCTGCGTCCAGCTCGCATTCCGGGGACGGCGCGGGACTGCAGGCGTGGGGGTACCTGGCTCCTAGCAGCCTGGCTCATACTCAGCCGTCAAGTCCCCTTCGCTGGTCCCGAGGACAGGCATGAATCCCGGCTCCGGAAGGCGGTCCCCACTCCCTCTGCCTCCCGGCTCTGGCGCTCTCCTCGCTCTGGCTCTCTCTTGCTTGCTCTCTCCCTCTCTCGCAGTTCGCTCGCCTGCGCTCTCCTCCTCCCCCCCTGCACCGGATCAGTTTGCAGCCTTGGGGACCAGGAGCGCGGCGAATGGAGAGGGAAGTCCAAGTGCGCCGCGGTCTCCAGGCGGGGAGCGGCGGAGGCCGGGCTACGCGGGGGGAGGGACTTAGCCGGCTATGGCCGAAAATGAATGGGGGAGCGGTGGCCGGGGGGCGGGGAGGGGGGGAGGAGCCGAGCGCAGGCTTGCTTCCGAGGAGTGTTTTGTACATCTTTAGGCGGAGGAGGAGGAGAAGCGAGAGGAGGAGAATTGGGAGGCCGCCTCGAGGGAAGGGCGGCCCGGGTGGGCTGGGGGCTGAGCCGTGGGGAGTTTCGTGGGTCTGGGGGAGTGTCGGGTTTTGTGTCTATGCGCACGAGCTTTCGAAGGGACCGTGTATCTGCGCAACCCCGGGATCCTGGTGCTCTTGAGCGTGACTGTACTGTGTGCGCCGCGAGTACCTGAGTGTTTCTGGGGCCCGGGGTGTTCTCATGGCCGCGTGTATCCATCGAGTGTGGGTCTTGTCTCGAGAGGTGCCCGTGTGGGTCCGTTTGTGTCTGCGCGTCTCCCTGTGAGTGTTTGGCACTGTTTGTTTCTCTTGATGTGTAGGCTAGAGCCCACGTAACCTCCCAGAATGAAGCAAGAGCTTCTCTACGTAGGCAGGATGTAGGAGTGAGAAGCTAAGGGGGACGCGAAGTTCTCTGGAGACCACCAGAGGCGGAGAAGGGGCTAGGGTACAGGGGCTGAGACATGAAAATAAAAACCAAAAGGCTCCGCAATCAGCCTGAGAGGTCCCTAACATGGGGCCTCTCCCTGAAGCAGAAAATAAAGCCCTCCTATGATCTAAATTCCCACACAGTGCACATTCTGTATGTTTGTTTACTTTGCTTTCCTTCTGATTTAAACCAAATCAGCAATGCAGATTCCTAGTACCTTGAAAATGAGGCAAGAATAGAAAGCATTAAAGCTACCACACGGAAGGGCAGGAAGACATAGGAAAAGATGATGGAAAATATAAAGAGCCAGATTCAGTAGACGTGCAGGCTGGAGAGAGGTTGGAGTCCTGTGGCTGTGTGTTCTTGGCCAAAATACGTATCCCTTAAGCTTCAATTCCTTGTCTGTTTAATAGAATAATAATATATCTACCTATCTAATAGGGTTGATGTGGAATTGTAATCAGTTAATATTTGCAAAGGCACTTAGACTGCTCAAGAGTTAATGTATGCAAAGGCACTCAGACTGCTCCCTGACACCTAGTGAGTGCTCAGTGCATGTCGTCTTCTTTTCTGATTGCCATTGTATGGGGGGGGGTTTTGTTTGTTTTTTAATTCAAAGGATGATAGGAGGGAGATGTGATCACCAGGGAGGCCTAGTACAATCTAGGAGCCAGTGAACTAATTGGAAGAAGAGGAGTCTTGAAACAAAATGGAAGAGAAATGTTTGAGTGATGAACTGGGAACTTGAGAAAAAATTATTTAATAGACAAAGAGGAAGGGAGAAAGAGAGGAGAAGACATAGAGCTAGCAAGAATGATCCTGGGTCTCAGGAGGTCAGGACTGAGGGAAGAGGAAAGAGAGGAGCAGCAGATGGTGCAGAGCTCCTCCAAGTCTCCACTGGAATCCAAATGAGGAGGAGTCAGCACCACGGACAGCTCTCCAGCCACTGACCCACCCAGCAATTTCTCTTTCTGCCGGGTGGAAACTTCTCCCTTTTTGCTTGGGCAACTTTCTCTTTCCCTTGGCTTCTGGCCCAGGTTCAGGTCTTGAACACAGATTCCCCAGGGCAGTTCTGAATTTTGTTCTGACCACGAAGAAATACGCTCACGACACACATTGCTTCTCCCACTCACCGCAGTATGAAATCCCAGATCACTATCTCTTGCCTCTCCCCTGCTCTTTTTCTCCTCTTCCTGTCTCCTTGTACCCCATTCCTTCCTTTATTCGTGCCTATCTTTCTGTTTGTCTCCGCATCATCCCCCAGCTGAGATCTGCTTCCACGACCGTTAGTAGGCAACAGCAGCCCTGCTGATAATGCAGTTCTGAAATCAATCTGAGACATCGTAGTCTGGCAACTTCTGATGAAGACCAAAGTTCTGACCGATTCTTCTTTCTTCTTCTTTCTTCTTTCTTCTTCTCTTCTTCTTCTTATTCCTCTTTTTCTTCTTTCTCCTCCTCCTTTTCCTCATTTCAAGTTTTAATCAAAGCTTGTATATAAGATTACTATATTCCTGCATCTTCTCAATTGTTTCTTTCTTGTATTTGCCCTTTTCTATAACTACTTGGTGAGATTTGGCTTTCCGTTCAACGATCTTTTTGCGGTCTTTGTCCAGTTTTAGTCTAGTGATAGCCACCTTGCTGGGGTGAATGCCTACGTGGACAGTTGTGCCCTTAGACTTTTCGCATTGCACCTGTTCAATGTAGACAACATATTTCTTTCTGTAAATCTGGACTACTTTGCCAATATGTAGACTTTCATAGTGTCCTCATACAATCTGAACTTCATCATCCTTTCGGATGGGCATGGATCACACGTTGTATTTCTGTCTCAGCTCTTTGGAAAGACGGGAAGACATACTCTTCCTGTGAATGTGGGAAGGTGCATTAAAACACCTTTTGCAGTTCTTTCTTCGATCGGAAGTCACAACGGGATTGAACTTCATTTTGGCCGCTCCTGCTTCAGTGATGGCTGCAAAAGGGCCTGACTCATTCTTCTTAACCCTTTCTTTGTAATCAGTTTCCCAAGATGGGCTGTGGTCTACATACCTTGGAAAGAGGGGACTTAATGCTTTGGAACATTGTCCAGTCTTTCTCTTCCTCACCCACACCTTGAATATTTCCCTAAAGAAACAAAGAACTTTTCCTAGTTCCAACTACTATTGCACAGAAAAAGGAAAGATAATTTTTGAACTTTGACCGTGCACCAAGCATCTTATGTGCAATGTTCTGAATGTTACTGCTTACAATTCTGAAAATTCTTTGCAGTATAAGGTAGATAATACTACCCTATCTTTATGTGATAGGAAATTGGACCTTGAAAAACTTGAGTAGCATGCCAAAATATAGCTAGTAGGTGATGGAGTGAGAAATTCCACACCCAAGTCCAAGTCCAAAATCTTTACCCTCTGGGAATAATGAGGAAGCCCTGGGATGATTGGAAGTTCTTGGAATTTTATGGGGTCACTGAACCCAATCCTAAATATCAACTTCAATGTCTGGAGCCATTGCATTATCTGTGCCAATGGATGAGTTAGTATATCTTGTCCCTGGAGAAGGAGGTGATGACTTTGCATGGAGAGATTTAAGGCTCACTTGAGCCTTATGGTTTCTGAGTTTTGAATAAAACTCCAACCTTTCCAGGTCTTAGTTCATTTGCATTTGGCTCTGTTTAGCTTTCCTGTTTCTATGAAGAAAGGCTAAGAGGGCCATTTAAAAATGTCTCCAAAGACTCCTTGGTCATCAGAAAAGTTCTCAGTGCAAAGCATTTCTAATGACTTATGGAGAATGCAATCAAAACCATATGGATAACATTTTTTCAGAAATACACACGGGTGGGAAAAGGTTTAGAGGCCAAAAATATACTTCTTTTTTCTCCTTTGCCAAAGAAAGAACATTTAAGGCAGCTTGAGATATGTGAGAAATGTCTTGTTCTTTCTTTGGGGGTGGGTGTTGGTGAGCAGCTGTTTGCTATTTCCACTGAATTTACTAAGGGCTTCCATGGGGAGGAGTTGCCAACAGATTAGGTTAGACTTCAGAAAGAACTTCCTGTCTGTAGATTTTGGGGTGACACTAAAATAAGACCTTTTGTACAAGGGCATTTAATAAGAAAATGGAATGTTTCACAGAATGTCATTCATAGTGTGATAGATTTGAAAAACAATGGACAACATTTTTAATGTCACAGACTGTTTTAAGAACCTCACAATTGCTATAGTCCCTCTCTGTTGTGGAAAAATGTACTTATAAAAAAGCTCACAAAATTTTACATGGAGTTTCACTGTATTTGTCTCTGATAATCTCATTTGTGAATGTCTATCCCTGGATCCCAGCTTCAGGACTCTCAAGTAGGTGACTTTTCTGGTATGTAATCTGACCTTAGATTTTATAGGTTGCTATATTTAGATTTAAGCTTAAGAAATCAGAAAGGGAAATCCAGTGAATAAATTAATAAAAAGGTAAGCAGCATTTTTTTTCTAGAAATAGACAATAAATATAGATAAATGTTCAGTGATGAAATGGAGGTTTCACTTCCCCCTCCTTAAATAAAGATAAGACTTTGTCCTGTTTATGCAGGACTTTCAGCCACCTGCCGCTGTCTCAAAAGCTTAAATTCACTACTCCTGTCAAATCTCAAAGGAGTTAAAATCCCTTAATCTGGGGTACTTTGGGTTCAGAATAGGCTAAACAACTGCCAAAGAAGTCTGTATTTCTTAAGTGCCTACTGACTGTGAGGTATTATAAATGATTTCAAGATAAATGATTTGCCTGGTCTCTGTCTTCTAGGAGTCTGAAATCCATTGCAGAGCCATACTCATGCCTAAATAATCACAATGCACCATGGAATGTAGCAGGCTGCTCAGGGCCTATGGGAAATATTGAAAAGCTAAAAGAAAGAAAATTTTGCCTTCATATTAGGTATAATATTTTACACTTACAAACAGCTATTTTTAGTTTTTAAAACCATTGAATTAATAATAACTGATATTTATTGACTGATTAATATGTGTGAGCAAAATTTAAGCCTTCCATGTCCATCATCTAGGCTGTTATGAGCATGTCTTCACTGAATAAAAATGTTATGCTGGACTGGCACAGTGGCTTATACCTGTAATCCCAGCCCTTTGGGAGAACAAAGCAGGTAGATTGCTTGAGCTCAGGAATTCGAGACCAGCCTGGGCACCATGGAGAAACACTGTCTCTACAAATAAACAAATGAATGAATGAATAAATAGCCAGGCATGACGGTGTGCCCTTGGGAGGCTGAGGTGAAAGGACGGCTTGAGCTTAGGAGGCGGAGGTTGCAGTGAGCCAAGATCGCACCACTGCACTCCAGGCTAGGCTACAGACCCAGACCGTGTTTCAAAATAAAAAATGCTATGCTTCTTAGTCTCTCTCTCTCTCTCTCTGTCTTCTCTCTCACTCTGTCTCTCTCTCTCCCTATCTCTCTTCCTCCCTTCCTCCCTCCCTCTCTATCTTTCTTTTCTCCTTCCCAACCCATACCAACTCTGCTTGGGCAATGTGCTTAGAACACCATTCTCATCCACCATTCTGCTTATCTAAAACCTGGTAGACTTTTAACTGTATACCAAAGTCAGAACCATTTTACCCAGAATTTAATGCCCTCTGTCATTTGGTCCCAGTGCTTCTTTGCAAACTTAGTTATACCTAGTTAACTGCCTGTACCTTCTATGCCAGCAAAAATGAACTGCTCACTGGTTCTTCATTCCCAGCTTCCTTTTCCCTGTGCAAGCTGGTCCCTTTATTCCCAGGTCTTTTTCTCCCTAGCAACCCATCATTTCTGCATGACCAAATCTTAACCTTCCTTAAACATTTAGTCCACATGCCTTATCCTTTACCATCTCAGTTAGGATAAAACACATTTTTACATGAAGTGTACAAAGCTGTGCATGATCTGGCCTTAACTTCCCCTCTAAAATCATGTCCCCCTCTCTCCACTCCAGTCACACTGGCTCTCTTCCAGTTACTAGAGTTTACCAAGTTCCTTTTCCGCCTCTAGGCTTTTGTGCTTGCTTTCCACTCCTAGCCAAGTCCTACTTACCCTTGGAGTATCTGTGTAAATGTCACTTCCCTGACCTCCAGACCAAGGCTATCATCTCTCTTACAACCCTGAATGTCTCTGTCACAACATGTATCATCATTGTAATTAAACATTTATCAGTGACGTTATTTGTTTTATATATGTTACCCCAGCTAGAACTAAAACCCAAAGGCATAAAAGATATCTTCATGGTGAGAGCTTGAACTAAAACTCAAAGACATAAAAGATATTTTCACGGTGAGAGCTTGGTACATAAAGACACAGCGTATTTGTGTTAACTGTGCCCTATGTCCCAGGAACTGCTCTATGTACTTCATAAATGTTAATTCACCTAATCCTTTTAACACCCCTATTATGTTGGTATTGTCATTATGATTATCACCCCCATATTCAGATGAAGAAAGCTGAGGCACAGAGAGGCTGAACAAATTGCCCACTATCACATATCAGAATCAAAATTCGAACTGAGACCACCCTGCTGTAGAAGCCAAATGTTGCTGCTAAGCTACCTAGCCCTTTACATGGTAAAAGCCCCGTAGAAATTTATTCAATAAACAGAAGTTCTTTCTCAAGTCTTCAATCTTTAAGTATATCCATTCTCCTCTGACTCTGTGGCATTCTTAACTTTCTTTCATGGTGATTATTTGTGTATGTGAAACTTGCTCTTGTTATTCCCAGTTATTGGCTCTGATTCCTCAGCAAATATACTGAATCTCTGGAGGCATGCTGTTACTTACCAACTCCTTGACCAGGATTTGGACCCTTCTTAGTCTTCTGTCAGGTTCTCCCAGCTGTGAAAATGGATGTGTTTGGACACGAGAGCATGCAAAATGATTTTGCTAGACACACCCAGTTTTCTCTCTCCTCCCTCTCCTTTCCATGTTGCTAAATTCCAGGTTCCTTAAGCCTGAGCCTGCCCAGGCCTTTGCCCTGGTGACACATAACTTCTAAAAAGAAGTTTTAGGAAAGTTGTTTAGAAAAATATTATCCAGCTGGCTGAAGCTCAAGGAACATCCCTATTGCAAATTCTTTCAACATTCTACTTGAATTACTAATTCAGTATATCAGTATATGCAAGTTCTCTTGAAATCTCACAGAATATCTTCCTTGTTTTGCTGTTTTTTGGTGGTTTTGGGTTTTTTTTTTTTTTCAATCTCACTTTTTGTGGTGGCTAAAGCTAAGGTAGGCACACCAGGTAGCTCCACTTTACAGAAATAAAATAGAAGCTTGGAGACATAGAATGACTCAGAAGGATAACTCTTTGTAATGAGAAACCCACAGCTTGAACCAGGTATTCAAACTCTTCAAGACTGGTGTACTGCTTCTCTCTTTATTTCTGTGTTAAACACTGCTTTAGGTGGCTTAATTATCAATCTATTCCATTTCAACTCATTCCCTCCTAACATCTTCCTCGTTCTAACAGTCAGCTCCTACCCTTTCTCTCAAGCTGTGCCACACTCCCTAACAGGAGCCCTACGTAGATTATTTTTAGCACATGCCTACCTCACATCCATTTCCCTCTTCTGCTATCAGCACCTTTATTTTCTTTTTGGAAACCACTCTTCTAAGTTTCTCATTTCATTTGGTTCTAGAGGTGCTGATCCTATCCCCTGGTTCTAGGGCACATGACCAAGGTTGGCCAGTCAGGGTGTTCCATCCTAGTGATCACTGTGATTGGCATAAACATGGAGATTGATACACATTGGTCCAAGAGAGTCATCTCCAGAACATTTGTTGGACTCATTATTAAAAAGTACTCCTAAAAACAAAATAGTGATAATGGGCATATTTAGCTGGTAGAATTTGAACCTGGAGTTCTGAAAATGACCTTTTCCCCCACAGTGAAGAAGTTCGACTGGAAAGGAAGGAAACATGGAATGGTTCCAGAGGTTTCTGAAGTCTTCAACAGATACTTAACCCTGTGAGCCAATCGCTTTTCTTTCTATTTTAACCAATTTGGTTTGGGTTTCTGTCACTTGACAGCAAACATATCTTAGAGCATTATAAATCAGAGTGATGGAGTTTTAGATACAGAACTTTGAAGCATTTGATTTAGAGAAACCGCAAGAAGAGAAATTATACTGGAGCCAAGTGAATTGCTATTAACTCAATTCTACCTCTAGTAAGTCCTGTGCCCTACACAAGTCAAGCGTATTTGTCCTTCTGGGCCATGTATTCTTAACCTATGTGGTAGGCAGAATTCTAAGATGATACTTAATGCCCCCTGGCCATGTAGAATTCCTTCTACTTTGAGTGTGGGTATAACCTGTGTATATAATGAGATATCACTTTTGTGATTACATTATGTTATATGGCAAAAGAGGATTATTATCTTGGATGGGGCAGCTAAACCATTTTAGCTTTGAAAAGCAGTATGTTTTTATTGGCTGTAAGAAAGGAAGTCTGAGAGTTGTGATCCAGCTAGCCTAAAAGGAAGCCGACAGCTAGACTGTAAACTCCCTGTGGAGGATATGTAGCAAGGCTCCATGAGTGACTTCTAGACACTGATAGGTGTCCCTGCTGACAGCTATCAGGCAAACAGAAACCCCAGTTCTAGGACCACAAGAAAATAAATTCTACCAACAACCAATGAGCTTAGAAGAAGACACTAAGCCCCAAATGACAACCACAGCCCTAGATGACCCCTTAATTTCAGTCTGATGAGATCCTATGTGAAGTATCCAGTCACTCCATTCCTGGACATCTACAGAAACAGTGAGACAATAAATATGTATATTTTAAGCTACTAAATGTGTGGGAATTTGTTGCATAGCAATAGAAAATTAATATCCTCTATAAATAAAATAGTTTCATCAAAATGTCTCTATAGTCTTCCCTTTCAAATCCAATATCACTTTCTCAGGTGGCCATAACTGCTAGTGCTAAACTATCTGGGGATTCCTATTATACATCCCAATCCCTGATAATCTACCTCATGTCTATTCATAAACACCTTCCAAGCTAGAGAGGGAAAGAAACACCTTCCCACTCGACTTGCAAAGCTATTCCATCCAGCGACTTATTTTCTATATAAAGCCTTATCCTGTTGATGCAGTACATTCCATCTGGATAAACATAATTATTGGGGGGTGGGGATGTGAAAATGAGTTTCCTTTGCCCCCACAGCTTGCTCCCAGTAAAATGGTCTTTTGATCCAGTGACATCATTTTTTGAGGTGTGAATATACACTAATTATTTTCAAGTCAGTGAGCTTAGTGGATGTGAAAAATAAACTTCAGAGTCAAGTAAGTTAGAGCCCAAACCTGATATCACACATTCCAGGAAGACATTCAGTAAGCCTTACCAAGAACTTCACATGACCATTCTCAGTGTCTGAGCCTCAGTGTCCTCATTTGGCAAATGAGGATCCAACAACTTAACCAGAACTTACATTTTGAACATCTCCTCTGAATCAAATATCTGGTCTAATGACAGTGAATAGGTCACTCTCTTTTGGAACATATAATCTCATTAGGAAGTAATACTTACACTAATAAGGTTTTTGCAATGATTAAATGAGATAAGCATTTAGAATGGAGCCTGACATGTAGTTAGCCTCATTCAGTGGGAGCCATGCTTAGAGGAGGGTTATGCCTCCCAAAAGGAGTTATATAATTATTAATAACAATATTTATTGAGTACTTACATCAGGTCAGACATTTATCAAAATTCTTTTCTGTGTATTAATTCATGTAACCACCACAAAACATCCCAAAAGATAGATATGATTTTCATCCCCCAGTGAGAAAAGAATTGATAAGTATCAAACTGAGCTGTAAATACAGATCATTAGGCTCACAGGTCAATGCATTTTACTATGATTTCTTACTAATTCTCTTTAGATGCCTTTAAAGCAAAAGGGATGACACAATATAGAGAGTTTTTAGAATGTGAAAGTTTCCCAACACACCAAATGCATAAGCCACTCCATGCCATGAATATCCCACATACAACAAATTCTAATCAAGTTACCACTGTTGATCAAGGGTTAGACAAACTGACATTAGTAGTAGTGCTTTTTGCTTTTATTTCCCATTTTTCATGCTTATAATGTTCCAGAAAGTTTGCTAAACGCTTCACAAGTAGTATTTAAATAAATTAAGTAAATTAAAATAAACTTTAGAAAAGTCCGTGAGTTACAGAATATCTTTATTATCATGGATGAAGAAACTGAGGATCTAAGGGGTAAAATAATTTGCTTAAGAACACACAGCTTTTACATGATGTGATCATTACGCATTGCATGTCTGTATCAAAACATCTCATGAACCTCATAAATATATACACCTACTATGTACCCACAAAAATTAAAATTAAAAAAAAAAAAACTTAAGAGCACAAAGCTAGACCAGACTTGGTGGCGCATGCCTATACTATACTACCAACACTTTGGAAGGCCAAGAATTGCTTGAGACCAGAAGTTCCAGACCAGTTTGCCCAACATAGTAAGACCCCTGTCTCTACAAAAACAATTTGTTTTAATTAGCCAGCCATGGTGATGTGCACTGTAGTCCCAGGAAGATTGCTTGAGCCCAGGACTTCTAGGTTGTAATGAGCTATGATCACACCACTGCACTCCAGCTTGGGTAACACAGCAAGACTGTATTTAAAAAAATAAAAAAATAAAAAAAAAACACAGATAGCAAGATAGCAAGAGCTTGAAACCCAACCCTGTCATCTGTGTCCTTAATTGTCGTGCTAGTCTGTGCTCAGCTAGGTTGCACTCTCTTAAACTATCCTAAGTAACACAGAGACTGCAGTCTCTTCTATTTGAGTGCTAAGTGATATCACACTGGCATATAATCACATTTTCTTTACAGTTTCATTGTCAGGTTTGCTATTTTGAGGAGGTATGGTTGACTTGTCATTTTATAACAAATAAATTTTTTAATCAGTGTTTTAATTTACTTCTATTATAGTTAGCTTGAATTCATGAAGCTAGCCTTTATTTTTTTTTTCAAACTATCACATATTTGTCAGTTTTCAACATCTCTTGGTTTCTTTCTCCCTGGTACTACCTCTTGCCCACCTCTTGCCTGGGCCACTACTAATCCATCATGGAACTCTCCGTTGCAAAACCCAAAACACAATTCTCAAGCAAAAACTACCAATCAGATGCGGCAAATGGGATGAAGGCTAAGTGTCAGTCCAGCATGTTCTCTACATAAGATAGTTGAAGGGCTTTCGTAGATTTTAGAGATAAAAGCATGTCTGTCCAATGGCAAGATGAAATCGAAAAAATTATCTAAATTGTGAATTAAGGATATCTTTACCTTCTACCCTGAAGGTCAAATGCTGCATAGCCTGTATCATTATCTGTGTTTTATTACAGATGTCAGCAAAGAAAATTATGTACAGAGCCTGAGTCCCTGCTGCTGCTTGTGTGAAATACATTTATGCAATTCACACATTGTAGATATCAAATCCTCTTTTGTTAATATGTGGTCAATGAAAGCTTTACTAGGGACAGGTATACCAAGAATGTCTGTTTGATTTAACAATGAGAGGGTAAACAAAGCCATAGTTAATGAATTTAATCATTGTCCTTCTATACTAGGACATTTGCTTGTATTAGATCTTGCTTATAATGACACTATTAAATAATCAGACTGGCTGGGCATGGTGGCTCATGCCTATAATCCCAGCACTTTGGGGGGCCGAGGTGGGTGAACCACAAGGTCAGGATTCAAAACCAGCCTGACCAATATGGCGAAACCCTGTCAAAAACTAGACAGATGTGGTGGCACAGGCCTATAATCCCAGCTGCTCCAGAGGCTGAGGCAGGAGAATCGCTTGAACCCGGGGGGTGGAGTTTGCAGTGAGCCAAGATCATGCCACTGTACTCCAACCAGGGTGACAGAGTGAGACTCCATCATCATCATCATCATTAGACCATGACACAACCAAGCCGTACATTTTTTCATGCTAATAATGTTTCAGGATCACTACACACTCCAGGAGACTACAGCAACTTCAGACAGACTTTGAGAGGGAGTAATCAAACTTGCCATATCAATTAGCACACTCTTGCCTATAAATGACAGAAAACTCATATGAAACGGAATGAAGCAAAACAAACAAACAAAAAAGGCATTTCTTGGTTGATGTAACTGAAAAGTCAAAAGACAGAACATTCTTCAGGTTTGGCCCCATGTCACCAGGACACATCCTGCCTCTCTCGGCTCTTTCTCTCCTGGGTTGGTTGATTCTCAGGTTAATTTTCTCCATACGTAGCTCAAATGCCAATATTAACTGTTCCTAATAGTCCCAAACAAAATCTTAAGAATGCATCCTACTGGCTGCTGTAATGCTGTGTTCCCATCATTGATTCCCCATCATGTTCCTCTCACACTTCGAATCCAGGGACTATCTCAACATTATTTCAACCAGACTAAGAAAAAAAAGTGACTCTTCCAAAAAAGTGGCCTGCTATTACCAAAAATACGGAAAAGAGATAATTGCTATACACGTCTATGTCAATGACACACAACAAATGTCAACACCACCAGCTTCTTTGACCCTAATCAAATCTTTCCACTAGTTGTTCCTAGGCAAAGATATAAACAAATAATTTTAAATTTTAAATATGTTCTTTTAAACTTTCACCTTAAAAACATTATGTGAAGCTTGGCACAGTCACCTTCACTCCCAGTTGGGTGACCCTCCACAATGTCTTAAACCAGTATCTTCATCTTCAACATGGAGATGATATTTTCTTACATCTTTCTCAAGGTTGTTTCAGAATCCCAGAACACTTTATCAAAAAGATTCTTAAATACTGCTGAACCTTACACATTTTACAATTCAATGGTCACAGTTAATCTTGAAATATTTTAATGATGTTATTAAACATTACCAAAGATAGTGAAAAATTGATTCTACTTTTTTTAACTTCACATGTCTAAACTCACAAGCATCACAAAGAACAGGATAAAGTGAATGTGATTAGGAAGGGAATGCTTAAAATGTTTTTTAATTGCCTCTTTTTCCTGGCTCAAGTAGACTACAGAGCATATTTCAGGTACCTACCTATTAAAAATACCAATAAAACACTTAGCAGTAATCTGTATATGCCATTTCCCCCGCTCCTTGATCTAGAGATCAATTGGTTTTGTTAATGTATACAAGCGTCTATTTTTAATCAATACATCATGAGATCTATGAAATCAGTATGTAAAAGAAAAGAATCCAAAAATTTAATCCAAAGGCTTGTGTTCTCTTCATGGGTTTTTCCTTCATTCAACAGTGTGACTCCATGATGGTTAGTTTTATGCATCAACTTGACTGGGCTATGAGGTGCCCAGATATTTACTCAAACATCACTCTGGGTATTTCTCCGAGAGTATTTTTGAACAAGATTAACACTAAAAATTATTAGACTGAATAAAACGGACTGTTGTTCCTAAGATGAATACCTTCACCCAAGGTATTCAACTGGTATTCTATCAGCTGAATACCAAAATAGAACAAAAAGACTGACCCTCTTCCCCGCTCTTTCCTCAACAGGAAAGGATTTTTCCTGCCTGAATGCTTTACAACAGAAACATTGCTTCTTTCTGCCTTCAGAGTTGAACTGAAACATTAGCTCTCCTAGTTCTCAGCCTTTAGACTCAGACTGTAGCTACATTTTCAGCTACATTTTCTGGGTCCCTGGTTTGTCAATTTATTCTGCAGAATCTTCGGACTTCTTAGCCTCCATAATCACATGAGCCAATTCCTTATAAAATCTGTCTATCCATCTATCAATAATATCTGTAGCCATCTTATTAGCTCTGTTTCTCTGGAGAATTCTCACACAGACCTAAGAAAGCTATTTAATCTCTGTAGGCCTCTGTTTTGAGAAAATTTAGTGAAAATGTCTTGAAAGTACCTTTCGTTTCAGATGGCTGGTGAGTCCATGAGCTCTAGTGTGTACCTAGGTTCTAATTGCAGGATAGCTTCCTGCTCTATTACATCCATGAGGTATAGCTTCAGGACCGAGTCCAGCACCAACTCTGCTGCTCAGGTATCAGCTAAAGCAACAAAATCTCAGCTGAAATGTTGATCTATCTGATGCACTGGACCCAAGAAGCACAGTGATCCACTTTCTGTCCTGCCAGATTATCTCCCGCCTTCTAAAAGCTGACAGGTAAAGGCAATCACAAAGCTCCCAAGATTCTATAGAGATATTTGGGGTTGGTACATGAAATTAACTATATTATAATAAAACATTACAAAATAGTTCTGTGTGATTATAAGACTTTCATATTTATGAAAAGTATAATTAAGAGCATAATCTTTGAAGCCAGATGAACTTGGATTCAAATCCTTCCTCTGCCATTAGTTCAGTTGGTCTAGGTTATTTCACTTCTCCAAGTTGCATATGTAAAATCAGCCTCATACATAAAATTGCCCCAAAGATACTTAGATAACTGAGTAAGGATGAAAAATATTACTGCTTGGCATAACATCTGACACACTTCATTCTTCATTCAGTGTATGGCTAAAGCAGATCGTGTATTATCTCATTGTCAAGGATTACAGTTCAGAAAGTACCCTAGACTTCATGGTTTATATGTGGTAGATTTAGGGTTAAAACCTAGAACCTAAGGCATCATCTAGGATGGGGCATGGATTCATCAATGTCTGCTGAGTGAAAGAATGAAAACCATCAACACACCTAAGTTCACAAACACCTAATCTAGTTTTTTAAAACTCTCTTTCTTTCTGCATGCAGAGATACTAGAAAATGCTAATACATAGTGAGCAACTAGAATACTTTCTGCTTGCTGCATTAACCTATGACAACAACTCGAACAATGGAAAATACCTATTATATACAATGTTGTAATTTTTGTAATTTTTTTTAAGAGAAGGAGTCTTGCTCTGTTGCCCAGGCTAGAGTGCAGTGGCACAATCTTGGCTCACTTATCATACACTATACCAGCTGATTTTTATCATATGCTGTCAAGAAGGTCAAGGAGACATTTTTTAAAAAGTTCACTCTAAAAACAACAACAACAACAAACTTGGTAGCTGAAATGCATCTAGGAGCTAGAAAAAGGCCCAATAAGTGTTTTCTCTCTGGCTGGTTTCCCAAATCCTTAAAAAGTTACCCAGGGTGGGGCAACATAGATCCCACTTGCTGTTCAAAGCCAAGGGGTTTCCTGAGCAAGGGATCCTTCATTTCCCATTGATATTCTATAGACAAGACTTGCTACAAAGTCCCATGATTAATGAGCTAGGATCAGACCTGGCTTCTTGCTCCTCTTACTGTTCTCACAAATCGCAGCCTGTGAGCTGGGAAAAGGCAGAGAGATGGGTTTTTTTCAACGCAATTTTCAAGCGCTAGCAGCGTGCATTATTTCCAAGTGAGAATAGTTATGGCTGTTCATCGCTAGTTTAAACCTGGTTGAATATGCTCCTGGAGAGCTATGTTGATATTCTGTGGCTCTCTAGGTCTCTTGTGGAATGCGAACTGCATTTCTCTTCTGCAAACAAATACCCCTCAAGCCGTGAGCCTATTTAACTGTGCCCAAAATTCCTTGCACAAACATCTGTCTCCTGGGGAAGATGCCGTCTACCTTAGATAAGACCAATAGGTCTCAACTGCCTAATATATGATCACAGGTCTAGACCTCTCCCACAGACCTCTACCGAAATGTAGAGGAACCTAAACCCCTCCCAGGGCATCTGTGATTTTACAAATATAAGAAAACATTTCCACATAATTGCCTTAAAATTTCAGGATTAACATATTCAGTTGGGACTGTCTGGTTGTAGGAGATCTTTTGTCTAGTCTAAAGACTTGGGATAAAATGTTATTTTATTAGTGAATGAGGGGTCTCCATTTTAGTTTTGTTTTTGATTTGTGTTGTTGTTGACATTAATTTTTAACAACCATCACCATTCTCATTCAATTTAAACTGAATAATCCTCCATGCTTTAGTGAGCTTGACAAATTTATGATATGGTAGACTGAGCAAGGGTCTTATACACTTGGGTACATCTGCATTCATGCTGCACAAACAGAATCCCTTGGAATCCAGTGGCATTCTAACTCAAACATTGATGATAAGAAAAGAAGGGCACTGGGGTTTTAATCTGGTCTGGCCCACTCTTTTCTCAGCTTTATCTGAACAACAGGAGATGCCTTTAGACGTATTCGTGGGGCACTGAATCAGGAATCAGAGCTAAAATGATCTTTAAAGGTCAGGTTCTAAAATCTACTCCATCCCAATTTCAATCTGATGTTTGAATCCAAATATCAGAAATAAAATGGTTAAACTGATTAAAACTCTAAAACTTAGGTGGTATAACAGAGTATTCCCCCAGGCCACTGACATGGTTTTTTGTCAGCCAAGAGTAACCTTAGGAAAGTAACCCATCCACAGAAATGGAGAAAGCTGTCTCCTCTTGGACCAGCTCTTAGAAGTGGCAGCATCTAGCCCCACGTGGCTGTTGAGCAACTGAAATGTGGTGAGTCTGAATTGAAATATGCTGTATATGTGGAACACACAACTAGTATTGAAGACAAAGTGTAGAAAAGGAATGTTAAATGTCTATAATAATTTTTATATTGGTGACATGTTGTAGTGATGGTATTTTTGATATATGGGATTTAATAAAATGTGATTATAATTAATTTCATCCATTTCATTTTACTTTTTGTAATGGGCTAAGACAAGCTCTTCCAACATTTTTGGGAAGAGGAATGGTCACATAGATAAAAGTTGTGGAGAGTAGAAGGAAAGAGTCACTTAGTCATGATGCTAGAGAATGAGTAGAAGGTAAATGATAAACACTAAATAAACACTCTCATGTTTACTCTCACATTAATATCCAGAACGACTCTATGGTGGCATTAAAAATTGCATTCCCATTTGAAATGTCATCTCACTGAGGCCAGCAATGTAGACGTGCTGTGCTATAAATCAGGAGACGGTAAAATGGGGAGTGTAAACACGGTTCTTTCCACTGTCAAGCCTATGTTCTTTCTCCAATACCGAGCTGCACCTGTCTAAAACGTATTTACTTTACTATAGCCAGTGGGCTGAAGATTTTCAGTTCTGATTCTTCATCTTCTCTTCTTATCTCCTTTTACCTATCACTCTCAGGACTGCAAACAGGATTTAATATTGTTATTTTATTTGCAACAACTATTTCTGGTCCCTGCACTCTGCTTGATGCTGTACAAAAATAGTTTGCCCTTTGGGAAGAGAATGCTTGGGTTTGTTCACCTCCATGTCTATATCTGTGTTTATGAACCAGGCAGGGTGGAGGGGAGATAGCAAGTTGGCTAAATATGGCTCCAGGGGGGAGTAAATTTCTGGCTGAGTTGATAATGGAAAATGGAGGATTTCATCTCCAGGTCAGTGACTGAATCTGGTCCAGTCTTTCACTTTCTGCTGTACGTGATTACTTGGTGGATAACAGCTGGGACTTGGGACTTCCCCCAAAGATTCCTTTATTCTCCAAGTGCTCTGCCTCCTTCCTTCTAGCCCACTTCCATGCCCTTTTTTAGGCCTACTTTAAACCAAAAATCTCACCTCATTAATTGGAAATGAAAAGTTAATTCCCACTGACCTCACTTCTTCCCATACCTGAAATAAAGGAAAGAATGAAGAGCAAATGATGTAGAAACATGGGATTAAATGTCATCTCCTCTATATTATATTCTAATATGATTACTAATATCATCATTAAATTGTATTAATTTAATAACATATCTTTTGTGATTTGTTTTGCAAACTAAGATTTTATCGTATCTTGAAACATTTTTTTGTTGTTGTTTGAGATGGAGTCTCACTCTGTTGCCAGGCTGGAGTGCAGTGGTGCGATCTCGGCTCACTGCAACCTCCACCTCCTGGGTTCAAGCAATTCTCCTGCCTCAGCCTCCTGAGAGAAGTTGGAACTACAGAGGAGTGCCAACATGCCCAGCAATTAGCTAATTTTTGTATTTTTAATAGAAACGGGGTTTCACCATGTTAGCCAGGATGGTCTCCATCTCTTGACCTGGTGATCTGCCTGCCTCAGCCTCCCAAAATGCTGGTGGGATTACAGGCATGAGCCACTGCTCCTGGCCTATCTTGAAGGATTTTTTAGTTAATGGTAGTAGGCTGCTTGGACATATTGTCCTTATATATCAGGCATGAAATATTATTTTTCAAAGGGTGAGACACAGTTGTGAAAAGGCAAGTTAATTGAATTCAGATTGAGGAGAATTGCATTTAAATTGAACACTCCTGTTTACCTTATATAAAATTTTAGGTGTTTCTAACCCATCTCAACCTCAGGTTCCTTATGGTATAAAATGTGAATAATAACTTTTGCTTTATTGAGATGTCATATGTCAACTTAAGAAGTCAGTTACCTATCCTGGCATTTGGTTATTTTATTCTATTTTATATTTGAGGAAAAAGGGTCTCCAAGGTGGGTAAACACATATCATAGAGATGGAAAGATGATCTACTATGGGTTTTGAGGAGAAAATATTAGAATTCTATTTCTGTATACTTTTCATCCTTCAAAGTTCATTTTTCTTATGTATGTAGGTGATGACAAACATACTGTATGGATATAATAATGTATAACATTTATGAATAAGTTACATATATAGAGAATATAGACTTAGGATATTTTTAGTTCTATGGATGCACTATCAGGAGTACCACCAAGACTACTGTTTTAAAATGACCCTTCACAATTTTTCCAACTTACAGTAGTTGAAGATGAGGAAAGTGAAGAAAACCAAACTAAATTAATTATAATGTAAGGGTCCACCTTAGAAGATAAATCTGAAAATTAATCATACAGTTTTTATGTATCTCTTTTTTATAGCAAGAAAGAAGTATTTTTGCTCAAGATTCTGAACTAAAGAGGCTAGTAGATAAAATTCCAACTTCAGTGGCATTTTGCAACTGTGTATTAAATATCTCTGGTCCAAATTTCTTGATCAAGTTGGTAAATAATCTAGGTTTTGGTAAACCACCCTCTGATGAAGATTTCATGACTTTTTTTTTTTTTAACTAGTTCTGTACTCTGACTAGAGGCAGTGAAAGTTTAGTTTTCTAATTTTTAAATTTTGTTTTTAAGGTATACAAATATCAATCATACTTTTTGGGTAATGAAATGACTTATATGTACAACTATAAAGTATTGATTAAATGAACTCATACACTACTCTACAGCTTTTAAAATTGAGTTGCTGAAGAACATTTAATGTTTCAGGAAAAAGTTCATAGTAAGTGGATAAACAAAACAATCTATAAGACAGCAGGTGTAATATGATCCCTTTCACAATGTATGTATGAGATCTCCACTCTGCCCATGAGGGATTAACTGCTATGGGAATTCGCTTTTATAACTAGAAATCTAAACAAAATTAAAGAAAAACAAATTGAATACAAGACTGAACAACAGGCAGTACAAGATTATGAGGTATGCACTGACTAACTCTGGTTACTCTGAGAGGCACTTTTGAGGTGGTAGCACAAGGAGACAGAACAGAATTGAAACCCAGAAGTATCCCAACTTGAGACGAAGATTGTAGTTTAGAGAGGCCAAGATAACTAGAGTTTTCAGGGCAGAGTACCAGCGATAAAGGGACCACACAAAGAAGATCTCTAGAGATCTGTATAGGACTCCTCTCAGGTGTGTAGCCGAGCATGACCTATATAACTGTGAGATAAAATTAACTAAGACCAAAGAAAGGATTTCTAGTAGCAGTAGGCTGATCAATTTCTAGAGCTCATAGAGGGCTAGAAATAGTGCCTGTTCTCACAAGCTACAGCATAAAGAACTTCTAATATGTGAGGCACTGGGCCAAATTCTGAAAATGGTATTGCCTTCAGAGTAGGATTAAATTAGTCTCAGCAAAAATGCTGCTCTGGACCAGTCATAACAAAACTTTTTAAAAGCAAATATTGAAATAAACTCTTTCCCAAGTATAGTAATGTGGGCCAAAACAAAGAAATATATAAGGCTGATATGATATACAGAATATTCAGCATATGATACATATTTATAATATCTAATATCCAATAAAAAAATTACTAGCATCCAAAAAGCTAGCAACTATGATAATAACCAGAAAATAAATTAATAGAATCAGATTTATAATGTAGATAAGGAAATTTGAATACAAGAAAACTTAAACTCCTATAAATATATTCAATATGTTTAGAAAAATAGAAGAAATATGAACATGAGAGGAGAAATTCAATTTTCAAAGATGAAAATGGAAGTTATAGATACCAAACTACAGTATTTAAAAAAAATAGTTAGTATTAGTTACTGCCAAAGAAAATGTCAATGAGCTTGAGACATAGTAATGGGAATTCTCCAAAATGAAGCAGAGGGGGAAGAAAAGGCAGGAAAAAAGTTAAATAGACTTCAATAAGATCTGGAAAAAAATCAAGCAGAGGAATGTGTGCATAATCAGAATATAAGGAGCAGGGTGATAGAAAAGAAAAAGAAATGAAAAGAAAAAGTAGCTCATTTTTTCCAAATATGTATAAAACAGTACACTCAAAGACCCCAAAAGATCAATAAACCCAGCAGAAAAAATTAAAGAACACTGCACCTAGGCATATCATAATTCAACTGCTGAAAACCAGTGATAAGAAAATGTATTAAAAATGTTTACAGAAAAAGCCACATTTCTTCTAAAGGAACAAAGGTAAAAATTACAGCATAAAGCTTGTGAGAAACCATGAGGATCAGAAGACAATGGAATCACATTTTTAAAGTGCTGGAGCAAAACCACCTTCAAGTAGGAATTCTATACCCAATATAATATACTTTAAAATTTTAAGACAAATTAAGTATTTTCGAATCAAGGAAAACTGACATAATTTGTTGTCAAGAGACCTGCATTATGAAAAATGTTAAAGGAAATCTTTCTGATGTAAGGAACACAATACCAAACACAAATCTGGGTCCCCACAAAGGAATTAAGAGTATCCAAAAAAATATGGCTAGACCCTGAAAAATATAAATAAAATTAAAATGATTGAAGGTGTACAGAATATGTTCTCTGATAAAAATTGAATTAAATTAGAAGACAAAGAACACAAATGTACTTGACAAATCTCCAATATTTGATATTAAACAACACACTTCTTAATAAGTCATGGGTATGATAAGAAATAACAAAGGAGTTTAGGAAACTATTTGAATTGAATGAAGATAAAAACACAGCATGAAAAAACTACAAGATGTAGGTAAACCAGTGCTGAAAGTGAAATTTATAGTATTATATACTTACACTTAAATCTATGTGCTAATTTCTATATGAAAAGTAGAAAAAGAAAAGAAAATGAAATCTAATGTACGTAGCCAAAAATACTAATGATAAAAATGGAGACTGAAAAACAGAAAGCAAGAAAAAAACTGAGAAAATCAATGAAATAAAATCTGAATCTTGGAAATGATCAATAAAATTAGAGAAAGCTCTAACCAGATTTAACAAGGGGAAAAAGATACCACCATGAACAACAAAGACACTCTTACCCAATCAACAAATTACAAGAGTTTAGAAGATCCAGCCCAAGAATCAGGGGGTAAAGATGACACAAATTTTTTATTGCATAATAATATTTAAAAATCTATTAATGCTATTCACCATATTTTTAGACTAACAAGAAAGCCCATGTGAATATCTCAATCAATATAGAACATAGGTTTGAAAAAATTCAATACTTGTTCATAAAAAACTTTCAGTAAACTGAAAAAGGAAAAGAAAAGGAAGAAACTTTAATCTGATAAAGAGCATTTATTTGAAAAACCTATTAGCTTATTTAATGGTTAAAAAAAAAACAGAAAAGAGTTTTCATAAGGTCAAAAATAAGGCAAGAATATATTTTTTTATTAGTCATTATTGCCCTGGCAATCTTAAAATAATCAGATAAGAGCAATAGTAATAAGAAAAGAACAAACCAAAACAGAAAAAAAAAGATACTCAGATTACAAGACAATAAGTACAATTGCCTTTGTTTGTGGATAACATGATTACCTATGTCCAAATTTCCCCCAAAATTTATTTCAAAGTTACTAGAACTAAGAAGTGAGTTTAGCAAGATTGTATGATACCACATCGATGTATAAAAATAGTTTCCCCATACACCATCATTGAACAATTAATAATTAAAATTTTAAAAAATATTATTTACCATGGCATCAAAAAGCATGAACACTTAAAGACAATATAATAAAACATGCCAGTATCTGCATACTGAACACTAAAAAATATTGCTGAAAGAAAAAAAAATGGGTGAATAAATGGAGATACATACCACATTCATGAATCATAAAACTTAATAGTTTAAGTTATTAATTCTCCCCAAACTAATCTATACATTCAAATAAATACCAGTCAACATTCTTCTAGCCATTTTTTGTGGAAATTTAAAAGTTGATTGTAAAATATACATAAAAATTCAAAGAACCTAAAATAACCAAAATAATTTTTAAAAAGAATAAGTTGGAGGATTCAAATTACCTGACTGGAAGACTTATTTATTAAACAAAGCTGTGGAATTATGAAACGGTTATTTTGGCTTAAGAATAATATACAGATCAATGAAACAGACTATTAGAAAGGGATCTAAACTCAACTGGTCAATTGATTTGTGGCAAAGGAGCCAAGATAATATAAGGCAGAAAGGTATTGTTCTTTTGAACAAATGGTGCTGGCACAATGAAATAGCCATATATGTATAAATGAATTTCAATCTTTACACCAGCCACAAAAATTAAACTCCAGGTGGATTATATAATTAAATATAAAAGCTACAAACAATCCTAGACAATAATATGTAAGAAAGCCCTTGGGTTAGGGAAAGAAGATTCCATTCATAAGATACCTAAAGCACCAACTATAAAGAATTTTCAAATAGGACCTCATCAACATTAAAATCCTTCTTTTGTCAAAGACATTGTAATGAAAATAAAAGGCAAATTACAGATTAGGGAAATATACATGATAAGTATATATCTGATAAAGATCTTGTAAATAGCACTTACAAATAACCCATTATAAACTCCCTAACAAAAAGTTAAAACAACTAGATTATTCTAAAACAAAAAATGCAAAAAAGAGGGAAAAAAAGAGGAAGAATTCAAACAGACACATCCCCAGAGATGAGTATATAGATGGCAAATCAACAAAGGAAAAGCTGGTCAACATCATTAATCGTTAAGTAAATACTAATTATGACCACCATGATGTACTTCTACTCACCCATTTAGAATGACTACAGTTGAAAAGGATGACAACATCAAGTGCTGTTGAGAACATGGAGCAAATAGAACTTCCCTACATTGCTAGTAGGAATGCAAAATAATACAATCACTTTGGAAAACCGCTGGCAATTTCTTATAAAGTTAAAATTTAACTCAGCATTTCTACTCCTAGATATTTACTCAACAGAAAGAAAAACATAGGTCCACAGAAAGACTTGTATAGAAATGTTAGTAATAGCTTCATAACAATAACCAAAATTGGAAACAACCGAAACATCTAACTGGTGAATGAATAAACAAATTGCATAACCATAAAGAAATGATCGGGAACCAACTACTGATATGTAATGACATAAACATATCTTAAAAGCTTTTTGCTATATGAAAGAAGCCAGACACAAATAAGAATTTACTGTTTGATTTCATTAACTCAAAATTCAGGGAACTGCAAACTCATGATGAGAGAAATCAGATTAGTGATTAATTTGGGTAAGGGATACGGAGAGATTTACTACAAAGGGTCACAGGAATATTGGGGTAAAGAAAATGTTCTATATCTTGATTGTGGTTGTTATGTGTACATATATTTGTCAAAATTCATTGAACTGTGTACTTAAAACTGATGACAATTATTGTATATAAATTACACCTCAATAAAGCTGGTTTTAAAAGATAAACATGTATATGTTTGCCCCAAGTCTAGGTGGAAATATACTACTTGTTAATATTAGTTATCTCTGTGTTTCAGGATTAGCTGTGATTTTTCTTTTACTTCTTGTTATTATTCATTTACTTATTCATACGTTCAGAATATATTTTTTAATTAGTTCCAGACACTCTACAAATCATTGACAACACAATGGTTGGTAAGATAAACATAATTCCTGCTATCAAGTACTATAAACACAAGCTATTTCCTCCTCTCTATTCCCTAATCTTTCTATAATGAACATGTTTTATTTTGTCATAGAAAGGAAGAAAATTCTTCATGACTATATAAATTACAGTGTCTTTTGATCCCCTTTTCCTACAAGTTTGCTTCTCTGGTTCTCTACTCAGTGACTTTCATGATCATCAGCATATGTTCAGTAAACAGAGTGCATTGTGTAGGTCAAGTGCTGTCACCATGAAAAATAAGAAGAAATGAGAATCTGACTGCTTCCCAATATGTGCTAAACATATGACATACCTCAGATTTAACACTAAATGAGTTGATGTAGATATTTTAAATAGTTACAGTATTTATGTAAGTAAACATCCTGTATACATAATCTACTTGAGTGAAAAGAAGAAAAAAATGAGCTGGTATATCAGAATGGAATGTGGCACTATATGAGTATGCTTGTTCTAATAATACAGTCATTATAAACTTCTTATAAAATCATAGACTATTTCAGCTAGAAAGCCTTATCAATCATCTACTCCAACGTTCTGATTTTATAGACTCATAATAATGTTTGAGAAGTTAGTGACCTCTGAAGACCACATTACTCATTATACGAGAAGTCAGAAATAGAATTCAGGTATCTCAGTGACTCAAAATTTAGACTGCAATGATGGTTCAGACTTTGGAACTTTGGATTTATCAAGGTTCTAAATTACATAGCATGCCCACTACCCTATAACCACAACTGCTGCCATGTCTCTGACAGACATGATCAATCAATCAGCATTGATTATTCTGGCTAAATTTCGACACAGCTTCAGAATCCTTCCTAGCATTTCTTCTCCACATACTACCAAGAAAGCTCAAATACTTGAATTGAAACCCAAGTGAAACACATAAACCCACAAGGGAACACACTCCTTATGATACATATACAATCCATCAGTTTGCCCAAGCAAGTTGTTCCTTTCCTGTCTGCGTCTGTCTTTATATGGAAAATGCAGATGATAACTCCCATTCTAGCTTTAGCTAAATACTAAATGAGATAATTTATGTGAAAGGACTTTGGAAGTTCTGACCTTAAACAAGGGTAAATTTTCTCCTCTTTCCCCTGTCCTCCATCTCCCTCTATTCCAAAATGTGTGTGGCTGTAGTGTAGTACAAACTCATTTCTTTTGCCAAAATTCAGCTTGAGTTTTGATTTAGGACTAAAGGATAGTGAAAGGAATTTATTTTGGTCCTTTTAATTTTAGGTCTCCCTTCCATTACATACCATTAAAAAAATTACCTATAAATATGAGAGCTGAATAAGAGGCTCTCAGAGAGAATACTAACTGGAAAAAAATAATGTCAGGTAGCTGGATGAAAAAGGTAATAATTCAAAATCCCCTGGCCATATCTCCCTTACCAATCTGACCAAGTAAACAATAATTTCATCCAGCCACGAGCTGGAAGACACATGGATAGAGTTGCTGCTCTTAAGTTGCTCTCCTCCAACATGGATGATAGATTTTAAAATCACTCTTGGATCCTATACACTGATATTTGTTGTAATTAAAGACTACCAAGTGAATGTACTCCAACCCCTCTTTGTGCAAAGGTGATGCATCTGAGAACAGGCTTCTGGGGCTACCACTACACACTCAATTTTATGGCTAAAATAGAACCTTGATGGGGAGGACCATGCATGAAACAATTAAACAAGTTAACAAAACAACGTAAGAGGCATATAGTGAGGAGCTGCAAGAGGAACAATACTGCTGTAAAATATGACAAAAATTGGCAGGTGGGCAGAGCAGGCCCATTTGAGAAGATGCTGTTGAGCCAGGACAGGGGAGATTTGAAGGAGTGAGCTGATAGGAGAGCATAAGAAGAGGTTCTGGAAGCTGGAAGGAGCTTGATCCAGACAAGATCCCCAGTGTGGTCTCAGGCAGAAAGCACAGGCAGCAAAGGGGGTTAGGTTGGGCAGTGTGGATGAGAGATAGCCACTATTTGAGATGAGGCAGGGCCTCATACAAGATGGCAGGCATTTGGGTTTTATTCTTCTAAATTGTTATAGGCAGATTTCACACAGTATGTAAAAGAAACATGGACTTCACCGCCTTGGAAAGAAGGGATACAAGAGGTGAGCTTTACAATAGATGCAAACTCTTGGTTTGTCTGGGAAACTGCAGTGAGAGTACAAACTCCTGTTCCGACATTGCTCATTTGAACCCAGCAGATCTGTGTGGCTCCCAGTAATCACATGGAAATGCAGACACATAAATAAACATCATTCCCCTTCTCTTAACAAGGTCTATGCTACCTTTAGCAAAAGGCCTGGCTCAGCCTGGTGACGATTAATTGTAGCTGTTCAGAGGACGGGGCATGTTGTGAGTGAATTAATGTGCTTCAAGGGCCCTGTGTGTCTAACTTTTCATGTTGTCTAAATTTGTAACCTGTAAGACTGCATTTCCATAAGTTTTGAAATGCAATGTGTTCTGTGGTGCTGGGAATTGATCAGGATGAAAAGAGCTTTAGAAAGTAAGATGTTATTATTGTATTTGCCTTCACATGAGAAAATAGTCAAAGGAAGACAAACAGAAGAGGGAGAAAATAAAAAAAGATCCTATATAGATTAGCACTCCCACACATCCTGCAACCTGGGGCAGGGGAACGGGGTGGGAGAGAAAAGAGAAGAAAAACCAGAAAACCTGGCATAAGAATAAACCTTATCAAAGACTGAACATGACAATCAGGCCTCTATGTGGGAAAAGTTTTACCTTTATGAACCCCAGAGAAGAAAATTATACTCACTGGAGGAAGAAAAAGAGTTATTAACAAATCAGTTATCTGATGCTTAAATAATACAGCTGCTAAAATGAGCCTTCTAAGTAAACCTACAGTGGAGCTAATTAGTTCAGCATTTTGCCAATAACCTCATCTCCCTTCCTTTCAGGTTTAAAAAAATGATGGGCTCAAACTATTAACACATAACACCAAGTATGTGATAAAATGAGTATTTTAAAGGAATAAATTTGATGGATTAGTCTTCAAATCTAGCTGCTCTTTAAATGGTAGGTAAGCTAAAAATTTTACTAAGGATGCTGAGCAAAGCCTTGTTCAGGAAATGACAACCCAGAGTTCTAGGCCTGCCTCTACCATTTCCTACCTGTGTGACCCTAGACTAGTCATTTAACTTCCCTAAGCACTAGTTTTGCCATATCTACTAAGAGGATATTAATTTCTATCCATCTTGTCTCATGGTATCTTGTGCTGATCAGATAAACCATCACAAGCACAAATATTTTAAAGATGTTTAAGTTCAACATACATTCAATAACTATTTTACAAGACAGGAAATATAAAAACAAACAAGGTTAGATGCCAGACTTGTGCTGTCTTATATAGTAGCCGCAAGAATCATGTGGTTATTGAGAGCTTGGGTAATATGACCAGTAGGATAAGGAATTTGATATTTAATTTTATTTGATTTTAAATACAGTTGCCCCTCAGTATCTGAAAGGGATTGTACCCTGAGGATTCCAAAATCCTCAGATGCTCAAATCACTTAAATGTAATGGTGCAGTGTTTGCATATAACCTACATACACCCTCCTGTATACTTTAAATCACCTCTAGATTACTTATACCTAATACAATGCAAATGCTATGTAGTCATTGTACTGTATTATGTTTGTATTTTTATTGTTGCATTTTTATGCTATTGTTTTTCAAATATTTTGATCTGAATATTTTTAAAGTTAAAAGCTCATAATTCAGTTAATGGAACAATTTTAAATATGTTTGGAAATCTTGGGTGTATGAATCTACATTTTCAATTGTATAAACTTTATAAAATCTAAATTCTGGTCAAGATATTTGATGAAAAAACAGTTTGAATTGAGATATGCTTTAAGTATAAAATACACGCCAGATTTTGCAAATTTAATGTTACAAAAGGAAACTGTTTTATTCATAATTTTTATATTGATTACATATTGAAATAAGACTATTTTGGATATAATGGGTTAAATAAACTTGTGTAATAATGAATTTCACCTGTTTTTTACTCATTTTTAAAATGTCACAATAAAATTTAAATGACCTATGTGGCTTATTTCATATTTCTATTGGACAGCTGCTGGCAAGTCTATGGAATGAGATCCTTAGTAAGCCAGGCTAAAATTGTAAATGTTTCCACAAGTCCAGATAATGCATTATCCTTCCTGCCTAAAGGGAAATAGACTGGAGAGGATTAAGTATAAACCTGGCAGAAACTTGTGTAGCGACAACGTACAGCTGGAATTCGAACCTATGACTTGAAAGCCCCTCTTTTCTTGTAACATCAGACTGATGCATGGAGCACACGACTGGCTGCTGCAACTGGAGAAGAATATGCTGATAGAGTTGTGGTCTGAGAACCAGCAGGACTGAGTGCCAAACCAGCCTTCCACCAAACCTCTATTAATACCAGCCTGGGGACAGAGCCTGCCTCCCCCTGAGCTTCAGTTCCAGGCTCTGTCTAATGAAGGTGATGCCCTGGAAAAATGTTTTAAAAGCAAGATATTTGTATCTCTGGTAGAAGCATAGTTGGTTTTAGGAGGTGTACAGAGAGGCTGTTTAGCTATATGTAGCTATAAATAATAAGTATGTTATGATTATAGCAGAATAGCTATATGTTTATTTTATACAGAGACAATATATAACATACATCTTATGCTCATGTTTTCAAAGATATTGCTTTCCTTCAAAAATACACTGACTTAACCATAGAAAGCAGAAAGATGGAAAGAAAATGATTCACTACGAATGTAACAATGGCTATAACAAAGACTGTGAACAGGGCATGGTGGCTCATGCCTGCAATCCCAGCAATTTAGGAGGCCAAGGCAGGAGGATTGCTTGAGCTCACCATTCAAGACCAGCCTGGGCAACACGGCAAGACCCCATCTCTACAAAAATTAAAAATTTGCTGGGTATGGTGGCATGAACGTGTAGTCTCAGTTACTCGGGAGGCTGAGGTGGGAGGATCACTTGAGTCCAGGAGGAGGTAGAGGCTGCAGTGAACTGTGCTCAAGCCACTACACTTCAGCCTGGATGACACAATGAGACCTGTCTCAAAAAACAAAGAAAAGAGATTGTGAGATAGTATGCAAGTACCTGAAGTTTGGGAAACGGCTTTGGCAGATGTGCAAGATTTCTTTAAGCTCAGATATTTTATAGTTACTTGGTTATGAAAGACAACTTCTCCCTTGGAAAGCAGTCTCTGTGAGACAAGGTGAAAAGTGATGGAAACTGCTTTGTCAGCCAAAGGAGCAAAAAAGTGTTCCTGGATGCACTAGTTGATGCAAGCAGGCATCCTGGATGTTACTTTTGGCTGGGCCCTGAAGAACAGGGAGAACATAGACAGATCATTATGAAGCAGGAGAGAATGTTGGAAGTATGCTGTCCCAGCTCTGACACCCTGTGGTTTAAGAGTGAAGGTTCCGGAGTCCAGCAAGCCCCAGGCACATCTGAAAGCATATGTTTGTTTAAAAAGAACCAGGGTAGCCGGTGCTGGTCTTCTGCTACGTTAATGACATCCAGCATTCCTACTGCAGGCAGATTCAGATCCTGACACAATGAGTTCCAACTGTGCCTACTGGACACGTATTCACAAAGAAATTTAAATAGTAATCAGTGCCTCAGCATCTGCACCCTACTAGCATGTCCTTGATGATCCAATTGTTATGTACTCTTCCAGGTCCTGAATATAAATCAATTTTCATGACAGCAGGGTATAGTGAAAAAGCCCTGAGCAGGAGGCAGGAATCCCAGGTCTTCTACCCTACTCTCTTACCAATTAGTGAAGTGACCTTTCCCTTCACAGACATTCGCTGGGCACATGTTATGTGTCAGGTGTTGTAGTGAGCTCTGGATTAACCCTGATCAAGGGTGGGCTGGGCCTGCTCCCTGGCTGGGTGCTACACTTAATTTCTAGTCTGGAAGGAAAGCAATTTAATGGACCACTGCAGAGTCAGTCACTGTCATTTTCTGGCCTTGTTTCCCTTCCTCTGATACTGATAGGCTGTATTAGGTGTTCTATGAAGTAGACTCTCTTAGTTCAGTCATTCATTCATAAACACTTTTTTTGAGGTCCTACTATGTGCTAGACATTTTTCCAAGTTCTAGAGTTGAATTGCCCAATATGGTAGCCACTAGCCACTGTAGCCACAGTTTGGTACACTGAAATAGAGCTACCTTAAACTGAATTGTGCTGTATATATGAAACGAACACTGGATTTCAAAAACTTTGTAAGAAAAAAGTCATATAAAATAGTTCATTAATACTACTTACTATTGATTGGATGTTGAAATGATAAAATTTTGAGATATTCATTCAAATAAAATGTTCAAAATTATGTACATGTATTTCTTTTTTTTAATGTGGCTACTAGAAAACTTAAAATTAAATATGTGCTCACATTCTATGTTTATTGGACAGAGATGCTATAGAGATGTAGCAGTGAACAAAAAAGACAAAAATTCCTCAAGGATGGAAGCTCATATATGCAGATGAGAAAAAGTACCGGAAATCATAGCCCCGATTATGCTTATAAAGTTATGCTGAATTTAAGCCCTTTGAGTCCAAGGGCAGTGCTTTGCTTATTTTGATGTGTCTGGCCAGTTGAGACACACTGAAGTTGTCCCTGGCAGGGCCTCTTATCAGCAAGCACACAATTGCCTCTGAGGGTCACGAAAAGATGTGGGGAGTCCAGAAACTTGATTTTTGTTCCCTCTGAGACACAAACTGCCTTTGTGGCCTTAACAAAGTCACCCCAGCTCTGGGCAATACCCTCTATCCATACAATAAAGGAATTCAACAACAGTGACTTCTAAGACACTTCATAGGTCTGGAATTCTATGACAGGTCAGGAGTTCAAGACCAGCCTAGCCAACATGGTGAAACCCCATCTCTACTAAAAATATAAAAATTAGCCAGGTATGGTGGCACACACCTCCAGTCCCAGCTACTTGGGAGGCTGAGGCAGAAGGATCCCTCGAACCTAGGAGCTGGAGATTACAGTGACCTAAGATTGTGCGACTGCCCTCCAGCCTGGGCTACAGAGTGAGAGTCCATCTCAAAAAATGAAAAATAAATACCAGCCTTGAATTATCTTCTGATTTATTAGACATTATTAGGCAACATTTCAAATAAACTCTTCCTCCTACGCAGAAGGGCATTTTAGGGAAAATTAGAATAATTGAGAATTATCTAAATCTATTGTGTCAGGCTTTAAAATATGAGCTCCCAGAGAAGAGGGAAAGATACATTCTTCAAGTAAAGGCAAGCATCGTTGGTCTGCCATCAAGCTACCTGGTGGTCTCCTACTGACATTCCTTACGATATTGTAATTAGGATGCTCTCTCAGAGATCACAGATAAAAGACAAGCAAAAGTTCAGTCCGCAAGAAAATAACTTTGGGTATAAACTGCAACCAAAGTATGGCTTTGGGAGACCAGGTGGCAGCCTGCAAGTCGTGGTGTAAGGACTCCCAGGCAGGGCAGGTTCCTGGGGCCGAATGCGCCATTCAGCAAGTGGCTTCATGTTCATAGAAGGCCTCATGTTTTGACATTTTCTACAAATAAAATTATATATAAAGGGGTGTGTGTGTGTGTGAAGAATTAATTTTGCCAGCCAGTAAGTAAGTTTACACTTACTAGATAGGTTACTGTTTTGGTTTAGCACCATGTGAGCCTTTATTACTTTGGAATATGGTCTCAGCCCCCTAGTATATCTCAGAGGGGCTAGTCCTTGAAGGATGACTTTTTCTACTCTTTGGGGTACCCACAGGCTTACAGAGTCCTTCCAGGTGTGATCAAGGCAATTAAATTCAAATACCATTGAAGGAGGAGCACAATGGTGAGCCTGTGTGATTGACATTCATGGTAGGCTACAAAGAAGAGATTGAGAAATGGTAAGACTCCAAGAAGCTGGGTTGTTTTTTGTGACCCTAAATGAATCTCTGACTCTGAGCCTTGGTGTAGTCATTTAAAAAATAAGGGTTGGATTAAGTATAAATTCCTTTTAGTGTATTCAACCTTGAATACACATTAGAATCACTGTAGGTAAAGTATTTAAACAGAACCAATTAGGGTTAGGTCACCAGTTCCTCTGGTGATTCAAATGTTAGGAACCCCTGCTCCAGGCAAACCAACATTTTCTGATGGATTAGTTGACTAATATTAATAGCCAGGAGGTCATTCTAAGAAGGGGAAGCAGTGAACATAGGTTTCAGAGTAGGAAAGTGCACTGTCTTAAAGAAACAGTGAGCAAATTAACTATGGCAGAGAGACAGTTCAGGGCACTGTAATTTGGTAGAGAGATAATGAGAGTCACATATGTAATTTTACATTTTCTAGCACCCACACTTTAAAAAGTAAAAATGAGCAGGTAGAATTAATTATAATAATATATTTCATTTAAACCAACATACAGGTAAGCACATAATCGATAGATGTGATTTAATCTTGTAGGCATATTCAAAAAGTAAAAACAGGTTAATTTCATTTTAATGCTCTATTGTATTTAATCTAATATATCCAAAATATTATCATTTCAATGTAAAAACAATTTAATAGATATTTTTACATTTTTTTTTCTATTTAGGTCTTCAGAATCAAATTTGTACTTAATACTCACATTTCAGTTGGAAACAACCACATATCAATAGCTCAATTAGTCACATGCAGCTGGTGGTGACCATGCTGGACAGCACAGGTCTAGATCTTGTTATTGCAGTGTGGTGCATGGACCACGCCTTGGGTATCACCTGAGAGCTTGTTAGAAAGGCAGAATCTCAGACTCCATCCCAGGCTTACTGAATCAGAATCTGCATTTTAACAAGATCTCTAGGTAATTTGTTTACACATTAAATCTTGAAAAAGTCCTATCCTTTCCCACAGCCACTGTCCACTTTCACCTGTATTAGCATAACAGCCTCTTAACTCCGTGCCTTAATCCCTTGGAGATCTGGCCACTGCCTACTTTGCTGGCCAATTTACAACCAATTTACCCTCCAGTCACAATAACCCTCTCTCAGTGACTCAAGTCAGCATGTCCTTTTATCCTTCTGAGCACTTGTACATGTGGTTTCTTCAAGGAATCCCTCCATCTGCACACTCCACCTGCCTTGTCATGACTGAGTCCTGCTCAAATTTCAGCTTTGATATCATTGTCTGAGGCCAATTTACATAACCCATCCTTCCAGATCACCTCAAGTTTTCCATCCCCTTGTATTTTTCTGTTTCATCATTTTCTATTATGATTTAGAAATGTTAGTCCATTCTTTTTGCTAGAGGGAATATCCATTATGATAGGGACATCATATGTCTTAGACACTGCTCCATTCCAAGCACTTGGCACAGAGCTGGCACACAGGAGGTGGTGGGGTTCAATATGGTTTTGTTGGAAGGGATTGGGGAAAGAAGAAAGGCAGGAGAGCAAGAAGTGAGCAAAGGAAGGAAAGTAGTTTCTTTCCCAATGTGAAGCTGAAATCCTAATTTCCCTTTAGGAAATTCTCTACTTGCGTCTGAGCCAGAGGATGTGGAAGAAAAGGGAACCAACATGGATTAAAGACTACTGTACTATGTACTTTACAGACCACATCTGCTTGGGAGTCAGACCATGCAGATTTAAGTGCCAATCATCTGGACAAGTCACGTCATACCTCCAAGCTTCAGTTCTCTCACCTATGAATAGGGATGATAATGCCTACATCAGGTAGCAGTTGTGAAAATTAAATGAAAAGAGACATCTACAAGGCATAGTAAACCTAAATTGCTATAACACAAGAAAGAATTGTGGTTCCATTCCCAGACATTGCAACCCCTCACCATCTTCTCTCCAGGCACTGAGTTTCATTTTCCACTTGAGTTTAGAAGTCAAATATTTAGCTGTGCTAATGGGGTATTGGATCTTTTTATTATGGCCCCACCACTCAGTGTGTGCAGCTTTGCTGAGATAATAAAAGATGTTAGACCTGATCTCGCAGCTGCTTAATGCAGAAATGCTACGGGAACACACCTGGGGTGCGACTTCGAATGGAATCAATGGTGAAGTCAGCCATGTACCCAGCAGAGATAAAAGCATTAATATGCTATTTCACCCTCAGCCCACACTAGCATGACGTTGATTAAAATTATTTTCTGCAGTTTGACTTCTTGTTTTAAAGAGAAAATTTGTAAAGGGGTGTGTGTGTGTGTCTGGGTGTGAGAGAGAGATTTTAATAGGAGTTAGATTTGATACTTCTGCTTGATGTCTGGTTTCAGATCTAGTTTTGATGGTACACATTTTAGAGTCCCATGGCTAGGATGGGCCACAGGGAGGTAAAGTGCACTGCCCCTACCTCCCCGCATCATTTTCTGTACTAGCATGTGTGTGCACTTGTGTGTATGCATGCCTGTTGGTTTCAGCCCGTTTTATGTGAGATAAAACAGAAAGCCTCTGCTGCCTAGTTGATGTGTGTGATAGGAAGAGGTGCAGGTACAGGTGAGTGTGCCAGACCTCTATGTGGGTGCACCTACCCATAAAAACATACGTAGGAGGGTGTTGGATGCAAACGGACATAGGTGGTAACTACTAAGGAGCCTCACTTGATGAGGAAGAGGTGAATTATACATTAAGTTGTAGGAGGTGTGTGCATATATGGCATACTTTATGTGTGAATCACAGTACTAAAATGAGAGGTCCCATATGTGAAAAAAGTGGTCATGTGAAGAAAGGGATGCATAAGCATGGATTTATGCACAAGACCATGACCAGATTCTTATCAAACATCACCTATAAATCAGTCAAGGTGCTTGTGGCCCAATGCAGGATATAAGGTTATGAACAAGACAGCCAAAGTCTCTGCCCATATATAGCTTACAATCTATGACAGGATTTTTCAACAGTGGCACTATTGAATTTTGGATCAAATAATTCTTTGTTGAGGGGACTGTTCTGTGCACCACAGGACATTTAGCAACATCCCTGGTCTCTACCTAGGGATAGCATCTCTCAGTTCTGACAACCAAAAATGTCTCCAGTCGTTGACAAACATCCCTTGGGAGCAAAATAACACCATATGTTGACAATCACTGGTCTATGGGGAAAGATAGATATTAAACAAAAACAATCACACAATATATTATATAAGCAACTTTGTGTGGTGAGAGAGGTGTGCAGGGAGTTATTAGAGTGTATAACTGGGATAAGCTGGTCAGACCACTGGGGCTGAGGGGGTTAGGAAATGCCTCTGGAAGGATGGGATGAATACATGGGGCATAAAAGATGAGTGTGACTCAGCTGGGTGAAGTGAATGGGAAGAAATGTTCCAGAGAGAGGGAACAGTAAGTGAAGAAAGGCCCCGATGGAGGAAGGAAGGAGCATGTCATTCAAAACAAAACCAGACAGAACACTAGGGGGAGCCCTGCAGGGGTGGAGTGAATAGGAGCAGCCAAGGGGGAGAGATGAAACAGGCTCTTGGAGTGGGATGTGAGCTCCCTGTCACCAGAATAAGCCAGCAGGAAGTGGGTCAGAGGATGTGGGGCATTGGATGGTGGCATGCTGCAAATCATGGCAGTTCTGAGGAGACTCTGAATCTCTGAAAGAGTGTTACAATTGTAGGAACAGAAATGCCAATGAAGCCTGCAGGCCCTGCTTACATCTGAGGCTCCTGCTTAATGAGGGGAACTTAGGGCAGAATGGAGTCAGCCCCAGCTGGTCTATGAGATCTTTTTAAGAGAGCAGGTGGTTGCAGTTTTACGGCAGAGAGCACTTCCATTTACCTTTGAGATACACCTGGGGCTCCAGCCATTTCTCAGGCTCACCCAGAGAACTTCACAACCCCCCCACCACCTACACACACACTCAGTTACCCAACTTCACCTGCTTGCAATTAACCAATAAATAATGGACAGCATAAAATACATCAAGGCCTTTCACAGTTGATATTCCCAAGGTTGCTTCTTTGACTTACAGGTGAGGCAGTGGAAACTCTGAGACATGACAAAGCCTGCCCATAGCCACACAGTCAGGCCATGGCAAGGTGGGGATTTTAGCCAAGGACTGGCTGACCTCAAGGTCATATGAGGTCACATGCCTCTGCCTCCCTGGGAAGAAGTGTACATAAGCCATCTGCCATCAAGTCAGTCCCCTCTTTGTAAACTTGCAGCCGTCTCAGAGCTTTACCAGGGTCCCAGCTACAAGGTGTACCCCACCCCCAATCCAGGCTCCACCACATCACCAGATTAGCCAGCTGCCTCCCTGCTTAAAGATCAGCCCTCCTTCTATAGTGTTCAGGAAAATAAGGTTCCCTTAGGCTCTCTTCTGCCATCTTTGCAGCCTGATTTCTGCAGCCCCATCTTGGCTGCTCTCAGAGCAACCGTGCTCTCTTGCAACTTCCTGTCTTTGTATATGCTGTTTTCATCTCTACGAATGCCCTGGTCCCCTTTCCTTTTCTTCCTTTGCCTTGAAAACCCCTTCTTCTTTGTAAAAATTTAGCTCATCTATCACCTCCTGCAGAGCTTTCCTTGACCAACCCTGAGACATGCGCACACACACACACTATCCTTCCTCCCCAGGTCAAGTGAGTCGACTCTCACTGCCTGCCCAGTATCTGGTGCTTCCTCCACCTAAGCACTTCGCATCCCAGATTCTAACTGTGCATTTACAAGGCTGCTTCTCTCATATCCCTAGGAGGTTCCCCAGGGCAGCTGTTTTTTCTCTGTATCCATAGCCCACAGTAGATGTTCAAGAGATTTTGTGTTCTGCTGCTACACATCCCTCTGAAAAGTGCCTTGACTGTCTTTATAATCATGAAACTCCAAAGTAAAATCATTAGGCCTTATTTAACAGAAAGCATGGCATGATGGTTGAGGGTTGGGGCAGCAGGAGAAGGTGTAAAGTGTGTGTTGCATCGGGGGACAGCGTTCATCGACAAGTGATCAACAAAGCTTATCGGGAGGAGTCTGTTGACATTTGCCTCCTTTGATTTGTCCCCCACATGCTAGAACTGAAAGGGGTGTGAGTCCGTCAATCCATATGATTTCCAGGGAGAGGGAGCCACTGGAGCTTACTCAAGTCTGGGGAATATCTTCAGGGATCCACAATGTGGGCCCAGGGACTGTTGAATATCCCAGCTCAGAGATGGCAGAAAATATGGTGATGTGGACAACTCAGCCTTCTGAAGAGCACTCAAGTACTCTTCTATTAAACTGTTTATTTAGTCTGTTTCTCTGTTTGCTTCCCATGAACCAAATTCTTTCTGTCCTTCTGGTTTCAATTCTCAGAGAAGAAATCTGATGGATTCAGGTGACCCTACCAGGACAAGCTATTTCATGCGTCACTACCAGCCAACGAATTGATTCTTCCTATATCAAGTGACTATGCATAGTCCAATTAGTAAGTGCATCTACCCACAAACAGTAGGGCACTGTTTGTGGGGCAGTTTTTGTTCAGAAGGGGAGACTGGGCATAGCAGATACAATAACCAATCTATTCCACAGCAGCCTGGTTAACCACATCAGTTAAGGCAACTTCAGTGAGTTGGAGCCTGGAATAGTCCCAACCATTGGAGTAGACCAGACATTGAGGACCAAAATCCTTATTTGGAAGGACATGTCTTCTAAAAGATAAAGTAACTAGGGGCTGTGGTAATATGCAATGGGATCAACACAGTGGGCTTTGGGTTTATATTGCGAGGAATTTAGTGTTAAATGATCATGTGGCACTTGGTATGTTTGTTATAAAACTTACTGGCCTGATACTCTGTATCTTGAAAGACTGAATCATGTCCTACCCATTTTTATTTACCAAGGGCCTAGAACAGAATCAATGGTAAAAAAAAAGAGTTTATTAAACTGAACTAAATTCCTTAATATCTATTTAGGTCTACTCCCTCCTCTTTTCCCCCTCTGTCACCCACGCTGGAATGCAGTGGCCCAATCTTGGCTCACTGCAACCTCTGCCTCCCGGGTTCAAGTGATTCCTGTGCCTCAGCTTCCTGAGTAGCTAGGATTATAGGCATTCACCGCCATGGCCAGCTAATTTTTGTATTTTTAGTAGAGATGGGGTTTTACCATGTTGGCCAGGCTGGTCTTGAATTCCTGACATCAAATGATCCACCCGCCTCAGCCTCCCAAAGTGCCAGGATTATAGACATGAGCCGCAGTGCCCAGCCTTGGTCTACTCATCTTTCCCAGCTGCCAAGCTCCTTGAAAGGAGGGCTATGTCCTATTTATTCTGTTGTCATCCAGTTAACTTAGCACAGGGCGTGACAAGTAGTGGGTGCTCAATAAATGCCTGTTGAATATGTTTTTATAAAGCACACCACACACACCTCTCTGTTATTTATTTTCTTTGAAGCTCAGTCTCCTTGTCTCTCTTTTTTTTAACTCTTATTTTAAGTTCAGGGGTACAAGTGTAGGTTTGTTACATAGGTAAACTTGTATCCTAGGGGTCTGTTGTAGAGATTATTTCATCACATAGGTATTAAGCCTAGTACCCATTACTTTTCCTGATCCTGTCCCTCCACCCACCCTATAACCTCTGAAAGGCCCAGTGTGTTCTCAGTTATTTCTAATACCCCAAGACCTCTTACATATTCATGAGAATATCAATTCTGGAGTCAACTACCCAGATACAAATCCAGGTCTACTGCTCACTAGCCATGTGACCTTGAACAAGTTATTCACTGTACCTGAGTCTCATTTTTAAAGTGGGAATAATACCTACCCTATAGGGCTGTGGTGTGTACTGAGGGGGTTAACACATAAAGTGTCTACCCCGGTGCCTGACAGATAATAAATGTACACTAAATTTGTATTGCGCATATTTTCTCTCATGTACAAACTCTACAAATAGTTCCAAATATACATGCACCAATTCAATAGTTATTTTTAACTCCTGATTTATTTATCTGGAGTGGCTTCAAAACTTTTGTTTCAAAACTCTCCTTTGTTTCAAAACTCTCAATTAATGATAGTTTCCTCAGAAGAACCAGCAAGTCCCAAGATGCTGCTCATGAGCTGACGCAGACCCTCCTGCTCATGAGTAAAAGTCTTCTTTGTTTTATTTCTTTTACAGCTTCTCCTGAATGTTATTGTCTGTGGCAGCCAGTGGACAACTTTCCAGGGACTCCTGCCACACTCTGCAATTGTATATACCATTTGGGCACTAAATCTGGCCACATGACTGTTCCTGCATCTGGCATGCCCCTGTACATCCTGACCCTGATATCCAAATATTGGCCACGCTGGGCATGGCGATAATGAAGAGAGGAAGAGAATGATGACAGAGAAGAAAAATAACCTATTCTGAATTTTAACCTGAGTTCCAGGTCCTGTGCTAATGGCTTCATAGAGATGAATGAGACATGAAGCCTCCTGTGTGGAGCTCACAACGTGATCATGATGTGGTAAGGGTTTTGGAAAAGAGCCACGACACAGAAGCCAGGACATTTTGTTCTACTGATAGGATCAGCTAAGACTTCACAGGACAGATGGCACTTGATCTGGGCCTTCAAGGGTGATCCATGCATGTGACCAATCATTCATTTTGTGATTCATTAATTCCTCCATAGTTCAAGTACCAATTTTGTGTTGGGCTTTTGGCTAAGCACTGAGCATACAGAGATAATCAAACTTGATCTATGTATCCATTCACACAGCCTGATGGTGGGGAGGGGAACACACAAATGACTATTATATACAGTATCACATAATGATGGCAGAAATCAGTCATATTCAAGGTGCAATTGGATCATTCATGGAAAACATACATAAGTCTACATGTGAGGATTAAGAGAGTTGTCACAGTAAAACATGAGTTAAATTAATAATAATTTATTATTATTAACAATTTCACCAAGTACCTTCTTGTGCCAGGCACTGTGCTCCATGCTTTACATGTATTAACTGACTGAATCTCCATAATAACCAGAAAAAGTAGGGAACACTCTCTCCTTCAGAAAGAGCAAAGAACTGGAAACTAGCAAAGGAGTTAAGTAATTTGTCAAGGACTGTGGGCAGGATGGGAAAAGTCAGTATTCAGTGTTATCGAGAAGCCAGTATCAGGTCTACTTGATGCCAAAATTTTCACTCTTAGCTGTTGTCGATACTGACCGCATTTTCCCTGAAATCTGGGGGAGACCCAGAGTAAAGAGAATTCTAGGCAGAAGAAATGTCACATACAAAGGCAGAGAGAGGTGGAGGAGCCCACAGATTTGGAAACCAACCAATGAATGCTGCTGGTGGAGAAGGGTTTGGGTGGGAATGAAAGCTGAAGGACATAATGCAGGAGATGAGGCAGGTCATCTGGTAGGGGGTAGTTTTTGCTACACTTAAGAGTTTAGGTTTCATACTGTATACAGGGTGGCAGGGAAAGGTTTTGAGCAAGAACAAGCTAAAACCAGATCTGACCATGGAAAGATGGACTGGGGCAGAGGCCAGGACCTTTGAATGCCAAGTGCAGGAGTGTTTGCAGTTATGTGTAAAAGTATTGGCAAGAGTTAAAAGAAACCCTCTTTGCCTCTCTCTCTCTGCCTGTCAATCTAACCCGCTGAAATGCAAGGTTTTTGAGTTTATTTGATTTCGGGAAATGATATATTCTTTATGTTTTTTTCTCTCTATCTTCATTTTCCCCCTGGACTGCATATCATTGCATGCAGTGGCCTGCAGGTTCTCGGTTTTCACTGAGAAATGTACATTTGGGGTTGTTGGGCCTGTAAAACATGAACTTAACCAGTGTTATATCTTTCACACCCTCCTCCCTGCTCACCAAGGAGCCCAAATTAAATTTCACACTGAACAATCTGAGCAGCTGCCATACTCCACAGACAACCAGCACACAGTTTTGATGGCCACGAGGTGGACGTCTCTGTCACCAGGCTCTATGTCAACTCTGGAGCCTCTGTTATGATGGCAACATAGAGCCGATACTGGACTTGGTTTAAAGCTGCTATAAACTCCCCCAGGACCAACACAATCCGTCCCTGAGTGCCTGAGTGTTTGCATAGCCATTCACAGCTTGCAAAGCAGCATCTGTGCAAGCCCGTAGAGCAGGGAATGTTTTACACACATCTTGAAGCCTGGGAAACCAAGGCTTGGAGAGGTAGCAAAGGCCACACAGTGAGGTCAATACACTCTCCACCAGGCCAGTGGTCTTTCGGGCACATGGCAACTCGCTGTGACATCTTCAAATAGGAGGCTTGTAAAGCTAGCAAGGAAAACCTAATAAAAAGTCTGTCACTAGGTAATTTCCTAAAAATGGAAATTGTCACTATTTTCTCTTTCAACTTCCCCCTTGTTTTGGTCCCCATCTTCTTTTTCAATTTTTTAAGAGCCCTATAATCATTAATCCCATGGCCTTTGTAATATCTTTCTCTTTCACTGTCTCTAGGTCTGACTCAGCAACACTTCTGAGACCCTGACTCTACCAACCTGTACTCTTCATCCATAATTTGTTTATCCAGAACATCTATCTGTTCAAGTCTTTTCCATCTCAGCCTCTGCTAATATTTCTCATCTTCCAAAATATATTTTCTTGTCCTCATCATAATTAATCTCTCCCTATGCCATGGTCCTATAATCTTCTTATGTCTACTAAAGGTTTCCATGTATTCCACTCTGTAACCATGCAGCCCAAGGCCAGGGGCTTTCCTAGTTCATGTTGGATCTCTAGAAAAGCAATGTTTTGCATACAGCAGTTATTGGTGTATGCTTTACTTGACATACTAAATCAAAAAATATTACCGTGCTTCATCTTTCAGTGTCTGAGTGAGAGCATCTAAATTGGTTTAAGAGATTACCTTGGTATGGACAGTTAATCTCATAAAGCACCCTGGAAAATGCATCTGATAGGTGCTAATTAGTAACGTTTCTCCCAGGCTTTGTTTACAAATTTATTTTGCCTACAGCACAGTAAGTTAACAAACTTTGGGTGAAGGGAGGTTCCAGAGGAAGAAAAGAAGAAAAGCCTTTCTAGCAGTGAAGAATAAGGGCATCGAAAGGCATTTTTTAAGTTTATCTAGTTCAAAATGTAATGCCTTCTACATTTCTCTCCCCCCAAATAAATCTGTTTTCAATCGCTGTTTGAGCTTCTTCTGAGGCAAAGAAGTCAGTACATAATAAAGCATGCCTTCTCATGATGGAATCTCATTGTGAGACAAACTTCCTTAATCAAGGCTAAATTTGCTTGTTTTTTTATTTTTTGTTTTTTTTTTTTTTTTTTTTTTTGAGAGGAAGTCTCCTCTGTTGCCTAGGCTGGAGTGCAGTGGCAAGATCTCCACTCACTGCAACCTTCGCCTCCAGGTTCAAGCAATTTCTTCCCTCACCCTCCTGAGTAGCTGGGATTACAAGCACCTGCCACCACACCTGGCTAATTTTTGTATTTTCTAGTAGAGACGGGGTTCCACCATGTTGACCAGGCTGGTCTCAAACTCCTGACCTCAAGTGATCCACTTGCCTCAGCCTCTCAAAGTGCTGGGATTACAGGCATGAGCCACCACACCCAGCCTGCATTTATTCTTCCAAACAATTGTCCAGGTTCTGCCCTTAGAAATTCCACAGAACGAGCCTACGTAGTCCTTCCAGGACACATGCTTTTAAATCTCTGAAGACAACTCTCATGTTTTTCTCATTGTTTAACTTTCTTTACCTATTCTACAGAACTTTACATTGACTTTCAGAAAGAAGGAACTTCCCCAAGTGCTATGGTCTGAATGTCAGTGGCTCCCCCAAATTCATATGTTGGAACCTAATATCCAATGTGATAGAGTTAGGAGGTGGGACCTTTGGGAAAAGATTAAGTCATGATGACTCTCTCCCCGTGAATGGGCTTAGTGCCCTTATGAAATAGGATCGGGCGAACTCCCTTGCTCTCCTGTCACATGAGGACTCAGTGAAAAGGTGCCGTCTCTGAGGAACGGGCCCTCACCAGACACTGAATCTATGGATATCTTGATGTTGGACTTCTCAGTTTCTGAATTGTGAGCAATAAAGTTATGTTGCTTTTAAACTTCCCAATCTAAAGTATATTGTTATAGCCATAGAAACAAACTAAGACACCAAGATAACAGAAAGTTAGAGCCAGAACCATTATTCTGGTAGCCTTTCCATTATACTATGAAGAGTGTGATGTTTTATGTGCCAAGTGCTCACATGGCTAGGCTATATTACCCAGTTATAAAATTAAACATTAATGTAAGTGCTTCTACGAAGGTATTTAGTAGACGTGGTTAACATGTGCAATCAGTTGATTTCAAAGGAGAGTATTCTCTAAAACCTGAGCCTCATTCAATTAGTTGAGAACCTTAAGAGCAAGACTAAGGTTTTTTTCAGAGAAAGAAGAAATCCCAACAACGGACTGTAGTTTCTATACAAGAATTTCCAGTCTGCTGGCTTTTCCAATAGAGAGAGAAAGAGAGAGAGATACATGTGTGTGTGTTTGTGAGAGTGTCTCCTACTGACTCTGCTTCTTTAGTTTGCTTTTGCTACTTCTGTACTTGAACCCTGATTGATACAAGGAGCTTCACTGAAAGACTTTAGAATATGGGGGGGGGGGGGCAGGATTTCAGACCCCAAGACACGACTGAAAATGGAGACATTTACAGAAAGAGAGCCTTTGACTCCTCTTACCTGCTGCTATGGAAGAAGCCGCTCCCTCTAAGCCCAAGGCCGGCCATAGCCACATGACTGGGATAGTGGCTGCCTTATCTCAGAACTGAGTCCATGCACTCATGAGAGTGTGAGCATAGGAGGAGCCATGCCCTTCCCATGTTCTCAGGAGAGAAGCCACTCTAGCTCCCGCACAAGCAGGCTTTTGGCTCTTCCTTCTGGTGCACCAGACTGCATCTGGGAGAAGAGCAAGCCAGACTCGTTTCTCCCCTAGGCTAATGAGATATATCAGATGCAGGTGACACTTAGATCAGGCAAGCACCTGCTCTTCTGGGCCCTGAGGCTTTCTACTAACCTGGGAAGGAATTTGCTGCTGCAGCTCATGCTGGAAAGGTTAGCTGAGAATTCCTTATAGTGGTTAAGATTTGGAATGCTTTTTAAACTGCCCCAGGACACCAGTAAGTGCAGAATTCACTGGGGATGGGGGGTGAAGAGAGGAGGAAATCAGGATTCTGAAACCAGCTCTCTTGTGGCTGGGAGGCAGTTGAGTGGAGTAATAAGAGCATTTTTGTGTGTGTGTTGGGCTGCATAAGATATAATTCTGGATCTCTTACTCATTACTTTTGTGACTTCTCTGACACTCAGTTTCCTTATTTGTGAAACAGGGATAAAAATGTGCAATTTCTTCATATGATTTCTGTAAGGGTTAACACATGCAAACATGCATAATATCTGTAAACACATATAACATGTAAATTTCCTGGCACATAAGTGCTCAATAAATGAGCATTATTGTTACTGCTGTTTTTCATCCCTAAAACATTTGACTGAGGTTTCATTTGTTCTCAGCCATGATTAGAAATTACTGCCTTTGGCAGATAGGATAGCGATGAAGAGCGTAAGTGTTATCATCAAGCAAACTAGGGTCTCTCCCCTCTGTATTAGGCCATTTGTGCACTGCTATAAAGAAATACCTGAGGCAGTGTCATTTATAAGAAAAGAGGCTTATTAGGCTCATGGTTCTGCAGGCTGCACAGAAAGCATAGGAGCATCTGCTTCTGGGGAGGCCTCAGGAATCTTCCCTTTGTGGTAGAAGGCAAAGAGGGAGCAGATATGTCAGTCACACGGTGAAAGCAGGGGCAAGAGAAAGTGGGGGGAGATGCCATGCACTTTTAAACAACCAGATCTCACCGGGGTTCACTCTCTCTGTCAAGGACAGCATCAAGGGGATGGTGCTTGTGATGGTTAATACTGAGTGTCAACTTGATTGGATTGAAAGATGCAAAGCATTGATTCTGGGTGTGTCTGTGAGGGTGTTGCCAAAGGAGATTAACATTTGAGTCAGTGGGCTGGGAAAGGGAGACTCACCGTCAATCTGGGTGGGCACCATCTAATCAGCTGCCAGCACGGCCAGAATAAAAAGCCAGCAGAGCGTGGAAAGACCAGACAGGCCTAGCCTCCCAGCCTACATCTTTCTCCTGTGCTGGATGCTTCCTGCTCTCAAACATCAGACTCCAAGTTCTTCAGCCTGGGGACTCAGACTGGTTTCCTTGCTCCTCAGCTTGCAGATGGCCTATTCCGGGACCTTGTGATCATGTGAGTTAATATTCCTTAATAAATTTCCCTTTATATATATATATCTATCCTATTAGTTCTGTCCCTCTAGAGAACCCTGACTAATACAATGCTAAACCATTCATGAGAAATCCACCCCCAAAATCCAATCACCTTCCACTAGGTCCCACCTCAAATTTGGGGATTATATTTCAACTTGAGATGTGAGTGGGGAAAATATCCAAACTATATTACCCTCTTTGTGACTTTGAGCAAGTAATTTGACTGTTGTCTCTGTTAGTTCATAAGAAGATATGCATAATAATACCTAGGATGTTGATATACATAATATGTATAAGAATGGGCAGTAGAGTTGAGCTGCCAGAGTTTGAATCCCAGCTCTGTTTCTCAATAGCAGTATGGCCTTAGAATCTCTCTTTGCTGCAGTATCCTCATTTACAAACTGGAGATAATGATAATGCCTATCTCACTGGGCTGTCATAGCAACTAAATGCATTAATATGTATAAAATGCTTAGAAGAGTACCTAGCACTTAGTAAGAACCTGATAAATGTCAACTATTGCCCTTGTGCTTTAAGTAAGGATTAGATGAGATAGTACCTTTAAATATCTGGTACCCGGCAAGCGCATACTGTGGGTACCAGATATTTAAAGGTACTATCTCATCTAATCCTTAAATAATAGTGATTGCAATGGTTATTGCTTATAATATTGATAATAATAGGAACATCATCATATTCTGACTTCTGCAGACCTGACACACTTTCTGTAGGTAAAGTTTATCTCCAAGTCTTCTGTTTTAATCTCTTTTAACTTTGTAGAAGACTCATCTGGCTGAGTTTCAGCTCCATGTGACTTCTCTATTAAAATAGAAAGTCCTCAGCACCAAGATGGCTGAATAGAAACAGCTCCAGAGCACAGTTTCCAGTGAGAGTGACACAGAAGGCAAGTGATCTCTGCACTTCCAACCAAGGTACCAGGTTCATCTCAATGGGACTGGTTGGACATTGGGTGTAGCCCAAGGAGGGCAAACTGAGGCAGGGTGCCTGAGGCACTGCCTCACCCAGGAAGTGCAATTGGCCAGAGGACTCCCCCTCCTACCGATCCTCCAAGGGATCACAACTCCCACCAGCAAGGAAACAAAACAGGATTGAGAATGAGTCAGATGAATTGACAGAAACAGGCTTCAGAAGGTGGGTAATAACAAAATTCTCTGAGCTAAAAGAACATGTTCTAACCCAATGCAAAGAAACTAAAAATCTTGAAAAAGGGTTAGACAAAATGCTAAGTAGAATAGCCAACTTAGAGAAGAATATAAACTACTTATTGGAGCTGAAAAACATAGCATGAGAACTTCATGAAGCATACACAAGTTTCAATAGCCTAATTGATCAAGATGAAGAAAGGATATCAGAGATTGAAGATCAACTCAATGAAATAAAATGAGAAGGCAAGATAAGAGAAAAAAGTGTAAAAAGAAATGAACAAAGCCTCCAAGAAATATGGGATTATGTGAAAAGACCTAATCTCCATTTGAAACGTGTACCTGAATGTGACCGGGAGAATGAATCCAAGCTGGAAAACACTCTTCAGTATATTATCCAGGAGAATGTCCCCAACCTAGCAAGACACGCCAACATTCAAATCCAGGAAATACAGAGAACACCACAAAGATATTCCTCAACAAGAGCAACCCCAAGGCACATAATCATCAGATTCACCAGGGTTGAAATGAAGGAAAAATGCTAAGGGCAGCCAGAGAAAAAGGTCGGGTTACCCACAAAGGGAAGCCCATCAGACTCACAGTGGATCTCTCGGCAGAAACCCTACAAGCCAGAAGAGAGTGGGGGCCAATATTCAACATCTTTAAAGAAAAGAACTTTCAACCCAGAATTTCATATCCAGCCAAACTAAGCTTCATAAGTGAAGGAGAAATAAAATCCTTTATGCACAAGCAATTGCTGAGAGATTTCGCCACCACCAGATCTGCCTTACAAGAGCTCCTGAAGGAAGCAGTAAACACTAAGTGCTGTATTCAGGAAACACATCTCTCATGCAAAGACACACATAGACTCAAAATAATGGGATGGAAGATTTACCAAGCCGATGGAAAGGAAGAAAAACCAGGGGATGCAATCCTAGTCTCTCATAAAACAGACGTTAAACCAACAAAGATCAAAAGAGACGAAGAAGGGGATCACTTAATGGTAAAAGGATCAATGCAACAAGAAGAGCTAACTATCCTAAATATACATGTACCCAATACAAGAGCACTCAGATACGTAAAACAAGTTCTTAACGACCTACAAAGAGACTTACACTCCCACACAATAATAGTGGGAGACTTTAACACCCCACTGTCAATACTAGACAGATCAACGAGATAGAAAATCAACTAGGATATCCAGGACTTGAATGCAGATCTGGACCAAGCAAACCTGATAGACATTTACAGAACTCTCCACCCCAAATCCACAGAATATACATTCTTCTCAGCACCACCTCACACCTACTCTAAAATTGACCACATAATTGGAAGTAAATCACTCCTCAGCAAATGCAAAAGAACAGAAATCATAACAAACAGTCTCTCAGACCACAGGACAATCAAATTAGAACTCAGGATTAAGATACTCACTCAAAACCACACAAGTACATGGAAACTGAACAACCTGCTCCTGAATGACAACTGGATAAACAATGAAATGAAGGCAGAAATAAAGATATTCTTCAAAACCAATGAGAATGAAGACACAATGTACCAGAATCTCTGGGACACATTTAAAGCAGTGTCTAGAGGGAAATTTATAGCACTAAATGCCCACAGGAGAAGTGAAAAAAGACCTAAAATTGATACTCTATCATCAAAATTTAAAGAGCTAGAGGAGCAAGATCAAACAAATTCAAAAGCTAGCAGAAAACAAGAAATAACTAAAATCAGAGCAGAACTGAAGGAGATAGAGACAGAAAAGCCTTCAAAAATCAATAATTCCAGGAGCTGTTTTTTCTGAAAAGATCAACAAAACAGATAGACTGCTAGCCATACTAATAAAAAAGAAAAGAGAGAAGAATCAAATAAATGCAATAAAAAATGATAAAGGGGATATCACCACCGATTCCACGGAAGTACAAACTACCATCAGAGATTTCTACAAACAACTCTATGCACATAAACCAGTAAATCTAGAAGAAACGGATAAATTCCTGGACACCTATACCCTCCCAAGACTAAACCAGGAAGAAGTTGAATCCCTGAATAGACCAATAACAAGATCTGAAGCTGAGGCAGCAATTAATAGCCTACCAACCATAAAAAGTCCAGGTTCAGACTGGTTCACAGACAAATTCTACTAGATTTACAAAGAGAAGCTGGTACCATTCCTTCTGAAACTATTCCAAACAATACATTAAAAAGAGAATCCTCCCTAACTCATTTTATGAGACCAACAACATCTGGATACCAAAACCTGACAGAGACACAACTAAAAAAGAAAACTTCAGGCCAATATCCATAATGAACATAGGTGCAAAAATCTTCAGTAAAATACTGGCAAACCGATTGCAACAGCACATCAAAAAGCTTATCCATCACGATCAAGTAGGTTTCATCCCAGGGATGCAAGGCTGTTTCAACATACACAAATCTATAAATGTAATCCATCACATAAACAGAACCAAAGACAAAAAGCACATGATCATCTCAATAGATGCAGAGAAGGCCTTCGACAAAATTCAACAGCTCTTTATGCTAAAAACTCTCAATAAACTAGGTATCAATGGAACATATCTCAAAATAATAAAAGCTATTTACGACAAACCCACAGCCAATATCATATTGAATGGGCAAAAACTGGAAGCATTCCCTTTGAAAACTGATACTAGACAAGGATGCCCTCTCTCACTATTCCTATTCACCATAGGATTGGAAGTTCTAGCCAGAGCAATCAAGCAAGAAAAAGAAGTAAAGTGTATTCAATTAGGAAAAGAGAAAGTCAAATTGCCTCTATTTGCAGATGATATGATTGTATATTTAGAAGACCCCATAGTCTCAGCCCAAAATCTCCTTAGGATGATAAGAAACATCAGCAAAGTTTCACGATACAAAATCAATGTGCAAAAAACACAAGATTTCTTATACACCAATAACAGACAAATGGAGCCAAATCAAGAGCAAACTCTCATTCACAATTGCTACAAGAAGAATAGAATACATAGGAATACAACTAACAAAGGATGTAAAGGACCTCTTCAAGGAGAACTACAAACCACTGCTCAAGGAAATAAGAGGACACAAACACATGGAAAAATATTCCATGTTCATGGTTAGGAAGAATCAATATCATGAAAATGGCCATATTGCCCAAAATAATTTATAGATTCAAGGCCATCCCCATCAAGCTACCATTGAGCTTCTTCACAGAACTGGAAAAAAAACCCTTAAACTTTATATGGAACCAAATAAGAGCCCACATAGCCATGATAATCCTAAGAAAAAAGAACAAAGCTGGAGGCATCATGCTATCATGCTATCTGACTTCAAACTATACTACAAGGCTGCAGTAATCCAAACAGCATAGTACTGGTACCAAAACAGAGATACAGATCAGTGGAACAGAACAGAGGCCTTGGAAGTAACACCATACATCTACAATCATCTGATCTTTGACAAACCTGACAAAAACAAGCAATGGGGAAAGGATTCCCCTGTTTAATAAATGATGTTGAGAAAACTGGCTAGCCATGTGCAGAAAACTGAAACTGGGCCCCTTCCTTTCACCTTACACAAAAATTAATAACTCCAGATAGATTAAAGATTTAAACATAAGACCTAACACCATAAAAACCCTAAAAGAAAACCTTGGCAATACCATTCAGGACATAGGCATAGGCAAGGACCTCATGACTAAAACACCAAAAGCATTGGCAACAAAAGCCAAAATAGACAAATGGTATCTAATTAAACTTAAGAGCTTCTGTACAGCAAAAGAAACAATCATTAGAGTGAACTGGAAACTAACAGAATGGGAAAAATTTTTGCAAGCTACCCATCTGAAGAAGGGCTAATATCCAGAATCGACAAAGAACTAAAGCACATTTACAAGAAAAAAAAACACAAAATCCCATCCAAAAGTGGGCAAAGGATGTGAACAGACACTTTTCAAAAGAAGACATTTATGCAGCCAACAAACAAATGAAAAAATGCTCATCATCACTGGTCATTAGAGAATTGCAAATCAAAACCACATTGAGATACCATCTCATGCCAGTTAGAATGGTGATCATTAAAAAATCTGGAGACAAAAGATGCCGGAGAGGATGTGGAGAAATAGGAAGACTTTTACATTGCTGCTGGGAGTGTAAATTAGTTCAACCATTGTCAAAGACCGTGTGGCAATTCCTCAAGGATCTAGAAATAGAAATACCATTTGACCCAGTAATCCCATTACTGGGTATATACCCAAAGGATTAGAAATTGTTCTATTATAAAGACACATGCACATGTATATTCATTGCAGCACTGTTTACAATAGCAAAGACTTGGAACCAACCCAAATGCCTACCAATGATAGACTGGATAAAGAAAATGTGGCACATATACATCATGGAATACTATGCAGCCATAAAAAGAGGAGTTCATGTCCTTTTAGGGACTTGGATGAATCTGGAAACCATCATTCTCAGCAAACTGACACAAGAACAGAAAACTAAACACCACATGTCCTCACTCACAGGTGGATGTTGAACAATGAGAACACATGGACACAGGGAGGAGAACATCACATACTGAGGTCTGTTGAGGGGTGGGTGGCCAGGGGAGGGATAGTGGGGGGGTGGGGGAGGTTAGGGAAAGATAACATTGGAAGAAATGCCTGAGGTAGGTGACGGGGGAGATGGAGGCAGCAAATCACCATGGCAGGTATGTACCTATGCAACAATCCTGCAAGATCTGCACATGGACTCCAGAACTTAAAGTGTTTTATATATATATATATATGTATATATATATATATTTATATAATTTATATAAAGTCCATATATATATATATATATAAAGTCCTCACTAACTTCCATCTACCGAATAAAATCCAACTTCTGGGCTTTTTAAACCTCAATGGTCTCTTTCTCAATGAGCTTTTCTAGCTCTATTTTCTGGTCTTATGCTGCTCCTCATCTCTTCTCTGCTTTCATTGCACAGTCTGGGTGCCCCGTCTGCACCCAGGGAGTGTGTGTCTTTTGGTGGACCTGAGACTACAGTCAACATCAGATCATTCATCTGAAACGGTGTCAGCCTGGAGAATATAAGGATCATAATCACAACAGCAGCCAGGCATTAAGTGCCTGCTGTGTACCAGACCCTATGCTAAGTACTTTACATGTAGTCATTCCTTTCAATATAATAGTCACAGTGACTCCATGAGGCAAGGATCATTAGGGTCATTTTATAGATGAGGCAACCAACACTCACTCACAACCAACACTCACCACTACTCTGGTCTCACTTACTTTCTAACATCCAGCCTGGTAAAATGACTTGCCCAAGGTGCTATGATTAGTTTGGGGCTGAGTTGCTTATTAGTTCGATTGTCTTATGTCCCTTGCTCCTTATGCGTTTTTTAAACATTTTAAAGTAAATATTGCATACATAGAAAAGTGGAAATATCATAAATGTATAGCTTGATAGATTTTTATAAACTGAATATATCTGTAAACTGAAATCAAGAAAGAGAACATGAATGGCACCCCAAAAAATCTGTGTTATGATCCCTTCTAGTTACTACTTTTATGATGGTGACCACTTTTGCAATGTCTAATGATGGATTATTTTTTCTGTTTTTGTACATTTCTGTATTTTTTTCTGTTTTTGTACATTACATTTATGTAATGAAATCATTCTGTATGCATTCTTTTGTGCCTAAATTCTTTAGCTGAACATATATGTGTAAGACTTATCCATACTTTTGCTTTCAGTTGTAGGTCATTTATTCTCATTCTTGTAAAGTGCTTCACATACGGGGACTGCAAATTCATACACATTCAGTGTTGGATGGGTCTGACTATGTACCAAGTATCAACAGAGAAAATCTGTGAATGTGAACATCATAATACTTCACAAGTGAAAAACAGGATTGATACTATGAGTATAAGCAAGTTATAGAGGTGTTAATAAGTAAAAAGGGAAGGGACAAGCTAAAACCCTTTAAGTTCAATACTTGATACATGTAGCATCATTTTTAAATTTTACTATAACACTTGATGTGAGATCTGTGATCTTAACAAATTTTTAAGTGCACAATACATTAGTGTTAACATTAGGAGCTACTGCGCTGTGCAGCAAATCTCCAGAGCTTATACATCTTGCTTAACCGAAACTTTGTATCTATCAGTTGGTAACTCCCATTTCTCTAGAAACCACCACTTCACTCTTTGAGTCTATGAGTTTGACTATTTTAGATACATCATATAAATGTATTATATTAAAGACTGTCTCTAATTTGGAGCCCAGCAGCTCCCGCACATGAATATGAATTCTGAAATATTTCAGAGAACTTCCTTAGAAAGATATGGACCCCAAATTAGGCATGGAGTCAATTGTTTATTCCTAAGAGTCAAAGATCACCAACCCTGCTTATTACCCTGGTCTCACTTACTTTCTAACCTCCATGATCTGAACACTACCCATTTCCTTCTGAGCTGGACATGAGACCATGGGCTGCCTAACCATGTAGCTCATTTTATAAACATCCTGTTCAGTGGACTTTAAGTATCCATTTAACTGTTTTGGTGTATTAGTGTAGTTTCCAATGTTCCAGATAGTGCTGCTAAAAACATCCTAGTACCCATGAATGTATTTCTGGCCTTACACCAACTATATCTCTGTATTCCATTTGATCTAAATGTCGGGGCTTATGGAGACCAAGCTACGTTCACATTCTCCTTCTAGCAAGCGGGAAAATGGGCATACACTTGCATGCAATTTGTACTCCTTTATTGCCTCTGGCAAGTAACAATCTCCTGAAGAAGATAAACCTGGTGGCTAGTTACGGTCAGTCACGAGGACCTTCTCAGTGTCAATTAGATTAAGCAGAAAGAGTCTGTTTTGGCAAGCATTTGCCTACCTCTTAGAGTCCTAAATTATCCCCATTCAACAGGTTGATTTGGGGGAGTCTTTTTTTTTTTCTGTTAACTCAACTGCAGGCCTATCCGAATGTACTTTGATTCAGTAATAATGATGACATTTCTCATTTACAGAGTAGTTTATATTTAGGAGGTACTTGTACAAGTGTTTATAAATGTAACATGCACACCCCCTGCATATTTTTATCAGTACCCCATGCTGATTTTACAGACCAGAAAACATGCTTAGAGGTGCAGCTGTTGCCCAAGATTACAAGGCAGGCATTATATGTAATTCCATTGGCCGTAAGTGTCCTTTTAAAGACTAAAGCAAGGTATTTTGGGGTGCCTTTTGCCTAAAACAAGATATTTATCTGGGCACCTACATAATTCTCTGGACAAAGAGATTATCTGGTGACTCTTACCCTAAAGAAAAAAATGGGGCTCAAGTCATCTCTCTCATGCTACACAGAGATATGGATTCTTCATCAGCCACCCAATTATCTCTCGCAGCTATTTGTATGCCAGGATGGCCTAATGAAGCCCTTTAAGAGCAAGTTAAAGGGAAAACTCCAAGTATACCAGCTATAGTACATCAAACATAGGCTGGACTAACTGATCCTACATACTTGATTCCCCAAGTCCCATTACTTCTGGTTTCTAGTTTTATAAACCACGTTTCTCAACTTGAGCTTTCTTTCTTTTCTGAATCTTAGTAATTGATCCAGCTTCACTCTTGACTGTGCCCATGTCTCCCAAGGGATGTCCCACTTCTCTGGTAAACATCCAGGTTTGAGTTTTGCTATCCTCTGCTTTTCTGCCTGTTAAAAGGCTGGGGAGGATTTATGTCTCTTCTATGTGAGAGCATTTTGGTTCTGCTTACAACTATCCCTTCTGTCTACACCTTTGGTGAAGTGAGTTGCCTTTCTATTTAATGGGAGTAAAAGTTTGATTTTCTACTTTTTCCAATGGGATGACTGTGGTCTCCTTTCCATCTGGTATCTAAAACACAAGATATTCTTTTAACAGCAATCATGTACAATATGTAAATGAGTGAGTATGTCTGTGTCCCAATGAGATTTACAAAAAGAGGCAATGGGCCAGACTTGGCTTGCAGGCCATTGTTTTCAGACCCCTACTCTATAGGTCCAACTCTGGTTAGAAAATCCTATTACCAATTTGCTGCAAGCCAGAATATTCCAAAGATTAGTTAGTACATCTGATATTTGACAGCAGGGTCAAATGGCCGTATTAATTTCCCTTCATCTCACTCTCTCACATGATAGGTAGCAGACTGGGTCAATAAACTTCAGCATGATTTTTCTACATTGATTTTAAAGGGGAAGAAATGCTTCAGGGCAATAGAGGGTAAGGAGAAAGTTAAGATGCTTTGAGCTGGAATGAGAGATCTTGACTAAGTGGCTTACCCAAAAAGACTTTTATGATTCGTATAATTAGACTAGGATCAGTTGACATCAGGACTGGTAGAGTGGCTCTAAGCTTGTCTTCAAGGACACAGGAATTTGTTTGCTCTGCTACCCTTGCCATATTGGCTTCTCATTGGCTTCTCATCTGTCACCTCCTAGTTGCAGGATTGAGGTAGAGCCTTCAAGTGTCACATACATGTCTAGGTTCAAAGTATGAAGGGAGGCAATTTACCAAGGGACCATTCCCCTATATAGATTTATCTTTTATGAGAAATTAAATTTTTTCCCCAAAAGCCCCTCCAAAAGACTTTTTCTAATATTAACCAGAATTAGGTGATATTCTTACCTCTAACCAGTCACTGGAAAAAAGAATAGAGATGGCTCAATGGCCTTGAACAATCATGATTCATCCTCTATGACTAAGTACATTCTCCTGAATGAAACTGGGTGTTGTATTCAAGGAAGCAGGGGAGGAGGAGGAAGGGGTGTGGGGATGGCTGATGGGTAGACACCTAAGAGTTCAGACTACAAAGAATGAGGAAAATACCAAAACCCTCTGTGAGGGTTGTGGCATGCAGGGCCTGCTGAGTGGTGTGAGGATGAGGTATTACCTTGAATTTATGCTCTGTATAAAACATGATTCTTACTCACAGTGGTTCTCAAATACTGGTATCCCCCAAGAATCACCAGGAGCCCTTGTTGAAATGCAGTGTCCTGGACCCTTTTCTAAGAATTCAGATTAAATAGTGCTGGAGCAGGCCAGGAATATGTTTTTGAACAAGTCCTCCAGGGGACATTGATCTCCAGGAGATGAAGCAGGTAGTCTGCTGCTCACATTGTGGGAATCAATCATTGAATGATCTTGAACCTTGAAAGTGATGCACAAGACAGAAACAACAGTCATTCTAAACTTTCAGTTTTTCTTAAGAGCAAAGATGCACATATGTAAGTACTAGGGGCACAGAGCTTCCCTTTGTGCTGAAACAGAAATAGAATTTGGCCTCTTTGACTACAAGACTAGTAAGCAAAGATGCCTTGTATCTCCTTGTATGCATATATAGAGCTACAAGGCTTAATAAGAAATCAAGAGATTTTATGTAAACATAGTTTCTAAGCTATCTGATATTTCACATAGACTCCAGAGAAGCTTGAGTTTGATCCTAAATATTATGAATTTGCACAATAGCCTAAACTTCTTAGCTTCAGTGTCTACTTAAGTGAAATAGAGAAAAGTATTTTCTATGTCATACCATAGGGTGATATCTTAAAAATTATTAAGAAAAAAATTATTCATGTAAATCATTTATCATGGTGCTTGGAACCCCTATATATTCAATAAATGCTGGCACTCATTACCATCTTTGTCCCATTACCGTCATATTGGTAGTAGTGGTGATGGTTTTATTAGTATTTATACATGTTTATAGTTATTAAGGTTACCTTCACAATTTTCTCATTTACAGATGTGAAATGGGTCCCAACTAGGCAAAATAACTTGCCAAATTTACTAAATTAGTTGGCTGAATTGGGTCTTGAGCCCAACTTGATTCTTGATTTTGTAATCAAGTTTTCTGATAATCTACATACTAAATTCGTAATGAGCAAATGTGACCCAGTTTCCTGACACAAGTTAAGAAAGTACCCCACTCTAGGGAAGGCTGTTTTATTTCAGCCCCCACATGTTCCTTCTCTCTCTCTCTCTTTCTGTCTCTCTCTCTTTCTCTGCCTGTCTCTCTCATCAACCTGTGCCCTGGCCATTATGCAGAAGGCCCACTAGGGTAATTAAAAAGGGGAGTCAAGGTGCTTATTGGTGGGACCAGAAGACAGGTCGATGTGGCTCAATCTGCTGGGAATTGACTGCAATCAATTTTTCCAATGGCCTGCCCAAAGCTGTAGCTGTAAAGCATTCAGTGGGCTGATCAATAGCGGCCTTGAGTGCAGCTGGAGGGGAGAGACAAAGCAGTGGCAGCAGCCAGGGCAGTCTGCAATCAGCAGGCCAGCCCAAGTCCAAGGTCAGCCCCAGATCCCCTTCCCCTCTCTATACAGCTCACGGGCAGAAGTGTCAAAACAAGATAGGGCAGCTGAAAACACATGAGAAACATTCCTGGAATCTCTGGAGAAAGAAAGAAAACTCATTTGCTAAAGATAATAAAAATAATAATAATCTCATATTCGTCATCATAACCATAATGGCAGTGGTTGTAATAATGACAGGGCACCTGATTTTATCTTCTGCTCTCTGAACGTGAAAGTACATCTCTATATCCAAATGAAAGTCACTTAAGGGCCATAGTTTTGTAGCAAATGGAATTCATCACATTTAATAAAATGCTAATTAATGTGGAGGAAGGAAGCCTGATCTTTCTAGTTTTGTACATTTGTTCATTCAATAAAGAAATAGTCAAGCATTATGCTATTATAGCTCCTAGTATGAATTGCATCTTGCACATAGTAGGTCCTATGTTTTTAAATGTGCAAGGCACTGTGTTATATATTGTTTATAAAAGAGGAATAAATAAAATATGCCCCTTGCTCTCAAGAAATTCATATTCTAAAAGTAGTGTGTGTCTAAATCGGGGGTTATGATGATAAAGATATGAACCAAGTTATTAAGGAGCAAGAGGAAGAATGGATTAATTCTTATGGGGCCAGGAAGTGAAATGGATGAGGAGGTACCTTGAGCTCTGATTTGAAAATTAGATATAATTTCTCTTGGTAGAAAAGAAGCATTCAAAGCGGAGAGAAAAGCACAAAGCTAAGAGAGTATACAAGTTTTCTGGGAGGCAAGTAATCTGGTGTGATTAGAATATTGGGTGCTTAAAGAAAAAGGTACCAAGAAATCCGGAAATGTGGGTAGGAGCTTAGAAGAGAAGGTTTCTTGTTTTATGAAAAAAAATTATGTCTTATGTTTGTTCATCCACTAACCAATGGAAACAACTAAATGTTCTTAATAGACTAATGTCAAGTTCTTATCTGAAGTTGTATCTTTGTAACAGAAGAAAAAGAAGTGAACAAATTATAAAGAACAGACAATAAGACTGAGGCTCAAAGACCTTAACTAAAATGCTTAGAACATAGCAGGAAATGGTAGATCTTGTACTCAAGTGTTTTAACTCAAATTCCATTGTTCTTTCTAATACTTTATATCAGAGTTGCAGGTAAGAGCACTGATTTTGGAATCAGAGACATCTGGCTTAAATCCTGGTTCTGTCACTTTCAAGCTAAGTGACAATGGCAGATGAATTAACTTTCTTGAGGCTCAATTTCTTCCTCTATAAAATGGCGACAAAATGTCTGTCTACTGGGTAGTTGTGAGAGTTAGATACAATAGTGTATATAAGGATTTTAGCAGAGTTCTTGGCATAGTATAAGATTTTGATAGATGTTACATGCCATTATTATTAATATTAACTTCAAATACCTTCTCCATGTTTCCTTTCTGAACCTTTCTTCCACTTCTTTTGACATCTCTTTCAATACTTTAGTACCTTGAATTAATTTTAGACATAATGATGGACTATTATAAGAGCTATTCTGGTTTGGAGGACTTTCCCCTCACCTTTCTGAATATACCACCAGCTGAATATCATATATCATATGAAGAAAGGTTAAGGGAGATGAGAAAATGTGGAAAAGCATGCAAAGTATCTTCAGGTATTTTAAAAGCTGCCATTCTTCAAACAAATGAAACTTAATCCTGTTTGGCTTTCAATTGCAAGCGTTTGGCCAGTAGGAAAAGTCACAGAGAAGTTTGCTTTATTTTAATAAAGATAAATCTAATGACTGAGGCTATCTGCCAATCAAATGTGCTAAATTCTATGATAGTGAGTTCCCCATCACTGAAAGAATTCAAGTTGATATTGATGACTGCAAATGGTATTTTTTAGCTGGAGACTAAGTTAAGGTCTCCAGGGCTCTTTTATTTAAACCATGAAGTCATCGACTCAATATAAATAATGTAACCCATCTTTAAATGTGTTGGAGTTTCTAAATGAGAGGTTTGATGTAGTAGGGTATGCATACGGAAAGCTAGGGGCCAAATCCAGTCTGAAGATGTATGTGTATTTTCCAGAAAAGTGGCAGACCATGTTATTTCCAGTTCATTCCAGTCAAGTCATTCCCTATTGTCTTACCTTGGTGAATATTATCTATTTGCTTTAACCGCCTAATCTTGTATGATAAGACCCTAAAGTCAAGAGACTCAGTTCTGTTCCCTGGCTCTGCTAGTGTTTTGCTTTGTTACTCTGGGTTAACAACTTCCCCATCTAAGCCTCAGTGCCTTGTCTGTATAATAAGGGAGTTGGACTCAGTATGTAGGTTTTTTCCTGCTCTACATTCTGAGATTTATTATCATTAGAGGAAAAACTCACTCTAAAGACCTTTTTTGCTTCTGAAAAGAAATGACTTTCTCCGAACTCCCTAGAGAGCTGTGAATGCATATGTTGTCATTTCTAAGAAATGTAATTTGTAATCATTAATAAAAACTGATGAATCTGCCATCAGTCTTCTTGGCTTTTCCTCCTTTCCCAAGTTATTCCAAATAATTAAAATGAGATGAAAATACCAAAAATTGCCAATGTGTTCTCTGCTGAGATAAATGCTTTGTGAGGTTTAGACTCAAAATAGCAAAAGTCCCCCTCGCCCCCACCTCCCTTTTTTTTTAACTAAACAAATTTAACCATCAAGATTGGTTTGTTGGCTGTTACCACTTTTGTTACTGTTGTTCCCCTAGAGATACTAATCGTTAAAAAATATGAGGGAAATGACCAAAAAAAGAGACAAATCTCTCTGGGAACATGGGGCATGGTCATTGTGAAGCTTTATGCGCGAGGTTCTTTTGCTTTGAAGAGCAACTTCATGAGCTGTGTACATGGAGTCTGTTTACTAATTGTTTGACATTGGGTGCTCACTCTGCCCTCATTACAGTAAAGTCCTCCTTATCTGATGAGATCGAGATCTGTAATTGCAGGTTAATGAAAAGTCAGTTAAAGCAGAAGTGGGCTGGAACACTCAAGACCAGTATACCAACTAAGAGTCTAACTTACAGTGGACAGTATTTATGTTTCCAAAGGAAATGGAAAGCATCCAGAAACTGATTCATTGAGAAGTCAAAGATGATCATGTTAAAACAATTTTAAAAAATAGAAAATCAAATAAATAAAGACACATGCCTAAATCCATTCAGAGACAAATAGTATTTTGGTATAAATCTATACATTTTGTTATAAGTACTTTTGGTACAAATACTTCTAAACCTTTCTCTTTGCAAATATTTTTACATATACAATTTACATATGTAGTATATGTAAAGTAATGTAACATATATAATATGGTTGATATCTGAACAACATGGAGGTTGGGGTACTTCACCACTGTGAAATCAAAACTTCATGTATAACTTTGAGTTTGCCAAAACTTAACTACTAATAGCCTACTGTTGACCAGAGGCCTTACCAATAACAAAAACAGTCAATTAACACGTTTTGTATGTTATATGTATTATATACTGTATTAGTACAATACAGTAAGCTACAGAAAAGCAATGTTATTAAGAAAATCAAAAGGAAGAGAAAATATGTTTACTACTCACTACATGGAAGTGGATCATCATAAAGGTCTTCATTCTTGTAGTTTCACATTAAGTAGGCTAAGGAGGAGGAAGAGACAGAGTTGATCTTGCTGTCTCAGTGGTGGCAGAGATGGAATAGGTAGAGGAGTCGTAAGGGGGAAGCAGGAGAGGCAAGCACACTCAATGTAACTTTTATTGAAAAAATCCATGTAAAAGTGGACCCGCACAGTTGAAACTCACGATGTTCCAGGATCAACTATATATATCAGCTAATACAATTCAGTTACTTTATAACCTACATTTCACTATGTCATAAGCATCCTTTAATGCTATTAAATATAAGTACATATTATAATTTTATCAGCAATGTTATTTCCCCCATTTCAAACCCCCGGTTATTCCCAGTGTCTCCTATGGCACACTTATATTTTCTTTCAGGATTTCTACAAAAGACCTGCATTAACTTTATACCTTTAAGTACACAATTAGTTACATAACTGTGAACTTAAAATATAAAACAAAAAAACTAAAAATGCAAATGTACTAGTAAAGTAAAAGCATAATTAGAGATTAAGTGTGTGTATTTGGAAATCAACCATTCCTGGCTTTCAAATTTGAAACTGCTCCTATGGACTGTGTGATACTGGACAAGTTAACTAACCCATCTGACAGAGCTTCAGTCGCTCCATCAAAAATAAGGAAAACAAAATAAATCTGAGGGTTATTGGAAAGAGTACAGAAACTAATATTGCGCAGTGCTTTGCACAGACTGGGCATATAATAAGTAGTTAACATATGGTAATATCATCATCATCAAGTTCAATGCTTTACCTGATTTTGAAAAAATATATATGTTAAAACAGAAAAGCATGGCAAAAAAATTTCACTATGCATTCTGAAATTCCTGATAACAATATTTAAGAATGTCCCTTCACTCTTAGACGTCATGTGTAGGGATGTTCCCTTCCATTTAGAGAATACACTTCTTTACAAATATTAGTACCTATGACACTTTGAGTCCATGGTTGGTTAAGAACTATTTAGGATGATGTACAACAGTAACACAAATTCAAAAAATAGCTGCACACCCAATTTTGCTAATGGTCCTGCAAGAGAAGAATTGTTTCCCCTATATATTTATAAAAAAAAAACATATTTATTGAGATATCATTAACAATATTATTCCACCATTCACCCAATTTAAGTACAAAATTTAATGGTTTTCAATATATACACAGGGTTATGCAACCATTATCATGATCAGTTTAAGAACATTTTCATCACCCCTAAAGAAAGCCCATACCTATTGGAAGTCACTCCTCATTTTCTTCATCATTTCCCAAAGTGACTGGACTATTTCCCAATAGTTAGACTATTTCCCAAAGTGACTGGACTTATTGCACATTTTCAACAGCAGTGCACGAGGATTTCCATTTCTCCACATATTTGCTGACATTTATTATCCTTTTTTTACTATAACTATCCTAGAGTGTGTAAAGTGATATCTCATTTTGATTTTAATTTGCATTTATTTAATGGCTAATGATGCCAAGTATCTTTCTTGTGCTTATTGGCCATTTGTATATATTCATTAGAGAAATGTGGATTTATATCTTTCACTCACAATTGGGTTGTCTTTTAATAATTGAGTTGTAAGAGTTCTTTATGTATTTCAGATACAAATCCCTTATCAAATGTATGATTTGCAAATATTTCCTCCAGTCTGCCAACTGTCTCTTCACATTCTTCATGGTGTCCTTGGAAGCATAAAAGGTTTTAGTTTTGATGAAGTACACTTTATGTTGTCACTTGTGCCTTTCATGTTGTGTTTAAGAAATTATTGACTAATCTAAGGTCACAAAGATTTACTCCTATGTTTTTATTTCTATGAGTTTTGTGGTTTTAGTTCTTATATTATGGCTATGATCTATTTTGGTAAATTTTTGTGTATGGTGAGAGGAAGGGGTCCAACTTTATTAGAAAGGAATAAAGTTGTAGATACCCAGTCATCTTAGCATCATTTGTTGAAAGAACTATTGTTTTCCCCCCATTGAATTGTCCTGTCACCTTTGTCAAACATCAACTTTTCAAAAAAACGAGGGTTTATTTCTGGGCTCTCTATCATTTTATCTATATTTGTATCCTTACACCAGTACTAGGCTATCCTGATTACTGTCAGTTTGCGTTAAGTTTTAAAATTTAGAACATTGAGTTCTCTAGATTTTTTTCTTTCAAGATTATTTTGCTATGCTGAGTCCCTTGCACTTTTTCATGTATTTTAAGATCAGCTTGTCAATTTCTGTAAAAAAGTCCTATGAAAGTTTGATAAGGATTGCCTTAAATCTTCATCTATAGATCAGTCTTAACAGTACAAAATCTTTGAACTGAAAGCATATTGTGTCTTTTCATTTGTTTTTAATTTTTCCATTTGTTAATGTGTCATCATTTACTTATTTATGTACATACGAGTTTTGTTTTCATATCTTATTTTGGTCTTTTTATCCCCTCATTAAAATATAAGATCTATGAGATCAGAAAATGTACCCATCTTATTCATTTTTTCTCAGCTTTAATCATAGATCCTGGTTCATAAAGCATGTTCAATAAATATTTGTAAATTCAATTATTCAGTAAGACAAGAGATACCTAAAGTTTACTCAGATAAAATGTTATAGAATTATCTTGCAGTTGCTTTCCAGGAATAAAATTTTACTCAGAGAAATTCCAGAAAATGGAAGGCAGAAACTCTCATGAACTCAACTTCCAGACCTCATAGGAACTAGAATATTATCAGATGTCTGCTTCCTCTCTCCTGCTCTTTGGAGTTGCCTGGCTTCCCATTCCTGCTTCTATGTATCCTATCCATATGTGCTAGTATCTTGTCTAAGACCCAGTTTCTTTAGATTAACTATAGTCCATCACAGCTACTCCAAAATGGTCATTTTGACCCCTGAGATCATTGGCTCTTATAGCTTCAGTGCCCACAGCTGAGTCCCTTTTCCAGGTTAGTGATTTTAAATTCTAGAGAGAGGAAGTTTGATTGCTCCAAATAGTCAGTGGTACTTCTCCAGGCCAGTTCTGACCAACAGGGCAGGACTAGATAATACATAGAGAAGCTCTTTCTCTATTCTTAGCTCTATAAACAGCCAAAGTTGGGAGATGACTGGCAGTTCTGTGACATGTTTTAAATTTGGGGTTTGAAATGTAAAGTTTTTTATTTAATACTCCATGTGAGTGAATGAACTCCCAACCACAATTGCTACACAAAGAATAAAATACCTAGGAATACAGCTAACAAGGAAGTAAAGGACTTCTTCAAGGGAAACTACAAACCACTGCTCAAGGAAATAAGAGAGGAACAAACAAATGGAAAAAACATTCTATCCTCATGGTTACGAAGATACAATATGGTGAAAATGCCCACACTGTCAAAGTAATTTATAGATTCAAAGCTATCCACAACAAGCTACCAATGACATTCTTCACAGAACTGGAAAAAACCACTCCAACCTTCATATGGAACCAAAAGAGAGCCCGCATAGCTAAAACAATCCCAAGCAAAAAGAAGAAAGCTGGAGGCATCACACTACGTGTCTTCAACCTATACTGCAAGGCTACAGTAACCAAAACAGCATGGTACTGGTATCATAACCGACATATAGACCAATGGAAGAGAATAGAGGCCTCAGAAATAAGACCACACATCTACAACCATATGACGTTCGACAAACCTGACAAAAACAAGCAATAGGGGAAAGGATTCCCTATTTAATAAATGGTGCTGGGAAAACTGGCTAGCCATATGCAGAAAACTAAAACTGGACCTCTTCCTTAAACCTTAAACGAAAATTAAGATGAATTAAAGACTTAAATGTAAAACCCAAAACCATAAAAACCCTGGAAGAAAACCTACCATTCAGGACATAGGACATGGGCAAAGATTTTATGATGAAATCACCCACCAAAAGCAATTGCAACAAAAGCTAAAATTAACAAATTGGATCTAATTAAACTAAAGTGCTTCTGCACAGCAAAAGAAACTGTCATCGAAGTGAACAGGCAACCTACAGAAAGGGAGAAAAGTTTTGCAATCTACCTATATGACAAAAGTCTTATATCCAGAATTTACAAGGAACTTAAACAAATTTACAAGAAAAAAAGAAACAACCCCATCAAAAAGTGGGCAAAGGATATGAACAGACACTTCTCAAAAGAAGAAATTTACACAGCCAACAAACATATTAAAAAAGCTGAACATCATTGATGATTAGAGAAATGTAAATCAAAACCACACCAGTCAGAATGGCAGTTACTAAAAAGTCAAGAAACAACAGAGGCTGGCAAGGCTGTAGAGAAATAGGAACACTTTTACGTTGTTGGTGAGAATGTAAATTAGTTCAACTATTGTGGAAGACAGTGTAGTGACTTCTCAAGGATCTAGAATCAGAAATACTATTTGACCCAGCAATTCCATTACAGTTATCTACCCAAAGGAATAGAAATCATTCTATCATAAAGATACATGCACACATATGTTTATTGCAGCACTATTCACAGTAGAAAAGACAAGGAACCAACCCAAATACCATCAATGATAGACTGGATAAATAGGGGGGCCGCCGCGGGGGGGGGGGGCGGGGGGGCGGGGCGGGGGGGGGGGGGGGGGAAATGGGATATATGTATATCTCATGGAATACTATGCAGCCACAAAAAGGGATGAGAGCATGTCCTTTGCAGGGACATGGATGAAGCTGGAAGCCACCATCCTTAGCAAACTAACAGAGGAACAGAAAACCAAACATTCCATGTTCTCACTCATAAGTGGGGGTTGAAGAATTAGAGCACATGAACACAGCAGGGAAACAACATATACCAGTTCCTGTTGGGAGATGGTGAGGGAAGGGGGGAGCATCAGGACAAACAGCTAATGCATGTGGGGCTTAAAACCTAGGTGATGAGTTGATAGATGCAGCAAACCACCATGTCTACCTATGTAACAAACCAGCACATTCTGCACATATATCCTGGGACTTACAGTAAAAAAAATAAATAAATACATAAATAAACAAGCAAATAAATAATCCATGTGGCTGGCCAAGTTCACATGGATAGCAAGCGAGATAAGATTGCCAGGTTTTCTTGCTCCCAATATACATAGTTACTTTGGGCAGAAATGGCATTCAGAATATCCTGTCCTGGGCCCTCAAGGTAGCACCCCTTTTATAAAGGGGTTTAATGTACTAGGAATGTATTTCTGTTTCATGAACTTCTGTTTCATGTACTGGGAATCTGGCTACCATCCAGGGGGGACATTCAGCTTAGAGAAGGTCTCTTGTCTCCTGCTGCTAAGGAAATTGCATTATTGGATTTTTAAATAAACCATTGGCCAGAATATCTAAGAGCCTTTCTTGCAGACCTTGACAGGTTTATTTATTTATTTTTTTTAAATTAAAAATCCTGGCCTAGGGCTAAATGAAAATGTCTTCAGATTTGCAATCAGTGCTTATGTTTCATATTTGAAATGCACGTTGGAAGCTGGAGTTTAATATGACCTGATCCCGGGACTCCATTCAGCAGATTGCTGACTTCTTTTGATTTAGGTGTTTTTGATGGGAACTGTCCTTGGTCATCACCAGGAGGCTGGGAAGACACCCAATTACCCCAGTGTGTGATGATCATGGTCATTTTCTTTCTTCTTTCTCACATACTGATTGCAGCTAGTCAGTCAAAATGCCCTACATAATTAAGAACGCAAAAGGCATATGAAATATCTATAACTGTGTATAAGATCTGCTTGCCAACTGATCTAAATCAGAAGAGAATATGAATGGGTACACACACACTCCTATCACCAGGGTCACCAAGAAATGTCAGCACCAAAGCAGCATCTTCAGAAAATGCATGAATTAGGAGTCCAGTTTATATTTTCAAATGTGATAAATTATTAGAACAAGGCTGTTAGTTCACATTAAAATAACAGACACACACAGGCATGCTTTGTTAGGATTTTTCACAAAAATGTTTCAATTTCACACATGTACCTCACAAGCTGTCAAGAAGTCAATGCCTCAGGGCTTGAACTAACAAATGATTATCTTCCACCCTTTTATTTATTTAGGGTAAATAAAACCTAATGCATGTATTTACTTTATTTACTTGTTTATTAATACCAACAAGGATTAATACAGGATTCTGAACAGTACCTTTTTTCTTTCCAGTTAAAAATTCTGTTTTTTCATTTAAGCTTAAATTAGAATGTTAAAACATGATAAAGGTTTTGGAGGTTCCTCTCCACATATACTCTAATCCCAAACTTCATCACTATACAAATTTAAGAAGTGAGATTCAGAATGAAGCAACTTACCTAAATCCCTCCAATTAGTAAATAACAAAGTTAATACTCAAACTCTCATCCTCTACCTCCATATCCATCCTTGTTTTTATTATCTCTGATTTGCATCATTTCAACTCAATACAACTTAAGGGCTTGCTCAAGGCCAGGCCCGGGGCTGGAAACTGAGCACAAAAAGATACATAAAACATGGTTCTGGCTGTCCAGGAGATCATGATCTATCAGAGAAATAGAGAAATACTCATGACCTGACTGGAGCAATGGGAGAAACTGAAAGAGTTGTCAAAGAATTACTTACCTGAAAACTGCTGGTTTCAAACAGGTTTTTTTCCTTCTAGGTAATGTCTTTCCAACTTTCAAGGAAAAGATAATTCTTATACTTTATAAACTCCTCCGAGAACAGAGAAGAAGTGGAACAGCTATTTCATTCATGGTATGAAACCATCAACACTTGCCAAAAACAGTAGCAATAGACCCGAGGAGAAAGACTTTACAGGCTGTGTTTTCATCATGCAAGCCAGCCCCAATCTGGGGAGTGCTGAACAGAAAAGATGTGGAGCCCTGAACCAAGGTCAGCCAATCCATCACCTGGAAATAATGCTCAGTCTCTCTCTTGAGCAGTTAGACATAAAACCAGAGAGAAGATAGTGGGTGTATGTTGGATGTTAGCACTAAGAAGACAGGTATATGTTTAGCAGCCATTTGGCAGAAGAAAAATTCTTCCAAGAAAAAAGAGGACAGAGACAAGAAGAGATTAGAGACTGAAGAAATGGAGGGAAACAAAACATCATATAGTATCATATAGCTCCTAAGAGCCAGAGAGAGGGGCTTTGGTTTCTAGTAGCTCCCTAGCTCCATTTCTCATGAAACCAGGCCGTATCAGATTCCCGCTTCTACAGCATTGCCTGACTGTGTGCTTTCAGCAACAGCCCCTCTGCCACCCCCACCAGATGCATTCATTATTCCTGTGCTGTATTACAGAGGTCTCTATTCTTTGCAACAAAGATGGCTTTGCTTGAATGATAATGGCTGAAAATGAGAAGACAAAATTATCATTCTTTATAAAATATGTATTTTGATACCTAGAACACTCAAGAGAATCAACTGAACAACTATTAAAATTAATAAGCGAGTGCAGCAAAGAGACTGGTTACAGGATAAATACACCAAAATAATAGCATTTTTCTTCACTGGCAATAACTAGTTGGGAAGTATGATTTTAAAATATCTTATTCACAATAGCAACAGAAAACATAAAATGCCTATGAATAGCTTTAACAAGAAATATGTAAGATGCTTATGAAGAAAACCACAAAACTTTACAGCGAAATATAAAAAATACTTGACTAGGAAGATAAGCAGTGTTCCTGGGCAAAAGGCCCAATTATGTAAAGAAGATAGTTTCTTCTAAATTAACTTATAGATTTATCATATTTTCCAACCATCTTAACAGGACATTTTAAAAACATAACAAGGTAATTCTGAAACTCATCCACAATAATAATAGGTAAAAATAGCTGTCCGTTATAAAAATAATTATTAGAAAGATTTACCCTCATATATTACACAGCATAAATAATTTTAAAGTAATATGATGTTTTTGGTATAAGAATAGAAATTTAATACAACTTTGAGATAATATCACAAATCTTTTGAAGAAATATTATTATACTGCTTTATTTATTTATTTTTTTTGAGACAGAGTCTCACCATGTTGCACAGGCTGGAATGCAGTGGTGTGATCTCGGCTCACTGCAACCTCTGCTTCCTGGGCTCAAGCAATCCTCCCATGTCAGCCTCCTGAGTAGCTGAAACTACAGGCACCATCACCATGCCTGGCTAATTTCTGTGTTTTTCCTAGAGACAGGGTTTCCCCATTCTGCCCAGGCTAGAAATATTATTTTTAATACATGGTTATGAGCTCTTTTACCCTAAGGTTAAGCCTTGGGTTGCTGGAAAACATTCCCCAATACTGTCTACTTGAAAGAATTACAGATTTATTAAAGAATTAAATGTAATATTTAAATGCAAGAAGTAATACTGATAATTGATGATATTGATGGGCAATTGGAAAGGGTACTTTTAATTTTAAAAAGTAAGAAATTATATAAAAAGAAAGATTAGCTGTTACTATATGAAAATATAAAGTAGCTTTACCTAAACATCAAAGGTAAGATAGAAATACTTTGGAGAAAACTGGAAACTTTTTAAACAAATGTAACGGAATAAGAGTTATTCTTAACATATGAAGAAAATTTATGCAACACATTCAGATTCCAACTGATAAATGGGCTATAAAATGCCATGAAGAGGCATTCACAAAAGAGGAAATACAAATGCTGAATAAACATATGCTTTAAAAAGGCAACCTTGCTAGCAATTAAATAAATGCAAATTAAAACAATGAGCTATTATTCTCACCTCTCAAATTAGCAAAACTAGGAAAAAAAAATCTCCAAATAGGGATCTGTGAGATAAGCACTCCTCTCTGCTGCTGGAAATATAAATTTCTGCAACATTTGCGACAGCAACTTAACAATTGCATCTAAAGACAAATGCATTCAAATATTTTAAAGCAGCATTTCTATTTATAAGATGCAAAGAGGCCAGGTGCGGTGACTCACACCTGTAATCCCAGCACTTTGGGAGGCCGAGGTGGGTGGATCACCTGAGTCTAGGAGTTGGAGACCAGCCTGGTGAACATAGCAAAACCCCGTCTCTCATAAAAACACAAAAATTAGCTGGGCATGGTGGCACATGCCTGTAATCCCAGCTATTCAGGAGGCTGAGGCAGGAGAATCACTTGAACCCGGGAGGCGGAGGTTGCGGTGAGCTGAGATGGCGTTATGCCACTGCACTCCAGCCTGAGCAACAGAGTGAGTCTCCATCTCAAAAAAAAATAATAAAATAAAATATGCAAAGAAAATAACTTATAACATAGACAAAATACTCAAATATATACCCTGCAGAGATTTGTGTGTGCATCACATGTGCACACGTTTTAATAATAGCATAATCAGAATCAAAAATATACTCAAATAGGAGGATTAATTAATTAAAATGGTGGTACATTTATATGATGGAAATTAGAGTACTCATTGTAAATTAGATTTGGGGAGTTTTTTAATTATAATAGCTTTATTGAAGTATAATTTTTGTAACATAAAATCTACACATTATAAGTGTGAAATTCAATATTTTCAGTAAATTTATGGAGTTGGGCTACCACCAACACAATCTAGTTTTATCATATTTATATCAACCGAAATATTTTCTTGTGGACTTTTGCAGTTAATCCCTCTTGCACCCTCAACCTACTGATTTGTTTCTTGTTTCTATAGAGTTGCCACTCTGGATATTTCACACAAATGGAATTATATTCTACATGGTCTTGAAGGATTCTTAATTTTAAAAGACGTCTGCATCAATACTGTATTTCCAAAATTATGAATATTCCTCCATATAAGTTACGATCTCAACTAAGTTAACACAGCAACAAAAATTGCTCAAATGCTAAACCATCTTCAGTGATTTTTGTCTGGGAGACAGAATTACAAAGGATTTTCAATTTTATTTAAAGCACCTCTTTTTATGTTTAAATATAGAAATTCTCTGTAAGAAAATATATACATATTAGTTTTACAATAAGAAACAAGTGAGAGAGAAATGTGAAAAATCATTTTGCTGTAATGGAATAAGTGCTTTGACAGAGGTCATTACTTTGAGAGAACCACATCTGTCTTGAGAAGTCAAGAAGGAAACAAATTGGAGCTTGTAGAAGCTGGTTTTGTGGAGGAAGAGTGTGAAAGGGCATTCTGAGCAACACCAACTTCTCTAACAAGAATACAAATTTAGAGAATTAAGCCCTACTATGAAAGATGCAAAGATAAAGATAAATTATTTTCTAACTGGGGAGAGAAATATCAAAAAAAAAAAAAAAAAAAAGAACAAACAAACCTGGTAGTTTATGCTAAGGGAGAAATGAGTAATTAAACAGTAAGCCATGAGATTTGGGGATAGATTTGAGATATTGGAGGAACAAAGCAAAACTGGACTCAGGAAATAACATTGATCTCTTAGTTTAATACTCCCCTTCCAGATTCCAATCTATTCTTTCGTGTAATACCATCCATATTTTAATGTGCATTCCTTTGTCTGACCCTTTCTCCAATTCCTCTGTATTTCTCATTCTCCACAAGCCATTCCAACAGGGAAAACAAGAATAAAATCACCATCAATCCAACTCTGGTAAACTCTGGGATCACTGGTTCTCTCAATAGAACACCCAACTACTACATTTAGGATAAAAATGCTACTATGATTTCACGGCATCTGCCTTTTTTGAAACCTTCCCATCTGAGAAGGGAAGGCAATTTTACATAAAAGGTACCTGAGAAACTCATCGGCCAGTTAGATGCTGCCTTAATTCACAAGCAGTCATGTACTGAACCTGTTTCCCTATGTAAGACATTGTGCTTGTTGATACAGGATACGGGAACGGATGGATAACAAAGAATCATCACTTTAATAAATTTATAATATAAAGGACTGGGTCTCAAATTTGCCTGCCTGTGTAATCATCAGGGAAGCTTTAAAAAATACTGATGCTCAGATCACACTTCCTAGAGATTATGATTAATTTGGTTAAGGGTGTGGTTTGAGCATCAGGAATTTTAAAAGCTCCCCAGGTGATTCTAATGGACAGCCAAGTTTGGAAACACCTATATAAAGGAAGTGGAAGACAAAACGTTTAATTATAGAATAGCCTTGATCACATCACTTTCTGTATCAAATCCCTAAGAGCTTCTCTATCGCCTGTGGACACGAGTCCAGACTCTTATTTGGCATTCAAAGCCCTAGTCAAGCCTATGTAATCTAGCACCTTCTAAATCTTATTCCCCTAAGACTACCCCACGGGACGGTCAGAGCATTCCCAACTCAGCTCCAGAGACAGGAAATAGGCTGATTTCTGCCAACTCAAGCTGATTGCTACCGGCTACGTGGGTAAGTGTGTTTTAAAAGATCCTGAGACTCCCACAATGTTTAACAGAAAAAAAAAAAAAAGTGCCATGATCTATTAGTAATGTCTGCCATGGTTAGGGAATGGAAAGGGCAGTCTGAGTGTTAGACATTTACCATGTTGGCATTATTCCTTTGCTTCTCTGTGTCCTGGGTCTAGGAGTGTCCTCTAGATCATCCTTTAAAGCATTGCACAGCAACACTTTCCTCCTTGAAGCCTTCCTGTGGTCCTCCAAATTCTCCCTAGCTTGGCTGAGAGGGTTCATCAAGCATTCCTCTGAACTTCCGTTAGCACTCTGTTGTCACATTTTCTGTAGAAATCAATATCAGCTTTTGTGTATGCGTATCAAATACTTTAGAATATGGTTTTCAAACTTTCACTTGCATTTGACTCGCCTGGGAATTTTGTTAAAAGACATCCAGAGTTTCTGATTCAATAGCATGGGGGAAGGGCTCAAAAATTTGCATCTCTAACAAGATCTCAGATGATGCTGAAGCTGCTGGCCTGAGTACCACACTTTGAGAACAACCATTCTTTTAAATTGTAATATTTTAGAAGGCCTGATGCAAATTTATCTTTATCTATACATTCTGTTTAGCAATATCCCAAACATAGTAGATACTTATTTCCATGCAATTAAACCACAGTAATCTAAGATAGATGGTAAGTGTGAAGTGATTGGTGCAGACACAAGATAGAAGAAGTCATGCTGGTTTGGAATAATAATACAAAAAATATCGTAGATGACATTGTGTGTTGGACAGGAGTGGAATAGGGATTATTCCTGGCTCAGTGTCTGGACCTGGGGTCACAGAGAAGAGGGAACATTTTAGAAAGATGCCAGGGCTAATAACCTAGAGACACACTTAGTTACTGTCTTCATCATTATCAAGCAAGCAGCCCCTGAAATGACTGTGAATTTAGTAAGCAGGAAGAGAGCCCTGAAATTGTGATCAAAGGTGAAAGGAGGCAAATGGGTAGCCAAAGGCAGGAAAAGCAATGAAGGCAGGCTCCAGGAGGATTTTTTTTATTTCATGTCTCTAGAAATATGTCTCCATAGGCTTTATTGAAAGCCACCCCAAGGCTGGAGGGGGAGGTGGGAACTGCTAGAAGATGAATGAGAGATAGTTCACTGGGAAAATTTCCCCAGCTCTCACCGGCCAGCTGGGTTTTAAAAGCCATTTCAGCAATTGTTCGGAGCTGTCAGATGTCTCTGTCAGATCGATAGGTTACCGTGGAATTTGCCCAGACTGTTGGCCAATCAAAATGTAAATTCCAGATAAATTTAATACATAAACCAACTTGTCTTCTTCAAGCCATTTTGAAAGTCATGAAAAGTAATTTGACTTTTCCTCATGACTGTCATACAGGAGACACATTTTCTGCCAGTGTTAAGCATTTATTTGGCTTCAAAACTCATTGTGAGTCCAGAGGAGGTAAGGAAAGTGTGGGGTATATATGCGAGTATAGTCTTATCATACATGTGCTTCATGGAGAGCTGGAAAGCTCAATTATTTGGGTGTCCTTTATGAGAAGCGTATTAATTAATATGAAGATGTGTAGTGTCTATAGGTGCATGAAGCTGATAGATTTGCTAGTGGGATGTGTGATTGAAAAGTATGAACTCCCTATTTATGTCTCTCATGGGCAGTCTCATTTTCCAGAATATGCAAGATGTGTCTGGATGCATGACTGTGTATGTGCGTGTTGCAACTGATCTTTTCCAACAAGAACCATAAATCTTTACGTTGAAAGAAAAGATTTATAGCCTAGCCAGGATGGCTCTGCGCCCCATGGGGAAGTATGCTTTAGAGACATGTCCTAATTTTTCACATTGAAAATAGTCGTAATGGGCAAAAGCATGTAGGCAAGAGATAAGTCTTTGAACTCAGGAATGTCTAAAGTGGGGATTTTTCATTGAATCATTTATCCTGTGGTCATTATATTGCAGATGTCTCAGATGCCTTACTTCTATGCAATGTTAGTTTATAAAACACTTTCACATCCATTCTGCCATTTAATCCCCACAGTGATTCATTAAAGTAGCTGGATGGCCCTCATTTTACAGGTGAAGAAACTAAGGCCCAGCAGGCAAGCGTCTTGACCAAAGCCATAGAGTAAGGATAGACCCAAGACTTGAGCTCAGGTAAATATTCTCCATTGTACCAAAGATATATTCTATTTTTTTTTCTTTTGAGAGGGAGTCTCGCTCTGTCACCCAGGCTGGAGTACAGTGGCGCCATCTCAGCTCACTGCAACCTCTATCTCCCAGGTTCAAGCAATTTCCTGCCTCAGCCTCCCAAATAGCTGGGACTACAGATACCCGCCACCATGCCAGGCTAATCTTTTTGTGTTTTTAGTAGAGATGGGTTTCACCATATTGGCCAGGCTGGTCTCAAAGTCCCGACCTTGTGATCCACCCGCCTCAGCCTCCCAAAGTGCTGGGATTATAGGCGTGAGTCACCAGGCCTGGCCCAAAGGTACCTTTTCTACTCTTCTCCACTCTACTCTGTACTTTTATAGAATGTATTAGCTGGGATTTGTATGAGTTGTCTATGGCTGCCATAACAAAGTACAAACTTGTCAGCTGAAAACAACAAAAGTGTATTCTCTTACAGTTCTGGGGGATGGAATTCTGATATGAGTCTCACTAGGCTGAAATCAAGATGTTGGTAGGGCTTTGTTCCTTCTGGATGCCCTAGGGGAGAATCTGTTTCTTTGCTTTTAGTTTCTAGAGGCCACTTGCATTCCTTGATTTGTGGCCCCCTTCCAAGCCTACAACACCAGGTGAAGTCCTTCTTATGTGGTCATCTCTTTAGTTTTCTTCTGCCTCCTTGATTTGAATGGGCACTTCAGATTACACGGTGGCCTCTCAAATAATATATGATCATCTTCTTAAGCTGATCATCAACCTGAATTCCGTGTTCTCCCCTAGTTCCCTTTGCCATTTACCCAAGTATTCATAAATTCTGGAGATTAGTAGATGCCTTTGAGGAGCTGGTATTCTACCTACCACAGATATATTGTTTTCTAGCATTTAGTAGGTTCAGCAATGAAAGACTGGCAGAAGATCAAAATGAGAAGAGACAGAGGTCCAGGTGTTCATTCCCCCCACCCCCTGGTTCTCCTTGTTGATCTGCATTTGTGCAGAAGCTTCATCATTACATTAAAGCCACAGCTCTGTTAAAGGGCCCTTTCCTACAGAGACGGCTCTTGCAGGCTCCCTGCAATCACTCCTCCCTTGTCCCATCAGGACTGGAATGGCAACAGCATCCCTTTGTGTTTATCCTCAAGTTGCTTTATCATCTCTTGGTGGTTCCCCAGTCATCTCCATACCTTTGTCAACAGCTCTTCCATGAAGCCATCTCCAGTTACTCCTTTAAGAATGGCATCTGTTGCTAGCCAGGCCCTTGGCTGATGAATGAAAGAAACATCTTTCAAATCCAGGTCTTTTCCCTACACCACAGTTGGCTAGAGAGAGCCTCCATTGCTACAGAGCAATGAAGGTCATGATTATGTTTGAGTAATAATTTCTATTTTTCTCCCCCTGTCCAGAGTACAAAATAAGGGCAAAACTGCCCTCACTGATTACTAATATTCTCACTTTTATTAGTAAAAGGGGCCCGTTTTGGAAAGCAGAAGAGAGGATTCCTCCTGGTACAAAGTGGCCCAAAAAATAATAAGGAAAATACATTCCCTCCTCAGGTCTGGTAAATTTTTAAACTCAGAAATAGCCAAGCCTTCTGTTCACTTCAATTCTCATTTCTCATTCAACTCTGCAACTAGCTGACTGTGTGATGTATAATAAATGCCAAATCCCTTACTCTATGGTGCAGGTCCTACCTCATGGGCTCTCATCTACCTCTTCCATCTAATCTCTGATCAATCTCCCTACCCCCAACCACTCCGCCTCAACCAGCCTGGCCTCTTTTCCATTCCTCTACCTAGAAGGACTGTTCTCACCCAAAGCCTTTGCCCTTGCTCTCTCTCTTCCTAGATATTTCTGTATCTAGATCTTCAAATGGCTAATCCTTCTCAATGCTGGAGTCTTAGCTCAAATACCACCTCTACAAGAAGACTGTTCCAGACCACGCTAAACAACCACTCCATCACAGCACGAACTATTCAACATCATCTGAAATCACCTTTAAATATTTTCTTCATTTTCTATGTTTCCCCAATAGAACACATATTCCAAAAGATCAGTGGCCTTGAGGGTCTTGTTCATTGTGATATCTGCAGCCCCTAGAACTATGCCTGGCACATAGTCAGAGTTGTTATTAAATTCTTAAATTTAATGATGTTGGCTAACATTTAATCAAAACTTATATGCCAGATATTCCTCTAACTGCTTTATGTGTGTGTACTCATTTTTATTCTCTGTGGCAACATGATGAGGTTGATATTATAATTTTCCCCCTCTTACAGATTAAAAAACTGCATCTTTCAAGAATCATGGGTTTGGACATCCCCAGTTATAGATTACACAGCTGGTAAATAGCAAAGTAGGGTTTTGAACGCAGACAGTTGGCTGTAGGGCCTGTGTATTAATCAGTATACTCCACTCTCTGTCTCCTGTACAAGGGTGTGCCTTGGGTTTTTTGTGTATATTTTCTTGCCATTCTCAATCGCTCTCCACCCTTTGAGGTCAAATCAAATGTGACCTCTTACATAAATTTCTGTATCAACCCCAATAGGATCCTTCCCTTTGTTTTCTTCCTATTTCACACTATATGCATGCCTGTTATGTATCAAATCATGACATAAACATGAGCTAATTTTCTAATTGTTGATTTTTTTTTTTTTTTTTTTTGAGATGGAGTTTCACTCTTGTTGCCCAGGCTGGAGTGCAATGGCACAATCTCAGCTCATCTGCAACCTCCACAACCCGGGTTCAAGTGATTCTCCTGCCTCGGCCTCCCGAATAGCTGGGATTACAGGTGCCCACCACCATACCCATCTAATTTTTGTATTTTTAGTAGAGACAGTGTTTTACCATGTTGGCCAGGCTGTTCTTGAACTCCTGACCTCAGGTGATCCACCTGCCTCGGCTTCCCAAAGTACTGGGATTACAGGCATGAGCCACCGCACCTAGACTAATTGTTGATTCTTAAAGCCAGAAACCCTCAATTCATACCTCTAGTATTCAACAGAGTGCACATTAGGCACTCAATAACTGGTGTGTGTTAGACATGCTATGTAAAAATGTATGGTTTCATCCAAAGTTTTAGCCACTTTGTCCCAAAATTCTAAAGAATATTTGAATCCATGCACTTAACCAGGAGAAGATGAGATGCCGCAGGAGCTCCATCAGGGAGACTGACTCTGACGCCAGAACCCACAGGAGTCAGGGAGATAAACACAGGTCCAGAAAATCGGCTGCACTGGGATCTCTTAGCAGAGAGGAGAGTAATGGTATGGAAGCAGCAAAAGGGATTGAGATGTTGCTATGAACTCAACAGCCGATCAAAGCCAAAGCCAAGTGGTGATCCCAAGCTGCAGCGGCAAGACGCACCCACCACTTCATCCTGGCCTTCTGAAGCCCATTGTGCATGTGTCCATTCCCCACCTCCCAGCATTTGCTCCTACTGCTCCCACTGCCTGGTGTACACTTTCTTTGCCAGGTCACCTAACCAAATACAGTTATTAATCTTTTGGATTTTTACAAAAAGAAAATCAAATGCGTTAGGGATTAATTAGTGCAATTCAGAAATAATAGAGATGAAGAATAAGAATATTAGGAAGAAAAAGAGGAAGCTGCTGAATTGGGTGATTCACATCGCTTCTTTGTGAGAGGGAGTTTATTTTGTTTATCTAAGCAGTGTGTGATAAAAGCAACAGGGGGCAAGAAACCTGCAGGGGTCATAGGACTTGAGGTGCTACTACAAACAGGTGAATCAAATCAAACACAGGATTTGCTCAGAGATATTTAGGTTTTATAAGCATTTTAATAATCTAATAACAATAATAATCCTAATAATAACTATATGCAACCCATGTTATCAAAATTATTGCAAGAAAAGTGTCTGTTATTATGAGCATAAAACCATCTAGTCCTAGGAATGGAATTTCCCCATCACTGATAAATAAGTGTTTATTTGAAACTAGGAGGTTTCTCAAGAGTCCAATTGCCTTGTTTTTGCAGATCAGGCTGAGGTACTCATTCTGCACGGTTCAGCTTAAATTCTTCCTTCAGCAGTCTATTCCCATTCTCCTCCACCACTTTCCTGTCTCTGGAGGAGGCATCTTTGGCATGAAACATCTAAATTAATGATTTAAAGTATTTTCTAAATATTTACTGTGCACTTTTCTTTTCCACCAAGATTATAAACTTGCAGAAAGGCAGAACAACTTCTCTTGCCAGCCCTGGAAGTCCAGCAACCACAGGGATGGGTACAGACCTGACCTTCAATGAATGTAGGTTGAGTTGAATTAGAATGAACTTTGCCAAAAGGCTTTGCAGAATGTTGACAGATGTTGTGCAGGTGTGTGAGGCAGGAGAGAAGGGGTGGTGGGTCTCTCTGGTCAAATCCGTTTGGAAAACACTGGGTTAAACAAAGTTTAACAGGTTTTCTCCCTACAAGGCTCCTCTGTCCCTTTAATATGTAAATGTGTATTGTGTAGGTCAAAGAGGGGGCTTTCCTGGGCAGTATTTCCAAAATGTGTTTGCAGCAGGAAGTCTTTATTTTACAGGGAAACTTATAAAATTAGTGTTCCACTGAACATACTTGGAAAACATTGAATTTAATTAAATAAATTATAGATTGAGAAGAAACCTTCAAGATTACTTTTGTTAATACCCTCAGTTTCCTCATATGAAAAATTGTGATGATAAAGCCACCTGCCCCAAAAAGTTGCCATGAAGATTAAATACATGCATATATTTAGAGTACTTAACATATCAATAGATGTTTACTGTCATCATTCTATAGATGAAAGTATAAGTTCCCACTGCATGGGGGTTCAGGGCTTCAGAGTCAAGGCTTTGGAGTAAGACCAGGGTGAAGCTGGCTTGCATGACCTTGGGCAGGTGATACAACAACTCTTATCTTATCCTCCACTTTCTCATCTGTAAAATAGACTGATGATAACTAACTTTATGGTATTGTTATGAGGAGTAAAGGGGACATTGCAGGTAAAAGGCTTAGCTTGGGAACTGGTACCAAGGCCTACCCAGTAAGCATAGCGTTTAGTTATAACAAGTAATATTCATGTAGAGTTTCCTTAAATGCAAGAGCTGCTAAGTCTTAATATGCATTAATGTGTGATTGTGATCTTATTAAACATAACGGGTAGGTGCCTTTTGAATCCCATTTAACAGAAGGTAAATTGAGGCTCAAAAAGGTAAAACAACTCACCAAGCTCACCTATTTAAGACATGAGGATCTCAAAATTCAAACCTCAGCAGGCTGACTCCAGAGCCAGTGTTCTCAAACACTGTCATTCTTCTTCTGTTGCATCCCACCCTGCTCACCATTCATGATAAACAACACTGGTTGAACCTAGTACTTTTTCCCTGCTTATTACTGCTGGCATGCTAAAGACAGGATGTGTTCTGCCAGGTGGCACCTTAAATACTCAGGGGTCTTGATTATGGTTTCCCCATGTCTGTGCAGCTCAGTTCCCGGCCCTGCCCCAGTCTAAGAAGGTGACAGGCAGATACTAAGGCTCTGTCTTTATTACTGTCTCTGAGCCTGACCAGGCAGGTAGAATCCAAAGTTAGGGATTCTGCAAGTCCTCTCTGGAAGGGACCAGCGATGCAGTGAGGGTTGGAGATCTGGAGGACAGTGGTCTCCTTTCCCTGCCCAGGGAGGTTTGAGAACCCGGACATTCACAGAGTCGAGCCAACTTTGGAACCCTCAAGAAAAAGCCACATGCGAGGGAGAACAGCATATTTGTCATATCTTCTAAAGTAGGCTTGAGGCTGATTCTGACTTAAACCCATGACAAAAGCAATCATTCTTCCTCTCTGGATAAACTGAGGCTGAATTTGCCTTTAGGGTAATTTGTCTTTGGTCACTGAAGCAGCAAGTGGCAAAGCAGGACTTGAACTTGAATATCTTCATTCCAAACCCTGCTCTTTTCACATATCTCTGAACATGCCCAACACACAAAGAGGGGGAGAGATGGAAAGAACTACAGGTGGACTGAAGGGCATATCCATCCAGAACAAGCCTTTATCTGCAGATGGGATATCATGTACCTTAGGTTTAACTAACACCTGTGAGTCCAGAGATGCCCAGGTATGAAGCTGGGCTTATGGCCAGTTCTCTCTAGAGTTACAAACTGAGACCAAAACATCCATTTCTTTTCCTCTAAAGGTGTAACCTGATGGTAACTGGGGTCATGTCAGCATTTCCAGGAGTCATATTTATGTAGTGCTTTTATCAAGCAAGGCCCGTGGCCACAATCTCACAGCAGGCCTGGGTCAGGCAACTGAAGCATTACATCATCTCAGTTGAGCTGTTTTGGAAAGTAGAGCCAGAAGAAAAGGAGAAAGGGGCCAGGATGGTGGGAAGGAAAAAGCTTATGTATTGAGCCAGCCAGTAGATGCTAGATTCCGGGCCAAGTGCCTCACAGACATTATCTGATTTAATCTTTACAAGTGTCCTAAAAGGCAGGCATTAAGCTCTAATTGTACAGATGAGGAAACCAGTCAGAAGGGTTAAAGAGCTTTGTCTGAGGCCTGTGGTTTGCATGTGTATGATACAGATCCAGATCTCTCTGACTTTGGAATCTGACCTCATTGCCCTATTTCTCTCTGCCTCTGTGTTTTCAGAGTCTAGTCTTGATCCTCTCATTTCACTTATATAGGCAAGCTTCTTCTCTTCTCTGAGGCTCTTGTTTCTAATCCTAGAACAAGGATAGTGCTTCCCTACTCTCGAGATTGGCAGGACATAAGGATAAGACATTTGAAAACATTTTCACCAATTAAACATGAATGTATACTATTTTTATAAGTATAAATGAAAGCAATTAAAAGGGGAATATATACACACATACACATATATATGCACATATGCAAACATATGTAAACACACATAAATATATAAATAAAATTATTACAGCCAATTCTTTTCTGAAGTTATCTATAAAACCCACATCATTGCATGGTCTTTTTTTTTCTGCCATGTTGGTGCTCCCTGTGTTTGCCTTTTTGGGGAAAACAATGTAACTTTAATCATGTAAAACTTTACCTTGAAAGAATCTATTTAACATCTCTTTCAGCATCCTAGTCTCTAATTGCATAGGTGAAAGATTTATCTTCATGGTTTTGTGAAAAATGTAGAGTATTTCATGTGCTTTTTGAGTTTTTTCTTCCAAAATCAAAGCCAAAGTCCTTAAGACCATAGTTCTCTACTGGCAGGGGTAGGAACATGGCCACTAGAGGTAGCCTGGGTTTAAATTCTGGCTCTACCGATTACCTGCTTTGAGACCTTAGTTTCTTACTTATAGTTCCTTCTAGATGTAAAATGGAACAATGTTAAAACTTACCTCTCAAGTAATAAGAATGTATATGCAAAATGCTTAGAAAAGGTCCTGGAACATAGTAAGTGCCCAGTAAATGTGTCCATGATTATTTCATTTCAGCTCTAGGCGCATAGAAGAGATTATGTTAGAGTATCTGTGATTATAGTTTGTTTGCACTTGCTTTCCAGTATGACTAACAGGGTCAGTTTGGACATGCAGGTGACCTGGTAAATCATTATTGAGGGACTGTACAAGTAAGAACACAAATACGCATATGGTTATAAACTGTAATTAATGCATTGAGGGAAAATTAGCAGGGCATTCTGAGAGAGTAAAACAGATGAATATATTTTATAGAGAAGGTTTAAGAGGACCTCCTTAATGAAGCAACATTTAAGGGGAAGCCTGAAGGACAATGAAAGGCTGACCAGACTAAGGGTAACGTGAGGGGCAGATTTCCAAGTAGATAGGACCACATTATAAATGCCCTGCTCCATAGAAGAGCCTGGGATTCTTGAGCAGAAACAGTGTGGCTAGATTGAAGTAAGCAAGAGGGAGAGAGAAGAGGGATTAAAGTGCAGAGAAAGACAGGAGCACATTCAGGTGGAGGCTCTGAAGCATGATGAAGAGTTTCCATGTTAGTCTAAGAAATGAGATGCTATTGAAGGGCCATTTACAGACACATTATGTGATCATGTTAGCTTTTGTATCAGACCAGTCTGGTGGCCATGTGCCAGAGGCAGATGTAGAAGCCGATTAGGAGACTCTTGCTATAACCAGAGCTGGAGGGGATCAGGGCTTAACCAGGATGGTGGTGTTGAAAATAGAGAAGAGAAAATGGTTTCAAGACATTTAAAAGGTAGAATCAATGCAACTTGAATGGCTTGGATTTGGGGATGACTAATGTCCCAGGGAACATGCTCTGAGATTCAATGTATTGAAAAAATTTGCATGATTACAGGGATAGAACCTAGTCATTGCATGGGATTCACTGGCAGTTTCATTTAGATTAAACATGAAGAGACTCCCAATAATTAAAGCCATCCATAGTGAAATAATCTGTCTAGGTAGGTAATTGATTATTTGACTTTGGAAATGTTCAAAAAGGGTCTAAGTCACCGTTTCTATGAAATCTTATGAAGATGGATTGAGTATCATCTTTAAGAAAAACATGTTTCAACATTTTAGGGAAGAATATGTGTAATAATTACAGCTGATTTATCAACATAATAACTAACACTTATGAGGTGTCCATTATGTGCCAGTTTCAAATGCTTAACATGGGTTAATTTTTTTAATGTTCACATCTACTCTATGTGGTGATACTCATATTATACTCATTTTACCAATAAGGAAGTTGAGATACAGAAACGTTAAGGTACTTATCCAAGGTCATATTGCTGATTAGTGGGTAGAAACAAGATTGGAACTTAGGCAGTGGCTCCACCAGACACAACTTAAAAGTCTCAACAGCAGAAAGAAAATAGTTCACTATGTTGTAGCACAGTCATTTTCTTTTTCTTTTTTCTCTCTTTTTCTTTTTTTTTGAGACAGGGTCTTGCTCTGTCACCCAGGCTGGAGTACAGTGGGACAATCATCTCAGCTCACTGCAGCCTCCACCGCCCATCCTGGTTTCAAGGAATTCTCATGCCTCAGCCTCCTGAGTAGCTGAGTCACAGAGGCACACCACCACACCTGGCTATTGTTTGTATCTTTAGTAGAGACAGGGTTTTGCCATGTTGGCCAGGCTGTTCTCAAACTCCTGACCCCAAGTGATTTGCCCACGTCAGCCTCCCAAAGTGCTGGGATTACAGGCATGAGCCGCCATGCACAGCCAGCACAGCCATTTTCTAGAACAGTATTATGTTATTAAACCTAGCAATCATGAAAATTATGTAGCAACAATGAAGAAGAAGGGTTAGAAATAACTTACTCATATACCACAATTACCACTAAGTACAAAACACACAGATATACAGAAAACGAAATGGAAGGGAATGTTATAGTGAAAGGAATACAGATAATCTGTTTTCTTTTTTGAAATTTTCCTCAAAATGGTAACACTACATTTATTCAGAAAATATAGTTGGCAATTCAAAGTAGATGAATGCAGTTACACACACAAAAAAAAGCTGGAAGGAGATTGGACTTCTAAGAACTTTTCCAACACAGAAATTCTATGATTCTGCTAGAGTGGGTTTTTTTAATGGACAAACTGGGTATCCAATATGAGTATATGGATGAAGACAAATCTGTCATGAATGAAATGTGAAACCTCAAGTGAAAAGTTTTATTCTGATTTAACAGTCAATAATCCAAACTAAACACCAATCAATTAAAACAAATATGTTTTGGAGGCCTCAGAATTCTGTATTATTAGTCACACATCCTCGACAAAATTGCTAAACTTCCATAAATATGTTTTTAATGATCAGACGATATTTATCTAATGCATGCTATCTCTCACATTAAGTTGAAATTAAATGCACCGTTTACTGTGTCATGTGCCTTCATGGTTTCAACAGTCCTCTATTTTCTTCCCTTTTGAGCTCAGATAACAATTTGCAATGCAGCTGTGTAACATCTGGTAGTTAAGAAATGCTGCCGGAGAGGTTTTCAGTCTCCGAGTTTGATGGGTCCTGATACATAAGCCATTTTTCATCAACTTTTCCTGGATGCCAAAATGCATCTCAAGAAAATGTGTTTGGGAAATATTCACGTGTCTGACATTTTCCCCCACATCTTAGCTGAGGAATACCCAACAGTAAGTCTCTATAGTTCATTGCAGAAGAAAATAAGAGACTACATCAAGGTCTCGTTGACTTTTTTTCACTTATCAGCAACTACCTGACCCCAAAATAGTTGATCCAGGAGGGTCTATTCAATTATGGTGAGATGAATAATAATATCATTCTGCCTTGATTTGAAGACATTTCCAATTATAAGACATGCTACTGATTTAATAAGAGCTCCCTGGGGAAAAGAGAGAAGCACTACGTTAATGTACATGTCAATTGTAAGACATCCCAGTTTTGGAAATGTTAAATAATAAAAAAAGTATATGTCAAAATTTAGAAAATATCACAGCTGATATCTCTAAATTGGCAAAATGTGTTTGTGGATTTTTTTAAGTTTCTTTTACATTTTGATGTCTCTTTTGTAGATGAGGAAATTGAGTCTCAGAGACTGAGTTGATGGCAGAGGAGGCACTTGAACTAGCTCTTCCCAAGAATGTCTTCACATCAAAGAGAAATTCTTCCTTTCAAGCACTAGAACCTGGGGGGGAGGTGGAAGGACACTAAACTTGGAGATGTGACAAGCCGAGTTTCCTCTCAAGATTTGCCCCTAATAGGGGCAGTGTTTGGGCTAGAAGCTAGCCTGCATGATTCCATAGTTATCCACAGGGGCTGATATTTAAATTACATCCAGTGTTCAAAGTTCATAAATTACTGATAAAAACAATCTATTGAAATTTAATTGAATAATTGTTAGCTTAGTTCTCTGTCACTGCTCTGGAAGAGTCATGAAAGCCACCAAGTACCTAACATGTCCTGTGTGTCACATTCTCACACTTTATACACATTGTATCAGGTCACAGTCACAGTGGGCCCATGAGTCAGTTCAAATGTTATAAGGATGAGGAACTTGAGGCACAAAGAAACTTGCACAAGATTCAGAATTCAAATCCAGATTTTTCTAATTCCACAGCAGGGTTTTCAATGACTAAATTAGTCCACTTTCAGGACACAGAGGGAAAAAAAAAATATCAAGAGCAAAAACTTCTACTCCTAGGGATTTGAAATCCATTTCGTAAGGTAAGATTAAAACATATATAACGATGACAAGAAAACGCCACTCATAAATGTTCTTACCCCATTTTGCAGATGAGTAAATAGAACCTAAGGCTATAAAAATCACTGAGATAGAATTCAGATCCAGGATTTCAAAGCTCTGCTCCAATTCTCTTTCTACCTTTACATTGCATCAGCCATCCCATTTCATTTTTGAGAAGGAAGCCAGGTCCAAATGATATTCAATAACTGTCCCACTATGAAAGGTTTATCAAACTTTGATGATGTGACTGCGCCCAGTGATTTATGTCTGAAATTCCAAGGATGAGCTCTGACAACTGAATGGCTCTGTCCTTTAGATCCTCATCTTTCCTGCATCCTCATTGCTTCCTGTCTGGCACTCACTCACCCCTGATCATAAATATTGCCTGCCACTTTTATGATTATTGGTGGTTAGATATGATGAATTCTGATACTAGTCAACTGTGGAGGAGATATTAAATACATTAGCTAAATTTCCCTTAATGCCTCATCCAATATGAATCAATATTGGTTTAATAATTAACATGTTTAAACATTTTTATGTATTTTTCATGATGAGATGATCTATGTTTATTTTATGAAGATGAAATATTTAGCTCCCTGCCACCGACAGTAAAGCCATTCCAACTTAGAGCTTTCTCTTTAGCTTGCTCTGGGGCCATCTTTCCACATTCTGGGAGAATCGACTGGTTCTCTCCAACTGTGACCCTATAGAGGATGCTGAGTTCATAATGAGAAGTTGAGAGCATTTGGAAAAAGGAAAGGCTTAATGCTGAATAGGGAGCTCCAAGAGGAGCCTGCTGGAATGGTGGTAGCAGCTCTGAACCCTGCCTCAGCTCTGTCTCAATCCCACTGCCCCAGCTTTGCCTCAATCCTCCTCTCCAGTCAGAAGGCATATACTGAGTGTTGACTATAAGTAGGATTCCACTCCCTCACTCAAGGAGAGGCAGTATTGGAAGGTGGAGTGAAAATCATGATCTAGAACAGTGGTTCTCAATCAGGGGTGATTTCTGGTCTCTCCCACCACTCCTTGGAGACATTTGACAATGTCTGGAGATACTTCAGTTGTCACAACTGGAAGATTGTTACTGAGTTCTGGTGAGCAGAGGCCAAGGATGCTGCTAAACATCTTACACTGCACAAGACAGTGCCCCAGAGCAAAGAACAATCTATTTTAAAATGCCGGTAGTGCCAAGGCTGAGAAACTCTGATTTACAAACAGACATTAGTAGGCTTGACCCCCCCAGTTCTGCCATGTGTTGTGTGAACTTGAAAAGTTTCTAGTCCTTGCTTTTCACATCTCTAAATTGGAGATAATATTTATAAAAGTGCCTTTTTATGAAATTAGGTAAAAACTAAGTGAAAGACAAATATTAGAAGTCTAGTATGTCGGCACTATTATGGACTGAAGGTTTATATCTGCCCAAAATTCATGTTGAAACCTAAGCCTCAACGTGATAAGGTTAGGAGCTTGGGCCTTTGTGGGGCTATTAGGTCATGAGAGTACAGCCTCATGAATGAGATTAGTGCCTTAAAAATAATAATAATAAGATATAAACCCGATTACTCTCTCATCCTCTTTTCTGCCACATGGGAATACAAGGAGGAGCCAACTGTCTGTAACCTGGAAGGGGGTTCTCACTAGCACCCGAACATACTGGCATTGTGATCTCAGACTCCCAGCATCCAAAACTGTGAGAAATAAATTTCTGTTGTTTATAAGACACCTAGTCCATGGCACTTTGTTATATCAGCCTGAACTAAGACAGGCACATAGATTCAATTACAGGATACTGGAAAACTATCTACAATAGGGGAAAAGTAGATTTTTAGAATCATTCACAATTTTGTTTATTTCTTCCTGTATTTTATCTTCATTATGTAGTTTTGAAGTTCCTTAGAATCTCAGTTTGAGACTAAGTAAGCTTCAAGAGGTCTTAGGAACTTTCATTTTGTTCTCCTGCAACCACTACATGAACAAAGTGTACTGCTGGGAAATGAGAGACCATGTAGGGCAGAGATGAATTATCTATCCTAGCTGAGATCATTTTAACCGGCCCACTAGTAGACAAGAGACACATAATTGTTCCCAGCAAAGACCAGAAGAACTATCTGCTGAGCCCACCCCAAACTGCCAAATGGCAGAATCATAAGAAAAATCACTGGTTATTGTCTTGAGCTGCAGAGTTTAGAGGTGATTTGTTACACAGCAAAGACTAACTGATGCAGTAAGCCAGCACCAAGCACTAAGAGGTCAGAAAAAAGTATACCCAGAAAGAAGGAGTGCATGTGCTGAAATATCTGAAGGAAAGAGAGAGCAGAATTCCTATCAAACTCTAGCTGAGACACCAATTTCCTTTAAGAAGACTGTGGGGATTAATAGCTTCCTTATATTTGCATTCAAAACACTTTCCCCCTTCTTTTCATGTCAACTGGACACTCTGTTGTGGTCCCCATGTTTTAGAGCTGTGCTACTTAATATAGGAGTCACTAGCCACATATAGATATTTAAATTTAAATTAATCAATTAAAATACAATACAATGAAAAAAATCAATTCTGAAGTTAACTACAACATTTGAAGTGCTCCATAGTTAGAAATATCAGGTCAGATATAGAGTACTCCTATCACCACAGAAAGATCTACTCATTATGTTGCTTTAAAGAACCTCTCTCTCATTCTTCTTCAGGGGAAGGAGGTGAGAACTATATGGGAATAAAGGGATAGCCAAACTTCCAGTCCCTGCATCATGCCCAGTATGATCCATTTGGACTGCTCCGAGTCCACTTGCAGGGTCCCATCCATGGATCTGGCCCCTTGAGAAAGGGCTCAGCTGCTGATGTGCACATCTCTAGGTCTGAAGCGTGCCTGAAGGGTGAATTTGAGGCCTGGTGTTTCCACACATAAGCACATGAAGGTCCTCTTGATAGAAGAAACAGCTGGAGTGAAAGAGAAGATAGGTGGACTGCAGGCCAGGAACTTCTATTTCTAATCTTGCCTTAAGCCTCACAAACGTGAGGGGCAGGTCTGTTATCATCTGTATTATAGACATTGGTTAGTGATTATCTTTGTTTGCCATTGCTGTTTTAGAAAATTACCACAATCTTAATGGCCTCAACAATACAAATTATTATTTTAAAGTTCTGGAAGTCAGAAGTCTAAAATGGGTGTCATTGGGCTAAAATCAAGGAGTCAGCAGGGTTGCATTTCGTTCTAGACATTGTAGAGAACAGTCTCTTTCTTTGATCTTTCTAATTTCTAAAGGCCACCCGCATACCTTGGTTTATGGCCCCTTCCTCTACCTTTAAAGCCAGTAATGCCAGGTGAGTCTTTCTCATGCTATCATCTCTCTGGTTCTTTGCTTTTGCTTTTCTGTTCCTTTTAAGGACATTTGTGATTACATTGGCACCATCCAAGAATCCAGGATAATTTCTCATTTTAAAGTCAGTAGATTAGCAACCTGAAGTCCTCTTTCCCATATAACCTAATTATTCACAGATTCTGAAGACTAGGATGTAGTCTTTCTAGGGGCCATTGTTCTTCCTGCCACAGTGATTTAAGAGTGGCCTATACTATCAAGCACTTGTGGGTCAAGAATATATTTTCCTGACTTTAGCAATTCCACTCCCTGTGCCAAGCAGTTTTATATGCAGATCTCATTTGAGCCTCACAGTATTGCATCTCTATCAAGCACCTGCAGTATGTCAGCACGATTTTATTACCTGTGCAAGTAGGATACTATTATTTTTATTCTATAGATGAAAAATCTGAAACTAAGAAGAGGTTAAGTAACTTGTCTGAAGTCCATTTCCTTGTCAAGTACAGAATTGAAATTTGAACTCAGTTGTGCAACTATAAAATTTGGACTGTTGTCAGTATGCCAAGACCTCTGCATACGTTATTCCAGTTAATCCACACAATATTAATAATAACACATGCTCTTCATCGTACTCTTGCTACATCCCATGCATTTCATATATCTTATCTTTGATCTTTATGGCAATTTTACAAAATAGGCAATATTACCTTAATTTCTAGAATTAAAGCTAGACTTAGCAAAGTTGAATGAATTATCTGAAGCTATTTATTCACTTATTTACTCAATAATTTTCAAGTTTCTATGATATGGCAGGCACTATTCTAGGGGCTGGGGATACAACAGAGTAGTATGCTTTCATCCCCCTAGGAAAGATAGATCATAATCCAATCAATAAATAAAGGAATTGATCAAATGAGAGGTAATGAGTGCCATGGGAAAACTACAAATTATAGTTTAAAGACAGTGTGTGCATTTGGAATGTGCTGCTTTTATATAGGATGGTTGACAAAGACCTCTCTGAAAGTCATTGTTGAGAGAGGCCTAGAAGAAATAAGAAACCAATATATACAAAGCCATCCAGGATGAGAGCATGGTAAGCAGACAGAATGGTACAAGCAAAAGTTCTAAAGAGAGAATGAGCTTGGTGGGATCAAGGAACAGCAAGAAAGTGAATCTGGTGTAAGCTTCATGCAAATGGGGAGAATATTTTTCCCCGATGAAGCCCCAAGGGGTCTAGATGACACAGGCAGCCTAAGTTAATGTTCAGAGTCACTTGTACTCTAAATAAGATGGGAAGCTACTAATCAGAGGAAGGTTTTGAGTAGGGAATGACAATTATGGTTCATATTGTAAAATAATTACTAGGGTGCTAGGAGAGGAAAATAGACTGAAGGGTCAAGGGTGGCAGCAGGGAGACCAGAGAGGAGGCTGCTGCTATTTTCCTGGAGAAATAATGATAGAAGTAGTCATGAGAAATGTGAGAGAAAGAGAAAAAAAAGAGCCAAAGATGACCCCAGAGTTCTGGTCTGAGGAACTAGAAGAATAGAGCTGGTATTTACTGCAAATGGGGCTGTCTCCATGAGCCTGGAGTCTAGGGTACATTTTTTTTAACCATGGGAGGTATTACATTATGTTTCTATGCTAATTGAGAAGGTTATCTAGAGCAGGAAAAAAATTATGGTTTAGGCAAGCCAGGATGATTTCTAGATTACCAAAGCAGTGACCTTGAGAGGAGATTTGGCTGGAACGGAAAAGGTAGAGATGATATCTACAGGCGTGAAGAATAATCTATAGAAACAGAAGGGAAAGAAAGTACAGAGGCCCAAATCCCAGAAGGCTGGCAATAGTGATACTGTTTGTAGATGTTCTCATCAACTTTCTTGTGAAATAGGTAGCAATGTCTGAGCAAACAGTGAGAGACAGAGGAGAGGTATTGGAGAGGTGAGCGAAACAGAGAAGAAATGAAATAGTCATGGTGAAGGGATGATGAAAATGTGGTAGAATTTGAATCCAGGTTCTTTAGGCTCCAACATCAGCAAACTCCTCATATATCATATGGTTTTAAACTTTCCTGTAAATATATGTGCTATTTCCAATCTGACAGATGAACAAAATGATTATTTCAAGAGTTTACATGACCTAAGTCTACTCAGCTTGTTACATTGCAACATCAGATTTCAAGCTAAAGGTTCAAACCACTAATTCACAGCCTAATGAGCCTATTCACAATTCCTGCTGTAGGGAAATGGAAAACCATGGCAGATGATTCTTTGAAGGGGTGATGAGGTACTGGGTCCCTACCTCGAGCAGCCCCAAAAAGTGGCAAATGAAAAACATTTTGTGCAGGTTTCCTTGGATTTTCTCAGCTGCATTTTCCCCTAATACCATTGCCTGATCTCTTGTGTATTCAGCTCTCCTCTATGCTCAGGACAAGTGAAAGCAACAGATATAAGACTAGTTTTGACCTGCCCCTGTGAGTCAGTGACATAAGGCAGAATATTTTTGTGCTGAAGGCTTTTGAAAAAAGGCTGAACTTTCCTGGAAAAGATCAGTTCAAGATAGGATGTCTGCTTTTACTATTTTTTTCTTGCTCAGGATTCTACCCTTCCCTTTCTTTCCTTTCTTGATCCTGTGAGTTATGATTCATAGCTAAATGTGCCACTTAATAAAAATTTGGGGGCTGGGCACAGTGGCTCATGCCTGTAATCACAACACTTTGGGAGGCCAAGGCAGGAGGATCACTTGAGCCTAGGAGTTTGAGACCAGCCTGGGAAACATAGTGAGATCCCCATCTCTAATAAGATTTTCAAAATTAGCTAGATGTGGTGGCAGTTGTAGCTACTAGGGAGATTGAGGCAGGAGGAGGACTGCTTGAGCCCAGGGAGTTGAGGCTGCAGTGAATCATAATCATGCCACTACCCTCCAGCCTGGGTAACCCTATCTAAACCCCCTATCTAAAGCCCCCACCTACCCTCACAAAAAACAACTTTGGGTTCTGTGTTAGGTTGTTCTTGCATTGCTATAAAGAAATACCTGGGGTTGAGTAATTTATAAAGAAAAGAAATGTAATTGGCTCACAGTTCTGCAGGCTGTACAAGCATGGCACCAACATCTGCTCAGATTCTGGGGAGGCCTCAGGGAGGTCATGGCATAAGGTAAAGCAGGAACAGGCATATCATGTAGCAAAAGCTGGAGCAAGAGAGGATGAGGGAGGTGCCACACACTTTTACACAACCAGATCTCCTGTAAATTTAGAGTGAGAGCTCATTCATCACCAAGGGGCTGGCCCAAGCTATTCATGAGTGATTCACCTCCATGATCCAAACACTTCCTACCAGGCCCCACCTCCAACACTGGGGATTTCAACATGAGAAATGAGCAGGGACAACTATCCAAACTATATCAGGTTCCAAGCAATTTTCTCAAGTAAGAATCTTTCTCAGGGTTGAAGAGACCTTGCATATCACCATGCCCAGAACCGCTTTCCTCAAATGAAGAGACCGAGACTAAAGAAAGGAAGTGACAGCAACTGCAGACCAGAAATCGTGTTTTTTTTTTCACTTCCAACAAGATCTGAAAGAAGGTTCCAGAACATTGTATATTATTCAGACTTCAGAGTAACCCACAGAAAATGATACAGGATTCACGGTTTCCCAACCAGACTCCTCGACCCTAAAATGACATTTGCAAATAACATCAGAAAAAACATTTTTCCCCTTGTTTTTGATGTTTAATGTTTAAACTTTCTTTAAAGGTTGTATTCTAAAAAGGTTAAGTTCATGGAGAGTCAGTGAGTCAGAGACAGACTTCAGTGCTATTTAAAACCAGACCTGTGGCTTTTAGTGCCTCTACAAAGAGAATGGAGGAGTGGGCCCCACAGGAAACTGGTTGCAGTGCAGAGAAAGTGAGGAGAAGGACAGAACCTCCAAACATTTGGAAAACCTCAGGATTTCAGTTCTAGCCTCTCAACTCACTGCCTCCATGACCCACCTACCAACTTAACTCCATCTACACTTGTTCCCTGCTTTTCTTTCCTACATCCAAACCTTGCGCTACCTAAGATTTTTTCTTCTGCTCTATGTCTTTGAACTCATCTCTCTACGTCTCCTGTAAACCTTCATTTTTATTGAGTGGGTCTTTTATTTCTGAGATGTTTAACTCTTATTTTCTACCTCTGCATTCCTATCAATAATTATATCTATCTCCCATAGCAGCTGCCCCAGTATGCCATGTTCTCCCTGCACCTTATCTTTCCTTAGCCCTTCAGTGGTAAGCATGCTGAAGGGTTTCTCTGTCTTGACTACCTCTATATTCTTACTTTCCATTCATTCCCCAAGCCAATGAAATTGGAACTCTTCTTCCAAAGTTTCACTCAATCTTCTCTTGCCAAGGTCACCATTAATATCCTAATTTCAAGACCCAATAGAAAGTCTTATTTCTTACTTTCTTGTTTTCTAAATAGGATGTCTGTACTATTTGGTATTGGTTACTTCTTTCAAAATGGATTTCCTCCTAGGATTCTCAGGCTCCTACAAAAACTCTGACTTTGTAAATACTAACATTTCCCAGAATTCTCTTGAATTCTTTTGAACTGTATCTTTTCCAGGGTGTATATGGGAAAGATATAATTCAAAAGAATGGGGAGGAAGGCAGCAAATCACACTGCCATATGTGTACCTATGCAACAATCTTGCATGTTCTTCACATGTACCCCAAAACCTAAAATGCAATAAAAATATACATAAAAAAAGAACTATATCTTTTCCTTCAATTTACTTTTCTTTCCCCTCCCTTCTTTCTTTCCCTTCTCTGTCCTTCTTTTTCCTCCTTTTTCCTTTCCCCCTACTCTGTTTTCTTCTTATTCTACATTCTCTCCTGTGGCAATGTCACTCAAACTCAAGGCTTAACCTACACTCATAGTCTACCAATTCTAAACTTATCATCTTCTTCTTAACCTTTTCCAGAGTAATAAGCACAATTTTACGACCATCTGTTAACAATCTCCACTGTGCACCAGGAGATTTTTATCAATCTCCTTAGGCCTTCAATGTCACTGCTAACCTTATCTTTAGCACATGATATGGTCTGCCTCTGTGTCCCCATCCAAATCTCATCTTGAGTTGTAATCTGAAATGTAATCCCACATGTTGCAGGAAGGACCTTGCGGGAGGTAATTAGATTATAAAAGCAGTCCCCCCATGCTGCTCTTGTAATAGTGAGTTTTCATGAGATTTGATAGTTTCGTAAGGGGCTTTTCCTCCCTTCAGTCTGCACTTCTCCTTCCTGTTGCCATGTGAGGAAGGATGTGTTTGCTTCTCTCTCTGCCATGATTATACGTTTCCTGAGGCCTCCCCAGCTATGCTGAATTATGAGTCAATTAAACTTCTTTCCTTTATAAATTACCCAGTCTCGGGTATGTCTTTATTAGCAGTGTGAGAATGGACTAGCACAGCACATGTAATTGTTTACCAAGCACAGCTCTTGCTACCTCCTGATAGCAGTGTAGTCTGGTGGAACTATTAGGGAACTGCTCTGGAGACAGCTGTCCAGGCTTCTAGATTGCAGGGAAGATATCTGATCTGTAGAGTACACACTGGAAATGATCCAAAAGAAAAGAGAACTAGGAGTAGATGAAGTCACCTAAGAAAGACACAGAACAAGAATTCAAAATCTAGGGGTCCATGGATGGTTCCTCAAATTATATCTAAATGGTACATATTGGGTACACATGTACATTGTTTCAGATAATTCATAACTTTCATCAGATTTTCAAAGGTATCAGTGGACCACAGAATTCTAAATAAGCCCTAGTTTAGGGCAAAGTTAACTTTTGTTTAATTACATATGTGTGTGTGTGTGTGTGTGTGTGTGTGTGTGTGTGTGTGTGTGTGTGTTTGCAGTAATTAAATATTTAAGTTACACAAAGTGAAAAAGTATATATGTACATATTTGCACCTTGTGTATTGGAGATCTGCATTACTGATTCAAGGTCTACCATCTCCACTAGATGGCAAGCTCCAAGAGGGCAGGGTCTACATTACCCACTATCGTACACTGAAACAGTGCACATAAAAAGTACTTTTCCCTAATTTCCTTCAGACCATCAATTCTCTTTCCTAAAATTCAGTGACTCCATCTATAATGTTAGGGATTCATTTTTCACATTTCATTTTTCTAAGCATCAATACTCTGGTACGGTATTGGTCTTCACCATCATTATATATCCACAGAGTCTTCTGAGCCTGAGTGCTGGATCTTCCAGTCACACAAAACAGGTGGGAAAAGATGGGTGTAATTATAATCAATTTTGATGTGTGCTGCAATAATGGCATTAGAAGATGCTAAGGGAGCAGGGGGTGGGGGAACAACCATATCTGGAGATGCAGGCATAAACTATCTCTAGAAAAGTCCTTGGCCAAGTTCACATTGGCTCATCAGAGCAGAATGGACATTACCTCCTCCAGGTAACCCCCAGAAATAATCACAGTGGCCATATTCAGGCAAGCTCATAGAACTCCTTTCTAATCATTTTAGATGTCTTTTTTCTCCCTCTCAGTCTCAACTCAGGTCTCACAATTTATAAAAAAATAAATTACCTGCCACCATAGTGTGTAATTTTCAAAATTACCTGTTCACCACAGCAAAGCAATAATGCCCAGCTCCCAAAGGAGCCATCATTCTCTCCTACATCCCCTTCCTTCCAACTTCATTGTGTGCTATGCCACATCAAGGCCAGGAAGAAACAAACACACCGGAATTCAGCCCACCTTGTGGCTTTACTTCCTCATCTGAACAGCAGCCATTTGAATGTCCATAAACTTCTTTCATTTCTCCTCCTCATGGCTTCTCAGCTTTTCTTTCTTGAAATGATACTTTTTCATTTTTATTAAAAACAAGACTTGCACCTTCTTATATTTTTGCCTGCACTACATTTAAAGTAATAACTACTTCTCCAGCTTACTCCTTTCCTTTGTCCCCTATTAGTGTGATGTAGTTAAAACAAAAACGAAATCAAAACAAAGAATTTAGAATAAAAAACCTGGCCTTTGAAACCTGGCTCTATATCCTGGCCAATCCATTTTTCAGTCTGAACCTTAGTTACCTCATATGTTAAATGAGGACTATAGGAGTGCTATTACACCTTTTCCTTCCTTCCTCCCTCCCTCCCTCCCCTCTCTCTCTCTCTCTGTCTCTCTCTCTCTCTGTGTCTCTCTTTCTTTCTTTCTCAGAGTCTTGCTCTGTTGCCAGGCTGGAGAGCAGTGGCACAATCTTGGCCCACTGCAACCTCTGCCTCCTGGGTTCAAGCAATTCTCGTGCCTCAGCCTCCCGAGTAGCTGGGATTACAGGCATGTTCCACCATACCCAGCTAATTTTTGTATTTTTAAAAGAGATGAGGTTTCACCATGTTGGCTAGGCTAGTCTCAAGCTCCTGACCTCATGATTCACCCATCTCGGCCTCCCAAAGTGCTGGGATTACAGGCGTGAGCCACCGCGCCCAGCCTCGCCTTTTCATATCACTTCTTTTGGTGAGATTTAGATAAAAAATCATGGGGCCAAGTGTGCTATAAACTCTGAGATTCTCTATGTGAGTCAGTAGCAAGTATTATTTCTTTTAAATTTTATGGTATATTTTATACCTTCAACTTTGGTGAGCACCTTCCTTTTTTAAGTCTTTATACCTTTTCCAATTTTAGAATTTTAATCAAGCTTCTCAAAATTTACTTCTCCATGCAGTGAAAATTTGTTTTTTAGTTAATCACATTTGTTTTTCAAGGAAGCAATTCCATCTGGCTAATTCTTTATTCAACAAATATTTATTGTTCATACAAAATGTGTAAGTTATGATCTTTGACTTGATAACAATGCAGTTCCAACTCTTTCTATAACAGTGCCACCTGATGGTTATGATGGTTACCCCACATGTGGGTGCTCAGAGAAGTGGGTAAACTTACACGTCAGCTAATTCTTGAGGAAGCAGTTTTAATTTTTAGGAAGTGATTCTTCACGTTGAGCTAATCTATATCTTCCTGCAATTTCCATCTATTGTACTAGTCTAACATTCAGTGTTTACCTCTGCAAGTGTTTGGATGTTTGCAGATAGCTGCCAAGACACTTCTCCCAAAATTTTCTTTCTCCAGGCTAGGAATAAGAAGTTTCCAAACCATTCTTTGTTTCTGATTTGCTCTTCTTTTTCTTCTAGCCTCATGATGGTTTGTCATTATCAAGTTTACATTGTGATTGAACTCCAAATTGTAGATGTGGTTGGACCATGATTAACTAGAGTAGGATTATCAGTTTTCCCCCATAGAGCATGAAGCAACTTAGTTCAGCCTGTGATAGCATTAGCACTTTTTGTGCCAGTCAGAGCTCACTGTTGACTCATGCCACTGCCACACTTAAATAGAAATACAACCTCAGAGTGTAAACCTATCTTCTCTCCAAACCGTATTTTCCTCATCTTTTATTTATAGAGTTGGGGTTTTAAATCCACTTGATATTTGTCCATATTCAATTTTATCTTTTTAGGTTTGATTCAATGTTCTCATTAGTCAAAAAGTTGTTGAATCCTGATTACTATTCAGTGTACTGGCTATTTTTCTGAACTTCATGTCATAGAAAATGTAATTAAAAAACTGTCCATGTACTCCTACTGTTAGTTAGCATGTTGCAAATTACGGTTAGAATGAGGTTTATATACAGTGTAGCTGCACCCTGGGTTATTTTGTTACCTTTGTTACTTCTTTTTTAATCTTCAAAAATCACTACAGTGTATGAAGATTTAGTACTATGAAGTATACAAAAGATACCACATCTAGCACATAACAGGTGTTCAATAAATGCCTCTCGGGTGAACAAAACCAAGAAAGAGGTTTACCAAACCTAAGTTAGAAAAAATATCAAAGAAACTACACACACACACACAAAATAAGAGTATCCTCCATATAAAAGTTGATGAAAGGGAACACAAAGTTGTAAAGGGAAATTAAATTCTGAATGGAAGTCAAAAACCAGAATGTGTAGCTGTATTCAAAATGAGACTAAGCACTCTAAAACTGAGAAGGTACATAAAGCACTTTCCCTGAAGACAGGCGCAAGCTGATGGCTGATACTGATGACCTTCTGAGAATGTTTTGATGAGCATGAGGAAGCAACACACAGAAATAAAGCATCCATCCCCTCAACACAGCCACACACGTGCACACACACACACACACACACACAACAAAGAGACAGAGAGAGATTAACTAATTCCCCAGAGAACATCCACTGTGGGGCAGGCATTATGCTAAGTATCATTAAAGTCTCCCCCAAAACCTGCAAGAATGCTGGGGGGGAAAATAATAAGAAAATAAAGAAAAAAATGAAAAATAAAGTCTCCCCCAAACTCACTGAGGTTGATTCTATGGTCATGTCCACTATATAAATGATAAAACTGAAACTTATATAGATTACATAAATTGCTCTAGGTCATACACACAGTAAAAATCAGATGTAGGACTTAAGCTTTATTATATCACTGCTATGACTGTACACAAATGTCTGTAGGTACTCTTACATAGTTTGAAAACCTGGCTACAGTTAATCCATAGTCATTACAAGAGAAAGTACTGTCAGATCAAGACTCAAAGTACAATTTCTTAAAGACCAATAAAGAACGCCTGTAGGGGCTGGGTCTAGAGACCTCAGATCCCTCTCCAAAGAGCGTAGTCTGGGTTTTCCATATACATAAAGTATCTAGTTCCCCTTACCATTTTTGTTTTCTCATGCTGGCCAATTCTGGCATTTTCATCTGTAGTCTACACACCAACATTTAAATTGAAAAATTAGGTTGAAAACATCAAGTACATACCCTTGGTCCTCTCCCAACCCCATGTTCATTCAACTCTCAGCCAACTTAAGTGATACACTTATGACCTTTCATCTCATTGCCTTATCTGAGTCAACCCATGTCTCCTTTGGTTCTCTTACTTCAACGTTCAGGTCAGAGTCTAACATCTGCATCACAGAGAGGATGCTAGAATTGGGAGAAATAAAGAAGCAATGGGCTGACAGGACTGGAAAGCAAGCATTCAAGCAATGAGAATCTAAACATTCAATTCCCAGGCAATCAATAACCTCAGGCACCTTGCGGAAGAAGAAAGTGATAGCTTTCCAGGAGGATGTTCCTGAAAGCCCTGCAGACACATCATTTATTCACAGAGCATTAATGGAGGACCCACTATATGTCCAGCACTTTGCTAATTACTGAGGGTACAAGAGTGTGCAAGTCAGAACCAATAGTTTACTATAAATGAAAGGGAAGCCTAGACACCAAAATCTTAGCACTAACTTTGCTATTAACACATGTTATTGAGACATCTCACCTTCTTGCAACTCAGTTTCCCACCTACATAAAGTGCGGGTAAAAAATGCTGGGCAATGCAGCAGTTAAGTTCCCTTTCAAGCGTGGTGACTGTTTTCCTGAAACATTCAGTATCCTTTGTTGGTGGCTTTTCTCAAGTTTGCCACTTGGAGAGGGGGGTGGGGAGGCTTCCTGCTGGAAAAGTTCTTTACCATTTTCATAATTGAGTTATGCACTCCCCCTCTGTAGGTCTTTAATCTTCCAGCATTTATCCCATCAGTTCTGTCTCTAGTGAGTCCTTATCCCAAGATGTTTGTCTATTAAATTAAGAGTTTTGCAGAGGGGTAGAGCCATTTAAAGGCTGTAAATCACTGGGCAGTCTTTTAGCTTCTCTCTGCTCAGAGCCCCACTGCATCATCACACTCATCCTGCCACTGCCTCCCCCTCAGGCCTTGGCTCTCAGAGACAGACAGCTCTGGAGTGTGCAACTGGCACAGACCTGCCTACTCCAAAACCTGCTCTAGTCTATGAGGCCAGCCCATCCTAGGGGTGAGTTGATGGGGGAATTTACATGAGTCATTGATTAACCCTCAGGAACCTCAAGGGCAACTCGACACACTCACTGGTTTTTCTTTCACTTTTTTCCCTAGTGCTTTTCATGCAGCCAGATCCCTGCTTGACATCCTAGTTTTCATAACTGTATCCCTTGATTATGTTCCTGATCCTGACTTGAGAATCAAACCAGTAAAACAGAAAACTAACACTCCTGGGACCCTTATTTATTAGGAGCCAGATCCTGTATATAGTTTCTGTCATTTATATTTTTACTTTTTACCTGGAAGCTAAATGATATTATTATTCCCATATTACTGATACAGAGACTGAAGCCAAGGCAGATTACATAAAGTGCTAAGTTTTTATGATGTCTTAATGATGGAGATGAGACTTTGAATCTTTGAATCTAAAGGTGTTTTACACCAAAGCCTGCAATATGCATTCACTCATTCATAGGTGCTTTTTGTTTGTTTGTTTTGTTTTTCAGATGGAGTCTCGCTCTGTTGCCCAGGCTGGAGTTCAGTGGCCTGATCTCGGCTTACTGCAACCTCCGCCTCCTGGGCTCAAGCAATTCTCCTGCCTCAGCCTCCCGAGTAGCTGGGATCAAGGAACCCACCGCCAAGCCCAGCTAATTTTTGTGTTTTTAGTAGAGACATGGTTTCACCATGTTGGGCAGGCTGGTTTCGAACTTGTGACCTCAGGTGATTTGCCCGCCTGGGCCTCCCAAAGTGCTGGGATTACAGATATGAGCCACCACGCCCGGCCCATAGATGCTTTTTGAATGATTACTGTCATGTGTCATGCAGGGTGCCAGGCTAGTGTTGTCATGGTAACCAGAATACTTAAGATATCCACACCTTCTTGGAGGATATAGTCTGCCCTGCAGTGGTAAGCATCCCCTCCAGGACATCAGAAGCATTGGTACCAGTTCTTTCTACCTCTCTCTCCACTTGGTGATGAGATTTCTATTCTGGAACCTTCATGGTGTTGCCAGAAAATTCCAAAACCTTCGTTTTCTAACTCTTGTCCTGTCCATCAATCTGGCTCTCAAGAAATTACCATAGACTCCCCAAGCCATATTCTTTGGGAGCCCTTGTTAAGGCATTGTGTAGGCTAGCAGTAGACTGCCCAATGTCTACTGCACAGCGTCTCTTTCCCGTTGCTCCAGATTGTCCTCTTTTGTCCTTCCTCTCTAGTGCTTCCCCACTCCTAGGGAGGTCTCCAGGTCTTGCCCCAACATCTGCCTGATTGTTTCAGTCTGTCGCATTCCACCTGCCTGCCTGTTTCACAAGGTGTATCAGACAAAATAAATGAAACCGCACACAGTAATGAAACACAGGAACAAACCCAAGGGTGTATTCTCTGTATATATGTCAGGACCTCCTGATCTCAGGCTGTCCCATGACACCTGCTTTCCTGGATTCCACCTAGGTTGACCTTTCTCTAAATGCCTCATGCCTCTCAATGACCCTTCCCTGCTCCCACTTATGATGAATCTCTCCAGCTTCAGGAGAAACTGTCATCATAGGTAAAAAATGACATGAAAGATGTATTTATAATATGTAGAATGGGGATCACACAGGGGCCAGAAGTCAGACAGCTTGATTTAAGTTCCAATTCTACCAGTTACCAGCTATGAGATATTGGTCATGTCCCACATGGTTTCTGGGGATACTATTTCTTTACCTATTAAATTGGAATATTAGAAGCTATAATGACTTTATGAGGCTCCATACGTAGGCTGAATTACATTTCCCAGAATTCCCTATTTTTTTTTTATGTTTTTTGTTAGGTTGCACCACAAGGAATAGCCCTGGAAAGTTCTGGAGGGTGGACCAGCAGCCATTTAGTAGCTCACATATGTTATTACTGACTTGCTGGCTCACCTCATTGACTTGAAGTAGCAGCTGGGCTTGCAACTGCTCTATTTTCCCCTGGGTCCTCCTTCAGCTTCTACCACTGCTGGGCCAGGTGGCCAGGTGCTATGTTTAGCTCTATGACAAGGGATACATATGGTGTCTGTAGAATACCTATATCACCAAGGCCAGAAGCAACAAGTTTCAGTCCATCCTCATGGGATTCCAGCTGATGCTTGTGGGTTGAGTTTGCCCTCAATCTCTCAACTTCACATCTATCTTACCTTTCCAACTTCCAGCCTTTTGAGCTTTGAGCTCCATCTAGCTTTCGATGCCAAGACAATAGCTTTACAGACACACTTAACCAGCTCTCATAATTGCAAAAGGCCAAAACCAGTAACAGGAATTTGTATTTATAGGTATATGTTTGTGTGATTAGCCTGTATTTGTTTGTGTACATGTGTGTAATCAGTAGTTCTGCTTCTCTGGTTGAACCCTGACTAATGAAAAGGGCATTTATAAAACTTTCAAGAAAAGTACAAAACTCAGGAGCATAAAAGAATCACCATTAGCTCATGGATCTGCAGTTCAGCTGAGGGACTGTTCTTCAGGCAGCAAGTCTGTGATTAATTGGAGTGCCTCTGTTCCACCTGTGTTTATTGTGGAGCCCAGGGACAGCAGTTACTTGAGGAAAACTCTGCTCCAAAAGATAATAGAAGCTTAAGGGAAAAAAACCCATTGAACAAGCATATTTTAAGACCCTGCTTATAACATGTTTACTGACATCCCATTGGCCAAATCAAATCACATGGCCAAGTTCAAGGTCAAGAGGCAGAGATGTACACTTGTCTTTCGTGAGAGAAAGTGCAAATGTGTATGGGGAAGGACACGGTTACAAAATGGAGAACTGAGGGCTAAACTTACAAGACAGTGGTTCAGAAAAGTATCCAGAAACCTGCTTCTGCCCCTTACCAGCTATGCTATAACTAGATATGGCTATAAATGAACTCAGAGATGGCTCTTCCAATTCTGATTTTGCTACTAAGTAGCTGTGGGTTATTTAAAAAGCTAATTCGTAACACTTTGTCTGAAAAATTGGAATAATAATGCTTATCCCTGGAGTAAGATCAACTGGATTCAATCTTTTGATGATTCATTGATTTAGGAAGAATATGTAATTATAGAGTTGTCAAATGAATGGGAATAAATGGGTTTATTTTTCTCTTTTATTCAGTCATTTAAAATTATTTCACTTTAAATACATTTTATGATACAATTTTAAAATTATAAGTAAAAACAAAAGACAACCTTCAAAGCCCTCACACCCAAGTCTATATCAATGACCATTCTTAAAATTTTGCTTATATCTTCCCAAATATTTTTATGATTTTAAATATATGCATAATCAGATTCTTTTATACTGTAGCTTGCTCTTTTACTTCGCTATGTTTTCGTTATCTTCTTATTTTAGTCTATGTAGATCTACGTCATCCTTTTAAAATCTGTCTCATATTCCAAAGTGTGAATCTACCAGAATATGTTTAACATTTGCTCTGCTAATGATCATGGAAATTCTTCCAAATATGCCTTAACACACCCAGTGTTGAAGTTTGTACCTGTCTTTGTGCAATGTGAGAATGCTTTCTGTAGGATAGACACCTAAGAAATTACTGGCTTGAAGAGTATTCATGTCTTTGAAATTTTGATAGATAACCGCCACACTGCCTTCAAAAACATTAAAAGGAAGAAAGAAAGAAAAAAAAGTCAATCCAAATTACAAACTCACCAACATTACAGAGAAGTACCATGCCTTCAGATCTTTCACAACACACAATGTCATCAATTTTTGAGACTTTTTTTTCTAATTTAATGGATTGGATGGTTGTCACAGGACTATTATGATGAATGATGTCAGTAGACACAAGCAAAGAATATGAGTTCTTTTAATTTAGTAAAGAATACCATATTAGTCTGTTCTCATATTGCTATAAAGACATACCTGAGACTGGGCAATTTATGAAGAAAAGAGGTTTAATTTACTTACAATTCCATAGGCCATGCAGAAAGTATGGCTTGGAGGCCTTAGGAAACTTATAATCATGGTAGAAAGCAAAGGATAAAAACAGACACATTTTCTCATGGCCAGGAGGAGCGAGTGAGCAAAGGGAGAAGTGCTACACACTTTTAAACTACCAGATCTGGTGAGAACTCACTCACTATCACGAGAACAACAAAGGGGACGTCCACCTCCATGATCCACTCACTTCCCACTAGGAATATCCTCCAGTGATGGGAATTACAATTCCACATGAGATTTAGGTGGGGACACAGAACCAAACCATATCAAATAATAAACTTACTTTTGTGAAGAACAGTGTTCTCTTCACTACAGGGGCAAATTTTGTTGGTCTTAAATCCTTCACAAGGAAGTCTTTTTGTAGGTGACACCACCCAAACAGAGTAGAAACCCTGCTGAGCCTGCAAGTAGCTCAGCTGTGGTAGGCAGAATGATGGTTCCCAGAAAGTGTCCATGCCCTAATCCCCAAAACCTTTGAATATTATAGTACAAGACAAAAGAAAGATTGCAGATGTGGTTATGGGTTAATAATCTTGAGATGGGGAGATTATCCTGCATAATCCAGGTGTGTTCAGTCTAATTGTGTGAATCTTTAAGATCAGAAACCTTTCCAAGCTGTGATCAGAGAGAGCTGTGTCTACAGAATAGTTATCAGGGAGATACTTTGAAATTAGAGAAAAGGGTTATGAGCCAAGAAGTGGGCAAAGACACACAGGCTTCTGCAGAGCTTCCAGAGTGTAGTGCAGGCATGTCAGTGTCTTGCTTTTAGCCCAGTGTGATCCATATTGGACTTCTCAACTACAGAATTGTAAGATAACAAATTTGTGTTCTCTAAAGCACAAAGTTTGGGGTAACTTGTTATGCTCGCACAGAGAAACTTAATCTAGCCACCCTCCTTGATTGTGTTCTGGGGCAGAAAGGCAGTGATAATCTCCTTTTGGTTTCTTTCTAATGAGATGTGGGCTACCCTCCTGCCTACCACCAAGTACAAGGAAGGACAAAAACCATGGAACATTTATCAGTATTTGCTATACGGATTAACTGAAAGTCAGTGTATACATGTTTGACAGACATCATCTACCTAGCAGATACAGATGCAACATACAAGCCTGTTTGACTTAATGAATACTATTATCTCAATTGTGCCTCAATTTTAATTTATTTGTGAATGGGGTTAAATACTTTTTCACATATTAATTAGCCATTTTTTAATTTGCTGGTTTAAAGCTTTCACTAATTAATCAAATGGCTTATTTGCCTTGTGATAATGACTGTAAAAATTATTTATATATTTTGTATACAAACCTTTTGTCAGTTATATTTGTTGTAACTATTTTTCCCAGTCATATATATATATATATATATATATATATATATATATAATTTATCATTTAGTTTTTTGTTTAAAAAATATCAATACTCTACAGAGGAGTGGGATAACGAAATCCCAAATCTCCATATAATATAATATTCACCATGTTCAGAAGACACACAAAATTGCTTGTTATTCAAAGAACCAGAAAAAATGTTACCCATTCTCAAGAGAATTATAATAAAGGTCAACCCTGAGATAACCCAAATATCGAAATTAGCAGACAATGACTTTGAAGTAATTATAATTACCATGCTCAATGAAGTAAAATATAATATGTTTATAATGGAAAAAAATATAAGAATTCTGAATAGATGAATGGAAACTATAAAGAACCAAACAAATTTTTTAGAATCAGAAATGACAATGTAAAATATTTTTTAAAACACTGAATGGACTTAAAACCAGAATGAGGATGGCAAAGGAAGAAGTCAGTAAACATGGAGCTAAATTAAAATAAATTACCAATTTGAATAATGGAAAAAATATTGAAAATAATGGAAAAGCTTCAGAGACCTATAGGACAAAATTAAAATTTCTAAATACATATAATTTTAGAAGACAGAGAAGAAAAAGACTGATGCAGGAAAAAGTATTTGAGAAAATAATGACCAGAAATTTCCCCAACTTGGTGAAAGATATAAACTGACAGATTCGAGAATCTATAAGCAGGGTAGGTATGAAGAAATTCATGCTCAGGCACATTATAGTCAAATTTTAAAAAATGACAATGAGAAAATACTGAAAGCAGCTGGGTAACTATAGTCAATAATAACTTGATTGTATATTGCAAAACAACTCGAAGAACATAATTGATTTGTTTGTGACTCAAAGGATAAGTGCTTGTGGAGATGGATATCCCATTCTTCATGATGTGATTATTACACAGTGCATGCCTGTATCAAACATCTCACGTACTCTATGAATATAAACACCTACTGTGTACCCACAAAATGTAAAATTTTTTAAATTTTTAAAAAGGAAAAGAACTCAAAATAGCATACAGGATAATAGTTATGTGAACTGCTCGCTGACTTTTCATCAGATACTGCAAAAGTCAGAAGATAGCCGGACAGCATCTTAAAGGTGATGAAAGAAAGAAAAAATAATAACAATGAGTCTGGAATTTCATATTATGCAAAAATATCCTTCAAAAATGAAGGCAAAAGTAAAACTATATTAAGATACTAAAACTAAAACGTTATATCACCAGCAGACCCATACTAAACTAAACAGCAAGAGATAATCTTCAGGCTAAAGGGAAATGATACCAGAGATAATGCAAGATCTTCAGAAATAAATGGAAAGCATTATGCATGGTAAACTTCTGTGTACATATAAAAGGCTATTTTTCTCAGAACTTCTTAAAAATTATATGACTGTTTAAAGCAAAATTTATAATGCTGCCATGTGGAGATTGTAATATATGTTGTTTCATGTATGTGACAACTGCAGTACAAAGGATGGAAGGGGAAATAATAAAGATAGGTCTTTAAAATTTCAAGTTTTCTATATTGTATGTAAAGTGGTACGACATTAGCACTACGTAGATTGTGAAAAGTTTAGAAAAAATATATTAATCCCTAGAGTTACCACTAGAATAATGCAAAGAAATATAGCTGAAAACAGAATAGATAAAATGAAGTTCTACAAACATTCAAATAATTCAAAAAAGATCAGGGGAAAGAGATAGAGAATCAAAATCAGAAGGGACAAACAAAAACAAAGAATAAAAGTTATAGGTTTAAATCTATTTTTTTAATATATATTTTTTATTGCATTTTAGGTTTGGGGGTACATGTGAAGAACATGCAAGATTGTTGCATAGGTACACACATGGCAGTGTGATTTGCTGCCTTCCTCCCCATCACCTATATCTGGCATTTCTCCTCATGCTATCCCTCCCCAACTCTAACATTATTGATCTTAAATATTAATGGAACAATTACTTCCATTAAAAGACAGAGATTACCAAAATGGCTAAAAAAGGTAAGACTCAATTATACGTTACCTATAAGAGATATACAACAAATATAAATATATAGATAACTTGAAAGTAAATGGATTAAAAAGTTATACCATACAAACAATAACCATCAGAAAACGAGTAAGTTTTCACAAATATCAGGTACAAATAAACTTCAGGAAAGAAGTACTTCCAGAGGTAAATAGGAACATTTCATAATGACGAAAAGATCAATTCATCAGAAAGACATCACGATCACAAACGACTATTTGCCCTATAATAGATATTCATATTACATGAAGCAAAAATGGACAGAAATCAAGAGAGAAATAAACAAATTCACAATCATAGCTGGAAATTGCAATACACTTCTGTCACCAATGCTAGAACAACTAGTCAAAATACCACCAGTAAAGGTATAGACGATCGGAAGAACAGTATCATCTTTCTTGACCTACTTGATATTTAAACGACATTATATCCAACAGTTGTAGAATAAACAGCTGTCATATTCTTTCCCAGTGCACAAGATAAACCACATGCTTGGCCAAAAACCAGACTCGATATATTGAAAAGAGTTAAATAATACAGAGAATATTCTCTATAGGCAATGGAATTAGTTTATAAATCAATAAAAATTAAGCTATCTGGAAGAAAAATGGAAACAACATAATAGAATAGTAAATAAGCCATGGATCATAAAAGAAGTCAAAAGGGAAATTAGAAAACATTTTCTACTAAATAAAAAGAAGACTACATATCAAAATGTGTAGGATGAAGCTAAAGCAATACTCAGAGGAGAATTTATAGTTTTAAACACTTATTCCAGAAAGGGACAAATGTCTAGAATTAATGATCTAAAGTACCATCTTAAAAAGCCAGAAAAAAAACCAGCAATATAAATCCAATGTAAATAGAAGAAAGAAAATATTAAAAAGTAGAAGAAAATGAAATACAAAAATAAAGAAAATTAACAAAGCCAAAAGTTGGTTCTTTTAAAAGATTAACAAAATTGATAAATTCTCAGCTAGACTGAGTGAAAAAAAAAACCCAAATCAAAAAAGAACAAGAGCACAAATCACTAACATGAAGAATGAAGAAGAGACTATCATCACAGATTAAATATAAAAATATTATATTTTTAAAATATTTAATAAAGATATTTTTAAAATAACAGAATATTATAAATCACTTAATACCAACAAATTTGACTATTTCAAATATATGGACAAATTCTTTAAATAATACAAGAGGCCCAAATTGACAGAGATAAAACAGAAATATAAACTGCCAATTTTCAAGATTAAATCTGTTATCAGAGACCTTGCCACAAAGAAACCCTGCCTCAGAAATATTTCCTTGGTGAATTCAACCAAATATTTAAGAAAGAAATAACAACAATATTACACAAAATATTTGAAAGTATAAAGGAAGAAGAAATACATCCCAATGCATTTTATAAGACTAACAAACATCTTATACCAAAATTCACAGAGACATTATCAAAAGAGAAAATTTTACACCAATTTCTTTCATAAACATTTACATTAAAATCTTTCACAAAGTATTAGCAAATCAAATGCAGTATCTTAAAAGATTATTTATTTATTTATTTATTTATTTTTGAGACAGAGTCTCACACTGTCACCCAGGCTGGAGTGCAGTGGCACCAACTTGGCTTACTGCAGCCACCACCTCCTGGTTCAAGAGAATCTCCTGCCTCAGCCTCCAAAGTAGCTTAGACTACAGACATACACCACCATATCTGGCTTATTTTTATATTTTTAGTAGAGATGGGGTTTCACAATGATAGCCAGGCTAACTCCTTGAACTCCTGACCTCAGGTGATCCACCCATCTCTGCCTCTTAAATTGCTGGGACTACAGGCATAAGCCACTGTGACTGGCCTTAAAAGACAGCTTATTATTGAAATGGGAGACATTCCCTTATCCGGCTCTCAGTGCATGTGACAGGGGTGTGGCTCACTTCTTTAATGCCTTGGTGCTCAATTCCCTATGGGGAGCATGCAGGTTGGGGGAGTGTTTTTGGACTCTGATGCCACAGCAGCATCTAGGGTTGAGTGTTTACAGCTCCTGAAGCCCCAGTGGGCATGTGTTGCAGTGCCATTTTTCAGCTTTGCCATCTGTAGGTAGCTTGTGTTAATCAGTTCAATTAGAACCTATGCCTTATTTTAAGGACAGAGAGATTTCTGTATCTCAGGTTCTTGCACTAGTGTACCAGAAGTTCAGATCACATATAGGCTTAGAGGATGAGTGCAAGATTTTATTGAGTGGTGGAGGTAGCTCCCAGTGAAATGCATGGGGAGTTGGAAGGGGAATGGAGTAGGAAGGTGGTCTTTCTCTGGACAGGGTGCCCAGTGGCCGGACTCTCCTCTGACCATTCCCAGTTGAATCCCCCCTCAGAGTCCATGTTATTCTGCTGTTGATGACCTGCCAGTGTCTGCTAGTGTCTGTTGGTGTGTTCTGCTCCTCTCTATATCCAGCTGCTTGTGTGTGGTCCACTACAGTCCCAGGTTTTTATGGGCACAGGATGGGGGCCATTGCAGACCAAAAGGAAACTTTTTGGGCATGAAAACAGATATGCCTGTCCTCATTTAGGTCTGGGGGCACAGGCCCGAGGTGGAGCCTTCACCAAGGACCCCCCTACTTCTCTACCAAGCACTTCCCTACCCCCCTCCCATATCATTATGACCATATAAGAGCTTATCCCATTAATGCAATTTGGTTTTATATTCTCTGAATTGTTCATTTTAAAATGGTCAATTTTATAGTATGCAAATTTTACTTCAACAAAAATGCATGTAATTCATCATAGTAACAAAATTAAAACAATACAAGTATCTCAATAGATGCAGAAAAAACATTTACACAAAATCCAGTACTAAATAATGATAAAACTTCTCAGCAAATGAAGAATACAAGGAAGTATTTTCAAACCAATAAGGGGAATCTGTAAAACTTACAGATAACATTATCCTTTGTGGTATCATATTGAACACTTTTCTCCTAAGATCACAAGCAAGGCAAGGATCCCCCACTTTCATCACTTCTACTCAATATCATACTGAAAAACCTAACCATTTGCAATAATAAGAAAAAGTTGTCAGTGGCATAAAAATCAGAAAAAAGGAAGCAAAACTGTCTTTTATGTGAAAATGATGTCATTCTTTACAAAAAAAAAACATCATGGAAAACCTAAAAAGCTACACAAGATTTTGTTTGAAAAATCAACTGTAACCACTGCATATCTATTAGTATGGCCAAAATCCAGAGCATAAACACCACCAAATGTTGGCAAGGATGTGGAGCAATGGGAGCTCTCATTCACTTCTGATGGGAATAAAATGATACAGTCACTTTGGAGAAAAATTTGGTGTTTTGTTGCAAAAATAAACATACTATTATTACACTATCCAGCAATTATACTCCTTGGTATTTACTCAAAGTTAAAAACTTATGTCTGGGGGGATCCCAAGATGGCCGAATAAGAGGCAGCTCCAGAAAGCAGCTCCCAGAGAGAGAGACACAGAAGCTGAGTGGTCTCCACAATTCCAAACGAGGTACCAGGTTCATTTTGTGGGTCTGGTTAGACAGTGGGTATAAACCAAATAGGGCAAGTTGAGGCAAGGTGGGGCACTGCCCCACCCAGGAGTTGCATGCAACTGACTGGGGGACCAGGGGATCTCCCCCTCTGGGACTTTAGTTCAGATACAGTGCTCCACCGAAGCCCTCTACAACCTACAGAACAGGAGATCTTCACCAGGCTGAAAAGGCTCAGTGAGCTGCCTGAATAGGGCAGAACAGCAACTTTGGTGCCGGGGCTGTCAGCATATACATAGACAGAAGCACTGGCTGATGGGAAAGCCAGAAAGCCGGCTGGATGGAGCTACCCGCCCCCCCAGAAAGAAGGGGAACTGAAAGCAGGGAAACAACCCATATGGCAGGACGGGTCTCACCCTGAAACTGGCACAAAGCCCAGCAGGCTAAAAACCTCTCACTCCAGAGTTCTGCACCCAGAACATCAGTTAGAGAGTGACCAGGAATGATTGAGCTCGGCTGGGGGAAGGGCAGTCGCCATTGCAGAAGCCAGCCCAATTTTCCTGAGTAAATAGAAGACACAGCAGCTCCACTGAATCCATGGCAGCCCAGCAGCACCTCTGCAGGCAGAAAAAGGAAAGGCCACCTCTCCAAGCAGCTACCTGAGATCAAAACTATATAAATACAACAAGATGAGAAGAAACCAGCGTAAGAAGAATGAAATTATCAAAAACCAGAATGCCTCTCCCCAACCACGAGATCACAACTCCTCACCAGCAAGGGAACAAAGCTGGATGGAAAACGAATTTGACAAATTGACAGAGGCAGGCTTCAGAAGGTGGGTAATAACAAACTTCTCTGACTTAAAGGAACATGTTCTATCCCAATGCAAATAAACTAATAACCTTGAAAAAAGGTTAAACAAAATGCTAACTAGAATAACCAGCTTAGAGAAGAACATAAATGACTTGATGGAGCTAAAAAAACACAGCAGAAGAACTTTGTGAAGCATATGTAAGTTTCAATAGCTGAATAGATCAAGCAGAAGAAAGGATATCAGAGATTGAAGATCAACTCAATGAAACAAAACGAGAAGACAAGAAAGAGAACAAAGAGTGAAAAGAAATGAACAACAAAACCTTCAAGAAATATGGGATTATGTGAAAAGACCTAATCTACACTTGATTGGTGTAAGAAGATGACAGGGAGAATGAATCCAAGATGGAAAACACTCTTCAGGATATTATCCAGGAGAACTTCCCCAACCTAGCAAGGCAGGCCAACATTTCAATACAGGAAATACAGAGAACACCACAACTATACTCCTCTAGAAGAGCAACCCCAAGGCACATAATCAGCAGAATTCACCAGGGTTGAAATGAAGGAAAAAATGCTAAGGGCAGCCAGAGAGAAAGGTCAGGTCACCCAAAAAGGGAAGCACATTGGACTCACAGTAGATCTCTCAGCAAAAACCCTACATGCCAGAAGAGAGTGGGGACCAATATTCAACATCTTAAAGAAAAGAACTTTCAACCCAGAATTTCATACCCAGCCAAACTAAGCTTCATAAGTGATGGAGAAATAAAATTCTTTACAGACAAGCAACTGCTGAGAGATTTTGTTACTACCAGATCTGCCCTACAAGAGCTCCTGAAGGAAGCACTAAACACAGAAGGGAAAAACTAGTACTAGCCACTGCAAAAAAGAACCAAATGGAAAGATCTATGACACAATGAAGAAATTACGCCAACCAAAGGGCAGAACAACCAACCAGTAATAAAATGGCAGGATCAAATTCACACATAACAATATTAACATTAAATGTAAATGGACTAAATGCCCCTATCAAAAGACACAGACAGGCATAGTGGATAAAAAGCCAAGAACCATCAGTGTGCTGTATTCAGGAGATCCATCTCATTTGCAAAGACACACATAGATTCAAAATAAAGAGATGGAAGAAGATTTACCAAGCAAATGAAGAACAGAAAAAAGCAGAGGTGGTGATCCTAGTCTCTGATAAAATGGACTTTAAACCAACAAAGATCAAAAGAGACAAAGAAGGGCATTGCATAAAGGTAAAAGGATCAATACAACAAGAAGAGCTAACTATTCTAAATATATATGCACCCAATACTGGAGCACCCAGATACATAAAGCAAGTCCTTAATGACCTACAAAGAGACTTAGACTCCCGCACAATAATAGTGGGAGACTTTAACACTCCACTCTCTATATTAGACAGATCAACGAGACAGAAAATCAACAAGGATATCCAGGACTTCAATGTAGATCTGGACAAGGGAACTTAATAGACATTTACAGAATTCTCAACCCCAAATCCACAGAATTAACATTCTTCTTAGCACCACGTCGCACTTACTCTAAAATTGACCACATAATTGGAAGTAAATCACTCCTCAGCAAATGTAAAAGAACAAAAATCATAACAAACAGTCTCTCAGACCACAGTGCAATCAAGTTAGAACTCTGGATTAAGAAACTAACTCAAAATGGCACAACTACATGGAAAATGAACAACTGGCTCCTGAATGTCGACTGGATAAACAATGAAATGAAGGCAGAAATAAAGATGTTCTTCGAAACCAACAAGAACGAAGACACAACATACCAGAATCTCTGGGACACATTTAAAGCAGTGTCTAGAGGGAAATTCATAGCAATAAATGCCCACATGAGAAGAAAGGAAAGGTCTAAAATCGACACCCTATCATCAAAATTGAAAGAGTTAGAGGAGCAAGATCAAAAAAACTCAAAAGCTAGCAGAAAACAAGAAATAACTAAGATCAGAGCAGAACTGAAGGAGATAGAGACACAAAAAACCCTTCAAAAACATCAACAAATCCAGGAGCTGGTTTTTTGAAAAGAACAACAAAATAGACTGCTAGCCAGACTAATAAAAACGAAAGAGAGAGGAATCAAATAGATGCAATAGAAAACAATAATGGGGGATGTCACCACTGATCCCACAGAAATACATACTACCATCAGAGATTACTACACGCAACTCTATGTACACAAACCAGTAAATCTGGAAGAGATGGATAAATTCCTGGACACTTGCACTCTCCTAAGGCTAAACCAGGAAGAAATTGAAACCCTGAATAGACCAATAACAACAGCTGTAGTTGCGGCAGCAATTAATAGCCTACCAATCAAAAATAGCCCAGGTCCAGATGGGTTTATGGCCCATTTCAACCAGATGTACAAAGGGGAGCTGGTACCATTCCTTCTGAAACTATTCAAAACAATACAAAAAGAGGGAATCCTCCCCAACTCATTTTATGAGACCAACATCATCCTAATATCAAAACCAGGCAGAGACGCAACTAAAAAAGAAAACTTCAGGCCAATATCCATGATGAACATCAATGCAAAAATCTTCAGTAAAATGCTGGCAAACAGAATGCAACAGCAAACCAAAAAGCTTATTCACTATGATCAAGTAGGTTTCATCCCAGGGATGCAAGGCTGGTTCAACATACACAAGTCTATAAACGTAATCCATCACATAAACAGAACCAAAGACAAAAACCACATGATCATCTCAATAGATGCAGAGAAAGCCTTAGACAAAATTCAACAGCCCTCTATGCTAAAAACCCTCAATAAACTAGGTACTGATGGAACATATAACAAAATAATAAAAGCTATTTATGACAAACACACAGCCAATATCATACTGAACAGGCAAAAACTGGAAGCATTCCCTTTGAAATCTGGCACAAGACAAGGATGCCCTCTATCACCACTCCTATTCAAATTAGTATTGGAAGTTCTAGCCAGAGCAATCAGGAAGGAAAAGGAAATAAAGGGTATTCAATTAGGAAAAGAGGAAGCCAAATTGTCTCTATTTGCAGATGACATGATTGTATATTTAGAAGACCCCCTTGTCTCAGCCCAAAATCTCCTGAAACTGATAAGCAACTTCAGCAAAGTCTCAGGATACAAAATCAATGTGCAGAAATCACAAGCATTTCTATACACGAATAACAGACAGAGAGCCAAATCAAAAGTGAACTCCCCATTCACAATTGCTACAAAGAGAATACAATACCTAGGAATACAACTAACAAAGGATGTAAAAGACCTCTTCAAGGAGAACTAGGAACCACTGCTCAATGAAATAAGAGAGGACACAAACAGATGGAAAAACATTCCATGCTGATGGTTGGGAAGAATCAACATCGTGAAAATGGCCATACTGCCCAAAGTAATTTATAGATTCAAAGCTACCCCCATCAAGCTACCAACGACCTTCTTCACAGAAATGGTAAAAACCACTTCAAACTTCCTATGGAACCAAAAGAGAGCCTGCATAGCCAAAACAATCCTAAGCAAAAAGAACAAAGCTGGAAGCATCATGCTGCCTGACTTCAAACTATACTACAAGGCCACAGTAATCAAAACAGCATGGTTCTGTTACCAAAACAGAGACAAAGACCAATGGAACAGAACAAAGGCCTCAGAAGCAACACCACACATCTACAATCATATGATCTTTGAAAAACATGAGAAAAACAAGCAGTGGGGAAAGGATTCCCTGTTTAATAAACCATTGATGGTGTTGGAAAAACTGGCTAGCAATGTGCAGAGGGCAGAAACTGGACCCCTTCCTGACACCTTACACTAAAACTAACTCCACATGGATTAAAGATCTAAACATAAGACCTAACACCATAAAAATCCTAGAAGAAAACCTAGGCAAAACCATTCGGGACATAGGCATAGTCAAGGACTTCATGACTAAAACACCAAAAGCAATGGAAGCAAAAGCCAAAATAGACAAATGGGATCTAATCAAACTCCAGGACTTCTGTAGAGCAAAGGAAACAATCATTAGAGCAAACCAGCAACCAACAGAATGGAAAAAATTTTTGCAATCTACCCCCTCAGACAAAGGGCTAATATCCAGAATCTACAAGGAACTAAAACAGATTTACAAGAAAAAAACAAACAAAACTATTAAAAAGTAGGCAAAGGATATGAACAGACACTTTACAAAAGAAGACATCTATGAGGCCAACAAACATGATAAAAGATGCTCATCATCACTGGTCATTAGAGAAATGCAAACCAAAACCACATTGAGATACCATCTTGCACCAGTTATAACGGCGATCATTAAAAAATCAGGATATAACAGATTCTGGGGAGGATAAGGAGAAATAGGAACACTTTTACACTGTTGGTGGGAGTGCAAATAAGTGCAACCATTGTGGAAGACAGTGTGGCAATTCCTCAAGGACCTAGAAATAGAAATACCATTCGACCCAGCAATCCCATTACTGGGTATATACCCAATGGATTATAAATCATTCTATTATAAAGACACATGCACACATATGTTCATTGTGGCAAAAACCTGGTACCAACCCAAATGTCCATCAATGATAGACTGGGTAAAGAAAATGTGGCACATATACACCATGGAATGCTACACAGCCACAAAAACGATGAGTTCGTGTCCAGTGTAGGGACATGGATGAATCTGGAAACCATCATTCTCAGCAAACTGACACAAGAACAGAAAACCAAACACCACATGTTCTCACTCACAGGCGGTGTTGAACATGTTGAACAATTAGAACATGTGGACACAGTGAGGGGAGCATCACACACTGTGGTCAGTTGAGGGGGCTAGAGAAGGGACAGTGGTGGGTGGGGAGGGTGGGGAGGGGATAACGTGGGGAAGAAATACCAGATATAGGTGGTGGGAGGTGAAGGCAGCAAATCACTTTGCCATGTATGTACCTATGTAACAATCCTGCATGATCTGCACATATACCCCAGAACCTAAAGTACAATAAAAAAAAACCCATTACGTCTGCACAAAAACCAACACACAGATGTTTATAGCAGCTTTATTCACAATTGCCCAAACTTAGAAGTGATGAAGATGTCCTTCAGTAGGTGAAAGGATAAAAAAACACTGGTACTTCTAAACATTGGAATATCACTCAGTGTGAAGAAAACCAGAGCTATCAAGCCATGGAAAGACATGGAGGAGTCTTAAATGCATAGAATTAAGTGAAAGAAGGCAATCTGAAAAGGCTGCATACTGTATTATTCCAACAGGCATTATGGAAAAGACAGAGCTATGGTGACAGCATAAAGATCAGTGGTTGCCAGGGATGAACAGGTGAAACATAGAGAATTTTGGGGCAGTAAAAATACTCTGTATGATACTATAATTGTAGATACATGCCATTATACATTTGTCTAAACCCATAAAATGTACAACACCAAAAATGAACCTAATGTAAACTATGAACTCTGTGTGATAATTGTCAATATAGATTCATGAATTGCCACGAGTGTATCACAATGTTTGAGAATGTTGATAATGGAAAGGGCTATGCATGCATGAGGCCAAGGGGTATATGGGAAGTCTCTGTACCTTCTGCTCAATTTTGCTGTGAACATAAGACCGCTCTAAAAAATAGAATCTACTTTTAAAAGTAGTTTATATATTGTGAAAATTTATAGAGCTCTACATTTATAATTTTTGCAGTTTCTGTACATGTATACTTCATTTTAGAAATCAATTATATTGTTATACACACAATTATGCAAACAATAAAGAAATGAAATTCAAAGCAATTCCCTTTATAGTAGCATCAGTGTGTAAAATACTTAGAAAAAGTTTTCAATATGTACACAAGACTTCTACACTAAAAATTACAAAATATTGCTGAGAAAAAATTTAGAAAATCTAAATTATCCAGACCCTGTGACACTGGCACTGTAATTGACAAATAGATCACTATAATAGAGTTCAGAAATAGACCCACACTTAAAGCGCCATTTTTTTTAACAAAAGCATCAGAGCAAGTCAATGTTACTCCCCCAAAAGCTTTTTCTACAAAAGGTGGTGAAGTAACTGGATGTTCGTATGGAAAAAAAAAAAATGAACCTTAACCCTTACCCAAAGTTCATTTGAGATGAATTATAGACTTAAATATAGAAGCTAAAACCATAAAACTTTTATGATTTAGAAGCATAGCTGATGATCTTTACTGGGGATAAATATAGATATCTTAAACAGCTCATAGAAAGCATAACTACAAAACCTGTTAATGTGGCCTCCTCAAAATTAAAAAAAGTCTTTTCATCAAAAGACATCATTGAGAAAATGAATAGATAAGTTATAGGCTGTGATAAAATATTAATAAATATTCAATAAAGGACTATTTACCCTGGGTATATAAATAATTCCTGTAACACAAACATAAAAAGTCAAACAACTCAATAAATAGTAGACAGAATATTTGTACACTCTTCACAAAAGAAATATACAAATGATCAATGAGCAAATCATAAAGTGCTTAATATTATTAGTAATTATATAAGTGCAAATTAAAACATAATAAGACATAAGTACATGCCTAAGAAAATGGCCAAAATTAAATATACTGGTAACATTATAAGTTGACAAGGATGTGGAACAATCAGAACTCTCTTATATTCTTGTTCGTAAAGGATATAATCAAGTGGTATTTATTATAAAATGGTACAACTACTGCAGGGAAAGTTCTCACAGATTCTGATAAACATAAATAAATACCTACTTTGATCCAGCAAATCCAATCATATGAGAAATAAAAATATACATCCACACAACAATTTCTACCTGAATGTTCATGGAGGTCTCCTCCTCCTTCTTCTCTTTTTTCTTACTAATAACAACAGAAATTTATTGCTCACAGTTCTGGAGGCTTAGAAGTGGAAACAACCTATATGTCCACCAATTGACGACTGAATAAATAAAATGTTGGCTGGGCGTGGTGGCTCACGACTGTAATTACAGCAGTTTGGGAGGCCCAGGTGGGTGGATCACTTGAGATCAGGAGTTCAAGACCAGCCTGGCCAACATAGCAAAAGTATTAGTTTATGCTAAATATATATATTTTAAAAATTAGCTGGGCCTGGTTGTGGGCACCTGTAATCCCAGCTACCCAGGAGGCTAAGGCAGGAGAATCCCTTGAACCCAGTAGCCAAAGCTTGCAGTGAGATGAGATCAGGCTGCTGTACTCCAGCCTGGGTGACAGAGTGAGACTCCATCTCAAAAAAAAAGAAAGAAGCGTATGCATGGACATATTTCTGCGGTTTCTGATACATGTTGCAACATGGATGAACTTTGAAGATATTATGTTAGGTGAAAGAAGATCTAGTAATAAAAGGTCACATATTGTATGATTTCATTTGTATGAAATGTCTAGAATAGGCAAGTCTGTAGAGACAGAAAGTAGATCATTGGTTTCCCAGCACTAGGGAATGGTGGAAAGAACATGGGGAGTAAGGGTGGGAAGGAAAGTGACTGATAATGGGAATGGTGTTTTCTGGAGGAGTGATGAAAATATATAATCAATTATGGTGATGGTTTCATAGCTCTGTGAATACTATATGCTGGAAAAACAATGAATTGGGCACCTTAAATAGTTGAATTTTATGGTAAATCTCAATAAAGTTGTAATTATAAAAGCTGTCGAGGATAACATCTATGTGGTGGGCATATGGTGCTTACTGTAGTTATGTCAATTTTACTGTATATTTGAAAACTTTTAAAATAAAGAAAATCCTACAGTAGATGTTGATTGCGATTATGTGAATTTTAGAGATTAATATGAAGAAAATTGATATCTGTAGTGAGTCTTTGCACTTAGAAGTAGATTACTCGCTGTTTAAGCACCTCTTCAGCATCATTAATAGCTATCTCAGGCTACTTCTGCTGAGTGTGTGCCAGGATCCACAATTCCATCATTGCACAGCTCTGGATGTTATAAAGGTCTTCCTTACAAACTATTGAGACAAAAATCCTCATGACTGCCTCACTAGAACTGGTTGAAACTTCTTTCAGGTTTCATTCCATCGTATGGGAAGATAACAGTCATAAGTCTATCAGTTTCTAGTTTTTCAAGCTTTACATGCCTGATCCTTCCAGCTGTGTTATTATTATTATTATTATTTGCATGATTCTGAGACCCTTCACAATCTGGATGACCTCTCTTTGAAAGTCTTTGATTTCTCCTAAACCCCCAAGTATAACAAGAATGGAACAGTATGGTCCAGGTAAGGTCTGGTCAACACGAGAGATAAATTGTCTCCTTCCTTATCTGATATCTTTTACTTCTGTTAACACAATCTAGAATTACAATAGCTTTTCTAGGCAACCATAGCTTACTGCTATTGAACTTAAAGCCTTTCAGTCTATTTCCACGTATTACTAAGTACAGTATGCTTCTTCTGTCTATACCTAAAATGACCTTTTATTAAAAACTCAAGGACATTTCCTCAGCAAGTGTTTTCAGAATGCTAAGTATCTCAATGCCTAGTTTAGTGGCCACCTACCTTTGAGAGAGCTGCTTTTCTGAATTTGCGTCATTTTCACGATGAATAAAGCATGGAGAATCACTCTCAGCTGGTAGTGATATTCATAGACTTCCCAGATTGGAAGAGACCTTAAAAGACTGTCTCATCCCCTCCTCCTGTCACCAAGCATGATGACATCTACACTAATTCTTTTCAGAGAGAGGGCAGCAGCTGCCACTAGTCTACTCAGATCTCTAGGCTGTCCCTCTATGACCCAGTCTCAGGGTAGCATATTCCTGTTGATTAAGAGTTTTGAGAGCCTTGGATGAATGCAGTACTGAAATTAGCAGGAAGTAGTGGAAATAATTCGCCTGCACTCAGCGTCTTCTGCCGACAGCATCTGCCAAATGAGGGGAATTGCGGGCAGGCAGAGATGCTGTGCACTCCATGGGTGATGAGGGGACTTGGAGCTCCCTGCACCATGGGCAGATAATTACTTACTCCCAGCCATCCACTAGGAGATACTTCTATGTATAGAACTCCACCTCACCACGTGGTGTCCGTAGCCCACAGAGGAAAAGATTTTTCAAGGAAAGTAGGTCAGTGCAGTTCCTGGATAGAGGGTCACTTCACCTATTGTCTGGGTCAGTTCCAAGTCCTAGAATCTCTTACTGATAAGAGGTTGAGATCTATAGTGTAGGGAGATTTAATGTGCTCTCTTGCTCTTAGTATTATACTCATGTTAACTTCTAAGGTTTTGTACCATTTTTGCCAGACATAGTATCACAGAACTGAAGGTAAGATGTGGGTCATGAAATTTCAAAATTGGCCCATGAGTTACAAGATTCAAAATGTATTAGCTACCCCAAAATGTATATTAATAACTGATCATTCTAACATAGTCCCCACAAATTTTTTGAGACTCCTCCCTCTAGGACATGAGGTTTCATTCCCCTCCCCTTGAGTATAGGCTGGAATCAGTGATCTGCTTCTTACAAATGGAGTGTGGCAAGAGAAAACTTGGGAACTTTATTACGGAGGAAACTGGCAGACACTGCCTTGACCAGATAATTAAGGTTAACAGCAACGGTAACATGGATACCTTGTACCCAGCACTGGCTTCACAGATATGTCACCTGTGCAGCCAGACAGCTGCATCCTTGGTAGGGCCCCCCACACTTGGTTTAATGCTCTGCTTTTGGCATCTTGAAATTCTTAATAATTTTGTCTTTGGACTTATGTTCTATGCGTGAAGTGTGATGGGAAAATGAAGCTTGTCTGTGAGCAGAGAGGATAACGTACAATTTGAATGTCTACTAATCTTTGCCACCTGATTTACAAATAGCTAGGATGCCCATGAGCACAGGACTTCAGGGAGTGGTGCATGGAAGTTCAGCCCAAAGCAAGTACAAGGTAAATGTTAATACATTTGCTAACATCTATGACTTCGTAAGCAGGGACACTGACAGCACATAGAAACCATACTTTCTTTAAAGCAAGAACTTGCTTTGAACAGAGAAGGAAAGCAGTGGTGTTCTTTGAAACATAAATCCCCATGAAATCCTATCATATCCTTTTTTGCCCATGTTACTTCCATGTTTCAGCTAATTATGCTGAAAATGATAACAAAAGGAAAGTGAAATGTAGGACAACCAATATTTCTTTGCTTTTGAGTCCTTTGCTATTCATCAATAAACTGCAGGTGGAGTGCTGGTAGAACATGTGCATGTAAGGTGCAGAATAAAAACAGTTGAGTTCGTTTTGTGCATCGTCTCTGCTGTTTGGGTAAAAATGAAACACATGCATGTACAAGCTTCAAAATACTAATTGTGCAGTTTTGGTGATTCTGCATATGAGTCAAATGCTCTTATATATGTACTTAAGTCTGTCATTTCATAATATAAAGACAAATAAAATTTGTTAATAATTTAAAATGTTATTTTTATTTAGCATGATATTAAATAGCAAATAAGAAACATCATGACAAGTTGAGAGATAAAGGCTTTATATATTATCTTTAATACATTTTTTCCTGCTTTTTTAAACAAATTGCTTTACACTTTTGCTTTTACTCGTCCCTGCAAATTATGCAGCCAGCCCTACCTATACACCTAATACGATGCCATCTCCTCTTTGATAGACATCCTCAAAATACTTAACTCTAGTATAACCATAAATGTCTGATAACCCAAATTGAGGGACATTCTCAAAATACCTGAACAATACCCTTCAAATGTGTCATGGTCATGAGAGGCAAAGGAAATACCAAAAAACCATCACAGATTGTAGGAGATTAAGGAGATAAAATGAACTGCTATAACAGGGCATTAGATGATGAAACAGAAAAATGATATTAGTAAAAAAAAAACTGTTGAAATCCAAATAAAAGTCTTTGTTTTAGTTAATAGTATTGTACTCATGTTAGTTTCTTAGTTTTAATAAATGAATCATGGGTATTAAATTGTTAACATGGGAAGAAGTTGAGTGGCAAGCATACAGAAACTCTATGTACTATCATCACAACTCCTCTGTAAATCTAAAGCTATTTTAAAAAGTAACTTTTTTAAAAATGTTATTTTTGGGTCTACCATGTGCAGAAAACCACTATAAATGTGTTCGTGTGTGTATTCTCCTTTAATCCTGGGATCAGCACTATGCTGTATATGCATAAGCTCCATTTCACAATCAGGAGGAAAACAAACTTAGAATGTCAAAGGAACCATCTGAAACTGTAAATACCTAAAGCAATGCGGTCTTAATCCCAAGTCTAATGAGCTCTGTGTGCTCTGAACTTATTATTTATTCCTTATTGTATCCCAAGCAAAATCTAAAGTCATGGGTCTTGTAAACTCAGGTTTCTTTTATCTTGCTTTAGTTCCAGATTTAAATTATTTTCCATTGTATTGTTTCACACATGCAGCTTCCCAGTAAATTTAGCTTCTCTCTGATCAGTAGACACAGCCTGTATTTTCTCTGCTTTATGTTTACATTCACATTCCTCCTTCCGTCTGTCTTTCCCTTTCTTCTCTACCTGAAATGTCCACAAGCCCAAATCTCACTTGACCTTTATGATGCAGCTCTAGAGCTCCTTTCTCCCTTAAATCTTCCTTTCTCTTTCTCTGGAAGTAGTCTCTCTCACTCTCCTTAAATTTAATACCATGATGTGAATTCCAGATGATTAACAAAAATGATCACAACATGTAATATTAGTAAGCAGTTACTAAGATTGCGTGTGTTTAATCTCACTGAATCCTCACAACTGTCCTCAAAAGCAGATATTATGGTTATATCTACTTTACAGATTAAAAACTGAGGTTTGTAGAATTTAAGTAAATTGCACAAGATCACAGAGCTACCAATAATAACTCAAAATTGTATAATTTGTGGATGAAAGATTACTTTTAAAAATATATTTGACAAAAACTGTATATAATCAAGGTATAAAATGTTATGATTAGGCATACATGTACATTGTGTAATTGTCACCATAATGAAATTAATTAACACATCCATTGATAACCATAGTTACCATTTTTATTTTCTGTGTGTTTGTGGTAAGGACGCTTAAAATCTTCTCTTATCAAATTTCAAATAAACAATACATTATTATTAACAATAATCTCCAAGTTTTACATTAAATCCTTATAATTTATTCATGTTACAATTGAATCTTTGTATCCTTTGACCAATATTTCACCATTTTCCCCATCTTCTAGCAACTACTGTTTTTTTTTTTTTTTGGAGATGGAGCCTCTAGTTGTCTCCCAGGCTAAAGTGCAATGGTACGACCTCAGCTCACTGCAATCTCCACTCCCGGGTTCAAGCAATTCTCCTGCCTCAGCCTCCTGAGTAGCTGAGACTACAGGTGTACGCCACTATGCCTCGCTAATTTTTGTATTTTTAGTAGAAACAGGGTTTCACCATGTTGTTCAGGCTGCTCTCAAACTTCTGATCTCGTGATCTACCTGCCTCAACCTCCCAAAGTGCTGGTATTACAGGCATGAGCCACTGCTCCCGGCCCTTGGCAACTACTATTCAACTCTCTGTTTCTATTAGTTCAATGTTTTTAGATTCCTTAAAGGCCAACTAATTGAACAGCAATCTAATGCTTGGATTTTTTTTTTTTTTTTTTTTTTGAGACTGTCTCCCTCTGTCTCCAGGCTGGAGTGCAGTGGCGTGATCTCGGCTTACTGCAACCTCTGCATCCAGGTTCAAGTGATTCTCCTGTCTCAGCCTTCTGAGTAGCTGGGACTACAGGCAGGCACCAACATGCCCAGCTATTTTTTGCATTTTTAATAGAGACAGGGTTTCACCATGTTGGCCAGGATGGTCTCGATCTCTTGACCTTTTAATCTACCTGCTTCGGCCCCCCAAAGTGCTGAGATTACAGGTGTGAGCCACCGTGCTTGGATTTTCTTTAGGGTATCAGAAGTCTGAGACGCTGAGTGATGAAAACTGCTTCTCCAAAGGTACAAAGCAATAGTAGAGATGAATTAGAACCCAACAATTCTAATGCAGAGCTCTCTCTGACATGCCAGGCTGCAGTTTCATTCATAGACATTTTTGTCTATGAATATCTTCAGCCCATCAGAAGTGCTAGCAGATTATCATGGCAACTCAAAGATGAAAGCTTCTCACTATCCTCAGGAGAGTGGAAACTGCCTGTGCTTTAGAGAATTCGTGACCTATGGCAGTGGTCTTCAGTTGTAGTACCCAGGCCAGCAGCAGAAGCATCACCTGGGCACTTGTTTGAAATGACAATTATTGAGTCCCACCCAAGAGTCACTAAATTACAGACCCTGGGATTTAGGGCCCGGGGACTCTGCTTAATAAGCTTTCTGGGTAATTACATTATTCGCTAAAGTTTGAGAACTACTGTACTAGGGCAGATTCTATGGCACAAATAGAGATGTATGTTACCAACAGCAACAATTCTGTGAGCTGAACTACTGTAGTTGCATTGTTAGTTTCATGAGGCACCTACTTTTCCTTTTCCTTAATAGACTCACTTGTCTATTAGCATCTGAATTGAGAGAAACAGGTGAGAGGAACATTTCCAGCTGGAGCAGGGTCAGCATCTTGACTTTAGCTGCCTCAGGTCTATTCTTTCCCTTCCTCCTGGGTGAGACTTGCCATATGGGTGCTCAGTATAAAAAGGTTAATGCAGAAAATGTAAAAGATTCTTCTTATGGGTATGAGAAACAGTGAATATTTTTTTAGGATCCTGTTAATGCAGTCATACCTTGATCTTCCTATCCTGAAAGGGAAGATTGAATTATGTTTTTAAATATTTTCTTCTTCTGTAATAAAATTGCATCCATACTTTGTTTTTGCAGTGTCTCCCACTGTTGGTGAAGTCTCCTCCTGCCCCACTAATGTTGATATTGTCTTAATAAATTGTCTCAACTGATGGAATGTAACATGAGCGGAGGCTTTAAATTTGTTTGTATATCATTTCTGTCTTCCTCAGTTTAGGCTGATATGACAAATATACTATAGATGGCTTAAATAACACACATTTATTTTTCATATTTCTGGAAGCTGGAAAGCTCAAGATCAAGGTACCGGCACATCTGGTGTGCTAAGGCACTCTTCCTGGTTTTCAGATGGCTGTCTTCTTGTATGCTCACATGGCAGAGATAAAATAGAGCAGAAACAAGCACTCTCATGCCTATTCTTATAAGGGCACTAATTTTATCATGCGGTTCCACTCTCATTCTGTAATTACTTCTTAAAGGCCCGATCTTTAAATACCATCACATTAGAGATTAGGGTTTTAAACCTATGAATTATAGAAGAACACAAACATTGGGTCCATAGAGTATATCATAATTCTATTAATCTCATAGAGCTGTCATAAGAAGAGTATGTCCTAGATAGCCAAAGAGAGGTATGGGGTATATGGATCATAACTGAACCCAACTCTTAGCATAAAGCTAAGCCCAAATGATCCCAGGGCCAACTCAAATCTTCATGAGCAAGAAAATAAATGTTTGTTGCAAGCCATTGAGATTTTTACCAGCAGAAACTAGTACTTGAGATAGTCTCAGGACCTATCAAAGAAATCTACTGCAGCCGACCCTCACAAAAGAAGACAAATATAAGCAGTTCTAGGCCCTCCATAAGGAGGTCTTAGAATATGATCATAATGATTACCAAAGAGAGTTCTGCTTCTGCTTAGGATGTGCAAGTTCAAGACAGATCACTGTGCCTACAACTAAAACTAACAGAAAATAGACCGAGTGCAGTGGCTCATTTCTGTAATCCCAGCACTTTGGAAGGCTGAGGCAGGCAGATCACTTGAGGTCAGGAGTTCAAAACCAGCCTGGTCAACGGGGCAGAACCCCATCTACACCAAAAAACACAAAAATTAGCGAGGTGTGGTGGTACATGCCTGTAATCCCAGCTCCTCAGGAGGCTGAGGCACAAGAACTCCCTGAATCTGGGAGGCAGAGGTTGCAGTGAGCCGACATTGTGCCACTGCACTCCAGCCTGGGCAAAGAGCAAGACCCTGTCTAAACAAACAAACAAACACATAAAGCCAAAAAAAAAAAAAAAAAAACTAACAGAAAATAGCATATATGTTTCAAAGACATTAGTAATTACAAAAAGAAGTCTAAAAGAATTAAATTCAAGTGAGAGTTGAGCCTTTCTGTGTGAACAGAGAATAGTGTCTGCTTTCTTTTCTGGCAGTTTCTGCCATGTCTACTCCTGAAAGGGTGGAAGACTATACCTTCCTTCGGCAGACAGTCCTGTAGGGGTTAGGGATAAGCCAGCGAATCTTTTCAATCCACTGTACCAGGCCATGTGAAAATTAAATCTGTGAGACTTCAACTCCAAAAACACAATGCTAATTCTCCCCACCCACTCATTCTTCCCCACTGGACTTTGGCTGAGTGCATGGTCATATTTTGGGAGTTAGAGGGCTGGGATGGAAAGAGAGCAATTTTCCTTTATCTTATGGTCCTCAGAGCTCAAAGTCTTCCTAGAGATGGGGGCTGGTAATAATTGTAAGACCTTATCTCAACCATTCACATTTGAAACAACAGGTAAACTAAAAGTAAATAAAGCTGCAATCCAGATGTGACCTAACTCAACCCATGATTGAATCAAATTGAATTCATCATTCCTTTACTCTGGTTTTCTGACTTAGTAAAGAGTCTGCCCCTCTGGGATAAGTAATATTTTCTCCAGTTCCTAGAGTTGTTCGAATCATAATATATGGCATGCAATAAAATTTCAAGTTATGCAAAGGAGCAGGAAAATGTTACCCATAAACAAGAGGAGAAAATAGCCAAAACAGCAGGTCCATGCTTGACTCAGATATTAAAATTAGCAGATAATGGCCTCCAAAAAGCTATTATAAATATTAAAAGAACTTAGAAGAATGAAAAATAGATTTCAAAATATATTTTAAATCTAAAAAAATAGATTTAAAAATAATTTTAAATCTAAAAAATAGATTTTAAAAAATTTAAAAATAGATTTAAAATACCTTTGTTTGATAGAGAAAGAGAATCTTTTATAATAGATCCAAATAAACACACTAAAACTGAAAGGTGCAATATCTAAAACTAAGAATTATATTGGCTATGTCTAACAGCAGACCTGACATAGCTAAATAAAGGAACAATGAATTCAAAGACAAATCGATAGAAATTATCCAACCTGAAGCACACAGAGAAAAAATAATGAAAAAGACACATGTAGGACAATAACAAATGGTATAATTTGGAGTCCCAGAAGGAGAGAATAGAACAGAAGAAATATTAAAAGAGATAATGGCAAAGTATTTCCTAAATTTTAGGAAATAGGTCAAACTATAGGTTCAAGAATATCTTGGAAACTCAATCAAATTGATGAAAATCCTAGCCAATCTCAAGGTGTCAGAGATGATCACTGGGTATGTTAATTTCCCCTTGCACTGGAATCTGTCTTCCCTCCATTAATTCCTATGGTCTGACATCCAGACTTCACTGCCTACTCTAGTGGAACCCTCACTGTACTGAAGAGATTCAGCATGGGAGGTACCAGTGCCTCTGTGTTAGTTCATTTTGCATTGTTATAAAGGAATACCAGAGGCTGAGTAATTTATAAAGCAAAGAGGTTTATTTGGCTCATGGTTCTGCAGGTTGTACAAGCATGACACCAGCATCTGATTCTGGTGAGGCCTCAGTAAGTTGCTAGTCATAATGGAAGATGAAGGGGGACCCAGCATATCACATAGTTAGAGAGGAAGCAAGAGAGAGAGGGAAGAGGTGCGGGTCTCTTTTAAACAACCAGATCTCTTGTGAACTCATAGAGTAAGAACTCATTCATTACCACGAGGACAGCACCAAGCCATTCATGAGGAATCCACCCCCATGACTCAAACACCTCCCACTAGGTCCCACTTCCAGCATTGGAGGTCACAATTCAATGGGAAATTTGAAGGAGACAAAGCATTCAAACCATAGCAGCCTCTATCGCTGTCTAAATCAGACTAATCTGAGCCCACATAAAGTCATCAAAGGAAGCCGTGTTTGGTTTTTCTTTGCATAAAAATGCCACTTGTGTACTAACCTGGATTCAAAGGCAATCCCTTCATAAATGGCCAATGACACCTAATTTGCCATGAAGCCAAGTTTTTGCCCAGTACGAATACTTTTAATTAGCTTACTAAACTACTAAGATTTTTTTTAAAAAATGAAAGGACCAGTTAATTCAAAACAAGAGAAAAATAAAGCATTAGATTTAGAGATGAAAAAAACTACATGATAAAGAGACCACTTAAGAAAAGCCTAGAAGAAAAAGCTCATGGAGACACCCTAGATTATTAATTAACTCAATCTGTGCAAGATACAGAGCATGCAAGTCTGTGCAAGACACACAGCATGGAAGTTACATTTGCAAGCCTACAACAAATGCTTCTAGAGTTTCCCTTGTCTTTGCCACCATAAGCAAAACTATGGTCCAGCTGGAACAAGCCCTTCTGTTGGCCCCATGGTTAGTCTCTTTCTGGGACCCAATTCTGCCATACATAGTCCACTGCAATGATCCTATGGCCTAAGGTTCCTATACCATCAGGAAACTGCCCTGGAGCACTCTTCTTCCCTTATCCCATGCTGCAGGTCCCTAATGACTGTGGACACACACACACACACACACACACACACACACACACACACACAACCCAACCTCCTAGGTCCTTTTTAGGTATTCCTGTTAGGCATTAATTCAAATAAACAAATATTAACTAAACACCAATACCGCACAAATCACTGTACTGCTTGAGATAAGTAGATACAACAAATAAATACTTTTTGTATGAAACTTCAGATTAGTCAATAGAGACAGTCCAGGGGGCTTTGTTATAAAGGATTCTGAGGTCTCTTCCAAACATTTTGGTAAGAAATGCTGTGATTGATTATCAATGTCTGCCTGGAGCAAGAAATGAGGGGAGAGGCAAGCAGAACATTGCATACTTGCCATCCTAACTAAAGGAGATATAAACGCATATTAAGGGATTTCTTGTCCCACAGAATCTCTCAATCTAGTGGGAAAGACAGACAAATACATAAATAGTTAAACCACAAGGCACACAAGTCCACGGTGAAATATTAACAAACTTCTATGATTATATTTTAGAGAAAAATGTACTTGACAGTGAGGATTGAGAAAAGTCTTGGAGAAGCAGTGAAATTTGAGCTGAACTTTACGTGGAATTAAGTCATCTGTGAATTCAAGTGAAAGTTACAACTGCAAGTGGTTTTTGGATGTTTGGTTTTGTGATTTTTTTTTTCTGTTTCAAATCAAGCATTTCATTGTGGACTTCATGTGCTTTACACTCTTGTGTTATTAGAGCTGAAGAAGCTAACGTGTCACTCCTGACTTCCTTCTCTAATTATTTTAGGACATTTTGTGGCCCTCCAGCCATGCCAGGTGTGTTTCCACTTTCAACCTATCCTTGAGCACATCGAGGGTCTGAGATCCATTTTCAGGATTCATGGACAGAAGAAAATTCCCATTGACCCACAGGGTAGTCACCAGTTACACCATTGTGTGTCAATCACCTTCCTTCAAACGTAAGATTTTTCTTCCCACAAACCACATGAGTACTTTGGAACTGAAATGGTATTTATGAATTTAATTTGTCATTTTTTGCATCAGAGGCTGTCTTTCTCATGGGATACAGGCGTGGGAGCCAAAAGAAGTTAAACTGTCCACTGTGTGCACAGGAGCAGGTCATCCTTGAAACTGTGTAGGGTAAAGAGACTAAGAGGATCTGTGTTCAGATTCTGTCTTCGCTTTGATCTGAGACATTCAGAAAAATCGCATTTTTTCTGAGTTATTATTTTATTATGTGCCAATTGAAAAGATTAGAGAAGATGATCTATATGTGCTGCTCTGACATAAATTTAAGTGATGTCTATAAAAGGAATAACTCTATCAGAGAGTGAAGGGTATGGATAGAGGTTAAAATCACTCATTGCGAAGCTGCTTCAAGTCCCCTTCCTTGTGATGGTCAGGAATTCTCTTATTTCTGTTAGAATGGTTGAAGGCCTAAGCCATTCTTTCTGTACTGATCAGGGAACCTAAGATCTGCAGAGTGTGTGCCACCCAACTACTCATCCGGTTGTAGGCAGGAGGGGAGATGAAATAGAAAAATGTGGCTGGATCTGCACAGATGGCAGTCCCTGAATTAGCCACCTGTGATGGTAAGCATATGACTGACCATAGAACAAAGAAAGGGCAAAAGGGAGCACTGTGCCCAAGCACAGAATAAGTGACACAGTAACCCTGCTCACTGGTAAAAAAGTATTGCAATGAATGTTCCGGGCAGAGCTAGCAAAGAAGTGAGCAGATGGGCAGAGGCACAGGAAGTCAGTTTTAAAACTTTCCCCCAAACTCATGAGATCCAGCCAGCAACTGCCTGAGAACTTGGCATGTCAGGGCAACACTGAGCAGTCATTTTCATTTTGAAAGCACAGAACAAAATATAAGAAAAGCAATAACAACAACCAAAGCAAAGTAATATATGAATCATTTGAGAATAATTACATATAGTTTTCTTTTGACTAATTATAAATGTATTTAGAATTTAGAGAAGAAAGGTCAAATGCACTGGAGAGATTAACGAAAACCTCCTGGATGAGACTGGATTTAAAGTGATCTTGAAGAATAGGAGGGGATATTAGAAAAAGTGGTAATAAGCTTTACAAGAGTAGGGGATAAGATCTGAAAACGTATATACACTACAACAACAGGCAAAAACCAAGAGAATACATTTCAGGAAAGCTAAGAACATAAGCAAAAGCACAGAACTGAGGCTCAACATGATTTATTTGAGAATGGGAAAAATAATTCTCAGGTGACTGGCGAGCAGGGACATAGGGAGGGGTCTGGATGGATGAGGTAAAGTTAGATTTTGAAGAGCCTTTCAACTAGACAGTGAAGTCTGGATTTACCTAGAAGCCAATAATATGATTTATTGACAGGCAATAGGAAACAGGGGAGTGACAGTATCATAGCAGGATTTTAAGAAAATAATTCTTATGGCTCATGAAAGAGGAATTGGCATTGAGGGGCTGGCTTGGAGAGTTCTCCAGAAATCCAGCCAGAGGTATTGAAGACCTACAACACATGGTTAGATGCTCAAAAATATCCATAAACTGAATGGTTGAAGGCTGGATTGAGGAATGTCTGCAGAAATGGAGATAAAATGTCAACTCAGAAAGGCAATTTAAACAAATAGGTGTCACGTCTCAATGGTTAATTGGATACCCAAGTGAATCATTTTAAGAAATATCTCTCTAGGTGTATATGTGTACCTTAAATGACTTCCTATATACTTTTCTCAAGGAAATGGTATATAATTCCAATTTGGAACTAGATTTCACTTTAGGTCTAATTCAGGCAACAAGGATTAAAAGACTGACTTCCTAATGCAAATTTTTGCTCCAGCCAATGGCAGGAACTTCAACATAACCAGTGAGGAAATTTTTCATGATGGTTCTCATCCAATTTGGCAGGCTCCATAACCTCAAAGTTTCCCAAGGAGCTCACCAAATCTGAGTTATGTGAGAAAAGAATTTGGAAAGGGGCTGACATTTTCAAGGGCCTCCCTAGATATTGTATTGTCACGTTGAAACCTCATATCAATCCTATCGATATGGCACACAGATCTTCCTATTTAATGGAAAAGAAACAGTCACAGAAAGAAAGTGAGAATGAAGCAGGGCCAGCCAGCCAGGCTGTGGATGCACAGAGGTTCCAGTCTGCCTTTCTTTAAACACCTACTTTTCCCTCTATTCAATTTAGGGACTATGCTTTCAAACCCAGGGGCATATTTATTCTCTGATTCAAAGTGGCATGCTGTAAATAACTCTCTTTCCAAGTGCCCAGACATTAGTCTTTATAAATAAAAAGGAAAAAAAAGACATGACTAGGGAGTTCCCTTTAGGACAAAAGTCCTTTCTCTAGTGTGACTTGATCCAAAAAGTCTAAAAAGGAGCTTTTGTTCCAAAGGATGCTGTTCGGAATATTGCATCTCTTTTCTTCCAAGCTGCGTATGTACCTGTTCCTCAGTCACCTTTGTGCATTTCTTTCCTCAGTGGATGCATGTTCTGAACTTTTCTTGACTGATTCCAGAGGATTTTATGTTTAGACTCACCTCATGGCTGGGTTCAGGGGATCTTGCCTTACTTCTCTTCTAGGGCATCATCTACTGACCTGTATTACCTGAAAGGCAGCAAATGTTGTGATGTTTTGAATGCAGGAGACCATCTTTGCTTTCCCCATAATTTGCTTCAGCTGCCTATTTCCCCTTCCAATGAATCCTAGGATGTAATTGCCATGATGCGGAGGAAGGAAGCAGACAAAGTGGGCACAGAGACGTGGGCTACAGCACATGGCCAGTGTACTGACGAAGAGTGGAGCTGAATAAGAAAGCATATCTAAAGTTCCCCAGGACTTATGAATGCTGAGCTTCTAACAGAACATGTGTCAGCTACAGCTTGCCAGGGAGCATATCAGGCTGAGGGGCAAAAATGCAATGGCTACTCCCTAAATGTAGATTCGAAAGGAAAATGTACATACCTTTGCTGGTGAGTGTGTGTGGTGCGGGGGCTTGAATGAGAACAGGGTTTGGGGAAAACTTAGGGTTTCACCAACAAATAGTCATCAATATCTTTTTTTTTGTCAGGATAATATGCTAGTTGGTAAGGATATAGCAAAGAAGACAGAATCCATGTTGGAGACTGGCACTAATCGTGTGATCACACAAATATCATAAACTGTATTTAATGAAGGAAAAAAATTCTATGAAGCTGTGAGTGTATAAAAGGAAGTTCTGATTTAGCTTGGGTGGGGAGCCATTGCAGGCAGGAGGCAGGGGCAAGGCATGTGAAGTCCTGAGGAGAAAGTGAGTGTTCCAGTGTGTCCTAAGCCCAATGTGCAGAATAAGGCCAGTGTGGCTGGGAGGCAGAGGGGGAATAACCCAGGTCTGGAGAGGTGGGTGAGAATCAACTTGGGCAGGACTCTGGGCTACACTGAGCATTCTGATACCTGATTGATGGAAAATTTGCTTTGATCACTAATTGTTGGGATCCTTGATGGGTTTTAGTGGATGGGTAAAGTGACTAGATTTGTAGTTTTTAAAGATTATCCTGGTCATATGTAAGGAATTAGAAAGCTGAAAGCTCACAAATGGATAATCAGTACCTAATAAGATATAGTGAAGTCACCTTGTGGGCAAGATGAATAGACAAAAGAGAGGGATCAGTTTTTGTTCAGCATCTTTCATATACCAAGGACTGTGACAAGGATTTAGAGATTCTCATTGTATTTAATCTCCATAATCTCTCTATGATGTAGGTGGTATTTCTGTCTATTGACAGATTGGGGGAGTGATATTTCCTGCTTTGATAGATTAGAGGATATTTACTTTAGACAAATTCATCCATTCATGCATCTATCTATGCATCCATGCATCCATGCATCTATGCATCTATGCATCCATCCATCCGTCCATCCATCCATCCATCCATCCATCCATCCACCAGCTTGTTAACTCACCCACCTAATACTTTACTGAGCACTACAATGAAGGTATATTGTTAAGCACTGAGATTACATTGGTAACCAAGGCATGGTCCATACCCTCAATGAGCTTGTAGTCTAGTGGAGATGGAAATAAGTAAATGGATGATTACAGTTCAGTGGAGACAGTTCCATAATGTGGGTAAGCCTACAGTGCTTGGAAGAGCAAGGTCAAAGCACCCAACCCCATGATGGTAGGTCAGAAATCTTGCCCAAGGTCTCACAACCAGTGCCTGTCAGAACCAAATCTCAAATCCATGTGGGGCTGCTTAATCTGAAACCAAAATGGTTTTCATTTCACCATATTATGCAAAGAATTACTTTGGATTTTTGTAAACTCTCTGAAAACATGTGACCCATCTTGACTAAATCCCACTGGAGTTTGGCTGCTATGAGCAGTGTGAATAAGTGCAACCAAGGCTGGCAGATCTTGGCTACCCTCACCCCACCAATAGATTTGGCTGGAGCCAGACCGCTCTGGAAGCCTTGAGCACTCAGGCCTCCATAAGCACCTGCCCAGGACAGGCCGTGCGTTAATGAGCTCTGCTACAGCAGAGGGGCACCTGACACCTCAGCCAATGGAAATGGCCCCTCTGGCCAAACAAAAATGAAGTGCACAGGCTGCCAGCATTTTGGAGCATGAGAGAAAGAAATCTGGGTTGAGTGAGGAAGAGCTATTAATTATAATCTCAGCTCGGGCCTTAGAGTAGTGAGAAGTGCTTCTGGAAATCACTTGTCTCAGAGAAAATGAGAGTGCTGTCCCTAATTCTGTTCCAACCCAAAGGGCCACAGGGACCTTGCAGGGCTTCATGCACACACACACACACACACACACACACACACACACACACACACACAATGTTTTACTGAGCACTAATTACGTGCCAAGTATGACACTCAGTGTTTGCCTACATTATCTTAGCTCCTTCCTGCAACAGCTCCATATTATTTCTTAATCATTATATGTTCCCTATCAGTGGAGTAAAAATACAAACTCCCCCACTTCACCCTCCACTTAGCTTTTCCAAATTCTTTCTGTGTTTTTCAGTTTTCATGGATATATAATAAATGTACATATTTAGGGGCTACATGTGATATTTTCATACGCATACAATGTGTAATGATTAAATCTGGGTGATTGTGATATTCATCACCTCAGACGTTCATCATTTCTTTGGTTGGGAATATTCTAAATCTTCTTTTCTAGCTATTTTGAAATGTACAGTAAATCATTGTTAACTATAGTTGCCCTATTGTGTTTTTGAACACTAGAACTTATTTTTTCTATCTAACTTTATTTTGTACCCATTAACCAACACTTCTTCATCCCCCGTCTTCCCACTACCCTTCCTAGCTTCTAGTCATCACCATTCTATTCACTGCCTCTATGAGATCAATTTTTCCAGCTGCAGACTCTTTTCTGACTTTTAACAAGTTTATGAGAAAGGGCAAGTTACTTAGAAAATATATTATTTTGCATTGACATCTTTCTTCCTACTGTAATCCAAGGAAGGGAGCCAACATTTATGACTTGGGCCTTTGAAGAGAATTATGCTGCGCTATCCCAGATGACCATAGGAAGGAGAAACATGGTCTTTTTTTGTTTGCTTTTTGAGGGAGTGATGGAAAGAGTTTTACAGGAGTGGAAGAGATTAAGCGTCTTCTGCATAGAGAGGAGATATATCTGAGGAGCAGTCACTGACCTGGGAAATGAGAGTGCACTGCTACGTCTGTGTGTGGTGAGAAAAACCACTATACAAAGCATCTCAGTGCCTTATGGGGTAGCTGTGACTTGAAAGGGCAGGATGGATCAACATCTCTCATGTAGTCAAAGGACTAAGCATACAGGGGGGAAATTGTATTCACTGTCATGAAATAAGGACCTGTTTTCTATCTTATTCCTAAAATTTACTCCACCCTCAAGGAATAGAGAGGCAGTACTAGAAGAGGGACGCTCACATACTTTATAAATATTCCCATAGATACTGCTCATAACCCCACAAAACAAGCCCATCCCCTTATATACAAAAATTCACAATCATATGAACTCAGTAATATACACAGTGCTTCTATCATTCACTTTTTTTAGTGACTGCAAATGTACGCATATATGGGTGTATGTGCATGTATATATGTGCATGTACATGTGTGCATCTATGTGTGTGCATTAATTCAGGGGGTAGGGATTCCAGGGGGCCATCTGAATGATCCATTTAGAGCTGCACATGAAAGTAATAGACTTCTTAAAGACACACATTAACATTATTAAGTGGCATAGTAAAAGGGAGTGAGAGGGTGAGAAAGAGAGATGGCCAGTAAGAGAAGCCTCCTTGATTAAGGGACAGGATGTCTTTCATCATATGCAAAATCAAGGCCAGGCGGATGGGTCGCTGCCTGCCTGGCATGTTGGAAATCTCTTCTCCACCCCAAAGTCTCCCATTAGTAATTCTTCAGCACCCTGGATCATCTCCCACAACTCACTCTTTGAGCTTAAGGAAAAGTGCTTATGTTTTGGCAGGGAAGGGAGGGGGAGATATTTATGTATTAATTCTCTATTCATATAGTGAGTTAGTTATGATCTTGGCCTAGAGATAAGGTTGAATCCTGTTTGCACTACTAATGATCTTAATGATTTTGGCAACCTCTTGTACCTCTCTTGGCTGCCATCTTCTTATGTATAAAATGTGTTTTTTCTTTTTGTTTGTTTTTGTTATTGGTGTCATTTTTAAACTATAGGATGGTGGAGAGGATTAAATGAGGAGAGGCATATGAGGTGGATGGCTCATTCAATACTCTTACTGTTTTCACAAGCCATTGATACCTTATGTAAGATATAGTGGCAGATTGACTGGCTCTGTGACTGAAAATCACAGAGCAATAGGATGAGTATCTTTTGATGTCGAAGAGGGAGTAAGGAACTGCCAAGGGTGAGGGGATGTTCGTCAGGAAGAGCAGAGCTGAGTAGGGTCCGGAATTGATGGTGATGGGAGGGCAAACTCTCATGCGTGTATAGATGTGGGGGATGATGTCCCTGTCGTAGCAACAGTTCCTTTAGTCTCTTCAAGCTTGGTGGGAGGCCAGTCAAATATCCTCTGTCACCAGGACTTCCCTATTCTAAGCTCCTGCCAGAGTCCTGGTCTTGCAACCAGGGAGCTTGAACAGACATGAGACATTTGCTAGACCAATCATCTCATGGTCCAGAAGAAAGCAGTGCAGGTCAGAGAGGAAGGAAATTTGTCCAAAGTCACACAGCAGGCCAGCTCTAGAGTTAGGACTGGAACTCAGGTCACTGGATGCCAAGTAGAGCACCTTTCAATGCTTGCACCATCTCAAATGAAATTCCAAGACCAGTCTGTGAGAGAGGCATTTATCACCCCAGCTCCCTTGTAGCTCACCCTACCTGATGCTGCCCCTAGCTAACTATGGCCTCAAGGGCACCCTATTACTCAATCTGTTTGTAAATTGGGTGCTGATCTGGATGGCTTCCAAGGTCTCTTTAGCTCTGATGGTCTATGCTTCCCTTGCTCACGTGTTGTGGAAGCTGTCAGATGTCCGAGTAGGAGGAGGATGCAGCATGACAGGTGGTGTCCCTGACTCTGGGAGGGGGACTTGGCAGAGCTGCCTTCTCTGATGGGGATGGGGAAGGTGGGGAGCTGGCAGGAGGATCCACCCACTTTGGACAAAAGCTATGATTCACCAAGTGGAGGAAGAAAGGAGGGAGGTACATCAGCCAGTAGCATGGGACTCTACAAAAGGTGTCTGTGATCTTCTAAGCGCTGAACCCCCAGGGCTTTACTGTGCACAAAAGGCTTTGAGCTGACTCAGGCAAACCCCAAAACTTTAATCCACAATGTTCTCATTAGATTCAAAGAGAACACTATTTTTGTGATAAAGATATTTCAGGATTACTCAGCGAAATTTTCGTGACTCAGTTCTCCATGGCATAGCCAGAGAAGTCTTTCTAAAATAAAAATTGGGTCATGGCATTTTCTCACTGTGAAAGCCTTACAGGGACTTCCTCAATCCTTGCTGTGGCCTCCAGAGTCTAGTGAGATGTGGCCTTTGCCCGCCTTTCTGGTCTCCTCCTCGCCCACACCTTCCCACTCATTGCCACATTCCACTCAGTCATCCCATCCTTTTCTCAAAGGACCTAACTCATTCCCATCTCGTTGCTTTTGTATGTTCTGTTCCTGCCACCAGGGATTTTGCTCTCCCCACTCTTTGACCATCTACCACTGATTTTTCTTTGGTCTTTGATCATATATCACTTTATCAGGAAAGCTCTTCTTACCCTTTCCCACACCAAATGATGATCCTGTCTGTCATTCTTGTTCACACTATTTTAACATCATCTTTGTCCTCTTAACACTTACCTCAATTTGTAATTCTATATATATTTGGGCTTATTTGTTGCTCTCTCTCCCTCCCTATTATTGCCAAGCCTCCCAAGACCAAGAATCATGTTTATTCTTCTCATCCCTGAAATGTCAGTCCCTAGCACAGTGCCTGGCAAGTACTGTGGAAGATTTTTTTCTTTGTTCATTTTTTAAACAATATATCATAATTGAGTCCAAACATCAGGAATGACTGCCTTAAAGTGCAGAATGTGCATGGTCTTTTTTAAAGGGCCTTTGGGGAAACGTGAATTTAAGTAAGTCAGTGCTTTTGTCACCCCCTCCTGGGGAAGAGTCACTTTAGAACCATGCAATGTCCAGACTGGGCAAAGTACTAGAAAAAGCATCAAACTTAGTGGTTTCAATTTCTCTTTTAGTCATGAGCCTGTTTCTCAGCCAAAGCTGTGTCCAAACCCCAATATATAAACCACATGAAATCAAAGGTCTCTGGCCAATGTACAGGCTAGGGCAGAGGGGGAAGGAATTCTTAGAATCTTTATTCTTGCCTAGCAGTGTACCTAGGGTGGGGCAGGAGGATGGTTCACTTTTGGGTGTAGGCAATGGGGTTATATTGTCTGTAGAGAATTTTAAAACAATAATGCAATCAATAAACCACAAACATAAAACAATGATATTAACTAAAATTTGGTCTGGTTTTCAATAGGCAATGCTAGGCAATGTCAATGATAAAATGCTCTTCCCTGTCCCCTATACCCTCCAAACACACATACATTATTTGTATGCTTCAGATACCCTGGCTTTTCTCCATGAAATTCTTATCCAAAGCCCTCATTATAGAAGAAACTGATTTGGTCAGACTATAGGAACTCCCATGTGGGGCAAGCCCAGAATGAGGGCATGCAAAGGGAAGTAATTCAACATATGCTAAGCATGAGTTCAAAGGGCCTTAGTATTACCTTCTGGTTATTCCCAGGACAGAGGATTGTGTCTTTGAAAGACAGGATTGGATTGAGGTTAAGGGCAAAGACTGTGCAGCCAGCCAGCCTGGATTTGAATCTCAGCTGTGTCCTTTTCTAGTGTATTGAGCTTAGGTAACTTACTTGAGCTCTTTAAGCTTAAGTCTGTATTTAGAAAATGTAGACAGTAAAGTGACCTACCTCTGAGTATTACTTTGATGATCAGAGAAGGTAATCAAGGTTAATTGTTTAGCAAGAGAGTAATCACTAGTACATGTGAACTATAGTCCTTGCTTGGGATTTACATATCTGGTGTCCTCTTTATCCTGATGCCTGGTAGCTGGCTGTTGGATAAACTCATATGGTATCAGGGTATCTTTGATTTCCATATTTTAGAAGAACCTCTCTCCATGTGGAAGGGGATGAATATACAAGATGTTGAGATCCACATGAATCCCAGGAATATCTGATGGAAATCATTTAAAAAAAATGAAAATTTTCATCTTTCTGCCTAGACTTGATGATCTAACGACTGAGTTGAAGGAGGACTGGGACTGTTGCTATGCTCTTGACAGAGCCAGAAGTGCTATCATTAAAATAATAATAATGAAAAGTAGCTCTCTAGATTCCTACTCTCTAGGCAGGGCATCTCTGAAAGAAAGGCAGCAGCCCCAGTCAGGGGCTTATAGATAAAACTCCCATCTCCCTTGGACAGAGCACCTGGGGTAAGGGGTGGCTGTGGGCACAGCTTCAGCAGACTTAAATGTTCCTGCTTGACAGCTCTGAGGAGAACAGCAGATCTCCCAGCACAGAGCTCGAGCTCTGCTAAAGACAGACTGCCCCCTCAAGTGGGTCCCCATGCCTCCTGATGGCGAGACACCTCCCAGCAGGGATTGACAGACACCTCATACAGGAGAGCTCCAGCTGGCATCTGGTGGGTGCCCCTCTGGGAAAAAGCTTCCAGAGGAAGAAACAGATAGCAATCTTTGCTGTTCTGCAGCCCCATCTGCTGATACCCAGGCAAACAGGATCTGGAGTGGACCTCCAGCAAACTCCAGCAGACCTGCAGCAGAGGGGCCTGACCATTAGAAGGAAAACTAACAAACAGAAAGGAATAGCAACAACATTAACAAGAAGGACATCCACACAAAAATCCCATCTGAAGGTCACCAACATCAAAGACGAAAGGTAGATAAATCCACAAAGATTTCTCCTCTTTGTGCAAAAGGAGAAACCAGTGCAAAAAGGCTGAAAATTCCAAAAACCAGAACACCTCTTATCGTCCAAAGGATTACAACTCCTCAATAGCAAAGGAACAAAACTAGACAGAGAATCAGTTTGATGAATTGACAGAAGTAGGCTTCAGAAGGTGGGCAATAACAAAGTCCTCTGAGCTAAAGGAGCATGTTCTAACCCAATGCAAGGAAGCTAAGAACCTCAAAAAATGGTTATAGGAATTGCTAACTAGAATAACCAGTTTAGAGAAGAACAAAAATGACCTGATGGAGTTGAAAAACACAGCACCAGAACTTCTTGAAGCATACACAAGTATCAGTAGCCAAATTGGTCAAGCAGAAGAATGGATATCAGAGATTGAAGATCAACTAATGAAATAAAACATGAAGACAAGATTAGAAAAAAAAAAGAGAATGAAAATCAATGAACAAAGCTTCCAAGAAATATGAAACTATGTGAAAAGACCAAACCTACATTTGATTGGTGTACCTAAAAGTGATCGGGAGAAAGGAACCAAGTTGGAAAACATTCTTCATAATATTACCCAGGAGAACTTCCCCAACCTAGCAAAACAGGCCAACACAGAAAATACCACAAAGACACTTCTCAAGAAGGGCAACCCCAAGACACATAATTGTCAGATTCACCAAGGTTGAAATGAAGGACAAAATGTTAAGGCAGCCAGAGAGAAAGGTCAGCTTACCCACAATGGGAAGCCCATCAGACTAACAGCAGATCTCTCTGCAGAAACCGTACAAGCCAGAAGAGAGTCGGGGGCAATATTCAACATTCTTAAAGAAAAGAATTTTCAACCTAGAATTTTATATCCAGCCAAACTAAGTTTCATAAGTGAGGGGGAAATAAAATCATTTACAGACAAGCAAATGCTGAGAGATTTTGTCATTACCAGGCCTGCCTCACAAGAGCTCCTGAAGGAAGCACTAAATATGGAAAGGAAAAGCCAGCACCAGCCACTACAAAAACATACCAAATTGTAAATATCATTGACATTATGAAGAAACTGCATCAACTAATGTGCAAAATAACCAATTAACATCATAATGACAGAACCAAATTTACACATAACAATATTAACCTTAAATGTAAATGGCCTAAATGCCCGAATTAAAAGACACAGACTGGCAAATTGGATAAAGAGTTAAGACCCATTGGTGTGCTGTATTCAGGAGACCCATCTCACATGCAAAGACACACATAGACTCAAAATACAGGGATAGAGGAATATTTACCAAGCAAATGGAAAGCAAAAAAAGCAGGGGTTGAAATCCTAGTCTCCAATAAAACAGTCTTTAAACCAATAAAGATCAAAAAAGACAAAGAAAGACATTACATAATGGTAAAGGGATCAATGCAACAAGAAGAGCTAAGTATCCTAAATATATATACACCCAATACAGAAGCACCCAGATTCATAAAGCAAGTCCTTAGAGACCTACAAAGAGACTTAAACTCCCACACAATAATAGTGGGAGATTTTACCATCCCACTGTCAATATTAGACAGATCAATGAAACAGGAAATTAACCAGGATATTCAGGACTTGAACTCAGTTCTGGATCAAGCGGACATAATACACATCTACAGAACTCTCCACCCAAATCAGCAGAATATACATTCTTCTGAGCACCACATCGTACTTACTCTAAAACTGACCACATAGTTGGAAGTAGAACACTCCTCAGCAAATACAAAAGAATGGAAATCATAACAAACAGTCTTCAGACCACAGTGCAATCAAATTAGAACTCAAGATTAAGAAACTCACTCAAACAGGCACAACTGCATGGAAACTGAACAACCTGCTTCTGAATGACTACTGGGTAAATAATGAAATTAAGGCAGAAATAAATATGTTCTTTGAAACCAATGAGAACAAAGACACAATGTACCAGAATCTTTGAGACACAGCTAAAGCAGTGTGTAGAGAGGAATTTATAGCACTAAATGCCTATAGGAGAAGCAGGAAAGATCTAAAATTGACACCCTAACATCGCAATTAAAAGAACTAGAGAAGCAAGAGCAAACAAATTTAACAGCTAACAGAAGACAAGAAATAACTAAGATCAGAGCAGAACTGAAGGAGACAGAGACACAAAAAAATCCTTCAGAAAAAATCAATGAATCCAGGAGCTGTTTTTCTTTTTAATATTAACAAAATAGATAGACCACTAGCCAGATTAATGAAGAAGAAAAGAAAGAAGAATCAAGTAGACACAATAAAAAAAGATAAAGGGGAGATCACCACTAATCCCACAGAAATACACACTACCATCAGAGAATACTATAAACACCTCCATACAAATAAACTAAAAAATCTAGAAGAAATGGATAAATTCATGGATATATACATGCTCCCAAGACTAAACCAGGAGGAAGTCAAATCTCTGAATAGATCAATAACAAATACTAAAATTGAGGCAACCAACCAAAAAGATCCCAGGACCAGATGGAATCACAGCCAAATTCTACCAGAGATACAAAGAGGAGCTGGTACCATTCCTTCTCAAACTATACCAAACAATAGAAAGGGAGTGACTCCTCCCTAACTCATTTTATGAGGCCAGCATCACCCCGATATCATAAACTGGCAGAGACACACCATAAAAGAAAATTTCAGGCCAATATCCCTGATGATGAACATCAATGCAAAAGTCCTCAATAAAATACTGGCAAACTGAATCCAGCAGCACATCAGAAAGCTTATCCACCACAATCAAGTTGGCTTCATCCCTGGGATGCAAGGCTGGTTCAACATATGCAAATCAATAAACATAATCCATCACATAAAGAGAACCAATGACAAAAACCATATGATTATCTCAATAGATGCAGAAAAGGCCTTTAATAAAATTTAACACTCCTTCATGCTAAAAACTCTCAATAAACTAGTTAGTGATAGAACATATCTCAAAATGATAAGAGCTAGTTATGCCAAACCCACAGCCAATATCCTACTGAATGGGCAAAAGCTGGAAGCATTCCCTTCGAAAACTGGCATAAGACAAAATGCCCTCTCTCGCTACTCCTATTCAACATAGTATTGAAAGTTCTGGCCAGGGCAATCGAGTAAGAGAAAGAAATAAAGGGCATTCAAATAGGAAGACAGGAGGTCAAATTGTCTGTGTTTGCAGATGACATGATTGCATATTTAGAAAACCCCACCATCGCAGCCCAAATCTCCTTAAGCTGATAAGCAACTTCAACAAAGTCTCAGGATACAAAATCAATGTACAAAAATCAAGCATTTCTATACACCAATAATACACAAAGAGCCAAGTCATCAGTGAACTCCCATTCACAAATACTACAAAGATAATAAAATACCTAGGAATACAATTCACAAGGGATATGAAGAACCTCTTCAAGGAGAACTACAAACCACTGCTCAAGGAAATAAGAGAGGACACAAACACATGGAAAAACATTCCATGCTCATGGTTGGGAAGAATCAATATCATGAAAATGGCCATGCTGCCCAAAGTAATTTGCAGATTCAATGCTATCCCCATCAAGCTACCATTGACTTCCTTCACAGAATTAGAATAAACTACTTTAAATTTCATATGGAACCAAAAGAGAGCCCATATAGCCAAAACAATCCTAAGCAAAAAGAACAAAGCCAGAGGTATCATGCTGCTTGACTTCAGACTATACTACAAGGCTACAGTAACCAAAACAGCATGGTACTACTGGTACCAAAACAGATATATAAACCAGTGGAACAGAATAGAGGCCTCAGAAATAATGCCACACATCTACAACCATCTGATCTTTGACAAACCTCACAAAAACAAGCAATGAGGAAAGGATTCCCTATTTAATAAATGATATTGGGAAAACAGACTAACCATATGTAGAAAACTGAAACTGGACCCCTTCCTTACACCTTATACAAAAATTAACTCAAGATGAATTAAAGAATTAAACATAAGACCTAAAACAATACCATTCAGGACATAGGCATGGACAAAGACTTCATGACTAAAACATCAAAAGCAATGGCAAAAAAAAAAAAAAAAAAAAAAGCTAAAATTGACAGAAGAAATCTCATTAAACTAAGGAGCTTCTGCACAACAAAAGAAACTATCATCAGAGTGAATAGGCAACCTACAGAATGGGAGAAAATTTTTGCAAGATGTCCATCTGATAAAGGGCTAATATTCAGAATCTAGAAGGAACTTAAATAAATTTACAAGAGAAAAACAATCCCATCAAAAACTGAGTGAAGAATATGAACAGACACTTCTGGAAAGAAGGCATTTATGTGGCCAACAAACATATGAAAACAAGCTCATCATCACTGGCCATTAGCAAAACGCAAATCAAAACCATAATGAGTTACCATTTCATGCCAGTTAGAATGGCCATCACTAAAAAGTCAGGAAACAACAGAAGCTGAAGAGGAAGTAGAGAAATAGAAATGCTTTTACACCATTGGTGGGAGTGTAAATTAGTTCAACCATTGTGGAAGACAGTGTGGTGATTCCTTAAGGATCTAGAACTAGAAATACCGTTTGACCCAGCAATCCCATTTCTGGGTATATATCCAAGAGATTTTAAATCATTCTACTATAATGACACATGCACACATATGTTTATTGCAGCTCTATTCACAATGGCAAAGACTTGGAACTAACCCAAAAGCCCATCAATGATAGACTAGATAAAGAAAATGTGGCACATATACACTGTGGAAAACTATGCAGCCATAAAAAATGATGAGTTCATGTCTGTTGCAAGGACATGGAAGAAGCTGGAAGTCATCATTCTCGACAAACTAACACAAAAACAGAAACCAAACATCGCATGTTCTCACTCATAAGTGGGAGTTGAACAATGAGAACACATGGACACAGGGAGGGGAACATCACACACTGGGGCCTGTTGGTGGGTGGGGGTTAGGGGAAAGATAGTATTAGGGGAAATACCTAATGTAGATGATGAGTTGATGGGTGCAGCAAACCACCCTGGCACATGTATACCTATGTAACAAACCTGTATGTCCTGTATACATATCTCAGAACTTAAAATATAATAAAAAAAAAGTGTCCAACAAAACCCTTATTCAAATCTATGTCACTAGTTCTTGAAATAAAGTGACTGTTGGTTTTAATAAAGGCATTTTATCCATCCTTAAAAAAAAATAATGAAAAGTGAAAGTTTTCTTGGAGTTAGGCTTGAGATACTGGTTTTTCTTCTTCCACAATCCTGGCAGGCCTCATAGGTTCCCTTGGACAAGACTAATTTCCTCTTGTCTGTCTTACCTTAAAACTTCCAGTAAAGTCAGAGCAAACTCAACTTTTTAGAAGCAGAAACACTACATTACACAGTACATCTTACTGATACATTTATGAGTTATATTTTTAAAGAGAGAAAAGGAGCCAGAAAACATGTACTGCATACTACCATGTGCCTGGTGCTGTGTAAGATACTTCTTGTAGGGTATCTCATTTAATCCCTGTAATAATTTTTCAAGATATTTCCATTTGTCCAATTGGAAAGTTGATGCTCAAGAAGTAAAATAACTTGTCCAAGGTTACGTAGCTTAGAGGGAATAGAGCAAGTATCAGAACCCAGGTCCAAGAGACTCTGAAGTCTACTGTTTCCTCTATTTTACTTTGTTGTCCTCTTCAAATTTTCTCAAGCATTAATTTACTTATCATTAACACAGCCTTGGGAGGTAGATGGCATTGTGTCCATTTTAGAGAAGGAATCAGAACTTGAAAAGGATAACAATGAGTGTCCCTTGTCACATAACAGTTTTGAGGGCATAACTGAATATAAGAGATGCAGTATTTGTTGATGAAAAACCTTCCTCCACTGTGCCTGGGAGGACCTCAAATCCTCCATAACACCCTAGCATCTTTTCTAAGGGACATAGAGAAAGGACCAGGGAAGGTAAATAATTTTGAGAAGGCCATACAGTAAAATGTTTCTCAGTCTTGCATCTGTAGGGCTTCGGAGAACCTCCTCCCATGGGCTCTGCTTCAATGTTTTTAGAAACAAAAGCTTTGTTCTGGATCCCTGTGGCATCAGATCTTGGATGGAATGGAATTTTCCATCGATCGAGTGAAATCAACTTCTGAGTGACAACATCCTCCTACCTACTACCTGAATCCAGTCCAGGATTCATGTTCCAGGCCCTGCCATGAAATTCATGAGCCCTTGTCTCTGGGGGACCAGACCATCAAGCCTGGTGTGGGCAGGTGCCCATGCTAAAGCCCATCTCTGAGAACTGAAGGGTACTTTCAGCTCTGATAGCAGAAAGGCGCACATAGAGAAACTCATCCATCCTGCAGGTCCTAGAACATATTAGTCATGGTGATGACTTCTCATGACTCTAAGCAATGCAAGATACAGCACAAAACAGTAGAGGGAAGAGAGCCTCTGAGATTGTCCAGGACAGCTTCAAAAGTTTCCTGATGAGAAAACTGAGGCCAAGAAGGCAATTGTGACTCTTGGAGCTGAGCGCTGCTCCTCTGACTTTTACATGTGTGGGTGTGGCTGTTTTACAAAGCCAGCCTTGCTCCTACTTATCCCATGTACTTGTCACCTGGCCATTGAAATTGTATTTATTCATTCATTAGACAAATATGTAGAAAGTGCTTACACATGCCAACACTGTCCTGGATTCAGGTATGCAATAGCAAATTAAATAAAGACCCTCCTTTCCTGGAGCCTGGGCTTCACAGATTCTTCTCAAATATCACCTCCTTAGTGAAGCCAACTCAGGTCACTCCAGACATCAATGGTCCATCTTCCCACAATTTTTTACAGCATATAATACTGGAAACTTAGTAATGCCTGAAAAATATTTCTTGAATTATTTAATTAACTCAGCTAGTTAGCCATCCACAAACACTTATTCAGCATTTTCTAAATATAAGGTCCTACTTTGGGGTTTATCATATGCTGATTAGTATTACGATTCTCTGTATGCATGACTTGTCTTCTCAAATCTAACACAGACTCCTTGACAATGATAGAGACTGTCACATGTCTATGTCTATTGTACCTGAAGTTTACTGGGAGTAAAATATCTACTTAGTATATGTTATTAGAAGGAGAAAGGAAGGTGGCCAGCCCTGTCAACTTTTTAAAGCTCTGTAATTAGAGAACATATTATCATAGCCATTTCAAAGGCAAAGAAACTATAAATTTTGTAGATAGGTCATACTAAGAACCAGAATTAGAACCAAGGACTTCTGAATATGGATCTGAGACCTTTATTCTCTCTAGGTAAGACATAGGTTGTTGGGGTAAATTCAGGAGAAAGAGCTTTCAAAGCATTACCTGTAGAGTGAGGAATCCTAGCCACCTTCTAGGAGGGTCATGGCAATCTTCCCTTTATGCATCAATGACCTTAGCAACCCATTCTAGAACTGAAAAACCTTAATTTCCAGGAAGTCCCTCTTTATAGCCAACTGGAATCTCTCCATCTTGCTTTGAATTGGTTCTGACATCCAGGGAAATGGAACATAATGATCTTGGAGAATTTGTCTAACGTAATAGTTGAGAGCACAGACTTTGGTATTAGACTGAACATGGTTAGCGTTCTTACCTTTTTAAGTTTCTGGTTTTTTTCCTCTGTAAATTGCATCAGTGACAGCACCGATTCCTAGATTGTTGTGAAGATTAAATAATATAATCTGCGTAAGTTTCCTACCCCAGGACTAAGCCCATGGGAATCCTCAACAAATGTTAGTTCCTGTAACTGTTTGCTGACATGAAGATAATCAGTCACTTAGCAAACATTTCCTGAGGGCTGGTCCTATGCCAGGCCATGTACAGTGCTGGAGATTTGAGAATAACTAAGATCAAAATCCCTGTTCCCCCAAAACCTGATGTTGTCTCTGGAACCTGACATGCTCATAAGTTATACTCATTGAGGCAGAATTAAACACAGCATAAACGGAACCCTGGTGTTGAACACAGCGAAAGGAGCTTGGTTGTAAGGGTTGTAAGGACAGACTTGAAGGGGCTGTGACATTAGAGCTTCATTCTGAAGAAGGAACAATGAAGAAAAGGAAGAAGATTGAGGGAATGGGATGGGCAATGCTGAAGAAGATCCGAAGAGCTGAGCATTTTCGAGGAACGCCATGTTGTTTGATGCAGTTGGAGCACAGGAACAGTAGACAGGTATAATGGAGAGTAGGACTGGAAAATGTAGGCTTCCATCTGCTACTAGGATGTTTCACTACCATGAAGAGTAACCTGAACTTAGTTTTTTGAGTGTCCGGGAGATAGCCATTGTGAAGTTTGAAAATGGATATGGCATAATCTGACCCCAAAATTGGATGGAGATTTCAAAGTCAGATGCACAAAGATGACTGAACAGAAAAGACCCTGGCAGCAGGAAGGGCAGTGAAAAGCTCTGCAAGTAGTCTAGACAGGAGTTGTCAATTTATCGCAGGGGAACACTCACCATTCCTTCCTGTGGCCAGCAATGCCCTGAATAATTTAACCTCTATCTTCTCACCTCCTTTCCTGCTGCTGTACCCCTTACCATCCTCTACAAAGACTGGCCTCTGCTCTGATCCTATTAGGATGGTGAAAAAGTAATTGTTTTTGCCGAAAGGCAAAAACCTAATAGAATGCCTCAGCCTACCTAAATCTTGGGATCTTTGCACTCACTTTTCTCTCTGCCTGCAATATTTCTCTCCTAATCATTCATATGGCTCAGTTCCTTATTATAACACAAGAGAGGTGTCTCAGTGTGGTGAAAATAAGCATATGCAGCCAGAGCTTCTTGGGGCCAAAGGGAAGGTTGAGAATAAGATTTTTTGGACAGAGACCACACCAACCTACCTGGGACCTAGCACACTACTGGCAAATACTAGGTATTCAAGAAACATTTGATGCGTTATTAAATGAATGGCACATTTTGTTGACTTATTTCTAATGTTTTCATGCCTATTTTAAGAGGCAAGATGGAAAACAAGGAAAAATACTGGACCAGAGGCCAGAGCACAGCTGGGAGCAGTGAGAGAAGGAGTGAAGCAAGCACATGCTATTATTTATGAAGCCTCATGTAGACCATTTTTCCTCTCGCAATGAGTAGTGCTCATATTATGTGGTGTTACAAATGCTGGAACAATACCTTGTATTTATGGAGTGGCTGCCTCTGAGGGGCTCAGACCGTTTTATAGACATGATCTCATTCATGCTGTCTCAGGTCTTCTATTCAATTACAGAATGGTTCATTGTTCCAAACGATGCAAACTATTTCTTTTAGATGCACTCTTAGAATTATCCATTCTCCTGTTACAGGTTCAAAGATTTATAAATCATCACCAAATGGCTCCAGAATTGCTACTGCAGGAAAGGAGGTGGGTGGAAATGGGAATGTTCTGAATTTGTAATTTATGAACTCTTCAAATATTAGGAAGTCACTTTTTGTACACCCATCTTAAAAACAAGGGAAAAGATATGCTATGACTTCGTTGCAGCCATATAATGTGATAATAAAGGTAGGGAAAAAGGATATTAATTTTTTATAATAGTAGCTAAAACTATAAAAATAAGAGTTAACCAGTGTGGCTAAGAGGCAGGATAATCATAATCATAATAAGCACAAAAGCAGAAGGTAATGTGGACATATTCTTGAGCTAAGGGTCACAAGAAGCAGGATCTTCGGTTTGCTCTGCTGTGAATTACTCTGCGACTTTAAACAAACGCTTAACTTCTCTGTGCCTTGGTTACCTTATCTGACAATGAGAATTGTTGAATTAGGTGCTCTCCAAGTTCCATTAAGGAGATTTCATGAGTCTGTGCAGTTCTGTTACCACCACCACAATCACCAGCACCCACATTACTGCTGCCTAATATTTAACCTGGAACATAATGGATACCCAAAGTATTTACTGCATAGTAGATGAGATTGTGTCCATTAGTTTGCAAACTGAATTTGATTTAGTAAACATTGGTTGAATGTCTACTATGTCCTAGGCACAGATATGATGCTGGGATATAGAAAAATATGAAAAACATAATCATTGAAATGTATGAAAAGCATTAAAGAAGTCAAAATGCTTGGCTCTGTATCTTCCAGAGGCTTCCTGGAAGAGACGACATGATCTGAGTTTAAACGGATAATAACGTTCACCAGACAGGCTACGAAAGGAAATAAGGGAAAGCCATTACAGTCAGAGGGAAGAACATGTGAAAAGACACATAAGAATGACAGAGGAAATGTGGATAAACGTGAGGATGAATCAGTAAGAAGCCAGGATGGGAAAATAGATGTAAATCACATGATTAAGATCAAAACCTGGCTTTCGGTCTCAGGTTTTGTCTTGCAGGCTACAGTTGCAGAGTTAATAGTATCAGATGCTCATGTTTGATTTTCAAAAGGAACATTGTAAGTTACCATATTTTTCACTTCAAGAAAAATATGAATTACATGTTATTTTTGTTTCACAAATGGAGAAGCTGAGGTTCAGGCAAGATAAGGAAACTTGCAGAACCAAATCGTTTTTATGCATTTCTAACAAACTCTTTAAATACAAGTTCACCAAAATCTGCTCTTTTCTACCTATGATATTTAACTTATTTTTTCTCTTTAAACAGACCCCTTGTTCCAGCTGATAAGTCACTTACCTATTCCTTGAGCACACAATGATATATTCCTTTCCTGCTCTTGCTATTATTTTGATCTAGGATGTGCTACTCCTGTTCTTGTGCAGTTCAAATCCTACACATACTTTAATTCAGGCTCCACCTGCACTGGGAAACCTTCCCTGGCTGTTTCAGAAGGACTACTGAATGGTGTATTCAACAATCTCAAATGGAACACAGCTTCCATGTACTTTATATCATGCTAGGCAGTGGCCACAGTATGGCTAGCAAAAGACAATTCTTACCCTCCAATATCTTTAGCCTAGTTTGAGAACTGCTATGGTCTGAATATCTGTGTTCTCCCAAAATTTATGTTTTGGAATTGAATCCCCAAAGCAATAGTATTAAGAGGCGGGGTCTTTCAAAGATGATTAGGTCATAGGGGGTTCTTCTCTCATGAATGGTATTAGTGCCTTCATAAGAAAGGTCTGAGGGAGCTTATTTACTACTTTCCCTATGTGAAGACACAGCCAGAAGGCGCCAGTGCTGAGGGAGAGAGTGAGCGCTCAGCAATCAGCAAACTGGCTGGTATGTTAGTCTTCAATTTTTCAGCCTCTGGAACTGTGAGTAATAATTTATTATTTATAAATTACCCAGTCTAAGGTATTTTGTTATAGTAGCCCAAATGAACTAAGACAAGAAGATAGAAAGCAATCAATAGTTATGTGTTAACCGAGTACCATGGCTCACACCTATAATTCCAGCAGCTCAGGAAGCTGAGGCAGGAGGCTCACTTGAAACTTGGAGTTCAGGACCAGCCTGAGCAACAGAGCAAGACTTCATCTCTATTTTTTTTTATTAGCCAGATGTGTCATGCACCTGTAGCCCCAGCTACTCAGGAGGCTGAAAGGGAAGGATCACTTAAACTCAGGAGTTTGAGGCTGCAGAGAGCTATGATTGCACCACTGCATTCCAGCCTAGGCAACAGAGAAAGACCCTGACTCACAAAAAAAAGTCATGTGTTTACAAATATGGGAACTGTTTTGAAGGAAGAGTTGGAAGAGTTCAGGGTGGCAAGAATAGATAAAGAGAAAAGCACCCCCAGTGGCTCAGGTAAGGCTGCTGCTATGTGGAAATGATGTCCAAGCTAGGATCTGAAGGGTTAGTGAGTAGGGGTTAACTACATGGAGAGCGACAGAAGAGAGAGAGAGAGAAGGAAAGAGTGGCTTAGGCAGAGGACATACCCTGCCCAAAGCTCTCAGTGGAAGAGAGCAGGATATACTGAGGTTCTGTTCATCCATCAGGACACACAGGGGCAAGCAACCAGAAACTGACTCTGGTTAAGTTTAAGCCACATGGAAAACTATTGGAAAGGTTAAGTTCCCAGCATCACTAGAAAGGCCTAGCAAACAAAAGGGGTGCTCACAACTGAAACCCATCAAGCCACATAAACCATCGGGTGAGGATAATAATGGCTCCATGATTTTAACTTTGAACTCTATAGCTAGTACCACCAGCACCCTCAGCACAGGGCTTGTGGTACCACCTCCAGCTTCTGCAGCACTAGGGCCCTGGAAAATAGGCAAATGTCACTGCTGCCATCATATTGGATTTTTTTTTTTCAGTTTTCTTTTTTGCTGTTCCTTGTACCATCAACCCCAGTCAGGTACTTCTAATTAGCCAACCATTCCCTCATTTTTTGGATACCTGGGAAAGTTCATATGTGTTTTTTAGTATTTATTTTTAGCTTCTATAGTGGGAAGTGAGCTGTTTCCCATCAAGATTCGTGAGGTGGAAAACTCCCCCAAACATAGAAAGAGGATTCAGATGCGGGCACACGGCGACACTGCTGGAGGATCAGAGTGCCCGTAAAATTCTCTAATTGTTTTAGTTGTGTTCATCTCATCCGCTTCACTGACTTATGATCTCCTTTGGGGAAGTGTTCGTGCTTTCTTCCTTCCTCTTAAGCTCAGCCATGACTGACAGTCCTGGCCACATACTCCCTGCTCAATAAATTCTTGTTGACTTCCATCTAGTTCATTCTGCAAAGGTCATTTCATTTGGCCTTAGCTGGAAGATGATTTTCAAATGTAAAATATGAATAACTTGGCCCTGGAGTCAGTAACATCTGCAGATAATCATGTCATCTGGCCATGCAGAACCTCTAGGCATGGCGAAGTTTTCTGGGATATGAGCAGATACGAAATGGAAACTGCCACCCGATGTATCCTCATCACTTCTCAGGGGCTGATGCCCTCTAGGGCAGTAGAGGAGCTTGTGTGTTGAAAATACATCTGGACAATCTGCTATTAGGTAGTGGTTACTTATGTGGAAAGGTTCCTTGATAAATGAACAGTCTACACAGTCAGGTGCAATGCCTTGCAGCAGGCAGTTTCTTCTCTCATTTTCTTTTACAATGCTCTAGTGGAAGGAGTGCTGGGTTACAAACCAGAATATCTGGTTTCTAACCAAGACCTGGTTCTGGGATAATAAGACATGAGACCTTGGTCTAGTCCCATTATCTTGCAGATCCTCAGATTCCCTACCTATAAAGTGAGGAGGATGATTTATTAGGTGTAAGTTGTGGTAAGCATCTGTTGTTTCCATTTTCTCAACCTTTCTATTTTTTGGGAAATAGTTCATGCCTCTTATTCTAGAATAATTATTCTCAAACTTAAGCATATTTCATAATTACATGAAAGGTTTGTTAAAACAGATTCCTGTATCCTCTTCCCAAAGTTTCTGATTTTGTAGATTTGGGATAGGTCTTGAGAATTTGTATTTCTAGTTATTTCCCAGGGGATGTTGATATTACTGACCTGGGGCCCACACTTTGAGAACCACTGCACTAGAAATCCACCCCTTCTTATTCTCAGTTCATGAAGTTCAGAGACTAATTTCAGCCCTTGGTTTCAAGAGTGAGAACATGGCTGGGCGTGGTGGCTCACACCTGTAATCTCAACACTTTGGAAGGCCAAGGCGGGTGGATCACTTAAGATCAGGAGTTTGAGACGAGCCTGGCCAACATGGTCAAACCCTGTCTCTACCAAAGATACAAAATTAGCCAGGCATGGTGACGGCACCTCTAATCTCAGCTACTCTGGAGGCTGAGGAAGGAGAATCACTTGAACCCAGGAGGTGGAGGTTGCAGTGGGCCGAGACTGCACCACTGCACTCCAGCCTGAGTGACAGAGCAAAACTCCATCTCAAAAAAAAAAAAAAAACAAGCAAAAATACAAGAGTGAGAACATGAACCAGGCCCAGCTAATTAGTTTATTTCAACCACCCGTGGTCATCTGGTCACAGAGGATTACTGGGGAGGGTAGGAGACTCATATCAGACCCATTCACCTCAATACTTTAGCTGAAAAATATCTTCCTGTTTGGGTTGCTTGGTGGGTAGAATGAAAACCTGAAGCCACTGAGGACCATCCTACATCTACCGATGATTATACTAACAGAAGAAATCAGAGCTGAGACATTCAAGACAGAGATTCCTGAAACTCCGCTTGATCTCCTGCAGTCATCTTGAAGCATGTTCTGTGGGATCACACATTCTCTTTTTCGCTTGAGTTACTTGAGTTTCTGTCAGTTGCAACCAGATAATCCTAAATAATAGGTATGCTTTTCAAAAACAGAGTCTGAATTTACTTCTTAAAAAAAAAAAAAAAACTTTCAAGAAGTTATACTCTGAGGCAATGAGCAGTTAGAAAAATTTTGAAATAGAAATACAGTTCTTTTAAGAACTAGCTGTCCAGACAACTTGAGAACAGCATACCAAGAAAGACCATGACAATTAGAGAAAGAATAGTAACTTTTACTGAGTATTTAATGAATACCAGAATCTCTAATTAATTACATTCATTATCTAACTTAATCCACATAATGACCCTTGGAGGCAAATACAATCATAATCTCAGCTCACAGATGAGGATACTGCCCCTCACAGATTATAAGAAACTTGCCCATGGTTATTCAGTGAGTAACAGGCCAAGAAAGACAGAGAGAGACAGAGAGACAGAGAGAAAGAAAGAGAGAGAGAGAGACAAGTCAATCCAAAAGGCCTGACTTCAGAAGCCATATTCTGTCATCCTTGTAAGATCAGAAGCCTTGATCTTTCATTTTAATTCAGACACTACACCATCTTGAGGACATGAGGATGATGCTTGGTTTAAACTAAGGAATAAATATAAAAGTGGGGGTGTTCCTTTGAAAAAAAGAATAAGACACAATTTTCCTTGGTCTCAGAGGATTGTAAAAGCCTCTAGTTGACTACAAACTGGTAGAATAGTGCCAGAATAATGCCAGTAGAGCTGTTGAGGGTCTGGCAGCAACTGTGTCTGTCTGACCATCTCTGCCTGCCTTAAACTCGGTGCAGCACCAGCTTTAGGAACTTCTGACAAGGGCACCCAATGGCAGCATGCCTGGGTCCTTGCCTGCCCTGACCTCAACAAACCCTTAAACTGCCCACTCATTGCAGTCATTTTGTTATACTGAGAGCTGCCCCAATGAATGCCTACCCAACTATCAGTATCCCTGGCAAGCCAGCCTTAAAGAGCCTGTGCCCCAGACAGAATTTTGTAGGTACTTCAAAGACATACCCAATGAATATTTTATTGGTTACCAATTTTTCAATCTCAAAAATATAGACTTTGATGGGTTGATTATATAGAAATTGATTTGTTTTGGTTTTTATAGCTTTTAGATATTTTTAGTGATTCACCTCAACTGCTCTACTCTTCCATTTTTATTAATTTGTATTTGCTCCAAGGTACAATGACATATTAGTTTTCCTGTGTGCATGCATTGTAGGTGGTACACCTACAATGATCTGATATTGTCTGATCAATTCTTCTTTATTGCCTGATAGAAGAACTCTCACTAACTTCCTAACTTGAATTTCTACCTCCATTCTTACCCTGCACACCTATGCCATGTTTCACTCAGCTGCACTATCTTTCTGAAGCAAAGATTCCTTTTATTCATTAGCTAAACTCCTGTCATCGACTCAGTTTCTTGAGTGTGACATATACATGCCCTTGCAAACTCTTTCTAAACTGCTCTTCCAGATTTGCTTCCTTGAAGCCACACCCTAACTGCACATTCAGCCTCAACTACCCGATCCCTGGCCCATCCTGGGTAGACCACTGTTCTCTGGATTCAGTCTCTATACCTCTGCTGAGGATTGTTCCCTTATGCCATCACAAACCATCCTCCTGAATCTTTTCTCATCCAAACATGACCCACCCTGCAAGTTCCAACCAAAAATCTTCTTCCTCCATGACATGTCCTCAAATCCCCTTGGCTGGAGACAATATCTGCCTCCTCTGGACTTCCATAGCACTTTATTGCTCCTATCTTACAGCTCTGAGTCCTGTCTCTATTATAGTTATTTATAGATAGAAATCTTATCTCCCCTACTAGTCTATAAAACCTTTGAGCGCACAATCCCTTTGTCATTCATCAATGTATTCCACACTGGACCTGGCTTAGTGCCTTGTACATATTGGAAATTCACATATCTAATAAATAACTAAACTGAGGAGTTCTGGGATGGGATCCTACCCCAAAATGTCCCTCTCATTAGTTTGTCATATTGACGGAACTCTTACAGTGTAAGAACAGTTATCCCGGGCAGGCACCACGTGCCCATAGTGGGAGTATTTCATTAGATCATATTTATCAAATATCTCCAGGGATGCGGTCAGTGACCAGGTGCTCCTGGAACAGTTAGGGACCCAGACCAAAGCAGCCTCACATAGCAAGATTTCTTTTTAAATATAATGATTTATCTTTTAAAATCCATGTGCATTTTGAATTCTCTTCCACAAGATATAAATATTTAGTTTAAGTATCTTATCCCAATGGTTAAATAAAATTGAACCTCACGCATCTGCACTAGATCATATCCTGCAGCACTGAGCACCCTCTGGCTCCCCAGTATAGATGATGTTATTCCTGACTGTAAGACACAGCTTTAAAGGATCTTTGTCATTAATGTATTTGTATGAATTAATGATTCAGCTCTTTTCTAGCTGAGGGGAAGTGGGAAGACAATATGAGGCATGAGGGAAATAATAGGGGCCAACTAGCATTGTGTTTCCTTGTGGGACAGAGTAAAACAGGTCTGGAGGAGACAAGCAGAGAAAATGCCCTTGGCATTCAAGACTAGACATGGGGCCCTGAGATTGAAGGAGAGGAAAAATGTCTGATTTGGTCAACACTTATTCAGGGAAGGGTCCAGTTTTGTCTGCTTCTCTCCCTGTTGAAGTTGGAGGCACGATACAGAGAGGTCATCAATTCAGTTTCTTATTGGAAGCTGAGCTAGCTTATCCAGAGCCTGGGGGCTGTCAGCACAAGATTGTTAATGAACATGTTTCCTGTAGATAATTATAGGAAAGGGAATATTGAAAGCACTTAAAACATTTCATTCTTTTTAATTCATTAATTATGTTGCAATTATCCCATGCTCAGGAGCTGTTCAGGAGGCTGGATTCCAGCTATTCCTGCAAGCCTCCATGGGCAGAAAGAGGGCTGAGGGCTTGGGGAGTGAGAGCCTGAAGAGAAAAGCTCAGAAAAGGTTAACTGTGCAGATACAGGAAGCTAATTGGAAACCTCGTAAACAAAATCCAGGTTAATAAGAGTTGAAAAGAACAACACATCTCTTTTTTAATGATTATTACAATTATCATTGTTTTCCCACCTGCATCAAAATTGCTTGCATTTTGATAGGTTCACCGTAAGCAACACACCATCTCCTGAAAACAACTGGCCTTGAAGTTGAATCAGAGGATTAGATTCAAGATGTGGCACATCTTATGGATGATTGTGGAATGATGGAGGCACAAGTCTAAATACCCCATCCTGTTCTGTCATATCCTAAACCTGCTATTGTTAGTAGGTAAATTGACATACTAGACCCCTACTACACCGTAGTACAAAATGACAGTGGTACAGATGAGGTCTCTGCCCTCATAGAACTTTCTATAAAAAATATGGTCCACTGAATAGGGAATCAAGATAAAGGTGATGGGGAAAGTACAAGGAGCAAAGGAGTTCCCAGCATGGTCAGGAGGAGAGATAGTTGGAAGGTTCTCCATGTGCTTTCTCTTCTGCACACATACATCACATTAGTTGCAATACCCCAAATCTCAATACTTTCAGACTTCATCCTCTGGTTTTTGGGAATGTCAAGCTGCTTTCTTCCCCAGTGATTCCATCTAGAAAATATGGATGGTGAGAGTGGAGGGGGAGAAAGTTGCCCTCACATATAATTGAAGATATAGCCTGAACAGTTTTTTAATCGGTTCACTATTTTTCCACCTTCTATTCCTGTCCCTCTGCTATTCATCGGTTCCTTCTTGTTCCAGTGGCCAACACCACTGCTAACTTCTTCCAAACTGCTAACCTCCATGCCACCCATTGATAATATAACCTCTGAATGCAAGGCATAGTATGAAAGGATCTGAGTCATTAATATATTTATGTGAATTAATGACTCAACTCTTTTATAGCTGAGAGGAAAGGAAAGGCAATATGAGGCATGGGGGACTTAACAGGGCCAATGAGTATTTCCTTTCCATGTAGGACAGAGGAAGACAGGCAGATAAAGTATCCTTGGCATCTGAAACTAACCAGATTGCCCTGAGCCTGAAAGTATGTTTCTCACTGTTTCTATCATAGGACCTAGCTCATGGCACCCTTATGGTAGATGATAGACAATGTGGACCAGAGATGAGTCCATTCACTTATCTAGGCAAGGCCTGAAATTTGTTAGAAAGTCCAGCCAATATCAGCAAAAACACTTACAGCTGGCTCACAGTTGACTGCAGTCACATGATAGAACCCATCTGAGACCAAAGAAACCACTCAGCTAACCCTAGTTTAAATTGCTAACCTGCAGAATCAGGAGCTAAATAAATGGCTGTTGTTTAGGCCATTATGTGTTGGGGTGGTTTGTTATGCAGCAATAGCTGACTCATACAACACTTAACTATATTATAGATCAGTTCTATTTGAGCAAATCACTTTCAATACCTACTATGTTCCAAGTTACTGGAGACATCATAAGACACAGGACCTGTTTAGGGAAACTTATAAGCCAATACTTCTTAAGTGTACCTATGCAATTAAAAAAACACATGAGATTTTAACCTTTAATCTATGCAACACTATGGTGTCTACGTTTAGGTCTCAGCATGGTCCCTAGAGTCCCTGAAAAACGTATTAAAATTTTGCATGTATGTGCCTACGTACATTTTTTGAAGAGAGAGTCCTTGGTTTTATATCATGTTCTCAAAAAGAATGAGTGTCCCAGAAGATGTTGAGACCCACTGTATGATAATGCTATCTAAACCTATTCACACTGCCCGACACTCACATAGGAGTCCAATCTATTAAGGGGTACATTTCCTTGCTGACTCATCCTATCAGGAAGATGTCCTCAAAATGACATGCTGCCAGAGGCCACTGAGGTTTATATGTTGGATGATCAGAGTGCTATAAAACACTTACAACAGATAATGATATCACTTTTTGTCTTATAGAGCAGAACCTTTGTATGATCCAAAGCACATTTTCTTTGAAAAATGACAAACTTATCTGTGTCCTCCTTTTGCTCAGACCTACCCTAGGTTTGGTAAATATTTTTCCCAGGGCAAGCATACACGTCCATCATTCCCCAAAGCCTCCTGCTTCTGATAACAAATGCCTCGCACTTTAGCCAACAATGTAGAATATCTACACCACACCTTCTTGTTCAAGGATTTTATTGAGATCTATTTGAGATTAAGAATCATACTAAACTTTGATATAACAACTGATGTTTGGGGAGACAGTCGAATTGGCAGATGAATCCTCCCTTTCTCTAAATTATTGAGGTTTTCTGCATTTTTACGCTAGATAGAAAGAAAGAGAGGAATAGAGTGAAGGACAGAAAGTACCTTGGATATCTAGAACCATCTCTCATTCCCAGTTCTTTCACAATCTTGCAACTTTGATCAAAACAATTCTCTCTCTGAGCTTAGGTTTTCTTATTTGTAAACTCTACCTCATCTCCTGCTGTCATCACAAAGGTGGTTCTGTACAGCTTAAGCAAAAAAAAAAATATATATATATATGTGTGAAAGTCCTTTAAAAATTTAAAGTACCACCAAATTTAAGGTTGGTCTCTTCTATATTGGGTTTCTGTTATTCACTTCAAGTCTTAGGCCTGATCCTATGTAATTCCACCAAAGTTTCACCTCTGGAGTTAATGATATCATATATCATTTTAAATATCCTGTGGACATCACTCACAAAATCAGCTCGTCTGGGAAGCCTTCCTTGACTGTCACTTAACAAATGGGGTGGCTCAGTGTTCAACTCCCACCACTCCTGTGCTTCTTTAGATTGTTGTGCTATAATCACCAGTTTTATTTCTGCGTTAATAGATTATATGAATAAGTGGTTCACAGTGTGACTTTGGAAAAACACTGCATGGGGTCACATCCTGTAACTACCACTTCCTGATGATGTACATTTGGGCAAATCTTTTAACCTCCCTGTGCCTCAGTTTTTCTCATAGTAAAATTGGGAAGGCAATAGTGCTGATGTCTCACACGGTTTGGAGAGGATTAAATAATTTAGTATGTAAATTATTTAAAGTAGTTCCTAATACTTAGTGGAATATGAATAGACCTCAAAAATGAATATTACTAGTTTTTAGATAACTAATATTATTAGCTCTGTGCTGTGCCAACATGGGACCACCTTTGGTTGTGATAGCGGTAGAGATATTTGCTTGTTTATTTCCATATCTTCAATACCTACTGCTTGATAGGTGCTCAACAAATATTAAAAACATGCATAGATAGTATGAATGAATGAATGAATGATGTTGAGAAAAACCCTGGTTTAAGGCAGTACACATATTCCTAAGCTGGACTTCATTCAATCTCTAATTTCACCTGACACCTCTGAAATACATTGTTTACCTCTATAATTCTCAGTTTCCTCATCTATTAAATGACAGCAGTGGACAAGATAATAAGTAATGACCATTTCACATCCACAGATCTATAAAATGAGACTACAGGGTGAGAATAAGATAGTTATTTTACCCAAAGTCTACTGATGGGACAGACAATTTACATATAGTATCATGACGGATCTTTTCAGTGCACTATCAGATAAATGAGATTGTCTTTATTTTACAAATACAAAAACTGATGAGGCTCAGAGAGGTTAAGTAACTTTCCCAAGACCACATAGCCAGTAAGTTGTGAAGTAAGGACTCAACCCAGTTCTGACTAAAATTAAAGGTCAATCATTTCCACTATTCTATTGAGATGCAAAATATAAAAGCAAAAATCTGGATATATGTAACACACACACACCTCTTCCTGTCAAAGGGAAGCAGAGGCAGTAAGCAGCAGGCAGGTATACTTAGAATGGGTGTCAAGAGAGCTGTCACTTGACATACACATTTAGACATGTCAGCATCTGTGTTGGGATCCAGATGGGGAGACATTAAGCAGGAGAGACAGTAGCAGCTATAACATTAGCCTTGAGTTAATTGCTATTTTGGTGTCTTTATGGAATGAAACAACCACTGTACATATTCATGCAGCAAATAGAATTTATAACAATTTCTTTGAGTTGGGAACCACTTGTCCCGTCCTCCCTGGAGTTAAGCCAATGACTATATTTAACCCAGTGGGCTGGGTGGCATTGCATTTGGGTGATTATTTATAGATACCCTCATACACAGTCTGCTGAAAAGCCATAGGGATTCTGCTGAGGCAGGGGAAAAGAATAGCTCCAGATGTGTGTGACTGCACGTGAATTCACGTCTGGTCCTTTGTTGGATAGGGATGTCTGGGGAGCTCAAACATGCATGAGATCTTGGATGTCTCTGCCTTTCATTTTTATTCATAACTCTCAATATGAGGGATTTTATTTGAACATGTGGGTAGCTAGATGATAAAATCTTACAGTTGGAAGGAAATTTGGAGTCATTAGCCCAATCTCCAATCTGATATTTGAAGCTTCTGTATAGTATTCCCATTCAATAAATACTTACTGATTCCAATTCTAATTTTACTGTTCATCATTTCAGCAGAGTGATTAGAAACCTACACTGAGATCCACTCTAGGACTGCAAAGGTGACTGAACATCATTTCTGCCCTTAAGTCCCAATCTTTAGTTGGAAAGATGACAAGTAGATAGAGATTTATAAGATAAACAACCAACAAGACAAATGGTGTAATGGAAGAAATCACAGAACATGCGTGATTGCCTGGCATATAGTATTTGGCACAGATAAGAGCTCACTAGTAGTCAATAGTAGCCAAGGTTAACATTCCCTTTTATTGATGTGGTTGATGAAAGCTTTACAGCTGAGTCTTGAATATTAAGTTGGATTTCTCAAGACAGAAAAGAAGGTAAATAGGATAGCATGGAAGAATGAAACAATAGAATATTGTCAGGAAATGGTGAGAAAACCAGAGTAACTGAAATGTATTCTTCATGATTTAGATGCGACTAGAAAGCTAGACGAGGACTGTATTTGAGGGCCTTGAATATCATACAAAATGATAATAAGTTATTCACAATGATTTGATGAGCAAGGGAGTGATGACCTTTTTGTGTCTTAAAATATGCAAAAATGTCTTTATCAGTTGATATTATTCAAATTTTAGGATTTCATGGGAATGATAATGCCGCAATCTGGAGCATTAATATATCTGAGCCTCAGTTTTCATATGAGCAGTGTAATTTGGGGCACATATCCCCCCCCAAAGAGTTTATATTTTAGAAAGGATAAGACTACTAATATGGTTATAATGTAAGGCAAGTTAAAATTAATACAGTTAGATGCTACAGGGGTCTTGTTTCACTAATATGTTGGTTAAATACTATAATTATGAAGGTATCTGCTATTATTATTAGCTACTTTTTATTGATCACTCTATGAAAATTACTTGTCCAAAACACTTTACTGTTCATCTTTAATTTAATGTTTAAAACAATCCTATCATGCAAGTGTAGTTAATATTCATTTTGCAAATGAGATACAGTTCAGAAGAGCTAATTAACTGGCTCTAAGTTATACAGCTAGTAGAGAAGAACAAGAAATCAAGCCCAAGTGTTTCTGATTCCAAAGCCAGTGTTTGCCACCTGTCACTATGCGTATGGTACACCTTTAAAGAGTAGAATGTTTCTCTGTATGGGCTGGGCAAGTTAGGAAAGGTGATAAGGATTGCTTACCTGTTCTCCTGTGGTCTCAAGTCTAAAGGTTCTTCACCCTTCCTGGAGCCTACCCTCCAGGCCATCAAGAGACTCAATCTTTGTGAATATGTCCCAGTCAATTTTTATTTATGTTGCTTGGGACAGTTCTAGCCATGAATTTTCTAGCCTATTTTTTTCAATAAAGCAATGTTTACATGGTCACAGTAAAATACATACATATACTAACCTGATATTCAGGTTTATTGTAATGAAATCAAGTTAGCACACTTTTTACCTTAAAGTCACAAATGTGGAACACATCCATCTCTGATGCCTATTGTTTTCTATTTTTAATATATGAGGCTACATAGTTTTTCTTAGAACGCCATCTTCAAGTAGCTGTGCAATCTTAGACAAACCATTAAATTTGGTGAAATTAGTTTAATCGTTCTGTCTTTAAGCATTAAAGCATTACAATTTTAAGCATTTAAGCATTAATTTAAATTTTAGTAATTCTATATTCTGGCCCTGGACTAGGTGCCAGAAAGCATGGAAACCTGGAGAGACCATAGTCTCACTTCTCAAGGAATGCACAAGCTACAGCAATAAACAGAATCTATCTGAGTTAAAATTTCAAGCAAACAATGACACAATACTGCATGAGTTAATTTCTCCAAAAATTCCTTAGGCAGCAGTTGCTGACCATGCAGAAGAAAGGATATCATTTAGCTAGGGCGGGTAGTTCAGAATGAGGTCAGGAAGGAGCTAGGGCTATGATATTGATGAAAAACTTTGACCAACTTCATGATTCTCTAGAATTATCCTTCTTGATAAATCTATGTGCATAATAGTTGTTATATTTGCATACATTTCTATAGCCTCTGAAATTATATCTTATATACCAACATTTGCAGAAATACATAAACACATTAACAAGAAGTCAGAAGAATTTGATTTTAACACCAACATTGCCATTAATTCTGGTGACCATGAGCAAACAGCTAGACTTCTTTCTAAATTTCTTCACCTATAAGATAAAGACATCAAAGTGGAAATTCTCAAGTTTCCTTCCAGTTTAATATAATCATATGATTCTATATTTGAATAGCAAAGAAGGAAAATTGCACGAGAAAAAAATTCTATACCTCTACTAGCTGTATCTTTTTAGTGTAAAATCTTTTTGCTATAGCACAAACACAATTTTTTCATTCTGGCAAAAAAGAAAATCAATTTTTGAAATATGTCCTAAATGTTCATTAGGTTTCAATGACAATATTATAAATGAATATCTAATGACAGTCTTGTCACCTATTAATAGCTTATAATTTTAGACAGGGGGAATTCTGGGATTTATGCAAATGAAAGGTAGAATCCTCTGTTATACTTTCTTGGTAAACCTCCAATATGCTGACTTAATAGCTATGTTGTACTGGAAAAAAAGAGAAGACACTCACATATATTATAAGAGATAATGAATTATTATTCTAAAAGTAGGCTTGTTGTACTCATTTGCATATAATGTTTAATTTTTACCCAATGCTTCATTTTAATACATGAAAAAAGTGATCAAAAACTATCAAAATATGCTAATGAACTTTCTATTGCAAATATATTGTTGCCCTTGATTCTGGAGGTTTATTATAAAAAAAAATTTTGAAATTTTCAATGATTAAGTGATTATTTTAATAAAAATAATATTAGAAATATTTATATACTTCTTGGAAAGGACCTTAGAGATCATCTATCTAGTTAAGACTCCTTATTTCATAAGAGGCTATTGGGCCTCAGAGAGATGGATCAATTTACTAAGGGCCACAGCTAACCAGTAGCAAATACCAGAAGAGAACCCAGGATTCCTGCTGTCCAGCTTAGTGTATTTTTTTAGTGGGCCACATTGTCTCAAACAACCAGGTTTAGTGCTTATATTTCAAATACTCAGAATTCTATTCAGTTTGGTTGTAGTTAACCACTTATAAGTTATTATAGGAATAATATAAAGGTTGAGGAATAGGGGATAAGACAGAGGCTACCAGATATGTAGACTAAAGTAAAATGCAAAACTCTCTTATAAACGAGTATTTCATAAACCACTATCATTCAATGATCATCTTCATGATTTGTGCTGTTTATAAATTACACTATTTATTTGTTTTTCTTAGTTAAGTATATGCATGTTATAGAAGTACTTGACCACAGTAAACGGAAAGTCAAAAGTAAAACACAGTGGAAGAAAATAATAATGATGAAAACATATTTGTTCATAATGGACCTTGCTGTGTCTTTGGTTTTAAAAAGAGTGGAGAAGCAGGGAGATTAGCTAGTATTAGAAACCGTAAAGATGTTAGCACCCAACTAAGATATTTTTTCCCTTGACATTTAAAAATAATTGAAAAGGAAACGACTTTCTCACAATATGATTCAGTGTCTTCAGTGTCCTGTCCCATCTAAATCACCTCCTAGCCCATTGGTGGTATGCATCTCACACCTTGGAAAATGCTGAGCTAGAATAAGACATCTCAGTTATTGAGGCCTCTAACATATTTCCGACCAGGGAAACATGCACCAGGGAAACTGAAAGAAATTTCAGCAATCATCCAAGTAACATAATACAGTAGTAAAGTTACAAATGCTGGAAATAGCAGCCTGGTCTGTACCTTGCCATTTAACTGTAAGGAAAGTGAATTAATTGCTCTGAGTGTCAGTTTCCTTATCTGTAAAATAGTGATAATAATATAACCTGTCTCAAAGGGTTGTTGTAAAATTATCCGAGAAAACACGTAACAAAAATGTAAACATTTACTGAATATATTGTGTCAAGGTTTACATTTATGATATACTGAATCCTTGCAAAGTCTGTTAAAGATAGACATTATTAATCTCATTTTACACTTTAGAAAACTGCAGCATAGGACATTTTGATTCCCCCAAGCTGGTACATGGCTGAACAGGAGTTAAAGCTTATGTTTTCTTATCTCTAGTTTATACCTTCTTAGCAATTATGCTTTGGACATGCAGATACAATGGTTAGGGAAAAAAGGATATCTCAGATGGATGGGACACCACAAGCAAAAAATGTCTACATATAAGACTGACAGAGGTAGAAGAGGATTCTTTAGTTTGATCATTGTATTAGTTAGCTACTGCTGCAAACATAATGCATAGCAAAACACTCCAAAACTCGGTGTCTTACAACAACGGCTTTTTCCTTTCCACTCACACTCCAGATTTTGTGTTTGGTTCCTGTCAATGCCACATGTGTTGGCATTCTCCTTGGATTTCCAGCTACTCAGATCTGCTCTCATGGTGGGTGACAGAGCTCAAGAGAACAAACCAAATTGAATGTGCACATTTAAGATCTCACCTTCACTAGCTAGAGCAAAGCACATAGCCAATCTCAAAGTGGAGCTGGATATGATACTTTACCCCATTGGGAAACAAGAGGAGAATAAATATTTTGGAAAATATTTTAGCCTATCACCCTTATGATGGAGAATCTACCAAGAGGAGTAACGAAAAAGATCCCTCAAAAGACAAATTGGTGTCTGATTGTGGAGCACCCACATGCCAAAAGGTATGAATATGATTCTATAAGCCACACGGAACCGCTGAAGTTTTCAGCATGAAGCTTGACTCTCACATTTTCTATATCATTTCCTTAGAGCTCCTTTGTTAACCCATGTTAATACAGCGTTAGTAAACGGCAACTGTAAACTAATGGTAATTCATAGGTAGAGAATATTGGAACCTGAATCACCTTAACTGGGAATACTCAACAATGGTGGAGAGGTCAGACATGGTAGCAAATTTTTAGGGTATAAATAGTAAAGGAGATACCTCTCAAAGTTCATGGGCTGGATGACTATCTGTCTGTGCAGTTAGGTAACAGAACTATGAGACTGGGGAATGAGGGAAGGGGATATGTCTTTTACTATATAAGACCATTTAGAGCCTTTGAATGTTGCACCACGTGCATACATTGCTCAATAAAAAGATGAATTTAAAGTGACTTCCCCCCAAAATAGAATTTTTAAAAAAGATTCAATAGCCTAGGATGGAATACATGATTGGTCTTCTTGATCTTTTTTCCATACTTCAAGTATTGGAAGCAGGGTGAAGAAATGTTTTTCTTCCTTCTGCTTAGAAAGAGAAAGGTAGAACCCTCCATTTACATGTTATGGTATCTTCCCTTTCCATATATAAGAAGAGTCACTGGATACACAGCAGCTACAAGAGATTTTATTAGTATCCCCAATTAGTCACCTTTCTTGAATACATACCTTTTGCCAAATGATTTTTTTCTTAACATCCTTCCACTAAAGGCAGAGTACACTTTGCCACCCCTTAAATTTGGGCTAAGCCTTATTACTTGTTTGGACAATGGACTAGGGGTGGAAACAACAGGGTGCCAGCTCTGAGTCTAGACTTTAAGATTTGTCTCATGTTTCCATTTGCTTTCCAGCACCCCTGCCAGTTTCATGAGAGGAATACACCTGGCTAACCTGCTGGTCCAAGGCAAGAAGTACATGGAGCCAACTTTACCCAACTTGCAGCTTTGAGACACCTAGATGGGCCCAGCTGAGATCAGCAGAGCTATTAGTATATGCTAAATAAGTGCTTATTGCATGGTTTCTGAAATGTGTGGTTTCTTGAAATGCAGCAATAGGTGACTGTTACAACAATAAAACTTGATAAATATTTGATGCAGGTACTGCTTTCCAAATTATATGGCCTGGGTGACGTCTTGCCCTCTCCTAAAGGAAGAAAATACACTGACCCCTACTATGATCCTATACTATGTCACACACAGAGCTAAAGACTTGACCTGTATTTTGTCTTTTGATGCTCAAAAAATCCTATAAGAGAAGCACCAATATGTCCCCTTTAACAAGAGAGGAAATAGAGACTCAAACAATTTTCTGAAGTTTATAAAGATGGTGAATGGCAAAATTTAGATTTTAAACTATTTATACTGAATGTCCCTCTCTCACAGAAAACAAAATGCTATTTTTTCTTCTAGCAGACACAGTCTAAAACATACCTCTTACCAGGAGCTCTGTCCCTCTCTAGCCAAGTCACATGGTGGACACTAGGACTATCCTAGGGCATAGCTAAAAACAGAGCTGCTAGGAGAGTGTCAGGGGACAAACAGAGTTTTCATATTCATCTCTGGAGAGTCATTCCCAGGAGAGGCAAGAATCCCTTCTGGAGACAGGGGCCTGGGCAGTGTGCAAACTTCTGAGCTCAGAGCAGCCCCAGTTAATAAATCATTTGTGAGACAATAGCCTGCGGTATCAAGTTACTCCAAGCCCAATTTTGCCATCTCTGGATAAAAAAATGTGCTCTGCACTGCAGGCTGAGAGCTGGGAACAATTCGCTGCTTTAAAGTGCTCAGGCTTCTTGCGATACCCTTTGTTTCCAAAGCTCTGTAGCAGGCTTCTTTGGGGAAGGATAATAGGACCCACTCCCGCTTGGCAGAAGAGGTTCATATGCCTGCTTACTTCAAATGGTTAGGAAGAAGCATCATCCATCCTGGAATCATTTTGGAATTCATGACTGACTCTCCCAATAATATTCTCACTTGCTCCTCCCTATAGCTCAGTCAGCTTTATCATCCCTAATTTTGGATAAGAAAATGGAAACACTAAGACTGTGAGGGAGTAGCCCCTGATTCTACATCTGACAAGGAGCAAACCCAGTTTTGAAATTCAGACTTCTGCAACCAAGTCTGGGGCTTGTTCCTGAGGACTGGCTCACCTAGTGTCACCAAGCCTGAGATGCCATCAGAATGTGGCTTTCTTTGGGGAAAAGCTTTGTCCTCTACTACTGACTCTCTATGAAAATGCAAATTACTTGCCAAAAATAATTTTGAGTCAGCCCTTTATACCTTGGTGTAGATGAGTTGATCAAGAAATAATATGGAAATGATACAGTTTTCTTAGAGGCATATCTGGCCTAACTGCTTCATTTTGTACCTGGAGAAACAGATCCAGGAAATGAGACTCACATTCCTAAGACCATGGAGGTAAGTGTCAGTATTAGAAATCCAAAAATATTTCACATCATGAAAGTAGCCCACTGTCCTCCTTACAGAGTCAGTATGAAGCAAAAAGCACTAAAAAGAGTTTGCTGACCAGGCGTGATGGCCTGTCATCCCAGCACTTTGGGAGACCGAGGTGGGCAGATCACAAGGTCAGTAGTTCAAGACCAGCCTGGCCAACATAGTGAAACCCCGTCTCTACTAAAAATACAAAAAAGTTAGCCAGGCATGGTGGTGGGGCACCTGTAATCCCAGCTACTTAGGAGGCTGACACAGGAGAATCGCTTGAACCCAGGAGGTGGAGGTTACAGTGAGCTGAAATGGCACCATTGTACTCCAACTCAGCGACAGTGCAGGACTCTGTCTCAAAAGAACAACAAAAAAAAACAAACAAAAGAGTTTGTTACATGTTTACAGAGCTTCACCAAGCTCTGTTTGGCCCACTCTCTCATCAGGCCCCCTCTGTGAAATAAGCAAGGCAGATTTTTATTTTCTCATTTCCCAGGCAGGGCTATGGGCATCCAAAGAGATGAAGTACCTTGGTTTGAAATACTCTAGAGCTGAGTGGGTTGCTAGAGATCATGGAGAAAACAACCTCTTCATTTTCCAAGGAAGCTTAGCAAGATTGATTTATTTTTATTCTACACACACTTACTGCACAGGGATTATGCTGTATGCCAACTCTAGTGCTGGTGCTAGAATGGTAAAGCACACAAGGCTCAGTACCTGCCCTCACAGAGGTCACATTCTAATAGCGAAAGCAAACATGAAGTCAGTAATTGCACAAATAATTACATATTTTAAATGTTGATGCATGGAATAAAAGAAACATAGGCAGTCATATGTGAGTTTTTAGTGTTCTTTGTGGGAAGGAGGATTTTTTTGATCTAATAAGTGAGGAGAGGGTTCTCTTAGGGGGCACTGATAAGACATGGACATTCCCAAAAGGGAAGAGAGACCAGAGGTGCAGAGACCCCAAGATGGGAAGAAGCATGTTGTGTTAGATTAACAGTCAAAATGCCAGAGTGAGCTGAGCGCAGAGAATAAGAAGAGAGTGAAGGGAGTGAGATGAGACGCTCCAGAGGGCCACAGCATGCAGTCTTTGCAGGCTAAGAGAAGGATTGCGACTTTTAAACTAGGAGTAAAGAGAAGCCACTGAAAATTTGAAGTGATGGAGCAAAATGATCAGATCTGTGATTTAAAATGGAAACAAAACATGCTGCCTATAGTGTCGGGAATAGATCAGAGAGGTGCCGTATGAAGGTGTGGCTGCCTCTGACTAGTATGGTGGCTGTGAGAGGTCAAAAGTGGATAGATTTGTCCAACATTTGGGACATAGACTTAGTAAGATTTGGAGATGGATGGTTTATGATAGCAGAAGAAAGAGAGAATGAAAGCGATAAAAAATGATCCCTAAGTTTCTGGGGTAAGAAATTAGGTAATTAACAGAGATGGAAAACGCCAGAGGATAATAAATAGAAGGGAATGTGTCTGAGGCTGAGAAAAGAGTGAAAATTTCAGGTTGGGACTTGTGGCAATGTTAGATCAATGACTGGTCATGAGCTCAGACCTCAGAAGACAATTCAGGCTGGGGAGTACATTTGGGAACCATTGCATACAGATGATAGTCAACATAGTGGAAATGATTGGGATTCTTCATTTCTCAAGGAGAAAGTGACCATTGAGAAGGGCAGAGCACAATAGAGCCATACAGAGAACTCAGGAAAAAAGGAGACCCACTATCCCGCTATCCAGCTCTGGAAATGTTTCAATCCAGCATTTTAGGTCAAAAAGGAGGGACTCACATTAGAAACTGGGAATAAGTGAGCAGCCTAGTGGGAGGAGAATCAATATATGTTGCCCATGTGGTACAGACATCAAATAAACTGAATACTTCAGAATGTAGCTTACCTTTGGCAACATGAAAATAGCTAGGGTGGGATGGCGTGATGAGGGAGAAATTTGTTTGAAGTGAGTTGAAGACTGAATGATGTAGAGAGGAATAGAAACTCTATGCCCACGTTCTCACTCGTAAGTGGGAGTTGAAGAGTGAGAACACATGTACACAGGGAGGGGACTATCACACACTGGGACCAGTTGGGCAGTGGGGTTAGGGGAGGGGATAGCATTAGGAGAAATACCCAATGTTGATGACAGGTTGATGGGTGCAGCAAACCACCATGGCATGTATATACCTATGTAAAAAACCTGAACATTCTGCACATGTATCCCAGAACTTAAAGTATAATAAATAAATAAATAAATAAATAAATAAATAAACTCCATGCCCAACAACATTTTTGAGAAGTATGGATGTGAAGAAAAGCAGAGAAATTTGTCAGTAGCTGGAGGGAAATAATTTGCTACCTAATTGTTAGGGATATATGTGCTGTGTTCCTTGGACAAGTTAATTAACAATTAACCACTCTGTTTATACAATATAAAAGGAAAATAAGGTGTATTTGTCAACTGCTGAGAAGACCAAAATGGAGAGGGAGATTTTGATGATGAAGAACAGAGGTTGGATGACAAACGGAGCTGGCTGGAGGGAATGGGAGTACAGAGCACAGGTAGAGGGAGTGGTCACTGGCAAGATGAGAGGCTGCCTCTGCTGCATTGGAGGGAAGAAGTAACGAACTGAAGCAGGCACAGGTAAGGTGCCCATGTGAGCTAGAGGAAACCTGACCCAAAGGCCACTTGTGATTCAAAATCCAGTGAATATGAGGAATCAAGGAATGAGGTATGGAAGGATTGAAGACAAATGTGACTGATGTGACTGACGTCTGAGTCACTCCTCTGGTCTATGTGGTGGGTAAGACCACACTCTTTGTGGGTGGAAGCCCCAGGTCAGACCCCAACGGTTTGAGACACAGGTGAGAGCACTGTCAGTTCACTGAGATCAGAGACAAGATCGTATCAAATCAGGTTCAGCTGGGTCACAGTGCACAGTGGTGCTGCAGAGGCAAGGCACGTCAGTGTTCAAGTGATTAATCTCTTGTCTCCATTACTCTAAATGAGCTAAACAAATCCCTTGCTGGGCCTGTCACACTGATGTTCCACATGCAAATTATTCCTAATGAGCAGGGCACAGGTCTGGTCCCCTGGTTGGTAAATCCATTCATTTCACAACACATTGTCTTGTTCACATATTTTTGTGACACGATCCATTGGCAGATGAGCTGTTAAATGAAATACTGGCCCCTCAGAACTGCTTTAGAAATGTACTATCTCATTCATAAGGAAGATGCCTTTAGTGCAGTGGACTCAGGATTAGAGGACCTTGGGTGCTTGTTCTGATTTTGACAGTTTTCTCTTCTCTGAGTTTCTAATTCTTACATGCACAAAATGAGGCATTTGGGCTAGATTTGGTGCTTCCAAGGTGCTTGCTGACATATTTGTAGTTTACAAAACACATTTTAAAAGGGTTCCATAATGAAGTATAGTGGGAAAATAGAGGGTTGAGAAACTCAACAAGTTTTGTTTTGTTTTCTATCATGAGACATCCCAGAACCATCAATACGTTAACTTGAATTGTGAGTATTTGATCAAACAAGCATGTCTTGAAACAGATCTTTTGGATCAAATCTGGGAACTGGTGGACAGGACGAATACTGGAGATCCCTTCAAATCTATAATTGCCTAGAGAAGTTAGAAACCAGTGGAAATTAGAGACAGAGAGAAAACTGCAAAAAGCTGAATGAGGGGTCGGATTAACTGATTCCAGGGACAGTGACTGGGCCTCTGCTCTACGCTAGCTATTGTCTCTCTAGTTTCTCCCTCACTTCTCCTGGACTCAAAGCAAGTAAACCTGGAAAAGAAAGGATATTCAAACCACTTAATTAATTTTATTGTATTTGGCTCTACTGTGAATCGGATTTATGGTATTGTATTGTGTTTTTCTCAGTGTTGGCACCAGAAGTCTCCTCACCCATCTCTCTATTATCTGATGTTCAGACTCTGCTAGAATACTTCCAGGTGTGTGGAACTCTAGATCTTCCAAAACTTCTCACTTCCTCTCTGGGCATCATTTCCTTAGGGAGTGCCAAAAGTTTCTCTCCAATGTTCCTAAGTTGACCAAGTGTGACCAAGGATGTCATTTTCTCTTTCTGCATCTTAATAGAAAACTGAAGCTACCTAACTGGCCTCTAAGTAACCTTCTCATCACTTGGCCTTTTTGGGTTCCAGATGTGGGACAAGTCATAGGGTGTAAAATTGGGGACATTGTTGCACAGTTACTGTCCCAGTATAGGAACTATTGAAAAACACAGTCTACCTATATCCATTAAGGCTGATCAAACAATATCGTACCCAAAAGGAGCTGGAATTTCTCATGATAATAAGGACACTAAGAGAAGGACAGTTGTTCTAGATTTTAAGCTCTTCTCTCACCAACTAACTGTGTGACTTGTTACAAACCAATCCTCTTTTCTGAGCTTGTTCACACACTGTAAAATGATGGTGTTACACCAAAGAACCACTAAGTTTCTTTTTTTTTTTTTTTTTTTTTTTTTTTTTTTGAGGCAGAATCTCACTCTGTCACCCAGGCTGGAGTGCAGTGGCATGATCTCAGCTCACTGCAATCTCCACCTCCCAGGTTCATGCAATTCTCCTGCCTCAGCCTCCCGAGTAGTTGGGACTACAGGTGCGTGCCACCATGCCCGGCTGATTTTTTTGTATTTTTAGTAGAGATGGGGTTTCACTGTGTTGGCCAGGACAGTCTCGACCTCCTGACCTTGTGATCCGCCCACCTTGGCCTCCCAAAGTGCTGGGATTACAAGTGGGAGCCACATCACCCCTGGCCAAGATTCCTTTTAGTGTTAACATGATATATGCTGCTAACATGAGTCCAGCACTCCTTCTTGAAGGAATTTGGCAAAGAAGGAGAAAGAGAAATGTTTTTACAAGCAAAACAAACATCAGGAGTCTCTGGAATTGTCACATGAGCAAACCATTATGATGGACAGTAGAAAAACCTGTTCTGAAATATTAAGAGTAAGATCTAATAACAGTTAATGATTTATTCCATGATTACTGTAGATCATTTACCCTCACTTATTTGACAAATACATTTAAGACTTTGCTTTCTGACAAGTACTGCACCAAACTCTCTGGATACTGCAATGAACAAGACAGAAACAATTTCTGTTCTCATAGAACTTACATTTGTGCATGTGTGTTGGGGAAGTGGGAATAGACATTAATCAATTAAATAAACAAGCGAGATGACTTGAGACAGTATATCGGTGAGCAAATGGACTTGATAGTGGTAATAGCAACTGCATTTAACATTAGCTTGTACATGATAAAAAGTTTGTTTTTAATCATATAAGAGCCCAGACATAACAAATCCAGGGCTTTTATAATAATTCCATAATGTCAGGAAAGCTGGTTCCTCCTCATTGCTTTATCAACTCTAAGGTGTTTCCCTTACCTGCTTAAAGATATAACCATTATTTTTACCTTCTAGCCAATAGGAAGGAAAGGGAATATCTTTCTTTACCAGAGTAATGGTGAAAAGTGGCAAATTCTACTTCTGCTTACAACTCCTTGGCCAGAGCTTGTCACATGGTTATACCACCTGCCAGAGGTCTGGAAAATGTGCCCTTTACTCTGTGTAGCCATTCCTTAGCTAAAAATTAAGGGTTCTGTTATGACTAAAGAAATAATAGATATTAAGGAAAAACAATCATTTTAGTACATAATAATAAGTAATGACAAGAGTATATCAGCCAGATTAGGCTAGGTGATGCTGCAATAAAAAATAATGCCAGAATCTCAGTGGCTTAAGATTCAGCGTTGCTTATCTTAAGTCTCAGGGAGTGGAGCAAGGGAATCTCTTCTCATCCTAATCACTTAGGGACACATCTCCAGAACTGCCAGTCATCCTGCCAGAGCAAAGAAAGATCTCTGGAAGTTCTTGTACTGTAAATACAATGCTCAGCATAATTAATGTTATTTTTCCTCATAATTCATTGACCAAAACTGGGCATACATTCCCACCTAACAAGAAGAAACCAAGCATGTAATCCTACTTAGTCCACAGAAAAAGATAGAACTGAGAATATTTGGTAAACAACACTGCCTGCTACCCCCAAGAGGTAATGGGACAGAGTGGCTTGGATAGAGAGAAGGCATATGCAAAATGGCATGACTGCTGGAAGCGTTTCTGAGCAGTTAGTGGAGCTGAGATTTGAATGATGAGAAAGAGGTCATAAGCATGTGAAAAATCTCTGTAAAGAACACTGTTGTTCAACTGTGGTTGCTATTATACATAGATGGGTACAAGGATAAGCAAGGAGATGAATTGGCAGTTATTGTCACCTTAAGGCAATGTTAATAGGTAAGCAATATTACTATCTCAGCTTTATATATGAGTAAACAGAGGCATCAAAGGGTAAAATAATTTGCTGCAAATCACATAACTAGGGTAGCTAGGAAGTGACAGCTCCAGAATTTGAACTTGAGCAGCATAACTCTGCAGCCAAGTTCCAAACCACTAAGTTACTCAGCCAATCCAAGCCCTTTAGGTAGACAGACCCTCTCTAGTGAGGATGGTAAGTTTAGGATTAGTCAATTGGAGTATCACATAAATTCAGAGAAGAGGCACAGGAGTCAAAGGAGCCCACCAGAGGCCAGCGTGACTCCCTGAGGAATATCAGGAGGCTTCTCCAAAAAAGCTCTCTTGTGAGTAGATATTTGTTAAGTGGAGAGGGGGGTAGGGAATATACATAATCCCAGCAGAGGAAACAGGATCTACAAGTGCTCAGAGACTTCAAATGTGGTTGGAGAGAAAGGGCTACAGAGAGAAAGCGGCAAGGAATGAGCTTGAAAGGTTAGTTGGGGCCAGTTTCTCCCAAGAATAATGAAGAAAATGCATCAATTATTCAAACTTCTTTACAGTTACAATCTCATTACGAAATGTTTTTGTTTTGCTATAGGAAAGCCAGCTCCCCCACATACTTCTGGGGCTCATCAGTGAAAACAACAATCGTCGCACAGACCCACCCAGGAAAGCAGAGTCATCAGCAGGGACCCAATTTGAGCTAAAATGGAATTGGGCTCAGTATAGAGGGAGAGAAATAAATCTAGGAGTAAAATACAGGGTTCTGTGAGTCTACATTGTGACATTCAGCCTTATTAACTGTCACTCCTGGCTTGCATAGTGAGGCCTAGAGAAAGAAGTTCACAGTTGGAGCCAGCCAACACCGAGACCACTGAGCAGGAGCACAGAACCATCATCAGGCCACAGGCAGCTGTCACATCAGGAGGCCACCAACATCAGAGGGATCTGGCAGAATACAGGCAGGACCAAGGACTCCAACATGCTTACTCTGGCCTCCAAGGCTCTGTCACAGGTCCAGCCCAGCTCCCTAATGGATTTAATGTCTCACCCCCTCTCCTCTGTCCTCATTGCACTGTAGCCTTGCTGGTCTTCTAGTGACACCCACATGCCCCATCTTGGTGCCCCATCTTGGTGCCCCAATCACCTCCACCTGGAACACGCTGCCCCTACCAGACAGGCAAAGGACTGACTTTTCCACTGCACAGGTCTCTGTTCAAATGCCACATCTTCTGAGAGGTCCTATCTGACACCCCTGTGAATCTAAATTGGCACCTTTGATGCTTTTCCTTTGTGTATTTGTCTGGATTATATTCAGCACTGCATACTGCAGGGCACTTTCATTTGCTCTTTTGCTCACTTGTCTCCCCATGGAAGACAATCCCTACGAAGTCATTGTCTACCTTTTTCACCACTGTATCCCTAGTTAGAACACTACCTGGTATGTAAACAGTGCTCATTAAATACTCGTGAAATGAATCAATGATTGGAGTCAAGTGGCAGAAAATGGTATACAATGCAGGGGCTTGATCACAAGGGACATTACATATAAAAACCCAGTTACTGGAACTAGGGTAAAAACGGAAACTAGAATTAAGTCAAAGTAATGGAAAGTCACTTAGGGGCTGGCCTGAAGCTCCTTCCACATATTTTACTAGGATATCAGGGTAGGGTCAAGCCCAGAGTGGGCCCTATTGAACGCAGGATTGGAGATGCATGGATCTAAGGTGGGTGACTAGGATTCTCCTTTGCTGTGTTTCCTGAATCCAGTTCACTTTCATCTGGAATATCTGGGGAGTGGAGTGAGAACCTACTGAGCCCAAAATTGTGGTGCAAACCTGTAATGCCCTAACCATCTATTCCTAAACAGCCCTTACTTCTGGTGTTAGGGCCTGATGGTAAGAAGAGGTGGCCATGATCATAAACATTAGAGGATCTTGGAGTCAGCACAGCTGGCAGCATCCCTCACTGTGTCATTTTGCCCGGCCTGTGGTTTGCTAAGAGCCTGTCGGCCAGTTTACCATTCCTGTGGCAGGGCCAATTATCTCCATATCACAGCAACAAGCATCCGGACCACATACCTTGACAAGCGCCATGGCTCATTAGGACGATTACACACTCTGGAGGCTGCCCCCGTCAGCGGCTCAAGTCTGTGAGATGGACTGGAGCCACCTTTAGCTTTCTGAGGCCCCCACCCCATGACTTCTACCACTCCCACCCTGCACAAACAAGGAATGAGGGTGCGAAAATCGATTTCAGTTGTAAAGTTGTCAGCATATCATACCAAAAGAGTTCTGGATTTGGTGAGCTGAGAATAGAGATCTGCTCCTTGCTTTGCTTCTGATTTACTGCACGACCTAAGGTGAATTGTTGAAGTTCTCTGGGCTCAGTTCCTCCTCTGTAAAATGAGGTCAAGGGTGCCTGCCTTACCTTCCAGAGTTGTTGTGAAGATTATTTATGAAACTGTGTGTTCTCCTGAGCAATGGTTATCATTTGTGACCATTTGTCGGGAGGGAAGGGCAAGAGAGGTCAATGGGCTACCATTTGCCTTTTTGTTAGGAATCCAGACTCTCATTAATACCCAACACTTTCATTATAAGAATAATGCCTGTTCATTATAGAGACTTGCAGATTTAAATCTCTGGGTAAAGCAATTTATACCAACTTTTAAAAATAACATTGGCCACAGATCCAACTTTTTTCTTTCAAGCTATTTCTTTCCACTATGTCCCACCACAAGCCTTCACTAAGGTGTTACATAGTCCATAAGATAAGATTATCATATTATTAGGTGGATATTAAACATACTATCTCTCCAGTTAGCGTATGTGCGGTTTTTTGTTTGTTTGTTTGTTTGAGATGGAGTCCTTCTCTCTTGCCCAGGCTGGAGTACAGTGGCTTGATCTCGGCTCACTGCAACCTCTGCCTCCTGGGTTCTGACAATTCCCTGCCTCAGCCTCCTGAGTAGTTGAGATTACAGGCACCTGCCACCCATGCCCGGCTAATCTTTGTATTTTTAGTAGAGACGGGGTTTCACCACCTTGGCCAGGCTGGTCTTGAACTCCTGACTTCGTGATCCAAATGCCTCGGCCTCCCAAAGTGCTGGGATTACAGACATGAGCCATTGCACCTGGCCAGTGCATGTGTGTTTTAATACTATTTTTTTTAAAACTTTACCCAAGGAATGGCATTAACATAGACTTTCAGGCACAGTGATCTTATAATTGAGAATTCAGGAAGGCTCATCAGCTACATTATATCCTTATTCCTTGAAGTAAATGCACAGAGGATCAGCTCACAGAACTTTTATCTTTCTGCAACCACTAGGCTCAGAGTCTTCAGGTATCTTTTTCTTTGTGTACTCACCACAACCCAGGGCCTGATGGCAAAGGATATTTAAAAAAAAAAAAAAACGAAACAGTTACTGGAACAAGGCTAAAAATGGAAACTGGGATTAAGCCAAAGTAATGGAAAGTCACTTAGTGGCTGGCCTGAAGCTCCTTCCATGAATCCATGGATTTCACTAGGATATCAGGGGTAGGGTCAAGCTTGGAGTGGGCAGAGAGAATGCAATGGAAAGGCAAACTCAGAGGACAGAAGAAGGCTGGGTTGCTTATTAGCAAGTCAAGAACATTATTAAAATTGGATGTTAATTATTTCCTCAAGTCTTCTTCACCTGCTGATTTCTATCATCTCCTGGCTTTTTGTTTGGAAATGTAATCTCAGACTCCACCAATTCTGGAAGTATGCATGGTGGGCTAGGTGCTAGCCTGAGAAGCAGATAGCCTGGCTTTGAAGCCTGGCTCTGCCACTTTCTTGACCTTGTCAAAGTCATTGACCCTGCATTATACTCTTCCCCACCCTTCCCAAGCTTTAGTTGCCTCACTGTGCAATGAGTAGGGTTGAGGAGGCAATGTCTAAACCTTTTCCAGTACCATGATTCAATACATTTTCAATTGATTTCATTTCAATTAATCTCGATTCAATCCAATTTGCTATATTTCAATTCAATTATTTCCATTTAGTTTAGTAATTTCATTTCATTCAGTTGAAGTCAATTCAAATAAACTAAATTCCACTGACTCCAATCAGATCCCTGTTTTTCTGGTGTCTGAAGCAATTTCTAGGGCTTGAGAATCCAGGACTGATCAATCCCTCTCAGCTCATCATGGCCCTGCAATCAGGGCTCCACCTGCTCACCTGCTCACCTGCTGCTCTATTCTTGGGGAAGCCACCAGAGCCAATCATGGGGAGGGAAAGGGCAGAAGGAACTCCTCCATGCCCCCCATCTGGATTTGAGTAAGTTACCACTGGAATCCTTGGGTCTGTACGCATTGGAAAGAGTACAGGATGAAATATTAAATGTGGCTGCATGTGGCCTTAGAGGTCCTGAACCCATAATAGGCAATGAATAAATACTATTGAATAAATAGATGAATAAATGAATAAATTTAAATACTAAGTGAATTGATTTAAATACAGTATGTATTGAGTGTATTGAAATACTTATTGAGCCAATGAATAAATTTAAATGGGCTAATTCCTAATGGTGATTGTCCCCTCCCTCCACTCTGGCTTTCTAGGTGTCCTTGGTCAAGTCATATCACCTCCTTATCGTCATGAGAGAACTGAAGGGGCTGCACTAGGCAGTCCAGCTCTAAACCGCAGGTCTGGGATTCTGCGAATCCTCTTCTTCTGCTCCCTTCTTCCCTGTCCAGGCTCTCCTTGTGGGCCAGAGAGTTCCTCTAAGGAGCAGAGCTGGAAGAACAATGCCCTATGATTGGCTCTGGTGGCTTCCCCAAGAATAGAGCAGCCGGTGATGAGCAGGTGGAGCCCTGATTGCAAGGCCCGTGACGAGCTGAGAGGGATTGATTAGTTCAAGCCTCTTAAGTCAAGTGGTTCTGAAATTCCCCAGTGAGCATGTCTCTCCCCCTCAGCTCCTGGCCCTGGAGCTGCATGTTCTGCCTCCCATAGCAGCCATTCTCCTCCATCTGATTGTTTCCTTTGTGTTCTCTTAAACTTCTTAGAATTTAAAGATTTAAAAAGAAAGAAGAAAATACTTAGTGCTTACTATATGCCAGATAGAGTGCTCTGAACTCCACAAAATCCTGAGGATGGCCTCTGTGAGACTATGTCATTACCACTTCCAGTTTACTAATGAAACAACAGAGGCAGCTCAGAGAGGGGAAGTCACTGCACAAAGTCACACAGCCAGTAACTGGTGAAACCTTCAAAGTCAGAAGGGATGGTATGCAAAAAACAGGGTAATAAGTATGCTGTTCACATCAGCTCCCTGCCCTGCCTTCCTCAGGCCCTGGTGTGCCCTGTGAGACCTCAACCCACCATCTATTTCCATGGCCTTTAGATGCTGGTAAGCCTGATGCCCTAGGCTCCCTCCCAGGTTTGGAAGCTGGATCTTTCATCCCAACCCAGAGCCAACTGGCTCACGAAGCAAACTCCAGTTTTGAACCTCCAGCACCTCCTGTCATTGAGGCCAAGCCTCCTTTGGTCAAGAGCCAGGCCACCTTCCAAGGGTGAGAGTCAGTCAGGCCAGGCCAAAGTCAAATTGAACAGAAGGTGGAGTCTGTAGCCAGGCTGCTTTGATTCCTACACCCCAGGCACCCAGTTGTGAGATGTCAATGTCTAAGAGACTCCTAGTATCAGCATACCAACCAAGAGCCTATCTCCCATGGCCTTTCTATCTCTGTAACAGAGGGTGGGGGCTAATGGTAAGCCAGATACAGGTGTCCATTCTAGAGCTGCTCACTCTATTATCTCCCCTAGGTAATTTGGTTCTTTAAGCAAATTTAACAAAGAAACAAAAAGTCTAATAAATAGAAACATTGAACCATGGTTACCAGAGGTGGGGGAGAAGGGAAGGAAATAGGTGAAAGGGTACAAATTTGCAGTTAGACAAAACGAATACATCTAGTGATCAAATGCATGGCATGAGGACTATAGTTAGTAATGGGTAACTATAGAAGGTGATGGATATGTTCATTTGTTCGCCTGTAGTAATTTCACTGTGTATATCAAAACATCAGGTTGCATGCCTCAAATATATACAATAAACAATAAATTTTGGGAAAAGACCCTCAAGGAGGAAGAAAGCGGAAGAAACAACCAAAGTTGATTAAAGTGGTTCTCAAACTGGAAGGTGTATAAGAATCCCCTGTCACGACTATAAGATTAATTTGAAGAATCACTTTCAGAGATCCCCACTCACTCATTTATTCATTCAATTGTTCTTTTATTCCTATCGAGTACTGTTCTAGAGACTGGAGACACAGCAGCAGTAAAGTTCCTACCTTCCTGGAGTTCACAGGACAGAAGCAGATAAAACAGACAATAAAAAATAAGTAAATATCAGATAGTAATTGCTATGGAAAATTTTGAAGCAAAATAAAGGAGTGGAGACGCCCTAACAGGAGCAGATCTGGGGTTTCTATTTTTTATAGGTACATCAAGGGATTCTAACACAGGAATCCCTGGACACTTTAAAAAAAGGGTGGCTGGGTTGAATGGTAATTCTGTTTTTAGGTCTTTGAAGAATTGGCATAGAGAGGAACAACAGACACTGGGGCCTATCAGAGAATGGAGGTTTGGAGGAAGGAGAGGATCAGGAAAAATAACAAGTGAGTACTAGGCTTAATACCTGGGTGACAAAATAATTTGTACAACAAACCCCTGCAATATGGTTTGACTATGTCGCCACCCAAATCTCACCTTGAATTGTAATAATCTCCACATGTCAAGGGTGGGCCAGGTGGAGATAGTTGAATCATGGGGGACAGGTCTTTCCTGTGCTGTTCTTGTGATAGTGAATAAGTCTCACGAGAGCTGATGGTTTTATAGAGGGGGAGTTCCCCTGCACATGCTCTCTCTCTTGCCTGCCGCCATGTAAGAGGTGCCTTGCTCTTTTGCCATGATTGTGAGGCCTCCCCAGCCATGTGGAGCTGTGAGTCAGTTTAACCTCCTTCCTTTATAAATTACCCTGTCTCAGATATGTCTTTATTAGCAGCATGAGAACAGACTAATACACCCTGTGACATGAGCTTACTTATATAACAAACCTGCATATGTATCTCTGAACTTAAAATTCAAAAAAACAAAAAAAGGTGGCTTGCTCTATATCAGATTAAGTGCAGTTTCATAGAGGATCAGCCCAGAGAACTTCCTTTCCATTGTTCTCCCACTAGGCTTAGCATCTTCTGGTTTCTCTTCTTTGTGAGTATACAGACATAGAATACAATGGAAAGCCAGCATCAGAGGAGAGAGGACAAGCTTGGTTGTTTATAGAAGATCCAGAAGGTTATCAAAGCTGGGTGCCTAATTGTTTACCCAAGCCCTCTTCACCCATTGATTTCTATTGACTCCTGGCCTCCTTTTGAGAAATCCAACCTCACACACCACCAATTTTGGAAGATTTATGTGGCAATTTTATTTAAGGCTTGTACCAGTGAAGGTAGTTATTGTTATCATTATTCACATCTAATAGATGGAAAATCCAAGCCTTAGAGAAAAGAAAAACTTTCCAAAGTTATCACAGCTAATAGAAAGCAATGTCTGACTTCAGATCCTGCTTATTTCCCTATGTAACACATTAAGGAACAGTGAAAACTACCACTAGCATATAGCCGGCTTCAGAGCCTTTGTGTCTTTCCCATTGCCCTTCTAATGCTGTCAAAACCTTCCCTGTTTGCAAAGCTCATTCTAACCCTTTGTTTCATTTGAGGTTCAAAACTCTGAGGAGGAAAGCATTGCCCCTGTCCCCTGCCTCCCCACCTATCAGTCACACAGTGGTAGGCAATGACAACTGTCACTGCAGATACACGAAAACCATAATCCAAGTCTATCCAGATTAGGTCCATCTACCCCAGAATTGGGAAATGGTCTTGCTCATACACTTGAGGAGACTCCTGGGTACCCATGTGCCCAAACAGAGCTTTGGGCTTTCCCTACCCCACAGGGTTACCAGTCTATAAAACTGGCTGTCCGTCTTGGTTCCCTGAACCTCAGCCTCTTTCCCTACTTTGTTTCAGCTCAACCTTTCTTCTGAACTTTCAACTTCTGTCTAAAGAACTGCTCCAAACATTCTTTCAGACAATGTCTGAGATGATAACAACAGCTGCAATAATAATAAGCACTTGGCTGACATATAGTAAGTCCTCAATATGTATTTGTGTAACAAGGGGTTGAGTGAATGACTAATTGCAACTAATATTTTTAAGTGCTTACCGTGTTACAGGAGCTATGTTAAGCACTTTTGCACTTAATTATCACAAGAGCCCTGTGAGATGGGTACTATTTTCATTACTCTATTTCACATAAGAAGTGATCAAAACTTGGAAAGGTCAAGTTATTCGCTAATTTTCACAAAGCTAGGAAATAGTAACGCTTGCATTTGCACCTGTGTCTGTCTGCTTCCAAAGCGTGTGCTCTCAACCATGATCTATAATCAGAAAACAAGATTATATCATCATAATCTTCCTGGTTAGCTTTGCCCATCACCACTGCCTGGAAACTTCCGTGGCATTATAGGATACACTGGATTAGGTCATCACAAATAATAGCCCAGACCAAGACTGAGTTTTTTCCACTCTTTTGGCCATTATACTTTGGACTCTCAGAAAGCTCATTTTTAGGCCAACCTGATACCTAGTGATTTCTCTTTAGCCTTGGTCCCATCAGCTTCTTCAGTCTTCAGCAACCTACCCTGATGCCCCAGCATAGCTCACAGCTGATCTAACTGATGGTGCTTTGGTAACATGGCCACAGCAATTAAAAAAAAAAAAAACAAAACTCAGTCCATCAAGAAGTAAGTCTATGTCCCTACCCATGGACTTATAGCTGCTTTGACCAACAGAGTAGAAAGAAGTATTACCATGTTACTCCTGAGACTAGCTCTTAAAAGTTCATGTGGCTTCTACTTTTATTTTTTAACTGGAATTCTCACCTTAGAGTTCCTGAATAAACATGTAAAAAGTTAGAATACCTGGGAGGTCGTGGGGAAGCCCAATTCATATATAGAGGACAGGGCAGGCACTTTGGTCAACCTTTCTGGAATGTGTCCATCCTTTGAATTATCCCAGCCTAGCTGTCAGACAAAAAGCCTCCAAATGTTTTGAATCTTCCCAGCTGAGGCTCCAAACATTGTAAGGTAGAGATAAGATATCCGCACTGCGCAACATCCAAGTTCTTTATCTATAGAATCCACAAGCATAATATAATGGTTGTTGTCAATGTTACAAAGTTTTGGGGTGGTGTGTTTCATAGCAATAGATAACTGAAACATCATCTACCTCGTATAACTCAGTAGTATAGTGTAATTGTTAAGTGTAAAGGCTCTAGAGTCACATAGAACTGTGTTTGTCTTATAGATTATGACATTTCCTAGATTAGGCAAATTATTTCACTTTTATGACCTTCAATTTTCTTATCTCTAAAATATTAGTAACAATATTTCAATCCAGGAACAATGATAAGGATTAAATGAGATGATGCATAAAGATCTACTCAGATAGTGTCTTGCATATAGTAAGCACTCAGTATATACTGGCTCAGATTATAATTGAATATCTTAGTAAGTACAGTTACTGCTTTACTTTATGAAAGAGGAAATCAAAGCTCTGAGAAGTGAAATGACTTTACCAAGGGCACATGACCAATCATATTTTTTAACTCCTTGTCCAGAATGTCAAGGTCTCTCCAACATGGACATGGCTAGGCTCTGGAGGGAGCCAAATCATTTTCAAGGGGCATAGAAGATGATAAAATACTTCTTAAGTGTTAGACAACCACCAAAGGAGACAGAAGAAATAGTGCAACTTCTTTCCCTCTGTCCCCACGTTCATGGAGTTCCAAGCACCAAATTAGGGACATCTTCCAAACACATTCCCAAATCAGCTTCCCTTTAAAGCAAAGTTAAAAAAAGACATGGCACTCTAAATGCCATCCCTTCCCATGCTGGTAAGCAGCTTATCGAGCCCAGTGTGTGGCCATTTTATGAGCCCAATGAAGAGAGCCTGCTGCTGGGAATTATCTCTAAGAGTGTTGGGGGTGAGTGAGTCACTGTGATGTTGAGGAGAGAGAAGCAGAGGAGTGGCAGGGAACAGCTCAGGTGACTGCACAGGGACAGGAATTCCCATAGGAGTAGGGTGAGGGACAAGGTGGGAAAGGCAATTGTTGAGCATGGATTTTCATGGACATAGAAACTAGAGGCTTGGCAGGTGCAGTGGCTTGCAATAATCCCAGCAACTTGGGAGGCCAAGGCAGGATGACCACTTGAGGCGAGGAGTTTGAGACCAGCCTGGATAACATAGCAAGACTCCATTTACACACACACACACACACACACACACCACACATACACACTTTTTTTTTTAATTAGCTGTCCATGGTGGTCCATGCCTGTAGTCCCAGCTACTAAGGAGGCTGAGATGGGAGGGTCACTTGGGCCAGGAGTCAGAGCTCCAGTAAGCTATGATGACACCACTGCATTCCAGCCTGAGTGACAGAACAAGGCTCCATTTCTTAAAAAATAAAATAAAAATAAAATAAAGAAACTAGAGGCTTAGAATTTGAGAGGTGGAAGGAGGCCAAAGGAGGAAGGAGGCAAAGTTTAGTCCAACTTCTATCATTTCACAGATAAGAAAACCAAGGACTTGGAAGAACATGGAAGGGGGAAGCATTTAAATCTGAAAGTTCACTTACATGAACTGTTTTTAAAAATATTCCTCAGCTGCCAAGCTACAGAGTCCATGGAGCTATGAAGTAAGGTAGTATTTTGTTTTAAGTAGATGAGGATAGTGAGGAAGATGAGAAGAGAAGAGGAAGCTGCTTACCAACATTACACAAGAGATTAACCTGGGAGCTACACTAAGAGCCTGGTCTTTAGATCCTGGGTTTTCTTTACATCAGACTCATACTCCTTCCAACCCCCATAAACCCAGAGTTAAGAGATTAGCCCACTACTTCCCCCTCCCAGAAATTCACAGGACAAGAGTACACTTACTCTGTAATAATAGGGAATGTGTCCATTATCAGAGAGTTAAAGTCATAGATGTCTTCTGAGACTGGGGGAAAAAAAGTGTGAAAACTAAATTAGGAAAGATGAATTTTTAAATTGGAAAAGATCTAATTTCATAGAACGAGCCAGTGCCCAAAAGGGTAAAGCCACTTTCTAGCTTTTGGAAGGTTATATTGTGTAAAGAAAGGAGCAAGGACTCAGGAGCCCAGATGACCCAGATTCTCATTTCTCTTCCCAGGCTAGACCTTCACCAGCCATGCATCCTTGGGTAGGTTAGTTAACCTCCCTAAACCTCTATTTCTTTGCGTGTAAGATGGGAGTAAAAATAACCACTTCATATGGTTGCTTTGAGAATTAAATATAAAACAACTAGCCTGTAGGAGGTCTCCCATAATTTTGCTTCCTAAAAGGAGGACCCAAGACTCAAAACAGGCTTCCTTAGTCCCAGATTCTATTAAAAAATTTGATATTTCTGGGTGGGGAGCATGCAACAACCTCCCTGGGCCCCATTTCTCATCTTTTTTCAGTGGATACCACCTGAAGCAGCCACAAAACTCACTATCTCTCTCTCACTTTGGGAATGTCCTCGGTACACAGAGGTGGGATGCTGGTGGCTGTGCTTGGCCCTAGCCTCAAGCCATAGCTAACTGGCCAGAAGGAAGCATTGTAATAAGCCAGGCCACTCAGAGTTCTTCCCTGGGATTTCTTACCGGAACTAAAGGAAGAGAAAGAAGGAGTCTTAGTCTCTCTTGGGTGGTAGTTATGAAATATGAGTGGTAGGAATCACAGCCTTATCGAGGAAGCCAGAAGTTTTTCTAATGGAACTGTCATGCAGAAATGAAAGATACAAAGAGAGGTGCAATTCTGTTAAGTGAAGTCCCTGATTCCAAGTGTCCCTACAACCCAGATACATCGTTTACACAAGGTTTGCAAGGTGCTCCAGTGTTTTCTAGTGAATGAATCTCTTCTTGCTTAAGGTAATATTTTGCCTAAGGATTTCTCTCCATTGGGTTGAACTGGATCATCATTAAGGCTTTTTCATCCCTTAACCATCTGTGGTTCTTAAATGTGGACTGAAATACCTACCTTACTCTTATCCTGGGATGCTAGGGATGCTAAGACTTAAGGATAGAAAAGATTTTCAAGACCCCAGGATAATAACTCAGGGATAAAAAATTTCTAATATATTCTTCCTATACACCTTCCTATGACTTATCTCCCACTGCTAAAGCTAGCAGCATAAATTATATACATATGTATATATCATATATATATATATACACACACATATGTTTGCAATTAAATAGCATTTCATATCTTATAGTGTGCTTTATCATATAGAAAACTTATAACATCCCTGCATAGAGGTGTCCCTGTTTTTGCTACTGTTATAGAAACTGGTCTCTTGGTCTTTTCTGGTTTAAGCCTCCAGTCTTCTAGGGAGCCCGACCCTGGAAAAACCTGTCACATCTCTACCACTGCTTGGTCAACCAAGCCTTAGAGCAAGAGTTTTCAATTCTGGGGTCCTGACACATCCTTTGCTCTTGAGTCAATGTATTAGTCTGTTCTCACAAAGCTATAAAAACTACCTGAGACTGGGTAATTTATGAAGAAAAGAGGTTTAATATTGACTCACAGTGCTACAGGCTATACAGAAAGTGTGGCTGGGAGGCCTCAGGAAACTTACAATCATGGCAGAAGGATGAAGGGGAAGCAAGACACATAGTCACGTGATGGCAGGAGAGAGAACAAAGGAGGAAGTGCCACACACTTTTAAACCATCAGGTCTTGTGAGACTCACTATCATGAGAACAGCAAGGCGAAAATCTGCCCACATGATCCAATCACCTCCCACCAGGTTCCTCCTCCAACACTGGGAATTACAATTCAACATGAGATTTGGGTGGGAACACAGAGCCAAACCATATCAGTCAACAACCCCTATTGTAGGCTCACATTGTCAACGTATTCCTAAAATAGTCACTAGGGTCACCTGCAAGAAGCCCTGCAAATTGATTAACTTGAATGGTGTTTTCAGCACCCATAGCACTGGGGCCTGGGGATATGTGCTGGGGAGCACGTCAGAAAGGCAAAATCTAGGACTCCTAGTCCCACAAGTCCCCACCTGGGTGGGGAAGGAGGCCACTGACACAGACAGTGGCAACCTTCTAGGAATTATATTATAATCCAGGTAGGTACTACATTATCCAAGGAAAGAGAGTAGCAAACCACCTCCATGAGTTCTGAGAAGGCTTTCCAGGAAACAGCATAGCTGAGTCTTAAATCATCTCAGCCAGTTCACACTTCCATAACTTTGGGCAAGTAACCTTATCTCTGGCATGTTAGTTGTTTTTTTTTTTTTCTGTAAAATGGAAATAATAATTGTGCTCCCTCACAAGCTTGTTGTGTGTATTAAATGAATTAATGCATGTAAGGTACTTAAAACAGTGATTGGCACACAGTAAGTATTTAACACCCATTATCAATTGTCATCATATTATCATCATCATTAAAAAGTAAGAGTTTATCACAGAGGCAGGCAGGGTAGGGCATCAGTCAGAGGAAATGACGGAGGTGTGTAGAAGCATGTCATACTCGGAGTTTGGCAAATTGTGCCAACTGGATGCAAAGTCAAGTGTGTAGGGATGTTAGGAGCTGATACTCCAGGTGTCACCAAACTTTTCCAGTAGAGTCAGATAGTAAATGTTTTAGGTTTTGTGGGCCAAGAGGCAGTGTCCTTAACTCTTTAAGCAACCATTCTCTCCAAAAGTATAATGGTTTGCTTAGCATTTTAGGATTTAAAATGTCAAAACCATTTTTTTTTGCTCACGGAACATATAGGTTGTGAGTTTTATTTGGCTCAGGAGCCACAGTCTGCCAACCCCTGCTGCAGAAGGCGGCCAGGGGGCTGAGCTGTTAAAGATATCATAGACCTTGCTAAGGAGGATGAGCTTCTCTAGGCAGGGGAAAGGCAAAATGTTTAAACGGAACTTCAAGATCAGATTTGCATGTGGCAAAGTAACATGAAGAGTAGACTGGGGTGAAGAGGGAGGGGGCAAGCTTAAGCTAGCAGTCTAATTAGAAAATGACTATAATTGCAATGGATGTGATATTTGTACAGGGGCAGTACTGACGAGGATGCTGAGAGATATTTAGGGGTGAAATTAACATAACTGGTTGTCTGGATTTAGGCAGTAAGAGGGAAAAAGAGACAGAACACTTAATGTATCTGCTTATCTAATGACAGATTGACCTCTGCTTAGGGTGGGAGTGAGTGCCCCATCCCCAGAAGCATTCAAACAGAGCATAGATTCCCACTGATAGGTATTCTGCAGACAGCAATGGATGGAAATAGGAGCAGATAAAGTCTCTTCTGGCTCTGAGGGCTAGAACAATGCTATGGTTGTGTGATCGTCTTTATCCATCTAAGAGGCACAAGCAATTTGTTTAGTCAATGAGGGATATAGACAAACTTCGCCCCTCAATACAAATCACCTTAATTTTGCAGAAAGCTGTCTATTTTCTAAAGTGCTCACATCCATTATCTCTCTGAGGATCCTGGAAAAGGACTCAGACCTGAAACACACTGGACAAACATGTGATGGTTATCATCATTATTTTAAAAATATGCTTCATTTGAATATAAAACTTCTTTACATTATTTCAAACTTAGTGCAGTTATTCTGACTTGGGAACAGCAAATTACTCACTTCTATATCCCTCTCATTTTTTGGACAACACTTGGCACATTGCAATAGTACACAAATGTTTGTTAAATCCTAGCAATCTATCAGAAGCCAGCTTGGAAAGCATTTTCTCCATGCGGCCTTCCACCACGATGCTGTAGAGAGATCCGCTCATGTCATCGCTGGCCCCCACTGCAATAAGAGTAGCATCACTGTTGATAATAACAGATACCTTTTTTGGGGGGTATTTCTCCTGTGGCAGGCACTGGGTGAGGCTCTTTACAGGCATTCTCCACTAAGCCTCTCAAGAACCTAATATGTTTCCTTTTTGTCTTTTCTTTCCCTTTCTTTTTTCTTTCTTTCTTTTTTTTTTTTTTTTTTTCTGAGACAGAGTCTCACTCTGTCACCCAGGCTGAATTGCAGTGGCATGATCACAGCTTACTGCAGCCTTGAGCTCCTGGGCTCAAGCAACCCTCCCACTTCAGCCTCCCAAGACTACAGGTACACCACCTGGGACTTCAGGTACACCATCACACCAGTTCATGTTTTTGCTTTGTTTTGTTTTGTATTGTTTTGTTTTGAGATGGAATCTCGCCCTGTGGCCCCAACTGGGGTGCAGTGTTGCTGTCTTGGCTCACTGCCACCTCCGCCTCCTGGGTTCAAGGAGTTGCCTGTAATCCCGGCTACTCCTGCCTCAGCCTCCCAAGTAGCTGAGATTACAGGCACCTGCCACCATGTCCAGATAATTTTTTTTATTTTTAGTAGAGACAGGGTTTCGCCATGCTGGCCAGGCTGGTCTCAAACTCCTGACCTCAGGTGATCTGCCCACTTCGGCCTCCCAAAGTGCTGGGATTACAGGCATGAGCCACTGCTTCTGGTTAAGGACCTAATATGATAGATGCCCTTGCACTGCCCATTTTACAGATGATAAAGTTGCAGCCCAGAGAAGTGAAAGGCTTATTTTATTTTATTTTATTTTTTACATACGAGGTCTTGCTATGTCGCCCAAGCTGGCCTTGAACTCCTGGTTTCCTGTGATCCTCCTGTTTCAGCCTCCAGAGTAGATGAGATTACAGGCACCGGTCACCGTACCCAGCTCACACAGGCTAATTATTGAATAACCCTGCCTTCCCAGCAGACACAACGAGGGCATTTTTGTATCTATTTATTCAAGGAGGGAGAGAGTGGGGCCAGTAGGTGTGCCAGGACTGGTAATAAGGTCTTTTGTCATAACCGTACCAAAGTCTCAGGGCACCTCCTGCCAACATGAGCCTCCAAGCCCACAGGCTCTGAGGCGGAAACCACAGCTCCAGGTCCCCAGGCTCCGGCCGCCAATGCGGCTACCGACCAGCAGAGGGCAGCTGCGGAAGCCGTCCAAGGGCGGCCTCCACCCCCATTAGCGGTAATTAAGCCGCCAGAGGCCAGAGGCGAGCGCGTGGTGAAAGAAAACACGTCTGCTTCTGGGTTGAGCGAGGCTGGAGGATCTGCGGGGAGGGCTCGATGGTGCCGTGGTGGCTGCTTGCAAAGGAACACCGGCCTGTGGGGAACCAGACCCGGGGGCTTCCCGCCAGCTTCTCCTCCACCAGCCTGCAAAACAGGAAAAGCCTGGCCCCCGGGTGGAGATGTGGAGCACAGGAACTGGCTGGAGCCAAAGGGCAGCCTGTTTGGAGCAGAAAAACAAACCCAGACACACCAAGAGATGCGCAGGAGGTCCACAAAGCGCGTGCTCACGAAAAAGGGTGAAACACACACACACATTTAGAGTGACCACCAGTCCCAGCCTGACTGATAAAACCCGGACAATCTCAAGCAAACCGTGGTGGTTGCTTACAGGTCAGTTGAATACACACGCACGTTGTGCACATCCACAGGCACGAGTGTATAGGTGTAGCACAAACATCCCCCCTCCCCCAAATAAATGCAAATGTTTATCCACTCAGGCATAGGTACATTGAGGCAGGAGGCTGCACTGGTTTGAATTCAGAAGGTCTAGATTCCAGTGCCAGCTCTGCCCCAAATATGCACCACCTCGAACAAGTTACCAAACCATTTTGAGCCTCAGTTTCCTCATCTGTATCATGGAGGAGTCAACCCCCATCAGCTTTCTTAAAATTATACAGCTTAAACAATCTGGAGACAACAGATGCTGGGGAGGATGTGGAGAAATAGGAACACTTTTACACTGTTGGTGGGAGTGTAAATTAGTTCAGCCATTGTGGAAGACAGTGTGGCGATTCCTCACGGACCTAGAAATAGAAATTCCATTTGACCCAGCAATCCCATTATTGGGTATATACCCAAAGGATTATAAATCATTCTATTATAAAGATACATGCACACATATGTTCATTGCAGCACTGTTTACAATAGCAAAGACCTGGAACCAACCCAAATGCCCATCGATGATAGACTGGACAAGAAAAATGTGGCACATATACACCATGGAATACTATGCCGCCATAAAAAATGATGAGTTTGTGTCCTTTGTAGGGACATGGATGAATCTGGAAACCATCATTCTCAGCAAACTGACACAAGAAGAGAAAAACAAACACCACATGTTCTCACTAATATGCGGGTGTTGAACAATAAGAACACATGGACACAGGGAGGGGAGCATCACACACTGGGATCTGTTGGGGGGGAATAGGGGAAGGACAGCAGCAGGTAGGGAGGTTGGGGAGGGGTAACATGGGGAGAAATGCCAGATATGGGTGACAGGGGGATGGCGGCAGCAAATCACATTGCCATGTATGCACCTATGCAACAATCCTGCATGTTTTGCACATGTACCCCAGAACCTAAAGTGCAATAAAATATATATATATATATATATTTAAAAAATAATTATATAGCTTAAAAGCATTAAGTTCTCACGCTGAAGTCAGGGAATAAGCCAAGTTTCCCAAGGAAGCCTGGGACTGCTTCTCATTTCTTCACTAAATCTCCAACCTTAGGGGAGGAACCAGCAAGATGGCCCAGTCCAAGTCCCTGTCCCCAAACCAGTTCATGCAACATCACTAGGGATGTTCCTATCTGACAACCTGGACATCTTTAAGTCAATGTGCGTATGATCGTCTCTCCCCTGTGAACACGATCGTACTGAATGTGCAATTTCTTTTTCTGTCCTCCTTTTTTGCTTAACTTTAGTACAGAGCATAAGAATTTCACAAACATGTTTTTAAATGGCCATGGAGTGTTTCCTTATATGGATAACTGTACCCCTCAGCTTGCTTTTTCGTGGTGCACCCCCCTCCACACCCTGCTTTGGCTTCTATAAATAATACTCTAGAAAAAAAAATATTCATGCATATATCTTTTTTTCTATTTTTGGATTTTTTCTTTAGGAAAAACAATCCCAGAAATTAAATTACTAAAATTAAGTTATATTTTAAGACTCTTCATGCACATTGCCAAACTGTTTTCCAAAACAGGCGCCCTAGTTGACATGTCTACCAGCAATCCACGAGATTCTTTATACATCTCATTCTCAAAAGCATTGACATCCTCTTGTTTTTGTTTAAACTTTGCTAGTTCAATAGGCAAAAAAAAAAGGTTATCTCATGGTTTTAATAAGCCTTTCTTTGGTTTTAAAGAGAGTGAACGTTTATTTTTCTTGTGTTTGTTAACCAGTTGTATGTATTTCCTCTTTTGAGAACTGTCTGTTCTTGCCCTCTGCTCACTTATCTGCTGGAGTCTTAGTGAATTTAATTGATTTGCATGCGCTCTTTACATAATAAAGGCAGTAATCCTTTGTCATATTTGCTGAGGGTATTTTTCCAGTTTGCTTTACGTCTTTTCCTTTGTGATTTCTTCTATCACTTCTAAGCTTATACAGCCACCCCATCCTCCAGAGACGTGATAAATATTCATTTCTAATTCCTAGTAGTTTTTTTCTCCTGGGATGATTTGATTCTATAAGCTTAAGATTCCATGACACCATAAATCTATGATTTTGTGCTTCCAAGATGAGCACTTTTAGCGCCGATTTTCTATCAAGGCATAGAATCCCCAATTTATTTCATATTTCCTTTTTACACTTCCTCACCCTTTGGATTATAAACTCCACGAAGGCAGGGAGTGTCTGCCTCATTCCACCTGTATCCTAGGAGCCCAGCTCAGTGCCAGGCACACAGTAGGAGCGCACGAAATGCCTATGGCTTGCTTATCTTCCTGATCTGTTTCAAGCCCTTGAGAAAGCCCCAGTTCTGGCCCCACATCCCAGCATGCAGCCTGCGTGGTCAGATGCATGATGTGACAGCCCCTGGGCCGCAGGAGGGCATTACCAGAAGAGAAGATAGCCATAGTTGAATTAAAAAGTGTGAAGGAGTATGGCATGTAGAAAACAATATTGAGTTGAACATGCCAAGAGTGCAGGGTGTGTGTGCTTGGGATAGGGGATACAGCTGGAAATGTAAAATTGGACCCAACTGGTGAAGGGCTCTGAGACAGTTTTGAAATTTCAGCCACAAAAATTCCCATTTTCCACAGTGCACCCAGAGTGATCTTTTTAAGAGGTAAATCTGATCACATCATTTTCCTCCCTCACACCTGGCAAAAGCTTCCCTTTGCAGTTAGGACACAGTTGAGAATCTTATTACAGTCTTCAGGGTCCTAGCTTTCCCATTCACCATGCCTCTTGCCACTCTCCCTTTGCTCATATCACAATTTGTTGCTGTTCTCCAGCTCTGCCAGGCCTATCCTGTAACCAAGCTTCTGTGACTGCTGATTTCTTCCCGTTAACCCTCTCACCAGGGGGCTACACATGTCTGATGCCTCTATTATTGGAATCAAGTTCAAACATGCAAGGCTTCCCACTTTCCTACCACTCTTCTCTCCTTGTTTTACTATCTTCATCCAATGTATCACTATCTAAAGGGACTTCCTTTATCTACCTGTTTATTTTTTCTGTCTTCTTGAATGTAAACTTCAGGAGGGCAGAGGCCTTCCCCTGTTTTATTTACTGCTATAGTTCCATCACCTACAACAGTGCCTGGCAGGCATAGTAGGAGATGGCTAAATTTTGCTTGAACACATCAGATCAACTCATGGGCAGCTGGAGCCACAGGGAAAGGTGGGGGTGTGAGTAGGATGGTGTGTCTGTTTCACAGAGATAATCCTGCTGGTATAATGGAGAATGGTTTGGAGCTGGAGAAACCAGAGACAGGAAGAAGGAATCATGTTACCCATAAAATTCTGATTTCAGAAACTTTTCTGAGAGGAGGATTTGATCCAGGGAGAGCTAGAGATGGAAGAATGTTGTGTACTGGGTACTGGAAAGGATTTTTAAAAGTGCAGAATGAGCAACGTGCTGGCAACCAATCTAAAAAAGATCCATGCTTACAACAAATAATTATATGGTGTTTTAGCCCCTAAAGGATCTGATACTATCTCATGATATCCTCACCATCACCATTCAAAGTAGGCAAGGTATACGCTGCTGTCTTCATTTTACAGATGGGAAAACTGAGGCCCTGGAAGGTGAACCCAAAGTCACACAGCTTGTGAGCAGTGGCTGTAAAAAGAAACTGAGGTTCTGAGGCTCAGCCCTGCCTGAGCTCTGCCTGGCATCACAGTTTTCCCACAGCAGCTGCCCCTCTATGGAATGCTACTGTGGGTAAAATCATATTTTAGGGTTAATGATCCAGATGAATAATGTTCTCCTGCCTTTGGGCCAGGCAGGAGAAGAGAACTGCAATGCTACTTTCTTCCTTAAGAGAGTTAAAATATCACAAGTCAGAGAGGAGGCCATTTGCCGCCACATTAACAGTAAATGCCATTTGTTCCCAGTGATATCTCCACATCTGACTTTTTTCTCCCTCCCCCCGTGGCTGAAATTACAACAAAATGAAGCAAGGGCCAAGAGAAGGAAGAGATAAACAAGAGTTGGAAAAAGACAAGGAGTGACGCCTCTGTTCGAGGAGGCAGACAGGCTGAGAGCCCCAGATCTCCTTATCCTTTCTAAACTGGAGCCAGTAACATCTTTATTGAGGTAGTAATTACTGGTGGCTCAGCAGGAAGCCAGGGGGCAAGTCCGGTGGAGAAGTCTCTGCATATGTGAGCTGGAGAGGGAGAAAGAAGAGCTTGGAACATCTTCTGACTCTCCCAAATAGAATAGCTCCCCACCCTCCAATTTGGCATGCCAAACCCCTACCTATTGTTCAAATGCCAACTGCTTCATGGAGCTTACATAGGTCACACCAATCATTTTAATTCAGAGCTTGCACATATCAGTCATGTTTCTTAGACTGCAAGAAAGATGTGGAAAGCAACAGGGGTGTGGAGAACTGCACCCATCCTTGAGCCTGGGAAAAAAGCATGAGGTGAGGGCACAGCACAGACATGGGTTCTCATCTGGAGAGCTCCAGAAGGTGCTAGAGCAGCACCTCTCACCTCTTCAAGTCTTTCCAGCAATGTGCACCCAAATGCAAATAGGGGGACCATTTGAAAAGCCTTATCCCTAGATGCTGACAGTAGCTCAAGAATCTTGTGGCTAAAAGCAGAGATAGTGTTTATAGGGAAGTATGTTCTGGTTGAGGAATGAGGTCCCGTAGCCCACCCTCTCAGAGCCCACCAAGCAAGTAATCTGTCTTGGCAGGAGCAAATCAATGGATGCTTTTTTTTCCCCTTTCTTCCTCCTTTCCTTTTTTCTCTCCACTGTTTCTTTCTTCTTTTCTTGTTTCAAAGTTTTTAAATCCCTCATTCCTTTCTCATCTTTTCTTTTTTGAGCATTCTCTCTTCTGTTTCCCTGAACCCAAATTCATATTTTCAGATATCTTTCCTGTGTTGTTAAAAAAATTTCCTTCTTTACCACTCAGTTCAAGACATACTGCCTACAAATTATTAGAAGGAAATTGGTTTTTTTCTTTTGCATAGTTCAGTGTATTTTTGTCCACAGATAAACAGAGATATCATTGTAAGGTAAAAAGCAGTTTGTGTGTGTGTGCACGCATGTGTGTGTGTCTGTGCATGTATGTGTGTATGTGTGTGTGCATCTGATGATCTGATGGCTCCTGGGAAAACAAGGGAAAAAGGCAGAAAACATAAATCAGATTCATTCATTCATTCACTAGATCAAGAAGTATTTGTTGAGAGCTTACAGTAAGACACGTGCTATACTCATCCCAGCCTCATGGAGTCCCCAGCCTGGTACAGGAGTGAAGAGAAACCAGGAACTTGTAAGCCAGTGAGCTCAGCCTGTGGTGGGGGGCATATGACGAGTGCAGATGAAGGACACGACAGAGGCAGTGGCCTTGGGATCATTTCTTGGAACAACTGAAGCAGCTCAGGCAAAAGAAAGGATATGTGTAAGCTATGTCTAAGAAGAAAAGCAGAGGGTGAAATTCAAAAAGCTTTGCTAGCCAGTACATATGAGAAGGGTGTGCAGGGTCCAGCCTAGGAGCAAAAACTAAGAGCTGGGGCAGTAAATAAGGAACAGGAGCAGGATATGTGTGTGCGTGTGTGTGTGTGTGTGTGTGTGTGTGTGTGTGTGCTGGGGGGAGGGGGGATGTGAGAGTACATGCTTATACCTTTAATTAAAAAAAAAAAGTATTAGCTATTCAAAATGTATGTGTCCACACCCTTCTCAGGCTCTCCTAGGAGAACAAATCCTAGGAAGCAGGTCAGGTTTTGCTTTTGTTGAATGCAGTAATTGTTGAAAATGCAGAGAGGCTAAACTCTGAGAAAGGGATGGTATTCTAAAATATAAGGTTTCCTATTGTTCAGGTGTGCTGAGGCTAACAGATTGGGAGATGATTGTCATTGGATAATTTATTAAACTCACAAGTCTGAAGAGGACGGGACACACCATACCGTAGTGGTCTATGGGGGAAGCCCCAGGGCTGGTCAGGAGGCATAAGTGGGCAGAGGAAAACATGGACTAAAGTCTTTATTGTTATTTCCATGAGAAAAAATGGGCAAGTTTAAGATTGGGCAGTTTAAATAATTTCAGTGCATAGGGGCTGTCCCTAGTAGTCTGGTACCTTGCCCTAGAGTGATTAAGGCAGTAGAATAGTGGTCCAGAGTGTAAGAGCCAAGTAAAGGAAGTGCTTTGGGGTATGGGCTCCAGATTGACTGGTTTGCACATGAAAGAAACACTTGCAGGTGGGTCCTTTACTATCTCTAGGAGTTGGCTAGCCCTCAGAGGATCAGTCCCTTGAGGATCAGCAAGGCCCAAAGATGTCAAAACATCAAAAATACAGAAAATAAAAAAGCATGATTAATGCAGACACCTAGCTCCTAAGGGTGAGAACCAAAGGAGAGAGTCAGCGGGTAGGGAAGAAGCTAAGGTTTAGAGGCAGGTGAGAGGAACACAGACAGACTGAGAGGAGAACTGTATTTTAAAGTGTAAGTGTATGTTTCAAAGAAAGAGAGAGGCCAGGCACAGTGGCTCATGCCTGTAATTCCAACATTTTGAGAGGCTGAGGTGAGCAGATCACCTGAGCTCAGGGGTTTGAGACCAGCCTGGTCAATATGGAGAAACGCCATCTCTACTAAAAATACAAGAATTAGCTGGGCGTGGTGGTGCACCTGTAATGCCAGCTACTTAGAAGGCAGAGGTGGGAGAATCACTCGAACCTGGGAGGTGGAGGTTGCAGTGAATCAAATTCGTGCCACTGTACTCTAGGATGGGTGACAGAGCGAGACTCTGTGTCAAAAAAAAAAAAAAAAAAAAAAAAAAGAGAAAGAGAGAGACAGAGAGATGGCAGCTGCAACAAGGAAGGAAGGAAACACTGGAGAAAGAACCAGGACAAGTAGAGGAAACACTCAGGACGCTTTGCTTCATGACTGACATGTAAGCTCCTCCTTTATTAAATCAATATTGTTCATTAACACTTTCAATGTTGAACTTGGGAGAAGCTGGTATTACATAAGACTAATCTATTATATCAGATAGCCCACTCATATTTAAATTTTTATCTCGATATTCTAATCCAGTGCCATAAATTTTCAAAGTTTTACCAGCCATGGAATCTTTTCTCCAATTGAGAGCCTATGCAAAAGTCCAGTACATTTATATAGAGAAAAGTACTCTGGCTGATGTTGGGGTTTTCAGGCTCTACCAGCCCAGCTCTTCTCAGCCCCAATAGTAGCCCCTGGGAACCCTCTAACCAAAGTACAAAGCTTCCCTGAACATATTTTGAAATCCTTTGCTCTCGGGCAGTGACAACTGTATGAACTTAAGTCAAACATGAGGACAGATTTGAGCCAAGCCTGGGGACAGGTTTGAGATGGAATACAGATCTAAAGTTTGAGATCAAGTGCAGATCTAAGGAGGTCCCACTATGGAAAGGACCCACATACATGCATATATGCACTTTTTAAGGAAGAAGTTAAGAGAATGCACTTTTTCAATCATATGAATCTAGGTTTGGAACCCACCTCCAATCCTTGGGCAAATCACTGGAACTTTCTGGGTCTCAGTTTCTTAATCCATAAAATAGGATGCATAACATGTATTCTAAAGCACGATAATCAGAATTAAGCCAGAACATGTACTTACTAGAGTGTTTAATTGGGAGTCAGTGTTCAGGAAACACAGACTATTATAAGCATCCTCATTAGTATAATTCCCCAACGAAACTAGGCAAATTATACTAGTTTGGCCTCTATAAGACCTTTATACCTCTCAAAGTTGAACAAAAATAGAACGGGATATCTATTGGTGGTGAGCTGCCCAATTTGAGGGATGTTTAAAAAGAAGCTCAAGGCTATATATAGGGATATTGCCAGTTGAATTAACTGATTAAATGAGGAAAGGACTATATGATTTTCTGAGGTCTATTCCAATCTTGCAAATCCAAGTGTTGTGGCTACATAACTCTAATCTCACTTGGTTATAAGATCCTCAGACATCGAGATTCCATCAGTGTTCAATTTTGTTAAGCCAGTTCTGACAGTCCAGAACAGACCAAGGCTCAGACTCAGATTCCTTGAAGGGGTGTGGAAAGAGAGGAAGGCTGGGCAATGGGGGTGTCAGTCTGGTAGCCTATCAGTTTAGTCCTTTGCAATGCTGCTGGCTCTCACAGCACTCACGTGGATGAAACTTCCTGAAATATTAACAGGTCACAGGCAATTGCTGCTTCCCAACCCAATTAGAACCTAATTTGGGGAAGTCTGCTTTTCTGAAGAGGTTCATTAGCCACATGCCACCCCCACCTCAATTCTGTCATGCAGAAAAGATGAATGGGCCCAATATGTTGGCACTTGGCTGATGCCTGAGGTGAAAAGACAGATGCATTAAACTTGATGGGAACACAAATCACTTTCCATCTTTGGAGCAGCTAGTCATCATTAACCCCGCCCACCACCTAGCACAAGAGGGCCTTCAGGACAGCTTTGGGAATAGCACCACCTCTCCCTCCACGTAATCCTATAACATTCAAAAAGACCTTAGAGATCATTAGTCCAAGGAAACTCTCAACTTAGAAAGTAGTCCCCTTGGCAAAGACCCTAACCATGGAGCCTGAGCATAGGAAGGGGTCATAAACTACCTCCTTCCCTACAAAACCCATACCCCTCTAATAATAAAAAATGGTTTTAAAGACATATTCTCTCAATATCTCTGTCCACCCCTAAATGAAGCTTTGCTTTGTGCAGTCAGGACAAAACAGCTTTCTTGTATTTGCCTTTCAGTTCTTTGATGTTGTCTTTCAGCTTCTCTTCTCAAGAGAAAATCCTCTCAGTTTCTTCAAATGCATTTAACTGTACTTCAAAGTCACTCACCCTCCTGCTCCTACGTGCCACTCTTCACCTTTGAACACATTCCCTTTGGTCTACAAGTCTCCTAAAGTATGGTGCCCAGAACTGGATACAATTCTTCAACTGTCACCTGGAAATTACAGAATATGACCGACCTAGGTTCCTTTATTCTGGATACTATATAATGGTACTTCAAACAATAGATGCCTTTCACTACATATCACCATGTGCCAGGCATATGCTGAATGTTTTCATCATTAATACAAACCTGTAAGGACAGTATTATCCCCATATGTGGAAGCCAACGCATGAAATGATTAAATAATTTGCTAAAGATCACACAACTATCTGTTATAACGTCAGGATTGGAATCTGGGACTCTCAGACTTGGAAATACTATTCTGTTCTGCCTCTGCTTGAGATCAGCTGTAGCATCATTCTCACTTTACAGTAACTCTATTACATTTAACAGTTTATACAAAGTGTTTTCATATAAAATTAATTTTATTCTCAAAATGATACTGTTCCTCTAGTTCCCTAAAACCTCAATGTCTATGCCTCATGAGTGGCTCTCAGGTAGGTTTACCCCATCTGGTACCACATTAACTGTTTTTAAATATAAATAAAGTGAAAGAATTCATGTATCCCTTTAAATTTCACTGTGGTTGTTTCTCCTGATGTTTCTACCCATCAAGATAATTTTTAGCTTTATTTTGTTTTCCAGTGTGTCTGCAACATCTACACACCTGATCAGCATCCCTTCTATATCTTCAGCCAAATCATGCAGATGTGTTCACAAACACAGTCCAAGGACGCAAACCTGCATCTTACCCTGGGAAGTAACCCTAATAATTTAACCACTGACCGATCCACTTGGTTATTCTAGCCCACTGGTTTCTAAAACAAGATGATCTTCAGAATCAGCTGGAAGTTGTTGTGATTACCAGATACTACCCAGTACTATCTCAATCAGAAGTTCTGAGAAATATACATGTTGAAATAACTTCCTGGAAATTCTGGTTGTCTCTCAAGAGCACATACTTATCACTTACCTAGTCTATGTGTTTCCAACTTGTCCAGAGTGGTGTAACGGAAAACTTGATCAAGTCATCTGCTGAAATTGAAACATTTCAATTTCAATTTCAATTTCAGTTTACCTGAGATTCTTCTATCTGATACACCTATAAGAGAAAATTAGGTTAAAATTAGGTTACTTTAACATGTAACTTAATCTTGATAAAATGCAGAATTACTTTATAACACTTAATGAGGTTGAGGATAAATATTTTACGTTCACCAGTGAGAATATAATACGTTTACCGAATTCGTGATTAATTTCTGATTATCTGGCACTGTAACTAACTTTATCAAAGAAAAAACAGAAACCTATGGGAACAAAGTGACTTTCCCAAGGTCATGCAGTGAGTCAGGAGTCAAGTCTAAACTAGACTCCAAATTGCCTGATTTGAGCTCACTGCTCTTTCCTGCACATCATGCTGTGTCTTAAAATTTATACTTGGCTTTGAAATTCATTGTGGTTTTGTTTGATTTACTACATATCAGATGGCCTTCCTTATTCAATTTTGCTTTTGCTGATGTAAAAATGAATTTGCATTCACAGAGCACATGCCAACTAATAGCAGAACTAAGGGGAGGGGGAAAGAAAGGAAGCATTTCAACCATCTTCCAAAGGATATGAAGTGAGATTCAAATTTAAATATGTTTGAAGAAAATACACAGAGACCACATTAAGTTAAAAAAACTGAGAGGACAGTGGAAAGTGATCTTGACTGAAGATCTTGCTTGGTACTTTGGATAAATTGATAAACTTTTGACAGAATCCAGGAGTCTTGAGAACCTCACTTTGCTATAGAGAAGTGCATTTCTAATAAGATAGGTGATTTTATTCATTTGTTTACTCTAGATCTAAACATTATTCTATGGCATATTTTTTAAGAGAAACTAGAGCAGACGCCACTTTACAAGGACACAGTATTAAAACTGAGATCCATTTACATTGTTGAGAGAAATACTTCAATAAAAAATCAGAAAATATTTGAAAAGAATAAAGAAAACACTTTATTTACTCATTACTACTATAATAATGATGACAGTCACAATAACTAGTCACTGAATCGTTGCTCTGTATTGGACAATAAGCTAAGCTCTTTTCATACATTTTCTTATTTAGTGTTTACACCACACCTAGGAAACAGGCTGCAGCTAAATGTTGTATGGCACTACGGTTTGGGACCCAACTTAAAATGAGATCCAACTTAAAAATGAGACCATCTTGGCCAATATGGTGAAACTCTGTCTCTACTAAAAATACAAAAATTAGCTAGGTGTGGTGGTGCCCGCCTGTAGTCCCAGCTACTCAGGAGGCTGAGGCAGGAGAATCACTTGAACCCAAAAGGCGGAGGTTACAGTGAGCTGAGATTGCGCCACACTTCACTCCAGCCTGGTGACAGAGCATGACTCTGTCTCAAAACAAACAAACAAACAAAAACCATACATTAAAGGGATAATGAAGTTGAATAAAGCTAAATATGTATACCTATTTTTTGTAATCTAAATTGAGGACCATAATACACAATGATTGGGTACTACACCTCTGAAATTATCAGAAGAGATTATTGATGGCAAGGTATTATTTTATTTATTTATTTATTTACTTAGGGATCGAGTTTCACTCTGTAGCCTAAGCTGGAGTGCAGTGGCATGATCTCGGCTCACTGCAATCTTTGCCTCCCAGGCTCAAGCAATTCTTCTGCCTCAGTCTCTCAATTAGCTGGGACTACAGGCATGCGCCATCACACCCGGCTAAATTTTGTATTTTAATAGGGACGAGGTTTCAAACTCCTGAGCTCAGGTGATCCGCTTGTCTTGGCCTCCCAAAGTGCTGGAATTACAGGCATGAGCCACCGCGCTCAGCCACAAACTATTATTTTTAACTACACGATTACAAAACATTACTAAGACAAACACAAACATTTTCATATATGGCATTACAATTAGCTTAAATGACTCCATCTCACAGAAATACAAAACTATAAAATTACCCTAAAATTATTCATTGTATCAGTATATATCAGCATGCAATTTCACTTAGTTTTTACCAGCTAAAAAAAAAAAAAATGACAGTTCACTCTTATTGGCACTTTAAAAAAAATATTACCCAATTCTATTAACCATAGCAAGGAGGGGAGGACTAACATGCATTGAAAACCTGCTAAGTTTTAAGCACTTGCTGTGTATTAACGCCTTCTATCCCCATCACCACCCTACGAGGAAGGACATCATTCTCCTTCTTTGACAGGAAGAGAAGCCTCGTGTAGTTAGGAACGGCTAAACAACTTGCCCAAGGTCACACCACTGGTGAATAGCAAGATCATGCTTTAAATCCTATAGCTCGGGCCCATTTGTCTACCGCAAGCTCACTCCCAAAGATAAGCCTGAAGCACAGAAAAACCATACAGTGTATTCAAGTCCACACAGCAAGTCCGTGACGGTTTCAAGCTGAAAGCCAAATTTGAATCCTCCTGGGTTGGGGACTCTGCAATATTGATATTTCTCTTTCATAGGAGGCCTAGATGAGTTTTAATTGAAACGATGGATTCCTGAGCTCGTACCTTTCTGAAATACAAATACCACAGGAGAGAGTGTCAATAACACAGCCCTTTTCCAGATCATTTCAAAAAGTGAATATTTTGGCCCACCTCTGGGAACATATATGCAGGGAACAATGAGTATGATAGTCAATGTATTGGTCTCTGGGGAACTAATTTATGTAGGGGCTGGGAAAATACCCAGAAGGTCTGCAAATAAATCAGGGCACATCCATGTAGTCAGAATCCTAGTTATTGAAGCTAACAAGCCTGCCTCCTGTTCTCTATTCCTCCCTGCTCTTTTCCTATAAGACACACTAAGATCAACAGAGAAGAGACAGCAGAGAAGAACCAAGAAGTAAAGGTAAAGGAAAAGCTACTCCCTCCGAGCACGTGAAGTCAGTCCATTTCCATCACACTGGCTGTGGTTTCTACCTACCTGTTCACTATACTAGCCTCCCTCCGTGGTCTTCTTGCCTCAGTCACAGTCCTCCAACAAGTTCTCTATAGCACAGCCAGTAGCCAGAGTAATGCTTTCTAACACTCAAAGCACAATCTGTTCCTCTCTTGCTCAAAACCTCTCCATTCCCCTTGTTCACTGGAAAAACTCTGAACCCTCAGCATGGTACTTAGGACCCTGTATATCTGGCTCATGGCTCTCTCTCCACTGTATCTTCCCTTCTAAAGACTGGCTCCCACATACAAGTGAGAACATGTGATGTTTGGCTTTCTGTTCCTGTGTTAGTTTGCTGAGGATAATTGCTTCCAGCTCCATCCATGTCCCTGCAAAGGACATGATCTTGTTCCTTTTTATGGCTGCATAGTATTCAATGGTGTATATATAGGAGCTGAACAATGAGAACTCATGGATACAGGGAGGGGAACAACACACACTGGGACCTGTTGGGGACAGGGGGAGGGGGGAGCATCTGAATAAATAGCTAAGGCATGCATGCATGTCCAGCTTAATACCTAGGTGATGGGTTGATAGATGCAGCAAACATCCATGGCACACATTTACCTATGTAACCAACCTGCATGTCCTGCACATGTATCCCGGAACTTAAAACAAAATAAAACAAAATTTTTTTGAAAAGCTGGCTGCTCTGATCAGGGCTGGAACTAGTGTGGGGTGAATGAGACACTTGCATTGGGAGCAAAATGGAAAGGGATGTCACAATACCCAGTAATCAAGATACATAACATGCTAATTCAATATTTTAAGAAATCACAGTCAATGCAAGTAAACCTAGGAAGAGCAAAATATCAAAAGTTTAAATAAAAATTGTTGTGCCAAAGCATATTGAAGCCTGAGGCAAAAAGAAAAATCAGTAATACTGATTCTGTTTTTATTTAAACTTCTGGCAATTTGTTCATCATGGATTTTTGGCATTGATTTTGATTTTTAAAAATATTCATATTAAATATCAGCCCCGGTCCTGCCTGTTAGATCTGTTAGATCCAAAATGTGACAGTCTCAGATTACAAAAGACCCAGAAGAGCTTGCAAAAAAAAAAAAGGATATTTTTAAGTTCTTTTTATGGCCAGGAGAGAGAGAGAGTCAGAATTTGGAGGAGGAGAATGGAGTCATTTAGCCAGTCAGATAATTCTGGAAACAAAGGGCTGGCCTGGAGATGACAATGGAAAACAGTATCATTAGTTACCATTTGCTTTACCATTAGTAAAGTTAGCACTTTACTAGGAAAAAGAGCATATTGGAAAATAAAATATACCTAATCATAGTACTCCTGGAACTTAAAATGACTGAGGCAGACATTAATAAAAAACACTGCATAGATAATTCCTTTGCCATAGTTTCCCATCACTTCACGTCAGCATTACAGGAGTCTAAGGTATACATAGTTGACCCTCATTGTCTATGTTGACATAAGTGAAGTGGCTGATGAGGATAAAACGAACCAGAACTGAAGGAGCACCAAGGCCTCCTGAACCTTCATTTAATCATTAATTAATTTATTTATTCATTTATTCATTTAACCATCAAAGATTAAGAGCCTAAACATAGACTTATTAGATAAAATACAGGACATTCAATTAAATTTGTATTTCAGATAAACAATAAATTTTTAGTGCAAGTATGTGCTAAATATTGCATGGGATATACTTATATTAAAATTTAATTGTTGTTGTTGTTTATCTGAAATTCATAGTTAGTTCATCATCCTGTAGTTTTATTTACTAAATCTGACAACCCTACTATAAGGTTACTATGTACCAGGCACTTTACTAGGAAATCAGAGCATATTGGAAAATAGAATATACCCAATCATTGTACTCCTGGGACTTAAAGACTTAAAATGACTAAGGCAGACATTAATAAAAAAACACTGCATAGATAATTCTAAACAGTATATTGTAATAATTCCTTATGAAGGCAAAGTACAGGGTATAGTAGCAGGAACTAACTTGATCTGGAGCACTAGTGATACCTTCCCTGGGAAAGGTATATTTGAGCTGAGATCTGAGGGTTAGGTAGAATTTAATTAGATAAATAGAGTGAAAAGAAGACTCTTTTTTTTTTGGACAAGATTAATATGCATGAAATGATCCTGAGGTAGGAGGAGTTATGGTTGGCTGGAAGGGTGGGGGAGAAAGCACTGTCACTGAAACTTAGAGAGGGAGGATGAGAATGACAAAAGGCTGGGGGGGATGGGCTGGGGCCAAGACAAATGAAGCCTTGTAGTTCATTTTCAGAATGTTGGGCTTTGTTCTAGAAAAGAGAAAATCACTGAGGGATTTTAGATGAGATTGAGATGACTAAAGCTGACTTGTCAAAAGACTGCCTAGTGAGGGGTGGAGAGTTTAAGACCCAGGAGGAAGCAGCAGATCCGTTAGGGACCTCTGCAGTAATGCAGGTGGGAATGATAGAGCCTTGGGCCAAGGTGCTAGCCGATGGTTAGGGAGAGAACATTTGAATGCATTGTCCTTCCCATTACCTCAGTCCATAAGGCAAGATATGACATTAGTGATCATGAAAATGGAAAGGAAAGGATCAATGCAAGAGACACCATAAAAGTAAAATTGACAGGGCTAGTTCAATAAGTGCTTCTTGAGTGATTGACTACAAATTAATGTCTGATGCCTTCTGTGGAAAGAAAAAAAAAAGCACACACATTATGCAACTGTTTAAAAATTGCTCCTTTATGTTCTCTTAGCTCTTTTAATGTCATCAAATGTCACCTCTTCTGATTGTGTGCATGTAATACGACATGTAATTAATCCTGCAGGTAGCAGGATGTGTAATTAAGCATATATGCATGGTGACTTGTAATTAAGCACACATTTATTGTGATGTGTGCATTGGTGGATGCTTCCTGGTGTGTGTAATTATGCATATGTCAGATGACATGAAATCACAACTCGTTCGGCGAACTGGCTAAGGTCTCAACTCCTATCTCGACCTGTTAATTGGTATTAATCTACCTCTTTTAGAAAAACATCTTTGGTAATTGAACCTGCTCCACTCTGAAGCATAAGCTATGGAAACATTCATGGATGCCAAAATGAGGGCTGTATTTTCTTTCAATGTGTATGCAATTGATATACCTCAATAATTCAAAAGAAAATATTAGGGGCAATTTCCAAACATCCTATGTATAATAAAATGTACTTACAAAGTCAACAAAATAATACAGGTTCCCCAATCATCTCTCCTGTCAAAGAAGACAGTCTGGAATGGTGAAAGAGCATATTCTTAGCCCTTAGTGATCTTCAGGGAGCTCTTAAGCCATCCTATCTACCAATAAGGCCTGACTTGTCTACTTAGGATTAGTTTTTGGGGTCAGACTGAACTTAGTTCAAGTCCTACACAACTATTTATTAATTTCATTGGACAAACTACTTGACTGCTTTAAGCCTCAGGTTTCTGACTTGTAAAACAAGAATAATAATGATAGCATCTTGCTCGAGGTTATTAGGATCAAGTGAGATTGCATCAAAAGGCTTAGCATGAAGACACAACAGTTGTTAACTATGTATACTTTTATATATTATCATTTTCAGCCCTCACCAAAATTTCACAACATAGATATTATTCCATGTTATAAATGGGGATGTTGAAGTTCAGAGGAGTTTATAGTCTCACACAGCTATTAGGAAAGGAAGAAGTTCAAATCCAGCCTATCAATGCTATATATTGTGCTTCTTCCCTTTGGTCATAATAAGACGTTGTTTTATTATGGGCTGTATAATATAAGGGCGGCATATATATAATTTTCCAGCCTGCTGGACTCATTGGAGAAAATAGAACACAGATGTTAACAGTAGGAAGGCTGGAACCGAAGAAACCTAAATAAGAGTTCCAGATCTATTACTCATCACTGGTGGGAGCTTAGCAAACTATTTCCCCTCTCAGATCTTTAGTTCCTTCATCTGTAATATGGGGCTATTAATACCTTACTCATAGTATTACCAAGACGATTAAATGTAAATTTGTATGCTGTAGTAACCACAGAACCTGGCACATAATGTGTGCTCAATGGGAGCTGCCATTCTATATTTTTTCTTCCTCTCCTTTTTCTTGTTCTTCTCCCTCTTTTGTAGCCTCTTAGCATCAAACACTTTTGCATGGCACCAAGTAGAAGGTTCTCAGGAAATGTGTGTTCAAGTGAGTTGAACCAGATGTTTTACTGAAAACCCTTAGGCCTGGAGATGAAACTTTGTACCTTGAGACTCTTTGAAAAATGGAATGAGGTTCTCCTAGACCAAGAGGGCTTGTTGCTGCTGCATCAGCCTAGTAAGCAGGAGATGGGCAAAGAGGCTAGATCTCCCCCAGGACCCCAGCTTCCCAGCTTTCCCAGCCCTAACCTGCCTCCTTCATCTCAGCCTTGTGATTCCACTACAAGATCAGACAGACACTGTCTGTCTCACATACTCAGTTATCATGTCAGCAGTGAGACACAGGGCGTCAGAGTGACAGGGTTTGTCACGAGGCTGAAATGTCTGCTGTCTGTACAGGAGAATGGTTTTGCAGGAAATAAGGAGAGAAAGAACACAGGTGCCTGATAAGGCTTGGCAGCTGATTTATTTCTTTGTCAGAAATAATCTTCACTCTTATGCTAAGGATAGAGCAGCTTAGGGAACTGCGGAGGGGGAAGAAAGCTTAGATATCCCACCCAGATGGCATGCCAGATCCACTGAGATGGATGAGAACAGGAGCCAATGAGAGGCAGATCAGCTCCAGGCAAGGGCCCCCTCACCCATCAACTCAGAATGCCATGACTTCCCCGGAGTTTCCTGTGAGTTCTATACTTGCCAATGACCTTGATATATTGGTTTGAAAGATGACAAGGCAAATTTGACTGCTGATTGTAGAAAATACCTAGAACCTTCTCTTCATTATTCACCAGCTACCATTTTATTCCAAGACTAACTGACTTCTGATTCTAGCTTGATTTCCTTACCTTAACACTTAATATGCCCACCAAGAAACTTTATCTCAGACCCATTGTTCTGGAATTCTTTACTCTTAAGAGTCACTTTAAATGCATTCAAGTGAGAGAAGAAACTTTCTACTCTCCGCCTGGTATTTCAACCTGAAAAGAAAACCCCACCTCATAGGTGTGTGCACACACTCGCAAACACACACCCTCCAGGAGAGAAGTTGCTGGTCTGGATAGGAAACACTGACATTCACTGGGCTTCATTTTACTAGTGGGCAGGGTCACTGCTCTGAAGATGAAGCATATCTGAGCCCATGCTGCCTCCACATTACTGACTACCATCCTGCTGAATGACAGTCCTTTTTGTCCCAGAGTCTGTAGACTCAAAGTCTGTCCCCTACTGTTTAGATTTAATGGAATATAGAATACTTTTGTGATCACAGGCCTTGTACACCAGCATCTCTTATGAAAGATGATTGGCCATTTGGAAAGTGCTTTGTGGGCCCAGATATTTTAGTCATAAAATCTATACTTTAGTTCTCCCATTTTACCATTTTCTATATGAGCCTTATTTCCTCTTCAGTGAGTTTCAGAGGAGATTAGTCATGAAATACCAGACCCTTACCCGGAACACTTTGTAGACGCACCACCTTGGCTTTGAAGTCCCAGGACTCACCTGGTCAGTCCTTGAAAAATTCAGACAGAAACACATTACTTTCACCTTTATCTGACAGTGAATTAATTTGATTTGACATCTTAGTTAGTTCACTCTTGATTTGGTTCTCTTTTAGTCTGTTATTGGTGTATAGGAATGTTTGTGATTTCTGCACATTGATTTTGTATCCTGAGACTTTGCTGAAGTTGCTTATCAGTTTCAGGAGATTTTGGGCTGACACGATGGGGTCTTCCAAACATACAATCATGTTGTCTTCAAATAGAGACAATTTGACTTACTCTCTTCCTATCAGAATATGCTTTATTTCTTTTTCTTGCCTGATTGCTCTCGCTAGAACTTCCAATACTATATTGAATAGGAGTGGTGAGAGAGGGCATCCTCCTCTAGTGCCAGATTTGACTTCCTCCTTTCCTAATTGAATACCCTTTATTTCTTTTTCTTGCCTGATTGCTCTGACTAGAACTTTCAATACTATATTGAATAGCAGTAGTGAGAGAGGGCATCCTTGTCTAGTGCCAGATTTCAAAGGGAATGCTTCCAGTTTTTCCCCATTCAGTATGATATTGCCTGTGGGTTTGTCATAAATAGCTTTTACATTCTCAATACCTAGTTTATTGAGAGTTTTTAGCATAAAGAGCTGTTGAATTTGGTCAAAGGCCTTCTCTGCATCTATTGAGATAATCATGTGGTTTTTGTCTTTGGTTCTGTTCATGTGATGGATTACGTTTATAGACTTGCGTATGTTGAACCAGCCTTGCATCCTTGCGATGAAGCCTACTTGATCGTGATGGATAAGCTTTTTGATGTGCTGTTACAATTGGTTTGCCAGTATTTTATTGAATATTTTTGCATCTATGTTCATCATGGATATTGGCCTGAAGTTTTCTTTTCTGGTTGAGTCTCTGCCAGGTTTTGGTATCAGGATGATGGTGGTCTCATAAAATGATTTGGGAAGGATTCCCTCTTTTTGGATTGTTTGGAATATTTTCAGAAGGAGTGGTACCAGCTCCTCTTTGTATGCCTGGTAGAATTCAGCTGTGGAACCCATCTGATCTAGATCTGGGCTTTTTTTGGTTGGTAGGCTATTAATTGCTACCTCAACTTCAGCCCTTCTTATTGGTCTATTCAGGGTTTCAACTTCTTCCTGGTTTAGGCTTGGGAGGGTGCAAGTGTCCAGGAATTTATGCATTTCTTCCAGGTTTACTCGTTTATGTGCATAGAGTTGTTTGTAGTAATCTCTGATGATGGTTTGTATTTCTGTGGAATCAGTGGTGATATCCCCTTTATTGTTTTTTATTGCATCTATTTGGTTCTTCTCTCTTTTCTTTCTCACTAGTATGGCTAGCAGTCTATTTTGTTGATTTTTTCAAAAAACCAGCTCCTGGATGTATTGATTTTTTGAAGTGATTTTTGTGTCTCTGTCTCCTTCAGGTCTGCTCTGATCTTAGTTATTTCTTGTCTTCTGCTAGCCTTTGAGATTTTTTTGATCTTGCTCCTCTAGCTCTTTCAGTTTTGAGGATAGGGTGTCATTTTTAGATCTTTCCTGGCTTCTCATGTGGGCCTTTATTATTTTTAATTTTCCTCTAGACACTGCTTTAAATGTGTCCCAGAGATTCTAGTACATTGTGTATTCATTCTCGTTGGTTTCAAAGAACACCTTTATTTCTGTCTTCATTTCATTGTTTATCCAGTCAACATTGAAGAGCCAGTTGTTCAGTTTCCATGAAGTTGTGCAGTTCTAAGTTAGTTTTTCAATCCTGAGTTCTAATTTGATTGCACTGTGGTCTGAGAGACTGTTATGATTTCTGTTCTTCTGCATTTGTTGAGGAGTGATTTACTTCCAATTATATGGTCAATTTTACAGTAGGTGTGATGTGGTGCTGAGAAGAATGTATATTCTGTGGATTTGGGGTGGAGTGTTCTGTAGATGTCTATTAGGTTTGCTTGGTCCAGATCTAGTTCGAGTCTTGGATATCCTTGTTAATTTTCTGTCTTGCTGATCTATCTAATATTGACAGTGGAGTGTTAAAGTCTCCCCACTATTATTGTGTAGGAGTCTAAGTCTCTTTGCAGGTCATTAAGAACTTGCTTTATGTATCTGGGTGCTCCTGTATTGGGTGCATATATATTTAGGATCGTTAGCTCTTCTTGTTGCATTGATCCTTTTACCATTATCTAATGCCCTTCTTTGACTCTTCTGATCTTTGTTGGTTTAAAGTCTATTTTTTCAGAGATGAGAATTGCAACTCCTGCTTTTTTTTGCTCTCCATTTCTTTGGTAAATCTTCCTCCATCCCTTTATTTTGAGCCTCTGTGTGTCCTTGCATGTGAGATGCATTTACATGCAAGGATACAGCACACCGATGGGTTTTGGCTTTTTATCCAATTTGCCAGTCTGTGTCTTTTGATTGAGGCATTTAGCCCATTTACATTTAAGGTTAATATTGTTATGTGTGAATTTGATCCTGCCATTTTGATGCTAGCTGGTTGTTTTGGCCATTAGTTGACGCAGTTTCTTCATTGTGTCAATGCTATTTACCATTTGGTACGTTTTGGAGTGGCTGGTACTGGTTGTTTCTTTCTATGTTTAGTGCTTCTTTCAGGAGCTCTTGTAAAGCAGGCCTGGTGGTGACAAAATCTCTCAGCAATTACTCGTTTGTAAAGGATTTTATTTCTCCTTCACTTAAGAAGCTTAATCTGGCTGGATATGAAATTCTAGGTTGAAAGTTCTTTTCTTTAAGGATATTGATTCTTGGCCCCCACTCTCTTCTGGCTTGTAGGGTTTCTGCCAAGAGATCTGCTGTGAGTCTGATGGGCTTCCCTTTGTGCATGACCCGACCTTCTCTCTGGCTGCCCTTATCACTTTTTCCTTCATTTCAACCCTGGTGAATCTGACGATTATGTGCCTTGGGGTTGCTCTTCTTGAGGAATATCCTTGTGGTGTTTTCTGTATTTCCTGGACTTGAATGTTAGCCTGCCTTGCTAGGTTGGGGAAGTTCTCCTGGATAATATCCTGAAGAATGTTTTCCAGCTTGGATTCATTCTCTCCATCACATTCAGGTACAGTTATCAAACATAGATCAGGTCTTTCACATAATCTCATGTTTCTTGGAGGCTTTGTTCATTTCTTTTCACTCTTTTTTCTCTATTCTTGCCTTCTCGTTTTATTTCATTGAGTTGATCTTCAATTGCTGATATTCTTTCTTCAGCTTGGTTGATTCAGCTATTGAAACTTGTATATGCTTCATGAAGTTCTTGTGTTGTGTTTTTAAGCTCCATCAGGTCACTTATATTCTTCTCTAAGCTGTTTATTCTCATTAGCATTTAGTCAAACCTTTTGTCAATGTTCTTAGTTTCTTTGCATTGGGTTAGAACATGTTCTTCTAGCTCAGAGAAGTTTGTTATTACCCACCTTCTGAAGCCTATTTCTGTCAATTCGTCAGACTCATTCTCCATCCAGCTTTGTTCCCTTCCTCTTGTGGAGTTGTGATCCCTTGGAGGAGGAGAGGCATTCTAGTTTTTGGTGTTTTCATCCTTTTTGTGCTGGTTTCTTCCCATATTTGTGGATTTATCTACCTGTGGTCTTTTAGTTGGTGACTTTTGGGTGGGGTTTCTGAGTGGATGCCCTTTTTGTTGATGTTGAAGTTATTTCTTTCTGTTTTTTAGTTTTCCTTCTAACCGTTAGGCCCCTCTGCTGTAGGCCTGCTGGAGATCCACTCAAGATCCTGCTTGCCTGGGGATCACGCACGTGGGCTGAAGAACAGTAAGGGTTGCTGCCAGTTTCTTCTTCTGTTATCTTCATCCCAGAAGGGTACCCACTACATGTCAACCTGAGCTCTCCTTTATGAGGTGTCTCTTTGGATATACAGGGGTCAGGGAGTTGCTTGAGGAGACAGTCTGTCCCTTATAGGAGCTCAAGTGCTAGCTGGGAGCTCCATTGTTTCATTCAGAGCTTCTGCGCAGTATGTTTAAGTCTGCTGCAGCAGAACTCATAACTGCCTTTTTCCACAGGTGCTCTGTCATAGGAAGGTGGGGCTTTATTTATAAGTTCCTGATGTGCCACTGCCTTTTATAGGGATGCCCTGTCCACCAAGGTGGTAGTCTAGCCACAGTCTGTCAGCAAAGGCGTTACTGAGCTGCTGTGGGCTCTGCCCAGCTGCTGTGTAAACTCCTGTTAGAACTTCCTCAGTAATGCTGGTCTGCCTCATAATGGCGGACTGCCTTGGTAATGGCGGACTGCCTCAGTAATGGCAGACTGCCTCTGTTTTGGTGGACCGCCTCGGTGATAGCTGACACACTTCCCCCCACCGAGTTGGACTGTCCCAGGTTCAGCTGTGCTTGCTGCAAAACTCTCAATCCAGAGTGTTTCAGAATGCTGGTCTTTGTGGAGCGTAGGACCCACTGAGCCAGATCACTTGGCTCTCTGTTTCAGCCCCCTTTTTTTCAGTTGAATGGGCAGCTCTGTATCCCAGGCATTCCAGGCGCCTGTTGAAACAGCTGTCTGGATTTATGTGAGTTGTTGTGCAAGACCCGCAGTGCCAGCTGAAACAGCCATGCTGGAGACTCGTGGGGCTTTTCAGCCCAGGAATCTCCTGGTCTGTGGGCAGTAAAAACTCATTTAGAAATGCAGCGATCACTCACCCTCTGTGTTCTTCTCACTGGGAACTACACTCCAGAGCTGTTCCTGTTTGGTCATCTTGGATCTCTCTGTTAGAGCATTTCTTAGATGCTAAGAAATAAGATCTGAACTCTACCCTAAAAGAGTTTGACAGGCCAGTTGCAGAAGCTCATACCTGTAATCACAGCACTTTGGGAGTCTGAGATAGAAGAGTTGTTTGAGCCCAGCAGTTCCAGATCAGCCTGGGCAACATAGGGAGACCACTATCTCTACAAAAAAATACAAAAATTAGCTGGGTATGGTGGCGTACACCTGTGGTACCAGCTACTTGGGAGGCTTAGGTGGGAGGATCATTTGAGCCTGGGAGGTCAAGGCTGCAGTAAGCCATGATCTTACCACTGCACTCCAGTCTAAGTGACAGAGCAAGACCCTGCTTCAAAAAAAAAAGTTTGTTAGCCAAAAAGGAAAGACAATTAAAACAGAAGGAGATTGATGTGGCCATGTGATGAGAGAGTGGGTGGTGATGAGGAAGCTCAGAGAAAGGTCTGGGAGCTGGAGGGACTGAGGGAGACTTCCCAGAGGAGATGAGGGTCAGGGGAAGTCCTGAAGGAAGTGACCCAGCTGCAATGTGGGGTTTGGGAAAAAGGACAAGCTGTGAAGGGAGGGAAGTGAAGCACTGCTCAGGCATGTGGTGCAGGCAGAAACCATTTCCAGGAGGTCAGTACAGGAAGAACTGCATGTTCTAGCCAAAAGTTCTATATACCTAGGAAATGGGAAGAGAAAAGCATCATGGTTTTGTTATCTTCCCCTTGCTGTGCAGGTACTTTGGGAAGCAATTTCATATATTCTCTCATTTAAACTTTCTTATTCCCTGAAAGGTATGAAATCCTCCTTTTATAGAGGTGGCTCCATGAGATCAAATGATTTACCCAAGATAATAAAGGTAAGTGGTGGAACAGAGCTGTGAAGCCCAAGTTCATCTGATTTCAATGCCTGGACAGACAAGCATTAATTTCAGATATCTAACCTTCAGGTAAGATGCATCCTGAATATGTTTTTCCAGAAGACAAGGAAGCGAATGCTCTAGATGAGAACCCAAGGGAAGTCCATAAAAGCCAGAGAGTCCTTTTAAAACATGAGTTCAGTTAAGCGACACTAGGACACGAAGCAATTCTTAGTGTACTAGCATGTGTGTATGGATGTATGCGCACACGTGTTGGTACATGTACAGTCGCATTACCAAGGATATGCCCCTTTTGCTATTGGTTAGTTTTATTTGCTCAATATACATACATTGGAGATAGGTTGGTAGACAGACAAACAGACTTACATATATGCAGATGGACAGATTAAGGGGGAAGGGGTAATAAAGCCATCTCAACTACCCTGGTGGTTGACTCTAATAAAACAGCTCTGCTGGAATAATGCAGTGCCTGAGAGATGGGGTGTAATATGGTTAAATGCTTTTACAGTTCCCCATTAAAGTAAGTGGATGGAAATTCATAAAATATTGATAGCATTTGAAATGTGTTCATTCACAGCTCTGCCCAGAATATCAAGTGGTGGCAGGGTGGCTGGCCCAGGCAGATGGCATAACTGAACCAGCACAGCCCGCCGATGCTCAAGTATCTAGGATGTAATCTGGCCACCTGAGCCTAGAATGAGAGTACAGTTAGGGGGAAGGTGGTGGGGTGGGGAAGGAGGGCTCATTGTTTAGTTCCTATGCCCAGCAAAGAAAGAATAGACAGAGGAGGTATATCCACCACTTATGCAAAATTGTAAAGTCAGTTCTGCAAAGTCAACAGGTCTCCAAGTAGACTCATTATTTTTCTAATGCTGATTCTACCACTCCAACCATGAGAAAGAATGAGGATTTGATTCCACTCTCCACCTGCTGGATGCAACTGAGTGTGCCAGGAGTGCATGCCTGAACACAAGGGACTGATTAGAATCCTTTCCTGGAAAATCTAAAATGGTGCTCCAAGGAACCTGCGTGAGTTGGTAAAGCTGAAAGGCCTAGCCACAGACTACTTGTAACCCTGCTCCTCATCATGGAGACAAACCCTTCCAAGAGGACAAAACTTGCACAAAGAGAAAAGCCATCTTAAATATTTAAATGCTACTAGCTTGCTAGAGAACCTTCAGTGAAAACACATTTCAAAGCAAAGATGGAAACAGGCCTTATGACATTCAGAATCTTGGTTTAGTCATGTAGGGGAGCAACTGAAACGCTGTTTTCATTGAAAAACAAAAAACAGAAAACGTTCTGGTTTTGTCTAAGCAAATTTGACTTCTGGAAAATGTTCCCTTCAGACCCATTTTACTTTATGTCCTCCATATGTTATCTGGTAATTAATAATGATATGTAATGCTGATTGACCATTTTCCATGCACTGATCATTTTCCTAAATTTCTTTGTGAATTTTCTTATGGAATCCTCCAAGTAATCCTATGAAGTTGCTGTTATTGTCTTTACCATTTTATAGATGAAGAAACAGACTATAGAGGAGACACAGCTTCCTAATTTTGTATATTTATTAAATAGGAGATCCAGGAGTCAAATGAGATTAAGTTTTATGCCAACCTTGAGTTATTAACCAGTATCCTCTACTTCCTCATAAAGTACTCCTGAAAATCTAGATTGGCCATCTCAGAGCAGCGTTTAACTGCTCCCTGGCTCCTGTCTCCTCAAGGCAATCACTCCATAGTCTATGTGTTCTCACAACCAAACATGTATTGATATTGTCCCTGTCCTAAGTCAGGATCTCATCACCCCTCACCTGAGCTAGAGCCTCCTACTTGATCTCTTAGGCTTTAGCCTTTGTCAAAGAAAATCTGTCCTCCACTTTGGAAGTGCCCTTTTTCTTTTTATCAGTTGCTACTTTGATCATGCTACTAGTTTGCTAGAGACTCTTAGAGAAAAACATTTTAAACTAGGCTAAGGTCAAATTCTTCATGAAACATTTAATATTTTTTACAGGCTGCCCAAGCCGCCTAGCAAGTCTCCACAACACCTCCTATTCTCCATCCACACTGGAAGGATCCCTCATTTCTAACATAATGTTTGTGTGTGTGTGTGTGTGTGTGTGTGTGTGTGTGTGTGTGCGTGTGCGCGTGCGTGCCTCTCTTCCTGTCCTCCTCCCATTCTTTGGCAGAGCTGATCTATTCACAAGATGACAGTTTCTGAGAAGGAGATCTAGAGCTGAAACCTAGGTTTCCTTTCTCACTCCCGCTGTCTACTTGCTGTGATAATTCACTTAATGTTTTTGCCCCACGTCTTCAATGAGGACACTGAGGTGTTCAAATTCTAAAATTATGTGCTTCTGTCTTTAGCAATGAAGGCATTAAAGATCTCTGTTATCATAAAATCACTGGGAATAAAAATATTATCCTTATTTTTTATTTGTGAGATCATAATTTGTCATACATTAGCACATTTAAAGACTTTGAGGTGATGTGGCATAGGATATACACATTCCAATACATAGAGAGAAATGTCTAAAGTCTGCAATCATTTCCAGAATTACAGGAATTTATGAAACACATTCTATTTGTGAAATGTCCTAGGATGGACCCAGGAAACTCTGGGTAAAGATCAGAATGAGACTATTTGGAGGGAAGATAAAATGGATAGGAGACAACAAAAATATATCCTTAACTTCCTAACCAATACAAAACTTTCCTGAACAACATATTTGACAGCTGATAATCCAGTTTCTCCTACAACTCCTCTAGAACAGACAGCAATTGGTCTGTTTGGACTTTCTATCTCTACTGAGGTCAGTTTTGTCAATTTCTGATTTTCTTCAAAAACTATCAGTTTCCATGTGCTTTTCAAAGGCATTCCATAGGATCGTGCAAAGCAGTCTCTTAAAATTTTTTCTTCAACACCCGCCTATGAGTGAGAACATGCGGTGTTTGATTTTCTGTTCTTGTGTCAGTTTGCTGAGAATGATGGTTTCCAGGTTCATCCATGTCCCTACAAAGGACACGAACTCATCATTTTTGATGGCTGCATAATATTCCATGGTGTATATGTGCCACATTTTCCCTGTCCAGTCTATCATCGATGGGCATTTGGGTTGGTTCCAGGTCTTTGCTATTGTAAACTGTGCTGCAATGAACATTCGTGTGCATGTGTCCTTATAGTAGAACGATTTATAGTCTTTTGGATATATACCCAGTAATGGGATTGCTGGATCAAATGGAATTTCTATTTCTAGGTCCTTGAGGAATCGCCACACTGTCTTCCACAATGGTTGAACTAATTTACACTCCCACCAACAGTGTAAAAGCATTCCTATTTCTCCACATCCTCTTCAGCATCTGTTGTCTCCAGATTTTTTAATGATCGCCATTCTAACTGGCGTGAGATGGTATCTCAATGTAGTTTTGATTTGCATTTCTCTAATGACCAGTGATGATGAGCATTTTTTCATATGTTTGTTGGCTTAATGGGAACACATGGACACAGGGAGGGGAGTATCACACACTGGGGTCTGTCGGGGGAAAAAGGGGAGGGATAGTGGGGGGTGGGGGAGTTGGGGGAGGGGATAGCATGGGGAGAAATGCCAGATATAGGTGATGGGGAGGAAGGCAGCAAATCACACTGCCATGTGTGTACCTATGCAACAATCTTCCATGTTCTTCACATGTACCCCCAAACCTAAAATGCAATAAAAAAAAAGAATGTAAAAAAAAAAATTTTTTTTCTTTCATTTTAATAGTTATTTCTACCTTAAGTTTTATATGTCTATATTTTCCCTAGTTCAGTTTTTTTATTCTTGGTTTGCTATTGGCTTATTTTATTGATTTTTTTTCCAATGTACCACTTTGGGATTTATTTATTAGTTCTTTTTTCTGCTTTCTATTTAATTAATCTCTATCATTATTAATGGCTTCTTTATACTTTCTTTTAATTTACTTTCTTGCAGTTTTACTAGCTTTTCTGAGTTAGGTGTCTATATTTTTATTTTAAAAATTATATTGGTGTAGGAATTTCACAGTATGATATTTTTCTCTATAAAATGCTTTGGCTTTATTCCACAGATTTTTTGTGTTATATTTTCATCATTATTAACTTTTTCAAATAATTTTATAATTTTGTTTTTCTTTCCTGAATGTTTAGTAATCATGTTGCTAAATTTTTGGTAGAGAAATATATTTTTTTAATTTTATATATTTCTACTTGTTTTGAATATCATCATAAAATTTTATTATTTCTATTTTATGGAACTTATGGGGGTGTATTTGTGTGTGTGGACATGCATATATGTCTCCTAAAATATACATAAGTGCATGGATGCTCTATGCATATTAGAAAATAACTTTTATTCTGGGTTATTAACATTTGGATACTTATTTTGTTGATTACCTGGTTTAGGCGTTCTAAATATTAGTAAATATTGTCCACTTTATGTGTCTTGGCTTGAGTTAGATATGTTAGATATTGCTATGAATTTAATTCCTTCTAGCATTTCCTATAGTGGGATTTTCAGTGGTAAAACCAGGAATTTCCCAGGCAAACTGGACAAGTTTGTCATCCTATCTAAATTCTACCTTTTCTCAGATTATGAACGCTGATTTATTTTATTTATTTTTTGGTTACAGCTGCACTAAGTTATAATATATCCAGTTAATGTATGGAATTCAATGTTTTTAGTATATTCACAGAATTGTACAACCAATGAACGAAATGAATTATCCACACAAGGGAATATTATTTGGCAATAAAAAGGACTGAGGTATTAATACATATTATAATGGATAAATCTTGGAAGCATTATGCTAACTGCAAAAAGGCAGTCACAAAAGAGCTCACATTATTTGCTTCTGTTGTTATGAATTGTGCAGAATAGGCAAATCCATAGAAACAAAAAGATTGGTGGTTGCTTAGGACTGGGAGTTAGAGGGAAATTCAAGTTGGCTGCAAATGGGTGTGGGTTTGTCATAAAATGATGAAATAACATCCATGTCCCCGCAAACAACATGAACTCATCCTTTTTTTATGGCTGCATAGTGTTCCATGGTGTATACATGCCACATTTTCTTTATCCAGTCTATCATTGATGGGTATTTGGGTTAGTTCCAAGTCTTTGCTACTGTGAATAGTGCTGCAATAAACATACATGTACATGTGTCTTTATAGTAGAATGATTTATAATTCTATATCCAGTAATGGGATTGCTGGGTCAAATGGTAATTCTGGTTCTAGGTCCCTGAGGAATTGCCACACTGTCTTCCACAATGGTTGAACTAATTTACACTCCCACCAACAGTGTGAAAGTGTTCCTATTTCTCCACATCCTATCCAGGATCTGTTGTTTCCTGACTTTTTAATCATCACCCTTCTAACTGGTGTGAGATGACATATCATTGTGGTTATAATTTGCATTTCTCTAATGACCAGTGATGATGAGCTTGTTTTCATATGTTTGTTGGCCACATAAATGTCTTCTTTGGAGAGGTGTCTGTTCATATCCTTCACCCACTTTTTGACAGGGTTGTTTTTTTCTTGTAAATTTGTTTATGTTCCTTTAGATTGTGGATGTTAGCCCTTTGTCAGATGGATAATTGCAAAAATTTTCTCCCATTATGTAGGTTGCCTGCTCACTCTGATGATGGTTTCTTTTGCTGTGCAGAATCTCTTTACTTTAATTGGATCCCATTTGTCAATTTGGTTTTTGTTGCCAGTGCTTTTGATGTTTTAGTCATGAAGTCTTTGCCCATGCCCATTTCCTGAGTGGTATTGCCTAGGTTTTCTTCTAGGATTTTTGTGATTTTAGGTCTTACATTTAAGTCTTTAATCCATCTTGAGTTAATTTTTGTATAAGGTATAAGGAAGGGGTCCAGTTTTAGTTTTCTGCATATGACTAGCCAGTTTTCCCAACAACATTTATTAAATAGGCAATCCTTTCCTCATTGCCTGTTTTGGTCAGGTTTGCTATTTATGACAAACCCACAATCAATATACTGAATGGGCAAAAGCTGGAAGCATTCCCTTTGAAAACCAGCACAAGACGAGAATGCCCTCTCTAGCCACCCTTATTCAACATAGCATTGGAAATTCTGGCCAGGGCAATCAGGGAAGAAAAAAAAAGATATTCAAATAGGAAGAGAAGAAGTCAAATTGTCTGTGTTTGCAGATGACATGATTGTATATTTAGAAAACCCCATTGTCTCAGCCCAAAATCTCCTTAAGCTGATAAGCAACTTCAGCAAAGTCTCAGAATACAAAATCAACGTACAAAAATTATAAGCCTTCCTATATATCAATAATAGACAAACAGAGAGCCAAATCATAAGTCAACTCTCATTCACAATTGCTACAAAGAGAATAAAATACCTAGGATTACAACTCACAAGGGATATGAAGGACCTCTTCAAAGAGAACTACAAACTACTGCTCTGGGAAATTAAAAAGGACACAAACAAATGGAAAAAATATTCCATGCTTATGGATAGGAAGAATCAATATCGTAAAAATGGTTATGTCCAAAGTAATTTATAGATTCAATGCTACCCCCCGTCAAGCTACCATTGACTTTCTTCACAGAATAGTAAAAACTACTTTAAATTTAGTAGTTTTTACTATTAAAAACTATATAGCCAAGACAATCCTAGCAAAAAGAACAAAGCTAGAGGCATCACGCTACCTGACTTCAAATTATATTACAAGGCTACAGTAACAAAAAAAGCATGGTACTGGTACCAAAACAGACATATAGACCAATGGAACAGAACAGAGGCCTCAGAAATAACGCCACACATCTACAACCATCTGATCTTTGATTTACTTTATTTTCATTTGGCTGATATACATTCTTTTGTTTTCATTTTAAAAATTATTTTTGATTTGTCTATATCTCTTAGTCTTAGGTTGCTATATCTCTTGTTCATAGTATAGAATTTGTTTTGTTAGAGAAGCTAGATTTTTTAAGTAGGTGAATTAAGCCCTGATATTTATTGATATGGTTATATTTTTCCTCTGCTGTATCATATTATCTAGTGTTATGAGTGTACTATGTTTTAGGCAAATGGTTTTTTACAATGTAAATTATTTTATGTATTTATATATTTTAAGGCTTTTTTGGGGGGAGGGAGTGGAGCACTTAGGAAGGTTTGTATTTTTTTCCTAATTACCTTCTGTATACCTTTATATAACACTTCTTGTCTCCCCATCACCAATTTATAATTTAGTACTATGAATAATATTGAAATTTGCTAGAAACCTCTTCTTTGCCTTTTTGTATCCCAGCAACTAATTTGAAACAAGATCCTTTTACTTATTTACTTACAGTGAATAACTATAAAGACCTCATAAGCTTCATATATTTTTCATATGCTCTATCCTTTATTTCCCTTTTAAAAATGCATGCACTGTTCCTATGGTTTCAGGGCATATAGGTGTTATAGTTTATACTTTCTTCCTTATAACCATTATTTATACTCAGTTCTACAGGCAGGCATATACTTAATGCTTACCACCAGGCCTTCTGTCAGTGTCTCTCTAGTCATTTTCATTCTCTGGCAGTTTGCTCAGGAAAGGCTCCTGGGAACAATATTTCCTAAGTTCTTGCTTGTTGACAGCTGTTTGTCTGCAGTCTTTATACTTGAAGGTAAGTTTGGCTGGCTTTATAATATATGGCTCATATTTTCCTTCCTTGAGTATCTTAAAAATGTCACTCCATTGTCTCTTGGCATAAAGCGTTGCTGTCAAAAAGTCTGATGACAATCGAATTTTCTTTCCTTTCTAAAGCAACTTAGTTCTTTTGCCTCAGAGCCCAGAATATGTATTAGGATGTTTTAGTATTGGTCATTCTGGGTCATTTTTCTAAAGTTCTTTATGGTGTTCTTTTTGTTTGTTATTAATTTTAGGAAAGTTACTTTAAATTGTTATTTTTATTCATTCTTCTTTGATTTTCTTCTCTTTGAACTCTTATTACATATAATGTGTGTGTGTGTGTGTGTGTGTGTGTGTGTGTTTATGTGTATGTTTCTCTTTACCTATCTTCTATTTCTGTCACTTTCAAATATTTTCAAATCTCATCTCTCATCTGTTATTTAAAATTTTACTCCTTCTTACTTTCATTTCATAAGGCATTGCCTGCTGTATTTATTCACTTGTGTGTTTTTTCTAGTTTAATATTTCAGAAATGATGTTTTTATTTCCAATTATTTCTTGAATTCTGTAACTTCATTACTAACTTTTTGTTTTTCTGATTCATGTTTTTTCACCTCTTCATAATTTTATTCATTTTGAAGTTTTAGGTTACAGTTTTCATCTGCTTTGTAGGAATTTTTGTGGTGTTTTATTGTTAGTATATTGCCAATAGAGATTTCATTCTCAGTCTTCTTTATTAATACATTTGTATGGGACTCCAACTTTGTCCTTTTGTTTCCAGTTCTTATGTGAAACTAATTTTCTTGAGCTCTTGGGAGGAAGAAGTGAGTCAACACAGATGTTCTAGCTTTGTAGTATTAGAACATTCTCTTCTCTTGTTCCCTAATACAGTCTTGTGCTTTGTGAGCTCTCCCACTTTTATCTTCTCTTTCTTTCATCCTATTGTCTCTATCCAGCTTAATTTGGATTCTGTTTCCTGAAGTTTCTCATCTATGTGGGAGTTTGTCCTAGAATGGAGCTTAGGTAGATACTTTTGAGAGCTCATTGAACTCAGGCTATTCCAACCCCTTTAGACCTTCTTGGAGTTGTCTGTGGTGCAAAGCATATGAGAGTGTACAAAACCCCAGCAGATAAAGATGCTGCTCCCAAATTCTTCTGCCTGCTTTCCATTGAATACGCGATGGAGATTTGGCTCTTCTGCTTTTAGAGCCATCAGAGACTCGGTTTCTGTGTTTCCCCTTGCAGATTCTAATACTATACGGATCTGAAAGTGATGTCATGTTGTCCTCAACCCATCACTGTCGGATCTGCATAGTATCAGAATATTTTTGATGTTTAGAAGCTACATTGATAATGTGGTTATTTTAGATAGATATTATCATTAGGTTTTTGGTTTTGACACTCCAGTTCTGATTTTAGTAGTGATTTAAGGGGATGCAAAAGTCATCTCATCAATGTCATCTTCCCAGAATTTGCTGTATTGCCTTTGGAGTGATCTTTAAAAGACTCGTTTACATGACATCCAACATGTGTAATTGCCAACTCACCATGAATAATCACTGAATCCATGTTAAAGGTCTTTGCCTCATTTGTTACTGATTCTGTCACATGGCCTCTCTAAACCTCTACAAACATGTACAATTCATGTTACCTGAGGTTGTTTTAGACAAATGTGTCTTACTCAAACATTAATTCATTATTCAAAATAAATGATTGAGAGAATCTTTGTAAAGACAAAGATAAAAGTAGACTTCCTCTTTTGGGGGTATCTCATTTAGAAAAAAAAAAGTTTTACCTGCATGCATTGTAGTCATTGAAAACAAGGCTGGGATGTTAGACTGAAGTTAGGACAGAGAGGGAGACAACAGAGTGTCAGTTCCATGACAGTCAGATGGGTTGTGTAATAACCATCAGTTCTGTAGCTGCTCAGAGAACTGAAAGCTTGGTGAGAGCTTAGTATCTAAGACATCCTTTATGGGGAAGGGACTTTAAAGAAGTTCTGAGAAAATGAATATATTTGGATAGACAGGGCATTACGGCGGCCACATAGGTATATTGTATATTGTGGCAGTAGATGGAGTTCATGCCAATTTGAGGGTCTCTGAAAAGCATAAATCTCTTCCTTTACCTCCTGCCTGGCTGGTAAGATAAATCATGTCTGATCTGGATCTCCAGAAGCGAAAGTAATATTTCCAACCTCTTTGTTGTTTACCAGTTCTAGATATATTAGGTTTAATAAAATAGCAAAATGTAGCAGAGATACAGGTTTTGCTAAGCTGTGGGCAGAGGACTCTGCTGCCACCAACGTTATCTCTCTTAGTTCCTTTTCTTGTCAACGCTGGATGAGACTCACACTTTCAGAGTCCCTCCAGGTAAGTTGTCAAAGGCTAGAGTTCTGCCAATCTAGTAGTATGTACCTCTAACCCAACTGCAATCCAACTTCCTGAGGTCCAGTCTCTGCAGTTCTCATATCCACACACACACTTGCACACCCATTTTTCCAAAGATTGATGACAAAATAGACTTTGCTGATTATGGAGAAGAAGAGATGGTGGTTACACTGCATACTGCACACCAAAACTTCCTAATCTATTCCCTGGTGAATTTCTCAGTAGCAGCTGTCACCTCCCCTTTCCTTCCAGCTATTAGCACCATCAGCTTTCCATTCAGCCTATCTCCTGTACCTTTTCTGGCTGCCTTCTCCCTCCCTGTGTGTGTTCCCCTCCAGTCTCACCACTTTTTCCTTATGAGAATGTATTTAGTCCTCCCTCATCCTGACTTCTCTATTTTGCATTCCTACCTGTAATGGTTTGTATTTGTCCACTCGACTGGGCCAAGAGATGTCCCAGATAACTACTTAAACATTACTTCTGGGTGTACCTGTAGGAGTGTTTCCAGAAGAGATTAGCGTTTGAATTGGTGGACTGAGTAAAACAGATGGCCCTTCCCAGCATGTCGGGCATCATCAAATCCATGGATGAACTAAATAGAAAAGAGGGAGGAATTAACCTGGCCTGACCTGACCACTTGCACTTGAACATAGTTCTTATCTTGTCCCCAGTGCTTCTGGTTCTTGGGCTTTCAGATCCAGAACCTATACCATTGCTTCTCTTACTTTCAGCCTTTCAAACTATGCTACCCCCAAGCATTCCTGGGTCTTCAGCTTGCAACTAACAGATAGTGGAACTTCTCAGCCTTCATAAATGAGTGAGCCAATACCTTATAACAGATCTCTTCTTATTTATATAGATTTATTCTACTGGTTCTATTTCTTTGTAGAACCCTAACTAATATACTACTGACACCTCTAATTAGACTATTAGAGGCTCTTGCCTGGAATCTATTTTGCTTATTTAAAAAAAGAGAAAGGGATGATTATGAACATGTGAACACTCAAAAATAGTCCCAACTTGGTGAGTTCGTAGTTTCTTTTCTGATTCAGTTTTAGAGTTCTTGTAAAACTAAGACTTTACTTCATGATACTTGCTATTTTTTCCTTGTTAGCCAATCAGAACAAATGCAACAAACAAAATAGATTATCTAATTGCTATTAACGCTGTTGGCTTTTCACCAAACTGAAGGCAGGGGATAAAACATGCTGTTAATTGCTGTCATTGCAACCTTGGCATTATGACCAGATGGTCATGGAAACATGGGGTGCCAGGAGACACGAGCAGTCAGGAATATCACAGTACCTTTATTTGGAACTATAATTCTGAGATTCAGAGCTACTTTACTGGTATAAAGAATAGGATAGACATGCCACAAGTGGTAATCAGAAGAAAAATACTATTCTCTCTCTCTCTCCGTGTGTGTGTGTATGCATGTGTATGTGTGTGTGTGCATGAGTGTGTCTGAGAAACAGAGAGAGAGAGAACATGTACTAATGAGGATATGCTAGTGAACAGTGGATATGTTTATTACACAGCCATTTGTGACCCCACTACAACAAAGCATAGTATAGTGCAGTGATGTAAGTCAAAACTTCAGTGTCAGACAGAATAGCCTAATCAAGAAAGAAAAAGTAGCATTTATTAAGACACATTTAACTATGTCTAAAATGACTTCCTCCAACAATCCATTATCAGCTCCTTTGTGCAGATGACTAAAACGGGGCTCAGAGAAATTAGATAATCTGCCCAAGGTTATACAACTAATAAAATCCCCTTGACCCTTCAGCTCATGCTCTTCTGCTTTCAGGTACTGCTACCAGAAGTCCTCCCTATCCACTGACAGCTTTGAATTTCAATAAGGGTATCAGCTTGGGAATAAGAAGGTATCAGCTTGGGAATGACATTGACACTAGCTTCCCTACAAATCTTTCCCCTAACCAGGGGTCCACCAGTCTTCACCTCTCAGAGCTGATAGATCCAAGGCTGGCCACATTGGCTCAGCCCAACTAGTTGGAAGGGGCAAGCAAAAGGCCAGCTCATACTTTCTCTGGAGCCAGCCTCTGCAGCTTAATCCTCTTCTGTCCTTCTAATGCTGGGATCAAGGCCCTCCCTTTCCCCCCCCCCGCCAGCCTTGCTGCTGAGGATAGCAGCACAGCTGGAAAAATAGATAGGTCTTTCTAACCCTCTCATGCATGTGCCGTGGGGCCAGGTAGCTCTATAAATATGGTAATGGCTTCTCAAGCATGCCCAGACTGGAAATGAGAGGCTGGAGAGAGGCTGTTCCCACCGATAACCACTGTGGCAGCTTTGCTGGAGGAGACAGTACATCTGAGCTTCGGGTCAAATTAACTCTCCCCCCTGCAACCTTGTGTAGATCCTCTCTCTTCCTCCCCCTTCCCACGCTATTAATCTCCTGTACCCACCTGGTCCCTGATTACATTGATGACATCCACAGAGGGAAGGAGGCAAGCAGCAGCTCATGTTTCGTCTATTACCAGGAGGCCCAGACTTGTGATTAAAAAAAAATATACCAGCAACAACACAGCTACATTGATGTGTACAATAGGGAACCAGCTTGACAGTTCCCTGCCGTGGCCCCACTGAGAAAAACGACAGCTACAATAAAAAGCCAAACGCCTGCTCAGCCTAAACAACCACGTGCTCAAAGATGCTCTGTCTGTAGCCAGCCCCTCCCCAGCTTTCCCTTCTGCTAAGAGAGTGGACAGTGACACCACCACCCCCCCAACCAAATGCCCTGGAAATACTGTCGATAGGGAATGGTGACTGGGGTTCTAGCGTGACCTCAGACAAAGCTCCTAACATTGCTCTAAACCTCAGTCCCTTCCTTTTCTGTCAGATGAAAATGATAAGGCCTACTTCAGGTGGTTAGATAATGATTTTGAAGTCTTAGTCAATGCTTCTCCTTCTTCTACCTGCCCCAAGCTCCCTCCCCTCCCCTCACCCCGTTCTATTTCTTCCCAGTGTGACCATTCTCTCTCACAAGCAGTAGCAGGACCATGTGGCTTACATTGCTTTGACAAAGGGATAGTACTGCAGAAGAAAAGAAAAGGTTTTTGAATGTCATTAAGTCTAGGGTCCAGATGGTACTCAGGGGGACTAAAAGCTGGGTGACTTAGACTTTCTTTGTTCCATGAACCCCTCTGGCTTTGCAGTGATGCCTATGGATACCTTCTCAGAATAATGTTTTTACATGCATAAACCATCTTAAAAATAATTTTAAGGGTTAAAATCATGACTCTTGTACAAATATAAAGTGAACATGTTTCAGAGTTTTTATTTAACTTGTTAATGAATGAAGAAAATCAGTTAGGTGTTACAAACTTGTTCAAAGGGGAATTCAAAGAGCAGAAACATGTAGGCATTCAGCGATACTTAAATGAATACATTAATACATGCAAAATTTGCTTGTAAGTGGGAAAGTTCATAAGTGGAGAGGTTGGGGAAATGAGTTGTACCTCTAACAAGCAAATTTCACCTCTATGGAAAAGAATTATTTGCATTGCTCTCCGTTTTCCTCAAGTTCAGAGTTGTAAAATAGCTCAAAGGCAATGAAAGATGAACACCACTATAGAGTTAGACAATCAAAGGAGGCACTAGAGGTTGTCCAGCATCTTATAGGAAACTAATATTCATTTTGTTGCCATTTCAAAGTTCTGTGTTTTTCTTACAATTTTTTTCCTGACAAAATAGATACAGAGAGGAAACTAATTATTTTGCAATACACTCATTAAAATCATTTAAAATTTTGTGATAGAGTAATATGTCTACTTATTTACTAATATATAAACACAGTATCACAATAAATACTATAATTTTGGTGGAATAATGTAAATCAATAGTATTTCAGAATATCGGCAATGACTATAATTGGATATGAAAATATCAGTCATTTCTCTGTGTGACAAAGCCACAGGTATTCCCAAAACCAATGTGATTTGTTGCCTACATTTATAATGGAAGGAAAGAAATAATAAATTTTCATTCAAAATTAGTAAAGATAAAGGTGAAATTTTTTTTTTCAATCAAGTTCCTGGATATTCAGAATCTATAAGACTTCATATTAGGAACCTCTGAGTTAGACAAAGAATTCCCCCAACTCCTAATGATGAGATTAACAATGATAACCCAAGTGGGAGAAAGAGGAAAGATAGAAATTGAAACAAATTAAATGACTTGGATATTGTTGAAGAAGCTGTGCTTGGCTCTGTCTTCTCAGAGGTAACCAAGGAATTAGAGGAACACATCATAGGCATAGGGACTCTGAAAACAGAGAGAAAACATCTAAGCTTCTAGGCAAAATCCTAGAAGCTTAGAAGACCCCAGAGCCTAGGGAGATGGCACTAAGATAGTCTACTAGAGTTACCCAAAAGTAATGACAGTGTTTCTGGGTGGTGACACGGGCATGAAGTGAAAAGATGATCAACCCAAAGAGACCTGTGGTCAAAAAGATGGGAGGATTCAGCAGGGATGTAATAAACTCTTGTCCTGTAGTAGAGTGGTGGCTTGAAGTAGAATTTACATCCAGTTATAAGAGGGGAAAAAGTCCTATTCCTTGCACACCCAAGTTTGTGGACTAAATACTGCCTATTGCTTATTCCTCTTGAAAATATCTTCTAAATCTAACTCTTCCTATCCCACCTGGCCACATCATTGATTCAAATGCCTTACACTGGGTTTCAAGGCCCTTCACAACATAGTCCCATATTTTTATCTGTCTCCTCTTTCCCCACATGTCCCAGCACCCCCAGCTGCTAACTGCCTTACAAGCAACTCTATTCTCTGACAGTTCCATGGTTTGAACTGCACTGTATTCTTGGCCTTGAATGCCACCTCAACTATTATCAACCCTTAAAACTCTTCCCTGAGGAAGGTTTCATCTTCCTTGGCATACACCATTTGCTTTAGCCCAAAATACTCTCTATTCCCCAAATGCCCCTCCTCATCTACTAAATTTCTATTTATTCTTCAGGGCCACACCCTTGAGCATAAATGCCTCTTTATGTTATGAAAATATCTGTCATTTCTCTATGTGACAAAGCCACAGGTATTCCCAAAACCAATGTGGTTTGTTACCTATATTTATAATGGAAGGAAGAAAATAATAAATTTCCATTCAAAATTAGTAAAGATAAAGGATGTCAGGACTCTGTACAGTGCTTAGTAAAGTAAACCAGTCTAGACTGCAGCTCCTCCATCATCAAGACAAAGTTCAGGTCAAGATGTTGTAAAGACCTCCAGAGCATCTTCTCTCAAGGTATTTATCTCCCTCTAGGTCCTACAATAAACATTATTCAATAGATAAAAAGGATGGGGCCAAAGAAGAAGAGGAGAAGGAGATGAAATCATCTTTTATTTGGTACTATCGTGCATTAAGTACCAACTTGCTCAGGTCTCAGAGCTATTAATGAGCAGAGCCAGAATTCAACCTTGGGCTATGATTTTAAAGCCCCGTGTTGTTGATGATGATGTGGCAATGCCACCTCCTTTATTGTGCTTTCCTAATATACCTACCTACCTATTCGTCTCCTATTTAGGATTTAGAGCAGGGACAGTGTCTTTTATATAGTTAGTGTCTAATAACATTTCTAAACAGTCACAGAACTTTTAACAGCAAAATTCACCAATCACCTATGAATCCCTACTGGGTGGTCAAATTTTGACTTGACAGCTCAAGTAACTCAGGAATGATCCCTGCCCTCCTGAAATGTATATTGTAATGAGGATAGAGACACCAATCAAATGAAGACAAAAATAAACATGTAATTACGGATTGTGATATGTTTTGTTAAGTAATAGAACAGACAAAAAAAAAATGGGATGGCCTAATTTCTATGTGGAGAGAAGTGTTTAGGTCTGGCCTCTTTGAGAAAGTTACATTTTGGTTGAGGCTTAAGGATGAGCAGGAGCCACTGACCCAAAGACAAGTCCAGCAATAGCATTTTAGGTGGAGTGGACAGGCTAAGCAAAGTCCCTGAGCTAAGGAGGCATTTGCAGATAGAGAAATGAAAGGACTGGTACATCTGCAGTAGGGTAAGAGAGTGATGAGGCTGAGGGAGTAGGCAACATCCAGATAATGTGAGCTCTTCATTCATTCATTTATTCCAGATATATTTATAAAATGCCTACTAGGCATCTCCACTCTTACAGAGCTATAATGGCTATCCAAACAGGCATAACTCCTGCCTCATAAGCTTGCAGTCTAGAGGAGAGGCAGACATTACACTAGTAACAACACAGGTTAATATATAATTATAAGTAGCTGTATGAGTCTATGGGGAGAGGGGGAGGCCACAAAAAGTGTATGGGTTGGATTGTACCCCCAAAAAGATATGTTGAAGTCCTAACCCCCAGTTCTTGTGAATGTGACCTTATTTGGGCAGAGGCAATCAAGTTAAGATGAGTTTATTAGGTGGATTCGTAACTGATATGACTGGTATCTTTGTGGGAAGAGGAGAAGAGACACGGGAACACAAACATACAAGGGGAGAACTTCATGTGAAAACAGAGGCAGAGATTAAATTGACGAGGCTGCAAGCTGAGGAATGCTGCAGATCATCAGTGAATTACCAGAATCTAGGAAGAGGCAAGGGAGGATTCCTCTACAGGTGTCAAAAGGAACATGGCCCTACCAATGCCTTCATTTTAGACTCTGAGTCTCCAGAACTATGAGAGAATAAATTTTTTTTTATTTTAAGCCTCTCTATTGGTGGTGCATAATGGCAGCTCTAGCAAACTAATCTCAAAGACTTCCTGGAATAAGTGACATTTGAATAAATTCTGTATTTCCAACCAAAAACACTAGGGATTCATTTGGCCAAGAGATGTTGGGCTGTCTTGATCAGAGGGCTTTTTTCTCTATTTCTGATTTTTAATATTTCTAAATCTGCAAATTTCATGAAAACATCCTGACATCCAGCTTCTATGAAATGATGAAAAGAACCACACATAACCATGAACTTAAGTGGAGACTACTCCTTCAGAAAGAGCATGCATTCTCAGGTTGCCCCCACTTTCCCATACTCTCATACCTGGCCCTCTGCACTCCTTACATTGCCTGCCTGACACCTGTGGCATAATAAATGCATGAATAGGGTCTAAGATTTTAGCCAGAAAAAGTTTCTGCAAATCTCCCCGGTAGCCCTAGTGACTAGCACTGCATTGTCACCTGTCCTCCAGAGCCCCGGCCACTTTCCTGTGTCAGTAGCAGAGCGGGAATGAAGCCTATCCCACTATCTGTAATTAAATCACCACTACTCAGACATTCCCTTGGTCTGCAACTTATTACCATACCCTGGATCTCTTACCCTTACCGCTGAATTCCAGTGTGATGGATCTCAAGTCCCCTATGTGTTCCACAATTTGCTCTTTAAGTGGAAACGTTTACATTTTAATTGCCTAATATGTTCCCATCATATTCCATCCAGTAGGATGTCAGGACTCTGTACAGTGCTTAGTAAAGTAAACCAGTCTAGACTGCAGCTCCTCCATCATCAAGATGAAGCTCAGGTCAAACGCAATGTATCCAAGAAAACTTCCAGGACAATATAATGTGAATATTCCTATTAACTAAGGAAACCAAGTCAGAAAAGCCTGGATATGAATTTTAGTTTTACTGCTTCTTAGCTGTTTGACCATGGGCAAATCACTTGACCTCTCTGAGTTTTATTTTTTATTTTATCAATATTTTATGTTTATTAACAAATTTTACATATTCATGTTGTACATATTTTGATATGTACAATGCATAGTGATCAGATAAAGGTAATTAGCATGTCTACCATCTCAAACATTTATTTTTATTTTTAATTATAATTTAAGTTCAGGGGTACATAAAAATCGTCTGTTGCACAGGGTATGATGATTAAGTGAGATAATCATATAGCCATTTCCTAATACAATAATTGGTAGGCATGTAACATGCACACTTTAAAGCTGACTGTTGCTGTTACTATAATCTTTTTTTTTTTTTTTTTTTTTTTTGAAGACGGAGTCTCACTCTGTCACCTAGGCTGGAGTGCAGTGGTGCCATTTCGGCTCACTGCAACCTCCACTTCCCAGGTTCAAGCGATTCTCCTGCCTCATCCTCCCGAGTAGCTGGGACTACAAGCACACACCACTGCATCCAGCTAATTTTTGTATTTTTTTCTTTAGAGATGGGATTTCACCATGTTGGCCAGGCTGATCTCAAACTCCTGACCCTGTAATCTGCACACCTTGGCCTCCCGAAGTGCTGGGATTACCGGTGTGAGCCACTGCACCCAGACTGTAATCTTTATTATTATCAGTTTCATTGCTGTTTTTATTGTTACTATTATTATTATTGTTAGTAATATTCTACTATAGCGCTTCATGTGGAATCTAAAAATTTAACGGCATAAAACGTGGGGATCATATTATTGAAATATTTAAGAAAAAATTAGAATAAAGCTGTTATGGAAGGAGGGAAAATTGCCTATCATGTTACATCTGAATTCATGTCATCATGATATGTGCTGTTTACAGAGTTCTTCTGCAGTGCATTTATTCTATGGAGAAACTAGACTTGTTTGGCACCAGTTAGAGTCATGAAGAAGATCAAATACCACAGAAGAGTTCCCCATGGCCAGAGGGTGTTTGGAAAAGCCAAGAGCTGTGCAGAGCTATGATCAATGACTTGAATCAAAGATTATAAGGAAACATCAAGCCGAACGGAGTATACAAGGCAACATGATAGGCAGTCTTCATTTGGGATGCCACTGTAAGCTGATAGAGATACAGAGAGATAGCATACCTGAATAATAATAACAAAGTTGGCAGATACCCTCCCCCCTGGGAGTTTGGGCAGCCTATTTCCTCATTTAGTTGGAAAGAAAACAAAGTAGTTTTGTTTTTACATTCTTTTACAGTCAAAATTTTCCAACAAGGATTGCAATTTATCCATGCAAAAGGTGAGGTCATGTAACCACAGTGAAGAGTCTTAGACATGAACAGACCAAAATGACACAAGGTAGAGTCATCTGTTTTACTTCACTACAAACTATGTAATCTTGCTAAGGAACAACTTGTTTCATGTCACTCCTCTAATCAATAAGCTTCAAGGGCCCCCTGTTACTGAAAGAGCAATGTCTAAATTTCTAGGATGCCTGCATGCTGCCCAGATATGGGGAAGACAAGTGTTTAACGAAATGATGCAGTGGCTAAGAGAATCTAAATTTTGTGTTTTCTCTGTCAGTGAAAACACCACCATCCTATCAGTCACCCCAGTCAACAACATGGGAATATTCTTGATTTATCTCTTTCCTTTTTCTTATACATACATTTCATTAAAAGATTAATTATCACAATCAATCAATAAGTTAGCTCTTATCAATGTAACTCCTAAATAGCTCTTGAATTGTCCAGTTTGTCCATTCCCACAACTTCTACCACCATTCAGGCCTGAATTATTGCAATATCCCAAACTGGAATATCCCATTTTTTCCCCAGATTCATCCTTCATATGCATTTTCATGAGTGGGGAAAAAAAAACTCTCTGATATATGTGTATTAGGGAGAGAGGAGGGGGCAGAAGAGGTAATGGCCATCAGGAAGGTTTGGCTAGCGAAGAGACAACTAATAATTACAGCTAATCTTTTATTGATTGATTATTACATATCAGGTGTTATGCTAATTGCTTTCTGTTCGTTCTCTCATTTAGTTCTCCAAAAGTTCCAAGAGGTACACAGTCAAGGCTTAAAGGGTGTGGTAAGTTAAATACGGTTATAAATTCCTTGCTGTTCTTCCCATTGAGACATTGAATCTAATTCCAATCCTGGAATCTGGGAGATCTTAATGACTTGTTCAGTGAGAAGAATGCAGCATAAGTGATGTAACTTTTGATGAAATTTGAAGGTAGGTCATAAGAAGTCGTTCCTGGAACAGTTTCCCTTTTAAAACCTTGAAAAAACTGCATCAAACACGCCTGTAATCCTAGCACTTTCGGAGGCCAAGGCGGGTGGATCACGAAGTCAAGAGATCGAGACCATCCTGGCCAACATGGTGAAACCCTGTCTCTACTAAAAATACAAAAAAAAAATAGCTGGGCATGGTGGCACATGCCTGTGGCCCCAGCTACTTGGGAGGCTGAGGTGGAAGAATCGCTTGAACTGAGGAGGCAGAGTTTGCATTGAGCCGAGATTGCGCCACTGCACTCCGGCCTGGCGATAGAGCAAGACTCCACCTCAAAAAAAAAAAAAAAAAAAACTGCATCAAAATCCCACAACCCTGAAGGTGTCATTCTGTGAGAAGTGCAGACCATGCAGTCTGGAGGGCCTGGAGCATGGGCTGCCGTGTGGAGATACGTACAGGTCAAGGAGCACTGATACACCAGGCATCTGCATGAACAAGTCTTCTTGGAAGCTACTCCTCCACCCCAGGCACTCCAGTTGATGCCATGTGGATTCAGGATGAACTGCCCAGCTGATCCCTGAGTACTTTATCCACAAAATTGTGATCAAAATTAAATGGTTATTGCAAACTGCTAAATTTGGGGAGTTTCTAATGCCACAACAGATAAACAGAGAGGTTAACTCACTTGATCAAAGTCACATAATAAATGTTAGAATAGAGGCTCAAATCCAGGCAACATGATTCCAGAGTCTACACTCTTAAGCATGGGGCCATACTCTGTCCTTGAGTGGACAGTGTTGGTTAATAAGTTTAGGAATGTCAGATGTTTGCAAAGAACATGGTGTATGAGACAGGGTGAGGGTGGGGAGAAGGAGAAGAGGGCCAAGCTTCATCAAGGAGTTTCTGTGCTAGAAATAGTTTATCTGATTTAATTTTTGAAAAAAAACCTTTGAAAACAGGCAAGATTACCTTCATTTTATTAAAACATAAAACTGTGTCTGAGAACAACAGACCAAACTCCAACATGAACAAAGTCATAGATTTGGGTTTTAAACTCAATTCAGGATCCAAAGACATTGTAACCATTGCCTTGGGTGTCCTGCCAATGGAGTGAATTTAGGGAGCAGGTCTCAGGGCTGGATTTCCCAGAAGGAAGACATCTGAGCCCACAATGGCAGTCTTCAGCTCCAGGTAGGGCCAGAGCATGCTAAGGTCAGGAGTGATTTATTCCACTTCTACATCAGAAGACAAAAACTTTTAATTAAAAGAAGGGGAGAAAAAACTGCCAGAGACTGAGCAGGGAGTCCACACCATCTGACAGTTTCAATTTTCACTTACAGCTTACTTTCACCGATTGATATCCTTCTTGTGCCTGCTGATGAGAACCATGGGCTTCTATAAATCACCTTCCAGAGTCACAGGCAACTGCCTTTTTAACCCTCACTTTGACAGAAACATTGGCAACAACAATAATGATATTGTGTGTCAGAATTTATGAAAAGTGCTTGCATCTATAACGTCATTTAACTCCCACAAAACCCTATGAAGTATGGGCTGTTAGAATCCTTAATTAAAAGATGACTGAATTGAGTCTTGGGAAGTTAGCTTGACTTACTAACAATCATAAGGCAGATATGTGTCAGAGTTGACATTCGAATCTCTAGTTAACATCTGAACCCAAACTCATTTTTGCACACTAAACATCCTTGTTGGAACAGACAAAATGTTCAGTAATTTTTACTTTCCTATTTTTTTTAAATTTGTATAGCCAAGTGTGGTGGCAGGCACCTATAATCTCAGCTACACAGGAGACCGAGGCAGGAGAATCACTTGAACCTGGGAGGCAGAGGTTGCAGTGAGCCCAGATCACGCCACTGCACTCCATCCTGGGTTACAAGAGTGAGACTTTGCCTCAAAATAATAACAATAATAAATAAAATAAATCTGTAGATACATTATAATACTATACATTTTGGACATGAGTATTTTCCCCTCTATTTTATAAAGACAACAAAAAAGACATTAACACAGAATCATGAAGCCAGTCAAGCAACCAAAATAACAACTAACATTTATGTTATACTTCTATGAGCTCGTGTTTTAACTACTTTAAACATATTAGTTAATTTTTACATGATAATAATAAGACATAATTATTACTCGTATTTTAGAGATGATGAAATTGACACACAATGGAATTGATGTCCCTAAAATCACACTATTAAAAGGAAGCACAGAAATGAAATTCATTTTTCCTTCCTCCTAGAGTTTTTCCCACTGTATCTATCACATATTTTCAGATATCTATCCTTTCCTTAAGGAAATGGAAGAATGCAACAATTTCAGTGGTTGGAATATTAGGCTGAGGGTCTTGAGAATTTGATATCAAAGCTCTGGGACATAGAATAGTTTAATTAATAAGAGAGCCTATCAAGGCAGGGACTAAACCGCTGAATTTAAGGAAACACTCAAGGGTAGCACTTGCACCACTCAGATCATGAGAGTGAGCATCTCCTTAAATTTTGCCTCCCAGGGTGGCTTACTGCCTTCATTCTACTCCTGGCTGTGGAGCATATTAGTGTTGGTCTCATTAGAATTGTGGAAGGTATTCTGTGGGGACTGTGATGGGAGATAATGTTAAATACATTAATTTATCATTTCTTAGCACCTAATGCATGCACAACACTATGGGAGACTCTGGAGAGAAATCTTTCATTCAGCCATTCAACACTGATTAATTGAGTGCCTCTAATTTCTGCAGTACTACTGATACCAAGAGAAACCTAGTCCTTTCTCCTGAAGTGAAAGGTGGAGAAGCTTTTCACAGAATCACACGCAGATCACCATGTGAGTGCCAGAGCAGAGGTGCACATGCAAAGTGTCCAGGGCACAGGGGAGGGTCTAGCTACATCCCAGAGTCTGGGGGAGACTTTGGAGAGCACAGACAGTTTGAGCTGGGGCCTGCATGTTGTTTGGGTTCTTTGGTCGCAAACAACAGAAATCAGCTCTAGCTAACTCAAGAAGATAACAAACAAAATAAGGAAACAACAATTTTTGAAATGAGGGTTTCTGGGAAACAGAGGTTGCTCCAGGGACCTAGGCAGAAGGAATACAAGAGCAGTCTCTTCAGAACAAAGCCAAAACGAGAACTTAGCTCCAGTCATTCATCCATTGGGTGCCACTCTGCTTTTAAGATTCAGATTTCCAAGAGGGATTGCCTGAATGATGTCACAGGTCACTAATCTACTCTTTGGCTGAAATAGGGCAGGGTCAGTTTCACAGAGGAAATTTAGGCACTTTGATCCCCAGGATGAGAGGAGATGCTGAGCAGACAAAAATGACATCTGTCCACTAGGAAGAAAAAAAAAAGCAACTGTAATCGTTTCCTAGGACTGCTGATACAAAATACCACAAACCAGGTGGCTTAATACAACAGAAATTTATTCTCCCACAGTTCTGACAGCTAGACATCTGAAATCAAAGTGTTGGCAAGGCCATGCCCCCTTCAAAGGCTTTAGGGAAGAATCCTCCCTTGTCTCTTCCTAGCAGCTAATGGCTGTGAGCAATTCTTGGTGTTCCTTGGCTTTTAGCTGCATCACTCTAATTAATCTCTGCCTCCATCACTGCATGGCTTTCTTCCCTGTGAGTGTGTCTCCTCTCTTCTCTCTCCTTATAAGAATGCCAGCCATTGCTGGAGCCTATACTAATCCAGTATGTCCTCATCTTGAATTGATTACATCTTCCAAGAGCCTATTTCTGAATAAGACCACGTTCACAGACACTGGGGGTTAGGACTTCAACATATCATTTTAAGGGACACGGTCAAGCCATAACAGCAACCAAGTAGAGAAATAGGATTATTTGTCCAGAGAGAAAACTTCAGGGGCACTGGAAGATGCAAAATGTTCAGGAAGCATCCAGGTACACTATGTGGTCAGGGACAACTATCACAGGGAGATGAGACAGCTAGAGGCCAGATCATAAAGCAACTTTGTGGCCCAAATAAGAGAATTTAGACCTTATGTTTTAGACAGCAGGGAGCCTACATGTGTCTAAGAATCACGCCTCTGGCTGCATGGTGGAGATGGATAGGAGAGAGCCCAGCAGAAGGAAGACATTCCAGGAGCAGCTCCCATTCCAAGAAGCCTGGAGGTGGTTATCTCTCCTGATGAACTTTGAGGACCTGTATCTAATCACTCCAGCTCCTCCCATCTCCCTCTTTACAACTCCCCACCCTGTCCCCATTAATGTATCCCTCTTCTATCTCCCTACTTGTAATTTGATTTTCCAAATTAACCCTCTTTTGTCTGCTCACATTAACCTTAAAGGTAGCATGGATTGTTTTTTCTCTAATCTAATCTCTCTGGCCATCTATTCAGCCTCTTCCTCTCTGTGGTTCTACTCATCACATCTTTTTGAAAAATACTTGGGAAAAATGGATAGGCAAGGCAAGAAGGACAAAGAAAAAAGTTTCTCCCAGAGTACACATCTAATCATCTTTGCCTTTTTTCACCCAGATGGGTGTCTGATTGAGCTCATATCAAGATTGAGTCTTCAATGCTCAAAGACAACAGAGTGTGTAAAGATCAAACATATGCAGCATATTGAAAATATCATAGAGAGGCTTCCACCAAACCAGAGAACTAAAAGGGCACTAGCATTTAGAGAAAATGTTCTTCATTTTATAGGTGAGGAAACAGGAGCTTGGAGAGATTTGAAAGGTCAACCCAGGTTTACTCTGTGAGCTCATGGCTGAACTGAACTTGGAGTGCTGGTCATTTGTTTCCTGAGATGCATTCCTCAGCAAATGCAAAAGAACGGAAATCATAAGAAACAGTCTATCAGACCATAGCGCAATCAGACTAGAACTCAGGATTAAGAAAGAAACACACTCAAACCCGCAGAACCACTTGGAAACTGAACAACCAGCTTTTTCAGCATCAGTGCTCCAGCCACACTGAACCTCTCTCAGTCCCTGGAGCACATTCTGCTCTCTCTCTCCCGCGCTTTTCCCCACTATCCTGTACCTGACAACTCCTCATCCTTCAGATTGCAGGTTGGAGGTGACATCCTCTAAGAAGCCCACTTGAACTCATCATGCAGGAAGAGAGAGGCCTCCCTCCTCCGGGCAGCCCAGGGCTGCTCCTCTCCCCAGCGCTTTTAGTAACTCTGACCAGTCCGGGGTTTCAGCTGCCTCAGCCAGGGATACACAGGCACACTAGTACTGCTGTGGCTCTGTGAGCAAAACTTAAGACACAGTCACCTTTGGCAACTCCTTCCCCTTCCTGGGCCTCAGATTTTCCATCTCTAAAATGAGTGGCTTGGGCTTGAACATTTTCTGAGGTGTAGACAGATACTGTATAAGAGAAAAAAAAATCCAATTTGAGAATGCTAATTGGGCTTCTGTGTTATAAAGGGTCTTACTGTACTTCTGGGTCTCACTGCACTTCTGAAAACCTGGACCATGCTACTACCTGGGAAGCTCTAAGAGGGAGTTTCTTCTTGTTATCATTATTGGTCTTAGCATTAGTAGTAGCAGCAATATTTTCCTTCCTCCATCACGTCATATAGAACTTTCACTTTCTTGTCACTTACTGTGCACCAGACGCTATTCTAAGTGTCTTGCAAGCATCAATTCACTTAATGACCTTAACAACTTTAATTATGGATACAATTTTATAGATGAGGATTTTAAGGCATGGAGAGGTTAAGAGATCTGCCTAAGGTCACACAGTTGGGAAGTGGGAGAAACAGAATTCAAATGCAGGCAGGATGAGTTTTAAGACGGTGCTTTTAGCCACTCTGTTATTGGAGGCATCTCAAAGGATTAGGGCTCCACAAGCCCATACAGTAGAAAAAGGTCTTCAGAATCCATGAAGTTCCTTGAGATTTCACCCAAAGTTTTCCGTCACTGACTTGGGAACTGCTGTATTCACCTGATCAGCCAGCATCACCCACCCATTGCCACTCCTCCTACCAGCCTCCTGCCCCACCTCTGAGACTGAACCCCCTTGGTTACAAAAAGCTGCCAAAACAAAGCACTAATCAATAGTAGGCTGACCACCCCAAAAGCTCTTCTCTGAAAAGGCTGATTCAGCCTGATTTTGCCCCATCCACTGGTCTCCCAAGTCCCCTACACCACAGGTTATTGTCTCCTGCCTGATCGCATCACCTGGGTTAGGACACAGAGATGTGATGCCAGGATGGTCTCAGTGAGGGAAAGGAGATGCCTGTTGTCTGCCTCGAACATTTTCATGCTCAGCTTGTGAGAGCAGAAGACAGATATCACCAGCCCCAGCAGGATGCCGATCATCCCAGGGAATGGCGGCCAACAGCTGAGGCTTCCAGGAGCTCCATCTTTGTGTCTTCCTTCAGTGTCTTCCTCTGAATCTTTGCTCAGCTGCCACTGTTGTGTCACTGACCCTAAGAGAAGGAGCTGAGTGATTTTATAAACTTCAGAGTTCCAAGCTGCAAGAATCTTGGGGATTATTTTAACCTGTTTCATCATGCATACACAGAGAAACTCAGGCACACCAAGTGGAAAGGGTCTTTCCAGGTTCACACTGTGAACTGGTGGCAGAGTTAGGACCACAACTGGAATTTTCTGCTTTCTAGTTCAGCATTCTTTTCAATAGCACCATTGTTTATTAGATAGCTAGAGGAGGGAGACCTTTCTAGGGACAATTGTTACAATTGTCTCATATTGTAGATGGGGAACTGAGGTCCAGAAAGAGAAAAAGATTTACCCCAAATCACAAAATACTGTGGTTATTTGGAGCTCTTTGTGTTTATATCATACTTCCCACCTGAGCCTGTGAGTATCATGAAAACTGAGTCCCTCCTGGATTCATCCTTGTACCTAGGAAAGGCCGGGCACAGAGCAAGTGCTCAATAAATAATGGTTAAATGGATGCTAGATCTAAGAACAAATGAATAAATGCATAGATGAATTAATAAATGGATGAATTAATTAATGTATGTATTTATCTAGCTTAAGGTTTTGGTCTCTCTTGGGAAGAAGCTCCTAAGGAAGTAATGCTTGAAGTTATCACTCATGGATATCAGCATTTAAATCAGTCTTGTATGTTTTTCTGAGCATGCTATTTGATGAACAGGGAACAAGCAATCCGTATCAGCCAGGAAAGTTGCCGGGTGGGAGGAAAAGCTTAGATCTGGTAGGGTGAGACTGCCAGACAGATAACATGTTTACATTTCTCTCCAGGTTATAAAATTTTCTTCATACTTGTTATCTCATTAATCTTCAAGGCAGCTCAGTGTGGCAGATAAATTGTGCCTACTTCACAGATGAAGAGACTGAGGGTCATAGATAGAAAAGAACTAGCCCATGGCCCTTCCGATCTTGGGTGCAGAGTCAGGCTTGGAATCCAAGCCCTCCCATTCCCTTCTCTGCCTGGCTATTTTGGAGATTGTCTTGAGAGGGCTAGGTTGGATTCCAAGGGTACCTCCTGTACTTTTAAACCAAAAACAGCTTGGCTTTTCCAGAAAGGAATCTGAAAACAGCTAGTCTCACTACTGGGACCCTGTGGGCTCAGGAAGGATTAAATTCCAGCTCCACAGACCAAGCTCATTTCTCACTCTGTCTCATTAGGAGTGGCCGTCAGCGCCTACAGCAGGGAGCTTGCCCATCATCCACTCACACTTCCTGCTCACAGGTGACAGCCCCACCGGCTGCTCCAGCCCACATCAGATGTCAGTTTCTTGGAGACAAATGGTGGGGCTTTTTCTAAGAAACTAAAAGGTGTTCTTTGTTCAACCTATATTTCTTGAGCACCCTACTGTGTGTATCCCTATGTGCTAGGTGTTCTGGGGGAAAAGAGTGAACAGTCCTGCTAATTGTTAAACATGATACTAGATATTATATATACTTGTGATATTAATTATTATTATTGGTGTTGTTATTGTTCTTATTAAAGGCTACTTCTTATTGAGCACTTATGCTTTGCTAGAATTTATGAGGCACTTTTTATTTCATCTTCTATAATGATGATGATGATGACAATGATGATGATTATACAGGGCTGAAAATGTCCTCCCAAAGTTAAGGCCCACCTGGAATCTCAGAATGTGCTCTTATTTGGAAGTAGGGTCTTTGTAGATATAATCAAGTTAACATGAAGACATACTGCATTAAGGTGGTCATGCCTGCTCTCAAGGAGCATAACATCTTGGAAGGGTGATAAGTTATTTAGAAAGAAAAGTATACCACAAGATAACATCTCAAGTTGGCTTAAAATTAAATGGAGACTGGATTATAGTAATGGTTGCATAATTTTATAAATTTACTAAAAATCATTGAATTGTACAATTCAGTGTCAAAATTGTAAAATCATTGACTTTTATGGCATGTGAATTATGCCTCAGTGAAGCTATTAAAAACAATAGATTGAGAGAATAAAAGTAAAGGGCGACATTTAAGTTGCTATGAGCCAGCCTATTTTGTCTACAAGGGCCTATAGGTATAAGCAAGAAGGCTGAGATTTTCAGGGGTTCATGAGCTTCTGTGGGGAAGGTCAGAAGGAAAGAGTGGGTTCAAAACACGCACACGAATGCGACCTACAAAATAAAAATTAAGAGTTGAATGAAATATCTCTAAAATGTAACACTATGTTAACTATGTCAACTATAGTCCATTTGAAGTCTTAAGGAAACATATGTAATGTGAGATGTAAAGGCATTTCACAAGTTTCCCCAAAATAAGAATGTCTAGAGTCTATAAAACCTTAAAGTGACCTTAGTTATGAACACAATTCCTGTCCTCCTGTACCATGAACTCCTTGGGCTTAATGCAGAAGTCAACAAACTTTTTCTGAAAATACTCAGCTTGTAAATATTTTAGCTTTGTGAGTCATCTCATCTTTGTAGCAGTTACCCAACTCTGCCATTGTAGCCTGAAAACAGCCATCGACAATATATCAACAAAAGAGTGTAGCTATGCTATCATAAAAGTTTATTTACAAATCGAGCAGCTAGCTAGATTTGGCCTGTGGGCTGCAGTTTGCTGACCTGAGCCCAGCTTGGTGGTGGGGACACTGTGCTGATTTCAGAAAATTGGAGTCCTCCTGGCTCCACAATGGACCCATTCTTTGATTTTAGCCAAGTCACTTCTTTGAACATGGCTTCTGAAACCCAGTTCTGTCAGGAAGTAGGGAATAAGGTTATTTTCAAAGGGTGCATCTCCTTAGACCTCCAGGAAATGCTGAAACACCAGGTTTCAGGAGGAACAGCTGGGAGCTGCAGCTGTAGGCCGGCCACCTCTCTCTCTCCCTCTCTCCTCTCTCTTCTCCTCCCCTCTCCCCCTCTCCTCTCCTCCCCTCTCCCCCTCTCCCCCTCCCCTCTCCTCTCTTCTCTTCTCTCTTTCCCCCATACCCCCATACCACAGGCATGCACAACCTTTTTCTCTCTGTTTTGCTCACTCTTATCTCCTCCTCCTTCATTCTCCAAGCTTTTTATTTCTTCTAAAAAAATGACAGGGGGGGGCATACATGTACAGAACATGCAGGCTTATTACATAGGTATACGTGTGCCATAATGGTGTTCTGTACCTATTAAACTGTCTTCTAAGTTCTGTCCCTTCACGCCTCACCCCGTAACAAGCCCTGGTGCATGTTCCTCTGTCTGTGTCCATGTGTTCTCAATGTTTAACTCCCACTTATGAGTGAGAACATGAGTTGTTTGGTTTTCTGTTCCTGTGTTAGTTTGTGAGGATGATGGCTTCCAGCTTCATCCATGTCCCTGCAAAGAACATGATCTTATTCATTTTTATGGCTGCATAGTATTCCATGGGGATATATGTAACACATTTTCTTTATCCAGTCTATCATTGACGGACATTTGGGTTGGTTCTGCGTCTTTGCTATTGTAAATAGTGCAGCAAAAAACATATGTGTGCATGTGTCTTCATAGTAGAATGATTTATATTCCTTTGGGTATATTCCCAGTAGTGGGATTGCTGGGTCAAATGGTATTTCTGGTTCTAAATCCTTGAGAAATCACCATACTGTCTTCCACAGTGGTTGAACTAATTTACATTCCCACCAGCAGTGTAAAAGTGCTCCTATTTCTCCACAGTCTTGCCAGCATCTAGTGTTTACTGACTTTTTAATAGTCACCATTCTGACTGGCATGAGATGGTATCTTACTGTGGTTTTGATTTGCCTTTCTCTGATGGTCAGTGATGTTGACCTTTTTTTCATGTTTGCTGGTTGAGTAAATGTCTTCTTTTGAGAAGTGTCTGCCCATATCCTTTACTCACTTTTTGATTTTTTTTTTGTAAATATGTTTAAGTTCCTTGTAAATTCTGAGTATTAGACCTTTATCAGATGGGTAGATTGCAATAACTTCCCCCCATTCTGTAGGTTGCCTGTTCACTCTGATGATAGTTTCTTTTGCTGTGCAAAAGCTCTTTAGTTTAATTAGATCCCATTTGTCAGTTTTGGCTTTTGTTGCAGTTGCTTTTGATGTTTTTGTCATGAAGTCCTTGCCTATGCCTATGTCCTGAATGGTACTGCCTAGGTTTTCTTCTAGGGTTTTAATGGTTTTGGGTTTTACAATTAAGTCTTTAATCTATCTCGAATTAATTTTTGTAGAAGTTGTAAGGAAGGGGTCCAGTTTCAGTTTTCTGCATGTGGCTAGTCAGTTTTCCCAGCACCATTTACTGAATAGGAGAGCATTTATTCATTGCTTGTTTTTGTCAGGTTTGTCAAAATTCAGATGGTTGTAGATACGTGGTATTATTTCTGAGGTCTCTGTCCTGCTCCATTGGTCTAAATGTTTGTTTTGGTACCAGTACCATGCTGTTTTGGTTACTGTAGCCTTGTAGTATAATTTGAAGTCAGGTAATGTGATGCCTTTAGCTTTGTTCTTTTTGCTCAGGATTGTCTTGGTTATACAGCGTCTTCTTTGATTCCATATAAAATTTAAAATAGTTTTTTCTAATTCTGTGAAGAATGTCAATGGTAGTTTGATGGGAATAGCATTGAATATATAAATTACTTTGGGCAGTATCTCCAAACTGCTTCTGTCTTATCCTAAGCATTGACAATGAGGGCTGTCCCAGCCACAGTGTTTGTAAGACTTTCCAGCACCTGAAGTGGCTACCAACTGGTTCCATTCCCTGTGTTTCCCAAGTCCAAATTCTTAAGGAAGGAACCCAGTGGCCTGCCTTATCTTGAGTCAGAGCAGAGCACATGGGCCACTGTAGAGCCTAAGAGTTTGTGGCCCTCCATTGAAGGGTGCACATTGCTCAATCCAGTCTTTGTTGTCTGGTGCTATGGTCTGAATGTTTGTGCTCCCCCCAAAATGTAAGCACCCAAATATAATCACTAATGTGATGGTAATAAGAGGCACCTTCAGGAGGTAATAGGTCATGAGGGCAAACCCCTTATGAATAGAATTAGTGCCCTTACAAAAAGGGCTCCAGAGAGCTGCCTTGCCTCTTCCACCAGGCGGGAATAGAATTAGAAGGCCATATCTGTGAAACAGAAAGCAGGGCCTCACTAGATGCTGAATCATCCTTGATCATGGACTTCCTAATCTCCAGAACTGTGAGAAATAAATTTGTGTTGTTTATAAGCTAATCAGTTTATGGTATTTTGTTACAGCAGCCCAAATGGACTAAGACATCTGAGACTGGGGAAAGAACAAGGGAAAAGATCTAAAGCATGGCTGTGTAGGAGCTCAGCACTAAGTCTGGATTATATCATTCCCTAAGACAAGAGAGCCTAATGGTTAGTAGGGAAAATGTGGGCTTTATCCAGAGAAGGGGACGCTTCTATACCAATTGTGCTTCCACAGTGACCTTGGGCAAGTCACACCAACTCGGAGCTTCAGTTTATCTACAAAAATGGGGTGATAATTATTTCCTTAGATGAATATTCTGAAAAAAACAACAAAACTAATATTAATATTGAGAAATACAGTAGACACTCAATGCATAGCAGCTTCTTTTACTATTATAGGGATAATGGTGTTTACTCTCTTTGGATGCTGCATTTATCAATTTGAAGCAATTTAGTTGACCATTTATTGGGTATAACTATGTACATGAGTGTTATTATGCATGAAAATCCTCTGAGAAGTGCTCAGTCATGGACACGTGTGTGGATTCTGCTCCTGGTATTATTATTATCACCATTCTCCTGGTGGATTGGCTCCAGAGAGCCGGGCTGCACAAGACAATCTGAGTTAGGGATTCTTGGCAGGCAGGCAGGCAGAGACAGACTCCTGCGATGAAGGCAATACAGCTCTAAACAGATAGCCAGGGGACTTTTTTTTCTATATTAAACTATTGATTTTTCATAAACTAAGAGCACAAAAGGTCAGTGAAAACAATTGAATCCCAAAGCAGGACGCCAAAAAAATTAGACAGCTCTTCGTCCCTTGTTGACCACTTTCATGAAGTGACTTCCTTTTAGAGAAAAGATAAAACTTCTTTATTTCTAGGAAACAAATGGAAGAAAGGAAAGAAGGAAGAGAAGGAAAGAGGGGGAAACAAGGAAGGGAGGGAGGGTACAGTGTGGGAAAGGCATTCTGGACAGAATACAGGAAACTTCAGTTCCAGCCTGACCCAGCCACTGGGCAAATTTCATTTTCTTTCTTTTCTTTTCTTTTCTTTCTTTCCTTCTTTCTTTCTCTCTTCTCTCTCTCTCCTTTTTTTCCTTTCTTCTCTCCTTTTTCTTCCTTCCCTTCCTTTCTTTCCTTTCCTTTCTCTCTCTCTTTTCTTTTTCTCTTTCTTCTCTCTCCTTTATTTCCTTCCTTTTTTCCTTCCTTCCTTCCCTTTCTTCCTTTTCTTTTCTTTTCTTTTCTTTCTCTTTTTTCTCTGTCTCTCTGATTTCCTTTCTTCCCTCTTTTTTCCTCCCTTCCCCTTCTCTCTCTCTCTCTCTGTCTCTATTTATTTCTTCCTTCCTTCCAACAGGAAGTAAAACTTGCTGCTCTCTATGCTTGAACATTCTGTGACTGTTATGCAAGAGAGGTATGGAGGAGAAAATGATGAAGGAAGAGGAGACCAAAAGAAGCCCCGGTGGACCTATGAGGATGATTCTGGTGGGGATTCACTCTTTAGTTTCACCTGTACTCCAAGGTGAGCCCAGAGAATGCTCCCATCAAGAACCTTTGCCCCCAGTCAGAAGTGAATGCAGGTAGTAGAGACCAAAGCTTTTCCGGCTGGAAGAGGGAACCCTATTTAACCAAAAAAAAGTAAAGTATCAATACAAAATTCTGGGCTTTGTGGAGCCCTGAAGTGCAAGTTAATTAGCTTCAGGACTAATCTTCCTTCACCCTGGAGCTGTGTCCTTGGGTAAAATGAGTAGGAAGAGGTGACTCAGAAAAAGATGTGGTCCATTTCTCTCCAAGTCTGGTCCTCCCCATATGTCTTTAGGCTGTGATTTAATGGTACTTACTGAGCATCAGTTTGGCCCTCCACATGTGTCAGCTCATAAAACTCTTTACCTTAGGAAGTAGAGATCATGAGATCATGGTTTTCATTTTATGGTTTTGACATAACGGGGCAAGTCACTCTTCCAAGATCCAAGCCTAGGGACCAAGTACAAGATCACCCTTCTGCCACTACCCACAACAGTCCCGTGATGGAGGTATTATTACTTACATGCAACAGATGCTCACAAAGGTAGTCATATTTGGTGCATCATGAATCCAGTTTATCTCTTTGGAATCAGCATAAATTGCTCCTGGAGCTACTATATTTTCCAGACAGTGCTGCCCACCCTGGCCCTGGCAAGGAGCTTAGAGACACTCAGAAATCTGGGTCTGCCTGTCAGATATCATCATATGAGCTGGCCACACAATTTATTTGATTTCTTTCAAGTTCTTGAAAGGAGGAGGCCTGGCTTGTAGAGTCATGGTATTGTGAAAGGAAGCTAAGCTTCCAGGCAGATTCAATCTGTCCACCTTGGGCCATGGCTTACATCCTGGACCTGCTCACCTTGACCAGCGTCCTGATCATGTTCCTTCTGCAACCATGACAATTCAGCCACAGCTGTGTGCTGTGCAACTAAAGGGACACCACCTCAACTCTAACTCATGGTTAAATCATGAACTCAATTCTCACCACTTCCAGAAAGCCTTTCCTCTGCACTGCAACTCTCCATTAACTCTCCTCCTTTTGACATTTAGGACATTATTCCTATGTTTTAAAGAATTTAATTCAATCCCACACGAGGTCTCTGAGCTTCCTTTGACAACAGGTTCTCATGGTTCTTACTGCAGTAACTCTTCAAGGTGCCATTGTGGCTCCTAGTTTGGGTTACTTTAGATGCAGACCACAGGAGGTAAGGATTGGAGTACAAGCAGTTTATAGGGGGAAGTAAACACGCCATAATAATAGAAGGGAGGTTAGAAAGATGAAAGGAAGGCAGCTAGTAAAGGGTGGGTGCCTGAGGAGTAAACTCCCTATGGGAATTCTGGAAGCTGGTCGAGGGTATAGATTTCAGAGTTATCTCACCCATAAGGCCAGGGACCTGGCAGATTTGCATACCTGCTTCGGTTAATCATTGCACAGTGGGGCTATTTTCATTATGCTGCATATTTGAGAAAAGTAGGTTTTAACAGAGGAAGAGCTCAGGAAGTTGGAAGTCAGGCCAAGAGCACTGAAGTGGTCAGAGTGAAAGGAAAGGGGAAGGATACCAACCACAACTACTATGTGCCAGCCTCTCTAGCACATGGGGTTGTCTAGGAAATGGAACAGGCACTCATCACACCTGTAAATTGTTAGCACAGTGGGTGGCACATGATAAGCATCTTTAAAATATTGGCAATTATTACGTCTCTTAAAACAAACACTGGATATGATTATGGGGAACCAAAGCTCTTGTACTTCCTAGGGGTGGGGGAGATTGAAGCCCAGAAATATGCAGTGTCACATTTGGAGAAATTAGACACTGTAGCAGTGACATATATGTGACTTCCCCAAGGGTAGAATGCAAGGTCACAGAGTTTCTCAAATGAACATGCCCTTCTCCTCCCAGAGGCCTGGCCCTATCCAGATCACAGTTTGCAAGACTATCACCAGTGCAGGGACTCTGAAGGGCAGTGGTGTCATCACTGGATTCTCGTCATTGTTCCTTCTCAGAAAGGGTGGCTAATGAGGTTTCTTTGCTTGTAGGTTAGGACAATTTTTTTTTTCCTTAGCGTCTGAATAAACAACGATTATACTAAGAACAGGGTGCTAAGTGCAAGTTAAATCTGTATAAATAATTTCCTGGTAGATTTAAGCCTCTGGTCCTTAATCAGTTTCTCGCTTTTTCTAAGTGTGATTTTAAAGTATGATTTGATTAATTTATATTCAGTAGAATTCACCATTTGGGGGTGTACAGTTTGGTGAGTTTTGACAAAAAGTCATGAAAACACCACACCATTAAGGTATATAAATTTCTATCATCATTCTCCGGAGCTCCCTTATGTACCTCTGCATTCACTCCCCTCCCCTAGCCCCAGTGCCAGGCAACCACTGATCTCATTTCTGTTCCCATAGTTTTGCTTTTTCCAGAATGTTATATAAATGGAATCATACAGCATGTAGCTTGTTGTGTCTAAGTTCTTTGACTAACTTAATGCTTTCAAGATTCACTTATGTTGTTCCTTACATTAATAGCTTGTTTCTTTCATGATTGAGTAGAATTTCATATTATAGGTGCATCGCATCTTGTTTATCCATTCATAACTTGATGGACACCAGGGTTGTTTTCAGTTTTTGATGATGGATGAAGGCACTATAATCATTCTGATACATGTCTTTGTATGAACATATGTTTTTATTCATCTAGGATAAATACCCAAGTCAAATATTTGGATCATATGGTGTTAGAGGCTCAATTGTGTCCCCCACAAATTTTGTATGTTGAAGCCCTAACCCCTAGTGCCTCAGAATGTGAACGTATTTATAGATAGAATTTGTATTGAAGATGTATTTTCAAAGAGGCCACAAGAAAAATCAAACCTGTTAATGCCTTGATCTTGGATTTCTAACCTCCAGAACTATGAGAAAAATAAATTTTTGTTGTTTAAGCCAATAAAATACCAATCTGTAGTATTTTATTATGGCCACCCTAGCAAACTAAGACATATAATAAGTGCATGTTTAACTTTATAAAAAAAAAGTTTTCCAAATTTCCTGTACCATTTTATATTCCAATAAACAATGTAAGAAATGTCTCTGTTTTCCCACATCCCCTACTATTGATATTATTAGTCCCCCAACCCCCATTTTAATTGGTATACAGTAGCAATTCATTGTAATTTTAATTCATATTTCTTTAATGACTAATGACACTGAGTATTTATTCAAGTGCTTATTTGTCACCATCTCTTCTTTGGTGAAATATCTGTTGAAATTTTTTGTCCATTTCTTAACTAGTTTGTTTATTTTCTTATTAATGAGTTGTGAGAGTTCTTTTTATAGTCTAGTACAAACTATCAGCTGTATCTTTGCAACTATTGTCTCCTGTCTATGCCTTGCTTTTTTCATTTTTTACTGGTGTTTTTTTTTGAAGAGTGGTAGTTCTATGAAGTACAACTTATTATTTATTTTCTTTTATGACTTGTGCTATTTGTGTCCAATCAAAGAAACTGTTGCCTACCCACAGATTTCAAAGATTTTCTGCTCTGCTCCTCCATGCCTTAGCTTCATTGTGGAAGACACATGGTCACTCAGCTCTACTGAGAATGTGGTTGGGTGACTCCACGTAATTTAGGGATGAAGAATTAGAAGCATCTTTGGCAAATGGGGTCCTAATGCCACATGTTTCTTTTACAGCATCATTAGTTAGAAGGGTGATATTCTAATAGCCTATGTCGATTTCATCTTCCTCCAGAGCCAGGTATGAAATCACGGAATAAAATGTACTGAACTCCCTCAACCACCACCATTAGAGAGAGTTGGGAGGGGTTGGAAGAACTAGATGAAATTTAAAGTGTCAGATACAGAGAACGAGGAAGGGTGGAGTAAGAGAGAAGAAAATGCCCAGCTTTGAATACATTACAAAATCTGGTCTTTATTCTAACATTATGGAAGGGCTACTGAAGACCTTGAAGAGAACATATCTGATTTGTATTTTGGAGAGATTATTCTGGCTACAGTGAAGAGAATAAATTAAAGGGGAGCAGGACTGGAGGGAGGGAGAACAGTTAATTGCTCTTGATAAAAGATGGATTGATGGCTGAGACTAGGGCACTCTCAATGGGAGTGGAGGAAAGTGGATTAGTTATCTGTAAGTCTCCTTAATATTTGAGAATTCTCTAAGTGCCTCTTTAAGTCTTTAGCAAAACAAGAAAAATATTAATTGTTTCTTTTATTGTTAAACCATCCCAGATTCTTCCTTCTTCAACATATTTACCACAGTAGCCACTTACACTCCAAAGTCACAGTTCTAGATGTACAATATAATAATACTGCTCCAAAAGGGGAGATGCGTGGGTGAATAATCAATGAACAGCCCATTTCTACTCCCACTGTGACCACTTTGAGACAAAGAGGTGGGTCTTCCCACTTTGAAGAGTTGCAAATCGAGCAGAGGCTGTGTAAAGTATAATGTATTACAACTTTGAACAGTGACTGAGGCCTTTGTGCCAAACATGTTTCCACATCTCAGTTCATGTAGTCCTCACAGCAACCCTGTCAATATAGCTATGATTGTCCCAACTTAGAGGCCAAGAAAACTAAGGGGCAGAGGTGGAGATACATACTTCCTACCAAACTGCCATACTCACGTAGAGGCAAATAATATTTCAGAGTCAGAGAGCTGAAATAGCTTAACAGAATTCACATTCTTAATGTGTCTTGGTGTTTGGATTTTTAAAAATGTCTTTATTAGAATCACTCTCTTTAGGGAAATGTTATTTTTAAACTGAGAAAGAAAATGCATGGGTATAAAGAAATAGCGTCTTGTCTGAAAGTCACCAAAAATTAATCCATAAAATTTTTTAAAAGATTTAAGAAGAGAAATGACTTGGGTCTGGAAATTATGTTTCTTCAGTGAACTATACCATTCCCTGGACTTAAGAAGGGAAGAATATGATTTCCATTAATATCAGTGGTTCTTAAACAGGTAGAATGTTATGAATCCCTTTTAAAATATGAGGAACTATTATAGATTATATCTTTCACAAAATGCACAAAACATAAAACTTAGTACATAATTTAAACTATTTTAAAGAATGCCTTCCTGACTCTTCTCTGTAAATTCCACATTCTAACTCCAGATCCTGAAGTATTATGCAAATATAAATACCAGCCTTTAGTTTCTGTTGCTTTGTACTAAAATATGGTACAGGTGAAAATTCACTGGCTAAGAGTCAGAAGACTTGGGCTCCTGTCTCAGGTCTGCCAGATACCCATAGAATCACACTGATCAGACTCAGTGGCATACAACAATAATAGCATATGTATCTCGCATATCTGCAGGTCCATTGGGGAATGACCAGTCTAGGATGGACTTATGGGAAATATCTCTCCATGTTTCTCTTCCTCTTTCTGAAACCAGTGAGTTAGCCTAGAATGTGTTTCTCCCAACAAAGACAAAAACTTAAGACAGCAAGCAAAAACATATGAAACCTCTTAATGGTCATGCATGAGACTGGCACAATGGTATTTCTGCCAAATTCTATGAGACAAAGCAGGTCGCACAGTCAAACCCAAAGTGAAGAGTAAGAAAATATGCCACATTAGTTTTCTAATCTGTATAACATATGACCACAAACAGCAACTTATACCAAAACACACTTATGATCTCATAGCTTTCACAGGTCAAGTGTTTGGGCAAGGCTTTGTTGCATTCTCTGCAAGACTGCAATTCAGGTGTCAGCCAAGGCTCTGTTCTCATCTGGAGACTCAACTGGCGATGGACCCACTTCCAGACTCACTCAGATTATTGGCCAAATTAATTTCCTCATGGCTGTAATTCCAAGGACGTCAGTTTCTTGCTTGGTTTCTAGATGCTGCTGGTAGTCCTTGCACATGGGCTTTTCCAACAAGGTCATGCTTCATGGCAGCTTGCTTCTTCACTGCCAGCAATGGAGAGTGAGTCTGACAGCAAGATGGTATCTTCCAACAAAATGTAGTCACATAATTGCGTTCACACTGTAATCCTGCCCATCACCTTTGCCATCTTCTTGGTTGGAAACAAGACACAGGTCCTGCCCACATTCCAAGGGAGGAAATTACACACAGGCGTGATACCAGGAGGTGGGGTCTTGGGAATAATACCTTACAACCTTACAGTCTGTCTGCCACATCCCCTTTAGAGTGAGAAACTGCCAGATGACATGGCAAAGGATATAGATACAAAAACAGGTTAGAACTTGAGGCCAGTAGTCAGTCCACCACCATATTACAGAGTCACAGGAAGCAACAGAGGTCCACAAAAAACAAGACTGTCAGGAAGACCTCTCTGCAGAGGTGATGCTTGGACACAGACATGTATACACGAAGGGACCAGTGGTGCCACAGTTTAGAAGAGTTTGGGAACTGTGAAAAATATGCAGAAATTGAGAGCCTGAATATGCTTTAAAATGGACCATTGCTCAGTCTATTCTCAAATGATTGCTGAGACACCAGGTCTTTCCTAATCTTCCAATTAAACTGACGGCTTAAATTGCCCTGCCAGAAACCTGTCTTCCAGACAAAGGGTACCAAGTGGCTAATGAGGTAAGGGGGTAATCATAAGTGGAAATGGCGGGAGTTTATGCCCAACAGAACCTTTCTCTGTGATGTACACTGGGGCAGAGGAGAGAACACATGAAAGACATAGAGCCTGAGGAAGCCTTCTGAGAGACATCAAGGGCTGGAGTTTAGGGCAGGTCATGCTATGAAGGAGGAGGCTTTGCTTAGCCTGTGGTGGATGACTTGGTGGAAGGCTGAGGCACCAGGTTAATTGACTAAACTGGAGAATGTGATGGCTGCTAAATGGAAGAGGCAATTTCATATAAAAGCCAGGGCACTCAGACAGATGCAAGGAGTGTCTGTAAGCCATGTCACCTTTCTGAGCATCAGATTCTTAATCTGTGAAATGGGAAGGTTGAGCCTAAGTCAGAGGCTCAAGCAGCTGACAGTGGGGTCTGCTGTCAATCTTTTGTGAGACAATAAAAATTACGATTTTTCTATTTCTATTAAATTTGTCTTGTTCTTAATTGCACTGACTTTTAAAATACGATTAAGGTTAGAAAAAAATGATCAAATATACATTGATTTGCGGCCTCTTGTAAACAGTTCCAAAAGTTCTTTTCAGCTCTAGGTAAAGCTCTTAGCCCAGCACTTGGCACATTATAAAATTTTCATAAAATGATTGCTATTATAATTATCAATTATATTATTTCACGATTTTCTTCAAGATGTTAAATGCAAATCTACTTGGAGAGGTGCTACATTAAAATGTCATCAGCCACTAATTTTACAGCCAATTTAGTGAATCCCTATCCAGAGTCCAAGAAAGATAAAGGACTCTTAACTTTTCCATGGTAGGTGCTCCAGTAATGTATTTTTAAATTAGTAAGTCCTAAATACTGGTTAATATCTAATAACAATGATTTATAACTTATATATAGAAATTTAAAGTATACCAAGCACACGACTATTGATTATCTCATATTCTCCTCACATCAGCCCTTGGAGGTAGGAAGAAGAGACATATTTCTCACTTTGTAGATGAACAAACTGAGGGTCAGGTAGGTTAAGAGACTTCCCCCAGGTCCCAAAGTAAGTTGTAGAATTAGGAATAATACATATGTCATTCCCTCTGACATAACTTTGTGATTCATCCAAAGGGACAGTCCCAGAATCACACAGGAGTACTTGCGATTCCCCAGTCCCCATTATGAATACTTATTAATCAATAGGATAGAAATGTGAACCTGGGAGTAATTTTTTTTTAAAGTTCCCACGGTAAAACTGGTGGAGGAGCTATGACATTAGATTGCAAGCTTTGAGAGAGCAGGGGCCATGTTTATCTTTCTCACTTGGGTACAATGTCTAGCATGGCCAGCTAATAGCAATTAAATGAATGTATGAATGACCACATTGCCTTAGCCTCCCCTGAGAAATCAAAATTAATTAAAGTTAGTCGGCTTTGTGGGGAGGTACAAAAACTGTACAGCAGCAGAGACAAACACTGAGTTTAAATTTAAATTCAGTGTTAAGCCATGTACTTACTATATAAGATTGCGCTAGGCTTTGGGAATATATGGTGAATAAAAAGCACTCCTTCTCTCAAGGTGCTCTCACCTGGTAGGGAGATAAGTCCAGTAGGAAGGGAACCAATGCTCAGAATGTAAGGCAAACAACACCAAGAATGATGAGTGGTTTTAGCTGAGAACCCGCTAACTGCTAGCACCTTATGTACGTAATCTTATTTCAAAGTTCCAAATAAGAGAGGAAAAAGCTGTAGACTTGCAGAGAGGAGGAGATATACTTCACTTCCTTCTCAGATTTGCTTTGCTCACCTGCATAAATAGCCACTTCCTCTGGGAGAGGATGGCTGTTTGCAGATGTGAGAGGCAGGGGCTCCCTTGATCTCTTTCAGAGAAGCTTGTGATGGAAACATCAAGGGTTGAGGCAATATGTGTCTTCAGGCAGAGAAACTGAGGCAAGGAATTTACAATATGCCTGTCTTTCAAATTTGCTAGTACTGAAGAAAGGGAATTTCTTAGATCTGTGATTCTTTACTTAAACATACAAATCTTCTGACACCACCACCCCATTCAACTTCCTACACTTTTTATAGGTCCCTGAAATCTAGCAAAAACATTTCTTTATCCCTAAAGATTCTATGACCCAAATCCTGCTTTGTCACTATAGTTTCCTAAATGCAGTTAGTATCTCCTTCCTACCTTTACAACTCTCTATTGACCAGTGGACTGATAAAGTACAAAGTGAAAATGTCAAATACCTATAGGACAACTTTCCATGATTCCATCAGGCCCAGAGGATTAAACCAGGAGTTTACTACCTAACCCCTGCTCCACCTGGCCCCCTCATATTTAGCTCTTCTTCTTTCCAATAGACATTAAGATTTATATTTATTTAAACTTTATTTATTTATTTATTTTGAGACAGAGTCTTGCTCTGTCCCTAGACGCCAGGCTAGAGTGCAGTGGTGCAATCTCGGCTCACTGCAACCTCCGCCTCCCAGGTTCAAGCAATTCTCCTGCCTCAGCCTCCTGAGTAGCTAGGTCCACAGACACGCACCACCACACCCAGCTAATATTTGTAGTTTTTAGTAGAGATGGGGTTTCACCATGGTCTCGATCTCTTGACCTCATCATCTGCCCGCCTCAGCTTCCCAAAGTGCTGGGATTACAGGGGTGAGCCCCGCGCCTGGCCTTAAACTTTTATTTTAAGTTCAAAGGTACATGTGCAGGTTTATAATATAGGTAAACCCATGTCATGGGGGTTTACTGTACAGATTATTTTGACACCCACGTATTAAGCCTAGTGCTCATTAGTTATTTTTCCTGATCCTCTCCTTCCTCCCACTCTCCACCCTTTTGTTGGCCCCAGTGAGTGTTGTTCCCCTCTTGTGTTAGTTCTTGTGTTAGTTTGCTAAGCATCATGGTTTCTACTTCCATCCATGTTCCTGGAAAGAACATGATCTTATTTTTTTAATTGCTGCATATTATTTCATCATGCAAAAATGTACCACATTTTCTTTATCCAGTCTATCATTGATGGACATTTAGGTTGATTCCATGTCTTTGCTATTGTGAATTGTGCTGCAGTGAATATATGCATGCATGTGTCTTTATTATAAAATAATTTATATTACTTTGGGTATTTCAATAGTAGTTCTTGCTGGGTCAAACCGTAGATCTGTTTTTAGCTCCTTGAGGAATTGCTACACTGCTTTCCACAATGGTTGAACTAATTTACACTCCTAGCAGCAGTGTATAAGTGTTTCCTTTTTCTCCAAAAACTTGCAAGCATCTGTTATTTTTTAATTATAGCCATTCTGACTGGTATGAGATGGTATCACATTGTGGTTTTGATTTGCATTTTTCTAATGATCAATAATGTTGAGCTTTTGTTCATATGCTTGTTGGCTGCACGTATGTCTTCTTTTGAGAAGTGTCAGTTCATCTCCTTTGATCATTTTTTAATGGGCTTGTTTGGGATTTTTTTCTTATAAATTTGTTGAAGTTCTTATATAGATGCTGGATATTAGAACTTTGTCAGATGCATAGTTTGCAAAAATGTTCTTCCATTCTATAGGTTGTCTGTTTACTCTATTGATAGTTTCTTTTGCTGTGCAGAAGCTCTTTAGTCTAATTAGATTCCATTTGTTAATGACAAACAACTTCAGTGAAGTCTCAGGATACAAAATCAACATACAAAAATTACTAGCATTTCTATACAACAACAGTCAAGCCGAGAGTCAAATCAGGAATACAATCCCATTCACAACTGTCCAAAAAGAATAAAATACCTAGGAATACAGCTATCCAGAGAAATTAAAGACCTCTACAAGGAGAATTACAAAATAGTGCTCAAAGAAATCAGAGATGACACAAACAAATGAAAATACAGTCCATGCTCTTGGATAGGAAGAACCAATATCATTAAAATGACCATACTGCCCAAAGCAATTTATATATTCAACACTATTCCTATTAAACTACCATTGAGATTCTAGAAACTAGAAGCCAGAACTAGAGAAAACTATTTTAAATTCATGTGGAACCAAATAAAAGTCCAACAGACAAGGCAATCTAAGCAAAAAGAACAAAGCTGGAGGCATCACATTACCCAACTTCGAACTACACTACAGGGCGACAGTAACCAAAACAGCATAGTATTGGTACAAAAACAGACATACGGACCAATAGAACAGAACAGAGAGCCTAGAAATAAGGCCACATGCCTACAATGATCTGATCTTCAACAAAGGTGACAAAAACGAGCAATGGAGAAAAGACTCCCTGTTCAATAAATGGCGCTGAAATAACTGGCTAGCCACATGCAGAAGAATGAAACTCTACCCCTTTCTTACACCAGTGTAGTCTCCCTGCCTGCACTCTTGTGCCCATGTTTGGTTGTCTATTCAGTAGTCTGCATGATATTTTTAAAACCTGATGCTGTCTCTATAAACAAAACAAACAAACAAAAACAAAAACAACAAAATAATCAAACCAAGGTAAATTAAAGACTTAAGGGTAAAACCAAAAACTATAAAAACCCTGGAAGACAACCTAGGCAATACCCATTTTGGACACAGGAACAGGCAAATATTTCATGACCAAGACCCCAAAAGCATTGCAACAAAAGGAAAAATTGACACTTAGATTCTTAACTTTCAATGTAACACAGGTTTTTAGTAACTACAGTTCTCCAAGGGTGAAGATTCAGGTGCCATTGATAAATCAGTTGATATGGAGGAGATTCACAAAATGAAGATCACAACATAAACTTGACAGATGAGGGACAAATAGTTGTGATTGCATTTATTTTCATATAGCATAGAAAAGAAGACCTAGCAAAATATGCTTTGGGGTTAATGAATTTATAAGTGTATCTGCAAGACAGTTTGTTATTCCTAAGTTTAGCAACAATCTTCACTATGCCAAATTCAGGGCTTAGTTTTCATAGCTCATCTTACTAAAACACTTATCTAGCTATTCACTCCTGCTTCTTTAAGCCCTTTCTTACCATGGCTCCTAGAACTGTGCACTCTCCTGATTTTCTTCCTACCTCCCTGGATATTCCTTCTCAGTCTTCATGGATGGCTCCTCTTCCTCTTACTGATCTCTAAATATGGCATTCTCTAACCTTCAAATCTGCCCCTACTACCACCAGTGGTCAACAACACCACTGTTGACCCTCACCTCCACAAAAGACATCTTTTCCTCCCAGTTTCTGACATTTAAAAAAAAAACTTGAATTCACCTTGACTTTTTACCTTCTCAAATCCCACATCCAATCTAACAGAAAATTCCATTGATTCCGCCATTCAAACAGAGCCTGAAAAGTCCACGCTACTATCACATTTTACATGGATAAACCACATAGATACCTAACAGGTCTCCCTGCCTGTGCTCTTGTGCCCATATTTGGTTGTCTAGTGGTCTAGATGATACTTTAAAAACATAATGCTGCCTCTGTGAGCAAAATCCTTCAATGATTTTCCATCAGATTCAGAATAAATTCAAATTCCTTATCATAAACTGCAAAGCCGTATATGATATTAACATGTGCTCCCTCTCTAACCTAATTCTCAGCATTCCTCCAAAGCTCACTTTGTTCTAGACTCACCGCCTGCCTGTAGTTACCATCCATTGCTACATAACAAATTGTTGCAAAACTTAGTGACTCAAAACAGTAAATATTATAATCCCTCATGGTTTCTGTGGGTCACGAATTTGGAAGCAGCTTAGCTGAACTGTTCTAATTCAAGATCTCTCATGAGGTTCCAGTCAAGTTGTCCACGGAGGCTGCTTTCATCTGATGGGGAGTGGCATATCCACTTGTAGCGTGCCTCACTCACATGACCAGCAAGTTGATGCAAGCTGTTGGCAAAAGGCCTGTTATTCTCCATAAGGACCCTTCTTCAGGACTCCTGTGTGTTCTCATGCATAGCACTGACTACTCCCAGAATGAGTGATCTAAGAGACCTAGGCAGAATTACCAATGCCTCTTCTCACCTATTAGAGGAAGTTACGCTGTCACCTCTGCCAGACTGTATTGATCACACAGACTAACTCTGTATCAAGGTGGATGGAAAGAGACTATACAAGGGAACACACACCCTGAAGCAAGGACTACTGGGGCCCCTGTCAGAGCCCGGCTATCACACCATCTTGCTGTCTTGCAGACCTGTATGTGGTAGCTCATCGTACTTACTGCTTGTTCCTTCTGAATGAAAAACTCTCTCCTTTGATTTGACCAAGGATTGTTCCCCACTTTTATTCAATTAACTACTTAATGTTATTTCTTCAAACTAGGCTTTTCACACCACCTTATCTAAAATAGTCTCCCTCTGTTGTTCACAGGGTAGAAAGTTTCAGCTATACAGCAAGAACAAGTTCTGGAGATGCAATTTACATCATGGTGACTATAGTTGAAAACACCGTATTGCATACTTGAAATTTACTAAAAGAGTAGATGTTAAATAACACACACACACACACACACACACACACAAATGTAACTATGTAAGGTAATGAATATGCTAATTCGCTTGACTGTAGTAATCATTTCACAATGTGAATGTGTGTGTGTGTGTGTGTGTGTGTGTGTGTGTGTGTGTAATATATATGGGAAAGGATGAAGAGGGCCCTGTCAAGACCCACAGTGGAATAGAGGCTGGGTCCGTGGGCCTGCCACTAGAGGCATGGAAAAGCGAATCCTCCAGGGGTCCCTGAGCAGGCAGAACTGCCCTTAGAATGCAACTGAGAGGGGCTGGAGCCAGCAAGCCCATGTTCATTGCTTCACTATTCACAATAGCCAAGACAAGGAATAAACCTTAGTGTCCATTGATAAACAAGTAGGTAAAGTGTGATATATACATAAAATGAAATATTATTCAACCTTAAAAAAGAAGAAAATCCTGCTGTTTGTGACAACATGGATGAACCTGGGACATTATGCTAAGTGAAATAAAGGCAGACACAGAAAGACAAATACTGTATGATCTCATGTATACGTGGATTCTAAAAAAGTTAAACTCATAGAAGCAGAGAATAGAATGGTGGTTGTCAGGGAATGAGGGTGAGGAAAATGGGGAGATGTTGGTTACAGTTTACAAACTTTTTCACTTATAACATGAATAAGTTCTGGGTATCTAATGTATAGCATGGTGACTAGTTAATACTGTATTGTTTATTTGAAATATGCTAAGAGAGCAGATCTTAGGTATCCTTAACCCTCTTCCCCACAACATACACATACACAATGATAATTACATGTAGGAAAGATGTGTTAATCAATTTAATTGTGGTAATTAGTACATATTGCATATGTATATCAAACTATCATATTGTAAACCTTGAACATATATACTTTTCTTATTTGTATAAAATAGCTGGGAAAAGACACATTGCATGCCTTAAATGTATATAATTTTTGTCAATTATATCTCAATAAAGTTGAAAATAAACAAATAATTCTCCTAATCACTATCCCATTACCTTACTTCATCATTTTTCTTAGTAGTTACTAAATTGCTCCACAAAGGCAGAGTTTTAGCCTACTTTATCCATTGTTAAATCTCAAGTGTATAAAATAGTGTGCTGTAGTAAGAGGATGCTCAGTAAATATCTGTTGAATGAATAAGTGAAAAAACAAAACCCAAGTCTTGAGACATGAAAAGAAGCAGCAGTTATCCAAGAGGAAGAGTACAGAGAAGTAAACTAATTCATTTCAAAAATATTTATTGAGCCTAATGAGCAAATTGCTGGATATTCAAAGAGGTCTAAAACAAAATTTCTGGCTTTCAGGAGCCCCTGGCCAAGCAAGTTTTAAATGTTAAGACTCGAAGGTTAACAGGTGTTTAAGTTGTGTTTCATTGCCTATTGCACTCAACATCTTTAAACACATTGCCCGTCTTATAGCTGAGCAGTTTGTATATCAGATGAAGAAACCCTCTTCTAGCTACAGCAGATTGTGCTGGAGTTAGGCCCCTAACACAGAGGATACCCTCCCATATGCCAGTGATTCAATCTGTGATTCAAGTGGCGAGCACTAAACAATTAATTGAGCTAATGCTCTGGGAAGTTTGAACGAAGAGTCTCAGAAGAAAATTGCAAATATATTGGGACACTAGAATTCCAGAAACCCTCAGACTAAATTGAGATAGATTTAAGGACACGGCAAGCCAAAGGCCTGTGCAAGCTGAAGTTCCGAGGTAGAGACTGTGAGTAAAGAGAGAAATCTGGAAAAGAGAGGGGGAGAAAGGAGCAACAGCATCGGCAGATAAAGAGGACCCATGACATACAGAAAATGTGAGAGAGGTGGAGAGAGATGAAAAGATAGATGGTCAGAGCTGAAAGCAAACACAGAGATCAAAGGACCAAAACAGATGGACCCATTCACTCCCAGAGCTACCCACTTCCCCATCAGAGGTTTAGTGATGTAGTTTCCCCTGCACTCCTGAGCACACAGAAAGGTTCAACCAAAATATCTTCTACCCTTGTCTTCCTGAACCAAGTTGAGTTATTCTTTTATTTGAGACTAGAAGCACCCTAATGAAAGCAGGCAGTTTCTAGGGGAGGAGATCTATGTATGCAGATTCCTTCAGGCGTGAAATGAAACTTATGGCCCATGCTTAGCAGGTATTCATTTTTCCATGTTCCAGGAACAGTGGGGATAAACTTCCTCTGAATCATCTCCCATTTTAAGCATGCCTTCTCTACCACATAGGGCACTCATGGACAGAACAAGCTGAGATGCAGTTCAAGACAAGAAGTAGAGTGAAATCAAGTTGGAGTTGATTCTCTCCTTCTAGAAAATGGTAGGCAGTGAGGTACCTTCAAGACAACTTGGTTGGTTCCTCCCTGAATTCACTGTGCCATGTGCAGATTCTGGCATTCATGTGGGTATTCAGAAACTACTGAGCAGGTCTGCTTCATGAAGAAACCACAGCTCTGGCATATTTTCACTTCTGTGGCTGCTACTGATAATAGCAATAATCATAATCATAATTACAACACCATTTACTGAGTGCCAGCCTCTGTATTAAGCACTTTGTGTGTTTATTATCTCTCCTAACACCACTGGTTCCTTTCATGGGTTTTCAATGACTGTAAGATTTTTGTGCCAAAATGATACTATTAGATTTATACTCTCCTTTGCAATGGCAAAAATCTTCTTTTTTCCAAGAATAAAAGGCACAAGCTTCCAGTCCCTTTCTCTTCTAGGACTAGCCAGTCTTTGAGGCTTAGATATTAAAAAGTTAGGAAGCCCTGGTCCAGGGAAATGAGATTTAGGATTAGAGTGAGCAGAAGGGCCTCTCTTTAGTAAGATGATAAAATGTTCTATCTAGAACTTTAGTATGCCTTTATTATGTTGTTCCATAAAGCAACGCCAGTTAAATGCTAAATAAAGGAAGTGGTACAGGCTCATGCACGATTTTTCAACCCTCACTGTGCATTAGAATTACCCGGGAACTTTTAAAAGAACACACTCCTGGATTCACTAGGGCTGAACATACTCTTATAGCTTGTGACCCAATGATTCCAATCCTAGATAGACACTCAACAGAAAACACTTTTGATAACCAAAATATTGATACAAGAATGTCAGTAGAAGCATAATTTATAATAGTCAAGAATGGGAAAGATGTCCATCAACAGCAGAGTGGCTAAATGAATTGTAACAAATTCACATAAGGAAATGTTCTACAGCAACAAGAAGGAACAAATCCCTAATATACTCCATGATACTGATGAATTCCATAAATACATGAAGCTAGACACTGAAGCAGGCTGATCGTATGGCTTCATTTATACAAAGTTCAAAAACAGGAAAAATAAAGCTCTGCTGTTTTTTTTTTCTGCTTTCAACTCTATAATCATTGTCGTCGATATTTTGGCCCCATCCATTGGTAGTCTCAAGTAGGACCAGCATACAGGAATAACTTTAAGGAGTGTGATTCGACAATTCTGAAATCCTTTGACCCATGATTCAGCTACTTGTGGGAATCATTTCCTAGAAATGGTGAGGAGAGAGCAGCACCTCTGGCCCAGGGGGGAACAGCTTCTGTTCATTCTTGGGCTCTGAGACCCTTGTTGTTCACACCTGTAATCCCAGAACTTTGGGAGGCTGAGGTGGGTGTATCACTTGAGGTCGGGGGTTTGAGACCAGCCTGGCCAACATGGCAAAAACCCATCTCTACTAAAAATACAGCAAAAAAATTAGCACGACATCATGGTGAAATCCCAGCTATTGGAAGACTGAGGCAGGAGAACCACTTGAACCCAAGACGCAGAGGTTGCAGTGAGCCAGGATTGGGCCACTACACCCCAGCCTGGGGAACAGAGTGAGACTCTGTCTCAAAAATAATAATAATAATAATAATAATAATCTCTGCTGTTTAAAGTCAGGATAGTGATTATCCATGGGGCAGAATGGGGTGGTAGTAAGTGGAAAAGGGCACAAGAGGGCCCCAGCATGCTTTTGGTGCTGATAATGTTCTGTTTCTTCAACTATGCACTACATACATGGGTGTGTGTTCACTTTGTGACAATATGCTGTGCCACATATCATTGTGCACTTTTCTGTATGTCTGCTACAACTTATCAAAATGGTGATGATTCAGGTGTTGTAAGGTAGGTGGAAACCAGATAGTGGTTATTTTAAAAATCTCCCCAGGTGATTCTAATGTCCAACCAACATAAAAACTGCTAAAGCTTTGGTAAGACAGGACTGGATTTGAGTACTGGTTCTGTCAATTACTGTGAATGTCACCTTAAGTAACCAAGCCCATCTCTGAGATTTGGTTTCCTCATTGTAAAGAAGATATACCGGTGCATACCCCACACATATATTATTCGAATTAAATGAGATAGAATAGATGAAGTTCTTAGCATACTGCAGGGTACCAAGAAAAAGTGTACAGTGAGTGTTAATTATTATTATATTACATAATTATGTTCAATATTGAGAGCAAGTATTTATAGTGCCTTACCCAGGCTTACTTAATATTAAACTCAATTTTTTTATGTTTGTTTCTGCATTTTGTACAATCTCAAGGACTCCAGGCCAATCCTTTCAAGGGACTATGACACTGTGAGCAAAGAAAAGAGGCCCTGCTCTTTCATCACAGGGTGTTGATTAGTTTGATTTCATGTTCCATGGTTATTATTGATCTGGGGAATGACTGATGGTCACTGGTTGTCACTGTCTCATTTTTGCTATAATTGCATGAAATATTTGCTGGGGTTGAGCACCTCTTACTCAGATGCATTAACAATAATTTCCTCAAATGTGTTTCCTTAAAAGAGATTGAATTATTTCCAAAGGTCCTGTGCATCTCCTTTGCAGTGCAGGAAAAAGTGCATCCATAAATTACTCAATTGACACAGATGGGGACCTGAATGACAGAGCAGTCGGCTGCAAATTCTTCTTCCCAGACACGTCCTGTCTGATGGCGGGGCTGGCAGAGGCTCTGGGGGTGCCACCCTGGTCACGCACAAGCATGACTGGTAGTTCCTCTCAGAGGAGGAAGTGGACAGGCCACTAATCCATGTCGGGGCTTTCGAGTTTGACAGCAATGACTAAGGCAACTTGAAATTAATTTCTCTGCTGTGATAGCTCTCTATTGCTTTGCCTATGTCCTCATAGCTGGAAAAAGCTGTGAAAGGAGTCAGAGGAGAAAGAGCACCTCCTAATGCTAACACAAAATTGGATACAAATTCTTGCTGCACCATTTACTGCTTGTGTGCTATTTTCTCTCTGACCCTCAGTTTCCTCATCCCTAAAATGGGAACATGCTTGCAGGTCATGTATGTAAAGTCCCTGGCATGTGTGTAATAAACTCCTGTCTGTGGAGTCTGATGCAACCTAAATAACTGGTGCTGGAAGATTTTTTAGAGTTCTGTCTCTGCCATTCCCAAACAGGTTAGTTTTTCTAAACAGCACTTATTTCCAAAATATATTATATTCCCTTCAAATAAGAAAACCCCTTTCAAAATGTTTTCTTTATGGGTCTACCCAATGATTTAAAAAACTGAGTGAATGAATAAGTTAATAGCTGAAAAAGCCATAGAAGACTATTTGTATTTTTTTTTCTGAGTCAATAAATCAATTATGCAGATTTTATTAGAAGTCAGTTTGAATTCTTTAAGTGTTTAATAGTGAAATATGTTCTGATTTCCTTAACAAGTACACTAAAATCAGACCAAAGACGAAATACCATGTATAAGCAAAAATTATATCATCTAGTGCCAATAGACTATTATCAAGGAAAAAGAGTAAGGCATTATGCTAAAGCCTGCATTTTCAATTGTTTGTATGAAGTTTAAATTTGGGGGGTGATTATTGGATCAAGCATTATGTTAACCATTATGAGGTTATTATGTAACATAATCTTTAAGAAGATTCTGTAAGCAATATATTATCATTCTTACTTTACAGATGGAGAAATTAGGAAGGTCAAAAATGTTAAATAAATCCCCTAAATTCACACTGTTAGTAAGCATAGAAATTTAAGCTCAAGTCTTCCTGAAGACAAAGTCAAGGCCATTTTCACTCTATTAGACTGACCTGGCGCCTTTAGCATACTTGGTCAATATTCAAGAGGTACTAAATGAGAACAACAACAATTGCTGAAAAATCTTTACATTTTGACATTATTAAGCAAGTGCAATTTCCCCATAAACTGACTTCTTCAATGGGCTCAACTCCCTAACAGCAAGTTCGGGCATTGATTTATTTAACAAAACAGTATTAATCACCTACTATGTGTCAAGGACTGTACTTGGCACTGGGGGTAAAATGTTGAGGAACAGAAGCTCAGACCCTGCTCCCCTGAAGCTTACATCCACACATGGGGGAAGAGAAGAGATGGAGATTAACTCAGGAATAGTACAAGATCATAATTTGAAACTTTGACAAATACTGTTAAGAAAGAAAACTGGGGAGATCTGATTTAGTTTCTGTGTGTGGGTTTGAAAGGGGGGTATCAAGAATATTTCCCCCGAGGATATGAAAGGAGTGATATTGTGGCGAAAATTTGCAGTGGAAGTTAAATATAACTAGACAAGGATTTGGAAAGAAGCCATTCCAGGCAGAAGTAACAGTGCCTGCGAAGATCCTGAGCATCATGTATTTGTGATAACAAAGTCATACTAGTGTAGCTGGAAAACAGAAAGGAAGGGGAAACATGACAGATTGTATTTTCAAAGACGGCCACAGCAATATCTCCCATCCCACATGCTCTTCCATAATACAATGTTGCCCCCCTCTCATTAAGAGATGCAGACTATTGTCACACATCCCTAAAATCTCAGTGGGTCCCATGATTGATCTGACTAATTAAATGTGATGGATACGGCTGTGGACCATTTTAGATGTAGCTCTTAGCTGGCTTGGCAGCATATGCTTCTTGTTGCTTGGAAGCCAGCTTCCATGCAGGAAGTGTGGCAGCCTTAGAATATCACATGTTAGGGACCTGAAGAATGAGACATCATGGAGTGAGACAAAAGACAAAGCGCACTGAATTACCAGACATGCTTCTACCCTTGACCAAGAAGAAGCCACGGTGAAAATTGATCCTTCAGGCCCAGCTGGCCCCACTGATATCAGATGGCTCAGAGAGAAGCCACCTAGCTGACCTCTTCTTAAATTCTTGACATAAAAATTATGAGCAAAATGAGTATTTTAAGCCACTACATTTGGGGATGATTTGTTGCAGCAGTAGATACCTAGACCATACATGTAGAAGTAAACGATGACAACCCAAATGAAAAGAGGCAGGGGTTCTTTACTCAGAACTTTCTATAGCAAGGAAGTCAGTCAACCTCATTAGTGTTTGACAGACTCAAAAGCAGGCAGGGGGAGTGGGAGAGGTTTATAATGGAAAAAATGAAGGGTTCAGGTGCTCTGAGTGGAGGTTGTTGGCTCAAGAAGGTAGAAACAGGCATCCTATATGATTGGTTAATGAAGAATGCTTGACTTTCTCCAGTTGGTCTTGACTTAGAAGTGGGGGGTAAAAATTAAGGAAGTGGCAAGGATTAACCAAGTTCTGACCATTTGGGGCCCATTGCTGCAGAGGTTGTGGGTCAGAGTTCTACTGCTGATATGGTTTGGCTGTGTCCCCAGCCAAATCTCATCTCAAATTCTAGCTCCTATAATTCCCATGTGTTGTGGGGAAGGACCTTGTGGGAGATTATTGAATCATGGGGCAGTTTCACCTCACACAGTTCTCATGGTACTAAATAAGTCTCATGAGATCTGATGGTTTTATAAGAGTTTTCTTCTTTAGTTTGGCTCTCATTCCCTCTCTTGGCTGCCACCATGCAAGACATGCCTTTCATCTTCCACCATGATTGTGAGGCCTCCCCAGCCACATGGAACTGTGAGTATCTTAAACCTCTTTTTCTTTATAAATTACCCAGTCTCAGGTATGTCTTTATCAGTAGCATGAAAACAGACTAATACAACTGCCAAATGTGGTCTGGCCGCTTTCCCTTTATATATTCAGTATCTAAGGCACGGTGAGGCAGGGTGAGGCTGCAGGGGGTAAACAAGAAGCAAATATCTTTTCCTCAAGAATTTTAGGCTTCATTAAAAACATTGTTCCAGACATGCCAATTGGAGTTGACTTTGTGTTTGGCATAGAGACACTTATGTGCAAAAGAGGTAAAGAAGTTAGAGAGCACACAAAACATGGTATTCAGGAACCATGATGCCAAATACCTGGAAATTAATTAGTGAGGTGGTAGGGACTTGGAAGATTCAAAAAGAAGTGGGATGTGTCTGAGCCAAGCAAGCAACATGGGATCCAGAAGTGAAGAACAATGCATGACCCAAGAAAATGTCATCAGAAAAAGGCATCAGGCCCTAGGTTTGGGCCTGTTAATTTATTCATTTGACAAATGCTAAATTTACCTTTTGTACAGGTGGGGGACTTTTTTAGTGCTGGAGACAGATTGTAAAACAGAACAAACTAAGCCCCTCCTCTCATGAAGTCTGCCATTTAATGGCGAGGGAATAGATAATAAATTGTAACAAATCAATACCAAGTGAACTATGAAGAAAATAAATAGTGAGTCTGGATAGAGAGTGACTGGAGGGTGGGGGTGGCAGCTGTGGATTAATTTGGGAAGGGTAATCCAGGAAGGCTTTCCAAGGAGATGGCACTAAATGGTGAGAGAGAGCCATGGATGCTGAGGTCTAGGGGAAGACCCAGGGAAAGAGCACCCCAGGCAGACAAAACAGCAGTGCAAAAGTCCTGAGGCTGGAAAAATCTGAGTATATTTAAGGACCTGAAAATAAAGCTGTTGTATCCTGAGAATTGTGAGGCAGAAGTCAATAAATACAAAATGAGGTTAGGTGAGGGCCAGATCATAGTGGGTATTATAGTCCACTGCGAGGAGTCTGGATTGTATTTAAATACTATGGAAGGCCATTGGAGAACTTTGTGCTTGGGAATAAATTGGATTAAGGAATGTGATTAGATCTAATTTATACTTTTAAAAGCTCACTTTCCTGATCTTCCAAGAATAACCTTTAAAACATGCTACAGTGGTTGTGAATTTCAGAGATGACCATAGATTCCAACAAGAGACAGACAGGGCATAATCCTAGAGGTGGTGAGGCACTACAGATATGATCAAGGAAAGGGAAGATGGTGCCTCAGTTGCTAGATATAGGACACATGTGTTAGAGGAGAAATGTAAAGACCCAGTGGATGGACACTGTGGCTCACACCTGTAACCTGAGCACTTTGGGAGGCTAAAGTGGGAGAATTGTTTGAGGCCAGAAGTTGGAGACAAGCCTGAAAAATGCAGTAAGACCCCCATCTCAGCTAAAAAATTAAAAATAACTGAGCATGGTGGCACATGTTTATAGTCCTAGCTACTGGGGCAGCTGAGGCAGGAAGATCCCTTGAGCCCAGCGAATGAAGGCTGTAGTAAGCTATGACCATGCCACCACACACACCCCAGCCTGGGTGTCTTAAAAAAAAAAAAAGGAAAAAGATCCAGCCACCAAACCACAGCCTAAATTCAAAGTGACTTTTAATTATATCATTAGAAACATAGCTATTATTTATTCAATAGACTATGTGCCAGAAAATGAAATATGCTGCCTTGTTGAATCTTCACAATGAGGTTACTACTATTATCTCCATTTTACAGATGAGAAAACTGAAGCTCAGAGAGTTAAAAAGACATGTTCAAGTTTTCACAGTTTGCAAATTGCTGTGCTGAGATGCAGACACAACTTCTGCAGCCCGTATTCTTAACCACTGTGCATATTATTTTCTTAAGCAAGATAGGCTTTGATATTTAGTCACCTGAATACTGAAAGCAGCTTCAGTAAATGCCCCTAGTCACATGACTAAGGCTATGCTCTGCCCTCAAACCTGGGAAAGGTCCATGGTGCTGGTCAGAAGACCCAGTTATAAAGGGAGGATGAATGTGGTGACCAGGAATTGGGCAGATCCCAACTATCAGGCTCTTATCTAACTTAAAAAATCATCACCAACAATACATAAAGAACCCAAATTTGGAAACGATTGAATTTCTCAGCTGCAGCCATTGCCCGTCTGTAGCCCCCGCATGTGCACATGCATACAGATATGCACATATCCGCCTCTGCATATGCCCAGAGATAGGTACGGCACGTGTGCATTCTTTTCAGTTTTGCAGAAGCAGCAGATGGATAATTGCAGCCCCTAAGTGCCTAATCTGCTCTCCGGGGACACGGGCAGATTTCTGAGCCAACAAACTTAATTGAACTTTCTATTCCAGCTGGAAAAGGTTACAGAGTTGCTGTGCACACAGCACAGGCAGAATGAAAAGGTCAGCAGCTCAGTCCTCTTTGTAATGGATTGACCAAAGGCATATTGTTTTCTTTTTCTTATTTTGCTTTTTTTTTCTATTTTTTTTTCAAAAATATTTCTCACAACCACTGGATTGTAAAACTTAATTAGCCACGTAGTGTTTCCCCTTCCCCAGCATTTAATGATGTTCATATAATGCTAGCACTGTCTCTGGTCCTCAGAAAGGTTGCTTAAGCCTGTATTTGAGAGAAAGAAAGCATTTATTTAAAGGTAAGTACCTGGTCTTTTAAAAGCTCCTTAAACACATGCTCAAAGACCCTCTACAGCGGTACATCTCAAACTTTAGCATGTGTAAGAATTACTCTGAAAGCTTTTGAAAACACAGAGTCCTGGGCCCATCCCCCAGAGATTCTGAATCAGATCAGGGGAGAGCCTGAGAATTTGCATTTTTAATAAGCTCTGAGATGATGCTGATGCTGCTGGTTCCAGCACCAGATGTGAGCACTCCTGCTCTACAATCCTATCTCAGCTGAACCTTCTGGCCTTTTGTATCATTAAGTGCATTAGTAACAGCACTGTATCCTAAAAGATGGAAGAGAAGAGAGCCTGTTCAAATAAACGTGTGCTGGTTAGACCACTCAGAAAATGAGGTTGCATTCTGAGTGCTACATTTTAAGAAGCCCATTGGAAGTTGGCGTCTGTCCACAGACACATGACACAGAGGCATTGTGGCGACATTGAAGCCAGACTTTAAACGATGGGTACAATTTGAACATGTTGTGTTCTGGGGGGCAGGTGGAGGATGCATTGAATTCTACAAAAAAAATCTAAATAACTTTTTTAGCTGAAAAGGAGAGAAATTTTGAGAAACACGATTCCTGTCATCAAATACCTGCAATGCTGTAATGCAAAACAGGGATTAAGTTTTGTCACTGCAACTTGAGGACAGAAACAGAAACTTGGGGGAGAGGACGGATAAATTTTCATTCAATATAAGGAAGCAATGTAAGAAAGCAGTTTATAATAACTAAAGTTGAGAATTGACTATGGCATGAGAGAGTTAGCTCCCTGCCATTGGGAGTATCCAATCAGAGACTGGGGAACCACATACTGGGAATTGAGGCATTACATAGAAAGTTGTACTAGACAGTTAATTTCTCCCATAGTATTCTACACACAATTAGCGTTCAATGAATGTCCAAATAATATATCTCTTGATTTGCTCGTCTTGCTTCCTATAGTATTTCTCAAATGAGTCCCTCATGACCTCTTACTTGGATTCTTGCAGTAACTTTCGATATGGCTTCCTTGCTTCCAGTTTTGCCTGCCATTAAATTCATCCTTTACATAGCTGCCAGATAATCTATTAAAAATGCAAAGATGACCATGTCATCTTGTGGATAAATCCATCCTCTGTTTAATACCCATAGCTGTTTAGCTGTTTGGATAAATTCATCTTCTGCTTTAATACCCTTAACTGTTTTTCCATTGTCTATAAAATAATTGTCACTTTTCCTCACATGACATACAGGGCCTCTGTGACCTAGACACCATTTATGTGTCAGGTCTCAATTCTTGCTACTCTTTCCTCAGGTGAAAGTAGCTGACTTGGATTTCGTCTTATACACAGTCTGTTGCTAGTCTCTCTGCTTTTGCTTAGCATATATTGTCTGCCTGGAATGTCTTTGCCTTTTTTCTTCACACAGGTAACTCTTATCTACCTCCCAAGACCTAGTTCAGGAGATGTCCTGATATGGTTTGGCTGTGTGTCCCCATCCAAACCTCATGTTGAAGTGTAATTCCCAATGCTGGGGGAGGGAACTGGTGGGAGGTGATTGGATCATGGGGGTGGATTTCTCTTTTGCTGTTCTCGTGAGAGTAACTGAGTTCTCACAAGATCTAATGGTTGAAAAGCATGTGGCACTTCCCTCTTCACTCTCTTTCTCTCCTGCTTCATCATGGTAAGATGTGCTTGCTTCCCGTTTGCCTTCTGCCATGCTTGTAAGCTTCCTGAGGCCTTCCAGCCATGCTTCCTGTAACAGCCTGCAGAACTGCAAGTCAATTAAACCTATTTTCTTCATAAATTACCCTGTATCGGGTAGTTTTTTTGTTTGTTTTCTTTGTTTTGTTTTTGATATGGAGTCTCACTGTTGCCAGTATGGTGTGACACGATCTCGGTATGCAGTGGCAGTATCTCAGCTCACTGCAACCTCTGCCTCCTGGGTTCAAGTGATCTTTATGCCTCAGCCTCCCAAGTAGCTGGGACTAGAAGCATGTGCCACCACACCTGGCTAATTTTTTTATTATTAGTAGAGATGGGGTTTCGCCATGTTAGCCAGGCTGGTCTCAAACTTTTGACCTCAAGTGATCCACCCACCATGGCCTCCCAAAGTGCCGCTATTACAGGCATCAACCACCATGCCCAGCCTCAGGTAGTACTTTATAGCAATGTGAGAACAGACTAATACGTGTCTCTTAGAGGAAGCCTTCCAAATACCTGAGGTTGGGATCAAAATTAAGAAGCAAGCAGCCTGTGACTCAGAGGTAAGTTAATTTGCTCTGATAATTATCATATTAAGGTGGAAGGAAAAGTTGTTCTCAACTACAGAATCAGGAAATATATTCCTACAAAAATATAATGGAATCTCAAGAAGTGATTGTGTGTGTGTGTGTTTTAAGTATCACTTGTTAAAGTGGCTGTAAATATAAATGCCTATGGGGAACAGGGTGAACCTGACCAGATGGAGACTGTGGGAATTACAGAAGGAATGGCCATCCCAAAGTCTGCCTTTTCTGCACTCTGATGTGTTGTTACCATACATATAGGAATGTGGGTGAGCCCAGTATTTCTAGATTTTATCTTTCAAAAGAATACAAAATCCAGGTTTTTACAGAAAACCTCATAATTTTAAAATGCTTTTAAAGTATTTGTTTTTCAACACGGCATGATTCAGATACACTATCAGCAGGGAAGGTATGGCTCATAGATTGCAATTTTGCAACCTCTTGTTTGAAGGCTTTTCTATGCAGGTGTTTTAACCTGCCTGTTATTCACCTGGCTGCCTCCACAGGCACAAGAACAAGTGAGAACTGGTCGTTTTTCTCTATCCCCCAGGTGATGGGGGTCAGAAAAAAAAAAAAACTAGTTTTCAAATTCACAAGTTTCTTCTATTCAGATCATCTCTAACCTAAAATATTGGGACTCTCCTTTCTTTTTCCATGCCTCAGTTTCCTTGACTGTTGAGGGAATCTTAATTTCCATTCTGTGTATATTGAAGAGTGTTTGTAAAATTAAATGAGATCGCTGAAGTGAAATTGTCTTTATAAAAACAAAACATCTGCATACAAGGCACCAAACCCATGGCAGAGGCACCTCTGCTTCTCACACTGTACTTCCTAATGGCTAGTTCCACTGTGAGAAAAGAATGAGGCCACTTTCCAGCAACAGTGTCTTCTGTTTCTCATAAATACTTTGGTGTAAGACAGACTGGTTCACCAGGTGAAGTTAAAGATTGATTGGTAATTGGAATCCCAATTCAGAGATCAACTGAAAGGACACATGTACCTTTCCTTCCCACGCTGATGACTGAACCCTGGTTTAATATGTCACATGTCCTCCCACACAGAGCTCTGCCAGACTACAGGGATTCTTGTCAATTGTTTTTGTTTTCTTACTTTGGAAAAATAAAGACATAGAGGAGACTCTATCAGTGTAAGCACGTTGCTTATACTAGAGTAGCTGCAGCTGACAGTTAACCCCCTCCTCCATGGTTGAAATAAAAAACCGAGACAAAGCCTTCCTAGAAAACAGGGCTGCTAGCAGTTCCAATACTAATTACAAATGTGTTGAATCTACACAGCTGATTGGTTAAAAGCATGGGCTCTGAAGTAGCGCTTAGTCAGGGATTAACTCTTACTTTCTCGACAGAAACTTGTGTTTGATAGATTACCAAAACAAACAAACAAACAAAAAGGCTGCAAATCTTCACTTCTCACTATATTTATGCCCGTCTAATGTGACTTCATAGCTCCTCCCATCAATAGGAAGAGTCTTTTTCCCCACTTCCTTGAATCTGGACTTACCAATAGAATGTGATAGAAGTGACACTGCACCAGTGCCAAGCCTAGGGCTCAGGAGAACAAGAAGGGGATGGTGGCTGCTCTCCTGCCGCTCCTCCTCCTCCTTTTTTCCTTCTCCTTTCTTTTCTTCTGTCCGTCTTTCTCTCTGCACACAGGTGCACTGAATCCTGCCACTGCCATAAGGGCAAGCCTAGGCTCACCTGCTAGATGATGAAAGCTGTGAGACGGCCACCTTCATCACCCAGCTGACAGCCAGACAATGAAAGACATGTGAGTGGGATCATCCTAGACCAGCCAGTTCCCGGCTGACCTGCCATCTTACTGAGGAGGCATGAGTGAGAGCAGCCAAGATTAGTAGAGCCTTGCCTGGATCAGCAGAACCACCTAACTGAGAAGACTTATGAGAGATAATAAATGTGTATTGCTTAAGCCATTGAGATCTGGAGGTGGTTTTACATGCAGCAATATGTAGTTAACACAGACCCTAAGTAAGTTAGAGATTTTCCTGAGTCTTGATTCCTTTGCTCGCACCACAAAGAACTATAGTAAGTATTCCATGAATGGTTATTTTCACTAAAGGGATTCTATTTGGAAAAATTTTATTGAAGTTGCATGTTTAAAAGCATCGCACCTTCTGAATGCCCTCCTCCACAAACTACACTCCTGCATACTACACACACAAGACCAAATTAGTGAAGCATCACTGTAAATGCAAAGTTTCATCAAGTACTTAGGAATAACCATACTTAAGTTAACCCTAACACCATCAGCAAGTGACAAATAAGAATTATAATTCCCATTTCCTTGAAAGAAAATGGGACAAAATAAAACACACCACTGTTCCTACCACAGAACTAGGATTGGAGTATTAAGCTCTACACTGTACCCAGTTTGGTAATTAGTGACTTGAGAGGTTAAATTTTTTCAATCTTTGGGATAGAAAAAGGCTCTGTCAAAAATAAGGCCTTGTAGTGAGCTCCAATATATTTTGGAAATTTCCAGAAAGACCTGTGGATGCAACCATTTCTACCGTATTGTCTGCTCCAAAAGGCTTCTCTGTGTGCAGCCCTGCCTTGCATGCCATGTCTTGCCACGTGTAATTCAAGACCACAGATGGAAGGAAGGAAGGAAGGAAGGGAGGGAGGAAGGGAGGGAGGGAGGGAGGGAGGGAGGGAGGGAGGAGGGAAGCTCCTCCTTTGCCTCTCCCTCATGAGTCTGATTCCAATCTCTCAAATGATTCTGATCGCCTCCAATGAAGCCAGCTTTTTGCATAGCAGGTCACACTATTTCTTCTCCAGAGATAATGACCTACCCAATGACCTACTGGTAACACTTCCCTGTTTCAATCACATATGTTGCCATTTCCTCTTCCAGGTCTTTGTTAGACATAGCTAGCCAATCACAGTGTTTCCTTCTCTTCAATTCAGAATTGACCTCAGAATCCTTCAGAATAGAAGCGGCAGCAACAACAATGTAATAACAACAAACAAACACTTATATAGCACTCACTCCTTGTGAGACATCTGGGGATTTTAATAGATTAATTTGGTTAGTCCTCACAGCAATCTTATGAGGTAAATATTCATATTATTCTTATTTTGCAGATAAGAAAACTTAAGCACAACAAGATTGAGTAAGTTGCTTAAGGCCATACATGGTAAATAAACTAGAAAACTGGGATGAAGACTTAGGCAATTTAGATGCAGAATCTGTGCTTTTAATCATTATGCTATTCTAAGAAAACATCCCAGAAAACTGACTTGTCAGTGGTTGGTGTTTACAGAAGTGATGAATGCAATGAAACTTCTTTGCTTTCATGATTATAGAACACTTTTCCTAAAAGGTGTACTTTTGAAGAACACTTCATTTATCTCCTCATTTTTACAGATGGAGGAACTGTAGTCTAGAAGAGTAAAATGGTTTGTCTCAGATAAACATATTTTGAAACTACGTTTAGTAGGAAAAAGTGTCATTCTGGTGACTTGTGAATCTGATGCCATTGGCTATTAACTCTCATAATGGCAATCATTTATTGAGTGTTCATTGTGAGCCAGATATTGTGTTAAATGCTTTACATTCACTTTCTCATTTAATTTATAAAAAACTCTAGGCTGAGAAAACTGGAGCTCAGAGAGGTAAAGGAATGGCCCAAGGTCACGTAGCTAGTAATGAGAGTAGATTGTGGTCTTCTTCTGGCTGACTCCAAACCTCCTGGGTTTAACTACTTTGCAACATTGGATAATAAGGTTATCTGATGGAAATAATGCTACTACTTCTGATGGAGACAAAACCAGATATTTGTTGTTACTTTATAAATTCTTTTATTATTGTTGATACCCTGAAAGTCTAAGGTTTCACCCCACTGACCTTCACAGAATGGAATAGAATACCATTTTAAACCATGGAGAATTAGATGTCATGTGCAGGAAAACATTCATAGAAATGTATCAATTGCATATTTCAAAAACAATTGCAGAGGATTGGAGAAGGAGAATTTCCAGGCAATCCAGAAATATGGAAATAGAATTCAAGGTCAAATAAAATCCTTTTGAATCCACAGGCAGAAATCAATCGGCAGAAGTGTTCCTGGGAAATTAAAGTATAACTCCATGAAGTCAAGAATCTTGTTCTTAAGTTCTGTTTTCTGACCTCCTGTCAGACAACTGGCACACTGTAGGTGCTAACAAAGTTCAGAACTTAAAGAGCCTCAATGGTATTAAAGCCAATACTCTCATTCTACAGTTACAGGAATAAGTCCTAGAAAGATAAAGCGACATTCCAAACAAACGTCTCTATACTCCAAGCTCGAAGCACAGCCACTAGAAAGAAGGTGAGATAAAAGAGGAAACAAGAAGGAATTATTTCCAATCATAATACTTGGGTTAGGGTGCATTAGAGGCCATCTTATCTGACTCCTCAACTGATGCTTCATTCCTTGTCATATTTTCAGTCAAAAAGTTATCCAAACTCTAGATAAACTCTGGGAATTGTTGGGGATGGTTCTAGGTAAACTTGGGTAAAAGTAAACAGTGAATAGTAAAACCTCTCAAAAGCATTGGTTTTTTTCCTCAACTATGGCTTACTTTTATTTGTGAAGCAATTAAAATATATTCTCTATTACAATAGGTTGAGCTGATTTAAAAATATATCCTGTAAAATGTCTAGTTCTTTAGTTTGAGTTCTTTCACATGGATGGTTCAGTGTTTCCCACCCAATAGTATTCTCCTAGCTGGAAACCATTATTCTTGATGGAAGAAAAGCTTACAAGAGAGAAGTTCATTCCAGAATCCACAGACCATTGAGTTCTTGGCTTCTATCATAAGCCTGCTAATTTCAGAGCTAAGAATTGCTCAGAAGTCATTGAGCCATGACTACCTAGCGTCTTTAGAATTACAAGACCATAGCCAGTTAGTGTTGGAATGAAATAATTTGGTACTGGCCTCTCATCTTGCAGATGGGGAGACAGAGGGTTAAGTGCGTTGCCCAAGGTCACACAGCTGGTTAATGGCAGAGTTGGACTAAGATCTTAACTCTCCAGACTCCTGGTCACATTGTTTGTCCACTCCCTCCTGCTGCCTCCTCAGGCTGCTCAGCTGTCACCAAAGCAGCTGTAGCATTTGCTGCTCTATAACCAGCTCCTGGAAACAGAAAGGGAAGCCTTTCTTTCTTGTCTGTCATAGCTCTAATTTGTCATTCCCTTCCATCTAGTGCATGGGGTTCTTTCTGGTCTGATTGCATCTGTGAAACCAAGGATAGCTTTTAATTATTCCTCTGTAACAGTTGCTCATATCTAGTTGGGTTTATTGTATAATGCAGTAGTCAGATCTTTCCTATTTAAGAACAATTTTAACAGATAAAATCATGAGTTTCACATAAATATGAAATGTCAAAAGTTTATTTAACTCATGAATTAATGAGGGAACCAATAAGATGTTGCAAACCACTAAAAGGAGAATTTGAGGAACACACATAGGCAACCAGGAGGCTGACACAGATTTACAAATAGGTGCAAAAGTGATCGATATCCAGAGAACAATAATCAATTGCATTTTCCATGGGACAAATTTACATTCCTAGGGGATAATAATCATTTGCATTAATATTAGTTTGCCTCAATTTATGAAGTGGTAAAATAGCTGAAAGACAATGAAATATGACCCAACATAAAGACAGTATCTATAACCCAGAATAGACTAGGCAAAACCTCCAATAACCTTTTTGCTCTTTGAAAAGTATTTCACAAATTTTCTGACAGCCCCAAATGATGATAACTTTTCCCTTGATTACGATATTGCTGAATCTCTCCAGGTAGAAAATAAAGTAGGCCACTGTCATTCTTACATGCCCTATCCCCGTGCCTCATTCGCTCACTCCTCTGGAAGCACATCACATGGCCAGATCTCATGAATCTTCTACAGTTCTTCTCTCAATCAGCCGTCAAGATGGTAAAGGGTCTGAACAACTGGACATAAGCCTTCCTTTCAGCTTTCTATGGCTGTATAACCTTAGAGAAGTCACTTGACCTCTTTGAGTCTCAAATTCCTTGTCTGTAAAATGGTTATTATGGTTTTGGCTTCACATGATTCTAATGGAGTTATGGAATTAGACCATGTTTTCTTAAGCTGGGTTTTCAGGGACATATGGTAGACATGTCCTTGAAATATATAAATAACATCTATGTTATTTATAGATAATAAATAACTTATTAAAATGAAAGTTTATTAGAAGGAATATAAAAGCATATGTGAATATTTATTAAAAAGAGACACCTTATCAGCAGCACAGTAACTAGCATAAGTAAAACAAGAAAGCAACGGAAGGGGTTGGAAAGCTTTGTAGGGTTCTTTCCTTTGCTCAGGAACAGGAAGTGCATCTGACTCTCAAAAGACCAGAGCCAGAAACTAGGACATGTATTTTCTTTTTCTATCCAAGGCCACATGGTTCTTCATGTCTGTTTCTTCCTGCTTGTTTGCTTCACACTTCTCTCCATTAGTCCATATTCCTTGGCCAGATCTTTCACTTATGCCACATTTGTCATGAACTTAGCACAGATGGTGGTCTGAGTTGCTCAGTGGACAAGAGCCTGCTGATCCTTATCTCATTGACGCACCTGTATCCCAGTTTCAGATTTCCAGGAGAGAGAATTGGAATGGCACAGCCCACCTTTTGGATTGGTTTTCTCATTGTATTCCTATCAGGTCCAATCAGCTTTTACCATAGGCTGCCAGGTCATATAGTACTAGCTAGGTAGAGAAGACCAGTTCGGTGGGAGAGGAGAACGTTTCAGGTACTCCAAGTAAGGTAAACTACCGTATATTTTCATATGCCAACTTAGACCACTCGATATTCTTCAAATCACCATAAAGGAAATGGTATTGAGGTGGTGAACAAGGCAGGGGACAGTCCCCACAAGAAAAGTAAATTCTCATTGTAATTCGTTAATATTCGAATTATTTATAGCATGTCCATTTTAGAGCTCAGGGGGATTTCTCCAGACAAATGATTCTGTTCTTCCATCCAGGAAACAGAATTTACACGTGCTGCTGCCAACAGCTGTCAAGCCGAGATGCTCTACACAGCCACTGCCTTGGAGGCTTTGGGGTGATTTTTTATATATCAGGATTTGATTGTGTCTGGGCTACACCCTCTGACATCACTGTAAACCAGCGAGAAATCTTGGCTTAATAGTATTTGTTGGGAGGCTGGACACAAAGGAGATTTGTGATATAAACATCTAGGAGCATCACTATTAACTCCATCCATTCAATGGCATTGAAAAAAATGTGCTATAACTCTTCTCCCAGAACATATGCACTAGAGAAAAGCATTCTGTGTAAACTCATGCGAGTGCCTTTATTTAGCTGATACAAAGCTAACTTGAAGGTTGGTGCTGTATGCTGAGTTTAAAAGGGTCATTGGCAGTTTAAAAATAATTTAGGAGATAATTTAGTATTCAGACTTTTCCAAAAATGATTGCATGGGATAGTAGATTAAATATGGCAAAAATCTTGTTGGGGAAGAGCTTCTGTTTGGAGTGGTGGAGAAAGCACTGAGCTAGTTAACAGAAGATCTGTGCTCAAGTCTTGGCTCTGATACTTTCCAGACTCAGGGACTTCAGAAAGTCACTTCTCTAAGTATGAGTTCTATTATGTGTAAAATGAAGGCAATGCTTCTTGCGGATTATTGGATTATTATGGATTATTGTGGGATTCAAAGCCAATAGGCCAACAGGTGTGAAAGAACAAACAGCCAAGTTCTATAAAAACATAAAAGTTTTAAATTCATCATCTAATTATACTGTTGGGACAGGTGAAGACCTAGAGAAATCAAGTGAGTTGAAAAATGTCAAATAACCAGTTGGTGCTGTCTGGTTGTATAACTCACATCTCTTGGCTCTCAAGTCAAAGGCAACAAAGTACTACCTTTGTGACTCTCAAGACCTGCCAGCTACCTGATCCCATTTATGGTAGCATAAAGTAGTGTCTAAAGGACTTGAAATCAGACCTTGACTTCGGTGTTAGTACTTGCTAGTTGAGGTAACAGATCAGCTGGTTAATCTTTATGAACATCTATCTGAAAATACGTACAATAATAATAGAAAACTCGTATAGTTTTTTCCCCAATCTCTCATCTTTCCCTATACTTTTCTGAATCAAACTTGGTCCAGATTATCTCTTAACTTGAAACCCTTTCCCAATATTTTTGCGTATGAAAACCTTATTTTCCCCTAACTCATAGAGTCATCTATTCATATGTAAATACTTAAGTACAGTGTTTCAAATAAAGTTAATGCTCAATAAATGTTAATTATTATAATGGAGGAGAAACAAGAAAGAGAAGTTTTGGAGAGAGAAAAAAAGAAACTTTTTTTGTAGCTTTAACATATTTTCTTCCGGGAAGCAAGAGGCAAGTAAGGTTGCCACATCTTTCAAAGCTGAGTCTACTGATGTAGAGAGAGCATTAAGGATTATGTAGCATCTTGTGTCCTCGAGCCTAAGTCAGCCCAGAAGCAAGTATAGAAGAGGTCAGGACATGGGCTGGTTTTCTTAAAAAAAAAAAAAAAAATTTAACTTCCTACAGAGTTATGTTAAAACCCTTTCACCTGCATTTTTCACCTGCCAAAATGATTTGACTTTGATCAATGCAACATCATCTATGTCACAGGCCTCCCCTTCTCTTTCCAAATCAACAAACTTATGCTACAATCACAATAGATTTCTCCCGTTCTCTAATCCTCCCCTGTACTTTGCTGAATCTAAATTTGGTCCAGATTATTTCCCAACTTGAAATCCTTTCCCAGTATTTTTTGCCTATAAAAATCTTATTTTTCCCCCAAGGCTAAGTTTGCATGTCACTGTTTCATTAAAATCCGCCCTAACCAAGACAATTGAATCCTTATCTTGTATTATCATCCATCATATTCCTTTATTTAGAATGTCTTATTATGCATGCTTGTCTTTCCCTATAATGCTATAAGATCCTTAAGGACAAAACCTACATATACTTCATCTTTGTGTTACTTGAAATGCGCAATATGAGGTTTTGCACCTAATAGATGTTAAATATAAATTAAATTGAGTTAAAATTTATTTTTGAGTGTTTCTAAGAAATGTGAGTTGTAGGGAAGTTACATATGTATGATTTAGTCTCTGCCCAAACTTCAGATGATATCACCTAAGAAAAACAAAGCTCTAAACTAGTTGCTCAAAAGTGAGTATTTTTCTAGCAATTAAGTTAGCTACTACCTATTGACAACTTATCAAGCACTAGTTGCTATTCTTGCCATCTCTCGGTTAGCTCTTAAAACAATTCAGTGAGGTAGTTTCTACTACCTCATGTTCTAGACTAATAAACTGAGATCTGGATAGCTTGTATAACTTTCCTGAAGTCCCATGAGTGATATAAAATGGACTCTGGATTTGTTTCCAGATTTTGCATTTTTAAACACTATTAATACTAATTTGAGAGCCAGAACACCCATTATCCCACCTCAAATGTCTAAGGAGGATTCAGAACCAAGGAAGGCACAGATCAGACACTTTCCTTTCTTCTTGTTGGAATGTAGCCTTCCCTGGCTTGCTTTCTAATCTCTGTGTCCACCATCCCATAATCCCTAGAGAATCAGCCAAAAACTGCATGGACCAGCCTGAGGGGAGCTTAATCAGGAGTGCCAGGTCTAGAACAATATGAATGGTGATGCTACGCCGAAATTTCCCTGCTATTTTGTCCTCACACTAGAGCATTAAGAAAGGCTGCAGAGACAGTAAAACAGTTCCCACTGCCCATTTTCTCCCTCTCTGTAATGTAGCCAGAGACTTAAATATGATTGAGTTAATCTTTGAAGAAAACAGAAAATACTGTAACAATAAAGGCTGTAACATGGTTACAAATGAGAGCTACTGCTCCCTTCTGCATTCTAAATTCCAAGGATAATTCTGCAGAGCTTCATTACCAGAGTATAATTGTGTTATAGAACTCTAAATCACCCTGCTACACTTAACTGGCAATAACATTAAGATAGCGCAGATATTCATTTTAATTAAAACATAGCCTCAAACTATTTCCCTGCTATAAGAGGCAAAACTTTCTCTCTTTCCCCTTATACAGAAACTTTCATTTGTTAGCACATCTATGACCAGCAGTAGATAGGAGATTTAAACACAATTAGGAAATCCCACCTCATAAGCCAGAAGCAGTTAATGCTTTGCTGAGGAAAATGAATTACAGGAAAGCTGGATTTGGTTTTAATTTTTTCTGATATGTGACACACTGGCAGTAGTTGTTTCAGAAAGAATGGGATTCCTAAATAATCAATTCAAGAGCCATGCAAAAAAGTAAAAAATTAGATTATAGTAGTCCCAATATTTTTTTTAGAAAAATACCTTAGTAGCCCAGGAGTCTTTAAGAGTTCCTAATTGCCTGAAACACAGACATTCATCTATTTAACAAATACTGTATTTATTTAACATATATTTTGTGCTGACTGCTGAGAATGCATATGTAAGTAGAACTTGGCTTTTTCCCTCAAATATATAGCAATCCAGTGGTGGGGGTGGGGGACTGACATATGAATAAGAAATTGCATTACAAAATGTTTTCTATGGAAGATGTGGCCCAATATTCCTGTATTCCCTCAGAGATAGAAAATGTAGTTTGGATTCTGGAGTGCATGCAATAGATTTCCATATAGACAGGTGAATGACAAAAGTAGAGGAATGGCATGTGCCAAAGCAGAGTTGCATGAAATAGCATAGGCTATTCAGGAGATTCTAAGTGGTTCAAGATGGCTAGACTGTAGTATGCAAAGTGTTACAGGAAAATGGTGTTGGTGAAGTCCAAGATGTGGAGAGTCTTAAGTTCACTGGGAAGTAGTTTAGGTTTTAATCAACAGGTGAAGAGGAGTTGATGAAGGGTTGAGGGGCAGATTAGCATTGATAGAAACATGACTGTGGAAGCTTTAGCACATGAAGACCAGATCCTGCAGATTCACATTGAAGGCTTCAGATTCCCTTTTCATTCACATAGTAACATTAGTAAAATAACAATGACAGTTGGATCAGCAACACTGGTTAACATTGCTAAATGCATGCTGTATGTTGAATGCTTTGCCTGTGATAGCTTATTTAATCCTTAAATGTTTAAAGATTAACATTTTTTATTTTATACATAAGGAAACTCAGGCACAGACAGATTGAATACATGGCCCACCAAGACCACACAGATGGAATTGGGATTCAAACTTAGACCTGATTCCAAATTCCCTGCTCAGAATCACAATCACTCAGCAAAATTTTCCATGTAAATCAATTACAAGCAGCTAATTATAAATAGATGTAAAGCATCCTGCCTATACATCCTCATACAAAAGATAATCCTGTATATTGTTTTTAAAATATGAACAAGGTCATTTGTCATTAATCTTGCTCATGTCCCTTAAACTTCTAAATCTACCCTCTGCCTCCTCTATGCGTGTCTGAATCTAACTCACACTTCCAAGATTAGGCTGAAAGCTTACCTATTTGAGGATGCTCACCATGAGCATTGGTTGTAATTGATATCTTCCACTGCACTGGTGCTCTCTGTTACAGAGGTGTTTGGGTTACAGAGATGTATAAAGCAGATGAAGTCCCTTTTCTAGTGGGGCTTAATTTCTAGGTTAAATACTTAGTGAGGGTCAGAGATGGGATGAAAGCCAGGCAGTCTTACTCTATAGCTGGACTGTCAATGTGATAGCTACTGGCTACATCTGACTATACTTGGCTAATGGCTAGTCCAAATGGATGTATGATGTAAGTGTCAAATCATACAACATTCTTAAGGCTTAGTATAAAAAAGATGTAAATTTTGTATTGATTTTCTGTATATATTGATTACATGTTGAAATAATACCATTTTGTATTTAAGGAGTTTTTTAAAATTACATTATTAAAATTAATTTTACCTATTTCTTTTTACTTTTTAAAAATATGAGTACTAGAAAATTTTAAGTTGCATGTGACTTGCATTACATTTCTATTAGACAGCACTGGTCTATGCTTTGTACTCCTAAAGATTATATTACCCTCTAATAAAGGGGAAAATGTAAAAAGAAAATTGAGGAGAGTGATGGACATTCTGGTATTAATAACACAGTAATATGATAGGACATGTGAATAAGTGGGTGGGGGTGGACCTGACATTAGATATGGTGGGCTGGAATTTCTGCCTGAGAATGTGATATTTCATCAGAAACCTGGGAAACAGCCATGCAAGCTGCAAGCCAGGCATGTAGTGCAAGATAGGCAGAGAGCTTCTTGCTTTTAACACTGATTTGATAGTTAACATCTACTTTTAAATATTTTTGCTTATAATTTTTTTTAACTTACAGAGGGCACCTAATATAGCAGGAAGCATATGGCTTTAAAAATTACTCTGATTTTTTATTTGAACTTCAAACTTAGACATTCACTTAATATCCGTTGACTTTATTTGCATCTTTAAAATAGAAAAAATTCCTCTCTAATTTATTACAACATTTATGTGAAGTTTAGTATGAAGAACATCTACCACAATTCAAGCATTTAAATATTACTTTACCTTCCCTTCTTCTCCAATTTGATTCTGAACTTGCACAGAACATGAAACATCAACGTTCTGTATTTTACTTGCTATTATGGACACTATCATAAAGACCTGTACATGGTAGATTTGCAATAAAAGAGTTGAGTTAACATTCTTTATTGAGTACATGTATTTACAATACCAGAGGATTCTGGGATATATTTGAGCCAGTCCTTATAAATTCGACATTGTCTTTAAGAAATCTCAGTTACCAGATTATTTTCACTTATTTAATTACAATTCTGAAGTGCTTTTCCAATCATCCCCTTTAGTTACATTGGTAAAGCTTTCAACAGTTGACAAAGTGCTTCAACATTTATTTCATCTTCACAATTACACCTCAAAGTTAGAAGAGCAGGAATCATTAGAAAACTGAGTCGAGACAACGTGGCCTGTCTGCCATTGAACAACCAATAAGAGCCGACCCTCTAAGTCTGGGCTCAGGGCACTTTTTACCACATTATGTTGATCCCTCTAAGAAAGAGTTTTTTGTCAAGATGTTGCAATTTGAGATGCTTTTTACAATTTTTCTATAGTCTCAGCCTGAACTGTGTTCCTATGTTAGCTTCCCTATATCGACATATTTTCTTGTGGCATCTGCTTGCAGTGTAGCACTCAAACATGTGCTGAGTGATTGGGCACATTCCTTCAACCTTTGGGCAGTTCAGGGGCTTTTTACTTCCTCTTGATTGCTTTATTCAATCTAAGTTCTAAAGTGCTGGTAAGGTTCGAAACTCTTCAACTTGCAAGAAAAGTACTTGCTGTCTTCCTAGAGCTTGCCTGTGGATGCTCTAAAAGAAAATAGGCAAGGTTACAATGCCTCCAGGCTTCCAACTAGAGATTTCAAATATTTCTAATTTCTTCAATTTAGCTTCATTTAAATTTTACTGAGAGGTAATTGCACTGAATTAATATAGTTACAATTATGCTGAAATCAATCCATTAACATCTTGAAAATTCTTATTAATCTGGCAGCAATGTTACGGATAAAAACAGAAATACATCCTCTATTTGGAGTGTAGATTAATATAATAAGAATGCTGGAGTTAATTTCTCCAGGATATGAATTCCTTGAGACAGGAGACCGTGACTTAATTTTTTGTTTTCTGGTTTTAAAGTGCTGCTTTTAGTACATGAAGATAATATTTGCATGCCAAAGTACCTGGATCCACTTGTCCTCATTTCTATTTCATCAAAGGGAACCTGATTTAAAGTCCAACTCACAGAGACACATTTCTGTATGTACTTGTGTGGCTTTTAATGCCTCTCTATTTTCTCTTTGATAAATGTACTCGAGACAAGGAATGTGTCACCTCCTTTTATTCAACTTTATACCTAGCACAGTTCTTAGAATTCAGTAAATATGCCCCATAAACTGCTGTTGATTGTGATGGTAACCACAACAATGACAGTGATGATGATTATACTAAATCACCAGTAATCATGTTTGTCCTTTTAATATATTAGGTGGCTTAAAGTAATATGTGTGGCATGAAACTTAGAATTAACTCAAAATATGTTTTGAGGTTACACAAAGTACAGTCTAAACATTGATTTTTCTGGGCATCAAATATGTCACTTATCTACTTCTATATCTTATTATTATTCTCCATCAACATTTACTCACTCAATGATTATTTATAAAATAGCAACTGCCCCTCTGCTGGGACATCTTAGTGACAAAAACAAACATAAACCCTGCAGTCATGGAGCTTACAATTTAATGAGAGGGAAAACATGGAGATAAACAAATGTTTAATTTGAGATTATAACTTGTAAGTAATATGATGAAAATGAACAAAGATTAGTGAAGAGGAATAACAAAACAGTTCACCTTTGCCAGATAGGCACCCTACAGTTTATTCTGGGGCCCAAGCCTTTCTCTGTGGTCTTGAAGTGAGAGGAAATGCACAAGATAATATGAGATAAGTCAGTGGAGGCCAGAGTGTGTAGGATTAGGTGCTGAGCTTTATTTTAAGTATGAAGAGAGGCCACTGGAGCATTAGTAGAAGACTGACTTTGTATGCTTCTGTGTCTAAAGCATTCCTCTGACTATTCTATGAGGAAGATACTACGTAAAGGTCAAAGTAAGAGAGTCATTGCAGTGGTTTGAGAGCAAGATGATGGAGGGCTGGGATAGCATGAGGGAAAGATCTGAAATCCTTTTATAAGTAGAAATGACAGAAAACTTCTTAAGTATTTGAGCGTTAAGGAGAAAGCAGAGTAAAGCATAACTTTAAGGTTCTGGGTTTCAGCAACTGGATGGTGGTAGTGACATTTAATGAAACGAGAGGACAGAGAAAGAACAAGATTTTTTAGTTTTGGGGTATGTACAAAAGACACATCAGGTAGACAGATATATAAATCTGGAGTTAAAGGGGCAATTTCTGTTGGCGGTTTACGTTTAGGAGTTATTAGCATACAGATGGCATTTAAAGCAATGAAAATGGATAGACTTTTCAAAGAGAGGTATATGGAGAAGGAAGGAGGATGGACCCTGAGATGTTCCAGCATTTACATATTGGGTAGAAGAAATAAACCATATAAAGAAAATCAAGAAAGAACAGTCAGAAAGAAAGAAAAGGTATTATTTTGAGAACAAAGTAAACAACTTTGATTAAAGCTGCTAAGACACTGAATGAGATATGAACAGAAAAAATGACCATTGGATTTGACAAAATTGAGGTCTTTATTATTGACCTTGACAAGAGCAGGTTTGGCAGACTGCAGGGGAAAGGCCAGATTGGAGTGGACTGAGGAATGCCTGGAAGTGCAAGGAGAGTTGACATGAGTAGAAACGTTTGTGTGAAGTTGGCTCTAACGGTCAGATATGAAGTAAGGTGTTAAGTGGTGAGAGATACAGAATTCAGGAAGAATGTGAACTGAGAGAGGAAATGGCAGAGTACATTTGTGTGGGGAGAGAAAAGATCTCTAGGAAGGAGAGGCTGTTAATATAGGAGTGAGGTGGGTAAAGGGACAGCAGAAAGTGTGGAAATGAGAGGAGATTGAATCAGAGACCTTTGTGGAAGGATGTGCCTTTGACATGAAAAAAGAAAAGCCTTCCTTGGTTGTAGCAGGAGGCAAGGAGGAAAAGACAAATGTAGGCGTGTATATTTGGTGGAGGTTGTGTACTTTATTAATGAAGCATTGATGAAGTTGAGATAGAGTGGAGAGTGACCATATCTCAAAGAATAGAAGGTTGAATGTAGTGATCTCCATGTCTTCAGAAGCAAGACGCCCAGAGAAACATAGAGAAGGGTTGTGATACAGGATTTGCAGCATCTTTGAGGTTTGAGGGCTATCGTTTCTTCTAGAATTTGTCAGATGTCTGTACATAGGCACTGAGGAGGTATTTATGATCAGTTCCATCTAGATGTGAAATAGTACAAAGGAGTGAGGAGCACCAGCATTGAGTACTTTTATGATACGTTGGGTATAATGATGACCTGCAAAATCCAAGTGGGATGAGAAAGGAGCAAAGGTGGAAGTGTTGATAGAAAATTAAAGTGGTGGGGTTGAAGAACTGAGTCATAGAAACTGGATGTTTGCATGGGAGGTTGTGAAGATGGTGTGGTTTTAAATGATGGGGATCTAAAATATGGCCATGGAAGTAAGTGGCTGAGGTGGAATGGAAGAAAAGTTCATGTGAAGTAATGAGGTCAAGAAACAGAGATCATTGTCAATGCTGGATGAGTTGCCCATGTGGCTTTTTGACATTTCCAAGAATGAGAATAGACAAAGGCATAGAGAGCTAGACTGTGACCCAAGAACTAAATTGAAGAATGATGAGAATGTTGGTGGACAGCAACAATAAGAAAGCAGAAAGCAGTTTGTGTATCTTAAAGAACACAAACTGTCGCAAAAGGCAGGGAAAGAGCTATAGGTAGAAGGAATCAAGCTGCTCCAACTACTGGTCTGGGAGTATGTAACACAGAAGAGAAAAACTGCCCTCCCCAAAGGGCTGTAAAAGATACAACACCTTCAGGACAGACACATTTCAGGAAAGGCAAGGGGGTGAAAGCAACATGTTTGAAAATGAAATCGTAGATATATTACCACAAATAAATGGTAAATGCATGCGATGATAGATATACTAAATATCCTAATTTGATCATGATACAATATGTATATGCTTTGAAACATCAAGTTATACCCCATAAACATGTATAATTACAGTATGTCAGTAAAATGGATAATAGATATAAAGGAGATTGTGAAGCATAGATAAGGAGTACTAGATGGCCTTGGGTAGGAATTTGAAAGGGCAATTTCAGGAGAAAGAGGATTAGATCAGCTTGAGACACATAAAGAATTCAAGAGGAGTAACTGGCACAAAATAAACACCCTGCACATGTCAGCTATTGTTCCTATATAATGGGCATAAGATCTGGAGGTAATGGGATTACTAGATAGGATTGGAATGCTGGTAGTCATGGCTAGACCATGAATGATGTGACTCCCTAAAGTATCTACTTCCCATCTACTAACTCCATTTCCCTGGATAAAAACAGATTAGAAGTTAATATTATAAATATAAAGGACTATTTGATCTTCACAAATAAAGAATGGAGAAAATTTACCATGCTACTAATTCCCAAGAACAAAGTATTCAAAACTGAAATACCAGTGTCATTACACATTTGTATTCACATTGGCATTGCCTATCAATTTGTTGATATTTTAAGCTTATTAGGATAGTATTTATTATTCCCATTATTTGCATGCCTTTTGAATGGTTACTTCATCTCTATGAGCTTTGGTTTCTTTGTGCCTAAAATAAAAATACTATTTTATAAGATCATTGTGAAAGACAGCAATGCCTGAAAAAAAAATCATCAAAAAATACTACACCGATATGAAGGATAATTGATTAATATTATTATACATCTCCCTCGTATCCAGAGGATTGCCTGAAGAGAAAGCCTGCCTTTTTAATGTTTTTCGTGGATAAATTATCCATATCTGTGTTTCCAGCAGCAGTTGGCCGTAAGCTAAATGTCAGCGCTTTTCCGTTTCTACTCTTATGTGAGGTGGGACAGTCACTATGTATGCTGTGTGACAGATACGTTTGAGGGATGCTCCAATTCAAAATCCCTTTTCTGAGAACTAGACCCTTCCCTACATCACTGAGAAAGGCTCCTGATGCCAATTTTGGTCCCATGTGACTGCACTGTTCTGAAATGAGAATGCTGCAGATGAGTTGATGGAAGTTTGTAGAACAAACAGGCATGATACCGAGGTAGCCCACAGAAGCTGTGAAGGTAAATTTCCACTGGCCTTCACAAAGGATTGTACTCACAGATTAAAAACAGGAATTAGGGCTGCTTCTCTCCCTGAGGTCATAGCTTCAGATTAGCTTTACTTTTCTCTTTTATTGCAGACTACTTTCATCTCCTTGGCTTCTAAATGACCCAGTCATAGCCATCCAGCCCCAACTTCACAAGATTGTCCATTTATTATTGTAAGCTCATAGAAGTTAGCTATTCCAAAAGCAGAAACATGAGATAATAAATATTGTTCTAATAAGCTTCTAAAATCAAGAAATTTAGCTGGCAATGCAAATGTTAATACAAATGTGTGATGAGATGTTGTTGCCATTTCGGTTTTAAATGTTTTGTTGCATAGTGGTTATCAGCACTATAGTGTGGTGTGAAGAGTGTATAAGCCTGGATTATTCCAACTACCTAGGTGCAAATGCTGGCACCACCATGTACTCAGTTTCACATTGGGCAGATTGGTAATGCCTTAGTATCCACATTATAAAGTTGGTAAATAATAGTACCTACTTCATAGTGTGGTTATAGGAATTATATGCATTAATCTCAGCTAAAAGCACTTAGTTCAGTGACTGGCACATTTAGAGCACTACGAAACACTGACGATCATTGTTACTTCTCAAGGATTCTGCTCATACTCTCCCCAAAGGGTTCAGTGGCTCATCTAAAACTTCCCCAACACAAGAAAGTAGAGAATAGTTTGAAAGCTATGTACTTTGAGCATAAAGGTGGGTGACAAAGTAGAGTGGCAGGAAACTTCCCAAAAATTATTTAGCCGGAATTATTATTCCATAGTCCCAGATAGACAAAGGATGGACAGCTGTCCCAAGCGGGGCCTACCACACATTGTCTTTCCCAGGAATTGTGGCTGGGAGGAAGACTCACGTGAATCTTACCTGAGCCTGCATAGTTGCATTTGCCTGCACCAATCATTTCAAGTCTCTGAACTCCAACTATAAATTAAAGAGATTGGACTAGACTGTTCTCAGTGATCACCTGCAGCTCCAACACTCTGTAATCCCACGTTGAGGGCTCTGTTATGCAGTGATACAATACGGAAATTGCCAGTGCGGGTAAGTGAAACCTCAGCATGAACTGTGCAGATAGCTGGTGATTACACAATGGGAAATGTCGAGAAAATAACCTTATGGAGTGGAAAGTATTGGATTGTCTGATGATGACTTACTCTCCAATATGAAGATGTAACTATGCTTGGCCGCTCAAGGGTGAAAATGTGGTAATGTGTTAAAATGCTAATGAAATTGGAATCCTATAATAGATGTTTAGAACAGTTCAGGTTACCAAGACATAGGAAGTTAGGGAGCATAGCTCATAAATCCTGATGATAAGGCCAAACTCCTCAGAACATTCAAAGCCTTTTATAGTCTGATTCCAACTTGCCTTTGCAAGCTCCTCTCCCCCTCACACACCCTCAGAGACCCTGTGTTCAATCCATAATGAGCCATTTGACATTCTCCATACACAGCAGGCTCTTCTGTGCCATATGCACACAAATTCTGTTGCTTCCACCTCCATATTTCACGTTGCTCCTTCTCACTGTTGTCATCTATTCCATTTCCCCATCACTCACCTCGTAGGATTACTCAGAGGGTTTCTTGCTGGGTCAACCCACCCTAGTCTCTGTTCACTCTGATCCATTGTCCTTATAACCAGAGTATTTTTCTTAATCATGTATCTTCGATCATATCTGTCTTGCTTAAAATTCTTTAATGATTTTTAATTGCCCTTAACACAAAATCCAAACTCTTCAATAGGGTTTGCAAGACCTTTCATGATCTAGCATTTAGCTACTGTTCTCAGCTCATCCTGCATCATTCACTTTTCTGCACAGCATACTTCAGCCTAGTTGACAGAATTTCTCTTCCTTAAACAAGATGACTTCTCCTTTATCCTTGGGACCCCATCTGCTGGTTCCTCTGACTGCAATCTAACTTTCCCTCCACTCCTTGCCTGACTTACTTTTACAAAGGAAGGTCTCCCCCTCATCACCAAGATGAGATTAAGTTTCTTAACTGTGTGCACTCAGGTCTTTTCCTATTGTAACACCCTCATCTTTTTGCAACTGTCTGTTAGATAATGCTATTTCCTTTACTTAAATGTCTTTTAGTCCCCTTTCCTGGGCAAAATTCTACTTGTTGTCAAAGCCCAGCTCCAATGTTACCACTTTGGGAAAAGTCCTCCTAATTCCACCAGTCTTCTGAATTCCACCAGGTTACTTCTCCCTCCCTCTTCAGTGCTGTCATGGAATTTCCTACAGAGTCCTGTTGGTCACAACACATTTTATTGCTAAAAGTTAGAACTTTGTTCCAGAAAGCATTTCACAATGTACCCAAGGCAGATATACTATTTTTGTGGTGATGCAGAGAATGATACAAAAACTCAGGTTCCAGAATAATTTGGTACTAAAATAAATGTCAAGATCGAACTCCAGTGTAGGGCAGAATGGGACTAGTTACTTTATACACACGCTCACAGGCATGTACACACTCACATATCTCTCTAAGATTCCTGATCATTCTTGAAGATGGCCATTTCATTTTCCTAAATGCATGTGAGCATTTGAACTATCATTCTTCTTATCAAGTGGCAATAATTCTACATGTTCTGTGTTTAAAGCCCTCAGTAAGATGTGGCCAAGAACATAAATGTCACTTCCCTTTCTTTCATAACGTAATGATCTTCTTGTTGCAGTATTAGTCAATAACTAATTTCATAGTTGGACAACTGTTTTTAATGACCTACTAATTTGGAGGGATTTTTGCACAAGTCTTCAGATCACTCCTTGAAGGACTTGTCACCAAAAGGGCAAATTCACTTACTTGTCATAAAGCAGAAGCCAAAAGCCTCATTATACTAACTACGGAAAGACAGATCTGGGTCTGAAAAGATTCATGTCTAACGTGAAAATGGAATCAGATGGACTCATCCCATCAAAGACAGTTGCAATAATATTAAAAGGGCCACGGATCATGTTAATTGTGGAGTCATGAGCCCTTGGGTGCCAGCCTACGTTTGGTTATTTCAAAAAGAACTACACCTGCCTGCTTAGTCTTGGCTGTATAGACATAACCAAGATATTTGCCAGGCCTCTTCTTCCCATAAGTTTATTTGCCTTCAGTAACTCTATCTTCCTTTAGGTGGTCTTTTTAATGGAATATTTTCAGTCTCTAAAGAACTAAACTCAACACTTCAGTTAGTTTGTGAAGAATGAATGGAATGAATTTGATGCTGAATAATTCTTATGTAACTTTTATTAAGGCTGACATTCTTGATGTCTAAATTTTAAGCAACTGATATTTAGACTGGGGTTAAGCAAAAATGTATTAATTACCTATGTTATGGGTTTCATCCTTTAACATACACCAAAATTCTCAAAATAACCCTAACAAATCATTTTTTTAAAAATATCCTTATTTGTTAATGAGAAAACCAAACCTCAGGAAGTTAAAGTGAACTGTAATTTTAAACATAAATTTCCTCAAGTCACAGCTTTTTCTGCTACACTATAGCAAACCACGATTTATCTCAATATTCTACCTCTCTATGTTGTAATTGACTATCTATGTATCTATGAATCTATCTATCCATCATCTCCTCATTATCTAAAGTAATTCCCTTAGGTTCATCTTGGTTTTCAGATGCATTCATTGGCTGGAACTAAAGAAGACTTTCCAACATACAGTTTTTATCCTGTCACTCTTCTGAGAAAAAGTCATTCAGAATAGCTTCTGCCCTTCAAACAGTCATATTACAACATTCTTAACATATTTTACACTTTTCGTAGTTCATGCATTAGCTCATGCTGTTGCCTTCACCTAGAATGCCCTTTTCACCAATAATCACTTATTTCAATCTCTTTTACTCCCCTAAGTCTATTCAAATGCTTCCTTTTCTGAACTCCCTTCTCAATCTCACTCTCTACCCTCTGAAGATTTGAGGCCTCTCTTCCCCTTCTTGGAATCTCTGTAATAGATTATTTCAATTTTTTCTATGACTCTTATCTCTTCCTACCTTGAATTACATATGTGCCTGGCTACTTTTTCTGCTAAACTTTAAACTATTTTAAGCACAAATCCAGCCTCTAACTTTACCATCTGTTCACTGTGAGATCCCTGGATCTTTCTCCCCCATTTGCTTCATTATTAATGACTCAACAGGTGAATTCTGCCTATTTGCAGCTCCACAACAATGTGCCATTCCCATGTCCCACAGCCAACCCTGCAAAGCAAACAGATTAACTGGACTCCACAGGGCCAGGTTTGTGGTGCAGTGTCCCTTCAACAGTCTGTCATTTATCTCTGCATGGAAGGGGGTGCATTGCCAACCTAAAATGAGATATCTGGGCCAGTCCATGTTAGCCAAGGGCTATGATGTTGAAAATATTATTTGGAAAAAAATCACTACCTTGTAACAGAACTAAAAGCTCCTAGATTCTGAGAGGAATACCAATATTCTGTCTCTTGGAGAAAGAAAGATTTATTTTTTCCCCCACTAAAAATTTTATTGTTTTCCAAAATCAAACCTGGCTTAGTGGCTGTTAGAACACTCTCAGATGGCACCCCCATTTCAGTCTGTTCATTAGGTCACGCCTGACAGATGACTTCCTTCTTCAACCTGTCTTTCTTTTCCTTTTTTATCCTTCCTACTTTCCTTCCTTCCTTCCTTCCTTCCTTCCTTCCTCCCTCCCTCCCTCCCTCCTCCCTTCCTTCCTTCCTTCCTTCCTTCCTTCCCTTTGTTTCTTTAATATATATTATTCTGTGTTACATACTGGGGTAATATTTGGGTGCTATTAAGGTAGTGTGAAACTGGTATTATGACCAGGAAACTTGAGAACCTTCAAATGCTGCACCAAATCCATGATCACAAAATGTTTGATAAAATATAAAGCAAAGTGACACTATTGCTAACTCTGGCTCTAGCCCAAAAACCGAATGTTGAAAACTGTAGGAAGCTAAACCCAGTAATTTCTTTTTTTCTAATCTTGTCAGTCTTAAAGAGTTTTAGATAAAAGCAGATTATGGGGTCCACTCTATTTCATTACCTGTAACGGCCAAAGCTAATCCTTGGATCTTAACCACTGAGAGGTAAGGAAAAGTTGGTCCAACCCCCCTCTGCCACGACTAGGAAGATGAATTAAACAGTGAGATATCACCATAATAGCTCATTTTTTAAAAAATCATATTGGCTGGGTGTGATGGCTCATGCCTGTAATCCCAGCACTTTGGAAGGCCAAAGCAGGAGGATCACCTGAGGTCAGGAGTTCAAGACCAGCCTGGCCAACATGGTGAAACCCTGTCTGTACTAAAAATACAAAAATTAGCCAGACATGATGGTTCATGCCTGTAGTCCCACCTACTCTGGAGTCTGAGGCAAGAGAATCTCTTGAACCCAGGAGGTAGAAATTGCAGTGAGCCAAGATTGTGCCACTGTACTCCAGTCTGGGTGACAGAGTGAGACCCTGTCTCAAAAATAAAAAAAACATAGCAAAACAAAAGTCTACTCAACACAAAGCAAAGCAAACAAGCAACAACAATTTCAGCACAATCAATGAGTTTATATATGACCAATAGTGTTCAGGGCTCCTCCTCTGCTGGGGTGGAGGGAAATGCTTTTCCTCTTAACTCATTAGGGAAAGCCTTTAACTTCTTCTCAGAGATCAATAGGCCTGCTCCATGCCAGGCACCATACTAGGCTCTGGAGACACAAAGATAAATAAGACCCGAAGTTTCTGTCCTGGCCTAATGAGCAAGGCAGACAAGTAAATAATTCTAAATCTGCAGAGCTGATATTGAGCTAGTGAGCACTGCTATGACCATAAAAGTTGATAAAATACTGAAATGCTTTTATAAATACCTGCTTTCTGGAGCCCATCAGTAGCCTCCAGCCTCACCCTCACTGTCCCTGCCAACCCTACCCTCTCCCCACCTCAGACTTCAGGGTCCAGCAGAGGTCACCAGGACCCTTTTCTAGATCAACAATTGGTAACCATTCTAATTAGTCCGTGCTTGGGATGACCCCTGAGTGGAGATATATACAAAGTACTATTGTGGGATGAAGAAGAGAAAATCCCCTCTAGCTGGAAGAGTGTGAGTCTTGCAAAATACGTATAACTTCAAGAGGAGGGGTACTTGAGCCAAGTCTTCAAGACTGAGGAGTTTACCAGATGAGCTGTATTAGTCATAGTTCTCTAGAGGGACAGGACTAATAGGATAGATGTACATATGAAAAGGAGTCTATTAAGGAGTATTGACTCACACAGCCACAACGTGAAGTCACATAATAGGCCATCTGCAAGCCAAGGAGCAAGAAAGCCAGTCCGAGTCCCAAAACCTGAAAAGTAGGGAAGCTGACAGTGCAGCCTTCAGTCTGAGGCTGAAGGCCCTAGATCACCTGTCAAACCACTGGTGTAAGTCCAAGAGTCTAAAAGCTGAAGAACTTGGAGTCCAAAGCCTCTAGCACAATAGAAAGATGGAGGCCAGTCTTATCCAGTCTAGTCCTTACACTTTCCTCTGCCAGCTTTTATCCTAGCTGTGCTGGGGCTGATTAGATGGTGCCCATCCAGATTGAGGGTGGGTCTGCCTCTCCTAGTCCACTGACTCAAATGTTAACCTCCTCTGACAACACACTCACAGACACACCCAGGAACAATACTTTGCATCCTTCAAGCCAATCAAGTTGACACTCAGTATTAACTATCACATGGGCTTTACAGGCAAAGCATACACCATTCATTAAGACAAAGAAGAGAGCCCCTTGTAATGAAAGTAGAGTTAACTCAATGCATCTTGGATGCAGAGAGAGTTGCAAAAAGGGGAGGAGAAAGGAAGTGGTCTAAGAACTAAGTGAGGAGGCTTATATGTCTTTTACTTATGGGTAACAGGAAGTTTTAATGAGGGTATACCATTACAATTGCTTCCACTGTTAAACAAATAGTGGGAAGAACATAAGTCTTGTTCCATGTTTTCTTTATTTTAGGATTAGTTTTTGATGAGTCCACAAAGAGAGGATAATAAGTTAGTTCAATCTGATACGATTGCAAAATATCAGAACTCTTTTCCCAAATCCTATCTGCTATGAACTGCTAGTGAACCTCCTTTTTCTCGGTCTATTTGTTGGGAAATAAAGTGAATGTGTGTATAACACATGGTGGCAGTTATTTCTTTTATTAAATCAAAGCTTTTGTTTCAGGCAAATTTATGCAGGTACTATAAGATAAGATTTGGAGCATGATTCTCTGTTCATCTTGACAGTCTTATAGATACTGGGCAGCACATGAGATAGAGAATGGAGGAACTCAAACATTCATCTAGATATTGCTCCCCATGCTTCACCCAAAGGAGGTGCTCAGTGCTGTCCAAATTCATTAATGATTATTTCCTATAAATCTTTACCTTTCTGAAACAAAGTGTTATTCTCCCTCCAAATGTAATTAATCCATTCCTTCCCTTTGACCATTTTAATCACTGTTCTCTAAGATAAATCCATTTTACTATTGTTTGAGGAGCAGCAGGCAGAGCTCAGGAAACATACCTACCCCCTGGGCTGAAGAAGACTTCACAGTCTCTGTCTCATGACCAATGCTTACCAAACTCATCTCAAGTTCTATTGCATACCTACAGTTTGTCAGGCGCTATGAGCTAGATTCTGAAATTCTCAACACAAAGAGAATAGAGTGCAGCCCTGACTCTACGTGAAGAATACAAACAGGTGAAACTGCCATTCTATCACTTTTCCAGGTACAAGTGGTTGTTTCCCAAACATATTAATTTAGATCAATGACTCCAGGATATAGTTTGTTTGCCAGTGTGTTCAGCGGATTTAACCAGTTCTGCAGACTACTGTTAGGCGGTACATAGGCAAAGGGTTTCACTGATTACATTTGAAAATCACTGGGTAGGAAAAAGTCTTAACTGCAGGATTTCTATAAGCTTTTATTAAGCACATGCACATGTTGTGGCTATCCAATGTGAGGAGGGTCTCCCAAGTCCAATCAACCAGAAACTCTTTTGCTGCAAGTTATTTCAAGAATGAGCTTCTCTCAGGAATATACTTAGGGACAATACTGATCTGCTCTGTCCTGGGTAAAGAGTGAGCTCATCACCTCAAGAATGTCCCTAGGAGTGTTTCCTCTAGTTTTGTTTATTTACTTATACTTACACTGGTGCCTATCTGACTTCTTGAGCAAATTCTTCCCATCTTATAGGGCCTTCCTGCTTAGTTTGGCTGGATGTGAAATTATAGGTTGAAAGTTCTTTTCTTTAAGGATGTTGAATATTGGCCCCCACTCTCTTCTGGCTTGTAGGTTTTCTGCCAAAAGATCTGCTGTGAGTCTGATCGGCTTCCCTTTGCGGGTAACCTGACCTTTCTCTCGGCTGCACTTAGCATTTTTTCCTTCATTTCAACCCTGGTGAATCTGACTATTATGTGCCTTGGAGTTGCTCTTCTTGAATAATATCTTTGTGGTGTTCTCTGTATTTCCTAGACTTGAATGTTAGCCTGCCTTGCTAGGTTGGGGGAAGTTCTCCTGGATAATATCCTGAAGAGTGTTTTCCAGCTTGGATTCATTCTCCCTGTCATCTTCTGGTACACCAATCAAGCATAGATTAGGTCTTTTCACATAGTCCCATATTTCTTGGAGGCTTTGTTCATTTCTTTTCACTCTTTTTTCTCTATTCTTGCCTTCCTGTTTTATTTCATTGAGTTGATCTTCAATCTCTGATATCCTTTCTTCTGCTTGGTCGATTTGCTACTGAAACTTGTATATGCTTCACAAAGTTCTCGTGTTGTGTTTTTCAGCTTCATCAGGTCAATCGTATTCTTCTCTAAGCTGTTTATTCTCATTAGCATTTCATCAAACCTTTTTTCAAAGTTTTTAGTTTCTTTGCATTGAGTTAGAACATGTTCTTTTAGCTCAGAGAAGTTTGTTATTACCCACCTTCTGAAGCCTGTTTCTGTTAATTCATCAGACTCATTTTCGATCCTGCTTTGTTCCCTTGCTGGTGAGGAGCTGTGATTCCTTGGAAGAGGAGAGGCATTCTAGTTTTTGGTGTTTTTATCCTTTTTGTGCTGGTTTCTTCCCATCTTTGTAGGTTTATTTACCTGTGGTCTTTGTAGTTGGTGACTTTTGGATGGTGTCTCCAAGTGGACGTCCTTTTTGTTGATGATGAAGTTATTTCTTTCTGTTTTTTAGTTTTCCTTCTAACAGTCAGGCCCCTCCACTGTAGGACTGCTGGAGTCCACTCCAGTCCCTGCTTGCCTGGGTATCACCTGCGGTGGCTGCAGAACAATAATGGTTGCTGCCACTTTCTTCTTCTGTTATCTTCATCCCAGAATGATACCTGCCAGATGTCAGCCTGAGCTCTGCTTTATGAGATGTTTCTTTGGATATACAGGGGTCAGGGAGCTGCTTTTGGAGACTGTCTGACCTTTATAGGAGCTCAAGTGCTGAGCTGTGAGCTCCATTGTTCTGTTCAGAGCTGCTGGGCTGGTACGTTTAAGTCTGCTGCAGCAGAACTCATAACCACCTTTTTCCCCAGGTGCTCTGTCCTGGGAAGGTGGGGCTTTATTTATAAGTTCCTGACATGCTGCTGCCTTTTTCACTGATGCCCTACCTAGCTAGGAGGCAGCCTAGTCACAGTCTGCCATCAGAGGCATTGCTGAGCTGTGGTAGGCTCTGCCCAGCTGCTGTGTGAACTTCCTTGCAGTTTTGTTTATAGAGATATAGTTAGAACTGCCTCAGTAATGGCAGTCTGCCTCAGTAATGGTGGACTGCCTCTGTAATGGCGGACTGCCTCTGTAATGGCGGACTGCCTCAATAATGGCAGATTGCCTGGGTAATGGTGGACTGCCTGGGTAATGGCAGACTGCCTCGGTAGTGGTGGACTGCCTTGGTAATGGCGGATGCCCTTCCCCTCACAGAGCTGGACCATCCGGGGTCCAGCTGCACTTGTTGTGAAACTCTCAATCCAGAGTGTTTCAGATTGCTAGTCTTTGTGGGGGTGGGACCTGCCAAGCCAGATCACCTGGCTCCCTGTTTCAGCCCCCTTTTTTTCAGTTGAATGGGCAACTCTGTCTTCCAGGCATTCCAGGTGCAAGTTGAAATGGCCACCCAGATTTGTGTGAGTTTTTGTGCAGAGACCCACTGTGCTGGCTGAAACAGCCATGCTGGAAACTCGTGGTGCTTTTCAGCCTGGGAATCTCCTGGTCTGTGGGCAGTAATAACTCATTTGGAAATGTGGTGATCACTCACCCTCTGCATTGTTCTTGCTGGGAACTGCACTCCAGAGCTGTTCCTATTTGGCCATGTTGGATCTCTCCTGATTATATATTTTAAAGTAACTTAAAGAGTGGAATTGGAGTGTTTTTAACACAAGGAAATGATAAATGAGGTGACAGACACCCCATTTACCCTGATGTGATGGCTACTCATTGTATGCTTGTATCAGAATATCACATGTACTCCATATACACCTACTATGTACCCCTAAAAATAATAATAAAAATAATCATATTTTTAAAAAGATTGCCCCTATCAGAATGAAGGTACACTAAGTTATATAAATCAACATTTGGCAAATGGAATTCTATGCTGACATTTCTGTTCAGGAATTGGTATTTTATTTGGAGGATAGACATCTGCTCGATGTATTAAAAGCAATTGACTAGTTTTAAGAGGTCAGCTACTGGTGATGAATCTCTCTGTTCTCAAAAGATTACAGGCAGTGGCTTGCACCTGCAATCCCAGCACCTTGAGGGGCCGAAGTGAGGGAATCACTTGAGTCCAAAAGTTCGAGACCAGCCTGGGCAACATAGTGAGACCCCCCCCTTCCCTACAAAAAAAAAATTAGCCAGACATGGTGGCACATGCTTGTAGTCCCAGCTACTCGGAGGCTGAGGAGGAAGGATCACTTGAGCTCAGGAGGTCAAGAATGCAGTGAGTTGAGATCATGCCATTGCGCTCCAGCCTGGGTGACAGAGTGAAACCTTGTCTGAGAAATTAAAAAAAAAATTTTTACCAGCTTCTTGATGTGCTTCTGGTCTTTTCTTGAAGATAATTAAAAAGTATAGCATAATTCATTTATTCAAAAGTATTTGTTGAGCACTTACTATGTGCCTGACACCATGCTAGAGGTGAGGGGTACAAATGGCAATCAGGAAAATGCATAGATGTCTGTGTGTTGAGATGAGAGGGTTGTTTATGCTGAAACATGGCTGAAGAGTGTGCCTGAGGAGTTACACAAATTTGACTGCATACAAAGAGGATCTTTCTCTGCCTTCTCCTCTCCTCCTCTCCTGACTCCAAGTCCCAAGAAAAGTAAATGGTGTTAAAACTTCAGTTCATATTTTTGTGTGGCCAGAGGAGCTAATAAAAACACTATAGGTCTGAGTGATAACTGCCTCCTTGGAAGACTGTAAGAGAGAAAAGAACAATGGGTTGACAGGTGGTTCTGAATGCTATGAACTGCTCTCTTACATGTAATCATGGAGAAGCAGCCTTCATGACTTCAGTGCCTTCTAGCAGCCTCTGCAGAGCACAGTAACGTTACTGCCAGTTTGTTTGTTTTTAAGGTGTTTTAGTAGTTGATATGGGAAGGGGGAAAAGGGTGCACTAAAACGACCTGTTTTTAAAGGGTTGCAGTGTACATTATTTGAGTGATGGCTACACTAAAAGCCCAGACATTACCACTACCCAATATATCCATGTAACAAAACTGTACTTGCATCCTATAATTTTTACAAAGTGTTAATTTTAAGTTCTGGGGTAAATGTGCAAGATGTGGAGGTTTGTTACATAGGTAAACACGTGCCATGGTAGTTTGGGGACTACCATGCACCTGTCAACCCATCACCTAGGTATTAAGTCCATTATGCGTTAACTACTTTTCCTAATGCTCTCCTTCCCCCAGCCCCACCCCCAACAGGCCCCAGCATGTGTTGTTCCCCTCCCTGTATCCATGTGTTCTCATTGTTCAGCTCCCTCTTTAAGTGAGAACATGCAGTATTTGACTAACGTATCCTATAACTTTAAAATATATACAAAAGAAAGAATGAGTTTCTCATTATTTAGATCAGTAGTTGTCTACCTTGAATATGCACCAAAATTTCCTGGCAGGCTTATTATAACAGTTTCCTGGGTTGCTTCACCCTCAGAGTTTCTGATTCAGTAAGTCTGGAGTGGGGCCCTAAAATTTACATTTTTAATAAGGTCCCAGGTGTTTCTAATGCTGATCCAAGGACATGTCTTCTCCCCCGGATGTGGAAGTTCTCAGTTACTCAAGTTGTTCCAACTGCAGGGCAACTAGAAGGTAAAAATATTTAGGACACGGATTTCAGGGTGGGAGGATGGAGGAGTTGGCTAGATTAAATAGAACTTGTATTTTTGAGAGCTTACTCATAGTGCCAGGAGTTTTATATACATTGTCTCATTTATCCCACTGTGCACCTGGCAGGTTAGCACGTGTCAAAGTAAAAATCAACTCATTCACCAGGGAACCAAAAAAAAAATGTTTTCTTCTCTAAAGAGTTAAATATCATATGCTCACTATCCATTTATGCAAGAATACATAATATCCTCCTGTTTATAACGCAGGTATATATTAAATGCTTCCTGAGATTTAACACTAAGTAATGAAAGGAGGCTGGGTTTCCTCTCTTGTGAGATATGAGTCACCACATACAACAACTTTGCTTTTGAATGACAATTAATACATTTGAAGTTCCTCTGCAGATTCCTACTCACAGTAGATGCCATGATTATTACAATCTAAGATTCCACAACTAAAAATTGTTTTTCTTTATACTATAAACTTTACATGTGATTTGATAGGAATCACGTGTGATTTTGTAGCCTCATTAATTTGCTCAACTGTACATACTCAATACATTTTCCTGAATAAATAAATCCTTCACATACTCAAAGTAGGGCAAAGATCCCCACACACAAAAGATTCTCTTTATGCTTAAGCAGCCCTCTTTAAAACCTAACATAGCACCGGTGAGGAATCCTGCTACTTCCTCAACATCCTTATAGCAATTACTCTAAAATCAGATGGGCTTCAGGGTACAGGATCTATTTCTGTCTGGAAGGGCTTTGCTTTCTTAGAAATGGGGGTGTGAGGGTAGATTCCCAGATAAGTAATGCTAGGGAGGGTAGAGCTGGTTAGGACAGAAAAGGACAATCCTGGGTCAGAAAAGGGCAACTTGAATGCTCAGATGAGTCTTAGCAGAAGAGGAGGAGAAGAGGTCTCTGGAGCCAAATTTCCTCCCTGGAGTACTGCCTTTGTTGGAGGAGACCCAAGGTAAAATGACTTACATGCTATTTTACTTTCCTAGGGCTTCATTCTTAGAATCATAGAGCTATGAGCCTGAGGGATCTTAAAGTTCCCCTGATTAATACTTAAGTATCTTTTACCAAACTTCCATCAATTACTGTGACTAACTTGATTGTAGCCTTCCTGAACAAGTTCAAAGCTTGGGAATCCATTTCATCAAGGGGCAAATCACTCAATTAAAACACTATTATTATACCAGTGATAATTTATACTACTAGCACCAGCAAGCATTTCTTAGGAACTACGCCTCAGCTGTGGGGTAAACTGTGGCAGTTACAACCTCTCATTCAACCCTCACAACGATGGGGTGGGTATGAGCTCCTCAACTTTCAGATCAGCAAACTCAGGCTCAGAGATTGGTTGACTTGGGAGATCTGGAATCAGAGAGCTTAGGTTCAAACCTCAGCTCTGCCTCTGACAAGCTCCTTGACCTTGGGGAGAGTTGTATAAATTCTAAGTATCTGCTCTGTCATCTGTGAAACAGAGATAAGAGACATCTCGTTGTGAAGATTCCATAAGATAATATATGTGAAGTGATTATCAGAGTGCCCAGAACATAGTAAGCCCCCAATCTGTAGGCCAGAGAATGTCAATAGCATGACAAAGGTCACAGGGTCAGTACAGGGGAAAAGTAGGTTCCCAACCCAGCATCTTTGACCCTGAATGCACACTACAAGTGTCCTCATGATCCTACCTCCATTCCCAATGCACAGCCCACAGTGCTATTGCGGTACACTCAGAAGAGGATTTTGCCCAGGTCACCTCTTTCCATGTAACGTAGAAAGGCTTTATGAAGGAACAAAGGCTTGGGAGAAAAGGTGATGTGAAGATTGAGTCCCTTAACCGTCTAATTGGAATAATTACTTCCCATCCATTCTGGTCCTTATAGAGACCCAAAAGGCTTCTGTTGAGAGAAATTCTGTTTGTTTCCCAGGAATATCCATCCATGGACATGTCAATATTTTATTTTCTTGGGCCACCCCCCCCAAAAAAGTCCCCCTCTGCCTTTGGATTCTGTCCCTAAATGTCACGGAATTCAGTGCGTGCTCAGATCATATATCTCACTTAAAAAGGGAGCTCACCCCAGCCTTTCCCAGAGAACACCTGGTATTGCACTGTAGGCTATCTGCCCATTCCAACACTCCACCTTGGAGAAGAAACCAATCTGCCTTTGTTGAAGAATCCACAGGTGGCAGGAATCACCTGGCAAAGAGGAACAGCAGGGGCAGGTAGTCAAATGGCTTTGTGAATGACAGGTCAGATTTCTGGAGATAGGACAGAAAGAAAACAAAATAGGCTGCCTTGAAATTCTTGGACTTCGGATTTCATTATCAGAAAATTGCTGGAGAAGGAAATATATATTGCCTGATACAGGTTCACAAGCTGATAAATATTTAATGGACAAATAATGAATCTTGGCATAAATATTTAATGGGGCAATATCAAGGTATACAGGGTGAGGGCTGTGCTGAGAGAAGGCGGCTTTAGACAATAAGACAATTGAGTTGGAACTTTAGTGGAGGTAAGTCCAAGTAACAGTTTCTCTAAGGGGTACTGGATCACCTTTGAAACCAGGTTGGTTGCTTCAATAACAGAATAGATGAGCTTCTTTTCAAAATGTGAACTTCTGTGGAAATGATTGGAGGTAGTATTTTATTATCACTTTTACTATTTATTTGAAAGATAGCATTCGATTATTTACTTGGAAGATGATAACCATGATGGAATTAATACAAACAAAATGAAAACATAAGTGGGATCAGATGAACACTCTTTTGAGAGGTCACAGTTATTTTCGTAGGTGTTCTGACTTGGGAGAGGCGTGTCTATTCAAAAAGATAAGTAGATGGTGCAGCTCTTGGGAGAGTTCTTTTTTTTTGGAAACAGGGTCCTTATAGAGACCTAAGAGACTCTGTTACCTAGGCTGAAATTCAGTGGCACAATCATGGCTCCCTGCAGTCTTGACCTGCCCAGGCTCAAGTGATCCTTCCACCTTAGCTTCCTGAGTAGCTGGGACTATAGGTATGTGCTACCACACCCAGCTAAATTTTTTAGAGGCAGGATTTTGCCATGTTGCCCAGACTGTTCTGAAACTCCTGGGCTCAAGTGATCACTTGCCTTGGCTTCCCAAAATGCTACGATTACAGGAATCAGCCACTGTGCTCAGCAGGATAGCCTAAGAACAGATTTCATTGATCTTAAACCCATGATGTGACCAAGATTATGTCAATGCTAGGACCATGAAGTGAATAAGGATAGATGTGGCCCTGCAATTACAGAGCTTACCATTGGCCAGTAGAGATTATAACAAATTACCATACAGCGTAATATCAGTATCACAGGGCCAGGAGAGAGCTATGGAAACATGAAGATAAACCAGAGATGACTTCCTAGAGGGAACAGCTTCTGGGTCATGTCCTGAAGGGTGGTTTGCTGGTATTGTCATTACTTATTTATTTGTCTGGCTCTTCTCATTCAATGGAAAGCCTTATGAATAGAGAGACGCAGGGGCATTAGGAAGGAATCCACAAGGTGACAATTCAGAGGTCTTGAATGTTAAGATAACAGATTTTAATCTGAATTAATAATGATAATTAGAGCCAACATACACGTGCGTTGGGAAATGCTATGTGTGAATGTATGTGCACATGTGTTTCTAGCACTTGGGAATGTACATCTTTGCAGTTGTGTGAAATATAGAGCAAGTAGATAGCAGAGCAGAGAGTGCTGTTCCTGAAGTTCCTTGAAGAACTTAAAATGAGGAACCAAAAATAGACTTAAGCCCCCTTTGCTCCCTATTTCTTTCCACCATCTGTCAGTCCCACTCCCCTAGAGAGAAGCTAAGGCTGACAGTAGCAGTGTGAGGAAACAGGGATGTGGGTGGGAGAGTTTTATTTTTTCTACCGGGCTGAGTTATTAATTAGCTTCCTGGAAGGTAGAGGAACACCATGCTTTAGTCTTCTCGCTTGACAAATATTGCATCAGAGAAGGATAACAGCCCACCCAAGGTCACCTAGCACCTTCATAACAGAGGCAGAGGCAGATTCCAAGACCATCTGGAATTCTCTGCACAGACTCTAACAATACCACTGTCCAACACTCCTCTCCCAAAGGGATGAGATGATGTCTGTCTTAGAGAGGCAAACTAGGGAAGATCTTTGTGGTGGGTATCACCAACTTCTCAGTAAGCCACATATATCCTAACCTCCTTCCCAAGGACAAGCTGCAGTCCTCACATGAACTCGGCAACAGATGCTGTTTACTTCAAGCAGCACAATTCCTTCCAACCCCTCATGCATAATAGGCAACTGAGCCTTTCATCTCTGGGACCTCAGGACCCCAGGGAGGCAGGTGGACAGATGGATTCCCTGCCTCATCCTCTAGAGGCCTATTATCATCTAATTGTTTTCACCCAGTCTTGAGCCTGAGCTAGAACATGGTGAGAGGTGGCGTGGATCAGTCTCAGGGGTACCCAGAGCTTGCTCCTCTCTGGACCAGAAACCTGATCCTCTCTCACCCCACCCCTGAGGACTGTCAGTACCAGCACCACAGGCTATGTCTGGGTTCCACTCACTTCCTTCATCTGGTGAGGATGGAGTGGAGCTCCCAGTTTTTCCTTCGATGTTGTTTGGCTTCACCCCAACTTAACAGTATCAACAAAACTCCCAAGACTTATCCATACTCACTATAGTCCACACTCTCCTGGAAGATTTGAAGCTGAGAAGGTCCCCCACACATCAAGATGAAACCCCTTCCTTTTACATGAATCCTCAACAAATACCTATTGAGCAGCTAAGTGTGGGCCCTGCACAGAACGACAGGACAGCCAGGCCTCCCTCCCCCCTCATGGGACTTAACATCTAGGAGAGGAAGAGGAAGAGAGGCATTAAATGGAAATACTATAATAACTAATTAAATGTGATGTTGCTGAAACCCAAAGCGACAGCATGATGTCTTTGGTGTCCTCAGTAAATTTGTAACAGAGCCAGGATTCAGGACTGTTGTCTGTGACTACATCTTTGATAATTTATGCTAATATCTGGAGGAAGACTTCTATGCCAACGGCAGGAATTCCCTGAGTCCAGCCCTCCATCTGCAGTGCCATACCATGAAACAGTTTAAAATCCACTCCCTGCTTACCTACCATTTTTTAAACAATGAAACCACAGATGTTAGGTGTTTCTCCCCTGCCACCTCTCAGGGTGGAACAAGGACCTAGGGAGCCGGCGCTGATGAAGAGGCCCAAGAACTGTTTACGGACTCTCAGCAGTCAAGAGCTTAAAGGGAAGTGAATCAGTTGAAATGTTCATACATTTTTCTTCTTTAACAACGGCAAGCTGTTTTCCAAGGGAAGTCATAAATAAAACACTAATATGTAAAGTTGAAAAAAGTTGAGCTGCCCTGACTTACTTGAAGAATGGGGGCTTTCAGGGACACATGTATCCAGCCCTCATTACCTGGGGACAACTCTTTAATGTACTTTAGGACCTAAGAATCACAGTTTGAAAATAGCTGATCTGATCTAACACCTCATTTTATAGAAGCAGTTGTGCCATGTGTCTAGGCATAACCTCTTGCAAATGTCTTTTCTTCTCTGGGCCTACAGATCCATCTGTGAAATGAGGATGGATATATTCACACCCATTCTGCAGGATTCTTGTTGAGGGCCCTGATGAAGTCCCAAATATCAAAGCACTCAAACTACCATGCATATTTGTAAGAGAGCACAGTGGTGTTTAAACCTCAGTTCTGCTACTCTGTAGCTAAGTGAATGAATCTCTCTAGACCAGTTTCTTTATTTATAAAATGAGAATAGAAATGGCACCTATCTCCCAGCCTTACTGTGAGGCTTAGGTCAGATAACATGTATAACACATTTCATCTAATTGCCTGGCTGTAGGAAGTGCTCAAAAATGATTGCTTTAATCTCATCTTCTCCATTGTCTCCATCACCACTATCATATTTATTTCAATTGTTATTCATTTTGAGAAAACAGACCTAGCTCCTCACCCTTCCCCTGGACATGAACCTGCAATAAAGCAGCCCCAAAATGTGATGGAAGCCACCTGTGAATACAAGGGGACATTCAATCTGTAAAGGAAGTCAACACAAAATAAGCCTAGTTAAGAGATAAAGAGAGAGATTCTGATGATATTTTGGAGGCAACTGTACTACCCACAAAAGAAAATTTTTAACTTCTGGATGTTTCCATTATCCATCCCCCTCAGTTTTTTGTGTTTTCACACACACACACACACACACACACACACACACACACAAGAGGCCCAGAGAGGGGAGGTACTTGCTGCAACCTCATACACTATTAAAGGAGAACTCAGATAGCCTGCCCCTAATGGCCATGGTTTTCTTCAATGCCTCATAGACTGCAACCTCCAAACAGCCCCTTTCTTCCTCAGTCCCACTCAGAAGCCAGCAATCTCATGTGTGGCCATTTGTTCTTTTCCAAACCCAGGGGATACAACCAATTCCATGGGAAGGGGCTTTGGAGAGGGAAACAGTCCAATTACTGATCTAATGAGCCACTCTTCCTCTCATCTTCTCAAAACGGCATGCGTGGCCCCAGTGTTCCCCTGCCCTGCTCCGACGATGACAGAGAGATGGAGAAAGAGCTGTGTTAGGCAGTTCAAACCCACTTACTGCATAGGCTAGAAAATGAAATGACTGATACCATGTAATTAGGCCTTAATTATTTATCATTTTTGGTTAATTACTGCCACTTGCAAGTTAACAGGTTGTAAAACTCTTGGGCTGTGTTTATTAAATGTTAGGCAATCATTAGCAAGGAAGTGCCATCTTCCAGTGTTAATGAAATATCGGTAAAAATCCATGACTGCGAGCAATGCAGGACTGGAGGGCACTTGGGAGACAGTTACACAGATTTATGGCTAATTATATATATTTTTTGCAATCAGTATTTCCATGTTTGAGAAGATAACTTGAATAAAAGGCTTCAAAGCCTCTGTGGACTCTCCTATCACTCCTTTGGTGCACAAGGGAGGTGAATGGAGGGTGGGGTATAGAAAAGAGTAGAAACAGAAGAAAGAGTGGTAAAGGGCAACCGCTGTCTAAAAATGCCTCTCCTCAGGGTCACAGTGTCTAAATGGCTGCCATTAGAAAGCCATTCCTTGGAGGAGAATGTTATCCAAACTATGCAGATGTCCCTCCAAAAGCAAACAACCTGGGAGACGTTCTTACAGTGAAATGGAAAAATTCAGCTTTGTAATAGCCTTATGAAAAAGAGCTGGCAAGTTTAGCCACCAGTTCAACATGAGTCCATAGATGAACAAAGTGGGCAGCAGGCAGTAATAATATGTCATAAGGAGCAGAACCAAGGAAGTAAAACCACAGGCATACCTCAACTGGAGTCAGTTCTGGTGATCATACTTCGAAAGGAACATTGAAAGGGTAGACTGAGCTCTTGAGCAGTACATTGGATCATGAAAGATTAGAACCCATGTCACTGGAAGGTCTTTTGAAAGAAATGAGAATATTTAGCCCAGAAAAGCAATGACTAAGTAGCTTGACAGTTGTCTTCAAATACTGTGAAAGTTTCCATGTGGACAGGAAACAAATTCATTCTGTGTGTCCAGTAGATAGAGGCCTCTTGGTGAGTTTCAACTTTAAAATTTTTTGTTTTTTTAAGTTCAGAGGTACAAGTGCAGGTTTTTTACATAGGTAAACTTGTATCATGGGTGCTTTTGTTGTTGTTTTGAGATGGGGTCTCGCTCTGTCACCCAGGCTGGAGTGCAGTGGTGCAGCTCAGCTCACTGCAACCTCCACCTCCCTGGTTAAAGTGATTCTTCTGCCTCAGCCTCCCAAGTAGCTGGGACTACAAGTGTGCGCCATCACATCCAGCTAATTTTGTATTTTTTTAGTAGAGACAGGGTTTTACCATGTTGGCCAGGCTGGTCTCAAACTCCTGACCTCAGGTGATCCGCCTACTTCGGCCTCCCAAAGTGCTAGGATTATAGATGTGAGCCGTCATGGCCTCATGGGAGTTTATTGTACAGATTATTTCATCACCCAGGAACTAAGCCTGGTACTCATTGTTACTATGCCTGATCTTCTTCCTCCCCCCTAACCTCCACCCTCTGAAAGGCCTCAGTGTGTTGTTCCCCCCCATGTGTCCATCAAAAGATAAAAGTTGACCATGAATGAAATGGGCTGACTCAAAAGGTAGTGAGTTCACTGTCTCAGAGGTAAGCAAGCAGAATCTGGATGACCACCTGTTAAAGATACAGTGGAGAAATCCCTTCACTAGGTGCAAGCCTGAGTGAAAGAGTTTGAAATGCTTAAAGGTCTATAAATTTGAGGTCATTCACACTTTAGTATCAATTACTCGATTCCATGTCTTTCCCTGGCACTAGAAACTGGACCAATCAGAGACCCCATGGGACCTGGAGGTGGGAAGGATAAATACATGTACAGAATGCAGAGGTGTAGGTAACTAAAACCATGTGCAAATGAAGTTACTAACTTCTGGTTGTTGAGTGGGAAGGGTGTGGAGTGAGATTTTCTTGATGACCAGAAAAGAAGAAACAGCTTCAGTCCTAAAACTTTTACTAACTCACTCTGGATATTGAGTTATTTTATCATCCTGGCCCTAGTTTCCCCATCTGTAAATAGGGAGCTATGCTTGATGGTCTTTCAGGACCTTTCTAGATTTACCATGAAATAATTCTGGATTCTAAAGCAAAAGTAGCTCTGTGACCTCAGTCTACTACCAGATCTACCTGCACCTCTGTTTCTTCAATTAGGAAGCATAGAAAATGATGCCTGTCTCTAAACCTCCTCTCCAAGATGCCATAAGGAATAATGAGGCTATTTGTCGCTCCTCCGAGTTCAGTGTTGAATGTTCAATAACCATTGAGAGGTACTTGTATGCAGACATTTCAGGTACATAATATAATATTATAGGCATAGAAAAGCATAAAAAGATTTGTAATTAAGATAAAGAATCAATCAACCTACCCTTTCTATTTTATAAGCTCAGCTCAAGCAAGTGGCAAGTGGCTGCATTCAAGGTCACAGAGTATATATTTGTGCATTTATATGTGTAATGTGAAATAAAACCCTCAATTGAAATAAAAAGGCCTTACTATTAGTCATTTATTTAGTCCATACATAAGGAGTTGACACTGTGCTTGGGGCACTGTGGAAGGCACCAAGAGTCACCAAGGGTAGAGGCAGGTATATGGTTTCTCTCTTCAAAGAGCTTACAGTCTAGAGGGAGAGGATGAAGTGGTACAGAAGTAGCTTTGGGACATTAACAGAGGCTGGTCAGTTAACTCTGCAGCCCCAGCACCCAGTACTGCGTAGGGCACACAGTAAGCATTTGCTAATTGTTTCATGAATAAATTTGTGAATGAAAGTTTTCTGGACCCTAAGAAAAGCTGTGCAGTTAAAACACCAGAAGTCCAGAGGAGGAAGAAATGTATATTAGCTGAGAAACTCAGAGAATTCTTCATGGATAAGGTTGACCCGTGGAGTTTTGGAATTGGGAGAAGATGAGAATAGGACATTCCTCATGGTAGTTTCAGCAAGGCCAATGTCACAAGGGAAGGAAGGTGTAAGTCAGGTGCACAGATCTCTTTCTGATAGGCTCATCCTCTCTTCTAGCCTATTTACCTAAGCTAGACTCACTCATAATTAATGTCACAGCCTTTGGTTTTCCCCAAGCTGATCTATTCTACCCACTACCACTGGCCTTAGCTTCCTAAAGCACAGCTATAATCCTGGCATTGCCCTTGTCAGAAGCATATGCTGACTCTTCACTATCAGCTGAATAAAGTTCAAGCCCCAAAGCTAAGTCTTTGTGATCTGGCTACAATGTTTCTGAATGAATGAACTTATCACTGTTCTGTATCACTAAGACCCTGCTAGGTAGACTTCCCCTCCCTCCATCATGAGTAACCCTTTGCTGCTTCCATCTCTAGCTTGTGGTCATCTTTCCATACGAAAATCCTTCTCCTAATATCTTCACATCCAAACTATACCCATACCTCAAGGTATTTTGTTTGTTTTTACGACAGTCTCACTCTGTTACCCTGGCTGGAGTGCAGTGGCGCAATCTTGGCTCACTGCAGCCAGTGCCTCCTGGGTTCAAGAAATTCTCGTGCCTAAGCCTCCCAAGTATCTGGAGTTACAGGTATGCACCACCATGCCTGGTTAATTTTTGTATTTTTAGGAAAGACTGGGTTTCGCTATGTTGGCCAGGCTGGTCTTAAACTCCTGATGTCAAGTGATCCACCCACCTTGACCTCCCAAAGTGCTGGGATTACAAGTGTGAGCCACAGCAACCAGCCCCAAGGTCTTAATTTGGTGCCATTTCTTAATACAACTTTGACTTGAATTCCTCTAAAAGTCATCTGTGAACTTCTCTTCCTATGCCTGCATCACTTATAGTTGATTATTCCATTTCTATCTAGTTACATGTATACATATTTTGTCTCTTCCATCAGACACAGACAAAAGAAAATTTCCTTGAGAACAGTTTTCCCAGAACTCAGCTCAGACCTAGGCCCTGAGCAGGTGCTCAGTGTTAGATTAATCGATCTTACTTGGGTTTCTGCCAACTTCTTGGAGATTCCTCAGTGGCTGTGTGTGTGCTACTCCATCCTGTACTGGCTAAGGCTAATTGATACAAAAGCAGAGACCCTGGACTATAGTTAGACCATGCAGGATCTTGCAGTGGGGATCACAGTGAAGACACATAAAGACAGAAGACAGTGGGAGCTGAGTCCTTTCATGGTGAGCTCTGCAAGTAAGAGCTCTGTGAGCTCTGCCAGGAAGATCACAGAGGCCTAACTGCTGAGGTTCCTGGAGGTGTCCTGTTTGTTTCATGGGTTTGGGGTTTGTTTGTTTGCTTTTGCTAATGCTTATACATGTAGCATTGGGTTGCTTTGCTAAGGATTCCATAACAAAGTACCACAAAGTAGGTAGCTCAAACAACAGAAGTTTATTGATCGTGGTACTTCCAAGGTCAAGGTGTTGGCAGAGTTGTTTCCTTCTGAGGAGTGTGAGGAAAAGATATGATCTGGACCTCTCATCTTTGCTTATAGATGACCGTTTTCTTCCTGTGTCTCTTCACATCAACTTCTCTCTATGCATGTCCTAATTTCCCCTTGTTCAAAGGACACCAGTCATAACTGATTAGGGACCCAGCAGACTTCAGTATAACTGCATCTTAACTAATCACATCTGCAATGATACTCTTTCCAAATAAGATTGCATAAATGTGGAGCGAGGGGGACAAAATCCAACCTATATCCATCATTTTAGCTTTTACAGACTATGAGCTGTTTCAGCATCACTTCAATAGACCTTCTTTAGTCTTCTTAAATTATTCAAAGTGGGGTTGCTTGTCACCAAAGCACCTTGATAGATAAAATGAGTGACTAAATGAGTTAATAAACGAATAGGTGAGTTTGTAAAACAAAACAAAAAAATGATGAATAGGCAGGTGGATAGGTGAGTGATGGGTGTGTGAGAAAGTGAATGAGTGAATGAATGTGGCCACAGCCTGGCTTCTCTCCCCATCCATCCTTCTTTCCTTCATTTACCCTCTCTAACTAGAAGCTACCAGTGCTGGAAGTTCAGGCCTGGTAAGTATAAGGTACACTGGGCCCCATCCTAACCACTCTTCTTTTAAAAGTCATCAGCCTATCTGAGGATATTTCATTAGAGCCAATAGCAAGGAAGATGAGACACTATCTCCCTTGCTAAGCCTGTACTGCTTTGGAGATTGAGACAGAACATCAGTTAGTTAGGAGAAAAGTCACATTTTATTCAGCCATGGAACATGATGGGGTGGGGTTCCGGTAGAGGGATGAATGCAGATGTGAGATTCTCATGGTCTCTATTGGGAAAAAGAAGGCTGCCCATCAGCTAATTTTAACAAATGCCACCAAGTAATGACAGTTTCCCCAGAGGAGTGTGTCTATTTTCTCTTCCTAGCATATTAATTGGAAACTGGAATCATTGTTAGAAGAAATTAGAGTCTCCCCCCTCACGACTTTGTAGACTATAAAACCGCAGATAATTTAAGGTGACAGAGGAGACAACACTTAACCTCTTCACCTCCCCTGCAGCATTCCCTTTGGGCTTCCCATCAGCCATGTGCAATCCGGGTTCCCTGTGGAACACAGGGAGAACACTTCTGTGGGGACACACTGAAAACCTGCTCCCGAGCTCCATTCACAGAGACTCTTTTGCATCCCACTGTCACTCTGCTGCAGAAACACATTTTGTAGAAGCAGAAATAGGACACACTTGCTTGACAATATGTGCTCTCACAGATACCTCTGGCATTGATATAGCACTTGTTTCCTTTCTCTCTCTCTCCTTTTCTTCCCTCTACCACTACCTGTTATGGTTTCCCCCTCTCGTTCAGATTCTAGTAACATTTATTAATCACATACTATTCCCAAAAAAAAAAAAATAGATGAAGAACTTACATGTGGCTTCTCTCATTCAATGCAATCTTGTATTGTTTTCATGAAACAGATAAGAAACCTGAGCAGACATAGACCTTACTTGATCAATCTATCTAAAGTATTCTTACAGGAACTCTCTTTCATGGCACACTCCTCCTCCCTGATATATCACTGTTTGATATTATCTAGCTTGTTTGCATATTAATGATCAGTTTTATTATAAGAAATTCTTTGGGGGCAGGGATGATGTCTGTTTCCTTCACTGCTAAATCTCCAGCACATAAAACATGGCACCGTGCAGGCACTTGATATATAACGAGGTGGCTGTGGGCCCTGGTGATTGCAAAGCCACCCCTAAAGATGCAAAATTTATTTTATCTGAGCTTTGAAGGATAAGCAGGATTAGAATAAACATGCTGGGCAGGGAAAACAGCATGATCAAAGGTGTAATAATGGTGATATTCCCCTTCATTCATATCCCACTTACAGAAAACACATGAGGACTCCAAAATATATTCACGTTTTTTTTCTAAAATACTCAGTTACAACTTGGTAACAAGAATCCCCCCTGTATGGCTTAGGATAGGTCAGAGGGTGAAACTAGCTCATCAGAACCATATCTGATTTATTGGAAGGGAGAGCACATGAGACCACAATGCAAAATAACTGAATTTAAATCCTTGCTTGATCATGCATAGCTTGTGAAAACATAGAGAAATTTAGGACTTGCAGGGACCACAACTCTTATTATTCACATAGGCTCAATCCTTTATACAGGCACAGCCTCTGAGGAGTGTTTCTTTCAAGAGCTATCACTCTTACCCCTTTACAATGAATGTCCCACTATCCAACAGCAGCCAGAGTGGTGTTTCTAAAAGCTGTATCTGATCATGTCACCCCCTTCTCAAATCCCTCTGATGGCTTCCTATCACCCTAGTGCATAATCCAACCCTAGCCTGCTAGACCTTACATGATCTGGCTTCTGCCACACTGACCAACTTGCTGTTCAAAGAGCATGTCAAGCACATGCCTACCTCAGGAACTTTGAACTTGTGGTTTGTTGAGGCTGAAATTCTTTTCACTGGGTCTATGCATGGCTCATCCTTTGTCTTAATTCAGTTCTCTGTTAAAAATTATCTCTTCAGAGAGACAACTTCTTATCACTATATCAAAGATAGAGCTCTCTAGTTTAATGTCTTATGACCATGCTTTATGATTTCCATTGTACTTATATGTCTGATATTGTGTTGTGTACTTACTTTATTTGTTTCTTGTCTAACTCCTTTGCTAAAATGTATGCTCCATGGTGATAGTTCTTTTCTTTTACTTCTGTCTGTAACAATTTCTGGCACAAAGAGGGTATTCAATAAATTGTTGTTAAATGAATGAATAAAATGAAAGTCCTTTATTTTGCAGTCTTAGAATAAATGTATGCTCTCACTTTAACAATATTTCACAGTTAGGTGATATCTAACTCAGGACAGGAACTTAGGTACCCTTTTTTCTAATCCAGTCTTCTTTCTGTTGTCTCCAGTGACCACATGTTTGTTTTCTTCATTTGTTAAATGGGTATGATATTCCTAAATTGCCTTCCCTGAGAAGCTATTTTATACGAATGTTCTTCACATGTACCCCAAAAACTAAAATGCAATTAAAAAGAGAGAGAGAGAAAAAGAAAGTTTCCTGTAAAATGAACAAATTCCAATGTTTATATAAGAATTTAAAGATGCAATGATGGTGATAGTTTTAATTGATTAGCTGGAGGGATGATTGCATTCATGCTTAAGGAAAAAAAATCCTATATATTTCATCATATAATGCGTCTCAAATTCCTGAGACTGTAATGCATCTATCAAGGAACCTCTGATGGAACAGCTAACTAGGGCGCTGCTTGTGGAAACCAGAATAAATCCAATTTGAATGAGACATATAGCACATTTTGGGAAACATCTCAAGAATAGTTTTCAAGTGGGATGGTGACCAGCTGTTCTCCCTTCTACCCAGAAAGGGGGGAGAACTACCATGGGGATTTAGGGACTAGGTGTAGGAGAGATTATATCAATCCTGGGGAGATGTGACTTTTAAGAGGCACAGAAGAAAGAAAGAGACATGCACTTAATACCAGGATGACTCTCTAGTTACCTTTATAAAACAAATCTGGCCAAGTATCCCTGTGCTTACAACCCTTCAGTGACTCCTCATTACCTTTGTTATAAATTACAAACTAATTAGCTTGATTTTAAAGATCCTTTATGAAATGACTCCCAGCATCCCCTTCAAACTCATTTCTTGCCATTTCTCGACTATATAGTAGTGTCCAGTATGACAGAGCTCTTTGTATTTTACACAGACACTCAAATACAACATATACCTCACTGTTCCCTTCCTCTGTCACTTTACTTTTGTACTTCCTGCTTCATGGAGCAACTTTTACCTCTTCTTCACCTGTATGACTCTTTATCCCTTAAGATTCAGCTCTGCCTTCATTTCCCAGCAAGGCTTTTCTGCAAACGTGTACTCCTACACATAAAATTGACACATGCTTCATGATGTCTTGTGCAGAACTCAGAATTCTCATAAAAATGTTATACTTTAATAATAATATTATATGTCATAGAAATTAGGTCTCTTTGGCTTTTGAGCTTTCTGTATATAGTCCCTGGCACAGAATATGTCCTGGAGATGCTAAATACATGACAGGTGACATTAAAAATGCTGACTCTCGATTACTTTAAGAATCATCTTTTTCAAAGTCACTGAAATCTGGGGTGCCTTTGGGATTCCCTTTCATGGCCAGGAGCTGTTCTGTGCATCAGGCCTTAAGAGACATGAAATAATACCATGTTTTGAAAACCCTGGCTGTAACTTCCAAGATTGATCCCTTTTCCCAGACCTTCTCCTATGCCCATTCAACAGCCTAGAGAACTGAAATACACCATAGGCATACAACCATGTGGGCAGCATACAATGTCCAAATGCCAAAACAATATTTGGTACCAGGATGAAGTGGAAGGACTAACTCTGTGTATCTGAACATTGCAGGAGCAGGGATGCTCAGAATAAAACTAAGCAGCTAGGAGGTGGGAGGTTCAACCATTTAGAGATAAGCATTGCATCCTTGGGGTGTAGAATGAATCTCATAAAATCATATATAACCTCATAAGGAGACTTGGGTTACAGAAATAAAAGCTGTAGATGGGGATCAATGCAAAAATTGCTATAGGAACCTGGGCTCTTCTGCATACATCCATTAAAGAATGCAATGTCGCTGTTCGTGGTGCTGAATTGTCATCCTGCGCTGAAACACAACCAACTCACCATTCTTCTCCTTCCTGAGAAGTTGCCAGGTACATGCTAGCCTTCAATTTATTTAGGCTCCATTGTAGCACTTATCACAATGTATTATTATCCTGCTTAAATTCTGCTTCTCCCACTAGATATGAACTTCCTGAAGCAGAGGATATGACTTACCATATTTGCTTTGTTAGGATAGCACAGAAACCCCTATTTATCTGTTAAGTAAATGTTTTAAGCATGTACTATTTACAGGTAAGTTATTCAATCTAAGCATGCCAGGAAAAACAAAAATTGATTAATATCCTTACGAATCTTGCAGTCTAATGGGAAAGAATAGCAAGCAAACAGAAATTATAATATTTTGTGGTTGTTATAAAATAAAGAAAAACAACTGGGGCTATATAAATACAAAGAAGGAGCCACTACCCTAGTTAATGGACTCAGTAAAGGTTTTGTAAAGGATTTGTCATATAGGTTGAAAGAAAAGTGTAGGATTCAGCCATAAGAATGGTGAAACTGGAGAGAGATGGGGTGAAAATAATTGTGGGAAGGAGAAATGTCAGATGCATTGGCTTACAGGCAAGAAGATATGAGAGTAGGAAGTTGTCTATGGTAGATTGCAGTGAAGGCAATGTATTTACTATTGGAGAAGTGGCAAGAAAAAGAAATTTTAATTTTATCCTGGAGACAATCCAAAGATACCAAATGGCTTTATTCAGAAAAATGCAGGGTAGAATATTTAATAATCACACAGTATGTGTTCAATTAATATTTACTGAATGTAAGAATGAGTAAATGAATCTCTAAGAAGAGAGGTTCCAGGAATTTTTTTCTTCTAATAAAGTATGTTTGATGTTATTATCTACTTACTGGGACAGGAAGGAAAGGGGAGAATGGATGGCGCAGCTTAAGCTCTAGAAGGTAAATATGACTGGGCCATTTTTCAGGGATGGCTTCATTGCTGCTTAGGCTAGAGGCCAGAGGATAAATTAAAAGGCTTCATGTGCTACCTTGTAATTCAATCATTAGGAAGCAGTATTCTAGGTATATGGCACACAAAAATGGTGAAAAATGAGGTGTAAAACCCCTGCAGGATAGTTCATTTGGGATCTGCCAAAAAAGTCCAAGACAATTTGATGATTCATATTAAATTATCCCACAAAAACTGGAAAGATCTTGAACCTATTTCAAACCTCCAATGTGGTGACCCTAAAAAAATACGTATTTTTTTAGAGCTAGTTGTTAAAGTAGACTTGGCATGGCCTATCATATAGATTAGGTCCCTCTGAGAGCAGAGAATGGCATTTAATTTAAATATTTCCTGAACACCTCAAAGATTCCATGTTAGGCACCATGGAGGAGAGAGATAAATAAGAAGTGGTTCTGTCTGAGGAGTTTACAATCCCATAATGATAGACTTTTAAGAAATACAATTATACAACTCCAAGTCCAGGTTGAACAGGATAAGAGAAAAAATAATAACAGGGAATTACTTTCTATTAGAGGAAATGAGAATGTTTTATAGTGAGGACATGACATTTTCCTGAGTCTTTTATGTAGGATTTTGATAGACTTAAATGGTAAGGTCTAGGGAGGGCATTCTGAGTTGAGGAAATTAGGTTTGCAAAGGCATGTGGTTGAGAACGCAAAGGGCACATGTTAGTGTAAGAAAGGGGTCTGATTTGACTGTAACGTAGGAAGTAAGAACAGAAGCTAAAGGCAAATGAGGTTGGAAGAAAAGTTTGCAGTCAGACACGAAGGTTCTTGCAGCTTATGCTCCGTAGTGCAGATTTTATTATTTGGATAGTATGAGGAGCCACCAGATATTTCTTGTTTCTTTTTTATTTCAATAGCTTTAGGGGCACAAGTTGTTTTTGGTTACATAAATGAATTGTAAAGTGGCAAAGTCTAGGCTTTTAGTGTACCTGTCACCCAGGTAGTGTACATTATATACAATAGGTAATTTTTTAATCCTTCACTCCCTACCTACCCTCTCCTTTTCTGAGTCCCCAATTTCTATTATACTATTGTGTATACTTGTGTGTATCCATAGCTCAGCTCCCACGTATAATTGAGAACATGCAGCATTTGGTTTTCCATTCTTGAGTTACTTCACCCAGGATAATGGCCTCCACTTTTATCCAAGTTGGTGCAGAGGACAGTATTTCATTCTATTTTATGGGTGAGTAGTATTCCATGACGTGTGTGTATATGTGTTTGTGTGTGTGTATGTATGTATGTACGTATGTATGTGTGTATATATATATACATATACCACATTTTTATGACAGATACTATATATATATGTGTGTGTGTGTGTGTTATGTGTGTATATACATATATATATATATACACATATACTGTATTTCCATTATCTACTCATTGGTTGGTGAGTACTCTTTACAGTTGTGAATTGTGCTGTGATAAACATGTGCATGAAAGTATACTTTTGATATAGCTACTACTTTTCCTTTTAGGTAGATACTCAGTAGCAGAATTGCTGAAGATACACCAGATGTTTCCAAGTATGGGACTGACATGTTAGAGAAAAGGATGGTGGAAGTATCCATTTCTGGAAGTCTCGTATACATAATTCTGAGAAAGGTGGTGTTTGGACCCTTTGGTTCAATCTCCATTTCACTGAGAGAGCTAAACCCTGAGGAGTGGAGGGAGATGCTGTCTATTCTCTGTTCTTTGCCTAGGTATCATGAGACCTCAAAGATTCACCCTTAATTGTGGAACGGCTGATGCACCAAATAAAACATTGTCTATTGATGGTCTGGCTGCATCTGGCATTAACCATCAAGCAAATTAATGAGCAGATGTAGCGAGGGCTTTTGGCTGTACTGCCTCACACATTTGGGCAACAGATATGCAGCAGTGGCAGCTAGAAACCAGGAGGCTGCAGTGAAGATGGAGGTGGGAAGAGAGGAAAAGGCCCCAAGGGAGACATCCTGCAGTTTATGATGTGGTGAGGTTTCTGTAAAATGAGAAGAAAAGGGAGGGAGAAGAGAACACTTGATATACTTCCATCCTTCAGTCCTCATTTGGGAAAAACCACACACATTATGGGTGAACCCATGAGTCTTTATTGGACAAAAGTGGCCTGAACATTCAGCTGGGAACAATTTTCTCCAGAATAGGGATCCAGGCCAGGTGCTGTTTGTCATTCTTACTTCCCTGACTCCACTTCTTTCTCCAAAGACCCAAGGGGGAAAGCACAAATAGGTGACAGATGATCTCTTCCTCTGGGAGTAATTCAGGGTTTGGCCACTATTTCCTACACAGATTGTTTCCTCTGAGGCTTAAAGATGGGACAAAAATTAAAGAATGCAAAGCAGTTTCCTTCTTGAAGGGAACAGTCATCCAAGCCTGCTTAAGTTCCACTCCATTTCAACTAACGTTTTATATTTGAGGACCTATTATATGCCAGGTATCAAGCTAGACATCATCACATACATTCTCATCCATAAAGAGAAAGATAACCAAGTACAAGGAAATTAGAAAAAGATCCTGAGATCTCAGTGAATCCGAAGTTGAGCTGAAATAGAAAAAGTTCCAATTCTAGAACATATTAATTTTAAATGTTATAAAATGGACTGAAAAGAAATTTACATGCTGATAGATCCTGTTAGACTATTTGGATCTGTTTCAGTCTTTTTATTTTAATACAGAACCTGGGCCTGTTTCTAATCACAGAGTACAAGAGTCAAGAATTCTTTACCCTAAAGATGCAAAAAGCTTGTGGTTTAACTGGAACAAAGAAAGATCAAGAGCTGACAATATTTTCCCACATATGATAATACATTTTCTCAATGGTAGAATACAAAATAAGCAATGAAAACCAGTAGCTTCTAATTTTTTTTACCTGGTCCATAAAAATCTCTACACTAGTACTGTAAGCCAACCATATGGATTTCACTATGCCTTCAGCCCATATCAGAATTCCTTATTCATGGTAGTAAAGAGAGGTTGAGGAGGCCTTTAACTTCTGGGATATTTTACTTTGTTTCAGAATAATCTGAGGATTTTACAGAATACATATTCCCAGGACCCAGCTTCACATGTTATAAAAGATACAGCAAGTTGGTAGCAGAGTCACCTAGGACCCCTCGCCCCAGTTCTCTGCTATCCAGACTCCGGGGCCCAGACCTGGCCACCCTGCATCTCTGTTCTCTGGGGGTGCATCCCAATGACTCCTCTCTCCTTTACCTTCTCATTTTTCTAAACAAGCCAGCTTAGAAAGTGAAATTGGCTCCTAGAAATCAAGCCAGGGAATAACCTGACTATTTCTTGCCGAGAAGTAATAATTATGGCCCTGGAAGGATGCAATCTGCATACATTATTGCAAGTTATGCCAACAGAATGTCAACATTTGTGTCAGGAGGAATCTCAAGCGGCAATTACTCCAGGTCCTGGCCTGGCTTTTAAGACAGAGTTGGCGGTGCTAATTGCAGGGGGAGGTGAACTGGCGGGCAGGCAGGTTACAGGGAAGGGAAGCAGACAGGGAACCACAACCTTAAAGGTCAGTGTGTGGTGGGATAGAAATGAACTTAGGGCTGGATAGGTCATGGGAATAGTGAGGGTGGAATTGTTCTTTACTAACATGACAGGGAGGCAAGTCACAGGCACATTCACTTTTTAGTCTCAGGTTTTCTCCTACTGTTAAGGGTCTACTTCCTCACAGGCACTGAGGAGAAGTTTAGACTTTAATTTCTGCCTTGAAGGGAGCAAAGTGATAAATTCTGTTAATTTATCTGTTCATGCAGTCATCTGTTTCTTGGGCACCTACACACCCCAAACACAATGCTGGGCAGAGATTCAGAAGGAAAGTGGGCTCAGTCCCTGCTCTGTGCCAGCTCATAGTCAGGTGGGGAGACAGACCCACAAGGTATCACTACAACACAACATGTGTTAAAGCAGACAAACTTACAAAATGCTCTGAGAAGGTGTGTGATGATCGGAAATTAGGGCAGGGGAGAAGAGAGGGTACATTTTGCAAGGAAGTTAGAATGTGAGCTTCAATTTAAAGGATGAACGAGCAGAAGTCTACCAGTGGTAGAATTCTTAGGAGGAGGGAATCAGTTTATGTGGAAAATCAAAATAGAGACTCTACCACCTCTGATAATCAGTACAAACTAAAGAATAAGCAGTAATATGTAAAAATATGGAAAAATGTATCCAGTGAGTTGACTTATTGAAAGAAAAAAAAAGAGTTAAAGAGCTCAGTTGTAGTCTTGCCTCTGCCACACAGGGAAGGTACCTAGCATTTACTGGGAAACTTCTAAGTATTAGATATTTTACACGCAATATCTTAATCAATATCTATACAATCTTGTCTTAAGCCATTTTACAGATGCAGAAACTATCTGGAACAGGTTTGAAACTTTGCCCAAAGTCACTCAGTAGAAAAAAGCACTAGTTAAAAGCATTCTTCTGGATCCCAAAACCCAAGCTTTCCCCAGTATCTGATGTAGCTTCCAAGACAAGTCAACTAAACTGCAAGTCTTTGATTCCTCATCTGTAAACAGAATGACATATCAGTCTAAGGTTTTCACTTTTTTCCTGCAGTGCAGCTAAACTGCAGAGAATAAGTGAAGTGGAGGTCTGGAGAGGGGCGTAGCAAATAAAGTGGCCTGCCATGGATACTTCTTTGAAGTCACGTTTTATGTTTAAAATTCTTGCAGTCTTCTTTATACTATATTCTTGCTTGAATATACAAGTCTTAAATTGCACATTAGCTAAATTATTTAATTTCTTTTCTTAAAGCACTGAATAAAATTAATGCTTCAGGCAGGAAATGGTGACCAGGATCTATAAAAGTGGGGGAGAAGGAACAGCAAAATCATTTCACGTTGGACTTCAAGTTCCAGGGAGCCTCAAATTGTGGTTACAGTGTAGAAGCAAATTTGTGTAAGGAAGTAAGGTGACTCCTCATCTCAAGAGTGTCCTCTAAAGGAAATTCATCAATCCTTGGAACTACTTGGATCACAGCATGGAAGACTAGGATGGCCCCAAGAGAGGGCTTTAAAAATACAAAACCTTGTAAGTGAGAAGATGCAATACTTGGCTTTCTTTGTCTGTCTTGTTTCATTTAAGATAGTGGCCTCCAATCTCACCATGTTGCTGCAAAAGGCATCATTTCATTCTTTTTATGGCTAAATAGTATTTTATTGTGTATATATACCACATTTTCTTTATCTAATCATCTGTTGACCTAAATAATGTGTACACAGGGACATGAAGTATGGAATGATAGGCAATGGAGACTCAGAAGAATGAAGAGGTGGGAGAAGGGCAGAAGATAAATTACTTAATGGGTACAGTATATCCTATTTGGGTGATGGATAGCCTAAAAGCCTTGACTTCACCACTACACAATCTATGCATGCAGTAAAATTGCACTTGTACCCCATACATTTATACAAATTTTGACAACTAAAAAGTAAAAATATGCACTTTGGGAGGCCAAGGTGAGCGGATCGCAAAGTCAAGAGATCGAAGCCATCCTGGCCAACATGCTGAAACCCTGTCTCTACTAAAAGTACAAAAATTAGCTGGGCATGGTGGTGGCATGCTCCTGTAGTCCCAGCTACTTGGGAGGCAAGAGAATCGCTTGAACCTGGGAGGCTGAGGTTGCAGTGAGCCGAGATCGCACCACTGTACTCCAACCTGGCGACAGAGCAAGACTCCGTCTCAAGGGAAAACAAAAAGTAAAAACACAAAACATTTTCAGGTCTCACTGAGCCTCCCAGAATCCCAAACATAAGGTGAACATCCTATGGCTCTGCTTGTACCCTGGGGCATCACATGGACTCCTACTGGGAACACACCTCCTGGCTGGAGGAGTTTGACCCCAGATGGTCTTAAACATTCCTTACAACGTTTTGATTGCCCATCACTGTGAAAGCCTTTCACTCTTTAAAATCCCCAAGCTAACAAAAACTGTCTTATTCCTTGGGGGAGCAGTTACACTTTAGCTTACTGGGATGAAGAAGCATAAAAAAGGGGACAAATGATTCCACCACTGACTGGCTGTGTGACCTTAGTTCTCAGAATTTCAGCCCTCTCTCCCACAAGGAACTCAAGCCACCTTGTATGTGTATTAGTCTGTACTCACACTGCTATAAAGATACTACCTGAGACTGAGTAATTTATAAACAAAAGTGGTTTAATTGACTCACTGTTCAACATAGCTGGAGTGGCCTCAGGAAACTTACAATCATGGCAGATGGTGAAGAGGAAACAAGGCATGTCTTCACGGCAGCAGGAGAGGAAGAGAGTGTGCAAGGAAGTGCCACACTTTAAAACCATCAGCTCTTGTGAGAACTCACTATCAAGAGAACAGCATGGGGGAGACCGCCCCCATGATCCAATCATCTACCAGGTCCCTTCCTCAACATGTGGGGGATTACAATTCAAGATGAGATTTGTGGGAGACACAAATGGAGCCAAACCATATTAATATGGAATGTTCTTTTCCAGCTTTAGAAACAGATGATCAGACATCAAATCTACCAACTAAGCTCTGATTCTAAGCTGGAAAAATGGATTTGTATGGGAGGTGGGGGCATTTAGGAGGCTAAAGTGATTTCACATGGGTGGCTATGCCTGCCAAAGTTTACCTCTGGAGTCACAGCTCAGAGTCGGTATCAGACAATGCTGCCACACCTGTCTCGGATTCGGGATTGTGTCAAGTTTATGGGACAGAATGAACAGCAGGACACAAGGGGATCCACAGGACAAACAATCTTGCCCTTGAAACCAGTGGGAGGTGAAGAAAGGAGGCTTAATTAATGACCCATCAGCACTGATGAGCAGAGGAGCTAAAGGGGCAGCAGCAGCTTCCTGGCTGTGACATGCTCACACCAGGCAGGGGCCAGCAGCCTCTGAACCCGGCAGTAGATGTCTGTGACACAGTGTGCCTCCTACCTCAGCCGACACATCTTGATTAGTTTCTGTCCCTTGGACTTGGGTACTTTTCTCCCTGGGATGTGTGTCTTACTCCTTCAAAGGAGCTGCAAGTGGTGAGGAAAGGCTTTATCATGATCAGTAGCTGACTCAAGTGGGGTCAGGATGTTGACTTAGAAAATTACTGTTTTCCTAGAGTCTGAATAAATCCTGTACCAGACCCAGACCTTTCAGGTTTAGAGAATTTAATTTAGAGCAATTGATTTATCCATTGTGGACAGATGGACTCTATAAAATATTTTTGGACAGAATTTACAGCAGGTTTTCCCCACCTAACATGGTTTTAAAAAAAAATCAGCAGTTGCTGACAAATTCCCCTGATCTTTGCAGGATGCATTCCCCATTAGACGGTGCTCATGTCAAGAGATAAAAAGATGGAAAGTGGCATCCTAATTGTAGTGAGAAACTGGTGTCATGGATAAAGAAGAAACAGGGGAGTGGCAGCTATCAGCAGCTACCCCCACGGGGGATCAGAGATTTGATCCTGGAGGAAGTTTGCTGTTTAGCTTTCAATGCTCACATCATAGCCAGTGCCATTGAAAAGAGAAGAAAACTGAGAAGTACAGGATGAATTTGAGCTCCTCATTGATTTCTTTCTCTTTAATTACATGGAGAGACAACATGAAAATACAGTTAGGATTAAGACAAGGGTGTGGACTGCAGGTTAAAATGTTATATTGTGTTTAATTAAGGAGAGAACTGAAAGTATTTCAGAGAAGGGAAGTTTGGATGATGGATAGGTTTGGGGATGGGGTAGGGGAGGCAATTAGAAAGATCATCTAATGCAGCAGTCAGCAACATTTCTCTGTAAAGGACCTGATAGTAAATATCTTGGATTTTGCATGCCAAATGGCCTCTGCTGGATTTACTCAGCTCTGCCATTGTGTGTGAAAAGTAGGTATAGATAATACATAAATGAATGGTCATGAATGTGTTCCAATAAAACTTTAGTTACGAAAACAGGTACCAGCCAGGTCTGGCCCACAGGCAATGATTTGTTGATCCCTGATCTAAAGTATGTGATGACTCCATCCTTCCCTCCTGCCATACTAGGCTGTTCTATCATATTTAGACCATCACAGTACCCAATATGAAGCTCTCTGGAAGAGATCCCACAGAGGAACAGCACCGGGAATTCAATTGTAACCATTCACTGAGCATAAATTACATCAGACATGGCACAGGCACTTTGCACATATCATTTCTAACCTTTGCCACCCTATGGGTTAAAAATGTATTATGGTCACTATTTCATGAAATCTGGAACTCCTTGTCTTCCAGTGAATAAGAAGCCTCTACCTAGTCCCCTGGTTAGGAGTGGCCACGTGACTTGCCTTATGCCATAGAGTGTGAGCACATGTGATGGGTTTCATTCCTGGGAGGAAAGTTTTCATCATGGTGACAAACTGCACAGCTAGTATTGGGAGCACATACTGAACTGGAGGTGCCACAGATGGAAGCATCTGGAATGCTGGGCCAATACACAGAGGAGCCTGCCCCTGAACAGCTGTCTGAAGTCTGCAGAAGACTTTAAGCAAAAATGGGTTTCTGTTGTATTAAACCATTGAGATGCTGGGAATTGGTTGCTGTTAGCACTTCAGCCTTACTTAGCCTGACCTCACTAATGAGAAAACAGAGGCTCAGCAGGAAATGAGTAACTCACCAAGGATCTATAGCTAATAAGTGGCTAAGGCAGGATGAAACCCAGATCATTCTGACTCCAAAGTCCAGTATTTTCTCCACTGTGAAATTTAAAATATAAAGAAACTTATATTCATCCTGAGAAAAGGAGCCAGAGTAATCTTTTTTCAAAATGTAATTTACATTTACTTTGAAGTAGAATCCCAGTCCTTGCCATGTTCTCCGGGACCCTACATCAATTTCTCCTTGCACGTCTTCCACCCTCCCTCATCTCGTCCCACTCAGTCCTTCTCTTACCGAGCCTCAGCCACCATGGCCTCATTTCAGTTCCTTGAACTTTCCAAATTCTTCCTCTTCTTGGGAAATTCACATATACAGTTCCATAAGTCTGGCGTGTTTTAACCTCCAATCTCTGCTAGGCTGGCTCCTCTTATGTGTTATGTCTCAGCTTAAATGTTCTTTTCCTTAGAAACATTTTCTCCAACTGTACGTAAAAAACCTCCCCCATTATTCCCTGCACTCTCCTTTGTTGCTTCTCAGTCTTGATTTCAACTTGGATTTGTGTATGTGTTTGGTTCCTTGCTTTTCGTTTATCTTTCCAAGCAGGGTCCAAACTCTGCCAAATTCCTTTAGGGCTGCATACCAAACTCTGGCACAGTGCCCAACATACAATAGACTCTCTATAACTACTTATTGACTGAGTGAAGGTCAACATGGAGTCTTATATTTATTTCATATATAGGTAAGTGGAAATATCGTTGATTCGGATGCCCCACTTTGCCATTTGCTATGTATGTGGTTCTGAACAACTAGGTTTATGTCAACAGGGAATGATTCACTCATGGCAGAGGAGAGGTAACTTTTCTGATGAGTTAGAGATTACCACGGGCTGACCTCTACACCAGGAATCAGGTAACAGGGGTCCACGTACAAAAAGCGTGCATGTTGGATATAGCCAGTGTTACTGGGAGGGGAATAAATAATCACTTATGTGATAAATAACATAAGACTTGTACTCATTCAATATCTATTAAAGGCATCACTAACCATTTATTGTTTTTTTAAAAAACCGTACTAGTTGAATAAAAATTCTAGACCAAGGGAAACAGCAAGCCATGGTGGAAAACAAAACAAAACAAAACTAGGCTTGGAAGTATTGTCCACCACTCTCTACAATTATGAACAGGGAAAAGAGGTGGGGCCTGTCCGAATCTGGAGTGTGTATGTGTGCAGTGGCACATGTATGAGTGTTTAGTCTACAAAACAGAGGTAATAACCATCCACATCTTAAGATTATATACAGTAAGTACTGGTGAAGGCATTAGGTAATTGGTGAACTTCAGAAAGCATCATGGTGTGGTGGACCACTCATGGGTTTTGCAATTCCACATATTTTGGGTGGAAAAATAAACTACCCCACTCAGTAGTTGTATGACACTGATTAAATTACCTATATTTTCTAAACCTTATTTTTCTTATCTGTAAAATGGAAATAATAGTCCCTACCTCATCTGGCTCTTATAAAAGTTAAAGGTTATGGACATAAGATACATAGCAATTAGAGAAAACTTGATAGAAGGTTGTCCTGATAATGCAAGACACTCATTATACAAGGACTGCTGAATAACATGGCAGTGAGTTAGGTTCAGGCTCTGGATTTGTTGGGCCCCACAAGGAACCCACTTTCTAGATGCTTTGGAGGCCTGTATGATGTTTATCTGGATCTGCAGGGCTTCCTCCCTTGCTGCATATGAGGTGGTTCAATGTGGCGGAGACATATGCTACCTCCAAGCCTCTGCTCCAGGTCTCCAGGGAAGCAGCAACACAGCAGTACGGGTAGCTGGACAGCTTCTTCGACGGAGCCCTGGAAAAGAGCTCTGTGTTCCTTCTGCCTGAGAGGTGTTATGTAAATAGGAAGCTTTAATTACTATAATTAGCTCAGGCTCTGGCTCCTTAACAAGAGCAGTCACACCTGACTCTCTGCGGCAACTGACTCTGAATCTGGCCATCTGAGCCTTGGAGAAAAAAATAGGGTGGTGGTGGGGGGAACTGGGTTGGTCAGAGCGTGTCAGCCAAGTGGGCAAGGAAGCAAAATAGCTGCCTCCAGCTGGGGTAGGCACAACAGGGTGGAAAATCAAAGCCCACTGCTCAGTGGTTGTTGATAATTCCTCAGGGAAGGGGACACCTGATAATTTGTAAGACATCTGGATGATGGGCATCACAATTTTCATGCCACAGGAAATGCCCAGAAGTAGTTAAAGGCTTTGCTCCAGATTTGAGTACAAAGTGCTGCCACTTACTAGCTGTGTTTCCTTGAACACATGCTGTCACCTCTCTGAACATTTTTGCACTGCATAAGAGCAGTGTGAAGATTTAATGAAATGTAATTAAGAATGAATGTAAAGTGCTGAGCATGGCACCTGGTCTGTGGAAACCATGTGTGCATCACCTTACTTAATCCTCACAGCAACCCTCTCAGTAGGAATGCTCATCCCATTTTACAGACTAGGAAGCAGGCTCAGAGAAGGTTGTAAATCACCTTGCCATGGATTGGGCAAGGTTCCAGTCTACAGAGTAAAGGCAGAGCATGCTGAAGGCTGGGGAGGAAAAGGACTGAACAGTGACTGCAACAGAAACATTAATGATGACAGTAGTTATAAAAACCACCACTTCTGGAGAACCTTCTCTGTACCAGCATGTTATGGATGCTGTACATAACTATAACATTTCGCCTTCCCAACCACTCTATGAGAATCTAAGAATTAGAGAGCTTAAGCCAATGCTTCTCAAACTTCAGTGTGCAAATGTCTCACTCTGTTGCCCAGGCTGGAGTGCAATGGCACAATCTTGGCTCACTGCAACCTGTGCCTCCTGGGCTCAAGCGATTATCCTGCCTCAGTCTCCCAAGTAGCTGGGATTATAGGCATGCACCATGTGCCCAGCTAATTTTTATATTAGAGACGGGGTTTCACCATGTTGCCCAGATGGGTCTCGAACTCCTGACCTCAGGTGATCCAACTGCCTCAGCCTCCCAAAGTGCTGGGATTACAGACATGAGCCACCATGTCCAACCAGGATCTTTTTTTAAATGCAGCAGGTCTATGGGACCTGAGGCTCAAAGTCTCTCACAATCTTCCAGATGATGCTAATGGTCTGAGGTTCATACTTTGGGTAAAAAGGGCTTAAATTATTTACCCAAACTCACTCAATTATCAAGGAGGAGAGAGGGGATTTAACCCAGTTCTCTCTGACTCCAGAGTCTGTGTTCTGTTCTCTACTCTTAATTCTTGAGGTAGATTTTACAGAGGAGGTGGCATTGAAGAAGGCCCTTGAAGGATCGCCTGAGAAGATAGCATCCCTAGCCCCAAGTCTGTTTTAATGAATAGATGTAGCTCATTTCTCAGAAGAGCATCTGCTTACTTTCCAACCATGTATTCAATTTCTTAAAAGCTATTAGTTTAGGTAAACAGGTAAACTGTCTCCCTTGCTGCTTCTTTATACATTTGCTTAGCAAATCCTTTCACTCATAGAGAGTGTAAGGAAATTATAAATTCCGAGTTACCAACATGAAAACTAAGGAAATTTTATCATATCAATGGCAAGCTTGTTGTTTGTAACACTGATATTGGATCCCCTGCCCTACTTGAGGATTGTAGGTAAGACCTAAAGGTCCAATCTAAAATAAGGAATTTTATACCTCATAAATGCAGATGACTATATTCTCAGTCAAATTCAGGGTGATTTTGCATACAGAATGAACCTCCATCATACTTCAGCACTTGTGATTGTTTGCCCAGCAGGCCTGCTGCTTCTAGTCTTAAAATAAGAGAATGTTAAACCAAGAAGGGGCTTTAAAAAATAGGTCATCTATCAGATATATATGGTAAGCCCTAGAGCAAACACTAAAAAAACCAGAAATATACATTGGAAAAAAATTAAAGGAGCTAAAATGTTACACTAGAAAATATCCACTTACTATGAAAGAAAGTAGTAAAGGAGGCATGGAGGAACAAAAAAGACGTGAGGTATATAAGAAGTGAATTTAACTATGGCAGTGTCTGCATGAGTCTTATTTTGCAGTGACTAGTTGAAAACACTATCATGGTTTGTTTTCTTCTGATTTTTCAGGAAAGTCTCAGTATGCATGCAAGTCCTACTGAGAGAGTGAACATTTCACTTCATGATGAAACTGTCAGAATCACCCTTAAGTTTAGGTGCACCCCAAATGTTCAACATTATCATAAAAGATATTAACCAATGCAAAAATATAAGAAAAAGAATAAGAGTCATATATTGGAAAGGCAACAAAATAGTAATGGAGAGGCCGGTGACTTAATGGTAAAGAGAACAGATGATGAAGCCACACACAGGTTTAAACTTTGGCTTTCTCACTATCTGAGAAATCCTGGGCAAGTTTTTTAATCTCTATGCTTCATTGCTCCACCTACAAACTTAAGATTTCAGTGATTATGATAATAATAGTAATGAGCTATTGTTGTGAAGATTATATGAGTTAATATCTTCAAAATGCTTAGAAAATGTAAGTTCTACATAATCATTTGCCATTACTCAGACAATATAATTTTTCATGAAGTTATCATAATTTACATGAAAAATTCAAAGATTTAATAGCCTAGCCACTGGAACTAATAACAAAAGAGCTCTGCAAGGTTTCTTAACACATCAACCTAGAGGGATAAACAGTGTTTCTTCACTCTTGCAGTAATCGATGTGATCACATAACAAAAAGAAGAAGAGAAATTGGCCTGTCCATGTCAGAAAGATGCTGGAAGACTCTGTGTCTACAAGGTTAGAGAATGAGTCAAACTTGGAGGTGGAGAGAGAGAAAGGATAATGTCTGAAAGCTAGCTGCTCTTCCTTACTCAGTAGAGATAGAAAAGGGAGGTCCAGGCGGGCTCACATGGCACCTCACTCCCAAGGCTGTTTTCAGGCAAACAGAGTCTGCAAGCCCCACCCCTGATGGGGAAACTGTCCTCACCATCCCCAGTGGAGAAATCATAAAAAAAAAAAGTACACATTTTATCCCATTGCTTTTTCTATCCTCATAATCTCATCCTGTCTGTCCTACACATATCCAATGTCCTCTTTCATACCATGATTTTTTTTTTCTCTGAAAGGAATACCTTTACTTCTCCACTATATGGCAAAATCTTCCTTATCTTTCAAGCTCTAACTCAAATGACACCTTCTCTGCAAAGCCTTCCCTGGCTCCATCATGCAGAGTCAAAAACTGCCTACCTTGTTCTTTGTCCATGTTATATTTATATTTAGCTGAAAGGGGAATTATAGACTGAAAAACTCAAACAGACATTTCTATTCACCAACTAATTGCTCGATTTACTCCCTGACTTTCTTTTTTCAGATTAAGCCAAAGAGATGCAGAGTGCTTCTCCTATTTCTTCCAGAGAAGGCATAAGTATTTGGGATGAGGCCAAACTCTCAACACCCCAGACAAGAGAATTTTTTTACCCTGAACTTCTACAACCAACTCCCAGACGAGGATTTGCAGAATGTTTGTAGCTTCGTGGGAACTCAAGGGAAAAAGTCTTCAGAGAGGAAATGAGATAAACACAGAAATAGAGACACAATGTTGTCTTAAATCCTGTTTCCCTAGGAATTTGGACTCAGAGCAGATGTTTGCAAAGCAATGTTCAACTATGAGAGCAGGAAAATGATGAACTATTCCTGGGCAATCCAAGGATGATATGAAATGCCGAGCGACGTGCTTAGTTTATTCTGATGCTGCAGACGCTTAGACTGTGTTTGGTAGATCCAAAATAAAAACTGCTTTGGCTTCAATAGAGAGAGAGATGAAGGGAGTACAAGATGATGTTTTCGGCATCAAAAGCTGGTATCACCTTTCCCCTTAAATTAAATAACTAATATATAGATACTGATCCCAGTATTTCACTATTCAAAAAGTCTATGTTCTTCCTTCATTTACTCATTCAAAAAATTCCTAACAACCCTAAAATGTCATGTGAGGTGATGGAGATGCAGCACTTGACCTCACTTTTCTTACAGTTTAGTGTAAAGAAACTATTGATCTCAAAAATAACTATGGAATTGCAGTTACGATCAGTGGGATGAAACAGAGGTATAGGGGGCAATAATATAAAATTAGGGGGTTAACCTAGTTCAGAGGAGGGGAGAGAGAAACAGAAACAGCCTCCCTGGGAAAGGATATTGAAACTGAAATTGAACCATGAATAGATTCATGCAGATAAAGAGCAAGGCAAGAGCATTTTGGGCCACAACAGACACTTCCAGACAAACTCCAAGGTAGAAAGGAGTTTGACAACTTCAAGAAATAAGAGAAAGTCAGCATAGCAATAACAGCAGGTGTTGGGTATAGAGTGATGCGAGCTGAGGTTGGTAGTGGGGTAGAGACCATATCCATCAAGGCCTTATAGACCATGTTAATGATTATGGACTTTATCCTGAGAACACTTAGAGCAATTAAGCTGGAGGATGATGTGGTCATAATTTGCATTTCAGATTTTCTACCTAACAAGGTCCTATTGATACACAAATGCTCAACTTGAATTCCACCTCCTTACTGAATCCCTGAAGCTTCTCCTCATAAACATAGCTCAGCTCTCTCACTTTCCATGGTATCTACCTGTTCTCCATTTTTTTCTTTTGCTTCACAGCCCAACACTTTAAATTATTCTCTATTTTTTCAATGTGATAGCCTTACTTGTTTGTGAGATGTGAAATTGCCTCAAGAACAGGAATCACAGGCTCAAAGTCAGAAAACAACCTAGCAATCACTTAGCCCAAATATCCATGCAACGAAAAAATGACCATGAAGCATCTGTGAGAGGACATTTTCTTTTTTATGCTTGAATACTTCCCAGTGATGGAACACTTCCTATCTCTGATATCTCTGACTGAAACACTCCACCTAAGACTATTTCTGCCATATGACATAATAGAAGACTACTATCACATAATGCCATTCTAATCCCTTCTCCCACTGGAAGATGAAGATACCCACTTTTGACTCATTCTGACTCTTCTTCCTACTGTCCGTAGTGGAATCTTTCTTACGGTCAGCTCTGATAACAATGTACTTCTTTTTAAACCAAGCTTGTCTAACCCATGACCTGCAGCCTGAATGTGGCTCAGAATGGCTTTGTAGCCCAACAGAAATTGGTAAACTTTCTTAAAACATTATGAGATTTTTTTGCGATTTTTTCTTTTTTAACTCATTAGCTATGCTTAGCATTAGTGTAGTTTACATGTGGCCCGCCAAAGATTGGACACCTCTGTTTAAAGCCCTTTAGTAGTACATGCATATTATACCAACTTAATTGGCGAACTGGCACTATAGTTTCCAGAATATGTTTTACTGAATACTTTAGAATGAGCAGAGCCCGAAGACATATTTTGTACAGTTTGGAAAGCAGAACTGAAGCAGCATTCATATTCATTTTACATTTGGAAGGTTGTTACAGGGCCCAAGGTACTCTTGCAGCTTATGGTGGTTAATTTTATGTGTTGACTTGACTTGGAGCATAGATTGTCCAGACATTTGGTCAAACATTACTCTAGATGATTCTGTGAGGGTGACTCTGGGTGAGATTAACATTTTTTTTTTTTAAGATGGGGTTTCACCATGATGGCCAGGCTGGTCTTGAACTCCTGACCTCAGGTGATCCACCCACCTCAGCCTCCCAAAGTGCTAGGATTACAGGCGTGAGCCACCGTGCCCAGCAACATTTTAATCAGTAGACTAAGTAAAGCCGATGATCCTCTCTAATGTAGGTGGGCCCCACTCAATCAGTTGAAGATCTGAATAGAACAGACAGGCCGACCCTCCCTCTAGTAATAAGGAACTCCTCCTACCCAAATGCCTTCAGGCTGGGGCATTTTTTCTTTCCTGCTTTCAGACTCTAACTGATAGCTTCAGCTATTCCTGGATCTCCAGCCTGCCAGCCTTCAGATTGAAACTACACCATCAGCTCCCTCTGTCTCCAGCTTTCGCACTGCAGATCCTGGCCCCTGTCAGCCTCCATAATCACATGAGCCAATTTCTTATAATAAATCTCTTTCTATATATACATATTCATCTTGTTGGTTCTGTTTCCTTAAAGAACTTGGACCAAAACATAGCTCTTGCGTGTTGTGCTTGTCTGTTGACTCACTTAGTTGTTGTGGGGTCACAGCCAGGCCTATAAGCTCCTCCAGCTTTCATAAATCTCCTTTAGCTTCTCCCATGCCTGGGACAGGTGTGCTTGGCCAGGACAAAGGATGCCAGCTTTTCTTGTCAGACACTCCCTTGTCAAAGTTGAAGACTGGAAGTAGTGAGAGACGGATGTGATTCTCAGCCAGTACTCATGGATGGCAGTTCATCCTCACAGGTTCCAGTTTATTCTTGCGTTCTCCATCCTATCTCCATCTTCCTTTCCCAACCGCCCACCTGCTGACTCCAGGCTTCATCTGTAGTCACAGAAGCAAGACCTCACTGTATGTGGCTATATAACTAGCTCCCACAATTGCATAAGGTCAAGTCCCTATAATAAATACTCTGCTTCTCTGACCAAACCATGACTGATGCACTCCTCAATGGTTTCCCTTAATGCATAAAGACCAATGCCTTATGTGCATGAATGTGGTCTAGAGAAGGGGCTGCATGGCAGGATCCACTTGTCCTTTTTGAATCATTACAGACTTCTCTCCTTCTCACACTCTTCTCTCAGCCACAATGACATTTTATTTTCTTTTTCCTTAAGTGTATGCAGTCAGCAGCTTCCATATTTACACACGTGATTTTCTTTCTGTCCAAAATATATTTTTATCAGTTTGTGAATTCTTCAGGTCTTAATGTAGACATTACTTCTCAGAGAAGTCTCCCAGTAAACTGTGGAATTAGGACATTATCTCTTCATATGCTCCCATAGCACCCCGTAGTATAACACCTTATCATTGTAATGATTTATATAAACATTTATAATATTAAGCACTTATCTTTCTAAATGGCATGTCTAGCTTTTCTTACTATAGCTACTCATAGCATCTAAACACCCAGTTCCCAATACTGACTGAACAACTGTAGATGATTAAACCATTCCCTAAAAGTCTTCTCATTTCCTGAACAAACCAAAACGCATCATTCAGCTCTTCGTAGTGAGTTCTGTTTATCCTTCTTTCTCTATTATGACACACTGTGGACTTACTGATTATATTTGGTTGAATACTAATTTCATGATGAGAGCCGGACCTTTTGTTTCTAATTAATTTGGTCTTTCAGTCAGTCAAGTTACTAAATATTTGAGCACAAAAATCATATTTTGGTAATTTACTCAGTCCAAGCTCACAAATTCATTGGTCACTCTCCCAAGTTCTTCCTACCTATGTGACCTTGAATAGTAGCTATGTTGTCTTCGTCAGGAGTGTTACGGAAATAATATTGCTGTATTGCCTTTTTTCCTGATGATTTAAAAATGCATTTTAGCGAGGAATATGAAAGAAATACGACTGTGCCTCCCTTATCAACCACTTTAGTACTTTATAATTATTCATAGCAACCATAGTTTATTTCTTCTATTTCACTTTTTAATTGTGATCTTCAATAGAATGCCTAAATTCCAAATAGCTTTAGTTAGAGCATTTCTGGGAGGGGTAGAATTGAGTAGAGAGTTTATGGTTTTAGATATTTTGAAAGAAATTGTATAACCTTTTCAACATGTCTTCTATTTTCTGTTTTTCTCTCTTCTCGATTTCTTATACTCATGTTTCAAGGGATTTCTTTAAAAAAGAAAAAAAAAGCAATTGCTTTCTAGATGTTAGCCATTGGGGAGTTTGAAAAAACCTTCCAGATGGGATATATATATGAAAAATCGCATCTCAATGAAAAATAAATCCCCCAGATAGAGGCATATAATGAAACACCTAATTCACTCCAACTATACTGGTCATATTGCTGCAATATTATAATGCCAGATGACTTTTTTAGCACCATGGACAACAGCTGGCCTTCCATCAGGAATGTCTAAAAATGAATGCAATGCTATCTCTTTCCAATAGAAATTTGGCTAGTATTTGAGGTCCATTGAATGGCACACTCCTCAGATTCATGCTAAGCAATTAGGGATTTTTAATAAGAAGTTTTAAAAAGTCTTTTATTCTGTTTACCCTCCAGAAATCTGGATTGCTACATGATGTCATTGAACACCGAAAATGATCTTTCAAGCATCATCCAATTGCAACACCAACAATCATTTTCTCAGTCTTTAAGTTCTGCGACCTCTCTGAAAATTTGACACTAGTAATTATACCCCATAGGGCAGAATTTTTTCCCTTTTTCTTTTTTTCCCCACTGTCATAACATATTATTATTAATCCATAGCCTCTTCCCAACTTTTCCTCTTGTCCTTTAATTCCCTTTTGCTTGCTTGTCTGCCTTCCTTCTTCCTTCCTTTTCTTTTCTCTCTCTCTCTTCTTTCTTTCTTTCTTTCATTTATTTATTTATTTTGAGACAAGATCTCACTCTGTTGCCCAGGCTGGAGTGCAGTGGCATGATCTCAGCTCACTGCAAGCTCTGCCTCCCAGGCTCAAGTAATTCTTCTACCTCAGCCTTCCAAGTAGCTGAGTTTACAGACATGCACCACCACACCTGGCTAATTTTTGCATTTTTAGTGGAAAGGGTTTCACCATGTTGGTCAGGCTGGTCTCAAACCCCTGACCTCAAGTGATCCACCGCCTCAGCCTCTCAAAGCGCTGGAATTACAGGCATGAGCCACCATGCTCAGCCCTGTTTTGCTTATTTTTACCTTTTAAATGCATTTGTCTTCCAGAAAGCACATCATTTTCATTAATTTCTTCAAATTACACGAATATTATTTTCTTTGAAACTACCTTCATTATGTTAAGTGAAATAAGCCAGGCACAGAACGACAAGCATCACATGTTCTCACTTATCCATGAGAGCTAAAAATTATAACAATTGAATTCATGGAGATAGAGAGTAGCAGCGTGGTTATCTGAGGCTAGGAAGCATAGTTGGGGGATGGGGGAGCGGGGAAGAGGGATGCTTAATGGGTACAAAAATAGTTAAAGAATAAATAAGACATAGCATTTGTTGGCACAACAGGGTAACTATCGTAAAAAAGAATTTAATTGTTCATTTTAAAATAAAGAGTATAATTGGATTATTTGAAACACAAAGAATAAATTCTTGAGGTTATAGGTTCCCTATTTTCCCTGATACAATTATTATGCATTGCATGCCTGTATCAAAATATCTCATGTAACCTACAAATACATACACCTACTATGTACCCACACACAAAAAAAAATTTTTAAAGAAAATCCCTTTCAGGACTGTTACCTCTGTAGACATGACACTGAAATCTCTTTTTCTATTTCTGACAATCCTCCTAAGCTAGAAGTTTTCATATTTCCAACAACCTGCTGCATCCTTTAAATCAGGTATGGCTGATACCTCAAATATGTCTGAAATGAAAGTTATTCATATTCCCTTTAAAATTCTGCACCTTTTTGTCTCTTAATTTTTTTAGTGCTTTTCTCCTTTAGATAAACTCATTTTAGCACCTAGAAGTTATTCTTGACTTCTTTCTCTCACAACTAAACAAATGTCAAGTCCTTTTCATGTGACCCCATAACACGACTGTCTGTGCTAACCAAAACAATTCATTACTTACCCAGATTTTAGTTGCCATAACCACACTGTTGTATCTGGCTCCAAGGCTGGAAAACATCTCTATTTCACAAAAGAAGTTCCATACACTCATTTCAGTGCTTCCACCCTATGTCAGCGTTCAGTTTCTCTCACCTTTTGTCTGGTCTTTTGAAGTAAATCAGCATAATAGAAAGAACTCAAGCCAAGAAGCCCCACCAGCATGAGTTTTAACATTGCCTCTTACAGTAACTACCACTGTGTGAATTCTGATGATATCTAAGTTGTCCTAGATATAAAAATGAGGGTGAATATAAAACTGTCACAGATTTGTTGTGAGCATAAAATGAGTTGACATGTGCAAAGTAATTAGCCATGCTCCTAGCACAGAGTAGGACATCAACAAATATTAGTTACCTCCTTTTTTGCATCCTAACATGGAACTCTGTTTCCAGTCCTTGTATTCTAATCCATATTAAATAGTATTGCTTAATTGATCTTTTCATACTGCTCATCTAATAGTTCTATTATTGTCCCACTGACTGCAGAAAGCTCAAATTCCTTAACTCAGCGTTCAAAGCTCTCATTTAACTGCCCTCAATCTACACTTCCAACATAATTTCCCATTCTACTTTATTGGAACTACAGGAAATACTACCCTAAATGTTGCATTTCCTGACAGCAGGCTTGTTCAAGCTGTTTTGGTTTGTTTCTCTGTTTGTTTTTTAAGGAAGGATACCTTTCACATCTGCAAACACGTTTTAAGTTTTAGCTAAAAACTACCTCTTTTATCTTTATATTGAAGATTCCTCAGCTAAATGAGATTTCCTTTTATTCCAAATTTCCAGAGCGACTTAAATATATTTTTCATACATTACTGATTACACTTTAGTTTGTTAACCACATATTTACAGTATTTGTTTTATATTCCTTGCTCAACTACATGTTTTTTAAAAAAAAATAGGAAGCACATGAAAACCATATTCATATTACCAAGTACCTAACATAATGTTTTCTGCATTGTAAGTATTCAATAAATATTTGTTATTACATGAATATTCTGTCAGTTATCATCACATTTGCATAGCTACCTCATTAGCAAGAAACCCTTGCAATCAAGAAATGGTCCAAATGACGACACATTTGAAGTATAATATCTGTTATACCTGTAAAGACTCATATTCACTATAAAGAAGTTCAGTAATGAAAGCACTGAAGTTTTGACTGCAGCCATTCTGAAGTCAGGATGGTCCTGACTCTGATCGGTTTTATGTGTGTATATATGTAAGTATGTATGCATGCATGTATGTATACGACCTTCCTTCTGCTCCTTCCTTTCCCCAGCAATTGAATTAGACTTATTCTGTTAAATGGATATGTTCCCTAATCTAGGAGCCAGATATAAACCCTAGTGTATGATTAAAATGTCAGAAAGGGGAAGCATGTTTACTTTCTCCTATGCAGAATGAAATATAGGTAAATAATGAATTGCTTTGCTTAGCATGGGCAGTCTTATTATTGCTTTTATTTGTGAAATGTCATCAGACACAATGGAATCAAAAAGCTCCATAGATGGAAGTATCAAGTTATTAAACTCATAATTCCAACTCTCCTGGTAATATTCCTTCTCCACACGTATCCCCTTGTCATAAAGGTGGAGATGGTATTTTGTGGGAAGAAGACTGAATTGAGAAAGGGGACCAGTAAGTTTTATTTATGAAATTTTGGTAAGACAATCTCTCTTGAGACAAAGTTGGACTGAAACTTGGTCTGGCTCTATAGAAAGGCTATATTCTATAAGCAATAAACCTCCTAGGATCCTGGTTGGTCCATATTCATGTAACCCGATGACATCCAAAGGTCCACAGGCATGGACATGAGGGTTTAGTTGCTATAGCAGAAGGTGCTAAGAAAGGTACAAGTATACATTAAGTCAGTGCAGGGTGGGGTTTAGAGTTGGTGAAAGAGAAGGAAGAGAAAATTACCTCACCCTTGAAATAAGGCTTGGCCAATCTTGTTTTCTTTTCTGCTGATGTACAGATAACAATGACTAATAGTCAAGGCCTATGGGACAGTGACTGACAGCATGAGAAATTCAGAAGTGTGTGAGAAGTTTGAAAACACTTTTGTTGAGACATTTTTCACTTTTTATTTTACTTTTTATTCATTTAACTTTTATTTTAGGTTTGGGGGTACGTGTGAAGGTTTGTTACATAGGTAAACATGTGTCACAGGAATCTGTTGTACAGATTATTTCATCACCAATGTATTAAGCTCCTCTCCCCTCCTCCCACCCTCCTGCTTCAAGTAGATCTCAGTGTCCTTCTTTGCGTCTATAAGTTCTTAGCATTTAGCTCTCATGTGTAAGTGGGAGCCAGCTCAATATCCCATGGCTCCTACAGGTCGCTGGACCATCAAACAAGTCTTTTCTTTTTCTTTGTGGTACCTTATTTTGGTCCAGAAATTATCTTCTGTTTAGGATATGCATTTAACTCAGTCATGGGTAGAGACTGTACAGGCTTGGTTAGAGAAGATCTGCACACTGGACTTCAGTGGGCCAAGATAAAGACCATGTTATTAGGCTTTTTCTAGGTGGCCCAGGCCTATCCATAGGGCAGGAAATGAAGCCAGAATTAAGGCAGATCCTCCAACAAGAACTATTAATGTTTCATTTTTCTAGAAGTTACCTATCAATATAGATTAATGGTTAACAGATAGGCTCAAAAGAAATCTGACCATGTGTTTTGAATCCTGAGTCTTCCACTAAATAGTTGTGTGGCCTTGGTCAAATCATTTAACCTCTCTGAGCTTCAGTTTCTTCAGCTGAAGCATGGAAAAATACTAGCCACCTACTTCTGTGAGTTATTGTGAGGATTAAATCAGTTAATTTATACAAATCACCAGGAACAATGTCTAATTATCAGGAAGTTCCATTAAATGTTTGCTTTTTTGATTATTTCCTTGCTCATTGTTCCTTAATAGTAGTTGGTTGGAATTCAAAAGGACAAGGGTACCTGATTTTCAAACATATTATAAAGCAATTATAATCAAAACAGCATGATACTGGCATAAAAACAGATACATTGACCAATAGGATAGAATAGATTGCCCAGAAATAAATCTTTGATCGATTGATTTTCAACAAAGGTGCCAAGAACACACAATTTGGAAAAGATAGTCTCTTCAATAGATGGCATTGGGAAAACTGGATATCTACATGTATAATAATGAAATTCAATCCTCTCTCACAGCAAGCAAAATAATCACCTCAAAATGGATTAAAGAATTCAATGTAAGGTCTGAAACTGTGAAATTACTAGAAATAAAAATAGGTAAAAGATTCACAACACTGATTTGGGCAAAAAATTTTTCTGATATGAGCACAAGCAACAATGGCAAAAATAGACAAATGGGATGGCATCAAACTAAAAGGCTTCCGCATAGCAAAGGAAACAATTAACAAAGTGAAGAGACAGCCCATGGAATGGGAGGAAATATTTGCAAAATGGATACCTGATAAGGAGTTAATATTCAAAATATAAAAATCCCAGACAACTCAATGGCAAGAAAACAAATTACTCTAGCAAAGAACTTGAATAGATATTTTTCAAAAACAGGTATACAAGGGTGCAGCAGGTCCATGAACAAATGCTCAGCACCACCAATCATTAGAGAAATGCAAACCAAAACCACAATGAGATATCCTACATCTGCTAAAGTGGCTTTTATAAAAAAGATGAGGCTGGGTACAGTGGCTCATGCCTGTAATCCCAATTCTTTAAGAGGCCAAGGCAGGAGGATTGTTTGAGGGTAGGAGTTCAAGATCAGCCTGGGTACCACAGCAAGACTCCACCTCTACAAAAAATTTGTTAAAAGAGCTTGACATCATGATGTGTGCCTGTAGTCTTAGCTACTCAGAAGGCTGAGGCAGAAGAATTACTTGAGCCAAGAGGTCAAGGCTGCAGTGAGCCATCATCATCCCATTGCACTTTAGCCTGGGTGACAGGATGAGACCTTGTCACAAAAATTAAAATTAAAAAAAGAAAGTTATAACTTTTTGGCAGCAATGTAAACTAGTATAGCCATTATGGAAAATGGTATGGAAGCATCTCAGAAAACCAAAATCAGAACTGTCACATGATTCCGTAATCCCACTTCTGGGTATATATTTAAAGGAATTGAAATCTGTATGTCAAAGAGATACCTGCACTCCCATATTTATTGCAGTGTTTTTCTCAATAACCAAGACATACAATAAACCTATGTCTACCAACAGATGAATGGATAAAGAAAATGTGGTAAACATACCCAATGAAATACTATTCAGCCTTTAAAAAGAAGGAAGTTTTTTCCTTTGGGACAATGTGGATGAACCTGGAGGACAGTATGCTAACTAAAATAACCCAGGCACAGAAAGATGAATTTCACACGATCTTACTTACATGTGGAGTCTAAAAAAAGTTGAAATCATAGAAGTAGAAAGAGAATGGCATGCACCAGAGGCAGGGCAGGTGGAGAGGGAGGGAAGGGGAGTTGTTGGGCAAAGGGTACAAAATTTCAGGCAAAAAAAACAAGTGTTGAGTTTGATTGTACAGGACAGTGACTACAGTCAATAATAGTGGATTATATATTTCAGAATAACTAAGAGTAAATTTCAAACATCTCACCATAAAAATTATATGTAAATGACATGATGGATATGTTAATTAGCCTGATTTAATCATTCCATATTATATACATGTATCAAAACACCACATTGTACTCCATAAATGTATACAATTATGATCTTGTCAATTAAAAATAGTATTTTTAAGAATTGTAAAAAGACCAGGGAACAACATAATCCTCCAGCAAAAATATTTATTACACTTGAATTATCTTACTACCCTTTGTGTGAATATGAATTTTCTACAGGTTTCTTAAATCAGTAAAGCAAGATCTATAAAGCAGGATCTGATTTTTTTTTTTTTAGGTGGAGTTTCACTCAGTCACCCAGGCTGAAGTACAGTGGCACGATCTCGGCTCACTGCAACTTCTGCCTCTCAAGTTCAAGCGATTCTGTTGCCTCAGCCTTCTAAGTAGCTAGGACTACAGGTGGGCATCACCACATCCGGCTAATTTTTTGTATTTTTTTAGTAGAGACGAGATTTCACCATGTTGGCCAGGATGGTCTAGAACTCCTGACCTCAAGTAACCCACCCACCTCAGCCTCCCAAAGTGCTGGGATGACAGGCATGAGCCACTGTGCCCAGCCTAGTTGCTAATTTTAGACTCCTCATATCTTGCATTTTACTCAAGGGACATGTTGATGTGCTCTCCCTTGTAATCAACACCAGCTAAATGATGATCCTTACAAACAGAAGCATAAACAGGACACTAATGCATAAATTGGTAACAGTTCATTCATTCTGTGGACATATGGGCTTTAGTTGCAATCCAGCTCTTGGAAAGTGATTTGTAATTAAACCATTTTACTTTCCTAGAAAATATTTCAACTAGTGTTGACTCGAGTCACAATATTTGGAAAACGCTACTGAAAAATTTTGTGCAAGTGAAACTAAGTCTACCTGGCATTAAAACAACAGAGGGACAGACAATTGATCAAATCACGTGGTCAGTTGTATCCTTAGTATGGTCTTTGAGGTACCTTAATCCACATTTCCTTAATTATCATGATAATTAGGCTAGTCTCTGGATTTAGGCTGAATGATGTGGGTAATGGTGGCGGAAGCCGTTTCCTGAGGGCAGATTTACACTCTCATCTTGGCAGAATAAACTATTTGCTTTGTGATTGTGGAAACATTTGGAGAGAAACATTAATTTTCCATCCATTAACTTTGGTGGATATGAACACCCCAGAGGGAAAAATGTGTGAAGCTGCTTAACAACCTTTTGGCTGTAAGGAAGGTAAAAATGTTTTGAAAATAATTTCCTTTGCAAAGGAAAAAGCATAGAGAAAAACCTCAACTATTCAATTAGGGAATATTCTGTCTTTCAGAGGTTTTTGTAAATGTTTGCACCTTCTCAATATGCAGCACTTTTCTGGAGGCATGACCTATTTGATTTATTCCCTACCTAGGCATAAATTAACCTGATAGTCAGTCCAGATACTTACTAACAGGACTGCTTTTTTTTTTAATCATACATTATTTTTTCTCCATAGGCCAGATACACTATGCTAATGGTGATTCGGTAAAGGAGAATATTGCGGATTGAAAAGGGAGAAAGAAAGTAAATGGATGAAAAAATAAAAGTGATTATACTTTTGCATTGCCACCTTTAGGAGAACTAAAGCTAAGTTCAAATCAATAGAGTCTTGGAACTGAATGTGTATATACTGGAAAAGAAGAAGCTCTGGTGAGCCAAGATGGGGCAATAGAGGCAGGTCAGATGATCTCTGTGTACTGGGATGGAATTAATCAAGTTGAAGGTAAAGCTGCATAATTCTGAGTATTTGTTTATTCCGCCAACAGATAGATGCAGCATCATCAAATAGCTAGTGTATGCTAAGCCCTGTGCCAGACACACAAAGGATACTTAGCTGAGGAAGAAAGATGTGGTCCCTTGTTGCCCTAGAACTTATAGTTTAGAGAGGATCACAGAAATTAAACAAGTAACTAAATACACAATATAATAATAAAATGTATGGTGAATGATGCAGAGAATAAAGAAACTGTATAGTAACCTAGACCAGAGTGGTCTGGTCCAATCATGGAGATCAGGAATAATTCCTTGATGAAGGGATGTGAAATTTGAGCTTGAGAGGTTCTTAAGTATGACTGAGTGAATGGGTATATGTGTGAAGGTTAAAAGCATTGGAAAGGGTTGTGGTTAAAAAGGGAAAGAGAATCTGAAACCTCCAGGGAGAGAGAGATCCATGCAAAGGCGCTGGGGCAGAAAGGAACTTTGAATATGGAAAATTCAGAAGAGAGAAGAAAGTGAAGGGAGAGAGCGGGATGAGAAGTGGTCTAAGAGGGAGGTAGGGCTGAAGAATGCAAGGCCCTATAAGTCAGTCATAAATAAGGATTTGGGACAGCACTGGGGAGACTTTGGAGGGATTTAGGCAGGAGATTCAGTTGATCATATTTGTATTTTGAAAGAGCTCTTTGGTTACATGAAAATAATACATCAAAGGGGGCAATAGCTGCTATAGAAAAGCTGATTAGGAGGCTGTTGCATGGTTCAGGAAAGAAACAATGGGGACATGGCCAGAGAAGATGGCAGTGGGGAAGGAAACAAGTAGAAGGATGGGAGAGAGTGATGTGGGACCTGATGCTAGAGAAGGCGAATAAATCCCCTACCTCCACACCTGCTCCATTCTCCCAAAAATACAAGTAAGTTTTCCTTCCAATTTGACTAAACTAAGTGTATTAATGGATTTTACCCAGGCTTTTCCCTAAGTTATTCTGCATCTCTGGAACCACAACATGCCAGGAGGCAGACGCTCAACACACTGAATACTAATGCACTTTCAATTTTCTTTTGCCTTTACCCACTGGTACAAAATTAAAAGTAAGCTCTCTGCTATCAGGAACGGCCAAAAAATAAAAAATGTTCTGATTACTAGAGAAATGCAAAGCATGCCATATGACTCTTACTGCTTTTCAAAGACTTAGCACACAATATATAAGAGAGAGTGCAATGTATTAAATAAGATGGCAAACAGTAATAACAGAAAGTAACTGGGCTTGAATTTAACTTCTGCCATGGTACTGGATGTGAAGCCTTGGATAAGTCATCAGACAGGGTAAGAAAGTAGTTAAGAACATGAATTAACAGAGTCAAAGGATGTCTCATGTGAAACCCTGCTCTGATATTAGTAAACTGTAAACTGTGAGCTTGAGCCTTCTTCTTAACCCCTTTGAGACTTTCCAGCCTCATCGTGAAACTGAGATAAAAATGCCAACTTCACATGATCATTACAGCAATTAAATGAAATCGCACATGTAAAGTGTCAAACAACTTACCTCTAGCAATTGCTTTTCTCTAAAGTTTTGTTTCCTCATGTGCATGCTAAAGGTAGTAATGCTTTTCCCACTTCAGGGAGTTGTTATAACAGTCCCCAAAGCGAATATACATAAATTATTAAAAAATAATTTTTAAAGAAATGATGAAACCTTGATCCTAATTTTTATGCTATTATTTTGTAGATACACACTAAAGCTGAGCCTTTTTACTTTTTTCATGGTGAATAAACGGCACTCCAGAATTTTCTAGTTCTTTTAGTCAATTTCTATAGCATTACTATACTATAGAAGTAACTAGTGAAAGTGTACAGAATTGAATTAAACACATACTGACCCCAGGACATATCAAGGAATGTATTTTCTCAAGATAAATTCAGGATATCAGCTTGTTGACTCATAATTTTTTTCTTTTCACTTTTGCATAAAAGCAAAATGTAGACAGGGCATATTCAAACTTGCCAGATAATAAAGGGTTTTGGTAATAGAATGGCAGTTGAACTAGCTTTTACCATATTGCCCATGTGCAATTATGGTCTATAAAACATCTCTATTTAATATGTACCTCTGGATATGGACATGTCTAATTTATGATTCAGTCTATTCAAAGACTGGTTGAAGGGCCTTTCTTGACAATTAGGCAGAGTTGGGGATCACCAAGTAGACTGATTTGAAAGGCACCGACCATGCCCCCAATTATCCCCTCCCACAGCCACACAGTGCCTGAAATTCAATTGTTAAAATTAATTCCTTTAGGCCTTGACAGGATTTCAGCAATAGAAGTAATAAAACGCAAACGCTGAAAGTACCTTAAAGATTATTTGATTCAACAACCTTATTTTGTAGGTGAGCAAACTGAGGCCCAACAGGAAGAGCCTCTGTTTCCTCCAAGGTCAAATGCTAAATTAGCCTAAACATCCAGGCCCTTGGCATCCTGTCTAGCCAGCATCCTCCTGACTAGACAACTTTCCTGATGTTCAGAAGTCTCAGGAAGCAGAAGGAGTCCTCCTCCTGACTTCACCCCTGGAAAAGTCAGAACTTCAGCTTATTCCTTGACTATTTTTGGTGCTCCAACTGTCCTCAGGACTGAGATGCTGATGTTTTACGTTTCTTTAAAGAGAGAGCCCAACTTGCTGAAACATAAAAATTTAAAAATCACAAATATAACAGCTTTTATAAAAGAGATTATCTGGCAGAAAATGCATTCCCTTGAAGGGGAAATGGGATTAAACAAGTGATGAGGCAAAGGCATGCATCAGCAGTGATCGTTTTTAAACTGGGAAGTGAATGGGTTTATGTTCTGCAGAATGAAATGGCAGGTTAACTGTTATCAAATGTAAAAACACATTTCCTCTGAGAGTACAGAAATGTAGTCTTGTCTGCATGTCTAAGATGACGTGGAGAAATACAGAGAATCTGTCAGTAATTTAGTGGGGAGGTAAGGTCTACCAAATAATAACAGCTAAGGTATTGAACACCTACTATGTGCTAAGAACTCTGCGTACAGGACCTTTAATTGTTGCAACAACTCTATGAAGCCTACATTCTTATTATTTCCATTTCAAAGATGAGGAAACTAGGTCAGAAGCTTGACCAAAGTCACTAATAGATGCCAGAAAAGGATCTGAAATCAGATCAATTTCCAAAACCCAGTAATTTGAATGGCTTCCAAATCAAGTCATGCATTCTCTGGTCTTCTAGCTCTAAGTCTTATTTGAACAAACCATTCCATTCTTGGCTATGCCTCACAAACTCTGTGTCTCGGTTTCTTCATATCTTAAATGGATATTATAAGGATAAAATGAGAGCATGGAGGTAAAAACATTTATAGGTAGATGGAGTGTGGTACAGATATGACCTTTAATAACTATTGTTTTCATAACTGCAATATTTGTGGGCATAGCACATTAAGAAAAAGATTGGCATATGAAAAGTGTGTGTATTTTGTGTGTGTGTGTGTGTGTGTGTGTATACATTTTGAGGATAAATTAGAGAGCCCTTTGAAAAGGTTTTTATAATAATCATTAAGTAATGTGAGTGAGTAATGGTTTCTGTAAGAAGAGAAGCATTTACGTATTTAATAAATAATATTTTTCTGGATGCTGCTTTTCTTTTTTATTAGTCTTATAGGCAAAACTGCATAATATTCAGTGTTTATCCAAATAATATCTCTTGGAAAGTCTATCATTATGTAATAAAAACAAGTTTTGAATAGTGAGGGGAACAGAAATAACATTTATTGAGAACCTATGCTATGATGATGACACCAGTAACTAGCAAGGGACAGAAATGTGACTAAAGTCAGTTTAAGCCAAAGAGGAAATACATGGATTCATGTGACTGAGAAGTCCAGTGATAGTTATGAGTGACTTCAGGAACAACTGCGTCCAGGGCCTTGGTGATGCCATTAGGACTTCATCTTGCTCCTTCACTCCCTTAAACAGCAGACATGTTTGCCAGCTAGTGTAGAAGACTCACAATGCATTGATTCAGTGATTCTGGTGTGGCGGGACTTTGTCAACAGTTGTTGACAAAGGAAAGAACTAACGGTAGACACTGATCACTTAGCTTGGTCACATGTCCGTGTCCCAGTGAGTCGCTGTTGCTAATGAGATGGCATCCTCTGATTATCAAGACTGGGTGTTTCATAAACAAATTTAGAAAACATTAAACCCACAGGAAAATATTCAATTTATAAGTGAGATATAGCTGCTTTAAAGGAAGAAAGTTTTACTTTTCTTAGTATACAGACTAATCAACAAAATTCAAGGGAGAGGAATGTGTCAGAGAAAGAGCCCTATGCTGGGGATCACTTGGCTCTGATCCCAACCAGCTGTGTGACTTAGAGCAAATCCCTTTGCCTCTCTGAACCTTATGTTTTTATCTTTTATTGGGTTAAGTGCTTGCTCAGGTATTCTCAAGTCGAAGTTCTACAAAATGACCAGCACATTCTGCTTTTCTCTACTTAGCCTGAAAAGGTAGAAGGTAAGTGGTCCCATTCATATAACAAACATCTATTTGTCACCACTGCAAAAAAGGCACCATACCAAGCTCTGAAGGGGTCCCCGAGATAAAAAAAAAAAGACAATGTCTGGTTGTGCTGATTGCTGGTGCAGAGGAATTGTAAAGCCTCACAAAGCAGCCATTGACATGGAAAAGTTTTCTGTCCATGGTCATTTTCAGTAAAAATATAAAAGAGTCTCTATTCACCTTCTCCTTTATTTTCTTTCTTCACAAACAATTGAAAGGCAAGAACAAGAAGCAGCATTTCCAGGAGTGAGTTGTTAGGCAAGGAAGAAAGGAAGATCTCTGTCCTGTTCCAACCTGCAGAGAGCATTGCTGTCTTCCCAGCAGGTACAGCAGGAAGCAGACAGGTTAGCAGAGCACAGCTGGCCCCCCTTGCTTTGAGTAATCGTTGCTGAAGTCATCAGTCAAAGTGGACCAGGCAAATCACAGACCTGATTATTTCAGGCGTCAGTCTGGAAAAAAAATCCTGGTCCCTTTTCCTCATCTTTTCTTTCTCTACCCATTCTTCTTCTTTTCAAGTGTCTCCTTTAAGTCCCTGCTTTGCCTTCTTGCTGCTCCCCTCCCCACTGTCCCTTACTCTCTCTTCCTGCTTCCTTCTCTTGTATTCTCCTTCCTCCCTTTCTTTGTTTCTCTCCCTCCTTCTTCTTCCCTCCTTCTTTCTCTTCTCTCATTCTCCCTGAACTTCCCATTTTCAATCTTTTCCTTTTATATTTCCCCACACCTTAGTTTCCTCATTTTGTACTCACCATCCTTGTTTTCTCATTCTATTCATCCCTTACATATAATTGCTGCTATCTATTATGTCACTGCATTTCTTAAAGTGGTGCTTAACCTAAGACACTTATCACTGATGGCAATCAGTGAGTTAATATGGGAATCTGGTAGAAAGAATTTTCTTTAATCAATACCTTTTATATTTTCTAAGATATTTTCATTCCTTACGGTTTCACAAAGCCAAAACGTCTTTACTCCCCTTCACTTACAAGGAGCCTCTCTTATGCTCAGTGTGTGTATATTACACTTGGTGAACGCAGACACTACATGTTGAGTCTTATCAGGCAGGGGAAGTCTGGGGGTTCCAAAACCAGAAAATATTAATCTGATCTACAATTACTACTTTAATGGTGGGTAATGGCACACAAACGTGTACATGAATTTGCTATTTCCTTTGTGGAAAATCAGTTGGGGTAAATTTTCTTTATGGATCTCGGCCACAGAAAAGGACAGCAATAATCCAAAGATCTTTTATGACAACTTTCATTCATTGACAGACTCTGGTTTAGACATTGACAAGTAAGCCTCACATACATTATCTTATGTAGTTCTCACAATTATCCTATGAATAGGTATATTTCTTATTCCCATCTTATAGAAAAGAAAACTAAGACTTGATGAGTTTAGGAATCTGTTCAATTTCAGGCAATTAGGATATGGTAGAACAAAAAGATAATCACTCATCTATATTGTCATTATAATTAACTTTTAGCTTTAAATTAAAATGCAAAGGAATAAAAGGCTGAATGACTGAATCAGAAAGAGGTTCTGGGTCGAGAGCCATGATTCAAATGACTCTGCCTGATGTATGAGGCTGAAGTCATGTGTTCTCAGGCTCTGGAGGGTAGCAGGTAAGGCATGAGCTTTGGACCCATAGAGTCAGGCTTCTAACCGAGATTCAACCACATTCCAGCCATGAGATCCTGATCAAGTCAATTCTCCCGCTCTTCCCCTACACAATGGTCACACAATGTCATGCAGAGTATCTACTGGGCTTTTTAATTGGAATGCTCCTGGAGGCATCAAAACATCTCACAATCTTTTCAGTAGTTACTTGTGCTACTATACAAATATAGAGACTGAGGAGTACAAAAACGTAGAGGATGTTCTCCCAACAGTTAGTGATGGGATCAAGACTGAAATTCAGGTCTCTGACCACCTGTCCAGAGACCAATCCTCATTCCCCAATTCTGATAACTTAAAAGACAGGACATGTGCAATTTGGCAGAGCAAAAATGCATATCCAGCATTGAGTCCCGCACTCTTTTGGCCGTTCCTAGTCACCAATGACCTCATCTTTCCCAAGTCCAATGATCGTATTCAGTTTTTCATCTTACAAAAGCTCTATTGTATTTGATGCTGGATCAATCTTCCTTTTGACACTCTTCACCTCAGCTTCTGTAACCCAGTACTTCCTTTGTTCTCCTCTCATTTCTTGGACACCTCCTTTCCTGTGTTCATCAGGGATCCAGTTTCTCTGCCTACCCCTTACACATCAGCTGCCTGAGTTTTGCTCTTGATTTCTTATTCATTTCTCCTGGCTGCCATCCTCCTGGATGATCTTATCCATTTATACTGTGTCAACTCCCAAATAACATCCTGATGAGCCCCCAACTTTTAGTCTCAATCTACATTTTCTCCTCCACCCCAGAATTATATGCCAGATGCCTCAAACTCAGCATGTCCCAAAGTGGACTTAACTTATTCTCCATTCCCTGCCCCCATTCCTGGTTTTTCTTGTCTTCTCTCTCACACCTGAAGGCGTTGATTTCTGTACTGTCACCCAAGCAGAACACAAAAGTATCCCTTGACACTGCCCACTTCTTTTCCTGGCCCCCTCATACCCAAACTATGTCAGTTTTTAAACATTTGCTACTTGAATCCCTTTCTTGTCACCACACCTTCCGTGTCCCTAATCCAAGCCCTCTCACATAACACATCCTTGCATCAGCCTCCACAGCAGCCTCTAACACACAAAGCACACCTTGGATTCTTCTCCTTCTAGTTCTTTAGTGGCCTCTGTTTGACTATAAGACAATGTCCGAATTCTTTGGCATTGCTCACCCCACATTATCAAGGCTCTGCTCACCCCTTCACTCACTTCACTACATCTCACTCTCTCTTCCACTGTAATCTCCTGCAGCAACATGCTTTCACACCTCAAAGCTTTTGTTTTGTCTGCAAATATTCTCCCCCTAATCCTCGTTCTCCTGATACCTGGAGATATGGGAGGTGTTTGTGAACCTCCCTCCGCCACCTTCCCCCAGGCTTGGTTAGGTGCTCTTCCTCCATGGCTATTTACCATCTTGCACCAAGTCCATTGTTACCCTCTTTGCATTTTATTATAATTGTCTGTTCACATCCATCTCTTTCGTTAGAGTGTAAACTCCCTGAAGAGAGAGACTGTGCCTTTACAACTTGAATCTCTGGAGCTACAATAGTGCCAGGTACACAGGATAGATGATACATGCTTCGTATATATGGGCATGAACTGATCTGGCTCTGTTCTCACTACTTGTGTGTGGTGTGGCCTCAAGCCAGTTGCTAAGCCTCAGTTTTCTCCTCTGTAAAATGAGGATAATGAATTTGATCACTTGAGGTTATATGAGGGCCAAATGAAATTAGAACAGCAGCATACACAGCTCATTTTTATTGGGACCTTACTGTTGACCAAGCATTGTCTTAAATGTTTTACAAGTATTTAAATTGTCATAGCAACCCTGTAAGGTAGATGTTTTATTATTATCCCAATAGCATAGGAGAGGCAACTGAGGCCTAGGAAAAAAAAATCAACTTGCCCATGGATACGATGCTAGTGATTGGTGGAGCTCAGGTAATCTGCTCTAATGCCCTCACTCCTAACCAATGGTCCCCACTACTTAAGACACCTGTGTGTAGTGTTTATCAAAGTGCCTGGCACGTGATAGCACTAAATAAATAAATAAATTGGTTTTGTTCACTACCACGTTGATGGACAGGCTTTAGCTACGTCTACTTTCTTTTCTACCTGATAGCAATCAGCAGATACATTTGCCTCCTATAACAGCCCAGGTTCTCTAGAAAATAGTGCTTACATCAAAGATCAGATGCCTAAATCAGGGGAGAAAAGGAAGTAAGCAAGAAAAGAGAAACAGCAAACTCAAGATGTTACATGGTTGGTGACAGCTCGAGAAAATGTAGTCAAATGCTCAGTCATGTTGTGGCAGCTCCCATCAGAGTGCACGCTATGGAGAGTGAATCAGAGGAGATGAAGGCGATGATGCCAGCAGGTGAGGAGAAAGAGGTGACAGCAAGGGCTCACCACTGAGCAAGCAGATACGGTAGACCAAGCTCACCTGGAGCGGCATTTAAATTGAGTCTAATGCCCCAGCCTCCCACCGCCCCACTGCTGCCCATGGATCCTGTACCTAAGAGTTCACACAAATTAACACTATGTTTTACCGCCAATGTGGAGCCAATTGCTCTTTCCACTCTTCAGTTTTTTCACTGGTAGCATGGGGTAAGAGATCTTGTCTTACACCATGATAACATGGAGTATTTGCTGTTGACACGTGGCCTGCAATTGCTAGAAGTTCCTTCCTTTGTCCACACAAGACCCACATGTGGGCTCAGATTGCACGGACCTTAGCTGACTGAGCCAACAACTGAAGAACTCTTCCATGGAAACAGCCCAACCCAACAACATTGGCCTGCAGACTGAATCTTTCTCTTTTCTCTTTTTGTGTGTGTGCGCATGTGTCTGTAGAAAGATTGAGAGAGAGAATCTGGCATCTAGAGTTCCAATTACAAATATGATTATCATTTTGAATGACATGGGCTAAGAACCCTGCTAAGGATTTTTTAAAGCCATTATTATATTTTATGATGATGATGACCCTGCAAAGGAAGCATTATTCTCGCCATTCTATAAATGAGAAAAACTGAGGCTTAGAGAGGTGAAGGAACTTTCTGCAGGCCAAGGAGGTAATGAGTGAGTCCCAGGGAGAGTCTGTTCTTCCACTCTTCTCCCCCTGGCTCATAGGCAGCTCTATTTAATAATTCAGATTAGGATACCACTGTTGTAACCCTCTTTAACCCACAGGTGTTCTTGCTCTTATTTCAGTCTAGCATTTTGGGATTCAGAGAGGTTAACTGAGTTGCAGAAGATCATGCAGCAAACTTGAACCAGTTTAACCACCACCCAGCCACCCAACATCCATGATAGTATTTTGATTTTCTGGAATTGAAGAGAAAGTAGAGATTGAAATCGAGCCTTGGTCATTTTTAATTTATCATCTTTGTCCGAGAATTTTTAGTTAACATTGAAATAGCATTTTCCCTCTTCTCTACACCTAGAATTGCAAAGCAAGAGCAGGGGAATGGGAGAAAATCTATAAAAACAAGATCCTTGCTACTTTATGGTAATTAAAAGCAATAAATATTCTCGCCCACAATGCTGAAAATCTCAAATAGCCAGTGGGTCAATACTGTTTCCCCTAGTTAGGATGGTAATAAATCTCTATTCTTTTCGAGTCAAAATAAGGACGGAGTTTTATTCATGAATTCCATGACCTGGTACTGCGACATTTTCAAAAACAAACACGCCTGGAATGAAGAGTTTCTCCACCAAGTGTGTTTATGTGCCCTCTTCCAACCTGCTTCCTCCACCCACAAAGCGTCTGTGCTGGTGTGGTCTTCTTACTGATGCAACAGCAATATTCTTCTCCTGAACCATAGTGGCGAAATGACGTGGGGCATCCACTCTTCCTTCTCACCATCACCATAGCTCAGCACCTTTTCTATGCTGGTGGAAAACAGAATGAATTAACAGTGTACTTCTCAAGCTCATCATCTTTCTCAGAGGCTATTGCTTGACACAAAAGATATTGTTATTATCCATTAAGTCAGTTTTTCCTTCTTTTCAATCCAGGTCCACATCCTTTATTAATATCTTTTTGAAAATGGCTGTTTTCCCAAGCTTGAATGTAGCATTGGCTTCATGTTCATCTGTGATCGACACTGCTCATTCAGGAAGCTCATTGTTATTACCCATTAAGTCAGTTTTCCCTTCTTTTCAATCCAGGTCCACATCATTCATTAATATCTTTTTGAATATGACCGTTTTCCCAAGCTTGAATGTAGGTAGCATTGGCTTCATGTTCATCTGTGCTCAACACTGCTCGTTTAGGAAGCTGGATTGTCTCTGGCCTCTTTGTGAGTAGGGTTATAGAGTCAGACTGCCACACAACCCCAGGGGAAGATGAAGCTCCTGTGCTGAGACTTTCCTTCCTATTGGGGGCTAATTCAAAGGAAGCTGTGTGATCTTCAGGTCATCTTTCATTCTCTGAGCCTAAATTTTCTTATCTACAAATGAATAGGTTTCATGTACTTTTTAAAGTTCCTTCACATTCATTGTGCTATGATCCTATGAAATATGTGTCCTCTGTTTCAACTCCTGCTTGGTAATCAGTCCTTGGGGGAGAGTGGAGATTTGATAAAAGCAGCAGCTTCCCTCAAGTGGAGCTGCTCTGATAAACCTACTCTCCTCCCTTTGGCAAGAAGCATAGATCTGCCTCTGCCTTCTTAGGATTGATTGTATATGTAAAGCTTATGCTAAGTTCAAGTTGCCTCAAAAATGTCACTTTTGTTGGGGTGACTTGGGGGTGACTTTAACATTTAGCTAACACAGCACAATGGGTATCAGGCTAGTTTAAAGATAACCACATGAATGTTCATAAGACACACACAAAGACAGAAACATTCCAAAAGGCTTCTGGTCCAATTTAGGCCTATGCAAAAATGCACGTTTTATTTTCTATGGGAGAGAAACACCTTGGAAATAGGTTTACTGAATAAGACAGACTTTTTTATGCCTATTTATTGAATCTCAGGTAAGCTATGGGATGCTTTATGCTAAAGAGGGCTCAGGTAAATAGTGAGGAATGTCAAGAGCAACTGCATAACTGTGGATAACACTATAGAAAAATTGCTGGCTAAAATGAAGACTATCTAGCAAACTTCATGGCTTGTATGTCACCATTTTCCCAATTCATTATTCAGTGCCACGCTTGTAAATTTGTACCACTTTGCATTATTTTTCTTTGAGAACCTAGGCTGGTTGAGAAGGAGATGGGGTTACATTGGGTTAGGAAGCCAGGAACAATGGCAGGTCTTAACAATGGTTAGAGGGCCACGTTGAAACTCAGAAGCAAGGCAAGGTCCCTGCGCTGGTTTCAAGGAAAAAAATGCACCTGGATCAGAGAGTTCAGGATCAGTGGCCAACATTCACATTGGATCACAGGGCTTCTGGGCAATGATGTGACTCAGCACCTGTAAATAGATCTTGGCCAGAGATCTGACTACCTGAAACAAATCCTCAGTGTTTCTATTTATGGAACATGGAGGAGAAGAAACAGGTAAGGGGAAAAATAGATAGGAGAAGTGAGTACCATAGCACAATTCCACTTCACCCTGCTTTTGGTTCTGTAATCCCATTCCGATAGGAAGGATCCCTAATTTGCTAGCTGGCCTTAGTTACTAAGAGAACTTACTCTATTATAAAGGTCAAGAAAGGTATACATGGCTATACATTTTTTTAAAGATTCATTTCAGTCTCTGCTTGGGCTTGTAACACAACAAACTAGCATTTAAAGAGATTACAGTACATCTGACCCACATAGGTGGCTAGTTTTCTAGCGTTATTTCAATAACACTTTATAACATTCCATAAGATATGTATTATTAGGGCCCCTGACTCCAATCCTGTGACTTTTTAAATATACTGTGCATGCTCTGTGCCCTGAGCTCTGTTGAGGTGGTGGCAAGATTTAAAGTGAGACCCTGCCTCTGGACTGGGAAAAGTGAGATCAGAACTATCAAGGACTATAATCCCAGCACTTTGGGAGGCTCAGGTGGGTGGATCACCTGAGGTCAGGAGTTTGAGACCAGCCTGGCCAACATGGTGAAACCCTGTCTCTACTAAAAATACAAAAATTTGCTGGTCATGGTGGTGTGCACCTGTAATCCCAAGGCTGAGGTAGGAGAATTCCTTGAACCCAGGAGGCAGAGGTTGCAATGAGCCAAGATCACACCATTGCACCCCAGCCTCAGCAACAACAGCAAAACTGCATCTCAAAAAAAAAAAAAAAAAAAAAAAAAAGAGAGAGAGAGAACTATGAGGACTGAAAGGCAAGACAAAGAGTCAGCAAAGGTGAGGAATAATAACTGCCCTAGACTCTGAAGGCTAAGAGGAGCTTAGATTTTTGCTCCCTCATCAGTATAAGTTGTTATCCTATTCTGAGGGATAGAATTAAATTCCTCTATCACTTCTGTAAGTATTGTGTTCTTAATGACTTCAGTAAAGATTTTCTCAACATTCAAGGTGTAAGAGTTGCCGTTGGTGCCCTGTCCACATTGTTCTGGACCTTATCATCTGAGTGCACACATCTCAACTTCCAAATGCTAGCATCATTGTCTCTTTGCTAAAGGCTTTCTCTGGCCACAGATGACCACTATAGCAGTGTGCACAGCAGACCAAATATGCAGGAAATCAACCCCTGCTCCCAACCCTGGAACATCACTTAACCAAGGGCCAAGAGAAGTTGATGTAAATACTCCAGCTTACTTCTTTCCCAAATGAGATAACTTTGCATTCTGTGCCCTACACAGGCTCCCAAATTTGCTCATCAGGATTAAGCTCAAGTTTCCAACAGTGGAAACTTACTTGATAATCACCCTTTAGTAGCTGCTTTCCCTTCCTTGTCTCATCCCCCACTGCTTTGCTAGTGCTTCCTGGAATCACCTCCCAAATAAGCCACTTGCACTGTCTCGAAGTCTGCTTCTGGGAGAGCCCACACTAAGGCACCAGGAAAGCCTGTGAGTGTTGCTGACTACAGAGTGAAAGCAATAATAATAACACTCCTAGGGGAACTGGCTGCCCAAGGAAGTGCTAGGACAATAATTCTCAAACCTAGATGATCATCAAAGCCACCTTGAACACCTTGGATGCTTTTTTTTTTTTAAATTACATATTCTCAACCCTTATCTCGGAAAATGTTTCAACTGGATACGGCTACAGCCTGAGCTAAATATTTAAAGAGTTCTCCAAGTGACTCTAATGCTCAGTCTACTTGGAGAGTGTTTGAGGCAGAATAATGACCTTCCAATAGATAACACATCCTAATCCCTGGAACCTGTGAATATGTTACCTTGCATGGGAAAGGGACATTAAGGTAGCATGTGGAATTAGGCTTCCTAATCAACAGACCATAAAATAAAAGAGAATAGCCTGGGCTATACAGATGGTCCCAATGAAGTCACATTTAAGGATCCTTAAATGTGCATGAGGGAGGAAGAAAAGCTACACCCAAAGAGATACAAGTATGGGAAAGACTTGGCCAAATGGCACTTCCTTTGAAGATGGAAGGGGACCATGAGCCAAAGAATTCAGGCAGCCTATAGAAGCTGTAAAGGGCAAGGAGATGGATTCTCACCTAGAGCCTGGAGCGCAGACACATGGCCTTGTTAGTACCTTAATTGTAAATCAGTGAGACCCACTTCAGAATTTTAACCTCCAGAACTGTAATTGTAAAAACTCATGTCACTTGAATCCACTAAATTTGTGATAATTTTTTATAGCAGCAATAAGAAACCCATACAAGGAGTAATTATCCCAGGGCAGTACTTCTCAAATTTTAATGTACATATGAATTGTCTGGGAATTTTGTAAACTATAGAATCAGCTATAGTAGGTCTAGGGTGAGACTTGAGATTCTGTGTTTCTAACAAGCTCACAGGTGATGCAGATTTGGCTGGTCTGCAGAACACACAAGGAGGAGCAAGGCCAGAGCAGGATTTCTCGACCTCTGCACTACTGACATTTTAACCCAGATCACTCTTTGTTGTAGAGGTTGTCCTGTGCATTGTAATATGTTTAGCAGCATCTGTAGCCTCCACCTCTTAAATGCCAACAGCACCCCTACTTTAGTTGTGACAACCAAAAATGTCGCCAGACATCGCCAAATGTCCCCTGGGGTGGGAGCAAAAGTGGGAGTGGCTGAGAACCATAGTTCTAGAACACCAAACCATCAACTAGGAATAAGGAATTGGATAGAGATCAGGGTAGTAAAGTTAGAAAATCCATATGAAAAGCTATGTGTTGTTTTTGTTTCACATATTTTAGGATATGGACCTCTGTCAAGGAGAGTAACAGGTTTTGCCCCAAAAACACAAATGAAAATTGACAACTTAGAGTGGATGAGTTCCTCAAAAACCATAAAACAGCAAAACTAAGCCAAGATGAAATAATTTGAATCATCCTATAACTATTAAAGAAATTTAATTTTTATTTTAAAAGAACCCCAAGAGAAATATTTATCACTAGATGGTTTCACTTTAGAATTATTACAAAAATTTGGAAAAGAATTAACATCAACTTAATATTTTGCAGAAAATAGCAGAGGGAAGGTATTTTAAGAGGCTAGTATAACTCTGGTTACAAAAGCAAACAAAGATTGTACAAGAAAAGACAACTGCAAGATCAGTGTCTCTTATAAGCCTATACACAAAATCCACCAGTTATTAGCAAATTGTATCTGGAAATGTATGAAAGAAAATATAAAGCATGATCAAGTGGGATTTATTCCCTATAAGCAAGATTCAAAAATCAATCGGTGTAAACCACCATACTGACAGCCTAAAGAAGAAATATCACATGAGCATATCAACTGCTGCAGAAAAAGCACTTGGCAAAATCCATGACTCATTACTGATTAAAAAAAAAAACTCCCGGAAAACTAGGAAGATGGGGATGTGCTCTTAACTTCATAAAGGAATGTCTACAAAGTCCTATAGAAACCATACATAATGGTAACATATTGAATGCTTTCCCTCTAAGACGGGAAGAAGAAAATGCCTACTTCCACAACCCTTTTTCAAACAGAACTGAAAGTTCTAGCCAGTGTAATAAGGCAAGAAAAAAAAAGATAAAAGGTATATAAATTTGAAATAAATAAATAAAATTTTTCCTATTTTTAAATGACAGGACTGTACATAAAAAATCTTAAGGAATTCACAAAACCTTGAGGTAATAAGTGAATTCAGTAACATCACAGGTGATAAGATCAACACACAAAATCATTCATATTTGTATATATAAACAAGGAATATATGCATGCAAATTAAGAATACAATACTATTTACAATTTTCCAAAGAAAATAAAATAGGTATACATCTAATAAAAAATATGCAGAATCTATATGCTTAAAATTACAAAATACTGGCCCAGTGCAGTGGCTCATGCCTGTAATCCCAGCACTTTGGGAGGCTGAGGTGGGCGGATCACGATGTCAAGAGATTGAGACCATTCTGGACAACATGGTGAAATCCTGTCTCTACTAAAACTACAAAAAAATTAGCTGGGCGTGGTGGCGTGCACCTGTAGTCCCAGCTACTTGGGAGGCTGAAGCAGGAGAACTGCTTGAACCTGAGAGGTGGAGGTTGCAGTGAGCCAAGATTGCACCACTGCACTCCAGCCTGGCACCTGGCAACAGAGCAAGACTCTGTCTCAAAAAAAAAGAAAAAAAAAATTACAAAATGCTGCTGAAAGAAATCAAAGAAGATCTAAATAAAGAGAGATATACTGTGTTCTTCTGAAAAACTCAACATAGTAAAATATCAATTTTCCCCAACTTGATACGCAGATTTAAGGCAATTCCTATCAAGATCTCAGCAAGCCTTTTTGTAGATATAAACAAGCTTATCCTAAAATTTATATGGAAAGGGACAGCAACTAGAATAACTAAAACATTCTTAACAAAGAATAAAGTGAGATATCACTCTATTCAATGTTAAGATTTACTAGCTATGATAATTGAGACAATGTGGTGTTGGTGGAGGAAGAGACATATAGAAAACAGAACAGAGAACTCACAAATAAATCTACCCAAATATATCCAACAGATTTTTTACAAGTTTCAAAAGCAATTTAATGGCATATGAACAGGATTTTCAACACAGAATGTTAGAGCAAATGGATATCCACGGGGTGGCGGGGGGTGGGGGTGGGGGTGGGGGTGGGGGGTGGGGACGGACGGTAATAAACCTCAACCTAAAACTCACATCTTATACAGAAATTAACCCAAAATGAATCAGTCGAGATCAGCCTGACCAGCATGGTGAAACCCCATCTTATGGTGGTACATGCCTGTAGTTCCAGCTACTTGGGAGGCTGAGGCAGGAGAATCACCTGAACCAGGGAGGCAGAGATTGCAGTGAGCTCAGATTGTGCCACTGAACTCCAGCCTGGGCAACAGAGCGAGACTTTGTCTCAGTAAAAAAAAAACCCTATAAAATTTTCATAAATAAATAAGAAAAAATATCTTTGTGACCTACAGCTAGGCAAGCATGTAATCTTAGACTAGATACAAAAAAAGCATTAATTTTTTTTACTTTGCTCTGTAAAAGACTGGGAGAAAATATTTGCAAATCATGCATCTGACAAAGGATTTGTATCTAGAACATATAAAGAACTCTTAAAACAGTTAAGACAAAATGAGACACATTCAATTACAAAATAGGCAAGGGACATAGAGCCTTTAGTGAAATGTCTATGAAAAGCACATGAAAAGACATTTAGTATCATTAACTATTAAGGAAATGTAAATTAAATCCATGATGAGATAACCCTACACACTTAAGAGAAGGACTATAATAAAAAAAATAGTGATTACATAAAATGCTGGCAAGGAGGTGAAGAAACTGGATCACTCGTACTTTGCTGTTCAGAATGAAAATTGTACAGCCACTTTGGAAACCAGTATGGTACCTTCCTATAAAATTAATTATGCACTTACCATGCAACTCAGCAATTGAACTCGAACATTTATCTCAAAGGCAGGAACAACTTATATTTGCATTAAAACCTGGGCATGAATGTTCATAGCAGCTTTATTCATAATAAAACAAACCCTGGAAACAACCCAAATGTCCTTTTAATAACTCCTTTAAGCAAACTGTGTGCCTGGGTGCAGTGGCTCACACCTATAATCCTAGCACTTTAGAAGGCTAAGGCGTGTGGATCACTTGAGCCCAGGAGTTCCAGACCAGCCTAGACAACACGGCAAAATCCTGTCTCTACAAAAAATACAAAAAAATAAAAAATTGTAGTACAGTCATACCATAGAATACTACTTAGCAATGAAAAGGAACAATTGATTCACACAATTTGAATGGCTATCAAGGGATTTATGCTGAGAAAAAAATCCTCTAAATTACATATTTTATGATTCCATTTATATAATACAAACTGACAAAAATTGTAAAATAAAAAATAGGGGGCCAAGCACGGTGGCTCACGTCTGTACTCCCAGCACTTTGGGAGGCCGAGGCGGGTAGATCACCTGAGGTCAGGAGTTCGAGACCAGCCTGACCAACATGGAAAAACCCATCACTACTAAAAATACAAAATTAGCCAGGCGTGGTGGCGCATGCCTATAATCCCAGCCTCTCTGGAGGCTGAGGCAGGAGAATCGTTTGAACCCAGGAGGTGGTGGTTGTGGTGAGCCGAGATCGTGCCATGGCACTCTAGCCTGCCATTGCACTCCAACCTCGAAACTCCATCTCAAAAAAAAAAAAAAAAAAAAAAAGTGGTAGCTAGAGGTTAGGATGAGGGCAGGAGGTAGAGAGGAAGGCAGGGAAAGGGAAGGAGAGAGGGAGAGGGTGAGGGTGAGGAGTGGAGAGATGAGGCTGGCTCTTTAAAAAGGTTTTTCTTAGACAGTTGGAATGTTTCACTGGTGACAGCAGAATTTGGGCTTGAGGAAAAGACAGAATTCTGTGGGCCAAATGGGACAGGGGGCATACACTAGGAGGCAACAGATGGCCTCCGCAGAGAGCAAATGAAGGTCATGTAACCAGATGTGTGAACCTCGAAGGCTGGAGAGGGCCCTGCAGATCGAAACAGAATCCAGCCCTGTCTCTCATGTTATGAAAGGCAGGCCATGTTCGATTAAATAAGAGCATTGTTTCCCAAATGGCAAGAACCTCTATGCCTTCATCAAGTTATTTGCCCTATCTATATTCTACCTGTACTATTATAGATTCAGTGTCTTTGTCTAAATTGACTCAATCTTCACATAATAAATATTTGCATAAAATAAGTATTCTGTCTGTGTACTACCTAACACTGTTTGGCACTCCATCAGTTACACGTAACACACTTTGTAAAAGAGAGACAGAAAGGGCGTTCTGAGCACAGGGGAACTGTCTGAGCCAGAGCACAAACCCATGAAGGAGCATGATGTATTCAGAGCCAGGAGTGGCTGGAACGGAGGGTGCATGCAGGAGGGGAGGGGGGCAGATGGGGTGAGTGATGGGGCTGGAAAAGGAAGCGGGTTGTAAAGGAAGGGATTGGGATAATCAAAGTCCACTCCGCTCTTTGCATTATCTCTTGCTCAGGCAGGACTGGGCAAGTGTCCTGGGGACTACATGTTCTCATTCTCTCCCTCAGCTGCAGAAGTGTGGGCAGTCATGTGTGGCTGTGTTAACACTACATGACTAAAACCAATCCCCCAGTCCCTTCCGGCTGCACACCTCGCTGCCTCCACTGCCTCCGTGTGCTGATTTGCATCCAGGCAGGTTGTGTAAACAAGGCTGTTAGGGGAATATAAATAACCACAGCCTGGATTGTGGTTCAATAGTCTGGTCTGGGGAAATCAGAATTTCCACTTATCTCCCATTGCAAGGTGGAGCCTCTTAACTGCTCACAAGGTCCTTGGTTCTCACCCTCTCCCTCCCAAGATGCTGGTGCTGATTCATGGTGCAGGACGGCTTCCTCCTGCCCAGCTCCTCCTCCACTCCTGCCTTTATAACCACAGATGCTAACTCGCTGAGTTGTCAAACAGAACCAAGCTCTGTTCTCACTTTGCCTGGGCAGGCTGGGCAGGTGAACAGAGGCTGAGCTCTCTTCAGAGAGACTTGCCCCTCTAAACAGTGACCTTTTCAAGATCATAAACTCAATCTTATTTCATCACAGGGCCCCCAGTTGCTGACCCAGTTCATGTAGTTGAGGTAAACAATCAGAGTTGTCCAGCCTGCAGTTTACATTAATTTCAGCCCCCTGCTATGTGACCTTGGGCAAGTCACTTAAACTTTCTGAGCAGTCATTTTATTGTCATTTGTAAAGTGAAGGTGATAATGATGCCTACTTCTTAGGATTATTGGGCAGAAGAAATTTAATGGTATACTCCAAGTGCTTAGCATGTTTATTTAAAAGGAGGTGCTAAATATACTGTAACTATCATTAATACTATTCTGGTGGTAATGGTGATGACGGTGACGTCAGTGCATAGTGAATGAATTTAATCAAAGTATTGATACCTACTCCCCATGTTTCGTACACCCACACATAAGATTGGTCTAAAGTGATAGAAGAGGTCTTCAAAGAATTGAGAGGTATCTTTGATGCTGCGGAAGAAACCCAGCGCCCTGGAATAAGAAGGCCAACTCAAATTTTAAGATAACAACTTGAAATCTACAATGCATTTGTCAAATTCTCTAAATTGTAGATCAGTCACTCATAAAGCAAGAATCCCAACAACTTGCTTCCCAAGGTTAATTTGAGAACCAAGTTAGATGATGTTTTGCAAATTGTATTGGGAGTTATTTCTTTCAAGATTTAACAGTAGCCATCATGTAGGAAAATCTCTCTGGATATAGGAGGCATAGGAAGCATCGTGAAGATTAGAACTTGGCTCTGCCTGGGGAACTTCTTTTAGCAGCACAATCTCTTTCTTGGTGTTTATGGAGTTTCCTTCCTAGACCAGCTCTGGGTTCTGGTCTCAGCTGATCCCACTCGCCTTCTCCTTACCACGTAACCACTGTCCAGGCTATCTTCCTAGTCTCCGAACACTTACTCAACCTCAAGGTCTTCATCCTTGGTCTTCCCTGTCTGGAACACTCTCCCCTGGATAGGAGCATCGCTGGTTCCCTTGCACCATACTCAAAGCTTCATCCATTTACTATCTCCTTGAATATCCTTCCCTGATCCATAAATCAGTGAACTCCCAGTTGTCTTCTGTCACTTGGCTTTTAATTTTCTGCATAATACTTATTACCTGAACCTGTCATGTTTATTCATTTGGTTACTTGTTATATCTGTTCCTCTCACTGAAAGCTGAGCTTCACGAGGACAGGAACTTTGCTTGTTCATTGCTCTGTCTCAGGGCCTAGAATGCTCTGGGCTGCTCCAAACATGAGTGTTGGAGGAATTGAGTTGGACATTAGAGGGGACAGAAGAGAGGTCACTCTTATTTCCCTGGAGAAACTTGCAATCCAAATGAGGACTTAAGATTTACTCAAATTAAATTAGGCAGGACACCACGCAATGGGAAATAGGTAAAAGCACATTTGTGTGAGCCTTATTGTCAGGTACAACTACTGAAGTCACACAGTCTGTTTGCATTTGGAGGAGACAGGGCCCCAGAGAAAAACAAACAAACAAAAATCCTTAATTACCACCGGTGTATTCACACCTTATTCTTTAACCGGGTATAAACAGGGGAGGGGGAGAGAGACAGTGCAACCGGAGAGGGGCTGGACCCTGAGACCATGCCTATGTCCCCAGCATGCAGTTAGACCCCCTCTGATGTGGGGCTGTCACTTCTTTTTTTTTTTTTTTTTTTTTTTTTCTGAGATGGAGTCTCGTTCTGTTGCCTGCCGGAGTGCAATGGCACGATTTTAGCTCATTGCAACCTCCGCCTCCCAGATTCAAGTGATTCTCCTTCCTCAGCCTCCTGAGTAGCTGGGATTACAGGTAGCAGGAGCCACCACACCTGGCTAATTTTTGTATATTTAGTAGAGATGACGTTTCACCATGTTGGTCAGGCTAGTCTTGAACTCCTGACCTTGTGATCTGCCCTCCTCAGCCTCCCAAAGTGCTGGGATTACAGGTGTGAGCCACGATGCCCAGCCAGCTGTCACTTTTTAAATGCTTGCTCTGTGGCAGTGTTTAAGAAGTGATAGCCCTTCAACTTGCCATGCCAAGCACATTTATATTATTACCTCCCTTAATCCTCATAGTATCCATGTGAAGTAGATATTATTTATTATTACTATCTCCATTTCACAAGAAAAGAAGTGAGTTCGTCACTGCTAAAACCCATTGTATTAACCATCCGTCTACACTGCTTCTCCTGCCCTGCTGACCCCTGCTACCCTAACTTGATGATTCTACATCCCTGCTTTGATTACACCCAAATTTTAAGCACACAAAAACAAAAATACACACCAATCAAACAAATGTGTTGGAGGAAGGAGGCAGGAGGGGGGAATTAACATTATTTATTTGAAGATTTCTTATTCAAAAGCTCATTAAAACAAATTCCTCACTGAATTCTTTGCTACGCCAAAAGCTTGTCCATTGGGATAAATATATCTTTAGTCACATGATGTGGCTATAAATTTATATTTATATTTTAATATTATATTCCATATTTTTTATTTTCCCCATATTTTTATTTTCTGAGGAAACTCAGAACCAAATTCAATTCCTCATCCTAGCAGGTGTGTCAATTCATTCATTTGTTCAATAATGAAAACAAAATCAATAATTACATTTAGATGTATATCTATAGATATATAGATGTGTAGCACAAATAATTTGTTATGCACTGTGTTAGCAAATTAGCTCAACTCAGAAGACATATTTATTATCTGCTCATGTAAATTTGTTTAAATCTGTCTTTACATTTAATTTACCTTTTCTCTATTTCTTAATTTGCCACTACAATATTTTGGAGAAGTTGGTAGAACATAAACCTTAAATAAAGTCATAATGTCATGTTGTAAAGACAAAACATAAAATTAATCTGGCCTCATAAGTACTAGTGTGACAAAAGCAGCACACATATAGAATCATATGTATGCAGTTTTATTCTTTCACATCAATAACTGTATCTCAAGACCAATCTTACAAGTCAGAGAAGCCCAGGAACTCATGCTTCTTCAGAGATGAAGCCAATTCATATTTCTTGGTAAAGTGAGGACATTAAGTAAATACCGACCAATCATTGAAAGTGTATTTGCTGAGATGAAGTCTACGGCTGGGAAGGTAGGAATGTGTATTTCATTATTAAGTGACAACAAGCAGCTCTTGCCCTACCAGTCAGTTGCCAAGTCCTATCAAGTCTACCTTAAAATGACTCTCCAGCCCATCTCCATCACCACAGCCTTGGTTCAGGCTCCCTGAACTGTGTAATACTGCAGATTTCTGCATCTGGTAATCCCCAATTGCCACTCTCTGTCCCTTTGTTCTCTTGTATGCCATTCAAACAACCCCTCTGGTTCCAATTTATTTCTTTTTCTTTTTAATAATTGCCATTTTCTCCTTCTTTATTTTTGTTTCCTTCCAATTTTTATTTTAGGTTCAGGGGGCACATGTGCAGGTTTACTGCATGGGTAAATTGTATGTGGCTGGGGTTTGGTGTACAAATTATTTCATCACCCAGTTAGTAAGCATAGTACCAGATATGTAGTTTTTTCATTCTTACCCTCCTCCTACTCTCCACCCTCAAGTAGGCCTCGGTGTCTATTGTTCCCTTCTTTGTGTCCATGTGTACTCAATGTTTAACTGTCACTTATAAGTGAGAACATGCAGTACTCAGTTTTCTGTTCCTGTTAATTCACTTAGGATAATGGCCTCCAGCTGCATCCATGTTGCTGCAGAGGAAAAAATTTTACTCTTTTTTGTGGCTGCATAGTATTCTATGGTATATATGTACTACATTTTCTTATCCAGTCTCTACTGTTGACAAGCATCTATGTCTTTATGTCTTTACTATTGTAAGTAGTACTGCAATGAACACATGTGTGTATGTGTCTTTATGGTAAAATGATTTATATTCCTTTGCAAATATATCTATTAAAGGAATTGCTGGGTCAAATAGTAGTCCTAAGCTCTTTTAGAAATTTCCAAACTACTATCCATAGTGCATAAACTAATTTACATTCCTACCAGCAGATTATAAGCATTTCCTTATCTCTGCAACCTCGCTAGCATCTGTTATTTTAAATAATAGTCATTCTGACTGGTATTGGATAATATCTTACTGTGGTTTTGATTTGCATTTCTCTAATGATTAGTAATGAACAATTTTAAGTATGCTGTTGGCCACATGTATGTCTTTTGAGAAGTGTCTGTTCATGTCCTTTGCCCATTTTTTAATTGGGATATTATTTGTTTTTTGCCTGTTTGCTTTCTTCATAGATTCTAGCTATTAGACTTTTGTCAGATGCATAGATTGCAAATATTTTCTCCCATTCTGTAGGTTGTCTGTTTATTCTGTTGATAGTTTCTTTTGCTGTGTAGAAACTCTTCCATTTAATTAGGTCTCATTTGTCAATTTTTGTTTTTGTTGTAATTGTTTTTAGAGTCATTGTCATTAAATCTTTACCAGGGCCTAGTTCCACAATTGCATTTCCCAGATTTTTATTTTAGGGTTTTCATAGTGTTAGGTTTCACATTTTTAGTCTTTAATTTATCTTGAATTAATTTGTATATGGTGAAAGGATGGGGTCCAGTTTTAATCTTCTGTATATGGCTAGCCAGTTACCTTAGCACTTTTATTAAAAAGGGAGTCTTTCCCCATTGCTTGTTATTGTCAAGTTTGTTGAAGATCAGATGGTTGTAGATGTGTGGCTTTATTTCTGGGTTCTCTAACCTGTTCCATTGGTCTATGTGTCTATTTTTGTACCGGTGCCATGTATCTATTTTCCCAAGAGTGAAATGCAGATTTCTTAGCTTATCACTCAAAATCCTCTACAACAAATCCTAAAAATGTACCCCTTTCAACTCACCTACCCTCTGTGAACCAATTGGTGATCTTGTTCTCAGATCTAGAGAGAGAGGAAAATGTGGCTGGGGTCTCAAACCCAGAATCTTCAAGTGACTGTCTAATGTGACTGCCAGTTCCATAGATAGATATGTAGTAGGCTAAACACTCATGCTATGAAGCTCAGTGGCTTGGAAGGAGAAAGTAGGACCCAACTCAAGAGGTGGGACTGGACTCCAGAGACAGGGCTCAGATATTGGACCAAATTGAGGACTAGCTAAAAGCAGAACAGGGTGGAATCAACTTTCCATAAGACATGCCCACCAGTGTGCCATGTCAGTTTACCATTGCCATGGCAGCACTAAGAAGTTATTGCTCTTTCTGTGGCAATGACCCAATGATCCAGAAGTTACCCTTTTTCTAGAGAGGTTAGTATAATCTGCCCTTTAATTTGCATATAATTAAAAGTGGGTATACATATGACTGCAGAACTACCTCTGAGCTGCTACTTGGCATACTGCCTATGCACAAGGAGGAGTACTTCTGCTGCTGTACACTGCCACATAAATAAAAGTTGCTGTCTAACACCACTGGCTAGCCCTTGAATTCTTTCCTAGGTGAAGCCAAGAACCCTCCCAAGCTAAGCCCTAATTTTAGGACTCATCTGCCCTGCATCAGTTTTATTACTCTCAGTCTGTGGAAGCCTAATGATGTGGTTTGGCTGTGTCCCCACTCAAATCTCATCTTGAATTGTAACTACCACAATTCCCATGTGTTGTGGGGAGGAACCCAGTGGGAGGTGATTAAATTATGGGGCAGTTCTTTCTTGTACTGTTCTCATGATAGCGAATGAGTCTCATGAGATCTGATGGTTTTAAAATGCAAGAGTGTCCCTACACAAGCTCTCTGTCTCTTTGCCTGCCACCATCCATATAGAACATGATTTGCTCCTCCTTGCCTTCTTCCATGATTGAGGGGCCTCCCAGCCATATTGAATCGTAAGTCCATTAAACCTCTTTTTTTCCCAGTCTCGGCTATGTCTTTATCAGCAGTGTGAAAACAAACTGATAAACCTAACTTACCCAATCTCATTTCACAAAGCCTAACTTTTCTCCTCAATAAAACAGAAATAATAATAGGACCTATCTCACAGGATATTATTGCCAGGATTTAATTATAACATGCATATATAGTACTTAGCACAGTGCCTAACATATGATTAGAGCTATGGTTATCCTTCTAAGAATTTGCTCCCAGATCCTACGTGGTCTCCTAGTCCTGTTGAGTTATGCTGGACTTGATGTAATACATGAAGGTTTCTAGTCCACTTTGGCCTAAGATGTTAACTCAGAGTAGGCTCATGTCTGTTCTGGTCCCTTATCCCAGGTTTATTGAGGTCTTATCATTCCCATGGCACTGGGAAGCTCAGAAAGGTAAACTCAAGAAAAATCACATCTAGCAGGTACGGGGTGGGGAAGGTTGTCTTAAGATGTAGAACCATCTCTCTAGAATTAAGATGGCTCTCTGTAAGAGGAAAGCTCAGATATGGCATTTTATATTAGTTGCATGAATCAAAAGGGTGAATCCAAAAATCAAATATGCTGTCAAGAGCCAGGAATCTATTACCTCTGTTTGCCTCAATAAACGTTTCATCTTTTTGTATGTAAACTAGCAATGCCTTTATCTTTACCCACATTGAGCTTCTCCCCTTCCTGGATATACAGGGTGTGGATTCTCCTTACAACTTAGAACCTGCCACTAACACACACACTTATTCAGGTTGATGTCATTGAGCCTTTGCTCAAGATTCTCATTCAGTTTTAGATGCCCCACTTGGTTTCATTCACTCACTTAACAAATGGTTACTGAGCCCCTATTGAGAGCAAGACACTGAAAGAAACACTGAATAAAACAAACCCAGTTACTGATCTCACGAAGGTTCCAAAACCCCGTGGAAAAGAGATAAACAAAAATGTAAAAAACATAGAAGTAAAAAACATATGACACTAGCCAAAAATTAAGTCATCAAAATGTGATGAGAAAGAACAATGTATGAGATGTAACATATATTAGGGGAAGGAGTAACAGAGAGGGCCTCTCTGAGAAGTAACATTTAACTGGAGGCTGGAAGGGTGAGTAGAGTTAGCCAGGTGAGGAGAAGGAGGCAGGGGTTTACAACAATGGAAACAGCATACACAAAGGCCCTGAGGAAGGAGCCTGAGAGAAAGCCAGGAAGAGAAAGCATGAGAGAATGCTAAAAAGCAAGTAGAGTGGCAGAAGATGATACTGGGGGGCAGTAGCACCAGAGATTTTCCATTCACCTTTAAATAGCAATAGAAATGTCACTTCTTCTTAAAGGCATTTCCAGGCCACCACCCCATAAGACTTTATTGTCCGTCTTCTGTGATTGATATCTGTTTATTTGCTTTATAGAGTATATAGGCACTGTTGTGCATGCCTATCTCCCCATTACCAGAGCACAAGAGACTAAAGGCAAGAAATTAATCTTTCTCATCTCTGTCTCCTTCACTCCCCCAGCACAATGCCCAGGACAAAATAATTGTTCAAGGAATGCTACATTTCTTTTGGAGATACAATGTCAAAGTCCAAGTGACTTAGAAAGGAGATTTTAAAAATGGAGTAGATCGAAGTTTTGCCACTCTTATGAGTTGAAGTGTGTCGCATGTTTCTTGTCAATGCCCATCTCTCTTTTTCTGTTTTCTCTCCAACTGTGTTGCCTGATTAATTTTCTATTCACATTTGTCAATCTGAGCAGCTTCTAATAACCACCATACCACAAAAAACTTGATTCCAAGATGGCCATCTTGTCAGAGGGAGCCACTGAGTGCACCGAAGTCTGATAAATAATGAATGACCACAGGGCATTTAGAAGCTTGTGATATAAAAAGAAAATGTAGGCCTTATGATAGATGGAATCACCTTGGCTCATGATCCCTGGATATCACTCTAAAAAGTAATTTTTGTGAACATTAAAATCATTTTCCTCACTGAACCTGGTGAGGGGATAGGTCTGGTGTGGCATCCTGTAGCCAATATGGAAAAATTTTTCCAGCCACTCACAAGCCCTGCCTAAAAACTCCCAATGGTGGAGTGACAGTTTCCAGAGAAGATACATTTTGATTCTGCCAGGTCAAGGGTCAGAATATGGGATGAGTTAATATTTCCCCAGTGTTTTATGAAATATGGGTACCACATTTGATATAAATGGCTGCTACATACTGATAAATAATCCATCTATGATCAAAAAATGGGAAAATTCTAAGTCTACCCAAAAGCTAGAGATTATTTCTATAAGCCTTTTAAGAGTCTTTAATATTTTAATATGATTTATCAATTGCATAGATGGGGATATGGCATTTAATGTTGCCCAGATATATTGGAACCACAGAGTATTTTTATGTTTATCTACTACAAAGGCTTATAAAAATGACTGAGCCAGTCTAAGTAAGATCTTAGTAATTTAGTCCCTTAACCACATAAACTGGAAACATCCCATGCTTTAGAATTAGAAGGCTTGGGTTCAAGTCTCCAGTGAGTCATTAAAAATTATGTCCTTGATCATGTCACTTAACCTTGAAACCTCAATTTCCTTACCTATAAAGGAAAGTGAAATTATCAGTTCCAACTTTACTGGTTTAATGGAATGATTAAATATGTTAATAGATATTAAAATCCTTCTAAGAAGTATAAGCACAATATAATTTTTGTTTTTATTATTAATAAAGTTCAATATGAAGACTAAGCACCCAGAGAAGGATAATGGCAAACTTTTCAGAGTAGGGAGATTTAAGGTGGAAACTAAGAAATCAACAAGGCAATGTTGGGGCCATCAGCAAATAGACTCATTGTGGCTATAAATATCAGAACCGTGGAGCGCTCCATTTGGTGCTGTTGCTCATCTAAATCTACCTGCTGAGTAGTGTCCTAAGACAGTCAACACCGGCAGGCCGCGGTGGCTCATGCCTGTAATTCCAGCACTTTGGGAGGCCGAGACGGGTGGATCACCTGAGGTCAGGAGTTCGAGACCAGCCTGGCCAACATGGTAAAACCCCATTTCCACTAAAAATACAAAAAAAATTAGTTGGGCATGGTGGCAGGTACCTGTAATCTCACCTACTCAGGAGGTTGAGGCAGGAGAATTGCATGAACCCAGGAGGCAGAGGTTGCAGTGAGCTGAGCTGAGATTGCACCACTGCACTCCAGCCTGGGCAACAAGAGTGAGACTGTCTCAAAAAAAAAAAAAAAAAAAAGAAAAAAGAAAAAAAAAAGATTGCCCACTCCTACTTAGTTGTTCAATTCTCTTGGCCTTAATGGGAGCTAAGATTTATCCAACAAGGAACTCCCATGCATGGAAGGTCAAATCTATCCAAAAAGATACAAAGTTCAGAAGGTGTGTCAGGTCTGATTGAGTGCAGTGATTTCATTTTCCAGATCAAGTGTGTGGATCTCTAGTCATATTTATCACTAGTACATCTGCTTCCCTTACGGTCTTTGGTATGAGAATTGTTTAAAAATTACTTATTCTTTGGACTCACCTTGAATTTCCAGATTCTTTACTTTTTTCCTTTTTTTTACTTAGAACACTTTACCCTTCCATCTTCATCTTGACCACATAAATACCTGAAATACATACTTCAACTCAGGGCTCACATTCTTTGCAAAGCCAGCCAGAATGATACCCTCCCCATCCCTAAGTTCCATTAGACCACCTAAGCAGTAGCACTTAATCTGACGTAGATTATTAAGAAAATGTCAGGAAGATGTGGAAACTCACATATGATTTTAGTGGGTTTCTGTTTGTTTTGATGTATGTGCATTCCACTTTCTCTGAAATAACAGGATCCCTGATACACCAGTTCAAGCATGTTGAGTAGGTCCTTCCAAACATATAAAGGAATTCCTGCTATTTACACTACATCGACAACATTAAAATGCAAAGCAGGAAAATTATTTATCAAAATCTACCTTTAAATTCTGTAGGCACTTTGCAAACAACCTTTCCCAAACTGCTTTGTCATCTGGCTTTCTTATAGGTTCTGCCAGTAGGAAACACTGGAGAGAGATTAGAATGAATAAGGAGAAGAGGGACGCTTTTCCTATTTGTGCTGTGGTCAAAGTTACCTCAGTGGTAGTCTGCTCCAGCATCAAGCTTTGTTCAGTACTTCCAGAAGCAGTCTTACCAAGCCTCTTCAAAGAGTGTGTGGTGCCTCTGTTTTCAGAGATCTGACCACCAGCCCTACAGAGTCCCTCCTATAAGCTCCAAGGTCTGGAGATACTCTCTACTTTGGTTCCCCATGCCTACAAGTAATCCCTTCTCTAAGCATTTTTTGTTTTTTGGTCTCGGAAATATTTTTGATGTTTTCTTTTTGTCTCTCTTATAGCTCTTTAAAACCAGTATAACCAGTTAAACTCCTTTGTTAAAATATGTAGTGTGGTTTCTGCTTTCCCAACTGGATCTTGATAGATGAAGTATATGGATTTATCAGTCCCTTCAAACCATAAGCCCAATATCTAAGGCTACATGATTGTAGACGCTGACCCTCAGGGCTTTCTAAATATCGCTGTAGCCATGGACCCATCCTGGGAGTCTGACAAACACTGTGGATCCTCTTCCCAGAAATCACATATTCACAAAATTTTGAATGCAATATCAAGGGGTTCATGGCTCCCTAAAGTGTCCTCCATTAATTTCCATACTACTCTCACTCTATGGAGATATAATGTTCCCATGAGGTCATGAAAATTTCAAAAACACTTTTCCTGTTTTCAATTTAACAGTTTTTAGATACATAACAAAAATTTCCCTATTTAATAAAAATGAGTACCTTTATAAATGAGTCACAACAGTAATTCCATATTTTGCTTTTTAAAAAAATTCCCAACTGGACATATCCATGTTTATTGGTATATTTCTCATTTAATTTTTGTTAAACCTAATTCCTCTAAAATATTTAATTTTACCTGAACTTAAATGGAATTAACGGGTAGCCTAACTTCATTGTTTATTTACTTATTTTTAGTGGACAAATAAAAAAATGTATTTATCATGTACAGCATGATGTTTTGAAATATGCATACATTGTAGAATGGACTAATCAAATTAATTAACATATGCATTACTTCACATACCTATCATTGTTTTGGTGAGAACACTTAAAACCTATTCTCTTAACCATTCTCAAGAATACAATGCATTGTGATTAACTATACTCACCATGTTGTACAATAGATCTCTTAAGCTTATCCCTCCTATTTAATTGAAATTTTGTATCCTTTGACCAATATTTATCCAACCCCGTTATACCCCTAACCTTTGGTAACCACCTTTCTACTCTTTACTTCTATGAGTTCAACTTTTTTAGATTCCACATATGAGTGAGATGCTGTGGTATTTGTATTTCTGTGCCTAGCCAATTTCTGTGCCTGACTGATAATGTAATGTCCTCCAGCTTCATCTATGTTGTTGTCCCCAGTGACAGGATTCCCTTCTTTGTAAGAGTAAATAGTAATTTTTTGTGAATGTATACCATATTGTCTTACCCATTCATCCATTGATGGACACATAGATTGATTCCATATCTTGGTTATTACAAATAATGCTGCAATGAATGTGGGAGTGCAGATATCTTTTCAATATGCTGATTTAATTTTTGGATATATGCCCCAAAGTGGGATTGCCAAATCATACAGTAGTTCTACTTTTAGTTTTTTGAGGAACTATCAAACTACTTCCCACAATGGCTGCACTAATTTACATTCCCATTATCAGTATACAAGGGTTCCCTTTTCTCCACATCCTCACTAGGACTTATCTTTCATCTTTTTGATAATAGCTATTCTAACAGATGTGAACTAATATCCCATTGTGGTTTTAATTTGCATTTCCCTGGTGATTAGTGATGTTAAGTATTTTTTCATATATCTGTTGATCGTTTATATGTCTTCTTTTGAGAAATATCGATCAAAATCCTGTGCCTATTTTCTAATTAGGTTATTTGTGGAATTTTTTGGCCATTGGATTGTTTGAGTTTCTTATGTATTTTGGATATTAACCTTTTATCAGATGTATTAGTTTGCAAATATTTTCTCCCTTTCTGTGGGTTATCTCTTCACTCTGTTGATTATTTCCTTGGCTGTGCAGAAGCTTTTGAGCTTAATGTAGTCTATATATCTACTTTTTGCCTTTGTTTCCTATGCTTTTGGGGGGGATATCTAAAAAATAGTTATGTCCAGACCAATGTCATAAAGCTTTTTCCTTATGCTTTCTCCTAGTACTTTTACAGTTACAGGTCTTACATTTAAGTCCTGAATCCATTTCAAGTTTACTTTTGTGAATGATGTGAGAGAAGGGTCTAATTTCATTCTTCTGCGGTTGCCCCAACACTATTTACTGAAGAGACTGCCTTTTCCTCACTATGTGTTCTTGGCGCCTTGGTCAAAACTCACTTGATTGTAAACACATAGAATTATTTCTGCACTCTCTATTCTGTTCCATTGGTCTATGTATCCGTTTTTATGCAGTACTATGCTGCTTTGATTACTAAACTTTGTAGTACATTTTGTAGTCAGGTAGTAGGATGCCTCCAGTTTTGCTATTTTGTTCAAGATTGCTTTAGCTATTCAGGATATAGTAATTCCACATTACTACACATTGCACACTCTATTCAGGGTCTAGAAGATCCACATCTTGGTTAATTACTTTGCACTCATATTTGATCTTCATGACAATTATATAAGTAAATGACAGCCAAGTGTTACTACATTTTATAGTTCATGAAATTCTGTCTGGAAATGTTATGTGAACTTCTCAAACTTATGAAACTAGAAAAAACTTGACCAGTTTTAGAATTAAAAACCACTGGATGCTAACCCAGAGGTTCTTAATTCTTTATGTAAAAAAAAAAAAAAAATCTACAGTTGAGGAAAGAGGTAGGAAGTCTGCTACTCTATAAAACTATTAGAGATTTCCAAGTCTTACTTTATGTAATATGATATCTACACAAGGTATTAAAGACACTGGTCTACAACTCTGCTGGAACTAAGTAGGCTGCATATAAAAAGATCTAAAGTTAGAGGGATGTGTAGATTTAAAAAAAAAAAAAAAGGAGAATCCTTCATGTGATTTTCTTTCCCAGCATGGGCTTTGGAATTAAGTAGACTTGAATTCAAATCAAGGTACTGCCATTTGTCAGCTTTTTGAACTTATACTATTTATTCAACACCATTATCTTCAATTTCTAATTTGTAAAACAGATACAATAATATTTTACAATAGTTTATACTAAGATAAGAAAATGTATGTAAAAATTCAGTCCAGTGGCAGGAAATCAACAGGTTTTCAAAGCTCACCTCTCTTCCCTTGCCCTAGCCTTTCTAAATCATTCTACTGATAATTTGGGAAAGAGGGTCAGTATACCCTAACCTTAATAACTGTTTCTGCAACTCCAAACTGTACCTTGTTGTTCCTTTATCAAATCAGATGGATGATTCTTTTCGTGTGGTAGTCATTGCAATGCAGACTGTAATCTTCATATTTTAGACACTTTCTTTCAGTGTTTTGCTGATAACTCTGGATTCTTTTCCAGGAGAGTGACTAACGCAACTCAATGCAATATGGAAACACTTCCGCAATTTTCTCATTTCCCTGATGAGACTCTTACTCAGCTTTTCCTTCCCACCCCATTTAAAAGAACCTCCAAGGGGCCTTCCTTAATGGAGTCCCTGCAGATGTGTTGTTCTTCCAGAGGCTCTTCCAAGCACTTCACAAGTAACACAGAATTGGGTGAACAGCTCAGCTTTTCCAGGTTGTTAAACATTGCTTAACTATTTTTCAAATATTTTGGCATCAATACAATTCTCAAATGCTTTTGGGGCCAAGCACAGGTCCCATTAATATTTTACACCCTAAATGTTTTAAGAGATTTATTCTAAAGTCACCTGTCGACTTTTCTCTAAGAGCTTTTTGATGTCCCACCAGCTCCCCCAAGGTCTCCGTGAAAATTACTAAACATCTTCATCCATTCCCACCTATCCCCTGGCCTCAGACACTGTGGATGGCCCCAAGAGATAGATGTCCAGATACAGAAATAAAAAGAGACCTTCAGAGAAGGATTTGCTCTTGGCAAAATTGCTAACAATATTACTGAGATATTTACAAATGGAGAGTTGTAAATTTTGCATGATTTTTCAGGATAAGGGGTTGGAGTAAGTGAACTATTTATCTGGTAAGATTATTAACTTTTTAATGTAGGGATGTGCTTTTTTTTTTAATACTAGCAAGGTTTTGAATCCCAGCCCAGAAGAGTCTACTTCTAAAGGCTCCACAGAATAAGCAAGTCTAAAAAATGGAACCAACAGGGTCTGGCCTAGGCAATAATTTCAAGAATCTTTTAGTGGAAAGATTATTTATTCCTGTTGAGTATGTAAATTTTGCTTATATTGCATGTGGGCTCTGAGTATAGGCTTTTTATTCAAATATCTAATATAAGAGCTGTCCAGAAGACCATGTCCAGGCAAAAGTGGCCAATTACATATGCAATATTTTTCAGTTTGTTCACTTCTTGGTGTGTAATTACCTTGAAGAAAACTGGTGTTGGGGAAGCCTTCCACTTCTATAGGAGCCTGCCCTTAAAGGAGAACTATGTTCTTATACACATACAGCTGTCTGGGGGGTGTGCTCAGCCAGAACTCGACCTTCATTCTCTCTCAAATTCTTAACCTAGTAAGTACATGTGTCCAGAAAGCTGATCAAGATGTAATGCTACTATTAGAAATTTCAGAAACAATGGTAGGATGCTAAAAAAAAAAAAAAACTTTTTTGATAGGACAATGTTCTTTTCTAAATTATACAATATGGAAATGTCATACCAAGAAAAGCACTCTACTAAAGACCAACAGACCTAGATTCTAACTCCAACTCTATTCTTTGCTAGCTGTGTGACCTTGAGCATGTCTTTGAAACACACTAAGCCTTGGCATTTTCATGAGGAAGTTGGGAAGACAATTTCTGAACTAAATTAGATGGTGGAGCCTTTTTAAATGTCATATTCCCATTTTTCAGGTTGAAGAAATTGTAGGTCAGAAGGATATGATTACTTATTTAATGATTCAGAACTAGCAAGAAGCAGAACTGAGACTTGTATCCACACATCCTGAATCTGTTTTGAAGATCCTTGCAATATAGCATGCTACCTTTCTCTGTGAAAGAAACAAACTAATTTCAATGTGTTTCACAGCGTTATTTTGGTTGATGTTAATGTTTGTATTTTACTGTGGTAAGTACATTTAACATAAGATCTATCCTCTTAACAAGTTTTAGTGTGCAATACAATATTATAAACTGTAGGCCATAATATTATACAGTAGATCTCCTAAAGTTATTTATCCTGTATGATGGAAATTTCATACACATTAAACTACTTCCCATTTCCTCTTATCCCCATCTTCTGACAATCACCATTCTCCTTTCTGCTTCCAGGAGGTTGAATATTTTAGATACTTCTTAAAAATAAAGTTATGCAGTATAGTTTCTTCTGTGACTGGCTTATTTCATTTAGCATTATGTCCTCAAGATTTGTCTATATTGTCACATATGGGAGGATTTCCTTGTTTTTCAAGCTAAATAATATCCCATTCCATTTCATACCATATTTTCTTTATCCACTTATTTGTCAATCGACACTTAGGTCATTTTCACATCTTGGCTATTGTGAATAACGCTGCAATGAACATCTTTGCAGATACCTTTTCAAGATCCTGATTTTAATTCTTTGGAATACCAAAAATAGAATTGCTGAGACATATGGCAGTCTATTTTTAATTTTTTGAGGAACCTCTATGCTGTTTTCTATAGTGGCTGCACCATTTTACATTTTCACCAACAGTGTACAAGATTCCCCCTTCTTTATAACCTCAATAGCACTTGTTATTTGGGAGTTTGCTCTGTTTCTTTTTTGCTTACTTTAGTCATCCTAACAAGTTGAGGCAATATCTCGTTGGGATTTTGATTTGCGTTCCTCTGATGACTGGTCCTGTTGAGCATCTTTTTATATACCTGTGGCTATTTGTCAATCTTCTTCAGAGAAATGTCCATTCGAGTCCTTTGCCCATTTTTTAACTGGGTTATTTTTCTTGTTGTCATTGTTATTGTTGAGTTGTAGGTGTTCTTTACATATTTTTGATATTAATCCCTCATCAAATATATGTTTTGCAAATTTTTCTATCCTGTCACTCTGTTGTTTGCTTTGCCATGAAGCAGCTTTTAGTAGTCCCACTTATCTGTTAATATTTTGTATTTCTGCCTGTAGTTTTGATGATAAATCTAAGAAATTATTACTAAGACCAATGTCATGGTGGTTTTCTCATATTTTTTTCCTAGAAGTTTAATAGTTTCAGATCTTATATTTAATCCTTTAATTACTTTGAAGTAATTTTGGTATATAAGTTAAGTGACCATTTTCTATTTTTTTTCATGTAAATATCCAGTTTTCACAATACCATTTGTCAGTCTATTTTTATCCACTGTTTATTCTTGGTACTCCTGTTGAAAATCAGAAGTATATGCATAGGTTTCTATTCTCTTCCTTTGGTCTACATGTTTGTCTTCTTCCTGCCAATACCATGCCAGTTTAATCACTGTACCTTTGTAACATATTTTTAAAGTCAAAAAGTATGATGCATCTCCAGTTTTGTCCTTTTTCAAGATTTTTTTTTTCTTCAAAATCCATTGTGGTACCATATGAATTTTAGGATTTTTTTTCTACTTCTGTAAAAAAAAAGTGCCATTGAGATTTTGAAGAATCCACATTGAATTTGTACATTAGCTTTCAGTAGTATGGACATTTTAACAATGTTAAATCTTCTAATCTATGAACACAGAATATCTTTCCATTTATTTGTGTCTTTTATTTCTTTCATCAATGTTTTATAGTGTTTAATGTACAAGTCTTTCACCTTCATAGTTAAGTTTATTCCTAAGTATTTTATTCTTTCTGATGCTATTGAAAAATTGGAATTGTTTTCTTAATTGTTTTGCTTTCTTAATTTCCTTTTAGGATAGTTCAAATTGTTAGCATACAAATGCAACTGATTTTTGTACATTGATTTTGTATCTTGCAACTTTGCTGAATATAGTTATAAATTCTAATAGCTTTCCTTTGTGGAGTCTTTAGCGTCATCTACATATAAAACAATGCTATCTGCAAACATAGATAACTTTACTTCCTCCTTTCTGATCTGGATGCCTATTATTTATTTTTCCTGTCCAATTGCTCTGGCTAGGACATCAAGCATTATGTTGAAGAGAAATGGTCAGTGTGGGGATTTTTAACTTGTTCCCGATCTTAGTGGAAGGCTTTCAGTTTTTCATCATTGAATATAATATTGGCTGTGGCCTTTTCACATATGACCTGTATTATACTGAGGTAGTATTCTTCTATTTCTACTTTACTAAGCTTTTTTTCCCCTAAAATTATGTCAAATTTTGTCAAGTTTTTTTCTGCATCTATTGAGATTATCATATGATTTTTATCCTTCATTCTGTTAATGTGTTATATCATGTTAATAGATTTTTATGTGTTGAACCATCCTTGCATCTCAAGGATAGATTCCACTTGGTCATGGATCCCACTTGGTCATAGTATATGATCCTTTTAACATGCTGTTGAATTTGGTATGCTGGTATTTCACTGAGGATTTTTGCATGTATGTTCATCAAGAATATTTGCCTGCGATTTTCTTTTCTTGTAGTGCCTTTGTCTGGCTTTGGTATCAGGCTGATTCTCACCTTATGAAATGAATTTGGAAGTGTTTCTTCCTCTACAATTTTTGGAATAATTTGAGAAGAATTGACATTATTTCTTTTTTAAATGTTTGGTAGAATTCCCTATAAAAGCCAATTTAATCCTGGGCTTTGTTGATGGTGTTGGAAGATTTTTAAACACTGACTTGATCTCCTTACTGGTTGTAAGTCTGTTCATATTTTCTATTTTTTCATGATTCAATCTTGGTAGGTGCATGTTTCTATGAATTTATCCAGTTCTTTTAGATTATTCAATTTATCAGCATATACTTGTTTGTAGCAGTTTCTTATGACCCTTTCTATTTTTGTGGCATCAGTTGTAATATCTTCTCTTTCATTTAGGATTTTAAATAATCTCTGTTGTTTTTCTAGTCCAGCTAAAGATTTGTCAATTTGAGTTTTTGTTGTGTTTCGTTTTTCAAAAAACCCCTCAGTTTTGTTGATTTTTTCTACTATTTTTCTATTCTCTATTTCATTTATATTTGTTCTAATCTTTACTACTTCCTATCTTCTGATAATTTTGCACTTAGTTTGTTCTTTTCCTAATTCCTTGAGATGTAAAGTTAGGTTGTTTATTTGAGATTTTTATTTTCCATAAATGTAGACACTTATCCCTAAAAATTTCCTCTGAACTTCTGCTGCTGACTTCAGTATGCTGTGTTTATAGACTTTAGTATGCAGTATTTTTGTTTATCTCAATATATTTTCTAACTTTTCTTGTAATTTATTTTTTGACCCATTGGTTGTTTAGAAATATGTTGTTTAATTTCTGTGTACTTGTGAATTTTCCAGTTTTCTTTCTGTTACTGATTTTTAGTTTTATTCCATTGTGTTTGGAAGAGACACTTGGTATAATTTTAACTTTCTTAAATTTGTTAACACTTCTACTGTGACCTAAAATATGATTTATCCTGGAGAGTATTTAACATGCACTTGAGCAGAATGCATATTCTGTTACTGTTGGGTGAAATGTTCTGTGTGTTTGTAAGAACCTTCTGGTCTATAGTGCTGTTCAAGTCTTTTGTTTTCCTATTGATTTTTCTGTCTGAATGTTCAATCTATTATTAAAAGTAGAATATTGACATTTCCTACTATTATTGTATTGCTGTCTATTTCTTCCTTCAATTATTTCAGTGTTTGCTTTATATATTTACATGATCTGATATTTGGTGCATATATATTTACAATTATTATATCTTCCTGGTAAATTGACATGTTTATCACTTTACAATGTCCTTTGTCTTTTGTGAAGCTGTTATCAGTTTAAAATACACTTATAACTATTATATAAGATGTTTATATAAGCCCCATGGTAACTTCAAAAATATACCTATAGAACATATACAAAAGAAAAAGAGAAAGGAATCAAAGCATATCAATACAAAAAGATTCAAGGAAATACAAAAGATGACAGGAAGAGAGAAAAGAGAGGCAAAAGAACTGTGAGACAGACAGAAAGCAATTAACCAAATGGTAACCATAAGTCCTTCCCTGTCAATAATTACTTTAAGTGTAAATGGTTTAAGCTCCCCAATCAAAGATAGAGAGTGACTTAGTGGGGAAAAAAAAAGGAAAAAAAAAAAAAACACAACAAAAAGATCCAACTATACGTTATCTATACAAGGCTTACTTTAGAATTAAGGACACACGTAGGCTGAAAATGAAAGGATAGAAAAAGATATTCCACGCAAACAGTAACCAAAAATGAGCAGGAGTGGCTATACTTGTATCAGACAAAATAGACTTTAAGTCAAAAACTGTCACAACTTTCTTGTTGATGTCTCCCTTGCAAGACTCCGTACGACAAGAGATACAAAATAACTTGGTTGCTCAGGTAGACAAATGCCTGTTTAACTTACTCAAGCTCAACGTGACCATGAAAGAACTCTCTCTACTCACGAAGGTGTTACTCCGTAAGCAGGACTGTTGGATACAACCAGTTGGAGGTTTGGCAGCCAGAGACTTAGGGATGAACCAAGACACAGGGATAGAAAGACAGCATTCAAGGACAGCATGAAAAGGAGAATCAATCTCATGCATGGGTTCAGGCTTAAGGACAGATCAGGGAGGGACTGAGGATGTCTTCTGCTCACATTACTTTACAATAGAAATAAAAACGGAAGGTTTAAGGTTTCTGTTTTAGGTCACATTAAAATGCCTGCAAACTCATAACATCAAACATAGTCACATCAAAGTGTCCTATTTCCATTTTTCAACCCTCCTCTCTAGTATGTGGGATTTTATAGCCCTCAATAGATCTTACCGCTCCACCAGTCCCCTTTTCATACCCCTACGCTTCCCCAGAACCACCCCACACCCTCTGGAACTTGCAAATATAGCCTGGACATTCTGCGCTGCTGCTGTTTACTTTCTTTCCTGAATATCACTGCAAAATCTATTTCTCTTACCTCTATTTTCTTCATTCCCTGATTTCTCTGCCCAGTCCCAAGTATCCTTCTTAATTCTAATATAAAGAGAGCTACAAAAGATTCATGTTATTTTAAAAAATCAGTGCAATCTAAGCACGTAGTAGGCAGTTAGCTGATACTAAGATGGAATAAAATGTAAATAAATCGTAAGATGCTCTCCATGAAAACACCTCTGCAATTGGAATACCTGTCTGGGTCTCTCCTGGACTCCACAGCTCTTTTTGCACCGGAATTGCATACAAACGCATACCACGTACTCCATGAGGAGAACACACGCTGTGTGTGAGTGTGTAAGGGAAAATTTTATTTTCACAACAAGCAGAACATCAAAATAGCTTCAGAGCCCATTGAAGCAAGGGCTTCAGCTTCAAGATAAAGGATGGGCAAGCAGGGATGTGAATGGGAAGTGAAAAACAGATCCAGAGAAGATTCAACACAAATGAAAGAAGGGACCCTCAGTTGGGCAGGAAGATGGAAGGAGAGAGAAAGATACAAAGCTTTCTGGGTTTCCACATCTGAGCAAGCCACAGAGGTTGCTGAGAAAAAAGAGAAGGCAGTGCAAATTCATGAATCGAAATCACAGGTTGGAAAGCTTATGTTCAAAAGTGATTAAATTTTTTAAAAAGCTGATGAAACTGTTTCTTTCCTTGAAAAATCTAGGGAGGAAGGCCACAGCTGATACCGGCACAACCTCACCTGTCAAGGTGTGAATGGTAGAGAGGCTGGTAGGGATTGTAGAAATATAAGAAGTATCAGCTCAGGCTCTGTTCTCAGGCAAATCTATGTACAAATTGTAGCTACGTGACCTCAGGCACATTACTGGCCTCTCACCTCACCTGTCTGCCTCAGCGCCCCTAGCCCTAAAACAAAAATGTCTTTCCTATAGCACTGATACAAGCATAAAATGAGATCTTGCAGAGCTTACTACTCAGAAAATACTCAATATACATAAAGCAAATCTTAAGACAATTTTGGAAAGGATCTCAGAGTCTTCTGCCGAAAAGAAGAGAAAATAACAATAATCTTCATTCATGTAGTTTTATGAGTTTTAAAAGGCTCTTTGATATCTAATGCTTACATCAGCCTTGCAAAGTGGGAGACACAGGGATTATGAGCATGAGTGAATGTCATGATTATGAGCCAAGAGTCCAGAGCTGAACTCCACCTGAGCTCAAAACCTGTACCTGAGACCTGTTGGCTGTGGGGCCTTAAGCATCTCCTCACCTGTTTAGCTCCCCATGGTGAAGTGTGAGTAACAGTGCTTCCCATCTCCTAAGACTGTTGAGGGGATTAGCTGAATTAACATATATGCTTACAACAGTGCATAGAATACAGTAAAGACTCAATAAACATTAACTATTATTATGTTTTCCATTTCGCAGAAGAACAACAAAAGAGTCTCTCCAGAGATAAGTATATACTTGACCTAGGATTCCCAGGGAAGAAGTGGGGATCTGAGCACAAAAGACACTGGACTCCAAGCCCAAGAGTCTTTCTGCCTATGCAGCTCCCTGGATTTCCTACTGATTGGCTTGTCCATGGGACACTCTAAACCTGCAGAGCCTTGAGTTGCATCAAGGTAGCTGCAGGAAGATAAGTAGAGGAGATCCTGAGGCATTCCCAAAACATGCTATTGGAGGCACCAATGGCATACAATGAGAAATGGTAAGCATGACTTTCTCGTAGGCTGTTCCTTCTGCCTGGAATACATTTCCCCAATTTCTTCTCTTCACTTTTTACCTGCCTTTAGATGTTATAGCGTCATTTGGTATCTACAGCACCAATAGGAAATCATGAGTGCGTATGCCTATGTGTGCGTGTGTATTTATGTGTCTACACACAATCTATCTATTGACCTATCTGTCTGTCTGTCTGTCTATCCATCCATCCATCCATCCATCCATCCATCCATCCATCCATCCATCTAATGATAAATTGGTTCGCAAAATTGTGGAACTGGCAAGCCTGAAATCTGTAGGGAAGGCCAGCAGACTGGAAACTTGATGGAGTTAATATTGCAGAATTTGGCCAGGTGTGGTGGCTCATGCCTGTGATCCCAGCACTTTAGGAGGCTGAAGCTGGTGGATCATTTGAGGTCAGGAGTTTGAAATCAGCCTGGCCAATATGGTGAAACCCCATCTCTACTAAAAATACAGAAATTAGCCAAGCAGTAGTGGTGTGCACCTGTAATGCCAGCTACTCAGGAGGCTGAGGCAGGAGAATACTTTGAGCCTGACAGGTGAAGGTTGTGGTGAGCTGAGATCAGGCCACTGCATTCCAGTCTGGGTGACAGGGTAAGATCTTGTCTCAACGAAAAAAAAAAAATTGCAGAATTTATTCTTCTATCTGGGAAACCTCACTTTTAGTCTTAAAACTTTCACCTTATTGGATGAGACCCACCCACATTATTCAAAGGTAACATCTTCTAACTTAAAGTCCAGTACATGTTAATCACAACTACAAAATATCCTGATAGTAACACCTACAGCAGTGTTTGGTTAAATAACTGAGTGCTATATAGCGAAGCCAAGTTGAAACATAAACCATCACAGATGTCAATTTAAATGTTCCTTTCTCAAGCACTGATTGATCACTGATTCCTCAAAATAGATCAAGGCCTCCCTTTATTTGTTAGTCATAGCCTGTAGTGATTTTTCATAATATGCATTTTAAAAACCATAATGAAATAGTTTACATAATTATTTGCTTAAGGTGTAAGCACTATGGTGGCAGAGATTATTTCTGTTTCCAAGATTCAAGGAGCCTAATACAGTGTGTGGCTTTCAATGCTGATTTGCACTTTTTTTTTCTTTTTTGAGATGGAATTCAACTCTATCACCCACGTTGGAGTGCAATAGTGTGACCTGAGCTCACTGCAACCTCCACCTCCTGGGTTCAAGTGATTCTCCTGCCTCAGTCTCCTGAGTAGCTGGGATTACAGGCACCTGCCACTACACCTGGCTAATTTTTTTGTATTTTTAATAGAGACAGGGTTTCACCATGTTGGTCAGGCTAGTCTTGAACTCCTGACCTCAAATGATCCACCTGTCTTGGCCTCCCAAAGTGCTGGGATTACAGGAGTGAGCCACTACAAGTGGCCCTGATTTGCATTTAGTTGAATGTATGAAAGTTCACCTCTTTGAAGAATTATTCGTTCTCTAGGGGAGGTGGTGGCAACTTAGCAATGGATGCTTGCGGCTCTTTTGTTCTAAACCCTTTATAATTTAAAAAAAAATTTCTCACCCCTTTTCAAAATTGCTGTAAATGAGATTAGGGAAAATCTTGTTTCCTTTTTTGAAAAAAAAAAAAAAAAAAGAAGTCAGCCAGTTGTTTTCTCTCTTGCATGCACAGGGAGCTTGGCCTTTGGGGAGTTATCAGAGCATGATAAGAGGGGTGATGTCAAAGTCTGCAAAGAAATGTTCAGACCAGTTTTTTCTTCCTTTTTTCTCTGCACTTGGATGACTCCTCTTCATGTATTTATTGCCTGATTGGTTCCTTTGTTCCTTGAACATTTTTAGATCCTCCATTCAGAGCAAGTCCCCTTGTTATCAATGTCAGCTGGGCCTGAGTCAGGGTTTAGTGCAAGATTGGATGACATGTATCCTGGCTTCCAAAGGAAAATGGCTGAGCTCTGCTATGCTTTCAGTGCTTCTGTTCCATTCTTCGGGGAATAGAATTTATCTCATCAGGTAAAAGGGTGAAAATGGGAGTGAGGGAGAAAAGAGTTATTAAATTGAAAGTGAATATAGGTGAATTAACATGTATTGAAGACCTAGTCAAATTTTGCAGACTTACCAGTGGATTTTGGAGATGTCATGAAAGGGGCTATATTTATTTGAAAAAAGAAATCTTCATGGGGAGAAATGCCAGATATAGGTGATGAGGAGGAAGGCAGCAAATCACACTGCCATGTGTGTACCTATGCAACAATCTTGCATGTTCTTCACATGTACCCCAAAACCTAAAATGCAATAAATATATATATATATATATATATATATATATATATATATAAAGAAATCTTAATAAATGCTTAGAATGGAAGATGAGACTTCACACTTGAATATCAGCTGGTACCAAAACATCTGAGAAGAACAATATCCCTTATAAAAGAAAGAATAATTTGGAGTTTCCTTGACAATCTGGATGTTAAGAAATGAAAAGAAGATAGCAGGAGAAGGCCCTATATGGGAGGAGGCTGGGAGGTGCGGATGTGGCTTTTCCCCTGTTCCCACAACGCACACTCCCACACACACATGCGAGCACCCACACTCATTCACTTCAAGTCATCAGCAGTGTCTACATAATTTACAAGTACCTGGAGAAGGACTATTTGTGGTTATTATAAAAACCAAAGAAGTGGCAGAGCTTTAAATCATAGTCAACATGATGCAAAAAAAAAAAAGTTTCAACAGTACAGGAGCTCTAAGTTCCAGGTGGTGCTAGGGATGTAAGTGCTCCAAAAATTCACATGTATTTTGGGAAAAGTTTGTCTCTTCACAGGAGGCACAATGACCAGTGTTCCAACCAGATTATCTCAGAGATGTTGACAATTAGCTAACAAACAGGATTATGTATTTATCCCATTTGACATAACCACTCTCTAGAGTACATTTTTACTCCCATACTAAGGATGACTTCGTAAAATACACATGGAGATCAAATCACACAGTTAGTTAGAGGCATGCCAGCGCTGGAACCCTGGCTAGTTGACCACCAATCCCTTTGGAAAGATAACGTATGCTCCATGCACTGTTCTGGGTGCTTTTCATGCATACATTAATTCATTTAATCTATATTCCTATATAAGGAAACCAATGATAGAGAGGTTGGGTGGTTTGCACAGGGTCATGCAGCTATAAATAATAGAGCCAGGTTTCAAATGCATGCCATCTGTGCCAGTATGCATAAGTTTAACCACTAGGGTGTTCCACCTCTGCCTGTCTCCATGCTACTGCTTCCAACTAATCATTCTGTTGCTTCTTCCTTTCCAATATGAAGCAACATTCCTGGTTCCCCCCTGACTTAGCTGTTATCTTTCTGCAGCCAGTTATCAGTTTATATTTCCCTGCTGCTGACTGTTCCATATATTATTACACTTTCATATCTCGCATCTTCTTGCATTCGGTTATGATATATGTCTAGTTTATGAGAGGCCAGACCCATGGCTTGTGCTTTGTATTTCAAAAATATTTGCATTAGGAATTCCAAAACCCCAACCAGAGGAAAATAAATTAACAACTAAAAACACCCTGGGTGTCAGGTCAATAGCTTCTGAAAGATACTAGACAGAGCTGTTTGAAGTTTTTGTTAGAAACTCATCCAACCATTCACCCACTGATTTATTCATTCAACAATCTTTTATTGAGCTTCCGCTACAAAGGGATGAGATGTAGGAATTATAAGAATGCCCAGCTTTGTCCTTAAAGAGTCTGCACTCTCCCAGAGACAGCAGAAACAAGTCTACAATGGAGAATTTTATACAAAAGTGTCCTAAGAAAACATGCTGCTTCAAAAAGTGGTGAGGTCCCTGTCAATGGAAGTATTCAAGGAGTCTGGACAATTTCTTGTAAGGGATATTATACATGGAATTCAAGCACCAGATGTCTGTTTGGACAAGACTAACTTGAAGTTTCTTAGAAGTGTTGAGATTCTACAAAAACAATGCAGCACAAGTCAAACACTATCATAACAGGATAAGATAGATGTCCTAGAACACAGATCATGAAAAAATGAATTCCAACCAGTGAAAAGAGGGAAGGCTTGCAGGGTGTGGGGGTTGGGGGTGCAGTGAACAAAGGACTTATTAATTTGAAGGCAACGTAATCATATTTTTCAGGGTCCTTTGGCTTTCCGAGTTATTTAACCTTTCTGAGCTTGTCTCCTAATCTCTAAGACAGGGTTAATTACGCCTCCCCTGCTCAATTCTCCCTGCTGCTGTGAGGATCAAATGAGATCTTTAAAGTAGTTTGTAAACTAAAAAAGTGTTATGCAAATGTAATGTTAAATTAGAACTTAGTGCAAAGGGACTCAACATTAGAGGTGAAATCACAAATATCAATAGCCGGGATGCATCTTTGGTCACTGAATATCAAACTGCACCACATAACACTGGTAACAACATCTATCTGGAGTTAACTGAAATTCTGATCTAGGGGTGCTGCGTCCTCAGTAACCCCGGGCAAGATCATTCAATTCTGTGCTTCGGTTTATCCTATCAGGATTAATGGATGATAATTGTTGGTCTTAACCCTATCTGTTATCTTGCCACACAACAAGAAATATTTCCCCATCCCTAAAGACTAAACAGCAAGAACTCTCATTGCTTTACATTTCTGCATTACCTGAGGCAGATTCAGTGAAAAGCACAGGTGTGAAAAATAAATATATTTTGATATGTACAAAGATGAACTAAGGATAAAATAGACACAGGGATGTTAAGTACCAGGGACACCCACGTGAGTTTAGTTCAGCCAGTGTTCACTGAGCACTTTTTATGCACCAGATGCTCTGGTAGGCAATGCTGGGGACAAATATGAAAAGAACACAGCTTCTGCCCTCAAGGATGCCACATATTTATAAACATGCTTTGAAAGTGGTAAAAAGAATGGACACAATTAAATGGATTGTAAATCAAGATAACGACCCCAGTCGTCCTGCTGATTTACTGGTTGACCTCTGTTAAGACATCTTACTGTTCCTTCATCAGCACTAAATGAAACCACCCCCCCAAAACACTATTTAAAACTTGGAAATGTTTTCCCCTACCAACCAGCCGCTGGAAAGTCTTAACAAAAATTAAATTTTAAAAAGAACCAACATTCAACCTCTCAGATGACTAATTTATGAACTAATTATACAGCAACTTTACTTTGTATCTTACACAGTAAAAAGGAAATACTTAAATAAATTGTATTATTTTATCACAAATTAACTAATTTCTTCTTATTGACCTTGTTTGGATTTGAAATAATTGTCTTACTGGAACTACCAAATGGAGAGATACAGAGATTTGTAACTAATGACTTTCTGGTGGGATTTTAATTTTATTTACAATAAGTAAACATTATACTGTTGTCACTGTAGGGCTCAAGAATGTTCATGTAATATGCTTAGCAATTATTTTGTTTTCTCTCTCTCTCTCTTCCCCTCCCCAGCCCTTTCTCCCTTCCTCTGTGTTTGTTATAATGTCTCTTTCTCTCATACACACACACACACACACACACACACACACACACACACACACACAGAAGCTCTAACAAAACTGAAAGGCTCCAAGGGGGGAAGATTGTAATGGCCTGGTAATTGTCCCTCATGCTGGTTCAGAGAAGGATGCAGTGGTCTGGAACAGGTGGATGTAAGCTGTCAACAGAAATTCACCTGTACACTTACTGTTCATTGCCTACCCATTATCCATAATCCCACTTCCCACATCTTAACAGAATCCACCATACAACTACGTGCTTCACTGGAAATTGAAGCCATCCCAGCCCTAGTTGTTGTATCCTGATTAGCATTAGCCATTCAAGGGTATTTTGTTTCCACAGCCCACAATTAGTTAAGCAATAGGCATGTGATCCAGTACTAGTCATACAATGATACACTGAGGATATATACAAAGAGGAGAGGGATGCTCTGCTTTGGGGTTTCTAGACAGGCTATCTTACTCTAAGAAGGAAACAGCAAATGATGGCACCTTTATGTCTCTGGGTATGTTGCACCTCAAAGTGAAACCCAGAACATCTACAGTATTTTGTGAATATTCTGAGAATAAAGCCTATAGAGACAGAGCCAGGAGCACCATAGAAAAGCAGGCCAGGAGCACTGACACACAGCACCTGCAATTCATGCCACCACTGGACTTTTCACTATGTGAGATAAGATGTTTTCTCTGGGCTTATCTGTGTTCTTTTGGGCTTCATTTGTGTTCTCTGTTACTTGAGACCCAAACTTTTCTAATCAATAAATCTATCACATACTCATAATGAGTTTGGCTCTTAGGTTGAATCTTGATTATCAATAGCAACACAGGCAGAAGCATCTCACTAGCTTTATAATAGAGCCTACAAGGGGTCCACACAAGGGGATTGTTTGAAATGTTGAAGTGTGCTTTGTCCTATTTGTGGTAGTGTTTTTAAGAACCTATGCATATGTGTGCACTCACAGAACTGTACACTAAAAAACAGTGATTACTACTGCATTTAAAAACAAAAAGATTCCACGAGGGTGGAGATGGATTCAAGCCCACATTTATCTGACCCCAATGCCACACTGCTTCTGAGTGCTTGTCAAATCCAGTATAAATAGCTTAGTACTTGCAGTCATGAGGCGGACATTTAAATCCTAGGCCCGCCTCTTGATAGCTGTGTGACCTTATGCCTTTTGCTTTATCCATCTGAATTTATTTTTGCAAATGCCAAATGCAGATGATAATAATCTTTGCCTATTCCATCTTTTTTGAGGAGATCAAATAAGACAATGATTTAAGAAGCGTCTTTATAATGTAGAAGAAAGTACAAATATTTGTCATTGTTATGGTATGAAAATACCTACTCTTCAAATACCACACTGAAATCCCATCATCCTTGAGTTAAACCAAGAATACCAAACCCATGGTGTGCCTGCTGTCACCCACATCCAATCTACACCAGTGACGGATACTCAACAGTCAAGGTACTCTTGTCCCTGGTCCAGGGTCCTTATGTATGGCTCTAGTATTCCACCTGACTCTTTGTTCCAGGGAGTCTTTATAAATCAGTTGGAGTTGGTCCCATGGATCAAAATCTCTCAGAAACTTCTGGGTTATATTTCCAGGATCTTTCAGTCGTGTTCACCATCTCACCCCAGCATGTCTTCTCTTATTTCTTTTTAATAATGGAAACACAACTTTTTTAGTTTAGAACATTGACACCCACAATAAAGGCCTACATTTCTTAGATGTCTTTGCAGCTAGATGAAGCCATATGATCAAATTCTAGCCAACGAGATGCAAGAGAGTAGTATGTAGAACTTCCAGGAAGGCTGCTGGAGCCGATTCATCTTGCAGGGTGTTCTTTCAGCTCTCTGCCCTTCTCTGTTTTCCAGTCTGCATTTGTGGAAGATCCAGATACCATATCTGACCAGGGAGTGGCCTGATGATGAAATTAATACCCTAACATGGTAAAGTAGAATAACTGAAGTCTGTGTTCTTGGTAACATCTTGGGAGTCATTATACCACCTATCCCCCAGACTTCTTTTACATGAAAGAGAATAAATAATTTAATTTAAGCCGTAACTTTTGGGATCTCTGCTACTCATAGCTAAGCCTAATACCTAGCTCATATATAACCCAATTCAGCCTGTTTTCCTTGGGGAATAAATAAATGGAGCTATGTAAAGGGGAGCATATACAGGTATTCATATTAAAGCACTCATGTCATGGAATAGTTCTGAAACATTTTGAAGATATTGTGCCCAAAATTCTGTGTGAGATTTTATGGCCTAAACTGTATAAGATTTAGCCATCTCAGCATCCCATGCTATAGGATCTTAATAGAAGAAGAAAAAAGTATGTTTGTATATATATACATGTATAAATTTATACACAGAAAAAATATAGCATATAGTATCACTGTTTGAGTGCCTGTCATGTGCCAGTCACTTTACATTACTTGTATCCAAATTTCACAAAAATCTAACAACATGTGTATAATTCTTCCCATTCTATAGACAGTAACACTGAGGCTGAGTTAAAATAAACAAACCCATTTAGGGGATGGGTTGTATATTCCAAGCAAGTCTGTCTTATGCCAGAAGCTATGCTTTTTCCATGACCCCATAGAAACTGCATTAATCACAACTTTGGTTGGATGGCTAGCAAAACATCTCAGTAGGCATTGACAGAATACACAACAAATAGTATTGCTGGATTCAATTAGTAGGTGGGGGGTTTCTTCTAACAACTTTGCATGGTTAATGACTTTTTAAGCACCAGATTTGAAGAGCATGAAATGCATGAGTCATGGCTTTTAGAGAACAGATGGTTAGTGGTAAGTGTTATTTCAGTGACAAAGTTTTGAGCCGACTAAGGATAACAATAAAACTTCATCTCAGGGTGTTTGTCATTTTCTGTTCCTGACTCCTTATAACTGCTCTTATGGCTTCTCTCTTCCAAGATTACACCGTGATGGTCATTCAATCAAAACTGTCCTTTCATCAGATTGACTTTATAAAAGGCACTCCAGGTGATTTTTTCAAATTCACTACGATTCCATGTATTTCTTACAGCTTATATTCTAAAATTATTTCATCAGAACTGTGGGGGGAAACATTAAAGCCATTTCTCAGGGTTGTTGGCTCTGCGTTTTGAAAATCATCAATAATGGATTCTCATGGTTGGTGTAATATTACATGATAATGAAAGCTGACATTTATCTTGTGCTCACTCTGATCCATGCATTTTGCATGGGTTATCTCATTTAATCCTCAATCAACATCGTAAACTAAAGGACAGTGTTATCACCAACTGGAAAAATGGGGAAAGCAAGACATGGGGGGTTGGAGGGCCTAAGTGACTTGCTAGAGAAGTGGAAAGTGATAGATTGGGGACTTGAACCCAGATACTTTTGAAAGAGATCCTGAAAGCTGAATAGGCATAATGATTTCAGGTAGGCTAACAGCTGGCTAGCAGCTATACAAACCACCTTCAAATCTCACTGGCTTAATATAATAAAATGTACTACTCATTTCTCTCATAATTCACTGATTATTGAAAATCTGGGCTCCATAAAATCATTCTAGTATTCAAGCCCCTTCTATTTAATGACATGCCCATATTCCACTGTCTCAAAATTCCCTTCTGCATTATCTGCATCCAGACAATAGACAAGGGAGCAAATTTAATGAAACTTTGCAAAGAATGTTTAAGGGACCTGGTTTGTATAGAAAATATTACTTGAACTTACATTCCCTTAGCTAAAATTAAATCTCACAACCCCACTTAAATGCAGAGGAGGGTGGGAGATGCAGTCTCTGAAATAAAATGGAATGGAGTGCAGTGAACCATCATATTTTCTCTATCACAGTAGATATTTTCTGTCTGCAAGGGAATAGTAAAGGCAAGGGATAAGAAAATTGCAAGAAAAGGGGTGAACTTGAGCAAAAGCCTAATTGTCTCGAAATACTAGTCAAATTTGGGGAACCACAAATAATTTGATCTGACAGAAGCTCAGGTTGGCAGTCTCGGTAATAATATCAAGGGTTACATCATCCAGGGACTTGGAAAATGCACAAAGGAGTTTGTACTTTATTGTACAGCTAAAGGGGAGCTGTTGGAGGATTTTTAACCAGTAGGAAACATTATATTTCTAATTTTGAAAAATCATTTTGTGAGCCATGTAGATGGTGGTTGAAGAAAGGAGGACAAGAGGCAAAGAGAACATTAGGGTAGAATTGAAATATAGTTGTAAGATGTCATAAGGCTGGTTGCAATGTGGTCAGAAACGAGAAGATAGATTAATCAGATTAAGGAAGTAAAATTAGAAAATTATAGGCATTGACAAGGGATCATACTCTCCTTATTTTCAGCCTTGCAATGTAGGCATTATTATCTCCATTTTATAGATGAAAAGACTGAACTTGGGACAGTTGAAGGACTCACCAAGCTCATACAATTCATGCCTGAGGCAAAAGCCAGCCATGTCCCACTCTAAAACCCATATCTTTCCTCTTGACCATTTATAAACGTCAACCATGCCTTACCTACAAGAGCCATTGTGTGTTTTTGAACAGTTATTCTTACCATCTCTACTTCTTCTATTTTTCAGAATCAAATATTCCAAATTTCCTCCACAGTAACTTATACCACCTACTAAGTTTCTTTAGCCTTCTGGTCACATTTGTCCAGAGGCATTTCAAATAACCCACTTAGGTTAAGGAATTCCTCCCCAAAACCAATACTTTCAATTGCAAGGTAACATGCTGAAGCAAAACCTGTTTCACTCCTTTTCCAACTCATCAAAAATACATAAAATCCAAATCGTTCACCAGTATTTTCTAAAGCATTTTTATTATTTTGTTTATTCTACTGCCCAAAGGTGCAAGTGACCTCACTTATAAAATTTGATGAACCAAACCATTAGTTGTTTCAAAATGTTGCTAATGTTCTGCTAGAATTGGAAGACCCTGCCAATCAATCTATCGATAGATTCAAAGTTGTATAAATGGGCTCTTTTCTACCTATGGAACGTAAACTTTTTACATAGTGTGCTCTGTATACTGGCTGGTAAATTAAGAAAATAAGTGGTCACAGTCCTAACAAATGGTTTTGAATCAGGAAAAAATAAACAACTTAGATTCCAACTCATGAAATCCCCGACATTAAAAACTTGCTCCTCCTCCTGTTTTTCCAATATCAATGAATGGTATCTATCAATTTTTACCTTGCTGTCAGGCCAGAAACCTGGGAGTCACATTTAATTCATCTCTCTCACTCATCTCTCACATTTAATTAATCAACAAGTTAATTCAGCTTCTAATTTGATTCAACTTCCTTAAAAAGTCTCAAAGCCAAACAGTTTTCTTATTCCCACTGTTGCTACCCTAGGCCAGGGCGCGAGCACTTCTTCAATGACCGTGGGAAGCTCCTGATTAAGCTCCTTCAATTCTGTTTTGTTTTAACCTATCCTTGTTCTAAAGGTGCCAGTTTATTCTTATCATATACCTGCTTGAAGCCCTCCGGTTCTTCCAGCCCATCGCCCACAGGGACAATCAGGTGTGGCATGCAATTCATTTTATTATCCATTCATGCTTATAACTTCAGCCATCTCATTCTCACCTCCTCCCTCACATGATCTACTCCAGCTGTAAAGAATATCTTCCAGTTTTCCAAATGTAGCTTGTTTTTTCTCATGCTCAGTCTTTTTAACCTGCTGTTCCTTCTGTCTGCAACACCTCACTTATCCTTTTCTTCTCTTGCTACCTCTTACGTATTCTTCAGTTCTCAGTTTAGCGTTCATTTCCTCCATAAATCCTTCTCTGACCTCCAAACACTGAACTAGATACGTTTGTCCTGAATTCTAGCGCCTTCTCCTTCCTCTGTTTACTTCACAAGTCACCATATCCCCTGTATCTAGTTTTTATTTTCTGATGCAATGTCATCCCCACCAGAAATATTTTTTGTATGGCTTCAATTAGTTAAAAACACAAACAAATAAATTCTTCCTTAGAAAGGAGGGAGACACACCAAGAAATAGACCTTAGGATCCTTAGGATCGATGTGTTGTGTTAATGGAGGAGATCTCCAAGGTAATATATGGCCCCAGGTAAAGTTTAAAACAAAACTGAGGCCAGGAGCAGTGGTTCATACCTGTAATCCCAGTACTTTGGGAGGCAAAGGTGGGTGGATCACCTGAGGTTGGGAGTTCAAGACCAGCCTGACCAACATGGAGAAATCGTGTCCTACTAAAAATACAAAATTAGCTGGGCATGGTTGTGAATGCCTGTAATCCCAGCTACTCAGGAGGCTGAGGCAGGAGAATTGCTTTAACCTGGGAGGCGGAGGTTGCGGTGAGCCGAGATCATGCCATTGCACTCCAGCCTGTGCAACAAGAGTGAAACTCCATCTCAAAACAAAAAAACTGAAAATAACAGGAGATTGTGGGATCCAGAAGTAAAAGTGGTCAGTTTGGGCTTACAGTCTCTGGTTACCTTCCTTCAATCCTGTCACATTCCACCAGTAACAGTGGAGACATGAGTTTAAAATGTTTTGTTTCAATTAGCATTGATTTATTCATTCATTTGCTCACTCATTCATTATTTCACTCATCCAGTTTCAGAGGGATGCTGAGTACCAACTATGTGCCAGGCACTATGTTAGAAACAGTGAATTATAAAAAGATTTCTAAAGAAGAAGATATATATTTAAAACAGATAATTTTAGGCTGGGTTCGGTGGCTCACACCTGTAATTCCAGCACTCTGGGAGGCTGAGGCAGATGAATCACCTGAGCTCAGGAGTTTGAGACCAACCTGGCCAACATGGTGAAACTCTGTCTCTACTAAAAATACAAAAATTAGCTGGGCATGGTGGCGGGCACCTGTAATCCCAGTTACTTGGGAGGCTGAGGCAGGAGAATCACTTTAACCCAGGAGGTGGAGGTTGCAGTGAGCCGAGATCACACCATTGCACTCTAGTCTGGACAAGAAGAGCAAAACTCTATCTCAAAGAAAAAGCCACACACATAATTTAAAAAGAAAATTCAATAAGAGTTCCAATAGAGATATGTGTACAAAAACTCCCCCTAACTCAACCTGGGGGTGTGAGGCAGTCAGAAAAGCCTGCTGTGGACACTCAGGGCTGCCTCCCTTTTTATCCCGTCATCCTTCTCTAATCCTACTCTGTTTTTCAGGATTGGATTCCTCAGTGAAGGCTCCTGAAGAAACTCAGGACCTATTAGACATTTGAGAACAGTTTTAAATGTAAACTTGGCCATGTGGAATAGATGGGACATGTGATTTTGCAACGTTGGTAGGATATATGTTGCCAAAAAAGGGACCCATATAGGGGATGTAACTACCTGTTCATATGTCATGTTAATTTGGTTATTTGCTCTCTGTGGGTTCAGGTTTTCTCATCTGTAGGAGAGAAATAGTCCTGCACAAACAATAAATACTAGATTTGAAAGAGTTCTTTGAGATCATCTTGTCTAACAGCTGCCAAAGTGTATGTCACAAAATATGTAAAGCATGTCAATGGACATTTTGCAGAAACATATTTAAGTCACATTCATCTTGGTAGGAATAACTTGAAGTTCCACAGATTTTCTTGCCTCAGGACTTCTCAGAGCCTTTACCATAATGGAGTGTGCTGCCCATCTTAGGATGGGTAGGGATTGCATTCTTATTGAAGCATCCTTAGCTATGGTAAGAATGGCTACTTTTATTAAGAAGTATCTTATGGGACCAGCACTGAGTGAAATATATTGAATCTAGTCTGATCCACTCTTCCAAATAAGGAAACTGGGGACCAGTGCAAAGAAGGGGTTTGCCCAACGTCACCCAGGTAAGCGCATGCTAAGTCAGAACTAGATGACTAATGTTCTGGAATGAAGAACATTCCCTCCCAAGTCTCGTCGTTCTTGGAGAATCCTAATGAGATATAAATGAGAATGATTAGCAAAGTCTCAAGTAGAAGGTGTCTATGTGAATCTTTCTGCTATTAAAGAGTTCCCAATAAAATGTGCTTGTATAACCTAAGGCTTGTGGAACCTAGACTCTAACAGCATTTATTATATGATCATGATGTGCATATGCCTGGTCAGGAAGAATACATAAACATAAGGGAGGGTTGCTCTCCACCTTCCAGAAGCTACACTAGCACTGGCAGACTCAGGCGGGAACTGGAGGGGCTTTCAATTTGTTGTATAACTCCAGTTTACCTCTCCTCCCTGTGCTCCAGATTCTTTTGTTGGTCATTTGTTGGACAATCCTTCCACTTAACTTTCTCAAAGGCGTTCACTAATAATTCAAAACACTTGCAAAAGAAGAGCCTATACCAGTGCTAAACATCATCCCTGTGATCTACTAGTTAATATGGAATTAGAAGTGAAATGCAGCCCCTTTCAGCCCAGGAAACTCATGCCAAACCAATACATCTAATGAGGGAGAAAAGAATGTCCACAAATTAAAAAGCAGCATTTGAAATCTAATCAGATATTCTCTCAGTTTACACACTACCCCGTGGTGCTATCTAGCTTTATTAGGATTTTATTCTGTATTCTCTTTTACAGTGGCATTTATATTAATTTACAGTACTAACACAAAATTCTATTAAAAAGGAAAGAACTTTTATAACTTTATTTTTTCCTGGTTACTGTCCATAAGTTTTGAACCCACTAATAAGGATTCTTTTGTTTTATTTCATGTCTAGGAGAGAAGTTGTGAAGTCTCTTCAAGGCTATTTCCTGCTGGGATGTTAAACACAGTGGGGACACCCAACTTGGAGGGTATGTGCTGTAATTGGCTGTAAGGGCCAGGAAGTTGAACTTTCTCATTCTTGTTCAGTCTCCTTTTATCCTGGGTGTCTTGGAAGTTTATAATCATTTTCTAGTTTGCCTCTGACTTCAAAAGAACAATGAGAACTCAGCTATGAGGAAGTGGAAATGCTAGGTCATCTCCACCTCCCAACTTTGATGACCTCATGTTCCATTTTCCCAAAAATGGAAATCGCACCTCTCCACATCTCTTATCTGACAGTTCTCCCATCTCTTAGAATCATCTGGGCATCCAAAGATGAGTCATGGTATATGTGAGATAGATGGAAGAAAATGTATGAATTATCGCAGCTCCTTCATTTTACATGCAAGGAAACTGAGGCCCAGGGAGAGAAAGTGATTTACTCAAGGTCACAGGGAAAGAATGTGGCTGAATCAAGCCTGAAATCCAAATCTTTTAGCTTTCACCTTAATGCTGATTTTTTTCCCTGCTGTGTAAAGCTTGGGAATTCTTTGAAGAACAGAACTCAGCCCAGGTAATATTTCTTAGCCAGGGCAAATATCAATTCTATCTACTAACCCATGCCTATGAAGATCAGTTTTCAGAATGTTTTCTGCTTCTTCTATAATTTTTAGAAAATTTCTAATTAACACAGACAATGAATGACATATGGCCCTCATGTTTACTTCTCTGTGTGAATTCCATGGCAGCTGTATCGTTTATCAGCTCAATATGTTTTAGACAGATGCTAGTTCTGCAGATAAATCAGCCAGTCCTTTTGTTTAATCTTTTACCCCAAACATTCCTGAGCAGCTCATTCTGATAGCAAGCTAGCCTTGTTCCTGACACTCAAATGCCAGGTGCCAAAAGGTAAATTTTTAAGAGAATTCTCTTTCATAGAAACTATGCATTCCCCTTAACCATATATAAACATTTTTTTGAAATATACCAAATGATATTTTGATGTATTTATCCCATGAAGATCTATTATGCATTTACTGCATTCCATAGGATATTGGGTATAAGGATACAAAGATGAGCACGCAAACTCTGGCCTAGAGTGGGTCGTGCCCTGATGAACAAAACCAGCCTCTGAGCATACAATAAGAGCCATATGATAAATGACATTCCATGAATGGCAGAGAGAGAAGGTCCACACCTACTAAAGAAACCAAAACATGTTTCCTGGGAAGGTGCTTATTCAGGCAAGTCTAGTGGCTATTAGAATAGGAAAGAACTTCATTAGAAAACCCATTGTGGTCTTCTGTCTTCAAAATAATTGGCAAACATGACCCCATTTTGCAGACAAAGAACATGAAACTCAAGAAGGCCATGCAACTTGGACAAGGTCACCTTGCTAGTGACGTAATTTCTTCTGATTTTCCCAGGTTCTCCTGATCCTCCTCAATCAGCAAAGAAAGTATATTCCAAATGTGCCAAAAAGGTAAATAAAAAAACACACACACAGTAGAAATCCTCCAGTACGCAAGATTTATTGAGATCATAAGTAACCCTTGCTCAGTAAAAGAATCTACCGCTCCACTCAGCTGCGTTCTCATCAGCAACCAGAAATTGTTGCAATCTAATGCATTTATATGTTTTGGTTTTCTTAATTTATTTCAGTCACCTCATTTTCCTGGAACAAGTTTTGTTATTTATGACACAGCAGAAAACACTTTACATTTATAGAGGTTATGAATTTTAGTAATGGTTTTGGTGGCAATTTAATCTGTCCTAACTATGAGGCATTTTACAATGACAATTAAATTATTATTAAAAAATAAACCTCAAATGACATCCTTATCACTTATCAACATATCAAAAGTTTCAGTGAGTTGCATTCTGGGTTGGTCGATAAATATCCCAATGTAGTCTTAGTGAATCTGTGTAATAAACTTGAGTGAACTTAATTAACTTCTACAGTATATTTAAAAGAAAACTCGTCACACATTTTGATGTCGGAGAATGAAACATTATTTGAAAAGTGGGTTTATTACATCTCATGGTGCACACTGATATTTAATATTTAAAGACTCTTAAATTTGATGTGCTGTACCGATAGCTGAAGGGTTTAGTCCCGCAGTGTGGGGAGGGTGAGATGGTAAATTTCTCTCTCCATCTCACTGAGGAGGTTTTTATTCTACTGGCCAAGCCCCCCATACACTGATCTATTAAAATCTATGCTCACAGAAGTGTCAAGAATGTTAATGTATACTTTATCAAATTAATTTTAATGTAGGCTTGCTGAATAGCTAATTCCCAAGCTATGTTCTAAATTGTTGCAAACAGCTCCACTCCAAATTAGCCAGGGTGCTGCATCGATTTTAGCAGATAACATGTCAGCAAAGTATCATCTGATACAGATTTAAAATGAGGAGTTTTATTTTTTCTCCATAGAGAATCTAATAAAGAAAAAGTCAGTCTTAACCCACTTGCTGATCTCAACTTATAGGGCAGTGGCTGAAATACAATTACTTTGTTCAAATCCACATTCTGATAATTACTTCAGACAGCAATGAGGGCTTCCATTTCAAAACTTAGACTTGACATTTGACTTAAATACAGTCTTCTCTTTTAAGCCCAAGTTTCTGTGCACTTAACTGCCAATGGCCAAATGTTGATTACAGATGATTCTGTCTTGAAAGGTAGAGATAGAGACTATTTTACCAAAACAGTGGAAGGCAATTGTCCACTAGGAAAACACAGGTTTGACTGTACTAAATCATTTTAGCCAATGTACTCAAACCCACTGCAAAAAAAAAAAGTGTAGAAGAATCAGCTCCTGTAATCTTTCCAAGATACCACAGGATGTAGCTCACTGTTTTTTCCTGGGTGATTTACTGAAAGTTTCCTTCAATAACTTTCCATTGCCCTTCATCGAGCTTCTTAGTCAAAATTATTTGCATAAGGCTGGGTGCAGTGGCTCACACCTGTAATCTCAGCACTTTGGGAGGGCAAGGCAGGTGGATTGCATGAGTCCAGGAGTTTAAGACTAGCCTGGGCAACACGGTAAAACCTCATCTCTCCAGAAAATTCAAAAGATTAGCCAGGCATAGCGGTGCATGTCTATAGTCCTAGCTACCCAGCTGAGATAGGTGGATCACCTGAGCCCAGGAGGTCGAGGCTGCAGCAAGCCATGATCATGCCACTGCACTCCAGCCTGGGTGACAGAGAAAAAATGATTTGCATGGGTGTGTGTTTGCATTTTTGTATGTTTGTACATATAGTATATGTGTACATATTTTTACACTTGCAACTTTGTCACATTTCCTAATTCTAAACTTTTTTTTTTGTCTTTTTCAGGTTCTGGTTTTTTTTGTTTACAATTCTTACTCTGCTTTTAACCCAACAAATATGAACCTCTTATTTCACTGGTAAAATCAGAGGGTTAAACTAGGTGATATACAGAGTTCCTAATTCCAGCTTTAAAAGAGAGAAAAAAAGACACTATAGGGTTCTAACTTTCAACCACTGTTTCTTATGAAAGTACTTCTAGAGCATCTACCAAGCTAGCACTAGATAGAAGAGACCTTGTAGACTAGGCTTTATTTCCATAGGTTTGTACTGTTATGAAAGTGGTGCTACCATTTATTTGTACTAAAATGTCTTATATGTCACACTTTAATTTCTAAGTCCAGAGGGTAGCAACCAAGGCAAAACTTTCCTTCCCCTATTACTTCATCTCCCATCCCTTTAAATTCCAGAATGATATATTTTTTAATGTATGTTTCCTGTCTCCTTTACCAAATAAGGCAGCTCATCTCTCCTTGACTAAATAGCGGAATGGTTTCTAAGTAGAAAATGGAAGAACATCTGGCAGATGGAGGCTGGTGCAAAACTCCAATATTGAGCTGATGATTTTCCCTCTCCTATTCCTCAGTTCATTTTATTTCCCAAGATCTGAAACATTTTTCAGAACTATGGTATATTCCTGTAGTTTTAAAGGCCAGATACATTCCCTCAATTATACCAATATTCAGAAATTCTATTCTGGGGCCATAACTGCTCAATTCTGCATGAAGATACACATTTAAATTTAAATGCAGTCAGAGACTCTGCAAAAGAAAATGACTGAATGAAAGAAGCCTAAAGATTTTACCAGAAAGTGCTTACGAGGGGAATTTTGCTTCTGGCTACAGTGGACTAGTTTGTTTCAGACCAACAGTTCCATGGAGAACAACTAGAAAGTTCTATCAATTAAATCCATGCTAAAAACAGTAATCCTTCTGAGGACATTTGAGAACAACCAAGACTTGAGAGGCTACCACTCCAGAGAGAAGAAAAGTCCGGAGAAATGAATGTAGCATTTGGTGATACTTAATCCCTAGAACCATCTGATGTTCCTAAAAAGGTGCCTGAGTGGATTAAAAACTAATCAAGTTGGTCATAAAATAGCAGTTTAGAGGGAAAAAAGCTAAACAGAGTAATCTTATATGACTGGAGTAATTTAAATTTAAATTTAAATTTAAATTCAGGATCTCCCAAAGAAGAGAAGCTTGCTCTAGGAGGATCTGAGAGACTCTATCCCAAGAATATGACAAACAAGAACTAAAGAAGTGCTTAAAAATACTAAAAACCATATTCAAATTAATGCAATCTGATTCAATTTTTAAAATCTACCCCAATCTGACAGTCTATTAGAAGCAAATATAAATCTTCTCTAGAGTCCCCAATATATTTAAAAAAAATTGATGCCAAGATAGATCATTTCACCAAGAAAACTAGAATCTGTAAAAGAGGTTCAAACGAAAATTCCGGGATGAAAAAAATGCAATAAATGTAAGATTAAATTAGAGCACAACAGATGAGTGGGTTAACAGAAGATTAGATGGAGCACAAGAGGAAATTAATAAACTGGAAGTTAAGTCAAAAGAAAATATACAGTCTAAAGCACAAAGGGAAAAATAATTTAAAATATAGAAAAAAGTATGACACAATGAGGCATTGTCAAAAGGTCTGTGTGTGTGTGTGTGTATACATATGTATCTGTGTGTGTGCATATATACATACATACACTTATATATATATATATATGTATATGTATTTATATTTATATAAAAACTTCAGAATACTAGAGGGAGAAGAGGGAGATAACAGGCAAAAATAATAGTTGAAGAAGTAATGGCCAATAACTTTTCAAAACTGATCAATGACATCAAGCCACAGATTCCAAAAGCACTACAAACCCCATCAGCATATACACAAAGAAAACTATATAGACAAGAAATCCAGGGGAAAAAAATGAAAACTTAAAAGTAATTGGAGGAAAAAAATGTATATTATCTTGAATGGAGCAACAATGGAAATTGCAGCTGACCTCTCAACAGAAGTCATGAGACTAGAAGAAAAATTTAATGATATTTTCAAAGATTGAAAGAAAATTACTGTCAACCTAAAATTCTATACCAATCAAAAGAAACAAAAGCAAAATAAAGATAATTTCAGAAAAATGAAACTCAGACACTTCATCAACAATAGATCTTCACTATAGGAAATATTAAAAAGATACTTCAGACTGAAAGAAAAGTATATTGATTAAAGTGCATGTAAGCAGAGATGTGGCAAATCAACATAAATATTAACTGTATAAAACAATAATAATGTCTTGTGAGCTTTAATATTTACAGAATTCTAATTTTATAAATTAGATTATAAATTAGAACACAATGAAATAATACAAAGAAGTGAAGTGAGTAAAAGGGAATTAAAAGTGTTCTAAGGTCCTTGTATTTTCCAGGAAATGGAAAAGTACAAATTTATATTAGTCTTTAAATAAGACAAACAATACTACTTATTTTTAATCTCTTGAGTAACCACTGAAAACAGAAAAACAATGTATAGCTAGCAAGGAAAGCAAAATAATATAAGAATATGGTTAGAAAAATTTTGTTTTTCTTAATTTGGAAAAGTCATTGGGTCTAAAATTCTGATAGTCAAATTCCTCCTATCTTCAGAATATAGATAATATAAAATGAGTCATCTTGGATGTCCTAGCTGCCTTTGCCATCTGCTAACTTCATGTCAGTCTACAGAGAGAGTATTGTGAGTAAGCCCTAGAGTTAAAGACCGGAAGCCAGAGTTTGGAATTTGGATAAAACACTGATCCCCTCTCCCGGAGTTATTTTGGACAATCTTCTTTAAGTCTAGCCCCCTAAACCTATACATTGGGCATGATGACAATTTTTCTGGTTTTCCTCATAGGATACTGGAAGGATCAAAGGAGAATAGAGAGATGTGAAGCTCTCTTTGTGAGGTGCTATACAAATGCTTATAGTTCAAGGAATCAATCCTTCTTTCCAACAGGCAATATACAAACACATGAGGGAAAATTTAAGTCACTGACATGCTATTTGTATTCACCAGAATAGACTAGACCAGGCTGAAGTAAGCAATAGACCCTGGAATCTCAATAGTTGCAAATGTTTGTTTCTTGTTGAGCCACAGTGTATAGACTGGGTAGATCTCTTGGTGATTCTCCTCCAGTGGCAACTCAGAAACTTCCACCAGCATTGGCCCTATCTTCAACACAAGACCTTCATAATCACCAAGAGGAGAAAGGGAGGGAAGAAAACATTTGTATAGGAGATTTTAGGACCAACACTGGAAATTGAGTGCAATCACTTCAACCCACATCTATTGGCCAGAACCAAGTTACATGGTCCTAAATTAAGTTTAAATGAGGTTCGAAAATACAGTCATCTTTCATTTCCAAGAAGAGGTAGGATTGGTCAGCATCAAGCTTGTCTCTGCCAAACCATTGATATCCAAGTTGTGTTCACTGCAGTGTTTTTGGAGTTAGAGAAGAAGGTGGTGACCTTCCTGTTATGCCTTCGTTTTCATAAAGAAGAAACTATTTTAGCTCCTTCCCTGGACTTTATTAAAACACAATTAACCAACATATCACTCTGATAATCAGATCAATATCTCATCCTCTGAAAGCATACTCTGTTTGGACAAAGTGGCAACTACTATTAGATTGCTACAAATGCAAGATGTGCAGATAAAGAAACAGATGAGACAAAAATAAAACCCTCACTCTTCAAGACATTTTATAACAAGAAAGCTCCAGTGCATATTGGTTACTTAGAGAGAGAAAAACTCTCCAGCGACTCATATAGTCATAATTGATAGATAGCTATGCTCTTGTGTCTCCTGATACTCTCCCAAATCTATCTTTATAATGGAGATCCAAGCCAGGAGACTCAGAACTTGGAATATTTTTACAAAAATGAGAACTTCCAGACATTGAACTTGGATTCTAGTCAGAGCTCTAGCAGTAACTACTTCTGTATCTCTAGCAAACTCACAGATCTTATCTGATTATTAGAAGACTGGTTGGATCAGAATCTCCCAAAGTGGAATGTAGAAAGGTTTTCTGTTTTTTCAAAATGGTATTTTCGTTGTCCATTAATTTTGGGAAATGCTGGTTTTCTGTTTGTTTGTTGCTGCTTTTATTTTCCTGCAGAGCCCTTAATATTCCAATGTGACTTGTGACTGGCCAAAGTAAAAAAGTATGTGCGTGTGTATACATGCACTTGTGCACTCAATGTGTGTTGAGAGAGAGATTTATTATAGGAGATGGCTCTCATGATTATAGAGGCTGAGAAGTCCCATAATCTGTCTCTGCATGCTAAAGATCTAGGAAAGCCTGCGGTGTAATTCAGTCTAAGTTTAAGAACTTGAGAACCAGGAGTGCCAATGGCCAGAAGCATGGATGTCCTAGGACAGGAAAAAATGGATGTCCTAGCTCAAACTGAGCAAATTCTCCCTTCCCTTGCCTTTTTGTTCAATTTGGGACCTCAACAGATTAGATGTTGCCCTCACACATTGATGAGAATTATCTTCTTTACTCCATCTACAATTCAAATGCCAACCTTTCCAGAAACATCCTAACAGACACAGCCAGAAATAATGTTTAACCAGCTATTTGGGCATCTCTTAGCCCAGTCAATTTGCTACATTAAAATTAACTGTAAGATTCCCCAAACTTATTCAACCAGGTATTTTCTTAAGGTATAGTAAGATGTTGAGCTATATGGGCTCGCATGGTCTTTATTACATCTAACAGTGGATGATCCATGAGTGTGATTTGCCCCTGAGCAGTCAGATGACTTACAAGACATATCAGAGCTTCTGATTCACAGGTGTGTGGAATCAGAGGCCCAGAGGAAAATGTGTAAGGATTACTGTTGTTACCCAACTTATTACATGAGAATTTGGAATTAGAGGTCTCTAAGGTCCCATTAAAGTTTACATTTCTATAAATTTATAAATCTAAGCCCTTTGGTTTTGGAAAGACATTGCGTTTTCAGATCTGCACTTGCAAACTTTATACTTCAGGCTTAGAATGAAACAGACCCTTGGAAAATTCAAAGTAAAGTCAAAAGTGAGAAAAAGAAAACATGTTCTTTTTTAGAGAACATTCCAGGATAAGCCAGGAATATTGCTCCTGTGTTAGAAAGATTCATCTTCAATCCACCCCATGTGCTCCAATCAGTACAATTTTTCTGAAACATGGATCAGATAAAATTGCTCCTTGTTCTTAAAAAAAAGACATGCATCATTTATATGGTTTATCATAAAAGTACAAATCTACTGTCATGGACTCCAAACCCTTTACAACTTAATCTTTGTCATGCTAGTTCACCTTGTCAGTACCCCCACCAACACTTCAGCCACTAGGTACTGTATACCTGCTCCCCCTATCACCACCTCAACCAACAGGTATCCTGTGCTGTCACTGTGCCATATCCCATCAATGACCACAACCACAGACATCTCATAATATATCAAATCTACATATCTGCCATCACGTCCACTACTATGTACTCTCCACCAACTCCCTAACCAAGTTGTTATCCTTTCCTTAAAGACAGAAAATAGGTTCACAAAACTCTTTGTGCTTTGGGCCAAAGAGTTTTGCTCCCTGATATTTTCTTTCATCTTTCTCTGCTTGGAAAAATTTATATTCACCAGTCAAAGTTCAGCCCCTAGGCCTCAGAGAAGGCTTTCCCAATTCCCCAACTGCATAAAGAGGATCTAATATATATCTTCTTTATTCTCTCTTTGTGCATGATGCTTCCACAGCCTACACCATGTTATACTCAGTAGAAGCTTACTGTCACTTTTTTTTTTTTTTTTTTTTTTTTTTTTTGAGACAGAGTCTCACTCTGTCTCCCAGGCCGGAGTGCTTTGGCGCTATCTCAGCTCACTGCAACCTCTGCCTCCTGGGTTCAATCAATTCTTCTGCCTCAGCCTCCCAAGTAGCTAGGATTACAGGCACTTGCTACCATGCCCAGTTAATTTTTGTATTTTAGTAGAGATGGGGTTTCACCGTGTTAGCCAGGCTGATCTCAAACTCCTGACCTCAAGTGATCTGCCTGCCTCAGCCTCCCAAAGTGCTGTGATTACAGGTGTGAGCCACTGTGCCTGGCCTCTTTCTTCATAATAATAATGGCATTACCTACCACAGGCCACGCAGTTACACTGTGTGCTTTCTATGAATTAACTCGGTTAATATTCTTATGAGTCCTAATGAGGTTGGTACTATTTTTATCTTTAAAGATTAGAAAAATAATGATCCTAGAGGCCGAATAACTTGATTACGATCACACAGGTAATATAGATTGGAGCTAGGATGTAAATGAGGGTATAAAAGAATCCAGAGTCTCTGCCTAAAATGAACAGAGAGCTGGGTTCGATCCTGGCTCTGCCACTGAGCTAGTTTTCCAGGGCAGACCAGTTAGCTTCACAGAGACACAGACTCCTTCCCTGAAACTCTGGATAACCCCTGCCTTGTTCCTCACTGGGGTGTTGTGATCATAAAATGAAATAATGAATCTGAAAGGGCTTTGCAAATGCTAAAGTACTATGCAAATGCAAGTTAATTAATTAATGAACTCATTAACATGTTCTCCTGCTGGGCTGCAGTTAGGGCCAAATTATAAATAATCCTCATCTTGCTGGAAATTTAACCAAGAAATTTAGGGTAGTAAGAGGGGTAAAGAAGACTGTGGATCCGTAGTCTAAAACTCTGCACATACTAATAGAAGCAGTTTAACTCAGAATCATTCTTGCTGCTAGCCACAGAGCAATTTTTTTCTAACAAAAAAGAGATGGGAGGTTTCACAGGATGAGAAATCTCTCTAATACACTCATTAATAGAGGCGATCCAGTGTGTCATCATTTTGCCCTAAATCCACAGAGCTTGTGGAATGGGGGAGGCCCCATAATTAACATCTAGATCTTCATTGCTTATTTATATTTAGCAAACATTTTTACTATGTGCCCAGGGTCCACTTTAAATGCTTCACAAATATTAACTTGCTTAATCCTCATAAAGAATCCATGAGTAGTTACTGTTTCTATCCCCCATTTTACAGATGGAGAATGTAACATGCATAGAGGTTAATTAAGTAAATTGTCCAGGGTCATGCAACCAGGAATGGTGGAGCCAGGATTTATACCCAGACCATCTAGTTTCTAAGTTTATGCCCTCAACCCCATGCCACATGAGGTTGGCCATGGGGCCACATGTGGCCACACTGGTGTGGCAATTCATCTACGAAGGCATCCAGAAGAGTCTTTTACCTAGGAAGCTGGTAGATGAAGAGTAGCAGTCCCTACTTATTGAACACTATTTATATGCCAGCTACTGTATAAAAAACAACGTGTGCAATCCCACTGAGTCTTCAGGGGTATGTTTAGGAGAGGGAACTGGGTCTTTGAGTCTTGCTTCTCTTGGCTGCATTCTGCTCACCCTTCCTGTGAGCTTACAGGAGCCTGTTCTCCCTGAGAAGGAAATTTCTATGGTTGTACAGTGCTGTATATAGCCGACAAAAAAACAAAAACAAAAAACCTGGACTGGGGGATACATCCATGCTGTGCGCCCATGTTACATTTTCCAAATGGTTTTAAAGGAATAAAGGTAATATTCTGATCTCCATGTCTGTGACTCAGATGTCTCTTTCTCAGCTGGTTCTGAATTTAGGCAACAAAAAGAGGACTGCTGCCTACTACCCAGGTCAAACCTCAACAGATGAGGAAATTGAAGCTCAGAAGGGTCCCTTGCCAAGGCCATGCATGCAGTTAGGACATGGGCATGCTGGAGCTCAAATGGAGAACCAGGATGCTATAGTGTTTCCTACTAATTCTAGAACAAGACAGTCTTAAATAGGGGTCAGCATGAATCAACAAAGGTCAAACTCTGGCTTATTATAAAGCTAAATAATTTTACTATAATATAGAAGTTCCCTTTGATTTGATTTGATTTTACAAGAAGAAAGGAACTTACTTTCCACATACCCGCTCTATGGGAATAAGATATTTGCCCAAAATTCTACGTAAAGATGTAACAAATATCAGGATCTAAATCTAGATTTGTCTGATTCTAAAGTCAGTGTTTATTCCACCATATATAACACAATTCCTCATATCTTATACATTGAATAAACATTTGTTGCAGCTAACAGAAACCGACAGAAAAAACAATTTTATCCATAATCCCACTACCCTAACAAATCAATCATTTATTCATCCACATTCCTCTTCAATCTTGTGCATAGGCAGGCAGTTGTGGAGTTTATATAGTCATAGCCATAGAACTCCCCTAAAGTTCCATGTCAAATTCAGGGCTAAAATCTAAATAACTGCATAAAATTATCATTCTGTTATACTTTACTTATATGTGTTCTCTATGTTGTACCATAAGTGCACTTCCAATATTGCATTCTTATAAATAACAGGACAACAATGTCTTCAAACAAGTAACTCTGGTTTCTTTGTGACTATTTCCTAAATATCAAAGTGGTGGGTTTTCCAGGTTAGATTGCTTCCACTTGGACAAAGTAGAAACTGAATTGACATGAGCCTTAAACATCTCCCATAAGCCTCATCCCTCTTCTCCCATCCCACTGCAGAAGATACAGAGAGAGCAAGGGATGCACATCAGCCCATAATTAGACCACTTGAACATGTTTAAACAAAAAAGAAGTTTAGAATATTTAACAGGAGAAAAGATTAAAGATTACAGAGATTTGGAGCCTTTTAATAAATATTAAAGATACATGTCCCCACTCCACTCCTGGCTGCATCAAGCATGGAAAATAATCAGACAGACACAGAATTCAAAAGTCAGGAAACTTCCTCTTTGTAGTAGCATAGCATGACAGGTAAGGAAGAAACATACATTACCTTTACTTGAGGGGGAGAAAAAAGTATAGTTACTTACTAAAAATGGGAATCAGCAAATCTAAGAGCTGTCCAAAAGATGGAGTTGTGAGATGTTAGAAGCTGAAGAGAACTTTGATAACTTAGCCCATACCTTTCACTACAAAGACAGGCAAATCAAAGGGCAAAAAACAACCTCTAGTTACTAAGCATCCCAGGTAGAGTCCCTCTGGATCTCTATCTAATGTTCATTTCAATAAGCTATGCTGCTGCTACTCAAAATAAAATAGAGCTTAGCAAAAATCTACCATTGACAGACTTGAGGCATCCTAATCTCTACTTACAGGTTAGGAAAGGGGTTACCTCAGAGATGGACAAAAGTTTATTATCAGTTCATGAACTCTGGACATCCCCAAAGAACATTTCTAAGAAATTGGCTTCCTCCTTCCCCTAGGACAGTTGGACGTCTTAGCTGCTCTCCAGACCCTGCAATATTCATATTCCAGAAGGCATGATAGCCATGAGGCCCAATGTTCTGCAGGTGGTATTTCCCATCAGTACATATCAGTATGTCCACACCAGTTGTTAGCTCATGTTCATTCTGTTTCGAGTGTGACCCATTATGATCGGCCAATCAGGCTGTAACCGTTGTTAAATATTATGAATGTCACCCCTGGCATTTGCCAAAGTTTTCTTACAGAGTACTAGATTCACAAGATTGTCATTAAACAAAGAAAAATACACTTGCAAACTGGATGAATAGTCTAGGCTCTGAGAAGTCCTGCAAGAAAGATTTTGCTTACCTGCGTTAACTCAACATATGCCAAAAGTATTGAACCACACGTAAAAAGTTCCCCCTTACCCTCCTACCTTTTACAGTATTACAGTATTTCAGGTTCAAGAAATACTGTACCTACCACCATTCTGTGGAACTAGTGTTCTGGGAAACACTGTCTTAGAAAGGAAATGAACTTCTACTAGCCACATTGTGCCTGTGTCTGAAGGTTCCATCTTTCTCTAGATAAAGATGCTGATGAAGATTGGCTTTAAAAGGAACATTGGAAAGTGCCCATATTTGGTAAACAGATTGATTTATATTGAAACTCTGGTTTTTCCACTTGACCTTCAGCAAATTATTTAAATTGTCATATGCTCAGTTTCTTTATCTGGAAGACAGGTTTAGCATTATCTCCTTTGCAGGATTGCTGTAAGGATTCTAGAGGTAAAAAATGTAAAATATTTTATCACAGTGCCTGGCAGATGGCAAACACTTAAGAAGAGTTAGCTGTTAGCATCCTGTGTTACAGGAATCCTGAGCACCATAGAAGGTGCCCGTTAGGCTACCTGTTCTCACGGATATAATAGTCTGGACTATGGACGGACAGGTGACATGGAACTGGGGAACTATAGCCACCATAGAAGAAAAGACTAAACTTAGGCTGGAAGAAAACAATGGCATTGAAATGGTTAGAAGTCACTTCACAAAATTGGTGTGAGTGGCTGAGCCCTGGCACAAATACCTTTACTTCCTTCTATCCTTTTAAGAATAACTGCTTTCTGTTGAATGGTGGTTACCAGGAACTAGGAGGAAGGGGAGTAGAAAGTTATTGTTTAATGGATATAGATTTTGGTTTGGGAAGATAAGAAAAGTTCTGGAGATGGATGATGGTGTTGATTATATAACATTGTGAATGTGTGTATTGCCACTAAACTGTATACTTAAAAATGGTTAAAATGATCGATTTTCTGATATATGCTGTACCATAATTTTCAAAAAAATTAAATAATAATTACCTTATCAAAAGGGGCTAAGCTAACTAGCTCACCCCCTTCACTCTGTACAAATGTACATCATTGGTTAAGACTACATCTCCCGGAACGTGCTGGTCCCTTTTCAGCTTAGGTGTTCCATTTCTTCTTCCTTCTAGGGTTTCTCTTCTTACCAGCCAAGCCACCAGATGGTATTTCAGTCACTCAGCCAAACACCTTCATCACAGCTTTTTCCCCCTTCTCCCCCAGTTCATTTAAAAATAAATTGTCTTTTTTTGTAATTTCAGACAGAACATGAAGTGTTCTCTCTCCCTCTTTTACACTGCCACTGAATTCTAAGTACACAATTATGCAGGGAATGTCTTTAGATTCACCAGCTTGAGAACTTTTAAACATTAAGCTCTGAATCAAATAACAGCTTTCATCTCAAGAACAGCTTTGCACTGTACCTAAGTAAAAGCTTAACTTATATAAAAAAAATTGTTACCAGGGGTATAAAAATGTCAAGGTAATAAAATAAGTGAATGCAAAACCCTCCCAAATAAAACATGCCACAAAAAAATTTAAAAGAATGTTTCCAAGGCAGCTGATGGCTTATTTGACTTATTAGTTTCTGCTGTCCACCTTTGCATATGCCACTTTGAAATAAAATTTCAAATGGCCCAAGCAAACTTGTGTCCCCTTCCTCATCTACCTATTAATAAGACTTCACCATGTAAAACAAGCTAGACAATTACTATGCCCTAGTTGGCTGTGGTTAAGACTTAATTGGATGGCTGTGTTCAATTCTAAGCATCATGTTTCCAGAAAGAAAAGAAAAAAGTGATAAATTGGATGTACTTCAAAGGAAAACAAGACAGCAGATGAAAGTGGCTTGGAAAATAAGGCCCAGTTGGGAATGTTAAGGTAATTCTGTGCATTTTCAGCTCAGCGAAAAGATGGCTGGGAGATAATGGAAAACTTCTGATGAGTCAATTCCAGTTTAGTGTCCCAGGGCATCACCATAGGGAGGGGAAAGAGAAAGGGAGAGTCTTCTCTAGTTCTTTCTCTGCAGCTCACCATACCAGGTCTGGCCTATAGTAGGTGCTCAATAAAAACGCTCTTGTTGAATGCCCCCTGAAGAAAAAAGTCTAAAATGAGATTGTAAACCTGCTCGTGCAGATGCTTACAAATTTCTTTTTCTAGAAAGAGTTGAATTGTTGGGTTTGATCTCCCAGCAAGAATAACTTTGAAATGGTAAAATCAATTTCCTCATTAGGCCGGTTGTGAATTAAATAACTTACCCTAAGGCTCCTGTCAACCCTGCTAACTCTTGATTCTCTGTACTTTTTAGCCACGTGTATCATGTCATTCAAAAATTCATGACTCCCTATGTCCCTCAAGGTAAAACAAAGTCTAGTGGTATACTAGCATCCACATTCTAGCCCAAACATGCCTTTATAATCTATCTACCTCTTCCCTTTCCAAGTCCATCAGCCACACTTGACTATACGCTGTGCTCCCTACCCCCTTTTTATCCAGCAGTCAATATCTCAGAGAAACCCCCATTTAAATCTCAGCACCACCACCTACTATCGATGTGAACTTGAGCTAATTGCTTACCTACTCTGAACCTTGTCCCATCATATGCAAAGTAAGGAGAGCAATAGTTCCTATGAGTTTTAAATAAGACTGTGCATTTAAAGTCCTCAGCACCTTGCCTGACACATGATAGTCCTCCCCATCTTCCTGTCTTTGATGATGCTATCTTCCTTTTCTAGAATGTCCTGCATGCTTTTCACCAGCTCATCAAAGTCTGCCCATTCAAGCGAGGGCCAACTAAATTCTAAGCATTTTCACAAAGTTCTCCCTGAATGCAGTAGTCTACAATTATTTTACGCAAGTTCTGAGTATGTAACATCCTCTGGGCTGCCTCATTGGACACTGGATCACATTCCCCACTGAAACATCTGCTGCCCTCTCTCTAACTTGTCCCTTGGGCTCAGCTCCACGCACAATAGGAAAAGGCATAATAGAGTTCCAACCCCCAAGAGGAAGAAACAAGAGGCAATGTTTATATACATTTATAAAGCACTACCATGTACCAGCTACTCTACCAGGCACTTCCATGCATCATTTTCCTTTTAATCAAAAAGCTAACAGCAGTGGGCTCTGAACCATGACACAGCACATTAGAATAGCTGAGAGAGAATATTAAATATATGGTTGTTCCAGGGCCTAGCCCTGACGATTTAAACAGAATTTCTGTTTGTGGGTTTGCAGTATTTAATATAAACTCACCAGGTGATGCTCATGAGCACCCAAGAGTGAGAACTTCTGGCTTGTAATTTAGTTATGGAAAAACACACACACACGCACACACACACACACACACACACACGTAAACACATCCTCAGTAACTTATTCTCGTAATACTAAGCAGTTTCATAACAGTCACCTACCCACATGCTCATCTATTTTTTCACTCATTCATTCACCCAATACACATTTCAATGCCTTACATGAACAAAATACAAACGGTTCTCAACTTGAGATGATTCGACTTACAATTTTTCAAGTTGGTGCGAAAATGATACTCAGTTGAAACCGTATTTTGAGTATCCATACGACCATTCTGTTTTTCACTTTCAGGACTAGATTCAATAAATTACATGAGATATTCAACACTGTATTATAAAAATACATTGTGTTAAATGACTTTGCCTAACTGTAGGCTGATGCAAGTGTTCTGGGCACATTTAAGGTAGGCTAGGCTAAACTATAATGTTTAGTTGGTTAGGTGTATTAAATGCTTGTTTGACTTAACAATATTTTCAATTTATGATGGGCTTATCTTGACATAAGCCAAGAAGTATCTGTACTGCTAGGGGCAGAGAAAGACATGAAGATAAATCAGATACAGATTCTGCCCCTTGAGGGACTTATATATCAGTAGGAGAGAACAATTTTATATACTTACCTATGACACAGCTAGGGAATGACCAGCTGCCGTGAGGTATCTTCTAGCAGGGGGATTAGGTGAGACATCATAGAAAAGGATTAAAATGGGAAGGATTTGAATATGTAGTAAAAAAAAAAAAAAAAAAAAAGGAACCATGTTCTAGGCAGGAAGAACTTGCCTAAGCAAAGGCAAGGAGGTAAGAAAGCAGCAGGTGATCACTAGGAATGATGGGGCTGGAAAGCCCTGGCTGAGTTCCTTATCCTACACCTATGCTAAAATAATGAAAACATTCTTTACTCACAGCAATCAGCTTCCCCACAAAACCCTGAGCTTATGCCTCTGCAGTTCTTATAGACCAGACTCAGAACTTGAGTACACTCTGTCGTCTCATCTTCCCAGTATCAGTCCCTCTGAGGGAAAGAGAGTGAGTAAGCAAGCCCTTTGGGAGACTTCTTTTCTTCCATTTGAGCAGACCAAGACATCCATTTACTGGCTGTTACACTCAGCAGGTGGGAAAACACATGGTCTCCCTGGGGCACTGGCATCTTGAAAAGCCTCTGCAGGGAACCTAGTAAAAATGGGTTTCCAAGAGGCTGGAAAAGGCACAGAAGGAGTGGGACATTTGAAGACATGTGGTCATCATGAGCAGTTAGCGTGGCTTCTAAAAAACAGGACGTTTCAGAGGTGGCCTGGAGTACTAGAATGTATCCGAAGTTTGGATTCTGGCCACAAACTCTGCTTATTACTAGAGTGACCTCTGGTGAACTTCTTCCCTTTCCGTGGCTCTTAGTTTCCCATCTTTAAAGTGAAGAATATGAATAATATTTCATGATTTTTATTATGAAAGCTTTCATTTATTGAGGATCCATATGTAACCATCATTTTACTTAGTCCTCACAACAATCAGATGAGAAAAATAACGGTATTATTTTACAGTTGAGAAAACTGAGGCTGGAAGGCTAGGTCCAGTGCCCCAGACCTATAACTGGAACCCACACTAAAATACTGTTTTACAAACTGCACACTGTAAAAACAATGTAGTGGGTTGCAACTAGCACATTTTTCAATGAAAAGCAATGAAATGGAATAAATTGAAATTGATTAGAATAGAAAAATAAGAGCAAATCACACACAATTAAGAGTCAGTATTGTTTTGTGAACTTTTGTTGTAGTTACATGCACATACATATGTGTTTTACATATATATTTCAACTATTTGAAATGTATATTCAATTATATTAAGTACATATTTTATATATTCATATATACTTATGGCTACACTGGGTCACAGTATAAAATGTACATTTTTCTGGAAGTTGTGGTCAAAAACATTTGAAAACATTACCGTAAACCACTGAGCATAGCCCTTCCCTGGATGACTTCTACGGAACTGTTTCTACCTTTTAGAGCTAATGGTTTGTGAATATAAAACTTTGGAGGATGCATGTGGCTGTGATTATTCTAATGCTGAATGTGTCCATTGAGGAATGACCAAGGAAAATGTCAAGGAAGGGACCTTGTCGACCTGGTGACCTCCCTCTCATTCTGTGGGGAACCATGTGATTCCAGTGGGAGCCGTGGAAGACCTACGTCTGGTGGTGAAGCTGCAGCATAGGGTGCTACTGCTGGAATCCTGCTAGAAGAGATGGGTCCCCTGGGATCTCCAATCCAGCTGGAGAACTGAATTGCCATCTGGTAAATCACAAGACGATTTTTGTTCTTGCCAGACGCACCTATCAGCATGGAAGATACAGACAGTCTTCAACACATAAACAGGTTATGCTGCCAAAAGTGCCTTCATAACTCAGATGTTTGGAGTTTGGAACACATCATCCCATAGAAACAAGGATATAAATGGAGGTTAGTTTTCCATGTTTTAAAACTCAGAGGGTGTGTGACATGCTGTATATTTTGTGTGGTGAACTGGGTAAGAACACATTTGCTAGCTGTGGGAACTTGTGTGTAAGTTCCTTATGCTTCATAAGTGCTAGTTCATTTTCAAAGGGGGTCACTAAGAGCTGCCTTTTTGTAGCAATGTCGGGGTCATTGTGTCATATGTGTGCAGGGTGTCCAAATACTAGGTCGCCATGTCTGTTGCTATCGTTACCACATTGTGACAGAAAAACCACTTGTGACCTTGACCAAGCACATAAGCGCTCTGAGCCTCAGTTTCCACCTGGGTGAAATAATGTTCACCTCGCAGTGTTATTATAAACACAAACAAGATCATGTACACACAGCACTTAGTACAAAGTCTAACACAAGAAGAGTGTTTAATAAAAAGTGGGGGATGTCTTGGCCTTCTCAGGAATGCTTAGTTAAACCTGTATACAATTCTGGATTGACCTAAATCAATCATTATCAATAATCCTATGGACCAGAAAAATTAAAAATTGGTAAGTTCTATGGCCTGAATGTTTGTGGCTTCTCAAAATTCAGCTGTTTAAACATAATCACCAACGTGATAGTGTTAGAATCTGGGGCTCTTGTTTAGTAATGGGGCTATGAGGGCAGAGCCCTCATTAATGAGATTAGTGCCCTTATAAAAACAACTACAGAAAGCTAGATCACCCCTTTGTCCATGTGAGAACATTAGTGAGGAGGTGGCACCTATGCACCAGAAAGCAGGACCTCACTAGACACTGATCTGCTGGCACCTTAATCTTGGATTCCCCAGCCTCCAGAATTGTGAGAAATAAATTTCTGCTGTTTATAAGCTACCCAGTTTATGGTATTTAGTTATAGCAGCCCAAACAGACTAAGACAAGAATTTAGCAAATGTCTCTTAGTGTTCAATCCCATGCTTGGCTTCATGTGACATAAATGAGAGGTACATGCTAAGGTCTCTCAAGCTAAGAATGTGATGTGGAAATGTTGCAAAGGTCTGCACTGAAATGGGATCAGAGAACACTCCAAAGATGATAAAGACACCAGAGAAAAGAGGGTCAAGGGCATGTTTCAGGTTGACAGTGCAGCTCACTGGTCCAGCTGAATTGCGTACCTACCAGAGAGACGGCGATACAGATGAGAAAGTGAGCATGATAGCATTTATCCTTCACCCATCATTAATAGTCCCAGGGAAAACCCCAGGCCAGATGCTTAGCAGAGCAAGTGTTCTTGGGCCAGTGGCTGAATTTTGCAAAGGAAGAAGAGACCAATTGCCATAATAACAAAGTTCCATGTAAGGTCTCAAGTTTCACACAATCTTTACAATACTCAAGATGATCTCTCCGGGGAAGGTGAAAAGAATTATAATTACATCTGTGAAGAAGGCTTGAGAGGGGGAAAAAAATCCTGCCATATGGTGTGTGGAAAATGTTTTGGAACTGAATAAATAACACGGCGGGTGTTTTTCTCCTCCCATTTTTGTTTATACATCTACATTATGCAGGCAGACTAGGGAACATGGATCAGTTTTTCTTTTGGAATAGAAATGCACCGGGTAATTTAATTTTATGACGATTAATAATATGGGTCTCTCTCAGCAAGCAAAGACATTTACAAACTTATAATCAGATTTTGTGATTTAGGTGTAAACCAATCATCCGCAAGAGGCTGGGAGATATTTCCATCCAGCTTTCCCATTGCAGTGGGATTTCATGAAATGCAGAAAAGGCATATAGTAAAAGGTTCAGGATCCCAGAGGGAAGTAGGGAGAGGGCCACTGGTTTTATGGACAGTCTATTCTCTGAAAACAATTTTAAATAGCCAGGAGACAGGCATTAATAGGTATGAACCACCAACTGTGTTCTAGACACTGTCCAAATGGGATCTTGTTGAATGTTCCTATCAACTCTGTGCTGCAGACACTGCCATACCCATTTATCAGAGGAGGTCACAGAAGTGAAGGGAAGTTATTGTTCCTACTCACACAGCTACCCAGTAGCAAAGTTCAGATTTGATTCACCACCTGCCTAACTTCTGCCTTTCACTCTTACCACCTTACTCACCTATTATAAACATATCCCACACAAGGAATGCAACTTAGAAAGAAGATTAATATGTAAGCATTTGTACTGCAAGAGAAATTGAGTCAAGCATTATAAAGAGGTACTAGAATCATGCAATAGGACTATATACAAAGCTTTTTAAAATCTATATATAATTAATGATTGACATTTATTAAGTGGTTGGTGTACCAGGTGTTTTATAATGCATTACCTTACTAAATCCTCACACCAATCTAATAAGAGGAACACTGTTGTTCAATTCTGTTTAAAGGTGAGGAAATCAAAATTTAAAGAAATTAAGCTAGTTAACCACATTCACAAAGGCAGTAAATGACAGTGCTAAGTTTGGTAAGTCCTAGTTCATTTTCAAAAGGGGTCACTGTGTCATATGTGTGCAGGGGTTCCAATACTAGGTCACCGTATTGTTTTTCTTTTTCTTTTCTTTTTTTGAGATGTGGTCTCACTCTGTCATTCAGGCTGGAAAGCAATCATTGCTCACTGAAGCCTTGACTTCCCAGGCTCAAGCAATCTACTTCAGCCTCCCAAGCAGGGGGGACTACAGGTGCACACCACCATACCCAGCTATTTTTTAAACTTTTTTGTAGAGACAAGGTCTTGCTATGTTTCCCAGACTGGTCTGATACTCCTGAGCTCAAGCAATCCTCCCACCTCAGCCCCACAAAGTGCTGAGATTACAGGTATGAGCCACTGCATCCAGCTAGTACTAGGTTTTGAAGCCACATCTATCTCACTCCAGAAATCATCTTTTTAGTATCTCAATGCATCGCTACAGATGAGTGAATGCTATTAGAGAGAGAATTTGAAATCCATTTTTTTTTTTTGCAAGAATAGTTAAAAGGTCTCAGGAGACATGGACAATCTCAAGATTATTGAGAAACCCAGTTTGGCTGGATTGTAGGGAGCCACACTGAGCAGATTAATTCATTCAACAAGACTTTACAGGGAATCTTCCATGTACTACACATCATCCTATATCTGGGACACATAAATGGGTAAGATGCTGTCATTCCCCTAGAATGTCTGATAGTCAAGTGGCAGACAGATTGTAAGTTCCACGAGGATAGAGACTTAGCACATAGTATGAGCTCAGTAAATACCTGTGAAACAAATGTCAATGTGAAAGACATTCTACTGGTGTCAGACACTGTCATAGGTGCCAGGATAGTGCAGTAAATAAAACAACAAAAATACTTGTCCTGTTAGAGTATGTGTTCTAGGGAAAATAAAGTAAAATAGAAAGTTAGGGAGTTATTGTTGGGGGGAAGGTTAAATAGAATTGTCAAAACAGACCTCACTGCAGTGCCTTTGAATAAAGAATTAATGACAAAACTTCAAAGATAAGTTACAAAACGAATAGGTTGTCTTGTGAACAGTGGTAAACCACTGAAAATGATGCTTTGGGGGTCAGAAGAGAGAAAATTGAGTGAAAGTGTGTGAGTTCAAATAGACTATTTTTGCTAGAACTAAGATTATCATCAGGAGTTTCAAGATAACTGACCTTGGATTTTTAGTGTTGTGGGCAGAGTGAATCACGGGGAAAAGGAGGAGGTTGCCCTGTCAGTATCCTTCTCTTTCAGGCTGGGCAGGGGCAAGCCATAGGACTTCTTCATGCTGGTCTGAACATAGATGTTCTACCTAATCTGGTTCCCAGTGACTGATCCTAGGCCAGCCACAGGGACTCTTTTGTGCCCTGGAATAAGTAAGGGAAAAGAGGCCCCTTCCCTGGCCTCACTGAAGCTCCACTGATGATGAGCACAGATCCTACCTCGGAGAGAAAGCCAAGAATTTTAGCAAGGTCAGTGCAAAGCCAATAAGACTAGCGTGAAGACCTATGACCCTCACTCTGGTGCACCATCTTATTCCTCTTTTGCATATTTTCTTTGTCATACTCTGCCTGATGTCCTGTCTGTTTCAACTTATTATCATCTAATTTCCTCAAATATACATCCATTCTCCCTAACTAGAGCTTATCTATGATACTTAGAGCAAAGACCCCTGCTCAAAAGGTTTCTGCTTCTTGGAGAACACTTCTCCACCTTCATCTGAAAACAAACGAAAACTCCCAAAAAACCTTTATCATCTTTTAAGATACACTTCAAACAACCTACCCTTTTATTTTATATACTTTAAGTTCTGCGGTACACATGCAGATTGTGCAAGACTGTTACATAGGTATACACATGACATCAAGCCACCTACTCTAAAAAAATCCTACCTGGATTAACAGTCCTCCAAGGCAGGGATTTGTATCCTTAGATTCATGCAATTTTATCAATCTATGTTGAACATGGAGCAAATTATGATGCTTACATGTTTATCTATGTGTCTCACAATGACCTGACTCCCCCAACTGTGAATTCACTGCAGGCAGGGATCCTGTATTTTTCAGCTCAGTAACTGAAGCTCCTAGAGGGTTAACAGGCCCATCAGGTATTTTAAAGGTTGAACTAAATTGAGGGAAGAGCATAGCTCTTAGAGTCAATGTTCTCTCAGCACCCAGCATGGGCATGACACGCCCCTAAGACATGAGATGACTCAGGGTTTTGGTCTTTGGGTACTGTGCCCTGAGATCCCCGGCACTCAATCCTTGGCTGATTTTCTGGGCTCCCATTTGCCAACCGAGATCCAGAGAGAAGAGAGACATGTACATAGACTGAAGCCAGACCTGACCATAGAACCCCAGTGTGTCAGAGAGATCATGGCTCTTAGAGAGTTTGTAGGACCAGCATCTTACAGGTGGTCATAGACCCTATTCAGTCCATAGAAACCATCCATCTGGTCTTCATAAGGTTAAAAGAATTGTTTCATTCCATTGTCAGTATTTAAAAATTGGGATTTTTTTTCACATAAAACTCCAGATTTCTATTTTCTTTTGAAAAAGCAGATCTATTGCAACACTTTACCTATATACCCACCCATATGTTTCTAGCCTGGGAATGCAGGCATTTCATGTTTATAACCCTACATGAATAAGCATATACTTTATATGTTATTATTTATTTATTATTTATGCATTTGGGAAACAAGTAGTTTATTAAAATGGTCCTTGTTTTTCCTAGAGAATCCCCCTGCGTCATTGATTTTTCTAACACTTTGTATATTTCTGAGTACAGGAAATTCTAAGAGCAGAAAGGAGAAAGTTTCAAAAAAATTTTTTTCCAGTTTCTTTCAGCCTTCCATCTAGAAACCTCAGATGTTTCATGGCAATCACTCTGACATTTTTTGGGGAAAATCTCGTTACTTCCTTGTTCTTAGGAATCTAGTCCAGATCAGAAAAGTGCTTACATATCCCCCAAACACGGGAACTTAATCCAGATCTCAGGGTTCTAGGGTCAGCTCTCCCCTTAACCTCCCAGGAGTGACTGGACAAGTTCATTAACCTTCAAGCGTTAGGTGGGAAAATGAGGCCATGATAAGGAGTCTACCTTTTATCCTAAGTGTGACAAGAAGCTATTGAAGGTCTTAAGCATACAAGGGCCATTAGCAAGTTTCAATTTTAAATGATTCTGCATACAAAATCTGTATGGAGAATAGATTTTTTATGTTGGGGGTGGGCAGAGTGGAAAGACAGAGACCAGTCTGGAGTTAGATGAAGTTGCCTAGGCAAGAGAAGATGGTGGTGTATTAGTTACTAATGGCTACTGTAAAAATATCAGGACAAACTTAGTGGCTTAAAACAAGACAAATGTATTATCTTAAAATTCTGGAGGTCAGAAGGCTGATATTGATCGTATTGGCTAAAATCAAGGTATGGGCCAGGCTGCTTTCCTCCTAGAGGTTCTAGGGGACAATCCATTTCTTTCGCCTTCCCAGTTTCTAGAGGCTGCCCATATTTCTTGGCTCATGGCCCCTTTCTCTATTTTCAAATCCAGCAGCACAGTATCTTTATATATCTCTCTAACTCTAACCCTTCAGCCTCCCTCTTATAAAGACTCTTGTGATTATACTAAGCCTACATAGATAACTGAGGATAATCTCCTCATTTTAAGATCTTTACAACTTAATCACATCTGCAAAAAGCCTTTTGCCCAGTAGGGTAACATATTCATAGGTTCCAGGGCATAGACATTTTTAGGGGTTGATTATTCTGTTCACCACAGATGGAAACAATGAAAATGGAAAGGAATTTTTAAGAATATGTTTTAGAATATAGTCTCTATGTGTTACAGATTCCAGGCACTTTTCCAGAGTATCCTTTGTAAAAATTCCAAGGCTTTCTTATACTCTCATCCCCCCAATGGCAAATAATCCTCTTTTAAAGAGAGAAGCAGTCAATGAATGACAAGCAAGGAGGGGAAAAGTGAAATTATATGCATATGTGTATGTATGTGTATGTGTATACAGTCAAATGCTTAAATTTTCATTCTGGTCCCAACACTCTTTACCTAAGGATTCTTGGACAAGTCATCCATCCTCTCTGAGCTTCAGCCTTCTGGCCTCCCAAATGTGTCAACAATGTCAGTCCCCTTATTCATGGGGTTGTCTACAGATCAGGTTGGATCATGCACACAGAAGAATTTAATGCAGAGCCTACGACTAGATGAAGGTAAGAATTAGTGAAGAATTATCTCGGAACCTGAGGATTAAATCATCTCTGTATTCTGTTCCTTCCAGCTTCCTTGTCATGGTTCCTTCCTGCAGAAAGATTCGGTTCATTCAGGTTTCATAATGCTGATAGCTGGGAAGGTGGCATGGAGGGACACAAGGTCAAAAAGCCCTGGAAGGTTAAGGGGATTATATTATTTCATAAGAAAAGTGATCAAATGACTCAGAATCTGAGTGTGGTAGCTCACACCTGTAATCCCAGCACTTTGGGAGGCCAAGGCAGGCAGCTCACCAGGTCAAGAGATTGAGACCATCCTGGCCAACATGGTAAAACCCTGTCTTTACTAAAAATACAAAAATTAGCTGGGTGTGGTGGCACATGCCTGTAGTCCCAGCTACTCGGGAGACTGAGGCAGGAGAATCACTTGAACCTAGGATGCAGAGGCTGCAGTGAGCTGAGATCTGGCCAATGCACTCCAGCCTGGTGGCAGAGCAAGACTCTGTCTCAAAAAAAAAAAAATGACTCAGAAGATCTTCCAGGTTTTCTGTGTTGCCTTAACCTTCAAGCCCTAGGTGGAAAAATGAGGCCATGATAAGGGGTCTGCCTTTTATCCTAAGTGTGACAAGAAGTTGTTGAGGTCTTAAGCACACAAGGGACATTAGCAAGTTTTGATTTTAAATGATCCCTCTGGCTGCTGTATGGAGAATAGATCACAGGTTGCCCCATGTGCCACCATGCTAGATGTTCTCTCATTTACTAATGCTGTGTGTGCCAGGCCCTATGCTAAGTGCCTTGCAGGTATTATTATCCCATGTCATTTTCACACCAACACCATGGGGTTGCCTCACTATGATTTCCATTCACAGAGGACAACAAGCCTTACAGAGGCTTACTGGGCAACACACTATGATTTCCATTCTAATACTTGCCATACTAGCAATATCACTAGTATGTGATAGAGAAGATAGGTCTAATTCTGTAGTCCTTGCTATAATTACCTTCAATACTCCTCCACCAGTCAGTTGTGTCTTAGATATGAGCATAAGAATATAAGTATTTTTAAAGCTAGCTATTGACATGGTTAACATAATTTTTCAAAGATTTTAGTCCAACTGCAATCTTTTTTTTTTTATTTTACTTTAGGTTCTGGAGAACATGTTCAGGTCATGCAGGGTTGTTGCATAGGTGCATACATAACCGGGTGGTTTGCTGCCTCTATTTCTCCTTTGACTATATCTGGCATTTCTCCCCATTTTATCCTTCCCCCACCCTCCCCTAGTCCCCTGCAACTACCCCCAGTATGTGATGCTCCTCTCCCCGGAGTCCACGTGTTCTCACTGTTCAACACCCACCTATGAGTAAGAACATGCAGTGTTTGGTTTTCTGTTCTTGTGTCAGTTCGCTGAGAATGATGGTTTCCAGATTCATCCAAGTCCCTAAACTAATTAAAATTCAGAGCTTCTGTACAGCAAAAGAAACCATCATTAGAGCGAACCGGCAACCAACAGAATGGGAAAAAACTTTTGCAGTCTACCCAACTGACAAAGGGCTAATATCCAGAATCTACAAAGAACTAAAATAGATTTACAAGAAAACAAACAAGCAAACCCAGTAAAAAGTGGGCGAAGGATATGAACAGCCACTTTTCAAGAGAAGACATATATGAGGCCAACAAACATATGAAAAAATGCTCATCATCACTGGTCATTAGAGAAATGCAAATCAAAACCACATTGAGATACCAACTCACACCAGTTAGAATGGCGATCATTAAAAAATCTAGAGACAACAGAGATACTGGAGAGGATGTGGAGAAATAGGAATACTTTTACACTATTGGTGGGAGTGTAAATTAGTTCAACCATTGTGGAAGACAGTGTGGTGATTTCTCAAGGATGTAGAAATAGAAATTGCATTTGACCCAGCAATCCCATTACTGGGTATATACCCAAAGAACTATAAATCATTCTACTATAAAGACACATGCACACGTATGTTCATTGTAGCCCTGTGTACAATAGCAAAGACCTGGAACCAACCCAAATGCCCATCAATGATAGACTGGACAAAGAAAATGTGGCACATATACACCATGGAATACTACACAGCCATAAAAAAGGATGAGTTCATGTCCTTTGCAATCATTTTTAAGGAATAAAAATAAGCCCATACCTGTACAAAACACTCAATTGTATTATCTCATTTGATTTTTAGGTAAGGATTTTATCCCCATTTTACAGATGTAGAAACTGAGGCTCAGAAGGATTGAACAATTTGCCCAAGACTACATAACTTGCAAAGAAATTCTGGGTCTCAAGATCAGTCTTCTGAATCCAAGTTCATTTTAGTTTTGCAAGAAACATTATGTAGATCAATTTCCTTATTCCACTCTGAGAAAACTGAGACCTGATGGGAAGTGGTTAGTCTAAGAACACACAATGAGCCAGTACATTGGCTAAGAGGAGAGGCAGGCATCAGTCAGACATGCTCAAATTCCAATTCTCTATTTTCTTGGCTCATGTCCTTAGGAGACTTTCTTGAATTTATTAAAGGATACAGTATGTTCCTGTGTCAAACAAGGAGAATAATACTGTCCAGAGATTTTTGTGAAGGTTTAAGTCAAGATTGAAAGTGCCCGTTATATAGTAAATGGTGGCTCTAAGTACCACACCTGAACCTAGGAGTCCAGGACTGTGATCTGCCAGCCTGATGTGTGTTCCACCAAGACTCCCAGGTCTCTTTGCAATTTTTGGTAGTATTTGCAAACATAACGACATAATGTGATGAACAGAGTGTACTCTAAATCTAAGCAGTGTGACTTTTGAAGCAGATTAAACATACCAACTATATTCTCTCAGAGCTTCAATTGCCTTGGCCAATCTCTTCCTGTTTTAACAGATAGGGCAAGGGTTACCCTTTGCAAGCCCAAGTCTAATGATACCATCATTCAAGTGAGAGTAGATTCCTGTTTTTATAAGTTTTATAAGGCTGAAAGAAATTGATTGCATGTGGCATGTCTGTGATACAGGGAGATGTTATTGTCTTATTTCTTATAAAGTTTTCAGAAAAAAAAAAAAAACTCGTATTTGAATGTTTTATTATTAAGCTCTCTAAACTGCCCAGCAGTTCTTGTTTCATTTAAGAAATCTTAAATTTGAGACATAAACTTCCTGACAGTGTGGGTCTTTTTAAAGGTGATATATGATCTGACAGCAGAGAAATAAGGCCAGTTGAGTGTTCTAACCACAGGATGGTAAAAGTCATGGTCAGGTTAGAAGAATCAATTAGAGTGGGGAATGAGGCTGTGTAAATTTCAGGACTCAAATGGCAAAATATGAAGACAGGGCTGAACTTAAAGCCTTGCCTGATGTGATTATATTTCATTTCCTGATTGGCAAGACAACTCTAAATGGGGCATTAAATTTGGTTTTTAAAAAAAGCAGGGTTTTTTTCTGTTTAAAAACAATACAAAGTAGGAAAAAATAGATCCAGGTTAAAGTAACAACAAATTTGAGGATTTATATGGGTATTTGAGGAAAGACAGAAAGCCTGGGGGAGAAAAATGTATTTGAAGTCAGAATTCTGGAAGAGAAGACTTTGCATCTCCGGCTGCATCAGCTGAAAGGGCTGTATTTATAGCAAGCGTGCAACTGCCTGGCTGGGTCCTGGCCCCAACCTGGTGCAGCCAGCTCTGTGACACGCTGTGAGTCTGTGCTGTGTGTTACATCAGCTGCAGATCTGATGTTTATAAGCAAACAACAGCTTTGGAATCTTAAAATAGATATCAAAAGGGTGTCCATGGTTCCCAGCTCGTCTGACAGTGGAGTTCACAGAGGCAGAGGAGCACGCTGGATGAGGGAGCTAGCTCTGGAATTCCGTGCATTCTGATCCTAGCTCAGAAACTTCCCAGCTGGGGCAAATAGTAAACCCTGCCAAGACTCAGTTTTGTCATCTGTAAAATGGGGGGCACAAATTGGGCCTCATTTGCAGGACTGTATTTTAAGATTAAATTATATCAGCCAGGCAAGCCATTTAGCACACTGCCCAGCTTACAATATCTAAAAATATTAGTTATTGTCATACTATTGTTATATAGGAAAGAATTGTTGGCTGCAAAGAGAAGGAGAGGTACTGAAACATTTTTATCTCTAAACTTTACTCCTTCCCAACCATGCCCATTGCATCTCACCCAAATTGTTAAGTTGGTACAAAAGTAATTGCAGTTTTTGCCATTAAAAGCAATGATCAAAACCACAATTAATTTTGCACCAACGTAATATATCTTCAGGACTAACTTCGCTTCTATCTTGGTCTTACCCCAACTCTCTGAGCATAGCTACAATGATGACTAGACCAGACTAAGATAAGTATTTGTGTAGTAGCAACGTCGCTGGATTTGAAGGCTGAAGACCTGTGTTTAAACCTGTGAATGTTACTTAGAAACTATGTGAGGGCCTGAGAGGGTCACTGTGTCTCCTTGAGCCTCAGTCTCCTTACCTTTAAAGTGGGAGAATAAACCATATGCTACCTACCTTGCTAACCTGTTATGGGGGTCAACTAACTCTACAGGATATGATAGTGCCCTTAAATGGTAGTACAATGTCAAGGTGTTGTTAGGTAGCATTATAATTTAATTATTCTTAAATAAAAACTACTCTTGTAATGATTCTAACCTGGCTGTTCCCCTGCAAACTATCCATTTGGCACTTTGAAATTTGGAAAAATGAAAAAGGTGAAATGAGAAAACAAGACAGGTGCCTCAGAACAGTGGATGAGCTAAGCCAAAATAGCAATGACAGCACACATGCCTGTGGTCTCCATCCCCAGGGCACACATCACCAAACCTGAATATCACTCTTTCTCACTGACCCCACATAGAGCTCCAGGATCCTTCTTAATGCAATGCTCCAAATAAGCACCATCATTTATACTTACAACCTCCCAACACCATCAAATGGAAGAGCCCATTTAAATATAGCAAAAAGGAAAAAAAATGGCATAAAATTCTCAACTCTAGAGTCAGACTTGGTATCTAATCCCAACTTTAGCACTTATTAGCTGGAAAGTCACTCAAAGCCTCCATTATCTTATCTGTACAATGGTAATATAAACATATCCTTTATAAGAAAGTTGTGACTGTTTCAGCCAGAAATGTCTGCCAAATGGTAAAAACACAATTATTATTGGTTACTATTACTATCATTAATAACTTGCTTTCCCTTATCTGATATTCCATGTGAGGTTAACATAGGAGAGTAGCAAGTTATTAATGAGAATTAATAATAATTTTCCTTCTTCCTTCTAAAAAACAAACTAATAAGCCAAAGGCATCCAGAATAATCTGGACAAATCATGAGTTTAAAAGATAGGCAGCCCTAGAATTGAATACCATTACCATCATTACTGAATTTGTAATATTGTACAAGTTGCTTCACCTCTCTTAGCCTCAGTTTTCTCATTTATAAAAGGGGGAAACATTTTAGGGCATGGGAAAGATTAAATGGGATGATACACATAATGTATTTGGCCCACAGTGGGCTCCAGATCAACATTCAAATATTAATTGGAAAAGAATGAATAAATATAGAACATAATAGGATCAACTCAAATCCATTGGAAACATTACAGAGGAAACATTTTCCTGAGAAGGTTAAAATGAAATAAAATGTCTGAGGTAGATTAAACTTTTCTCTCTTTCTCTTTCCTCATGTCAGATTTGTTTCCCCAGAATTTCATCTGCGTAATGGAATTTGCTGATTGTGAATAGATGGTGCAATGTGCACAGGAGCATTCTCCAGAGGATAAAGCTCTGAAGGTTACTATAAGTCATTTGTAGGGCCATCTTCTCTTATTTCTCAGTATCTTAGCATTCCCTCGGAATTCCACGTTCCAGCCACCCATGCCTTCCCCTTCATTTGAACATGATATGCTCCATGACCTGAAGGTTCTGAAAACTAAAGGGAATGTTGTACGCTCCATATCTTTTCTTGGAGATCCCTAATGTTCATTCACCCAGTGAAGGCACTGATAAGTCCTATAACTTAAATACAGTAACAATAAACAAGTAACAATGCTTGTTTACCAAAGTATTGTTTCACTGTATCTGACCACAGAAACCCTTTCAGGTTAATACTTTAACATCCTGCCTAATTACTACTTGGAAATTGCTGTTATGTTGAATTCCCCCAAATGACTAATGAAGGAAGAATTAAAAGCTGAATATTCATTATGATTATTAGGCAGTACTGCCAGAAGACATAAAATACAGAATCAACCAGAAACTGTTACTACCTTCTATTGTGGGTTTAATCATGTCCCACAAAAGTTCGGTTGAAGTCCTAATCCCCAGTATCTGTGAATTTGACCTTATGTGGAAATAGGATCTTTGCAGATGGAGTCTAGTTAAGGTGAGGTTGCACTGGATTAGGATGGACCATAAATTCAGTGTCTTTTAGAGACAGATTTAAGGACACATAGAGTGTCTAGACACAGGGAAGAAGGATATATTAAGACAAAAGCAGAGATTCAAGTTATGCTGCCATAAACAAAGGAACACCAAAGATTGCCAGCAACCGCCAGCAGCTGGAAGAAGGAAGAAAGGATCTTACCCTAGAGGCTTCACAAGAAGCTGGCACTACCAACAACTTGATTTCAGATTTCTGGCACCAGAACTCTGAGAAATAAACTTCCATTGTTTTCAGCAGGCAGCCCTAGGAAACACGTATACTTGATGACCAGGTATTTCTCCTTCATTCCTGGTTTCCAATAGTCAGTCTCCTTTCCTGGTTCCTACCAATTTTCCTTACTATTTAATATTGAAGTATTCCAGGTGGAAGACTCTGAACCATTTTTAACTCTACTGTAACATACTTGCCACATACTTATTAGATGCAGGACCTCAGCTTCAACAGAATCTATGTGGTGATGCATCCTCATTGTAAATTTAAGGCATACTTATTATGGCCAAAATGAAACCTTTGATCCTATCCTAAAAAACAATTTTTTAAAAAGGCTCTTTTCTTTCGCTTAGCATTCTCCATCTCTGGAATGAACGCATTTCCCCCAGATGCTTAGGTCAAATACCTAGGAGCCATCCTTGAGTCCTTTCAATTCCCCAGTACCCCACAAATCCTGTTGAATCTGCCCTTAAACCAAGTTCGGAATTTTATTACTTTGTAATATCTCCAACTCCCCGACACCTGTTGTTGAGGTCACTGTCATCTCGCTTACATGAATGCACCATGATAGCCTCCAATCTGGTCTCTCTGTTTCCGTTCTCAGCCTTTATGATCTATTCTTGACACAAGAACCATAGCCATATTAAAACCTAAATCTGACCCTCCCCTTCCCACAGTCCAGTCTCTGGCTGTCACTCTGACCTTGCTTCCTCCCACTCTTCCCATCGCTCAGCTCCAACTATGCTAGCCTTCTTGAGACTCTCTAATGAGCCAGCATGTCACCCTTTGGGGACTTCAAATTTGCTGTGGCCTCTTATCCTAGAGCACCCTCTCTCCCTGATACCCAAATGCGTATTTCCTTGCTTCAAACAAGTTTCTCAACCAGCACCTCCTCATAAAGTCCTTCCCTTACTACTGTGTCGAAATTGGAACATAATCCCCCTCTTGCTTTGTCTCTGTGTCCCTAATTCACTATTGGACATCATGTGGTGGGGGGGCAGGGGGCGTATGTGGCTCATTAGAATATGCACATGAGAAGTAGAGAAAGAGACTTGACCGTCTTATTCACTGCTATGCCTCTCAGTCCTAGGACAGCACCCGGTACATAATAGGTGCTCAAAAGTATTTCTTTATTAATTTATTAATTTTTTTAATAATTAATAACAAATTCTTTCCAGGATTAGGAGGAGGAGGAGGAAACACATATGAAAAATAATTTGACCACTCAATGTGAGCCATGAAATCTGAAGAAAAAAAAGACAGTTCTGTAGACAATAATTTTCTTGCAAGCAGAAATGAAGTCTTCTGAACTATAAGAGCTCTTCCTTGATTGGTGGAAAAAAACAATTTCCAAAGTCACTCCCTATGGAAGTCATTTAAATCTTCTTTGCCTTGTTTTTCTCCTACAAAGTGTGGATAAATTTTTTTTTTAATTCACAGGATATTTCTTAATTGGTGTACAAGTATCACATACTTTGAAAAATTAAAAAGAATTCACTACTTTGTCCTTCAAAGCAGATTTTCAAATGAAACTCTTAAAACAATCTTGTAATAATGACAATTAACATTACTGAGAGGTTGCTGTACATCAGCTACTGTTCAGGCATCCTCTTATTTAAACTTCAGTATTCCTAGGAGGAAAGTACTATCAGGAACCTCATTTTTCAGATGGGAGAACAGAGGCTTGGAAAGACTAAATAACATTCTCAAGGGCTTATTGCTGGTCAGTGGTGAATCAGGAATTCCAACCCACGCATTTTGATTTCACAGCCACTCTCTTGACCTATATGCTATTTTATATGACAAGGTAATCCAGCAGAGTAAGGTTGCATAACCAATACTGGATATTATTACTTCTATTTTACAGAATAATAAACCTCAGGGAAGGGAAAGGGCTCATTCAAGGTCACAAAGTCAACCTTCACCCAGGCCCATATTTCAAGAGGGACCTTGTAGTAATAAAATATATCCAACAATACAGTAGCATCCATGTGACAGGAACAGCATACAATGAAGAAGACATTCAAGTGCCAGATGTGGACCCGGATTACGTGCGTATCAGAGCTAAAGACCAGAGAAAGAGACTGAAGGTCACACAAAGAGTCAGCTCTTCAGCCTGCTTCCCAGGGCCAACATAGGCCAATTTTCCTATATTACCTAATAACTTGGATATGTAATATAAACCATCAGGTCACACATATAATACCTAAAACTACTGCAAATGGTGGGATACATTGTGTTGTCCTACCACACGTAAATTGTGTGTTAATATGTGTCCATGAATGCAGTTCAGAGGAGTGAAAGATGTGTTTTCTGTGGCTTGTTTGTGTGTGTGTGTAATTACTTGCTGGCTATTTTGGAAAAATCTTTTGAAGATTAAGTCCAATTAGGAAACAGGTGGCACCAAAATATTGTCAAACATATCAGATCAACAGCAAATCACTGACTTAATTAAGTAAATAACTAAACTGTATATTTATACCTGATCATCCAAACAACTGTAAAAAGACCAATTTCAGGGTTGGTTATGAGCCCTGGCCAAGAGTCAAGTCAAGAATAAGTCATGCCCAAGTTACTGCTGTGGTGCCTCTTCCACATCGTATCTTGGAGGGCATTTGGGAGGCAGAGTCAAGAAACCAAATCACAGTAACAACAACAAAAGTCTTCTGAACATGCCAGGATTATGGTGCATAAAGCAAAGGAAGGAGCTTGCTGAAAGGAGACAAGCAGCTTACATTTCTACAGCTCTATTCCTTCCTTTCCTATTCTAAGAGCACCTGAGGTCTCTCTATTACCCACAGTTTTATATTTCCTCTTTCAAATTCACTATCAAATTCATCTATCTTTGTAGCCTTAATTTTGTCTTCTCCCTCTCCTTTTACCAAAAGAATGACTTATTGTATTATAATAGTTAAGAGAAGAGGTTTTGGGGAAAGACTCATGTTCAAGCCTTGGCTTTGCCACCCATCACAGTTTTACCATCTGTAAAATGGGGATAACACTTACTCAAAATTGTGTCAAGTGCTCCTTACAGGCCAAGTGTTCTGCCATATACATTAACACACATGCACTGTTTACTGCTTACATCTCTGGGTAATTGTCTCTGTTTTGTACAGGAGGAGACTGAAGTTTGGGGAAAGCAAGCAACTTGCCGGTACTAGTTCAAATAAGGCTTGCCTATTTTGTGATATAAAAGTAGAAGTGACAGTGACTTAAATGCAAAAGCAGCTCATTTCTCTCTTGTTAATCTCGGCAGTCCAGAGCATTCTCCATGGCTCCATGATTATCAGGGGTCCAGCTCTTTCTATTTCTTCTTCTGATATCTTCAACATACAGCTTCCACCTCACATTCCAAGGTAGCCACGGTGTTCACACTCCCGCCAATAGGATGGAGGGAAAGGAGGAGAAAGGCATGCTCCTCACTTTAAGGACCAGTATCAGAAGGTACACACACTTCCTCAGCTTACTTCCCATTGGTCAAAATTTGGTCACATGCCATACCTAACTCTAAAGAATGCTGGGAGTCTTTATTCTGTGTAGGCTTGTGTCTAGTTGCAGAAGCCAGCCTCCAAAATAGCTTCCAATCATCTTCACTTCCTGATGTTTATGGCCTTGTGTAGTCCATTCCTATACTGACCAACAGACTACGATACAGGGGGTACTATGTGGCTTCTAGGACTAGGCATAAGAAGTATTGAAGTTTCTGTCCTTCTTACATTGTTAGCTTTGGAAAGAGCTCACCACCATGCCATAAAGACACTCAAACAGCCTTGTGAAGAAGTCCACATGTAGAGGAATTGAACCTCAACTTGTCTGCCATATGACTGAGCCAGGTTGAAAGTATCTAGCCTGCAGAGAAAGTCAACCTTTAGATGCTGCAGCTCCAATGGATATAGTGAACCCTGAACCAGACAAGCTGCTGTCTAATTTCTAGTGCACAGAAACTATGAAAAATAATAGTTGTTGGTGTTTTAAGCCATTAAGTTTTGGGGTTATTCACTACACAATAGGTAACTAACTTACTAGTTCATATTTGGGAGTCCCATTGTGGAGGAGGAAGGAGAAAACAGATACCAGGAGACAAGTAGCCATCTCTGTCCTACTTCACACAGATTGAAATGTAATGAAGACAGGATTCAGACCTACATATTTTGACTTAGGATCCTATATTTTTAACTAACACTAGATTTCTAATGCTTTTTCTCTAGATTGCTGTAGTGTATTTTGTTCTTAGCAACTAATTTCATCTGAAATTTTGGCTGCCTTGTCCTGTTCTCCATAATATTCATGCATGAAAATATTTTCTTCCTTCCCTGTCCTGAAAGTGAAATTCCTTCTCTGTCTCTATTTTCTTTTCCTCTTCTCTCTTTCCTTCCTTTTTCTTTCATCCCTTGCTTCCCCCTTTCCTTCCTCAGTTCTCTGCCATATGGCTTCTCTATAGGGCATCTCACAGTGTGGCAATTTGCTCCACTAAAGCAAGCAAGTAAGAGAGCAAGAAAGTGGAGCAGGAGAAATAGCAAAGTCTTCTGTAACCTCAGCTCAGGAGGGATATCCCCTTATATCTGCTGTGTTTTATTTCTTAGAAACAAGTGACTAAGGAAGCCCACCCTCAAGGAGATTACACAGGGACAGGGAGGTGAGGATCATTGTAGGCTTTTTTAGAAACTGCCTTCTTTATTTCCTTCTTTCCTTCCTTTCTTACTCCCTCCCTTTCTTTTTCCTTCCTTACCTTCTTAGCTGCTATTTTCCTGTGTATACAAATTAATCAATTTATTCACTGAGAACCCTATCATGGTTCATGCCACACTCAAAGCTTTTAACAGACCCCATTCACTGCCTGGACAAATCCATTCTTCTCAGTGGGATATTAAAGACTCTCCATGGTCTCCCTTTCTCCTGCTGTTCAGCCTTACCTTTTACAATTTCACCTGTTTTTCTTTTTCTTTGATGGCCTTTGTTTCCCAACTAAATCTGTCACCTTTCTGCTTCTGTCCCTTTCTCCATGACCCTCCTTCCAACTAGAAAGTTTCTTGCTCCAAACCCTTTATCTTTGTGCAAGCTGAGGGCTAGGACTCCAAGCTTTAGAGCCAGCAGCCTCAGAATCCAACCAAAAGTTGTCACTTAGCAGCTTGGGTGAGTTATTTAACCCCTCACCTGTGAGATGGGGACAAGGATCCTCACGGGATTGTTGGATGAATTAAATAAAATATGTAATCTACATAATATGTGAATATGGCATCTGGAACATAAATGGCAAGTAGCACAATTATCATTAGCCTCTCTTTTAAATCTTGGGTAGAAAAACTACCACGCATCTGTGCTTTACTCTATAGCTCTTGTACCCCAATTGCATTTGATGTTCCCTGTGAGGTTAGAAGTATGTTATCATACTTCAGTTTACAAATGAATAGACAGACTCACAGCATTGAAGTGATGAGGCCAGGATCACACAATCAGCTGATAGTAAAACCTGAACTAGAATTCAGTTTCCAACTTCAATCACTGGGTTCCTTTCTCCTATATGAACATTTGCTCCCCCAACTTAATTAAGGGACAGAATCACGTGGGCCAGAATTTCTTTGTGGGGCCCTCTGAAACTGATTCCCTTGTCCTCAAAGGCAAATTGAACTGTTACAGGAAGACACGGTCTTTAGAAGACACACAGAGCTTGAGGGTTGCTGGAGCTGCTGACAGAACCACCACCTTCCATGCCCTTCCCGATCATGGACAGGCTCCAGAGTGCTTAGATCTGCTGCCAGGCCTGAGAGCTCATCCCATTTCCTGGATTGGGGAGGGACAACATGGAAGGTTAGCCAAAATAAGATCCAATGAAATACTGCCCTTCATTCTGGTCTTTCCTTTTTAAACTTGCCTATAGTCAAGGTTCAACCAACCAGATAATATTTTCTGGAAGGCATGAATTCCAAAGCTCCATGAAAGATACTAAAAGGTTTACAGTTATGACAGCCTTAAGAGTAATAAGAACTTTCTAATCATCAAAATGGTATTAAGAGGAATGGGCTTCAGGAAGAGAATGAAATCAGCATCAGAGAAAGTACTCACCATAGGGTATACACCAAGAACTTCCCCCACATCTAGCTGTGTCACTGAATTATTAATACATGGTAAGAATTTTTTTTAACCTAACACTTTTAACTTACAATTTTCCTGGAATTGATTTTTATGTTTGGTGTAAGGTGAGGGTCAAGATTTTTTAAAAATATTTTTATTGTATATGTTTAAGGTGTACATGATGTTTTGATATACATATACATAATGAAGTGATTACTGCAGTCAGGCAAATTAACATATCCATCACCCAGTGAGATTATTTCACATGCATACTCTCAGACTTAGCCTCAGACCTTTTAAATCAGAATCTTTAGCCATAGGGTCTGTGAATCAGTACTTTTCACTCTTTCAGGTGATTTTAATGGACAGCCAGGTTTAAGAATCATGAGCTTAATTGGCAATAATTCAAGTATCAAATGGAGGTTGGACCAGATTGGTGCTTTTAAAGCTAAACTCTGTCCTGGAGCTCCTCTGGGACTGCTACAGGATGGTGGTGAGGGTAAGGGGACAGAGGTCGTGGGGAAGCAAGTCGTGATGGGAAGGAAGTAGAGTGTCCACATCCCATCTCCCAGTTTTAAACAGAACCTCTGCTTTTATCTCTTTTGTTCATTTATGCTTCTATGCAAGATGTATTTCAACAAAGGATGCGCTAGCTTTTAAAAAGCTTGAAAGCAGCTGAATCAGATGACCTTTAATTTATTTAATCAATAAATAGTTTCTGAGTGTGTGCTCTCTGCCAGCCTCTGTGCAAAATCAAAGCTGAGTCGCACATGGTCCATCTTCCCTAGGACCTCACAGCTGAGAGGGAAGCGAGAACGAGTGAGTCGTTCACAGGCACGAGATGACTGCATTAATGGAGAAATGAGAATACATCATCCGCCATAGGAAAGTCGTGTAGGAATTCTCTAGTTGTAGGAGAAAAAGGAGAAAGTGGAATTAACGGCACATGCCAAAGCATAAAGGCCTGAAAAAATGCAGATGGTTTGAGCATTTGGGTGTGGTTCAAGCTTAGGAAGCCACGGCAATGATGCTACAAAGTGGCTGGGTCCTTGAGCCAACCCTAACTTCTCTCTGGGCTTCACAGTTTCCTTAAGGCCAGAATGAGGGGGGTATGAATAAATGACCCAGAGAATCAGAGAATCTCAGGATTGGAAGAAAATGGATGTTGACTCATTAGAATGGTAATTTTGCCTCCCTGGGGAACAGTTGGTAATATCTGGAGACATTTGCTTGTTACAGTTTTTCTGAATCATGAATCCAGAGTTCACTTTTCCTGAATCCCAAAGCTTGACACCACCTCATCTCTGTCTCTTGTCTCTGCCAGGGCCTCACAGGCATTTTGCTCTTCTCCCCCTATTTAGACTGGGCCACACCAGGCCCACTCCCTAGTCTTAGCATCTTTCCCACAAATGAATACTGGAAAGCTGGGCTACATCCCGTGTAATCTACATTTGTCTCCCTCTCCTCTCCCAGGGCTGATTTGCAAAGCTCTTTGCCCCTGGTTAGCCATCAGCTTTATAGCCCTTCTCTCCTCCCAATCCCCAATTTGCCCTTTCTAGCCATTACCCACAGTAACACAAATTAATAGTCCTCATACTTAACACACTTTCATCTAGCCCCAGAAGGAATGTTACAAAGAAAAACCTTCCAGCCTATTATTCCCAAATTCCAAATTCATTTCATTAAAAAAAAATCAGTTTATAAAAGTCTTAACCATAAACGTACCAGGCCCCATGCTAGACATTGAGGATACAGGAATCAACAAGCAAACAAGGCCCCTGCCCTCAGGGTGCTTGCTACTAAAACAGACACCCACAGGAGACTTGGAGTGTGAGGGCACAGGCAGGATCTTCACAAAGTAGACTGTTAAATAGGCATCACTGAGATGAGCAGGAGTTAGGCAGGCAAATTAGAAAAAGAGGGCAAGGCAGAGGGCAAAGTCCATGCAAAGTTCCAGACTGAAGAGCAACAGTGTTGAGTGGATGGAATGAAAGGGAGTTCAGGTTTGCTGGAATGGAGAGACAGAGAGAGGGAAGGTGTGAAAGATGATGCAGGAGAAGGAAGCAAGAACCAGATCGTAAAGGTCTCATAATTTATCATTTTAATGTGGGAGCTTTTTCCTGAGCTCAATGGGTAGCCATTGCATTCCTATGCCTAAAACAACCATTCAATCTGACACTTATTTATTGGTTGTTTTCCATGTGATCAACCCTTCCCTACACTATGGGTTGGGGAGGGGAACGAATACAAACATAGCATAAAAGAGGACTGGTGATCTCTCCATGGGCAGGACAAGGCTTTAAGCAGAGCTTCAAAATACGTGCCAATTTCAGGACCCTGGAAACCAGGGACACATTTTATTTTGCCTGGAGAGGGTCCTCTAGCGCAATGCTCAGCAGAGGGGTGCCCAGTAAGCAGTAGGTAAATGAGAGCAAAAGGTATGGTCATACAACAGAGACACCAGCACATGCAAAGAGCGGCAGACTGGCAGAGAGCAGCCACCCCGCACAACAGAGTGGTGCCCAGTAAGCAGTAGGTGAATGAGAGCAAAAAGTGTGGTTATATGACAGAGACACCAGCACATGCAAAGAGCAGCAAGGCACAGCAGAGGCCAAGGAAGATAAACAGGGGTCAGGGAATCTTCCATGAGGAGAGGAGTCTTGAGAAATAAGCAGTAGAAAGGAGAGGGCAGTGGTAACTGCATGTGGCAAGGTACGGAGGAAATAAATGTCATGGAGGGACCAGGGTCAGGGACACTGACCAGACACGGTTGGAAGATTTGTTCTTGGGACCTATGGGAGAGATTTCTGGGCAGATAAAGTTGACTTTGAGGATAGGGATTCCTGAAAGAATGAGGACTTCCATTTGATACAAAATATGCTGGTGATAGAAGCAGACAAGGGTGGGTCCCTGGTGAAACCCCACCTTCAAGCCAAAAAGCGTGAAACCTGCAGCCCAAAATGAGAACTTCTCTCTCTTTCTTCAAATGGTTGAAAAAAATCAAAAGAATAATATTCCATGACGCATGAAATTTAAATCTCAGAATCCATAAATAAAGTTTTATTGGAACACAGCCACACCACGCCCATTTGATTAGGTACAGGCTGCAGCTGCTTTCCAACTATAAGGGCAGAGTTGAGTTGCCAGGAGACTATGTGGCCCACCCAGCCTAAAACATGTGCTCTCTGGCCCTTTAAAGAAAAAAAAGTTTGCTCACCCTGACCTAGATCTGTCTCTTGAATTCAGGGCTTTCCTTTTTGCTTGTTTTCACTTTTCCCCTCTGGCCAGGCCCATGTATGTAAAAATCTCCAAATTCAGGTTTGAGCTACGAGGAAATTCTAGGTACCAGAATTCTAATGATTCTGCTTCCCCATTCACCACTCTAGACTGCATTACATCTCACTTAGACTCCTTGTAGGTGAAAGTGGGCCAGGTTTGAGACAAGGATTAGTAGTTTCTAGGTTCTTCTTTCCTGTCTGTTCAAACCTCCCCTACAAACTATAACAAAGGGCTTTCATTGAGTGAGAATTGAATGAGTAGCCAGGTGAAGACTGCATATGAAGAATATGCTCAGTGTGAGAGTGAGACTGGGGAGGGGTGAGATAGTGGCCTGTTTCCAGCCCAGTGGGGTTGGGGGGGTCTTCGTTACAAGAGATATGAGTAATGTGTCAGATTCCCCCGATGCTGACCTGAGGGACTTAACCTGCTGGGAGAGGTAACAAACACTCCTGGTCAGTGTGTCCTGGGAAGCCTGGTGCCAGTTCAATCCTCACAGCAGCCCACCTCCATCAGAATGAAAAATCTTTTCTTAACACTGTTATTAAACCCTAATCTTAATCATATTCATCATTATTATGTCTTGAAATTGTCTGGAATATTTAAATAGGGCCAAACTGAAAGTCAGAGGGATAGATTTAAAGGGACAGCTTGAATTATCTTCAGGATTCCACCAAATAATCTCTGAAAATTCAACCCTGATAGAAACCCAGGCTTCTGAACCAAGAGAATTCAACAATGGTGCAGGGAGGAGGGGACTGCCAATTACATTTGGCCAGGATAATATTAGTCTTTCTTTTAAACACTCCTCAAAAACTTATCAGGGAAAGGAGGAGGCCTAAATAGAAGATGAATTAGGGCTTAAATGTACAGAAGGACTTGGATATTGAAAGCAAATAGCTCAATGGGCCTCCCCTATGGTCTCCCTCCTTTCAGCCCCAAAACAATGTCTATTAAATAACTCTAGTGCCTTGGTCGCTGTTGCTGAGGAGCTAATTTCTAGCAGTCTCCGAGTGGTCAGATGACCTGGCCCAGGTGTTATCTTCTGATACATGGCAGGAAGTCATCAGGGCCTTTAGAACTATGTTCTGAGAAAGAAATAATGGCCCTTTCATATTTTTTTCTGAATAAAAAATTTAATTTGAGATGACGGGCTCTCATTTTTGCTCCCTTGTCCATCGTAAGGAAGTGGGTGAATATGAATTTATCATGGATTTACTTTGTTACCCCCACCCCCCAACTGCACTAGACTCATTATTACATTGTCCCACTTAGTCCTGGCAGGAGCCCTACAAAGGATGTCACAGGTGCAACCAGCTGGGACCTGTGTAGAGGGTAGTAAAGGAATTTACCAAGACAGTTGTAGGTAATAAAAGGCAGATTTGTTAGAGAAAGTAGGAAAATACATTTGCAAAAGTGCAATGGGCAGCCTAGTAGAGAAAGGGCTGTCTGCCAAGAGGAAGGGGCTGGAGGAAAGTTTTATAGGGTTGTGCTGGAGGGGGCTGCAGAATGAGGTTGTGCTGCTGGGGCTACATGCAGACGGAGGTCGGGGTCACTGTGCCAGGGCCTGCTTGGATTAGCCATGTGTCAGAATAATTGTTCATTGTTATCCCCCTCACCTGAGGCCTACCCCCCACCTGGGACCCCTTCCTCATTATTGCTTACTTACCTTATCAGGAATCCACAGGGTAGGTCTTATGGTGTCTGTTTTACAAATTAGGCATTTTACAGAGAGGAAAACCCCTCAACCACGGTCAACCTACTTAATTTGAACTCAGGCCTCTGAGGGTTCAGCCCATGTCCTTTCCTCTGTCCTCCACTGGTTTCTTCACACTCCCACTGTCACTCAGCCTGAGAATGACTTAGGAGGAGTAACAGATATGGTGTAGGTGAGGTGGGGTCTTCTATAACAAGGAATATTTTTATATTGTTATTATTATAGGTTTTAATCCTGAATGTTGAAGCAATCTATTTAACCTTTACTCAGGCTAATGCATACATTAGGTGGGGTAACCTATATGCCATCATAAAAATGTGGGAAATTGAAACCTGCTGACATAAAATCAAATAGCCCAGCCATAAAAGATGTTGCTTTTATGTGATTATCTTGCCAATATCTTCGTGTTGCTAAACTAAATCAAACTACAATTTTCCCCACATGCCCTGAATTTAACGGGAACCATTAATGGGTGTGATTCCTTATAGATCTCCTTGTAATAGGAACATGGCCTCTTATGCCCTGGCCGATTAAAATTAAGCCACTAGGCTGTCATTTGTTATGCTGCTTTGAGCATATGGAAGAGTGGCCCTGCTTAAAATACCAAAGCTGTTGACACTCGGACTGGCATTCAAGGCCTTCCTAAAATATCTGGCATCAACATATCTTTCTAGAATTTTCTTTCTTTACTCCCAGGAATGATATTTTGTAGAATCTAAGAATATCAGAAGTGGAAGAGGTTTTTGAGGTCATCTATTCCAGGAATGGCAAGTAGAATTGGAACCATATGTCAACTCTGACTGACATCTTGAAGTACTGTGTGGGAGAAGAATTCAAAAGCCAGCTCCAGACACACTGGGTAGAGCATGCTATGATTGATTAATCATGTCTGCCATGGGTTGGTTGGTGGAGTGTGAGCACATGCCAAAGCTATTCCTCCATGTTTTAACCCAACCCCTTCATTTTATGAATGCAGAAAGGAAGGTTCACAGAGGGAAAGTGACATTTTCAAGGTCATACAATGCATAAACCACAGAGTGGAGACCAGAACACATTCCTTCTGGCTCCTGGTCCAGTTCTCCTTCCAATGTGGAGGAACTCTGATGAAAGAAGGAAAGACATATTGACAAGATCAAGGAGTTAATGGTTTGGAGAAGGCAGAAGGCAGTTCCACCCCACTGATAAAGAAGCAAACTCACAGATTCCCAAAGATTCCTAATAAAAAAGCTTTAGTCAAGTCTTAGTAAGTTATTATCCCCCTCTCTTTCTTTCCCAATTTTTGTCTTCCTCCCTTTCCCAGGCTAGGAAATCTGGTCTCAAATCTTCCCCAGACAAGATTATCTATAATTAGTGAACTCTGGGTTCTTTTAATAAGTTTGAACCTTTCTCAGTAAGGGTCCCACACCCTTTCTTTTGACTGTCATCCATTAGGATTCCTTGATCACTGACTTTGCTTCCTGCCAGAAATCACAGTAGAGTGAGGGAGAACAGAGGGACAACTGACCCCACTAATCCCTCCATGGTCCCATCATCCCCCCTCTCAGCCTCTACAAACTTCCCCGAATCACCATGACCTACATGACAAAGCCTCCAGTTCTTACCATGGCCTTAGCAGCTGCTGCAGTCTGCTCAGCCAACCTTTCCAGCCTCAAAAGGCAGCGAGGCACTGACTCCCACTCCCTCCCCCAGACATTACCAATGAATCATCAGTAATATGCATCTTTCCTTCTTTGCTTAGACACTACTTCTAAAAGTTTCTTTTGTGTGACTGGTAATGTCTTCCTCAGATATGACAGTGTATCTCATGGGATCTGGGCTGCTTTGCTTGCCCTTCCTGCTTTAGCCACAATGTTATCAGCTCCTTGGTGAATACATTCTGCTCATGCCCATCTCCATGCCTTTGATTATACTTAGCTCTCATGATGGTTAATATTAGCTGTCAACTTGGTTGAAGGATGCCTGCATAGCTGGTAATGTATTGTTTCTGGGTGTGTCTGTGAGGGTATTGCCAGAAGAGATTGACATTTGAGTCAAACGACTGGGAGAGGAACACCCACTCTCAATGTGGGTGGGTACCATCCAATCAGCTGCCAGAGCAGCTAGAACAAAGCAGGCAGAGGAAGTTGAGATAAGCTGGCTTGCTGAGTCTTCTGGCTTTCATCTTTCTCCTGTGTTGGATGCTTCCTGCTGTTCTTCCTGCCCTTGGACATCAGACTCCAGGTTCTTTAGCCTTTGGACTCTGGGACTTATACCACTGGCTCGCCAGGGCCTCTCGGGCTTTCGGCCACAGACTGAAAGGCTACACTGTCGGTGTCCCTGCTTTTGAGGCCTTTGGACTCAGACTGAGCCACTACTGGCTTCTTCTTCCCCAGCTTGCGGATGGCCTATCATGGGACTTTGCCTTGTGATCGTATGAGCCAATTCTCCCTAATAAACTCCCTTTCATATATGCATATGAGCTATTAGTTCCATTCCTCTGGCGAACCCTAATACAGTTCCTTACACACCTTGTTCACCTGGTGACCCAGGTTACCACCTTGAGAAGTTGTCCCCAACCCTTTCTAGACTGAATGAATCCCCAGAGAAAACTGCATGGATTATTAGACCAACAGTATAGCAGGAGGGTTGAGGGCACAGATAACGGAGACAGACGGCCTGGGTGCAAAGCCATCCTCTGCACTCCACCAGCTTTGTGATCTTGGGCAAAATACCAAGACTCTCTGTAATTCCATTTTCTCACCTGAGGAATGGGAGTAACCTAGCACCAACCTAATAAGATTGTTGTGAATACAAAAATAATTAATGTGCTCAAAGCATATAATGTAGTGTATGGCACAGACTGAGCGCTCAGGAAGCATTTGTTATTATCTAGATCTTGAAGTTTTGTAACTTAATAATGGTTTATCTACCTGTCTTCTACACTGAATTGCAATTTTCTTGAGGTCTGGGATTTGATCTTAGTCATCTTTGAATTCCCTGCCCACCTACCTAACGCAATATTGGTTACATAGGTGCTGATGAATATTTAATGGATGACTAAATGAATGAATAAATCTGTCTGAAGCCTTCCAAAGTCAGAAGGGAGAGTCATTTTCCTCCATTCTCTGCTGCTGGTGGCTTATCCTGGTTCAGAAGTACTCGAGTGAAGTGTTCAGTGGCTGTCACTCTGAGTCAGAAGAGACACAGTATCTCAGTGACATCCAACCTTGTGTTTACCTTGTACTTCTTTAATAACCTCTCACTAACTCAAAAAATTAAAATTCCTTCCTCTCTTGATGTTATCTCTGAGTGGCAAACATTGATAGGTTTTTCCCCCACCTTCCCCTTGAGTTTCTAATGAAGCAGAAGCCAGCATGACTGTTTTATGTACCTATTTGTCTGCACTAATGGTGTCAGCAGAGACAGGCACACCTCTCCAAAGACCGTTTGCTTGGGAACTGGTGCAGAACAGCACAGGCAAGGTACACAGTGTCTAGAAGCATACCCACAAGGCATCAACTTTTTATTATGATTATGGAGTTGATGTTGGTGCTGAGAGTATATGTCACTATTGTCTCCTTACATTCATTCACAAATAGGTACTGAAATCGACAATGTAGCCATAACGTGTTGTGCAACTCCAATATGGTTATTCATATCATAGTCTGTGGAACCATGGAGAACATGCTGCAAGACATGGTGGCCCTACAAGGGTCAGTCCTATATAGATACAGAAATGAAGAAGGTACAGGCCCCTCCCCTCAAGGAACTCATAGGCAAGGAGGAGAATCAGGCTGCAAACACATAAATTAGCAATCCATGTATCCTTGTGGCAGGAGTAGAAATAGAAACAGGGCAGAAGGGCATTCCACAGCCATGCCTAACTGTTTGTGAAAGGGTCAGGGGAAGCTTTCTTGAAGGTAGTGATCCCTAATTTTAGTTTTGAAAGATGCACAGGAATCTGTTAGGCAGATTAGAATAGGAAAGCTGGGGTAGGGGTTGTGCCGTTCCAAGAAAAGAAAAGATTATTGGGCAAATATATGTCTGTATAAAATAGCATAGTCTTTTGGGGGGCAATAAGCCATAATCACATTATTAGAGCATTAGTTTTGAAGGTCTGTGTGGCAGGGATCGAAGCTAGAGAGGGAGGCAGCTTCAAAGGACCTTGAATGCCATGGTAAGAAGCCACTGTGGACTTCACAGTGGCTGAGATGGGAAGTAGGAGTGAGATACAATCATACTTAGAGGAGATGACCAGGATCCTTTGCCTTTACATGTCCATTTTTAAACTGTTCTGCACTGAGTATCTCACTTTGCTCTGCTATGGCTTAGGACTAGACTGGACATGACCCAGTTCCCTGGAATGAGATGTGGCGAACCCTAAAAAGAAACCAGGATTCAATCCCTAGTATTGTGCAGGTATAGAAAAAAACCTAGTATTGCCTGTCTAGTCCAGCAGAGGAACATAAGGTTCCATTGGCAGACTGTCAAATAGATGGCAACCCAAACCAGCCAGCATTTTATGATATATGAGAGTGGGTAGTGCTCCATGCAAGCAGAACACAGACCTGGGAAGTACAGGCTGGTGTGACTCAGTCTAGGCAGGTGGTCTGCATTAAGGGGCCCTTTTGGTACTTACTGTATTCCAAAATTCTTTATCTTTCCTTTCAAAACCTTCCTCATCCTTTATTTTATTACCCATGTGCTAGTCTATCTTCCCTTCAGCAAGTCTCCTCGAGTCAGGGACCATGTCTCTCTCATTGACTACCATGTTCCCAGACACCTGGCACATAGTGGCAGGCTAAATGACGAACCTCCAAAGATGTCCACACCTTAATCCATGGAACCTGTGAATATGTCTGATGTCTACATGGCAAAAAGGACTTAGAAGATGTGATTAAGAGTCTTGAGATGGAGATTATTCTGGATTATCAGGGGTAAACTCAATGTGATTTCCATGGTCCCTATAAGGGAGAGGCAGAAAAGAGTTAGAGGAGGAGACAGGACAATGAAAGCAGAGGTTAATGATGTGCTTTGAACATAGTGGAAGTGGCCATGAACCAAAGAATTCAGGGGACCTCTAGAAGCTCAGAAGACAGGAAAACAGATTCTCCCCCTAGAACCTCTGTAAGGAATACAGCTTTGTCAAGAGCTTCACTTTAGCCATAAGACCCATTTCAGACTTACAACCTTCAGAACTGTAAGATAATAAACCTGTGTTGTTTTAAGTCACTAAGTTTGTGATGATTTTCTATGACAGTAATAGGAAACTAATACCATGAATGATTTAAGCACTATTCTGAGTTTGGTGCGGGGGAGAAATTATAGAGACAGCATGATCAGAAACAGGTCTCAGGCTTAAAGGAATGTGGGTAATAATACAAAAAATTAAACATTACGGTTTGAAGTGTCCTTTTATATATATTATTTGGGGAGTATCAAGCTTGAAGATGTCTGCAATGCACACAAAGGCAAATGGCCACACAGCACACAGCCTAGATCTTCTAAAACAGTATTTGTTGGGGGAAAAATTCATGGTGACAGGGACAGTAGAGGTCTCCCATTTTAAATTGAGCCATAAGACATCACACAGTTAACTGGTAGAGCCAAATGTCAGACTCCAGATGTAAGACCCTAATATGATTTGGGTGTGTCTCCACCCAAATCTCAACTTTAATTGTATCTCCGAGAATTCCTAAATGTCGTGGGAGGGACCCAGGGAGAGGTACTTGAATCATGGGGGCTGGTCTTAAAAATTGAGATTTGGGAACCTCCGCCTAGATTTCAGACGATGTATGGAAATGCCTGAATGCCCGGGCAAAAGTTTGCTGTAGGGATGGGACCCTCATGGAGAACCTCTGCTAGGGCAGTGGGGAAGGGAAATGTGGGGTCAGAGCCCACAAACAGAGTCCCCACTGGGGCACTGCATGGTGGAGTTGTGAGAGGAGGACCACTGTCCTCTAGACCCCCAGAATGGTAGATCCACCAACAGCTTGCACTGTGCACATGGAAAAGTCACAGACATTCAATGCCAGCCCATGAAAGCAGCAGGGAGGCAGGTTATACCCTGCAAACCCACAGGGATGGAGCTGCCCAAGACCAAGGGAACCCACCTCTTGCATCAGCATGACCTGGATGTGAGATCTGAAGTCAAACGAGGTCATGCTGAAGCTTTCAGACTTGACTTTCCCACTGGATTTTGGACTTGCATGGGCTCTGTAACACCTTGGTTTTGACCAATTTCTCCTATTTGAAATGGCTATATTTACCCAATATCTGCACTCCCATTGTATCTAGGAAGTAACTAGCTTGCTTTTGATTTTACAGGCTCATAGATGGGAGGGATTTGCCTTGTCTCAGATGAGACTTTGGACTATGGTGGACTTTTGGATTAATACTGAAATAATTTAAGACTTTGAGGGACTGTTGGGAAGGCATGACTGGTTTTGAAATGTAGGACATGAGATTTGGATAGGCCGGGGTGGAATGATATGATTTGTCTGTGTCCCCACACAAATCTCAACTTTAATTGTGTCTCTCAGAATTCCCACATGTTGTGGGAGGGACCCAGGGGGAGGTATTGAATTATGGGGGCTGGTCTTTCTTGTGCTGTTCTTGTGATAGTGAATAAGTCTCACAAGATCTGATGGGTTTATCAGGAGTCTGCTTTTCCTTCTTCCTTTTCTCTTGCTGCCACCATATAAGAAATGCCTTCCACCTCTCACCATGATTCTGAGGCCTCCCCAGCCATATGGAACTGTAAGTCCAATAAAACCTCTTTTCCTTCCCAGTCTCAAGTATGTCTTTATCAACAGCATGAAAATGGACTAATGCAGACCCCAAACCATGGGTTTTCAAATTCTGTGATTGAGAAAACACACCAGCCTATTTGCTGGTGTAGTCATTGGCGGGACAGATCCACATTTGTGGCTAGAGAGGGAACCAGCCCATCTTCAATTGTGATTGGGAATCTCAGGCCTTGCAGTTGGGCTGAAGTGATTGATAGGCATCCAGCCATAAATGGTTCCCTAGGAACTTTGCCGCCTCCTTCTCCGAGAGGACAGCCTGCAAAGAATCTGTCTTAAGACAAGCTTACATATACCATGCAAACAATGAGAAAGCTAGTGCTACATGATCACCCAGTACAATGATATTCAAAATGTGTCCAGAGACAGCATGTCAGAATTTCCTCAAGAACTAGCAAAATATCCAGATTAAAAGGCCACACCCTAGTCCTATTAGTAGGAGTGGTGCCTAGGCATATGCATTTTCAACCACCTCCCCAGTGTACTCTCATATGTACTAAAATTTAAAAACCACCTATCAGATTCAAAATTATAATTGTACAGATAGGGAAACTGAGGCCTACAGAAAGAAAGGAACTTTTACAGGATCACATAGAAAGTCAGCGAAAGAAGATTTGGTCCCTGGCCACACGAATCTTACAATATAATTTAGAAAGACCAGCCATATCCACAAGGAAAAAACAATATTGGAAAACTTATGGAGTGTTCAGCAATTCCTTAAAAATACTAATATTCATTATTATAATCATCACAACTGTAAAGGATATGTCTTCTTATTTTGCCCATAATTTTTTCTGATGAAGAAAGAGAGGTTCAATGAAATGAATTAATGATAGGTAGCCTCATTCAAGACCCAGGCTTCTTTAATTTATAGAGAAGATCGAACAGGAGACATTCAGTCAAACAAATTATCACAGTATGAGGAGCTGCAAGTGTATGTTGGAGGTTCTGTGCAGCAGGAAGGTGACTGGAGCTTTCTAGGGAAGGAAAGGTTACCTAGAGAAGGCATCCTAGTCAAGGAGAATTTTTGAATCAGGACTTGAAAGAAGTTTTAAATTAGCTAAAAGGAGTCATAGATTTCAGGGTCTTTGCCATAATGAATCCTAAAAAGAGTGACACTGGGGTATTGAAAACATGATTGTAATGTTTATGGGGAAAAATTAATGGTCTAATCCTGCGGAGGATGGATATTGGTGATTCTGACTTATGTGCACACCGCAGAGCTTCCCTAATCAGCTTTTCCTCTTAGTGCAGCTCAGGGTGAAGGCTGAGGGCTGAAAATAGTCCACTCCAAATTCTTTTGATTGCAAAGTGTTTCAAGAGCGAAGATGTGGGTAACAGACTAATAAAACCCAGGAACAGCTTGTGTGTATGTTTTCCCACAAAGCCTGTTCCACCCCAAACTTCCCAATAACTGATACAATAGCCTCCCTGGGGCTCCACCTCCACCACCCTTTCCAGTTAGTTCATTCCAGGGGCATTTGTTGCATACCTTCTAGCTGACAGCCATTGCAGTCATTACAAACATCGCTTGATTCTCACCTAGACCTGAGAGGTAGGTTTGGACTCAGAAAACCTTGAATATAAGCTACAAATTAAAAGTAACAGGTTCAGTCAGCATTTCTTGGGTGCCTACTATGTGCAAAAAGCACACGGGTAGAAGCTCATGTTCCTTCTGTGATGTAGACTCAAATGATTTCGCCCACATAAAAGGTGCCATTTACAAATGAGATGTTACAAATCTCCAGTTTATGCTGATGTTTATCTACAGTTAGTAAGATGGCTTAAAAGTGATAGCTACAAGTTTGAACAAGATCTATTTTATTAGAAAGTGATGTTTTTCTTCTGTGATCACATGCTGCCTTTACTAGTATTCCTGGTCTTGGAGGAGTGAGGAGGAAAGTTCATGGTTAATAATGCAGTTCATCATGTCATAATAGAAGGTGACAAGTGCTATAACAAAGGTACCTACAAGTGTTGTGGATGTTCAGAGATGGAAACAATGCTCTGCTACAGACTTTTGCAACAGGGTCTTTGCACGTGCCGTTCTCTAGAGTCACCAACATCCTCTCAAACAGCCCTTTCCTGACCTTACCATCTATGTTGGTGGTGTGTTTTTTCTCTATTTTGGGGTCCTGTTCTCTTTTTTTTTTTTTACAGGACTGTTTGCAACTTGTACGAAGTAATTATTTTACCTGCTTATTGTCTTTCTGCTTGGATAGCATAAAAGCTCTACGAGGACAGGAATGTATCTGTCCTGGTCAGATACATTGTATTAATATCCTCAGAGCTGGTACCAATAGATGTTGATAATTGTTGAATAAGAGAAAGAGTAAATGAATGAATGAAGAATGAATGAATTCTGACTTAGTCTTCAGAACGCACTGCAACAAAAACATTACCATCCTTCTTCCTAAGTGAATAAACAGAAGCTACCAAGATCAAAGAATAGGATAAATGGGGCTGAGGGAAGTGAGCCTCAGTTATTCTGGATCTAGCTCCAGGGAACATCTTATTACATCAAACTACACCCACTTGAATTTACAGATTCTAAGGACTGTGGATTCACGGATGACTAAGAGAAAGCCCCAGAGAAGGGAAAAGGCAAGGAGACGAAAAGGTACAAAAAGAGAAGCTGAGACTTCTCCAAACACAGACACATTTTAGTGACTTCCTGTCTATGGATGAGTCAGACTTCATGAAGTAGATATTAATGAATAATAATAACAAAAATTAACATTTATTATGTATTTAATGTTTTACCTGTGTCATGAGAGAGAAAATTTTACTCATCAGGATTCTGGAGAGGTGAGAACACTGTATTCATTAAGAATAAAGCTTTTAATGCAGGGTCTGCACCAGAAACACAAGTTTTCTGCTGCATGGCTGTGCATCAGACAGAAAGAGAAGGGGCAGGGAAGGAGAGGAGAAGGAGCCAAGTGGGTGCTGGAAGCCCATGTTCTTTCTGTGATATGATTCTTCCCTACGACTTCCAAGCCAGCAGGGCAATCTCTGACCTGTGCAGGAGCAAACCTAACATGAAGCCCAGGAAATATAGGAGGTCAGTGGCAAAGTAAGTATAGTGGTCTGCTGGGTTGAGGGGCATAGAAATGCCCTGCCCAGATCCCCCACTAGAAGAAAGACTTATTGCTCAATAGCTGGGGACAGTCATTAGTTAGCCCTTTCAGGGACTGTTTCAGCTGCAGACCACAGCCACACCCTTTCTGGGTAGCCCACATTCAATGCCTAATGGAATCAGGATTATAAGGGCCAAATCATCTGGGACCCAGAGTGGAACAGCTTTGAGAGCTCTTTTAGCTGTAAGAGCACGCAGGGCTAGCTGAGGCTGTCTGTCCCTGGGGCTGCTTCACAGCTCAGCTTCTCTCTCTGACCAATTCTGCCTCCTTCCCCCGTCCTTGTGCAGGTGTTGTGGACGCCAAAGACAATTCCCAGGAAACATCCTACATGCTAACTCTGTCTCAGAATCTGCTTCCTAGAGAACCCAACCTGCAGCACCAGCAGACCTGGAGACTTTCACTGGCTGTGGAATTAGTGGGATTATAGGCTAATAATAATTAAATGTCTCAATATTTAGAACTCTATGGAGTAGACATTATATTTCCCATTTAGCAAGTGGGGAAACTGAGGCATTGAGTTGTTATCTAACTCATCTGTAGTTACCATGTAGTAAATATAAGGCCAAGATTTGATCTTAGAGGTGACCAAATACCAACCACCTCTTTCACAGAATGTAATAAAAGAGCCTATTTCTTTGTTCTCTTTTCTATCAAACCTAGTCTCATAATTCTCCCCCCTCCTCTCATTCCCATGGGACATGATTTTTTTTTTTGGTGTTTTGCTTTGTATTTTTCATTTTTTATGGCTCTCGTCACATTGAATATTTATTCACAGTCTGTGTCCCATAATGAACCATGTTCTTTTCGAGGACTAGAGCTATGTTTGACTCATCTATATATGCCTACAGATGGAAAAAAAAAAGAAAGAAAGAAAAACTAAATAAATGTGAACTGAATTAAAGTAATTCTACATTGATTTATCTCTAATTATGGAATAAAAGCCTTTGTTCTAATACAAAATAATCGAGGGGAGTAGTTATTTTTCATGGCAGGGGCAGGGGTTATGGGAGACCCTTCAACGCTTTTGAAATCAGCCCTATTTCACCCTGCCTGTGGCTGTCCCTGATGGGAAAGCCAACAGGATGAAGATAACAAGTGCATTTTTTAGGCCTCCCTCTGAAAATTAAGGCCCAAGGGGTGTAAAAAAAAAAAACACAAAGAGACAAAAGCAAATATTATTTAGAAATTTGACAACAAAAATTTAAATTAAGAAATTAAATGGAGGAAAAGAAATTAAATGGCGTAGGAGTTTCTACTCATAGATTCCGGCACTGTGAAATGGCATCTCTCGCTCTTGTTCCTCTGCAAACAATTCTGAGTGTAAATGTATTTTTGGCACAAATGGCTCTGTCCTAAGATTCTTGATTATAATTATAATAATGGGTTTCTGAAAGCCTGCAAGTGGTTCTGGGAATGATAATAAGGATTGAGAAAAGACATGTTGTTTATGTGGTGAGTGTTTGTGGAATATTAAATGAGGGTGGGAGAAAAGCTCATGTATACTTTCCGCAAACTCCAAAATATACAATTACACCCAAGCAGCACAGCACTGCCTGCCTCTCCTCCAAGGACACACTTACCATCAATTCCATTACCCTGACAGTCTGGGACTGAGGCAGAGTTGGGGGAAGAAGGCACTATTCCATGGTTTTCATTGCAGAGTGGTTCATCTCCTATAACACCTCCTAGCTTTTCCATCACAAAAGGGAGCACCCTGAGCTACAAGGTCTATTAAAGGCTGGCCCTAGTCCGAGTTCCTTCCCTCACCTACAGTTAGTTCTTAGCAAGTTATTCAGAGCCCCTGAGCCACCTTCCTTTAGCCACAACCCTGAGGTGAATCATTTAAATGACGACCAACGGCCCTCCTTTTTTACTTTGTAAGCTCCTTGAGAACGTGGAACCTATCTGATTCGTTGTTTTGTTTCTTTTTGTGGTAAAATACAAAACATAAAATTTATTACTAAAGTGTACAAGTCAGTGGCATTAAGTACATTCACATTGTTGTGCAATCTTTACACTAACTGGTTCTGGAACTTTATCATCATCCCACAGGTGACCCATATCCATTAAGCAACCATTCTCCATTCCTCCTTTTTCTCCAGCCCCTGGAAGATCCATTGTCTTTGTTTTAACTATTACAATGTCTACTCCAGCCTTGTAAATACTATGTCCTGATGAATATTTATTAAACGTAATAATTGCCCACTTAACTAATTAACAATATCTTGCATGGGTATATATTCTAGGCTGATTCTTGTAAAATTATTTTATAGGACAATAGTCGGGACCACACAATAACTGTCACTTACTGAGTATTTACTGTGTGTCTGCGCTGTGCTGCTGACAAATTCATTTATCCATCTGATCCTTCCAATCACTCTCTGAGGGAGGCATTATCATCCCCATTCGATGGGTGGAGAAACTGAGATACACGGATCTTAAGGATTAAAAACCAAATTTGTCTGACTCCAAAGCTCAATGACTATAAGGACACATGCACACGAATGTTCATTGCAGCACAGTTTACAATAGCAAAGACCTGGAACCAACCCAAATGCCCATCGATGATAGACTGGACAGGGAAAATGTGGCACATATACACCATGGAATATTATGCAGCCATCAAAAACGATGAGTTCGTGTCCTTTGTAGGGACATGGATGAACCTGGAAACCATCATTCTCAGCAAACTGACACAAGAACAGAAAATCAAACACCGCATGTTCTCACTCATAGGCGGGTGTTGAACAATGGGAACACATGGACACAGGGAGGGGGAGTATCACACACTGGGGTCTGTTGGGGGGGAAAAAGGGGAGGGATAGTGGGGGGGTGGGGAGTTGGGGAGGGATAGCATGGGGAGAAATGCCAGATATAGGTGATGGGGAGGAAGGCAGCAAATCACACTGCCATGTGTGTACCTATGCAACAATCTTCCATGTTCTTCACATGTACCCCCAAACCTAAAATGCAATTAAAAAAAAAAAAAAGTGAAAGCAGTAGCAAGTAAGATTGTTTTTGCTAATAAGATGATACAGTGGGGTTTTAGGGAAGTCTTCTTAGCTTTCTGTTGCTATGATTCCCAGGTTCCATGTGACTCCCCATTACACCCAGATCTGTATCTGCCAATTTGTGTTGCCTTTTGCCTAAGACATGACTTGACCATCACATCTCTTAGGAAAAGTCCCCCATTGACTTTCTGAGAACATGCATCTATTCAGCCCCCCCCTGGTTGCTGTGTCTTCATGCATATTTTCTCACCCACCCCTGTAAGGTAACTGACATCTTTCCCCTATCAGGGTTGAGCCAACTGCGAAACAGATGCAGGACACAGATGGCAACTAAAATGTCAGCTTTATTACAGGTGAAGCTGAATTGGGTGATGCCACTTAGACCTATAGCCAAAATGATCCTTTCACAACTTCCCACAAGGTCATACCTGGGGACAGTCCATGGGAAGAACTGGGTTTGGAAGAGTTGACACTTCTGCAGCACTCTCTATGGTGGCCACTATCCTGACCCATACTCAAGGGAGAGCTCAAGAGAGCCCTTACTTGCTTGTTGGCCCATTAGGAGAACCATGGACAGTGGCCCTGAGACACTACAGCGCTTGCTGAAGTTCATTTGAGCTTTGTAATAATTTGAGTAGGTGAGTTTGACTGCCCCAATTCTGCAGGTAAGAACAACAAAATTCACAAAGGTCAAGTGACTTGGCCAATACTCAGCTGGAAAGAGAGTCTGGGACCCACTTGCTTCTCAGTTGACTGTATCAGTTTTCTCCTGGTGATCAGAGGAGGGCTCTGAGCCACCGAAAACTTGGTGTTCTCATCCAGAACTCTGGTGCTCATTTCAGGGGACACTCAGAAGTCTTTTGCCCCTGGGAACCCAATTTTGTTTGGAGGAGGCTCTGGAGAGAAAACCCTTCAAAGGCATGGTCTTGGATCTTGGGACATCACATACCAGTGTTCTCACTCCTACAGGGACTGAGTCACTCTCAACTCCTTTGCCATCTAACCCCACTCCCTGGAGGCATTGTTTTTATTCAGCAGCCTGTTCTCTCAGTTATACCATTTCTGTCCATTAACAGCACAAAGCTGCAAATATGCATTAACAGGCTTTACATTCTGAAATCAGCTCTGACTCAATACCATTATATGATTAAAGAGCAACCATTTATGACTCATAACTAAGCCATACTTTCTTACACATGCTTTATGTTAAATGATATAGAGGAATAAATGCACATCAGTAGTTTATAACACCACTTATGGGGCACTTAATAGATGCACGCATCATGCTAAACACTTTCTATTCAATAATTTAATCTTCTTTTTGCCAGTGTCATCATCCCCAGACGACTACAGGTTTCCTGATGGCAAGATCAGAGGCTGGCCCTACACAGAACCTGGCACGTAGTAAGTGTTCAGGATTTATTCCAGAGCAGCTGACATTCATTAAATACCTACTATGTTCCAGACACTTTAAACCAACTTATTGGCAGCCCCACAGACCTTGAGATGGGTGTTACTATTTTGGTTTTTCTGAAGATGAAACCAGGCTCTGAGGCATTCAATAACTTTCCTAGGTTTCCTAGCTAGTAAGAAAAAAGCCAAGCACTACCCACATTCTCAGGCTCTAAAAGCAGAGCTCTTTACACTATACAGAATGAATGAAATTAAAAGAGTGTACAGTCTGGTTTGCAACCTCAGTGTGCTCTCTAGTTAATAAATCTGTCTAATACTCCAGGAAAGAATAATCAAGTTGATAGTGATAAGCAAAAATCACTGCTACCTGGGGTTACAGGAAGGTAAGTCTGCCTGAAGCAGGCAGAAAAAGTGCTAGGGAGAAAATGGAGAATGGACTCTGCTTTCAAAGGCTAGCAAGATTCAAATGGTGAACTGGACAAGTAAGGGACCAGATGAGCAAAAATGCAGAGGCAGAAACATGAAGACCATGAACACAGGGGTGGGGAGAAGGTTAATCAGAGAATAGTGTTGTAGGCATCAGTGAGGGGATTACAGGGAGCTCTGACCACCACTGGACAGAAAGGCAATACTGGAGATTCCTGAGCCAAGGAAAGTCTTACGAGAAACATATTAGGGACATGGATGAATCTGGAAACTATCATTCTCAGCAAACAGACACAAGAACAGAAAACCAAACACTGCGTGTTCTCACTCATAGGCAGGTGTTGAACAATGAGAACATATGGACACAGCGAGGGGAGCATCACACACTGGGGTCAATTGGAGGCGGGGGCTAAGGGGAGGGACAGCAGGGGGTGGGGAGGTTGGGAAGGGATAACGTGGAGAAATGCCAGATGTAGGTGACGGGGTAAGGGAGGTAGCAAACCACCTTGCCATGAAACAATCCTGCATGATCTGCACATGTAACCCAGAACCTAAAGTACAATTAAAAATTTTTTTTAAAGATGAATCTGTATACAGAACACAGAAGGAGTTTGTAGGGGGGGAGACCCAGCACTTGCAATGGGCTTGAAATGTACTGTGTGTAACTGAGTGAGTTAATTCATAAGTAGTCAAATAAACGAACGAAGAAAAACAAGAGATATTGGGGTACCACTGGTTACTACGAGGTGTAAGTCCTGAGCTGAGTGACGTTAGGGAAGATTTGGCTAAACTTAGAAGTACTGCATGAAGTGGGTAATGAAAGAGACAATGCCAATGTCTTCTTTCTCTTGAATCTACTTGCTTTTTCTTACTACCCAGGAAACCTGAAACAGTTCCTAGGGAGGTAATGAAAACCAGAGCAAGAGGCATGAAGGACGTCTCTCATATAGCAACGTGTTGATTAACAAAAGAGGTTGCATACCGGTGACACGCATTGGTGTTACTTTTTTACCAGAGATAAAAATCACACAGGATGTCTAGGTGTGCACTTTCAGAAGGGTGTTATGGAACAATAACCTCATCAATAGAGACTAAAATAAGATGTGAGAGATACAAGGCTCTTAACAATGTGAGCAGTAGCCCTTTGATGAGCGCTTTGTTTGTTGACTCATTTGCATTAGGAATCACACTTAACATGACCTTATGGAGCGGAGCTGAAGCTTCCTCCCTCCTGTATTTGGCTTTTTAATGGTACAAAAATTGATAATTCAGCAACTCTCAGGTATGCAAAATCTGATACACTTGTTTTCCTAGTAAATGTAGATCTGTTTCAGCCCCATGGGCTTCTAACTCACAGATTAAACAAGATAATATTTAAAAGAACCTAATACATATGAGAAACTTGAAATTTTAGGTCCGTTAAGACTAATTTATCTTGCCCAAATATGCAGACCTGCTCTTGTTCTTCTTAGGTCCCACCTCTTACCTGCAAGAACTGAGAATGCTGCCCATGAAACCAAGTTTGATATTCGGTAGCTGCCATATGCTAACTAACTTCCCTGATGCTGCCTATCTTCATTTATCCATCTGACCATCCACCCTTTATTTCTACTCTTGATTATCTACCCATCCATCCATCCACCCATCTATTCATCTATCCATCTATCCATCCATCCCTCCATCCATCCATCCTTCCAGCCATTCATCTGTCTATCCATCCATTCATTTATCCATCCAGTCAACCAGCCATCCATTCACCCATCCCTCAGTCCATCCATCTATCCATCCATCCATCCATCCATCCATCCATCCATCTTTCTACCGTTCCCATGCATAGATATAAGGTGTATCCCAGGTATCGTTCCCTGTGCTAGGGCTGAGGATGTGGCAGTTACCAATACAGGCAGGGCTCATGACTGCCGTATGTGAGATGTCCTCCATTCCCCCTTTGCTTGTGTTTTTTCTCTAATGACCTTCAGCTCTAGTAGGCTTACTGAGGTCTAACTTTCTCTAAGACTAGAATGATGAATTGGGAAAAACATAGCACCTGTAACTTTAAGTAAGTTGTTTGCCCACTCTAAGTCTCAGTCTCCTCCTTGTTAAGTACGGATAAAAATGCTAAATATCGCAGAATTACTGGGGTGGTATAAGCGGGGGGATAATTTCTTCGTACAGAGTAGGTACTCTATATTGGTAATCATCAATATCAACATCTGTAAAATCAGAATACTGGTAGTTTCCATTTGTTAAGACCTCTGTGTTCACAAAATTTCAACAGCTGCCCACTGCTTTTAATACAACAACCCAAATCTTTACAATCGCCTGAGAGGTCTCACAGGATCAGACCCCTGTCTGCCCATCCAGGATCACATGTCCCTCATTCCTGCTGTCCTGGCACATTGGCCATGTTACCATATTCTCTATAGAATCATCAGAGCTGCTCACCAAATATTTCTAGTTCTGCTTCCTCACAGCAGCTTGCAAACTTCCTGATGACGTAAGCGCCATCAGTCTGTATTGCTGAAACAGAGATTTTATACTAACTAATGATGGACACGGAGTAGAAATAAGACTCAAATCTTCATTGTTATAAACTAAATGTTTGTGCCTCCTCCCCCAAAATTTGTATATTGAAATCTAAACCCCCAAGAGAATGACAGTAGGAAGTAGAGTCCTTGGGAGGAAATAAGGTCATGATTGCCGCACTCATGCATGGGATTAGCACCATTATGAGAAGAGACACTAGAGAGATTGTTTTTCTCTAGGTTGTGTGAGAATACAACCAGAAGATAGCCACCTGCAACCAGAAAGCAGGCCCTCACCAGGCAACAGATTTGCCAGTTCCTTGATCTTGGACTTCCCAGCCTCCAGAATCGTGAGAAATAAATTTTTGTTGTTTAAACCGCCTGGTCTATGATATTTTATAGCAGCCTGAGCTCACTAAAACAATTATGTTCAGCTTCTAACAATTGGGGCTTTTTATTTCTATAGCAAAAGCTAGCCTAATCTGAGTAATACACTGACAACATCCTTCCTCTGGTTAGCAGGGTCTTCACTCCAGCTGGTCCCTCTGCCTGGAAATCTCTTCCCTCTCTATTTTAAAAACTCCTTCAGAGCTCAGAACTCAAGCATTTTTCTTCAGGGGAAGTGTTCCCTAACTATGTCATTCTCCCTGACAGAGGCTCTCATCTTATCAAGTATCTCTCCTTCATAGCTCTTCTCCAAGTGGCAATTTTACCTTTATTTATTTGATGATTTTATTAATTTCCATCTCTTCCAATAGAGTGTAAATTCCATGGGGAGCATGATCCAGATTTGTTACAGCTCATCATCTTATCCTTACTACACACAGCAATCTGGCATGTTGTAGGCCCTAAATAAAAATTTGTTGAATGAATGAAGAAAATAGGGAAAGAAAAAAAGGAAAAAAGGGAAAGGAAAGGAAAAAAAAGGAGTAGATGCATAGTAAATACCTAGAACAAGTGCACTTTGCCTTTACTTTCTAAGTCTGCCCCATCTGCTACAGTTAAGTTGGCTGGGACATGAGTTATTGCTGCAGAAGGAATCAGAGCACATTGCCTACTTTATGTCATTTGCCCTTGAAAAAATGCAAAAAGGTTAACAGAATTCAGGTCGGACCCTATGACCTAACCCTTACCAACCAGTATGTGCCGGTACCTCAACTCAGTTCCTCTCCCCTTGTGCCTAGGAAAGGCTATTGCAGGATCCCAGCAGCCGCATCTTCCCCACCAGAATCTGCCAAGGCCCTGGGTGCTTCAGTATCCCCAGTCTTGGACCTAGGGACCGAAACCTCTCTGCCCCCAGATGCTGTGCCTACGCATTGATGGTGCCATTCTGCTTTGTTAACCTAGTGCCTTCGCCTCCCTGTAAATCAGAGTTACAGCACACAGTGCATTCTGGAAGCCCTGGGACACCTCTGGGGCCTCGCAGTTCAATGGAGCTCATTATGGAAATCAGCTAAATACTGAGGAGCAAGATAAGTGCGAACTGTTTACCAACTCCTTCCACTAGAGACATGCAGACGGAGCTAATGGGAGCTCATTTTGTGGCCTCCCTAACTCACTCAACCCTCTTTATCTGCTAATGTGACTAATCTTCAGGGAGAGGGGTCTGTGTCTGCATGAAAGAGCTCTCCAAGGGGCTTGGGATGATTGGTGAAGGGGGGACAGGAACAGATAGAGGGGGGGCCAACCCCAGAGACTTAGAGCCAGCTAGGCCAAATTTACCTGACCCACCACAGAAGAAGCTCCTTCCTGCCTTCCAGGGCAATAGATTCTAGATCAGCCATTTAAAAAAAAAAAAAAAATTCAACTTTCATTTTAGATACAGGGGGTACATGTGCAGGATTTTTACATGGGGATATTACACCCAGGTAGCAGGCATAGTACCTAATAGGGAATTTTTCAAACCATGCCTCCCTCCCCCTTCCTCCTCTAATAAACCTCAGTGTGTGTTGTCCTCACATTTGTGTCCATGTGTGTTCAATGTCTAGCTCTCATTATACATGAGAACATGTTAATTCATTTGGGATTATGACCTCCAAAGAACTTACAACAGACCTACCATTGGACCCAGCACTACCATTACTACTAGTCACATACCCAAAGGGAAATAAATCATTATACCAAAAAGACACATGCACTTATATGTTCATCGCTGAGCTATTCACAATAGCAAAGATATGGGATCAAGTTAGGAACTCACAAACGATGTTTTGTATAAAGGAAATGTGTGGCCAGGCATGGTGGCTCATGCCTGTAATCCTAGCACTTTGGGAAGTCAAGGTGGGCATATCACCTGAGGTCAGGAGTTCAGACCAGCCTGGCCAACATGGTGAAACCTGGTCTCTATTAAAAATACAAAAATTAGCTTGGTGTGGTGGCACATGCCTGTAATCCCAGTTACTTGGGAGGCTGAGGCAGGAGAATCACTTGAACCTGGGAGGCAGAGGTTGCAGTGAGCTGAGCTCATGCCACTGCCCTCCAGGCTGAGTGACAAGAGTGAGACTCCATCTCAAAAGAAAAAAAAAAATGTGATACATATACCCCCACAGAATACTACACAGCCATGAAAAAGAATAACATAAGGTCCAGCCAACTTTCTAAAGATCCACTGAAATAACAATAATGGTTAAACTAAACATCCCCCTGAGAGGAAAGCATTTCACAGTTTACATTGTATTTTGACTTTTATTAACTTGTTTGAGCCTCATAATATTCTGAGCAGGCAGATGTATTGCTTCTACCCTTGTTTTCCAGCTGAGGAAACAGGTTCAGGGAGTAAAGCGACCTGCTCAGCTTGTTATTGGTGAATTTTGTTTTTCTCTGTCCAAATACAATGCACTTCTCACTTCACCAAAGCTCTTTAAGTGAGGTTTAATTTATTAGAATTCGATTTATGGGGTTCAGGATATCCTCGAGTTTCTTGAAATTGGGTGCAAATGTTTTATGTGTTCATGCAGGGGCATTTTTTTCCTGGACAACAAGTTCAGCATCTTTATGACTCTCAGGTGAAACAAAAACCCTAAAAGTTAAGACCACTAGGACTACTGTACTCTCTGAGGGCACAGGGTATTTACCTTGTGGTCCAGAGAGGCTAGACATTTTTGTTCATCTGCCCATTGTTCCAAGGAAGAAAGGTACAGATTGAGTGCCATTAGGTCTCCAAGTTCATGTCTTCCCATTCCTATCCATCACCCTCCAGTGGTAGCCTATGCCAGATCAACTCAGAAGTCCAGTCTTCTACAGCCAGGGCTGTCTCCTCTCTGGTCACAGACACAGGAACCCTCCCTCCCCACCACAGCCCACAGGAGTTCATGATCAGTAGCCAGACCTTGGAGCACAAGGTCACCTCCTGTGCAGGACCAGGGCTAAGGGAAAGCAAGAGAAATAAGTTATCAAGTACAGGGTCCGATTCTCTCTTCAATAATCTGGATATTTTTCACATCGATTTCAAGGGTTTTTAAATATTAAATTAGATATGATTTATCTTAACGACTGAGGTTTTTTTGGTGCCCCCTTAAATTCTGCCCCTGAAGTGAGTGCCTCACCTGCTTCACCCTAGCTAGAGTCCAGAGAATATTGCATCTTTTGAGGAGTCCAACCCTATCCAGACTCTTTTTGTTTGTTTTAGGATTTTTTGAGATAGGATCTCTTTCTGTCACCCAGGCTGGAATGAAGTGAGGTGACCATGACTCAGCCTCCTGGGCTGCAACCTCGACCTCATAGGCTCAGACAATCCTCCCACCTCAGTCCCTGAGTAGCCAAGGCCACAGGCCCACACCAACATGCCTGGCTAATTTTTGTGTATTTTGTAGAGAAGGCTGGTCTCAAACTCCTGGGCTCAAGTGATCCGCCAGCCTCAGCTTCCCAAAGTGTTGGGATTACAGGCGTGAGCCACTGTGTCTGGCCTGTGCAGACCCTTAAGTACACTACGCTCACCTGAGGGTCATGCAATGTCACCCAGAGGACCTTAGTTCTCTGGCTCAACCCCCTTATTTTAAAGCACAGGGTATGGATTAAACAAAATAATCTCTAGGGTAAGACAGACACAGGTTTGTATCCTGGCTGTCCTATGAAACCTTGAGGGAAGTCCCTTAACCTGTTTGAGCCTCTGTTTTATCTGTAAAACATTCACAACACTAGTATCAACTGTTGTGCCAATCAAATGGTATAATTTCCAGATCATTAAAATAATCCAAGTATGTGACTGAATGCCCCCAGTGCTCTGCTGGAATTTGGATAAGAAGGCGAGCAATGAGGACGAGTCCTTTGGGGACCCAAAGCCTCCACAATGATTCCTGAGCTCTAGCTTTGAAGACATGCAGCCCTGGGTTTAGGATCTTGGAACTCTTGCTTGCTATGAGATCTTGGACAGCCTCTCTGAGCCTCACTATTGGTGTTTATAGGTGAAAATAACAATGCCTGCCATTTAAAATTGTTGTGAGGATGAAACATAGTCAAGGCACCTGTGCCTAGTATGTACATGTACAAGCATTCAATAAACATCAATATTAAAATACTAAATATTATTAAAGGTGAAGAAACTGAAGCAAGAAACTGAGAGTGACATGTTCAAGAACACACAGCATGTTGGCAGCGGCATTGAAACTGAAATGCAGATCCCTGGGCTGAATTCAGTGGATTCTGACCCCACTGAACTACCTTCCTCTGACTCACATAAGGTAGACCTACAGATTGGAAGTATTTGAGCAGCAAGAAAACTAGAGCCTGATACCTGAATTTGGTGGCACCAGATGATACCAGGTAACCTTAACTCAAGACCTGGCTCTCTTGCCCCTTCTCCCATCAGAAGAGCTGTCCAGTCATGCTGACACTGAATTTCCCAACTTAGAGTAAGGCTGCTGACCACGGCTGGTGGGGGGGGAGGCTGGCTGCATGGCTGTGTCTGTGTGCGCGAGTGGGCTGTGTGTCTGACCCAAAGCTAGTTATAAACTGCCTCTTACTAGGGCCTTTTACAGCAGACTCCTGCATTTCCCAGAATAATCTTGCTCATTATGATGCCGGCAGACTTTTCAAGCCAGCTCATTTTTCTTCCCTTTGTCTCAAATTCCAATACCCTGCCCTTTTCACAAGATTTCCAAGAGAGCAGTTCACAGCGCCCATTTTGTGGGAGAGAGGGGGGGTGGAAACGTCCCCAGAGGGTGAGCGGTATCTCAGCCTTAGTTTAAAAAAAGATAAAGGAAAGAGCTTTGTCTGCTAAATCTCCCCATTTTGGAATCAAATGTTGTTTAAAATTCAGGACAAATTCTCGGCTGTCTTGCTGACAAATTCCACAGAAGCACAGAGGAGAGGCTAGAGGGAGGTGAGAGCGGCAACGTGGGAGGTGCCTAAGCCATCTTCATTAAAAGGCTAACAAGTGAGTGCCTACTGTGTACCAGACCCTGTACTAGATTCTGTGGATACCGAGGCAAGCAAAACAGAGTCTTTCTCTCTCCTGGGACTTAAAAGTCTAGAAAAGGAGACAGACATGACCAGATAACCATGCACATGCAGAATTATGACCAGGGCACCTGCTTCAGAGGGAGAATACATGCTATAGAAAAGCATGTAACTGAGGCATGACCTATGTGGGAGTCAGAGGATACTCCCCCAAGGAGGTGACATTAGTTCTGAAACCTCAAGGATGATGAATAGGGGTCAAACAGGTGAGGATGGAAGAAAAGCCTTCTAGGAAAAAGAAGCAGCATGAAAAAAATCTCTGGGGCCAGAAAGGGTACCAGCATTTCAAGAGCTGGAGGACACCAGAATTTTTGGACCCCAGAGAGCAAGGAGGAAGGCGGGCTGGGGCGTAGGGTGAGGGGAACAAGCTCGATGATGCAGGCAGGGGGGAGATCATGCAGGCTTACTGCCACTATAAGTCCATTGGTTTTTTTTTTTTTTTTTTTTGAGATGGAGTTTCACTCTATTGCCCTGGCAATCGTGTGATCTCCGCTCACTGTAATCTCTGCCTCCTGGGTTCAAGGGATTCTCCTGCCTCAGCCTCCTGGGTAGCTGGGATTACAGGCATGCATCACCACACCTGGCTAGTTTTATATTTTTAGTGGCAGGTGGGGGGTGGTTCTCCATGTTGATCATGCTGGTCTAGAACTCCTAACCTCAGGTGATCCACCCACCTCAGCCTCTCAAAGTGCTGAGATTACAGGCATGAGCCACTGCACCCGGTGCATTGGTCTTATCCTTAGAACAAGAGGTGGCCATTAAGGGGTTTCAAGCAGAGGAATGACATGCAAGGCTTATGATTTGCAAAGGCTACTCTAACCACTGAGTTGAGAACAGGCTGGTCAAAGCAGGGGAAGAAACAGGAAGCCAGACAAAATAATATGGCAGGTTGGGCTCCAGGGGAGGTGGTGGGGACAATAGAGAAGTGACAGGTTTTAGGAAGTATCCTTGATAATGTCATCAATAGGATTGCAAAAACAGGTCCAAATCCTTCCTCCCCCTCTCCCCCACCCCCCTATCTGTGCTCATGGGTAGTCCCGTCACATTGATTCTGAGCATGGCCATGAAGTTTTCCTTGGCCAATAGGACAACAGCAGACATGATGCTAACAGAGACTTGGACGGTGTTTGCACATTGGAACTTCTTTTTCTTGCTGCTTTTGGGACAGTGGGATCACTGTCTGAAGAAACCCAGGCTAGCCTGCTGAAGAAACACATGACCCAGTCAGCCTGACTCCCCAGACAACACTGTGCAAATTGTCAGGCATGTGTGATGCCATCCCGGGTCATTCAGCTGCCAGCCAACTGGCCAGCTGACCAGGTATACATAAGTAGGCCCAGCAGAGCTCCTAGACCAGAAGTTCTTGGCCAACCCACAAAACTGTGAACTAAATAAATGGATGTCATTTAAATCATTAAATTCTGGGGATGGTTTGGCCAACTGATATATGCCTATTATGTCCATTTTCATTCAACAGACCATAAGTTTGAAGAGTAGGACCTTATCTGTCTTATTACCACCACTATATTCCCAGGGCCAGGCAAATACTAGCCACTTAATGAATATGTGTTGAATGTGCGAATAAATACATGAATGAATGCCTATTATCCATTTGATTATCTCTGGGAAAAACTTTCTGTACCAGCGCAGGACTTTTTTCCCCCTCTTTACCAGCATTTGAGAGGTACACACTTCTGGGTAGAAACCAAATTTACATTCAATCCTTATAGATGGCTACCATGTACTAGGTTAGCACTCTCATTTGCTTGCTATGAGATCTTGAACAGCTTCTCTGAGCCTCACTATTGGTCTTTATAAGTGAAAATATTAATGCCTACCATTTAAAACTGTTGTGAGGATGAAACATGGTCAAGGTACCTGTGCCTAGTATGCACACATACAAGTGTTCAATAAACATATTAAAATACTAAATATTATTAAATATTACCCCAATTGGCAGTCAACGCATGCCAAGTTGATGAGATAATGACTCATATTAAACATTGAGGATGAAGGGGAAAGGGCACATTCCCTATCTTGAAAGTGCTCACTGCCTGGCAGAAGAGATGAACACAGACAATAACAGCAGCTCTCCTCCTTATTGTGCACTTACTATGTTCCAGGCACTCGAAACAGAGTGTTTTCCTTCATCCCCACAACAACCATATGAGGAAGATACAGTTAAAACTGTAAATTAAAGTGCCCCCTTTGTATGGATGAGGAAACTGAGGCAGAGAGAAGTTAAATGACTTGCCTAAGGGGACAGAGACACTCAAACCCAGCCTAACCACTTTGCTGCTCTACGATATTGGTACCACAGAATTGTACAAAGAGGGTATTCATTCTGCCTGGGATGGAAGAGCAAGAACAGCAGAGTGTTAGAAAGGGTTCTACAGATGAGCTGATTCTAGAAGAATGAACAAGGATTTCCCATATGCACAAAGCCAAGAATAGTATTCCAGACTGAAAACATAGCAGGAACAAACGCTGGAGGCATGGAGTGTGTGGTCTGCCTAGGAACACTACGCATCAAGAGTGACCACAAGGAAGAGCACATGGGGATAATGGCGAGACCAGTGTGGGTGGGGTCATAGGAGCCAATGAAGGCTAAAAGGAGGGGCCATGCCACCTGCCAGGACCCCTCTGCTACTCATCTCTGCAGAGGTCAACTCTCAGCTGCTCCTGATAGAGTAATATCACCCTAGATGGAGTTATGACCTGGATTCCTATCCCAGCTTTGATTCCTTGCTATAGGGTTTGGGGAAGTTAGATCACTTGCCTTTTCTAGGCCTCAGTTTCTGCCTCTAGAAACTGAAAACATAGGATAAGATCAAAGGAATTTCTATATATTGAGTACCTATCATACACCAAGAGGTATTTACCTCACTGATTTAGCCTGAGATCAAATAGGTTAATGCATATACAGTGATTAGCCTGGTGCTGGCACATAGTCAGTGCTCAAAAGCTCTAGTCATGCCTATTGCTAGAGTCATTTCCATCAATTGATAGAGTAATCCTATGGGTTATAGTCAGTATCAACGATTCTGCCTGGATTAAATCCAAGCTCTGCCACTCACTTGCTGTGTGACATTGAGCAAGTTAATTAACCACTCTGGATCTCAGTTTCCTTGTCCCTAAGCTGGAGTTCCTAATGGTGCCTATTTCCTGGAGTTGCTGTAAGGGTAAATAAAAATGATGTCTATAAAACATTTAACTGCTATAACCAGGCACCTACTATGTATCTAAAAAATGTTAGCTGCTACTAGACATCCCATTTTGCAGATAACAAAGTCAAGGCTCAGACTGGTGATAAAACTTGCTCCAGGTAACACATCTAATAAATGATAACACTGTGACTTAAGCTGGGAAAATTCTGTTTCCCTATCCTGTGCTCTTAATGGTGCTCCAGATGCCTCTGAAATGCCTTCCAGTAGCTATAATCCTGCTAAGAGCATTACTGCTTCTGTCTAAAGTCATTGTAAAACTCTAGAATAAAGAATGGCTTTTCCGGAAAAACTTTTAAATCCCCCGGAGAGGTTGGAATTAATGTATGTTCCTGATATACGAGCATACCACATTCCAAGTTGGCTTTACGAGGGGAAGCTCTAAACTTCTATGATTCGAAGGTGGTAAATGATGATGACAAGGTATTAAACTTTGTGGGGGGAGTGACAGGCCTCAAATCCTCTCTGCAATGAGGCAGAGTGTAAATAAGTGAATACCTAAGAAAGGGTACCTGGGGGAGCAGGGAGCCTTGGCCCAGGAAGAAGAGCAATGGTTCCCATCCCAGCTGTCACCAACCCATTTTGTGCCTCAAACAGAACACTTAACCCTTTCTGTACCCATGTTTACCAATCAATACAGGGACCCATACTTTATGATCCAAACTGCAATACTACTGAGAGTGAAAAGGAGTACTATGAATTAAGGAGACACCAGGACCACAGATGTAAACTTTGTCCCAGGAGACCTGAGACACAGAACCCTACCTACTAGCAAAATGCTAAGACCACACTATTATTTGTAAGGGCCTTTTATACTCTGTGTTTAACGACAAGATCTGTTGCTGAAAACTGATCCTGATCAGGTATTGGAGAAGCTTAGGCATGCTAGAACCTCATGAAGAACGTATGCAATTAAAGGGAGTGGGTCAGGGAGAAAGCTGGGCCACTTTTAGGGGCAGGAAATATTTATCTGTTACCTGTGACAGATTAATAAAAACAAAAGTGAGAAACATTAAGTGATAGTTCCTTGTACCTCCAAGGTACTTCATGAACTGATTATGCAACCCACCTGCCTTTTCAACCCACCCACCAAGCAAGTAAAACAGAACAAAAGCCGAACTGTGTCTGTACAAAAAGAGAAACTCACTGCCTTGATCTCTCGCCACCCCGTGTCTGAAGTGTCCTCACTTAGCTACCCTCATCATCTTTGATGCCCTGTATTTACCTTCCAGACATTTCTTGGCCCACTGATCTACCAGACATGACTTGAATCCTAATCCTGAGTTACCCCAATTGGCAGTCAACACAGGCCAAATTGATGAGATAATGACTCAGCTGTCTTGGCTCTTAGAATCTGGTTGCAGGGAAAATCTTGGAAAGAACTATTTCCAAACTTACCTGCCATCTGTTTGACTTGAACGTGAGATGCTTGCTGAGAAGCCAATGGCTTCTGGTGACTCTAATTACCAGGACAGTTTGGAGGTTGGTCACCTGGGAGATGTGTTCTTGGGGATATTCTCCTTCACTATGGTACAAGAAGCCCCTTATACTTGGCACTAACTGGGAAGAATGGGGAGCTCTCAGCTAGAAACATTTCATCTCTTGCTATGCTTCTGCTCCACATTGTGATGGAATCATTCTTTAATAGAGCTGCATTTCTACCCCACATCAGAGATGACTGAAAGCAGGGGAAAATGTTCGTATGAAAAATGGGATGTTTTCAGTCAAGCAAATAGAAATCTGAAGGGTGATTTGATTAGAGTAGCGGCCTGGTCTAGTGAATAGAGCAATGAATTTTGAGTCGGGGCCCCAGACTGCATAAGACGTGTAAGGTATGAAACCTCTCTGAGTCTTCGCTCCTAATCTATCTCACTAGACTTCTGGGTGGCTCAACAGGATAATGGGCACGAAGTGCTCAGAAACTCCAAAGTGCCAGTTCATATGTAAATGATGAGTATCTTTTAGGATGTGAAATGTTTTTAAGAGAAGGTTGTCACTGATCAATTATTCTCTTTGCTCATACAGGACTGACAAGGTTCCTAAATTCCACATTCTGCATACATTGACAGTTTTAGATTGCATTTCTTTACAGTATAGAATAATCCTACAGCAATTCTACCTCCCTCAAAAAAAAGGGCTGACTCCCTGGGGATTGGGGGATAGTGAAGGCTCAAACAACAATTGGGGGACCAATGTAGAAGAGGTGAAGTATGGAAGGAACAGTCAAGGTCTTTTTGATGTTCTGAGTACAGAGCTGACATTCATACCCTTGTGACATAAGCAAAAAAAAAAAAAAAATGATGGGGATGATGAGGAATGACGTTTGGTTTTTCTTTGCTCACTTTCCTTAACTGAAACAGGAGTAATATTAACTCTTCTCCTGTGCTTCTTGAGGGCAAAATCTGCACCAAGTTCATCTCTTTGTAGGGTTAGTAAATATTTAATTAATAAATGATTCATTAACTAGAAACCATTCGAATCATATGAAGAATTTATGAATAATCTAGGCCCCTAAAGGCATTTCGGGTGGTGAAATGGAGGTGACTCTTGACCCCTCACACTGCAAGAGAAGCCATCCTTATTACATCCAACCCTGATCAACAGAAAGTGTATAGAGACTGCCTTCCCTTCTCTCATTCCCCTTCTCCAGGTACCCAGATGGGTGCTGCAGCTGTCTGCATTTCCAGAACTGCAAGAAGGAAGGTAATAAATGATCTCTCTTTGCTTGCCACCTCTGGGTGGGAATGGTCTATGGAGTTATTTTGAGTGGCATCAACTTGTGAGAGAAGTTATGTTCTCCATGCAGAAGTCAGACTTATCCAGCTCTTACCATCTGCCTTTGATTAGCTCCCTCTCTCTCTTCCACCTTCAGGCTGTGTGTCTTTGGAAAAGTCACTTTGTCTCTCTAAACCTAGCTACTTCTCCAGTAAAACAGGGATCCTGATTCCCATCCTGGAAGGCTTCTGTGAGCAATGCATGAAAGGTGCCTTGCTTCATACCTGGCACATTTTAAAGGTACAATATAAAGTAGCTGTTACTATTTTCTCAATTTAGCAGCTGATGAAAAGGAGGTTAGGGGATTAGGTAAAATAATGTATGTAAAGTACTTTACATAGTGTCTGGCACCTAATGAGCACTCTGTAAGTAGTGACTATTATTAGCGGAGATAAAGACGTGTATATTACAAAAATAACAATGCAAAGGAGAAATGGATGAAACAGAAGAATACAAAAAGTGCTCAGCTACATCAAAGGAGAAAGACAGCTGCTTCCAGCTAGGGAAACAGGGTCAGTTTCCCCAACTTAACTGATGATAAGAATCACTCAAGAGGCTTGTTAATACAAATTCATCAACCACAACCCACATTCTATCTCTAAGAAAGGGCCCAGGGAAGGAGCTGGGGAAGCTGCATGTTTGACAAGCACCCCAGGATTCATATCATGAAGGAAATTCGGAAAACTTCCAAATTCCCTGGAGTGAATGCCATCCAAGCTGGCACTTGGCTGCTAGGTGACAATAGTGATAGTAGTCTCTAGCTTTCTTTGAGAACCAGACATTGTACTTGCACTTCACATCAATCATCATAAACTTCATGAGATAAGTGTCAGTAGACCCATTTTGCAGAAGAGGAAACTGACTCAGGGAGTTGAAAGGCATTGCACTCTGGAAAGTTTCAGAGCCAGGATTCAAATTCATTCCTGTCTAATCACAAAGCCCGTGTGCTTTTCTTTAGGCAACACTCTTGAGACATTTATATGTGTATTGAAGACACATTTCAGTGTGGAAACAGCATGAGCAAAAGCCTGGAGGAAGAAAAGCCAACACTAAAAGAAAACAGCAATAAGAGTGTAATAGTAGTATAGCTGGGCACAGAGTAAGTAAAAGGCAGTCATAAGAGAGGAAAGGTAGGTAGGGCTGTGTCGGTTGTGTTCAGGTTAAGCTACTGTTACAAAGAGACTTCCAAAATGCAGGCTTACATAAGGGAGCAGTCTGTTCCTTCCTCACAGGAGTAATCTACGGTGAGTGTCCCAGGATTTCAGCAGATAGGGGAGTGAGCAGCTCTGCTACATGGTCAACTAGTAACTCAGGCTTCCAGATCAGCTCTACAGTCAACATGGGCTTTCCATCCCTACTCCAACGCAGCTGTCCTGATTGTTGCCATATCTAAGCCAGAGAAAAATAAGGACACAGAGTCCAGAGCAGGCAGGTTTGCCTTTCAGGAAATGGCCTGGAATCTTCTAGAAATTAGAAAGACACTCACCTTCCTTCCATGTACCCTCCATTGGCCTGAACCTAGTCATATGTCCACACCTAGCTGCAAGGGAAGCTGGGAAACATAGTGACTGCTCAGACGGCCATGAACGCAACCAAACTTGGCAAGAAGGGTTGTTGTGTCATTAAAGAAGAGAGGAGAATGGACACTGGGGGATCTCTGTTATGGGGCCATGTAGGGTGAGAACATACCAGAAGCAAAGACTTACATAGTGTTTCATCTAACCCAGGCACTTACTAAATATTTTATCTGTATTAACTCAGTTAATCCTTACAAGCAATTTGAATGCCAGAAGTGAGGGCATCCTCAAAGAATAAAGTGTTTAATTGGATTATCGTGAGTATTGAGGGGTTTTGAATAAGAGGGTTGCAACTGGCAGCTCTTCATTACATTCTCTTCATCTATCAAAGGGTACATAGCAGCAGAAGCAATGAAGAGGACCTAGGCCTAAAAAGTTGTAAGCCATCCCTGTGGCTCCCTCACTCTTGGGTCATCAGTCACAGATCTCTTTGTCTCTTTATAAAATGATGGTGGTGGAATGGTTGGTGCCTGAGGTATCCCTCCCTCTGCAATTCTATGCCCTTGCCAGACGCCCTCTTGTGAGCCCAGAACTATAGAGGACACTAGAAAGGAGAAGAAATATAGGTATAGAGACACAACAAATTCCCACAGGACAGCCACAGAGTAAGAAAAGTCTGTCTCAATGAGACTGGTAAATGGCATTCTCTAATCCACTATCTTTAAAGTGTCAGTAAACACTGCCACTAGTCTTCTGGCAGGAAGAAAGCTTTGGAGTCATCCTCAATACCTTCTTCTCCTTCATCGCCACCTCAGTGTCTATTCCAACACTGCCAATTTTATCTCCTAAATATATGCTGAAGCCATCCTTTTCTTTCTAGCTCTACCATTATCGTCATAGGTGGAACCATTTTTCTTTCCCCTGGACTACCACAATTACCTCCCACAATCTCCATCTTCCCTACTTGCTCTGAGCCAATCTATTCTCAGCCACAAAAGAGATCCTAGTATAAAGCAAATATAAGCTTGCCATTTCCCTTCTTAAAACCCATCAAATGTGTCCCACTGCTCTTAATGAAAAGGCCCAAATCCTACAATGTCTTGCAAAATGCTACCTGATCTAGCCCCCACCTATCTCTCCAGACTTTACCTGTCCAGCCTTATTCCATACAAATTTTTCCCTTCATCACAGGCTCCAATCATCCTCACCCTTTTTATTAATGGGCCATGCTCCCTTTTGCCTCATGAAGACTTCTGTAGATCTCGTTTGCTCTGCCCAGAATGAGTCCCTACCCCTTTCGTGTCTCAGCACCACTGCTGCTGCTTCAAGAAAACCTTTCTCAATTTCTCCCCCATCTACATCAGCCCCTCCTTATCTTCAATGCTACCAATTTATATATTTATTTGTGTGATTATATAATTACATCTGTTGCACATTAAAAATTCTAAGCTCCAAAAGTACATGAATCTAATTTACTTTATTCATCATTATCTTTCCCATGAATAGAAGTTGAATGAAATCATTCATGAGTGAGTGAATATCATTCCCCATCATCTATAGAATATAATTCTAAACTTCCTATCCTTTCCTTCAAAGCCCTACTCAGTCTGGCTCCAGATGCAGCTTCAGAAACATTAGCCTGGACATATAAATCCTGACCCAGTTCCTCTGACTTAATTCTCACAATGACCCACTGAGGTAAATGTTCCAATTTTCACAAATAAAGAAACTGAGACTCAGAGGGAAACTGAGACTCAGAGAAAGACAGTGATGTTCTCCAGCAGCCAGTATGATGTCTTTTTTTTTTTTTTTTGAGACAAATCTTGCTCTGTCACCCAGGCTGGAGTGCAGTGGTATGATCTTGGTTCACTGCAGCTTCCACCTCCCAGGTTCGAGATTCTTCTGCCTCAGCCTCCAGAGTAGCTGGGATTTCAAGTGCCTGCAACCATGCCCTGGCTACTTTTTGTATTTTTAGTAGACACAGGTTTCACCATGCTGGCCAAGCTGGTCTTGAACTTCTTACCTCAAGTGATCCACCTGCCTCGGCCTTCCAAGGTGCTGGGATTACAGGTATGAGCCATTGTACCCAATCTGATGTCTATTTTTTAATAATCCTTATATCAATTTGTTTAGATGTCTTAATATTCTTAACTTCTCCAAGGTGGTCTTAGGGTAGTTGAAACTTGAGACAATGGGCATCTGCCCGTGTACAAGAGTTTCTGAGAAGTTGGAGTTCAACATAAAAGGGTCTGTGACAAAGACATGAGCTGTGGAGCCAGTATCAAGAAAATGGGAAATACAAGAATTAAATTTGATAGTAAGCAATCTATTTATCATCGTGGAAATCCCACATTTCTTAACTCTTGCATACCATCCTGGGGTGGGCAGACGTTGGTTTCTCTTTGCAGCAAAACCTATGAAGTCTGAACCCTATTGGGTTTTTAATATTGGACTTTTTTGGCCTACAGTATGTATGTACACACACACACACACAAACACACACACTTACACAAACACACACGATCTGAAGTTGTTCCCATGGCAATGGTGCCCCACATACTCTTGCCAGACCACACTGCTTCTCCCTAAAGATCAGGATAGTACAGTGGATGACTCGAGAGTACAGCGAATTTTCCACCAAAGCTATACTTGGATAAGATCTAATGTGATCAAAGCAACATATCTAGGTTTCTAAATCTCTGGATTACACACTAATTTAAACACAAGTTTTGTTGTGACAAAATGTAGCATGATCTATCAAAGTTGGTTGGGAGGATTTTGTAAATGAAAAGAGAAGAGAAATTGGTAACTCAGAAAAAGCAAAGAGAATAGAAACCAAAGCTCTTTGATTGGAGCAAGGTGAAAAGGACTTCAGGAAGCATAATTAATTGGGAAACACACCATTTGTTCGGGTCTCTAAAAGGTTCCTGTGCACCTTGTCATTAAAATTAACCATGCCGCCTCTGGTGTCACCTGTCTATCACCAGAGGTAGGCAAACGTGCACCTCTGATGTCTACATTTACCTCATTGCCCTCAACTAAAAGGAGTCAGGACAGCTCCATAGAGGATAGCTTGTACTGAATCCTGACACAGAGAATGCCAAGGTAAGCCTGGGACATCCTGTTATTATCAGAACGTTAGATATCAGGGATGGTAATCAAAGAAGCCAAGACTCAAACTTGAAGAAGTTGAAATGTGAAACAAAGAGCATAATCAAATTGAAACAGCATAAAAAGCTGCAGGCCCATATTGATGATGATGAGAGCTAACATTTACATGCCAGATCCTATTTTAAACACTTAACAAATATTAACTGATTTAGAATATACGACCACTTCCAAAAGTCTCTGTACTATGAATAAACCCATTATATGTAAAAATAAGCTGGGATACACAAAACTGAAATAGTATGTTCAAGGTTACCTAGAGGACCAGAGCCAGGATCTGAACCCAGAAAGCCTGACTCTAAACTCTTGTTTCTCAGTCACAGCCATGCTGCTGTGTAGAGTATAAAACAGCAATATTAAATGCCTAAAAAGGAGTTCTAATACTCACATGAACCTCCAATATTATTCACAGAAACACTGCATATTGATCAACCCAAAGTTACTAATCACAGTTAATAGAGAGTGGCAAGAAAGGGCATAACTAGAGAATGACTTGCCACCTGTTATTCTTTTGATGGGATATTGACCAATTCATGACCCTAGAGACAAATAAGGTTATAGACGGAGAAGGTAGGGTTTAAGAAGATTGAAAGTATGCTACAAACTTGAATAGAGACTGTGTTAAGTGAGAGGTAAGAAACACCTGGGATGAGGCCTAAAAACCATGATATCTAGCTCCTGAGTCACAGTGGAGAACGTACCAGAATAAGAGGGCTCTCTTGCAGTCACCCTGGGTTCTGACTTCAAGCCAACTTCACCTACTAACTTATTAGAGCTTTATGACCAGCCTTCGTGGGGGAAGGGGGAGAGGGACAGCACTCTACACCACTACAGAGTAGGTTTAAATCCTGGTTCCAAAACTTACCAACTTCGGAGATCTTGAGCAAGTAAGTCTCTTGACCAAACTGCACCTCAACGTCCTCATCTGTAAAATGGGAATAATAGGAGAATGCACTGTAAAGGGCTGTTGTGAAGATTAAATTGGATGATACAGGTAAATCACTTGGCACAGGATCAGATACTTAATAAAGACTCAATGAAGATAATGAAATAGTCTACAGCCCCCGTTTGTGGACAAGCCCAGTTGTACTAGCTACTCATGCCATGCAGAAGTTTTTGCAGGGCTGGAGAAAAGGCAAGTGAGGGGGTCAAACTAAAAACAGATGCATTTGTTGGAGTGTCATTGGTGGGTTCATCTCCTCCTCTTCATATTCTTAGGAATATGAGGAGGTCAAGTCCACAATTCACATTTGGATTAGATCCTACAGTTTATCTATTGTATCCCTATGAGGTAGGTTCATACCCATTTAACAGATGAAGAAACTGAGGTTTGAAAATGGGGAACAACACCTCCCAGGTCACACAGTAGATAAGTATCAGATGGTAGAGCCACAACCCAGGTCCTGCTGCTGAGGCCAGCACCATCTCGACAGCCCGTTAAGAGCCCCTGTCTTCTCCTCTTTCCTTCCCCTCCTCCCACAGCCAGAAAAGAGCAAGAACAAGCCCCACCTCAGCCATGCTAAACGCTGATTTTCTGCCTGTAGCAAGGATGAAACAATATCCACAAAGGTCAAAGAGAGTCACATGACACATTAGTTTTCTTTACATGATGATTTTTTTAACCTGACAGTTATAAAGTAGAGTTTGTATATCGTGTTGATTTGTTATTGTTGGAATTGTCACTCTTGTCGGAGCCGGGATCTGAGAGTTCATTTTTAAAAGTGGTTGTTAGCAAAAGATGAACACATGTATCTGTATGGTGTTTGCCTCTTAAGGGTGTGTATCTCTTAGAGGTGTGTGTATGTTCTGTGCCTTGTATGTGTACTTTTAAAGATGTGAGTATTTTAGTGGAGTGTACGTGTGTGTTTGCATGTTATACTTGTGCTTACATCTGTGTTAGGTGGACCTACATTTGTATACACACATCCCTGAATATTACATGTGTAATATTGCATGTGTCTGTATGTATCTGTGCATTGTGGTTACTTGTGTACATGGTGGAAGAATGAATATTGTTTCTATGAGTGAGTTGTGTGCACAGGTTGTGTGTGTTGTATGTGTGTGTCCATCTATTGCAAGAGCTGGTTGTGTTTGGTGCATTTCATATGCCTTTGCAGTATGGGTGTGTCTCTGTTGTTGTTGGGTGTTGCATGGGGATGCGTGGTGCATCTAGGAAGGCTGTGTTCTGCATAAGTGTATACTGTGTGCCTGTGTGTACTTATGTGTGTAGTCTGTGCCCTGTAGGGTAAAATATGGAGTACCTGGGTAGGTTCCGTGTTTCTGGGCTATGTTCTATGTCTGTGTGTGGGGTGTCTGTGCTGCGTATCTGAATGTCTGTGTTGCATGTGTGCACATGTATGTGCCTCACATGAATTCCTCACCAGGCCTGTCTGTCTCTGAGTGAATTATGCCCCTCTGTCTCCCTTCCTTCTCTTTCTCTGACCCCTGTTTCGGAGCCAGTGTCTGGTAGTTATTAGCTGGTCAGACATTTTTATCACCTCAAAATATCCTATCACTCATAACCAGCTCAGTAATCACAGGAATGGGCCTCAGAGACATCGTTTATGCCGCAGCCTCCACAGACCAGGAGAACTTGTGTTGCTTTTACCTATTAGTCACTAAAAATAAAGACTCACGAGAAAAATAGCTGCTGTCTCAGGCAGGATTAACTATTTCTGAGCCAGTATGAGTTTTCTTCAGTGAAGCTATAAATATTGCACAGGCCAGGGCTGAAATGTAAGGGGCTGGGAGCTTAGAAATACCTGGAAACCCTGGCTTCCCACAACTTTGATATACAATGATTAGGCTCAACTGTTGTTTCTCACAAGGAATGCAGCTGGCATTTGCTGGAAAAGGCGTGCAGGGGACGACGTGTTGTCCAACAGGATGATTCTGCACACTGTCAGCTGTTCTGCCCGCCCAGTCCCACCTACCTGATGCTGATGCCCAGAGTGTCTCCAGTCAGCTTAACTGCAGAACATCTCCACATGTTCAAATTCCCCCAGAGAGGGGGAGAGCTGGACCACCCTCTTGTGAATCACTAAGCTAAACAAACTATAGAAGTATGAGTTCATTGGATTAGAAGGGACTTCAACGACAGCTTTCAGGCATTATCCTGGAACACTGCTGTGTTTAATTTATTCATCCATCTATTCATTCTTAGTCATTATTTCAACAAAGAAATATTTGCTGAGCACCTCTGTGCCAAGTACTTTTCTAACCATCTTGGATATAACAAGGCCCTTGTTCTCCAGGACCTTATGGTCTGGTAGGGAAGACAATCAGTAAACATACAAACAAATAAACAAGAAACGATGGGGAAGGAATAAGAGTTTGAGGGTCATGAAACAAGAGTATTTGATAGTGTGAAGGGGTGGGGCTTCTTTAGCTTGAGGGAGGGCAAGGAAACGCTTTCCTGAGAGGAAACAGGTGAGCTTAGGTCTAAATGTTACAAAGAACCAAGATAAAGGCTGGGCACAGTGGCTCACGCCTGTAATCTCAGCACATTGGGAGGGTGAGGCGGGAGGATCACTTGAGGCCAGGAGTTCAAGACCAGCCTGCCCAACATGGGGAGACCTCTGTTCCCACAAAAAACAAATTAGCTGGATGTGGTGGTACATGCCTGTAGTTCTAACCACTTGGGAGGCTGAGGTGGGAGGGTTGTGTGAACCCAGGAGGTCGAGGCTACAGTGAGCCATGATCATGCCACTGTACTCAAGCCTGGGAGACAGAGACACATAGCCAGGAAGGGAAGAGGTGTGAGAGGGGACAGTGATTGAAGGAGGGAAGGGACAGAGGAAGTAGGAGAGGCGGCAGAATCCATATCACAAAGGGCCTTTGGGCTGTGACTACAGTCTGGGTTTTATTCTAAGGGCAACGGGAAGCTATTGTAGGATGCTTAAAAGAAAGCTATGTATAGGATAGATTCTAGGGGCAAGGAGACAAGCCAGATCAGAAGGGCCATCATGTACCACAAGGAAGCAGAGGCTATGAGGGGATGAACTGGAGGTAATGAGCAGCCTCGGTGTAGGGTCGTGATTCTTAAACCTCAGTGTGCAGACGAATCCCCAAGAAGGCTTGCTAAAGTGCACATTGCTGAGCCCTCCCCCAGAGTTTCTATTCTGATAGGACAGAGGGTGGAGCCTGAGAATTTGGACAGAATTCTGTATAGCCAGAATAGGACACAAGGGTGATGGATGCATTGGAGGGTGCTCAAAGCCCTGCCTTTCCCAAGGAGAGGGCTTCCACCTATGACTTTTCTCAGGTGATGCTCACCCTGCTGGTCCAGGAAACACTTGAAAACCACTACTGTTGAGAAGAGACACAGAGCAAAGATGAGGAAAACAGGCATGCTTAATTAAGGTCCCCTTAACTGCATCCAAAAAGGAAGGAAACAACAACAATGGCAACAGTACAAATTCTTACTATATACTGGGCACTGTGTTGAGTGTTCTATGTGCATCATCCTATGCAGCACCATTCTGAAGGAGATATTATTAATTACTCTCATCTTGGGGAAGATAAAATTATGATTTTAGAGAAACCGGGGGATCTGTCCAAGCTCCTACAGCCAGGAGCCTCATTTCTAGGTGAAGCCATCTGACTCCAGAGTCTGCAAGTTCAATCAAATCTGTTGCCAAAGAGCCTGGAACTTCTTTGGATTCTGAGTCACTGTATCAGTCTTTTCTCATGCTGCTAAGAAAGAAATACCTGAGACTGGGTAATTTTTAAAGAAAAAGAGGTGTAATGGACTCATACTTCCACATGGCTGTGGAACCTTCACAATCATGGCGGAAAGCAAAGGAGAAGAAAAGGCATATTTTACATGGTGGCAGGCAGGAGAGTATGCACAGGAGAACTGCCCTTTATAAAACCCCCTGGTCGGGGGTGTAAAACCCCCTCACTGGAACATATTCATCTAGATAATAAACTGTTCTCCCCCTAGTTAACCTGAGGGAGTATCTGTTTCTTGCCTCCTATATAGTAAATCAGACAATTGGCACAGCAGGGGCCAGACCAGAGGGCACCTGACTGTAGTCCATAGAATGGTGCTTTCCACTTTACCTACCATCTCTCCATCTATAGGCAGAGAAAGGAGGCAAAACTCTTTCCTCTCTCTCTCCTCCTCTCAAATACACACACAGACACACACACTTATTCATGCATGCACAATTTCTCATTCCATCAGCATATCAGCATGCCGGGGCTCCCTGTCTGTAAATATTTACTCCCAGCTTTTTTATCTATGAGACATAAACAATTCCAGCATATGTTCAGCATAGGCCACCTGTAACGGTTCCAGGGTCTCTCTGCCTTTGCTGTAGGAGCTGTGATAATGGTGGGTTATGGGCTGCTTTTCTGTGGCTTCCTTCCTGACCACTGTCTCGTCAATCCTGAGTGCAGCAAGAGCTAGGATAGGACATAAAGGTAACCAATGCACTGGGGGTGCCCAAAGCCCTGCCTTTCTCAAGGAAAGGACCTCCAAATCCACTGGCCACAAAGTGTGGAGGTCTTGGACAATGCTGGTCAGAGCTTTTCCTGAGGGACAGTTTTAAAGGCACACAAAAGGTATTTCCAGAAGAAATGCAAAGAAGAATTCACAACTGCTCTCAACAAAATGAACTACCATCATGCAAAGTGTAAATCCTCTGTAGAAGACTTCATGAAGCCTCAAAAGCAAAAGAATGGTCTAATTACTGAGCACCTAAAGTTGGACAGATGTTTTGCTTCTAACATCTCACTTATCCTCACTACAATCCTATAAAGTAGATACCATTACTATTTGTTTTGTAAATGAGAAAATCAAGGCACAGAGAGGTTGAGTCATTTGCTTCAAGGTCACCCAGTGGGGAAATGGCTGACATGGGATACTATCCAGCAATCATCTAACTCCAGAGCCCAGGAGTCCATGGTGCTGGGCTGCTTCCTGAGGCCGTGGAAGCACAGTCAGCATGAAGAGTTGCACATTTGCCTAGGGAAAGGCAGGCAGTTTGGTGCAAAAACAGTCTATCAGACTCCCATTCTGGAAAATTACTTGGGTCATCTTTTCTCATCAGGGTCACTACTACTTTTTTTGTGCTGGTGGCTTTTCTTCTAGAGTGGAACTTGAAGTCCAAACACTTGTGTACTTATTATTGGCACAGGGCAGGCAAGAGGGTAGGAGAAATAGGAATAAAACATGAGTTTGGCCATCAAAAAGCTTAAAAGGGATATGAAGAGGAACTGTAGTGCAGCAATTGAGACTTTCAGTTGCTCCAGATGCCTGACAACTCTAGGTATTATCAGTCCTTTTAATTTTAGCCTTTCCGGTGGGTGTGGGATAGCATCTCATTGACATTTGATTTGTATTCCTCTGGTGGCTAATATGCTGAGCAGCTTTCACATGATTATTGGCCATTGTGATACCTCTTTTGTATTCAAGTTCTTGCCTATTCAAGTCTTTGCTAGCTTTTTGTGGTATAAAGTTATGGAGTACAAGTGCAATTTTGTTACATCCATAGATGGAATAATGGTCAATTCAAAGCTTTAGAATATTCATCACCCAAACAACATGCATTGTACCCATTAAGTAATTCTCATCACCTATCCCCCCCCCCACTTCACCCTTCAAAGTCTCCATTGTCTGTCTTCCACTGTCATTGAGTTGTCTTTTTCCTATTAATAATTCTTTACATATTCCTAATATGAACCCTATTCAGATTTATGTGTTGCAAATGTCTTTTCTCTGTCTGTGACTTTTACTATCTGTGTCTTTCAATAAACAAATGTTCTTAATTTTAATAATATTTCATCTATCATTCAAAGTGTAAAATTCCCTTTAGAGAACTTCTTGAAATCCCGAAAGAAAAAGAATGGCCTAATTACTGAGCACCATACATTTTCTTTTCTGGCTGGTGATTTTTTTAATGTCCTATTTAAGAGTTGTTTCCCTCAAAGTCATGAAGACGTTTTTCTATGTTTTCTTCTAGAGTCCCTATTATTTTAACTTTCTCCTCTGTGTCTATAATGTATCTTTAACTTTTGTATATGGTATGAAAGAAGGGTCAAGGTTGATTTTTGTCCATATGGATATTCAGTTAACCAAACAAAAATCTTTCTTTTCCCTTTGAATGTCAATTATGTTTTTGTGGTAAATAAGATAAAATATATGTGGGTCAGTGTCCAGACAGATAGTACATTTAACCTATTAAAAAAAAGTAATCTTAAGAACGGTGGGATAGAAGATGAAAAACCAAAATTTTAATTTTTATCCTGACATTAATTTCCTATGCAACTTTGGGGAAGTACTTCCCTTCTCTCAGCATCCATTTTTAATTTAAAAATATGTGTCTGAGGGAACAGGACAAGATGTCCATATTACTCCTTATGTCCAAATACACAACAGCTCACCAAATTCAAAGTTTTTTATAGTTAATCTCTCTACGGAGCTGACTTTTTCTCAAAGCTGAGTTTGAAATGAGCCTAAAAATTAGCTGCAGGTGACTTCATAGAAATCTTTTTGAAGGAAAGGATGGATATGAGAATGAATGGGGTATGAAATGTTGTTAGGATTTAGATGCTTGTAGTATTCACTTCCTATTGTGGTTGTAACAAGTTGCCACAAACTTAATCGTTTAAAATAGCACAAATGTATTATCTTGTCATTCTTTCTGTAGATCAGTTCAACCTGAAACTCACTGGGCTAAAACTAGGTGTTGGCAAGCCAGTGTTCCTTTCTGGAGGCTGTAGGTGAGAAGCTACTTCCTTGCCCTCTCCAGCTTCTGCAGTTTTGCTAGTCACATACCTTGACTCATGGCTCCCTTCCTTTATCTTCAAAGCAGCAATGTTACGTCTCTCTGACCCTTCTTCCATTGCCACATCTCTCCCTCTCTGACCTTGAAAACATCTTCACTTTAAGGACCCATGTGATTTGGTTGAGCCCACCCAGACGTATTAGTCTGTCCTCATGCTGCTAATAAAGACATGCCTGCAACTGGGTAATTTATAAAGGAAAGAGGCTTAATGGACTCACAGTTCCACATGGCTGGGGAGGCCTCACAATCATGTTGGAAGATGAAAGAAGAGCAAAGGCGCATCTTACATGGTGGCAAACAAGAGGGCTTGTGCAGACGAACTCCCATATATAGAACCATCAGATCCCACGAGACTTACTAACTACCACGATAACAGTATGGTGGAAAACCCACCCCGTGATTTAATTACCTTCCACAGGGTCCCTCCCACAACACGTGGTAATTATGGAAGCTGCAATTCAAGATGAGATTTCGGTGGGAACACAGCCAAACCGTATCACCAGATAATCCAGAATAATCTCTCCAGTTGAAGATCCTTAATTAAATTACATTTGCAAAATTATTTACAGGTTTCTGGGATTAGGATATGGACATCTTCAGGGGGCAATTATTCTGACTACCACAGGCTTACCAATGCACAACTAGGTGAGATGTTGAACTATTGGCCCAAAAAAATCAATATTCAGTTTTCAAATTCCTCTAACCACCAACTGGATAAGAAATTAAGAATCTCCAAAGTGGGAAAGGGCCCAAAAGCTGAACCATTAGGAAAGGATAAGAGACAATTGGAAGTACAGCCTGTTTATAATAATGCCACTCATCAGCTGTGTGACTTTTAAGGAGCCTATTGACCTCTCTGGAGGGAAATTTCCTCATCTTTTCACTGAGGATTCTGAAAGATGTCTAGAGAAATCATCTTATATTTCTCCAGGGACCAGACACATAATGAAAATGTGTAAAGCAGCCAGGTAAAACTTTTAAAAGGTGTAGTAGAATCTTTGGCAAACTGGAGAACAATGCCCTATGTAAAAACACTCAAATGACATATTTGTGCTTGCCAAATAAAACACTGACCACAGACCCCTATACCAGCTGAACTCTAATGATGCTTCTGGCTCCAACATCTGTTGGTCTTTGCAGAGCTTCATCTCATATGCATGTGTGTGTTTTTATTTTCTCACCTTTGACAGCAGAAGGGGAGGTATGAAGCTGAACTAGAGTGCTCATATAAAAAGATGGAGAAAAAAAGGAGCTGGAAAGAAAAGATCAGAACCTTTCTTCCCCCTCTCCCTAGACGGCAAATACACTGCTCTGAGAAGGCAGCATCCCAGCTGTGCAGAGTTCAGCTTGGCCAAGGCTGGAAGGAGACCCAGAGCAACCCAGGCCTCATTTACGAAGGGTGTTATTTCACCCCTGCTTCCCAGATAATGTAACTGAGTCACTCAATTGAGCATAAAATAGAAATTTGGCTTCTTATCTGCCTCAGACCTGACTTTACTATTTTCTTTCTGCAAAATACATTTTTCACTATCTTATCTTCTAATAAACAATCCTGGCTCGGCAGCCTTGTGGCAATGGCGCTGAATGCATTTAAGAGACATATTTTTCCTCTCTCACTCCCCCACTTAAAGTCTTCTGTTTAAAAGCCTGCATGTTTCCCCCCTCCCTTTTGGAAAAAAAATATATATCCTATTTGTATGCTGTCTTCCTTTAAAGAACGTACATATTTTTCATGAGCTGTTCTGATGCTTTCCTCCTTATTTCCCCTTTTGCTCACTTGATCAGAATGAAAAGAAGGACTAACTTCCACAGCAATGGTGTGTGAATTGGATGGATTTCAGTACTGGGTAGGTGAGGTCAGGTGGCTCCTTTAAGAAAGGGGCAATCTCTAGAGTGGTCAGATGCCAATGGGTTCTCCAAGATTATGTGGTGGGCAGGACGCATTTGATGAAAAGCCAGCTATGAATTTTTAATGCCTTCTCTCAAATGCAGACTGTCATCAGAAGCACCAGACAGTGAAGCTTAAGCCACAGAGAAAAGAGGCATAGGGAGTCAACATTTACTGGAGTTTTTCTCAGAACAACCTTATGAGAAAACAGCTGCATTAGTAAAGAGGAAGACACAGCCCCATTATTACCAAGAAGGAAACTGAGGCTCAAAGCACTGATGCATATCCAGATGATGAAATTCAAGGAAAGAGCTGTTGGCTTCCAAATGCACTTTGGGAATTCAGATTACACTGACACACATTTTCTGCCATAAGATTTGTAGTTTTTAGGCAATTATTTTATTCTGAGTGCAAACTTCAAAGGGCATGGAGGTGAATTCATTCCTTACCTGGCCTCCATGCGATTAACTCCAACTCCTAGTTTTTTATGCTGGAAAATATATTAAGTTACAGACGTGGATTTTATACTTTATTAAAGCATTTACCTTCTCCATTGCTTTTGCAGTTTATACTCAGAATACGACTCATCCTCTGTCTGGTCTATTTTCTGCTAACCCTGTCACCTCATTCATAGGCTCAAACTCACCACACCCTTTTCCCCCTTAAGGTAAGATCTTTAGGTATGTTTTGCCTTTACCTGCAATACTTACTCCTACCCATCCTTCATAGGGGAGCTCAACACCTCCCTCTTCAGGGAAGCTTTCTGTGGCCACTCCCACCTGTATTAGTCTGTTCTCATGCTGCTGATAAAGACATACCTGAGACTGGGTAATTTATAAAGCAAACAGGTTTAAAGGACTTACAATTCCACGTGGCTGGGGGAGGCCTCACAACCATGTTGGAAGATGAAGGAAGAGCAAAAGGACATCTTACATGGTGGCAGGCGAGAGCATGTGCAGGGGAACTCCTCTTTATAAAATCATCCGATCTTGTGAGACTTATTCACTATCACAAGAACAGCACAGGAAAGACCCACCCCCATGATTCAATTACCTCTCACTAGGTTCCTCCCACGATACATGGGGATTACTACAATTCAAGGTGAGATTCGGGTGAGGACACAGGCAGACCATATCACCACCTAAGGCAGCCTGCCCTCTTATTCTCTCAACAGCACACCACCCTTTTCCTTCAAAGCATTGTTACAACAAATTTGCGCACTTATGCCTGTGCTTTTATGCATTTTTATCTCTCTCCCACCAGTCTGTTAGTTCTGGGGGAGTACAGAATGATTGATTTCATTTTGTTTTTAACACAGCAGCCCTGTGACTTATATATTATTTGTCACATAGTGGGTGCTCGGTAGGTATTTGTTGAACAAATGAATGAGTGGATTTGACCTTCACAACAACCCTGTCAGGTACCTTCATCCCCATTTTCTAATAAATAGTGAGATCAATAATTAGCTAACATTTCTTCAGTATTTACTGTCTGCCTAGTAGTATTCCAAGAGTTCTAATACTCACTCTATCTATCTGAGGTGGGTAATATTCTTATTCCTATTTTACAGATGAAGAAACTGAGGTACAGACAGCACACAGCCAGCCAGAGCACAGGATTTCCAATGTAAATCTCCTGCTTTCCTACTGAACCATGAACCACAGGGCCCTGCATCTGAGCCACCAATACTAAGAAGGAAAAAAAAACAAGAAAAGAAACTCATGGAAATCACAATCAGTCCAGGTTACTGTTTGTCTCGGAAAATTATCTGATAAGAGGTTGCAGTTTCCTCCAATATTTGCCAATCTTCAGCCAAAGACATCTATACAAAAGCACAAGGCATATTACATAATCTGGTGTGGACCCTGGGGCAGTCCTAGTGACAGCCCTTCTGGAGCAAGACTGGCTACCTGCTTCCTGTGTTTCCCCCAGGGGCTCATACCTCAGGCCCAGCTGCCTCTACCCACACAGAGGCTTCTGCCAGTCTGAGAACCCCATTACTCACCTGCAGCCTGGAGAACAGGATGAGGTCAATAGGTCCTTCTGTTCCTGCAGGAAGCCAGAGAAGATTAATCTGAGGACAGAGAGATGATGCCGGGCAGTGGAGGAGATTTATGAGGGAGCGAAATCCAGGCCAAGGTCCCTGGTCTTTGTTTCTCTCTACCTGTCTTCTGACTACCACAGAGCGCTGTGGTTGGAAGAAACTTCTAGAGGTCATCTGGTCCAGCCTCCTGCCTCCCAAAAACCCTCAGGCAAGAAGAGCATGACCATCTGATGCTCACAACACTCATGCTTTCTACAGTTCTCACTCTCTCTCCTGCATGAAATGCCACCCAGATCAAGTCTAAGCATTTCCACCTTGCGTGAGAGATCCACAATGATCTGGTTCCATACTACCTCAACTCCTCTAGTCCCCAACATAAACTCCACTGCAGCCAAACTGGTTTTTCTTGGCTCCCAGCCTCCATCAATTTGCCCATGGCTATAAATCCTGCTTTGAATGACTTTCCTTCTCCTCTTCAGCAACCTGAATTTTATAAGGCTCAGTGCAAATTTCCATCCCCCAGCAGCCTTCTTTGCTATCACAGGTCATGAATTAATATTAACAAGGAAAGGTATTTTATTTGCTAAATATTTATAATCTCATCACTTTTTGGTGGCTTTAAGGTACAGTAATGATATTCTTCTATTTCTTGTGCATCCATACGTAAGTCTCATAATTTGGTACTTGCCCCCCTAACGAGCTTCCATAAACACAAAATGCACTGCTTTATCTCAAAATAATTCAGTTCCCTCCACTACAAATGCCCTTTCCCTTCTTCTTAGCCTAACAAACTTCTTATCCATCAAGGCTGAAGGAAACTAACACTATTGGCTGTCACATGTTAGGTACTGTGCTAGGCTGGGCTTTGTATACCTAATCTCAACTAATCTTTACCAAAACCCAGGATATGGCTAGCGTTATGCCCACTCCACAGGTAATGATACTGAGGTTTAAAGAGCTTAAGTTCATCTATATATTTATCTATTCAATCAACAATTATTTATTTTACATCTACAGTGTACCAGACACTCGACTGAAAGATGAAGATAATCGGGCTGAAATTGACATTCATTCCTTGCACTCTTGAAGCTTATTAACAGGAGATACAGAGATTGAACAAGGTATAACAAATGCTACAAGGGCTTAAAAAGAGAAGCACCAGGATTTTGCAGAGATTGCCCAGCTTGGAAGACAGAAAAAAAAATACTCTCTGGATGTGACATTTTCAGAGACCAGAAGGATAAGTAGGTTCAATTTAGGCAAAGAGTAGGAGTAAACTAATCACCTGAGGTTGAAAAACTCATTATTAGAGTCACTAGACTTCTATCCCAAGTCTATGTGACCTCAGTCTTTGCTGTTTCTACTACATTTCCACCTCCTCTGGGAAGACTTCCTGGAACATCTACTCTGGGTCAAACCAGTCAAGCCTGAGTTTACGCTTCCAGGGCACCCCTGAGTCTATGCCATGCCCATATATTGTCTTGTAATTCAGGGAAAGAGAAAACTTCTCAGGGGTTACACGCACAAAATGCAGAACTCTGGTGTGTTAGTCAAGGTATGTCAACTGCTATGACAACCCTAAAATAACAGTGGCTTAACTCAAGGGGAAGAGAGAGCCTTGGCAGGATTAGCACTGTTAACAAAATCATTCAGGGACTTGGGATTTTTTAATCTACTGGTTTGTTCATCCTCTAAGGCCATAGAGTCTTCAAATGGATCCTTTTTATATGGTGTCTGATGAACATGAGAAAAGTGTAGGACCCAACTTACAGAGTTAGATAGATCATCAAGGCAGAAAATTAGCAAAGAAATTCTGGACTTAAATTCAACATTTGACCATTGGAACTAAAGAAATCTACAGAGTACTCCACCCAACAACCACAGAATATACTTTATCATGTGCATATGGAAAATACTCTAAGATCGGCCACACACTTGGCCATAAAGCAAGTCTCAATAAATTCAAAAAAATTGAAATTATACCAAATATACTTTCAGACCACAATGGAACAAAAATAGAAATCAGTACCAAGAAGATCTCTCAAAACCACATAATTATGTGGAAATTAAACAAATTGCTCCTGAATGACTTTTGGGTAAATGATAAATTAAGGCAGAAATCAAAAAATTCTTTGAAATTAATGAAAACAGAGACACAACATAGCAAGATCTCTGGGATGCAGCAAAAGCAGTGTTAAGAGGAAAGTTTATAGCACTAAATACTTACATCAAAATTTAGAAATATCTCAAATTAACAATCTAATATTGCACCTAGAGAAACTAGAAAAACAAGAATTAACCCCAGAGCTAGCAGAAGAAAAAAAATAACTGAAATCAGAGCAGGACGAGGTAAAACTGAGACCCAAAAATCCATACAAAGGATCAACAAAACCAAGTTTGGTTATTTGAAAGGATGGATCAGATTGATAGACCACTAGCTAGATCAACGAAGTAAAAAGGAAAGAAGACCCAAATAATCACAATTACAAATGACAAAGGTAACAGTACAATTGATATAAAAGATCCTCAGAGACTATTATGAACATCTCTATACACACAAACTAGAAAATATAGAGTAAGTAGATAATTCCTGGAGAAACACAACTTCCTAAGAGTTTGATCAGGAAGAAATTTGAAACACTGAAAAGACCTATAATGAGTTACAAAACTGAATCCAACATGAATACCCCACCAACCACAAAAAGCCCTGAACCAAATGGATTCATAGTTGAATTCTACCAGACATACAAAGAAGAGCTGGTACCAATCCTATTGAAACTAGTTCAAAAAACTGAGGAGAAAGGACTCTTCCACAACCTATTCTATGAAGCCAAAACCATCCTGATATCAAAACCTGGCAAAGACATGATGAAAAAAAGAAAACTGCAGCCCAATATCCCTGATGAACATAGATGCAAAAATCCTTAACAAAATACTAGCAAGGCAAATCCAGCAACACATCAAAAAGTTACTTCGCCATGACGAAGTAGGCTTTATTCCTGGGATGCAAGGTTGGTTTAACATACACAAATCAATAAATATAATTTGCCACCTAAACACAATTAAAATCAAAAAGCATATGATCATCTCAATAGAGGCAGAGAAATGTTTTGATAAAATCCAATATCCCTTCATGATAAAAATCCTCAACAAACTAAGCATTGAAGAAACATACCTCAAAAGAATAACCATCTATGACAAACCCACAGCCAACATCACACTGAATGGGCAAAAGCTGGAAGCATTCCCCTTGAATACTGGAACAAGACAAGAATGCCCATTCTCACCCACCCTATTTAACGTAGTACTGGAAGTCCTAGCCAGTGCAATCAGGCAAGAGAGTGAAATTAAAGGCACCCAAAAGAAGAAGAAGAAATCTCCTCACTATGATTCCAAACCTAAAAAACTAAATACTCCCCCAAAAAGCTCCTGGAACTGATAAATGACTTCAGTAAACTTTCAGGATACAAAATCAACATACAAAAACCAGTAGCATTTCTATACACCGGTAACATTCAAACTATGAGTCAAATCAGAACTCAATCCCATGTATAATAACCACACATACACACAAATAAAATATCTAGGAATACATCTAACCAAGGAGGTGAAAGGTCTCTACAAGTAGAGCTACAAAACACTGCCTAAAGGAATCATAGAGAGAAACAAATGAAAATGACACAATTGAAAAAAAAAAACATTTCATGTTATGAATTGGAAGAATCACTATTATCAAAATGGCAAATTACCCAAAGCAATCTACAGATTCAATGCTATTCCTATCAAACTACCAATGTCATTCTTCACAGAATTAGGAAAAACTATTCTAAAATTCATTCATATGGAACTAGAAAAAAAAAAAAAAAAAGGCCAAATAGCCAAAGCAGTCCTGAGCAAAAAGAACCAAGCTGGCAGCATCACATTACCTGACTTCAAACTATACTACAGGGCCACAGTAACCAAAACAGAATGACACTAGTGCAAAAATAGACACATAATCCAGTGTAATAGAATAGACAACCCCGAAATAAAGCCACACACCTACAACCATCTGATTGTCAATACAGTCAACAAACATAAGTAATGAAGAAAGGACTCCCTATTTAATAAATGGTGCTGGGATAATTGGCTAGTCATATGTAGAAGACTAAAACTGGACACGTACCTCTCACCATATACAAAAATTAGCTTAAGATGGATTAGAGTTTTAATGTAAGACCTCAATTATAACAATCCTAGAAGAAAACCTGGGAATTAACCTTCTTGACATCAGTGTTGACAAAGAATGTATAGCGAAGTCCCGAAAAAGCAATTGCAATAAAAAACAAAAATTGACAAATGGGACTTCATTAAACTAAAGAGCATCTGCATAGCAAAAGAAACTTGCAACAGAGTAAATAGACAATCTATAAAACAGGATAAAATGTTTGCAAACTATACATCTAACAAAGGTTTAATATTCAGAATCTATAAAGAAGTTAAACAATTCAGCAAGCAAAAAGCAAATGCAAAGGACATGAACAGACACTTTTCAAAAGAAGACACACTATAGTTGACAAAGATAGGAAAACATGCTCATCATCACTAATCATCGAGAAATTCAAATCAAAACCACAATGAGATACCATCTCAACCAGTCAAAATGTCTCTTCTTCCTTTTTTCTTCTTTTGAGACAGGGTCTCACTTTCTCATAGAATGACTGTCTACTATTATTAAAAGTCTAAGCTGGGCATGGTGGCTCATGCCTGTACTTTGGGAGGCTGAGGCGGGTGGATCACCTCAGGTCAGGAGTTCAAGACCAGCCTGGCCAACATGGTGAAACCCTGTCTCTACTAAAAATACAAAAAAATTAGCCGGGTTGGTGGTGGGCACCTGTAGTCCCAGATACTCAGGAGGCTGAGGCAGGAGAATTGCTTGAACCCTGGAGGGACGAGGGTAGGGGGTGGAGTTTGCAGTGAACCAAGATTGCACCACTGCACTCCAGCCTGGGCAACAGAGTGAAACTCTGTCTCAAAAAAATAAATAAATAAATAAATAAATAAATACTAACAGATGTTAGCAAGACTGTGGAGATAAGGGAATGCTTACACACTATTGATAGGAATGTAAATTTGTTCAGCAACTGTGGAAAGCAGTTTGAAAGTTTCTCAAAAAATTTAAAACAGAACTACCATTCAACACAGCAATGTCTTTACTTTGGGTGTATATCCAAACAGACACATGCATTCATGCATTCCACTAAAAGACACGTGCACCTGTATATTCATCATGGCACTATTTACAATAGCAAAGATATGGAATCAACCCAGGTGCCCAAGAATGGTGGACTGCATAAAGAAAATGTGGCATATATACACCATGGAACACTGTGTAGCCATAAAAAAGAATGAAATCACTTCCTTTGTAGCAACATGGTTGTAGCTGGAGGCCATTATCCTAAGTGAATTAGTGCAGAAACAGAAAACTAAATACCACATGTTCTCACTTATAAGCGGAAGCTACACATTGAGCACACATGGACACAAAGATGGGAATAGCCACTGTGAACTACAAGAGGAGGGAGAGAGAGAGAGATCCAAGATGGCCGATTAGCAGCAGCTCAGGATTGTAGCTCCCACTGAAAGCGCAGAGAGTGAGTGGACGCCACATTTTCAGACGAATTTTCATAGCCCACAGACCAACGGATTCTTGGCGGAGGAGCCCCACGGGTCGCCAGCGTGACCCTTTTGGAGGGCACGGCCGTTTGCAGGCGCCCCGACGCAGCGGTTCTCAGTCCGGAGTATACGGGACTGAATGCCCTTTGGTTGGCGTTGGAGCTCCGGGAAAGCAGAGTCTCCCATTCAGCTGATTAAAAAGCGACTGAAGTGGGGAACCAGACCGGGAGATTCCCTGGCAGAAAAGCGCCACGAATCTTAACGCCGCTGTTTCAGCCGACGTAGTGGGTCGCCGCAGGGGGAAGGCTGGTACCCCCCTCCACAAAAAAATAAAAATAAAAACAGCAGTTGGAACTGCTGAAGATTGAGAGTTTCACAGCAAGTACAGCTGAACCCAGGAAGGTCCAGCTCTGTCGGGGAGGGGCAACCGCTGAAGGAAAATTAAGAAATAGAAAAAACTTTATCACCAACAAGCTGGACGTCCACTCAGAGACCTAATCTGAAAGTCAGCAATTACACAGACGACAGGTGGATAAATCCACAAAGATGGGAAGAAACCAGCGCAGAAAGGCTGAAAACACCCGAAATCAGAATGCCTCTCCTCCTACAGAGGATTGCAGTGCCTCATCACCAATTGAACAAGGCCTGATAGAAAATGAATGTGAGGAATCAACAGAATCAGGCTTCAGAAGGTGGATAATGAGAAACTTCTGTGAGCTAAAGAACATGTTCTAGCCCAATGCAAGGAAACTAAGAACCTTGAAAAAAGGTTTCACGAAATATTCATGAGAATGGACAATTTAAAGAGGAATATAAGTGAATTAAGGGAGCTGAAAAACACAATACGAGAACTTCGTGAAGTATGCACAAGTTTTAACAGTCGAATTGATCAAGCAGAAGAAAGGATTTCAGAAGTTGAAGACCAACTTAACGAAATAAAACGAGAAGACAAGATTAGAGAAAAAAGGGTAAAAAGGAATGAGCAAAGTCTCCAAGAAATATGGGACTATGTGAAAAGACCTAATCTACATTTGATAGGTGTACCTGAATGTGACGAAGAGAATGAATCCAAGCTGGAAAATATTTTTCAGGATATTATCCAGGAAAACTTTCCTAACCTAGTAAGGCAAGACAATACCCAACTCCAGGTAATACAGAGAACACCACAAAGATATTCCTCAAAAAGAGCAAAGCCAAGGCACATAATCATTAGATTCATCAGGGTTGAAAACGAAGGAGAAAATACTACGGGCGGCCAGAGAGAAGGTCAGGTTACCCACAAGGGGAAGCCTATCAGACTCACAGCTGATCTCTCAGCAGAAACCCTACAAGCCAGAAGAGAGTGGAGGCCAATATTCAACATCCTTAAAGAAAAGAACTTTCAACCCAGAATTTCATATCCAGCCAAACTAAGTTTCATAAGTGAAGGAAAAAAAAAAAGTTTTTTGCAAACAAGCAAGTACTCAGAGATTTCATTACCACCAGGCCTGCTTTACAAGAGCTTCTGAAGGAGACACTATGTATAGAGGGGAACAACCAGTATCAGCCACTTCAAAGGACCCATCAGTAAGCTGCATCCAGATCCATCTTACATGCAAGGATATACAGAGACTCAAAACAAAGGGATGGAGGAAGATTTGCCAACCAAATGGAGAGCAAAAAAAAAAAAAAAAGCAGTACTTGCAATTCTCATCTCTGATAAAATAGACTTTAAAGTAATAGAAACCGAAAGAGATAAGAAGGACATTGTATAATGGTAGAGGGATCAATGTAATGGGAAGAGCTAACGACCGTAAGTCTATGCGCACCCAATATAGGAGCACCCAGACACATAGGGCAACTTCTTGGTGACTTACAAAGAGACTTGGACTCCCACACAATAATAGTGGGAGACTTTAACATTACATTGTCAATATTGGACAAATTAATGAGACAGAAGGTTAAGAAGGATACCCGGGACTTGAACTTAAACCTCAAGCAAGTAAACTTAATAAACATTTACAGAACTCTCTACTCCAAATCCACAAAATATACATTTTTTTTCAGTAACACATCACATTTATTCTAAAAGTGACCACATGGTTGGGAGTAAATCACTCCCTAGCAATTGCATAGCATTTCATAGGTTTAAATGAAATATTGGTTGGCTGTTTGTTTGTTATTTTCCTCCCTTATTCCTCTCCTGTCTCCATTGTATAACACAATTACTAGTATAAAAAAGCTTTTAATAGCCATTTGTAGACTGCATTTTAGCCTGGGCAATGGAGCAAGATTCCCATTCTCTCTCTTTTTTTCTTCTTCTCTTTCTCTTTATTTCATTCTTTTTTCTTCCTTCTTCTCTTTCTCTTTTTAAAAAAAAAAAAAAAGAGGAGGGAGAGAGGGAGCAAGGGGTTGAGTGACTACCTAATGGGAACTTGGTCACTACCTGGATGTGGGATTCAATCATAACCCAGACTTTAGTATCACACAATATACCCTGTGGCAACCTGCATATGTAACCCCAAATCTAAAATAAAAGTTAAACAAAGAAAAGTGCAGGAGGAGGATGAGGGAGAGGAGGTGGGAGGGGAAGAGAAAGGAGTGAAGGGAAGGGAAAGAAAGGCGGATAAGGGAAGACAAAAGAGAGGAGAACATGGAGGTTCATACAAGGTTTTAAGGGCCTAGAAGCAGTGTGCATCATTGCAGCCTACATTCTACTGGCTAAAACTCAATCTTATGGCCTAACTTGGTTTCAGATATTGGTATCAGGACCAGAACCCCTGTCCTGGAAGCTGGTCCAGGTGCTGGTCACACACAATATGATGCCTGGTCTGGGAGCTCCATGCCCTCTCCTCTCACCCATCCCACACACTTGCCTTACCATACACACCAGGCAGATGAACTGCTACAGTTCCCACCTCAGTCATCTCTGTAAGAATGCCTTGATTTTGCCAAATGCTCGAGCTTTGGCACGAGGAGCTATAACATCCAGGTGGAGGTATCTTTGCTCTAAATTCATAGAGGCGGAGAAAGTCATGATTCTAGACCAAAATTTCACCAGTGAGGAAACTGAGGACTAAGCAGGATGGGGACCAGCCCAAGGCGACATGCCTACAAAGCAACAGTGCTGGGCAGCAGAGGCAGGTCATCAGGCTCACCACTGGGACCACCCATCAAGAGGCGATGACCACGGTCAAGTTCTTAGAGCAAAACAACTCAAAGAGAAGACTTTTCGGCCTTCAGGAAGGAATTATTTGGGAGAAAGAAGCCTTCAAGGAGCCCCTTAAATAATTACGCATGGTACACTCTGTTAGTTCAATGGTTTTCAGTCCTTCTGCCTCTGTTGTACCACACTCATGATGAGGCACAATTCTGGATTCAGCTAAAATCCAGGAAGATCTTTCTTATTCAATAAAGTAAATGAAATATAATAAGGGTGAAATTAGCACAATGACTTGAACCTACCCTAAACTATATTTTTAAGTGAAAAACTTTCAAATTTATTTCTCTCTTTTTTTTTTCCTTTAACAAATTAGTTCCATCTCTCACCCTGGTCCAAGCCCCTAAGTGGAGTGGGAGCTTGGCTCAGCATCTCTGCTGTATGAATCCACATCCAGCCCACCCTCAGGAAGGCTCACCCCTGCAGGGAAGCCAGACTTGGAAGGCTCATGCCCATCTCTCAGGCTCCAGTTCCACTTGGCAGGGGCTCCCTGGGCTGCCTCTGTTCTGAGGTGGCACCGAGATAATGGAGAAACCAGCACAATGCTTGACAGCCTGCCCCATGTTTACAGTACATCTCAGCGATGTTCCCTAATGCTTGTGTAAACAGACCGCATGGTCCAGACTCCGAGGCTCCAAGTACTCTGGCACAGGCCCAGCAGGACTGCCACGTAAAACCCACTCCTCACACCTGGGCTTCTTGACCAGCTGAGGGCAACTCCTCAGAGAAGAGGCTTTTTAGAGCTGAAAGGCATCCCCGCAAATTTCATGGCAATACAAACATGCAGCCAATATCTAATTATCAGAACATTATCAGAGGCTATGCCTGAGCTGAACAAAAAGACACACTTGGTTTTAGTCTTCATGGAGCATCCAGTCTGGTGGGGGAAAACAGGCCACTGCCATGCAGGTTACACTACGGTGGCCACATCAGGGCTGGGCAGAGGACACCATCCTCAATCTTAAAGGAGACGGCAGTTTCTAAGCTCTGGACCCTCTATTTGCTAAGCTCCCACTATGAACCCAGCATGGAGCTATACACTAGAAACAGCCCAGTAAATAAGACACAGGTCACCTGACATGTCTTCTGGTTTTTTCTACTAACAATGCTCCCTTCTGTGTTAGTTGGCAAGGGCTACCATGACAAAATACCATAGACTGGGTGGTTTAAACTGAAATGTATTTTCTCACAGTTTTGGAGGCTGGAAGTCCAAGATTAAAGTATCAGCAGCCTTGGTTTCTTCTGAGACCTTTCTCCCTAGCTGGTAGATGTCCACCTGTTCACTGTGTCTTCACATGCCATTTTCTCTTTGCCCAAGCACCTCAGGTACCCCTTCCTCTTCTTATAAGAACATTGGTCGAATTGGATTATGGCCCACTCTGGCAGCCTCATTTCAACTGTATTGCGACTTTAACTGCCCTATCTCCAAATGCAATCACCTTGAGGGAGTGAATTTGAGGGGAAGATAATTCTGTCCATAACACCTTCCATGTACAGAATGTGTTGCATTCTGAAGTAAAGAGAACATGTAACAACTTGTAAGAACGTGGGCTTTGGGGACAGGCAAACATGAAACTTTTAGATCTGTCACTTACCTTCTGCCTGATTTTGGACGAGTACCTTACAGAGCCCCTGTTTTACTCATCTGTAAATTGAAGTAATAGTGTGTACATTACAAGTGTCTTGATGGGATTAGAGGTTGGATTGTAGAGAGCACTTAATGAATGCTACTAATGCTGCTGGTGGTATTTGTTAATGGCAGGAATGGTAGTTTGGGGGGAAGACCAATCTAGATTTAGACTCAGATAATAGCAGCCATCATTTATAGAGCATATATATGCCAGGCATTGTTCTAAGTGGATTTACTCATTTAATTTTTAAGACAACACCAGGAGGCAGAAACAATTGTTATCCCCATTTTACAAATAGGGAAAGTGAAGTACAAGGTTAAGTAAAGGTCACAAACAGCTAATAAATAAAAGATCTGGAATTTGAATCCAGGCCTCCTGGCCCCAGTGCCCACACAGTCAGTGCTACTATAATTAATTCATCTAGAACTTTAAACAATGTACTGAATCTCTCTAAACTAAAGCAATAGTGCAATATTCTCATGGTCTATAGTTACCAAAAATTAACTCCTTAATTATGAGATGCTCAAGAAAGGTTAGTTCTCTTTTTGCTTGAACTTCAAAGATTTTTATTAGGAAGACAATAGTGGCAACACTTTTCAGACAGGGGAGCAAATATAAAAAATGCAACCCATCTATAAATTAAACCCTTGCCCACACCCCAAATAGAGAACAGAGCTTGAATCCATTTTTTAAAGCCCAGAATGTTGATTAAAATGCTTTTATAAAGTAGAAAAAAAATAAAGCTAATATTAAAAAATCCTGTTTTATTAATCCCCAAAGGAAGGATTTTATTAATCCCTTTAGAATCCAATAAAAGTGTGTTTTTTTAATCAAGTTTGTTTTTCAACTCATGCCCAAGTGTCAAATCATACCAGAAGAGCCCACATTTCCTGAGAAGCTTCTAGGTACAGGGCCTGGACCTGGAGTATGGGGGACAGACATGGACCCAGGCCTTTTAGACAATCCAGCTGGATAAAAACAAACGTGAAATATTAAGTACTACCAAGATGATAGGAAAAGCAGTGTTCAGGAGGGCGATTGTGTCTATTTTATTATTTTATTCCCATACAAACAAGAACTGTTTGTTCCAGAACAGTGTCTGGCACATATTACAGTAGACCTTGAATAATACTTGTTGAATAAGTAGGCAAAAGTATAATCACGGAGTGTCTTACTGATGCAGTAAGAAGTTTGCTTTTAATTCCAAAACAACATCTGTATGGGTTTTAAGCAGGAAAGTAACATGGTCTAATGGAATATTTTTTTCTTTTTGGTAAATCACCTTGATGGCATTAGGAGAAGGGATACATGTATGTGGAAGGAAATAAAACAAGGAGACCAAGTAGGAGGTCACTATATAGCAGGGGTGAAGCTGGCCTAGACTAGGGGTACAGCAGTGCAAGTGGGAAGAACTGGATGGATCTGGGATATATCTGGGACGTGGAGTTCACAGGAGACTTAATGGATTCGATGTGAGAGATAAAGGAAAGAAGGACATCAGTATGAGCTCTTGTCATTTCACTTGAGCACCTGGGTGGATGGTTATGGCATTTACTGAGATGGGAGTAATATAAGAAGGAATGGATTTGGGGCTCGGGGGAGAGCAGAAATTAAGAATTCTGTGTTGTGTACATTAAGGATAAGGTGTCTATTAGACATCTCATGAAGTATCACATGGTTGTTGGGTGGGAAACACAGAAATTCAGAAAGACATCAGATTGTCAGTACATTGAGGCATGGAGGTGGAAATGCTGGGTGTTCTACCGGAATCATTTGAAGCAAAGGTAAAGACCTACTCTTTCATGACAGCATCAAATTCATGCTTTAGCCAAACTAGAAATCAGGGGGTGCTTAAAAGTGTTGATCCATATTGTCTATGTTATTCTTCCTGCAGAAAATCCAAGACATCCAAATGGGCTGCCACATCCTTTGAGGAGCTTCTCCAAGGCTTTCTAGCCCTCTCCCATACTCAGCAAGTTTTAGGTGAGACTCATTGGTACCCACATATAGGTAAAGACCACCCTGCAAATTCGGGTTTCATCAGATGCATGGCTTCATTGCTTGGGCTTAATGAGGTAAACCAGACCTCCGGTAATATCGCCTGTATAATTGACATGGTTCTCTGGGAAACATTACGCTTTATAATGAAAATACTGTATATAATTAGAAACTAATAGGAAGAAAATAGTAATTAGCCAGAATTAACTGAACAGACGCAATCAGGCAAATAAAGGTTATCCTCAGGAGAGGACCCTTCAGAGTTCAAATGCACGTCCTGTAATTGTAGAGAAGCCCCAGTAATTAAGGGTAATTTTTTCCCTGCATCGTGGTGGAAGAGTTTTTTTATTTTTTATATTTTTGGTCTTTGGTTTGTGTGTGTGTGTGCATGCATGTGTGTGCCTACTGAGTGGCAGAATGAATTTGACCAAGACATAAAAAGGATCTGGAAGGTCGCACATACAAAGCCATGAAAGTAGGGAAGGGCAAGTGCAAGAGCAGGGAACAGAGAGCCCAAAGTTCCAGGTGCAAATGCTAGGTCTTCTCTGTCATTAACTAGCTGTTTGACTTTGGTGAGTCACTCCCCATCTCTGATCATAATGATAACAGTGGTTACTATTTATTGAGTGTCCACTTGCTATGACCTATAATGCTAAGCACTTTCCATATATTATCAATATAATTTTTGTATTCTTAACCACTGGATAAACATTCTCCCTTCTTTATTTGCTTTAAAGCAAAGACTTCTCTTTTCTCCTACATAAGATTAAGCCAGACAATTTTAAAAAACTAATAATGACAATAAAAATTCTCCCCAGGGAGAATCCACTAAGATGGTGCCTTTTTCAAGCTGTAAAAAGGAAGAATATCAGAATTTATGAACCATTTGTTTACACCAATAATTTTATAAGAATCTGGAGCTAGCCAGGCACGGTGGCTCATGCCTGTAATCCCAGCACTTTGGGAGGCTGAGTGAGGTAGGTGGATCACCTGAAGTTGGGAGTTCGAGACTAGCCTGACCAACATGGAGAAACTCTGTCTCTACTAAAAATACAAAAATAGCTGGGTATGGTGGTGCATGCCTGTAATCCCAGCTACTCGGGAGGCTGAGGCAGGAGAATTGCTTGAACCCGGGAGGTGGAGGTTGCGGTGAGCCGAGATCATGCCATTGCACACCAGCCTGGGCAAAAAGAGTGAAACTCTGTCTCAAAAAAAAAAAAAAACAAGAATCTGGAACTATCAGGCCCCGAATCTGAGTCCCCTTCCTGCAACATCCACCCAGCAATCACGGCCTCTCCCACTGGTGTTATGATTAGGATGTAAGCTTGTACTATAAGGCTACAGTCACAAGAGTGCTCTCTAGAAGACAAGGAGTCACTACTTATCTGCTTCCTCTGTGGGAAGAAAAGAGGGGTGTTTTGCTGGAGGAGCGTTAGCCTTAAGTGAAGCCAGGGAAATTGCTGCGTGGACCTCCATGAAGCAGGTCTTCTCTTGCCAGTCAGTGCAATGGCCTCTCCAGCACCACATGGTCCATTTCTAAATGCAGGATATGAATGCCAACAAAGAGTGTTGTCCATGTTCAGCCCAGAGTTAGACATCTCATTACTTGCCCCTGTACCATCATAGAGCCAGTTCTCTGAGCAGATCCAATCAACATTCATGAGCACCAACCCTGTGCTGGGCTCAAGGTGGGCACTAGAAGTATGGGGGCTGTCCTTCATGGAGACTGCCAAGCAGGGAGCAGGGATGGAAATGCAGGAGGGAAAAGAGACACATTGCATGTCTCCAGAACACAAGCTGCAGTAAGTGCTGTGATCAAGGCATCACCGAAGCTAATAGAAAACATAAGGAAGCTATTGAATTCCACCTGTGAAGAATGGAGACAGAGTGGGGAGACTTCTGGGGGAGGTGGCATTTGAGTAGGACCTTGTCAGGTGGAAACAGGGGAGAGGGACACTCAGGGGAAAAGGACCAGCTGAGCAAAGGCATGATGGCAAGTGGATACACAATGCATATCACGGGAGAATCACTTGAAGCCTCTGATGTCACAGATCTATTGAGAAGAAGAGGTTTCTAGTCCTCTCCTGAAAGAGAGAGAACTGGGGATTTCTCAAGTTATCTCTATCTACCCTCTTACTCACCCCTCCCCACAAGAGGAGTAATAGATTTAATTGGTAAGGCTGAGAGCAGCTCATCCCATCATTCAAAGGGCATACATGGGGAAGAGCAAGAAAGAATGGTGTCTTCCAGGCATGAGTAAAGACATCTTTCATTGGGATCCCTTCACCTACCTCTGCCCAGGTTGGTGGGCTCTGGGCAGAGGGGCTTGCTCCTACAAGCTCAAGCAGGCCTCTGTTTGCCAGCTTCTCCATCAATATCAGGAGAAAAGAAAGGTGGGTTCCACAGTCCCGATTCAGGAAAGAAGGCCCTAGTGCAGGCACATTCTTTAATCAAGCTCTACCATTAGTGAATCTGATTCTGGTTTTATTTCTTACCTGTGTTTTTGTGTTTGTTTTTAAATTGACCCGATCTGAAGAAGAGTAGTAGCCAGGTATTGGCAGGTTTAAATCTCTCATCATCCACTACTGGGTCAGTGCATGGCTTGGTGTGTTTAGATCACAGGGCAGGGTATGGAAGGTGGTAGATAAGGCTGGAAAGGCCGACTTGTTTCTTAAGAAATGGGAGACTAACTCTCCAAATTATCACGTAATTTCAGTACCCTTCCTCCATACCAAATATCAAATCTATCTGAAGTCTGAAATGCACCCTCACTTTAGAGAAATGAGGCTCCACTCTTAAGATTCTTACCTATCAATCTGCGTGTTGAGACATAACATCTCATGCCTCCCTCCCCCGTGTACATCAATACCATACTGATATTGAGAATACGCATGAGAGTGGAGAAAGGCTTTTATAGGAGCTACTAGAGGGAGAGAATGAATGGATGGTTAGGTACATGACCATGGGATATCAATCTGTCTCTAAACTGATAATTATGTATGTAGTATGTATTTATTAAACACAACATGCAAAGCTCTGTAATAGGAGCCACAGATGCTATACAAAGGGGTTAAACATAGTCCACCCATTTGAAGAATGTACCTTATAGCAAGAGAGATGAGATTTGTATAAAATAATTATAATACAAGGTGAGAGGAAATCGGATAATTAGTTTAAGTGCTATAAAGTGCTGTGGGTATGCAAAAGAGAGAGAGAGATTTCTTTGGCAAGAGAATTTAGAGAAATTTTCCAGGAAGAGGTGGTGTTGGAGCTGAGGCTTGAACTCTAGAGTGGATATGAAAATACAGACATAAAAGGAGGCTTTTCTCGTAGAGAAGTGTCTTAAGCAAGAACAATTGAGTGACAAAAATGAGGAGGAACAGAAAGTCATGAGGACCACTAGCTCACGTAAAGAAGCATTCTGAAAAACATATGGAAGACAGATCTTGCAGGGTCTTGAATGCCAAATCAAGGTGGACTTTGTTTGGCATTTTGAGTTAAAGACATGACCCAAGCAGAGCAGTATCCCAGTGCAATTGATCAAAGCAGAGTCCCCTAGAGGATCGGAAAGAGGCGGTCCCTCGGCTTGGTCTCCTTCCCTGGAACAAGTCTCTGCCTGTGCTGAGTGCTGAGTGATGGGAAGCGAAGTCACAGGATGGTTTTGAAGATTACCATGTGCCTCAGCCCCGTTCCTTTGCTCTGCCATAAGAGGGATACAAGGCAGGTCTGATGATCACAGGTGAAACCCTCTTGCCTGAGCCTCCTATTTCTATTATTAAAGCCATTTAATGCCTAATTACTCAACCAGCCACAAGGCCTTCAGAGAGCTCCTTGCCAGAGAGCAATCGGATTTGTCAGACATTTCCAAAAAGCACACAACTCTCTTGGAGGTCTCAGAATAGCTATGTCAGTGGCCCTAATGGAACATAATTTCCTGTAAAGGAAAACTAATTTAATATTTTCAGGTATTATGTAACCAAGTGCCCACGGAGAGAGGGAAGACAACCGCTAACGAGAAACAATCAGAGCTCAGTACCCCTGTGGAATCAGAAAGCCTGCAAGTCTATTTAATGCTGCAAAGGGGGACCCACGGGAGTGGCTGATTGCAGAGACAGGGGTATGGTATCATAATGGTGAAGCGTGTGGGCTTTCAGCCAGGCTAGACTGAGGTCTGCTGCTTACTAGTTGTAAGACCTTGGGTATACTACCTAACGTCTCTGAACCATGCTAAAGTTTCATCATCACCGAAATGAGAATGATAAAATAATCCTAACTCATTTGGTTGTTATGAGAACTAAATAGAATAATGTATGGAAGGTGCATAGCACAGTGCCTAGCGCTTAAAATGACATTAAATAAATGGCTGTTATTACAGCTGCTGTTAGGCATCAGAGCAGAGTTAAGGAAAACTTACTTTCCTCTCACTCCTCATTTTGGAAGAAGTTGTGGTCAGGATAACAAGCACCAAAACCTTGCGGAGTAAACATCACACAGTCACAGGACCATCCTACAGTTTCCCCTCCGCTACCTCCCTCATACCTCATCACTTGGACAATATATTAAAAGGACAAGCATATCTTTCATCTCTTGCCTGGATTGCGGATTGCAATGGCCTCCTATTTCCCCACCACGTTCCATAATCACCTCCTTCAGGCTACCTTCCTTACTGCAGTTAAAAGCTATTTCCCAGCCAGGCTCAGTGGCTCAACCTGTAATCCCAGCACTTTGGGAGGCTGAGACGGGTGGATCACAAGGTGAGGAATTTGAGATTAGCCTGGCCAATATGGTGAAACCCCATCTCTACTAAAAATACAAAAACTAGGCAGGCATGGTGGCAGGCACCTGTAATTCCAACTAATCGGGAGGCTGAGGCAGGAGAATCGCTTGAATCTGGGAGGTGGAGGTTGCAGTGAGCTGAGATAGAGCCACTACACTCCAGCCTGGGAGACAGAGCGAGACCCCATCTCAAAAAAAAAAAACAGGCCATTTCCCAAACTTCCATCTGATAACATTAGCCCTCTGTTTAGCGGGCATAATAGAATTTATCAGATCTAAAAAATTCAAATTCAAACTCTTATCCTAGTATTCAAGGCCTTGTAAAATTTGTCCCCAGCCTTGTCTCCCAAGACTTCCTGTCATGTCTCCCAGTCTTCCAACATGCCATCTTCTTACCATTTCTCTGATCAGCACTCTCCCTCTCTCACACGTGCAGCCAAAACCTTGAGAATCATGGCACCTTTTCCTAGCAAGTCAGACACGACCTCAGAATCTTTCTGAACAGAGCATCCAGGCAGCCACAACCAACTGGTCATATTCGGGACAAAACATTAATTCCATTTGCCATCCTAGTCTAGAATAGCCTGGACCTTGGCCAAACTGATTCAATTTAGGCCTGAGTCTCAGAGATCCCTGAAAACTGACTTTGCCAAGCTCTCCAAATTGATCACATGCCTTTGGGCCACTCCTAAGGGAGAGAAGCCTCCTTCTCATTGAAGGCTCCTCTGTACCTCTACCCATACCAGACCGTAGGGCCCGAAGCCCTCCCTCCTATGACAGCTTCACTCTGGGGCAGGTAACTGGTCCCTTGAACCCAGCGGCATAGTTTTAGCTGTCCCTTCTCCTGCTAGTCAGCTGGACCCAGCCGTTTCTCATGGCCTTAGAGATCTCTTGTACTGGCTCTCTCCAGGGTCCAAGGAGTTGCTTTTCCTCAATCTCTGAAAAACCAAGGAAGGCTGTTCTATCACCAGCAACAGGTTTAGGCTCTAAAGATAGATACCTTTATTTCAGGATCTCCCATCCCCAGGATAAAACCCTTAACTTCTTAAAGTTGTATGAACTAGTATACTTTCCTGAAACACCAAGATCCAATGTCAGATTATTTCTACAGCCTTCTCAGCTGAGAAGATTGGAAGGTGTTTTAGCTGAACTTTCACAGCATACATGCCCAAGGCTGCCCAGAAACCCGCCAGAAAAAACTCAGGGTCCAGTGGAGCAAGGCTAAGCCACAGCCTCCAGTGCAGGAGCTCTCCATCCCTAGGAAGGTTTTAAAAGATGCCAATGCCTGAACCCATCCGAAAGAAATTCTAATTTATTTGCTCTTATGTGGACAATATACATCAGCTTTAAGAGAGAAAAAAAAAACACATAAAAAAGCTCCCCAGTTGCTTCTAATGTGTAGGCTTTTCTGTAAACAGTCACATTCATTCAGAAATTTTGAAAACTGCCAACTACAGATGACAGTGGGAAAGTCCTATATGAATATCCTCTGGACAATGGCCCCATTCCTTCCAGTCTGAACAGGGTGGAAAGGATCAAATTACTGTCCTGAAACAACTTAGGAAACGTTAGAGATGGCACCAAAAGACGTGGAAGGCACAACTTCAGCCCAGTGGGGAGTCCTAACTAGAGCTGATGCCTACGCCTGTATTCATTCACGCATGCAGTATTCATTCATTCATTCATAAATATTCAGCTCTTATTATGTTCCAGGCATGGTACTAGGACTCGGGTGATGGCCCCAGCTCAAAGAACCCCTGATTCTGAACCATGATCCCAAGTTAGCATCTACTGGAGGTAGTTTCTGAACCTCCGCTGAGAACTCCAGCAACTTCCACTGAACTTTGATACCTCAAAGGCAATGATTGACCAATAACCCTTATTTTTATTTTCTTTAGGCTTTTGAGTAAGAAATTATTGAGTGTTCACATTTGTAGCAATCATAATACGTTTCAGTTACCAGCCACCATTTTGCTAGGTGAGAAGATAAAGAAGTTGAAAGAGGGAAAATAATTTGCCCAGGGTTGCACAGCTCTTAAAGAATTGAGCTGAGATCTTATCCCACGTCTGTCTTTACCCATTCTGGTATATTATGGGAGTCATACATATTTCTTAATTCAGCCAAACACCACCAACATGTATTGAGCACCTTCTCATTCCAGACACCAAAGGAATGAATATTCAAAACAAACTTGTTTAGTGGTCATCACGTTTATCATTCAGAGGAAGAGTCATCAAACCTCTTCTGTAAAGAGTCATATTGTAGTGATTTGGGGCTTTGTGGTCTATAGGGTCTGTAACACCATTTACTCTCCTCATATAATGCACAAACAAGCACTGACAATACAAAAGGTCAAATAAAACTTTATTTATAAAAAAGAAAAACAGGGCCGTGCTGCCTGTAATCCCAGCACTTTGGAAGGCTGAGGCGGGCGGATCACCTGAGGTCAGGAGTTTGAAACCAGTCTAGCCAATATGGCGAAACCCCATCTCTACTAAAAATACAAAAATTAGCTGGGTGTGGTGGTGGGCGCCTGTAATCCCAGCTACTTGGGAGGCTGAGGCAGGGCGAATCACTTGAACCCGGGAGGTAGAGGTTGCAGTGAGCAGAGATAGCGTCACTGCACTCCAGCCTGGGTAACAGAGCGAGACTCAGTCTCAAAAAACAAAAACACGTGGTGAGCTGGATTTGGCCCATGATCCCTAGTTTTTCTACCTCTATTCTAGAGAAAGGAAACTGGGACTAAGAGAGAGAAAGAGACTTGCCCAAGGTCAACCAGCTTCTAAGCAGTAAGCCAGGCTTCGATCTACATCTCCAGGATTCCCCTGCTCATTCTCTCCTCTTCACTATGCTCCCTCCCCCAAGAAACCCCAGGGACTCATTCTTTCATCATTTAATCTCCCCTCAATCCTCTAAGCTTTATTTGTTCCGATTAAGGCGAGCTTACTGTGCTTGAGATGGGTTATTGCTTTTCACAGTTCTCTCTCAAGAACATAAGAACAAATCAATCTTTCTGTCTTAATAAGTGGGTAATCATTGTGAAATATTTAATGTGCTCAGTGCCATCCTTGATCTTCAGGCTTCAGTCAGAAAACTATTCCCTGCCTTTCCTCTCTCAAACATCATGCCCTGCATTTGTTTGTCTTTGCTCTTATTGCGTGTGAGGGAGTTTTTTTTTGTGGGTTTTTTGTTTGTTTTTACAGTTTAATAGCCCATTCACTCTTCTCCTTTTGCAACCCATTTTCTCTCTCTAACGTTGAATTTTTTCCTTGATAATAGGTGGTTCCTTTTTGCTTATTTGGCTTTTTTGTTGTTTTTGTTGTTGTTGTTTTGTCTTGTTTTTTGGCCAATATTTGCCCTTGCCCATCACTTTGCATCCCTATATTTACTTTGTTAACGATCCCAGGGCTCTGAGATCTCAGAAGGTAGCTATCTAACCCACCCCACTTCCCCAGGCAAAACTTCATTTGTTTATCTATTTACTCATTCAGTAACTACTGATTGAGCATAACCAAGTGTGGGTGATAGAATGATGGTCAAAACACACATGGTCCTAGCTCTCTCTCATAGAGCCCACAATCTAGTGGGAGAGATCAGCATTAATGAAATAATTACAAAATATACAGTCTCAATCTGTATTAACAGAAAAGACATTAACAAACATAATAACAGAAGAGACCCAGTTTGTCTCATTGTGAGAGTCATCAGGCAGCCGTCGGAGAAAGACCCCACTACGATGTATGAGCTAAATGGAGATAGGAGATTGGAAGGGGACTCCTTAGGAGGACAAAGAGGAGGAAGGCTTTTCACCTGAAACCAGCTCCTCCTACCTGCTCTTTAAGGCTTTATAGGGGAAAAGCATCTACATTCTCCAATTTAGGTGATCAGTGAACAGCCTCTAGAGTTTGAAATGCTTCCTCTTGCTTTTGTAGCAGCCTCTTAAGAGAAGAATTAGAACTGGGACAGCCCTTAGGTATCATCTGAAGCAACTTCTTCACTTTATCAATGGACAGCTTAGACAAGGTGGGAGATGTGCCTAAGAGCATACAATGACTCAGTGGCAGAGCTAGGGCTCAGGCCAGAGTCCCTTGACTTCTAGTGTTCTGTCTTCAGATTAGGGGTTAAGTTTCATTACCACGGAGCTTTATAAAGACAATCAGATGAATTGACAGAAACAGGCTTCAGAAGGTGGGTAATAACAAACTTCTCAGAACTAAAAGAACATGTACTAAACCAAAGCAAAGAAACTAAGAACCTAGAGAAAAGGTTAGATGAGATGCTAACTAGAATAAACAGCTTAGGGAAGAATATAAACAACTTGATGGAGCTGAAAAACACATCAGGAGAACTTCGTGAAGCATACACAGTTTCAATAGCCTAATTGACCAACTCAAAAGAGGGAATCCTTCCCAACGCATTTTCTGAAACCAACATCATGCTGATACAAAACTGGGCAGAGACTCAACAAAAAAAGAAAACTTCAGGCCAATATCCATGATGAACATATATGCAAAAATCTTTAATAAAATACTGGCAAACTGATTGCAACAGCAAGTCAAAAAGCTTATCCACCACAATCAAGTAGGCTTCATCCTAGGGATGCAAGGTTGGTTCAACATATGCAAGTCTATAAACATAATCCACCACGTAAACAGAACCAAGGACAAAAACCATGATTATCTCAATAGATGCAGAGAAGGCCTTCAACAAAATTCAACATCCCTTTATGCTAAAAACTCTCAATAACCTAGGTATCGAAGGAACATATCTCAAAATAATAAAAGCTATTTATGACAAACCCACAGGCAATATCATACTGAATGGGCAAAAACTGGAAGCATTCCCTCTGAAATCCGACACTAGACAAGGGTTCCCTCTGTCACCCCTCCTATTCAATATAGTATTGGAAGTTCTAGCCAGAGCAATTAGGCAAGAAAAAAAATAAAAGGTATTCAATTAGGAAAAGAGGAAGTCAAATTGTCTCTATTTGCAGACAACATGACTGTATATTTAGAAGACCCTTATCATCTCAGCCCAAAATCTCCTTAAACTGATAAGCAACTTCAGCAAAGTCTCAGAATACAAAATAAATGTGCAGAAATTACAAGCATTCCTATACACCAATAACAGACTAACAGAGAGCCAAATCATGAGCAAACTCCCATTCACAATTGCTACAAAGAGAATAAAATACCTAGGAATACAACTAACAAAGGAAGTAAAGGACCTCTTCAAGGAGAACTACAAACCACTGCTCAAGTAAATAAGAGAGGACACAAACAAATGGAGAAACATTCTATGCTCATGGTTAGGGAGAATCAATATTGTGAAAATGGGCATACTGCCTAAAGTAATTTATAGATTCAATGTTATCCCCATCAAGCTACCAATGACCTTCTTCACAGAACTGGAAAAAAACACCTTAAACTACATATGGAACCAAAGAGAGCCCACATAGCCAAGACAATCCTAAGCAAAAAGAACAAAGATGGAGGCGTCACACTATCTGATTTCAAACTATACTACAAAGCTATAGTAATCAAAACAGCATGGTACTGGTACCAAAACAGAGATATAGACCAATGGAACAGAACAGAGGCCTCGGAGGCAATGCCACATATCTATAACCATCTGATCTCTGGCAAATCTCACAAAAACAAGCAATCAGGAAAGGATTCCCTGTTTAATAAATGGTGATGGAAAAACTGGCTAGCTGTGTGCAGAAAGCAGAAACTGGACCCCTTCGTGACACCTTACACTAAAATTAACTCCAGATGGATTAAAGACTTAAACAAAAGACTTAACACCATAAAAACCCTAGAAGAAAACCTAGGTAAAACCATTCAGGACGTAGGCATAGGCAAGGACTTCATGACTAAAACACCAAAAATTGGCAACAAAAGCCAAAATAGACAAATGGAACCTAATTAAACTCCAGAGCTTCTGTACAGCAAAGGAAACAATCATTAGAGTGAACCGGCAACCAACAGAATGGGAAAAAATTTTTGCAATCTGCCCATCTGACAAAGAACTAATATCCAGAATCTACAAAAAACTAAAACAGTTTTACAAGAAAAAAACAAACAAACTCATCCAAAAGTGGGAGAAGGATATGAATAGACACTTTTCAAAAGAAGACATATATGAGGCCAACAAACATATGAAAAAATGCTCATCATCACTGATTATTAGAGAAATGCAAATCAAAACCACACTGAGATACCACCTCACACCAGTTAGAATGGCGATCATTAAAAAATCTGGAGACAGCAGATGCTGGAGAGGATGTGGAGAAATAGGAACACTTTTACACTGTTGGTGGGAGTGTAAATTAGTTCAACCATGTGGAAGATAGTGTGGAGCTTCCTCAAGGACTTAGAAATAGAAACTCCATTTGATCCAGCAATCCTATTACTGGGTATATACCCAAAGGATTATAAATCATTCTATTATAAAGACACATGCACACATATGTTCATTGTGGCACTGTTTACAATAGCAAAGACCTGGAACCAACACAAATGCCCATTGACAATAGACTGGACAAGGACAATGTGGCACATATACACTATGAGATACTATGCAGCCATAAAAAAGGATGAGTTCATGTCCTTTGTAGGGACGTGGATGAATATGGAAACCATCATTCTCAGCAAACTGACACAAGGACAGAAAATCAAACACAGCATGTTCTCACTCATGGGCGGGTATTGAACAATGAGAACACATGGACAAAGGGAGGGGGAGCATCACACACTGGGGTCTGTTCAGGGGGCCAAGGGAGGGACAGCAGCAGGGTGGGGGAGGTCAGGGAGGGGATAACATGGGGAGAAATGCCAGATGTAGGTGACAGGGGGATGGATGCAGCAAACCACATTGTCATGTGTGTACCTATGCAACAATCCTGCATGATCTGCACATGTACCCCAGAACCTAAAGTACAAAAAAAAAAAGGGGACAGTATGTGCATGTCTTTATTATAGAGTACCCTTATAAGAGTAAGCAAATAGCTACCCTTTGTGAAGGTTTGTTAATCTTGCAAATACAGTTAACATTTTACACTCAGCTTTTATAGCATTGTCCCAGTAACCCAGTGGCACAGGGCTTGATAATGGTTCCTTGTTTCTCCCTGTTTCATTTCAGCTGACTGAGCCCTCTATTCAGCTGGGGACTGCAGGCCAGAAAACCTAAGGGAATCCACACACCCTGCCTGACTACCCTCTCTGCACCACAGCAGGCAGAACACGATTGGCCATTTAGACTGTGTAGGCCTGTGGGCCCCACTGCATACTAATCAGTCACTAGAAATAGATGCATTAGGGGCGAAAACATTTACTGGCAACACTATCTGGCTTCAATCTTTCACCTTCACTGGGTAATGAGATGAGCTAGAACATGAAAACCAACAAACAGCCTTTGGTGTTTACAGCAAATGTTTGTGAGAGCGTGGGAGCCAGAGGTGCTCTGGGGAACATCTGGATTTCTGAAAACTGTGTGATTACACAGATGTGTTAGATTCATCAAGCTATAAAAATATCCTGTGATGTATGTCATGGAAGAAAAACAACCTCCCAAAATGGATTTGGTACAAATTATCAATCATAGCAAAGACACCAAAGGAGGAGTGATGTGACTCCAGGCTCTGGGGAGACTCTCAAAGCCAGGGTGAAGGGGATATTTTCGAGAGTGATCCTAGTTGACAAGAGGTGGTGGGGTCTGAAGATGTCAGGAATGTTATTTATCTATTGATAATTCTCTCTGACTGTGAATACCCATTGCATTGCTTGCATTGAGTTCCTGCTTTTTTTTATGTACTCCAGGGTTTCTATATTGCTCACAGATATCTTTCAGCCACCACTACTACCAAAATAGGCACCTTTCTATTTTCCCAAAAATGCCATTTGCCTTCATTCAAACTCACAGCACCATGTCTGACTTAGTCCCCTCAAATATTGTTTGTTTGTTTGTCTTTAATGGTTAGCAAATGAATCAGTGAATGAGTGACCTCTGGGCCTTGCCCAGGCCCCTGCCCATGCCCATGCCTGAACACTCCCTGAGCTCATGCAGGAGCTTCTCTTCTTCCCAACCCTAAGTCCAGGGGGCATCTCTCCAAACAGCTTCCCTCCCCTCCCTTCCCCAGGACTTCATAATCCCTGCTAATGACCACACCCCCACACATGTTGCACAAACCTTTAGTTTATCCCATAGACTTTGTTTTTCTTTTAGTTGTGTATATCTTTCTTACTTTGTTGTATATGCTTGGAAAAGCTGGAGACACTACCCTGTTCATTTTTGCAGCCCTGATGTAGTAAAGGGAAGTGTAGCGGTGCTAGGTGAGCTGCCACTGTTACATAATCCCTTCAAGAATGCAGAACTCTTAACATGAAGTTTCAACGGCTTATGATTCTAAAATGAACTCCACCATGGCTAGTAATGAACACCCCTTAGAGAAGTTTCATTTTCAAGGAAAGTTTCAGGGGGAGTTATTTCTCTCCATTTAGGAGCCAAGATTGGATGAACTGTTCATTGCAGTGGTTAAGGGTTGATCGTGTAAAAGGTGTTAACAATGTGCCCAGGTGTTTATTGAAATCTGACTGTATTTTACGACTATAGTTTTGCCACACTTAATAGTTTGAGTAAAAAATGTATGAGGCCAGGTGCAGTGGCTCACGCCTATAATCCCAGCACTTTGGGAAGCCAAGGCGGGCACATCACTTGAGCCCAGGAGTTTCAGACCAGTCTGATCAACATGGCGAAACCTTGTCTCTACTAAAAATACAAAAATTAGCCAGGCATGGTGGTGCCCAGTTGTAGTCCCAGCTAAACTAGGGAGGCTGAGGCAGGAAGATCACCTGAGCCCAGGAAGCGAAGGTTGCAGTGAGCCAAAATTGCACCACTGCATCCCAGCCTAGGCGACGGAATAAGACCCTGTCTCAAAAAAAATAAAATAAAATAAAATAAATGGTATGAGTAGAAAAATAAATAGTAAATAAGCAAACAAACATTATGAATAGAAAATAGTATGATTAGAAAATTAGGTATATGTTACCTTTTCCTGCATGTCAATAGAAACCAGTTGCACTACCAGTTGTAATGTTTGGGCAGACCCAGGTTTCCTGACCCCGTGTTCGGTCCATTTTGCCTCCTGCTGCAGAAATCTTCCAATGAAATTGTATGTGTTTCATCCTGGATAGTCCAAAAACAGCCCCCACCCCAGCAGAGAGTATTACCTGGGCAGAACATATTTTCATCTGAAGGTCACAGGGCAAAGCAGAGAGCCCCATCTCAACAGCCTCCCTGCATTAGGATTTATGCAGAAGGAATTAGGAACCAGAATAAAGCAATAGAAATTCAGCTGGTGACCTGAGAATTTCTCGCATTTAGCATAACAACTGACATTCTTTTGAAGTTAGGTATTTGTCTTTCTCTTCCACCAAGGAGGAAACAGAAGTTCCAAGAAGTTAATCATGAATCCAGGATGAATCTGCACAGAGTATAAATGCAAACCACACAGATTAGAAGCACAAAAAATACAGATAGCAATAATGTCTATGAGGACAAACCCTACATTGCAATGATAGCAGCCACTGTTTATTTTGTGACCCGTATGTGCCAGGTTCCTAAGGTATCTCCTACAAGCTTAAGAAAAAAGCCAGGGATATAATGTTATCTTGGGACAGCATTTCTCAAGGGGTGTTCTGGGAGTATCAGCATCAGAATCATCCAAGGATTCTGTTAAGAATTACTGATTCCCATTTCTAACCTTGGACCTACTAAATTAGAATCGCTGTAGGTGAGGTCCAGGAATCTGCATTTTAACATATCCCCCAAGTAATTCTTTAATATACTGAAGTGTCAGCATTACTATGTGCATCAAAATCTTACTAAGAAAGAATTAACAATTAACCCAGTGGTTTACTCATTTTATGCCTGAATATTACACAGAGTTGTAAATGTAGCTATTTAGGTTTAAGTTCACAGAGCACAGTGTCTAGTTTATTCCACAGTGGGAGCTCAATTACTCTCCATATGCCCTTCCATAGCCCTTGCAAAGACCAGAGTTAAAAGAAACTCCTTTGACCAACGACCAGGAGCATCTGCCTCTGCATGGAAAACATTTTACAACACAAATCCACAGAAGGAAGGGGCAGGTCACCTTCCAGCCCCTTCCATTTCCTACCCATGCCAGAGCCCCCTCATTCTACAAATGAGACCCCGGAGGGCCGGTGGAGATGAGAAATTGCTTTACCAAGAGTGACTCAGGGAAATTAGGGCCTCCCTGTCTTGGAGGCATCGAGAGACAGTGGACAAGAGTGGAGAGAAAGACACAAAACGCCCATTCCAATAAGGAAACGGCTTTAATCTATCAAAGTAATTCTCCTTCTTTCAGAGAGAGAGAACATGAAATTGCACAAAATGACTTATAGAATGGCACCCAGTCTGATTAGCGTGAGGCCCAGAGCTGTCTGTACTTAGTAAGTAAGGTAGAAAGCCCATTTGAATATTCATTTTAAAAATTCCTACATGAAAAGGAAGAAGAATGGGTTTGTCTCTTCAAAGGACAGAAGTTTTGGTGAAAGCACATATCTGGGGAACATTACAGAGGAGATGGTGCTTAATGGGGACATGGCGAGCCCATGATAATCAGAAAGGGTGGCATTTTTATTCCTGACACCACTGTTTCCCCAGCTCTGTACCTCCCTGTGGGATACAGGTTGAATCTAATCACTGGTTAGATCTAGGTCATTTTAGGATCTAGACCATGGACCAGCAAAACTTTTTCTGTAAAGGGCAAGAGAGTGAATATTTGAAGCTCTGCATGCCCTGTGATCTCTGTCTCAACTATTTAACTCTGCCTTTGTCGCCCAAAAGTAGCCATAAATACTGCATCAACAAATGGGAGTGGCTGTGTTTCAGTGAGACTTTATTTGTAGACACTAAAATTTGTATTTTATATAATTTTCATGCATAATAAATTCTTATTTTAATTTTTTCAACCATATGAAAATGAAAAAGAATGTTTTTAGCTTGCAGGCTATATAAAAACAGGCAATGGGCCACTGTGATCCTCAGCCATGGTTTGCCAACCCCTGGCTAGACTTAATTTGCATTTTTTATCCTATCTGGTATTCCTTTTCTGGATCCCTCAAAAGAAAGGGCTGTCTTTCCATGTGCAAGTTCTTTCATTTCCAGTTTCTGTACCATTTGCCTGTTTTTTCTACCTGGATTTTTTCTTCCCTTCCTAAGCATCCCCCAGTTCTTCAAACCTCCAACTCATCACCACTTCCCTAGTAGCCCCTGAAAGACATGACCTTCTGACAGACTTTATCTATCGGTCTTATCTCCTGTACCAGTCTCCAAGCCTCTTATAAATAAAACAACACCTAACATTTGCATTCATTTTCCGATTAATTCCCCACCACAAACGTCTAGAGATAGGCCCTGTTATTATTCCCAATGTACAGACCTGGGAATTGTATCTTAAAAAGGAATGGTAACCTGCTTGAGGTCCCCCAAGTGAAATAAAGAAAAAAACAATGACTGTTCTTCATGCATCAGGAACAACCCACATACCTTGAGGAGACCTCACAGCTTCCTAACTGTATCCTGCACAGTGTCTTAAAAATAGGGGTGCTCACTAGATGGTTTGTGTGCTTGAATGTTAAGGCTTATTTATCTTGTTTATGAAACACCAGGAGATTATTCATAGAAAAAGACTCTGCTAGTGAGAAATGATAAAAATAGAATAGCTGACAATCTGACTTCAAGAGAGGACAGTGAAACAAAGCTAGAGGATGGTTAATATCAGCCCAATGAAAACATAAAGCACAGTGCCCTCATACCATTCAGTGCAGGGTCTGGAGGCTCTACACACACCAGTGTCCCTGAGAGCTGTGTGCTGGGACCATACAGCATGGGACAATTGTGCAACTCTGAGTCCTCACAAAATGGGAGAGTGAATGCTCTGCTTAAAAAGTTAGGGAGTGCATGATCTGCTTAGATAGTCACCCAATCTGGTGGTCTTTTTTTTAATTTGTCTTTTTGAAAGTAATTCTCTGTTTGAAGAGATTGGCTCTTATAAATATTCCTACTCAGTGGAATCACCTATTCCCCGAGAATGATGAAGACCCAGCCTATTTCAGTATCTGATAATGCTGCAGTGAGATCTGTCTCTTTTATTGACTACTGTATGTCTTCCAACTTGGCTCCGAAATAGTCTTCCCTGTTCCTTGTAGATTTGTATGTGCACATTCAGTACCAATCAACTAACATTTACCGAATCACTGCTGTCTGCCACGTTCTGTGCTAGGTAAAACGGATGTGGAATCACCAATAAATAAGATTGTTCTTACCCTCAAGGAGTTTACAGTCTGGGAGTAAAGGAGTGAACAAGATGCCAACACAACTCATGAGCTACGCTTTTTTGCTATGACTATGCCAAAAGAATACCATTTCTTCGAAAGAAAAAGAGCATAGTGGAGCAAGTTAAAAAATAATAGTGAGCCCCTCTCCCCAAATAGCTCAGGTTTTCATATATATCTTGGTTCCCTTGATCTCATCCTACATATACTTTTTTTTTAAACAGATGGGGTCTCACTCTGTTCCCCAAGGTGAAATGCAGTGGCGCAATCCTAGCTCACTGCAGCCTTGATCTCTTAGGCTTAAGCAATGCTCCTGCCTCAGCTTTCTGAAAAGCTGGGACTACAGGCATGTATCACCATGCTTGGCTAATTTCATTCATTTCATGTAGAGATGGGACTTGCTATGTTGCCCAGGCTGGTCTTGAACTCCTGGGCTCAAGCCATCCTCCACCTTAGCCTCCCAAAGTGCTGGGATTATAAGCATGTGCCACCACACTTGGCCTTTCTTATTCTTTACTGTCTCTAAACTTGGGACAGCGAACTGATTTCCAACAAAAGCCCCATTCATTCTTGGAATCTTTTGTTATTTGGTTGGATTCCTACCAGGCTTGTCCAAGACTTTCCTTTTGCTCGAGGTTGGCATGTGCTCTCTAACCTCTTTCTAGAACATGATCGCGGTGTATTCCGCATATCCAGGTTTGCTGCTCTGGCCTTGGTACTAACAAACAGTGCCCAGTCAGTTAGAAAGAAATGATAGGCATCACTGTGAGTAGATATCACATACTGATAATTCTATATGAATCATTTGATAACTACTTAGTAAGCATCTACTCAATGTCAGGCATGGAACTAGGGGCTGGGGGTACAGGGACAGTGATAATTCATGCCCTAGAAATATTTGCCATTGATATGAACAATTGGCACTATGCAATATACTCTAAGATCCATTGAACACACTCTCCCAATGCTTCTACTTTGTAGTAGCCCCTGTGTGTGGTGTCAGAGTTCTGGGGATGAATAAGACAGTCTTCGTCTCGTGGAGCTTACTGTGTCACAGTAAATATTCTGGTGTTTTCTTCCAATCACATAGTACTATGGTACTTCCCCACCTGCTTGAACTCCAGCATGGTGATGTGACTCACATTAGCCAAATAAGCATGGGTGAAAGTGACATGTGTTACCTACAGGCAAACACCTTTAAGGGCTACTATTAATTCCCATTGTTCCCTTCTGCCTAACTTCATTGTTTGTGGAACTAGAATTCAAGATGGTGCCTCCACTGACCTGCCTCTTTGAGTGACTCGAATGCACATATTCCACTCAGTGGACTCTAACTGGGCATGTAACATGTACTAGAAATACATTTCTGTTATGTTTAGTCACTGATATTTGGGGGGGGCTGTAGGGTACTACCATATAACTTGGGGCCTATCCTGACAAGTTCAGGGTGGATCCTCAAAGTGAAATGAGAGAAGAGAAGAGAGGTCCAACTCATCATAAAAGATTCAGGGGAAGGCTTCCCGGAGGAAGCAATTCTGGAGCTGCCTGGACTAAAATAGAAACATAGAGGCTGTCAAGACAATAGCAGGGTGGTAGGGAGCAGTGGGCATGACCTTGGGCAAGTTACTTCACCTCACCTTTCTGAGCCTCAGTTTCCCAATTGAAAAGTGGACATAATAATGTCCACCTCAGAAGTCTAATACTAATATAATAGAGGTTAAGTGATTAACATTGTATTGTTGCAACATCAGGACTTTGGGTTACAGTTAACAAAATAACAACTTAAAATATCTTAAGCTAAAAAAAAAAAAAACAGGAACAAATTGGCTTAAATAACTTTAAAGTCTGAGGTATAGATGTGACTTCCAGAATGACTAGATCCAAGGATTATGTCATTAGGTCTCTCTCTCTCTCTCTCTCTCTCTCTCTCTCTGTCTGTCTCTCTCTCTCTCTCTGTCTCTGTCTCCGTCTCTCTAGCTTGACTACTGTTGGCTTCATTTGCAAACGGCTATCTTCCACACGGCTGAGTGATAACTCTGGCTAAGCTCCAAGCTAAGATGACTCCAGAGCCCCAGAGCAAGAATGAGATTCCCCTTCAACACCTACATTAGGGTTCAAAAAAAAAGACTCTCCAGCCCCAAACCAATCACTACGCACATCTTCGGAAGGAGGGAACTGGAGCACTCTGTCAGGTATCTCAAGTCATCTTGTCAGGCTACAGGATTGATAGCTTCACCAGTTTTACATAGAGTTGGAGAGGGGGGTGTGTTCCCCAAAGGAAGAAGTGCTATACAGAAGAAAATTGAGAGATGTCCACTACATTGAATGCTCTGGGATACGGGAGATATAGGAATAGCATACAGAATGGGATGGCTTGATGCAGCATGGCATGTACAGAGTACAAAAAGAAATCTACTCTTGCTAGAGCATAAAGTGTTGTGTGTGTGTGTGCACATACACATGTATGCTTGTGTATACATATATGTTCATGCTTGTCCATGTGTGCACATGAATTGCATGTGCAGATGTGTATGCGTCTGTGTATGTGCATGTATGTATGTGTCCTGTGTGAGTGTGTGTGAGCATGTGTGCATATGTATGTGTATGCATGTATGTGTTTGTGTGTTTGTGTGTCTGAGGGAAGGAGATGGCAGATAATGAGGCTGGACAGGTAAACTTGGGTCAGAGGATTCACTGACACACCCTGTAGGGCTACATCTTCAAGCCACAAGACTGGTGATGGAATTGGCATTCTGGGATTCTAAAACATTCAAAGGCCATCAGCAGGTATCATGATACCTTAGGACTCATTGTAATCTGCAGAAATAAAAATGACTAAGGAACATAGAGGATGCAGAGGAAACTGAGGGGACTGAGTAACACAGACACCTCCCAGGGCTGCGCCTGCTTCCCATGGGCATGCTGCTCTGGAGCCTATTTTAGACAGTGACGCAAGGTTTCCAACAGCAGCTGACAAGCTGGCCTCAGTTTTTATTACTTTTCATTAAAATTATCAGTGGGTGGCCCACACCCCCTTACCTTACCTGAAGGTACAGTCACAGGAAGTCACTGGGGGAATAGACTCAAGATAACACTGTGGGCTCCAGTCTTTTTATAGCAGGAGAGAACACTGCCCAAGGCAGATGGGAGTTTATAGCACAAAGAAACAAAACAGCATAGTTACCAAGCAGGTGGCCATTTGGCTGGGAGTGGGATAAAGGAGAGAACTTGAGTTGGGATCTAGGCAGACTCAAGTTCAAATATAACTCCTACCCCAATCTATGTTGCCACAAGGAAGCCACTTCACCTCTGACTTTCAGTTTTGTCATCTGTACAACAGGGACATTAACATCTTTTTCTCACAGGATTACTTTGAAGATTAAATGAGAGCAAGGTACCTGAAATACACATGACAATCCCTGGTGATGGCTGGGATCTATGCATGTTAAGTCTCCTCCCACTAGTCAACCTTAACCCCTAACCTCCTCTGGACAGACACACAGACCACTCTGTATAGAAGGAAGGAAGTATCTCTTTCCACTAAGTCTCTCCAGGATTTCCCTGAGTAGGTGGGGGGCCCTCTAGTAACCTATCCTCTCTCTGTAGCCCTTCAAGTCTCCACACAGTCACTAATTTTGGAATGTCATTGTTCTTTGGAGTGTCATTTTTGCTTTCTGTAAGATGAGATTTGGACTAAATGGGAATCTCAAACTCATGATCTAAGGACCTATGTGCTTTGTTTGTCGGCACAGGATTTTATAACAAACCACTGGGAATGTTTTCAGATAAATGTACTGTATCAGAGACCACAGTCCTTACTTATGTCTCCCCAACAATCTTAACTCATGTATGTCACCCATCTAGCCCTTGTGTGTGTTTGATCCTGACCTCTGGATCAAAGCCATCATCTCAATGGCTTTCCCACCCCCAGTTCTAGATTCAGGGATCCCCTTATCTCATAAACAAACCATATTTATTTTCATCCTCACACTTATGCTACATTTGACCTCTCATCCTAGAATGTCAGACTTTCTTCTCCATTTCTACTCAGATTTTATTAATCTTTGACAGCTTTCATCATTCCAAAGCTAACTCAATCTATATTTATTGAGAAACCCTTATGAAGCCAAACCTAAGTTAAGAGTTTTCAGATAATGCACATAGCAAATCTTTCAGGAAGCTGTCTTTAATGAACCCTATCCTGGGTTTATCAATCAAGTTATAATTATCATCCTCACTTTGTACTGTCTTAGCTGGCTGGCATACGTTTTCTCATATGATAAAAATGCCCCTGCTAGCAAAGTGCTACTACTCCCACTTTCAAGACAAGACAATAGAGTTTCAGAGAAGTGAAGTACTTGCCCAAAGGCACACAGCTAATAAATATAAAAGCTAAGGGTGTAAAATCAGGCCCATTTGAGACTCAGGTCACTGATTTTCTTTTCTATTACAGCATGTAATGTAGTAATAATACCAAACGTTGAATAGTTCATCATATAGTTCATGAACATGTCACATCTCAGATTGTAAAGTGCTTTCTCAATCATTCCTTGAATTTTCACAATCCTGAGACAGAGATGACGTGGGTAATTCTCCCCATTTTGCAGATGAAGAAAGAATGCATGCAAACTGAATTTTCTTTCCACCCAGAAGCAGCACTAGCGGTTCGCTAAGGTGGAGGGACGGAGGGAGGAAAGGAAGGAAGGAAGGAAAGAAGGAAGGAAGGAAGGAAGGAGGGAGGGAAGGAAAGAAGGAAGGAAGGAAAAAAGGAAGGAAGGGAGGGAGGTGAGGGGGGAGGGAAGGGGGGAGGGAGGGAGGGAAATCCCCCTTCTCCTCCTCCTCCTCCCCTTCAGCTTGTGTCTGGCATTAGGGGCAAGATTGAATTTATACCGATCTGCAAATATTTTCCTCTTAAGTGTCTATTTTCACTGGACATAAATTGGACTGAATTGCCTTTACCTGCTGGAGCTGGAAAACCCATCTCTATAAATTGATCCCTTAACTCAGCCATCTTCCTGAAACAATTAGCTGCTCTACAGCTCCCACCTCTCTGGGCATGCAGCAGTCCCAGGTCACTAACACTGAGAATTTTCTCAAGAGTGGTCCGCTTATTTCTCCATACCCCTCTTTTCTGGACCCAGTGCAGGACGTCATTCCATTTCTCTTCATTCATCACCCTGGATTTCTTCTCTCCCCACATCCAGCTATTGCATCCTGTACCAGTCCTTGATTCTGCCCCTTCCTCTTCATCCTTGCTGTCTCTGCCTTTTCCCGGCTGAGATTTGCTTCCTAACTGTTCTTCACCTTCCCTCCAGTCTGCCCTGCTCCAATCTTCACACTTAGCCAGAGTGGTCTGTGTGACTGTCCAGGGGTAAGATGACAATTACCCACCCTCTTTTCATGGAGGAGGACATTCATGTCTATTCCTCATATGAAATAGAAAAATCTCTATTCTCAACATGAGGTAGGGAGAAGGCTTCAACTTCCACTTGAGACGAGACAATCATGCATTCCCCTTCTTTTGTGGGGGGTGTGGGGAAGATGCGAACAAACTTTGGTAGCGATCATTTACTGAACACTTACTGTGTGCCGTCGGGTGAGAAGCAGCATAGCAGGAGGTGAAGGTGGGCTTGGGGCTCAGACTGCCCCAGGTCACCTCCTGCCTCTATCACCCTCCAGTCAGAGAGAACTGGGTATTTTTGCTTTGCTTCTTTGGATCCTTTCCGCCTTTCTCCACCTGCTCTGTGCCATGAAAGTTGATCTGTATGGTCTACTTGGGTTCAGTTAATGCACTGGAGGAGAGTAAGGGCTGCAGCATCGCACCTTGTCCCTGGTTCTTTGCCCACCTGGACGGGACCACAGCCCCTTTAGGGAAGTCCTCTCTTAGGTCACAGCTACTCTCTCCAAGTTCTGGTAACTGCTTCATCCCCTGCCTTTTAGCCTAGGGAGATTCACTAACCACCTTCCTGGCCCACCCCTTTTTAAGTAGGCCCTTCCTCAACTCTCCTGAGTTACCTTAGCTGAGAGTGTCACCTGATGCCTGCTATGCACTGACTTCTAGAATGGGATCCTGGGTAAGTCACCCCTCCTCTGAGACTGAGTCTCTTCATCTGCCAAAGGAGGATAATCAGAGGGCAGGATGATGAAAGGAAGGGGGATGACCACATGGCTTTTGTGAGAATTAAGTAAGGAAAAGCGCTTAAACAGTCTGGCTTCTAGAATACACCCAATAAATACTAGTTGTTCTTCATATTTTTAAGCACCCAATGACACAGTGCTATCTCCATTTTACAAGCAAATAAACTAATTCAAATGGAGGTCAAGTGACTCCCTGAGGGTCACCCTGCACTTAACAGTGCCAGAATTCAAATCTAGGGCCATATAACTCCAGAGACTGAATTTTAGCCACAGTGCAGTAAAGCATTCAATCCAATGTGGTGAGCCCCTCCTCTGAGATGCCGATATGGGGGGCTACCTTGTTTGGTGCCTGAGCCTTAGAGGAAACCCGTGCTGTCTAGAGGGCCCACAATGCACCTGGATAATCACTCTGTGGATGCTGTACTGAGGAGTGGGGGTGGTCCTCCTTGACCCCTGCAGGCAATCAGTTTAGCCCATGAAGCGTGAGATTTAATTACCCTTATCTAAGCTTAAATAACTGTAAATGTTATTGTTGGTCACACGGAATTATCTCGCCCTTTGAAAACACTCAGCCATTTCCCTGACTCTGTGCTTTCCACAGGCAGGGAAACAATGCTGCTAATATCCCCACCGCTATTTGAACCCCAGTGTTCTGCAGACTGTTCGTGTGACATTTTGGGGCACCCAAGATGTGGCTTCCTGTTTGTCTGCTGTTGGCAAAGGGAAGGCAGTTGGCTTAGTAGCTGCTGCCCTGGAGAAGAGAGAGAGAGAGAGAGCTGACACCCCAAATTCTCCACTTGGTACTGGAAGAGGCTGGGAAATTTGCTTAACCTCTCTGGTTTTCATGCTGTAATGTGTCCTCATCCAGTCTCTGTGTTGATGGTTTCTGGAGGGAAGTAGAAAGTTTGGAGACAAGTACATGGCAAAATGGGAAAAGCTGGGACAAGGATTTGGACTCACCACTGGGGGATGCATAGGAGTTGCTCCTCTTGTACCAAGGAGCAAGGGCTGGAAGGAATTCCAGGCCATTGGGTACAGTGTTAGGAGGCAGTATAGACATAGAAAGATGTAAGTGCAGACGTGGACAGACACTGGTGCAAGTCAGAGCAGGACCAGCTGGCAGCTATATGAATTGAGCTAGTTGCACTTCTTCCCTAAGCCTCTTTATTTTCTTTCTAGTAAAATAAGGATGATAACACCTACCTCATAGAGGTGTTGTGCATTTTAGATAGATGGAAGATAAAAAAATATAAACTGATTAATAGATAGAGAATACATAGGTAGACAAGTGATATTTATGTAAAACACTGACATACAGTAAAAACCCAACAGTGGAAAGAATTACCATTTTGCTATTATTATTTATAACCATCTCAAGAAGATATGAACAGGCAAGCAGCTTTGTGCCCAAGGTGATGATAATGATGATAATGATACATGATAAAAGTAGTTTTTAATTAGTTATCATTATCATTGTTATCAGTAGAGTAACTAACATTTCTGAATCAACTATCATATATTAACTCTGTAGTAAGTATATTAAGTACCTGATTTCAAAGAATCTTTATAATCCTACTTAAGAGAGGTACTATTATTCTATTACTGTCCCTATTTGACAGGTGAGAAAACTGAGGCTCAGCTAAGTTAATTGATTTGCTCAAGGTTGTCCAGCTAGTGAGTGGCTGGGTCTAGAAACTAGTTCAATTTGACCTGAGAGCTTATGTTCTTAATGAAGTGGTGTGGGGGCATGGTGATGGAGTGGTCAAGAACAGGCAGTATTGAAAGAATCAGAAAGCAAACAGCAACAGGGAAATGTGGTACCAAGGAGCAATATTCAATATAGCAGCAAGGAAGTTCCTGGCAGTCATAGGAAGAGGGCAGAGAAAGAAAAAGACAGCTCAGTCCAGGAAGGGAAGCCAGCTGTTAGAACTGTCATTGCTGATGATGCAGCCTAAGGTATCCTGCAGACCAAGTTAGAAGCCAGAACTCAGTTCATCATAGTCACAGTTCAGAACAGCAGGGCCCTCTAGAATTTCTGAGTTATAGAGCAGGAAAACCAGGGACAGCAGACTTTGTTTGAATTCTGGATTTACTAACCATGGGCTATAATTGTGTTCTTTGTCCTTTCTGGGCCTCAGTTTCCCAATATGTAATATTAAATGAGTACTAATAGGCAGGTGGCATATATAGATGGCAGAAACACCATCATTCTCCACCTCTGCACTCTCTGCAGGCATCACTAATGGATCTCTGCACTCTTTCCAACTGTGTCATAACTGCAGAATTCTCTAGAGTGCTCCAGAGATAACCTCCCAATCAATCAATCAATCAGAGTAGGCACTGGACTGAACTTTATGATAACGAAGAATTCTTTCAGATCTAATGAACTATGATTCTGATATTTTGTTGATTGACTTGTGTGATCCTTGTCTTTCCTTCTTCACCTTAAAAATGGTAGATGGTTGAAGTATTCTCTAATAATCACAGCAGTGAATAATCACAAAATTAAAAGTCAAATAAATGCCTTAGAATTTGTCTAATCCAGTAGTTTTCAAACCACAGTCCCCAGGACTCCCTGTAAGTGGTTCAGGGCATCTTTGGGAGACATCATGGACCCCACCTCTGTCTGACTCAGAATCTCAATATATTAAAATTTCAAATGAATCATCCTTTCACTCATTCATTCATCCAACAAATATTGATTTAGAAGAAAAAGTGTTATATTCTACACACAGGAATGAAGGAGGAAAGGATGAAGGCAGATAAAGAAAAAGGAAGGGAAGGAGGGGAAGAAAGGTGGTAAGGAAGGAAAGAAGGAGGGAAGGAGGAAAGGAAGGAGGGAGGGGAAGGAAGGAAGGAAGAACATGGAGGAAGGAAGGAGGGAAAGGGAAAAAAGGGAAGGGAAGAAGAGAGGGAAAAGGGAGGGGAAAGGAAGAGAGAGAGGGAGAGAGAGAGGGAGGGAGGGAGGGAGGAAGGAATGAAGGAAGGAAGGAGGGAGGGAGGGAAGGAAGGAAGAGTTGTAAAACCAGTGATCTAATGCATTCTACAGATAGAAAGCCTGAAACCCAAGCATTGAACAAGAGTGGGCCAAGGCCTTACAAAAAGTTAACATAGCTGAGATTTGAACTCAATTCTCCTAACTCCCAGCCGACTCAAAGCTCTTTCAAGTGCCCCAGTCCCTTTGTCCATAAGATAGTTTAGAATAAGTGGAGAGGGGGAATTCAGACTCCTCTGGCAAGAAGAACTGACTAAGGGGCTAAGTCAGAAATGGAATATTGAAGCCTAAAACCTCCAATAGATGCTGCCTTCCAGGGAAATTCAAGCCAGAATAGCAGCATCCAATCTGTATGAAGCCCCAGCCAAGTTATAAAGCAAGAAGCCTGGGGTTGTGTGTGCAGGTCAGGCAGGCACACATCTAACTCCCTAGTTGTATACACAGAGCTCATCCCCCATTGGCAGGTCTTCCACTGGGCCATTTTATGACTGTTGCAAATCGAACTGGAGCCATCTGCTTCTTGACACCTATGGGTTCCCACTGGTCTTTCTACTGGCTTAAACGTCAGCTCCTGCTCAGATCAGAGATGCTTCCAGAGGTTTATGGTACATCTGGCATCTAATTAAAGGCAGTCCTATCCCCTGTGGACAGATTCTTCCTCTTCTCCAAAGTTCAGGCACTCCTTTCATGCATACAATAATTCCTCCTCTCCCTTAATCAACAAACTTTTTTAATGTATACTAAACACCATGCTGAGCCCAGGAAGACACTCACAGGTGACAGTTCTTCACCTGAGAAGTTATCGTCTCATTCAGCACCTGAGGTAGGTGAAGGGGAGGTGGCTTCTTCTCTGTCACCAAGAGGGTTCTGAGAGCAACCTTCTCAAGGTCACAAAGTGCATCTGGTATAAAGACAGTTCCTGTATCACATGTCATCTCCTAGGGCTATAAAAAGACTAGTCAAGGATTGTCCAGGCCTCCCAGTAGGTAAGCATGAGATTGCTGCAGTGGTGATATATACAAATTCCTGGGACTTTTCTCCCAGATGGAGTCCTCTTTTGGATGTTCATACACAGCAAGCTCTTTCTCACCTCAAAGCCCTAGTGTTCCACTCACGCCCATGTTTACATCTACCCACCCACTCACCCAAAACACCCTCCACTCCTGTTCTTCCATTATTTTATTGGCTAGTTCTCCATTCTACAGGTCTCAGCCTGAAATGTCACTTCCTCAAAGAGGCTTTTCAAGAGACCCAGATCTAAATTTTTCTCTCATGTAATTTTCTTTCATGGGACTTTGTACTTTTACTTCATGGAACTGATCAAAATTTGAAATTTTTATGTACTTATAGATTTATTTGTTCAATGGATGACTCCTCTAGAGACCAGAAAATCACTTGCTACTTGAGTGGGTGAGTGAGTGATGTTACCAGTACTAGGACACTCTGAAAAGATGTCTTGGTTTCTGACTAACGTAAGGAAGGTAGCAATTACTCCAGCTTGCTGAATATTGGGAGACTTTGTTGATATCAGAGGGAATGTCACATTCTCATCTCAAAATAATAATTTTGGTCAATTCTTGTGTAAGTCAAAACCACAATAACGTCAACTACAAAAACATTTTCTAATTTCAGTGTTGCATAACTCTTCTCTGTTGAGCAGTCCCAACCCCATCTCCATGACAACCCCCAACCCTGTACCAGCAGAGAGGACGTTATTACAGGAGACAGGAGGAAAGGTCTTCCTAGAGCCACCTTGACTGCACTCTGAGGTGTCTGTCATCAGCCATTCCCGCTAGGCACTGTGCTTTTCCTGACAGCTTTTTGCATCTTTTGGCACACACCACCCATCTACGAGAGCCCTGGGAAACAGTCTGGGATAGATCTGAGCCCTCCTGGCATTTGGCTCCAAAGACATCCCCCTGGTCCTCTCTCCATAACCAGCATGGATAATGAGTCAGATGGATTGCTGTAAACCTTACACGTCAATGAGAGAAAGGTAAAATGTTCTTTTTCTTCACTATCTTCAAAAGCCTTTTTATTTTGTTATTTTTAACTTTTAAAAATGTTTATATATTTAAGGAGTACGAAAGCACATATCTTACATGCATATATTGTGTAGCGAAGACTTGGGGTTTTAGCGTACCTATTACCCAAATAGCAAACACTGTACCTAATAGGTAGTTTTCCAATCCACATCTCACCTCCCACCTCCCCACCTCCCACTTTGTGGACTCTCCAATGTCTATTATTTCACTCTGTATGTCCATGTGTATCCATTGTTTAGCTCCCACTTATAAGTGAGAACATGCAGTGCTTGACTTTCTGTTTCTGAGTTGTTTCACTTACATGAGTATAATAGTCTCCATTTCCATTTATGTTACTGCAGAAGATATGATTTCATTCTTTTTCATGGCTAGTAGTATTCCATAGCGTATATGTACCACATTTTTTTTTTAATCCAGTCCTCCATTGGTGGACATCTTGGTTGATTCACATCCTTGCCATCGTGAACAGTGCTGCAATAAACATATGAATCCAGGTGTCTTTTTGATATGATGATTTGGGAAAGGTAAGAAATTCTAAGCCAAATTAGGTCCAGGGTATTACTAAGAGGCCTTGTTAAACAGGAAAGAAAACATGGTTTGGGAGATGCCTATAATAGTAACTGGCTCCAGAAAAAGCACAAGGTGACACAATATTATCCAAAGTGGATTAGACTCATAAGAATCTTTCTACCTAAATGGAGAGCCCTCTCTCAATCCTGGGAGAAAGCCCCTCAGCAGTGATGATGGTGACAATGCCAGAATACTGTTCATTGTTGTACAACTTTGTACTGAGCATTCTATTAAATCCTTTTATAACCCACCTCACTTACTCTTCCTAATACCTTCATCAGCTGGACCTGATTATCCCATTTACTAATGGAAGAATGAGGATTCAGAAAAAGGGAAGTGACTTGCCCAAGCCACATGGCTATGTGAGATGTGAAACTGAGTTTAGAACTCATTCCAACGTTACCTAATTTCAAGATACATTCATTTATTCATGCCACAAATATATTTATTTATTAAGCATCTATTATATGATTAGAACACTATTCTAGGCCTTGGGATTACATTACACAAAACAGAAGACAGACATTTGTATCTTCATAGAGCTCATGTGTGGTAACTAGTGACAGAGTTCATGAATCTATCTACATGGATCCCATGTTACAAAGTGAGTCTGAGAGGGAGACAACACCTTATTTGGACTCCTGGTTTCCATATTGAAATTTTTTTAAAAAAATTATACTTTAAGTTCTGGGATACATGTGCAGAACATGCAGGTTTGTTACACAGGTATACATGTACCATGGTGGTTTGCTTCATCCATCAACCCGCCATCTACATTAGGGTCTCCTAATGCTATCCCTCCCCCTTGCCCCCCCACCCCCCAACAGGCCCTGGTGTGTGATGTCCCCCTCCCCCGTGCCCTATATGTTCTCATTGTTCAACTCCCACTTATGAGTGAGAACATGTGGTGTTTGGTTTTCTGTTCCTGTGTTATTTTGCTGAGAATGATGGTTTCCAGCTTCATTCATGTCCCTGCAAAGGACATGAACTCATTCTTTTTTATTGCACATAGTATTTTTGGTGTATATGTGCCATATTTTCTTTATCCAGTCTATCATTGATGGGCATTTGGGTTGGTTCCAAGTCTTTGCTATTATGAATAGTTCTGCAATAAACATATGTGTGCATGTGTCTTCATAGTAGAATGACTTATAATCCCTTAGGTATATACCCAGTAATGGGATTGCTGGGTCAAATTGTATTTCTTGTTTTAGATCCTTGAGGAATTGCCACACTGTCTTCCACAATAGTTGAAATAATTTACACTTCCACCAACAGTATAAAAGTGTTCCTATTTCTCTACATTCTCTTCAGCATCTGTTGTTTCCTGACTTTTTAATGATCGCCATTCTAACTGGCATGAGATGGTATCTCATTGTGGTTTTGATCTGCATTTGTCTAATGACCAGTGATGATGAGCTATTTTTCATATGTTTGTTGGTCACGTAAATGCCTTCTTTTGAAAAGTGTCCATTCCATTTGAGCCAGCAATCCCATTACTGGGTATATACCTAAAGAATTATAAATTGTTCTATTATAAAGACACATGCACACATATGTTCATTGTGGCACTGTTTACAATAGCAAAGACCTGGAACCAACCCAAATGTCCATCAACGATAGACTGAACAAAGAAAATATGGCACATATACACCATGGAATACTACGCGGCCATAAAAAAACGATGAGTTTGTGTCCTTCATAGGGACATGGATGAATCTGGAAACCATCATTCTCAGCAAACTGACACAGAACAGAAAACCAAACACTGCATGTTATCACTCATAGGCAGGTGTTGAACAATTAGAACAGATGGACACAGGGAGGGGAACATCACACACTGCGGACAGTTGTGGGGGCTAGTGGAGGGACAGCGGGGTGTGGGGGAGGGTGGGGAGGGATAATGAGGGGAGAAATACCAGATGTGGGTGATGGGGGATGAAGGCAGCAAACTACCTTGCCATGTGTATACCTATGCAACAATCCTGCATGATCTGCATATGTACCGCAGATCCTAAAGTACAATAAAAATAAGAATGAGGAAGATATTTTTTAAAAAAAGAAAAGTGTCTGTTCATATCCTTCACCCAATTTTTGACGGGGTTGTTTTTTTCTTGTAAATTTGTTTAAGTTCCTTGTAGATTCTGGATATTAGCCCTTTGTCAGATGGATAGATTACAAAAATTTTCTCCCATTCTGTAGGTAGCCTTTTCACTCTGATGATTTTTTGCTTTTTGTTTTTTGTTTTTTGCTATGCATATGTTGCTCTTTAGTTTAATTAGATCCTATTTGTCAAGTTTGGCTTTTGTTGCCATTGGTTTTGGTGTTTTAGCCATGAGGTCTTTGCCCATGCCTATGTCCTGAATGGTATTGCCTAGGTTTTTCTTCTAAGGTTTTTATGGTTTTAAGTCTTATGGTTAAGTCTTTAACCCATCTCAAGTTAATTTTTGTGTACGGTGTAAGGAAGGGGTCCAATTTCAGTTTTCTTCATATGGCTAGCCAGTTTTCCCAACACCATTTATTAAACAGGGAATCCTTTCCCCCATTGCTTGTTTTTGTCAGGTTTGTCAAAGATCAGATGATTGTAGATATGTGGCATTGCCTCTGAGGCTTCTGTTCTGTTCCACTGGTCTATATCTCTGTTTTGGTACCAGCACCATGCTGTTTTGGTTGCTGTAGCCTTGTAGCATAGTTAGAAGTCTGGTAGCATGATGTCTCCAGCTTTGTTCCTTTTGCTTAGGATTATCTTGGCTATACAGGCTCTTTTTTGGTCCCGTATGAAATTTAAAGTAGTTTGTTCTAATTCTGTGACAAAGTCAATGGTAGCTTGATGGGAATAGCATTAAATCTATAAATTACTTTGGGCAGTATGGCCATTTTCACGATATTGATTCTTCCTATCCATGAGCATGGAATGTTTTTCCATTTGTTTGTGTCCTCTCTTATTTCCTTGAGCAGTGGTTTTTAGCTCTTCTTGAGGAGGTCCTTCACATCCTTTGTAAGTTGTATTCCTAGGTATTTTATTCTCTTTGTAGCAACTGTGAATGGGAGTTCACTCATAATTTGGCTCTCTGTCTATTATTGGTGCACAGGAATGCTTGTGATTTTTGCACATTGATTTTATATCCTGAGACTTTGCTGAAGTTGCTTATCAGTTTAAGGAGTGTTAGGGCTGAAGAAATTGGGTTTTTGACACTATGAAGAAACTGCGTCAACTAATGGGCAAAATAACCAGCTAGCATCAATTTTAAATTTTCTATCTTCCTCTCCCATCCTCCACCATTACTCTGCTAGTCCCATTTCTAAAAGTGGGGCATACACAGAAGCCAGAGGATTTAGCCACATTTCAAATACCAAACGCTGGTACAGTCTTGAGTTATCATCTCGGGCTGTTTGCAACTGCAGCCAGCTGGGCCAGGCTTGCTTCAGTGCTGCAGGTTTTTTTTAAGCATTTGAGGGACTTAATTTGTCTCCCACAATTCTAAGGGAGAGGTATTGAGTTTGCAGGAGTACCCAGGGACCTGCCAAGACTTGCGTATTTCAAACATGCCTTAGGCAAATCTCATCCATTCTATGTGTGTGCTTTCTCAAACCAGAGACGACTGATACCTCGCTGATGCCCAGTCCTGCTGGCATCCACTCGTGACTTACAGCCTGAACTCTGCCATTTGACCTCATTCTGTGACCTAAGCAGGTCAAGCTCCTCACTGAGCTTCTGCATTTGCATCTGTAAAATGGGCAACTTCCAGACTCATTTAGAATCCTCCTAGCTCTAATAGCCTAAAATTATTCAAAGGAATGGTGGGCAGCAGCTTGGCTGGCTTGATCAAAGAGCTTATTGAGCTATCTGCCCTACTCCTTCTTCCTGCTCCCTGATCCCCCTCTGTACACCTCTCCTGCCACCCCACCACCACCACCACCCATCCCCATCAACTCAGGCCACACCATATGTTGCTTTGTTTTTTCTGAGAATCAATCCTAAGGTGGCAGCTCTAACACTCTCCACTCCTGCAGGCTATTTTTACTCGCCAGGCAGCTCACCACCTGGGTGGCAGGTGCCAGCAGCCCCAACTGTGAGGAGCACAGCTCAGCCTCTGCTTTTCTTCTTCCAGGGCTCCAAACACCCCTCTTGCAACTCAGGTCAGCTTGAATGTGTTCTCTGGGTTCTTTAGCCAGAGGACCTATCCCCCTCAGGATCTCCTGCAGGTGGTAGGAAGAGCTTCACACAAACTAAAAAGGGAGGGAAAAGAGCAAAGAGGAATGAATGAGGAAGGGAGAGATAGAAAAAGAAAGAAAACAGGAATAAAGGAGGAAAGAAGACTTCAAAGACCATCTACCATGCCCAAGCTCTCTGCTACGTATTTTAAATTCATCATTCTTTCTCTCTTTATTCAGAAACTATTTATGAGAATGTATTATGCACCAGGGACTATAATAGGCACTAGGAATACAGTGATGGACAAAAATAAACACATCCCTGACCTCATAGTGAGGGAGATCAAATGCATAACTTAATCCTCACAACAAATTTACCCAAGTTTTAAAATTCCCATTTTTCAGATAGTAAAATTGAGCCTTAGAGAGGTAAAAGCACTTGCCTAAGACACGAGCAAGAAAATTGGCAGAGCTGAGATTTAAACTCATCCCTGCCTGACTCCTAAGCCTTCATTCTGTTGCACCATCCTGCCTTCCATCCTTTATTGCAGGGTTCTGCCGAACCTGGGGAAAACTAACAGTCATCTGACCTGTTATAGTGTGAAAGAACTTTCCAGATAATCTCACCTGTTGCATGTGGTGACTCAGTGGAGCTGGTGGCATGAGTCATAAAGAAACTTACTAAGACAGTTGTAGGTAAAGAAAGGCAGATTTATTAGGGATATTGTAAAAATATGTTGCAAGGGTGCATACAGGCAGGTGAGCAAGAGAACTGACTGCAAGGATACAAAGGCGATCTGGGGATATTATAAGATGGTGCTTATGCTGAAGAAGGCTACATGTAGTACTGATAAAGCCAAGGTTGCTGTGAGCTAACTTGCATTTTTCTATTAGCCAAGGGTCTGATGATAAATCGGGTGCAGGAAGATTGTAATTTATTTGAGCAGGAGGGGTCAGTGTTCTGGACCATGAAGCAACGCAGACTTATAGCTTATCTGCTTTTTCTTTGCTTTCCCCTGCTTCTGCCAGCCTGAATCCTTTTCCCTTATTAAGACTTCACATCAACCAATGGTTTCATTGCAACCAGAGAGAAAATTGAGGACCAGAAAGATTATATGACTTGCTGAAAGCTACAAAGCTCAGTAGGATCAGGGGTCAGGACTGGAACTGGGGTATCCTGAGTCCCAGACATCTGCTCTTTATACCACACTGTACACTGTACCACATTTCTCTTCTTTTCCTTTATTCTCCATATAAAATATATAGTATTTTTGATAATGCAAAGCAATGTATTTTCCATTCCTCTCAATTCATAACACATTGTAAATTCCCTAGCTATTGAATCCATGTGTTGCAGGCCGTGCTTCACAGAGAGGAAAATACTAGCTAAAATAATAAAGTTACAACTCAACTTAGATGATCAAGTTAGACTTTTTTTTTTTTAAGTAAAAAAATAGTCTTCAGACTTTGTTTAGAAAGAAAAGGGATTTCTAAATTCTAAAAGCTTCCCATTAGACATCAAGAGTCCAGCCACCACGATTTAGCATTAAATTTTATTCCATGTCATAGGAAAACAAACAAATTCTCAGGATAGGACATAACTCAAGCTTCCATCAGATGGGAAGAGGAAGAGGTACATATTTTGCTACAGATGAAGATTTGGAAGGGATAAGACACAGTGGAGATGAGGCTTGGGTCCTTGGAAAGAGACTCAGAACCCTACCAATCCCAAGTGACTCAACCCAAAGAAGGGTCAGGGAGAGGGCATAACAATAAAATCTCCATTACAACCCCTAGACAGGGAAACAAAATAAGAAGGCACCCAGCTGCTGCTTTGACTTCTCCACTGAATGCACTAAGACACAAGAAGGCAGGGACCCAGCACAGGTAAAGTGAGTTCAGCTGACCCCCATAGCCTATGTGTGCTCTTTGGAGCTGGAATGTCCTCCCTTTGTACCCCAGGAGAAGGACCAGAGGGTCAACAAAGACCTGAGTTCACAAGAGACCTCCCAGGTGAATATTTTTGATAGATACTCCAAGGTCAGTGGTCGATGCCAGCCCAGGACCCAAGGCCCTGCAGGACACTGAGGACTGAGCAAAGACAGAAGCCAAGTATCAGAAACAAGTGGGGCGGACTCCCGACCCAGCAAAACCAGAGTCTGTTTGGTGGCTCCAAGACCTCCTCCCTCTACTGGCACAAAGATAACCTCACTTTTCCTTTCACCCCCTGTCACTTTCATTTTGCTAAATTTCAATGTCTTCTTTTCGCCCAGTTAGAAGCTGGAGACTAGTGTGATAAGAGAGTTAAAGAGGAATTAAGGAAACACTTTTTGGGTTATTTTTAAGACATTGTGCCTTGGTTTATAAATTGTTCAACCCAGGATATTTGTTTTGAAAACTTCTGATGTGAGAGAGTGATGTCAAGGGTTAAAATCCAGATTTCTGGGCTCCCTGCCTTTTAGGGTCCAAATTCTCTCAGCCTCTCCTTGTCCATTGTCTTGGTTTGTGCTGCCTTTACGTACTCCAAGAAAGCCAAGAGTTAGAAGACACCTGAGAGCCTTAATCAACATCCCCACCATGTCCCCAACACATATGCCTCATTTAGAAATCCAAACCCTGAGGTGCATACCTGGGAATGTCCTTCCCAGGACAACAAGGCTCAGAAGTGACTGTTCTCCGACGTCTCATGGTTTCCTGCTTCAAGCCCAGCACCCCACCTGCCAGAGCACAGAGCAGTGACTATACACATCTCTGGCTTTCTCACAGTAGCAATGCTTCGTTTTTATTTATCTCCTTTATTTGGGGCAGGATGTGTTTTTCTGACCAGGTGATTGCTAAAAACCCCTCCAACAGGAACATTCTATGACTCATCCTTTGTCTTCTTGCATGTCCTTGATTCACTCCATTTAAAGTGAGCAAACACTTGCTTGGTTTGCTTAAGCATCTGACTTCCAGAGACAGAATTAAATCTGAAGGTGGGGTGAGTGTCAATTTGATTAAATTGTCGTCAAAGCCCTGCCTGCTGCCCTTCCTGACAGAGCCCATGAGTGATGTCCCTGTCCAGTGAATTGCTACACCACACAACCCCCATGGGCTGCCTTGGAATTCTTGGCTAGTATACTCTGTCCCTATAAAAGGCTGCCTCATATCTAAGCCAATCTCCAGTATCCCAAGAAAATCCAACTTCAGGATTTCAGCTCAATTAATTTAGACTTTATGAAAATTCAGCTAGGGCTTTAAAGTTTTGGTAAGCAGGACAGGAGAGAAGGCTAGTTATCTACCCTAACTGAGCCAACTGTGCTGGGGCATTGGAAGCAAAGCAGTAGTGTGTCATGAAGGTGAAGGCTTAAGGCTGGATTCAGACCTCCATTCATGTAGAGTCACTTGGCTAATTACAAAATAATTCTCATAAATTTGATTTTAAAGGATCTCAGAAAAGCTATACTATGTACAATTGTATTAGCTTAGTTTGAGTTGTAATGTGAATTTGTGAATTGATGACAATGATTTTAATCATTAAATTATAATTGAGGCTTCGGTAATACACAACAGTCTCTTCCTAATTTTTTTTAAAAGAACAAATTTTCCACCTAGCTTGCTGTGTACAAGCATTGTGGAGTGGTTTGAACAGTTCCAGGAAGGAACTCAGAATATCTGAGTTCTCATTATCATGAGCCCTAACTTGCTCAATGAATTAGGGTATGCAATTAACCTCACCAGTCCTCTCTCATCCAGAAAATAAAGATACTCCTAGATATTACAGTGACCTCATAAGGCTTTTGAGTGACAGAATGAAATCAGTCCAAGAACCAGCCAATGAACACATTATACACTGAATATCTGCAATGTACAAGACCTCTGAGAGGATATAGAAAAGTATCATGAATTCATTCATTCAATGAATATGAGTAGTATGTCTCCTATATCCCCCAGTAAGGAGCTAATCATTCAAGACCCAGTGAAGAGAACATGTCAGATCTGGTTCTTGTGTTCATTGAGTTTATATTCTAGTGAAGGAACTTGGTAATTAACCAGGAAAAAAATAAGTACAGAAAATAATGACACATTGTAAGATCCTGGGAGGGAAAACAGCATTGTGATAGAGAACAACAAAGTTGAGAAAGATGTACATGATTTACTGTGAGCAGTCTGGGGGAGGCCTCCAGTAGAAAGTGACCTTTAACTGAAATGTGAAAGATGCAAAGAAGCCAGCCATGAGAAGAATGGGAAATGCTTGGGGGAGAGTGTCTCCATCAAAAGTAACAGTAAGTGCCAAAAACCAAGGCAACTATAATGACACATTCCAGGAACTGTTGGAAAAGCAACATGGTTGGAACTTAGAGAGCAAGGTGGAGTATGATTTAGGCACAAATCTCATTTTCAAGATGTTTGCCATCTGGTAGATAAGAGGAGATAATATAAGCAAAGATAATTTAGGTAAAATTATCAAAAAGGGCTAAATTCTGTGAAGTAAGAACAGATTAAGGGTTGCATATCCAGGCATGCAATAGAACCCAGTTGAAGCCAATGGGAGAAACGGGGCTAAGTTGAGTCTAAGAGGATTACTCTGTCAGTTAGTTCTTGTACATAACAAACCACCCTATAACTTAGTAATTCAAAGCAACAACTATTTATTTATCACACAATTTGGGGTTGTTATTTTAGGCTCGAATCAGGTGGGCAGTTCCTTTGGGCTTGGCTTGGATGTCAGCCAAGGTGCCTCTACTCTCCATACGTCTCAGCCTTCAAATGTCTCTCACATTCCTTAATCAGGTTCTTATTCTAGGGGTCAAGGCCATAGTATAAGCACAAGAAAACCAATTATGAAAGAGATTAAGTGGAAGTAGGCAAGGTTTCCTGAGGACTAAGCTCAGAATCAGCACACTGTCATTTCTGCTGTATTATATTGGCTAAATCAAATCACACAATCATGCCAGAGCCAAAGAGAGTGGAAACTATGAAGTTATAATGGTAAAGGCTGCAGATTCAAATAGGTCATTAATTGGTATTATTACTGTGATTAGTGCACCAAAGTTGCTTAACTAGAACAGCCTAAAGGATTGTAAGTGAAGGGAGAATTTGAATGGTGGTTTACAGGAGGCAAGACTGCAGCAGAGAAGACAAAACATGTATTAAACTTGAAGACTGCAATGAAGAGAGAAATGGAAGATTCAGCAATGGAAGTAGAAGCCAGAAGACAAAAAAGGACAAGTGGCTTGAGGAATGTGTTAAACAAGAGGCAGAATTAAATTTATGCATATCCAAAGAAAAAATGTTGCTAATCCCCTTATTGAGAAGTGCCTGAAGTGGCAATATATGCAGCCAGTTTCACATTTTATCTCTGGGTCTCTTTTGAAACCCCACTCTTGGTACTATTTCCACACTGTGGAAAAGCTGTGGTCTGGAAAAAGAACTCACCAAGGAGTTGTGTTTTGTTAGTTAGGTCTTAAAATATGGGTAGATTTTATGTATAAAAATCCTCTTTGGGCATTTATGGTATTATGATTAACATTATGCTTACTTTTAGACACTGAATTAACTGAAATCTTTTATTTGGTTTTTGTTGTTGTTGTTGTTGTTGTGTTGTTTTTTGAGACAGAGTTTTACTCTTGCTGCCCAGACTGGAGTGGAGTGGTGCAATCTCAGTTCACTGCAATCTTCATCTCCTGGGTTCAAGCAATTCTCCTGCCTCTGCCTCCCGAGTAGCTGGGACTACAGGTGTGTGCCTCCATGCCTGGCTAATTTTTTATATTTTTAGTAGAGATGAGCTTTCACCATGTTGTCCAGGCTGGTCTGGAATTTCTGATCTCAGGTATTCCACCCACCTCAGCCTCCCAAAGTGCTGGGATTACAGACATGAGCCACCTGAAATCTTTTAGATCAAAGGAATCAAACTTGTGGAAATCCCAAATTTTTTTAGCTCAATGATTTTCAACTTGCTTTAATAGAACTCTTTTTATAAAAATGAAATTTTATATAGAAAAAGTAATGTTTTAATATGTAAAGCAGATGAAAGCACATCTTCATAATATGCATTTATTTACTAAGTTCCTTTTTTCAACACTTATTTAAACACCCCTCATTAAAACAATGTCTTGTTCAATAAAACAATAATGCAAGAATTTTGGATAAGACTTATGGTCTTAAAATAGCTTGAGAATCTAATATGTGTTGGTATTTTGAGTTGCACATATTGATAAAAATATTTCTCACAGATAAGTAGTAGTACTTATAGAGTTTTGCATGAGTGTCAAATCACTTCTCTTGGTTAAAATAAAATCCCACTACAGGGTTACAGGCTTCTAAATAATAACACACTTACATTTCTAAGATAGATAGATAGATAGATAGATAGATATAGATAGGCAGACCTGGATGGATGGATGGATGGATGGACATACAGACTACAAGAGGAAGTTTAATTTCATTTATTCCAAAGTCTGCATACATACTCCAATGCCTACATGCACATATATACACACAAAATAAGTTTGCTCTTTGGTAGTCATTGTGGTATGTAAATCAGTCATACAATGTAATGGAATGTGCACATTATTTTTTATTGTAATTTGTGAGGTTAAGTTTTCCTTTAAGTTAACTTATTCACTTTTTAGCCACAATTGCACTTCTGCAGAAGCACTCATCATTCCCTGGAACAAAGCTTTGAAAAAACTACTCTAAAAGGACAGAGAAGGTAGAAATATGCTATAGTCCTGGGGAAATAATGTAAAAGAAAAAAATGGAATTGGGGGCCATATTTGCATCCAAATTCCACTTCTTGTGTTACTTACTAGCATGTAACCTTCATTATGTTTTTGGTTTTTTGTTTTCTTTTTTTGAGATAAAGTCTCACTCTGTCACCCAGGCTAGAGTGCAGTGGTGCAATCTCGGCTCACTGCAGCCTCTGTCTCCCAGGTTTAAGTGATTCTGTGCCTCTGCCTCCCGAGTAGCTGGGATTACAGGTGCACACTACCACATCCAGTTAATTTTTGTAATTTTAATAGAGACAGGGTCTTACCATGTTGGCTAGGCTGGTCTCAAACTCCTGACCTCAAATTATCTGCCTGCTTGAGCCTCCCAAAGTGCTGGGATTACAGGCATGAGCCGCTGCACCTGGCCCAATTATGTTCTTTAATCTATTTAAGACTTTATTCTCCTTTCTTTAACATTAGGATTATAACTCTTATTTCTTCAAGTATTCTGAGAATTGAAACAAGATGATGTCCATATAGTTCTGAGTACTTTGTATAGCACATAGTAAATCCTTAATAAATGTTACTTCTTTTATCTCAACCCTGTTCAATTTCTTCCTATATCAGGAGTGAAAGAGAGATCAGATCTTTGGTTTGCTCAAATGTTTCGATAGATGCCCCCATGCTCTAATAGCATCAGCCTGTCAGGTTGCATCTACGATGTTTGTAATTCAGGTAGCAAATTGATTTTTGAAAGCACTCTGGGCCTGCTCTGTCCATGTCAGAGAAGCTCCAAGCATTAATTATGCACCAATATTGATGTTTTTGTCTGACAAGATCTAATGTCACCATATTCAAATCTGGCTGCTTCCTTGTTAGAAAACCCTTCAAAATGTGGCCTTGGAAGAGACAGCATGTGTCACCTACAATATTTGAAATGTCCCAGGATTGAAGCCTTCACTTAGAATTAAAGACAATGTGTATCCTTGTCTTGGGTTCTGAAGAGAATGAGCTGGTGCAATTCATGAAAGCAGCTAGAGGTACGGCTACATTAGGCATTGTTCAAAAGAAGGCAATCAAATCTTCTGGTAAACTGCATATGGTGGTGATGTGAACAATTTGAATACATTTGGATTTGCTGCTGTATACAGAAGTCAGGTATCATAGTTTGTGTTTGGAAGCTTATCCATTTGCTAATTAGTAAGGTCAATCATAAATATCCAGCCACGTCTGCCTGATTTCACAGAATCATTAGGAGAATTGGGATCAACTTATTTTTAAAGGAGACTTATAATCATGCAAATGCAAGTGCCTCTGACTTGAACTGAATAAATAAACCACAGGCACTCTCATTCAAAGGTTCTTATTGGATCCATTTAATTCATTCAACAAATAATCACTGTGTTCTGACTACATGCCAGGCACTATTCTAGGCGCTGGGAGCTCATCAGAGCACGAATAGGCAAGGTCTGCTCTTGTGGAGCATTTATTCTAATGAAGCCTCTTTTGGATGTTATGATTTCCAAGATTTTGGCTAAGATGATTTTGTAAGACAGAGCAAGGCAGCTGAATGAGTCTTTTCAATGAGTTTAGGATTTTCATTAATTTAAAGGAGTTTCCTAATTCCATCTCAAGCAACACCTAAGACATAAACTCAAGAGTTTTGAATATAATTAATGATTCTCCCACATTGCACTGTACTATGAATGTTTTCATGATGTCAGAGAAATTGTAGGAGGATTCTTACAGGGGAATATTACTCTGCTTATTCTACATTCTGCATTTTCTGAAGAGGAATTGGGTAAGAGATGATTGCTAGCACCTATTTGTCCACCAAACTAAAAAGAAAGGACACTCACTTCTGATAAAGAATAGTTAATATAAGCTATATTATAGGTATGTGAAAAATGGGGGGGGGGGGGGGGATTTTGCATACCCTAAAATATTTTCCTTTTTTTTCTTTCTTTCTTTTTAATCTTTTCAAAAATATTTTGAGTATGGGCCTTTTCCTAGGTATTACATGAAATTCAGAGAATATAGGTAAAATATAACACAGTCCTAGCATTCAAGAAATTCACAGTCTCATTTTTAAAATTTAAAAAGATGAATAAGTTAAATCAATTTAGTGTAGGGCTTAGACTTAATTTATTTTGGAAGTCACAGTGTAATGAAATTAATAGTAAACCAGACAGCCAAAAAATCTATTTTTGCGTCTTTTCCCTGTCACGTGGAAAGGCCACTAAACTCTTTGTTTCAGTTTCCTTATCTGAAGAAGGATTTCACAGAATTGATGTGAGGATCATTTTAAATTGTTAATGATGAAAGTAGTAAAGCCCCAAATAAAAGTGATGGATCATGATGGTTATAATTCATGCCAATTCCTGTAAGCCTTCCACTCGGAGATGGTCGTGAGTAACGGCGATAGTAATAATAGCCATTTTTTACCAACTTTTACTGCATATTTATTTATATCAAGCACAGCAAAATGAATTTAAAAAGACTATCCAATTTAATATTCAAATTAGCCCCATGAGATACATATTATTCTCAACTCCATTTTTAAGTTGGGGGTACCGAAGTGCAGATATTTTGGATGCTTTTTCCAAAACCTCATAGTAAGTGGTAGACAGTAGATCTAAACTGGAAGTCTATTTCCAAAAGCCCACTCCAATATTTTTGAATACTTACTATGTACCAAACATCGCATATCAACTGTAAAGATGGATGAACTATAGTTCCTGCCTTAAGGGGTTAAAAGTCAACTGAGAGAAACATACACTCAGTTACATAAGGGCACTGTGCAGGAGGGGAATGGATTAAATTGACAGTTCTGTGAATGGGAAGGAAAGGTGAAGTCAGTTTGTGGTGGTCTAGAGCAGCAGTCCCCAACCTTTTTGCAACCAGGGACCAGTTTTTCCACGGACCCATGAAAGATGAGGGGGATGGTTTCAGGACAATTCAAGCACATTTATTGTACACTTTATTTCTATTATTATTACACCATAATATATAATGAAATAATTCTACAGATTACCATAATGGAAAAGCCATGGGAGCCCTTTTCCTTCAACTAGACAGTCCCATCTGGGGGTTATGGGAGACAGCCACAGATCATAAGGCATTAGATTCTCATAAGGAGCATGCAACCTAGATCCCTTGTGTGTGCAGTTCACAATAGGGTTTCTGTTCCTATGAGAGTCTAATGCTGCAGCTGATCTGACAGGAGGCAGAGCTCAGGCGGTTATGCAACCAATGAGGAACTGCTACAAATACAGATGAAGCTTCACTGGCTTGCACACTGATCACCCCCTGCTGTGCAGCTTGGTTGCTAACAGACCATGAAACAGTACCCAAGGGTTAGGGTTCCCTGGTCTAGACCATAATCCTAAGAGATGTGACTTTTAGTCTGCAGCCAGTGAAATTTTTGATCTGGGAGTGTATTTCAGGAAAGCCATAGGTAGCTGTGAGAAGAGTGAACTGGAGAAGTCGGAGAAGCTGGAGGTCCGAAACTGTGGCATCAGATTCAGGGAGAGGTAACCAGAGCCTGATGTAGAGGCTCAACATGGAGTTGGATGGGAGGGAAGGTGAAATCCACACACAAGGACCACCTTGAAAGGGAAAATAATATCCAAAAACAAGCCTAAAGGATTTCCTTGGGAATATATGGAGTGGGGGGACAGGGCATACCTTCCTTTCCACATCAGATTTTTTTTCTGGCAGCCCCTACAGGTCGAAGAAAAGTTAAGTCAGAGTTCAAGGCACTACTTGGGCCACATTTTACTAGCGAAGGTGGTTTTCAAGCCTCCAAGTCAGGCCTCCTGTCCTCCTCATTATTTGCACATTCTACCTCACACCAGGTAAAGCTGTCCTTCGGGGTAGGCCAGCTGTTCTCTGGTAGTTCTAGCTTCCACACCATCCAGAGAAATTTATAAGCTGAGGCAAGGTGTCTGGCCTTCCCTGTCTCGCCTAAGCATGCTGGCACCAATGGGTAGGTCAGATTCAAGTTGAGTAGAGCAATCGGGAGCTTTGCTTAGGCCTCCAGCCATGTGCTCAAACCTAACTTTTATCAGAAAGCCTTTTCTTGGAAGAGCCGATTTCTATTAATAGAGTTATTAATATAGTGATACCTCAAGCTCTATTCTCTTATTGCTCCATATTCTCTTACATAGCCCCGTTAATTGGAAACTATGGAGGAAAGGAAGATGAAAAGCATAGTTGTTCTAGGCACTTCTGGGTCTCCTGCTGAAATTTTATTCCCGACATACAATACCTTTCCTAAGCACCTACGATGTGCCAGGTATTTTACATGCATTATTTCTAACAAACTTCACAACTAGTACACAGTAAACCCTTAATAAATGTTACTTCCTATTTTCCAACCCGGTTCAATCTTTTCCCATCTTTTCCCATGTCAGGAGTGAAAAGAGATCAGATATATGATTTGTTCAAATTCTAGGAGAAGGCATTTTTATTTCCATTTTATCTATGAGGAGAATGAGGCTCTAAGAGATTAAATGGCTGGCTTCATGATTTAAAACCCAGACCTTTTTGATTCCAAAATTTTTAGTCTCTTTAACATACTCAAAGATACTATCCATGCCCTCTTGTTCCTTTTCTTCTTCCATCCATCCTACTCTTTCCTATTTTCTTTCTTTTCCTCCCGTGCCTTTTTCTGAAAAGTATGTAAGGCACAAAGTACTACTTTGCCTGCATTTATACTTGTGGGACACATCTGACTGCTTATATAACATAAAGGCAGCTAACATTTACTGAGTACTTACTATAAGTAAGGCTCAGTGTTAACAAGTGAACAGATTATTTCCTTATATTCTTTCAATAACTTGATAAGGCAGGTTCCAATGCAATCTTCTTTTCTAAGTAAAAATCAGAGGTCAGGGGGGTCCCAAGATGGCTGAATAAGATGCAGCTCCAGAAAGCAGCTCCCAGCGAGAGAGATGCAGAAGCTGAGTGGTCTCCACAATTCCAAACGAGGTACCAGTTTCATTTTGTCGGTCTGGCTGGACAATGGATATAAACCAAATAGGGCAAGTTGAGGCAAGGCAGGGCACTGCCCCACCCAGGTGGTGCATGCAACTGACCAGAGGACTGGGGAATCTCCCACTCTGGGACTTCAGTTCAGATACAGCACTCCACCCAAGCCCTCTACAACCCACAGAATAGGAGATCTTTGCTGGGCTGAAAAGACTCAGTGAGCTGCCTGAACAGGGCAGACAGCAACTTTGGCCTGCACCAGGGCTGTCAGCATAGATCTAGGTGGAAGCAATGGCTGACACGAAAGCCAGAAAGTCAGCTGGACAGAGCCACTCACCCCACAGAAAGAAGGGGAACTGAAAGCAGGAAAACAGCCCATATGGCAGGATGGGTCCTCCCTGCACAAGCCCAGCAGGCTAAAAAACTCTCGCTCCAGAGTTTTGACCCCAGAACAGCAATTAGAGAGCAACCATGAACAATCAAGCTCGGTGGGGGGGGGAAGGCAGCCACCATTGCAGAAGCCGGCCTAATTTTCCTGAGTAAATAAAAGACACACCAGCTCTACTGAATCCGTGGCAGCCCAGCAGCACCTCTGCAGGCAGAGAAAGGAAAGGCTGCCTCCCCAAGCAGCTACCTGAGATCAAAACTATAGAAATCCAACAAGGTGGGAAGAAACCAACTCAAGAAGAATGAAACCATCAAAAACCAGAACACCTTTCCCCCACCATGAGATCACAACTCCTCACCAGCAAGGGAACAAAGCTCAATGGAGAATGAATTTGACCAATTGACAGAAGCAGGCCTCAGAAGTTGGGTAATAAACTTCTCTGAGTTAAAGGAACATGTTCTATCCCAATGCAAAGAAACTAAAAATCTTGAAAAAAGGTTAGACGAAATGCTAACTAGAATAATCAGCTTAGAGAAGAACATACATGACTTGTTGGAGCTGAAAAACACAGCACAAGAACTTCATGAAGCATACGCAAGTTTCAATAGCTGAATAGATCAAGCAGAAGAAAGGACATCAGAGATTGAAGATCAACTCAATGAAATAAAACAAGAAGGCAAGAAAAGCGGACAAAGAGTGAAAAGAAACAAACAAAGCCTTCAAGAAATATGGAATTATGTGAAAAGACCTAATCTACGCTTGATCAGTGTACCGGAAGATGACAGGGAGAATGAATCCAAGCTGGAAAACACTCTTCAGGATATTATCCAGGAGAACTTCCCCAACCTAGCAAGGCAGGCCAACATTCAAACACAGGAAATACAGAGAACACCACAACGATACTCCTCTAGAAGAGCAACCCCAAGACACATAATCATCAGATTCACCAGGGTTGAAATGAAGTAAAAAATGCTAAGGGCAGCCAGAGAGAAAGGTCAGGTCACCCAAAAAGGAAAGCACATCAGACTCACAGCAGATCTCTTGGCAGAAACCCTACAAGCCAGAAGAGAGTGGGGGCCAATATTCAATATCCTTAAAGAAAAGAACTTTCAACCTAGAATTTCATATACAGCCAAACTTAACTTCATAAGTGATGGAGAAATAAAATCCTTTATGGACAAGCAATTGCTGAGAGATTTTGTCACTACCAGACCTGTCCTACAACAGCTCCTGGAGGAAGCACTAAATACAGAAAGGAAAAATCAGTACCAGCCACTGCAAAAAGAGAACCAAATACTAAAGACCAACAATGCAATGAAGAAATTACACCAACCAAAGGGCAAAACAACCAACCAGTAATAAAATGGCAGGATCAAATTCACACATAATATTAATGTTAAATGTAAATGGACTAGATGCCCCAATCAAAAGACACAGACTGGTGAATTGGATAAAAAGCCGAGAACTATCAGTGTGTTGTATTCAGGAGATGCATCTCACATGCAAAGACACACATAGACTCAAAATAAAGGGATGGAAGAAGATTTGTCAAGCAAATGGAGAGACAAAAAAAAAAAAAAAAAAAAAAAGCAGGGGTGGCAATCCTAGTCTCTGATAAAAACAGACTTTAAACCAACAAAAATCAAAAGACACAAGGGCATTACATAATGATAAAAAGATCAATACAACAAGAAAAGCTAACTATTCTAAATATATGCACCCAATACAGGAGCACCCAGATACATAAAGCAAGTCCTTACTGACCTACAAAGAGACTTAGACTCCCACACAATAACAGTGGGAGACTTTAACACTCCACTCTCAATATTAGACAGATCAACAAGACAGAAAATCAACAAGGAAATCCAGGATTTGAACACAGATCTGGATCAAGCAAAGTTAATAGACATTTATAGAACTCTCAACCCCAAATCCACAGAATATACATTCTTCTCAGGACCACATCACACTTACTCTAAAATCAACCACATAATTGGAAGTAAATCACTCCTCAGCATATGCAAAAGAACAGAAATCATAACAAACAGTCTCTCAGACCATAGTGCAATCAAATTAGAACTCAAGATTAAGAAACTAACTCAAAACCACACAACGTCATGGAAAATGAACAACTGGTTCCTGAATGTCGACCGGATAAACAATGAAATGAAGGCAGAAATAAAGGTGTTCTTCAAAACCAACAAGAATGAAGACACAACATACCAGAATATCTGGGAAACATTTAAAGCAGTGTCTAGAGGGAAATTCATAGCAATAAATGTCCACATGAGAAGCAAGGAAAGGTCTAAAATCAACACTCTATCATCAAAATTGAAAGAGTTAGAGAAGCAGATCAAAAAAAAAACTCAAAAGCTAGCAGAAGACAAGAAATAACTAAGATCAGAGCAGAACTGAAGGAGATAGAGACACAAAAACCCTTTCAAAAAACCAAAAAATACAGGAGCTGGTTTTTTTAAAAGATCAACAAAATAGACCGCTAGCCAGACTAATAAGAAAAGAGAGAAGAATCAAATAGATGCCATAAAAATCAATAAAGGGGACATCACCACCGACTCCACAGAAATACAAACTACCATCAGAGATTACTACAAACAACTCTATGCACACAAACCAGTAAACCTGGAAGAAGTGGATAAATTCCTGGACACTTTCACTCTCCCAAGACAAAACCAGGAAAAAGTTGAATCCCTGAATAGACCAATAACAAGGGCTGAAGTTGAGGCAGCAATTAATAGCCTACCAAGTGAAAAAAGCCCAGGTCCAGATGGGTTTACAACCGAATTCTACCAGACATCAAAGAGGAGCTGGTAGCATTCCTTCTGAAACTATTCAAAACAATACAAAAAGAGGGGAATCCTCCCCAACTCATTTTATGAGACCAACATCATCCTAATACCAAAACCAGGCAGAGATGCTGAAAAAGAACACTTCAGGCCAATATCCATGATGAACATCAATGCAAAAATCTTCAATAAAATACTGGAAAACAGAATGCAACAGCAAATCAAAAAGCGTATTCATCATGATCAAGTAGGCTTCATCCCAGGGATGCAAGGCTGGTTCAACACATGCAAGTCAATAAACGTAATCCATCATATAAACAGAACCAAAGACAAAAACCACATGATTATCTCAATATATGCAAAAAAAGGCTTTCAACAAAATTCAACAGCCCTTAATGCTAAAAACCCTCAATAAACTAGGTATCAATGGAACGTATCTCAAAATAATAAAAGCTATTTATGACAAACCCACAGCCAATATCATACTGAACAGGCAAAAACTAGAAGCATTCCCTTTGAAATCTGGCACTAGACAAGGATGTCCTCTCTCACCACTCCTAGTCAATATAGTATTGGAAGTTCTAGCCAGAGCAATCAGGCAAGAAAAAGAAATAAAGGGTATCCAATTAGGAAAAGAGGAAGCCAAATTATCTCTATTTGCAGACGACATGATTGTATACTTAGAAGACCCCATCATCTCAGCCCAAAATCTGCTGAAACTGATTAGCAACTTCAGCAGTCTCAGGATACAAAATCAATGTGCAGAAATCACAAGAATTTCTATACACAAACAACAGACAAACAGAGAGCCAAATCAAAAGTGAACTCCCATTCACAACTGCTACAAAGAGAACAAAATACCTAGGAATACAACTAACAAAGGATGTAAAGGACCTGTTCAAGGAGAACTACAAACCAATGCTCAAGAAAATAAGAGAGGACACAAACAGATGGAAAAACATTCCATGCTCATGGTTGGGAAGAATCAACATCATGAAAATGGCCATAGTGCTCAAAGTAATTTATAGATTCAATGCTGTCCCCATCAAGCTACCAATGACCTTCTTCACAGAACTGGAAAAAACCGCTTCAAACTTCATATGAAACCAAAAGAGAGCCTGAATAGCCAAAACAATACTAAGCAAAAAGAACAAAGCTGGAGGCATCATGCTGCCCGACTTCAAACTATACTACAAGGCCACAGTAATCAAAACAGCATGGTGCTGACACCAAAACAGAGACATAGACCAATAGAACAGAACAGAGGCCTCAGAAGCAACACCACACATCTACAATCATATGATCTTTGACAAACGTGAGAAAAACAAGAAATGGGGAAAGGAGTCCCTGTTTAATAAATGGTTTTGGGAAAACTGGCTAGCAGTGTGCAGAAAGAAGAAACTGGACCCCTTCCTGACACCTTACACTAAAATTAACTACATGGATTAAGATCTACATAAAACTTAACACCATAAAAACCCTAGAAGAAAACCTAGGCAAAGCCATTCAGAATGTAGGCATAGGCAAGGACTTCATGACTAAAACACCAAAAGCATTGGCAACAAAAGCCAAAATAGACAAATGGAACCTAATTAAACTCCAGAGCTCTGTACAGCAAAGGAAACAATCATTAGAGTGAACTGACAACCAACAGAATGGGGAAAAATTTTTGTAATCTACCCATCTGACAAAGGGCTAATATCCAGAATCTACAAAGAACTAAAAAAAAAAAAAAAAAACACAAATCCATTCAAATGTGGGTGAAGGATATGAACAGACACTTTTCAAAAGAAGACATATATGAGGCCAACAAACATATGAAAAAATGCTCATCATCACTGGTCATTAGAGAAATGCAAATCAAAACCACATTGAGATACCATCTCACACCAATCATAATGGCGATCATTAAAAAATCTGGAGACAACAGATGCTGGAGAGGATGTGGAGAAATAGGAACACTTTTACATTGTTGGTGGGAGTGCAAATTAGTGCAACCATTGTGGAAGACAGTGTGGCGATTCCTTAAGGACCTAGAAATAGAAATACCATCTGACCCAGCAAATCCCATTACTTGGTATATACCCAAAGAATTATAAAATGTTCTATTATAAAGACATATGCACACATATGTTCACTGTGGCACTGTTTACAATAGCAAAGACCTGGAACCAACCCAAATGTCCATCAGCGATAGAGTGGATAAGGAAAATGTGGCACATACACACCATGGAATACTACGCAGCCATAAAAAATGATGAGTTTGTGTCTTTCATAGGGACACCATCATTCTCAGCAAACTGACACAAGAACATTAAACCAAACACCACATGTTCTCACTCATAGGCAGGTGTTGAACAATTAGAACACGTGGACACATGGTGGGGAGCATCACACACTGCGGTCAGTTGTAAGGGGTTAGGGGAGGGACAGCGGAGGCTGTGGAAGGTGGGGGAGGGGATAACATGGAGAGAAATACCAGATATAAGTGATGGGGGGTTAAAGGCAGCAAACCACCTTGCCATATATGTACCTATGCAACAATCCAGCATGATCTGCACATGTACCCCAGAACCTAAATTATAATAAAATAAATAAATAAAATCTAAAAAAAAATGCACAAAAAATCATAGGTCAAAAATGGTAAATAACCTACCTAAAAATCACACAAGAAAAACTAGGATTTGAACTCAGTACCTACCCCATGGATTTATTATAAAGATAAAAAACATGCAAAAGTACACAGAATGACACACACAATTAATTGGTGTCCATCAGGACTGTTGGGGCTGTTCTCCTCCTCCCCTCCTCCTACTCTTTCTCCTCCTGCTCTTGCTCAGATGATTGCCTTTGAGGGCTGTGGAATGGTCATGCAATCTAGTCTAATAGTTCCATCCCCATCATCAATACATCTGCCAGAAGTATCCTGTAGCATCAGAGGGTGTGAGTACATTTGCAGGTTGTCTCTAGTTTCTAAGCAATTGCTTCTATCTCTGCTGTTGCCTTGGATATCAGTAATGAATGTTGCTAAGGCCTGCAGTTGACCCCTCATTCTACATAAATCCCATCCAGGGGAGTGAAATGGATCCAAGGATGCAAGCAGCTTCTGGGAGAGGAAGGCCATATGTTCAACTGGACTCAGGGGAACTAGACAGCATTCACATCTCCCTGACATTTCCATCTTACTGCTGTAGGGGTTCTCAAAGCAAGAAGTCAAGATACTAACAGAAAAAGCCATGTGTATACTCAGCAAGAGAGAAATGCATAGCAGAGCTGAGCAGAGAGAATCCCAAATCCTTTGAAAACACCCAACCCTGTCCATTTTACAATGAGTGACTTTCACAAGGTGGCACAAGGAGTGGAATGCTTTCTCCATGGAGGACCACTGTGATACACAGCTCCTGGGGGTACCATTTACAAAGACTACAAAGTAAATGATGCCCCTAGAGTGAAGCACCAAGCAACTCTACCTCTGTCACTTTCTACCTTCTCTTCCTCCATCAAAGTATGTACGTACTGCTTGAAAACTGGAAATATTGGAGGGTACGGTGGCTCATGCCTGTAATCCCAGAACTTTGGGAGGCTGAGATGGGTGCATCACTTGAGGTCAGGAGTTCAAGACCGGCCTGACCAACATGGAGAAACCCTGTCTTGACTAAAAATACAAAATTAGCTGGGTGTGGTGGTGCATGCCTGTAATCCCAGCTACTTGGGAGGCTGAGGCAGGAGAATTGCTTGAATCCGGGAGGTGGAGGTTGTGGTGAGCCGAGATCGTGCCATTACACTCCAGCCTGAGCAACGAGAGCAAAACTCCATCTCAAAAAAAACAAAACCTGGAAATATTATAACTTTACTTCCTGGTAAGAACAGTTTCCTCTGCCTTGACAGTATGCTCTGCAAGAGGGAAGAAGGGGCAAGACCTCTTCCCTGCAACACTCACAACCTCATCATCAGGTCTGCCTTGAAGACCTTCAGGAGGAATCCTGTCATGCACTGCATCTCTGTTTCTATCAATCACTACAAAAGCCCAAACTTTGAAGGCATCTCTCATAACCAGACTCTTATTTACATTGCTCTGGGTATCACCAAATTCTACTCCTCTTCCCGACTCCTCAGTCTTCCACAGTGCCTTCTGCATATCAGCAAGACCCGTATCTTCAACCACTACCCTCAAGGTTCCATCCTTGGTATTGGTATACCTGAAATCTAGCTGATTCCTGAGGTAATTTCTTCTCCAAAGGCCATCTCTTTCCCTGTGCCTGAAGAAGCTAAGAATTGAACTCACAGAACTGAAGTGATTTGAGAGAGATCCTGTGGTCTCGATTATGATGGGGAGTTATATTTGTGGTGGACACTGGAGTGAAATCACTTAGATTTGAGTCTTCACTCCTCCACTGCTACAAAAAAAAAAAAAAGATAAACCAGCAAGGGTTTTTAAACTGCTTTGAAGCTCCTGGCAGATGTAATGGGTATAACAGTACCTACTTCATGGGTTTATTATAAAGAGAAAAGGTCTCCTTTTTTCTGATCACCTTTTCTAGCTCATTCTTCTTTTCTCCTACAAACACACACACTAGAATTGAAGCTTATACCATTAGACTATGCCCTCTCATTGTTCCTGTCATCTGCAAGCCCTCTGGTCACCACTCCTTATTCCTTGAAGTTCTGAGCTCCTGGATTGCTTTCACTCTCTTCAACAGTATTTCCAGTATAGCTCTTTTTTAAAAATCACATCTTTATTGAGATGGTATTCACACACCATAAAATTACCCATCTAAAATATACAATTTAAAGGTTTTTAGTATATCCACAGGGCTGTACAACTGTACAACAATCACAATTTAATTTTAGAATATTTTCATCACCCCCAAAAGAAACCCTGTATCCATTAGCAGTCTCCAGTGCTAAGCAACCACTAATCTATTTCTGCCTCTACAGATTTGTCCTATTCTTGACAATATATATATATATGGAATCAGACAACAAGTGACTTTTTGTGCCTGGCTTCTTTTACTTAATGTTTTCAAAGCTCATGCATGTTCTAATGTGTATTCATAACTCATTTATTTTTATTGCTGAATAATATTTCATTGTATGGATATACCACACTATATTTATACATTTATCAGTTAATGGGCATTTAGCTTGTGTCCACTTTTTCACAATTATCAATGACTATTCTATTCATATTTCTGTACAAGTTTTTGTGTGGACATATGTTTTATTTGAATGTTTAGGGGTAGAATGGTAACTCTATATTTAACAATTTGAGCACCTGCAAACTGGTTTCCTAAGTGGCTGCATCATTTTACATTCCCACCAGCAATGCACAAGGGTTGCATTTCTCCACAAATCCTCTCCAATACTGATTATTGTCTGTCTTTTTCATTACAACCATCCTATTGGTCTCAAACTGTGGTTTTGATTTGCATTTTTCTGGTAAATAATGATGTTTAACAATAACCTTAATATCACCATGGGCTAATTGGCCACGTTAGGATAGTCGTTCCTGACCATGATACCTACTGATGTCATCTTTTCATACCCTCAGTTCTAAGTTCCTTGGCTTTACTTCCTTCAGTGATAGTGTCCTCTGCCTCACCTCCATCATTCATTGCCACAGCCATATACATTACCCTAATCACTGAAAACAACTTCAGCACCTCCATGATCTCAACTGCAGGAATCCTACCCTCCTATGACCACCTCTTACCTTTCTAGTTCATAATCTATAGCTCCCCATACTCCTAAAATTCTTTGGTCCCACTGTAGCCTACCCTTCATTGATCCAACAGATTTTCACTGTTTTTCACTCTTTCACACCCTCACTTTTGGTTGTAGCTAGCTGTACTTATATGATCCATAGTTACAACAGTACTTGTATGCCTCCACTCTCTTGCTTTTTATATGCCATTACATTTGCTTGGCAAGATAGAGCCCTAGTTAAACCCAACCTTTCCTCATCCCCCACTTGCACCCACACAATTTAATTGGGTAGGAGAAGAAGATACAACCTCAGTGGTTTGTTCTTACTTTAAATTCCTGGCCACTAAGCTCATGGACTGCTAGGAATTCCTAGGACAGTTCCTTAGTTCAATCACTCGTCCACTGTCCTAGGTAAATTATTTCATAACCTTTTCCGCTCTCCTCAAACCTCTAACACCTTCTTTTCCACTGTGTTTCAGGCCATCTTCTGTTTCAATGAGAAAATACCCATAGAGAACTTTCCACTTGTTTTATCAACATCATATCTACTAAACCTTCTGTACGTGGCCATACCTTCCACCTTCACCCTTGCTACCATTAATGAACTCTTCCTGTTCCCATTCAAGGCACAAGTTGCTATCCCCCTCTAATATTCTCAAGGGCATCACCTCAACAATGTTTTCCACATCTCCTACACTCTCAAATTTTTGCTCCCTGCTGGATCATTCCCATTAGCAAACAAACATGCTTTAATATGTTCTCCTTAAAATCACCCCTTCCCAAGTGGCTGCATCATTTTACATTCCCACACCCTTCTACTATTGACTCATTTGCAATTTCCCTTTACAGCACATTTCCTTGAGAGAATTAGTCATTAGCTATATTCATTGTCTCCATATCATCTTCTCCCATTGTCTCTCAAGCCAGACTAGAATCACGCTTTTTAATCTTCATAATTTCAGCAAAACTGTTCTTGTGAAGGTCAATGATCTTCATGTTGTTAACCCAAATAGTCAATCCTCAGTACTTAACTTACTTAAACTCCCTCTCTCTTGAAATGCTTCTCTAGTTGAACAACACCATCCTCCACTGTTTCTCCTTTTACCTCTTAATTTCCTTTACCAAATCTTTGCCTTTGGCTGACTTCTTAGCCTTTGAGTATCCCTGTGTTCTGTTCTCAAGTTTCTTTTGTTCTCCAGCTACACTCACTCTCCAGGTCATCTCATCCAGCATCATGGCTATAAATACCATCTATAGACCAGTGACTCCCATGTTTGTATTCCCCACCTGACCTCTCTCCTGAAATCCAGTTTTAGATAGCCAACTTTCCACTGGCCATAAACTCTCGAATATCTAATAAGTATCTCAGACCTATCATGTCCCAACGAAATTCCTGATGTCCCCGCTCCCCAGCATATTCCTTCACCCTCTTCTCTAACCCAATAAGCAGTGATGTGTCTACCCATTCTGTCTGATGCACAGGCAAAATCCAGAGACTGACCCCTTCATTCTACCTCTGCTACTACAGCCTTGTTCCACCTTCTCGGCATGCCTAAATCATTGCAGTGACACTCTGGTCTCCAGCTTCCATCTTTATCCTTCATTTCCTACATAGCAGTCAGAGAGACTGTTTTAAAATACAGTTCAAATGCTTTCTCATCTCACTTTGTGTTAAAGTCATGTCTTTATAATTTCCCAAAGGATCAGTTTGACAGACTGGGTTCTGCTTGACAATCTGACCCCCAATCTTTACTGTTTTTTGCCCTCACTCTGTCTGCTCTAGCGCATTGACTTCCTTGCCATGCATCTTCTTGCCTCAGAGTCTTTGCACTAGCTTAAAAGATTATTTGCCTCCACTCAGAATGTTCTTCTCCCAGATATTTTCATGGATCACCCTCATATCTTTCAGCTCTCTGCTCAACTATTACCTCCACAGGATGACCTTCCTTTAATATTCCATGTAAATGGCATCATGCTTCTAACTTTATCCCTTTGCCCTGCTTTATTTTTCTACATGGCATTCGTCACCATCTCAAATAGCAGGTATCTGTTTGTTTGTTTGTTCATTTGTTTGCTTGCTTGTTATTTATTTTCCATATGCACCCACCAGAAAGCAAGTTACGTGAAAAAAGGGTCTTCATCCACTTTATTTTTGTGGTATATCAATATATAACGTCATGCACATAGTAGGTTCAATGAATGTTTATAAATAAAATAATACATGCATGAGTTAATTTGTTATTGTCTTTGTGACCAAGACCTATGTGTCATGTTTGGCCAAGGAAATATTCAGAGACCCTTCTTTTTCTTAATTGACAAATAATAATTGTGTCTATTTATGAGGAGCAATATGATGTTTTGATCTATGTATACATTACAAAAAGATTTAATCAAGCTAATTAACTTATCCATCACCTCACAAATTTATCATTTTTGTGGTGAGAACATTAAAAATCTATTTTAGTAATTATGAAATATACAATGCATAATTATTAACTGTCATCATCATATACTGCAATAGATTATTAAAACATATTCCTCCAGTGTAACTGAAACTTCATACCCTTTGATCAACATCTTCTGTTTCCCCATTCTTCTCCCTCTCCCCACTACCTCAGCCTCTGGTAACCATGTTTTTACTCTCTGCTTTTGTGATATCAACTTTTTAGGATTCCATATATAAATGAAATTGTACAGTATTTGTCTTCCAGTGCCTGGCTTATTCACTTAGCATAATGTCATCCATTTCCATCTGTGTTGTCACAAATGACAGAATTTCCTTTTTAAGGCTGTATAATATTCCATTATATATTTGTACCACCTTTACCCATTCATCTTTTGATGGACACTTAGGTTGATTCCATAGCTTAATCATTGGGAATAGTGCTGCAATGAACATGGGAGTATAATCATCTCTTTGACATACCAGTTTTTACACTAATTTATGTCCTCACCAACTGTGTATAAGGTTTCCTTTCCTCCACATCCTCACCAACACTTGTTATTATTCATCTTTCTTATAATAGCCATTCTAACAGGCATGAAGTGATATCTCATTTTGGTTTTAGCTTGCATTTCCCAATGATTATAGCATTTGAGCATTTTTTTCATAGATCTGTTGGCTATGTATATCTCTCTTTGGGTATATATCCAAAATAATTGAAATTAGTGTGTCAGAGACACTGCTTGCAAAATCATTCTAGTTCCTGGGAAATGAGGCAGCATGGTGTACTGGGAGGAGAGCCATCTTGGGAATCAAAATACTAGGTTCTATTTCCAGCTTTGTCCCTAACTGGCTGCTATATAACTTTGGGTAACTTTCTGGATCTCCATTTCTTTAGCCACATTATGACTCTTTTAAATAAAATAATATTTGATAATCATGTCCCCCAGAATTTTAAATTTCCTTGATGCTAAATCAGACACTGGCCATCCTTCCTTGCATCACCAGATGTTGCATGTGGCTGAATAATAAGTCTTCCTGCTTTCAGAGTTCAATATTAAGGACTCTAGTTTCTACCAATATAAATTTCATTTCCCCCATCTGCCTACTTGAGCAATTCTATTTCCCATTCAGTTCAAACCTAGAAAAGAAAATTAATTGCTGGTTATCAGGCTATCTCAAATCCCCTAATTTGGCACTTTACATGCATTGTCTCACTTAATCCTCACCACAGCCTTACAGTGTAGGTATTAACCTAACTTTACAAATGAGGAAGATGAAGTTAAAATAACTTGATTAAAGCCACCCAGCTAGAAACATGACAGAAGATTTGAGCCCATGTCTGCATTTCTGAGAGAGTCTTAATATTTTTATTCTTCAAACCACAGAGGGACAAAGATTTTAATAGAATTTCAGCATTTGCCCTCATCAGCTGTATGACATTCAAGACATCCATGCACCACCATGGGCCTCAATTTTATCTTCTGTAAAATTAGACCAATAATACTAACCTTCCTGCATCAAAAGGGATATATAATCCTTGTCATGATGATTATATGAGATGATGCAAGTGAAAGCATCTAAAAAATACAGAAAAGTATAAATGATCATTCACCTAAAGATTTTATTTTTCAGACCATAGAAGATATTCTTTCAATCCCAACTGTGGAGGAAAAATTGAGAAATAGTCATAAATTGAAAACATCTTTTGCAAATGTGTCTGTCTCAAAGGGAAGACAAGCTCCTGCTTCTTTCAGCTGACTTTCCAGTCTAATGACCTAGAATTCACTGCTATGCTTTTATTTTCATCTCAATGTGCTACAGCCCACGTGAAAATGTCTGATAAACTGGGAGCTTCTTTTGATGCATGGGAAAAGAAAATGTTTTTTTATTCCAAGCACCCATATCTTCTGAATACTTTTCTTCATATTCTTCTGGGGGTTTTGATCTCACATTATTTTTCTTTTGATTCGAAGGATGGGGAAAAAAAGAACCTACAGGATTTTTCAATTATTTATCACAGAAGGCATTTAAGGCCTGGTTTCAAAGTTGATTTCTGGATTTCTACACTCACTCATGCACATCAGGAAGTTGGTATGACCTCCTGGGAGGACAGTTCAGTGAAGGTCGAAGGATGTGTCTGACTGACAGGTGAGCCCTCAGATGTTCTGACCTAGACCTCTGCCTCCAAGCTAGGGGCAGCAGCATCTGTGTAATGGAAGGAGCTGCTGAGAAATTCTCCCAGGCACCTGACTCTTCAGTTTGGTCTCTGACCTCTACTACTCTTCCGCCACAAAAGAGAAAATCATGCCTTTATTTAAAAATATTAGAATTTGATTTCACTGCAATGTGATAGACATTTATTGAGTACCTATGCCTATTTTGTACCACATATAGTGTGAGGAGCTGTAAAGACGAAAATTATTCATTATTCACAGGAAAGATGGTTAAGAGTATCTAGGACTCAGACAACCTTGGTTCAAATCCCAGCTCTGCCACTTTCACTTACTGAATGTGAAATGTTAGACAAGTCTTTAAAGCTGCCTGAGCCTGAATTTCTTTGCATATAAAATGAGGATAGTAACAATAAGACGAGCCTTATGACACAAATCCATGTACAGCACATACACAGTATCTGGTCCATGGCTGTTCATTAATATCATGAGAATGAGGATGGTGTCCTAAATGCAAGTAAGCCAAAGTACTATGGTTCCCTGCCTTCATACTGTAATGGGAAGCATAGATTTTAATCAGATAGTCATATAAACCAATAGTTACAAAAGTGCTAGAATAGATTATGTTGCTGCCTTTCCATTGTGCAGTAGCCATGCACATTTGGGCTGGGGACAGGAACCAAGCCCAATCTCGGCTCTTTAAATGTAGTCTAAACAGGTCAGTAATGTGGTCTAAACAGCTGTGTAAATTCTGTCTCATCACCACTGATTATATGACCTAAATCAATCTTATCAAAGGGAAGTCTAGAACTTTTATAGTGGGAAGGAAAACTCCCTTTCTCTGCCAGTGGATGTGGCAGGGAAGGTATTTAACCCAGCAGTGGTTAGCAGCCATTTTTCAACCACCAAGGGAACCAAACAGGAGGAAGTCAACATCTGTGGATGGCAGAATAAGACGTGTAAAGAAAATGGAGTTTTGGTAATATTGTTGAGCCATTGGATCAACTTTTATATAGAACCTACCATATGTTGGGAATATCTACACACACAAAAATTCAATAATAAAAAAAGACAACCAACTTAATTTTAAAAGGGGCAAATGATCTAAATAGATATTTCTCCAGGGAAGATATGCAAATGGACAATAAGCACATGAAAAAATGCTCAACATCATTATTCATCAGGGAAATGCAAATCAAAACTATTATAAGATGCCACTTCACACCTACTAAGATGACTAGAATCAAAAAGTCAGATACTAACAACTGTTGGTGAGCATGTGAAGAAATCAGCCCACATACACTGCTGGTGGGAATAAAAAAGGATGCAGCTGCTTTGGAAAATAGTCTGGTAGTTCCTCAGACAATTAAAGACAGAGTTACCATATGACTTACCAATTCCATTTTTGCTATATAGCCAAGAGAAATAAAAACATAGTCACCCAAAAACTTGTAACTTAATCTTTACAGAAGCATTATTGATAATAGCCAAGAGATGGAAAAATCTCAGGTTGAATGGATAAGAAAAATGTGGTATATCCATACAATAGAATATGATTCAGCTATAAAAAGAAATGAAGTATTTATGCTACAACATAAACCTCAAAAGCATTATGCTAAGCAAAAGAAACCAGTCATTTAAAAAATTATATTGTATGATTCCATTCATATGGCATGTCCAGAACAGGAAAATCTCTAGAGATGGAAAGTCAATTAGTGGTTGGTTAGGTCAGAGGGGGGATGGGATGATAGGCACTGACAGCTAAAAGGTAGGGAATTTCTTTCTGAAGTGATGAAAATATTCTAAAATTGACTGTGCTGATGATTGCACGTATCTGTGAATAGACTAAAAACCACCGAATTGAACTGTATATATATTTTAAATGGGCGAATTGTATGGTTATGAATTATACACCAATAAAGCTTTAAAAATAAATATATATTCTTTAAGCTAATTTTAAATTGAGTTACTTGCAACTGAACAATTTCTAATACAAGTGCCATGAATTAAAACTACCAGGGCTTTGAGAGTATACATTACAGTTACCTGATCCCATGTGGACATGTGGGACATTCAGAGTAGAAATCAAGAACAGTGGTCCTGGTGGGTCAAATGTATGATCTGTTCCTCTATGCCAACCCTATAGGTTTCCAGTCTTCACCTCCCTCCTCTGTCGGTAGAAGGCACCATTGGCTCTCACCTGCAGAGGGCTCTAAGGTCAATATGAACATGATGCAGGGAAGGAAGGCTCTCAGCACTTCAGCTGATCATCCATCATATCACTCATTGTCAGCCTTGATGAGTGAATAAATGCACACTTTTCATCAGTGCACTCCTTTCTCCTTCCTAAAGCCCCATTCTTTTTCTCCAGTCCTGTGTGACTGAGTTTCTAGAAATTTAGCTCAGTGTTTTTCTGATATGACCAGGATCCCAAGACCTACTTTCTCTTGTAATTGTCCATTGTAAAGACTATAAAAAAATAATAAAAATAATGCATATAAAACAACTAGCATAATGTCTTCCCTGGCAGTACATGCCTAGTAAATGTTAGTTTCCTTCCCTCTCCTCCAATAGACCTCCCGTCTGCAGGCAGACTACCTGAACTTCAAGTTTCTCCCATCTTCCAATTTGACCACTGTAGTCCACCTTTTGGATTTTTAGGGGGTAGGCTGCTCATTGAGTCACTCTAAGCTTAATTTTGCTCATTGGATTTTCAATGCATTGACCCCAGTAGGAAAGTCAGTTCCCCATGGGCAACCCCTGCCTCATAGCTACCCCATCTGAAAATAATTAAAACTGGTGAGACCTAGTAAAATAATCAAATATAACTTTCAGACAGTAAGCAAGAGTATAAGTCCCACAGGGACAAGAGAACTCATCTTATACCCACATAAAATAGCACAAAGGCTGGGACATGGTAGAACTTTGGAAAATATTTGTTCAAAGGATCAATGGCCTTCATTGTACTGAAAGTATTATCTAAATGTCTGTCTCATCTTCTACAGTGGAACCTGCCACTGAGCAGTGCCTCTGTCTGATCACCTCTGTAAGCCCAAAAACTTGCAAAGAGTCTATATTAGAGTAAGGCACTCAGTACATATTTGTAGATTTCTTGGCTTCTTCCAAGAAGTCAATTACCCCAACTAAATAAGATCTCAGTTCCCCTCTGAACACTCACAGTTTCTCCAGTAAAACTCTTCTGACACATTTACCTAATTCTGCCTTGTGCTGTAATGATTTGCAAGAATGGCTTTTTGCTCCCTTGAGGGTATGAGCTTTTCTAAAGGTAGGGTTCCCATCTGATTCATCTTCTGGGGCTCCTACACAGAATAAAAAGCATAATAGATGCTCGGGAAACATATTTGTTGCATAAGCAAGTGGATGATTGAATAAGTGGATATGAGAAGACTGAGAATTACTTAGCAGAGAAAATGAAGTCATGGTACCTGGAGGGCAGCAACATGGTTTGATGCACGCTCAGTTTTCACTAAATTGAAATGACACTGTAATCAAGATTTATTAGTAGATATCTTGTTTGCTTTATCATCTTCTTCTCCCATAAGACTGAAGGTTCTCAGAGAATGGCACCCGTCTCTGACGAGCTCACCATTGCATCCTCACCATTTAACACATGATAAGTACTCCATAAAAGAGTTAATAACTGGACATTAACCCACCCAGCAAGTCCCCAAGGTCCCAGCTCTCACGTCCACCTCTCTTGCTTTCAATCCTGCAATAAGCAGAAGCCTTTTGACTTCTAAATTGATGAGGATACAATCACAGTGATCATCCTCCTTCAGTAACCCTCCAAACCCCACTCCCCATTATATTTTACCAACTGGCTTGAATTATTTAATTTGCAGTTAATTCAGAGGCATCTGAACCAGGCTCTGATATATTGGATGATCAAGACAAACGGCTGGAGTATTTTTATGAGTAAAATCTCTCCAGATTTCAGTACATAAATCATTTGTTGTGAAATCGCTCATTGTCTTTAGGCAAGGCTGTAACGTGAGAGGAAAATTCTATTTATGAGCCAAAAGTCAGGGGATTAGGAACAGTTTGAAGGAAAGAGACTACAACATAAGATTTATCTCTTAATATTCTCCTTACATATATTCCTCCACCCTTTTCTCTTACTTACTTTTCAGCATGGAATAGGAATTCAATTTCATGTTTGTTCCACAGAATTACAAGGGGAAAAACAGATCTTAAGAGGCAGAATTTAGAGAATTTTTTAGCTACATACCAATTCAACCAATCCCCTTCTGATCTCAGGTTGAAAGTCACTTCCTCAGAGAAGCCTTCCTTGATGACCTAGTCTAAATTAGATCATTCCCACCACTTTCACTGCTTCTGTTGGTATTCCTTTTTTACTCTTACTACAGTTCTAATGATACATTTATTTGTTTGTCTGCTTGCTTAATACCTATGTCTCTCAGAAGACTACATTTCTTTATGTAGGGATTATTATAATAAAAGGGATTTGTTTTCCACTGTATCTTCAGCACCTAACACAGTGCCTAGCATAAAGTAGGTGCTTGGAAAACATCTATTGTAAATAAATACACAATGAGAATTTCCCCAGCTCCTTTTCAGAGTTAATCTAGAAAGCCCACTACAGAAAAGAAAGCACTATTTAATTCTCCCAAGTATTTTGCATTTGTTGACAAGACATGAAATGTTACTCTTTTATAAAATAAATGTGTTTATTCTATGCAAATTGTTACACGTTACCACTTATAATACTCTTTAAAAATGTGGTAAAAATAGCTATTATCCTCATCCTAGTGATAAGCAATTTGTAGCTTGGGAAGCTTTGACGACTTGTCCAAGTTGTGTCAGCCACTATTGGTACAGAAAGGATTAGACTCACATATTTTGACTCCCAAATTCAAATTCTTGCCACCATGCTCTGCATCCTCCTGAAAATCCAGGGAGGCAGAAGGAATTTACTTCCTGATGAAAATTTTTTTCTCCTTTTTTGGATCTCCATCACTAGAAGGAACAAAAGGAGTGAAAACAACTGAAGACCAAAGAGAGGATTCTGTTTTCCTTTTTCTCTTAAAAGTGGCAGAAAATTGGCCGGGTGAAGTGGCTCATGTCTGTGATCCCCAGCACTTTGGGAGACTGAGGCTGGTGGATCACCTGAGGTCATGAGTTCCAGACCAGCCTGGTCAACATGGTGAAACCCTGTCTCCACTAAAAATACAAAAATTAGCTAGGCGTGGTGGCAGGCACCTGTAATCTCAGCTACTCGGGAGGCTGAAGCAGGAGAATTGCTGGGACCTGGGAGGCAGAGGCTGCAGTGACCCAAAATCTCACCATTGCACTCCAGCCTGGGTGACAACAGCGAGACTCCATCTCAAACAAAAAAAGGCAGAAAATCACAGCAGACATGATTCTGAACATGGTCAATGTTTTTCAGACTGTGCTAACATCTTCCTGCAAAAGAATTTTTCAGACAACCTTGCAGGATGCTCCTGCTCTATACAAGATACATCTTTTGGTGCATTGATCCACAAGGGAGGGCTTCACTTCCAACAAGCTGTAACAGAGGCACGCAGACACAGAGGCACATCCACAGCTGCACACACTCACACATATGTTTGAACTATGCCCACCAGGGCTCACAAATGGACTCCTGCATATGTTTTCACAAACAAGCAATACATCATCCTCCTTCATCATCACAGCAAGCACAGGATCAGATGAATGCATTAATTCACTCATGTCTCTACACAAATGCATCCTCATAAACATTTAATATCATTTAATAATAACTCATGTCGATACACCATCTTACAACACACAAAGCCCTTTCATGTCCATTTTCCCATTTTACTCTTACAATAACCCATGTTTTATTTGATTTTTTTAAAATGCCAACCTAATAGTTTAATAGGGGTCTTTACCTGAGCCTCATTAGATGGATTTCAGAGGATCTCTGGCTTACTTCGAAATAAAATGCAAAACTTGGCCTGTGTACATTTTTGGGGAGGGTATAAGGTCCATGGTTTTCCTGCCTATTTCCCTACCCACAAAAAACGGTTTTGGGCCACCAAGTCATGGAAATGATCTCATTGACCTGAAACTAAAGATACTAAAGTTTATAGAAGTGCCTTTTCCTCCATTTCCTCATTTAAGTCACACATCTACAACCTTGTGAAGTTAACCTTACAATTATGACTTTTTGATAGATGAGAATACTGGGCTCAGATACCTCCAAGCTCATATTTACTAACACCCACTTATCTTTTTTTCTTCTGCCTGCCACACTACTGAGATGAAAAAGAAGAGAAATTAACAGCTGAGCTCATTGCCCTTGATAGAGAATTACACGTTTTCTCCGTCCACGTGAGCCAAGAGGCCACATACAGGTGTTTTCATAGGAAACCAACTCAGGCAACAGAAAAGTGACTATTTTAATAAAAACATTAGTTTCTTACTACCACATCAAGTCAATATAATATTTTGGACAATCAGAGAATAAAGATTCCCTAAGAGAGTAACTAAATCATTTTTAACAGCTCTATAAACACATGCCTGAAGAGGCAACCTGTTTCCTCTTTTTGCTTGGGGGGGTGCTCTTTGTCCAGATAGCCACATGTCTCCTTCACTCACTTCCTTCAAATCTGTTCAAATGTCACATTATATGAATATTGGCTGCATGTATATCTTCTTTTCAGAAAAGTGTCTGTTCTTGTGCTTTGCCCACTTTTTAATGGGGTTGTTTTTTCTTGTAAATTTATTTAAGTTCCTTATAGATGCTGGATATTAGAACTTTGTCAGATCAATAGTTTGCAAAAATTTTCTCCCTTTCTGTAGATTGTCTGTTTATTCTGTTGATAGTTTATTTTGCTGTACAAAAGCTCTTTAGTTTAATTAGATCCCATTTGACAATTATTGCTTTTGTTGCAATTGCTTTTGGTGTCTTTGTCATGAAATCTTTGCCCATGCCTATGTCCTGAATAATACAACAACTCCCATGACACACATTTACCTATGTAACAAATCTGCACATGTACCCCTAAACTTAAAATAAAAGTATTTTAAAATGTCATATTACAATTCACACCTTCCTTGACTAGGCAATAAAATATCAGTCACCACCCTCCTACCCCACAACACTCTAATACTTGCTCTTTTAGTATTGTTTTAGTATTTTTCTCTTTTAGTATTGTTTTCTAATGTATCGTATTGCTTATAATACAATATAATATATTGTTTATTTAATTGGTTATGTATTTAAGGTATGTCTTCATGTGCTAGAATGAAACCTCTATAAGGTGGAGACTTTATCTATTTAACTTGCTGTTTCAAAACCCAAAGAAGACACTCAGCATTTGTTTCCTGGATGAAGCCTGACCACAAAAATTTCAGAACCCAGTAGCCTCTTTAGAGAAATAAATAACTTGCTTATGTTCACCCAGCTATTAAAGAGCTTCAAGCTTAAGTTCTTCCAAGTACTGTGTACTTCTATTACATTATCACTGCCACCCACAAGTGAGTTTCATAAAATTTATCTTCAGTTTGCCTCCCAGAGGCATGAATGAGAACTTTCCCTGTAATAGAAAAGGAAAATCTATTGATAGTTCATGCTACTTAAACAATAAGAAAATATATTGGCTTATGTGATTAGGAAGTACAGAGATAGAAGGAACATTCGAGTTGGTTTGACCCAGGGCTCAGCAAGGTGATAATGGACCTGAATTATTTTGCATCTTTTTGCTCTACTTTCTATAATGTTGACTTTATCCTAAGGCTATGTGTATTGACTGGGTCCAGTCAGGAAAACAAAAACGAAATACTCTGTGTTTTTAATTGAAATATCTATTAAGATAATTGTAGATTCATTTGCACCTTGCACCTTTGCCCATTTTCCACTAATGGTAACGTTTTCTAAAACTATAGTGTAACATCACAACCAGGATATTGACATTGATTCAACCCACTAAACTTACTCTGATTTATCCCATTTTATTTGGGTGTGTGTGTTGTGTGTGTGTGTGCATGTGTGTGTGTGTGTGTGTGTTAAGCTGTATTTATATAATTTTTATATAAAACTTTTTTTTAAAGTTTGCTGAAAGCTTTTATTACAAATCAGTTTGGGATTTTTTTTTCAAATGCTCTTCCTGTGGCAATTGATGTGATTATAGGATTTCTCTTTAGTTTATTAACATAGTGGATTTCATTGGTTGATTTTCTAATTTGAACCAGCCTTCCCCCACATTGAGTAAATCTTACTTTTCATGTTTTATACATTGACATATATGACAAAGAACTAGTGTGGTAGTGCTCCTTTTCTTATACCTGGAGTCTCAAGTCTGGCTAACATCAGAATCACTTTTGATGGGAGTTAAAAATAGATTCCCACTACCCCTCTTTAGACCTATAGGAACTAAGTCTCCTTGGGTGAGGCCCTTGTATTAGGTTGGTGTAAAAGTAATTGCAGTTTTTGTCATTATTATTTTAAATGGCAAAAAAACTCGATTAATTTTGCACCAACCTAACATTTTCAAATACAACCTCCAAGTAATTCAAATGATAAGCTAGGTTTGGAACCTCTGTACTGTATTCCACTTTCACACTGTCCCCAAAAGAACTGGCATCATTGCATCTCGGTCCTCTTAACAAAAAAAAAGTGTACCAGGAGAACACCATCTTCTGCCTTTGAAAGGATTTGGAGATTTCAAAAGATGCTTAGAAAATGGACTTCATATTTGTACACAGTGACCTCTCTTTCTCACAAGGGAGGGGCAGCACTAATGTTGGGCCTCTCTTTCTTTTTTGCATCTCAAACAAAATGGGATGACCAAAGAAGTGAGGAGCAGAAACATAGCAGCTAAGGACCTAAGAATTGCCCTAAAACTATTTGTAAAAAAATAAATTGCCACCTTTTTTCACTGACTATTCAAATCAGTAAGCATTCAAATAGGATAATCTGTATTTGGCTTGGGACTGACTGGCCCAAGAAATAACTCTTTCCATGAAGACATCAGCTTTCCTCTTAGTAATTTTGGTCTGCCCTGGGCTGTGGGACCCTGAGAATATACACATATTTTTATCCATATTCACTGCCTTTTATGGTTTCTGATCGTTTCAACTGTACAAAATTCTCTTTCTTCTAACAAAGAACATCAGCACAATAGGAAAAAGGAGTAAGAATATGAGGTCATTAGACTTGGAGTTAAGTTGACTCTGTCATAAGCCTAGCTAGGTGACCTTGTTACCCCATTCAACCTCCCTAAGCTTCAGACTTATCCTCAAAGGAATAAAATGAGTTTCCTAAATGCTCTCAAGGAATCACTAAAAGGATAATATGATGATGTGTATAGATATGCCATAGATATATAAAATACTATTAATGCTTACCAAGGAGGTTTGCAGAACTTTTTTTAATGAATGAGTTTTTTCCATTGCTTAACAATAAAACTCAATCTATTTAACACAGCTTTTAAGAAGGTTCAAGAATTGTTACCCACCTGCCTGTTGAATGCTATTCTTGTTGTTCATTCACTCAACGAGTAATAATAGAGTACCTACTATGTTCCAGCATCCATGCTGGGCACTGTAGAAACAGTGATGAACACAAGGGATATCCTCTCTGATGAGAAGGTTCTAGGCATAAGGATTAGCATAAGCGAGATGTAGAAGTAGAGATTAGCCTGGGACATCTAGAACTGAAAAGTCAATGAGACTAGAGGTAAGAAGCGCTAGGGATGAGAGGGCTGAATGAGCTGGAGAGGTCTGAAGGTTTCTAGACAGCAGAGTAAAAACAAGGAAAACTTCACGCTTAGCTCCAGGCAAAGTGGCAGAGAGAACAAACTCACTGTTCATTAAGTACTGGGCATAATCTCCTACCTTCTTGCTTTTCTTCATGCAGATGCCCTGATTGGTTTTAATATCTGTCCCCTCCAAATCTCATGTGGAAATATGATCCCCTGTGTTGGAGGTGGGGCCTTCTGGGAGGTATCTGGGTCATGAGGGCAGATCCCACTTAAATGGCTTAGTGTCATGCCCTTGGTGATGAATGAGTTCTTGCTCTGGTAGTTTACATGAGAGTCGGTTGTTTAAAAGAGTGTGGCAACTCCTCCCCTCTCTCTCGTCCCTTTTGCTCTTGTTCCTTCTCTCACCATGTGATGTGTCTGCTTCCCCTTAGCTTTCCACTGTAAGTGGAAGCTTCCTGAGGTCCTCACCAGAAGCAGATGCTAGGGCCATGCTTTTTGTACAGCCTGTAGAACCATGAGCCAAATAAACCTCTTTTCTTTATAAATTACCCAGCCTCAGATACGTCTTTATAACAATACGAAAACAGGCTAATATACCTCGAGTCCTTGATTGCCAGCCATGGCATCCCCACTTTGGGTGTACAGTCTTTACTTCAAAGTCCAAAACTCATGCCAATATGTCTGCAAAACTTGCTGCATTAGGCCATTCTTGCCTTGCAGTAAAGAAATACTTGTAACTGGGTAATTAATAAAGAAAAGAGGTTTAATTGTCTCAGAGTTCTGCAAGCTGCACAGGAAGCATAGCACCAGCATCAGCTTTGGGGAAGCCTCACGAAGCTTACAATCATGGCAGAAGGCAAAGCGGGAGCAGGCATGTCACATGGTGGAAACAAAGCAAGAGAGACAATGTGGGGGTGGGGCTGCCACACACCTCAAACAACCAGATCTCATGAGAATTCACTCACTATCACAAGACAGCACCAAGCCATGAGGAATCTGCATCACTACCATGATCAGGCATCCCTCTTGTCACACATTAGGCTCGCTGAGGGTGAGGTTCTGGCATCCTCATTTTCATCTCCTTACTCCTTGGCTTACTGCGTGCTTGTTCCTCTGATCTAAGAGCATCTTTGATCATCACCTTTGCTGTCTTTGATTTACAAGGACCTAGTAAATGTCTGTTAAGGTTAATTAAGTAATAGGAAAGAAAAAAATATAATTTGAGAAACAGGGGCTGCCCCAAGAAGAACATGACCTCAGCTCGAAAGCTTAGGCGAGCCCAAAGATCTAGCAGCTGGATGCCATCACTTAACCCAGTCCTTGCACTGGACCACAAGCTCTTTCTTGAAGGAGAATCTGATCAGCAACAGTGGTCATTTGCCAGTGCTAGACATCTATCAGACAATGCTATCTATAAGTTTACAGACATTAGCCAGACACCCAGCAGAGCATGACTATCTCTCTGTAGCAGTGTCCCAGGAAATTTTATTATGTTCCTGGGCATTTCCAAGCCCAGGCCCCTAGTGAGAGCCATGGCTGCTGTCATAGGGCTTCACCCTGTTATCAGCCGTCAGCCCAGCACTTCCTGACAACGGCAGCTGTTGGCACCCTGTGGACAGCCAAGTCCAAGGAATGTCTGCTTTGTTTCCAATCTTGTCAGGGGACAACCCTACCCTGACCCCACCAGTCCAGGGGGTCAGGCTGTTGTCACAGGTGTTCCACAGCTTCTGTCATCACTGAAGATTGCTTCAAATGCTGTGAGAGAGATGAATAGTACCAGCCCCCAGGACCCGCTTCCCCAAGTCAGACACATTCCATGTGCTGAAAAGGAGTTCATCTTTTCTCAATGTAAAACTTAAAGACAGAAACTTACATGTATGATGTGTTCTGAGTTGGAATGTGGATAAAAGTTGGCATCTGTGAGTCAGAAGATTCAGATTGGAGTTAGAGCTCTGATACTCATGCTAGCCTTGTGACCACAGGCAAGTCACTCTCCACTCTCTGGCCTTCATTTCTGTTTATAAAAAGAAGGGAAAGAACCAGTGATTTCTACGTCTTCTCCTGGATCTACATTTTCAGGATTCTTTATTGCAGAGTCAACAAAGGCACCTATTCTGGGGTCAGAGACTGTATTGGGCTTTATAAATATAGCATCTATTTTATCCCCACATATCTGCAGGTTGTATTTTAACATTTCCAATAGTTCTATGTTTCCTACAAGGAAACTGCAAGGTGGTGGTGGGCAGGGGGTTGTGATCTTTCTGAAGTCGTGTAGATATAAAAGTCATCAATAGATTTAAACTCAGGCATCCTGATTCTCACATGTGCCCTGGCCTCAAAATTACTTCTATATTCATAAGAAAAACCACAGCTAGTCACAAGAGCCCATGCAATGTCCAGTGTCTGTCACTAGCAGAAGGAATGAAGAGAATTACTCTGCAGAATGAGGGATTACAACTGGAGTAAAAAGAGAATGGTCTGAAGGTTTCTAGGCAGCAGAGTAGAAACAAGCACAGTTTCATGCTTAAAGACACCGATGTCCATAGCCCAAAATGTTTGATCCTGGTCCAGGTTGGACTTGAAGGCATATATTAGAAGAGCTGGAAGCTACTTTTCATGTTTGAAAAAAAGAATAAAGTCAGGAAATGAAGATCTGCAGAGTGAGAAGCCCAAACCATTCATGGTGGTCTTTATCTTTGTAAAGATTTTCTTGATAAATTTAAGAAAAACAATCCCTTATTTTTAGATTATATATTTTATTAAAGAAGCTGTTTCATAACTATATCTCACATACTTGCAAGAAAATTATTTCCACTAGATAGAAACATTATTAACCACATTATGGCTATGAGAAAACTGAGGCCAAGTAAGGAGAGATGAAATTAGAAACATTACCTCCTCATGCCCAGTTTCATAGACTCCATACCTCACTGACATGGCAAAGACTACTGGATGCCTACCCAATAGCCTTGTTCCCTTAATAGAAGAGCCTAATTTTATTTGAAGCAGCAAAGCATCAAGCAAAAAGATTATATTCCCAAGCCTCCCTTCCAATTAGAGTTGATCATGCAACCAAGTTCTGGATAGACAGTGAGTGCTTTTGTGGGAGAATTCCAAGAAGTTCTTTTAAAGAGATCTGAGTCAATGAAGGTGGATTATTTGTTCCCTTCTTCTTGTCTTTATTCCTGCTCCCTGCCCATGAAAAACCGAAGCTCCATTCACTATCGTGGGCTAACAGTGACCTTGAGTAAAAAGCTGTGCATTAGGATGAAGACGATGAAATATAATGGGAGCCTGGGCTCCTGAGCATCTCAAGGCTGCCATGCCAACCCTGGCTTGCCTTCTTCTGAAATTCTTATATATGAGAAAGAAAAAAATAATTTTTATAAAGCCACATTATCTTCAGGGCTTCTTTTTATGCAGCTAAGCCTAATCCTAAAGGTTACAACCAGATGGCTATATTTGAGAAGTGACGCAGAAAGAAGGCACTATCTGTTATCAGACCTGGTTCATTCCCTTGGCCCACATGGTCATAAGAAGAAGGAAGGAATAATGAGTGAAACACTATTCATCAGATTGGGATGCCATCAATTGCATGACATGCTATAATTTTGTGCATCACCAACAAAGAAAAAATGTTGCCAATTAAACTATGACATGCCATTGATTGTGAGATGCAAATCAATTTCAGAAATGTTAAAATGTGAGGGAAAAAAGCCAACCTGTGAAATATGGTGTGCTGAGGATTTAGCAAAGCACAGTTTGGATTTAAAGTTCATCAAGTCAATGCATCCTCCCATCCCTATTTTAAAGAACAGGACACCAACACCAAGGTCCAGCAAGGGGCAGTAATTTGTCCTATAAATTCAGGGACAGAGCCAGGATGAGAATCTTGACAGCAAATTGAGAGCTCTTTAATAGGTCCCAATAGATACCAAATTTTTGTTTGTGTTACCTTGACCACTAGCAACATGTTTATTTAATCATCCACCTGTTTCTGTTTTTCCCTCTAAAATATGCAATGCTGAATAGCAGAGACAGAGGCCCTCACCCCTTCCACACACAAATGGACTCAGCAGTCACAGGAGATGATGGAGACAGATTTCACAGTAAATTCATGCTCACACAGGGCATACACCTGAGTCAGCAGCTCTGAAGGAGATGAAGAACACCAGGTGGCTATGAAGAACTGCAGATAGGAGCCTCTGAAACACAGGAAATTGAGATGGCACAGCAGTAGCTGATGGCTGGGGCCTGAATAATATTCAGCTTAAATCTCTCCTTCTTTCTCTTACACAGGGAAGAAACACTATGGTGAATGGCGCCCTCCCAAGGGATATCAAGAACCTAGACTCCCAGTTTATCAGAGATGGAGGGCCCAGAGAGATCATGCACCAGTCAAGTCTGCATTAAAGACAAAAATGGTTCTAATCTCTCATAAACTGATGTGGGTTTTAGAAAGACCATGCTAGTGACAGTACTGTTGATTCTGGAGATAAGGAGTCTAGCAAGGAGGACACTGCAGCCATCCAGGTAAATGACAGCAGGTCCTGGACTAACGCAGTAAAGATAAAGAGAGTAAGAAAGATGGTCCAATCAAACATGAACAAAGCTTCAAAAACATCAAGCTTCTGAAGTCATTTTCCTGTTCTTGTTACTGTTTCCTCCTCTGTTCCCAAATATACCCTATGCCCTCACTCTCAACATCCCTCATTCCAATTCATCTTTTTTTAGACTATGCATAAATAAGGTATGAATGACTAATAACAGTGTAGGTTGCCAAGGACAGCTGTGTTCATATAGGGAATCCAAGCCATAAGCTAAATGATGTCGTTCCAATGGCAGAATTTCAAACATTAACCTGGGGATGAAGAGGTATTTGAGTCACTGGGGCCTCCCATTGCTATAGATATCCTCAGCTCCCTTTCCTCCTCTAAGGATGCTTGCATGAAAAACAAGCTAGACTTTCTTATTTTTCTCTAGCAAAAAATTTAAAATTTCAATGGGCATCTTTCTATGTGTTTATGTGTATGTGTGTATAGAGAAGATCTAAACGAGTGAAACGTTTGCACAATAAAGCAATATAGGAAAATATGGGAGGTTACTTTTTAAAGTATACAGTAGCATGGATTAGACTCATATAGCATGGCGGCACGGCACAGAAATGTCTGTGGGGCCTGCTTTAATAAATACAGAGAAATGGTTTATAATTAGCAGAAGCCTTGAAGATGGGCTTTCTTCTGATACTTAGATAAAATAAGGTGGGTTTATGAAAAATGTTTTAAAAACTGGAAGTACTATAGATATGTTTTCTTTAACATGACATGGCTATTTGAAATGGATTTGTTCTTAGAGTGCATTGATTATATTGCCATGGAGTTTTTACCACAAGCAGAGCCAGAATTATCTTTATTTTACAGATGAGGAAACAAAGTCTCAAAAAAGTAGCCCAAGCCATTGTCCTTCCCAACATTGTATTATCTCTCAAAATGGGGGTCAGTGGGCAAAGTGTTGGGTTCCAAAACTTAAAAATAAATAAATAAATAAGTCTTCCCTGTAAATGATCCCAAGGAAAGGGAAACAGAACTGAAATTTGCTGAGCATTTTCCCTGGTCCAGTGAAACTTTTAGGTATCATCTAATAGAATCCCCAGAATAAACCCTAGGAAGTAAGTATCATTATTATTCCCACTATGCTGGTTCAGAGAGGTTCGGAGCCTGCTGCCCAAGTTCACAGAGCAAGAAGGCAGGACCAGATCTCACACCTAGGTCTGGCAGGCACCAAGGATATGGCCAGCTTTTCCCAGTCCAGAGTTTTTCTACTCCATAGGTGTGAACATACATTTGGTTTATTTGAATAACAGTGCCTCATAGCTCCCCTGGGGGAAAAGAGGACCTGAGGATACTTTCAATCTGGATGGATATTGCCTTGCCAAGAATTCATTTATGGAGAAAGCAAACGGTCTCCCTCTGTCTGTAAACTTGCATTCTGCCAAGTGAATATATAATGAGGCCTTCAGAACATTGAGACATTATTTTCCCTGCAAATCCTGGACCATTTAGAAGGATATCAGACCTTGCTTTGCTTGGCAGGAAAACTATGTTAGTGATTCATTCCAAAGCATAAAAGGACAATACAGAAACAGTCATGGAAAAAGGTATAAGAGCAGAGAAGAGAAGGCAAGGTCAGGGGTGAGAAGGGAAGGAGGGGCGGAAGAAGGAGGAGACATGAGGAGGGAGGAAGGAAGGAGGAGGCTGCTGCTGTGAGCACTGGGCAGAGGATGCTTTTGAAATGCAGACACCAGGTCAGATCTCAATATAGCAGCTGATCCTAAGCTTCTATAGAAGCTACTGAAGTTAGCACTTCTGTCTGGTCAGAAAGGCAGCTGGAAGACAGAGATAAAAGAACGGCCACTCATTCCACCCCACCCCCTACCTCTAATCACACATAACTTTGAATGCAGAGGACAGAAAGGGTGCTGGGCCCAAAAACAGGGGTGGGCCGGAAGGAGGGAGCAGCCTGCCAGCTGATCAAAAACACTTTCAAGTTAAGATTAAACTCCAGAGATTGCAGGAGGCCAATTTAATGGGAAATGTTCCCTGTCCTCCCTGTCCCCCTTCCTTGGCTTCCCATGGGAGGGGACTGGGTTGTGATGTTGCTTATCACAGAAACCCCAGGGTACCAGATCTTACCCAAATGAGCAGCTGGAAATGGCTAAAATGTTAGGAAAAAATAGTTTACAACGTGTTGAAAGGAAGACAAAGGTAGGAAAGATAGATTTTAATTATCTTGCATCCTTCCTGTGGAGGGGCAGACACCCAGGAACATATAAAGGCCATTAGCTCTGAAAGATGAACCTGGCAAAGGGAAAACCTACTGGCCTGGGAAACAGGACACCTGAGTTCCAGATTCAATCCAGCCACCTCACTTTTCCAGGCCTCAGTTTCTCCATATGGAAAATGGAGACTGTGCCATACTGAGCCAGTATGCACAGTGGTTAAGTCTTTGGAGTCTGCTCAAATTTCTCCTCTCCCACCCATAAGCTGTGTGATCTTTACAAGTGCCTTAACCTCCCTGAGCCTCAGTTTCCTTTCTGTGAAGTGCCAGTGATGATCATTTCTACTTGTCAGGATTATGATGAGGATTAAATGAGCTAGTCCATAGGAAGGGCATAAAACAGCATGTGCTCCACAAGAAACATGCAATATAAGCTACTACTATCTTTATTACTAGATGTTCAGACGTTCTTTTATCCTGCAAAAAGACGGTGGGATGGAGAGAAGGTTGACTCTAAAGCTATGAATTTGAGACCTGGTTCTATAAATCACCTAGCTCATCCCTAAGGCTCAGCTTTGTCATTCAAAATATGGGGCTTGTGAGGTGTTGTGACTGCCAAGTGCTCTGTAAACATGAGGTCAATATCAGTTGTCACCTCTCATCAGTGGAAATGAGGAGTTGCTTTCTGTGGATATGAAGTCTCAGTTATACAAGATGAATGTGTTCTAGAGATCTGCCATACAAAATAATGCCTAGAGTCAATAATAGTGTATCGTGCACTTAAAAAAATTCAAAAGGGTAGATTCCACGTTAAGTGCTCTTACTATGCATGAAACAAAAAACAAATGCACAGAAAACAAAGGGCATAAGGAAACTTCTGGAGATGATGGATATGTCTACTGTCTTGATCATGGTGATTGTTTTATGGGTGTATAAATATATATATTTAAATTCATCAAATTACATGCAAGAAATTTGTAAGTTTTATATATCGATTTTAGTTCAATAAAAAGATTTTTTTTAACAAGCAAAGCTTTTCTACAAAGACAATTCTGTGTTATGAATAAACTATATTTTAGCAGGAAAAGTATAATAATATAGGAAACTGTTAAGCCCCATACCTCTTCAAAAAGAATAAATTGAATTTTTCTTGGCCATCAATACTACATTACTATGTTTTTTAAATAAATGAATGAATAAACAGATAGACTGATAACATTTCTGTTAGCTCTAAAGGACTTCCCACACTCTTAAATTCAAGGATGATATTCTGCACCTTTTAGAGCTGTGTGTACACACACTCCCAACTGACAAGCTTCTGCATGTGGTTGAATATCGCCTCACAGTGTTCCAGAAGCAAGCAAGATGCCACGTCTCCAGCTGGTCAGCCGAGAAATTGGAAGCAGAACCGACTGTGGCTAACTAGAGATCCTGCTGGGCCTCTGAAAGCCAGCCTCCAACTTGCCTGGGAAGCCCCCAGGCCATTAATGGCCACAATCAGCAGGGCATTTTCTGCCTGTCTTCTTGCCATGACCAGGACACAAGATGCTTGACCAACAAGAGAGACCCATTCAAAGCCATTGCATCCCTAAGGAGGGTCGATCTGCCATCAGCTTTTTCTCCCAATCTACAGAATTTTATGATCTTTTCTGTGTGAAGAACAAAGTTAATTGCTTCGATTCCACTACTTGCTGTTGGAGCTGGTGGGGATGTAGAGTGGGGAGTTTCACATTCTGACCCCACTGCTGACACTCTCTGTGACATCTTTGTAGCCCCATTCCCTCCTCTAGGTGCTATGGTCTGAATGTGTGTACCCTCCTGCACAAATTCATATGTTGAAATCCTAACCCCCAAGGTGATGGTATTAGGTGGGGGGAGGTGATAAGATCAGGAAGGCAGATCCCTCATGAATGGAATTCCTGCCCTTATAAAATATATCCAAGGGAGCGCATACACCCCTTCCACGATGTGAAATCACAGCTGGAAGGAGTCATCATGAGCCAAAACATGGGCCCTCACTAGACACAGAATCTACCAATGCCTTGATATTGACTTCACAACCTCCAGAGCTGTGAGAAATAAATGACTGTTGTTTATAAACAACCCAGTCTATAGCATTTTATATAGCCACCCAAATGGATGAAGACACTGGACCTCAGTTTCCTTGTGGGGTAACTGAAGCCAATGATTCCTAATATAATTTCTTATATCTGGAACATATGGTGGCCTATGTCTATAGTCCCAGCTCCAAAGTAAGCATTATATAATGTGTAGGCCGGATGCTCAGGAGCCACCCATGTTACCTGGCATTCACTCCATCATGTGGTTCCCTACCCTTGCATGTAGGCAGAGCCTGTTACTTGCTTTTACCCAATAGGACAGAGATGATGGGATGTTATTTCTGCTATCTGTTCCATGAGATTGTAACCTCAGTCTTGCCAGAAGACTCTCCCCCTTGCTGCCTTTGATAAAACAAGTGGCCATGTTGGGAGGCTCACGTGGCAAGGCATTATCCAGCAGCCAGCAAAAATCTGTCCTTAGTATCACAGCTGCAAGGAACTAAATCCTGCCAAAACCAAGTAAGCTCACAACCACCTACAACTACCCAGTCAACAAGCACAATGGGAGGACAGCCCCAACCAACACCTTGATTTTCAGCCTCACGAGCCCCTACAGCAAAGGACCCAGATAAGCCATGCCTGAACTCCTGGCCCACAGAAACTGTGAATTAATAAATGTCTGTTGCTTTAGAACACCAAATTTATCCTGATACTTTTATACAGCAATAGATAACTAATACAATAGGATACAATGTTTAATACTACTGTGAAAATACACAGTAAATACACGTGAATGAACTCTAACAACAACTACAGTAGTCAAAATATAACAGATGTTCTCCAGTGCCCTCTTCTAAAGGAAGCTTCCCTAAACACAGCTTCTGCCATTCAGGTGGCCCCTGTTTTACAACATGTAATCTGGTTCCCTACCCCCACTCTCCAGGAATGACTACCTCGACACTGTCCAATGGAAATATAACATGAGCCACATGTGTCACTTAGATTTTCCAGTAGATGCATTCAAAAAGGTAAAAGACAAGGAAAATTAATTTTAATAACATATTTCATTTAACCACTATGTAGAAATGGTATCACTTCTGCCTGTGACACTAGCCACATTTCAAGTGTTTAATAGCCCCATGTGGCCAGTGACTATGTGGACCATACAGGGTTATGTGGGGTTATGTGGACACCTGCCCCAAAGGCAACTGATCCATAGACTGGCTGTCCATCACAGAATCAACTCTATGATCTCCTCTGACAAGGTGAGCTAGACCAGTCACATTTTTTCTCTAGGCAATTTGAACTAAGAAACATAAAAAGATTGCCAGTTGGTGTTAAAAGCTGCAGCTGAAAGGTAAGGAAGGGGGTTTTGGAGGCTGTGAGGGGCCAGCAGCAAATTTCAGTATGGAAGAAAAACAACCCAGAAACTCCAGAAGCAGAGAAAAATAAATAGTAGCAGAATGCAGCTCTTAAGTGGAGTGCAGCTTGAGGCGTATGAATGGCAGGTTACTGGAGTAAAGAAATGGCCCTTCCTTCATTCATTCAATAAATATTTATGGACCGCCTCCCATTGCCAAGCACTGTGCCAGGCACTGGGGTACAGTAAATAGCAAAACAGATCAGTCCTTGTCATCACATAATTGGCAGTCTAGTGGGAAATGACAGATGTTGAACAAATAGTTACACCCGTAAATATGTAGCTACAGAAAGAGCGCCTTGAGAGAGAGAATCATAGGCTACTTAAATTGTACTAGGGGGCCAGGGAGGCCTCTTGAATAAAATGACAATGAAACCAGCTCTTGAAAAAAGGGGACAGGGGTTTTCCTGGTGACAAGAGGAGACAAGAACGTCCAGGCAGGGACACAAATGCAGGAAACAGAGGCAGAAGAGCTGGGCACTCAGGGACTGCAGGGCGGCTGTGGGCAAGGGCAGAATCTGATGAAGAACAGGGGTCAGATTTGAGGCTGGGGAAGCAGGCAGGAGAGGAACATGTTCTGCAGGACCTTGGAAGCCACACTAAGGGAGCCCTGAACTCCTGTAAGACTTCCAGGAGCCAATGCACATCCTCCACTGGCCCTCCACTCCAGGCTCCCTGCAACCTGGCCCCATTCTTGGGTCTTGGTTCTTTGATGATTCCCATGAGACCCCGTTCCCCCATTTTAGCTCCACATATATTTTTAAAATAAATTCCCTTTTTTTTTTTTGAAATCGCTTGAGTGAGTTTCCACTTCTTTCACGCACATAACCCCAGCCAAAAGCTATGTCCACTCAGTGCCTGATTCCGGGATCCCCAGTTTGCATTAGTGGACACATTTGGTGCTCACCATCAAGGCAAGTACCAACCCTGGCCACACTCAAATAATCCTGGAAAGGAGACCTGATTACCCTCACTCTGTGGATGAGGTGCTCAGGTCACGCAGCCAGCAGCGATACTTCCCCCTGTCCCTGAGGACCTGGCCATCTGATTGGCAAGAGGCCTGGTTCAGTTCACAGGCATGAAACAAGTGCATGCCCCAGGAGGAAAGGGAAAAGAAATCGATATTGACAAAGCCAACTGTGTTCCAGACGCTTCACAAACATTATCTCATGTGATTTCTCACAACCACCCAGTGAGTTAGGTATTATCACCTTACTTTATAGAACAGGAAACTGGGATTCATAGAGAGTGAGTGACACACAGGTCTTCTTTAGAGAAACTGGGTTTTCACGTCCAGCTGACTCTAAAAATAATACCCTGTTAGATCTAAACGGACCCCTAAGAAAAGACCATCTTTTTCTTCTTGAGAACTGTTTACTATCGTCTGTTGAGAACACCTCTCCCTATAGTCCGGGAGCTTCTAAAGATTACATCCCAGCTACCTAGCACAGGCACTGGCATGTTGTAGCTGCCAAATAAGTATGTGCTGTTCAAATAAATGACGCAACAGTCAAAGATGTCCACATCTACTTCTCCTCGGAACTTGGCCCTCTGAGCTTTTGCAAATGCCCAATTTAACTCAAGAAGTTAATCAATACCAGGGGATGCTATACTCCTGAATGTGAGACAAGTGGCCTCAAGTCCCTGAGCGTGGTGGTGCCGTCTTGTCTTCTCCCAGCACTCAGGAAGGGAAAATATGTCACCAAGTCATGGGCAACGGACTCTATTAAGGCTTGATTGGCAGACAAGGGCACAGGGTGAAAATCCCAACCAATGTCTGTCTACCTGGCCTGATGCTCACATGAGACAAAGAAATGGAAAGGGCTAGAAAGAATAACAGTCCTCAGTAGAAAAAGAAAAAGTGAAAATAAAATAAAAAGAAACATGAGCTGTCATTGCTGCTTGTTGGTCTCAATCCTGTTCCCTTCACACTGAGTGCTTGATGCCCAGTACAGAACCATTAATACATAGTGATTAAATAAATGAATAGTTGAATGGCTGAATGAATGAATGATGGCTGAGAGGAACAATGGACTAGGGATCAGAAGACAGAAGTTCTAATCCCAGCTCTGCCAAACCAATAACTTACCTATCGATTACAGGAAGTTTTATCCCTTCCAGACTCTACATCTTCATCACTAAACCTGGACCATGCCACGCAGCTGGAAGAGCCCTATGGCAGACCCAGAGCACTTGAGTTGCTTTGTCATGTGATGCAAGGAGAGGCTGGGAACCCTGTGGAGCCTCTCTTATATACACTCCTTCTCCTTGCTCACAGGATGCAAACGTCCAACACTCTTATTCCAATTTAATCTGTCAATTTTTCTAAGTCTTTATCACACTTATCAAAATGTGTATCAGTATGAGAAAGTGATCGTCGTGCCACCCCTCTCCCCTTAGGCAAATGCAAAATTAAAATCTGCAAAGATGGCATCACGTTTCATACTTTAATTATTTTTGCATCTTCCTTTGCTGGTCTCTGTTTTTTGATGACTCTTTTCACTCCCTTCTAGAAACAGGCTCCATTTCCTCCCCGGGTGGAAAATATGTTTGTCTCCAGCGAAGTAGAAAATGTTTCCTGTATGTCAAGATGTCGATTGGAGAAACAGTGTGAGGAAAGGGTCTGCTGTCTTAGAGGTGCTGAAGAAAGTAACTCAAGCAAAGAGCATATCTCAAAACTTCGGGGGTGTCCTAAAGAGCAGTGAGCTTGGAGGTGAACTTGGAGTCAAATTTTGACTAGCTTGCTAACTAGTCAGATGACCTTGAGTCTGCCATGTTTATTTACTCTGCATCAGAACCTGTTCTGAGCTCTTCACAAGTCTTGGCTCATTTAGTCCCTGCAACAGCTCTGTGAGAGAAAAGCTATTATTATCTCTGCCAACTTTTCAGGGGAGAAATAGAGGCATATGCATGCTTTGTCTCAGATTCCCTAGGAGTTGGGGACAGAGCTAGAATAAGAACCTGAGCAGTCTGTCTCTAGAATTCCTACTTTTATCACTGTGCTTGACTTCCCTGGTACAGTAAAAATGTAATTCTTCTTATAAATATGCAGAAACCTAAGGCATGGCGACGCTGATCACTTGCCAAATTCCACAGAGCTAGTAAGTAGCAGGGTTGGGATTTGAACTCAGGAAGTCCGGCTTCAGAGCCTTGCTCTTATCCATTGTGTGGCTACCTTTGAAGTTGGTCATGCCTCTGCAAGCCAGGGTTTCATTCATTGCTTCAGTGAGGAATTCCAAAGTACACTAGTCATAGAGAGGAATAAAATAAGCATAGTTCCTGTCTTCCCCAAGATAGTGGTCTAGCGGCAAGACAGCTGTCAAGCAAACAAATAAATGGCAGCAAACACTATGGAGGGAACTATCAGGGTTCTCCGTAGGTTGGGGTGAGCTTGAAATAAAGTAATGATATGCAAGATCTAGTTCAGGATCCGGCTTGTAGCAGAAACCCAGTAAGTGAAAGAGATTCCTTCTTCCTTGCTCATGAACATGGAAGTGATGGTGATGGAAATGGGGGGTGGGGTTGGGGAGGGATCTAGAAGGGGTAGGCAGAGGCTGGGAAGGTATGTCAGAGTGGAAAAGATACCATAGTGGTCACTAGTAGGTTCCACTGCCCAGCACACTCCTAAAAAGCATCAGTACACCCCTAAAAGGCATTCTTCCAGCCCTAATTCAAATACCTTCTGTGATAGAGAACTCACTGTTTCAAATAAGGAAGGAATTCACTCTACGTGATAAAAATGCTGAGGTTGGGGAAGGATTACAGTTTATTAAATGCCAGTTTATTAAAATCCTCTAAAAATGTGGGGAAATTGCCTTCCTTCCAGGTTTTTTTGTGAGGATTCAGTAGTCCACAAAAGCTCTTAGAACAAGGCTTAACCCTAAAGGAATTGATAGAGGTTAGTTATGAATACTCACAGTATGGTCACTGTAGGTGCTATTGCTTCTCTTAGTGTTGTTATTATTAATATGCAGTTCCTATGAACACTAGTTACAGAGTAAACAAACCTCATTTCAAAGATCACCTCCACCACTGACCAGCTGCAAGATCATGGCCAAGTTATTCACTATCTCCAAGACTGAGTTTTCCCATTAGCAAAATTAGACTAATAATAATGCCTATCTCAAAGAATTACAGATTACCCATCTGACATCCTTAGCACTGTGCCTAACTCCTAGTATGTGCTCAATGTAATTATTATAAAAGTGGGTGGTTGGGCCTGCTTATGAGGTGTGCGTGCCATAATCCACTTATCCCAGAAGAGAAGAATCAGAGGGCAAAGACGTCAGCTATTTATTTGGTAGAAGCTCAACCAGAAACCGTCTCTTTCCCACCATCTTCTGCCCCATTCTTCTGCTATATGCCTGAGCTTCCCAGCAAATAAGGAATCATTGTCTAACCACCAGAGCTTTCCAAAGTGGAACTCACTGTCTTAGAAGAGAGGGAGCTCCCTGTGACGGAGGTGTTCAAGCTGAGAAAGCGTGACAGAGAGACTGTAGAGAGAATTCAAAGATTTCATCAGGGAGAAAAAGAAGGGAATGAAATGAGACCCAGACAGATGGTGTGGAATTGAGCAATGGTTTGTCAAAGCGTGTTCCATGGAACCTGGTGCTAACATATGGCCTCGCAGCCAGGCACAGAGGATGCGGGAGGACCAGTGGCTCAGACTCCAGGCTTCCCTCCCACTGCTTCAGTAAGAGAAGCTCCATTTTCATTGTTTTTTGGGTGGAGGTTTGTATCAGTTAACTATTGCCACAAAGTTGCTATTTTACGAAATCCCACAAACCTCAGTGACTTCAGCAATGAACACTTGTCTCTCACATCTGCATGGGTCAGCTGACCTGGAATGGGCAGTTTGTGTCTTGGTCATAGACACCCATCATCATGGGGTAAAGCTGGTAGAGAAGAAGGGAATTAAATAATAGCAATAATAGTAAAAACAAAACCTTATAATCTGTAGTTGCTATATAATAAATTTTGCTGTGTTGTGTGCTGTTTAATATAAAACCTAACCCCCAGCTCTGCTTAAAATTAACTAACTCCCTGTAAAACCTACCTTATCTATTCTTACCACATTCTCAGCAAAGTTCTCAGGCATCTCAAGACTCCTGTTTTCCTTGCTAATCAGCTGCAAGGTCACAGGGCAAAATAACACCCAAAAAACGTACAATGCGTTTCTCAAAATACTATTTTTCAAATGTAACATATACTACAAGACACGTTGCAAATTAATTAACTGTTCTTTATTCTAACTTCTGTAAACCTGTTAGCTGCTACATCATCCTGAATGTATAAAAGTACCCCATTGTCTTTCTCCGGTGCTCAGACTTGGAATGCTAATCCTCTGAGCCAGTGGCCACCTTAATAAAATCCTCTTGTTTCACCCATTTGTCTCCCCCAGTCTCCTGAATATTCTGTAACAGTAGGATGGAGTCAACTGGCCTGAGCTGGGTTTAGCTGGAGCAGTTTGTACCTGCTCCATGGGTCTCCCATCCTCCTCCTGGAACCGTTGGGAGAGGGCAGGCACCATCCTTCCCACAGCAATGGCAGATGCACAAAAGTGCAAGCCCAATGGTGCAAGCACTTTTTTTCAAGCCTCTGTCTGTGTTGCTTCTACTAACATCCTATTGGCAAATCACATGGCTCTGGGAAACTCAGGGTCAAGGGATGGGACCAGTCACCCATGGTGGAAGGGCACTGCACGGGTGCGTAGGCCAAGGACCCAAGTATGCAGAGGATATGTAAAGACTGAGACCAGGAACACTTGTGACCACAAGCTTCTATGTGAAATTGTACTTATGAAAAGAATTGAGCAGTTCATAAAAATAAGTTTGAAAACAACCAAACTAGATGTTCCCTAAGATTCCCTCACTGTCCAGAAATGCTATGAGGCAGATATGAGTTCTCGATTTGCCAGACAATAGTTGTGGGACCTTGGCACATCACGTAACTTCTGTTAGCCTCTGTATCTCACCTGCATGCTAGGAAAAATAATAATACCATGTAAGGGCATTATGACAAATGGAAAAATGTCTAAAAACACTTCCATGGTCACACAAGGATGTGAATGTACTTATTGCCACAAAACTATGCAGTTAAAAATGGTTACAATGGCAAATTCTATGTCATGTGTATTTTACAGCAACAAAAAAAAAATTGTCTGCCACAGAGCATTCATGCAGTAAGTGCTCAATGAATGGAGGCAGTAGAGATGATAATGCTAGCTCCCGCGTGCATTCACATTTGTGGTAGGATACTGGTCTGAAAAAGCAAGTGGCCAATTCTCCTTGCAATTCTCTCATACTCATCATGTGCCTCTTACCTCTCCCATAGTTCAGACTATTTGAAAAAATAGAGACTGTACTTCTCTGGATACAATGACCTCCAAAGAAAAGCAGATACTGCCAAGAACATAAAGTCATTTGCCTCTCTCAATGGATTTATTTTTTACCACAAAACTGAGACTGTAGATTCAAAAGCCAATGTGTACAAAAACTAGGCCTTTTGAGAGAGGGAATAGGACTTTTTGATGTCCATAAACATCACTTTACTCCTCAAAACCTAAAACCTGAAGGACCTGGAACATCAAATTGAAAGCATAAATCATAGTCAGGGAAAGAAAAATAGATGGCACTTAAAGAGAAGTTTTCCCTCCATCAAGAAAGGAGATCAAAGTTTGATAAGATAAGAGAAGGAACAGCAGAGGAGAAATACCAGATCTTAGGGCCCCAGGTTTCCAGTGTCCTGAGCTAAGTTCTGTGTGTTGGAGTGTATCATTACTTTTTGCCACAAAAATGCTGCATAACAAAATCTTAATGACATATACTATAACAAGCTTATATTCTCATCCATCTACAAGTCAGCTGGGAGTACATTTGTTTAGTCTGGCCTTGGCTGGGTCCTACTCTGTGTATCTCTTTTCTGCCTTGGACCAGAGGAGAAGCTAAGGAATGTTTTCTTGGCGGTGGCAGAGGAACAGACAGCAAAAGAAAATGGAGAAAGCCTATGAAGACCTCAGCTTGGAAATGACCTGCCATTTTGCCTTGCTTTATTGGTCAAAGCAAATCACATGGTTGAGCTCAAAGTCAAGCAGGGTGAGAGTAGGTAGCAGCGAGGAGGCGATATGTCCTACCTTTGTAGAAAGAATTTCAAAGTCTTATGCAAATTACAGGTATATCAGGAGGGGGCAAAACCTTGGGGCAAGTCACGCAATCTACTCAGGGTAGGATGATTGGAACCCAAGTGAGCTTGAGAGATTACAGAGCAGGGGGACAGTTACCTGGGAAATGGTGTCCCTGCAGAAGTCAGCAGCCATGGCTCAGAGAGACATCTAGATGGATGAGCCAGGGACAGACTCATAAACCCCATACAACCCCAGGGGATGCTGAGATGAGCTGGTGGAGCAGAGATGTACACAGCTGAAGAGATTTTAAGTCAGGATGCAGGAAAGGAGGTGTGAAGATCTGACAACCATGGGCTAGGGAGAAGCCACCAACAGCAATCAATGCTTCTAGAGAGAGTCCAATGACCTGTGAAGGGACAGGTCACCTCGTGGAGCTGCACAAGGACCGAATACCCTTCTGCCAATGCCAGGCTGACAAAGTCAAGGCCGCTGGAAATTAGTTCACCCCTTCCATTTTGGGGAGAAGAGCAAAAGGAGGGAAACAGAAATTTAACCTGCCTACATTTAAATCCCAAATCAGTCACATTTAAAGTTGAAAGTTGCTGAGTTATTTGAACGTACAAGATTAAGTTTCCTGCCCCTGGCAGAGATAGAGACTCATGAACTAAGGACAGGTACAAAGAAATAATGAAAGTTTTATCTAAGCATGGTTTATAGATGGTTGTGACGGTAAACATTAAACCTGATACTTAATATGTGTCTACTTTTGTACATTGTAATCACATACTTTTTTTTTGCAGGATTTCTTATTGCTTCCCATCAGAAGATCAATTATATTGCTAATGGAAGCTTTTTAAAGGCTTGTGTCACAGCCCCACACAAAGGACAGAGGAGACACCCTTATGCAGTTTCCAGCTAGAAATTGACCCCGCTGGCTCTCTCAGCCCCCTCCTCTTGCTTGGGCGTTCACAAATACTGATGGATGTTTTCTCGCATCAGCTAATGTGAAGGGAGTCTCGTTGTCTAGCGTTCTCCAGAGGAAGTTTTAACTTGTGGCTTGGTGCATTTATTATGTCAATTTTTTTTCTTTACATTCTGTGTTTCTCTGTGAGTTTATGAGAGGGGGTAGGGAGTGGGGGGAGGAGACCAGATTGGAGCCAGGCTGTCCTTATTTGACTTACCAGTATTTGGAAGGCATTTAAGTTTTTCTTTCTTCTATTGGAATGAGAGTGAAATCCAAAATTCCTAGCTGTCTCTAAATACCAACTGACTAAGCTTAAAGACTCCCAAAATAAACAGCTTAGCATTCCGGAAAGTTACCAGAGACCTGGGGGTTTGCTAAATGAAGCACGTACCTTTTGCCCCCCCTCACTTAGATTTTGCTCAAGCGGCCCCTGCATTGCCAAGGAAGAGGACATACGTTTGTTTTTTCAGTCAGTCAATAAGCCATGAGTTTCTAAAACTTTGGTTTGTGTTTCTGGGGCCCCAAAATAGAATATTATGTTGCCAACAAAATGAAACTCAAATTCATCTGTGTAAGATTGTCTCTCCCTCCTCTCTACCTATCCTCTGTACCATCTTTAAGGGGCTAACTCAAGTCTCACATCCTGTTCATGTATTCTCCCATAACATATTGATCTATGCAGAGACCTCCTAGCTCTTAAACAATATTTATTTTAGGGTTGACAATACTTGGCATGGATGCCATCACTCCCATTGCCTCCCCTGCTTAGGCATTATTAATTGATCACAGCACTTCTTCCGGCTGATCTCATACACAACCTCACATGACATCTCAGCACAATTCTCTGCTCTAGGCAGTCAGTACTGATCAATGAGAATTGACATTTAAGGTGAAACAGCTTTCCCATACCTGACTTAGGTTCTATTTTCAACCTTTAGGCCCTGAGAACTTTTTTTAAAGCATAATAATAGTGATTGTCTATTGAACAAGCACTGTGCTAGATGCTTTTCAATTGCCATCTCATTTATTCCCTTTCATAACATTATGAATTACACATAATTCTCCCCCCCCATTTCATGAACGAAAAACTAGGGTTTAGAGAGATCAGGTAACTCAAGCTCACATGGCTGGGGTGGCAGAAATGGAATGCAAGTCTAATTGTATCATAAAGTAAGGCCCTGGGGTTTCAGTCTCTCCAACAAGCCACCATGTCCTACAGCTCTTTTGTCCTTATTATACCATGCTTTTCCATTCTCTGAGGCTATGCTTACATAACCCCCTGTTCTCGGAATGCCTGTTGTCCTTTCTGACTGGTGGGTATCTGCTTACCTTCAGAGTATCAGAAATACAGGTATCATTTCCAATAGAAAACCCTTTCAAATTTTGATACAACTATCCTCATCCTTTTTTGTGACCCCCTCCTCCAATGTCACAACATGCTACTGGACACTAATCTTTAAAAGTCCTCTTGATGTAAGAGACTAAGCACTATTGATTCTTCTATACCAAGAAGGAAGGAAGGAAGGAAGGAAGGAAGGAAGGAAGGAAGGAAGGAGGGAGGGAGGGAGGGAGGGAGGGAGGGAGGGAGGGAGGGAGGGGAAGGAGGGAGGGAGGGAGGGAGGGGAAGGAGGGAGGGAGGGAGGGGAAGGAGGGAGGGAGGGAGGGAGGAGAAGGAGGGAGGGAGGGAGGGAGGGAGGGAGGGAGAGGAAGGCAGGCCGGCCCAGGACCTGAGATCCTCAAGGATAGGTTGTTGATTTTTCAGTCCTCCAGGAATTCAGCTGGCTTCTTGCAGGTGGTTCCACAACCCTCAAGAGGATTTTCCAGGGCACAGGGCATTTTGTCTGGTTTTTCTCCTTGCCCAGGCAGGAAGATCCAGGAATCCATTCACATATGACATAATTAGCTATGGCCACCCAAGGAAATACACAGAATTGAGACCCAGAACTTTTAACCAACAGAGTTAAGCTCTTATCTAGGAAACATGGTGCCAAGTGTCAGACCTAAAGGGCCAGGCCTGAGAATAATGGATGGATGGGGCAGCCTTCTCACCTGGTCTCTACCCTATGTCCATCCCTCTCCTTCTGCTACACACTGCCCTAGGCTGCTCTTTCCCAAACAAACATTGCATCATACATACACACACACACACACACTCTCTCTCTCTCTCTCTCTCTCTCTCTCTCTCTCTCTCAAACCCTTTTAGGGCTCCTTATTGTCCCCAGGAAGAAAGCCCAAGTTTTATAACATGGTACACAGGGCCCCCATAATCTGAACCCAAATGTATTCTCCAAAGCCTTCTCTCAACTGTCTCCAACCCATTTTTTACATCTCAGTCACCTCAGATGGCTCAAATCTCTACAGTAGCCAAGTGATTTATTCCCCCCTGGGCCTTGCTTCACTATTCCCTCTTCCTGGAATGACCTCCTCCTTCCTTTTATCCCACATGGCCCTTACTCATTCTCTATGACCAAGCCCAGACATCACCTTCTTCTGGCTTCCAGACTAGGTTAAGGATTCCCCCTGTGTCTTACCTGTGCACCTTTAAGAGTAGTGCGTATCAGTGCTCAGGCATGTTTGATGAATGAAGAAAGGAAGGATAACAACCAAGAGGGATGGATTCAGAATAGATGTCTCTGTCAAGGAATGGGTTATGACTAGTGGTTTGGAACAAAACGACGATGGCAATTTGGGCCAGCTTGTTTTTATGGGTTGCCAGCACATATCACAGGGGCTAGCAGGCAGGGTGAGTGATCCAACTTAATCCTCTAGCCAGTCTGTGCAGGAAGGGAGCTAGAATTTGTACCCGAATTTGAAAAGAAATCTTTAGGTGCCTCTCTCTACCTATGGCTCTCCACTTCCCCCCACCCCCTCCTGAATCTCTGGGCTGCTCCTCCCTGCAGAGACAAACACTTTCTATTTCTAGATCTCACTGATGATGACATTGAACCTGGACTATGCTCTTCTACCCTTCTCTCTCCTCTCCTGTTAACATGCTTGACTTGCTTGGCTACTCCAGGTCTTCCCCTGTTTAGCTTCTGGGACTCAACTCCTTCCCTTCTTTTATTTTTCACTAACTATAACAGTAATCATATCAAATAACTACACATGATACATTAATGGTGAACCGGGGTCCACCTTTCACCTATATCACGGCATTGGATCCTCACAACATTGTTCTGATGCTCAGAGAAGAAAAGAAACGTGTCTGATGACACACTTATAGGTTTAATTACCCACACTCCAACCTGGTTCTCCCTGGCTTCAAAGCCCTAAGAAATTCCTCCTTTTATTCTAAAGAATCTTCTCCTCCAGGGGCATCCTCTTTCCCTGCCACTCACCATGAACTTACAGCAGAAAAGAAAAAGCCACGTCTAATGTGTTCTCTCTACCCCAGTATTTTCCCTTTCTCAATAAATCCATTTAAGAGTAAAGCGTTTGATGGACAGTTTAATAGAGCTCTCCTTAAACCTGGCCACATTAATGATTTCTGGCTGGCTAAATGTCAACTTCCATAGCTCAATAGCTATTTTCCTTCTTCAACAATCAGTGCTTCACTTGGGGTTCTTTATTTGGTGGTCAGGGTATAGTGCTTTAATGGGTCATCCCTAAGTCAGTGGGCCTGAGGTTTAAGCTAGACTTACTGTGTGACCTTGAGCAAGTCATTTAACCTCCCTAGACCTATGACTATAAAATGATGATAGTGTTGTACAGACCTGCCTACATGTTACTAGAGTATTTCATTGTATCTGCAATGTTTTTTAATCTCCTTAAAGAAGGGGCCAGGGTATATACATTAGCGTGTTAGCCACACTGCGTTCTTATTTTTAGATCTAAAAATACAAATTTCCTCTTAAAAAAGTTTAGTTTGCTACCTTAATGCCACTTGAATAATGCAAACATGTTCTGTCCACAAAATTTGTAGTGATCTATAATTTTTTGGAAACTTGCAATTTTGTTTTTCTTTGAGAGAACTTTTCATCTCTTTTTTGACTAATGTAAACTAATATAAACTGAACTATCCCCTATCAGAAATGAAAAAAGGAGGTTTATCCTGATTCTTCCATACACTGTAAGCCATATACATTATCAGTCCTGCATTATAGAAAAAGAGATTGAGTCTTAGAGTTGTTAAGTGATTTCCCCAAGATCACACAGCAAGCAAGTAGCAGACTTGGGACCCAATTCTGTGCTTTTAATCAGCAAGAAATAGTGACTCCAGATGGATGGGCCATGGGTCTGGGGGAGGTCAGGGCAATGTGACTTGGGGGACATCTGAGCAATAGGAGCAGCTTTGCTACCAGGTTGCAGAGTGAATTGGAATGTTAAAGCCATGGAATCTATGTAAAAACCCATAAGCAACAATCACTTCTATTTTTTTCAAAAATATTTTCTTACTTTTAAGTTCCCTGACTCTGGCCCAATTCCAAAGCCTCCAGTTATATGTTTAGATAATAAAAGTTGTCATCGTGGGTCCTGCTTGTGTGAAATCACTGCTGCAGCTCAGCCCAATGTCCTATGGGGAAAAGCCAGGGCAGGGAGTTTGGCGTAAGAAGGATAGTCATTATTAGATAATGTCCCAAGACTCCCAACATATCTTTTGATATGGTGACTCCTCACCTATTTGGGAATTAGGTAATCTCACAATCTCACCCGTTCACAACATGATCCAGATAATGCGGTGATGCTACCTCCAAAGACAGATATCCACCCGAGCACCGAAATGCTTCATCCCATTAAATCCTCACAACCAATCTTCTTTTGCCAAGAAGGAAACAGAAGCTCAGAAAGCCTGAGTAACTTGCTTAAGGACACACAGCTGGTAAGTGGCAGGGCTGGTGCATCTACCCCAGATCCATGATCTTAATCACTACGTTAGATGGAAAACAAGGAAAACAGCCACAGCTGCACAACCCAAAGAGATCATTACCAGCTCAGGTGTTTAAGGCCAAGGCAGGAGCCTCCTACTCTTGCTTGGAGTGTCTTTACACCGACTTCGCCCCAGAAGTCTAACCTGCGTTGTCTTCTAGAATGCACAAGGCTTGCAGGAGGGTGCAGACACAAGCAGCGACGAGAACTAAACAGAAAGAGCAGTCACAGGACTGGAGATGAGGAGACCTGCGTTTTCCTTCTGGCCGGTCCGCTAACTCACAGCACTTGAGTTTTCAGCAGGGAAGTGAAAAGTTTGACTAAGTGGTCTCTGAGGATGCTCTGGACTACAGAGGATATAAGGAAAAATAAAATAAGACACAATCCTTGTTTTTGAGGGACATACAGTCTCCTAAAGGAAACAGATGAAGTATACAACTATAAAACAAGACAGACAAAAATTAGTGTTTTGTAGAGGAAGAGGTGGAGTGTTTTTCATGGGAGCCAAGAATGTAAGAATTCATTCCAAACCAAAATAGATCATAGCACAGTTTCTATTGCAAGAACAGTGTGTGTTCTTTTATTTTTTAAATGCTGAATGATAGTCATTACGCTCAGATTAATGGTATAGGATAGACTAGACAATTGGATAGACAATTTTGTTAAGTGCAAAGTGCTTAATACCTCAGTTATAGAGACAATTCATCTATCCAGAAAGTCTCCTTCCTGGCCCTTTCCAGGCAGTCAAGGTTTATAGCCCAATAGCTCAATGTTCCTACAAAAGGGGCTTGTAGTCAGTAATGGCTCTGGCTTGTTCCGTTATAGAAGCCAATTTATTTTATCCTTGTGAAATAAAATCCAGTTGTCTTTGATTCCCCTCTTCTGAATCACATCTAATTTGATTCTTTATTGGAACTGGGTTTTTTTTTTTTTTTTTGTCTGATGTTTTATGAATGGCCCAGAACCAATATAGAATTGAGTTAATATAATTGGAAGGGGCATCTGAAACTAAATGGAAACCCAAGGGCTCTTGGAGAACTGGGGGACCTTAAGGTTTTACTCCTGTCCCAACAGGGGGATCAGGCAGAGACTAAAGACACTGCCCCCAGATCTTGAAATGCTCGCTGTAATCTGTAATCTGTAATCCTGACCCAACATCTCAGGACACACTGAAAATTTTTGTTCTATTTTTTTGCCAAGGTTTCATATCCTGTGCCCTCTGGCTGGCAGACACATCCAATCCACCTGCTCCACTCCACGGCCCTCAAAATTGTACTGATAATTCATAATTATTTTCTACTGATATGTCACTCTCTCCATTGTGTCTTCCCTGATGCCCCTAAGTTTGGGTGAGGCGCTCCTCTGGTCCATCAGCACATCTATAGCCTGATCAACCTACTGTCCTGACCATCTGTTTCTCTGTCTCCCTTGGTAGACTCTAAGTCCCCTACGGCAGGGATGACTGCTGTCTCATTCACCCACACTCTGCCACTTACAGCTATGTGACCTCAAGAAAGTCATTTAACCTCTCTGCATCTGTTTCCTCATCTGTAAACTTGGGATAATAACATAGGAATTTAGAATGAATTAAATATTAATACACACATGCAAAAAGCTCATCACTGAGCCTGGCACACCGCGAGTAGACAATAAATGCCAGCTCCTGTCATTACTTGCTGTTGTTTAGCCAATGCTCATCACAGTGCTTGTTACAGAATTCTTGCTCAATAAATATTTTCAGCGAAGAATTAATAAATGTGCTCTACAGTAGACGCTGTCCATCTTATACCAGATGGGACCTCAAAAATCAGCTGATATGTTTCCTTTTGCATTTACTTTTAATTTAATTTTACTTTTTAACTCTGGAAGGTACACAGGTTCATAAAAATGAAAGAGGCTTGCACCCCTGCTTACCTTAAATGGAACCACCCAGTCTTAAAATGTTGTTGTACACGGGGAAATGCCAAAGCCCAGAGAAGGGAGATGACTTCCTCAACACAGATGGTCAGGGTGTGGGGAAAGGGTTAAACGAAATAACGCACAGGAAGCTGTTAGCACGATGCCTGTTGCTCCTGCAGTGAGACTGGACACTTTCTGGCTATCACCCTCCTTGAAGCATCCCCCACTCTCCCATCCCCCTCTGCTAGGTGGCCCCAGGAAGCATTAGGTACCTCATCCTTTGAACTCACAGCCCTTTCCATTCCTTTCTCTTTGACACTTGTAGGAATGTGAGAACAGATTCAAGTTAGACACATAGTAGGAACACAGTAACATTTCGGGGCTTAGCTTGTGCTCAACCTTGCCTTGGACAAGTAAGCACATTTGATTTCTTTTGGTCAGAGAGTGGAAAAGCTTTGCCTTTGGATATCCTCAAATTAGAGGAAACTTAGGCCTGCAATCACATACAACAACTGGTAATGGGGACTGCAAGCCTGCTACATACGACATTCTCTGTGTGCTCGGCACCCCCTCCATCTCCCTAACACCATCTCCATCCTCACGCTGCAGATGAGGGAATGGAAAGCTGAGTGGTTGCAGGCTTTGACTGCAGCTGCCTGGCTTCTGAGGGCTTAAACCCACATGGGTAGGTCTTGGTCAGAGTTCATAGTGTCATGCTCAGCTGCTGCTTGTAGGGTTGCCCCCTCATTCCCCTCCCCTCCAGGACTTTAGGAATCCCAGGCCCCATGCCTCCTTGGTTTCAGACTTTGTGTCTCATTATAACTTTGTGATCTGAATCTCTGATGTAAGCATTTATATTTTTTCATCCTTATTCTTGACCCTAAACATAATAATTATTGTTCTAATTCCTTGTAATAATAGACTCCTGGGAAGCAGAAAAGGACCTAGCAGTTACCCTAGTCAATTCCACCCTTACTCAATGAGCGTGGCTCATACCCTGGTTATATATCAAGATCTGCTGGGTGTTTTTAAAAGTACAGATGTGTGGCTCCATCCCTGACTCCCCCCCACCAAACTAAATCAGAAATTTGCTGCGGTCAGGGTCACATATCTTTATTTTTAAAAATCCCCTGTGCCTCCAAAGGGCAATAGTTGTCTACTCCAAGGAGCAGAGTCAGCCTTCAGAGTCAGATATCCTTGGACTTGGTGTTACTCCTCTGTTTATCAGTCCTGTGACCTTGAGGGGAAATGTGTGACCTCTCCAAGTAGCCATTTCCCAATCTATAAAATGAGAAGAAAAAAATATTGGCTTGTAGAGATGTTAGAAAACCTGACTTCCCTTAAGCTGGCAGAGCACAGGACATACAATAGACATTCAGTAAATCCAAGGCCCCTTCCATTCCTACAGTAATTGTATTTGTACAGGCTACTTGGTCTTTCACTCATATAAGTCAAGCTAAACAGGTCAAGAACTAGTAGATTGATGTTGAAGTGAGAGCTTTAGGTGCAAGTCCTGGCTTCTTAATGCCTTTATGAACTTGGGTGAGTTTCTGAGCCTCAGTTTCCTTATCTGTGAAATGAGACTAATGTCACATACCCCAGAGGGCCCCAGTACACATTAAAAGAGACTGGGTGTATAATGCATTTAGCACAGAATCTTGTCCATAAAAAGTGCTAAGTACATGGAAACTAAAACAGACAGCATTCACATCCATTTCTGTTGCCTGCATTTTATACTTCAGCAAAATCAAACCAACCACTTCCATTGACTCGGACCATGAGTGTTTAGAGACTAGACCAGAATTTCAAGGACTTGCAGTCTTCCAGGTGCCAAGTTAACAGATTTTTGTTTTTAAACTATAGGGATTTAGGACTTAATCCACAGGAAATGGGTTTGGCAAGGCACCATAAGAACCAACATAACTTCTAACCCAATTTCTGTCCAGGCCTTTATTCACTGATGCAAAATTAATTTAACAGTCATCTCTGGCTGGGGCAACTCCAGAAAAAAGAGTGGTCAGTTCCAAAGCAAAAGATAGAGGGAACGAGCACATTAGACAAAAGTATCAAGATCCAAAAAGATCAGAGCAGGTCTGAGAGACGAGCCAAATCCAATGGGGGGAATTTAACAGGGACAGATGCACAATAAACGCTGCTTTGGGACAATGGTAAATCCTGTTTCTAGGTCCTGAAAACCAGGCCCATAAATGCAGGGCAGGGGAATTATGGCATTACTGGCTTCAATGCTCAGTCAGCCAATGACTGTCAGATCTTCATGTCCCAGTTACTGTGGAGTCATGGTTGAAATTTGAACTGCGAGGCCAGCCTGCTTTCACCATTTACCAACAAAATTATTTAACTCTCTGTGCCTCTGTGTTCTCATCCTGAAAGTAGGAATATACACTGTTTCTAACTTACAGTATTGCTGAAAGAATTAAATGATATAATGCATGGGTCTGGTCCTAGAGATGCAAAGAACAATAAAGCAATCCCTCATCAAGAAAGGCACAGTCTAGCAGGAGAGACTGACGCATAAGCTAACAGGTGCTATTCAGTGTGCTGAGTCTTCACCCAAGATGTCATAGAGCAGAGGTTGGCAAATTACAGCCCACTGGCCAAATCCAGCCCACTACCTGTCTTTATAAATAAAGTTTTATTGGAGCACAGCCACACTCATTCATTTACATATTGTCTATGGCAGCTTTCACACTACAAAGGTAGACTTGTGTTGTTGTAACAAGACCTTATAGCCCACAATGCCTAAGTGTTTATCACCTGGTTCCTTACAGAAAAATTTTGCCAACTCAAGGTATAGAAGAAGTAGTTAACTCTGCCTTAGATGCCAAGAAAGAGATAATTTTTGATCTTCTAATATGTATCGAGTTCTCTAAATAGGTAAACATGGCTGGAGGGTAAGGGGATTGATTGGGAAGATGTTGGTCAAAGGATGCAAAATTTCAATCAGACAAGAGGAATATGTTTGAGATCTATTACACCATAGCAACTATTGTTGATAACAATGTATTATAGTCTTGAAAAATACTCAGAATAGATTTTAAGTGGTCTCACTACAAAAAATATTAAGTATGTGAGGTAATACATATAATTAGTTCGATTTAGCTATTCTACAATGTATACATATTTCAAAACACCATGTACATGATACACTTATGTACATGATAAATACATACAATTTTTATGTGTAGATTTAAAATCAATCAGTTAAATAAGTCAACACATATTAATGAATTTGAGGTTCTATAAGGCTTGATGACTCGCTCAAAGTCACAGATTAAGTGTTAGGAGCAAAACTCAAACCTGGTATCTAGCCTGCACACTCTTTTCACCATCCCAGGAGAATTAAAGTAATCAGACAGGATACTTATGCAGGGTATTGAAGGGCAAATAGAAGTCTCCAAGGTAGAGATGATGTCTAAAGAATGAAGGAGGTATCCAAAAAGGTTAAATGAGCACAAAGTGTCCGGGACGTGAACATATTTTTAAAATGCAAATCGTTGGCTGCGAAGAGATTCTAGAATATGACATCTGGGGAGGGAGATGGGAAAGAAGAAAAGAGTCCACAGGGTGGGCGATGATTGAGGGAAAGCAGAGAACTGTCCACTTGCTGTCAATGATCCCTGGCAAGGTCTCAGGAAGAGCACTCCCACAAAAATGGATTGGGGAGCAATATGCCCCATTGCAGTCAGTCTGACATCATGGAAGCCTAGTTATTTCATTGTGTAGATGGCAAAACAGAGGCCCGGAGAAAGAGGGAAACCTTGCCCAAGGCCACACTGCACATTAGTAATAGAGAATCCAGGATCGAAAGACTGAGTCCAGAGATCTTTCCCATCACAGCCATGGACCGGGTAGATTCTGCCAGCAGGCGGCGCTGTGGCCAGCGCGCCTACAGACTAGGATCCTTTGCGCATCTGCAGACAGTTGATGAAGGTCTTCTGTTTCCCTGGGACTGATTAGGTTCAATCGAATTATCCATCTTGTGCCATGGCGTCCCAGACCCATTTCTGCGGGGGTCACCACGCTGTTTAGGACGAGCGATGCCGGCTGGAGGCCCGCCAATGCACCTGTGGTATTTTGATAACTTCACATATTGCCAACTTCTTATATTTAATATACAACTTACAAGCAGGGCAAAGTTTAACTCACTCTAATCAACTATAAAATGAACCAGGGACTTGCTGTTCCCTTCTGAAGATCTGCGTCTGCATCGTGCTCATCATTAATGGTCGTGGAGCTCTCTGCTTGCCGAGGTTGGTTATTAATGAGGGCTGGAATTACGGATTTCAATTAAGTACTTTGCACTGGTCCTGAAATGCAGTGGGATCCACTCTGGGGGAAATATAAATGCTGAGATGAAATACAATCCTGCCTCCAACCCCCTGTATCCCCCGGTACCATCTTCTCAGCTCCATCTCTGTCTATAAATCTGTGGCAGCACCCTGCAGGGAAAAGAGGATGAGCATTGGGTCAAAGCCTGGACCACACCATCTGTAGCCTTTCCCTGGAGTCTAGCCTTCCTCAACTGCAACTTGAGTTTATGGAGGGCTCAGTATGTGTCAGGAGCTGGGAGTATAAATACAGGTTTATTTGTAAGAACGGCTATCAAGATCAACATTGCTTAGTAGACATTGATTAAGCACCTACTACATGCAAGGCATTGTTCTTAAACTGATACCTAGGAAATTCTCCTGGGAAATACTTTGAAATCCAACAGAACTGAGTTTAACTTCTGATTCTGCCCTGTTCAAACCATGAGGCCTTGGCCAAGTTTCTTAGCCTCTCTAACACTAAGTTTTTCCCCCCTCTTAAGTGGAAATAATAGCATTTTCATTACATGATCATAAAGATTAACTATGACAGCACGGGTGAGGCACCTGGCTTTTCCTGAATGCTCTTTCTTAGAACCGTGGGAGGTTATTCACAACAAGGAGGCAGTTATTTGCTTGACTTCAACTATTGTCCCTCCTCTGGAGTCTTCTTGTATCTTAGCATCTGTCTCCCCCTGCTGCTATAAGCATGTAATAAAAAGCCATTCCTATTATTGCCCATCTCCAGATCTTTACTGATCATCTACCATGTTCTCAGACATAAACGAGGTATGTTGGGAAAATGCCTCATCACATGATTAGATAAGAATCTGTTCTCAGGCAATTTAATCTCTAGTTTCAAAAGCAGGAATAACACAAGTTGAGAAAAATTCTGTATCTGCATCTACTTAAGATGGTTGGTGCCTGGTTGAGAGAAGGGGGAGGGGTGGCTGACACAGGCTGGGAAACTCAGGACACTGATCTGGATAGACAGGCGAAGCAGATGACTATAAAGCAGGGCTCTTGGGCCATGAGGCTGGGTGTTGTGCAGGACAAGGAAGCCTATTCTTGATTGGCTTGCAGGACACCCACAGGAAAGCCACAGGGGCTGTAGCATAATCTGTGGTGTGGCAAAGAAAGCTCTGAATAATCCCAGCTCTGCTATGTGACTTGAGTAAGTCCCTCTTCATGCAGGGTCTCAGTTTCTCCATCTATAAAATGGGGAGAATTAAGCCAACTTCCTTGTGGGCTTATTGTGAGGATTACATGAAATATGGAGTGTGAAAATGTTTTGAAAACTCTCAAACCTGCAGGCACATGGAGAAGCAGAGAAGCATCCCCGGAGTCAAGATGAAATCTGACAAGGCAGTGAACACACACACGGTCAGTGACGTGAGATCTTCTGCCTTGGGTGTGTCACCCCAAGAACATTCACATTGGTCCTGGCTGCTGGCTGCAGCTTCAGACCCTGGCTGCCTCCCCTAGGGCTAGGCAGCATTTGGATCCCTGCTCACAGTCTCAGGCTGCTTCATATTCCAGACGTGCCACTTCCTCCCTCACGCTGTGACGAAGAAAACCTCAAACAGATTTCCCATTAACTCAGGACAGCCTTGCTGCCTGGAAAGCAAAGCCTCCTGCTAGTCCTTAGCACTCTCCCAGGAGAGTATTGGAGAAGGCAGGTGTGGGAGACAAGGGCTCACAGAAAGAGCACAATGGCAGCTCAGTTGTCATACTTGGAGGGGACAAAGAGCCAAGACCAAAAACCCAAGAAGAAAAACAGGAGGCAGCATGATTCTCCTGTGCCAACTTCGTGCTGTGCCACCTTAATATAATGACTTAACCTTTCTGAGCGTCAGATCCTAAAAAACGAATTGTGCAAGAATACACTTCAAAAAAAATGTAAAAGCCATTGGCCATTTTTCTTCTGTTTTAACATTTACAACTCACATACAGAGAAGAATCTTGAAGTTATTAAAACTCATCTATATCTATTCTCATAATCAATCTTCACAGCAAACTTGGGGGGGGGAAATAACAGAAGTTCATTTGCGCACTTTAGAGATTAGAAAATCCAGGCTCAGAGAGACAGTCCCCCTCTTAAGTAGGATAACTGGGTCACTTGACATCTCAGCATCATATTCCTCAACATTTTTGCCTCTCTCCTCTGAAAGAAGACTCTTTCTTGACCATAACATGCATAATGGTATGAACAACACTTAATTTGCAGCGCAAAGACTGAGATTCTCCCCCCACCCCCAACCCCACAGACAAAGTCTAGCTCTGTTGCCCAGGCTGGAGTGCAGTGGTGCAATTTCGACTCACTGCAACCTCTACCACTCAGGTTCAAGCAATTCTCCTGCCTCATCCTCCCAAATAGCTGGGATTACAGGTGTGCGCCACCATACCCAGCTAATTTTTTTTTTCGTATTTTTAGTAGAGACAGGGTTTCACCACGTTGGCCAGACTGGTCTCGAACTCCAGACCTCTTGATCTGCCTGCCTCAGCTTCCCAAACTGCTGGGATTATAGGCATGAGCCACCGCGCCCAGCAAGGCTGAGATTCTTAGAGGTCAATCATGCCCCCGCCTCCACACCACCTGAGGTAGAAGACCTGGAAACTTACAGAAATCTCAGCTACCAGGCTGATGACTTCAATGCTAGGAGGATACATTGTTATTGGACATCTCTTTGGAATTGCTCTTCCTGGTTTCTTCCATGGGCAAAGAATTTGGGATTACTCTTTATTGATAACCCAGAAAGTGGGCTTGTGAGAAAATGAAAAGTCTGTGCACTTGCTCAGGGCCAAATGGATTGAGCCTGATTTTGAAAATGCTTAGGATCCCTTTACTGGGAAGAGAGATGAGCAAGAAAAAGAAGGAAGATTCACACCTCTTTAATCCCATCAGTGCCATAGCTGTTGTGGGTGGAACTGTGTTCCCAGAAAAGATAGGTTGAAGTCCTAACCCCTGATACTTGTGAATGTGATCTTATTTGGAACCAGGATTTTTGTAAATGCAATCAAGCTAAGTAAGAAGAGGTCATACTGGAGTAGGTAAGCTCTACTCCATTGACTGGTGTCCTTATAAAAGAGGAAAATTTCACCACAGACATATGCACAGAAAGAATGCTGTATGATGACGGGGACAGAGATTACAGCGATGTGTTTTAAACCAAGGAACAGCAAGTATTACCAGCAACCACCAAAGCTAGAAAGAGGCAAGGAAAGCTTGTCCCCTAGAGCCTTCAGGAGAAGCATGGCCCCACAGACACCTTGATTTTGGACTTTTAGCCTTCAGAACTATGATAACTAATTTCTGATGTTTTGAGCCACCCAGTTTGTACTTTATTATAGCAGCCCCCAGGAAACTAATGCAAAAGCATTGGCAGAACAGAAAATGGGTGGTACATGTTACAACCACCAGAATACACCTCCCAATGAAGTTCTGACCCTCCTGACTCACAAAGCCTTTGTGGATTTTATTGCCATGCGGTCTATCCCATGTCTCAGAAATCATACCAAGGCTCATCCCACTCCATTGCAGAAAAAGTTTACATAAACATTGTATAAGTATTAATTTTAGTGACTTCTAAATCTCTTCCTGATTATTAGTGACTTCTAAATCTCTTCCTGATTTTTCCACCTTCTACCTTTCCAATCTCTTCCCGATTTTTCCACCTTTCCACCTTCCAAAAAACTTTCTCATCCACTCACATTCATCCAATCATCCACCCATATGTTAATCATATATTAACATAATATACCCTACACAGCAGGACACAAAAGTGAAGGCGAGAACAAATCCTGTTGTTATATGAAGCTTAGATTCTTAGCAGCAGAAGCTATGGGAAGAAACATAAAATAAACATGTAATCTGATGAAGAAACAAGATAAGTTCAAATATTGAAAAGGGCTACCTATTAAGCAAAACCAGGTAAGAGGACAAGAAGAAACAGGGGTGGGGGGAGTCTACTTTGGATTGGATGGTCATAAAAAGCTATGCTGAAGAAGAGTCTTTGAGACAGGTGGACAGAACCTTATGTATAATTCTAAAAGTCAGTAGACGTTGTTACTCATGAGGCCCTCCAACCTGTGAGGACTGATATTCTCAATATCGTATATCTTGACTCCACTTTTCTCTACCTTTCCACTGGCCCAAACATTAAAAAGAATCCCGAATTTTAGATTTTATATTCCTCAGAGTCAAATATAAACCACTATTCCCCTTCTCTTCCAGTATGCTACACTGTTGATAGGCAGGTGACTATATAATTTGTCATTCAAACTGGGACACTTTTGAGAGGGGGAGGCGCATTCTGGATCATTACACAGGACAATAGGCGTAAACCAGGATGGTCCCAGACAAGCCAGAATGCAAAGTGACCCAATTTACAGGCTGTAACTAGCTCCAAGATCTGTAAACTCAGTTATTTAACACAAGTGCTGTATCCCAGATCAATTAGCTAAGATGGAGAGGATGGAAGAAAGGGAGATATGCAAATAGCTGTCCAATCAAAGTCACTCAGCCTTAAAGGAAAGGTGTTTGCTTTCCTTCAGATTCACAGCATTGCTGTTACTCCTAAACTTCTTTAGGTTGGGTCATGATACATCAAAGAAGCCAGTATGTCCCTGTTGGCCTTCTTAATCCTTGGAAAATTAGAGCTTATGGCAGAGGCTGCTAGAGGGCCCCCCAATATCCATGCTCCCCTTGTTTCATAGTAATAGAATCTAGCTGTTCAGAATAGGGGTATATTCCCCACCTTCCCTTGCATCTAAGTGTGGCTATGTGGCTTAATTCTAGTGAATGGATGCAAACACGGATGTTTAGTGGAAACTTTCACAAACCTCTCTGAAGATGCAGTGGTTGGTTGGGTATCCTTTGTCCTTTCCTCCCTGCCTTCCTCCATAATTCTGTGACAAACATGGTTATGATGGCTAGTTTCTCCTTGGACCTTGAAGTCAAAGGGCACATCATAGAGATGGTGGCACACAACCAATGGTATGAGCACTACTTGATTGGCAGGTAGGGGTTGAGATTCTTAGATGTCAATCTAATCATCCCTTGCCTCCACACCACCTCACGTAAAAGATCTGGAAACCTGGAAAGATCTCAGCTACCAGGCTGATGACTTTAATGCTGAAAGGATGACACTTTGTTATTGGATATCTCTTTAGAATTGCTCTTCCTGGTTTCTTTCATGGGCAAAGAGTCCAGCCCCTACCAGCCTTGGACTTTCATGTGAACAAGAAATAAACTTCCACCCCATTTAAGCTGCTCTGTAAGCACTCTCAGCTGTGCCTAGTCGTAACTGAGACCAAGTTCCTCTAATTCCTGACATCAACTCTACAGGGTGGGAGAACTGAGTCCCAGAAGGGGGGATCTCCAAAATTGGTAATTAAAATAGAAAAATTAAATTTAAAAATAAATTAAAATATAGGAGGCTTCCCAAATCCTAGCTTTCACTATATTCCTTCTCCTGTTCAATAAACTTTTCTTGAACACGAACACTGTGTCATTCAGTAAACAGGTACTGAGTAAACAGAGCTGAGTAGATCAGGTTGCTCTTGTCAGGAGCTCATGATCAAGAGAACAAATAGTATAATTACAGTCTGAAAAGTGTTACACACACACACACACACGCACACGCACACACTAGGTAATGTAGGAACACAAAAGAGGAAGGAGCATCTAACTGCTCTCAGGAAAGAATTCACAAGGGAGGCAACATTGGAGCTAAATCCTAAAGAAAGAATAGGAGTTTTCCAATTGTGGAAGAGGGTGAATTGCATTTTAGGCAAAAGTATGGGGGCCAAAGAGGACATGGAACACATGATAGGCATAATAATGTCCCCCTAGAGATGTCCAAGTCCTAATTACCAGAAGCTATGAATATATTGCCTTCCATGGCAAGAGGGGATTAAGGTTGCAGATGGAATCAGGGTTGCTAATCAGCTGGCCCTGAAATAGGGAGATTAGTCTCAATTATTCTGGGGGTTCTAATATCTAATCACAAGTCTCCTTAAAGCAAAGGAGTGGGGCAGGAGAGGCAGAGTGATGCAATGTAAGAGACTCCATCGGCAGTTCCTGGTTTTGAGGATGGAAGGACAAGGCCATGAGCAGAAGAATGCGGGTAGCCTCGAAGAGCTTTAAATAATGTGAGAAAGCAGGTTTTCCCCATAGCCTCCAGAAAGGAATGCAGCCCTGCTGACACCCTGACTTCAGTGCAGTGAGACCCATTTCAGACCTCTGACCTTCAAAACTGTAAGGTAATAATTTGTGTTATGAAAAAATAAATTTGTGTTTTAAGCCACTAAGTTTGCAGCAATTTGTTACAGTGGCAGTAAGAAACTAATACAAAGGTGAAAGCTGATCATGGTTGAAGAACAGATAAAGTGTATGATAAGAAAGGAGGCTGCAGATATGCATGGGAGGGGGGTCAATGGCCACAGAGCCTTAAATTTCAAGGCAGAGATTTTGAAATGCATAGGCAATGGGAAGCTGCTGAAGGATTCCAAGAAATGAGTGATGCGGTCAGATTTGTATCACAAAGAGGTCACCAACTGGTGCAGAGGAGGAACTGGAAGAGTGAGCCAGAAGGCAAAGAGACCCCTGGAGAGGAGGTTGCAGTGGTCCTGGTGAGCTCCCCTCCGGTGAGCTGGGGCCACAGGGGGGCTGCCTCCTCTGAGCCCTTGGGACCCATGGGACCTCCGCACCGCAGCATGGGCAGCCACGGGCCATGTTACATCCCCCACTTCCTTCCTAGTGTCCTTGTGGAGGCAGCTTCTGCAGTGAAAAGCTGGACTAGGAGAGAGGTGAGCTTGAGACCTGCTCTACCATTTCCTGACTCCGGGGCCTGAACCAAGTCACTGTACCTCTCTGTGCCTCCGTTTCCTCATTTGCAAAGCAGTGATGACAGTCCCTCTTTCAGGGTGCTTGTTTGGCATGACACTTACCAAGCCTCTCCATGGTTCCTATGAATGTTTGCATCATCCCGAAATGCTCCCTGCTAAGCAGAAGTATTCTCCTCACGCTTTTTTTTTTTTTTTTTTTTTTGAGACAGAGTCTCACTCCGTCACCAGGTACCAGGCTGGAGTGCAGTGGTGCGACCTCGGCTCACTGCAACCTCCGCCTCCCGGGTTCAAGCAATTCTACTGCCTCAGCCTCCCGAGTAGCTGGGACTACAGGCGCGCGCCACCACGCCCAGCTAATTTTTTGGTATTTTTAGTAGAGACCTAGTTTCACCATGTTGGCCAGGATGGTCTCGATCTGTTGATCTCGTGATCCACCCGCCTCGGCCTCCCAAAGTGCTGAGATTACAGGCGTGAGCCACCGCGCCCGGCCTCTCCCCATGCTTTTAAGACGCCCACCTTGATTTCAGGAGGAAGCAACCAAACTGCAGACTTGGCCCTGGAAGCTCTCTGGAGCAGTGCAGTCTCCGGGCCGGTGTCCTGCACTATTGCTCAGAGGGCTGGGCGCCATCTAGAGGGCAACAGCGGCAACAGCCGGAAGGCAAGGAAAGCCGCAGTGATTCCCAAACATCACCAAAGGGGATGCGGGGAAGCCTGCTTCTGGCTCTGTGGGTGGATTCTATAATAAAATGAAGTGTGAGATCATAGAATCTTTTAATTCTAACATGTGGAAATTATGAAATTATAGAAAAATTAACTCTCTAAGCTATGGGGGGTGGAGTCTTAGAATCGCACAGTCTTTGACTTTTAGATGTGGAGAATGTGGTATTTCTAGTGTCTTTAGTTCTTATACCCCTGGGGTGCCCCTGACCTCAATAGAGTACAAATTCAAACTTTTAATACTGACACCCCAACACCTCACCTGCTTGACCCCAGCTCCGCCTCTTCTGACGAGTCACCCCCAGAAACCTCCAAGGGTGGCACACCACCAGCCTCTACTGCCAGAACAAAAGTCCCTTGATGTCAAGGAATGTGCCCTTCACCTCCTATCAACAGCACAGGGCCAGGCTCACAGTGGGGCAAGAAGGCAGCATGATGCCGCAGTCCTCAACAGCGGAAGCCTAGGTTGAGATCCCAGCTCCACCACTGGCTAGCTGGAGCCATCATTTAACTTCTCTGGGTCTTTTGTTACTGATCGGTAAAATTGGAAATACTATAGTACCCACCTCCTGGGGATATGGTGAGGCTAAATTAACATAATCTATAGAAAGCACTGAGACAGATTTCTGATATGTGATACATGCTCCATAAATGTTAATGATTAATTATCATTAAAGTTGGGTTGAACTCCATGGGCAATGTGGCAGCAAGGTGCCGTCGTTCAGAGAGACCTGAGAAAACAGTGAAGGAAGTGAACAAGCAGAAAGAGAGGACCATTGGATACTGAGCCCCCGTGTGTGACAAGCGCATGCTAGGTGCCTTGAATGTGGCTTACTAACTTCTGAAGGTGTGGCTTACGCTGTCTGCCAGCAGCTCAGGGCCCTGCTCTCGGATATGCTCAGTTACCTTCCCTTCTTCCTTTCTCTGTCATCTTCTGCCGCTCCATAGAAGTTTCTCCCATCCCTCCAGGCTCTGGTAGTTGAGGGATTATCTCATCTCTCATTAACATAAAGGGAGTTAATGTCCAGCAATTAGCTAAAGCAAAGATAAAGAAACTTTCAATTCCTGTGCTGATTCCAATTAGTCTTGGCTGCCTGGAGTTCTAATCTGAGGTTATCCAAGACCATGTTGGTGTCCATGTGTAAGAGTGCTGAAATAAATTGGTGAGGTCTGCCTTGAGATTGGTGGGAGAGGGTAGCACTACGTGTGCCTTATACCTACCAGACCTCTTTGTGAAGAAGTGGGAGGGTAAACAAGGTGTTGCCACTTACTCTATCTCAAGTAGTTTGATTTTATGTATTAATCACATTTAATCTTCATAACAATGTTATGAAGTAGTTGTAGTTATCCCTATTATATAGATAGAGCAACTGAGGACCTAAGAGGTCGCTGAAGAACGTAGCCATCCTAGCCAGTTGGTGAAAAGAAATGTTGATGCAGAAAGTGTTTTCAATGCCCTGTAGATCACAAGGCATATAGTGTTATCCTCAGTCCCTTACACACCTTTGTTGTGAATGATTAGACAATAGGGGAGAAAAGCAATATGTGAAAATACAAGTGAATCTCAGTTTAAGAGCATACACACGGTACGGAAGCCCAGAACTCGCACTGCTCAGGTTAAGGGCTGAACCTTCATTGAGCAAAAGGATCTCTCCATAGACCAGGTTTTGAAGACATTTGCAGAAGGACCAACTTTGCAGGAGAGAGGCCACTGGGACAGCACCAGGTTGGCAGACATGAGACCTGAATTCCAACCTTCTCTACCAGGAACAAGTTCCTCCCCTTCTTGGGTTTCTCTATCTCAATCCAAACCATGAAGAGGTTAAATAAGAACTATTGATCTCAGTATGGGCAACTCTACCTCTAAAGAGTGATTTGGATAGTTCCGGGCAGTTTTGCTTGTCACAATAGATGGAAGGGATTCCACTGGCATTTGGATGCTAGACAGCCTGCAGCACAAGGGAAGACCCAGCCAGTGAAGAACTCGACCACACCCCACTCAATTTTGGGATGTTTCACCCAACATATACATGAAAAATCTATGTTGTAATTATCTGGGTCTAGCTTCTAGTTCCATTTCACATACAGAGAAAGCATTCTTGCATGATTATAATATACATGTATATACACTGAATTTTCCTGGATGCAGGTACCATGCAAATCAAGGAGAAATTGTGCTTTGTTTGTTCAGATAGCTACTGTTTCAGAAAATCACAACTCTAAAGGCCATGCTGTTCGCATATTTGAGTGGCCAATTCCACACATCCATTTTGGTAACTATCAAGCAATCATCTGTCTGCTATTATGTCTTCCAGTCTAGTCACATCCACTCATTCACTTATCAACATACATATTATTTTATTATAAATTACTTTGCTTTTTATTTTTCATTGACTTTGCAATTTGGGCATTATATAGATTTTTAAAATGAGATGTCTAGGTGGGTTATATAATTTATGAATCTCATTTCAGTATAATAAAGGTAGCATCACAAAATATTAGTCTGGAAGGGTTGAGAATTACTAGGTCACATGACCCTTGGATTCCTTCCAGCCCAGGCAAAGCAGAGTTATTATGCAAAGAGAGACACGCCAGAATCACGTGCTGCATATTACAGGTAGCAAATGAGGGTAAATTATCTTGTTTTCTACAAATTGTCCTCACCCACTAAATATCCCTTAGCCATTCCAGAATGTATAGTAATCTGCACCACTGAATGCATCCTGTCTATTCTCCAAAAAAATAAAATTGCCTGGAACTGAGTTTGGGCACATTTGGCTCAAGAATGCCGCAGCTTCACTAGGTTGGAGCTGAGCACGTGCTCTTCTAAAATTTATAGTGTGATTGATTTCTTTATAAGCCATTCAGGCCTTATTATTTATTAATCCACCTGTCAAGGTTAATTTAAACTACTTCTCAATAAGGCAGTTTGACAACACCTTTGTTTACCGGATTGACAGCCCTGGTGAATAAAGAGATGGCACGGCGTTTCCTCTGCCCTGAACAGACACCTCTGGGAAGGAACCTCCAGCAGGACAGCGCATTGCCTCAGCCCTCATTAGGAAATGCAAGAGGCCTCCCATCCCACTGAGTGGAGATAGAATCCAAAGGTTACCCTTTGTTTCCAGACAGGTTGTAGCCCCCAGGACTTGCACCAGCCACCAAGTGACAACTGAGTCCTATAGTCTCTGCAGCTTCAACTGGCTTAGATCTTCCCTTCCTTACATTCCCATGGTCATGATCTTTATGGTTACTGCCTCCCAGGCCCATAGCAACAGTCTCCTAACTGGTTTCCTTGCCTCTACTTTTGTGTCTCCCCATTCATCCCAGGTGATCTTTCCAAAATGCAAGTCTGACCATGCTATATCTCTGAACAAAGCCCTTCAGTGGTTCCCCACAGAACCACTGAATGGTTTCAATCACATGGGCTTGAACTGCACAGAGTCAGGTTCAAAGCCCTCCATGCCCTGACCCCTGCCTACTGCTCCAGCCTCACCTCCCATCACCCTTTCTCTGTCACCTATACTCTATGCTCCAACAATATCACTCAGCATGCTGTTCCTTGCCATCTGCGCCTTTAAAATGCTGTTCCCTCTTCCTAGACGCTGATCATCATCAAAACTCCAGTACAAATGCAGTCACTGCCATTTGCTATCCTGACTACTCCCAAGAGGTGCCTCATGTTCTGCCTCAGATTTATGCTCCTTAAATCCATGTATATTGAGTTGGTATGCAACAAATACTTATCAAGTGTGGACTATGAGACACATATAGTGCTGAGACCTAAGGATACAACAGAGAACTAGAGAAACCTTGTACCTGACCCCCCCACAGCTTACGTCCACACTGTGAGCTCCTTCAAGATAGTTGTTCTAATGCACTTACCAGCATGGTGCTCGCAGAAGTACAAGGAGACAAGACCAACATTTACTGAGCACAAGCCACCCCCTCTTATATTTCCTTATTTCATATGGAAACAATACAACAAAGTTAGCATTTTTGTGTCTCCCTTTGGAGATGAGCAAACTGGAGTTCAAAGCTTGCCAATTTTTTACCCAACCCATTTGTGCCAAGTCCAGTGTCCAAACCCAGGACTAATTCCAAAGCCTCAGCTCTAATTCCACACCATACTGCTCTCCTGGAACAGAGTTCAGACTTGTTGAATAAGTCCATGATATGCACCACGTCAAATGCTCTTATTGTGTTTCTTCAAGTTCTTTCACAGCAACAGGGTAGCATAGAATGACTTGGACTTTAATGGCATTGAATGGCTGAGTCCACATTCCTGGGTAGATCCACGACACACAGAATGTAAGACCCCATGGAGTCTGGATCTGGCCTACCTTGGTAACATTAGGCCCTGTGGGAGCTCAGTGCATGAAATTCCCTGAGAAACTTTTTTTTTTTTTTTTGAAACAGAGTCTCGATCTGTCTCCCAGGCTGGAGTGCAGTGGTGCGATCTTGGCTCACTGCAACCTCTGCCTCCTGGGTTCAAGTGATTCTTCTGCCTCAGCCCTGAGTTGCTGGGATTACAGGCATACGCCACTATGCCCAGCTAATTTTGTATTTCTAGTAGAGACAGAGTTTCACCATGTGGCCAAGCTGGTCATAAACTCCTGGGCTCAACTAATCTGCCCACCTTGGCCTCCCAAAGTGCTGAGATGATAGGCATGAGTCACTGTACCCAGCCTCCCTGAGAGACTTTGGCAGTGATGCTGCAGTTGACATTGAGTGGGACATTGCATTAACCATGAGTGAGTAGAATGCTGATCTGATCCAAGTCCTCACTCCTCACCTCAAGTTCAAAAAATATAAACTTGGTCAGACATTCTGCAGAGAGAAATTTCTCAAAGCCAGCATGCTCTCCATGGGCTGAAAGTATAACTAGCAACTGCGCCATAGGCCTAGGGGAAAGGCAGATTCACGGCCCTGTCTGACCCACTGGCCAGAGCAATGCAGTTGAAATGGGAGACTCCAGAACCATAACTTTAAGGATTCTGTGATGATATAAAAGAGGAGACGATTTTCACTGCTATTCTATTTCCATTTATAAAAAGTAACTGTTGAATATATAAATAAACCCAATTTAAAAATAGGAAACATATTTTGTATCATGTGGGCTTGAAATGCACTGCTAGATTTCACACCTCTCTCATCCAGGCCTTGAGGTGGGACCAAAATACGTAAGTGGAGCAGTTACCTAACCAGCCCTCACAGCCCAGGGCCCGTCTTCTCACCATCGTTCTGCACTTGGGCACGGAAGTCAATGGCGACAGAGATGAGAAAGAGGGGATCAGTAGGAGAGTGGATCTTGAGCATGTTTGTTCAGAAAGGGGGTTGTCACATTCTGTCTGTCACCTTGACAGGTCAGTTATGTCATGGACAGGACATCAGCCTAGGCTGCCAGGGCCAGTAACGAAGGAGCATGAATGGGCTTCCTGCCACCCTTTGCTAACTCAACCCAAAGGAGGAGGACTGACGTATTCATCTGAGTGGCAGGACCTGAAGTTCTGGGCCATGTTTCATTAATGACTGGCCTGGGTCCCAGCGTGTTAAAGGCCTGCTCTCTTCTCTAATATTTCACTGGCCTTCACAGGCAGGAGGCTTGTTTCCTATTTAATCTTACTTCCTGCTTTGTGGACCTGTGAGAGCACCAAGGCGCTGAAAAGCACTCAATCCCCAGTCATCTCCTTACTGTGGCCTCTTCTTCTTCTTCTTCTTTTTTATTTATTATACTTTAAGTTCTGGGGTACATGTGCAGATCGTGCAGGTCTGTTACATAGGTATACACGTGTCATGGTGGTGGTTTGCTGCATCCATCACCCCGTCATCTACATTAGGTATTTCTCCTAATGCTATCGCTCCCCCAATCACCCCTCACCCCGCTATTCCTCCCCTAGCTCCCACCCCCCAGGCCCCGGTGTGTGATGTTCCCCCTCCCTGTGTCCATGTGTTCTCATTGCTCAACACCCACTTATGAGTGAGAACATGCAGTGTTTGGTTTTCTGTTCTTGTATCAGTTTGCTGAGAATGATGATTTCCAGTTTCATCCATGTCCCTGCAAAGGACATGAACTCATCCTTTTTATGGCTGCATAGTATTCCATAGTGTATATGTGTGCTGTGGCCTTTTCTTCTATATTGGCAGCCTTGCCAGGGTTACTGCCCAAGGCAAGGGCTAGGCAGTTGGAGCAGCCCAGCACATCCATACTTTAGGGGAAATGTGCTCATGTGTCTTAGGCTTCCAACTGACCTTTCTTCCCTAACTCTAACCCCAGTCATCAATTTTCTGGATGCAGATAGTGGGGTATAATAGAAATAGAGATCCAGGGCAATTGGGGGAAGCCTTCCTCAAGCCTCCTGAATGAGGACCTCTTCCACGTTCTTCTGTTTTTATCAGAGCTTTGCACCAGGGTATGGAGAATCACTTCACTTTGTAAAAAGTCAAACTTGACTTTTCAGTTATCTGTTGATCTTTGTACTAACTTCCCTCAGAATTCCAGAGAGAAAGGGTGAATTTCAAATCCTTGCCGTGCTTTAGGTTGCCAGACTTAGAATGGGCATGACAATGTCTGATTTTCTACCACCATAGTTTTGGTGGCAACCCCTAAGAACATGAGGGTAGGTTCTAAACAGCCTCTGAAGGTGTAACATCAGTATTCTTTCAGTTGCCATAAAGATCTAAGGCTCCTTCTCCTCCCCATGCCAGAGACCTTGAAGCCTTTTGTGGGTTGGCTCTGAAAGTGATTTCTATCAATATCTCAGGTCCAGACAGCTCCTTGATTTAACTTAGAAAGGTGGCAGAGGTTGTGTGCCTTAGTTTGCTACAGCTACCATGACAAAGTACCACAGGCTGAGTGTCCTAAGCAACATACACTTACTTTTTCACAGTCCTGGGGTTGAAGGTGTTGGCATAATTGTTTTCATTTTGAGGCCTCTCTCCTTGGTTTATAGATGGTCATCCTCTCCCTGTGTCTTCACATGGTCTTCCTGCTGTGTCGGGTGAACGGTAGGGGCCCTAATCTTCACTGAAGATCCAGGTGACTTAGACCCAGAACTGAACCCAAGTCTATTAAACTCCAGTGTCCAACCCCTGTTTAGGCTGAGACTTGTAGGGTAAGTGGCAGTTAAGAAGAATCTCCCTTTGTCTAAGGACAGTAGTTAACTTAGATTAGAACCCACCTTAATCACCCCATTTTAACTTAACCTCTTTAAAGGCTCTATCTCCAAACATGGCCATGTTCTAGGTACTGGGGTTGAAAACTTCAGCATGTAAATTTTGGGAGGACACAGTTTGGCCCCTAACACTGCGAGTAAAGAATATGAGATCCTAGACCCAGTTCTGACATGAGGATAAATTCTAAAATGCATTTAATGGCAAAGCCCTCTACTACCTTAGTCCTGCCTGGGTCTATACACTCGCTTCACGTTTCTCTCTCACTCCTTCCACACTGCAGACATAGCCTTCTTCTCATCTCTGAATTGGATCTGACTTTGGTCCAGACTTCTTTCCATCTCTGAATTGAGCTTTTGTCTCTTGAGTTTCAAACACATTGATTCCCTCTGCCCAGCTTCTCTCTCAGCTCAGCTTCTCCCTCACCTGGTTAACTGCTACTCACCCCTCAAGTCTCAGCCTAAATATTCCTTCCTCAGAGGTTGAGCATTGGTGTCCAATAAACCTGGTTTCAGTTCGGGGCCTAAGTCACTGGGATCCTCCAGGAAGATTAAGGCCCCTGCCTTGCCAGTCCCACAGCTCACCACCTCCCCTCAGTAACACTCATAACACCCAAAGTTGGGCAGTGAGCATTCCTGCAAAGATGTCTGCATCTGGCTCATTGATGATCACTGCCAATTCAGTGAGGAGAGTGAAGGATAGGCTGCAGAGACAAGCATCACCAAAAATGCAGGGGTTTAACAGAAAAATGGCTTATGTCTCATTCATAGTGCATGGCTCTGTCATCAGGAGACTGCTCATATCCCAGGCTGATGAAAGTTGCATTTTGATGTGTACTTCCATGATTACACACCAGGAGAGCAAAGTTCCAGAGGGTCACATGCTGGCAATAAAATGTTCCAGTGGGAGCATGTCACACATTGCTTCTATGCACAACTCTTTTGGCTGGTCTCATGACTGCACCAGGAAGCCAGAAAGTACAGACTTCCAAATATTGGTGAACAGTGCTCACAGTTACCACGATGGCAACTTCCAGAGCACGATGATGTTCATCAAGATATGTTGAATGCTAATAATAACCTTCAGTGTTCAAACACTTACTGTTTTGTGAACTGGTGGGAATTGTTTTTACTGAATGTGAATTCATTCTTCTTCACAATGGCATACATGTGTCATAATATCATCTGGCTTCATAAAATCCTGTGACTCCATAGCCACTTCTGCTATTACCCCATTTCTCAGCAAATTACCTGGAAGATCAGCCTATCCTTGTTATGCCCACTTTCCCCACCTCCCTCTCCAATTTCATCCCCCTCCAATCAGGCTTATACCCCCACCACTCCATTGAGATGACTCTTCTCAAAGTCATCGCTGGCCCACCCACCTCCAGCCAAACCAGTAATGAGTTCTCTGTCTTCCTCTTGATATTTTGTACTTTCACATGGTTCACTCCCCTTGCTTGAGGTACTTTCTTCTCCAGATATCCATGGCACCTCACCCTTACTGTGTTCCTCTCACCTCCCTGGCCGTACCTGCTCAGTCTCCTCTGCTGGCTCCCACACTCAGCCCAACCTCAGAATGCTGCCTGTCTCTGGGATTCTTCCCCACCCTCTTTGTGAACCTGACTCTCTGGAGTCTCCACCACTCCCATATCTTCATGTGATCTTTGTGTATGTTAATAACTTTCATGTATATTCCAGGATGTTTTCCTGATCACTGCCCTTCCAGCCTCTCCATTTGGATATTTAATAGGCATCTAAAATGTAACATGCTCAAATAAGAACTTGATTCCTACACACTCTTGCCACCCCTGGTTGTTCCCATATTAACAAAGGTAGCGCTATACACTCATTGCCCAAGACCAACACCTAGAAGTCATCTTAAATTGTTATCTTCCCCTTAGACCCCATATCCAACCCAAGAGTAACTTTCTTGTCTCTGTCCCCACCATATAAACTGAATCCAACCATTTGTCATTATTTCTCTTTGCCAAGCCACAACCAGACCTTATCTGGAAAATTATCACAACCTCCCAACTTGCGTTAGAACTCTTGAGTGACAACTGTAGCATCCTGAATGAAATCTTCCCTTGCTGACATCCACAGGGTGCTAAACAACCTGGTCTGTGCCCCTGTGCAATCTCACTCTTTCCACTCACACCTTGTTGCTCCCACTGCAGCCTCCCTGACCTGTCTGTCTTTCCAGTAGTAGGTTCTCCCATCCCTAGGCCCTTTCAGTGGCTGTGCCTTCTGCTCAGAACACTCTTGTCCCAGATCTTTCTATGGCAGCTCAAAGCTGTCAAGGTGCTAGCTCAGTGTCATACATCTAGAAAGTGTTAGAGCCAAGGTAGGGAAAAGTTTTGTTCAATTTCCATGCCTCTATTCTTACCATTGCACTGCCTTCCACTAGACAGTGGTGGTGAAGTGCATTAGTTTTGCTTCTCTGCAGTTCCTTTCAGCATTAAAATTCCATTTTATTCTAAGTGTATCTTTGCAAAGGCCATTAAAAAGGTCATCTGGCATCAAATCTCCTTTCTTAACTTTGGAACTAAGAAAGTCCTCTGGTGCTTTCTCAGCTGTAAAACAAAGATAATACCTGCCTGTGAGACTTTAAAGAGATGCCTGGCAACATGACTAGCACACAGTAGGGACTCAATATATGCGATCTTCAGTTTTCCCTGAGCTCATTCACTTATTCTACAAATATCTATAGAGCAATGCTGTGTGCTATGTGCTCTGGGGGTTACAAATGTAAACTGGAATAGGATTCTGCTCTCTAGAGTCTGAAATTGTCATAGGGGACAGAAAGCATTTACTCAAATATCTTTAACACAAACTAGGAAGTGCAAGGTGCTTGGACACAGAAGTTCAACAGAACTATGTCCAGTTCCTGGTCCGCTCTGCCCTGCTGTGTGATGTCAGGAAAGTCACTCAGCTTCGCTGAGACTCACTTTCCTCATCTGTCAAATGGAGTCAACACCTAGACTCAGTATTGTTTATAGGAATTAAACAAGTTGAGATCCATAAAACATATACCAAGTGCTGAATAAATGAAAGCTGTTAGGATTGTGTTAACTGACATTTACTGAGCATTGACTATGTGCTGAGCATGTTCTTGGTGGTTTACATGTAACAACTCACTTACTCCTCACAGCAACCCTAACGTTAATGTGAACACACTTACTTCCCTCACTACAGGATAAAGGAATGAAAGCACAGAGAGGTTAAGTGCTTTGGCCAAGGTCTCACAGCAAGTCAGTGGCCTGCAGTGAGGCTATGGAGTCATGAACCTAACCACTGCACCAAACTGCCTCCCTGAGAGGAATTCTGTACATTGCAGAGCAGAGAGAGCTGAATTCTAATCTCGGGTACAATCAGGGAAGGCTTCTTGAAGCAGGTGGGGTTGTGCAGCCCCCAAGCTCTCCTTAGTCCTAGCACCCATTCCTTCAACTCTACATCCATAACAGCCTGGAAGGCTTGACCTCCACAACCCCCAAAGTCTGGCAGGACTGAGGTGTAATGTTTGAAAATTGCCCAGTAAAGTGTGACAGCAAACCAGGCAGAATGCTAAAGACCGGAAAACATAAAATGTGAAAACAGCCTCTGACAGTGCAAAAATCAAGGAACGACTTTTGCAAAAAAAAAAAAAAAAGACTTCATTTCCAGCCAAAAGGAAATTTAATCCACCTGGTAATTTAGTGTGTCTGCTCTTCCTTCCCCTGAAATAAGACCACTCCACCCTGGGCATGGGTAATAAGGTGAGGCTGGGATGGCCCTTCTGTTATGAAGGCATTTCTCCTCCTTGGTGGTGGGGGATGAGGCATGATGGAGGGTCGGAGGGGAGTCAAGGGCAATTTGGGGTTCAAATTCCTTTGTCCTGCACAGTCATTCTGAGTCCATGGGGTTGGGAGGATCCTGAAAGCTAAAGTAAAGGAGACCCTGGGAAGCTGGGCTCCCCTCAGTGGGGAAAGAAAGGATTGGGAGCCTGAGGCCATGCAGAGAGCTCAGCATAGGTTTGCTTCAAAGGTCTTGGAAGCTTCTGTCAGAAGAAACCCTGAGTTGTCACGTGGGTATATACTACAGGCAAAAGCACGGACACCAGATTCGGACAGGTCTGGTCCAAACCTCAACCGTGTGTGACCTTGGGAAAAGTCCATTTGCCTCTCTGAATCTTGTTCTTGTATTCCATGAAACAGAAATCAGAATATCTGCAACAGGGAGTTAAGTGGCACACTATCATCTGCAAGAGACATGGCACCAAGCACAAAGTAGGAGTTCAAATGGCGACTTCCTTCACCCTTCTTACCGTCTTAGCCTGGGAGAATAAGACCTGGAGCCTGTGCCTTTGTCCCCACAAATGGCCTTCATGGCCTTCTCCCTAATTCTAAACAGCCCTCAACTGACACTGGCAGAAAGGGAGGCCAGATTGCTCCCCCAGAACACACTTGCAGAAATGCTCAGCTCAGAACAAAATGACCATGATGTGATAAGTTTAGAGAATTCTCCCTGCTCTGTCTCCCCCATCAGCACATTAAAGGCTATGAAAAGGCCTGCAGTGGAGAGACTTGCTCAACTTTTTTAGCCCAAAGTTATACTTGCACATGGAACTTTTTATTTTTTGAAGAATATCATATATTAATGCCTCCCAAAACCATATACCATGAAAATATATTTCAGGCAATGCTGCCAGATGATATTAAAGGCAAAGGTCAGTTTTATGTGAAAGGGGAAAATGAATTTAAATGTTATTCTTACCGAAGTGGATTACTTCCCTCCCCACAACTGCTCCAGGGACTTTATGTCTCCATCTCCACATCCTGCCCGTGCTGCAAGCATCAGCTCACTGCCCTCGCATCCATGGGCCCTTCTCTGATTCCTCCTTCACCAGGAGGATGTGGCCTTGCCCTTCCCCCAGATCACAGGCATTCTCTCTGCCCCTTCCTTAGGCACTGAACACATCCCATCAGGTACTCAGGTGATACTCTGCGCATGAACACATCTGTGTCCTATCAAAATCTAAACTCTCTGAGATCAGGGACATCGCTGCATCTCCAGGGATTTGCACAGTGCCTGGAACTTGGAAGGTGCTCAAAAATGTCACATGAAGCATGATTCCCCAAATCCCCAGTCAGTCTAAGAATTGCAAATCTACATGTGATTCTAGCTAGAAAAGGACACTGGGGGTTCATATGACCTAACTCTGAATCCACTGCCTTTCTTTTATTAGACAAGAATTTAAAAGCACCTATTCTGTGATAGGCATTAGACTGGATGTTCACAGCATAAAGGTGAATCAAACACCGTCCTTGCCTTTACTAGCAGGACTGTGGGAAGTGGTAGCTCACAGCCTGGCACAGTCTAGATCTACAACAAATATATGTTGAATGATCGAATGAATGAATGTTAAAGATACATACAAAATGGGATGGAACACAAGACGAGGTAATATTTGATCTGGATCGGGAAGAATGAGAATGTTTCTCAAGTGATGAAAAGAAGGGATAGAAGGGCATTCCAGAAAGAGGAAGCAACATATGCAATGCACAGAAGGAGGGAAGGACATGATAGGATCCGTAAGAAGTTCTTGGAGGGTGAAGGACTGAGTGCCTAAGGAAGAAGGAATGATGTGACAGGATATGAAGAGGCCAAAGTCAGTGATAAAGATAAGCATATGCCCTGCTGAGGAATTTGACTCTAGTCTGCTTGCAGGATGTTTAGTAAGAGGCCCCAGATATGGCCCCGTTGTAATTTCTTTTTCCTGGTCTGTCATAAGAGCTGTACTGAGCCACACTGATACTCCTCAGGAAGGAAGGACTTATTCCATCAGCTGCTGGACATGTTGGTGGAAGGTGGCACTCAGCTGGCGGTTCTTTCTGAAACTGCCTTCTGCTGAAGAAATGTGCATTTCACTCTACCTACCAAGAACCTCTGAATTTGGCTCTGATTATTTGTTCAATGTCCTATACTCTGCAAGTCTTGGGACAATATTGCCATCTCTTGTCAGTGGATGTATAACTAGTAGGCTGAAGGACTCTTCTTAGCTGAAGGACTCTGCTGAAGAGGGCCTGTCTTGTCCTAGGTCATGTCTCTTTCCCAGGGACAGTCTGCCTCCAGTGACTATGGGGAAGGAAGGCCTATTTCCCTCACCCTAACTCAGGAGAACTCTAAAGGGCCACCAAGATCCAGAGTGCTCTGTGGATCAGCTGAGGCTTTCATTGGGCCTGCAACACAGTTCAGCTTCTCCCTTTGCCCGCTCCTTTTTCCTTTCCAATAGCATTTACCAGTAAACATTCTGCAAGCTAATCTCTCCCAGCATCTACTTTCCAGGAAAGTCAACCAAAGACATGGTCCCTGGACTTCCTCTGCCAGAACATTGCACCCCTCTTCCTGAGCTTAGCTCATAAACATTGGGAAATAGCCAAATGCCTCACTGCCCAGTGCTAAGACAAGCCCTTCAGCCTACTAGTTATATATCCATTGACAAAAGATGGTAATATTGTCCCAAGACTTGCAGAGTATAGGACATTGAACAAATAATCACAGCCAGATTCAGAGGTTCCTGGTAGGCAGAGTGAAATGCACACTTCTTCACAGAATGCATGCATATATTTGCATGTTTATACATGCACTAATCACTCACATTTATTGACTGCTCACTGCCTGCTACATTCTATTCACTCATTTAATCTGAACCAGAGAGGTATTACTGTCATCTCCTTTTTATAGATGAAGAAACTGAGTCAGAGAGAGGTTATGTGGCCTTCTCAAGATCATAAAGCTAGTGTGTGGCAGACATGGGTGAGTCTCGAACCCTGGCTCTTGAGCCACATTCTCCAGCACCCCCCTATTGCTGGAGACCTCCTTGTATTGTCTGTGAAAAGAGGGGAATTTGTGTGGACAGAACCTAAGGGGGTGGGGAAAGATAAGGCAGCAGAGGGTAACATGGTGTCCGGCACCCACCACATCTTCAGAAAGACTAGGGTTTCAGTGGGGAGAGGGGCAGACCCAGCCACCACCTGAGCTCTTCCCTGAGGGACTGGATGAAGTGTTGGAGCACAAGGAATATGGTTCTGGGGTTCAGGTGACAAGGAGAGGTAAAGAATTGGAAAGAGGACATCCTTGCCCTGCATACATGGACGGTGGCTTCTGGAATGCTTGGCTGCAGCATCCCTGGTCAGATACTGGGGTTTCAGTGCAGAAACAGTGGTGAGACTTAGGGTCCAACAGCAAAATACACACACACACACACACACACACACACGCTTCTTTATGAGGCAAAACACATACAGACGCACACACTGGCTAATTTATGAGGCTGTAGGGGACATTCCCCATCTAAGGACTCCTTCAAGCTGAGAAAGATTGTGTTGAGGCCAAAGTCTCAATTCCCTATCAGTGAAGCCTTGGAGCTGTCAAGTTCTCTTTGCCACAGCTTGATGAGTCCTGCATGTGTGGATTACACGAATGTTCCCATTTTACTGATGAAGTCACTGAGGCTCAGAGTGATAAAGTAATTTGCCCAGAGCCATGCATCTGCCACCATCCACCTCTCAACTAGCTGTTTGATGGGCTCCAGAGCATTTAATTTCCTCTTGCAGTGAAAAGCCTGGCTTCAATCCTGCAATTACACGAGACATACCTATCTTCACAGTTCCCAAAAAGCAAGAAGAAAGCCTGAAAAATGGTGGTAGCATACTTTACTTTAAGTTTTTCCTCTTCCCAGCCATCTTTTTCCTATCTCAGCCTCTAGCATATGCCTGGTTTCAAAATAATAAATAAAACAATAAATCCTTACAATGAATAATTGAAAAGGTAGCAATTTATTAGCAGACAGAAGACACGAGTTCTGATCCTGGTTCTTTCTCTAACTCGTTTTAAGACCTTGAGAAACTTTGTTCCTCTATCTAGACTAAAGAGTCCCCAGTACTAAAACAGCTGGGTTGTTCTGTGTCATCTCTGCAGACATCTCCAACTTGAACACCTTGTAAATTAAGACTTATTCACACTGTGGTGTAAATGACTATTGACAACTGAAACCATCAACTTCTGTCAAGAGAATTGTAACCTAACAAAAATCACCATCTTGAGTTAAAGGTGACTAGAAAAAGGATACTCTTACGGCAGTATTTTAGCTACAGTGAACACTGGTCATCAGGTTCATAAGTGACAGGGAAGAGAAGTCAGCACTGATTGGGCAATATTTTTCTCAAAACATTATAACACTCACATCATGAGATGATGACCACCCCATTTTCAGACAAGGAACTGATGACTCAGAGGTATTAATAAATTCGATCAAGGTTGTCTAACTGCTGAGTGGCAGAGGACTGAGTTGGCTCCACCGTGGCTCACCGTACCCTGCCTCCTGCCCTGTGCATCCGCCCTATGGGAAAGGGGATTAATGGGAGACCTCCTGCCGTCTTTACTTTTCAGCCCAGAAAGGTCTTTGTCTAGTTTGCATTGATTTTCGTGTGTTTGTTTGTTCTTGATGCATTTGCAGAATCTGAGATCCCAGCTGAAAATAAGGCAGATAAAAAGAGAGGTCAAGGGAATGAGAGAGGCAGACTCCTTTCAGCAGCTCCGGTATTGAAAATATTTCCTGCTGTCTCCGCTCTCTTATTTGTTGCCTGCTTATTTCCTCCACAATAATGTTCCAGACCTATCTCCAGCCCATCCATTTGCAGACCCCTGGCTGGTGGTAGGTAATGCAGGTGACCACAGAAATTGGTGGATTCTGAGATATTAATTTCTAGCCCTCCTGCTCTAGTGCAATAGCTGCTTAACTAATCTTTCTGCATCTAGTCACACTGCCCCTCCCAACACAGCCTATAAAATGTTACGATATTAAATGCCGCAAAGCACAGCCTGAAATTCTTCAGTGGCTCCCTAGTGCCTTCAGGAGAAAGTCCCCACGGTGTGCATGGTTCAGCCACAAGCTGCTTTTTAAATCTTAGATCCCACTGCCTCATTTATTCTCCCACCTCGGAGTATGGGCCTATCCCATTTGCTGTAAATGTACAGTGATTTCCTGCTCCATGCTTGCTTCATTCTCTGTGTTCCCAGTTTCCAACCCTGCCTCTTCTGCAGGTCCTGAATCCACTGCAGCGTCATCTCACATGGACAGCGTTAAAACCGTGTGCCTCCCACTTTGTGCCAGCGACTTTATCTTTGTCTCACCTACTCTGCCTCTCTCCTCTTCCCACCTCTGCCCCTAATCCTGACTTCACTAAATATTAAGCTCTGCAAAGGTAATAACCTTGTTTAGTTCGTGTCTGTGTCCCCCAAACTCCAGAAAGAACTTGGAACACAGTAGATCTCAGTAAATGTTTGTAAATGAAGGAAGACAATTAATTATAGTCCCTTACGTTAGAACAGCAGTTTGCATGAATGTTCTGTTCCTTAGCAGAACCCTATAAAGAACCTGAGGTAGAGGGATTGCCTGCCCCATGAGCAGAGGAACAAGGTGAGGCCCTTAGAGGTGGATCAGTTTGTTCAAGGTTGCACAGCCCCTCTGCAGTGAGGTTAGCACTGCAACTTTACTCTCCTGTCCAAGTGTCATGTCTAGTGATTTTTAATTTATGAAATTGCTTTTGTGTCTCCCAGTGATCCCAGCTGTCAGCCTGGACCACTCCCAGTCACAGGCCCTGGGAGGATTTAGAGACTTCATTGATGCCACTGCAAACCTGAGGACTCACTGATGCCATCTGCAGGCTCACCTGAGAGGGGCTGGCCAGCTGTGCCTCCTGGGTTCTGCTGATGAATGCCACCTGCTGCTGCAGAGGGCACGAGAGGGAGACGAGAGCAAGACAGCAAGGGCCACAGCAGCTGATGCCTGCCTGGCATTCTTGGCATCTGCCAAGCTGACTTCATTTTCAGATTTTGCACCTGCAGATATTGAGATTTCTTGGCCTCTCGGAGTAACAGGATCAGGTTTATTAATTTGCAACTTCAAATCCCTCTTGGCTGCTACCCTCAGCCCCAGGGTCAGTACCAGGCACCCTTCTGGTGACTCCTTTGAAAGGTCCTTTGACGCATGTCTCCTTCTCAAATCTGCTTCATTCCTCGCAGTAAGCAAAGAAGCCAACGCTCATCGAAAAAGGTCAAGCACCCGCACTGTGTTTGTTCATGAGGGTGATATTTCACCAAAGAGCAGATGCTTCCTAAATGATAAATAAGAGCAGCAGCTCCCTGCAGATCTCAGGGGAGGGGAAGGTCTCCACTCCATATGCAGCACAGGCTCCAGCAAAGACTAGGAAGGAGGGAAGGGGCAGAGTTTAATTCATTATGGCGCATAACCTCAGAACAGGGAGTGGATACTGCACCTAGCACATAGTTTGTCCCCCCATTAATGCTTATTGAAGAGACAGATAACTTCATTAGCAACCACTCATTGAACACCTGCTATAGGCCAGACACTCTGCTTAATTCTTAAATATACTTTCTTATTTAATTCCCATCACAACTCTTTGAGGAAACAGGCTCAGAAAAGTTGAGCAACTTGTCCAAGTTTACTTAGCTAATACGGGATGCATCTCCCGGTGTGTCTGGCTGCAGACACTGAATTCTTAACCACCAGGATGTAAGTGCATGGAACCTAATAGACCTGGGCCTGGATCTGAGCTCCACCTTGAGATAAGTAGCTACAGGGTAAGAACACAGAAATAACACTAGAGGCAGAGGAGATCAGGTGCCTATTTAGCATGGAAGAAACATTGCATACCTTGGAGCCCAAGAGACTTGGGTTTGGATGTTACTCCCTCCCCTTGCTAACAGTGTGACCACCACAGAAGTTACTGAGTTTCTGGTCTCTGTTTTCCTACTCTGTAAAATGGGCTAAATAAGAACCATATTGCAGAATTATCATGAATATCAAATAGGGCAGTTTATATAAAGGATGAGTATGTACGAGATGTTTAGCAAATATTAATGCTTATTATCATGTCTCTGGGTAGGGGTAAACAAGGAGCACCTAGAATGAATAATAGATGAGTAGATTGGGATGACAAATGGACTTGTTGCTGTTATTGTCATCGGAGACGGAGTCTCAGTCTTGTCACCCAGGCTGGACTGTATGGCACAATCTCGGCTCACGGCAACCTCCGTCTCCAGGGTTCAAGCAATTCTCCTACCTCAGCCTCCTGAGTAGCTAGGGTTACAGGTATGTGCCACCACTCCCGTTAATTTTTGTATTTTTAGTAGAGACGGGGTTTCACTATGTTGGCCAGGTTGGTTTCAAACTCTTGACCTCAGGTGATCTGCCCACCTCAGCCTCCCAAACTGATGGGATTACAGGCATGAGCCACCATGCCCTTAATCTTAGAAACAGATTTTTAAGATTAAGAAGTATCACAAATTGTGAGTTCAAGGACCTCTTAACATCCTCCACATTGCCACAGGCAATGCGACACCTGTAGAATACGAGCATCTATCACAGAATACCCTTAAGTTCTAAAAACAAAAGTACAAATTCAAATCCCTTTGCTCACTTCTCCTCTTTCACACCTGGAGGATAACCATCCATCCACCAAGAAACTGGCATTGGCCAGGGGTTTTGATCTCCCCCACTTGCCTTCCTTCTCACCTGTTATTCCCTGCTCTATCCTTGACTCAACAAGCTTCTAAACTACATGATATTTATTCAAAGAGCAGTGGAAATTCATTAAACAGTTTTATACAGAAATCAACTCTGTGCATTTAAAAAGATTGCTCATGCTGCAGTATGGAGGACTGTTTAGAGTATATCAAGCGCATTTGGGGGCACCAGCCAGGAAGCTACTGAAGTCATCCAGGCAAGAGACTGATTTCTCACAGTGGCGGTGAGGATAGAGCCTGGAGAAGTATTGAAATGAGAGACATGGAAGAGGTAAAATTGTCAGCTTTCAGAGATGGACTGGAGTGTGGGATAAGAAGAAGGATACAACAAAAAGTAAATTTGGGACTTCTGGCTTGCATAACCAGACAGATGATGTTCCCCTTAACTGAGAGGGGGAAGGACAGATGAGCCTTACACTTGAGAGGGAAGCAAGACCATGAGTTCTATTTGGAGCATAACCATTGTCTGAGTGATCAGAAAGTTGCCAAGAAGGCCTTCTCACTAGAGTCTGTGATCTATCTTGGAGTATAATATCAGTGGGGAAAGGGCCAGTGTTCCACTCATAACAGCCTGGTCACCAAGGGTTAGGCTGGAAAGACAGACCCAAAAACTATCACCCTAGTATCCTGGGAGCTTGCGGTTTACACAGACTTGATGGAGCCTATAGATGTAATCAGCCATCAGCACCATGGCCAGAACGAGAAGATAACATCAGGTGGAGTACAGAAGACAGAGGGCAGCTGTCACACGGCAGAAAAGCTGGAGGCCATGGCAGATGGGATACCTAGGAGTGCAGATGGACTTGCAAGGAGTTCTTTGGTAATTTTCCAAGTGGGAGGTAACCCAGGAGACTCCTGTATTTCTTACTCATGTACCTATTACAGATTCCAGTTACAATCCTGTGGTCCTGGGGAAGCTCTCCATTCCTGTAAGCTGCAATGCTCTTACATGTAAGGGTTTAATCTGATATGTAAGAGATCGATCTTATTGGATCATTTTGAAAATTAAATAAGGCAAAGTGTATTACGTGTAACAAATAGCACATAGTAGAGAATCAATAAATGTTGGTTTACATCTCCATCAGCCATCTTGGAGAGCTGATTTCAATTTGGTTTCATCAATTAATCAACATTGACAGAGCCTTTGGTATGTGTGAAGTGCAAAGAAGGATCAAAAGAAGTGACTGACAGGACTTATGCCCTTAAGGTGCCGACAATCCATCAGGAAAGAAGAACATGTAAACAACCAATTCCAATATAGGTAACAAAGGGAAAGTCATACTATTAACTGACTACAGCAGCCACTCTGCCTCTAAAAAGGGGCATAATTTCCTCAAGCATGGATAGCTTTTTTTTTTTTAAGAAAACAAAATACCTGGAAAGGTACTTTTTGGGTAGGAAAGGTAACCCCAGCATATCCACCTAGTGTGTGTCTGGGAAAAGAATGTGAAACACAGTACAGTAAAAAGCCATCAAGGGCACATGCATTGATCTTGCATTGCAGTGTTCTGCGTTGCATAAAAAACGTACAAGAAATAATTATTTTAAATGTTCCTTGGATATTAGAAAGAGCTGCAGAAGAAATGAACAGAACATATGAGGGGTGAGGGGAGCCTGGATGGGAAAATACCAAGGAGAAGCTGATCCATATGCTGACAGTAAGGTCTAGGTAGCGGCTAGTCCTCCTGCAGGGAGACTTTTCTAGGAATTGGGTACCTAGTATTCACTTTAAGTTAATGTTCGTGTCACCCTGCAACATTATCCCCTGATCCTCATCCCCTAAACTTCCTGCTGCCATGCATGGTCTTGGTTGCTGGCTCTTTGGGGGAGGTGTGTCCCATGAGGGTCTCCTCGGCTTAGGAAAGACGTGCAAAATGAGAGGAGATGAGAGGACCCAGATAACTGCAGAAACGAAACGGAGCCACAAGTGGCACAGAGGGAATAAAGTCCCTAAAATCTCCAGAGATATGAAGAGGAAGACTGGCTTTCCTACCAGATGTGCAATAAGGATTTCAAAGGTCAAGGTGGGCAGATGACCTGTTCCATAATGATATTTGGGTTTTCAAGGAACAATAACATATGGGTGGTGACCGGATGGTAACCAGCCTGTTCAGTGTGGGGGATGCTACCACTATTACCTAAGTCTCGATAGGGCTGAGATTTACAGACAAGGCCCAAACTACTTCAGCTCCTGCCCTCAGTATCTCTAAAATTTTGCCTTAGATTTTTGAATGTGTCCACAAACCAACTTGAGGGGTTTTGCATACGTATTAGGCACGTGGCCTCTGGATCCAGACGACCTGGATTCCACTCCTGACTCTGCCACGTGCAAGCTGTGTGGTCTCGAACAAGTTGCTTCCCCCACTCCATGCCTCAGTCTACTAATCTATGAAATAAGGATAATAAGAGCACCTATTCAATAGGATTGTTATGAAGCTTGGAACAAATTAGCAGCACAGCAAAGCGAATGGAACAATGTTTGGCTTAAAGTAAATTTTCATTTACCGCAGTCCTCCCCTTATTTGCAGTTTCACTTCCTACTATTTGTTACCCACCGGAAAGTAAAACAGATGTCTTGAGAGAGACCACAGTCACATAACTTTCATTAAAGTATATTGTTACACTTTTCTATTTTATTGTTAGTAATTGTCGTTCATCTCTTACTGTGCTAACTTATAAAGTCAGCTTCATCATAGGCATGTATATATAGGAAAAAACATAGGATATATAGAGTACTATTCATAGTTTCAGACACCTGCTGGGCATCTGGGAACATACGCCTCCCAGATAATGGTGGACTACTGTCGTATTACCTAGAAGTAGTAGTAACAGTAGCAGGAGAACGAGCAATCATGGTAGAGCTAGAGGAAAGCCACCGATATATTGACCTGAATCCAAGCTCCTCAAGCCCAGGCCTTGGCAGCACTACTGCAGCCCTGTTATGGGGTAAGTTGTACCCACAAAGAGATTTGTTGAAGTCCTAACCTCTGGTACCTCAGAAGGTGAACTTGTTTGGAAATAGAGGTGTTACCACTGTTATCTACAGAATTAGTTCAGATCTTACTGGAGAAAGGCGGGCCCTTAATTCAATATGATTTTGTCCTTATAAGAAGAGGTAAGAGACGCACAGGAAAGAGAATGCTGTGTGTGGACAGAGACACCCAGGGAGGAGAACGCCACATGGCAACAGAGGCAGAGCTCCGAGTAACGTAGCTGCAAGCCAAAAAATACCAAGGATTGGTGGTGACATCAGAAGCTAAGACAAAGGCATGGAACAGATTCTCCTCCAGAAACTTTGAGGGGGCGTGGTGCTGCCAACACCTAGATTTTGGACTTCTGGCCTCTAGAGCTGTGAAAGAGTAAATTCCTGTTGTTTTCGCTGTCCAGCTTGCGGTAGTTTGCTATGGAAGCCCTAGGAAGCTACTATGGGCACCCTCGGATACCTCTGACACTCTAAACTCCTGGCCTTTCCAGCTAGGAGCTCCCCCAGCAGGAAAGCCAGAAGCACCCTGGCTCTCAGCCATAGCTCTCCCACTGGGGCTCTGGCCCCTCTCAAATACTACCACTTGGGAAGAATTCTGGTGGACTTTTTGCTCTGGACTTCTCTCCTTGAGGCACCTCACCACCACTGCTGGTGCTTCCAGCAGTCACTGCTCCAGCAGCAGCAGCCAACTCTGCTCAGGGGCCAAGGTGCACCGGGGTTCTGGGGCTGAGAGGGTAAGGGCAGGAGACATCCCTTTCGCACCTCTAGGTCTCACCATGCCCTGGACAGGGCTGCATCTGCCCTGAGGTCTCACACAGGCAGGATCCAGCCTCTCTGCTCCAACTGTCATCCCTCCATCAATGCTCAAAGTCCATTGCTTCTGCTGACAGCAGGGCACAGAGGCCACTGAATCCTGTCATTCTTCTCTTCCCTCCTCCTCCCTCCCAGTCAGACACCCAGCCACAAACACACAAACACACACACATACACACACGAACACAGCCACACACACACACGAACACAGCCACACACACATGAACACAGCCACACACACACACGAACACAGCCACACACACACACACACACACACGAACACAGCCACACACACACACGAACACAGTCACACACACATACACGAACACAGCCAAACACACACACATGAACACAGCCACACACACACATGAACACAGCCCGACACACACACACACACAAACACAGCCACACAAACACATACACACACACGAACACAGCCACACACACAACACATGTGCATATCCATCATCTCTTTCCTTTTCCTTCCTCAAAAAAAAATACTAAAGCCATGGATTTACTGGATGGAGCAGTGTGGTGATATTGTCTACACCCCCGATGTACCCACATCTCAGCCCCCATCCAGTTAGGATGTGGGAGCACAAAGGAAGAAGGGAGCCCCAAAGAATCACAGAGGGCTTCACAGAGGAGATGGCATCTAGACTATAGTATCCAGATAATAACACTCGGGCTTTCAGCTGAGTAGCCTGAAACATGGGTGTGTGGTGGAGCCTGGCAGGACAAGAAGCTGGAAAATTAGGTTAGGACTAGTGCTAGGAAACCATGGCAAGGTCTAAGTAGTATCCTTCAACATGGTGTTTCTTAGCCAGGCTGGTGTGTCAGATCCCCAGAAAGGCCTTTTAAAATACATATACCTTCCCTCTCCACCTCCCTCCTCACTCCTCACTCCACATTACTTCCAACAGTTTATATGTGGGGTAAAACTTAGAAATATGACTTTGATCATGTGCCCCGTGTAATTCTGGCATGTGCCTTTCATCCTCCATTATCACTCCACATTACTTCCAACAGTTTATATCTGGGGTAAAACTTAGAAATATGGCTTTGATCATGTGCCCCATGTAATTCTGGCATGTGCCTTTTATCCTCCATTATTGCAAAGCTCTGTCACAGAAATGGGACGCCACTGAAAGTGTTTGAGGGAGGAAGTGGCATGATCCAACCTGTATCAAAGGTATCTTGGGAAGATGCCTGTGATATTGCAGCAAATCATGGCCCACAGAGAGCCCCATACATTCACCTTAGTCCACATGTCCACAGCTAGCCTATACCACACCTTTGTGCAAATCAAGAAAAGATGCCCTAGCTCCAGCAACATTTTTTAAAGTTAGTATATTAACCTGCATATCCCTAAGCGGTCTGGCTTTGGCAGAGCAGGGATGTGGGCAGATGGCTCCTCCGGCTATGTTAGTGTTCCTGGCATGGCCCTCATGTAAAGGGGGAGGTGGAGAAGGAGAAGTGAGGGGATAGGGCAGCAGGGGAAGCCCCAACCCTCACTTTAATCTGTTCCATCAGCTAAAATTCACCAGCACAGACATTCAGTATCTCCAGCTTCTTTTCAAATGGGTGGCCAGGGTGTATGTGTGCCATAGGAATCATGTGGTACTGCTGCTGTGTGGATGTGCCCCCTTGGATTGGCCTGACTCTGCTCTGGGGAGGTTTTCAGAGGTCAGTGGCCAAACCCCATTGACCCCACACCTTGCCCACTCCCATATTCGCCCAGCACAGGGACACACACCACTTGCAGGACACACTCTCTGAGCCTCCAGTCTTACCCCTCAGATGAAGCAAGGGTGTCAGATCCAGAGAGAGGGAAGGTGGAATCAGGTCTCCAAGAGCAATAGGCAGGTGAGCTCAGGAGTCATCCAAAGTGTGTGTGGGACAGGGCAGCCGTGCGCATGTGGGTTTACCTCTGAACGTGTTGTACAATTGAATCCCCTGGGTGTATGCATAGCCCTGTATGCCAGCTAGAAGGTGTGACTTCTCCATGACTGTGTACACTATCTCATGTTAGTCTATATTTCTAATTTGAAAGGTGTTTCCTCAGATGTGCCACACTTGTGCAGTGCACAACCTGAACATCTGCACACAATAGCTCTGATGGTCCACTGAAAAGTCTTGTGTATCTGACTCTCTCCCCATAGGGCTGTTGGAAAGATCAAATGAGATGAGAGATGGAAAAGCACTTTGATCCTAAATTTTATTATTATTGTTATTTCTATGGCCTTGAACGAATGTCCCTCCTGGGTCTTTGAATTACCTCCTAGACCATTCTTTTTCTATTGACTTTGGATCCCCAAGAGAGAATCACATTTCAACAAGTTTTAGCTGCTGCAGATTTGTGAAATGATAGAATGACAGAGCTGGAAGGCACCCTAGGGACCATGTACTCTCACTTTCATATAGATGGGGAAACTAAAAACACGGAGGTACGGCACCTGGCCTGAAGACACACAGCAGGCTAGCTGAAGCATTTCACCTCATTTTCAAGCATTTGCATGGTGCTGTTCTGTGTCTGAGATAGGAATATTATTCACAGGGGTCACAGAAGGTCCTGCTTCCCATCAGCTACGAGACCTCAGGCATCCTCTCATCTCTAAGGCTCTTTCTGGGGGAGCCTTTGGGAGCTAAGCAAGACCATGGGCCCCCCCCTCCATGTCTGCAGCTGAATCAGCAGGCTCAGAGCTTGCCAGAAAGGAAGTAAACAGGCATTGGGACAAGAGTGTCCCTGCACACCATCTCAGCTGCCTCCTGTGTTCAAAAGACAGTTAACACTTCACATGGAACTCTTGACAGAAATACACTATTTTGTACAGAGTTCCTGACAGGCTGGCAGGAGAGTCTCAAGAGAAACAAAAGGAGATTTATTGGAAAGAAAAGAGAAGGCAGTTGGTATTGTATGAAGAGTGGAAGCAAAAAGAAAAAAAGAAAACGGTTCTGGTGAAAAGGTATGCTGGTCAACCGGCAAACAAAACACAGACACTTTCCATCCATCTTGCTCAACAAACTATACCTCAGTGATGCCTTTCTAAACAGAATGATTTAATTCTCCCACTTTAAAGGCTCCTTGCAGGCGGGTCGCAGTGGCTCACGCCTGTAATCCTAGCACTTTGGGAGGCCAAGGTGGGCAGATTGCCTGAGCTCAGGAGTTCAAGACCAGCCTGGGCAACAAGGCGAAATCCCCATCTCTACTAAAATACAAAAAATTAGTCTGGTATAGTGGCAGGCGCCTGTAGTCTCAGCTGCTCAGGAGGCTGAGGCAAGAGAATTGCTTGAACCCGAGAGGCAGAGGTGGCAGTGAGCCAAGATCGCCTCACTGCTCTCCAACCTGGGCAGGCAACAGAGCAAGACTCTGTCTCAAAAAAAAAAAAAAAAAAAAAAAAAACTTGTTAGCACTGACTAGCTGAAAAGAAGAGCAAAAGCACAGTTGTAGCTCTATTACTGTAGAGGTCGGCTTTTGGTGACCAATCTTATGATCAGAAATGTCATTATTAGGCACACTCTGCTTTACACTCATCTATTTGTCCTATCCCATAAGCAGATGGTGAACACTTTCCCATGCAGAAGCCATCAGGTACCCTTCCCAGCACCTAAGCAGGGCTGAGGATACAGTAGGCATTTAATGTGTTTTTGAAGAAACTTTCATTAAAAGCAAAATATTGGGGCATGTGATCTGAGAAGTCTAAATGTTCTTCCAGGGACTGAAAAACAGGATATCTGAAATATGAACTTGCCTGAGCACCTGAGCCAGGTGGGCAGAGTATATGTGTTATTTGACAGGTGAGAAATAATAGCAACTAAGACAATGATGATAACCATAGCAGATATCTTCTCACCCAATAGATTATAACACTGCCTTCTCTAATTTCCAATTTCTCTAATATTTATGTAGCAATTCAACAGATATTTAATGAGCATCTGTTGTGGGCTAAACCTTCGCAGAAGGGAATATAGAAACAAAGAAAATATGATCACTGCCTTCAAAGGGATCAGAGTTCAGGGGGCAAATGCATGAATGAAAGATGCAGTCAACCCCTAAACAATGCAAAGGTACACAGTGCAGTCTACCCTGAAACAATGCACTGGCCCTGTGCAGCTGGAAATTCATACATAACTTTTGAGTTTCCCAAAACTTAACTACTGTTAAACCAGAAGTCTTACCAACAACATAAACAGTTGATTAACACATTTTTGTTTATTTTTTCATTTTATTTATTTATTTTTTTGACGGAGTTTTGCTCATTACCCAGGCTGGAGTTCAATGGCATGATCTCGGCTCACTGCAACCTCCAACTCCCGGGTTCAAACGATTCTCCTGCCTCAGCCTCCCGAGTAGCTGGGATTACAGGCATGTGCCACTACGCCCAGATAATTTTGTATTTTTTAGTAGAGATGGGGTTTCTCCATGTTAATTAGGCTAATCTTGAACTCCCAATCTCAAGTGATCGCCCACCATGGCTTCCCAAAGTGCTGGGATTACAGGTGTGAGCCACCGTGCCCGGCACATTTTTCTTTGTTTGTTTTTGAGACTGAGTTTCACTCTTGTTGCCCAGGCTGGAGTGCAATGTCATGATCTCAGCTCACTGCAACCTGTGCCTCCGGGGTTCAAGCAATTCTTGTCCCTCAGGCTCCTAAGTAGCTGGGACTACAGGCTCATGCCACCACACCCAGCTATTTTTTGTATTTTTAGTAGAGATGGGGTTTCACCATGTTGGTTAGGCTGGTCACAAACTCCTGATCTCAAGTGAGTTCCACCTACCTCAGCCTCCCAAAGTGCTGGCATGGCCAGTGTGAGCCACTGCGTCCAGTCCATTTTCTATGTTATATGTACTATATACTGTACTCTTACAATAAAGTAAGCTAGAGAGAAAATGGTATTAAGAAAACCATAAGGAAGAGAAAATATATCTACTATTCATTAAGTGGAGGTAGATCATCATAAAGATCTTCATCCTCATCGTCTTCATGTTGAATGGGCTGAGGAGGATGAGGAGGCGGAGGGGTTGATCTTGCTGTCTCAGAGGTGGCAGAGGTAGAAGAAAATCTGTGTCGAAGTGGACCCAGGAAGTGCAGACCTGTGTTGTTCCAGGGTCAACTGTACATCATACGATAGGACTACTGTTATCATCAAGCAAAGTGCTGTTGAAGCAAAGAGGAGGTCCCCTAACATTTCAAAAGAAGAAACAGAGTTGACTTCATAGGAGAGAACACTTTTGAGTTGGGCCTTGAGGGTTGAAAGAGTAAGGGAGCTGGAAGAACCTTCTCAACAGGAGAAGTTCTGGGAAAGTCTCTAAGGGCACGGCATGTTTAAGCCATGAGGGGGAAGTTCAGTGGAGCTGGTGTAGGCTGGGTAGTGGTGAGGAATGAGGCTGTGAATGCCTGACTGGAGAGGTGAGGCTCTGACCTTAGGCCCAACTTAGGGAGGTTTGTGAGAAGGAGAACAAGACTCTCGTGGGAGTATTGGGAAAAGACTGGGTTGGTAAAGACCCCAGGCAGAAACCACAGGCTAGAAGCTGTTTCCTCCAAGAGATTTTGAGGGCTGCTGCCATAACAAAGGGACTGTAGGTAGATTTGGGGAGATATTCCTGAAGATAAATGACAAGACTTAGTAACCATTTGGATGGAGGAAAACAACACGCTCACAAAACACGGGGTTTCCAGCTCACATAACAGAAGCTAATGGGGCTGTTAGCTCAATTTGGAAATAAGATTGAGAATCCAATCCAGGGAAAGAAACAGTGAGTGCAGAACTGCTCCCTTCCCTTGGTTAGAGCTTCTCTTTGCACTTTTTTCCCCTTCCCTTGCCCAACATCTAGAGGATACTTCTTTATTAATTATTGCTACCTACTCACTCACTTGGGGATGAAGACATGTATACAAATGTTGTCATGTAAGAGAAACTGGTACCTTCCAAATAGAGATCTCTGGAAGGTAGAATAAAGAAGATGATACTTATTGAAGAAATCATAAAAGGCTTCCTAGAGGAGGCGGCATTGCCGTTGAGCCTTGAAGGATGAATAAGAGTTCAACCCACAGAAATGTGGTACAGAGAACATGAGCCAAGGCAATGATGGACAGGGAGTTGAGGCAGTCTGGCAATATTGAGAGAAGAGAGGGGAATTGTGAGAGGGAAAGTAGGAAATATAGGAAAATCCAGTGGGAATTGGTGTTGGTTTAGGGGCACAGTGGAAAGCCATGGGCAGGAAAATGACCTTGCACTTCAGAAGGTTACAGCCACCAATGGCAGAGGCCTGGATGGAGCCGTGGAGAGAGCTTGAAATGGGGAAGGAGAAAACAACTTTCTGAGCTGCCTATGCAGCCTCACTAGGTCATCAATTCCTGGGCTTATGATAGCCCTCTTCTGGGACCAGCTCAAGAAAAGCTCTCAGAGCTAATAATTTTATGTTGAGTCTTGTGTAAAACCAGGTTGGATTAATTATTGATGCAAACTTAGGCAAATGAAAGCTCCCCTCTGGCTTGGCAAGGTTCCCCCTCAGCAAAATTAGCTTAAGCAGCTCTGGCTGCTTCTGGGGAGAGGCACACGTCTGTCAGCAGCTCGTGACCCACCCACAGGGACACGTACATGCAGGGGATTTGAACCTCTGACTTCAGATCTGTGCCCAGAATCTCAGTCGCCCCCTCATGACATCTGGGCCGGGGGTGGGGGAGTAGGCCCAGAACGAGCAAGGAGCTCACACCCAGGCCTCCGGTGAATTCCCTTGCAGAACGGCTCTGCGCAGAAAACAGTATCGGCGGTAACAACCTCGCAGATTCAATTCCATCCCATTTAATTAAATGGCATCGTACTCAAAAATTGCAGCAATGGATGCAAGCTCATGCCAGACACACAGCTGCAGACGTGCAGCACAGCGCACTTTGGAAGGTGCAGCAAAGGGCAGTCACCACTACGGGGAGGGCCCAGCACCAGGCAATGCAAATGAGTGACAGGAACACACTCCAGTCCACACCGCCTCCCGGAGTGGACGAGCTTCATTCCACCACTTCTTTCACAGACATTTATTGCACCTGGCCCTGTTGTGGGTGTTGGAGGTAAAGAGGTGAAGGAGATGGCCTTACCCTTAAGGAACCCCGAATCTCCTGGGAACATGGAGGAAAAAACAGTCCATGATTTTTTTTTTTACTTGGTGTTTTACAGCCCAGTCTGAGGGCACCAGGGAAGGCCTGGAGGGCAAATTGAATGCAAGAAGTGAGGATGCCCTCTCAGCTGTACACTTGCATTCCTTGCCTTATAAGGCATGCCAAGTGTTTGGACATAATCCTGAGTAGATGGTAGCCACCGGAGGAGGAGGAAGATTAAGCAGGGAGTGTATTTATCAAACACACTCCATGTCACAGACACCATACACGTGTGGAGAATACTGCAGGAAGCAAGACATTTATAGTCCCTGTCTCCTCTCCCACTCACAGCTTCTCCCCTGCCTTCCAGGCAAACATCAAGCCTATGAAATTTCTAAGGAGTGGCTCTCCAGACAGACCAATATGAGGGACAGAACCTGAAGCAGGTCAATTGAGGGAGAAAGTGTGAATATAGCATTAGAGGCTCAATGAGTTTGCCCATACAATTGCCTGAGGCATTTCCCCGCTCCTGAGAAATGGGCATAATGCAACATGTGCTCTCAACCCAACAGGCAGGTCACGAGACTCGACTGTGAAAGGCCAAGGCCACAGTAGACACTCAGCACATGTCTTGAATGAATGAAACATGATGGAAGTTCTTGGTCAACTGAAAAACACTGTCCAATGTAAGAGGTGAGTATTGCACTCTCTAGTTCTCAGGCTCTTCATTTGTCAAGTGGGCACAGTATCTGTTGTTTCTGCTATAATGGACAATCAGATGCACTTTACAGTTTACAAAAAAGAATGGGGGTTGGAAATAGCATTTCCTGAGCATTTATTTGTTCGTTCATTCATTCAGCAAATATTGGCTGGGCATGGTGACTCGCACCATGTAATTCCAGCACTTTGAGAGACTGAGGTGGGAGGATCGCTTGAGCCCAAGAGGTTGAGGCTGCAATGAGCCATGATTGTGCTACCACACTCCAGCCTGGACAACAAAGTCAGACCCTGTCTCAAAATATTTATGAATATATGCATTCATATATATAGATATAGATATATAGATATTCATGACTGACATGACTTCAAACATCACCAGAGAGATTAAATAAGTCTATTGAAAGCTTCAGAGCCTCTTCTTCCTTTGATCGGTTAAAGCATTCCTGTGCCCGGCACCCCTGTGACTGCCTAATATTTTCTGTGTAACCGGCAAATAACAAAGTGCAGTCTGGTAAAACAAACCAAAGGTTAAAGAACAAACTGATGTGGGCTCACATTTTGACTCTCCTTTTACAGTTTGCTGCAATCTGAAGAGGTTACTAAACCTCTGAGTCTCACTTTCTTCATCTATACTTTGTGGGGTTGCTGAGAGTCTAAAATGGAACTACATAACATTGTGGTACACATCACACGTAGCTGTGCTTGACTGCTTGACACGTAGTAGGTGCTCCATATTCATCTCCCAAATTCATCCCTAATTTTCTTAATGGCAAAATCCACCCTTGCTGAGCCTTGGTTTCACAGTCCCTAATGCTAGAGTAGCCAATTTTTTTCTAACTTAGTTATACCCTCCAAGAAAGTGCCTCATGGTGCATGCACTAAATTAAAACATTAATTAAAATAAAGCATGAGCTTAGCAACAATTAAAACCAGAGAAGAAATAAATAATAAAATAATTCATACATGCATATATGTGTGTATATATATATATATGCAGTCTATATACAGTGCTTGGTCTTAAAGTCCTCAGGATCCAAAAATGGTTTGAAGGCTGACTACCAGAAACTTGTTCCCAAAATCATGTAGGATATCCAGGAACCACAAACTTCCAAAGGATATGTCCTTTGAGTCTCTTGAGTAGATGTTGTGAAATGTTAGCAGAATTCAGCTTTTGTCCATTTGTTCATTCAAAGTTATCTGGTGAAATGCAGCCACATATTGGGGACTCAGAGAAATCCCTCTGTTATTAAATGAGTATTTGTTATGTGCTACTCCATGTCAGTCCCTGTGCTAGGATCTGGGAATGCAAAGGGGACAATGTGGCCCCTGTTCCCTACAGGAGCTCTGAGCCCAGTAACCAGGCAAAGTGATGCTCATATAAAGCAGAGGCGCAGAACACCCAGTGGCCTTGGCCTTGCTCCCACTCCTGCTGACTCTTCACTGTTTCTAGAAAACCTGGTGCACTGTCTTTCCTTTAGCCTTTGCTGGACCACTTCCTCTCCTATGATCATCGTTTATCTAACAAAACTTTGCTTCTATTCAGGGCCCAGCTCAAAGTCACCTCTCCCAGGAAGCCTACCGTGACCAGCTTACCCCAGCCAATTGCTCCCTTTGCCAAGCTTCTTTCCTCCTGACTGCTTCATTGCCTGGACACAACACTTACTGCTTGGTTGTTGATACCCGTGTCTCGTGAGGACACATCACACAATGGGAAACATTCAGAACCTCTGAGTTCCGAAGGAGAGACCTGAGAGACAATCTGTTCCACTGTCTTTATTTCACACATGTAGGGCCTGAGAGCCCCAGAGAAGAGCTCACAACCCCACAGTGACACAGGATGAGGAGCACAACCAGCCTCTCAGCTCCCAGATCATGCTCTTTCTGTTTCTGTTACCAAGGTACCCTGACTCCATCACTGATAATCTTGTTCCTTCAGGTTTCTGGATAATAAAAAGAAAGACTAATCTCTCAGGCAGGATCTTAAGATTTGGGTGACCAGATTTGACCCCAACATCACTGCAACAGCAAACTATGGCCATCCCAGGCTCACAATCTCAATGGAAGATGTTTTACAAATATCACCCCCTCCTCCAGGAAGCCTTCCTGATTAGCCCAGTTCATCCCGAACTCCCCTGTATGAGGCCTGTCACATGGTTCAGCATCTCCTAGAGGGAGACAGCTGATAAATTCTTACATTGCTGAGCTCCCCAACTCGGCTAATCCCAAGAGAGTTGATTCTTTATGAATCATTTTCCTTAGCATTTGTGATAAATGAGACTCTGAGGGGGAAAAAAAAATAGGTTCCACATTTTCTCATTAGTTCTCCAATCTATAAAGCCATAAAGAAAGAGCAGTCACCTTGGAGCCTAGTGGTCTGGGTTTGAGCCTCATTTTGGTACCTCTTTCCTGAGCCTCTCTCAGCTTTGCCCAATTTCCTCATGGTTTGGGCTTCTTCTTCCACCACTGTAACAGCCCCGGTGTCCCCTGGCAAGTGTGATTAGAGCATTCTTGGGAGATGTTGGAGGACCAAGCCCTCCATTGTGGCATGTGCTCCCAATTTCAGTCCCAGAGGTCTCCCCTTACCTTCTTGTGGCCTCTTGAAGGCATACCAGTAATCTGTCTGTAAATACTGAACAAAGAACTGTATGAAACCAGACTTTATTTCACATCATGGCAGGTTGAGAAAGGACTCAAATAAGTTTAGATAACTCCTCTGGGCTTTACACTTCAGCAGCAGGGGCTCTGGATCCAATCACTTTGGTTAATGTGGCTTTCTTCAGTTATTTGGAATTAGGCAAAATCACAACCAGCACATTCCTACCCACTCAGCATGTACTTTGGTGATAACCTCCATGTACTTTTTCTCTTAGAACACCTTGCCCTTATCCTCAATGACTTTGAAGGTTAACGTAGACTAGTCTGACCATTCCTTGTGTCCTCCTAGCCAAGCAAACAGTACAGGGTTGTGAAACAGGAATAAGGTTTAGCATAGAGCAGACCTGAATTCAAGCCTTTGTTCTGTCTCTTTTTACTTACGGGATCCAAGGCAAATATCCTAACATTTCTGGGCCTCAGTTTTTCCATCTGTAAGATGTAAATAATAATAATACCTACCTCATACATTGTAGTGAAGATTAAATGAGAAAATTCTATGTAAATAGCGACTATCACTGACTATATTCCCATTATTATCTATGTTATAATCATTAGTAGTAATAATAGTAGTATTAATCATTCTTATTAAGTGTGCATCCTGCTCCTGTCAAAGAGTGAGCTGCTAGCAAAGATATTCACCAAAGTCTGGGTGTTCTTTGCATACAACCCTCAGCATGTCCTGGCTTCCACAGTTATGGAGCAGTGACTAGAGCTCATATCAGATTTGAATTTTATTTAACAACAATTATTAGACACTTGCCATGTGCCAAGCTCTGTCATAGTCACCTATAAAGATATATAAGACAGCCCCTGCCCACTGGGCACCAGACAAGGACATAATTCAGAGTGACATATTCTGACAGAGATAGTCATTCATCCCTTATGGTATCACCCCCCACCACCACCTCCTCCAGAAAGCCTTCCCAGATTAACCTACTCTCTTGGATTCTCTCCTGTGAAGTCTCTACTGCCACACAGTTTGGCATCTCCTTGAGAAGAAATGACCATTCTTTCCCCCTCCTATGCACACAGCCCTGCTGATCTCAAATGGGTAATACTCTGTGAATCCGTTCCTTTCCCTTTGTGGTAAATTAAACCTTCAACAGAAACTGGATTCAGCTTCTGTTTCTCAGTTTCCTGGCCTCATAATGTAAAATAAAGAATTCTCAAACTGGAGCCCACCAGCTTGGTTTAATCTTACTTTTGAGGACTCAGCTGAGTCACTTCTCTTTCTGACCCCAAGGGTATTCATCTACAAACGGAGCTGTCTCCTGGGACTATTGTGCTGACTACCCATCACGAACCACAGTGGCTGGCACATAGTAGGACTTTCAGCAACTCATTTCCCTTAACTCCTTGTCCTTCCCCCTAGAAATTCCACTGACTGGTCACACATCCCTGCAAAGCCTGGAACCCAGGCAGAGCTGGACAAGTCATATGTGATTAAAACGTCATTACCCTTACCAAGCAGAGTACAGTACATTTGCTAATGTAATTACACTGCAATTGTTGCAGTCAGTGAACAATATGCATTTATGAGGTAGCATCCTCCATAATTATAGCCCCTTCCCACTTTCTAATCCAGAGTATCACCTACTGAGGTGGTACTTCCATTCAGAGAAATAAAATGACTTTCTTGGAAGAAATATGAGGGTGGGTGCTAAAGTTTGAATGTTCATGTTACCTCCAAAATTCATGTTGAAACTTAATACCCAATGCAACAGTATAAAGAGGTGAGGCATTTCAGAGGTCATTAGGCCACGAGGACTTTATCCTCCTGGATAGGATTAGTCCCTTATGAAAGGTCTGGAGAGAGTTAGGGAGGCCCCTTTTTACCTTCTATCCCTTCCAACATGTGAGGATATAGCGTTTGTCTTCTCCAGAGGATACAGCAACAAGGTACCATCTTACAAGCAGAAAGCGGCCCTCACCAGACACTGAACCTGCTGGTTCATTGTTCTTGGACTTCCCAGCCTCCAGAACTGTCAGAAATAAATTTCTGTTCTGTATACGTTATCTAGTCTGTGGCTGGTACAGCACAGCTGCTTTGTTATAGCAGCACAAAAAGACTAAGACAGTGGATGCTTTTATTTTTTTCTTTTTTGACTATTCCAGACACATTGATGGTGGACAGAGGAGAGGGGGAGGAGAGAAGGTCAAGATACCCGCTACTTCCCTTCTGAGTGTTACCATCATGAAACTTGCCTTATCTTGTTGGGGGAGAAAGCTTGGGATACAGACACCTAAGTTTCTGATGCTCTTGCCCCACACACTCCTCACCTGAGCAAACTCCTTCTCTGTGTCCTCTTTGCAGGGCTGTTGGCATTCAAGAGACAAGACCTAAGACTTTGATCTTCAGATTCTACAAAATCTGAAGCAAAGCAGGAAGTTGGCCCTGCCCAGAATTGTTTCCCTAGCAAAGCTGTAACAGTATTGAAATCCCAGTATAACATTATCATTTGATTCAAGTAGTGCAAGACCCTCGTTTATGTAATCATAGCTATTAATACAACATGCAAAGCACTTTTGATTTTTCAAGATTTTCTCCTGAGCTATCTCATCTGATTCTCATGCTGACTCAGTGAGGTGAATATTCCCATTTTTCAAGACAGGAGCAGAGGCTCAAAACGGTGAAGTGGCTGGCCCAAGAATACTCAACTAGGAAGTTGTAAGGCTGGGATTCAAATCAAGTCACCTCTGAAGCTTGTCTCTATCTGCTGGGAAATGGGAAAAGCCAAGGCTTTCCCAGCTCTGAGTGTTTCAAAGGGGGCTTCAGCTTCCAACTCTGACACTTCCAATACCGGGAGTCCTCCTGCGAGCTCACTTAACTAGGCCCCTCATCTTCTCACTCAAAGAACCCTTCATAGCCCCAGATCATAATGATATGTTTATGGTGTGATTATTGTTTATTTTCTGCCTTCTGCATTAGACCATAATCTTCATGATTGCATTGATTTTTTTTTTCACCAATATATCCCCCAGTACCTAGCAGAGTGCTGGACCCGCAGAGGTGTTTGATGAGAACTGATCAGCCAACTGAATGAATGAATAAATGACCAAATAAATAGCTCTCATTAGCTGTGTGAGATTGGAAAATATGCATTCTGATTCCTCATTTCCCCCTTGCAAAATGGCAACTATCATATCTACTTTGCAGAGTTCTTAGGAGATGCAAAGTATCTAAAGCACTTCCCTTAGTGCCTGCCACATAATAGGTACTTAATAAACAGGAGCTATTATGATTACCATCTAATGAATTTATCGTTCAAGGCAGTCTCCCTCTCCCTCACACCCATGACACCTCTGCCCACATAAAAATGAGGGCTTTTGAAGCAGAGTTGATGGGATGTTTGCTGTGCCACTGATATTTTCATATGGACAAGAAAAGTCCATTAGTGCCATCCCCTGCAAATTGGGAGCTGAGCTGGTAAATTGCTTTCTCACTGTGCTGCACTCACCGATACCACTGTGATGGTCAGTCATGCTCAAACTTCGCTCCTGGTTCCCCAGCACTTACAGCAGACAGGACGGGGAAGAACTCTGTCCACCACTGGGCTTGACAAGGAAGAATGCAAAAGTCATCTTTAAAGCTCGAGTGATCTGATAGGAGCACTGTCCTGGGGAGACTGGGAGCCCAACAGCCGTCCCTCAACTTGCTGACTGCCCTTAGGTAAAATGTTCCCTTTCTAGGCTTGGTGTGTCCATCTGTAAAACGCAGAAGATAACACTCAACTCATTCAACTGTGATGGCTGCCTAAGATACTATTAAAAATAATAATGTCAATCACAGCTACCAGTGATGGAAGGTTTACTGTGTGTCACAAATTGTGTTAAGTACTTGGCCTCATTACCATGTCTTCCCAATAATTCTATTAAAATTAGATTATAATCATCCCTTTATTCAGATGAGAAAATGGAGGCTTAGAGAGGCAAAGAAACATCCTGAAATAACCAGCATGTAAGTGGCAGAACAAGGATCCCAATCCAGGATCTTAACCACCAGGCCATCCTGCATCTTGGGCAAGGCAGAATGAGATGAGGTTAGTTCCAGGGTACCGGTGGCTCTGTTGTTCTGTGGCACTGGTTCTAATTCTCTAACTCAACAAACTTACACTTGGAAACTTTTGTTTCCCATACGTGAAATTAGCATGTTGAATTAGGTGATATGTAAAGCTTTTTTTTTTTCATGTAAACTTCATAGACTAAGATGTTAGAAGTATGGGAACAGCCAGGAGTGGTGGCTCACGTCTGTAATCCCAGCACTTTGGGAGGCTGAGGCAGGTGGATCAACTGAGGTTGGGAGTTTGAGACCAGCCTGACTAACATGGAGAAACCCCATCTCTACTAAAAATACAAAATTAGCCAGGCATGGTGGCACATGCCTATAATCCCAGCTACTCGGGAGGCTGAGGCAGGAGACTTGCTTGAACCCAGGAGGCAGAGGTTGCAGTGAGCAAAGATGGCGCCATTGCACTCCAGCCTGGGAAACAAGAGTGAAACTCCATCTCAAAAAAAAAAAAAAAACAAAAAAAAAAGGACATGTTTGGACAGAGATGACTGATCTGCCTTCCTTAGGCTGCACTTGAAAGCAGAGCAATGCAGCACACTGGAGAGAATAAGACAGGCCTGGGTTGGAAGCCTTGGCTTCTCCCTGGTGGGTGAGACTCGCAGTATCTTGGTTTCTCCATCTGTGAGGGGGGAGAAAAGATATACAACCTCACTTGTAAGGATGAAAGCCAAAGTCCTCACATTGGACTTTGAGGTCCTAAGAACCCACCCACCTCATCTCCCAGAACTCACCTCCTCGGAGGCTTATTCTCTCACTCACTCTGTTCAGCACACATGTTCCTGCCCCAGTGTCTTTGCACTTGCTCTTCTCTCCTCCTGGGCAAACTTCTTTCAGATGGCTCCTTGCTCACCCCCTTATCTCCTCTAATCCTTTGCTTAAACATCACCTTCTCTTGTGGCTTTAGCTGCCAAGCCCTCTCCAGCCCCTGAAGCTGCTGTATTTTTCTGTAACCCTTATTGCCATCTGATGTGATATATATCATCTGTCCCTTCTCATTATAATGGTGACTTCATGAGAGCAGCAATCTTTGTTTTACTGACTTATCCCCAATACCTGAAACCATTCTTGGTACATTATTAGTGCTTACTAAATAACTGAATTAACAAATGAATGGGCAATACTATTCAAGGGATAAATATTCATTCTATTTATTTTTCTCCTTCATAATAAGTTCTGCTATTAATTGAGCACCTATTATAATCCAAGTCCCATGCTAAGCACTCTGCTAACAATATCTACAAGTGATATCATTCTCAATACCGAGAGCTTCAAACTACTGATCTCTCAGAATTCAGAAATGCCCTCTTTCTACCTGTCATTTTATTTTTGCATCCCTGCTTCTTCCAAAACCAGTCTCCCAAGACGTTGTCAAAGAACCAGTGAGTCTCTTAATTAAAACAGTCTGCTATGATGAATCTGGTACTACAGAGCTTTACCTATGTAAAACATTAATAATACAAATTTCATTTGTTTATGTCAGTGCCAAGCATTAATTTTTAATAGCAAAATGTATGAGTTATGAAAGGCATTAATGCAAACCAAATCACCAGCTGAGGATGAAAGGGAAATCTATTTTTTAGGGTAAGCAGTGGTGATGAAATATTATTGTGGCTTCCAAGCAAAGGGGAAAAAAATATTTCCTCACCCTTCAGCAGCAATTAAAAAAAAAAAGACACACATGAAGAAAGAACTTTATCATCACCTTAACATCAGTGCTAAATTGGAGCAGAGAGCTGTCCCTTTAATCCTGCTGAATCTCTGGTGGCAATTTCAAAGCAAGAAGTTTATGCAAAACTGTCCTAATTACCCACCCCAGTCACATTAATACTTCTAGGATAAAATATTAATAAAAATTTGTTACATTTGTATAGCACGGTAGAGTTTACAAAGCACTTTCATTGTTTTCTCAACTGATTCATGCAATTCTGCAAGGGAGGAGAATTTCTTCCCATTTTGCAGATGAGCTCACTGAAGCACCAGAAGGTGCTGGGACTGCAGTTAAGCATTTAGTGAATGAAGGAAGGAGAGTGAGAAAACAAAAAGGCATGGAAAGAGAAAGAGAGGAAGGAAGGGAGAAAGGAAGACTGGCCAGCAGCCAAGGAGGATTTAGGGAGGAGGGAGGGGGAAGAACATGGAGGCAGGAAGCCCAATGTCCAGGTGATTCTCCCTCTGCCTCTGTCCCTTTCTCCAGATCCATTTTCAGCCTTTCTCTGTGTTCCTTTATAGCCCAGGAAGCTCACACCTGATGATGACATCACCAGCCTTCCTCTTCTGGCCAATGGGAGGCCCAGTGGAAGATCAGCAAGTGGGAATACAGAGAGGCATGGGCACTTCTGCTGCCCATGCTGCAGTCCTGCCCAGCACCATTTCACTGCCAATGGCCTCACACCTCACAATCCTAGCTCCCACCCAGAGACCCAGTCTCCATGATTCCCTCTCATTGAGCCCCCATAAGAACCCTCTGTCCTCTCCTTGTTCCTTCAGCCCTAGAGATGGTAAAACAACGTCCCACTAATGTTGGACTCTCATGCCTCCACCTCCCTTGTTTGCTCCCTTATCCCTGCTCGCCGCATTGTAAGTGGTCCTTTAGTTAAATACTCTTTAGCTGAACCATCCAGAATTCATCAAAGGGACTTCACTTTTCTGCCTAGAACCTGACTTAGACACCAGTTCTGCAAATCCGCTATGTTAGATGGAATTGAATTACCAATATAGAAGTTGATCAAAAACAGACATCAGCTATCATTTCCCTGGAGCTTCCCTGCTATTAAAGAGCATCTCCCGGCCAATTAACTCAAAACTCATATTTGAACTTCTGGCCTCTGCTTTCAGTTCCTGTCACATTCTTATGGTTTACCTGGAACAATTGGAGGCAGGTGCTGACCTTATTGAGAAGATGATAGCAACATGAGGGTTCAATAAGGACTTTCCAGACAAAGAGGATGGCAAATGAATTACTGTTCGGACACTGTATGTTAAACGCCTCAAATATTTCATAAATGTATATATGTATCTTACTGTACAACATTTATATGTTTGCATATCTACCTGTTAAATAGGTATTGTTATCCTCATTTGTAGATGAGAAAATTGAGGCTCAGAGGCTGTGACATGCTTGTTTGCCTAAGGTCAGGCAGCTTTTGTCATTATTATCAAAGTTTGCCTCCCATGGAATGCTGACTCCTGAGCAACACGCTGAGTAATATATATCATCCCATTTAATCCCCAACAACCCAATAGCATATTCATACTTCGTATTTCCATTTCACAGATGAGGAGACTGGGCCTTAGTTGAAAGTGGGAATGAATCCACTTGAGCACAGGTTTGGTGGCTCTGAAGTACAGCCCCTTTCTGTGTTACCACAGCAATTCCTACTAGACAAGGCCACTGCATTGTCCCTTTTTTCATGCACAGCTTCTGCCATGAAATAGGCAGCACTAATTCATTCTCAGACACTCTCTGATGCTGCAGCATGTTGGATCAAACCATTTCCAAGGATCACATGGAAGACCATGCCTTTCCCGCTCACTTACCGTATCCCTTCTGTTATGCTCATGTCCTTTTGTTTGAAACAGAGTCTTGCTGTCACCCAGGCTGCAGTGCAGTGGCATGATCAGAGCTCACTATACCTGGGACTCTTGGACTCAAAGATTCTCCCACCTCAGCCTCCTGAGTAGCTAGGACTACAGGCGCATGCCACTATGCCTAGTGTATTGTTTTTTTTCAGAAACAGGGTTTCACTATGTTGCCCAGGCTGGTCTTGAACTCTTGGCCTTAAGTGACCCTCCTGTCTTGGCCTGTCCAAGTGATGGGATTACAGGCATAAGTCACGATGCCTGGTATCATGTTTATTTTTCATCTCACTGAATACTGAAGTAAAAAATAAAATCCTGAAATGATCAAAATAATTATTCCTGTGAAGAATTAATCCTGTGTCCCCCTGAACCTGATATAATTTTAATTTTAAAAGCAATACACTACTGTTGTTATAATATCAGGAGTGAATGAAGTGAAAAGTGAACATGTCCCCTCTTCCCATCTGCCTCCCAAACCCCTTTGTCAGAGATAAACACTCTATATTATTTATGCCTTACCCCCAACCGAATTTTTAATATATTTTATATAAATGGGATTAGGCTAGATAAACTGTTCTGCAGCTTGCCTTATTCCTCCGATAGTATATCTTAGACACCCTTCTATGCCAGTGCATACACTGCATTCAGTCATTCCTCAAATATTTGCTGAGCACTGTACTTTGGCAGGAGTTACATGAGGTACCACTTTCATTACCTTTATTCTGATGTGCACTGAGGGCACATCATGTGCCTGGAATATTGAGAGCCTTCTACACAGACCTTCTCTTATTATTAGAATGGCCTATGGCATAGGTACCATTAACAACTTTATTTTCAGAATAGGAAATAGAGATGTAAAGAAGTTTAGCAACTTGCACAAAATCACCCTGTTTAGGTCCTGGTGGGCCTGGGATTTGAACCCAGGTAGTCTGACTCCAGAGCCACGATTCTTATGCAAACCCACAATGCCTCATGGGTCTTGTCTTCATTGAGTTCACAGTTTGCGAGGTATAGGCAGGGGGAACATACAACAAATGCATATGGCAAGTGCTGGGTAAAGAAAACTAACAGGGATTATGATATTCTATGGTACATTATATCATACTTTAACCATTTCCTGGTTGATAGAAATTTGGATCACCTCTAGTATTTTATGATTGCAAACATCAGCAAACATTCTGGTCCAACTGGCACAGGGCAACAATGTCTGTAAGATAAATTCTTAAAAGTGGAATTACAGAGGCAAACCGCATTTGCATTTGTTATTTTGATAGCATCAAACCTAAATAACAGGCAGAGAGGGAGACTCTAAAAGAAAGTGACATCTATTTGGGAATGGGCATTTCGATGGGAATACATTGTGGGGTGCATTGAAGGAGGTCAAGGAAAACAAGGGTTTTTAAAGGAGACCCTTTAAGGAGGAAGGCTGTGAAGGTTGTTTTGAGACAATTATCCTTGGCTACAAGTATCAAAAACGAGAGTGCCATCAGTCCAAGGCTGGACAGGCAGTTGCTGGGCAGATGTACTCACAGAAGTAATTTTTTTTAATAAGGTTATGGTGTCCTTTGTGCAAGTCTGTGGTTTTTGCTGAATCTTTTGTGATAGTTCTTGTTATCGGCAAACACATGGGAGAGAACCCTCCCTTCACAGCCTTCCCCAGCTCCATTTGTCAGGATTTGACACAAGTGACTCTATTTTGATTCTGACAACTCTCAAAATAGATATTCCAAATTGCCAAAGTGATGTCAATACGAGCTTCTGCACACGGCGTATGTGACTGCCCATTTCCACATACTCAACAGGACTGCTTATTAGGAACCACCTTAATCTTCCGTGAAAACTGGAATTCTCTTTTTGTTGTTATTTTCATTTGTTTTCCTTTGTGCATAATTCTATATATTTATTAACTGTGGTCACTCCTTGAGTTTGACTCATTATCTTAGAAGAGAGGGTGATTTAATGAAAAGAAGGTGAGATCAGGGGTTTAATCCTGCCACCAGGACTTACCAGCTGGGTGGGCAGAACTGGGTGATCATGAGTATGTAACGCTGGGGTCCTGGAACAGAAAGAGATTAGGATCAGGGACGACCATGAGGAAGCGCTAAGAGGAGCTCCCATCTGAGCGCTCTGGCACTAAGCTGCCTGAAGAGGGTCAGCTGCAGGATTTAGCCTTGCCACACAGGGAGCTTCCAAAGCCTAGAGGATGTGATTGGGACTGAGTCACTCAACACTGGTACCTCGGGTACTATCTAGGTTACCCAAGTCCACTGTGAGCCTACAACTCACAAACCAGATCACTAATAACCAACTACAGTGAAGAAACTTGATTTTTGTGGGCAGTCAGGTAAGAAAACATGCTCTTCCCACTTTTCTCCTCCCACCCCCAATGCCAGAGAGGTCCATCCAGGGAAGAGGGTCCAGGTTTGCATGACAGAGGGGACCTCTTCTCCCAAACCCCACTCAGCCACTGACATCAACCCTAGACTTAGTGGGCTGGTAAAGGGACCTTTGAATCTAATATGAGATTGGAGCATTATAAACAAACAGACTTGACTCTTAAAAACCAAAATAAGACCCTTTTAATAACCCAAAGTAACTGACAGTCCCGGAACGAGCCTGAGCTATTGTTAAGAGACTCTCCACTCAGCGAGAAAGGGGGTGCAGCAGGCACAGCTGGAGCAGTTATGAGAGGGAAAGAAATTAAGGATTTCATGTTTACATCCCAACCAGTTAAGACTCTTCATTATTAGTAAATAATGAGAGGATTGACTCAGCTGATCTTTTCAACGTCTCAAATTCTGAGATTACATGATTTATTCATCCATTCGACAAACATTTGAGAAACACTTAAGTACGCAGAGCTATACTAAACTGTAAGGCTGGCCAGGTGCATGCCTTATGCCTGTAATGCCAGCACTTTGGGAGGTAGAGGCAGGCAGATCACTTAAGCCCAGGAGTTCAAGACCAGCCTAGCCTGGCTAACAGAGTGAAACTCCGTCTCTACTAAAAATGCAAAAATTAGTTGGGTGTGGTGGTGTGTGTCTGTAATCCCAGCTACTTGAGAGGCTGAATGAGAATCACTTGAACCCAGGAGATGGAGGTGGCAGTGAGCTGAGATTGCGCCACTGCACTCCAGCCTGGGTGAGAGAATGAGGCTGTGTCTCAAAAACATAAAAAAAAAAAAAAAAAAAAAAAACAATAAATTGTGAAGCTCCAGAAAGGGAAAAGTATCATCTCTGTCCTCTATGAACCTCCCACTTATGGGGAAGACAGGGGTCCAAAGAAAGCACTTGCCATTCCGAGTCATAAGTGCAGTATAGGGGCACGTGCAGGACATCCTCAGCATCACGCAGTATTCCCATGTGACAAATCTGCACATGTAGCCCCTATCTCTAAAATAAAAGTTGAAATTAGAAAAATAAGTATGTACAGGATCCAGTAAAAGGAAGGGAAAGAGGAGGCAAGGAGATGTCCCGAGAAAGAGGAAGTGAGTCTTGTATGATGAGAAGAACTTTGCTGATAAAGAAATGAGCAGAGACTACTACAGACAGAGAATAGAGAGCCTGGTGCTTAGAGGGACTGCAAAGAGTTCAAGTTGGCTAAAGCAGGTGCAAGCAGCTGGGGGAAGTTTAGGAGTGTGATAGTTAATATTCAGTGTCAACTTGATTAGATCGAAGGATGCAAAGTATTGTTCCTGAGTGTGTCTGTGAGGGTGTTGCCGAAGGATATTCAAGGCAGTGAACTGGGAGACACAGACCCACCCTCAATCTGAATGGGCACCATCTAATCATCTGCCAGTGCAGCTAGGAGAAAAAGCAGGCAGAGGAACATAGAAAGACTAGGCTTACTGAGTCTTCTTCGCCTCCATCTTTCTCCCGTGCTGGATGCTTCCTGTCCTCAAATATCAGACTGCTAGTTATTCACCTCTTCGACTCTTGGACCTACACCAGTGGTTTTCCAGGGGCTCTCGGGCCTTTGACCACAAACTGAAGGCTGCACTGTCGGTTTCCCTACTTTTGAGGTTTTGGGACTCGGACTGGCTTCCTTGCTTCTCAGCTCTCAGGTGGCCTATTGTGGGACTTCATCTAGTGATCATGTGAGTCAATACTCCTTAATAAACTCCTCCTTAATAAACTACATCTATCCTATGAGTCCTGACCCTCTAGAGAACCTTGACTAATACAAGGAGGAAGATTAGTCCCCAGAGAGCACGGTGGGAAACAGGACAAGGAGCTTTGGCTTTGAGCCCAAGGTAATAAGGAGTCATGGAAGGATTGGGGCAGTGGAGATCATTCTCAGAATTGTGCTTTAGGCAGATGACTCTGGGTCCAGTCTGAAGAATGGTTGTCAGGGCTGGGGAAAGAATGGAGGTACAACCAATCTCTGCTTCCAACATCTTCTGGGTCTCTGAGTGCCCCAAAGAGGTCAGGCTGAGAAAGCACTCCTATCTACTTTTACTCCTGTCTCCACAAGCTTAAGTAATAGCACAATGATTTCCTCTCCTTTGGCAGAAGTACTATCCCAGCAGGGTGGGGTCCTGAACAGAAGAGACAGTGGAGAACAGTGAGGACAGAGGCACGTGGGTTTTATAGCTGGGACTTCTGTCCTATTGAATAGAAATTCAGAACATAACACACAGCAGTGCTGATTAGGTCCCTACACACCACACAGGTCCTAGATTGGCTAAGCAGCCATGCTGGAGTCTTCCATGAGGAATTACACTCAGCAGGACACAGGAGAGGTCAGTGACAACCTTGGAGCTCATGGCAAAACTCTCAGAGAAAAGCATCACCCCTTTGTGAACATCTTGCAAATCAGTACCATCAGTTACAACTCTAAATATCCCCAACAATCTTGCAAGGTGGAAAGCATTATCCATATTTTACTTGTTAATATACCAAGATTCTGAGAGCTTGGCTGGCACGCCCAAATCATTTCACAGGAACAGAGACACTTGCCCAGTTTGCAACCCAGGCTGGTTTTATCCCAAAGCCAGCTGCCTGCACTCACCACCTTGAAGACCTCTCGAGGGACAGAGACAAAGCTGCCACAGGCTGTGGCTGTCACTGCACATTAGGCAAGATGGCAAAAGAAGAAGCTGCAGTTTTCCAGACTCCATCACTTGAAGCATCTCAGCACTGAGCCAAGTCTTAACATCCACTGGGCTAAACAGGCATCCTGGGTACTGCACATATTCATTTGACACTTACTTACAGAGAGGCAGAAGGCAGCAGTAAGGAGTGCTGCCCGTGAAGCCAGTTGGCCTGGGTTTGAATCTTGTCTCTGTTACTTCCTAGCTGTGTGTCCTTGTGTTTACTTAACCTCCTTTGTGAAATGGAAATAAGAATGACATCATCTCAAAGGTTGCCCTGGGGCAGGTATTAAATGAGTTAATATATGTAAAGAGCTTGAAGGAGCACCTGGCCCATGCTGAGTGCTCAGTAAACACTGACTGCCATGACTTATGGTGTGCCTGCTGGGTGCATTGTGTCAGGTGCCGAGAGGACACAGAAGTGAGTGGGACAATCACAGTGAGGTCTGAGGCAAGAAAGACCGTGGCGTGTTCTAGAGCCTAGAGAGCAAGGCAGGAGAGGGAGCCTGGAGCTCCACGATGCGTAGAGAAAGTCACATGAAGTGGGTTGGGGGTGGACCTCAGAGGGGGTTTGGAATTTATTCCAAGTATAACAGAAAGACAGTGAAGAGTTTTAACAGGCAGCAATCTGACTTAAGCTGTAAACTAAGTACTCTGCATGTCGAGAAGAAAATGAATTGTGGAGGGAGACACAGGTGGAAGTAGAAACGCCAGTCAGGCAACATATAGTGGAATCCACACGAGAGAAGGCAGGGACCCGGAAGCAGCAGTGCTCATTTCCGAGGTCCCTGGACACCTCGGAGGTGCTCGATTAGCAACTTCTCACTTCACCTTCTGTGAACCATTTCTGCCACCACGGCCAAGATGTCTCCCACCCACCTCCCACCCACCAGGGTGCCGGGTGCTGGGTACTGGCACTCTCAAACAGATAAAACAAATAAGACATGAAACCAGTCTTCCTCATATTTGGACTGAACCTTTTTAGACAGAATCAAAGAAGACACCCATTTGTTTAGCAAACTCTGTACTCAAAAAGCTGCTGGACTCAACCCAGCTATAGGAAAAGCCAGTAAGTGCAACCATTCTGTAATAAAACTTAATGTCCACGTGTCCATAATACAGATGAGCAAGTCCAAGCTCAGAGAGGCTGCACGCTACTAAACATGAGGATTATACCTAAAACCTGCAACTCCTAACTCCAAGTCCACACCTGGATTACAGGCAGTACCCTCCAGCCAATTCCAACTCACATTGTAAAGGCAGCCATCCTTGGTTTTTGTGTACAGAGACACTGTATTCATCTGTTTTCACACTGCTATAAAGACCTACCTGAGACTGGGTAATTTATGAAGAAGAGATTTAATTGACTCATAGTTCCATAGACTTCACAGGAAGCAAGACTGGGAAGCCTCAGGAAAATTACAATCATGGCGGAAGGCAAAGGGGAAGCAAGCATGTCTTACCATGGCAGAGCAGGAGAGAGAGAGAGACAAGAGAGAGAGAGAGAGAGAGAGAGAGAGAGAGAGAGAGAGAGAGAGCGCAAAGGGGGAAGTGCCACACACTTTCAAACAGCCAGATCTCATGAGAATTCACTCACTGTCATGAGAATAGCAAGGGGGAAGTCTGCCCTCATGATTCAATTACCTCCCACCAGGCCCCTCCCTCAACACATAGGGATTACAATTTCACATGGGATTTGGGTGAGGACACGGAGCCAAATCATGCTAGCCACCAATGTGGATTCCCCCAGTGACAGCGTGAAGGAGGAAGCAGGTTTCATCCTCCAAACTGTTTTTAACATCCTCCGGCTCATTTCACATGTAGCCTCAGCACAAAGCCCTCCATGGGGAAAGGAATGGGTGATATTTTCTGCAACAAAGTTGTTTTATTGTTTGCTAATATAGAGATAGACAGAGAGAGAGAGAGAGAAATCTGGGAGCTATTGAATGTGGTCTTATCCTTCAGGCTTAATCCGTTGAACAACAACTCATAGAGAGCTTACAGAATTCCAGGAGTCTGTATGTGCTTCCATGACATCTTCGAACTACGCCCCAACTCTGTTCTTGGTTATGAGACCATGGTCCTACCAGCTCTGAGAACTCCATGTGATTACCTCCCTCGCTTTGCACATACTCAATTCTTGCATCATCTGTTTCTCCTTGGTCCTTTTAAACTTCTTTCCTCAATGCCCTCTTCCAACCCCAAGTAATTCCTGCTTCATCTTTGTGTCTACAAAATGTCATATATTTTTAAACCACATCTGGTTCTTTTGCAGGATATGGTATTTGGATCATGAGGGCAGAAGAGAAAGGGTGTATTTGTTTTCTAGGGCTGCCATAACAGATTACCACAAACTAGGTGACTTAAAGGAACAGAAATTTATTCTTTCACAATTCAGAAGGCTAGAAGTCTGAAATCAAGATGTCAGCAGGGCTGTGCACCCTCTGAAGGTTCTAGGGAAGTATCCTCCCTTTCCTCTCCCTAGCTTCTGGTGGCTCCTGGCAATCCTTGGTGTTTCTTGGCTTATAGCTACATCACTCCCATCTCTGCCTCGGTCTTCATAGCATCTTCCTTCTGTGAGTGTGAGGTGTGTGTGTGTGTGTGTGTGTGTGTGTGTGTGTCCATCCCCTCTCCTTTACTTTTAAGGACACCAGTCATTGTATTTAGTGTCCACCCTAATCTACTATAACCTTATCTTAAGTTTATACTACATCTAACTAATTATATCTGCAAATAATTTCTTTCTAAATGAAATCACATTCTGAAGTTCCAGGTAGATATGAATTTTGAGGGATACTATTTAACACAGCACAAGGGGCAAGAGCCTTTGGAGAGACACATGTAAAACAAAATCAGGCTGTTTACACCATGAAAATGAAGCTCTTGCTAGAATGTCTCCAGTACCTAATAATGCTAAACTATACTTTCTCCTACCTGACCTTGAGTGACCTCATCACAGGATATTTTCTTTTAACTTCACTACAAGGAGTACAGAGGTAGAAAATATATAGAGAGAGGATGAAAACCTGTACTGCTACCTATAGGTGAAGAAACAGCCCCAGAGAGAAAAGAGTGCAGCACATCAAAGGGACCTGGAAGCCAGGTCTCCTGACCCCATGTGGGTTCTCTTTCGACTTCACCACACTGCCTTGTGAAACAGGTGTGTGTCCACATGGCTGAACATCAGGCCCCTGAGGGAACAGAGCCAACGACTCAAAGAGAATGAGACAGTCAGGGTTTGGGTTTCTCAGTGCTACTGATGCCCCAGAACTGGTACTGGCATTCCTTGGGGCAAGAGCTGAGTGCTAGCCATGGCCAGGAGACACCACACAGGTTTTGCTCAGCTTCCAGACTATTTTTCTTCCTATCAGGGAACCTGGAAATGAATCGTATCCCTGCTCTCAAACTGGAAAGAGGAAAGTGGTCTCCTATAGCATGTATCAAAACATTTTCTAGCCAAGACGCACTGGTTCTGATTCTTGCCTCTGTCCACTGGTGAAGTAAAGAAGTCAAGCCATTTCCAGGGCTTGAGAATGTCAAGAGACGTTACCAGCTCAAGGGAGCCTGGATTTAGTCCAGGTCAGCAAAGATAATGACAGCTCCAGGGTTCCACTCAGTCCCTTCCAGATGAGAGTCTGTATGACACCAAAAACAAGATGAAAGAGAGAGAATGAAATTAGAGAGACTTGGATATAGAAATGGCAAATTTACTCCCACCTTCTATAACCCCCAAGACAGATGCACGCAGGTGAGCTCAGATGGAGAATGAGTCAAGAGAGAAGCAGAAAGACTGCTTGGTGCGTACAGTATGCATTCATTCAGGATGGTCTAGTAGGCTAGCCTGAGATTTTATTCTAAACCTGCAATTACCCACCATGAAATCTCCAGCGATGCCTTCTCCTGTCAGCCTTACTTTCCTTACCTGTGACTGGGATGCTGCCCAGGTGGCTGTGAGGATTGAATGAGATCATGTACTTTTAGAATGTATTTATACACCCACCTTATTCCAGAAAGGATTTGACACACCTATGAGATAATCTAGATACAGCCCTTAGCATACTGCTTAGCATGTAATAGGTCCTCAATCAATGCCACCCTTCCTTTCTAAAGAAAACCTCAGTGATTACATCTAATTCAACGTGGAAAGAATGCAGAGGCCAGAATGAATGAGGGAAATGTAGCTATTTTTAGAGAAAAGTGGTCTTAATAAGTAGATCACTATTAAGTTATTATCTACTTAATAGTAGATCACCTCTTCTTCCAATAAAAAAAGATAATTTTGAAAACCAGATAGCAATATAAAAAATGTCCTGATATAAGGAGGAAGGCAGTGAATAACAGTGCATACGCATGTGCCTTCATAGAATATGTGTCAATCTAACCAAAATGGAGAAAATTTTACCTTACCTCCCCTCCCCTTACCTCCCACTCCCCCAAATTCCTTTTGGTAAAAGAATGGCATTTGTTTGGGTAAGTTTTTGGGGAAGAAGAGCACTAAATGTGGAAACTAATCTGAGTGACAGAGGGCGGAGACTTTTTCTTGTGACTCCAGAAAAGGATGGTCATGGAGGAGAAATTGAGGAGGGAAGGAAAAGCTGATGGAGCAGGAAAAAAGGCAGAAGATCTCACACTATAGGATGCCTGGAACCATCTATGAGACCCCACACTTCAGTCAGGTTATTAAATTATGCACAATTGGCATTGAGGAGCCTGCTAGGGCATGGAGGAAAGTGGCTGGACTTTGTTTTCAGACCAATGCAAAGAAAAATAAAAATAACATGGACAGACACAGGATCATGAACCAGGGAAAAGCACAGGAGTGGTGGACCTGAGAAACTCTCAAAAATTGTGAGAAGAAATCTATACACTTTTGCAGCATAGAGTCGGAGAATCAAGTGCCTCATCTAAGTTACATTTTTCTTTCTTATTTTTTTTTTTTTTTGGAGACAGAGTCTTGCTCTGTCATCCAGGCTGGCGTGATCTCAGCTCACTGCAATCTCCACCTCCCGGGTTCAAGCAATTTTCCCACCTCAGCCTCCTGAGTAGCAGGACTACAGGTGTAAGCCACCATGCTGAGCTAATTTTTGTATTTTTGTAGAGATAGGGTTTCACCATGTTGGTCAGGCTGGACTCAAACTCCTGACTTCAAGTGATCTGCCCACCTTGGCCTCCCAAAGTGCTGGGATTACAGGCATAAGCCACTGTGCCCAGCCTGGGTTACATTTTTATACATGAACAGAGATGTAAAGAAAAAGGTGAAAATGGGTAATACATTAAGATGGAAATATTGTGGTTGATTTGCTAAGTACCTTTTTCTGATTACAAAGTCAAACAAGTGCGTTGTGAAAAATTTCAAACAAATACAGAAAAGTTTAAGGAAGAAAAACCACGTCAGTATTTTGGTTAGTATACATCCCTTGAGTGCTCTTCCCCATGTGTACATGCTGGCATGCTATTTTCATGCCACCCACATTTGCACATATGAGATCACATCCCTTGGTTTTTCTGACCTCCACTTTTTTTTACTCAATCACTCAACATGGGCATTTCACACGCCACTGAATTTCTTCTTCCATATCTTTTTAAGTGGCTGTATAGTATTCCATACCATGTGATATGGTTTGGCTCTGTGTCCCCACCCAAATCTCATCTTGAATTATATACCCATAATTCCCACGTGTTGTGGGAGGGGACCCAGAAGGAGATAATTTGAATCATGGGGGGCGGATTCCCCTATACTGTTCTCATGGTAGTGAATAAGTCTCATGAGATCTGATGGTTTCATCAGGGGTTTCTGCTTTTGCTTCCTCCGCATTTTTCTCTTGCTGCTTCCATGTAAGAAGTGTCTTTTGCCTCCCACCATGATTCTGAGGCCTCCTCAGCCGTGTGGAACCGTAAGTCCAATAAAACCTCTTTTTCTTCCCAGTCTCAGGTATATCTTTATCACTAGCATGAGAATGGACTAATACACCATGGGAGTACACAATTTAACCAGTCTTCTGATTTTGGAACTCATTCTAAATAATGCCTTAATGTATGTTCTTAAACATAAACCTTTGTGTATGTACATGGTTATTTCTTCAGCATCCATTTCTAGAAATAGAACTGCTGGGTCAAAGATATGCACATATTTTAAACTTTTGTCACATTTAGCTGAGGTAACTTCCATACATATTGTACATATTATCTTCTTTCCAACTTTTATTTTAGGTTCAGGGGTTACATGTGCAGGTTCGCTATATGGGTAAATTGTGTTTTACAGGGGTTTGGTATAAAAATTATTTTGTCACTCAGGTAATAAAACACAGTACCTGACAGGTAGCTTATTTATCCTCACCCTTCTCCCATGCTCCACCTTCAAGGAGGCCCCCGGTGTTTATTGTTTCCTTCTTTGTGTCTATATGCACTCTGTTTAGCTCCAACTTATGAAACTGGAGCCCTTCCTTTCACCATATTGTACATATTTTACACACCACCAATCATGCATAAAAATGCCCATTTTCTCCACATGCTTACTTCACATTCAGGATGGTAATTTTCTTTTACTTCTGCCAGTTTAATGGATGATGGCACATCAGTGTTGCTTTAATTTTTATTTCTTTGATCACTGGTAAGATTGATAATGTTCTCTTGTTTGTCAAGCATTAGACCTTTATGTTTCATCTTTTAGGAATTACATACTCATATCCTTTGCTCATTTTCTTATTGGAGCATCTTTGTTTTCCTTTTATGCCTAAATTTTAACCATTTGTTTGCCATGTATGCTGTAAATATTCCCTTGGATTATATTATTTAATTTTTAAAATTTCTTTTTTGTTGTTTGTTTTTGTTTGGTCTTCTGTTTTGTTTTGTTTTTTTTTTTTAGATAAGTTCTCCCTATGTTGCCCAGACTGGTCTCAATGTCCTGGGCTCAAGTGATGCTTCTACTTCAGCTTCCTAAGTAGCTGAGGTTACAGAAACACACCACACTGGGCTAACATTTTTATGGGGTTTTTAAAGCATGATATTTTATTTTAATTTTATTAAATCTATCAATATTTTCCTTTATGATGTTTTAATACTTATGTTTTTCTCATTTTGCAATTGTGTAGCTATGTATTACTTGTTTTCATCTTAACACACCTTCTTTTTAAAAAAATTTTCTTTAGTCCACCTAGAATTGAGCAATTTAAATAAGATAGTGATCTAAATCCATTTATCCTACAAATAGTCAATCATCCCATCACTAGTTACTCGACTGATCCATTCTCTCCCACTAACGTAAAATGTTGCCCTTATTATGGCATAGAGTCTACATAGCCATTGATGATACAATTGGCTGGTATAAAAATCTTGAATCACAACTTTTTCTCCCAATATTCTGTATAAATTCCTACATTATCTTCTAATACATAGTTTTACTTTACATACTTTCTGTATCTTGAACAATTTTATATAGAAAATGAGTTATTTATTTTATGAAGTTTAGAAGAATTTGTCTACTAAACCACATAAGATTTCACCATTTTTGAAGTTAGTTCCTTGAAATTTCCACCAATTCTCTCTCATATATATTGATATATTATAGTTTGTCCACTTAGATTATCTTTGCTTGCTAAAAAATAATTCAGCTTATGTAGATTTTCAAATTTATTAACTGGAAGCTTTACATATTTCACTTTAATTTCTACCTGTGCTTAGATTACCTTTGTCTTATCCAACGCTGAATGCTTATGTTTTATCCCTTTTAATTGTTAAGATATTCAAAGATTGTTCTGTATCCTTCTTTAAAGTGAATCTCTAATTTATTTACCAATTCTACTACTCTTTCCTAATTTATTGATTTCTGGTCTTAAATGGATTTTATTCTTCTTTCTACTTACCTCGGACTAACTTTGTGGTTCTTTCTCTCACTTCTTAAGTTGAATGCCTATTTGTATATTTTTTTCTCTTTCTTGCCTGATAAAATTGTTAAAGGCTATAAATATTTCTTTGGGTATATCTCTAGCAATTCAGCTTCCATCAGGGTTGATAAGTTGTATTCTCACTGTTACAGTCTTCTACACAGCCTATAATATAGTTTGTTTTGATTCAATCTTGACTAAAGAGTAATCGAAATTCTTCCTATCTCATCCAATAGCCTTCTCAGCTCAACTTGTTTCCTTTTGGCTTTATGTTTCTTTTTTGAACAGATCACGTCTTCTTAATGTTTTCCAAGGATACAAAATAGTTTCTTGAGTTTTTTCTAAACTCTAAAGAGATGCACCTTCATCATAGGTCTTTTCTCTTGATCTATAATACTTTTTCATAGACTTTTTATTTGCTTTTTTTCCTATTTTTTATCTTCAAGAAAGTCAGAGTCTATCCAAACTCCATAAAAATACAGAATGTAAGAATGTACTACCTCACTCTCTGTTCTCATGGGTGATAGCTAAGTCTTCAGATCTTCCTAAGGAGGATAGACTTAAGTATATAGCTAACAGCTGTTTCTACCAGATAACTCAGCTTGATGAAGAGGACCTCTTCTCCTGCACTGATGCCTACTTCTCCAGCCCTCTGAACAGGAAAGATACATGGAAAAACTACAATTCCCAGCATGCAGTGGCATTGTTTTCATCCTGTGTTTGGTCTTCTGTCTACAGCATCTCATTTGTGGGGCTTGAACATCACAGTGTAATATGATACTATTAATGTGCACATGCACGCGCACGCGCACGCACCACACACACACACACACACACACACACACACACTCTTTGTGTCCTTGTGGATTCTAAGAGTTACTGTCTCTGACTGAATACAAATAACAGGCTGGGAAGGAATGGGAAGAGGAGAAAAGCAAGTAGGAGTAGAGAGGGGAAGGGAAAGGAGCAATGCTCTGGTTGCCTCACAGCAGGATGGCTGCCCTGTTTTCTGATGATTATGGTTCCAGATTATCAGAGACAAAGAAAGCAGTTCAAAGTCCCTTCTCACTTTTCTTCAGGCAGTCTCAGTTTCATAAGACAAAGATAAAACAGGTTTCTCTCAGTCCAGCTCCATCTGCTTTAGAGTTCACGGAAATCTCTCTCTGACCATGTGTTCAGCAGGTTAACAATTGTAGTTTTGGATGATTTTGCGAGTTTTTGTCTCATGCTTCACAGACAGTCAGCAGAGAATTTAAAGAGGATACATCAGGGCCTACAAGCCAGATGCCATTTTAATGAGCATTTTTCATTCACTGTCATAATTTTGCTTGTACAATAAATTCCAGTCTTGCTTCTGCTACAATTCAGTGCCTTCATTTCTTGTTAGACATACTGGAAACATTTCTTGACTATTCTCTCTGCCTCTAGTCCTATCCCTTCCATCCCATCCTCCACCCCAGTCACCAAGAATGATTTTTCTAATCCAAAGTGATTAAGTCCATCCTTCCTTCCCTAAATCTCCAGTTCAGCCATTCAAACACTCACGGAGCCCCTACACAGCTCCAGGCACTGTGTTAAGCCCCAGGACCTAATACAAGCCACCAAGAAGCACACAATCTTTGTGGAAGAGAGAGAAAGCAGAACTTATCATTCAGCAAGATGAAGGCTGTGTAAGGGGGGAAGTTCAGTGTGCCGCAAGATGGAGCAGGAACATTACTAATCTGGGAAAAGTTCCCAAGAAGAGAAGACGTTGGAAGGACAAGGGAGAGTCAGTTGGGGGAAGAACAATGTTCTAGAATCTGGGGCACAAAAGAAAGGCATGATGAGAGAGAAGCCCTTCAAGCAGCAAAGCAGGGCTGGAAGACAGAGGCAAGAACAAGAGCAACAGGAGACAGGCCTGATAAACAGCAAGGCCTGGGCCATGGATGACCCTGAGTCCAGGCTGAGGAGTGGTTATTCTTATCTTTAGGGCACTGAGAAGCTACTGGAACTTTTTATCCAGAGAACAACATGACCAGGGTGGCTTTTGCGGCACATGAGGAGGGATGAGGGAAGGAGAGATGCTAGGTAGGAAGACAGTCAAGGAACTGTTGCAATGGCTCAGGGAGAGAGGCTGAAAAGAAGAGTTTGAAGTCCAGAGATGTTTGGAAGCAAATCTAGAGGATGTGTTGACCGAGAAACATCCATACTTCCTTTCCACTTTCAAGGCTTCTTTTATTGTCTATAGAAGAGGTTGGAAAGAGCAGGCCAGGAAAAAAAAAAAAAAAAAAAAAAAAAACTGGGTGTGGCTGTGGTCTCCACCCATAAAGGACCCAAGCTACCACTTCCTTCTCCCCTTAGGCAAGAAAGATGACCAAACAAAGACAGAACTGCACAAAGCCAATGGGGTCCCCCAAGCACACATAAGGAGTGACTATGTCCCCATTATTGATCTAGTTAATCACAGGAGAGGAGGAAACTGCAAATAACCTACCAATAACAAGCAGCAAATTATAGTAACATGTTTAGAACCTTGCAGAGGGACGCATGTAGAACACAGACGGGAGGAAGGGCTGTTTTGTTGTTCTTGTTGTTGTTGCTTTTAGGAAATTCTCAGTTTAAACAGATAAACCTGATAAATCATCATTGATGAATGTGACAAATCTCAACCAATATAACCCTATAAACAAAATCCCTTTGGGGCCAGAGTAATTTTTAAGACTGTAAGGGAATTCGGATACCAAAAAGTTAGAAAACCGTTGCACTAAATGATAGATCACTAATCCAGCAAGGGTCAGAACTAGAAACACCTGATCTTTATCTGATACCAAAAATGGATTCGTGCTCCATTGTTGCTGCAACAAATTAGCACAATCTTAGTGGCTTAAAATGATACACATCTATCATCTCACAGTTACCACTGGTTAGAAGTCTTAGCACAGGTCAGCTGGATTCTATGCACAGGTCAGCTGGATTCTATGCACAGGTCAGCTGGATTCTATGCACAAGTCTCACGGGCTGAAATCAAAGTTTGACGTGGGTCTTCTATCCCCTGAGGCTTGGGGATTCAATCAAAGTTGAACGGTTGTTGGCTGAATTCAGTTCCTTGCAAACACAACACTGAGGTCTCCATTCTTTGTGTTGGCCATCAGTGGGGGATTGCCTTCAGCTCCTAGCCGCCACTCTCTGGTCCTTGCATACAACCCCCAAGAAGGGGCTGTGACTGATCTCTGTCTTGTTGCATGTGACCTGTTCAATGCAATGGCCAAGGAGGCTGGGCTGGGATGAACTTGGTCTGTGGTGTTGAGGGAGACACAAAAGACTCTTCTATCAGGCTTAAGTGGGGCCAGCAGGCCAGTCACAAAGTGCCATTGAAGTGGGAAATTCCCAGGAGAGAAGAGCCCATTAGGAAATGACTTGAAGAATGAAATGAACAGGTATAGCAAAGGGTTCCCAGTTCCTCTGGGTCATGGGGAGGATAGGGGTCAGCCCAGTGCTTTCCTCTTGGGCTGCTATTTGGCTGGGAAGATGCAGCATAAAGCAAGTTTGCCCTTCAACTTCTTCAGCTTTATCCCCCTTAAGAATAGTGTTGTCAAAATCGGCCACATAATCTGTAGAGCCTGAAAATGAAAATGCAGAGCCCCTTGTTCAAAAATTAAAATTTTTTAAATGACAACAGCAGAGTGTTACATGCATGGGGCTTTTCTAAGTGTGGGGGCCTGAAGGACTGCACACCCTGGCTATTGTGCTTAGACTAACAATCACTTCTCAGATGGCTGGAGCTCAAAATGTTGACAGAGATCATTTAGTCCAAATCTAGCTCCCATACCGTTCACTGGGAGAGCTGGATCAGAGAAGGAGAGACCTTGGCCAAGATCCTAGAGCAGGTCAGGGATGGAGTTTATTTCTCCAGATGAAGGACTCTGTATTCTTCTGTGCTGCCTCCAAAGCTATCTTCACCCATCAAACTATAGCAGACACAGGTGGAAAGCCTATGACATGCCAAGCACTGAACTTGCTGTCTATCTTCACCCACTCATAGCACAGAGGCAGTCAGGCATAGGGAGAGACCATCCTAGGCTTGGAGCAAGGATTCAATTCCTTACTCCACCAAAAACCTGCACGTCACCTGGGCAGGTTATTGTTTCTCTCTGAGCTTTAGTTTCTTCCTTTGCAATAGGAAGAACCAGCTTGTCTCAAAGGTCCTTCTCAGGTGTCACTTGTATGGAAACAATAGGGAGGAAGGCCTTCCAATGGTGAATCAAGGGGGCCTTCCACCCCCATCAAGGAGGTAGCTCTGGGCTAAGCAGTCCTCGGGTGAAATCAAACTCTGCTTTCAACTGAATGTGCCAGTTTTTCAGCCAAATAATAATAATAATAAGTATCACAACTACAAGCTGCTCCAAGCCAAGCTGCCCTTAAACAGATAATCGGATTTGCATAATTGGGTGCTGCTAAGGTTTAAATAATTCATCAACATGGCAGGCTCTTTTTAATAGCCAAATAGAACCACAGACTTCAAGAAAGGATCAATGGCAATCCATGCCCCAGGGATGTGAGCTGCATCCTCAGGGCAGCCAGAGCTGCTGGGTGAGGTTTAGAACCTGGACTCTCTGCAGCCTGGTTCTCTACTCTAAGGTGGATTTGGACAAAGCATTTACTTTTCTTCTTCTGCAGTACTGACGTGTTAGGCAATGCTTGTTCACAGAATTGGGGAAAGGGAAACCCCGAGTCCCTTTGCAAAAAGACGAACTATGTGGAGAGATTTAGATTCCAGCAGAATTGTTTCGGTAAAAGCCAAAGTCAGGGCCAGTAGAAACCTACTTGGAAAGAGATAGTTTTATGCTATCTAGAGATGCACTTTCTGGCCATCACTTGATCACTTGTGTTGCTTCACTTGCCAATGTTTCCCAGCCAAAAGGTCACCAGGAACATGCTTGCTGTCAAACAAAGTTGGCTTCAGTGTTCATAACAAAGGAAAATGCATACCATGGGAAACCATAAGGAGTCTCAGTGAGAGAGTGCTGGGAATGAATTATTACGGGATTTGAATCTCTGATAGGTGATTTATGGAGAGTGCAAGGAAGTGGGGTTTACTGCATTGGATACTGTCAGGAAGTGGGGGTAATGCTACAACAGAGTACCTCAATAAATCTTAAGTAAAGGGATGGGAAATATAGCAAGTCTAAAACTGGAATAGGTAAAGGAGAACAGTCACTCATATTAGCTGGAAGAGGGTGTTGAGGGTGTTGGCCCTCTTGTGATTTGCACAGTGACCTTGTTTCTGTCTATGTCCAGACAAGATTATGAAGGGGTCTTGTGACCTCATCACCATCTCAGACTGACCTTGTCTGATGCTGGTGTCCTCTGGGGTTGTTTATGTCCGACAGGAGAACACCACAGGCTAGGTCCTAAGAACACTGATGAGGTCTGACTGTGAATGCAGACTGGATCCCAGGTATCAGAGGCTGCTTTTCTCTGTCTCACCATCATACAAGAAAAGCAGTTTTGTTACTTTACTACCTATGGACGCTGACTCAGAATGTTCAATGCCAACTTTTTGTCTTCCCCTTGGCTCTCTTTTATAAGAACCCTTTTGATTGTAATTGGGACCTACCATATAATGTCCCCATCTTAAAATCTTTAACTTGGTCATCCTCAAAACTTGTCCCTTCTCCAGTGCTCTCCCACCTTGATCAATGGTATCACTATCCACATGAGAACCCAGGTGAGACCGCTAGGCATCATCCTAGCCTCTTTTCTCTTCCTTACCTTCTATATTTAATCTCATCACCAATCCTGTTGATTCTGCCTCAAGCTTAAACTCAAACTTCTAGAGGTTTTGTTGTCCTTGTTGGATTTTGACTGCCCAGATCAGCAGGAGGCTGTGCAGATGAGAGCAATGGAAGTGATGAGAAACATAAAGATGAGAGCATGCCCTCTGTCCCCTTCTCCACCTGTGCCTTGGATGAGTGTGGTCTCCCAAGAAAATGGGAGAGACGCCAAAGAAGATGCCAGTGCTCAGGCTGTGTGGAAATTAGGGTCCAAGCAGTCTGGCCTTGTTGTCCTGGTCATTGTGCTGGCAGAGAATCAGGAGAGAGCATTCATTCCCCAACTCCACCAAAGGCTGCCACGTTCCTTTGCTGTTCTTTTGGTGCAGGTTGCCAGAAGGTAAGAGCATGCCAAGAGAGTTGAAATCTCAAAAAGAGCTTGGAAAACAGTAGGAAAGACCTTTGTAGTGGAAGCCAAAGCAGATAAACAAAGGCAGAATTTTCATGGGTATCTACAAGCCAGGGGAGAGACTCTATCAGAAGGATTCAAATCCACAAAATATAAATATTAACATGATTCTGTTGATAGCTATAGGTTGGTAAAATGCTTGAGACATTTGGATTTTACAAAGTCTGTGCCCATACAACGTGAGAGCCCTAGACCAGGGATTCTCAAACCTTCTATAGTGAAGGAAGAGTTGTCAGTGGTGACATTGTTGTTATTAACTTCCAATCCATCATGGACCATTGCATGGATAACTGCATGTGACCAAGACATGGTTCATGCCACCCGAAACTCATCACCCACATTTAATAGCACCCAAACTTGTCTGTACCCTGTTCAACAAGGCAAGTCCTTGAATAGCATGATTGGATGTCTCAGCAATGCCAAATTGCTATAAAAGATTTTGAACACCTACTGCAGCACATTTTCTGAACTTATTACTCCTCCCAGGAGGTAGAGTTAGTGATGGGGTAGGGCAGGACAGATGCTCTCAGATCACAGACCAGCACCAGACTGTGGACCATACTTTGCCTAACACTGTCTTTGACCACCAAAGGTCAAAGTGATCATTTAACAGTCACTTAGTCTCATCCCCCACTTCTGAAGAGTGAAGCATTTGACTTAATTAATTCCTCAGCCCAATAAAGGCCAAGACAGGTTTATTCCCTAAGGAAAGCCAACAAGATGTGATGATGAAGGTGTATCTCCTATGCAAGATGGCGTATGTATTAGATTCCTGTGGCTCCCGTGACAAATAAACATAAACTTAATGGCTTAAAACAACACAGATTAATTTTCTTACAGTTCTGGAGGTCAGAAATCCACAGAGAGTCTCAAGGGGCTAAAATCAAGGTGCTGGTAGAGCTGATTTCTTCTGGAAGCTCCAGAAGAGAATTCATTCCTTGCCTCCTCCTTTCAGCTTCTAGAGGTTGCAGCATTCCTTGGCTTCTGGCCACATCACTCCCACGTTCTGCTTCCATCATCCTATGACTTTTTCAAGCCTTTGACCTTCTTGACTCCCTTTTATAAGGACCCTTTTGATTGTAATTAGGGCCTACTATGTTATGTTCCAATCTTAAAATCTTCAACTTGGTCATCTTCAACATCCCTTTTGCTGTATAAGGTAAAATTTGCAGGTCCAGGGATTAGGACATGGATGTCTTTGGGCTGGCCATTATTCAACCTACCACAGTGTGGAAAGCACATTTTCCTTAAAATCTTCCCACGTCAGGCCTGAGTCAGTGAAAAGAGGACTGGCTTTAGCACTTCACAGACTTGTATTCAAACTCCAGTTCAGACATTTCTTTGATGGGGGAACTGTGACTCATCATTTCATATTTTCTGTACCTCAATTAGTCCATCTGTAAAATGGGGCCACCATCCTACCTCGCAGGGTTGCTGTGAGGATAAAAATGAATGTGTATTTAAAGGGCCAAATGCTCCATAAGTGCTCAGTAAATGTTACTCTGCTTTTCCTGGATGTAGTGCTGTTTCCTTCTTGTTTGCCCACAAAGAACACTGGTGAACCAGGGTTTCCTTCTTGCTAGCATTCAGGGGGATCCTTGTCATTGTGACTTGACACACATCTCCTGCTGCCTGTCTTTTATCTCTGTGAAATCTCCCCCTGCACCCCGCCTCTGCTTCTAGCCAAGGCTCATGGCAGCAAGGCATTTTTCCAGCCTTGGACCAAGCAGAGCAGAGACGATGAACAGCACACCGGAGGACGGCCACACAAAGCTCCGCAGCCAGACCTGTCTCCTCCCTGTCTGCTTTGAGGCCAGACATGAAAGGCCTTTTTTAGAGAAATGCAGGGAATTGTCATTAGAGCCTTTCTTCTCTTGATAATGGTCCTGCGAGAATCAGCAGAAAAAAAAAAACATGTTGATGTGCTATTTATTATAATATGTGGGCTGCAGGGTATATATAATCATGAAAATCATTCTTTGACCAAAACTACAACTGTGTTTGTGCCAGTTTAAATACTGTGTACTATCTAAAATTTTTCTATTAGTGGTCTCACAGAAAAAGTAGAGAATGTTAGCATTTTAGGGAAACTCAATGCCATTTACATCAGCTTTTTAAAAAGCCAATATATGCTAATTCAGTCTCTACTTACACATCTCTACTGACAGTAAGCTCACTACCGCCTTCCTCCAAAGTTCTTTCTTTGGGATGTTGAGGGTGATAAATAATCAGACCTTGTCCCCCTCCCATTTTAAATCAATTACAAAAGAGACAGCAGAGTCAGCAGGGGATAATATATGAGCTTTCTTGCTGGAAAAGAGGGGGAATGGAGCAGGCAAATTAGACATGAGACCAGAATGGGCTTTCTATGCCTCCCCAGGTCTAGAACCAGTTTACAGCGGAGAGGTAGGTTTGCAGGGCAGCCTCCCACGCACCCACCCAGCCCCTTGGTGGTTGCCTCATACCCCACATGAGCCCAGAGGGCACAGGAATGCAGTACTGTGCTGCCTTATGAACAAGTGGCACGTGGCCCCTCATCACACCCGACATACGGGGACCAACAGATGTCACAGTCTCACCATGCACCAACAGGATAAATCATTCCTCTTCCTACAGTTTGGTGCCAGCGACAGGCTAGAGCCAGGCAGAAGCTTTTTCATCTGAACTTGTGAGAGTTCCCGTTATGTGTTGTCAGAGTAAGCAGCACAGTACGGGAGGATGAACTTCCACCTTCCGTGATTGTCTTAAGTCTTCCTTTATCAAGCCCAAATCTGCTTCCATTCCAATCCATGCACTCTTCCCTGTCAACTCTTCCCAGAGACAGATGGCTTCCATTCCAATCTGTCCACTCTTCCAGCCTGGGCAACAGAGTAAGACTCCCTATCAAAAAAAAAAAAAAAAAAAAGAAAGAAAGAAAAGAAAAGAAAATGTGGTATATATACACCATGTATAGCTCTCAGTTGCTATACAAGACAAGAAGTCAAGAACAATCAGCACCACCATGGACTTGATATCTGAGCAAAGCTCAGTTCAAACCCTGTCCCTTGCCACTGACTCAGCATGTCTTCTCAGGCAAATTACTCTACTTTTCTTATAATAGAACAATTTATAATCCTTTGGATATATACCCAGTAATGGGATTGCTAGGTCAAATGGAATTTCTATTTCTAGGTCCTTGAGGAATCGGCACACTGTGTTCCACAATGGTTGAACTAATTTACACTCCCAACAACAGTGTAAAAGTGTTCCTATTTCTCCACATCCTCTCCAGCATCTGTTGTCTCCAGATTTTTTAATGATTGCCTTTCTAACTGGCGAGAGATGGTATCTCAATATGGTTTTGATTTGCATTTCTCTAATGACCAGTAACGATGAGCATTTTTTCATATGTTTGTTGGCCTCATACATGTCTTCCTTTGTAAAGTGCCTGTTCATATCCTTTGCCCACTTTTGAATGGGCTTGTTTTTTTCTTGTAAATCTGTTTTAGTTCTTTGTAGATTCTGGATATTAGCCCTTTGTCAGATGGGTAGATTGCAAAAATTTTTGCCCATTCTGTTGGTTGCCGATTCACTCTAACGACTGTTTCTTTCGCTGTGCAGAAGCTCTGGGAGTTTAATTAGATCCCATTTGTCTATTTTGGCTTTTGTTGCCAATGTTTTTGGTGTTTTGGTCATGAAGTCCTTGCCTACGCCTATGTCCTGAATGGTTTTGCCTAGGTTTTCTTCTAGGAATTTTATGGTGTTAGATCTTATGTTTAAGTCTTTAATCCATCTGAAGTTAATTTTAGTGTAAGGTGTCAGGAAGGGGTCCAGTTTCTGCTTTCTGCACATGGCTAGCCAGTTATCCCAACACCATTTATTAAACAGGGGAATCTTTTCCCCATTGCTTGTTTTTGTATGGTTTGCCAAAGATCAGATGGTTGTAGATGTGTGGCATTGCTTCCAAGGCCTCTGTTCTGTTCCATTGATCTATATCTCTGTTTTGGTACCAGTACCATGCTGTTTTCATTACTGTAGACTTGTAGTGTAGTTTGAAGTCAGGTAGCATGATGCCTCTTTTTGCTTAGGATTATCTTGGCTATGCGGGCTCTCTTTTGGTTCCATATGAAGTTTAAGGTGGTTTTTTCCAGTTCTGTGAAGAAGGTCATTGGTAGCTTGATAGGGATAGCGTTGAATCTATAAATTACTTTGGGCAGTATGGTCATTTTCACGATATTGATTCTTCCTAACCATGAGCATGGAATGTTTCTGCCATCTGTTTGTGTCCTCTCTTATTTCATTGAGCAGTGGTTTGTAGTTCTCCTTGAAGAGGTCCTTTACATTCTTTGTTAGTTGTATTCCTAGGTATTTTATTCTCTTTGTAGCAATTGTGAATGACAGTTCGTTTTTGATTTGCTCTCTTTAAGTCTGTTATTGGTGTATAGGAATGCTTGGGATTTTTGCACATTGATTTTGTATCCTAGACTTTGCTGAAGTTGCTTATCAGTTTCAGGAGATATAAGGACACATGCACACGAATGTTCATTGCAGCACTGTTTACAATAGCGAAGACGTGGAACCAATCCAAATGCCCATTGATGATAGACTGGACAGGGAAAATGTGGCACATACACACATGGAATACTATGCAGCCATAAAAAACAATGAGTTCGTGTCCTTTGTAGGGACATGGATGAACTTGGGAACCATCATTCTCAGCAAACTGACACAAGAACAGAAAATCAAACACCACATGTTCTCAATCATAGGCAGGTGTTGAACAATGAGAACACATGGACACAGGGAGGGGGAGCATCACACACTGAGGTCTGTGGGGGGGGGGGAAGACTAGGGGAGGGACAACAGGGGGGTGGGGGAGTTGGGGGGGTAACATGGGGAGAAATGTCAGATATAGGTGATGGGGAGGAAGGCAGCAAACCACATTGCCATGTATGTACCTATGCAACAATCTTGCATGTTCACATGTACCCCAAAACCTAAAATGCAATAAAATATATATTTTTAAAAACTTAAATATACCCCCACAAAAAAAGTACTCTACTTTTCTGAGTCTCCACCTCCTCACCTGTAGAATGGGGTGATGGTGGTCCCTCCTTCACGAGGGTTATGCCGATTCACTGAGATAACCCATGTGAAGCATTTAGCCAGGCATATGCTAATAGTTGCATAACAGTAGTTGCCAGTGTTACTGCCACATGGAGTTAGTAAAAACATCATATAATTCAAAACTCAAAGAGCTCGGCCTACTCTGTGGGACTCCTCCTGGTGGCAGCTCTGAGAAATGCAAGAGGAAGACGGCGTGGGACTCATGCCTGTAATCCCAGCACTTTGGGAGGCCGAGGCAGGCGGATCACTGAGGTCAGGAGTTTGAGACCAGCCTGGACAACATGGTGAAACCCTGTCACTACTAAAAGTACAAAAATTAGCTGGGCGTGGTGGCACACGCCTGTAATCCCAGGTATTCAGGAGGCTGAGGCAGGAGAATTGCTTGAATCTGAGACGCAGAGGTTGCAGTTAGCCGAGATCGTGCCACTGCACTCCAGCCTTGGTTACAGAGTGACACTCCATCTCAAAAAAAAAAAAAAAAAAAAAAAATGCAAGAGGAAATACAAGACCCAAACTCCATCCTTTACCATCTACCTTGCTGGAGGAGAGGTTGCCAAAGAGGACCACCGCACACATTCCTGTGCTCACACACTCTCATCTATAGAACATGCTAACTCATTAATCAAACGCTTTTGTTACTGTTTACTCTGCTTCAAATTCTGCTAGGACCTGAAGCCACAGAGGTTAGACCTTCACAGATTCTTACGGAACCCACAGACCTGGCAAAGGCTTCAGTGTGTATCATACAGAATAGGCCCTCAAGAGTCTCAAGAGGAAAATCACTTACAGATAGTGGTCCCTGGAATATTTCCTGCATGAATTTTTTTTTACAGATTTACTGAGGTATAACAGACAAATGAAAATTGTACATATTTACAGTGTAAACTGTGATGTTTTGATACATGTATACACTGTGAATGATTACCACAATCGATCTAATTAATATATCTGTCACCTCACATATTTATCTCGGTGTACCTCACATATTTATCTGTGTGTGTATGTGTGTGTGTGCGTGTGTGTGTGTGTGTATTGAGAACATTTAATATCTATTCTCTATTTTCAGATAAAGAAAATGTGGGATGGATGCAGTGACCCACACCTATAATCCCAGCACTTTGGGAGGCCGAGGTGGGTGGATTGCCTGAGGTCAGGAGTTCGAGATCAATCTGACCAACATGGTGAAACCCATCTCTACTAAAAATACAAAAATTAGCTGGGTGTGGTGGCAGGCACCTGTAATCCCAGCTACTTAGGAGGCTGAGGTAGGAGAATCGGTTTAATCTGGGAGGCGGAGATTGCAGTGATCCAAGATTATGCCAGTGCACTTCAGCCTGGGTAACAGAGCAAGAGTCTGCCTCAAAAAAAAGAAAGAAAGAAAGAAAATGTGATACATATACACCATGGAATACTATGCAGTCATAAAAAGAAATGAGATCATGTCCTTTGCAGGGACACAGATGAAGCTGGAAACCATCATCCTCAGCAGACTAACACAGGAACAAAAAAACACTGCATGGTATCACTCATAAGTGGGAGCTGAAAAATGAGAACACATGGACACAGGGAGGGGAACAACACACACTGGGGCCTTGGGTGGGACGAGGGGAGGGAAAGCATCAGGACAAATAGCTAGTGCATGTGGGGTTTAATACCTAGGTGATGGTTTAATAGGCACAGCAAACCACCATGGCTCACATTTACCTATGTAACAAACCTGCATGTTCTGCACATGTATTCCAGAGCTTTCTTTTTTTTTTTTTTTTCTGAGATGGAGTCTCACTCTGTCACCCAGACTGGAGTGCAATGGTACGATCTCGGCTCACTGCAACTTCTGCCTCCGGGGTTCAAGCAGTTCTCCTGCCTCAGCCTCCCAAGTATCTGGGATTACAGGCACCCACCACTATGGCCATCTAATTTTTTTTTGTATTTTTAGTAGAGATGGGGTTTCACCATGTTGACCAGGCTGGTCTCGAACTCCTGACCTTAGGTGATCCGCCTGCCTTGGTTTCCCAAAGTTCTGGGATTACAGGTGTGACTCACCACTCCCAGTCGGTATCCTGAAACTTAAAGTAAAATAAAAAAAAAAAAATTTTAAAGACTGATTCTCTATTTTCAAGTATATAATACATGGTGACTATATTAACTATAGGCACCATGCAGGTCTCCAGAATGTATTTATCCAGGCTAACTGAAAATTTGTACCCTACTGTCAATATCTCCCCATTTTCCTCCACCCCTAGCCCCTGGAAACCATCACTCCACTCTCTGCTTCTAGTTTGGCTTTTTTAGATTCCACATATAAGTGAGATCATGCTGTATTTGTCTTTCTCTGTCTGGCCTATTTTGTTTAGCATAATGTCCTCCAGGTTTAACCACGTTGTTGCAAAGACAGGATTGCCTTCTTTTTAAAGGCTGTTACATATATTTCACATTTTCACATTTTCTTTATGCATTCATCCATCATTGCTAGACACTTATGTTGATGCCCTATCTTGGCTAGGAGTGGGAATTTAACTGAGCTTTGAAAGGTAGCTAGAACTTGGATGTGTGCTATATCAATTATTTATGCCACAAATAGTGCTGTGCTGTGTAACAAGCCACTCCAAAACTCACTGGCTTTAAAAAAAATAATAAGCATATATGGTAGCTCATAAATCTGTCCCTTGATTGGGTGGCTCCGTTGATCTTGGCTCTCATTTTCACATGTCTTGGTGTTGACCAGCAGTCAGACAGTCTAGGATGGCCTTGACGTGGGATGTTCCAAATAACACAACACTTACCCACCTGCTTTTCAACCTCCAGCAAGATCATGTGGAGATGGTCTCCAGGGAATCACAGAGGAACAAAAGTGACAGCAAGCTGTAATGCACAAGCAGTCTTCAAAACTCTGCTTATGTCACGTTTGCTAACAACCTGTTGCCATCCAGAATTATGTAGCCAAGCCCAGCATCAAAACAGAAGACGCAAAGTTGCAGAGCACAGGAAAGGAAAAGAATGGAGGTTGTCAATGAAATTAGTCTGCACAAGAGGAATCAAGAGAACAGCCACAGAAGGCTGAATGAGAAATGAGGGCAGGGAGAAACAGCACTTCCTCTCCCATCTCAACCAGAGCACGCATCAACCAACACAACAGTGGCCATTTCCTGAGCATCCATAGTGTTCCAAGCATGGCGGCAGACACCTAGTAACATTATCTCATTTCAGCTACACACTAGCCCTACAAGTAAATATTCCGATTTCACAGATGAGAAGCCAAGGTGCAGACAAAATAAACTGCAAGCTTAAGGAATGGAAGAGTTGGGGATTCAAACCCTGGGCTGCCTGGCATGGTGGTTCATGCCTGTAATCCCGACACTTTGGGAGGTCAAGGTGGTTTGAGCCCAGGAGTTCAAGACCAGCCTGAGCATTTTTGTAGAGACCTAGTCTCTACAAAAAATGCAAAAATTGCTGGGTGTAGTCCCAGCTACTTGGGAGGCTGAGGTGGGAGGATCGCTTGAGCCCAGGAGGCAGAGGTTGGAGTGAGCCAACATCACATCACTGCACTCCAGCCTGGGCAAAAGAGCAAGACTTAGCCAAGAAAGAAAGAGAGAGAGAGAGAGAGAGAAAGGAGGAAGAGATGAAGGGAAGGGAAGGGAAGGGAAGGGCAGGGAAGGGAAGGGCAGGGAAGGGGAGGGGGAGGGGAGGGGGAGGCGAGGGGGAGGCGAGGGGGAGGGGGAGGTGAGGGGAGGGGAGGGAGGGGAGGGGGAGGCGAGGGGAGGGGGAGGTGAGGGGGAGGGGAAAAGAGAAAGAAACCTAGCCTGACACAAAATTTATGTACTTTCAACCACCTCCCACTATCTTTCACACCATTAGGAATCGATGGGGGGGGATTAAAGATTGGACCCAGATGTCAAGACTAAAAGATTACCCTATTTTCCACCTTTTAGAGGCTTATCACCTTAATATCAAGCCTCGCTTTATTCCAGAGCTTGCTTTTCTCATCACAACCACAATCCTCCCTGTACTTATTTCCTTCACTTAGGCATCCCCTATTTGAGCTTAATTAGGTTTGCACTAAGTTCATGAGTTTCTGTATACTTAATGGGCTCTAAAGAGAAAATAGAGATCTTTCTCACCAGGTGTTTATCTCCTTCCCAAGTTGTCCCCATTGCACTTTCAGATTCATTTTAAGTTCCATCTGGTTAATGGGTGCAGGTGAGATTGAGCAAGAAACTCCATGCCCTCCCGACCGCACCCCCCAACTTCGCCCCTACCCACAGCACACCCAGATGTTCCCTAGTCCCCTGGCAAGAAGACGGGAATGAAATAAGAAATTTTTAGAAACCACCCTAGGCCCCAAGTGAGCTGAATAACTCACCCTAAATATCTTTGCAGAGGGCAGGAAGAACACGATGTTTCTTGAGTACCTACTATGTGCTAAGCACTGCACCTACACTCCCAGTCATTCCATTGAGCAAGGTGATAGTGCATGAGTTCCAGAGTCAGTTCACCTAGCCAGGCTCCTCACAAAGGATGCCTCTGGGCATGTTTTCTCATCTGAAGCTCAAGGTAAACATTGTACTCCCCACCTCAAAAGTCATTGTGAAGATTAAATGCATTTATATTTGTTAAGCCCTTAGAAGAGCTCCTGGTTCGAGAGAGGACTCAATAAATGTCTGTCACTTTTATTATGACTGTTATTTCTATTATCCTCATGACAATTTTGGAAAATGGGCATATGCCTCATTAAAAGCTAAGAAAATAAATTTTTAGATTTAAAGAAATCGCCCAATGAGAAAAATAATCACTAACAATAAAGGTTTAAACTTTCTCTGCCAGCAAAGTCCCTTCTCTGTCCACCATGCTACCACCCACCTCCCTCTCAATGGAATAGGCCAACCTAAAAGGAGTGGTCTTTACTGGAGCAACCCCAATCCTCTCTAAGGCAAAGGCAGAAAAGAGCTCCTAGGAAGTGGCCCCTGGAGGGCAGAGATGCTGACAGTCTTTGCTCCCTTCTCCTTTATCCTCTGTCCCCATGGAGGCCACTCAGTGCCCATTTTCAGGACATGCAAGTCCCCTTTCTCCTTAGTGTGAGCATGAATAAAAAGGACCCCTAACCTGTGATGCTCTTCATAAGCAGAGGTGTAGCCAGTTCTTCCTAAGGCTCAGAGAAGGCTTTGTGGATAAGGGACTTTCAAAGATGGGAAAAGTTCACAGAGAAATGGAGAAGAACAGAAAGCCACAAAGCAACAAATGCAAAGGACAAGAAACATGAGAGCTTTGGGCTGATCCCCCAAGTGGATAAAGAAACTGACTAGCCCAGAGAGAGAATAAAATGATTAGGGCTGTGGAAACAGTGGGCAATTTTGAAGGGTTTCTAATGCCAAGAAAAGACATTTGGGCTTCATTCTGCACACAGCAGGGATCCATTTGAGATTTTTAAACAGAGAGGTGACATTATCACAGCTGGGATTTAGAAAGCTCAGTCCATGATTGGAGAAGGCCAAGATTAACAGGAAAATTAACTTTGGGGGGCACCTCTTACAGGGAAGGTAACAAACCCAGAACTTCACACCTGTGACCCCGCTGAGCTTTCCAATGATATTAGAACAGGAGTCCACACACTATGGCCCATGGGCCAAATGCTGCCTGCTGTCTGCTTTTGTAAATAATAATTTTTAAAACTATAGCCACTGTCATTTGTTTATGTAGTGTCTACGGTGACGTTCATACTACAGCAGCAGAGCTGAATAATTGCAACAAAGACTATCTGGCCTATAAATCCTGAAATATTTATGAACTGGATCTGTGTGGAGTTTTTGCAATACCTTTGTTAGAGGAAACTACTATCCCCATCTAATGCATGAGAAAACTGAGGCTTTGAGAGGGAAGGTGACTTGTCCAAGGTCACACAGCTTAAAAGCAGAAGCAGTGCAGTGGACAATGAAGCCTGTAATGGTCCTGTGGTAAAACCAGGCAGGCGTCCGGGGATGCCTGACCCCTAATCCATTGCAGCAGCCCACCTGGCAGCATCCTCTTCCCTCCCACACCGCCCACAACTGCAGCCAGCCAGGAGACTCAGGCGCCTGCTTGTCAGCCAGAGCCCTTGCTCTGGTCCCCGAACCAGCATCAAATGACTAATTTAAAACTTAATGCTTCCACCATGTCCACCCAGGCTGCCCCTTCTTCAGCTTATCACATCCTATTCAAAGCTAAAATAAATTATTTCAGCTCTGCAGCCTTTGGATAAAGAAAAAAATGAAATTAAAAATAAAAAAGGAAGAAGGAAAAGCTTTGAAGGGACAGGCTGCCTCCCTCCCTCGCCCATAGTTCCAGGCCTCTTTTCTAAGCCCATACTGATAACCTCCAAGGGATACTGAGCCCTGGAGGCTGTGAGGGCAGAACCACACATTTTTTTTTAGACCCTAGGCTTTCCATAGGTGACGGACATAGAGATCTGGAGGTTTTAGGCAAGAAGTTGTACTATATCTCCCTCCAGTTGGACAGAGTATTGGATAATTCTGTGGGTAGGAATCCCATGTCTTTAGGGAGTAGAATTGCCGGGGAGGGGAAGGGGTTCCCTCTAGGCCCAGTGAAGCCTAGTGGTCTCTCTTATGCATATTCTGATTCAAGAGGAATGGTTGTCAACAGGGAAAGCTGGAGAGATAAATCCAAATGTGCTGCAAGTGCCCTCAGCGTCTTACAGTGACTTCAGGAGTTTGACAGCCAATGAGTATCCTTGAAAGATGTGTTTGAGGGAATCGCTAGAATTTCAGGAGATTTTCAGGAGCACACATGGTAGATGCTGGCTGACTGGACCCAGCGGCCACCAAGGATGTCTTTCTTCTCTACTCTGGCTTTTGCTTTGCGCTGCTATGATCTCCACTCCCACATGGGTGGGCCAGGCTCAGAAGCCTCTGCAGTCCAGGTGGAAAGAATGCCTAAGACACACCTATCGGCTTTTGCCATTACAGCCTGTCTGGGAGGTTTGCAGATGGGAACCAAGATTCAGTGCAAAGACAGGTTGAGATCCAGCAGTTATATAATGAGGGTAAGAGGTCAAATGCATTCACCTCTCCAGCCTCACTTTCCTTATGCCTTAGGTGCTCAGCATTGCTCCTGGTGCGTATTCACTGATCCCTAAGTTGTGGCTCTTGCATTATTTCATTTCTCAACTCCCTCAGGATGCCCTGAAAGTCCTGGGAGGAATCCTTCTTCTGCAGATAAGCCCTCAGGATGGGCCCTCCCCACAGCCCGATGTCCAAGCAGGATAGCCGCCGTTCTCTCCTCTCAGGGGGACAATGGGCATGACTGAGGCCTCCTGGCTGGGTAAATCCCAGCTGCATCCAGCTTTGCCTCTGTGGATCACAGGAAGGAAAAAAGGCCTTTTGGAGTCTGACCTCCCAGGGTGAGATCTCAGTTCTGCCACCCCTGATCCGTGTGACCTTGAGCAAGTTCGTGAAACTCTCCGAAGCTCAGTCCCCTCCTCTGCACAATGGAGATAACAAACTCCACAACACAGGCTTGTTGTAAGGATTGAAAACCACAGGTTGGTTAGTTGCTGGGGAGGGGGGTTGTTTCTATTTTTGTATTTTGCTTGCTTATCATGTGCGAGGCAGGATGCTAAAGGATCAAATGTATTCGCTAATTTAATCCCTGCCTCGCCTCAGGAGGGCGATCCCTTTGTCTTTGTTTCATATGGCAAGATTACTGAGGCTCCCTGGGAACCAGGGACTAGCCCTGGGTCACTTGGCTAGGGAGGGACATGTCAAGCCCAGCTTTGGAAACAAACCTCGGCTCAGGCACTCTGCTCTTCAGCTTTCCGTTTGAATGTGCTTTCTTCATGCCAGGCCTGAAATGGTAGGGATTATCATCGCTGCCTTACAACCAGGGCCTCTAGGGCCCCAGGAGGTGAAGGGCCAACTCAAGGCCACATGACACAACTCCCGTGTGTCCCTGCTGGAGGTGGAGCAGTCTGGCTGACCCCAGTGCCTGGGCTCTGCCATGACCTTCACCTGCCTCTCCTTGTAATGCTCGGTTATTAAAACTTCACTGAATGGGTTTAGCAGAGATGAAACTGATTGACGACATGGCCTTGGCATTAAATGACTAATCCAGCAGGGCTGGTGGTCCTCTCTCCCCCAGAGTGAGACTAACCACACTCTGGCCTCCTTGCCTGCCTCTGGACCAGCCTCTGACAGCTTGTCAGGAAAGGCTTTTCCGCACTGGGGGAGACTTGCTAGTGGGCTGATTATGCAGCGAGTGTGACTGAAGAGGCAGTGAGGAAACATCTGGGCTCAAACTCCAAACCTCTAGCAGGAGCTCTCACCCTAGACCAGGCATGGGTTGGGCCCTCCAGTAGCAGGTGGGGTGGGGGTCTGGGTGACCTTCTCTCACCTGCACTGTTTTGCAATTGGCACTCTCACATAAGGCAGGCAGCTTGGTAATGGGAAAGGGCCTAAGCTTAAGCGCTAAGAGGCCCAAATCTAATCCCAGCTCTGACACTTTACTAGCTGTGTGACCTTAGGAAAGTTGCTTGCCTTCTCTGAGCCCCGATTTTCTTCTCTGTAATGCAAGACTAATCATGATACTTACTATATAAGGCTCTTACAAAACACCAGTGGGCTTAGGAACAAAGATTTGAGTTTAATTTCAGACATCTTGAGTCTAATGTGTTGGTGGAGATGTAGAGAGGCCAGGTGTGGTGATTCACACCTGTAATCCCAGCACTTTGGGAGGCCGAGGCAGGCGGATCACCTGAGGTTGGGAGTTTGAGACCAGCCTGACCAACATGGAGAAACCCTGTCTCTACTAAAAATACAAAATTAGCCAGCATAGTGGCACATGCCTGTAATCCCAGCTACTCAGGAGGCTGAGGCAGGAGAATTGCTTGAACCCAGGAGGTAGAGGTGGAGGTGAGCCAAGATGGCACCATTGCACTCCAGCCTGGGCAACAAAAGTGAAACTCTGTCTCAAAAAAAAAAAAAAAAAGCAATTAAAACTTTTAAAAAGGCTGGGCATGGTGACTCACACCTATAATCCCAGTGCTTTGGGAGGCCGAGGTGGGTGGATCACTTGAGCCCGAGAGTTCGAGACCAGCACGGACAACATAGTGAAACCCCATCTCTACTAAAAATACAAAAATTAGCCAGGCATGGTGATGCACACTTGTAGTCCCAGCTACTCGGGAGGCTGAGGCAGGAGAATCACCTGAACCCAGGAGGTGAAGGTTGCAGTGAGCCGAGACGGTGCCACTGCACTCCAGCCTGGATCACAGAGTTAAACTCTGTCTTAAATAAATTTTTAAAAACCAATAAAATGGTAGCACGGAAGAAAATTTAAATAGGAAAATGAGGCGAATTGATGGGTGATGTTCTCAGCTTTCCTTTCTGAGGGTCAAGCCATTGGCCTCTGACGGTGGCCAAATGCAGGGAAGGTGGGAAGAAGCTGCATACGGAGCTGGCTTTCACCAGATGCTTATTCCGAGCCGAGCATTCTGTGGATGGTACCACTGGACACTCAATCCCCGTCACAGCCCAGGAAGCAGGTTTTAGCATCCCCATTTTGCAGATGAGGCAAGTAAACATCAGAGAAAAGGAGTGTTCCATTGACACAACATCATTAGACCATAACACCACGATTCAAACCCAAGTCTACCTGCCCCTAAATCCTAGCCTTCTCTACACTCTGTCTCATGTCCCCATGGGCCACCAAGCCAGCTGCCTTCAGGACCCCAGGATGGGAACCCAATTCTGAGGCAGACAAAGATACCTGCTGTCATGGATGCCTGCCGACAGGCCGGGAAGAGGGTGGTCAGGGTGGAGGTGAGGACAAAGGGGCCAGGCAGGCAAAAGAAAGGGGCCCCTGTTGCCTGGAGAGGAGGGGGGGAATGGGGTAGTGAATGTAATGTTTAGAGACCCATGGGAAGGGGGTCAGCAAACTGAGTCTCTTCCCCTCTCTGAGCCTCACTTTCCTCTTCTTACACCAGGTGCTCACAATAGCTGCCTCATCTGCATTAAATGAGATGGTGCCTGGTGCTCTGCATGCAGCCCGGTACACAGACAGCACTCAGTCATTGTCAGCTGTCCTCCATGGCAGCATGCCATCACTGCCTCCGTGGAGAGCACCCGCCTCAAGGAGCTGTGTGCGTGCACTGTGTGGGAGTCTGAATGTCGTGTGTGAGCGTGGGACGCCATTGCCCTCACGTGTGCTGAGGTGAATGTGTCATCTGCCCTCACAATGCCTTAGGGCAAAAAAGAAAAAGTGCAAGGGGGACTAGGAAGAGAAAAGGGAAAGTTGAGAGAGTGACAGAAAAAGGAATGGAAGACATCCACAAACTCTCTGCATCTCTCTCCCTGACCCTGTCTCTGCGTGTGTGTTCGCATCTTTGTCTTTCTCTCCCTACCTTTTTCTCTTCGTCTGAATCTCTCTCCCTGTTTTCTCTGTCTCTATGTCTCTTTGTCTCTATGTCTCTTTGTCTCTCCATCTCTCTCTCACCTTCCTGCCCTCTCTCTGTCTCTCTCTTGCTATTTCTCTGTCTCTCCCTCTGTCTCTATGTCTGTCTCTGTCTCTGACTCTCTCTCTCCCACACACACACACACTCACCCTCACGTCCACCCAGCACACAGTCTCCTTTGTACACCCATGTGCACAGCCCTCATGCTTACAGGCACAGCCTCTCAAACACTCCTTGATTTCTCCAAATATTCACACTCCTGCCCCAGATATCATCAAACCCATACATCACTCAATTACCTGTCCACTTTGGGAGCACCAGTCCATCTACAGCCCATCATTCTCTTGCACTGCACATAATGGAGCACCTGCAGGGGCTCAGGTGCCATGCTGCGAGGACAGCAGTGATGGAGCTCACAGTCTGCTCATATGAAAACAGGGAGCACTTCTTGGCCCCTGAAGTTCCCTTTCAATGATAAGGGTGCAATTAGTGTAACTCCTGGGTTCTCTATTCCTTGCCTCTGTCTGCCCAGAGGTCCTGCAGAGACTTGATAGCTGATTTGTGAACTGGAAAAGAGAAACTGAGCACACTCAGATCAGCTCGGATCAGCTCAGCCTTCCTTCTTGAGAACAAGCTTAAGCTGAGAGTGTAGTTCTGTGCGTCTTCCTGCCCAAAACCCTGCCTGAGTGGGCTGCCATGTTGAAAGGCATGTGCTCCACCCACCATATGAGTTGCCTCTGAGACCCCAACAACATACACATCAATCCATTCAACCATCCAAACAATGTATGCCTGTCCACCACCTCCCACACATATCTCTATTCTCATCTAAGACCCACTCTCATGTATAATCCATCCCCCTTATCAGCCTCATGCCAATACATATGTCTGCCATCCTCCATGCACCCAAGCCCGCACACCTCTCTCTATATTCCCTTCCCTACCTACCTTCCCATGCCTTCCCCAGCAAGCCCATCCCCCCTGGGAGCTCACTGCAAGTCATCCGCCTGCCAGTGCAGGCAAAACCAGGTCATGTCACAAAGCAATTTTGCCCGACCCTTTGAGATGTTTTACTCTGCTCACAGATAACTAACAGGATCATCTTCCCAGCTAATCGGGAAAGAAATCTGGTGGGTTCAATTGCTGCCGATATGCATTTAAATGGCTGCATCTAAGAGGGAAATCTAAATGAGAGCTGAAGGGAGGCTGGGACACTGGGGGAAATCACACTGTAATAACTGTGTGAGGCGAAGCAAATCAACAGAAAGCTGTACACTCGCTTGGGGAGAGAGAGAAGATGACTGTAACACGTGTGCTCAGAAACTTATTGGAATCTTTGCACTTTTAATATAATGGCATTAGTGTCATGGTTCTTTATGTCTAACTTCACCTGCCACACGTAATAAATGAAGCACGATTTCCCAGTGCGTGCAAGCTTGGATGTGGGTGGAGGGGAGAGGCTATGTGCTCAATGATCTCTTTCTGAATCTGAGTGAGAGCACGCAGCCCTGTAGCGCAGAGGGAGCCTGCACTTGGAGGCAGGACAGATCTAGTTCAAAGCCTGACTCTGCACTTACACGCTAGGTGACCTTGGGTCAATTACGTAAATCTGGAAATGCCCATGTCCTCATCAGCAAAATGGAGGCAATGACACATACACCCCAGGGCTGAACTGAGGATTTAATAAGTTATGTAAAAAAATGGCTAATAATATGCACTTTATTTAATAAATGTCATTAATTGGCTTGGGTTTGAATCCTGCCTCCGATATTTAATCACTGAGTGTCATTGAGTTCATTGCCTAACCTCCCTGCTCCTCAGTTTCCCTATTGTAAGGTGGAGATAACAGTTCTTTTCTCAATGAATGCATGCAAAGTGCTTAGAACAGCACCTGCACTTTGTACATGCTCGATTCATGTTCATTTTCATCATCATCACCACCACTGAAAGTCAAAGGTGCTGAAGTTTATTGAGCATCTAATATATGTTGCCTGAGGGATAGAAGAAAGGGAACTGTTGATTCGATTCTGCATCTCATTCCTTAGGCAATGCTAACTATAATTCAACCTTTCAGAGTTAAAATGGAATCTTGTCTCAGTAGTGTCACCTCCTCCTCTAAGCATGGAGTGACCTCAGAACCAAAGGTGCATTGGTCTTGATTGGGCTTAAGACACACAGTGTGCATGAGGAAAGTATCTAGGAAAAATCCTTCTAGGCAGAAGTGCAAAGGCCACAGGAAGGAAGAGAAAAAGCATTTCTTTGCATCTGGGGTGTAATGCATAGGCAGGAAGCAGCAGGAAATGAGGCAAAGGCAAGCAAGAGGCCAGATCACAAAAGGTCTTAGAGGCAATCCTCAGGAATGGAAACCCATCGGGGGGTGAATTGAGGGGGAGAAGTGCTGAGACCTGATTTACATTTTTTTAACTGATACATAATATTTGTACAAATTTATGGGACACGTGATACTTTGATACATGTATAAAATGTGTAATGATCAAATCAGGGTATTTAGGATATCCATCACCCCTAACATTTATCATTTCTTTGTTTTGAGAGCATTTCAAATCTTTTCTACTATTTTGAATTATACAGTACATCATTGTTAACGATAGTCATCCCGCTGTGCTGTTGAATCCTGGAAATGAGAAATACATCATTAGGTGATTTCATAGTTCTGTGAACATCACAGAAGGAGCTCACACAAGCCTAGATGGTTTAACCTACTACACACCTAGGCTACATGGCATGGCCTTTTGCTCCTAGGCTATAAAGCTGTACACCATGTTACTGTGCTGAATATTGCAGGCAATTATGACAAAATGGTAAGTATTTGTATATTTAAACATAGAAAAGGTACAGTAAAAAATATGGTATGGTATATACTTAAAGGATTATGAATTATTCTATTATAAAGACACATTCACTCGTATGTTTATTGTGGCACTGTTTACAATAGCAAAGACTTGGAACCAACCCAAATGCCCATCAATGATAGACTGGATAAAGAAAATGTGCCACATATACAACATGGAATACTATGCAGCCATAAAAAAGGATGAGTTCATGTCCTTTGCAGGGACATGGATGAAACTGGAAACCGTCATTCTCAGCAAACTGACACAAGAACAGAAAACCAAAAACCACATGTTCTCACTCATAAGTGGGTATTGAACAATAAGAACACAAGGACACAGGGAGGGGAACATCACAAACCTGGGCATGTCGGGGGGATGGGGGGGCTAGGAGAGGGATAGCAGGGGTGGGGGGGATTGGGGAGGGATAACATTAGGAGAAATGCCTAATGTAGATGACGGGGGGATGGATGCAGCAAATCCCCATGGCATGTGTATACCTATGTAACAAACCTGCATGTTCTGCACATGTACCCCAGAACTTAAAGTATAAAAATAAATAAACATTATAAACACATACACCCAAAAAAATATAGTATGAAAGATAAAAAATGGTACACCTGTCCAGGCACTTATTATAAATGCAGCTTGCAGGACTGGAAGGTGCTCTGAGTGAGTCAGTGTGCTTGAATGTGAAGGACTAGGACATTACTGTATACTACTGTAGACTTTATAAACACTGTACACTTAAGCTATGCTAAATTATTAAAATCTCTTTTTCTGTCTAAGAAAATATATTTTTTCTTAGAAAATAGATTTTCCAAGCTGCATACAAAATATTTTCTTTCTTTAAACCCTGATTCTCTAAGCTTTTTTCTACTTTTAAAATCTATTTATTTATTTTTACTTTTTACACTTTTCTGTTAAAAACTAAGACACAAACACATATTTTAGCCTAGGCCTATGCAGGGTCAGGATCATTAGCCTCACTATCTTCCACCTCCATATCCCACTGGAAGGTCTTTAGGGGGAATAACACGCATGGAGCCATCATCCCCTATGATAACAATGCCTTCTTCTGGAATACCTCCTGAAGGACCTCCCTGAGGCTGTTTTATACTTAACTTTATTTTAATAAGGAGAAGGGGTACAATCTAAAATAACAATAAAAAGATACCACAGTAAATACATCAACCACAGTATTATGTGCTGTAAATAATTGTATGTGCTATACTTATATAGGTTTGATTACAGCATCATCACCACAAACATGTGAGTAATGCATTGCACTACAACATTATGGCTACATCCATTGTTAATCAAAACTTTGTTTTGTGGTACGTGACTGTATTTTAAAAGTAGAGCTAATGGGATGTACCGATCAAACATGGGTTGTGAGATAAAGAGAGATGTCAAGGATGGCTCCAAGGCTTGTGGCTTGAGCAACTTGGTGCATGAGGGACATTAACTTATGGAGAACACTAAGGGAGGAGTAAGTCAAGTGTGAGTGTGGAGGGAAGGGAACAAGAAAGTTGGTACCTATCTGGGCACTACTCACATAGCCGGTGAGAAACCCTTGTGACAGAGTGGCTGCTAAGGTTTGAACGGGTTTCCTCCAAAATTCAGGTGTTGCCAATGTGAAGGCATTAAAAAGTGGAGCCTTTAAGAGGTAATTAAACCATGAGTTCTCCCTTGTTAATGAGATTGAGGCCCTTACATAATAGAAGAAAGAGTCTTCATGCTGCATGCAGGTAACTCATTAGCTTGCCCTTCCACCTTCTGCCATGTGAGAATACAGCAAGAAGGATCTCACCACATCTAAGCCAGTGCCTTGATCTTGGACTTCCCAGCCTCCAAACCTGTGAGAAATAAATGTCTGTTTTTTATAAATTACCCAGTCTCAGATATCTTTCTGTAGCTGCACAAAAACAACCTAAGACAGTGGCCGAAAGCATTTAATAAGAACAAATGGATCTGAAGTATGCTTTCCGGTTGTTTGCTTGGGTTGTTTGCTGGGTGCAATGCAATGAGACGCCTCCCTGCTATCCACGGTCCTTCAGGAAAAGTTCTGCGTGCCACAGCCTTATGTGTATATTTGCATTGGAAGGGACAACTAAGAGGAAAGAACCATCATCATCTCCATACATGACAGGGATGCTTCTTGGACATAAAAAAGAACAAAAAGAACTCCAAGAACAAGAATTGGTGAGAGACAAGAAATCTAAGCCAGAGGTGGCGGTCAAAATATAAGTTCCTGAGATATCTGCACAATCTTGAGGAGATGTTTAAACTTCTATCAGTTATGGAATGAGAATCTGAGCCAAATTTATCCACATTTCAAGGGACCAAGAAATCTCAGCTGACACCTGCAATATGTGTATGTATATAAGAGACTGCAGAGAAGGAAATATGCCAGACTATTAAGACGTGGTTGTACAATTATGGAATATCTCCTTTTTTGTCCTCGTTTTCTCTAAATTTTCTAAATTGGCAACAGCGAATATATTTTATAATCAGAGGAAATGTATTAGAAGTAAAAATCATTAAGTGGAATTTCATAAATAACTGAATTTCTCCTGGCACACATTGAATGCATAGAAGGAGAAAGCAGGCTTCTCCCTGTTCTAGGCAACACATTTCCTAATAGCACAGCTTAAGGTGGCCAGTAGCATGTAACAGAGTTGGGGGCACTATCAGTGCAAATATCTGTGTATCCTTGACAGGTACAGGGTCTTAGCTGTATTTCCCCACCATCCAAAGACTGTGCTGCTGAAGTTTAGACATCAGCACAGGGTTTGCGGTTATCCTCATGATGCTTTATTTTGTAGGATTCAATCTCAAATCATAAGCTGCTGAGACCTTTTGTGCAGCCTGAGACTCCCTTCCAAAACATTCCCTGACCCTTCCAGAATCTTGTCCCTAAAAACTATATATCTATGCCATCCATAACTTTTCTTCTTCCAGGTATAATGTCTAAACTCACTGAGCACGTTCCATGGGTCAGGCAGTGTTTTAAGAGCTTTACACGTATTAGCTCATTTAATCCTCACAACCACCCTACAAGATAGGTAGGGTTCATCATCCCTACTTGACAATGAAGAAAATGAAGCCTCCAATGGTTAAATATCTTGTCTAAAATCTCAAAAAATAAAGTGTCAGGGACAGACTTTCATGCAATCTTTAAGTGCCAGGATCTCTGATAATTGATGCAGACACAGAGGAGTAAGGACCTCCCTTCAGAGAGCGTAGCGGGTTCTATGATTAAATGTAGTTGGACACAATAGGTACTGCGTTGGCTCTCCTGCTGTGGGACCTTGGGCAAGCTACTTACCCTGTTATTTGGTTTCCTCATCTCTAAAAGAAAGGAAATAATACCTACCTTATGGAGCTGTTGGGAGGATTAAGTGAGCTAACACAAGTAAGGCACTTAGAAGAGCACCTGGTATGTAATTAGTAGTCAGTTAATGTTAACAATTAATTATTACTATTATGGTAGGATATAGGGAAGTACAAAGAAAGGAATGAATACTCAATACTCACTGAGCAGTCAAGAGGACTCTAGAGGCCAAGTTCAGAGGCTCATGCCTGTAATCCCAGCACTTTGGGAGGCCAAGGTGGATGGATCACCTGTCATCAGGAGTTTGAGACCCGCCCGGCCAACATGGCAAAACCCCATCTCTACTAAAAATACAAAAATTAGCCTGGTGTGGTGGCATGTGTCTGTAATCCCAGCTATTTGGGAGGCTGAGGCAGGAAGATCGCTTGAACCCAGGAGGTGGAGTTTCCAGTGAGCTGAGATTGTGGCCCTGCACTCCAGTCTAGGCTACACAGCGAACCTCCATCTCAAAAAATAAATAAATAAAAGAGGATTTTAGAGAGGTGCAGAAATCTGAGTATTGAAGGAGATGGCCTTTTCTATAAGTAAGCAATGCAGGAGAGCTCAGGCTTTGCAGGCAATGGGCCAGGCCTAGAGGCATGAGGGCACAACACAGTGGTTATGTCCTCATTCCCCATGAGCATTTAACCATATGGTGGTGTTTTCTTTTCACTCAGGAAATGGGAGCAGCCTCTACTGCTTACCTATACAAGCCACCTTAATTTGTGGCCTCTGGGGTGGAAAGTAATGGAAGACTTTTTAGGTTTTAGCTCTGTTTAGCGCTAGAAGAGCACAAACTTTGGCTTCAAAGAGAAAAGGCATTTGAAAGGCTTATGAAAAGGCTTATGAGCCTTTTTGTACATCAAACGTGCCTTACAAAGCAACATTTTGATGAGTTAAGTGCAAATGATCAGAAACACAAGGATTAAATTTCCCTTGAAATACACCTAGGTTTAAAGATTAAGGGGAAATTGCTTGGCAAAAACGTGTTTTGGGTTAAGCACTAGAAAGTAGTTCACGTTGGTTCTTGTCTGCCACTCCCCCTCTATTATTAGTGTAAGTAACAACAATAATAGTATCAACATTGACTGATATAATTTTAGCTCTTTCATGGCCTACGGGACTCTTCTGTGTAGGTGTATAAAAAATTAAAATACAATGATGAAAATAGAAACCCATTCAAGGAGCTAGGATGCAGCAGCAGAGACTGACTATCTGTCCATTAAACCAGCCCTTTCCTCCTCGGCTCACAGCTGGGCTACATCTCCTAGGCTGTGTTTCAGTCAATGGAACATGGCCAGAAGTAGGGAATGCCCCTTCCAGGCCTGGCCTATAAAAATCCCCCATGTGTTCCTCTGTTACAGCAGGCAGTGTCACTATAGTCTAGATAGATAACTTGAAGCCCACATGGATAGGAAGAAATTTGGATCGTAAATCGAGACACCTGAGTTCTAGTCTCTGCCTCAAACCTGCTGTGTGGTGCTCTGTGTGGAGCAAGTCCTTGCCCACCCTTTGGGTCTCAGTTTATTCAGTGGTCAAATGAGAGATTAAATTAGGTAATTGCTAAAGTCTAGCTTTAATGTTTAAAATTAAATGATTCTAAATAACAACTTGCAACTTGAGTTCTATTTTAATCAACAAAGGTTTATTTTTAAAAATATATAAAAACCTACTATTTGCCAGGCATTGGGGCTATTGAGTTAAATAAATCCAGGCATTTAGAATATAGGCTTGAAGATAAATGACTGTAATAAAAATAGCAAAAAGCAAATCAATAAATGAATCAATCAATCACAAAGCGCAACAGGCTCTGCTTGAAGGAGGGTGGAGTTCTAACTAAAAGCTACTGGGAAACAATGACATTTGAACTAGGCTTGGAGGACAGAAGGCTAGCAAGGTGGGAAGCCTACTCCAGACAGATCCAGAGATGTCATAGCTGAAAGGGTCCTTATTTCACACGTAGGAAACTAACACCCAGAGGAGTTCTTATTGGTTGCAAACTAGGAGGTCATTAACCAATTTCCCAGAGTCTCAGTCCTTGTGCAGATTCTTTACAAAGTAAAAACCTCTAGGAGATAATATGTGAGATCCAAAAGACTGGGTCTAGGCCACCCAACTGATGCCTCTGTCCTTTCTGGCCCACCCACCAAATGGCCCTCCATTCACAAAACCATCCTCCCCACCCTACTGACTACTGACAAAGTCACAGTCTCCCTGTCCATTTTATTTGACAAAGGTATGGGACTTCACAATTGCTCCTGTTTCTTTCATAGTTTAAAAATTCAAACCCATAGTTTTAGTCAGACCACGATCCAACAGCCTGTTCTTCCTTCAGGTCTCACAGCACCCCTACATTGGACCATAATACCATCAGTAACCTCATCAAGTCATTAACACAAATACTAGGCAGGACAAGCCCAAAGACAAGGCCCAGAACCGGCGACTAGGGGCTTTCCTCCAGGTGAGCATGTCTGACATGTATCAGAGAATGCACCTTTAAGGTAAGCAAGGTATCCTTCTGAAGCATGAGGTCAGAGGAGGTGTTTTATCTATGGCTGATGTAAGAAATTACCACCAACTCAGTGGCTTTATGCAACACAAATGTATTTGTCTTAAAGTTGTTTTTTTGTTGTTAGATGGAGTCTCACTCTGTAACCCAGGCTGGAGTGCCAGGGCACGATCTCAGCTTACTGCAACCTCTGCCTCCAAGGTTCAATTCTCCTTCCTCAGCCTCCCAAGTAGCTGGGATTATAGGCACCTGCCATCACACCTGGATAGTTTTTGTATTTTTAGTAGAGACAGGGTCTCGCCATGTCGGCCAGGCTGGTCCAGTACTCCTGACTTCAGGTGATCTTCCTGCCTCGGCCTCCCAGAGTGTTGGGATTACAGGTGTGAGCCACCGTGCCCAGCCAACTTGTTTTAAAGTTCTGTAGGTTAAATGTCCAACATGGATCTCACTGGGCTAAAATCAAGGCATTGCCATGGCTGCATTCCTTTCTGGGGACTCCAGAAAATGATCTGTGTCCTTGCTTCTAGGAGCTACCTGCTTACTTTGTTGTATACTTGGTTCCTCAAACAACACCCAGTGAATAGATGTTCTCCCAAGTTTCTAGAGGCCACCTGCATTGCTTAGCTCATGGTAACGTTCCTCCATACTCAAAGACAAAAATGGCAGGTCGAGACCTTCTCACATTGCATCACTCTGACCTCCTCTTCTTCCTCTATCTTTCATATCTAAGAATGCTCATGATTACATGGAGTCCACCAGGATAATCTTGGATTATCTTTCCATGTTAAAGTCAGCCAATTAGCATCCTTAATTCCACCCACCACCTTAATTCCTCTTTGCCATGTAATTTAACATAGTCACAGATTCCAGGAATTAGGATATGGACATCTTTGGGTGATCATTATCATGCCATTACAGGTGGGATGACGTTAGTTCATTATTTCCTTCTTTATTGGGCACCTGTTGTGTGCCATACTCAGTGTGCCCCAGACTCACTGCACTAGATCTGAGAAGACAGTGAGTAATAACTTTCTTGCCTTTGTAGATAGAACTCACAGTCTAATGAAGAAGGCATCGAAAAGGGCACCAGCTAAGAGTGATGGATAATGAGCTCATGTTTAGGAAAATCTCTCTGAACATGATGACTTTGTATGTGTTTGCCTTGTTTCACACCTAAAGCCTCAGATTAACAGTCAGGAAGAAACCCCCAAAATGGTTAATTTCTCTAACAAAAAAAAAGATAAAGAAAAAGAAACTGGGTTAATTTTTAATGAACCTGCCATGGCTCTGAATGATCACTTCATGTTCTAGTTTTCCCTTATTGAGGCTTGGTCTCTGAACTCTTGCTTGGGTGAAACAACTACTATGTACCAAAGGCACGGAGGCTGCAATAAGATGAAGATTGGTGCCTGCCCTGGAAGGTCATAAAGCCTAGTGGGAGGTGAAGACAGGTCATCAGGCAATCATAAGAGTGCAGCAGATAAAATCTTTACTTGTCAATGTGGGGTCATGGGTAGCAGGACACGATGGCCCAGAGTTCTGTGGAAAATATTGTAACATGAACAAGAAGCCACAGCCGGGACAAAGGTCAGTCAGTGTCTTAGGCAGGCATGTCTGAGAATGGTGACACCAGAGTGAGGCTGAGGACTTTTTCCACTTCAATCTGCCATGTTAAGGAGAGAGAAGAAGGGCACAGCAAGGGTCAGCTAGGATCAGGAGTGCATCTGCTTTGAAATGCCAGGAGGTCCACACTAGAGACAGTCTGAGTCCAGAGATAGGTACTAGATTCCAAAGATCAAAACAGCTTGTAGGAGCAAGCCATGGGGGAGTCAGAAGGGCACTAGGAATGGGATACTTGGAGCCAGTCCCTGGAAGGTATTTCTGCCTTATAATATGAGCCTCATGATGAGGTTCAACCAGGAGAGGTCTTCTTTATCTTCCATGGGATGTAATTGCTGCCAGATGTGGGGAAAGGTGCTGGCTCAGCATCAAGGCAGCCCTATGGGTTCTGCTAAAAATTTTCTGGCTCAAATTCATCTCTCTGTCCTCTCTGAGGTTTCATCCATGTATCACTGGATTTCCAGACATCACACTTTCACCAGGTGGTGATGACACATCAGGAAATCAGAGGTCATTGCCATCAAGGCCATCACAGGTGATCAAGCGCTGCTTCTTTATACTGCCCCTTTCTAATTTAAAATCTGGAGTGAATGTGAGCTCTTGAGTCATGGACCCATGACTTTGCTGCAAGGGAGACTGGGAAAGCAAGCAAGTTCAGCATCTGTCATAGCATTGGATCTCTGCTCATACAGTGGGAGACTCACAAAACAGAGAAGAGAGAAGCCTGAATCCATGGATTGCCCAGCAGTAGGGCATGCTTTTAGCTGCAAGTCACTGAACATTCAATCTTCTTAAAGTGACTTTCACAGTGAGAAAAATAAATTGTCTCACACAAGATACCCCCTGGTAGATGACTCCAGGGTTTGTCTAGCGGGTCAATTATATCATCAAGAACTTGACTTCCAACTTTCTGCTTTTTTTCCCCATTATATTGGCTTGGTCATTAGCCTTCACCCTTTGTGGTTCCAAGGCAGCCACCACATGCAAAGCATCACATTGTCTAGGATCAGGTCACATACTATGATTGATTGACGGTATAATTGCCCCAATTCTTTATTTCTTTCTGAATTTTCTCTCTTTACCATGAGACTTTGTAATTTTTGTCACCTAAGGGGTATAGTGTATTTTCCCACCTCTTAAATCAAGGCTGTACTTGTGACTTACCTTGGCCAATTAAATATAGACAGAGCAACAATGTGCTAGCTCTAAGGCTGGACCTGAAGAGAGCACGTGTATCTCTACTTCTCACCCTCTGCAATTATGAGAACGTGCCTGGGCTTTCCCTGATGGAGGATGAGAGGCATGTGGCTCAGTCACATGCCTCTTTCTCTTCATGAAAGCCAGCCAACATCAGACATGTGAGTGTGCGTAGAGAACCAGGCCAGAAGAACCACACAGGTGAGCTCCACTAAATCGACAATCACTGACTCGAGCTAAATAAATGTTTGTTGCATGAAGACACTAAGGTTTGTTAGACAACATTATTATGGCAATAGATAATTGGCATATTATACACATTCCGTGCTGCAAAGAAGGCTGAGAAAACAATATCTGGTGTTTTCAGCCTCAATAATGAGAAAGAATAATAGCTACTGAATAGGCAACCAACAAAGTCTACCACAGCAGCCAAGAGGAGTGACAAATATCTGCCAGGCCAGGAAAAGGCAAAGACAATGCCAAATGCTTCTTGGTCATTCTTCAAAAGGTACCAGCCAGTGGGTGAAGGGTTAGGTGGGGAACTAGATGGAAGTAGCCAAGTTCTTATGTAGCCAAGATTTATCAGGTCTTTCTGCTTCAGTTGTGATGATGAACACCTCAGGGACTGCATGATCAGCAAGACAATTGCGAATCATGGGATGACTGCCTGTAATACAGAATTCAGGAGCTTCTGCAAATTGTCTGTTTTAAGTCACTTCTCCCAGGTCACTTCGGCAGAGTTTGAACATTCACATTTTAATACATGGCCCACCTTTGAGCCGAGTCCTCATGCCTGGCAAATCCCCCAAGAGTGCTCACACAATTCGCCTTAGGCAATTTGTCCAAACCAAATGCCACAGCAAAAGATAGAATTAACTCTGTTCCTTGGCTACCTCTTCCACAATCTCTTGCATTTCTTCTGCAGTCTCTATTTCAAAATAACCTCCATGATCTCTTGAAACCCTTGTCTCTACCCCAAGAGATGGACCTTTCAACTCTAATCTCAGATGAAAACACTGAAGGTTGGAAGGTTGCCTCTTGCCTGAGCTCACAAGAAAGATGGGGAAAGCTCTTACTCTTTCTTCCTGGGATCACACAATAGCTTTTCCTATCACTTAATTCAAGTCTTTGCTCAAACATCCCCTCCTAAAAGACTCCTGAACCACCCTCCCTAAATTGCCACCCCTGTGTGTTTCCCTCACCTTGCTTTTTTTTTTTTGGAAATGGAGTCTTGCTCTGTCACCCAGGCTGGAATGCAGTGGTGTGATCTCAGCTTGCTGCAACCTCCGTCTCCCGGGTTCAATCAATTCTCCTGCCTCAGCCTCCCAAGTAGATAAAACTACAGGCATGCACTACGATGCACAGCTAATTTTCCTATTTTTAGTAGAGACAGGGGTTTCACCATGTTGGCCAGGCTGATCTCGAACTGCTGACCTCAGGTGATCCACCCGCCTCGACCTTCCAAAGTGTTGGGATTATAGGCATGAGCCACTGCGACCAGTCACCCTGCTTTATTTTTGTTAACAACTCTTATCCTTACCTGACACACTATCACACATTTCTCTATTTATTTTTAAGTCAGTCTTCTCAATAAGGATGCCAGCTCTCTGAGGACAGGACCTTTGTTTTGCTCTATACTCAGTGTCTGTGACAGTGATTGGCACACAGTAGGATGTCAATAAATAGGTATTGAATGAGTGAGTGAATGAATGATTGAATGAATGAAGATGATAATCAACTTGATCTTCCATTCCATGCCTGTGGAAGCACAGAGCCCTCCAGAGTCATCCTAATTCTGGCCCTTGGCTTCTGTAGGATTTTTCTGTTAATGGGGCATCACCTTTCTGCTCATGTTCTACTTCTATTCCACACCACTTAGAACCAATGGGAAACTCAAATCCTTCCACAGTTGTCACCAGAAACATTTCATGCACACAAATTATCCTTAGGCATAGTCATCTTTACTGATCAGAGAAGGAATTTACATCACATGAATATAAACAATTTCATAACAAACATTAGACATCACTATTTTTAGTGTGTTCTCAGGTCCTACCACCATCAAAGAATTTTCACCAACCACTTCTCCTAATCTCCAGTGCCTCTCACCACCTCAAGCTCTGTCTCCCTTCTCTTCCCCTTCTCCTTATTTCCCTCCCCTCCTCTCCCTTCCTCTCTCTTTCCTCTCCTCTTCCCTCCTGTATCAGTCTGTTCTCATGCTGCTAATAAAGACATACCCAAGACTGGATACTTTATAAAGGAAAGAAGTTTAATGAACTCACATTTCCACATGGCTGGGGAGGCCTCACAATCATGGCAGAAGGCGAAGGAAAAGCACAGGCATGTCTTACGTGGCGGCAGGAAAGAGAGCTTGTGCAGAAGAACTCCCACTATAAAACCATCAGATCTCATGAGATTTATTCACTACCATGAGAACAGTATGGGGGAAACCACCCCCATGATTCAATTACCTCCACCTGGCCCCACCCTTGGCATATGGGGATTATTACAATTCAAGATAAGATTTGGGTGGGAACACAGCCAAGCCTTATCACCTCCTATCTCTCCTTTCTCAGAAAAACAGAGCACTTTAGCCATCTCTTTGGAATGCTTTACCTCCTGTGGTCTCCACAAAGGTATTTTTATAAGCAAAGATGATACATTTCCTGAAAGAAATTCAGGTCCCCACTCTTAAGTATTTTGCTCCGCCACACTGGAAGAGCAGAGTCAATTAGGGCAGAAACACAAAGAAAATTGAAAACTACACTTTCTGCTACACCTGCTACATGCGTTACTTTAGTTAAGCCTCTCAGACATTACATAATTTAGACCTTATTTTCTTCATTACAGAAATTTGATAATTGAAGCTCAAGAAGGATATACATGCCTCGAGTCACCAAACAAGTAAGTAAATAAACAGGATTCAAACTCAGATCTAAGTCCTAATGATGGCAAATCTCATTCTACCCTTTATGTGACTGGGAAATTAAATCCACAAAACAATTTCTTAATGAGGTTAGAAAGGAAAAGAAGATACTCCCGGTCTCTCTTCCAAACTTTTACATCTGTTTCTAGATGTCCCAGTAGCATCTCAATCTGCATAAAACTGGCCGGGCATGGTGGTTCACACCTGTAATCCCAGCACTTTGGGAGGCTAAGGCAGGAGGATCACTTGAGGCCAGGAGTTCAAGACCAACCTGGCCAACATGGCAAAACCCTATCTCTACTAAAAATACAAACATTAGTCAGGCATTTTGGCACACGCCTGTAATCCCAGCTACTTAGGAGTCTGAGGCACGAGAATGTCTTGAACCAGGGAGGAGGAAGCTGCCGTGAGCTGAGGTCACACCACTGCACTCCAGACTGGGCAGTAGAGTGAGACTCCATCTCAAAAAAGAAAAAAAAATCTGCAGAAAACTATTGGTCTTCACCCCCACCTGCTCTTCTTCTGATTTTAGCAAATGACCTTTAAGCCAGGAACTGAGGAATCTTCCTGGAGTCAGAATTCTTGCTAAAACTGGATTTTACAAGGAAGTACACAGATGGGCCTTGGAAAAAGTTTAAGAGTTTGACTAATTTTGGTCAAAGAACTTTTGTCACTATCTACCTAATCACATTCTTTGATAAAATTATCAATCTTCTAGTTCATTTTCTTCAGGTT